>OY754883.1:1152500-5952500 GCA_963576445.1 Lithosia quadra
TATTTACTTAAAAACTGCTGGACAATTTTAGGTGAAATTTGGCTGACAGATAGACCTGACCAAGATGAGAGTATCTCTGACTGCAGAGAGCACAGTGGAGAACAGACACGGGGTGGCTGGTTCTCTAAGCGTAGGGGATTGGGGCCTATCACCCTACTGAGTCACCCGGCGTGGTGGCGAGATGGCCCTAGGTCAGCTCGGGTGCAAGGAATGCCTTACACCGCGATAACTGCAGACCCGACACTACATGCTATTTTAGTCGGTTCGGGTTCGACATAACCAGCCCCGATGATCAACAAAGGTAGAGGGACTGAAAGATGACTTTGTAAACTGCTAAATTTAAAAAACAAATAATTATGAAAACACGTGGGAATTTTATTTTTAACCGACTTCAAAAAAGGATCTGAAGGTTCTCAATTCGACTGTATATTTTTTTGTTTTTTTTTTTTACGTTTGTTACCTCAGACCAATTTTGATGATTCTTTTTTGATTTGATAGCTGGTGCTTTCCATTTCAATTGGTCTGTTGAGGTCGGTTTTTCTTTTTTTATTTGAAATGTAAGAATATGTGCAAATTGTGTGAATTATATTTGTTAATAAGATGCTCGTATAAGCAACTTCTTCTTCGCTTACTATTAGGCGAGGTGGAGTCATTTTGACGTGTCCTATAAAAAAAAAAACTTTAGAAAAGATGTATGTTTCCGTAATCAAAGACGAAGGCCGAGGTAAACCAGTACCGCGGTACTTTACCTTCAGTACTATGGTATTAACCAACTGCATCGCCATTTGTAATCATTCACTAATATCCTGTTCCATGAACGTTTCAAACTTACGGACAGAACGCGCTACAGACGAGACTGTGACTCAAAGATGGCGGCGGATAAAACTGTGAGTGAATTTTGGGTTGCAATATGTTATAGATGTTCTATTTCACGAAGGCGTGTTAGGTTAGACCACTACACAAGAAATGCTGTATTTTTTTAAACGATTTTATTTAACTCGACCTGTTTGTTTGGGTCAAATCGAGTAATTGAAAATTGACCCCTTTCCAGTTGCTGGATTGGTCTGATATTTGGCAGAAATCTTTAGTTTTGATGACAATACAATTTAATTGCGTTTAGTACGTAAAACGGTTTAATAAAAATAAAAATTTTTGCTTACCTAATATTTTTTTGCTACTTAAGCCATAGTGGATGCTTAATATGTAAGTGTGTGCGTATCGACTTGTCGACTCTAGTATCGTCAACTGTATTCGTCAATGCGTTCCAGCCATAAGTTTTATAGGTTTGTAGCCGGTTTCTGTATTGAGTAATTAAAATTGAGTCACGTCATCACGTACTTACAAACAGCGGGGTGCCATCTCCGACAGTAGTTTTTCAGTTTTACTTTGACTTTCATAATGTTAATTGGACCGTCGAGGTCTGACAGAATACTAGTGGTATGTGGTCAAACTGGGTCTAAAAGGATCTCTTACTGTATAGTCTGTAGTAGATATATTTCATAATAGCGTTAGTTCCCAGTCGTATCCAAAGCTTTCACCTCGGAGTCTGGGGTCCGCTTTACCAGTCTTAACTGCGGATTTGGCTGGGCTTGATATTTTCCGTGAAGCGACTGCCATTTGACCTTCACAACCCAATGGTGACATTAGACGATATCAAAGCATTGCAGTTAGACCTAGTAGTATCTATACCTACATTGGAGATATTTCAAAAAAATAATTGGGTTATGTTAAATGAATGATTCCCAAACACATTTTTATTCACATTCTTGATATACAATTATTATAAGTCTCGATCTCGAATCTCGTATCTCGTATCTCGAATCTTGAATATCGAATCACGAATCTCGAATCTCGAATCACGAATCTCGAATCTCGAATCTCGAATCTCGAATCTCGAATCTCGAATCTCGAATCTCGAATCTCGAATCTCGAATCTCGAATCTCGAATCTCGAATCTCGAATCTCGAATCTCGAATCTCGAATCTCGAATCTCGAATCTCGAATCTCGAATCTCGAATCTCGAATCTCTACGAGATATTACGAGTACACTGCCCACTGTCATAACCATATCTCGCTGCTATTCTGCTCCGAAATCTGTGTACACGCAGCTTAAAATATAAAATTAAAATACAACATTTACCAATACCACTACATACACACCTAACTGCAATTCATTTTCATACAATGCAGTATAACATGACTTTTTAGTGACGAAACCAAATATAATTGGTCGGCCATTTTGTGTTAATTTATTCCACAAAACATTGTAATGACAATGTATTATAATTAATTATGAAGGTTATGCACAATAGATAGGTTTGTTGACGTTTATTTAGCCCTTTAAGGGTGCAATGAATGCAGTTTTAATTGTAGATATAATGTATTAATATTGACATCAATAAAATGTTATATACGTACGTACTGAGGCCAGGGCGGTGTGGTGGGGAGCTTTTTTCTCCTCTTACCGGGACAGGCAAGATGGGAAAACCGTGGTTTTTACACCCGCGGGGCCTATCTGGAAACCAATAGCTGGCCCAGGATCAGTCGGGATGCGAGGGAAAAGTTTTACGGACCAGATTACACCATGTCTGTAGACACAAGACGGTACGCGGTTTTGCGGTGTGCGGATCGAAAGGGGGGGGAAGCAAAAAGGGGTACAGGGAGGAATAGGGGTAGGGCAAATGCGGGAAATTTATCGATTTCAAGAATATATTAACTTTTAAACTTTCGCGTTCCATAACTTATTATACGTAATATAATAAAATAATAAAAGAACCGCCGGACGAGCAAATCAGCGATTGCAGAACATCTTTTAGAAGCGGGCACGAATCACTGGATTGAATTCCACAATACGCAAGTCCTCTCCACCGAACGTCACTTCTATTCAAGAGCTGTACGTGAAGCGATTGAAATCAAGAAGTACAAAAATTTCAATCGGGAAGACGGTTTCAAGTTATCTGCGACATGGAATCCAGTGATTAAAAACTTGCTACCTCGCTTTTCTGCGCGGTCGGATAGACACCAAGGCGTTTGCACAGATAATAGGGACACTGTGAGTGTGGTATGTGACGGTACCTGGAGACAAGAAAATATAAAAAATGTCGAAAATGTGCGGGTAGAAGAAGAACCGTCTACCTCACGGACTCGGCGACGGAGGGCGTGCACGGCTGAAACAGTCAGCCTGTGACCACGGCCGGTGTAACCTGGTCGAAACGTCAGGCATCCAAAGGTATGTATATACCTTTAACGTGTATCGCGTTAAGTCCCGTTTACGTATAATTCAAGAATATAAATTTAATGTACTGAATGAAATGTACCAAGAGATAAAAATACAATTTTATTGTAGACATATTTATAATATTTCATCGATTTAAAATTACTACTAACGCCATCTTCATCTTCGGTCAAGAGATGAAACTACGTTCTCCTATTTAAAAAAAGTTGTTCACATTATTTTTATTCTCTCCGACTCTCATTAAACTTTTTTTCAAACTTTATCTTGTGAATTTATCCTGGAATTTATCCTTTGGAAAATTATCCTATACTACAAGTTTTAATTCTAGGCAAGAAAATGACATTTCCAGTGTTGCCATTTTGTTTGTATCAAATAAATAGTGATGTGGTTGTATCGAGTTTTACAATTATAAGTTAGTCGTGAGTCGAGATTATAATTCTTTTATTAAATATATAAATTAAATTTTCGCGCATTTATATAAATAAAAACAATATACATACAAGTTACGCGCGAAAAACATAACCCTTTTTGACAGTCGGGTAAAAAATTAATCCCTATTTCCCTTGGTCATGGCATCACGCGTGAACGGCTGGACCGATTTGGCTGAAAATTGATGAGGAGGTAGCTTAGAACTAGGAGAAGGACATAGGATACTTTTTATCCTGCCACGGGGACAAAGTATGCCACGGACGAAGCCGCGGGACACAGTTAGTATTCTATAAAAAATATTTCCGTCGTGTAATGTACTAGGCGAGCATAAACTGCAAAGAAGTTCATTCACTGGTAAAAATAAAGAATGACTAAAGTATCTAGTCTATTGATTGTCGAACATCACTATTGTAGCGGGTCACCCTTTTTTGTATCAGTGACAGTTGCACTTGTCTTTTTCTTGCCTAGAATTAAAAATCGTAGTATAAACATAATTTTCCAACCGCCACAAACTTTCAAACGATAAGAAAATAAAAAATATTTCCACACTTCGGCAATAATCGACTACACGAAGATTCCCGAACACGACTTCGGAATCATTCGGGTCGCACGAAGATGCCCGAAGATTGACACCGAACTTCTAGTAACACAGTAAACTCATTGAATAGTTTTTGGGTAATTTGCAAGCAGACATCTGATACGGGGGTCATGGCTGCCTAGCCATGCTTTTCTATTGAAATACGATTACATCTAACCATGTCAGTACAGAAAATACTGTCTGGGTCATGATTTGGTAGACATTTCAGTATATTCATGCGGCGTCATTCATTCTAAACATTATAATATTTGCCTTCTATTGCGTGAAAATCGTATCGCTGTAAAAAATGTTTCTGGTACTTTTTTTTTTTTGCGATGTTTTTGATTTTTTTTTAGTAAATCACATAATAGTTGAATTTAGAGTATTAAAGTAGGTATACTATATTGAAAGTTCAAAAAGCTTTGTGCCATTCATATCGTAACATTCCGCGAGTCTATGGTTTATTAAGTATTTTAAATTTGGAACTCAGAATTAGAAGCTTGTTTTTAAGTTTGTAATTTTTCACGAGTTTAACAAACTTGTGCCTACATTAAAACATTTAATTACTCACTATTCATACGATGCTAAACATCCAAATGAACCGATAGGTTGATACTGTACAGTAATTTTAAGCTGTATAAGCAAGACTTAAAAACCAATCATTATAGATACACAATAGCATACATCTTGTATGCCACTACAGTTCTCTAGAAATTGGTGAATCGATCACATTTTGCACTGTCCAAAAGCCATATATAAGTACCAGTATAACTAGACATACCGTGCAATACTTTTTCTATGAATCCAAAGCTATTCATAAACTGGTGACGGGAATAAACACGGAATTTTTATCGGAATAAAGTACTTGCGATCGTACATGTACCAAAACATCTTGACTCATATTTTATTGAATCTTTTATGGTAGTAAAGGTCAAACTAAATTGGATGTTGTACACAGTGTCATAGATGGAAAACCGAGGTTGCAATTTTTACACATATCCAGTATTACTTGAATCCAGTTCCAAGGTTCCTTGTGTAGTAACAGAGGTCAAAGCAAATTGGCTATTCAACAAGTGAACTTGGTTTCTTGCGAGAGCGGCTTTTGTTTCCTATATTACCTGTTAGTTTATTTTCTCATTGCTTCAAAGGGCATTCATGAAAGATTAATCGCATGAATGATAGACTTGTCGCGACGATTTTAATGTCTTTATAGCTGTGTGAATGATTGTCAGTACTTATTTTTTTATTCCTGTGTATAGGAAATATCATCTTTTGACAATATAGATCGGCGAGTTGTATGGTGGCAGAGCGGTTGGCTAATAAATCAGAGGGCATGGGTTCAATTTTCGCTTAATATCTACAAATATTTGTATGTGTGAATATATCGAGTTCTAGGTATTTTTATGCATAATATATGTGTATATTCGTCAAAAAATGTTATCCGCATTTTAGAACACATAATACGAAATAGGTATGCGCAGTTTAAAGTATAGATAGTTTTGTATAGAATCCCACACAAAATCAATTTGTTATTTCCATAACTTGCAGAAACTGCTAGACAAAAATATATTCAACAATAACCAAGTCTTAAAATCGGAATAGCGATTAAATATACACTAATTACTTTATTTTCCAATACGTGTATGGAAAAAGGCCTATACTTTAAACCTCACAAAAAAGCGAATTAAATCTACACCCATTTTTATTTAAACCAATAAAAATATTTCACAATCTTAAAACGCCCATTCACAAACATTGAAGTAGTGTTATAAAAGCGACTGCATTCATAAAGCTGCGACTAATCGGCAATGAATAGCCAGCTTTAGACACTTATAGAGTGTGTTAGGTCGTATGTCCTTGGTTTCTTATATTTATAGACACATGTTAGTGATTGTGTTAAGTGCGTCAGTGCAGTACGGGGGTCCCTTTAGGGCTTAATCAATGGTTAACTTAACAAACGTATGGTCAGCATGAAAAGTAGATGAACATTTTCATATATTGAAAGTTGGTTTTTGAGTACAGTAATTTATATTTCTTATTAAAATGATGTTTAACTAATAATATAATAATTGTGATTAAAATATAATTTTCATTTGTTTTCGTGTAGATTTTTAGGTTTTAAATCTGTCAGATTATCATCTATTTTTGATGTTGACTGTACTTACTGAAAACTAGACGTAAAGGACTACTGTTTTTACAATTCAATGTAATTTTAAAGTATTTAGTATGCTAATTTTTTAAGCGGCTTAAAAAGGAGGTTTACAGTTTTGGCCTGTATGTTTGTTAGAGATTATCTCACGTTTAGATGCACCAATTTTGATGCGGTTTTCAGAAAAATATTTTTTACATATTGTAAAAGGTTTTGGTATAGGTGTCTACGTCGCTTCTATTTGTATTTGATTTTTTTATCCATTAACTATATTTTAACTAATTGGTAATTTGGAAAAAACTAACCACTGTAAACGGTTTTCATAAAACGAGTTATGTACTTATAGTTACCTACTTGTTCATTATAGATAAAACTAAAATAATAATAAAACAAAGCAAAACAAAAATATCTAACTATAAAAATAAATAGTTGTTATTTGTTTTCATTTAAAAATAAACTACGATAGGAATGTAAACACACACACACACGCACTAAAATTTACACACACACACACACACACACATACACACACACACACACACACACACACTCAAACAGTCATAGAGAACAAACACACATTCAGAACATAATAGAATAGTTTTAGGCAATCCAACATGGCGAATGTCGTTTGAAAAACTATAGTTAATTGACACAGGCGGTCGATGCATCCATCCATGTTGTATTTGGAATAGATGTGAAGCGTGTCATGGTTTCTTGAGATGACTGTTATATAGCCATACGTTTATATCCCTTAAAGGGTAGGCAGAGGTGTAATAACATGATCAACAACTACTTTTCTTTTTCAGTTAATAATCAAATTATTAGCATTACTTATATGAAATGAGCATTATAATTAACTTTCATATCTGTACTATTAAAAAATTGTAAAGTAGCTGTATCTGTGCATTCGAGTAAAAAAAGACAAAAAACGTAAAAACTGACATCCATGCGGGCGGAGTGCCTAGTATGATATAATTTACCAAAAAAAAAACATATATTTATCAGTATAGAACCCATAACACAAAGCTACCTACTTAAACTGTGTTCACTATGGGTCTAGAGAGCGCTGTGTTGAATGTCGTAGAATATTTATTTATTTATGACGTCATAAGATGTAAATTTTTCATAGAGTTTTGCACGCATGTGCATTAACTGGCCAATTAAAAGACCGATAAAAGGACTGATGAACCAATAAAACGAGCTTTTTTCAACGATTTTGACGTTTAAATAAATCTATGATTGTTCGAAAGGCATGTTTCTGAATGCCGCGCCCCGCGCTTCTTACTAGAGACTTTAAATTAACGACTAAGGACTGCGTAATTGTCAAGATTTTTGAATCACGCTATATGGCTGTAGCGCGTGGCTTCAACTACATGAAATTCTATACCAATTCCCGCTTCCCATGGGAACCTATTCCAGTGATAAAAAGTAGCCTAAATGACTTCAAGACCGAACCGTTCAGCCGTTAAAGCGTGATTGAGCAACAAAGATCCAAATATCTTAACCAATTTTCACATTTTTATATCGGTCACGTCAGTAAGACTTCTCCTCGCCTGATGGTAAGCTAAAGGTAAAGTCTCTGGAATGGGAGTCACCATTACAAACACCTATAGTGCTCAGCTTCACGGCCTCAACGAATGCTTTTTCACGCTCCGCTTAAGGGACCCGGGACTGTAGGAGGAAGGAAACCCGTGAGCTGGTAAATAATTCAGGAAATTCGGTGGGAGTAGGACTTCTAGAATGGCTGTAAAGAACAAGAAAATGGGGTTTTATTCCCAAACGAGCAACATTATTACTGGATGGGAAAAATTCCCATCGTGACACACTATTACTCATTGCCTGCTTTTTTGTTACAACCAGTAATACTGGTGTGAATTGACTGTATAGTAATAAAATATCGCATCATGTCACAGTGTGACTGGATGTAATAATATTGTCTGAACCAATAACACTGCTAAATATTGATGTGACTTATCTGGATGGGAGTGAAAAGTTGCATTGTTTCACAGAGTTACTGGATGTAACATTTTTGTCACAACCAATAATACTGCTAAATGTTGGTGTGACTTGTAGGAATGGGAGTGAAAAGTCTTATTGTATCACAGAGTTACTGGATGTAACAGTTTTTGTCCCAATCAATAACACAATAATATTGGTGATCGCGATAAACCAATAATAGTTTATTGATATTTAAGTAATCGTTGTATATTTTACATAATATAGTGACTGCAAGATTATAATTATAGATGAATATTTATGCGATTTATATAATAAACAAACATTATTACTGTCGGTAAACAGTTAGTTTTTGCTGATAATTTATGTTGAATGCAAATGAAGTTTTTACTTTTTGTTTGTTCTAACTCCTTTATTTTGAATGTACGTCATCAAATTTAAATTTAGAATTGAGAAAATGTTACTTGTTTGCAATGTATTTAGGTTCAAATTTGTTCCATTTTATACTTCTTATTTTTTTGGAATTTGAAATAAGAAATCTTATATCCCATTTAAATTTTTAAAATTTTTATCAATAAAACAATTTTCTCGAACTTAAATTGTTCAAACTTTTGAATTTTAATTACAAAATGTTAGTGTAATAGTAAAGAAACTAAAAAAATTGAACAGGCATTTCATAGTCAATACGTTGTAGTTTTATTTTATAAGGAAGAACGCAGTAATGCTGTATAACTTGTTTGCGTTAGGGAAGACGAGAAATACAAGCTTTATGTTCAACAGTTTCATCGATTGTACAATATGCGCATTTAATAATAATGCAATATATTTCTTTTGAATGTAAATCATTTTAATGCCTGTTTAATAAGAAATGAGGTAACAGAATTTTATATCACCTTTATAATTAAGAAATAAAATTAAGATTAATGGAAATTTAGGTGTAAACCTAATTATTGTGTGTATAATTAGGTATTTCATGATATTTACTTAAATTAATAATGTGTATTATATTGTTTAGACACTGAGTTATATTTTAAATAAATTTTAATCCAGACAAAATCTGTACTGTTTTTCACAGATTTTAATGAACATGCTGAGTAGTTTTAAAAATATATACAATTTTTTTAACGAACCATGGCACTGAAAACCCACTGAAAAGTCGGCAGAAATTTAAATAATAATAATTCATTTAATATGTGATAGAATCCATTATATTGAGTTTTAATTCGAATTTGTAGAATGCACAGTTAATAATTTGAAAATCATTTTTCATTTTTTTTCTTGCAGATTGATATATAATAATGTCATGTATGCAATATTATTGTGTAATTCATACAATTTACATCGTAAATTCAAAATTTAAACATAAAGCAATATGGCGGGCCCGCGCCCGCGCACTTCGTAGGCTTCAAAAAAAGAACACATAATCAAGATGGCCGACTTTCTCGCCAGTGCCTAGTACTGCTGACGTCACACACGACGTGTCCTTGTGACTTTGTCTAGGGACTTATCCCGGTTTATTAAAAAAAATATGTTTAGACCAGTTCTTAAGTGTGTTTGTAAGTTTGAAGGAGCAGTTTAGTGATACGAGGTGAACACAACAATACTATGGATCGTTCCTTTGTGTTTTTATAATGAAAAACATAAAATATTTGTATTCAATATAGAATACCGTAGAAGTTTGATAGTTAAGGGATAATAATAAACGAAAAAAAAAAATAGGTTCGAATAAAATCTTACAAAAATAAAATGATGGAAAAAATAAATAATCTACTTACCCAATAAACAAAAAGCAGAAACACAAAAAAGTCCAATAATAAATGAAAATAATAAAAAATTCTAAATTACAGAAAATAACACAACACGACACTATGCACTACAGTCTTTGTAATCGATGAAAAATCTTGGTATTTATTTAAAAAAATAATTTAGCCATCCTCGGTGACTTCTGAAAATTAATAAGTCCGATTTAGAACTGCGCCCGTCCACCCCGGTAATTTAGATCTAAACGCTCGTATTGTGTAAAATAATACATCTATTTATCTATTTCAAACTAACTACAAAATTCAATAATGATTGCAAGTGGAGCGTATTGAGCCGCTCCGAGTACTTTATTCAAAAAATCGCGACGTACTGGCACGCTATAAGTTGCAGGAAGCGCGCCTTTTCCTAGTGATGTAGACACAAAAATTCTTTTCAAAAATTATCAACGAGCGTTTTGAGCCAAAAAATCTAACCTAACCTAACCCTGGCGGGCGGGCGACTGGCGGGCGCGTAGGGGCCGCATTGCCAAATTTTTTTTTTTGCATCTCGGCCGAATTATGCACTTGTATGCGACTTACGTTGTCCCTTCATTGTAGTGGTGCGACATGTACCGATTGAACATTTTTATATGGTGTCCGTGTGTGAGGCACACGCACAAGCGCAACACACGAAATTTTTGTCTGTACGCGTTCGAAGCCCTTCAGTGTGGAGTTTATTTAAAAAATTCAAAGTGTTATGTAAACACGGCAATTTTTTTAGACACTAAAATACTTAGGTGTTGCCCGGAGGGGTCGTTGGCCGTGTTTTTCGGGAACTCTGACTAATTTTGCTAAAAGGATCTGTTCGTATACATTTCGGTAGCAGAGGCTGTCGAGTCTGAGCTCACAGCTTCGGTAAACGAACGGCGCCCGAGTTTCGGCGCGAACGAATTTTAAATTACAAACGATTGCTTTTTTTTTTCTTATTAATCGAACGTTTTTAAATAACCAGCCAGGAATAGTCACTATAATAATCAAAATTGAAACTTACCTAATTATAAAAGTTTTTAAACGATTACTCCAATTACTCCATAACTTAAAAATCAATTCTAATTTCAAATTTGAACACGTTCACAAATATTATCCTCCATATTGTAATAAATACAACTCCATTGTTGCACATTTTAAACAAATATCAACTAAAATCATGACGTGTAACATATCACGTCTAAATCCAGACAAGCACTAAATTAGACTAAAAAATATAGTCGATTAAACATCTAGACATGGCGGTCATCTAAAAATAGCAAATAATCTTACGAGTCTAATATTTTCTTAGAACTTGTCACATTGTTCTAATGTTAAAAGGGTTGTGTTAAACTAGCTATAACCTGCGGCTCCTCCCGCTCATAATACTGATTCTATACCCATAGGTATAACATAACATAACATAACATAACATAAACTCACGCCCATATCCCCGAAGGGGTAGGCAGAGGTGCTAGCGCCCACATTTCGCCAGTTTATGTTTAGGTCCCAATGTAATTGGTGGCGAGCCTATTGCCGTTAACCGGGCACTTATGAGTATAGTTTAATACTCATCTCTGTGTCAAATTTCATCTAGATCTGTTTAGGCATTTTTGCATACAAGAGTTACCGACATTCATAACATTAGTAGGATGTTAACGCCAATGTTGAATAAGGGTAAGCAGAAATCTAACATCTCCTTTTACTTGGCTTTTGTTGTCATAATAGATGCGGCGGTAACGTAGGTAAAGTGTTGAACTTGCGGTCGGGAAGGTTACAAGTTCAACACCATTTAGAGTAATACACGTGTCTAGATCATACACGTGTATTTGGGATAGTTGGAGTACTAGTTTTATATGTGACTTTGCTTACAAAATAATTTGAAATCTAATTTTTATTTTCTATATTACTAAGTAGGCAAATAAGTACATGATGTCTTACCTGATGAGCTTAATCGATTTTTAACCGCTTTCATAAAATGAGGAGGTTCTTTGACTGTATTTTTTTAAACATTTTTTACCTAAGAACTGTCGACTGCGTGAACTGATTTTGATGATTCTTTTTGTATTTGAAAATTGGTGTTTTGCATGTGATCGTATTTCAATTTGGTTCAGTTGAAGGTGTTTTTTTTTTTTCATAAAAATCATCTCAAAATTATTATAGACCACTTCCAATATATTTCATTTTCACCCATCAAATTACAGTCCCAAGACACTGTACCTTAACTTCACAAAAATATACCCATCAAAACTAAATCCTCTATTTATGGTAGCCAAAACCATAGTGTATAAAAAGCATTCGAGCAAGAAAGGACAAAAGGTCGTTTCGCTAACACAGGTGTTTTAAAAATAAAAAAATAAGTCCTTTGAAACTATTCACTGGCTAGGATAGAGGCACCTCTATATATAGAGATGTACCTCTAAGTTATTAATAGTTATGTAGGCTCTACAGTTTTATTAAGTGGTAGAGCATTTGAAAGATTTGATAGAGATCGTAGGTTCGATTTATGTTAAGTGAAAATAGTTATATAGATCTTCGCTGATGATTTTCTTCAGTAGATCTTCGCTGTTCAGTTCAGTCTGCAAGCCAGCATACCTGCTGAATGATGGATGAGACGAGTGTAGGCTTTCCTCTAGAGGTTGGAAGATCAGACAGCAGTTGCTCCCGTAAAAGCTAAGATAAGCCATATCAAGAGAGAGTAGGATAGCAGATCCCGGACTCTAAGCTAGAAACTTTGACACATAAACATAACATAACATAAACTCACGCCTATATCCCCGAAGGGGTAGGCAGAGGTGCTAGCACCCACATTTCGCCAGTTTATGTTTAGGTCCCAATGTAATAGGTGGCGAGCCTATTGCCATTAACCGGGCACTTATAAACCTGCGATAAATACACACATAACTCCGAAAAGTCATTGGTGTGTGTCATGGTGAACCTGGGATCGAACCCGAGACCTCGTCTGAACAGTCCATTACCCAGACCACTAGGCTACCGCGGTAACTTTGAATGTAGCCGTGATTTATAGTAGGACCTTGATGCATTTGACTATGACATCACCTAAGAAGGCTGTGCATGGCATTTTGTAACAAGAACACTGTCGTAAAATAGTCCTGTCCCTTATTTGCTTAGTACGATATTATTCAGCCGCTATACATGAGAAATACTTAGATAGGACCTTGTACCAACTGACTCAACAGTGGCTAACGGCTATTGCTATAAATTCGAAATTTTAGCGATTTCATCATCTACAGAGTTTTTTTTTATACTACTTAGGTAGGCAAACAAGCACACGGCCCACCCGATGGGAAGCGGTCAACGTGGCCTATGGACGTGTGCGACACTAAAGGTGACACACGCGTTGCCTACCCTGAAGGGAAGGGGGAGGGCTATAAGAAGAGGTGGAGAGGCTGGGAGGGGGTGGGGAGAGGAGGGATGCAGTGAGCTCTGGCTACCCTACTTACCGGCACTATTAAACGACATTTGAGATTTTATTCCTAAATATACACATTTTTGTGACAATCCTTAGAAAACATAATAAACGCAAGGTATTACGATTTTTTAATGAGAAGTGTATATCTCTTGTTAATTTATTGTCTCCAAGATAAAAAAGCAAAAAGATCGGCCATTAGCTTGTATAAGGACATAAATAAAATAAATCACCTTTGAAAAATCGCTTAGCTCAAAAAAGTTTATTTTTTTCATCCAACGTTCAAAAACAATTTATATAAATCTGTTTAAAAATAACAAGCCACAGAATGGCCAATAATTATATGTAAATAAAAATATATCTCTTCCTGTGTCATGCAGTCGATACAGCAAGCCTGCGCAAGCGCCGCGTTAGATCGATAGCGAGGGTTACCGGCCTGATGCCCTTGTTAGACTAAGGACGAATCGGCTAATGTTTATAGGGCCTCAGAGTTTGAAACAGATGCGACACTTTATTTATATGTGGGCACGTCTGTCCCCATCATCCTCCGAGCCTTATTCTGAACCGAAATGGCTGAGTTTCGATATTTTCCCTGAAGCTACTGCCATCTGTCTTCCACAACCTATTGGCGATATCGAAGTTCTGTGGTTAGACTTTTTAGGGCTCAAATTACTGCCATATTTTTTTATATATCGGTCACGTCAATATGACTTCACCTCGCCTGATAAGCTAAAGGTAAAGTCTCAGGTCGGTCAGCTTGACGGCTTTATGAAAGAAGAGTTGATTGTCTTTGCATTGTCTCGCATGAGTTAATATTCGTATGGCAACCGAGGATTAGTGTGTTTGCCGAAGCACTAGGGATCTCAATGTGTTGAAAATGGTATCCCAAGACTTACCCGACCTAACATGAATATGTCTGTTTGCATTGGTTTAGGTGTTTCTATGTAGGTATAATAAGTATGTATTTACAAAAAAAAGTATATAAGTATGGTTATCCGCATTCTAGAAGCCATAACACAAGCTAGTTAAACTATGCTATACATCTTAAAATATGATTGACTATTCATAAACTTTCTGAGCACTTTTTCATGCTTTTGGATTGAGAACACTGTTCCTGAATCAAGAATTTCAACAAAAAGGTTTAGATACCTAATATTTTTTTACACCACTTAGGTGGCAGATACGCACACGGCCCACCTGATCGGAAGCGGTCACCGTGGCCTATGGACGTGCGTAACACTCGCGCCTTGGACCCTGTAATAACCTTCTAATGCCCTTCTTGAAGAACCCCATATTGTAAACGCTAGGAAAACCACAGCAGGGTGATCATTCCACTGTCTAAGCGTGCGCGGAATAAAATTCCTCTCATACCTTACAGTGCGCACCGTGAACGGATGTAATGTGTGAGGTTAAACTCCCTGCCTGTGGCGGGCGGTGCGATGGTAAAAAGTAGCTTTGCTGGATCCAGGAATCAAACTCTGATACCTGATCTGATCTGAGCATACACTAGATGCACTTGCTTCCACTACGCCGCCTCACTTTTGAAGTGGTGGAACCTAGTTCTTTTTTTTATACTACATAGGTAGGCAGACAAGCACACGGCCCACCTGATGGGAAGCGGTCACCGTGGCCTATGGACGTGTGCAACACTAAGGGTGACACATACGCGCTGCCTACCCTGAAGGGAAGGGGGAAGGCTAAGAAGAGGTGGGGAGGCTAGAAAGAGGTAGGGAGAGGAGGAATACAGTGAGCTCTGACTACCCGATTTACCGGCGGGAAAACAACACGAAGGTTATTTTGGCCGCGGTGTTCTGTAGGGCGGAGATACTACCCTAGTCGGACAGCTCATTTTAGACGGGAGATAGCGTCGTGTTCTGCCTCCTCTGTGTCGTCCCTTCGTTGATTCAAAAACAACTAAACAAAAGTGGCGTTTGATACACCTCTGCTTACCCCTTTAGATTAAATAGTGTTGTACCTATTATTTGTTTATATCTTTCATTCTTTATATTTCAAGGTTATTGTGCCTGCTACTAACAATTAATATAACTGATAATCGAGCTCAAAGGTTAAAACTGAAGTGTCGCATCTTCATCAACTATTGATCTGTGTCTGTGCACGCACACATGCACACCTGCGTCTGCGCAGCTCGTAGACGCCCTTTGTTTTGGTACACTTGGCCCAAAGGGTAAGGTTTTTGTTCTCATATAATCTTAATTTTGACTGTCGAGTTATTTCAAATAGGCGTTTTTATTTTAAATATTTAGTTCTTAATTGATGTTTGAATATGATTAGTTTATTAACGAGAATTTCGATATTTTATTTTCTGGATGTATAGGACCCCATCGAAATTATTGGAGCCCAAACTTCACCTGCTAGTCGATACACCTGCTGATTATTGAACGACATTCTAACGCAGGCTTCCGTATAAAGGTGGAATAAAGCAGTTGCTTCTGTAAAAGTCAAGATAAACCATAATATAACAAAAGGAGAGTTGGAAAATGGACGCATATACTCGTAGTAAAAGCTTTGAATGCAACCAGGGGCACGATTCAGTAGGTAAAATAACTTTTTTTAACAATTAATTTACCACTTCTACCTTGAGAAACTCCGTCTGTCCATCTGTTCTCCTAAATTCAAGAGGAACGCCTGCACTAGAACCTCATCTGTCAATAACCTGGGCTTCGAATCTGCTGAAGGCAAACCACTGTCATGCAGCAGAATCATAATAATGTCGTAGAATATTTATTATTCTGCGATGCCCCTCATCTTAAAACCGTAGATGGGCCAGGCTCAGCTGGGGAATGAGAAAAATGTATTTTTGGTAACCTTACACTTGAGACCCGAGATGGCGTGCAATTTTAGTCGGTTTGAATCTGGAATGCTAACCGCGGGAATTTCCGCACGAAAAAAAATAGTTTGTTTCCCCATCTCTGAACAAATCGTCTAATCGAACCTACTTTTTTAATAGAGTCGTTTTACAATCCCCGTACTCTACTTAATACCATTTTGCTTGACCAGTTTGAACATGTAAATGTTGTTTATAGAATAAAAAAATGTTGCTCTACATTTACACAGGAGCACGTGTAGAGTCATGTGCGCAGAAGCATTCGTTTTTCAACTTACTTATCTTACTACTATTTTATTATAGTGAAAGTTTGAATGTATGGATATGGAGCAAAGTTTGTCTCACAGCGATGCCACATGGAGGAGTGTATCATAAATAACTTATATAGACAATTTTCCTAAAAAAATCATTTTGATCCAAAACGCCTGTATGCATTTCAATGAAATTTAGTATAGAAATAAATTCATGGTTTTGGACCGCTTCCCATCAGGTGTGCCGTGTGCTTGCCTAGTCTGGACATAGGATACTTTCAGTAATTCCCGGAATAGGTTACGAAAGGAATTACGAAAACGGGCTCAGAAATTTATTTGTCTCCTAATACAAGAGCAAAACTATTTGCACTTGACGTGACCTACACCAATGTACATTCGTGCGGTCACCGACTCTACCAATTACATGACTAGCATACTACCGCTAGCTGTTTTATTCTTGCTGAAAAAGTATGACTCTGTCATCTATAAATGAGTATATCACCTATATATTTGACTCTACCATCCATAATTTTTTTTAACTCAAAACATTATAATAAAAAAATTGATAAGTATAGTTTTTATACCGGTAACATCCAAAGTTTGAAACCCGGGTTATGCTATTTTTACTCTTCCTTTTGACTTTTACGTGAGCGACTCTCATAAAATTTCTCAACCTTGAAAGGAAAGTCTGTGCCAGAAAATCGTCCATCCACCTCCCAATTTATCCCATTATGAATATAAGCCCAGCTCAATATTTCTAACTCTATATTTTTTTGCAACCATATAAAAATGTAGAGTCATAAAACTAGCTCTAACACTATTTACACTTGACTTGACCTACACCAATGTCTAGCTATTAGACTAGGCATAACCTTGTATTCGCTCGGTCAGCGACTCTACTCGCCACGTGACTAACGCGTTACATCTATTCTGACACACAACTGCGAATACACAGCAATTTGTTTGATACTGGTTTGGCAGTGACTCTACAGGTCATCGACTCTATTGTTCATAACCTCGAATTTTATTGTTAGGAAAAATTTTGAATTTGTAGAATAAAATTTTGTGCTTAAATTTTCAGACTCTGTTTTAATAGAGATAGATCTTCAAGTAGAGTGTCTTAGACTCTAGATAAGATGAATAAATGATGTGAAAGAGGACATGGGAAGAAAAAGAGAAATTCAGAAGATAATAAAATTATTCTTCTTTATTTGAAGCCAAAGCTTGTGATTTAGGATCCTAGCACTGTTCTTCCTCACCTCTATGACTGTGACTCTACCATCTTCGTGAAGTTACTCCTAGCATTGTATATTTATGGATATATTAAGAATTTATAATTACTGTAAATTGTTTACCTTACTCCGGGTTATGTTGTTTATTTTTACCCAACTGCAGCAAAGCCAAAAAAGGAAGGTTTTCGACATTATATTATTTTGTGTTAAAATGTTTCCTTCTAATAGCATCAATTCTGGATTCGGGTTACCCGAAATTTCTCTGGCCACTTGGCACAATTCCAAAACGTCAGGAAAATAAAAACGTACATTTGTAACACTGCTATTTTTACATATATGTGTCTAAATAAGACAGAATCAACACTAAAATAAATCTCATCATCCACTCTACAACTCTACATTCCGACTCTACATCTGAGTATCAATCTCTCACAGAATTCTAACAGCGTTTGACCTACACTAACATCGTCTCTATTCGGCCAGCGTTGCAACCTTGACTCTGCGGTCGCCGACTCTATCAGATGACGTCACCATACTAGTCACGACACATACGTTCTTAGAAATAGCAACCACTGGCATGTGGGGATTTATTTCACATCTATTTTAGAACTCTACATTTTCGGTTTTCCCTACTAATAATATAAAATGGGTGAGCTTGATATTAATATAAAACGGGATAGGTAAATGAGGCCCAGTGCAGACCTAGGGGTGGCAGTTGAGATTCGAGCAGTGAATCTTGGTTCCCCCCCCCCCCAGGGGGCAGGGCAAGATGAGGATACGGAGGTTTCCATACCCAAGGCGACCATCTGGAAGCCGTAGATGTCCCAAGGTCACGGCACGGCACTTCGGCGGCGTGCTAATTTTAGTCAGTCTAAGTCCAACATAACCGTCCTCTGCTACCAGCGGGAGTGGTATCAAAGGGGCTTTCCGCATGAAAAAGAAGAGGTTTATGGGGCCAAAATAAACTCATCTGTTCCTGTACCTGTAATCCTGCTAATTGAAGGACGATGCTCTTGCGCGGGCTTCCCTGTCAGGGTTGAGGGGTGAAATGTCGCTCTAGGAAGCGTAGTAGAGCGAACTCTAGGCTCCAAAGCCCAAGCTTTAGATGCTATTAACGCCGAAATGTAGAAGATTATTTTATTGGACACGTTAATATGACTTCACCTCGCATGATGGTAAGGTCTTAGGACTGGGAATCGCTATAAAATACACTGATAGTACTACAATAGTCACAAAAGCTGTTGTGACTCACTATATATATTTAGAACTTCTCCACGCTGCAACGGCTTAACGTATTTCAGTGGAATTCAGAATGGAAATAGGGCATTTCCTGAATTTAAACCAACTTCAGTTTTAAGACGGAATACCAAGTTTATTGAAAATTTTATTACTTTTTAAAGTACCTACTGTATAAGTGTATACTTACCTATATTACAAACTTAAAAAAGAAGATTCTAAATTCGATTGGTTTAAAATTTTGTTTTTTTTTTATATAGGACACGACTTTACCTCGCTTGATGGTAAGCTAAAGGTAAAGTCTCGGGACTGGGGTCACCACTATATACACCGGTAGTGCTACAGTGGCGGCCCTCAGCTTGACGGCCTCATCAAATGCTTTTTCATGCCCCGCTTAAAGGCCCCGGGATTTTGGAGGAAGAAAATTCAGGGTTTCCTCATAGACCAACCATGTATTGCATAACTAGTCGTGCTATCAGGAATGGTATATTTGTTAACTCGATTAGCTTATCTTGTTTAGTTCATAAGTTCCTATGGACATCTTCCGAGTCCAACGTATTCCCACCCAAGATACGTAAGTATATCAAAATTGAACCCAATCTGAAGTGATTATAATTGGGTTTTCAACACCTGTACTAACAAACTAACATACAAACAAACAAAAAAACAAGTTAAAATAAAGCTTACAATAAAAAGTAGGTACATCCAACTATCTTAATTAGGTAGTACAAGTTTTGTTTATCAAAAACTTTATCTCTATATAGAGCACCATAAGCCAGCTCCAACGATCCATGTTAATCGTACGTGCATCACATTGAAGGACTAACACATAGACCCAGAGGTCACACAAGGTACTTAGAACAATGACTCTACATTATTTTTATTCTAATCTTGCATCACATAAATATTTCTAATACGCCATCAAATTGTAGAGTACAAATTAATGGTTGTATTATTGAAAAATAATGGCATACGTGACTTAATTTTCTAATTTTTTTATTGGGATTATTCCACACTCACTTCAGTTTTTTTATTAAACCATGTAGGTAGCAGACAAGCACCCTACTTACCGCCGGGGACACAACACGATGGTTGTTATGGCCGCGATGTTCTGTAGGGCGGAGGTACTACCCCAGTCGGACAGCTCATTTCGGACGGGAGATACCGTCGTGTCCTACCTACTTTTACTCCTTTTACTTCTGCGTCTGAATCCTGTAGATCCTGTCGTACTATCCTATCCTACTATCCTATTCCATCATATTTTTCATACTCTCTAGTTTTGGGCCTCAAATTATACATGGAAACACCCTAATAAATGAAGATAGTAATGATAAATGAAAATAAAGTTTTTTAATTAAAAGTTTTTTTTAATGAAAATAGTCATATTCATGCATACGAATATTTCCACCGAGCGGGAATCGAGCCTATGCTCCCTGTCGTAACAGTCGAATGTACTACTTGCGCCACAGAGAACATCGAATTCACATTCATTTATATCCCAACCCTATTCATTCTCGGAATTCTATCGATAAAACTATAGATAGTATTCCAAGGATAGTGTCCTGAGTCCATGACCCCAGTGGCCAAGTTTCTGCTGCGGGTTTTACCTTGGCCCTAGCCTTGACCCTCGGCGGACAGTGGTGGACCGTCCGCGCCACTCCTACGCCTATCCGGCCAGCTATTGTCAACTAACCGCTCTATAACCAATTGTATGATTTGACGTATTGCGCGTGAGTTTAACGGTGACACTCTTTTGTAGCAATTGACTGGCTATGTTTGATTTGATATTGTTGAAACTTGTAGTTAGAAAGGAGATGTTTCATTTTGTACACAATACAGAAAAAAATAGTACCGGTTATTGGCAAAAATACAATTATATTTATTCGCCTCCAAAATTCAAGGGCGTAAATTAATAAAATATGAATACATTTTTATAGTTTTAATCCGCCATGTTTGTTGTGTTACAAGAAAGTGTTTATTTAGTTAGATTTCACTCATAATACGAAGCAATATTATTACCTAGCTATTTTTCTAAGTAGTGTATAATTATCGGGCATAGGGTCCATACATTTATGAAACAAATCTCCTTTAAAAAATAGAAATACAATTTAATCCTACAACGCTGTGAAATGATCTCCCTGCTGTGGTTTTCCTTAGCGTCTACAATATGGGGTTA
Source organism: Lithosia quadra (assembly GCA_963576445.1). Lineage (NCBI taxonomy): Eukaryota > Metazoa > Arthropoda > Insecta > Lepidoptera > Erebidae > Lithosia > Lithosia quadra. The sequence continues at coordinate 1,173,783 of OY754883.1, forward strand.
TTCAAGAAGGGCATTAGAAGGTTTTTACAGGGTCGGCAGCGCGAGTGTGACGCCCCTGGTGTTGCAAATGTTGCACTTTCCATCAGGTGGGCCAGTAAGAAATTTAATTGTTAAGCTATTAGAATTGGGGGGTGGGGGTGATTTAGGGGAGACTAGAGTTTCTATACTGACAATATAGGAGAGTTTGGTCTCCCCGCCGGCAGCACAGAATCCTTCCAGTGAGCTCTGGTTACCCTACTTACCGGCGGGAACACAACACGATGGTTATTATGGCCGCGGTCTTCTGTAGAGTGCGAAGGTTCTACCCCAGTCGGACAACTCAATTCGGATCGACGATACCGTCGTGTCCTACCTGGTTTCTACAACCAAAAAAAAGATAAATCTATATACTTATAATAAAACTGTAGAGAGGTCAATTCTGTACATTGAATATATTTACAAAATAACTATTGGGAAATGATTGGTGATCGATACTTATGCAAAAAATGCAATCAGTAAATTTTTTGTCTTTCTGTCTGTCTGTCTGTCTGTCTGTCTGTATGTGCACGCATGGATCAAAAACTACTGGAGGGATTTTGATCAAACTTGGTACGATTATAGTTCATACTTTTGGGCAACATATAGGCTACTTTTTATACAAGCTGATGCCCGCGGCTCCGCCTGCATGTCGTTTTTAGGTAGGTTATCGTTTTTTGGTCATAACTCCGGTTCTTCTCAACCAAATACAATCATATATACGTCAAATTTTAAGTCTAAGTTAGCGATGGACGTAAAAAGTACTGAACGGATTTTGATGCGGTTTGTTTTATTAGAAAGGTTTTGGCTAGACGAGTCGAGACTAGTGAAGTGGCGAGTGGAGTGGAGTGGTGAGTCGAGTAAAGAGTCGTTTTATTAAATAGACTTGGTGGCGATACCGACTTCCACGCGGGCGAAGCCGCAGGCGGAAGCTAGTATTTAATATTAGATTATAACACAATACCGACGAATATGTACCTGTCTATCTACAATTTAATATACATTAATAACCCATTTTCCGTTACTAAATAGTGTAACAGGAAAGTAATTATTTCAAATGTAAGGTGATTAGAAGGAGCTATTTCTGGTAATACCAGAATAATAGGAATTTACCACAACAAATAATAGGACAGTTTTAAAGTAATTAACCACATTTTAGGCAAACCTGAAAGTTTAATTTAAATAGTAGGCATTAGGTATAGGTAGGCTAAACTTATATCATGCAGGAAATCCCAGGTGTATTAATTACTTACTTTATTACCGATGGTTGTTATGAAGCTGAATTATTATTTTAAAGGAGCCGGGTGCGAGGGTAATGCTCTTTGGGCCACCTTACACCCTGGCGTCAGAAGACCCTAGACAGCGTGCGGTTTTAGTCGGTAAGAGTCCGACATAACCTGCCCCGCTGGCCGCGGGGTGGGTATCCATGAGGATTAGGAAAAAAGGAGGTAGGACACGACGGTATCTCCCGTCCGAAATGAGCAGTCCGACTGGGGTAGTACCTCCGCCCTACAGAAGACCGCGGCCATAATAACCACCGTGTTGTGTTCCCGCCGGTAAGCCAGAGCTCACTGTACCCCTCCTCCCCCTCACCTTTCTAGCCTCCCCACCCCTTCCTAGCCCGCCCCCCTTCCCTTCAGGGCTGGCAGCTCGTTTGTGACACCCTTAGTGTTGCACCTAAGTTGTATAAAGAAATAGCAAAATGGACTATCCCGGTAACACGCGGTATTTTTTTTATACCACATAGGTGGTAAACCAGCACACGGCTCACCTGATGGGAAGCAGTCACCGTGGCCTATAGGCTTATCCAACACCAGGGGTGTCACACTCGCGCTGGTGTTTGAAAGAGTTTATATGCTGACAATGTGCGGTTTTTACGTTTTGTAACATACCTACATACATACATACAAATCACGCGTTTTTCCTATTGGGGTAGGCAGAGACAACATCTTTCTAGTTGCTACAATCTTGGCATACGACTCTCGCTTCTTCAAATTTCATCAATACTAATATTATAAAGAGGTAAAGTTTGTGTGTTTGTTAAATTGTAAGGGGTAATCTCGGGATCTACTAAACCGATTTTAAAATTCTTTCATCAATAGAAAGCGACGTCATTCGTGAGTGTCATAGGCTATATATTTTTATTGGAAAACTAGGATTTACACCCGGGCGAAGCCGGGTCCCGGGTCGCTAGTATTTTATAAACGTTTTGTAAGTGCCTTTTTAATGATCCATCAGAATAAAATATTACTAGTTTGCCAACTTGCTTGCTACATTAGTAATATAAAAAGATCAGTTGCCCTTCAGGTTTTTCAAAAGGTTATTGATTTAATCATTAAAATTTTGGAGTTAGTGGCGCCACCATTCTTTTCTACGTGCTTTGTATATAGTTCTCGTGTGAGAACAGATATTCACTAAACTTGCGCAGGCGCAACGGCCGCGCCAAGGCCACCCGACAATTATTTATGTAAAATTAGTCGTCACTTCGTAAACAACCAACAAGGAACGATAACTGCGTAGATTACTTGCTTTAACACTTATGTAACATCACGGTGAATATCACAGACAGTGTAGGCAGATACATCAGTCAACTAAGGGCTGCGAATTTTATTCGAAGTTTCACTGTAGCACTACCGGTGTATGTAGTGGTGATCGCAGTCCTGAGACTTTACCGTTAGCTTACCATCAGGCGAGGTGAAGTCATTTTGATGTGTCCTATATAAAAAAAAGTTTGAATCTAACCACTAATACTGATTGGAGCAAACTCATTATATCTACTACAAAATTATTTATAGGGTGCCGTGCCTCCATAGGAAGAAACGGAGTCCTAGATATCTATATCTATACTAATATTATAAAGAGGAAAGATTTGTATTTTTGTATGTAACGAATAAACTCAAAAACTACTGGACCGATTTCAAAAATTCTTTCACCTATAGAAAGCTACAATATCTGTGAGTAACATAGGCTATAATTTGTTTTCAAAAAATTAAGGAATTCGAAATCCATGCGGGTGGAGCCGCGGGCAACAGCTAGTCGTCTATAAAGACCTTTTTCTTATGGAAACTGCATTAAGTTGAAATGATTATATTACCAAATACTGTCTGTAATACCTTGAATTACAGCGTCATGGGAAACTTGTAAGTCGATGTACTTAAAAGATATAGGCAGGCAATAAACCCATAGCATACAACATTCTACCAGAAAAAATATACCAGTACCATTCATCTGTGATGGTAGAACCATACTTCGCTATTCGCCTATATTAGAATCGAGGAAATTCATATAGATGACTAAACCCTCCACAATTCGTCATAGAAGTGACTAAGGTATATTCGTACGAATAAAGCAAATATACACGAATAAGCCCTCCCCACTGCGATTTATACTCGTGAATAAAGGCGAAGAGCCAATGATTTTATACACAAGATAATTATGTTACGTTGATAGTATTATATAGATGTTCTATTTCACGAAGGCGGTTTAGCTGTCATTGTAGTAAAACATAATATACACATTGCTTTTAAAAATGAATTTACTTGCAATGCAATTATTGTTCTACTAAATGCTACATGAATTTCTTTTGACGTGACATGAACTTTCGCACACACATGTACGCGTATTTACAAGACACAGGTACTCCGCCTTCGTGAGATAGAATATCTATAACTGACATCTCAAATCTGATCCACATAGGTACCAATAGTTGACGATTGTTGACAATTTATTAGCGTTAAAGTTATATGACAGATGGGATAACCACGTGAGTAAAAAAGATAGCTATAAACACTGTCCGTCAAAAAAATTGGGACGTTTTCGTCTTCACCTGGCACGCTCTAGTAACATACATGTATAGTATCATTGCGAAGAGCGAATAGCGAAGCGTGGTTCCACCATGAAAAAACTCAAAACACTTTAATTACAAATACAACACACATTGTAGTACAACACATCTGTGTTATAAAGCCAAGTTCAGCCAATTAGACCGATAGTTCAGTCGCACAGAGTCAATAGTCTAGCCAAGGTCAGCTCCACTAACGGACGCTGAAGCGACTCCGGCGCACTGATTCATACATTAGAAATGGATACATGTACATGTAGATGCAAACATGTACACATGTGTAATGTATACAATGTTTTATGTGTAATGTTTAGACTGTTTTGAAAGCTGATAATAGCAAATACCGATTGATATAAATTGTCTTATCCATGCTAAGTTTTATAACCTAAACTGGACCATTTTTTTAGATTGGACACGACAACATTACTTTACCTCGCCTAATGGTAAGTTAAAGGTGAAGTCTCAGGAGTGGGGGTCACCATTCCGTAGCGTCTACAATATGGGGTTCTTCAAGAAGGGCATTAGAAGGTTTCGCAGGGTCGTCAGCGCGAGTGTGATGCCCCAGGTGTTGCATACGTCTACGGTGACCGTTTCCCATCAGGTGGGCGGTGTGCTTGTCTGTCACCTACGTGGTATAAAAAAACCATTAAATACACCGATAGTGCTGAAATTTTGGCCCTCAGCTTGACGGACTCATCAAATGCTTTTTCACGCACTGCTTTTTCTGGGTACCTATTTAGGCAAGATTTTTGAGGCCTAAGCCAACCATATCTGCAAGGCACTATACCCGCTGATTGAAGGCAAGACTCTGGCGTATGCTTACAGAGTTCGAAGTCAGACAGCAGTTGCACCTGTAAAAACCAACCCCTGTAAATCGAACCTGCATCTCCTAACCTAGTCTAATATACTATCGCTACACCACAGTGGCCCTCAAATTCCACAACTTACATCAAAAGTCGAGTCATGCGAACTTATTGTGTCTGCCTACCCCAACACGTTGTACGTTAAGTGTTATAATAAATTTAAAACTAGTATTAGAAGTAGTGTCAATGGCCTCTAGACTGTCAAGGTTGCTATACCACCGGACGTTGGCGTAGGTTAGTATAGCATGATTCATAGACTTATGAGATCTACAACATGCTAGAATATAACTTGTGAGTGTGTGTGTTTGAGTGGGTGTGTGTGTGTGCAAAACATATACACACAAATGTAACATTCGGTATATGTGCTGTGTATATTAATGGTTTGTGAATGTGTGTGCGAATGTAAATGTGTTTGAAAGTGTGTGTGTGTTAGTTTTTCTAGTTCCGATGGAATGTCATTTTTGTTGGAAGGAATGTTGATTTTTTTATATATAGGACACGTCAATTTGACTTCACCTCGCCTGATGGTAAGCTAAAGGTAACGTCTCAGGACTGGGGTCACCACTACATACACCAGTAGTGCTACAGTGCCGGCCCTTAGCTTGTCCAAAATATTTCGTTCCAAAACGACTTTAAAATCAGCGTGATATACACGCTGATTTTAAAGTTGTGGACACGTCAACATAACTTCACCTCGCCTGATATTTGTAAGAAATAAAATTAATAATTATGGGATATATAATTAATCCTAGAGGAAAATATTCTAACGTTTTAGTTTAGAATGTGTCTGTATTATGTAGCTACAGGAAAATGAATTAAATTTAATTAGACCGAATTATTTTTTCATTATATTACAATGTTTCCTTAATATTACGTAATTAATTATTACTGCTATGCTTAGAGTACCTTAATAATGAGATTATAGTATAGATTTACCTTCATTATATTTTCATAAGAATACTTTTGAAGTACTTACTTTAAAAAAACGACGGTAGCTGAATGGATAAGGAAGCGGCCTCTTCTCAGAGGTATCGAGTTTGAATCGGGCCAGACAGTACCAATCAATGTGAATTTCACTTTGTGGAATTTATATGTGCTAATCACATGATTTACCATCTGCTGACGGTGAAGGAAAAACATCGTGAGGAAACCCACATATCCTACAAGAATTTCTAAGAACATTATCCGATCTATGAATGAATTATGTAATTCATAATTAATTCATGCGTGTGTGGATTAAGGTCTAAGACCTCTGAGCTCTCTCGTGAGAGGAGAGGAGACCCATGCCCAGCAGTGGGACATAAATGGGTTGCTATCAAACTTTTTAAGTAGTGAGGTGATGGTTGTCGCAGCACTAGTGGGACCATTAGGTATTGGCGTAGTCTAAACCAATAAATCTGCGCAGTGCTGCGACGACAATCAACTCTTCTTTCATGAGGCCGTCAAGTTGAGCAAGCAGCGCCTCCCACTCGCCACGGGAGACGCTGCTGCCTGCGGCCAATCCGGCCGGGGTGGGAGTGGCCCTCTAGAGGGCTGCTCCGAGGCTCTCCACGTGACCCTCTGATTAGCAGATGGCACAGTGGGGAGCGAGCGGGGGGCGAGCTGATTGTCTGCGCGCCGACGGTTGGGTGACAGGACGGCCTCCTGTCACCCTACACCCCACCGTCGGCGAAGTGGCGCGATGTTCGCCCCACCCCCCCTTTCGGGGGGTCGAGGGGGCCATCTTAAAACCGTAGATGGCCCGGGGTCAGCTGGGGTGCGAGGGATATGCCCATTGGGTAACCTTACTCCCCGGTTACTAAAGCCCGAGACGGCGTGCGGTTTTAGTCGGTTCGATCCCGACATAACCACCCCCGATGGCCGACGGGGGTGGTATCCATGGGGATTTCCGCACGAAAAAAAAAAAAAGGCCGTCAAGTTGAGGGCCACCATAATGTCACTGTCGGTGTATGCAATGGGGACCCCCTTCCTGAGACTTTACCTTTAGCTTACCATCAGGCGAAGTCATATTGAAGTAACCGATATATAAAAAAATACTTCATCGAAAACTTACAGTTTATATTATGAGTTCTAGAATGCAGATACACATACCAAGATATATTTTTGGAATTCCGTACCTATATATTTTGTTCTACATGTGAAGCGAGTTAAAGTCATGTTGACGTAACCAATAATTAAAAAAGTCATCCACACAAATAGTTTTCAGTGAGCTAAAATAGAACCCGCTACCTCTGACTTAACAGTCGGACGCTCTACCGCTACGCCACAGAAGTCAAACCAACAAACTTAACAGTCTTGTAAATTACATTTTTTATCAAGAAAACGCATTACGCCATTTTGAAGACTTAACACATACACACATACTCATAACACATAGATACATATGTATATATACATGTGTGCAATAAAGCAAGCTGCAACTAATACGTAGAGACTTGAACAAATTTAGTGGCGCAGGCGCAGCCCAAGGCGAGAGTTCGACAACATCATCAAGGTTATGTACGGCGATACCTACTGTCTGACCGTCTTTGTTTTGGTCTAGTGAACCTTTTGAATGGTTCTCTTTTAAATTTTACATGTAACATTACATTTATTGAGGTTTGAATGTCTCTGAAGGGATAAGCAGAGGTGTACCTATCAAATATTTTGTCAACAATGTTGGTAGGTCCACGTAATGAACTCGAAAATTTTTCATAGGCTATAGGCCGGAGCTATAGGTAGGAAGCGATGGTAGCTGAGTGGATAAGGACGCGGCCTCCACTCCATAGGTATCGAGTTCGTATCCGGCCGGACAGTACCAATGTGAATTTCACTTTGTGCAATTTATATTATGTGCTAATCACATGATTTACCATCTGCTGACGGTGAAGGAAAAACATCGTGAGGAAAGCCACATGTCCTAGAAGAAATTCTAAGGACATATCCGATCCATCAACCCGCATTAGGGTAGCCATCAAGAACTAAGCGGTTTGGTGCCTCTTCTCTTTCCTGCACCATAAAGACCTGGAATTCTTTACCAGCTCACGGGTTTCCTTCCTCCTACAGTCCTTTAAGTGGGGCGTGACAAACCATTTCATGAGGCCGTCAAGTTGAGGGCCATCATTATGGCACTGTCGGTGTATGTAATGGGGATCCCCTGCCTGAGACTTTACCTTTAGCTTACCATCAGCCGAGGTGAAGTCATATTGAAGTAAATAAAAAAACGAAAAGTCCCAACGAATATGGTAAGAGGCCCCACTACCTGAACTGCCCAATATCACCAAAATAAACATGGTTACAAAGTAAATATCTTAGTTGCAATGGCCTGCTAATACCTACGAACAGATTTACTGCGGCTCAAGGCTAATAGTTGAATATACTATCAAGGTTAAAACAAATATACGAGTATAGGCACCAATAGAAAATACTGTTTATTCCTAGTTCCGGTCATTCACCTTAATCCCAGGAAAAGAGAAATTGTAGATTTATAAACACTAGCGGCCCGGGACCCAGCTGCTTCGCCCGGGCATAAATTTTAAAAGACCTATGTATAACTCGATTGCACCGTCACCTACCCAAAAAAGTTTCAATTTGATAGCAAAATCCCTTTCAATTTGATAGCACAATCCCTTTCAATTTGATAGCACAATCCCTATAATAATGACAAAATGATCCGCCATTTATTGAATTTATTTGAGTACAGTGAGTTCTGGTTACTCTACTTACCGGCGGGAACACAACACGATGGTTATTATGGCCGCGGTGTTCTGTAGGGCGGAGGTACTTCCCCAGTCGGACAGCTCAATTCGGACGGGAGATACCGTCGTGTCCTACCTCCTTAGGAATATGACTTCCCGACTGTCATTACACGGTGTATTTCTGGGTCCCTACTGTTACTGTAGGAGCTACAATAAAGGAAATTATGGTGAAATTCATCCCAACAAAAGACCAGTCTCAAATGTTTTAATATTCCATTTTAAATTTAAAAATAAACAGTGTTGTCATTTTTTTTTAATACTACGTAAGTGGCAGACAAGCACACGGCCCACCTGATGGAAAACGGTCACCGTGGCCTATGAACATGTGCAACACTAAAGTGTCACACACCCGCTGCCTACCCTGAAGGGAAAGAAGGAGAGCTGGGAAGGGGTGGAGAGGCTAGGAAGGGGAGGGGGAGGGGGGGTACAGTGAGCTCTGGCTACCCTACTTACCGGTGGGAACACATCACTATGGTTATTATGGCCGCGGTGTTCTGTAGAGCGGAGGTACTACCCCAGTCGGACAGCTCATTTCGGACGGGAGATACCTTCGTGTCCTACCTCCTTAGGAATATGATTTCCCAAGTGTCATTACACGATGTATTCCTGGGTTTGGATCCTGTTGTACAGGAGCTACAGTAGTAGAAATGATGGTGAAATTCATCCCAACAAAAGACCAGTCTCAAATGTTTTAATATTCCATTTTAAATTTAAAAATAAACCGTGTTTTCATACGCAAATGTTAACAAAGAGTTAACCGAACAAATCTCGATCTACGGAATAGAATTGCAAATGGTGGTTTGATGCGTTCATCGACAGACGACGCCGCGGGGCAACGCTCTGCGGCGGTTCAAGGAGACAGACCTATGGTAATTATTGTTTAGCATTAGTATGACATTGTGTTTTTGTATGACGCAGTGTTCGTATACCTAGCTCCTACTTGCGATGCTTATAACTCGACTGCGACGGGAAAATAAGGGTTAGGTGTTTAACCTGTATGTACCTATTATGTATGTATGTGTGGACGTGACGACGTAGAATCGTGTAAAACGCAATTTGTATTTTTTTTATACCACTTAAGTGGCAGACAAGCATACGGCCCACCTGATGGGAAGCGGTCACCGTGCCCTATGGACGTGTGCAACACCAAGGGCGTCTCACTCGCGCTGCTGACCCTGCAAAAACCTGGTCTGGTCTGGTATAGCTAGTAAAAAATATACTTACGGTCCCCGAATTATATGCGTGTCTATACCGGGTACCATTGACAAGTTTTTTTTACTTTTTTATATATCGGTCACGTCAATATGACTTCACCTCGCCTGATGGTAAGCTAAAGGTAAAGTGTCAGGAAGGGGGTCCCCATTACATACACCGACAGTAACATAATGGTGGCCCTCAACTTGACGGTCTCATGAAAGAAGAAGTGATTGTCGTCGCAGCACTGCGTAAGCGCAGATATTGGTTCAGACTACGCCAATACCCACTGGTCCCACAAGTGCTGCGACAACCATCACCTCAAGCCCGGCTATGCACCTGCTAAACCCTGAAGGCAATCCAACCTATGGAGGGTTTTTCGCATGTTGCACGATAGTACCTACCCGGCTCAATTTCCCGTATCTACAAATCAGTCAATAAAAAGTCAGGATAAACCCGTTAAGGTTCTTCCGCCGGATCTTGGAAGCCGTCGCCGAGCCGACACTCGCACTTACATATAATATCGCCCTCGGGTATAAAGTTCATGGGAAAGTGTTACGCATTTACTTCCAACTAAGTATATGTTTCTTTATGAGAATATTTGTAGAAAACAATCTATCTACCTACCTATCTATACTAAATATCTTCACTGTACAGACATTATGTCTGTACATTGAAGATATTTTTTAGACGATTCTGAACTCAAAATTATTTTTTTGAATTCTTGCCTGTTTGGTTGTTCGTGTGATTAACGCAGAAACTACTGAATGGATTTTGATTCGGTTTTTTTTTTGTTTGAAAGGTCTTAGTCGGACTTAAAATCATCAATATCAGGTATATTTGATCACAATCGGTTGTTTAGAACCGGAGATATAGTAAAAAAAAACGCGAAAACCGACATTCACGCGGCCGGAGCCGCGGGCAAAGGCTGGTATAGATAAATAAACTGGTAAAAGCTAGTTTTAGTGTTAGCATAGTATTTAGTGTTTATATATACAAGTACAGTCAGCGGCAAAAGTATATGTAAATTATTGTAAATAGACCAAAAAAAACAAGCCCGCTGAGTTTCTTGCCGGAGTCTTCTCAGGCCTGGGCCGCGTTTCGAACCGGCGGTGGTCCATTTGCTTCTAGTTTTAAATATTTTTTATTTTGACGTTTTATAAGTGCCGCAAACAATGGTCTATCCTCTATACAGAATAAATGATTTTTGACTTTGACTTTGACTTTGACTATGATGATTGCACAGATTTAAAACTCCAAAATTTGAATGAAAATGGTTCAATATATTTGTGATCAAACTTTTAAGATAGTTCAATAGACTCCGCTAAGTAATTAGACAGCATTTTCACTAAGAACCATAAGTTACTTTGCTCAAAACTACTGTTCAAAATCTGAAAAACATCATAGAACTTTGACGTTGACTGTACATTGATGTCTATCTGAATATACAAGAAAAAACTGCGAAAAACTAGAACCAGTTAACACCAGTTTCGAGTTCGCTCCACCAAACGCGCAGTTGCTGACGAAAATATAAAATTGCATTAGTTCATTAAACTTTGGGCAGTAGATTAAACACTGCACATAGGTATGTTGTGTTTGAACTCATCTCTACTGGGAGATGCGCAGTTCATACACTGGCGGCCGAAAATATGTACACCAATGATATTATATATGTAAAAAGAGGCAGATATGTCATTAGAGCGCGCCTGGTGAAGACGCGAAAAAGTCCCAATTGGGACATTTTGTCTTTAGTACATGTCTTGCAAACGCCAAGTTGACACGCGTGTAATTTTGTAAAGCGCTTATTAAAAAGTGTACAAATTACGACACTAAAATTAATAAAATACAAGGGATTTCCTATCACATGTAAGTACATACAATATTACCGATTTATTAGTGTATTTTAATAAAATTAGTTAAATAATATTTTTAAAATAATGGCGGCGGTGAAACGCGATAAAAACGGGACAGAGATACTTTTTGATGTGAGAATTATAGCTATCCTTTTTACTCACGTGCCTATCCCATCTTTCGTACTACTTAACGCTAATTGACAACTATTGTGCACTTCATAGTTATGTCATAGACAGTTGGATCAGATTTGAGAAGTCAGTTACTATGAACATAACGTATCTTGTGTAAAAAAATCATTGATGTACACACTCGAATATTTTCTAATATTTTTAGGGTTTCGTATACAAAACTTAGATCTGGATTTGATTTATGAGAATATTAACGTCATTTATCATCAGGTGAGATTGTGGTCAAACGCGGGCCTACAAACTATGAAATAACCCTTCTTAGCAGTCGGGTAAAAAACTAATAGAACTCTGATAGGGCTGGTCACCATTACATAAGAGCGTATTTCTCTAGTTATATGCCTCTTTTGGACCTTCATCTATCAGTCTATATAGAAGTACTGGTGACAGGCTGAGGTATCACCCTCACACAGTGCAAACAATTCCATCAAGAACCAAGCAGTTCGGTGCCTCTTTTATTTGTAGCGCACGTGTTTCCTTCCTCATACAGTCCCGGGTCCTTTAAGCGGGGCATGAAAAAGCATTTTTTGAGGCTGTCAAGTTGAGGGTCACAATTATGGCACTATCGGTGTATGTAATGGGGGTCCCCTTCCCGAGACTATAGGTACCTTTAGCTTATCATCAGGAGAGGTGAAGTTGCACTAAACAATATTTGATGCGCTTTTATCTATTCTATTCTACAGCTGCATTCAATCTACTTTCATGCTTCTTCTGCCACACCCAACATTCACTACCATACATAAGTGTGGGAACGAGCATACATAATAATTGACATACATTTATCGCTGCTGCATAAAAAGGCTAGATCCGTCCATGGTGAAAAACTAATTTTCCCTGGAGAAATCCAGTCTAAATGATGTAATAGAAACCTACGAACATTTGCCCAAAACTTTGGCATGCAGTGTACCAACTCTGAACATTTGCCAAATATTTTTTTCTAAATATGTAACCGTCGTTCGTTGACCCCATATTATCGGCTGGCCGGACGAGTGGTTTAGATCGGCGCGGGCGCAGCTGGTGTGTGTTAACTTGTTTGTATGTGTGTGTTGTATGTGCAACTTGTATTTTTTAGACAGAATGACGTCAGTAATGAGTTTCGTGGCTTTAAATATGCAAGGTGTGTTATTTTTGATCAGTAGGTTTTCTTTGTTCATTTGTATAAATAAATAAAATATTCTATGACATTCCACACGGCGCTCTCTAGGCCCAAAGTAAGCATAGTTTAATTAGCTTGTGTTATGGGTTCTAGAATGCGGATAAACATAACTTAGATACTTTTTTTGGAAATACATACATATTATACCTACATAGAAACACCTAGATCATTGCAAATACAAAATATTCATGCATACAAATATTTGCACTAAGCGGGAATCGAATCCATTTCAACTGTGTTGCATTACCTACACTTTGGAGTGATGGTCGCTCTCATTTAACTCTATTCTTTAGTTTATTTTTGTTTTTTACGGGAGCAACTACAGTCTGATTATTTAACAACGAGAAGAAAATCTTTACCTTTGCATCAACGTACATCGAAATGACAATATTGTTTTGTATTTTTTTTGAAAAATAGAACCAACTTATACCTTTTTAGGTCGGTTAGAACCTTCTCCAGAATATAAAATATACTTTTCAGAAATCGCATCAAAATCAGGCCAACCAAACACGAGATAATCACGGCCAAACATACATACTTACAAACATACGGGTCATATTGTGAACCTCCTTTAAAATCGATTAAAAAATATCTTAGAGCACACGATTCTAATTTAGAAACATCCTGTAGATACGGATATTTGGACACGAGAATTGTGTGCAAATGACGACAGAGGTTCCTCAACTCGTAAATTGGCGGAGATGCGCCCGCGCAGCGGCGTAGTGGTGAGTAATGCTGCTTTTTCTCACATTCTTACGTTTAAAATCCTTATTGTTAATTGTCCAAACAAACTGTGAAAAACATTTTATAGTATCAGAATCAACAGAACGTTGATTCGTTCAAATGTTGTTAGGAAATCAATCGAACAAAATTGTTTTTTTTTGTGTTGAAATATCTTGGTCAGACTTAAAATATGCAACTGGTTATATAAAACTGGGCCCGTAGACAAGTGGCACGAGTTTTAATCGCTAAGGAATAGAATATAATAGGTCGACCAATCACACCCTAGCTCTTGATCCCGCCCCGCCGCGCGCATAGTACGCTGGCGATGAGTTTGGATGTGATTGGTCGATCTATTCTATTCTATTCCTTAGTGATTTATGCTGTTCCACTTGTCTACGGGGGCAGGAGAGATATAATTATAGTAAAAAAACGTGACGTCCACGAGGGCGGAGCCGTGGGCATAAAGCTGATAATGAGTATCCCACCAAAAACATAATTACGTGTTAATAACCCTCCTTGGCAGTGGGGTAAAAAGGGGACCAAGTTCCTATTGACTAATTGTTCGCCTAAAAGTTGTTTTGTTGGTTGAAATCTAATCCGATGCTAAGTTTAGATGCACCTTAAAATCGATCACAATCGTCTAAATTTGAACTTGGCATAGGTACTGTATAGTACTAGTATATGATTACGTAGGTACAATTTTATCTCTGTAATTGCAATAGGTACAGATACAGAACAAAGAAAAATCCTAGTTTGTTAATGTTCTGTGGGTACAGAGCTACAGGGGGTTCAAAAGTGGGTTGAAACGGTTCGTGTATATAGTGCACGGCATGCGCGCGGCCTGTTGCTGGATCTTGGCCTGCGCACTACCACGCGCTTAGATAAAAACCTTGACAAACTAAAAAGAGGAGAAGGACTCCCTCCCTTCTGGGATGACTACTCAATATTTACGATTGCTTCTCCACTCAGTCATAGCAATACTTTTACAGTACGATCATAATCACTCCTGGACCTCGATTCTGCTAAAGACAAAACACTATCATAGCACTGACACCTTAAAAAGTGCTATTTAATTATAGACTTTACCGTAATACAGTTAAAATCTAAAATCAAATGAAAAGAATTCATTAAACTTTTTCATTCGCTCTGCAAAATATAATTTAATTTTAGACTTTAAAATGATAGCAATGAAGTCCAAAATTAAATGGTATTCTTTTGAAGTGTCAGTGGCATGCCAGTGGCTTGTTTTAACAGAATCGAGGCCGTGGACGTGGGAACTGGTGAAAGAGGCGTGCGTCTGCGTTTTGGTTCCGGCGGACGTAGTTGGCTGCCGAAGCATGCCGGAGCATCCGCTTCGTGGCGTACCAATGCGCCGTGATATGCGAAAGTATACAACTAACCTAGCCTATACCAGCGGCTCTGTCTACGTCAGGGGCCTTACTCCGAAAAACGAAAATATTCGTATCCGTTGACGTTTTGACCATTTAGCTACCCCGAAAGTTTTTCGTTTCGGATTTCGGATCCGTCTTCGATCGTTTGACATTGAGGTTGTCGATCGTTATCAGTACACCTCCTACTCCCAAAATACATTTGACGTTTTCGCTGTCGTTGTTTGACAAATGGTCCGTTTTCGTTCGATCCGCAACGTTCATGTTCGATTTTCAGAGTAAGGCTCCAGTTTTCGCGTTTTTTGACCGATTATGATCAAACGTGCATAAAATATTAAGTGTGGACAATACCTTTCAAACGAAAAAACCCGCATTAAAATCCGTTCATTAGTTTTACGTCTATCGTGAACAAACAGATAAGAAAAAAAAATTGCAAGTTTTTTTTAATATCTCCAATGTAAAGACACAGGTACATACTTTACAATTTAATAATAGTACCTATAGGTTAAGTTACTGGGTTTTATAATCACATCCAACAACAGATAACAATGATTTGGAGTTTTGGCGCCAACACTGAAAAAGACACATCGGGGCATTGTATCATTTTCTAAAATTAGTGTAAAATGTAGTTATTATGTGTAAAAACGATGGATTTTTAAACATAACATCTTCGGCAACGTGCACGAGTTCGTGAAAGTGGTATATTACCGTGAATTGTGCTTTTCAACGTTGATTCCAAAACTCCATAGAAGCCTCTAGTAAAGTCTCCATTATTTTACTGGGGTAAGACTATGACTGACTGATTTGACTATTGTCTGACCTTGACTATGACTAAATGACGAAAACGCTGTGCAACTTATTGCATTCGTAATTAATTCTAATTTGATTTATCAATTTACTTGACACTGGCATTCATACAATATTTGCCAAAGTAGGTGAAAAAAAAAACAATTATTGTTGATCGGAAAAAGTGAACCACCTTCAAACGTTAGCTCTTTAAAATCTCATTGAACGTAACACGCTATAAAGCTAATCTTTAAATTATCCCAATAATAAACTTTGAACTCTATCTATTATAAACTAAACCTTATTTAAATCCACCAAATTCCCACTCAATTTCCCATAAGATTGCGATCATCACTATCCAACCCTTTTCTCAACACTATAATAGACAGGGTCTATCCGACCGCACTTGACCGAAAGGTCAACCGTCTAGACGCCATCGGAAGTAAACCGGTTTATAGTTTGCCCACATATTGAGGGTAGTTGGGCATTGTTAGCGAAAGGGTTTATGGGCTGTCGTAATTTTGTGAGGAAAAGGGTTACATTGCTTTGTGAATTGTTATTATATGTTTTATGATAATTTGAGGGTAGTTTAGTTAATAGGTAAGTGGTTTAACATGTGTACTATTATAATATTGTAAACTAGCTGTTGCCCGCGGCTCCACCCGCGTGGACGTCGATTTTCGTGTTTTTTTACTATATCGCATGTTCTAATGAGCCGATTGTGATCAAATATGCGTAAGATTTTGAGTCTAACCAAGACCTTTCTAATAAAAAAAACCGCATCAAAATCCGTTCGGTATTTTTTACGTCCATCGCGACAGCGATGCGGTTTTTTTTATTAGAAAGGTCTTGCTTAGACTAAAAATTTACCGTATGTTTGGTTGCAATTGGTTAAGGTGACCAAAACCGACCTATAAACGAAGCGCGGGCGAAGCCGCGGGTATCAGCTTGTATAAAAAGTAGCCTATATGTTGCCCAGCACTATGAACTATAATCGTATCAAGTTTGATCAAAATCCCTCCAGTAGTTTTTGATTTTAGCGCGCACAAAGATTTGCGGACAAACAGACAAACCGACAAACAGACAAACAGACAGACAAAAATTCTAAAAATCATTGTTTTGACATCTATTATCTATTACATTCATAAAGTCCCCTAGTAATTTTTTTTCTCATATATCTTCCATGTACAGACACCGATCAGTTACAGATTTATTATATGTATAGATTAATTTATTGAAATATGTTTGGAATTATTGACTTATTGGAATGTGTTGATTTTTATTGACTTATTGGAATGTACATTTTTTA
This sequence comes from Lithosia quadra, assembly GCA_963576445.1. Lineage (NCBI taxonomy): Eukaryota > Metazoa > Arthropoda > Insecta > Lepidoptera > Erebidae > Lithosia > Lithosia quadra. The sequence goes on from OY754883.1 coordinate 1,190,834, forward strand.
TTGACTTATTGGAATGTATTAAATTTTATTGCCATGTTAAATAAAAATCTAATAAAATTATTGACTTATTTTAAAATGTGTTGCACGCCGTAAGGCTAAGTAGGTACAGTGTTACCATAACGTCAGAACATAACATCTTATATACCAACCTGTATTTGCAATTATGAAAATAAATAAATAAATAAATACTTGATATATGTTAAATGAACGATTCCAAACACAAATTTTATTTTTTTGGAATCTTGTCCGTTTTTCGCGATTGGTGCAAAAACTGCTGAACGAAAATTGATGCGGTTTTATGATCAAAAAGTTCTTGGTTAGACTTAAAATCTACTGTATGTTTGATCGCAATTGGTTAAGCAGAACCGGAGATATGAGCAAAAACGATAACAGAGCTAACCGGTATCAACTAGTTTGAAAATATTTATGTTTAATCGGGTGTGCGGATGTTTGCGACCGTTAAACTATCGAACTGTTTGACCGAAAGAGGTCAAATTTACAACACATATAAATTGTTAGGTTTGTATTATTCAGGGCAATGCCACAATGTAGGGAAAATATTTTAAATAATTTAGATAGACAATTTTACGGAAAGACAACATTATTTTGATTTTAAAATACAATTTAAACTACTTTCAAAGATTTTCGAAAACTCGATTGCAACACAATGATAATCGAACTGGCCAAAATCCAAAATATACCTACATCCTATACTATCTATAATAATATGTAATTAATCGACATAATTATTAGATACGCACAATTTAATGTCTTTTATTTATTTATACAGAACTATTATTAAACTATCTTAGAAAATATTAAGTATGTACAAATTTAACAAAAGTTTAGGTGTCGAAGAAGTGAAGTCCTTCCCATCGATGTCGACTGGTAACGTACCCAAAAGGCTGGCGGCATTGCCACGTTGGATGGCAATGCCAATTCTCTGAGCAAAAAAGAAGCCAGCCCTTTGATCACGTGAAGCGTCGACCAGTCGCTTTGCGATTTCTTTATAAAGCGACCGTACGCTCGGACCCCACGAACCTAATGTTTCGACCCCAAACGGCTCAAAGATGTAATTGTTAATTAAATTGTTATATTTGCGCCGTTTGAGGGTCTCCGCTGATGCCGCAGCGGATAAATTATAAGTTATGTCCTTGTGCTTGTATGGATTAAAAATATCTTTCTTTCTTTCTATATAAATTTAAATCATAGAAAGGTATATCGAAAACTAGAGACACACGTGTTGATTGCATTTGAGCATCCTTCACAGATAATAAATATCGCCTGGAAGTTGCCTTTATTTAAAAATTTTAAATCATCTTATCTACCACAAGAAAACAAATTAATGCAGTTTTTTTTCATGAAATCTTGAAGACTATTAAGTAGCTCAAGCCCCCCTGTGAAGGATGCTTTAGGTACTTTGTATAATCATAAGGGTGTTTGGTAAAATAGGGTCCAAAAATTTTGAAATCCAAAAATCCGATGTTACATGTTTTACTATCAAATCAAGAACAACTTTATCCCTTAGCCACCTTTTCCTTATAGTTACTTTCCATCTTAAACTATATAATATCAGGTTGGCATTCATAAAAGACAAACAAAATGAACACAAACATTCTCTCCATACAATAACTCACTTGTCCGTATCTCCGCGAGTACCTTACAATAACCCGATCCTATGCGAGGCCTTGAAACACCGTCTTAACTATGAATAGACCCCACGTACGAGGGAGAAGGCGACAGTCTCGGCGATAGTGGGAGAGAGACGGAATAATAACATAAGAAATGCAAGGTCGCCGGGCAGTGGGTCAGCTTGTCTAGCCTGCGTCTAGCGCGCACACTATCGTGATAGTACCGATAGAAAGTTAAATGAGGAAAAATATTTATTCATTTATTTTCGAAAATGGCAATTATATTTCTGTAGAACTATTACTATTGTTTAACTAAATTTATAGTATAACTAAAACTTAAAAAGAAAATAAGTGAACATTAAAACATATAAAACTATTTACGTTTGTTAATAATAAAAATTAAAGTTTACACCTATCAACACAACTGGAAGGCATTGCAGAGTCGTATGATTTATATCATGAAACTGATGTTATATATAAATGTCTCTATTTAGGACCTCAACTTGAATATAGTTTAAGACTAGGTAGTAACTAAGATAACTTAGTAACTAATTTCTGTACAGCATCACAAATCGCAAAATCTGTGAAGTAAATATTATAGTGATATATCGATATGTTTCTTAGTTAACCGAGAAACAAGGTACCTATGTCTAAAGTAACGAACTTTAGTTTTAAGTAAATATAGTTGTGTTTAGAATTTCCTAAATCTTAAATAAACTACAGAATAAAAGCTATGAATATATGATTTCTTCTGTCGACATAATCGATTCATTAGACGTTTTTGTTTAAATAGATAAATAATAATTATGACGAGACTTTTTATACTATGTATGGAAGACTTTGGTAGTAATCGGCAATTAATAATAGGTAATGTGAGAGTTAATTCACCTACCATGTAATCACTTCAGATATTATTCGGTAACTGAAACATGAAGATTAACAATTTCTGAGCTAGTTTTGAGGAAAATGTCGCTTTTACTCCTAAATTACGCATTGACATTATAAACAATATAAACTCGATACTTACAGTACTCCAAATAAAAATTGCAGCATTGGTGCCATTGAACTAACGTGAACTTGCATTTATTTGAGGTGTCTCAATGGCGAGATGCGTTTGATTGACAATAATAGTCCAATTACCAATATCATGGGAAGGTTCCAGCTACAACTTTATTTGAAACTGAATATGCGAAAAGATATCTGTTATTTTTTCAAATTCAAATTATGAGGAATATGGAAATGATGAGTTCTACAGAGCAAGAAACTATTTATTTATTCTATTCTTATTGATTATGTCTAAAGAATGAATGAATTAAGCCATAGTTCTATAATTATATCTGTTTATGTTTGGCTACGTTTTAGCACAGCCTATCCAGAACAATTTCCCATCAGCCGAGGTGAAGTCATGTTACGTCAACTTTAATAATATAAAAAAGTCACTTATCGAATTTGTAGGCCTTGATGATAAATCTAGACGAGTTGATAAATATGTAGTAAAAATGTGTAATTAACTAAAAACTGTTTAATTTACTTACTTCCTAAACTAAATGATTCGTATAAGTGTAACTTTAACTGTTTTCTAACTATTCTTTACTGAAAATGGTTATTTTGAACAACTAATTTCATATTACGACACTATCCTATCACATCCTCATCAGAATCAGACTAAATCTACCCGCAAAATAAATTTCAAATAAATTAAACTTTCACCAATATTTCTAACATTTTCGCTCTATCCGTACTTCACACTAGTCGCTTCACTACACACACGCACATGAGCATGTGTGCGATAGTTGCGCGGGAAACGCCCGCCATTGTGCCTTGGTGAACATAAGATTATGGGATTACACATGTTATTTTGTGTCGAGGAAAATCATTTATTTACGGTAGAAATGTTGAGGAAACGGAATATTTGTAAGATGTAAGAGGCTTTTCGTTTCCAATATTGTGTTATGTTATAGTTTTTGCCGTTTTTGGCGAGATATTTTGAGGTTATGTTAGGAAATGAATGAAATTGATTGAAAACAAAATTGGCATTAAGCTGAGATTAAATTCTAATTCTTTATTTGCGGAAATGCGGTAGTACAAGACATCATCACATTCTGTTCAGCACATTTAGGTTCCATTTAATATTATGATACGTAAACATTACCTACTTGATATAAGTATATTAAACTATTAGAAACCCGTGTTTCCGCCTTTAAGTTCGATTTATACGATTTTTATGGGAGCAGCTGCCATTTGACTCCCTCAGTCCCTAGAGGCAAGCTTCCGCCAGAGCCTCATAAGTCTTACCTTAAGGCTTAGCTCGCCTAGGTTGGCTTGATTAACAAACCCACTAGTACTTTTTATTCTAACATGTTTAATATTGATTTTATTTTCCAAGTTTTTAAATCAAAACGTTTCCATATTTAAACAGGGTGCAAACATAAAAAATCTCAACAAAATTCCTTTACGCAGTACCTTCTGCCTACCCTACAAAGAGCAACAGGCGTTAAATATAGGTGTGTGTATAAACAAGAGAATCTTGAACAATGTAAACTTATGTGGTTTCGAGTTATTGTGAAGGATTAACCACGGCCTGCGGTTGCGAATGGGTGATCAAGAGGGGGCTGTGCGTGTGATCTAGTGGTTATAAGGGTTTTTGAGGTTTACCACTAACTTAAACCTTCCAAGTTGGAGGAACCTTCTATAATTCCTGAAGACTATTATTTTGAGGGTGACGTATAGCCGGAGCAAATAAATGATTTGATTTGATGACCTTTGTTCAGTTGGGGTGCGACGTGCGAGGGAAATGCCTTCTGGGTTACATTACACTCCATTACACTCGATTTGAAGACACGATAAGGCGTGCGGTTTTTGTCGGTTCAAATCGTGGGTATTGCCGCATTAGCTAAATTATATCTCACTTTTATTCCTAGAATTAGTTCTCATTGGTAACGGGAACTGGAGCAGAAATCCATGCGTGAGGCCGCGGGCGACTGCAGGCTAGTAAATTCATTTTCGATGAGTTGCAGGTGGTTGCAGGCCTTAGAGCATTTCAGTTCACTTTTCTCGTTAATAAAGAGCCCAATAATATAATATAACTCCCATAATATTACAGGCTGTATAATATTTAAAAGACGGATAAACAACTGCTTGTAGAGTCTTAATAATCTGAGAAATCTGAAAAGTTTGTTTATCTGTTTGTGTGTATGGTTGAATCTAATCTCAGGAAATAGGTTTGAATTGAAAAATCATTCTTAATGCGGCATCATCTTATGAGTACGAAACTATTTAGTTTAGGTCTGTAATTGAATTTCTATTATAAGGTTATGGTAGGGCCCCTGTACGAATTGAAAGCTTCCGCGAAGGTGGGCTTAAAAAAAAGGTCAGATTAAGTATGATTTTGATTGTATTGTATTATCTTTTCATAAAATGAATTTAAAAAATTATGTCATTAATTCGTATCATATCAGATTCCTTTCCCCATCATTCGTAACTTGATTAATGCCCAAACAAACGCTCAATACTCAACAGTTTTCCTCTTTTACTGAAATACAAAAAACATTCACGAATTAAACAAACAGAATAAATTAAAAAGCATATATATAAAGAAACGAGACCGCGAATCGTAATTTAAAATGTAATGACGTTCCGTTTCGCAGGACGACTGAACGAAAATTAAACATGCTTTGCAGTGTGCCAGTTAAAATTATTTTTTCTGCTTACACAGCCCACTGTGTCCGCTGCCGTACATACGAAAAAAAAAAGAAAAAGACACTAATACAAACACGCGAATCCATCATGTGAACAACAAAATAACAAACACATACATACATTTTTATACAACACATGCACAAGATCTACGATGCACTAATGCAAAAAGAATGCATTTGTATACACACATGTGAAATAAACTACACACAAATGAAAAATTTGGTGTTCCTATAATCAAAAATTTACTTGCGTGTGCGTAACGTCATTCCCACGCACGGGTAATGTGTTAACATGCTAGTTCAACAAACAACCTACTCCCATTCAAAAAGAAACCTTATCTCATAAACGCCAAAATTCGAATTTCAAAAACAACTTTTAATGATTGGGTTGCATTGCGTATGCATGTGTGCACGAGCGATTCGTTCGTTTTGTTCCTTTTTTAAATTTCACCGTTTAGTTCAATCTATTTATTGGTTGGCGTGCATGTGTGCATTGCGGTCGTATACATACAGGCGGTCATTGTATATGTATGAGTTTGCGAAAGTGCGTAGAAAAATGGTGGGATTATAATTATATATGATTTTTAACTAGCGAATTATCCGACGCGGCTTGTTATTTTTTGGTTTTTTATTGAAAATGCATTCAAATGCAGTTCTAAGCAATCTTCTGGTGGCAAAAAGGGTTTTGTCACGATGAGAACTGTAATAGATGTATTATCTACTTACAATATTAGTACCACAAAATTTATGCTCTACACAACATAATAAAATAACTTAAATATTTTGAAGTAGTTCGCCTCAGTTCTGAATCAAACTAGACGTCTAATCCAATGATCGAAACGTACAGCTCTAAATCGCTTCAAGGCAGTAGTTTTCTCCAGCCATTTTTAACGTAGCGCAGGCGCCGCACTTACAAAATGTATTTTATGTAGAGTTACTTACATAGTAATTGTCTAAAACTTATTGAACCGTTGAAGAAGAATTTGTATAATGGCGTTATGTGAAAATTTTCCCCTGTAAGGTTTAGATTCATAAATGAACTGCAATCGGGCTCTATAAATTAATGTTTAATGTTTTTTTTTTCATATATTTTTTAACTGTGCCCAAATGAGTTTCTGTGTGAACTATTTTCACCTGTAAAAATGACGCTGAAATCGAGTTTTTAAATTTTTCTTATGCAATACCGGGAACTTCGTATGTAAATGCCTGGAAAACTCTCGAGTCAAAATTCATATTTATTATAGCCAAGTGATGTCCAAGGAACTGGTTTAGTAAATCAATAAATTTAGTGAAAATGAGTTTAGTTTCAAACCAAAAGGTTTAATGACGGTAGGCTGTCTCGTAAACTGTGCATCTAAGGACAAATGGAAGGCATGTCATTTGGAGGAGGTAAGAGGAGCAGAGGAAGAGGGAAGGGCAGATGTAAGTTTTAGGCATGGTTTTAAAATATGCAAGACTGCTTTGTTGTTTTAATTTTACACGCGGTTTTGGTTTCCCGGACTCTATAAACTGTTATTGATTTATTCTCAGAAACACGAAATCTTGACTTACATATATATACATAACATATATATAAACATAAACTAACGCCTATATCCCCGAAGGGGTAGGCAGAGGTGCTAGCACCCACATTTCGCCAGTTTATGTTTAGGTCCCAATGTAATAGGTGGCGAGGCTATTGCCATGAACCGGGCACTTTTAAACCTGCGATAAATACACACATAACTTCGAAAAGCATCGAAAAGTCATTGGTGTGTGCCATGGTGAAACCTGGGATCGAACCCGAGACCTCGTCTCAGCAGTCCATTACCTAGACCACTAGGCTACCGCGGTTGATTACATATATGCATACATACATACATACGAATCAGGCCTTTTCCCCATTGGGGTAGGCAGAGACATCTTTCCACTTGCTACGATCTTGACTTACATGAGATTCAATTGCAGTTAGGTAGCTCGTCTATATAAGGATCCTAACTACAGAAGTCTCTGCCACACATAACTACGAAAAGCTTCTTCCGTAATAATAGAATCTCATACAGTCCTTACGAAAACGAATATGAAACTGAATACGGTAACCATTTCTCCAAATCGCAGCCATTATTTTAGGGTGTAACCCTAAATTTAGGGAAACGTAACTAGCATGACGGGCTCTCGCCAGTTCGAACTGGTAACAACCGGTCTATTCCCGAATTGGCCACAGGTGTGCATTAGTGCACACACATACACACAAAGCTTGTGTGTGTGCATGCCCGGTGAAGTGCAACCCGTTCTTAGGAGTAGAGCGACGACAGTTGCTTGCAACTGTTGCGATTTTTGGCAACCTTCTCAATGGATTTTAGTGTTATTATGTTTTAGTAATATTGAGTTTAATATAGCTTGAGTTCATGGATCTAATATTTCGTTCATTGAACTATTACCTACTTGAGTATGGGTAGTTTAAAAACCGTGTTATACGAAGACCGTTTCACTGTGTCGGTATTTTTGTGTTTCATATTTGAATATTCTTTAAAACGCGACAAAATCTACATACATATATACAAATCTCACGCCTTTTTCCGTCTGGGGTAGGCAGAGATAACACCCCACCATTTGCTTCTATTACATACTTCACTCGCTTCCTTTACTGTCATTAAACCTTTCATGCAAGACTTTTGACCTGCCTTTTTTCAATAACTCATTTATTTGACCACTGTATACTCTGCGAGGTCGACCCCGGCTTGCCTGCCCACTTACATGTGCCTTACATATTTGGTTTTAGTTATTTATGATAAAACCTAGTCACTAAGAACAGGTCATATTTACACGACTGCCCGAAAGAAGAGTATAATGTTTTCAGGCTTCATTTCTCCGTAACTTGAAACGCTTAAACAGTTTTTGATATATGTGATATCATTAGAATACTCACATAATTTCAAATATCACTGTCTGTAATTTTGGTATAAATGGCCCTGCATCAACGCTTTTGTTAAACAATGGATGTATCTATGACTCAGACTTGCCTCTCATGGATGGCGGTCAGGCGCTCCTGATAAAGCCAACATACTGATCAAACTGACCCCATTAATAACGTTTTTTTATGATGTATGATGTATCTCACCTGACGGTAAGTGACGATGTGGTCGACGATGGAGCACGCTTGCCTAGAAGCAACCTGTTCACTCTAGACTTAAAGACTTCCAGGTTGTAACTTTGTAATGTGAACGTAATGTGCTTCTAGAATTCATTTTGAAGCTATTGCAGTAGAAAATATTCCTCTGTGGCGTAGCATGGGCGTGGGCATGGGTTCGATTCCCGCTTAGTGCAAACATTGTTTGCATTGATCTGGGTGTTTTTATATATAATTTGTATGGTTGTACAAAAAAAATTACATAAATAATATTTAACCGCATTCTAGAACTCATAACACAAGCTTGTTAAACTATGTTTACTTTGGGTCTAGATAGCGCTGTGTAAAATGCAGTTGAAATTTCTTTTTAGGATTTAAATTTTTTATATAGAGAATTTTTCTTTTTAGATTAAAATGTTTACGGGAATTAACGCGATCATGGTATAGGTAAACCTTCAAATTGGATTTTATATAGAACTAGCTTTTGCCCGCGGCTTCGCCCGTGTGGATGTCGGTTATCGCGACCAAACATAGCCCATGTCTCGAGGTCTAATCCAATCGACCCCTATATCAAATTTCATCAAAATTGGTTCAGCGGTTCAGGCGTAAAAGCATAATAGACAGACAGACAGAGTTACTTTCGTATTTATAATATTAGTATTTTATAGTATAGGGATTCCTAAGCAGGAATTCAGCTACTAATCCATTTTATCTTTCCACACGCAACACTGTTTTTATCAACATGCAACACCGACCAATAAATAACATTTAAATCGCCCCCAGGAGACTACTAACAATAATTTTCAATACACAACTAAAACCACACAACAAAAACACAAAAAACTCTAATTTTTCTTTTATACCATTGTAAAAAGTTGGCAACATCTGGCATAGAGTAATGTAACGCGGTAACAGGTCTCCGGCGGCCATTTTGTACACTTTTTTAATGCTTTCGAATTTCGGGTGCCTAGGACAATGACCTTTCAAGCCCTGTAGGACTGGCACATAGGCACATACACACTTTATAGTTGTGTAGTTTGGGTACAAGGTTCTCCGGCATTGTGGGGTTTCAAGCCATTATTATTTAAAAAGTTTTGTTTAGAATATGTTGATGTTTTTCTTTTATACTACTTAGGTAGCAGACACACGGCCCACCTGATGGGAATTTCCCATCAGGTGGACCGTGTGCTTGTCTGCTAAAATTGGTAGGGAGGTAGCTTAAAACCAGGATACAGACATAGGATACTTTTTATCCTATATTTTTGGAGTGGAGAGTGAAGTGGAGTGGCGATTGAAGTGTAGAGTGGAGTGGAGAGTCGTTTAATTGGTGGCGATACCGACTTCCACGCATGCGAAGCCGTGGGCAAAAGCTAGTATATAATATATATATTGTATAATATTAGTAGGATCCAGTATCCCTTCATCATATAAGCCCATACTCAGTAAATATACCTATAGCGTAAATAAAATCCTTTCGCTCGTAATCCGCTCTCGCAGCGAACCATGAAATTACTTAAGCACCCGGCTATTTAATAGATTTACTGTATTCTAAACTCGGCGAGTACAATTTGAGACTACGAATGAACTCCCTGTTTTGTACCAACTGTATTTGTTTGGAAATTTCATTGTGAAACAAAATGTAGCAATATTTACATCTTAAAAGAGTTACGTGTTGTATTTTCAGTCCTGAGACTTTGCCTTTCGCTTATCATCAGGCGAGGTGGAGTCATTTTGACGTGTCCTATATAAAAAAAAAAAAAAAATTTTACTACGGATTATGTAAATTATGTAATCCATTCTAATATTTAAAAAGTAACTAATGATTTAGACTGGCAAAAGAAAACGTATAACATAAATAAATACATAAATATTCTACGACATTTTACACATCACTCCCTAGACCCAAAGTAAGCTTAGTTTAACTAGCTTGTGTTATGGGTTCTAGAATGCTGATAAACATACTTATATACTTTTTTTTTGTAAATACATACTTATTATACATATAAACACCCAGACCAATAACATGGGATAACTCTTTTTACATGTATAATATCATTGGGGATAACACAGTGAATGGGGCGTTGCATGAGCTAGCCACGGGAGACGCTGCTGCCTGCGAATTCCTAGAAGTTGATATTGATGAAATTTGATACAGAATTAACTAGAGTTTAGAAGTTTAAAAGATCTAAGCTATGTTTGGTTACAATAACCGACCTCTACGTGGACGGAGCCACGGGCAACAAAACTATCTATTATAGTTTTCTTTAAGTTTAGACATCATACATTCAAACAGTCATGTCTCTTTCCTATTGGGGTAGGCAGAGACGAAAATGGTTCCATTTGTTACGATCCTGATACACACCTTAGACATATTTTCATGACAAATTGTTTGCGACTACACTCCGAAACGGTAAGGAAAAATGAACTCTAAATAAAATCACTATAATTTAGAATATAATCATCTATTTGCATTGGTCTAGATGATTCTATGTATAATATGCATGTTTATTATACGTAAACGGGAATTAACGCGATCATGGTATAGGTATATACATACCTTTGGAATGCCTGACGTTTCGACCAGGTTACACCGGCGTGGTCACAGGCCTGTGACCACGCCGGTGTAATACCTATACCATGATCGCGTTAATTCCCGTTTACGTATAATAATCATGGAACGCGAAAGTTTAAAAGTTAATATAATATGCATGTGTTTGCATCTAACTTGGCAAGATTTTGGAGTATTGGGGCCCACACTACTCCAAAATCTTGCCAAGTTAGATGCCGTGCACTATACCTAAGTATGTTTATCCACATTCTTGAACCCATAACACAAGCTAATTCAGCTATATTTACTTTGGGTCTAGATAGCGCTGTGTAGAATTTCGTAGAATACCTATTCCTTCTTTTTTTAAGTCAGTTAAAACAATTTTATGCGTAAACCTATCCACATGTTTCAATTTATAGTTAATCACGTTTGAAAACAATATGTCATCCAAAACAATTAAACACACTACCATTGCAATATTAAAAATAACCCTGCAAGGGTTAAAATCGTTTACAATTTAACAAACCCAGAGGGCTTTAGGATACCCGCCCCGCCGGGGGGTGTAGGGGGGGTTAGAACAAATAGGAAAAGTGGCCAAAGGTCGCTAATTCGATTCCCGGGCCACATATGTAATGTAAACATAGATGGTTGGTATATGGAATGATTGTTAATTTTGGAGAATTAAATAAATCTTACTGTCTTGTACAATTTGAAAAGGTATAAAATGATATTGTACGCTTGTATTCAATCCATACACATTTATTAATCAATGGGTGTATGGAGCTCTACCATGAGCTTTTGGGGCCAAACCAAACTTACCTGCAAATTGGTATAGTGTGTGATTATAGTCGGTTCGATCCCGATATAACTACTACCTAGTGATGTGATTTTTTTCACACCACAGACAAGCACACGGCCCACCTGATGGGAAACTGTCACCGTGGCCTATGGAAGTGTGCAAAACTAAGGGTATCACACACACGCTGCCCTGAAGGGAAGGGGGGAGGGCTAGGAAGGGGAGTGGGAGGAGGGGTACAGTGAGCTCTGGCTACCCTACTTACCGGCGGGAACACAACACGATGGTTATTATGGCCGTGGTCTTCTGTAGGGCGGAGGTACTACCCCAGTCGGACAGCTCATTTCGGATGGGAGATACCGTCGTGTCCTACCTCCTTTAAAAGTGTAATGTGATTGTGTTAATAACATAAACTCACGCCTATATCCCCGAAGGGGTAGGCAGAGATGCTAGCACCCACATTTTGCCAGTCTATGTTTAGGTTCCAATTACTTCCAATGTAATAGGTGGCGAGCCTATTGCCATTAACCGGGCACTTATAAACCTGCGATAAATACACAATAACTTCGAAAAGCATCGAAAAGCCATTGGTGTGTGCCATGGTGAACCTGGGATTGAATCCGAGACCTCGTCTCAGCTCGTGATTGTGTTAATATCAAATAAATATCCAGCACTTAAACAGAAGGCATCTAACGAACTTAAACCAAATCGTTTTTCAGGTAAAAATGGCTCCCATATCACGCGTGCAAACTTATAATTCACTTCTACCGGTCGTATATAAGCGAATCCGAACAAAAAACTTTATTGGTGTTTGAAACGACGCCTTAGGGCGACATCGATCGTGGAGCGTGTACCCCGGTGTAATGTGTGGGCTGCAAGACATGAGCGGTAGCGGGTAATTATGTAGGTAACACTTAATCAGCGATTATTGGGACGCTTTTATAAGTCGATGTTTGAGAAACTTGTGTTCGTTTCCTTCTCAGGACATTTGACGCAAGCGACTCTCTCGACCTCCATTCTCCATGAGCGCAGGTTTGAGGGTAAAGGGTGTAGTCACCTCTGACACTATCAGAAGCAGGCCGGGGTGGTACCTGGTGCCCCCTGCCCCTCCCTGGGGACAATGGCCATGCGGGGTACGAGGGAAATGCATTATGGGTCACCTTACACCCTGGCGATAGAAGACTCGTGACAGTCGTGACGGCGGCGTGCGGTTTTAGTTTAGTTTATGATATCCGCACGAAAAAAAGGCAGTAGGTACTCAAGCAGTAAACTAAAAGCTGCTTGTGAACCATAATGGTGTAACGATGTTCAATATGATTCGCACGCGATTACACAGTACAAACGGACATTTTTTATATTATAAGTTAGGTGACAAATAAGCACTCGCGCACCTTTTTTTTTTTATTCATGATGGCTTACGTTTGACCTCAATCTCACCTGATGGTAAGTGACGACCTATGGATCACCTGATGGGTAACTGTTAACACGACCTATGGATCTATGCAAGGACTTGACATTGGCGTCTCGCCATTAACAATCTTAATATATATAAATCTCGTGTCACAATGTTTGTTCTCAATGGACTCTTAAACCACTTAACCGATTATAATAAAATTCGCACACCATGTGCAGTTCGATCCAACTTGAGAGATAGGATAGTTTTTGAAACGGATTTCGACATCCACGCGGGCGGAGCCGCGGGCAGCAGCTAGTATTTTATAAACATCTTCTTAATATATATAAATCTCGTGTCACAATGTTTGTCCTCAATGGACTCCTAAACCACTTAACCGATTATAATAAAATTCGCACACCATGTGCAGTTCGATCCAACTTGAGAGATAGGATAGTTTTTGAAACGGATTTCGACATCCACGCGGGCGGAGCCGCGGGCAACAGCTAGTTTATTATATATTGTACTTGACATTGGCGAAATTGCGGTGATTATGCTGCTGTAGCCATTATACCTACGGCACGATATAATGGCCGGTTTGACGTTTGTCCGCTCATGAAGTTTCGTATTAATTATTGTGACATTTTGAAAGAGCAAATTGCTGTTCTTTATTGTCAATAGTGACGTACAGTAAGTCATAAAATTTTATCGAATGTAGGTATAATTTTAGGACACAATATTTATTTATTACATTGATTTCTGAATTATATAATGTATATTAGTGTCCCACGGTCATTTATTTTTTATTTTTATAAGATTATAATTACCTATTGGTGTACTTATTTCACACAACTCGGTATTTGTTTTTCGAAATTCAATTTCTTTAAATAAAATCTATATAATCGACACTAGGACCACTGGCAAGCCCAATAATACCTCCGGCAAACTTACGTCAAAACAAAGCATTTTCGACTTGACGTTGCTTCGAAAAGTACAAACTAGGAGTGCAGTGCGATTGCGATATAGTGTAGACCTCCTCGCCTGATGGTAAGCTAAATGGTAAATCTCGCCTGATGGTAAAGTCTCAGGAAGGGGTCCCCATTACATACACTAACAGTGATAATTATAATGGTAGCCCTCAACTTACTCTGTTTACGCCTTTTGTTGTGGATTTCGTCGATATGGCCGAACATACGCAGAGCTGAGTTCTAAACAGTCAGGCACGTGTGTTCGTTATAGGTACGCCTTCGTAACATTTCGATCGTGAATCTCAAAATGGAAGGTCAATTTTATCTATAACTGTTAGACGAATAGATAACTAAAGAAAAATCTGGCGAGACTGGCACAGAAGAAAATAAACTTCACACACACAGAAAAAAACGAGCAAAACCAGTCGAAGACATGTGTGTAGCTACTATTTACGGAAGGAGTATCCAACAAGAAAAAAGTTAGTGCAATCACTGAAGGAAGCTGGATTAATATATACTCATTTTCATTCCTAATTCCAATATTCAGTTCGTTCAAATGTATTAAGTAGGTAAAAATTTATATTTTTTTACTAAAGTTTTTGAATCAGGTACCTAGGTAAGTACTGCTTGCAATAAAAACTTATTTGATTTGATTATATTTTTATCGAGAGTAAATTGACATTTCCATCACTATTGTAATATGTCAAACCGGCCATCATATCGTGCTGCTACTGTAATAAAAAGAAGAAGAATAAGAAAGATCTATGCAATACTAGGGGTGTCACGTGGGTGTCACACTCGCGCTACCGACCCTCTAAAAACCTTCTAATGCTTTCTCTTTCAATCTGATTCAATTCTGTTCCACTCAAGTTATTATTTTGTGTGTTTCGTATGTTTTATAGCAGGAGTAAATAAATTAATTACTAATTTCCGCTAATCGCTCTTCACTTACACCATCCCCTAGATATGCGAACCAACCCCTATCTAAAATCGCTTCGAAATAAAACGCGCATAGAGATCTCCTGTAGGAATTAGCCTGGGTCTGATGTACCCGCAACTAATAAATTGCTAAATAATAAAGGTTCTGGCCTTTTTCCATGCGGCAGGGTTAACAGAGAGAAATGGGCAAATTTTTAACATTCTGTACGCAAATATACGAGGGTTATGAGCTTGTAGAAATTAAATATTGTTACTAAGAAAAAACGCTTTTTATATCTATGCATTTTTTACGTTTTTATACATGTACATTTTATATGTGTACATTTTATACGTGTACAATGTTAACATTTTATAGATGTACATTTTATATATGTGGAAATAAGTTCTTTCTACTGTTATAATACTAGTTGACATCCGTGGCTCCACTCGCGTGGATATTACCTATCTTATTTGTTCAAATCTCCAGTTCTAACCCAATAACAATAAAAATACAGCAAATTGGTCTGATCAAGACCTTTAAAATAAAAAAGCCTGCTTCAAAATCTGTTCAGTAATTTTTGCGTCCATTGCAAGCAAATAAACCCGAGACGGCGGGCGTGCAGTTTTAGTTGGTTCAATTTCGACATAACCGACCCGCTGTTGACGGGGGTGGTATCTATGGCAATTGCCACATGAAAAAAAAGGAGTGAAAAAGTTTTGCATCCTTTCAAGTTTTAACATTATATGCCAACTTTAGGGTGCATTTTCACTAGCGCGTTTTGCCAAAAATTGAATGAGACAATATTATTATCCCAGAACAGTTTTTTTTATTACAGAGCTAATAAGAGAATAGAAGTGTTATCGCTAGTATTTTCTACCCTTATTCTGATTGACCAACTGTACCGTAACTACGCGCGTTCGTTACCCGTCACATTTAAGTTGGTTTAGTTTTACACCAGTTCCGTTCTCTATGTTAATCTATTGAAACTCACCGACTTCTCACGTTTCGTTTGTGATTAGAACTCGATGTTAAACAGAATAACGCTCCAGATAAGATGTCACCTTTCTTGCAACTGCAACAAAATTCATAGGAAACTTAAACTCCATTATAATATAGCCATCTTAAATCCGTAGATGGCCCGGGGTTAGCTGGGGTGCGAGGGATATGCCTATCAGGTAATCTTACACCCCGATAATTAAGACTCGAGATGGTGTGCGGTTTTAGTCGGTTTGATCCCGACATAACCACCCCCGATAGCCGACGGATGTGGTATCCATGGGATTTCCACATGATAAAAAAAGGTTCCGTTTTCCCGAAACATTATGTTTTTTATACTGGACATATGAACATGACTTCACCTCGCCTGGTGGTAAGTTTTTGATACTTTTACCATAACCCATTACACACGTTAATTAAGCTAAGCTTACTTTGGGTCTAGATATTGTCGTAGAGTATTTATTATTTTATTGTTTTTATTTTCTTAACTGTGTCACCATTGGGTTGTGAAGGTCAAATAGCAGTTGCTTCACGAAAAATATCGAGGTCCAGTCAAATCCGCAGTTAAGACTGGTAAAGCGGACCCCAGACTCCGAGGTGAAAGCTTTGCATACGACTCGGATTAACGCTAGGTTGAAGGTTGAAGGATTTTCTTAACTGTTTATCAAATTCTCGCCTCGTCAGTGGACATACACCTTTATCTTATCCCTCACAGCGGGGTAGAATATGTGGCAGGCATACTAATACGTAGAGGGGTACGTACGATAATATAGGTTACTGTGACTGTAAGGAGATATCAATTCGCTAGTTTATGAGAGGTTTTTATGTGAGGAGGACGGACCCACTATGGATAATAAAGTGGGCTTAGGAAATCGATTGCTTTTCAAATGATACGTTTAGAATGGTATGGTTTGGAGGTTAGTGTATTTTGTAGCATCTTACGTTTTTATTACTTATATACTCATGCGTTTATATCTTTGGGTGGGTAGTCAGATGTATGATATATAGAAAGCTGATTAGATAATTAGAAAATCCCAAAGATGTAAAATAAAACTTTGTTTTTTTTTTGCCAGCTAACATCTCTATCTCTGTACCAAAAGAGATGTTTCACAAATGTATGGACCTGTATGGACCTTGGGCCCGATAATTGTACACTACTTAGAAAAATAGCTAGGCAATGTACTTTTCATTTTTCACTATTCAATTCTTATAATATTACTAAGTATTATGGGCGGAATCTAACTAAATGAACACTTTCTTGCAACACAACAAATTATGGCGGACTAAAACTATAAAAACATTACCCTCCTTTCTTCGGCAGTTGGGTAAAATGTACTCATATTTTATTATTTACGACCTTGAATTTCTTTCTTGAATAAATATAATTGCATTTTTGCCAATAACCGGTACTATTTCTCTTTTTTTGTATTGCATACAATTAGGGGGCCCAAAATGAAACATCTCCTTTTATACAATTCAGTTCTGGCGTGATTTTGTAACAAAATTTGGCCATCTATGTATCCAATGAATTTGTTGGCAACTCCGTCCGTGTTAAATACTGATCCCATTCACACTTCCTATGAGAACCTATTCCAGATTATAATCTATACCTGTATCCAATTTCAGCTAGATCTGTTCAGTCGTTTACGCATGCTTGAATAACCAACAATCTTCAAAACTTTTCACATTTATAATAACAAACCATTTTAACGGAAACTCAATATTAATAATAAAATATGTTTCTCTTTTGTGATATTTTTCTGATTGCGATTGTCAAATATTCGTTTAGATAAATCATATCCACTACACCCATTTTAATCCCCGTGCATAGGAAGGGGTTGACTTCAAAGCCCTTTTAATATAGGGTGGCTTTAGTAATTATTCAGAGAAAGAAAAAAATGTGACCGTCATAGGACGCCCGACTGATCTGAACATCGAAATTAGTGGCGTGCGTGCGACGTCCCATGACGTAACAAAGAGCAAAAACTTTTTTTTAATATACTACATACGGCACTTACAAAACGTAAAACATAAAACAAGGCTCTATCCTGAAATTTTATCCATAAAACATGCTGATATGTGTTACAATTTGATTTCCAAATGGTTTTTATTCATCTATATAATCTATTTCTTAATTACAGGTTGAAATCAATGCATATAAGTGTAGGTATATACGATACATATAGCTAAAAGCAATTTTCAATACGTTTTTGAGTCTGTTTGGATGAGGTTATCTCTGGAACAGCTGGGCCTATTTCACTGACAGATACCATAAGGCGTTGGCAACTTTTTTTTAAGAATTAGGGTTCCCGCAATAAAAAATTCACCTCAAAAATCTAAATTTACACGGGCAATCTCACGAGCACAGCTAGTATTTTTATGATAATGATTGTTTGGAAATCGGGCATACCGAGCACGCTTAGGCTGTGGAATGATCTCCCTGCTGTTGTTTTCCCCTAGCGTCTACAATATGGGGTTCTTCAAGAAGGGCATTAGAAGGTTTTTACAGAGTCGACAGCATGTGACTGGAGGTGTTGCACACGTCCATAGGCCACGGTGACCGCTTCCCATCAGATGGGCTATGGCCCCTGATGCTTATCTGCCACCTACGTAGTATATAAAAAATAATAAGGAAAAATATATAAATGCAAATGAAATATCTTTAGCATTACCATATCATTGTAATGCTGTAAGTCCCAAAGTGCATGTATGAAAACAATTAAGAAAGTTGAAGTAGCGAAAGGTGTATGCCAAGATCATAGCAAGTGGAAAGATGTTGTCTCTGCCTACCCCAATGGGAAAAAGGCGTGATTTGTATGTTTATATGTATGTAAGTCCCAAATTATTCACAACTGCAACTTTGAAGATTTTAAGTTGGCTTTTGACTGCGTAATGTCTAAGCGATTTAACTATTGTGGTCTCACCCTTATTGCGAGGGTAACACTGCTTGAGATAACCACCCCTTGTAATGGAAGTTAAATATAAGACATGTTTGCACTACCGCTGAGAAATATCAGCTAACAAGTTTCATCTGAAGATTTGGCGTTTTTGAGAAGTCGATCTCACATTGGGATGCGGTAACCAAACAATGGAACGAATCCTACTATTTCTCGTTAAAGATTTACAATTTTTTTTATATATTAGTCACGTCAACATGACTTTATCTTGCCTGATGGTAAGCTACAGGAATATATACAGCTTTTTTTGCTATATTCAGTCCGTCAAATGACTCTGCTAAGCTGGATGGTAAGAAACTAGGGTAAAGTCCAAAGGATATGGTCGATATGGACCGCAATTCTAGACACTATTTGTCCCAAAATGACGACCCAGACAGATGCTTTTCACGCCCCGCTCAAAAAACCGGGCTTGTAAGAAGAAGATGAGAGAAGAGAGAGATGATTTGAATTAAATAATGATAATCATCATTCTACCTAAAATTTCAGCGTATTCCTATAATAATTGTAAATCATGAAACACTAAAATTTAAGTTAGTATGTCAGAAGGTACCTACATACTCGTAGTTTGCATATTGATATTAACGGTGACTTATGGGTGAAATACAAATTAATTCATAAATTGTACGATAGGATCGATTTATGGGTAATTGGTAAAAATTGCTCTGCGTGTTAATAGTTGTGGGCCTCCAGCTGGGAATGAACCTCGCTTCACACGATCGTAAGTTGTGTTTACGCTACTGCACCAGGCTTACAACATTGGGCTCTTGGCCTTGTGTCGAACACGTAAAAATTGGCATAACATTTAATTTTTTGTTCTTTGTATTATGCTATCTGTTATTTCAGGCTATAATCTATCTCCATTCCAAATTTCACCTAGCTTTGTTCAGCCGTTAAAGCGTTATTGAGTAACAAAATTTCACATTCATAATATTAGGATTAAGACAACACATTTCTATATATCTAACTGGGTATCCCGTATTGTATGTCAAATATTTTTAACTGAGCATATTAAAAAAGTAAAGGTAAGATATTGGTGAAAATTACTTCATTTCTATTTCACCATTTTTATTACACGTTCTGGATACATGCAAACAAAATAATTTGACAATTAGACACTATGACGTCACATCTTGTAATTTCATACATGTTTGTACATAATATATTATACCGTTTTGACGTTTAATTAAAAGAAAATTATTCTAAAAATCAACTACCTCCTGCTATAATACAACGTTTCACAAAAAAAAACAATAGCAATTCCTAACAGAGTAATCTAATGAACTTTTCTAAAGCATAATATCATGTAGGTAACAAAACAAAAAATATAAAAACCGACCCGAAAGGGTACAGTAATGATTCGTATTTCGCAAACGGTTTTAATGCGTGCCTTCGGACATATTTAAAACACAAAGTTTCATCTCCCTAAACCCCTCATTTCGGTAGTTAGAAAGCGAAAGAGAGACCTTCCCCACGTACCCTCACAAGGGGTAAAAAATACCGTAGTTTTAGCTAATCTGTCGAGCCCGCGCAGCATTTTTAAACTTGGGAGGGGTGGTTTTAGGCATTTTAACACTGTACAAAAATGTGGGGGTGGGTGGAGTGTGTGGAATCGGACTTATGTGGGAATCTATTTATGTGATGTACCCCCTCGCGTTAATATTGGTTGGCATGGCAACGGGCAGATTACTGCATCCTATCTACTCGATTTTTCGTCGGTTTTTCTGTTGTAATCAAATGAGGTGCGACGCGTGTGTGTTGGGGGGTTCGCGGGGGTGGTTTTTGGGGTGGGTGGATGAGGGGGGGTGACACGCGTGTACTCAATTATCCGCAGTGAATCAATAGCGGCGAGATGAGGGTAGTTGCGATGTTTGTGACGGTACTAATGTCTTTTCATCTGTTTAATTTTTTTCGTATTTTTCTGTTGTATATTGAGCTTGGCGTGACCTGATTTCTACTGTGTTGCCGCAAGTGCGTATGATAATACAAGTATGAGTATTTGTATGTTTATTTAGATTTTTAATTATTCTATTTCTGGGTTGCAAGAAATTAAATAATAATTTTGTGTTAAGTTTTTTTTTAGTCGATATTACTTACATTATGATTGACAGACCAACTGTCTTGTGACTTATAGCACTTAATTTGTGAGGTCTTAAGTTCGATGCCCGGTTTGGCTAAATCTTATTACAATTTACATTTAGGATATTTTTAGAGAACGTATTTCGGGTTGCCCTTTATACCTAATGTGTGTCAAAATATAAAACTAACAAAATATAACTCACCTATCACCTCTGCGTATATACCTAAATAAGATTTTTCAATATGACTTCACTTCGCCTGTTGATTTCGATTTTATTTGATATCAATTTATTAGCTTTTCCCAATGATTTTCTGACCGGAAAAATGATCATCCAGGACGGGACTTGAACCCGTGACCAGTCCCTTACAGGGAGAATGCTCTGACCAACTGAGCTACCTGGACCCATCTTAGCTGCTTGACCCGTCCTGGATGATCATTTTACCCGATCAGAAAATCATTATTAATAGTTAAGTAGCATGCAATTGCTTAAAAATTCCGTTCAATTTATTGGCTGATCGCAATTCACTGCAGAACATAGTCCTCTCCCAATGTGCCCAACCCTTAGCCTTCCACATTCAGTCTATCCCAACTACCTTTTTCAGCTCGTCAGTCCAAGATTCCTTCGGTTTATTGACTTGCGATCACCACTCTAGGATTCTGTTGCTCCAACGGTCGGTTCGGCAGATGCGGACAATTGTTCACAGCGCCATCTATGAAAATTTTCCTAAACTTTACTCAGTAGCTTCGAATAAAATAACATTTTCTCTTTAGGTGAAGCATAACCAACCCCTTTCTTTTTAGTTTTCATAGTCCGAACACCACTCAACAGAGGGCGTGATTTTACCGCGCCCTCTGTAATGAAAGGGAAAACTCCGCGGTTTTGCCTACTTCAGCGCCATCCCTGAGATTTTTCTAGAATTTTCCTAACATTATGATAGGTACTTTGGGTGCCCCAATGAAACATTCATTAGGGTACTTGAATAGATAACCGTTTATATAATTTATATGCTACAATGTTACTAGTAAAGGGGAGCATTTCTAGATGGCGCTCATTCATAGTCACTTGCATAGGAAAATAAGAGAAAAAATACAACCTGCTTGGCGTCGTGGTGGGACATTCTACGTCAGAGGTCACGAGTTCGATTCTCCTTTGGGCCTAGATGGCGTTGTGTAGTATGTCAAAAAGAACTACGCAAATAGACTATACATACAGACTTACATACACCATTTTTCATGCAGAAATCTTACAGATTCATGTGCATGAATATGTCAATTTGCATTGATCTGGGGTGTCTATGATAATATGTATTTACAAAAAAAGTATTTAAGTATGTTTATCCGCATTTTAGAACCCATATCACAAGCTAGTTAAACTATGCTTACTTTGGGTCTAGTGAGCGCTGTGTAGAATGTTGTAGAAAATTTATTTATTTATTTATAGATACCACCCCCGTCGCTAGCAGGGGTGGATTATCTCGGAATCGACTCGACTAAACCGCACGCCATCTCGGGTCTTCTAACACCAGGGTGTAAGTTGGCCCATAAAGCATTTCCCTCGCACCCCAGTTTATCCCGGGCCATCTTCGGTTTCAAGATGAACCCCTCGGATTTGGGAACCACAGTGTCCCCATCATGCCCCCGGAAAAGATACATAGGTTACTTTTTTCCACTATGCCCTCTGCTAGTCAGAGAGACACGTGGAAAGCCTCGGAGCAGCCCTCTAGAGGGCCACTCCCACCCCGACTGGATTTCCCGCTGGCAGAGTTACATAGGTACCTGTACAAAATAAAACCCACAAAAGTATTCCGCAATCATAAATTTATTTTATAAAAGTAACTTATAATTGAACAATTAAATCATCAATGCAAACTAAACAGTTTACGTACAATAATATTCTTACTTCTATCTATAACTTCGCGAACGCTTAGCTCCTGAACTAGCCTACCTCAAATTATTAATAATTAATAATTCATAATAGTTTCTATGCAACCGTTATAGTAAGTTGTGTATTCATCCCATAAAATCTCAATGAATGTATGACTTGCTATCCATACTTTTTAATAATATTTGCGTTGAGATGACTTAAGAATGGAGTTTGGGATGAGATAAGATGGGATGAGTAAGGCATACGCATTTGGGATGAGTTAAGATTGGGATGAGTTTTAGTGGGATGAATACGGCAGGAGGCATTCAAAATACCATGTAATTTCAACCATTGATTTTTTAATGTTTACGAATATTTACCGACAGCAATAAAATTATGAAACTGCGGAAATCCCGTGTGGGAAATCCCCTGAAAAACAGGTGGGCCGTGTGCTTGTCTGCCACCTGAATGGTATGAAAAAAAAAACATTTTTCTGTTATAAAATACCATTCTCTGTTCTGACTAATATATTATCTATAATAATAGTATTCATATTATCTAAATAATTTCATAAAATGAAGAAAATCTACATTTTTTCAATTTTTTTTTAGGTTCGATCATGATTTATTTTCCACCTGTCAGATTTCAATGATTGTTTTCTTGAAAAATATACCTGTGGGGTACTCAATAAGATGCTGTTTGGGGTAATGACTTATTTGAATGATGCTTCAAACGCTCTCAATAGCCGGATCCACACCAAATGATCCATCTTGGATCGGCGATCCCGCGATCCGCGATCCAAGATCACGGAGCGGGATCGTGGATCGTGTTAGACCGATCCAATTTTGGAAACGTGCGATCCTAAAGATACGCTCCAAGCGATCCAGACTGATCCGCCTATAGCACAGTTAAACTTTCGGTCGCTATGGAGTCACACGCGCAGCAACGATGTCGAATTGCTGTGGCAGCAACAAACTACAACCTACTTGGATCCATAAGCATAAGCATTTAAGTATGTTCCTTGTAAAGGGATATTAGACGACGACTTTCAAAATTTTCCATTATGTGTGATCGCGCGCTCCACACACAAACGTCTACACCGAGCGCGCCGAGAGGCTGAGGCGCCTGTGTGCTACTCACAAAAACCGACAACTGACGGATCGCTCGCGGCAAGGAGCGAGCGCTCCTGCCGCGCAGTTTGAATCGCGCGAGGCAAGTCCACATCAAACGCTCCTGTGGAGCGCGCTCCTGCCGCCCGCGATCGGAGCGCGCTGGATCGTTTGGTGTGGATCCGGCTAATAATCATCTCAATAATTCTGGATCACATGATGTAAAATTAAAATGACTAAACTTTTAACACACTTCACAACATGCGAAATTTAATTTATTATTTAAATGAAAATTAACAATTTTGTTTGCTTAACACTTCAATTTTGCTTGTAGCAAAACTGACGACATATTGTCATGGTTATCAAAAGAAAGACTACATTAATACAGTTCGATTAAATTACTAACAGTTAGGGAACGTACCATTTCCATAAATGATAATACAAAATTAAAAATCTGTATCGGTCGATTGAAGATCTATATAATGGCAATAAAGTTAAGAAATATTAAAGAACTCAACTAGAATTACTATACAAATACTTTAAAAAATAATTTAAATACATAAAAATTTCAAAATAATTAATAATTAATTCAAATGAAAAATAACTACCTGTACAAACCTTACTTTCTTAAAAGAAATTCCATAATTTAAACAAAAATGTCTTAAAAATTATATTATAAGCTACGATTCCCTAATGACAGTAAACAATACAACAAAAATAAATATTATTATACTTAAAAGTAAAATCTCCATCGCACAATGCCACTCTGGAACGAGCCGCTTAAAATTGACTCACTTTACATTCGTAAAACTAATATTATTTGAATAGAACTCTTTTGGATAGCTTTGCTTGGCACGTAAAGGTTTCGTTTGTCTCTCGGACGGCTCTAAAGCAGAAATGTATTCATGTTAAAGGAATCTGTCTAAAAATGGTCATGATATAATTCCAAGTGTGTTTATCAGACGCCTTCTCCTCAGACGGATTACTAACCATCAGTAAATTTAATATTCTAGTGAAATATTTTCGTGTGATTGATTTATTAGAATCAATTAATCCTTATGGAAGTAGGACACGACGGCATCTCCTGTCCAAATTTAGCTATCCGACTGGGGTAGTACCTCCGCCCTACAGAAGACCGCGGCCATAATAACCATCGTGTTGTGTACCCGCCGGTTAGTAAGTAGCCAGAGCTCACTGATGCTATCTAATTTTAATACATTTGACAGATCCCTCTAACATTAACAAGATTAATAATATCTATAAATTCTATCACAATTTTGGAAACCGTTTAAATACTGAGCAAAATAAATATTTTCACTAACATAATAGTTGTCTTTTTGATTTATAAACTTTAAAACGTAAGTTTAATTATTTTCAAATATTAAATTTCAATTCCTTATTTTATAAATAATTTTAACAATAATTATCTTATACTAGCTAGTAGCGAAATTGGTGTAAATGGTGAGACTGTATATTGGCAGAATTATGTTAGTTTTTTTAGGAAACAAGCATCCATCATCTACCTGCCCTCGCCCAATAATTTGGGGTTGGCGCAACATAATTATCAATTCACCTCCATACATTCCTTTCAGATGCCATCTCCTCAGTCACTTCCTTCTCTTCCAAGTCCTCTTTCATTAATAAATAGGTAAGCATTATCAAACAATTTTTGTGGAACTACCATGTTTACCAACCATGATCATAAAAATAATAAAAGTGGAAGTTAAAACCTTCAGTACTTTCAGAATTCTAATGAAAAGCAGCATACTGCTACATAAAGTTGATACTGAATGAGAATGGGATATGATTTCTTTAAGAGAATCGGCCTCCGTGCTGTCGTGCCATCAGGAAGTAGGTAATAAGATTTCATTTTGAAAATGTTATTTATATGCGAAAGCCAGTGGCGCCCAACATGGGGCTTCGCAAACACACCCAATAGTAAATTTTAACATTTACGTACATAAAAAAATTACATAATGGCAAAAGAAGAAACAGTTATTAAAGTGAACTTACCATAATACTGTCAACATCGCGCTCGATTCACTTAAACTACACATTATACTATTTTGGCCACAACGTTGAAGAACATAAATAGTAACATACGCACGAAACATTTTTATTACACCATATTGGAAAATGGTAAAAGTGTATTTACATCTACCCTCAAGGATTTTAATACTTCACCAAAGAAACGCATCAACGGGATAATTTTAAATTGTTACAACCAAATTGTCACAAAGCCAATGACATTTTCATTTATGAACTGCCGGCATATTCTATTTGGAACAGATATTTTTATTCTTTTGTGATATATTTAGCCTGATTAATTATTAACTAAGTCTTGTGTTCTTTTTTATTTTCGTGTTCAATTTAGTAATCAGATATTGTTTTGTATATTTTAGTTTCCTTTAAGTACCTCTTAACATAATAATTACATAATAGTACGTCCATTCATTACCTTCACAACGCACATTATTATAGGATTCCCTAAGAACAATAAATGCGAGTGAGACAGGTAGTGTAAAGATTTTAATCAGACAAATCTAATCTAATAACGACTGTACTATAGGAATGAAATTGTTCATTTATTTTGATACACTTTTACCATTTACTTGTTGATATATCTCACTGGAAATCATTTAAGAAATGTATTCTTATTTTCTAAACACCACCGAGATATTTAGAGAGTTATCTTCTTTCGCTATATTAATTAATTTACGTATTTTTAAATCTTCTTACACACCTTTCCTTTCAAATGTTTTCTCATCGCCATGCTAATTTAAATCTATTTAACATTTTAAATGTTTTTATTTTAACTATCTAGAGTTTTAAATAGAAATTAAAGACAATTGTCTAGTTATTTGTTAATGCACGCTTATAAATCCATACTTAATTATTATAAATTCTGAAAGAAACTCTAACTGTCTATCGGTTACCTTTTTATACATAAAGTGCTAGACCGATTTGCCAAAATTTGGCATAGAGATGCAAAGAAGTGGAATTCCTTGCCCGATCTGTGTTTCCGGAAAGCTATAATATATTCAAGACCCGAGTGAACGGGTTCTTTCAAGCGTGATTCATCGTAGACCACATCGTCACTTACCATCACATGGGATTGAGATCAAACGTAGGCCTATCATGAATAAAAAGATAGTCTGAGAAGGGTATTAGGAAACTTAATTTCACCAATACCAATTTTCTGCGATTAAAAGTGAAGCTACAGACAGTAGCTAGACAATTATGAAACACAAAGAGATTTGTCCAAAATTTGAAGTTAAATTCGCAAACTCAAGGAGATTAAGAACTTAAATGAGCCAGATTACTGCAAAGGGTACTTTACTATGTAGTACAATTTCCAACTGAGCTTTGATATCATTATGGCCGTTACGTACAGCTTTGGTCAACTCGTAGATCAAAGGAAAAACATTAACTGGCCGAGTTTCGGTTTATGCAGTATCTTGTAATTCTTCCATTTCTAGGACGATGAGTTATTTACAATTTTCTTTTGGATCTTTATTTCTCAAATTGTTATTCATTATTGTAGCGTTCTCTTTATTTGTTTATTTTAAAACTTTATGCATAAAACATTGTAAAAATGCGGACTTAATGCCGACTTCATTATCTACCAGTCTACTTGGGGTGATGCAGATCTTTGTTCTTAATAATATTTTGTGCATTTTAAAATATAGTGGGAAATGTTCATAAACATATTTAGACCTGAAAAAAGTGAAACTCAGTGTGACTCCTTGCAAACTTCTGTCGAATAGAGGAGAAAGCGGCGTAATGAAAGGTCAAAACGTGTACAACTGGAAAGAAAATACTATAATTTTTCTCTTATTTCAGTCTACTTAAACTTGATTATTAGTAACATCTGTTATACCACCAAGCTCATTTAAAATTACCGACACGCTAGCATAGGCAATACTTTTCTACTCTTCATCATACAAATCCATTTTCTCTTTCATTCCATCATTGATCGAACCTCATAGCTCTCTAAATATCACGGTTACATCTAATTTATACAATCACCTACGGAGCGACACACAGAACGGTTAAGATTCAAGAACTACGATACAGATTCTCATCAGACGATGTGACTGGAAGCTTACGACTACTGGTAATAGATTTTACAAAATTCTTTACTTACTAAGTCTGTATGATGTCAATGGGAGTAAGTTTGATGCGGTTTGATGAGTTTACTAATAAACTGAGTCATAGACACGCAGTTACATCTTTTCGATATTTAGCCTGACACTGAAATTTCTCCCATTGACATCTTAAAACATATAAATAAATTTAGAACACACTATATACACTAAAGTGAAAGAATAATTAACTTGTGCCATCACTCTTGCTAGATTCACTCTCTTCTGTGATAGTAATCATTGGAGGAGAATCAAATATTCCATCTCCAGGTGATGTCTCATTCATCAGTTTTTCAAACTTTGGAGATCCTGAAGGCAATATCTCCCGCACTGACTCGTACATATCCGTCTTTATCACTGGTAAAGAACCTCTCTTACCTTTCAGAATATCCTTTCCAGGACATTCATCTTCCTTAATTGTTTGCATTGGAACCTTTTCTACTTCATCTTCTAACCGTACGGGAAGACTATCAGCTCGGTTCAAAGGTTTTGCACTTTCAATTTTCTCTGTCGCAACTGGAGGAATTGCTACTCCGTTTTCCATTTTTTTCTGGTCATGAAGATGCTGTAAACTATACTCTCTTGCTTGGACATCAGATAGTAGAGGCCCGTCAGTTGATCCTTCAATACAGTATCCTGGGCCTTGTAAAGCATCGCTACCTATAATCGAATCTTGCTTGAAAATTGCCGCAGTGACTACGGGCTTATCAGGATCCGTTGGAGTTTTACTTATCAAAGGTTCTTGTGAATTGTCGTAAACGATGCCTTCATGTCCATTGGTGTATGTGACGTCATAACCAGCGTAAACTGGGTATCCGAAAGGCCCCTGCTCGTACCCTAATTGGCTACTGTATGAGTAGCTTACATTATGAGAGCCTATAGATGACATACTTAAATCTGAAATGGATAGACCGGTGCTTGATAGCGCTAGAGCTTTAGTTTCAAACTTGCTATTACTTTTTTCGCTATCTTCTTCGAGCTTTTTATCCAGTTCTTCAGGGACACGGTGTATGAGCGCCTGGTTGGTAGAGATTTGGGGATCGTGGGGAGGGGAATTGACAACAGGTTTGTTAGGTCTGTAGGCGGTAGACTGCTGCACTTCCACAACAAAAATGCCGTCGTTATCTGGGGAGTATTTCATTTTGGTTTCACGACCGTTTTTGGTGATATCCTGCAAAATATAAAAGGATACAGTTACTTTTCGAGATAACTTAATAAGGTAAACATTAAAAAGGTATGTATAACCAATTTGTTTCAAAGACATACACGTTAAGATTCTGATTAATAAATTGGGAATTGAACCTAACAAATTGGATGTAGTGGCTAGACCACTTTTAAACACTTTTCGTGCAAAAAAAAGCCTTGACTCCTTTGAGCAAGCAAATTTCTTCACTATTAAGACAAACCAATATACAATCCACGTAGGGATTAATTTGGCGCACTGTCAGTTCTTTATACTTACATTTCTCTCTTCAGTCTCCACTATCAGGTGATTATTCTTCAACGTCATAGTGAAGATGGATCCGTTGGCGGGAGGCGCCTCTCCCTCTCCTCCACCAGTACCTGTGCTCTCTTCTGTAGGAGATTTGAGCTGGAAGTAACAGAAATGATCATTGTTAAAATGAGCAAAAATAAGTTTTGTTTGGAAATTTATTTTCTAACTCTGGAGTTAAGATTGAGTTCGGTGGATATATGGGGCCTCACCTTCAAGGCCCACATGCCAACTTTAACTGCAAAGGAACAAAACACGATGACCGCGGTCTTCTGTAGGGCAGAGGGACTACTCCAGTCGGACTACTCAATTTGGACGGGAGGTACCTACAGTCGTGTCTTTACAATATAATTATGCAGTTTTCAATAATCATTATCAACTTAGATAAACCCACTTCCATCCGATGTTTTCACCAAAGATAGCCGGATATTCCGGGCCCGAGGAATCTGCAGTTTAATCTCTTTTGCATCAGATATTTTAAAATTTTCTACCGTTATTGTCAAAAACCACAAGCCATACATGAAAAAAAAACTGTGTAAGTGCGAGAATTATTTCACAATCAAGAATATAATATATTGTGTCTTCGTCCAGCCGTTATTACCATCATAATGACACGTGTAATGACTAACTCAGCCACTGACAAAGGACTATCTTTATCTTTTGGAGTCCGCTAATGACCTGCATTGACAAATCGTTCACCTTCGCCCACGTATAAGGTGCAAAGTATGAGCGAGAGCGAGAGCGGGAGCGGGAACGTGTGATGTGAAACCATAAATATTGTAAGTATATGCGTATATTTTTAAGTTTACAATACCTAGAAGAAGAAGTAAAAACATGCTGCATTTCTTGCATCCTCTAGATCTGTCAATAAAAGAAGCTACACTGTAAGAAATGTGGAGTGTTTAATTATTTATCTATTAGAAAACTATAGATAGTATGTATTAATTGGATAGGTGTACCAAAATTTTATCTAAAGAACGATTACATAAGTTGTTACTAATTATTTTGTTCGCGAAATATATCTGTGCATAATTACGCTTATGTTGAATCATGAGTTCACAGAGATTCATTACCGGGTTAGGCATTTTGAACAACCTGTTATTAAGTATGGTTTCCACTGAAAAAGTTTTCAATATTAGTAAGTAGTCTAGTTATTACATATCTTTGTAACTTTTATACTGGCAAAATTGTGATATATCTTGAATTAATTGGAAATCCAATTTTTTTCTTCCATACCATTAGCACTTTTAAGTTCAAATCGCCACAGCTTATGTGTTATAACATAGTCCAAACCAAATATGAAAGATCTCTAACATATCATAAAAACGCAATATATTGAACTTGAATTTGCGAAACATTTGGTGAATGGTAGGTCTAACAATATTGGTCTTCTCTTCATTGCATGAGAGAAGGAATTTTGTCGCATATACAAATTTGAGTGCCTATATCGTCGAGTCGATAAGTATTTTAAGCCTAATCACCCTATTAATAAGGAAGGAATTACTACAGCTGAGAAATTTATGATTCGTATTTGAATATAAAATAAAAAGTACTTCGGTATTTCAACTTTTTGACAGGCAATGAAGCGTGGCCAGGTGTTACCAACCTCGGGGCGTATAACAAACGAAAACCTTACTGTCTGTTAATGATTATCATTCAATATGAAAAGTCAATTTACACAAAGGGCCTTTGTTCTTTTGCAGCCTCTTCTGTGTATATCATCCTTCGAGCCCTTTCCTTGATAGGGGTCGGCTTTTCAGTCTAATTACGAAGACTGAACTTCGATATTTTCCGTGAAGCAACTGCCATCTGACCTCCACAACCGATGAGCGATATTGAAATTCTGTACCTAGTTAGACCAGTTGTTGGACTTTTTAGGGCTCCAACTACCCGTAACGTCTACCATGGATTGCAATATGTTATGGCAACCAGGACCGACGGGGCTTAACGTGCTCTTCAAGGCACGCAGTATGTTCTTTTGTGTCAAATTTCTTGATTCTCGACAGTATTTTATATTAGGACGGGCGTAGAAACTGAACTTTTGAGATTTCCACATAAGTCTTTTTTTTTTTTTTTTTTTATTCATGATAGGCTTACGTTTGACCTCAATCTCACCTGATGGTAAGTGACGATGTGGTCTACGATGAATCACGCTTGCCTAGAAGGAACCTATTCACTCGTGACTTGAAAACTCCCAGGTTATAGCTTTCCGGAAACACAGACTCAGGCAAGGAATTCCACTCCTTAGCTGTACGCACGATGAACGTGTCAGCAAAGCGCTTTGTGCGTATGAGTGGAATATCGACCATATAGCGGTGGCGTGACGCTGTTCGTCTAGTCGTTCGTTGATGGAAAGGACTTGGAGGTATCAGGTTGTGCAATTCCAGAGCGCACTCCCCGAAATGCATCCGATAGATAGATAGTCGTCATTATTATCCCCGATTGCACCCAATGCTCGCATTTTAGGGTCTGGTGTTCGCTCTCTCACTTTTTTTCTTGATTTGGCTTATCTTAACTTCTGTATGAGCGACTATCTACTTACTTCCCAACCCCAAGAGGATAACCTGCGCGAGAGTCCCGTCTGCTAATCAACAGCTGCACTGGCAGGTGAAGTGATTCACCGTACAGATATTCTCGCAAGTAAACTATTTAGTTATGTAAAAAAAATCGAATATTAAACGACGCTATCTAGACGCAAACTGAGCAAACTTCGTTTTTGTGATAACATGTATAAACATAATAAATTAAGTAAAAAATTTTTTTTTAGATTTACACGGTTTTATGTACGAAAAGCAAATTTAATCATATTGTCGTCAAAACTAAAGATTTCCACCAAATATCAGACCAATCCAGCAACTGGAAGGGGGTCAAATTTTAATTACTAGATCTTACCCAAACAAACAGGTCAAGTTAAATAAAACCGTTTAAAAACACCTGGACTGAAGCAAAGAGATGTATTAATGCCTCAAAATATTTGCATTGAGCGGAAATCGAACCGTAATACGCACCTACGCTCTTTCACAACGTCACATAATGCGTAGTAGATACGTGTGAGTACATTTAGATCGTCTTTTTTTTATATATCGGCCGCGTCATATGACTTCACCTCGCCTGATGGTAAGCTAAAGGTAAAGTCTCAGGAAGGGGGGTCCCCAATTACATACACCGACAGTGCCACAATAATGGATATCAGATTGTTTGTTGACTTTCACATATAGAGCAACCCTATTTCTTATTCACCTTAAATGACCCACACGAAAAGATTCTAATTCGATCGAGAACCACGTGGTCACTAGGTATATGCGCACGCAAAAATACTTTTGAAAAATTAAAATAAACAAAAACCGAGCATAGATTTAACTATAGTTATTTCTATACACTCACGAAACCTAAAACGTAGTTTAGATACTTATTATCAGGTAACTACATACAAACTCGAAATTATTCAAAGTAAACCGTCATTTTCGTTCACAAAAACCAATCGTCAGTTCTCAAAATACTCAAAACAAACCGCAGTAATAAAAAAAACAATAAAAAATAACAAAAAGTGGTACGAAACCTGACGCCCACTCGAAGCCTAGGTCCTTAAAATCTTAGGTCTAACGCAGGTCATTGACCGGTCGTCGCCCGCACATTTTCGGCGCACACTCTTTTTTTTTCTCACCCCCCCTCTCAACCGCCGCAGACTCCGAATCGAGTTGCAGTTTTTAGATGCACCTACTCGACTCGTATGACTATCTAACGACGAGAATAGCGAACGTTTTAGAGACGATGTTGTTGCTATAAATATTGGGTTGGTAACCTGGATTTTTTAGTTATTCTAGGATGTTCTCAATTTACTATTCACGTTTTAATTACATTTATTTTATACTTGTACATGTTTGTAGGTACCTACATTGACAAAAGAATGGATTGAAGCCTACTCTTTAGCTCTACTGACACTCTTGTCTCCTGTTCAGTTGGTTTGGCTGGAGCTGTTTATATAATTTACTAGAATTTTGAATCTAATTTGATACTTAATTTTGTTATCGTAAAACTGTACCTACCTAAGTATTATAAAACTAGCTTCCGCCCGCGGCTTCGCCCGCGTGGAGGTCGGTATCGCCAGCAAGTTTACTTATAGTGTGAAGCTAGCGTATAGTATGGTTTTAACATAATACCTAACAACATTCAATTATGAATCTTTAGATTGCACGTTGTTACAGAATGCGTCTTGAAGAAATAAAGGTTCACTGCTCGTTCCCCGTAGGTGATAGTGTGATAATTTATGTGTTGACCCGACTTCTTAGTAATATTCATGCCAAATTTGAAGTTAATCCATGCAGTACTTTTTGAGTTTATCCCGGAAAAAAATTCTAAAAACTATATTTTTGGCTTCGGTAGGTAGGATCGATTGTAAATCACACCCCAAGTATTCTTTTCAAAAAATATTCAATGTACAGTTTTGACTTTCCTACCATTTTATTATACCTATGTATAGATAAAGAGTGACAGTTGACACAATACCTGATTATTTATCCTTGCTCAAGTACTATAATTATAATTTTGTTTACATATAATTCGACTCCACTGCACTTGTGGGAATGCACGCATTCATCGAGAAGTGCGTTGCACTATAGCGAGCCAGTTTGACTAGATTTTTGGCAACGAGCGAGCCCTCCCCCCTCCCCGCTCTCCCCTTCCGCGCTCCCCGTGCTCCCCCCATGCGCAAGCACAGCGATTATGACTACTGATGACTTTCGAAACTTGGAGATTGTGAGTTTTGATTAGCTTTCTAATAAATTATTTTCAGATAAGGCAGTATAGCGTTAAATATGAGAGTATAGGGACTAGTCAAGTTCTTCGAGTGCCAAACCAACCTCAGCTGCTGATTTTCCTCTCGAAATTAGGGGGTCAGATGGCAGTCACTTCCACAAAAGTCAAGATAAGCCAAATCAAGAGAAAGAGTAGGAGAGCGGACCCAGCCGGGACTAACGCCGTGGTGATAGGTATTGTCGTGGGAGGTAGGTAACTAGTATCAAATAATATAATTATAATGTTTAGATGAAGTGTAATACACCCAGTATCTGAGACACATATAAATATAGGCAAGCCAGAGCCGAAATATGTCAGTCCCCTTCGATATTTTTATCCGACTTCAAAAAATAGTATTCCGATAAATTGCAGAAGATTTTAGAAGACAGCGTAATTTGACGCCTCTGGTGTTGCACATTGCACATATCCATAGACCGTGGTAACCGATTCCCATCAGGAGGGCAGTGTGCTTGTCTGCCATCTAAGTGCTATAAAGAAATTCTCCTCTGTGTCGGTTTAAATAACTTAATGTTAACTTAAATTATTGTTGAATAATTTGACATAATCGTTTTATTATCTGTATTTATCCTAAATTTATTTTATAACCTGTGATTATCTGTAAATAATTGTAATCGATTTATAAAATCAATTATATAAATTATAATAATTAAAGTTACTAAGATGGCTATCAAAGGTTTGACCCACTTGAAGTTAAGTCACCTCTAGCTATGGACGTGTAAATGCTTGGATGGTAAATGAATTAAATTATTTTGTATATACGTGGAATTAAAATAAAGTATTTATATGAGATACTGGTATAGACGTCTTGTTCCTATAATAAATTAGACTGATTTAGGTAGTCGAAGGCGATGGTAGCTGAATGGATAAGGACGCGGCCTTTTCTCAGAGGTATCGAGTTTAAATCCGGACGGACAGTACCAATGGGAATTTCACTTTGTGGAATTTATATGTGCTAATCACATGATTTACCATCTGCTAGTGAAATAAAAACCTCGTGAGGAAACCCACATGTCCTAGAAGAAATTTTTAACTGAACATACTTACTTAAAAAAATTATAATCATCCAAATCGGGCACCTCCTTTTTGGGCATCGGTTAAAAAATGCTGAATACTTTGTCAAAAATGCACTTGAAAACGTCATTACGAAATATTCACATGGGAATACATTATGTCAAGCTCGTGATACAAACGTACAAACATAACTGTATTTTAAAACGTAGTAAAAACCATAGTAAGTCGTACAACTGAGGGTACACCCAGTAGGCGGACGTCATCACGAAAAGTCTTTATAAGGAGGTAAATTACTTTTATCAAGGTAATCTTACGCATTTCGACAATTATTGTATGAACCTGCGTTGTTTTTGCTAAAGCATTTATGTGTACTTAGGGTCAATTCAGATCAGACGGGCAAATACTTCAGTATTCTATTACTATTATAAAATTTTAAAGTAACTGAGTCTGTATATTAAAGATGCTTAAAAAAATAAATGCCCGAGTTTGTGTTTCCGGAAACCTGGGAGTCTTTAAGTCTAGAGTGAACAGGCTGCTTCTAGGCAAGCGTGCTCCATCGTAGACAACATCGTCACTTACCATCAGGTGAGATAGTGGTGAAACGCGAGCCAATTGACTATAAAAAAATGCCCTTTGATTATGTTATATGATGAATGATGATGAACGATTTTGAACACAAAAATATATTTTTTGGAATTCTTGTGGGTCCTTCGGCGATTCGCACCACAACGGATTCATACCGCGACAAGATTAAAGCAAAAACTACTGAACGGATTTAGATGCGATTTTCTTGGTTTGAAAGGTCTTAATCAGACTTAAAAAGGGGAGATGGGGAGGGGTATTGTGAGCTCAGGCTACTTACCGGCGGGAACACAACACGATTATTATTATGGCCGCGGTATTCTATAGGGCGTAGCTCTAATATAAATAAATAAATAAAAATAATAACCTGTTTTATTTTTCCAGTCTTATACCCAATTCCAGAAGTAGAGTCAGCCAGTAACTTTCAGGTTTTATTGTGCTACATTTTAGCTACAAACACGAGGATATATCGCGAGATAGGTGTATCGTGAGTTATGGGCGATAACGGTCAACTGACTGGAGATATAGCTAAGTAGCGTTGGCAAAAACATCGTTAATCTTTTGAGATAAAATATTTAAAGGTATTTATTGATGGAAGGTATCCATTTTAGATTACTTAATAGTGTCGCGATTCGTGAATATGTTGGGGTGAACGCCTTATAATATTACTGCCAGTGGCAGTCCCCTCAAAATCGGCTCAACCTCATTGAAACAGAAAGAGGACAGACAGACAAAAATTTTAAAAATTGCTTTTTTGTAATATGTATCATTATTAAAACCTGTTATTTTAATATAGACATTTCAATTCTATATATTTATATCTATAGATAACCTTAATCATAGTAGGTATATCGGAAACCAGTCGGAGTGCGAAGGAAATACCTCAGAGGCCACTTTACACACAAGTTTCTGTAGAATCAAGATGGCGTACGGTTTTGGTCGGCACAATTCCTACATAACCATCCACGCTTCCTAGCAGAGGGGCTTCGTGCGTAGATCCCCATGGATAGTGGGGATCTACGCACAAAAAACAGACATTACATCGTAGGCAGATTTCATATCACATTTCTTTTAAATCGCCACTTTTGTTTTTATAAGTCCCATTCCTTATTCTAACGAGCTAGCAGTCAAAGGCACATAACCAAACCGATATATCGCTTTAGGAAACGTGACGATAAAGACTATGCAACTTTAGGAAATGGCGGATATGTTGACCGGACGGGGGGACATTTATCTTCGATTTGATTGCCTTCGTTGCTAGAATAGTGTTATTTGCTTTAGAGGTGATATTTTAGAAGGTTTACACACATGCTGTATGGATGGGTAGACTCACTTACAAGCTTATGAGATTTTGTTTTTTTTTTTCAATCGGTCACGTCAATATGACTTCACCTCGCCTGATGTTAAGCTAAAGCTAAAAGTCTCAGGAAGGGGGTCCTCATTACATACACCGATAGTGCCATAATGGTGACCCTCAACTTGACGGCTCATCAAATGCTTTTTCACACCTAGCTCAAAGGACCCAATGCTAAACGAACGATTCTGAACACAAAAAAATTTTTTTTGGAATCCTTATCTGTTTGTCTGCAATGGACGCATAAACTACTGGACGTATTTTGATGTAGTTTTCTGTTAGAAAGATATTAGTCAGCTTTAAAATCTGCCGTATATTTGATTGCAATCGATTGAGTAGAACCGAAAATATAACCAAAAGTTGCGATAAATGATATTCATGCGGGTGAAGCCGCTAGTATCGATTAGTATATAAATAAGGTCGTATATAAACAAAAATATTACAGTTAATTAAAAAATCCCTGCTATCCATACCCACATTCTTCCCAATGTTATTAAATTTATACCCTCTGCCGTCCCCCCAAGGATACACCGACGTATGTAAAAGAAATATCACATCACAAAATTTCAATTTCTTTGCTATCCGTACTCACATTCTTGGCGAGACTATCTCGATCATGCCGCCTCGGAAGGGTCCCCTCCGTCCCCTCCTTTTATTTGCATTCACTACCGAATTGTTGCCTATAATGCCCACCCATCCCTTATTTCTTAATAGCTAGAAGCCGCCCGGCTTTTTGAGTAATAGCTTATTTTCTAAAGGTCCTTCGGGAAGGATATGTTAGGGTGCTTTTGGGAGCCTTACATACAAAAGATGCCTCACAGCCTTAGAATCTCAGAATTACTTGATTACTTATAAGTAACAGTATGCTTTATTTTTTTGGATAAAGTAACCTACTTATGTGTTTATTTAGGATCTAAACTAAGCTACCTTTTTTACTGAAATTTTTTCAGTTATTTCAATATAATGAAGTTGAAAATTTACTAACATACTCCTGAAATGAAAAGGCTCCTATGTCGTTGTTCAGTATCTTTAAGCATGAAAATTTAACAAACAGATATAATTATTTAGCAATTATAATAGTAACTACAAATAATTTAAGCTTTTATATGAGAGCTCTGGCTACCCTACTTACCAGCGAGAACACAACACGATGGTTATTATGGCCGCGGTGTTCTGTAGGGCGGAGGTACTACCCCAGTCGGAATGCTCAGTTCAAACGAGAGATACCGTCGTGTCCTACCTCCTATATTTTGTATAATTTTTGTGTAAAATAAAGTAGGCATTAAAATAATATCTGTAAAGTAGTCTTGGGTAGGCAGATATTATATATAGATAGATTATGGTCATACCACTTCGTTTAAAACTCATGTTTGGCACACATTCGCAACAAAAACAGTACACATAACATACAATAGTTACTTAAGAACATTCACCTACAATGAAAAAACGCTATAAACAGATTTTAATATCTTTTTAATTGCAGATTATAATCTTTATACGGGGTGAGTGTTAGTTGAAGTAACGTGATTATTTTACATAGTAGTTAATTGTATTTTATTACTAGTAGAACCAGGATTTGGCAACACAAATAAGGTTGCTTGACCGGGGAATATTCACGCTCATATTATTATACCTACAATGAGCAGATAAATATGTGAAAGATTCTTCAGGTTGGATGTATTCAGTTGATTCTCTTAGCATCACTATTGATCTAAAATAACAAGCGAACTCTGGATCCTAAATTATAAACGGTAATTATGAAAATTGGCGAGAAAAAAATAATAGAATCAGGGTAGGCAGCGCGTGGACACCCTTAGTGTTGCACACGTTCATAGGCCACGGTGACCGCTTCCCAGCAGGTGGGCCGTGTGCTTGTCTGCCACCTAAGTAGTATAAAAAAAAATAGAAAATAATTCTTGGAAAAAAAAAACTCACTTCAACAGAACTAACTGAAATAATTAAAGAAAGGACTAACCTTCAAATAGGATAGAATCATCAAAATCGGTTTCCAGTCAAAGTGTTCCGAAGTAACAAAAATTAAAGACGCTGTTATGTTAAAAACCTTCACTTTTTTTGAAGTTGGTTAAAAACACACAAAATAGCTCCCCCTGTGTACAGAGAGGTGCATTATATCGTAAAGCATAAAACTTGGCAGACAAGCTCGTAATTCTAATTTTATAACTCGCTTAGAACATAAAAATTTGACTTGAAACTCTTTTAAAACGTGATGGAGCAAATGATATAAATGTTTTATGTAATAATTAATATACTGCACAATCTTGGATACTGGGATTGAATTCCTCCTTTCATTTATACTAACACATACCGGCGACTTCGTCCACGATTCAGATTTTTAAGGCTTTAATTTCCTAATTCAATTTCCAAAATTTAAGTACCTACCCTATAGTCAGATCAAAATCGATGCAGCTATTTCAGAGATTAGTCACGACAAACAAACAGAAAAACGGAAAAAATATTATCTTGGCACATGTAGGTATACGTATACCTACCGGGTCCGTGTATATCTACATCCAAATACACTTAAAAGTAACCACAATTTTAATATCACAAAATAGACACTCCAATTTTATATATTTGTATAAAATGTACAACATGATTTTTTGTGTGCCAAAAAAAAATAAAGTGATGTTTCTAATATCATTTTTTAAACAAATGCATAATGTGTATTATATAACACTATTATCATTACTATATTGTATGTAGTGAAACTTTACCTAATAGCTTTCCATCTGGCAAGTTGAAGTCATGTTGACGTGTCCAATATATATAAAAAAAAATCTTCAATATAGGGAGCGCCAATAAACTGAATACGCCAAATTACAAAATATACCCATCACCTAACAAGTATTTAATTTTCTTTTAAAAGTTGACGTGAATCAACTGCGCCTGACATCATGGAATTATGTTAATATTATGTAATAGCAGTAATAACGCTGTTTGTTGCCGACCACATAGATATACCTAATGGTGCAGCTAGCTTTATGGTTCCGTATTTACACCACGGAGTTTGCGGAGTTAAGGATTCATATTTTACGAATTTCCTCTTATGTTTATTTAGAAAGAAATGATTTTAACGTAGACGTAATGGACAAAAATAATATCTCTTTCTTTAATCCTTTAACAAGGATGGCCCGCCAATATAACGAGGTGGCAAGGAAGAACAAACACCTAGACATATTTGACTCTAATTTTAACAGATTCATTAAAAGTCTGAAAGACATCCTCCATAGTGGTTCGACCTTATAAAATATCTTAATTGAAATACGTTTTGTCATTATTTAGTTAATTTAGAGCTTTCATGTTTTTAATATTGTTTTAACTGTGTGCACATGTTGTTATGTTACAATCCAGAACGGAACCGTTTTTGTACTTATTGTTATTTTTAATGATTGTAATGTGTTTTGTGCGCCTCAATAAATAAATAAAAAAAAAAAAAAAAAAATGGTTCAAATTCATATTCAAATTATCTTCAATCTATAATATTATAAAATTGTGAAGTGGATAGTGTCTATATAGTTGGAGAATTAAAAAAAAAATTCTAATATAATAGGTAGGTATGTAGGTATTTACAAAAAAAAGTTTATAAGTATGTTTATCAGCATTCTAGATTCCATAACACAAGCTAAGCTTACTAAACTTACTAAACTAAGCTTACTTTGGGTCTAGGGAGCGATGTGTAGAATGTTGTAGAATATTTATTTATTTATTTTTGCGTGATATACCTAGTAAGAAAAGTGCATCCACAAAAACTTTCACATTTAAAATAATATGACTTAGTAGGATTCTACGAATTAAAACCTACTTTTACAACCATGAAGAAATTTTAAAACCCAAATAATTGAGATGAATTTCATACAAGGTGAAAGTTAAAATCACCACATAATTCACTCTGTTGTATGATTTTCCGCAAAAAAATGACATAATTTCCACGAAATCTTGACATCTAATTGCGTAAATACGACATAATGCGGTGGCCACACATTGGGAGCACCTTTGGCCAACCTTGGTGACAACAGACCAATATGTGGAACGCACGCCGCGTTCTGTTCATCCTTAGTTCCGTCTACCTTCAAACATTTTTAATAACCAACTCTGTGAGTATCGGTATTGGCCATTGGTCGGTAATTGGCCGCAAGTTTTGCATTGATTCCAAGAACTCCATACTTCGGCGAGTTGACAGGCAGGTAATGATTTTAAGATTAAGTAGTTCAGATATCGTCGTCATCGTCAACATCTGTGGGCCAGGTCAGGCAAATCGGCGTGCGGTTTTAGTCGGTAAATGTCCGACATAACCTGCCCCGCTGGCCGCGGGGTGGGTATCCATGAGGATTTCCGCACGGAAAAAAAAATAAGGCAAATGGAAGGAAGAAACAGGTCTACAGTTTAGACCGCCCTAATATAAGTAGCGCAGATATTATGATAGCAGTGATATTGTACAGAAT
Source organism: Lithosia quadra (assembly GCA_963576445.1). Lineage (NCBI taxonomy): Eukaryota > Metazoa > Arthropoda > Insecta > Lepidoptera > Erebidae > Lithosia > Lithosia quadra. Next base: position 1,232,761 of record OY754883.1, read on the forward strand.
TAAGAAATTTAACACAGAAGAACTCACTCCGCACCTCAGAGAGTACTTACTCCGTACCGTACTAAGTTGAAACAAGGCCCGGAGCCTGAAGATTTCTTCATAGAGTCCAACAGTGATGTATTGGACGCAAAACATGACATTGGAGCAAATAGGCCAATGTTTGGCTGCGGCATAAGAACACAGTGACGTGCGAATTCGTAGTAACTCATTCAAATCGTGCGCAAGTAGGACGCGGGTTAGTGAGAGAAAGCATCGACACGCTGAGTGCGCCTGCGCCGCAAACTTTGAAGCTATCGATCATGAGTAGTGTGACCAACATTCCACTAAAATTATAACAGCAAAAAATTAAGTCTTCTTAATACTTAAATATTTATTGTGGCGTAGCGGTAGTGCATGCGACTGCTACGACAGGGGGCGCGGGTTCGATTCCCGCTCAATGCAAATATTTGTATGCATGAATATGTCTATTTGTATTGGTCTGGGTGTTTCTATGTATAATAAGTATGTATTTACAAAAAAACAAGTATATATGTATGTTTATCAGCATTCTAGAATCCATAACACAAGCTAGTGAAACTAAGCTTACTTTGGGTCTAGGGAGCGATGTGTAGAATGTCGTAAAGTATTTATTATTTATTATTATTTATTCTATTCTATTCTACCTGGATGTCGATTTTTGTAGGATTAATAAATAATTATTCTACGTTTTGCTGCAACACAGTTAATATTTAATTATGTACCTAATTCCATGTCCACCAAAAAATTTAAATTAACTGCTCGCTCCAGAATCGTAATTTCATACATTTAATAAATAATTTCAGTGCGCATTAATTAAGCTCAGTAAGTAGGTACTTTTCATAATATACCTTTTTTGGACTTTTTTTTACCCGTAGACAATTATATCGGACTCAAACTGACTAAAACCACACGGTGTTTCTTCAATCAACCTATGTGGCTGGGGAATCTGTGGGCCCATTCTGGTAATAAAAATATGTTTAAAATTCAGTATCAGCCTAGTCTCGACCTCATCTTTTGAACATTCAAAAAAGTGAGGTTAGGAATAATAAATCAGTCAAATGTTATACTGATTTTTCAACGCAGAGCGTAATTTTAGAAAAAGTTGCCTTACAGAAGCACCTGTGGAGTAGGAATAATGAACAGCTTTTTGCAAAATATTTAACTTACTTTACTTTTAATTTTATTATGGTCACCCCACTCGCCCCTTATCGAAGGGACGAAGGTTTTATACTAACACTTTAGTGAAAGCGTACGCGCAGTTACTTGTCACTTCTGAAATATACGTATCAGTCATGCGGTTAAAACAAAAATAAAAAAGAGGCAAGCAGAGTTATATAAAAACCCACATTTCACTAACTATATTGGTCGCACTGACAAGCGGCCCACCTGATGGAAAACAGTCACCAGCGGCGTCACACTCGCGCTGCCGACCCTGGAGGGGGTGGGTAGTGAAGATTTGGAGAGAGGGAAATGGAGGGGAAAGAGGCTTGAGTTGTTTCTATGCTGACAACGCAGGAGACTGCCGTCGTGCCCTACCTTTTTTTTTTTTTTTTTTTTTCGTGCGGAAATCCTCATGGATACCCACCCCGCGGCCAGCGGGGCAGGTTATGTCGGACTCTTACCGACTAAAACCGCACGCCGTCTAGGGTCTTCTGACGCCAGGGTGTAAGGTGGCCCATAGAGCATTTCCCTCGGCACAATAAACAGTATTTGTATAAAGAATATTTGCTAGGAGATAGGACACGACGTTATCTCCCGTCCGAAATGAGCAGTCCAACTGGGGTAGTAGCTCCACCCTACAGAAGACCGCGGCCATAATAACCATAGTGTTGTTGTTCCCGCCGGTAAGTAGCCAGAGCTCACTGTGCCCCTCCACCCCCCTTCCTAGCCTTCCCACCCCTTCCTAGCCGCCCTTCCCTTCAGGGTAGGCAACGCGTGTGTGACACCCTTAGTGTTGCACACGTCCATTGACCACAATGACTGAATTCCATCAGGTGGGCCGTGTGCTTGTCTGCCACCTACGTAGTATAAAAAAAAATTAATCCAACATTATAACCCACAAACTTTAATTATTTCAATTCACCACAATACACATGTAATTACACGTTCAAAAACTGCTTTATAACGCACCTCTTATATTCCAACTCGCTAAAAAAACCTCACAAAGCATTCCTTCTTCTCCGAGATGTGACCCACATACCCATTGAAGTAACTCCAAGTTATATTTAACTGGCCAAGTTGTTCTCCAACAGCCTTTCTCTCATTAGCCCGGGATCGAACCGACGACCTCTAAACCACAATTTATCGATTATGCGATAACCAAATCGGGGTTCTTCGTGTAAAGGATTTGGTTAGCGATAAAATTTGGAAATATACGCGTGGGATAAATGGTTTTAGGTAACAAGATGTAGTGATATTGAGTTCAAGTGTTGTAGATAAATTCCTAGATTCAATTTTGGTAGAAAAACTTTTTTTATACTACTTAGGTGACAGTCAAGCGCACGGCCCACCTGATGGAACAGTCACTGTAGTCTATAATTGACGTCAGTTGCAACATCAGAGTTGTCACACACGCGTTGCAGACCCTGAAGGGCCTCCCCCTTCAGGGTCTGCAACGCGTGTGTGTAGTGGGTGTAGAGGAGTTTTGGTAGAAATAGAGGAGGGGATTGGGGATTACGAAGTCAGAAAAGTATTCAGTTCGCGTCACGACAAACGATCATGCGGCACGAAAAAATATAAAATTACAAGGAATGAAAACATCAAGAGGCGGAAACAATAAAAACAAACCTACTTACTGATAAAAAAATTTAATATAAAACAAATTAATATATATTATGTACTCCTATCAAACCATATTAAAATTAGTGAAATTTTTCACGATCTCAATTCATGCATGCTTATTCAAATTTTTTCGCTTAATTTGATTCCAACATCAAACTATCAAATTTCTAAAAAAAAATATTCATATTTCGTCGGCGATTTCGATCGTTCTGCTAACGGCGGACATCGGTAGTGTCAGTACATTTTACTTTTTATTTTCGATGTCTAACCCAAATCTGAGCTAACAAAGTAACAACAAGTATGTACGGACGTCACGAATTCAAAAATCTCGATATACAACGACCATTCAGTTTTGATAATATCGAAAATATTCAAAAAAGCATAATATTAAGTAATGCCACAATGCATTAAAAAAAATATCAAATTAAAACAATTTTATTACACACCTGCCATTAATTTGATTATTCAAGCAGTAGACAAATTTTTTTTTGTTTCAAAAGACTGAAAACTGATCAGTTTTTAGCCCTAAAATAAAATAAAAAAAGTGTCAAAAAGAAACAAAGTGTAGGCTTAACCAATAAATACGAACACCTGCTAATTGGAAGGCTATCGGCAGATGTACGCGTTTGAAAGTAAGTTGATATTATGTATCGCAAAAAAAATGTAGGGTAGGAAACATAATTAACAGTCAAGCCTTTTAAATGTGAAAATTTGGATGGGCGGATGTTTGTTACTAAATAAAATAACGCTAGAACGGCTGAAGTCTGAACAGATCTGGATATAATTTGGCGTGGAGAGTGAATGATGAAATCCGTTCCTCTTAGGGTCGAAATAGCAGGACTAATTTTGACGGGGCTTTCTTTACCAGATAGCTGATGTAACAAGGAGTAACTTAGTCTACTTTGATTTTAAAAAAAGAATTTCGGAATTTTTAAAGCAATAAAAAAAATAAAGCAAAGCAAAATAAAGAAATATAGGGAATTAGGGATTCGTATAAAAATTATAACCTTAAAAATCCAAAACCACGTGGATGAATTCACGGGCTCACCTAGTTTAAAATAACAAAGAGCAATTTTACATTTATTATTCCAGACATCACTATAGAATATATATGAAATGTTAAGCTAAGTTAGACGGAGCGGTTACTTAATAACAGAACTAACACAGGATTCCCTCGGGAACGGCTTGCCACGAGCTCGAATATCTTATAACGGATGATTATCCGAATTCAAAATTAGATAATATTTGATGTTTGAGCTTAGCTTACACGTTGAAATGTTTATTTTACTATTGTTATTTACCGTGTTGGTGAATGGTTGGTTTTGTTGAGTTTCTGATATTTCAACACCGTTACAAGTGTCATGATCAAATATTGTAAGAAACATCCTGAAAGTCATCATGATCAAGACATTTATCAGACCAACCATATTCTGGCTCAAGGCGTGCTTTATTTGGTGTTAATAAAATTTCACATAATATAAGACCAAAATTATATTAATTACAATATAACATAGGTACAATTAAGAATTTCAAATGTCAAAAAAAATAGAAGTAGGTATAAAGATATGTTAAAAAAACCCAAGACAGTGTGGGGTTTTAGTCGGTTCGGGCTTGATATAACCACCCCCGCTGGCCAATGAAAAAAATAAAGGCTCTCCTAACTCTTCCTCTTGATGTGGCTCATCTTGACTTTTGTGGAAGCGACTGCCTTCTGACCCAGAGAAGAAAGCATGCGCCGGAGTCTCGTCCATTTATAAGGAGCCGGTAAATTTAATGAAATTTATTATTGAAAAAAGGCAGGTCAAAAACGGATTGATGACAGTAGAGAAAACTCGTGAAGAGTGTAAGCACAGAAGCAGATGGCTGGCTGTTGTCTCTGCCTACCTTGGAGGGAAAAAATCGTGAGCATATATAATGTATGTAAAGTAGTTAGTCAGTGTGTGTTAGTCTTAAGCCAAAGATAATATCAAACAATAGGTACATAATTTTGCTTATAATGTGAAAGCTTCGAAAATTGAGAAATAGCTACGGTATAAAGTTTGTTATAAATATTTAAATGAAGGGAAGTTCCCCACCATTCGCAGTTACCCGTAGTTACTCACTCGGGCTTAATGATCTTATATTCAAATTTATTGCGGGGATTTTCCTGTGTTTACTTTCTCAAAAAAATATTTGCAAATTAGTTAATGGCTGTTAGTAGAAAACAGTTTTGGTGTGGCCCATCGATGGTGCTCCAGAACCCAATATCTTCAAGGCCCAAGCCTATATGATCTGCTGATTGATGAACGAGCTTCTGATGCTAGGGACTGTAGTCGCGCGCGTAGAATCCAAAATTATTTTTCATTTACTAATATTCCTCTTAATTTAACTACACAAGTAATTAAGCGTATTTGTAAGAGTTTAGCTAAGCTAAATTGGTCCCTTTCCAACATTTTTTGCAGACAAAATAGAGATACTATTACGACACTGCAATTCATTTGGTTGCTCAACAAAACAGGAAAAATGTACCCAAAAAATAACAGCCCGGCTGATAATTGAGTATGTCACCCTACCCTTCCTTAAATATCGAGTTTACCATTATTATTAAGAGAGAAAGCGTCCGCTGGTTTGGTCAAAAATATATAATAATACATTCTTTGTTTTAAAAATGGCGTTTCATAATAAATTAATATGTTTAGAAACCTATAATATTATACTTACTAGACTTTTGCATAAGCGACTGCCATGCCATTTTATAATACTTGCTGATGTGCAGTGCCCTAACAAAAGTGTACCGGTCGGTAAGTGTAAGTCGGTGTACCTGCTAAACATTTGTCGAGGTTCTGTCACCTGCTTTTCACTCAGAGTTGGGGGCTTAGACAGCAGTCACTCCCAAAAATGTCAAAACGAGGCAAAAAAGGCAGGCAGACAAAGAATGCAAACATCGTGGAGGTCGGTATCGCCACTAAGTTTAGGTGTTTTAGTTACCTAGTGTAAAAGTACGTCACTTCGTAGTTACTACTGAAAAACCGACCACAACTAAGTTGGGTAAAGAAAAGAATGATGACTGTACCGTTATGTTTAAGAAAAGACAACAATAACTGAAAGAAAACTTCACAACTTTCCACTGGCGTTACGAAAAGTCTTTTGTGTTGTGCCGTGACAAAGTAGATGTGCTAATAAGTAAAATAAGTCTTCGTCATATAGTAATGTTAAGAAACAACAAACAGAGAACAGTTTCGGTAACTTTTTCCTCGTACGTTACTAAAAAACAAGGTTATTGTTCAAATCGTAAATCGTAATAGCTTCTTGTGGTTTCGTTTTAACGTGTTTTTCTAAGAATACGTATGTGTTAAGAAAGTTTCGTATTTTTTTTTGGTGGCCTGATGGTAAGCTAAAGGTAAATTCGAAGAACCACTACGTACACCAATAGTTCAGCAGTGGCTCAGCTTGACAGCCTCATTAAAATGCTTTTTACGCCCCGCTAAAAGGCCCCGGGACTGTAGGAGGAAGGAAACACATGAGCTGGTAAAGAGTCTTTATGGTGCGGTTGGATATTTTCCGTGAAGCGGCTACCATCTGACCTCCAAAACCCATAATGGCGATATCAAAATTCTGTAATTAGACTTGCTGTCGGATTTTTTAGAGCTTTACCTACAACAACTGCCATTGATGCTCATAATATGGCAACCAGGACCGACGAATTATTGTGCTCTCTGAGGCACGGAAACATCTATGAAATTTAGTCTATGTTTTTAGGCTTCCCTCTCCTACGAGGGGTCCGGTAGAGGCGATATGGTGTCTAACCATGCTGCATTTATCATTATTTGCACCGAGTGAGAATCCAACCTACGCCTCCTGCTGTACCTACCAGTCGAACGCACTACTATTTTTTTTATATAGAACACGTCAAAATGACTTTACCTCGCCTGATGGTAAGCTAAAGGCAAAGTCTCAGGACTGGGGTCACCACCACATACACCGGTAGTGCTACAGTATTCTACCACGCCGCAAAGGAAGAAAAAAACAAATCGCACCCGATCGAACCCGCGACGGGTCAATAAGCCAACACAACCGAACCAGGCACTAATACATAGGTAGTACGTACAGAACAGAATTACCGTTAGCTCCCAAAACAGTCTGTAACAAAGATGCTGCGGTTTCTTCCACCAGCATAACAAGACACCTCCTCAAATACAAAATGATCCTTAACATCTTGGCAATAAAGGTGTGCACCTATTTTTCCATGTGCTTCAAGGACTGGTTGCAATTTATCGAGGTGAATTGTATGGTGTTTCGAACAATGGAGGCGAATGGTTCTTGTTGTACATTGAACGTGTACGGAATGCGCTTCAATTGCAAATAAATTGTCTTTATGATGGCTTCTGCATTGTCGAAAATGTTACGTCACTATTCTCCTATTTCCCGGCAACGTTAGGAGTTAACACTTTGGTATCGGAGGTTCCCTAATTTACGAGAGCGAATGTCATCGCTTCCAATCCTAAGAAGAGAACCTGCACCAAAGTTATGGAGAAACTATTACTACCTAACAGGTGAGGATGATTTGAGTCCCAAAGGTTTTTATAGGACCCTGTAGGGTTAGCACAAAATTACAATCGAATAGTAAGCGTATCTACGAGTAGTATTCGTAACGGGACACTGGATAGAGTCACTATACAAGACAAGAAGAAGGGATTAATTATTTTAAGAAGTTTTTGTAAATATATCTTGTATTAAACTGCCTTTAATTTTCAGAACTGGGTCAGATTCTAAACCTGATCGATCAATCAAAAACTTTTCCATTATATTATTTTATAATTGACGTTTTTTGTTGTGAGTAAGCGCGGTATACGAGTCTTGAAAAGTATTTCTATATTCATTAAATCATTTCAATACTTTTAAGACCCACTTATTAATTCGGCCATAAAAATATTAAAAAACTTGGTTACAAATTAAATTAGTTAAAAATTATAATAACCTGTGTATTTCGGGGTGATGGAAGGAGTCTAATGATAACCTTATACATCAAATATGTTCAGGCATCTAAATTTATTGAAATATGACAAAAGACATACGCAAACTTTGAAAACCTAACTCGCTTTTTGAACAGACGGGTAAGAAAAAAATTACACGGCACACCATTTGAATTTTATTTATACTTTTTACTTACCTTTCAAAAAAGGTTTAAAAAAAATAAAATAAAGGATGAGTAGACGCCACCATTCAAACACGTACCAAAATTGATTCAGTCCTTTAGTATTTACGACAACAATATAACCCTCCTTTTTTACTTCACCATTGGGAACAGAACTAGCGTAGCGACACTTGGAAAGGCTCTCAAACCCCTGCGCCTTTAGCAGTCAAAATGGCGGCAGCTAAATCAAATTTTACCCGATTACTTGACTGAATGGCTACGCTCGATGGACCAAGAGCGCGTTAATTTTAATTGGAAACCCCAAAACTATCAGCAGTTTCAAACTTCAGGTCGTTATAAGTTACAGAGGAACTTCCGTCTATGGTACGTGTATTGTAGTGATGGCGAACTATCGATAGTCTGGCTATCGATACTTCAAATTTATCTTGTTTTTATAGCAGTGCAGGCAAATATAATACCTACACTAGGTCACCTTCTAAAACTGAAGCGTCAATTTATAATAATAAAATGGGTTTAATGCATATGGGTGTTGTACGACACATATAGGTAGTAAAAAAATATTTTAATATGTTGTCTGTCTTCGTCTGTTTAAAAAAGGTTTTTTAAAACAGACAGAAAGGTTTTTGGAACGGCTGGGCCGCTTTGGACGAAACTTCGCGGGCAGATAAGAAATATGGTAAGGCGTAACATAGGCAACTTTAATTTTGGAAAAAGAATTAAGGTTCCACATAAAAAATATAACCTTAAAAATTTAAATCTACGCAGGCGAAGCCGTGACTTCGCACGGCTAGTTATTACTAAAACTACTTTATTAGACGGTACTCTAATTCTACCGATATTCACACTGACTATATTCCTTTCAGCCTAGCCTTCAGTCTAACAACGAAACAGCCGAACTTCCATATTTTCCGTGACACATTAACTAGATTATTCCATCGATATCGATATTGAATTCATAACTACAGCTTCGCTGGCATCTCTAGTAGATATTTCGTGCAGCTTTCACGAAATAAGCAGTTAGTATGTGGTGAGTAATATTGTTTGTTACGAAAGGGGTGAATTTAAATTATCAACCTTTTAACTGATTTGTTTACGATAGAATATCGTATTCAATTTGATGTACAATAACATAGTTACCTACGTATGTTATTCTAAACGGGATAAGCAAACATCTAGTTATACAATACGAGTGCCGTTCCTTAAAATGTTCAGTAAAGAAAACACAAAGATATGACAGATCCGAGAATTGAACCTGAGACCTCGTGCAAAACTATCGCAGTTCATAAATAAATAAATAATAATAAATTATTGACCAAAGATAAAATAGCGACATAAATGATTCATGGGGACTCCTCTCCTTATAGGCAAACTAGTTATGCCTGTGTGAGGAACCTCCTATCTTATCATGTCATACGTCTAATACTACGTTCTATATTCTTGACACTTAATACTAATCATATTATTATTAAATGATCTCATGACCTTCGCAACCCTTACTTTTTCTAAGGCCATTCACACCACATTCCTGTAACCAAACGTTTTAATAATTCCACGAAAACATGATCTCAAATTACTTTCTAAAAACGTGAAGCATTAAAACTTTTCTTTATACCGCGTGGCGATCGCCAAAACCGCACATGGCCCTTCTACTTTCAAATAATAATCGCCAAAAATTCTTTAAGTCTCATTAAACTATTTATAGGTGTATAGGTACCCTAAAAATGCACTTTGGTAAACCGGCTTACACACACATAGGCGTTAAGTACAGGTATTATGTGTGGATGTGTGCGTCTGCGCTTGCGACGCTCTCACACTAACAGGGGAAGGGCAAAGGGAAATTTTGGCAATAATTTCGTGTTGTATAGTTTGTTTGATTGATTATGGTGCACGTTTTTGTAATATATTGTGAAAAGTTTACGTGAAATAACTCTTTGAAATAAGCAACTGAAAACGTCGGAAAATAGTATGAAATTAGGCCACATCAAGACCTTCGCGGCTTAGTCAATCTTACCTGCAAGCCTGTACATCTGCTAATTGACGGATGAGGCTGTTGCACAGTTTCCTTGCTGGCTTACAGGAGCAATTTTTGTAAGTACATATATAATATTACGAATATGTTTCACACATTAATCAATTCGACAATCGCCCTAACCATTTTGATTAGATTTTACATTTAAAAAACCGCTTCGATTATTAGGTACCTACGCCACTAATAATGCCAGTAGGTACTTTGAAGATATACGAAACCGTTGAAGTACCAACTGGCATAATTGGTATTTATTTTGGCATTACTTTGGTGTTGGTGATCTTCAACGTATGTAATTAAATTTAAACAACACAAACCTAAAACCGCACCTTATTTTGTCATTCGTGCATTATTGCAATGTAAGTAGGCGCATCGGGTTTAGTGTGTGTGTCTACGTGTGTGTGTGTGTGTGTGTGTGTGTGTGTGTGTGTGTTTGTATGTGTGTGTGTGTGTGTGTGTGTATGCATCCGATCATTATTCGTAAGTACTAGAGTTCAGTAGAGTTATATACATAGGTGGGATTTCGGCAGCCAGACGGTAACATTTCAAGTTTATAACTTTGTAACTGCAGTTTGAATCGAAGCAAGTTTCCATATGGGTGAAAAGATCTGTAGACTTTTGTAGCATGCTGCAATATAATAGAAATAAATAGGTATTTCTATCATTTATTTTATGTAAAAAATGAGTAATTCACCAAACGTTACATACCTAGTAACGTTACTTTAGAACCTACTAGACATCAATGCTTACTCTGAAATGGAGAACTAACGAAAATAATTTTGGACTAAAACTTTGCAATGTGAGTGTTTATTACTAGAGAGAATAGATTTTTACACCACTTAAGTGGCAGATACGCACACGGCCTACTTGGTGAAAAACAGTCACAGTGGTGTTTTATGGACGTGTGCAACACCAGGGGCTCCACAATATGGAGTTCTTCAAGTACCCTTCTAATGCCCTTCTTTCTTGAGTTTTTGCTAGAGAAAAATAATAGGGGTGATGTAGTAAGCCCCGTAAGTAGCGGTAATGTCGTGAAACCAATTACTACACCACGAAGAGAGAAAAAATTTTCATTAGCTTATCTCGTAGATTTTGTTTTCTATTCCAAATTCGAAATTCAAAATTCATTTCTAGCCATAGAGCTACAGTGAGCTCCAAGTTCCCGCCTCACCCAACTTTTATTCTTAACAGTTCCGATCCCAATAATGCCACCGGGTAATAGTTTATTATACTTTGGATCATTTTTATTTATTGATCGTCACAAGGAAAACTTAACGTGACCAGGGAATTAATCTAGCAAGATTTGACCTTCGCAAACTAACATACAAACAGTGTAAGTTAAGTAAAACTTATAAAAGAGACCTAAAGGAGTTTGAAACCATAGAGAATTTACTAATACTATTTAATTTTAATTTATAATATTTTGTAGGAGGCAGGACACGACGGTATCTCCTGTCCGAAATGAGCTGTCCGACCTCCGCCCTACAGAACACCGCGGCCATAATAACCATCGTGTTGTGTTCCCGCCGGTAAGTAGGGTAACCAGAGCTCACTGTACCCCTTCTCCTTCCATCCCTTCCTAGCCTCCCCGCCCCTGCCCACCAAATACAAATTAGACAGTGGTAATACATAGACACGATTGCGGTAAACTTAATTAAATGAAAGTAGACCAAACTCACTCAACCTGTAACTGGCTAGCACTTATTAATTAAATTATGAACCCAGACAACACAGGGCTGGCTTGGGGACGCAGCAAAAGGTGCAAAAATATATTAAATTAATTAATTGTATCAAATGTCGTGTAATCATGTATGTTAGTAAAGCATGTACCTACAGCTATATTGACATACATTTTGGCAATAATAGTGCGAAAACTGTATCTTTATAAATATTACAGGGTCGAAAAACAGATTAACTAAAATATTGCCAATGGAGCGTTGATTGAGTTTTGAGCATTTTTTTTTCACTTCCTTTTGCCTAATCAATTGTTTAAACACCCATTGTATAGGAAGATAGACACCTTATATCCTGGAATGCCATATTGACGGGATATAAATTAGAGGTTTGTAGTTTTGCTATAGGATAATAGCAAAACTACAACCCGAAACCACGGAAGGTGCTACACTGTCAGATAATTTTCTTTCAAATCTTGCACCTTGTACTTCCCCAGTTCGTCCCTGTACCCCAGTACTGCTCAGACATCGTCATTTTCCAAACAATCAGTTAATTAATGCTATTGTTCGAACTAAAACGATTTCAATTACGGAAAGTTTCGGTAGCCTAGGACATTTTAATGTTTACTGTCCTTTCTTTCGTCCTTTTTTTTTTGTTTCAACGCGTACTGTTCAACCTTCGTTTGAATTAACACCTTTATTATATTTGAGATCCAAGTAAAGGTTGTTTGAGAAAAATTGCCGCGAGCGATAAGGTCAATCTATATTTATAAAAATGAATCCCTATTTCCCTCGGTCACGGCATCACGCGTGAACGACTGGACCGATTTCGTTAATTCTTTTTTTGTTGTGTTTGTTATTGTCAAGAGAAGGTTCTTATGAAAGAAAAAGTCAAGAAAGTTGCGCGGGACATTTGAGAATTTAAGAGAACTTAACGACCATATTAACTTATTAGGAGACGGACATAGGATACTTTTTATCCTGGCACAGCTAGTAAAATATATAAATACATCTGTATTTCCTGTTGTATGTATATCTGCAACTAGCAATTCTATTCACGTTGGTATAGATGAGTTTCTTAACACAAACCATTGGAATTTATTCATAAATATAGCCTACGTCCATTGAGGATAATGTATCTTTCAAATGGAGTAAGATTTTTTCCAATAAGTGCAGTGGTTCTGAAGATTACCCCAAACATAATATATGAACAAACGGTTCGTCTTGCCAGTGTGATCTAATAGTGCATCCACTGTTCGATTCCTGGGTTAAACAAAATGATATCGAGTTTATCTAGCAGGGTCCAATTTAAATGTAATTATTCCAACTACCAATCGCGTTGTAAAAAATGTTGAACACCTGTTTAGCATTGTGACACTACGGTATATTCCATGGACTAGACAGATTGGATAAAAAACGACTCAATAAATTCTTTGGAGTAATTTTATTGTATCATTAAATAGGTACTGATTAGATGATCAAAAAAAAAAAAAAAACATTCCAGTATCGTATGATGTATCGCGAACTCGCCCGAACTGCATTTTTCGGTTCTAGAGCGCATACACGTTTCTCTCTCCAACTCACACTTTGAAAAGAGATGGTGACAATTTGACATATGCGCCCGCGACCGATTTTGGTCGGTCGTTGCACATGGAAATGCGTCTGCGCAATTCTTTTCGTTGATTTATGAAACTAAAGCCATTTTGTATATTGCATTCGGATAATTCGGTTTGTAATGGCATAAGATGAGTAAGGAGGCTGTATTGCGGCAATTATTGTTAATTTCGTGCAATTGGGAAATTAGGATACCTTCGTTCTTCTGAGAACAGGCGGCATTATAAAAAATAACTTCAAAATTCAGTCTAGTCTCGATCTCATGTCGATCCTCTAAAAAAGGTATTCTTGTAACCAAAAGATTACCTTTTTGACATTTGGGAGATTGACATAAGTTTGTTACTCTTTCATGCAAAAACGGCTGAAAGGATCTTGATGAAATTTGGCACGCAACTAGATTGTGGTCTGGTATAATACAGACTACTTTTAATAACGGGAATATGTTCCCTGAGGTCGCGGGAATGGGATCAGATCTTCATGCGGGTGGAGCTACGGGAACTGGTAATTTTTGTTTTGTTTTTTTTTTACTTTTTTACGTCCCGAATGATAATAAGTCTCTCTGAAAATGATAAGGCCCCTTCTAAAGTCATGAATTTGACTGCCTTAAAAATTTTCACGCCTGGCTTAAATGCCAGGGATATAAAAAGAGTGCACGTGTGTAGGCAAAGCATTCCACGTCTTTGTCACGCGACAAACAAAGGAGGTACTGAACCGTTTTGTTTGAGCCACAAACGTTCGCACCGTTTAGGGTGACACCTCAGCCCTTCACGAGTTATTTGGGACAGAAAGAGATGGGATGGGAGATTGAAAGCGAAGGTAGCTTAGAGGTTAAGGAGGTTGTGATTGAAAGGTCTTGGGTTCAAAAACCGACGTGAAACTACTCCTAACAAAAATGTCTATGCTACTTTTTTATGTTAGACACGTCAACATGACTTTACCTCGCCTGATGGTAAGCTAAAGGTAAAGTCTCAGGCCCGGGAGTCACCACTACATACACAGATAATGTCGCAGTAGCGATCTACTAATGAAAGTCGCGTAGAAATCAGTCCAGCCATTCCGGCGAATACCTAAATCAAACGGACAAAACGATACAGACATAAAAACTTTGAGGATTACGTTTTTGTTGTATGCACGAGTATATCGTATAGACATTCATAAGCATTGATTTAAAACCTGTCATTGTAATATTACAAACATACACTTTTCTATTCGTATAGATATAGGAAGTCTATCCCTACACCAAATTTCATCCAAATTCGCTCAGTCATTCGAGCGTGATTGAGTAACAAACATCTAAACAGCTTCACAAACTTTCACATTTATAATATCAGAAGGAAATAGGATAGTAAAGCACCCAGTGTAATCGACCACCAAAAATATTTCAATTAAATTGCAATTTCTTTATTTTTCAAAATAGTGTAACGTAATTACATCTTTTTGACGTCAAAAACTACTTAATACTAAGTTTACCACCGCTTACTACGCGCTAGTGGAGAAGAAACGGCGCAACAAACTCCACTGCTGCATTTTCAGACGTCAGCTTATACATAGATATCTTAAGACTAAATATGGACGAATGTACATTTTTGTCTCGTGTCATAAAAAAAGGTATATAAAAAAAAATCTAAACACATTCTTACGAAAATCATAAAAACTGGCCTTACAACAAGCCTAAGTTATTGCATCAACAGAATACATGGCAGATACGTGAAGGGTACTAAATTATCTCCGAGCGCTCCCCTCCCCAGGGGGAGGAGGTCTCGCCCGTGACGTCACGGGGCAGTGGACGGGTAGTAGAGTGTGAATTGCGTTTACGTTTATAATACCCAGCGGTGAGGGCGAATGGCGTCACGTGTTTGGGGTAAGTGTGGAAAGACTTGATAGATATTTTTGTTTATATTTACACAGATGAAATTGTGTTCCGTTGTTAAGTCACGATCGCGGGTTTTTCATTTTTTTTTTGCTTATGGATTATTTTAAGATACTAGGTGCCCGGTGTCGCACAGCGGTTGACTTTTCCTGTGGTTCTTCCAAGTTTTAAATTAATTTAAATATTATCCTGACAATTACAAACAAACAAATATTTCATACAAATTGGTATTAGTGCTCAACAAATATTTCATTCAAATCGTTCGTGCTAAGTTTTGTGATTAGCAACAAATTATGTTAAGAATTTTAATTTACATAGATGTACATTTATCAAAAGTCTAATGTATACCAACCACTTAATATCAATCAGATTAAGACCCAATCTTCAAAATAAAAAAAAATTCAATATAAAAATAAAATCACACATGCGCCTGCTAAATATTTCTCGGCAACGTGCAGTAGGTATTGTGTTCTCTAAGTATGTCGTTGATCAGGCGCTTGAAAGTAAATAAATAACGATAATCGCTAAAAGTTCACCAATATCATAATGAAAATAGATTGTTTTGCTTTGTAAAATATCCACTTAAGACATTTTCTTAGAAGAACGATTACTTAATTATTATGGACAGAAAAATAAGGAAAATTCTTTCTAAACGTTTATCGAATCAAAATGTTGTCGAATATACTTAAGAGCCTGTAATTTATCTATTTTAGGGATAATTTTTGTAACATTTATTGTGATTCTGTTGCCCACGGCTTCGCCGTTCTGATCCCTACCACTAATTTCCTAAACAAGCTGGGCGTTTCTACCTGCAAGAGTATGTATCAAAGCAGAGTAAGACATAAGGTAGTAGGAACTACCTACCATCTAAGAAGGTACCTATAAAGACCCCTTTGGAAGACCGGCTAGAGAGGTGACACGGGTGCCTCTCGTATCGGCTAACATAGGTGATCTTCGCAGTGCTTCGCGGACCACCTGTGTTGGAGTAGGAAGGAGCCAATGTTTGAATGCCATTACTGTGATGCAAGCGAGGACTTAGGGCTGCACATGCTGGTGTATTGACTAGATGTCGATGTGGGCCCTCACCCTCGGAGTAGGAACTATAGTGTGTATCTTGAAAAATACGAAAATAACTCAAACAAAGCTCAGTCACACAAGTACTTCATATTACACGTTACACAAACCAGCAATACGACACTGACTTTATTTCCCATTTGAGCTGTTATGTGCCACTAAAATTGATACTGACATAACACAATAAAATTGTACGATATAACACATTACACATTAATACAAACGTACAGCGAATTGAGTCGTTCTCAGAAGTGGGGCGCGAGTATCGAACGCCTGAATTAAAAATAATAGCAACCTGTAGCTCAGCGTAACTTCATACTTGAGCATTATGAACGTAGGGGCTGAATGCATGATGTATGTATACTCAAATATTTACTCAAATTAAGTTCATATAGGGGTTGGGTAAGCAGGAATAGTGTGTTTAAATTATACATTACACGATAAATAAACAGTCATTAGACTTACTGGCCCGAAATTACCTGAGTTTCGTCCAAAATAATAAAATTACAGGTATGGTTTTGTCATTTAAATTTTGGTCTATAGTTACTGCTATGTTATAATTCTGGCCTAACGTCATGTATAACTGAAATTTTTGGACTTCGAAGTAAGTCACCAAGAAGGAAAAGAGCATGACAGTCACGTGCTTAGACAAGATAGATACAGGATCATATCAACATGGCAATAAATGTGGAAGGAAAAAAATTGGGGTGGGTGTCAAAAAAATCGTGGTTGTGGAACAATCGGGCATGGACGGGCATTACCTTCATTGAACACCAGTTCTTGTTGGCTGATCTGTCCCCAACTGAAGAGTTATTCAGAGGGAGGTGGTAGAAAAAAATTAGCTATGAGTTTATATACTTATGCCATGTGTTTCCTTCCTCATTAAATCCCGGGGCGTTTAAGCGGGGCGTGAAAAAGCAGTTGATGAGGCCGTCAAGCTGAGGGACGCCACTGTAGCACAACTTATCTATGTAGTAGTGACCCCGATCCTGAGACTTTACCTTTAGCTTACCATCAGGCGAGGTGAAGCCATTTTGATGTGTCTTAAAAAAAGTGGGTGGTCTAAAAATAAATATAAGTACTGTAAGATGTTAAAAAATCTGATACTACCCTTAATATGTAGTACCTACAACTATCCCTTTCTATTTTCTTTTTGAGCATAAAGAAACATATAACCTAAATATTACTAGGCACCCGTTCTTTTAAAGGCCCTTGGGAAAACTTCGCCATCCCGGAGAAAATAAAGAATATTTTATGGACAGCCAAGGATAATATATTAAAGTTTGGATTATTTTGTCCAGTACCTTTTTATTTACAGATAATAAAGCTTTTCAAGCCTTAACGAAATATATAAAAATGTGGGACGAAATTTTCTTTCAACTAGATCTTTTTATTACAAGCTTATTTCACGAGGTTTTATTCAACTTGCTCTGTGAGTTAGTATGGGTCATAGACCAATAATATTATACTAGTCTATGGTATGGATCAAATTTTGGAAGACTAATTGGACTCAATTTTGGTATACTTGCGTATCTTCAATGGGCCTCGATTCTGCTAAAGGAAGCCAGTGTCATGCCACTGACACTTCAAAAAAATTCCTTTTAATTTTGGACTTTGTTATTATGCTGTTAAAGGCTGATATTCAATGATATTTTGTAGGGCAAATGAAAGAGTTTAATGAAGTTTTTTTAATTTTAGACTTTAACACTGTATCACGGTAATTTCTACAAATAAATGGCACTTTTTAGAGAGTCAGTGGCATGACAATGTCTTACTTTCAAGGCTTCAGAGTGCTACGGATTCACTAAAGATTGTACCTAGTACTTTGAAACTCGTGGTGTGCTTTCCAACCCTTTCTCTTAATTTGGCTTATCTTAGCTTTTACGGGTGTGACTGCCATCTACATATACTGCCACATCGTATCGGCTTGCAGGTGGGGTAGACTATGGTCCTGGCACCCCTCAAAGGTTTTTAATAATTAATCATGTAAATATTTGAACATAAAATTTTCATACTCATGTCTGAACGGCTTCCAGCATATTCTGGGTATACATTAAACCTTAAAGGCCCAATTAATCTTAATAATATACCTACCTCTCCCAATAAATTTGCTTTTAACCCTGAAATAGGTAAGCAATCAAGTTACTGAACCAGGTATGGCTTCTAATTAATTGAGAAAATTAATCACTTTCAACAAGGGAAATATTGGCTTGTGGAAAATATCCAATAACTAGCTTTAGTGGGCGGGTTCGTCTGGATGGATTTGATTTGCGTAAATTAAAATCGAATGCTGGGTTAAATAGTCTAAGACCGGTTACTCACACACCTGCTGCAGGGACAATCTAGGCAATCTAGGGTGTAAGAGTGGGGATGACACTTAATAATTGTGATGTGTGCAGGCAGGCAAGCAGGGCTTCGATTCTGCTAAAGACAAACCACTCAATCACTGACACTCTAAAAAATGCCATTTAATTGTAGACTTTATTGTTATGAAGTTAAAGTCTAAAGTCTAATGATATTTTGCAGAGCGAATGAAAAAGTTAAATTAATTCTTCTCATTTGATTTTAGACTTTCAACTGTATCTTGATGTGTAGAGAAACGCCCAATATCACCATGATCGCCATGCACCCTAGATTGCCCCTGCGACAGGTGTGTGAGTAGCCGGTCTTAGACTATTTAACCCAAGATTCGATTTAATTTACCATCTACCACTATCCACTATCCACTCCAAATAAATATTATTTGTACAACACCTGTAATATAATCAGCTATGGGTTTATGCTCTGGCATTTTGGACATAAATTGGATGTTTATTATTTCCGGTAGATTGAATGGATACCCAATTAATGACCAAAATTCTAGAGCATAAACTCATTACTGTCTGAAACCCATTTTCACAATAAATTGATTTGATTTTACGTGAGATTTTCTCCGGTTGTCCTTAAATACAATAGATATCTACCCAATTAATGCCATAAATTTCAGAGCATAAACTCATTACTGCCTGTAACCCATTTTCACAATAAATTGATTTAATTTTACGTGAGATTTTCTCCGGTTCTTACAGTTCGAGATGCTGGGATATTCGTGGTCTCAAATGGTGAATAATAGTTAACCCACCAATTTTTCCTTTGAAGGTAGGTATTACTATTTTATAGATTAGTTGATTTGGGGTGGATTGAATGAAAGGCCCCACCCACACGCAAAAATCGCGCCGTGACGAGGAGTTGCGGAAACCAGCCCGTGATACCATACCATACCATACCATACCATAGATGGTTTCTCTGCCAAGATTGGTCGGTCACAAAGAATACCTACTTTTTTGACGCTTAACTTCTTAGATCAGTATTAAATATTATGAACATTTTATTTCGTGAATTACCCTCTGGACAATGTTTTATTTCTTTACTAAGTACATTTAAGTACTATTTTGTTTGCGCAACCCGTTGCTAAGCTGTCAACCTCTTATTTACATCAAAATGGAAATTAAGGGACAAATATTTGAGGAGTATAAGACTTACTTGTTGATTGGTTTCCTGTTTTTCACTGCTCTCTGACTCGACAGATCCTGTCGGCTTCTTGCAGAACGTGGGGCAGTAGCGCCGACATAAACACCTGCCGACGAAATATTTATTTTTATGATTTGATTATAATAATCTGGGTATGTAGGTACCTAAGTCAGTTTTGTATGCGATTATGAGGGTGTTCGATTTTTAGCTTCAGCGAAGTGCGAAAACACCGGTAATGTACGAGTTATATGTTTCGTAATATAAAACAAGTTATACCTAGTCATGTGCATTTAAGTACTTTGAAACTATTGTAAAATAAATAAGAGAGGCACTTTAAAATTACAGGTGTCAAGTATTGCGGCTTAGGAGATATAACCTGCTGACAGATGGACATAGAATGTAGAATAAGGTGCCATTGATTTCTCACACTCCTCCTTCCCCCCCCCCCCCCCCCATCTTTAAGATTCCGTAACTTAATATTGTTTCCTACGGTTTCTCACAGATACCAACCACGTGGCCTGCGGGAATGTTCAAACCAACTAAAACTGCACGTCATCTTAGGTCGTCAGACACTGGGGTGTAGGTAAGGTAGCCCATCCCATTCCTTCACACCCCAAAAGATGCCGTACTTGAATTCCTTCAATCTCCTGTCACCCTGGTATCGGAAGCATGATTAGTTAAATAAAGAAGTCAATTATACACTTCTTCTAACCCTGATCTCTAACTCAAATATCCAAGCGTGAATATACAACAAAAAATACCCACATTACGCGACGGATAACAGGATATTCAACAAACCTATTACCATATTCAATATCTTCTTATACCAGCTACTTTGTGTATAAACTACATCAAAGTTATTGATGTTGGAAACTTCTTAGACCCTGCCTACCTTAGTTGAAAACAACATCGGTACAAACACATACATAATATAGATATAGAAGCGCGTTACGTGTTACTAGCCATATTATTGGCAGTCCTGAGATCGGATTGTAGGGTGGCCAAACAGGCATTTTCTGGGCTATCGCCGGCTTCGGTATGACCCCTAGGGTTTGGGAACTACGGTGTCCCCATCATGCCCTCGTAATTCTTGACCCCGTATAGGCCCTCTTAGGGTACCACGCATTCCGAGGTTCGCGTCTGTGAATCATAATATATCAGTTCATTTTCTTTATACCATTTAGTTAGCAGACAAGATAAGGCCGCGGTCTTCTGTAGGGCGGAGGTACTCACAGTCGGACTGCTCAATTTGGACGGGCGATACCGCCGTGTCCTACCTCTAGCTACTTATAAATTTTGTTGCCGTTACAAGAAGATCGCGACATCATAATCTGGGCCTCGATTCTGTTAAAACAAGCCACTGTCATGCCACTGACATTCTAAAAAATACCTTTTAAATACCTATGGACTTTACTGTTATCAGTTTAAAGTCTAAAATTAAATGATATTTTTATAATTAAACGGCCTCTGTGGTGTAGCGGTAGTGCATGCGACTGCTACGCAGGGGGCGCGGGTTCGATTCCCGCTCAGTGCAAATATTTGTATGTATGAATATGTCTATTTGCATTGGTCTAGGTGTTTCTATGTATAATAAGTATGTATTTACAAAAAAAAGTATATAAGTAAAAAAAAGTATATTTATCAGCATTCTAGAACCCATAACACAAGCTAGTTAAACTATGCTTACTTTGGGTCTAAAGGGCGCTGTGTAGAATGTCGTAGAATATTTATTTATTTATTTATTTATTTTGTAGAGCGAATGAAAAAGTTTAATAAATTATTTTCATTTGAATTTAGACTTTACCCGTATCACGGTAAGGTCTACAATTAAATAGCATATTTTAGAATTTCAGTGGCATGACCGTGATTTGCCTTTAGCAAAATCGAGGCCGTGGAAAACGCTAGCAATAACACTTCTATACTCTTATTAGTTCTGTGGGTACAAAGGCTCAAAGTTAGTCTCGAATAGGATTCAATATTCCGTTTGGCTGCCATCCAGTTTCCGTATAACGGAGTTTATTTCAACGCGACTTAATTTTAGTTGGAACTTCCAGAATTTTTAACTCTCTGCAATTTGGCTGGCTACGTTCAATTTTATTTGGTACGTGTTTGATCAAGTTGCCGGGTCAGAGAGTTTGAGTTCGAGCTTATTTAAAACATAACATACAACATAAACTCACGCCTATATCCCCGAAGGGGTAGGCAGAGGTGCTAGCACCCACATTTCGCCAGTTTATGTTTAGGTCCCAATGTAATAGGTGCCAACTATCATTATATAAACCTGCGATAAATACACACATAACTTCGAAAAGCATCGAAAAGTCTTTGGCGTGTGCCATGGTGAACTTGAATCAAATCTTTTAATTTATTTTAGGTACGTAGGTATATCTATAGGTACTGTGGATTTCTACATTTTTTTATACTACTTAGGTGTCAGACACTTCGATATCGCCTAATGTCACCATTGGGTTGTGAAGGTCAGATAGCAGTCGCTTCACGGAAAATATCGAGGTCCAGCCAAATCCGCAGTTAAGACTGGTAAAGCGGAGCCCAGACTCCGAGGTGAAAGCTTTGGATGCGACTGGGATTAACGCTAGGTTGAAGGTTGAAGAAGACTTAGGTGTCAGACAAGCACATGGCCCATCTGATGGAAAGTGGTCACCGTAGCCTATGACGTGCAACATCATAGGCGCTTCACTCGCGCTGCCGACCCTGGAGGGGGGAGGGTAGGGAGGTTTGGAGAGGTGGTTAGAGGTGAGGATTAGGGGATGAGGGGGAAATTGTGAGCTCTGGCTACCTACTTACCGCCGGGAACACAACACTATGGTTATTATGGCCGCGGTCTTCTGTAGGGCGGAGGTACTACCCCTGACGGACAGCTCAGTTCGGACAGGAGATATCATGAAGCTATTTTAATATGGTGCAAACAATTCCATCAAGAACCAAGCGGTTCGGTGCCTCTTTTCTTTGCCGCACCTGGCATTCTTTACCAGCTCACGTGTTTCCTT
This sequence comes from Lithosia quadra, assembly GCA_963576445.1. NCBI lineage: Eukaryota > Metazoa > Arthropoda > Insecta > Lepidoptera > Erebidae > Lithosia > Lithosia quadra. The sequence continues at coordinate 1,255,469 of OY754883.1, forward strand.
CCTCATACAGTCCCGAGTCCTTTAAGCGGGGCGTGAAAAAGCATTTGAAGAGGCCGTCAAGTTGAGTGCCACCATTGTGGCACTATCAGTGTTTGCAATGGTGACTCCCATTCCAGAGAGTTTGCCTTTAGCTTACCATCAGGCGAGGTGAAGTCATGTTGACGTGACCGACATAAATAAAAGTACTCAATAAAACAAACAAACATGATAAATATCCCGTCAACTATTATAATAGTAAAATAATGAAAGCGTGTTAAAATAATAAATAGCAGACGGAGCCAGATGATGGGTTTATCGCCATCAAAGTCACGGGCAGAGACTCAATCAACTGCGCGTAATTACATCCCATTGAACATGACTCCCGTCGTCCTCCGGTCGGCGGATTAGCAAAAAATCGGTTAAGGGCGAGTCGGACTAGTATGCGAATGGTTCCGTACAAGATAAAATGTTTGATTTTTGGAAAAGTAGCGAGACGTGCTATAATAATATAATCTTACCTATTTTAATATTATAACATTGTAAAATAGCTGAAAATGGGTGAAAAATACCTACATAACGATTCTAAACATAATGTTTTCAATTCTTGTCTGTTTGTGCGCAGTAGACGCCAAAACTACTGAACGGATATTGTTGAGATTTTTTTGTTTCAAAGATCTTAGTCAGGCTTATAATTTTATGTATGTTTGATCACAATCGGTTGGATAGAACCGGAGTTATAGATATTTGCGATGGTAGCTGAATGGATAAGGACGCGGCCTCTACTCAGAGGTATCGAGTTCGAATCCGGCTGGACAGCACCAATGTGAATTCCACTTTGTGGAATTTATATGTGCTAATCACATGATATGCCATCTGCTGACGTTGAAGGAAAACATCGTGAGGAAACCCACATGTCCTAGAAGAAATTCTAAGGACATGTCCGATCCACCAACACGCATTAGACCAGCGTGTGTGGATTAAGGCCTATTCCCCTTTCAGCTCTCTCGTTAGAGGAGACGGGTCTCCCGTGCTATTATTATGTGGATAATGAAAATATTATTATACACAGTTAAAATTTCAGAAGTTTAACTATTACTGTATGTAAGTACACTCTGCTAACAGCGGAATCTCAGGGTCTCTATATCATTCGAGAACGGAACCCTAAAAATAAAAAGGAGGCGGATCCAGTTAAGTCCCCTTTCAGTTGACGTAAAGTTATTAAACGGAACCAAACCTGTAATCGTATAATGAATTTTCTATCTCCTATTAGCTGATGACTTTTCAATGCTTTTCGAAGTTATGTGTGTATTTATCGCAGGTTTATAAGTGCCCGGTTAACGGCAATAGGCTCGCCACCTATTACATTGGGACTTAAACATAAACTGGCGAAATGTGGGTGCTAGCAACTCTGCCTACACCTTCGGGGATATAGGCGTGAGTTTATGTTATGTTATGTTATTAGCTGATCTTATCACCTTTATATATATGATATTAATTGTTACTTATAGCCCGCGTGAATGTCGATTATCGCGCGTGAACGTCCAAGAACTAGTGCCTATTTCAATACATAGTTTCATGGCAACAGCTTCGAAAAAGACGACTATTTTTCTATTTCTATATTATATTTCTTGAAGCAGAATCAGGTAGAACATGACGCAGGGTGCGTGACGGAACATCCATGATGCAGTCGCAGTGCAACCGGGCAACAAGAGCGAGCAGCGCCTCTCACTCGCCATGGAACACGCTGCTGCCTGCAGAAAATGCCAGCCGAGGCGAGAGTGGCCCTCTAGAGGGCTGCTTCGAGGTCTTCCACGTGTCCCTCTGATCAGCAGAAGGCACAGTGGGAAGCAGGTGAGGAGCGGGCTGGTTCACCGCCCGTAGACGGGAGGTGACAAGACGGCCTACATCCCACTATCGGCGAGGCGGCAAGACCCTCCATTTCAGGGGACCGAGGGGTATACCTATTAGGTAACTTCATACCCTGCTAATTGAGACCCGAGACGGCGTGCGGTTTTAGTTGGTTCGATACCAACATAACTACTACCCAAGGCCAACGGGGATTGTATCCATGAGGATTTCCACACGATACAAAAAGGTGAAGCATTCCACTTCTTTATCGTATGACAAAGGAAAGACTCTTTATCGTACGTACAGGTCAAGGACCTTGTAGAAAGATGTATAACGTATATATAGATATCTATATAACTACTTATATTAAGGGACAGCTATCAACATTTACTACAGCATATCCTACATCGCCCTTCCACAGAACGCAGTAATTCGATAAGGCGTTCATCCCGTCGTAATTGTGCTCCTTCGAGTCCATTTAGAGCCTATTGTGTTAACTATATTGTCTCCTATGTACAGGGGAAAGGTCGCACTATGTTAAGTTATTACATATTTATGTGACAAAGTGTTCTAATATGATTAACACTATGGAATGAAAGCATATTAGAATCATTTACACTTCAAATAAAAATTAAATTAAAATTAAAATTACAATGTCTAAATATACGATAGCAGTAATCGCGGATTTGCTGGTCTTTATTAAAGAGTTCCATTGTCTTTATCCTAAAACCAAAATAACTTGTATTTTTCGCCAATAACTATTCGTCGTCATAAAACGTCAGGTTTATTTAATAAATAAATTCCTAAGGTCTAATAATTAAGATTTCACCTTTTTTTCGTGCGGAAATCATAATGGATACCTCCCCATCATGGTAACCTGACGGTATCCCCGTCATGCCCCCGGAAAGGGGGGGGGGGGCGACTCGGCCTGCTTCTGCTTAAGATTGCACCTCAGGGTATTCTCAATCTCTTTTTCTTTCTCAAACTCTGAATAATATCTATTAATTTTTTTTGGCCAATCTTGTCCCACTGCTGTGCATAGACTTCTCCCAAAATCTCTCCATCTCTCGGCCGACTAGGCTTCCGCCTTCCATCTTCTAGCGTAAAGAGTGTGACCCTTCCTTAAGGAATCCAATTGTTATGTTTAAAAAAATCTCACAAAGAACCTTTCAAAATACATGAGCTATATCCATGTCCAATACACTGAATAAAACAGTAACACGATTTGTTTTTTAAATTCAAAGCAAAACTAGGTCGGCTGCACTCGGAAATTCAGTAACTCTTTGTGAGGTGACCCGCTACGAGTTACTGAATTTAAATTTAAATAATGCCAACATTTTGTTATGATATTATTGTGCATAGTATAGGTAGTTGGAGCCCACAAAAGTCCAACCAGACTAACTTGGAACTTCGATATCGCCATTGGTCAAAATGACCATTGGTTGTGGAGGTCAGATTGCAGTCGCTCCACGGAAAATATCGAAGTTCAGCCGCATCACAGTTAGACTGGAAAGCCGACCCCAACTTAGTTGGGAAAAAGGTTCAGAGAATGATACAAGTGACTCACAATCACAATCCGTCAACTCAATAGCTCGTTCTTCAAACGTGTTGTTTCCTAAATAACAGTTGGTTGGGTGGGTTTGAACTGTATGCAACCATTTAGAGTAGGTAGGACACGACGGTATCTCCCGTCGAAACTGAGCAGTCCGATTGGGGTAGTACCTCCGCCCTACAGAACACCGCAGCCATAATTGTTTTTATACATGCACGTCGGTTGCGGGTACTCTTTCTTGACCTCTCTCTAAAACGTTCTGGATCTGATTAACATACGTACGCCTAGGTCGCCCTTTACCTACTACTACCGACATTTTTTTTTTAAATGGAACCTTAAACATTGAATCATTAAACCTATAATTTCATTAAATGACCTACACACAACAGACTGTCTAAGAACAACTCGACTCGACTCGACTAAATAAGAATTTTCTCGTTTCAAGCCGTTCTATTTCAATTATGACTCGGTAAGACATAAATTATAGGCTGAAATTGTACCCACCGGCGCCGTGAGGGTGAGGTGGGGTGAAATTCAGACGGAATTAAGCGAGGCGGAAAATTCGCTGCCAATTGTACGTCGTAAAACTGACCTTGATTTCTCTCCTTCTTGGGTTATAAGGTAAATTGTATTATAGCATTTATATAGCTACCGCTTATAGCTCACCTTAATTTACCTGTAGAATGCTTGAGCGTCGATACCAGTTATTAACTTTTCCTACTACTCGGTTTTTAACTACTAATCGGTATTATAAAATGTGAAGATTAAAAGATGTTTCGCTATTTGTTACTCAATTACGCTCAAACGGCTGAACGTATCTGGCTAATTTTTCTACATAGATTAATAAGAAATATTCTACAACAATTTACTCAGCGCTATCTAGACCCAAAGTAAGGTTAACTAGCTTGTATTATGGGTTCTAAAATGTGGATATACATACATAAATAAGTATTTTTGTAATGTAAATGTGGTCCATTTGCTTACTAGTTTAATATATTTTAATTTTGACTTATGTTATTTGTCTAATGGTCTTCAAAGAATAGAATGATTTTTCACTTTGACTTTGACTTTTGACTTTGTCATTAATCGGATAAATATGACAATTATAGGTCACATCACTGTTTCCCATCTTAGTAGTATAAAAAAACTGATTGTAATGTTTCTCAAAGAAACCCCATAATGAAGCAATCTTATGAGTCAAGAGCTTCCGCAATGCTATCAGCATTTCCCGATTCAATTAACCCCGGCGGTACTGTGTATACATACGAAGCGCTTTGAGTGCCTTTAATGCTTATAAACGTATTACCGACAAGCATCCTTTCAAGTTTTCCCAAAGGACCACCGTATAGATTTTTGTCCAAAAAGGCTTGTTTACAAATTCTGTAACGCTCATCTGAAACTATATAACAACAGCTATAGACTGTACCATTTACAGAGGTGATGTTTAAATCGCAGTTTACATAATTTCATCGCTTCCTCTTAGGGCTTATTCCCAACGGCTACCACTATAACGTTCCACCGGTGGTCGTTGGGACAATATGTTACATTTTTTCCCATCCGACCCCAGTGGAAGAAGATTTGGGCCTCGAATGGGTTGGTAGTACCCTGTACACCCCTTCCTTCTTTTTTCGTTCTTCTTAATAAGGTGGATTATAGAATGTGAACTATGGATTATAGAGCACTGACAACACTAAGACACTGTGATCAATCAAACAAAACAACCCAACTTATATCAATGACGCACATATGCGTCATTTCAATTCACTTCTCACATTTTTCCCATTGCAATATACAGGGTTATTTGTAATTAACTAGCATCCTCGCAGGGGTAGATAGCTAACATCATAACTGATCATTTTTGTTCTACGACTTTTTATAATTCGTTAAATATTACTTTCATACAAAAATAAATATTAGTTTAGTTTTGCGTCTAAAAATTACTAACTCTACGTGCGCCGCCGCCGCAGTTTACGCGCATCGTAAAAATTAGGTAAACAAACTCGTCTCATCAATTAGGAGGCGGGGCGCGGCGCTAGCGCCTTTGACCTTGACCCATTTCTTTTTGCAAGCCGCCAGTCGGTCGCTAGATGCGCGCGCGTCACAGTCGTTACAGGTGTGCATCACTTGTCTTTGTGTGCCACGATTTTTCGCGTTACCGTGTTGTTTCGATCTGACTATCACCACGCCTTATCAGTATTCCAATGTGGAATACTCATAAGCAAATTAAAACTAATCAGGCCGTGTTAATGAACTGAAAAGTAAATTTTTAGGTGTGGTCTTTGTGTTAAATGTGTCAATGTTGAAAGTGGTTTTGTGAGCGATACTCGTCGGCATGCGCGGGACTTGAACCTCAGAGGTAATAACTAATTGTACATACTTTGTAATATTGTAAAAAAATCAACTATTAGTTCAATTGTTGTAAATACGATGATTCTACTTTTCAAATACCCCGCATTAAAAAATCTAAATTGAATCATTAATGCATTATCTACCTACCTACCGATGTTTGTTTTATGAATTCAACATAGGCTTAATAGTATCTCGTTCTTACAATAATAAACTTGAAAACTCATTATTAAGTAATGTATTCAGTTTTATTGAAAGTCGCAGAACAAACTTTGCTACTTATGATGTCTGCTACCTACCCCTGGAAGGATGTCAGTTAATTACAAATGACCCTGTATAATCATAGATTTCATTATTTGTTGACTGAGGTAGTATTTTTAAAAAAAAGGTGGTAATGAATCTATTAATATACAAAATGTGAAAGAACTTCTCACCGTATAAGAAGCGTTGCGCAGAGCACGGCCATCAGCGGCAGCAGCGTCCCGAAGCACGCCAGGAACAAGGTCTGCATGTCCGTGAAACCTGAGAACACAGACAAAACTGCGACAGGTCACATGCCCACACAACTTAACGTATGAAGCCTTAGGTATTACCTACGTGCTTATGGAAAACGTTTAAAAAAAATATTTTAAAAATATATTAGTGACAATAAAAGTAAGATACAGATGAACATAGAACCGAATCTTTTTTGAAGTCGGTTTATTTAACAAATTTCACCAGATTAAATCGCAATATATTTTTAACCGACTGCAAAAGGATGGTCACTGTTTAACTTGCAAGTATGTTTTTTCGTGATTATCTCGCTTTCGGTTGAACTGATTTTGATTCGGTTCTCAGAAAGAACCTAAGTTTTGCATCGAAGACCTTTCTATTAAAAAATCGCATCATAATCCGTTTAGTAGTTTTTGCGAATGAAAATTCCAAAGATTTTTTTTGCTTTCAAAATCATATTAAGTGTCGGTAACTTAGAGTAAGAAATGAACCTTAAGATCAAGAGGTCCTGGGTTCGAATCCCAACCACTACACTACGTGAACCCACTTCCATCACAAGAAATTTAGTTAAGCTGGAGGGGTTAGTGAAAATAGGAGTTAGTTCGGTTAAGAAAAAAGAAAAAACATAAACTGGCGAAATGTGGGTGCTAGCACCTCTGCCTACCCCTTCGGGGATATAGGCGTGAGTATATATAGTTATGTTATGTATGTTATGAAAATTGTTTAAAAAGATATAAAACTATTGGGATTCACTGCAATCAAGTCAAAGCATTATCGTTTAACAAATAAAGTCATATTACTTTTTAGGTGTGTAGCAAAAGATCATGCTGGCAACACAATTTGGAGATATTTCGCCGGGCTATGTGAGCCGTGAGCTGCGAATGAGGGAAATATTCATTAAGTTATTCTGAACGTGAAGATCCGTGACCGCACTCGACAAGCGTCAGTTTTGTTAGCCGGAGATGATAATTTGTAATGAGATTATATTATTTGATCTTCTCATATTTGGAAGCCTATTCTCGTAATAAAAATATGTTACAAATTCAGTCTCAGTCTAGTCTCGATCTCATGTTAGTCTCTCGAATGATAAAAAGGTATTCTTTACAAGCAAGGATGTTATAACCTGCAAGAATACCTCTTCTGACATTTAGGAGATTCTGAACACAAAAATATTTTGATGGTTGATCACAATCACTTGTGTATAATATATTTACTACAAGTATCTCCGGTTCGGAGATACTTGTAGTAAATATATATAATAGGCTAATAACCTGTATTTCGAAATCTAAAACCAACAATTGACAAAAACAACAGCCTATTTACAACTTTTCTGCATACCACTTTAAGGGTGTAACTGCAAATTGTTTACTTATAAATATTTATGTCTCCCTACGCGCCACAGTAACCCGAAGCTAAATGAAAATTTATTACAATAATTTCCATACAATTAAGTTTTCGGTCATTATATTTGGTACATTAAACATGTTTATGATATTCGCTACTAGCTGTATCCCCCGGCATAACCCCCTTAATATCTACCGATTTCATCCAGATCTGTTCAGCCATTTTTGCGTCCAAGAGTCCAAACATGGTCTTGAGCATCTATGGTAGTGAGTCCATTAGCAATAATAAAAAGATTTTAGACGACTTCTGTAGCGTAGCGGTAGAGTGTTTGACTGCTAAGTCAGAGTTCGCGGAATCACTTCCCGCTCAATACAAGTATTTGTGTGCACGAATATGAATCAAATATTTTGACCCAATTAATCATTGGTCTGGGTGTTTTTATGTATTTACAAAAAATATCTAAGTATTTTTATCCGCATTCTAAAATCCATAATAACACAACCTAATTAAGCTATAGTTACCGACTTATTCCCAGCGGAAATCGCTATAACGTCCCCAGCCTAAGCTCACTGCAACAATTTTTTTAATTTGTGCGCAACCGCCCCCAGTGTATAATATAGATATTATTATATCTATCTAATAAATATTAAAACGACATTTCAAACATAACATATACCGCATCGAATATTGTTTTATTACTGCCATGAACGCGGTTAATCCGTGCGGAATTCATCCGCATTAGTTGCTGCGGATTCGTAAATCTCCGCTTACGAAAATGCAACGTAAGGCTTTTATGTTCCCGCCGTCTTTAGAAATGTAATTGCATTTACCACCAGTAGATAGCGCTAAATATATGACGTCAATTTATAAAAGTCGGTGTTGAGATTTTTCAGCGTTTAATTGGGATTTAGCTCATTCCACAGAATACTGACATATTTCTGGCAGTGAATTTTCGGGTGAAGTGTTAACGTGGGTACTGACTAGTGCTATAGCTCGTCTGTTAGTCACTTAAGTGTATTAGCAGGTATGGTTGGTTTGGACTCCGAGGATCTAGGTTATAAGACTGCAAAAACACCCAACGGGCACAAAAACACCCAGTGGGTTCCAAAAACACCCAGTGAGATCCGCCCCAAGACACACAGCAATGACTATAAGATCCAGCGAAGCCCAAAAACACACAATGGGCCCAAAAATACCATGCGTGCCCAAAAACACCCAGCAGGTTCCAAATAAACCCAGCGGAGCCCAAAAACACCTAGCGGTTCCAAAAGCATCCAGTGATGCCCAAAAACAACCGATGGACCTAAAACACGCTAAGGGTCCCAAAATACCTACCGGTCCCAAAAACGCCTAGCACGGCCCAAAAACCCATACAGGGACAAAAAACACCCAGTGGACCCAAAAACACTCAACAGGCCCTAAAAACGCCCATTGGGCCAAGCCTTACCAAATATTTCCACTATGAATATAAATTAACTCCTAACGAGCTCCTAGCTTAGCCCAAACGACAATGGCCATGTCACTGTTAGCCGTTCATTGTAAAACAGACAGTACAATAACATCTGTATTAAAAATAAAGCCTCTGTAAAATGGAGTCTTTTATATTCCGCAATGTGAAATCATCCCTGTGCCGCCTGATGGCGCCCAACAACCCCTAACGCATATTTAAAGAACCTTCGTTCCATCGTAAATAGGAAGGGTAGGTATCTGAGTATATGAAATAATAATAGCATGTTTTTTTTTTTTTATACCACTTAGGTGGCAGACAAGCACACGGCCCACACTGATGGAAAGCGGTTACCGTGACCTATGGACGCGTGCAACACCAGGGGCGTCACACTCGCGCTGCCGACCCTGCAAAAACCTTCTAATGCCCTTCTTGAAGAACCCCATATTGTATATGCCGCGAAACATATACGCATATGTTTCGCGGCATGTGTTATGAAATAGAATATATAGAATACGACTACGACTTGTTACTGTATATCTATCTATATGCGTTTATTTTCTCTGTCGCACGATTAAGAACTGGAATGCTTTATCCACACACGTGTTTCCTTCTTCTTACAATCCCGGGTTCTTTAATCAGGGTGTGAAATGGCATCAGTCTGAGCCGTCAAAGTAGGACCTTTTTGGGGTGAATGATGTCTGGAATAGTGGCCCGTATCCTCTGGACTTTACCCTAGCTTCTTCAGAGTAAAGTCAATTGAAGGACTAAATATTTAAAAAAAATCTCATGGAGCTTCTGCATCACGCAAAATATTATGAGGACGCAGAAGCATTTTTTGTGAAATGCAGAAACCCCGATATTACACTACTAACTAGTAAAGGAAATCCACTTGAAAGGAAAAATATTTGACAAGGTATGAGAATTGAATGAAATTTTTAAGCGATTGCATGCAAACTATTCCCAATGATTCACGGTCAGTGGTCACGGGTTCAAGTCCCGTCCTGGATGATCATTTTTTCCGATCAGAAAATCATAAGGTAATTGCTTGGGGTAGGTAGTTACACAATGTTTTCATTATCTTCATGGACGTATAAAACATACTGATGGACTTAGAAATATGCTGTCAAAACAAATGTTCAAATAGTACGAGGAGAATACAAAATAAGATCATTATAGGATAAATAGGTTGGTATTCATCATATCAATGTTTGTGGAAAAAGATACGCATCTTATCTATGCTTCCTTCTCTTCACCGTTTGCTGAAGCTTTGGAGTATTACTTGATGCGCTGGATAGCTTATAAATAAATACAAACAGACATATAAATATGCTCACGTATTTTTTTCTTCTGAGGTAGGCAGCGACAACAACCCGCCATCTACTTCTGTAGTTTGAATATATACATAGCTTTTTAGATAACGTAATAACTTAGATATCATACTATTTCAAATAGACTAATTAAGAAGATACGAAGTAATATCACACAAACAATAAAACAGGAACAACCACTGAAAACAGAGCTATATAAATTGCGAAACCAGCAGAGAATTACAAAGCTAGGACAAGAACGAGCCAACCTTAATGAACACTGTACAGTGTACAATGCAAATAAACATGTACACAGTCTGGCCACTGTGAACCAAACGACGCCCATATAACACGACATTGCAATTCAGTGTTCTGCCAAGGTAGCTTACAGTACAATCTCTTGAAGCAATATTATTTAACTGAAACTTTCATAGTATGTTACATGAAATTTATGCTATTTTTTTCTAATCAGATCGGAAAAGAGAAAATCTAGCACTGGCAGTTCTCTTGCGATCTAAATCATTTCATAGTGTGATTCGGAATTGAACTATTGACATCGCGTCACCCGTCAAGATATTATTTATCTACGACTTGTAAATCTAAAAAAATAGAAAAACTTACTTCAGTTTGACCAAAATAAAATGGGACCATAAAGGAACACCCCAGCTTTCAAATAAAAAGTAATCATCAAAATCAGTTCAACCCAGTCGAGAGTTCTGTGATAACAAACATAAATAAGATACAGTCGTATTGTAAACCTCAAACAAAATTAATACTTTAACTATATGACACTAGTAAATGAAAGATAACGGCAGAGAGCGAAAATTAGCATAGATCTACCAAAAAGCCTGAGTGAATTCTGATGATCCAATTCACACTGTGAAAGTCTCAAAGTAAGATTGAATATTGTTGGCATCTGTAGTAGCTACCCAGCGAAAACTACCTTTGATAGGTACCACCCCAATTGCCAGCAGGGGCAGTTATCTCGGACTTGAACCGACTAAAATGTTATGTCGGATGTTCTAGCACCGGGGCCCAAAGGTGGCCCAAAAAGCATTTCCCTCGCACCCCGGAACGCAGACTACCTCGCGTCAGTGCATTGACATCTCATGAATTCTAAGCAAGCTATTCATGGGGACTTAGCAGCAATAAAATTCCTTACAACGGACAGTAAAGATTCCAACTGCCAAAAATCTCTTCATTCTGCGAACGTTTTCACGTCCGATGGGAATGTTAATAGTAATAAAATTCTCTCACACATGCCTACTAAGCGTAAATGTACGTGAGTATTGAGTGTTATAGCTGGTTTAGATAGACTGACAGCAAAGAATAATTTTAGTTTTTTGTGCCAACAAGCAAGTGCTTGTTGGCACAAAAACCACTAAAACTACCAAAGCCACCCAGCACTAGATTCAGTCCAAGTGGACTGAATACAAATTAACGTGTCATATATACAAAAAAATGGATTGGCGAAGTACTATCGTACCTATGGACCACCATTTTCTCGAAAACTTTTTTGTTGAATTTTATATTTTAAATTGATACTCGTTTATTAAGTACATAAAAGTTATCGAAAAATGTTATGTACAAAAATGGAAGTCGGAAGTTTGCGAAATAAAAGATAAATTATTATAGATTTGTTTACGACGCAATAAAGATAAAAGCAAAATTCATTAGGTACAGTTACAAATATAGCAACATTTTGTTGGCTCCATTTTATCTCAAAAATTCCATGATCATAAACATCTCTAACACCTAAGTAAATGAAAACTTATTCACGAAATTCAACACTAAAAGAACACATGCTTGAAATAAGCAATTTTCTTTACCCGGGCATTCGTCCAATTGGCGCCCATCGTGGGGCCAGTGGCGCCCAAACTGGGACTAACTTTCATCTACGTTGAAAATCCCGGCGATGTTCCATTACAAGCATTGATTGTACGTGCCTTAACTACAAATTATGTGGCTAAAGAATTAATCGATAAGTCGACGCTATTAATTTGTGTAGCAAATGAAAAAGACGGGATGGGTTTCTTTGTGATTTTCGTATGAATTCATAACGCCTGTATTTACGTTGCTTATGTATTTTGATTTATTTATTACGGTGTGGGAAATATACAGTGTCCGGATAGTTTAGGACGGTCATGAATTCAAGTACCGTCCTGGATGTTGATTCTCAGATTACTTATACATTTTCTTTTGTTTTATATGTTATATATATATTAAACGGCGCTATTTTGAATATTCGCGACCCTTCTACCTAAAATAACCTCCTCAAATAAAATCCTAATTTATATTACCCTAATTAAGTTGTTCCCATAGGACAACGTAATCAAAATAATATGACAATGACCTTTACTAATATTTCATAGCTTTATTTACATACACAAAACCACCCAAATCCTTTATAACAGCCTTTTGAAATTATTTCGTTCAAATACAAAATGAACTTCAAATGAAAAATTACATGATTAGCGGATATAATATCAGAAAAGCCAAAAAACATGATATTTGTGACAACCTAATTATCCTGATTTTAAAAAATACAACAAATTTCAAAATTCCACTCCGAATTTTATTACTGATTTCTGTTCTGTTATCATGATCATATCACTTAGTAGTTATTTGTAGCAGAGTCTAGTAATAGTTTCAGACTGACGACAATAGACTCATTCATAGTTGCGTAGCACCGAAATACAGGCAATCAAATAGTAAAGATCGGTAAAAATTAATATCTGCCTACCCTTTTGAAATTAACGAGCGTGAAATTCTCATTTTGTTTATTTTTTCAGTATCGAGTACCTTACTGATAAAAGGCTGTTCTTTTCAGATTCTTTTGTTCGTTAAAAACAAACTTCAAAGAAAACATGTGAGGACCCAATTAATTTTCACTGAAGAGAAAAATAAGGTAATTTTCAAAGTGGAAGAGCGAAACATAGACAACAGTTCGATAACTTTAAGAAGTGGTCAAGTGCGAGTAGGTCCTGCACGCTGTAGTTCTGTATAAAACTGGATTGAGGAACATTTCTAACGTTGCTGTTGGCCCATCCAACCGTTATCATCCACGATATCTTCGTACTTTTTGGAGAGTCCTCGTATGTATACTATTGGATTCAGTTTATAAGAGACGTAATTTAGATTTCTCTTATTCTTACTCCATCACATCACAAAGGCTGAATGGTTTTAAATGAAATTTGGCACATCATCATCATTCTCTGAACCTTTTTCCCAACTCAGTTAGGGTCGGCTTTCCAGTCTAACTGTGATGCGGCTGAGCTTCGATATTTTCCGTGGAGCGACTGCCATCTGACCTCCACAACCATTGGTCATTATGACCAATGGCGATATCGAAGTTCCAAGTTAGACTGGTTGGATTTTTGTGGGCTCCACTCCAACTACCCGTAACGACTGCCATAGATGTTTGTATGGCAACCGGGACCGACGGCTTAACGTGCTCTCCGAGGTACTAATTTAAATGAAATTTGGTACAGAGGTGGATTATAGTCTGCTCTGTACTTTTTATCCTGAGCTTCAGTTCCTGTTGGTCAAGGGATTGAGATTTGAATTCTCCACGGGTGGAGCTGGAGCCGCGGGCTACATCATACGCTGTATAAAAATGTAGGCACATGCCCTATAACAGAGTATGTATGGACATTTTCAAGTTCAAGGATTGTTCCTAAGTTAACACTGGCCTGTGCACTATTCCAGTTCGGTAGGTTTCGACACCGTTATATGATTACAGATTTATTGATCTGTGGTATTTAGGGTTAACTGACAGGCATTTTATATGGATAATATGGACATGTTCATCATATCGATGGATGAAAGACAAAAAGGTGCAGTAACAGTTGACAAGAAAATCACTTAAATAATATGACATGTTAGACTATTGTCGTTTTTGAGTATTAGATGTCGCTTGTAACCTTTTGCTCGGCAATCGTCGTTATTAGTAGTTATTTGGGCTTTGAATACCTTTGGATAACATAACTCTGCTTACTCTTTCTCTTTTATTTATTTATAGGAGCAAGCAGCTACCCTGAACCTTAAGTGGCCCCAGGGAGGAAGCCCTGTACCAGAGCCTCCGCTTTCAAATAACAAGTGGCCTCCATACACCCTCTTATACGTTACAAATCAAAAGAGTAATTCTACTAGTTCATATGAGCATACTCACTTGTATCCGGAGCCAAATCATTGTCCACTTCATGCCCAGTGATGTTCATCATATACGCGCTCCTGTTCTCCTTCGAAGGCTTGTCCACTTCCACCAGCTCCACATAGTCCACCTTTTTTAACACATCACTACTGTTCCTGTCTCTCTCACTCTCACTAACATTCCTATTACCAAAGTCACTCTCATTTATCTTCGCTGCAATTAAAAACTCAAATCGAGGCATATCTTCTGCGAACTCCGATTCAGGTCTGAAGAGTATATCCGTTATCGTGTCTTCTCTGTCTGTTTCTGAGTTTATTATATCTTCTAACAGACTACTTGATATGTTTAACTGTTTTTCTATAGAGTCTGTATCAGAGCTTGGCATTTTTAGAACGTTTTTTTGTTCTTTTATAGTTTTTTGTGAGAACGCTTCGTCTCTATTTTGTTCAGCGTTAACCATAGCTCTCATATCAGTTTTCGAGCTTTTGTCAGTCGCTCTTGTTTCTTCATCAGTAGCAACGACAAGAGTATCAGAGTTAGGATCGATGGGTAAGCTAAAATTATTGTTGTTAGCATATTTTATTACAATATCTGTCGCGTTTTCGTTGGAATAAGGACGAGCGTGAACGATGTCAGCTGTCAGTAACGAATTTAGGAGGAAAAACATGAGTTTTAGTTTAACGTTTGTCATTATTATTCGATCAAGTCGTCATTCTTTTCATCGTAAGTACATTTTGAGAGATGTCTTCAAGGGCTCGGGTCTCCAAGGGTCTGAAACAAAGAATAGTTCGCTATTAATTTGGAACTTGACAAATGTTAGGCAGAAACAATGTTCTTCTCATTAATTTTTCATTTCGGTTCAACGTTTTGTGATGTTGTTATAAACTGACTAATGAAAGCCCTGAATAATTAAAGTGTAATTAAATAGAGATGGAGATTTTGAATACATTCCAGACTGTAGTTGTAAGTTGTTAACTAATGTTTTTAATGTAAACTAATATGAAAATAAATTAAGTAAAAAATATTTTTAGTTCAACGCTGTTATGCTCTGAAAGCCATATTTTTTTTACAGTGATACTAGTCAAGTTTCATTTGATATCTGTATTGCGGTAGTTGTGGAAAAATACGTAAGCCGCCATTTTGTAGCGGTGGCCATCATAGACTTAAAGTGACACAGAATAGATTAACTTGTAATGTCACCAGAACTAAAGGTATTGTGCCAAATATCAGAACAATCCGTTCATAGGAAGGGGGTCAATTTTAAAGGTACTAGATTTGACCCAAACAAACAGGAGCGAGGAAACAAATAAAAGTACTTAATAATAATAATACTACGTAACCTACATCAAACCATGAGATTCATGAAAAAGACACGCCTTTTGCGATATTTTTTAAAGTTTGAACCCAATTTTCAGTTAGCTAGAGTCGATATCTGTTAAAATTAAACCACATTATGACAATCTTTGCCCGTGATTGGAGTTCGCCATAATATTGACATGGCGACCCTATGACTTTAACTTTTGAAACGGGACAAGTTTAGTACCTATGATATTTAAAACGTGATATTAGTTTACTGTACTGTACAGTTACTAATATTTTAAACTAGCTGTTGCCCACAACTCCGCCCGCATAGGATATCGATCCCATTTCTACAACCTATTGGGATGTCCTTGGTTATGTTACCCAGGAATAAAATACATCCAAACAATCTTCATCCATCTTTACAATCTTTCGCATTTTTTATATATTAGTGATAAAGACGTTTTGACAAGATTTTAAAACGATTTCAAAAACAGAAGTTCTCAATTTGACTGTATTTTTGTATGTTACCACAGAACTTTCGAATAGGTAAACTGATTTCCAATCCATCAACCCGCATTAGGCCAGCGTGTGTGGATTATGGTCTAAACCCTTTCAGCTCTCTCGTTAGAGGAGAGGAGGCCCGTGCCCAGTAGTGGGACATTAATGGGTTGCTATCAGAACAAACTGATTTTGATGATTCTTTTTTATTTGATAGTTGGTGCTTCACATGTGTTCCCATTTCAATTTGATCCTTTGAAGTGGATTTTTTGTAAGAATTATTACTTTAGCTGTCGGGGTAAAGCTTGTGTAGATGTTGGCAACACTTGCCCGCGTATTTCGTAGGCCATCGCGTATGAATTAAGAACGAACTTTGAAGCCAATTTGTCACCGTCACAAGTGACACCTCATTCAACCGAACGACAGCTATTTGCGCCCAGATAACAGCTTTTTATTGCTTTTTTAAGTGTTTAGGAAAAAAATATTGCCGCTATATTTGAAAAAAGGTTACACGAGAGTCACATTATGCAAATGCAGTAAGTAAACTGAAAACCGTAATCGTATTTTTCTATAGGTAAAAAACAAGAACCAATAGTCTAGCCTACAGGTTCTTTCTAGGTCAAAACTATTTCTAATACTACGAAAAGTAGGTATTATCAAGTTGTCATTCGATTCGGAATAGCATGTAGGTTGTAGGTATACCTACCTAGCCTCCCCACCCGTTCCTAGCCCTCCCCTCTTCCCTTCAGGGTAAGCAGCGCGTGTGTGACTCCTTTAGTGTTCACACGTCCATAGGGCACGGTGACCGCTTCCCATCAGGTGGGCCGTGTGCTACTCTGCCACCTATACGTAGTATAAAAAAAAGCTTTTTGACTGATTCTGACTTTGAGTTTGACTGAACACTGTAGCACTACCGGTGTATGTAATGGTGACCCCAGTCCTGAGACTTTGCCTTTAGCTTACCATCAGGCGAGGTACCTAAAGTCATTTTGACGTGTCCTACATAAAAAAATTCATTAAATCGATAAAAAGTTGATAAGTACCTACATTAATTTACAACTGAGTTTAAGTTTTTAACTGACTTAAAAAAAGAGGAGATTCCCAATTCGATTGTATTTTTTTTTATATATTTGTTACCTTAGAACTTTGAACAGGGCGAATTCGATGATTCTTATTTTATTTGATGGCTGGCTCTTTCCGTGTAGTCTTATTTCAATTTGGTCCTTTGAAGTCGATTTTTTGTAAGAATTATAAATAAAATTATTAAGTATCAAAAGTCAACATAAATTTTTCCATCTACTTATATACTAGTATCAAGAATGGCTACAGTGAAATCTTCCACACTATCCCTAAGCTAGTGATAAGATCCGGCCACGCGTGTTCAAGGAGATGAGATGCTGCGTCAGCGTGCGTGCTTATCTACACACTGGACCACTTAGAACTATGTTACACACAGTACTTTACTTGCTTAGTTAAGATGTATTGACGTACAGGCTTAAGCTATATAATGCTACAGTATTTAGGGCCATAAGTACGTTTTTAAAAGGTATAAATTCAAAGCTTAGAAAAACTTATACATTTAATTTTTCAGTCTATTGAAAATGAATCAAACTATGAGTGATTTTAAAGTTATGATAACCTAACGAAAACTAGATTTTATAAAAAAGTTTCTATATTTCCTTCTAATCAAATTGATATCACACGTTTTGAAAACATGGCGTTACTGAATCGGGGAGATTACTTTTGATAGACTACTAATTTAAAGGAAGAAATTTTTTGCATAGTATTTAAAAAAGATTTTTTCCAGATTTTTTCTTGCAATCATAAATTATGAAAAGACTCAGTGATTACACCTTATAACAACCTTTGTGTTTAATAAGAGTATAATACCTAATAGTCCCGTTAACCCGTCCAACTAAGCTAGGAATTGATTCACGTCAGTAATGTAACGCCCACGATTCAAACTTGAGATCTCTCTATCGTAAACTTGGATTTTTAACCACTAAGCTAAGTGTGAGTAAAATGCTTAAATTGATGCAACGGCATCTTCCTTTCACTCACTCTCCTTTTACTATTCATCTCCTTTCTACAAGCGTTAATAGGCAAATATATTCACAGAAGTAGACAGTAGCGCTATTGTTTCGGTTCTCAGAGTAGACAGAGACAAATAATGTTCATAATTCAACAACTAAACAATAAGTTCTAAACATACTATGCCGAAGGTACGCGACCGAAATTCGGCATTTTTTTTATGTCGGTCACGTCAACATGCCTTCACCTCGCCTGATGGAAAGCTAAAGGCAAAGTCTCAGGATCGGGAGTCACCACTACATACACCGATAGTGCCACAGTGGTGGCCCTCAGCTTGAGGGTATCATCAAATGCTTTTTCACGCCCCGCTTAAAGAACCCGGGACTGTAGGTGGAAGGAAACACATGCGCTGGTAAAGAATTCCGAGTCTTTATGTTGCGGCAAAGAAAAGAGGCACCGAATCGCTTGGTTCTTGATGGAATTTTTTTGCACCGTGTGAGGGTGATATCTCAGTCTGGCGTTTAGTTCTATAGTAAATATAGATTCTATCGTTTATATTGTTTAATTGATTGTAATGCTTAATTTGTATTTGTATTGTATTGGAACGGGCATAACCTGAAACACAGGTTTTCAAAAACCTAGATCAGGTAGGTCGCAAATTGTAAATGTAAGTAATATATTTTAAATTCCATTTGTTTACCGTGTAGGTATGCAGTGTGGCGTTTCATTGAACATTAACTCTTAATGTAGACATTATTAGCAGTAAAGTAGTTATATTTGACCTTATTTGTAAAACTAGCTATAATACAATGTACGGGCTTTTGATAAATAAATAAATATTATTATTATTATATAGGAAAGGAGTACCGCTATTGTATCCGTTCTTAGAGAAGACGGAGACAAATGCTCATAATTCAGCAACTAAACAATAAACATAAATACGCCTATAATTTAACGCTCTAGGGACGTAAATCAAATGTGGCCACGTCACAATAATTTCTCGCTCGCACTACACGTAACGCGTGCGCTCGTCAAACACACATTACCTGATATAGAGTGTGGAATGGTTCATTTCGACCCTAGATTTCCCTTGAGTACAACCGTTATGAGACTCAGGCACAATTTCAAATTTATATACCCTAAAATTCTGTTTATATATTGAAAGTGACTAGGTTTTGTTTAGTTTTTAGTGCACGGTAACCTATACTATTATAACAACATAACATAACATAAACTCACGCCTTTATCCCCGAAGGGGTAGGCAGAGGTTCTAGCACCCACATTTCGCCAGTTTATGTTTAGGTCCCAATGTAATAGGTGGCGAGCCTATTGCCATTAACCGGGCACTTATAAACCTGCGATAAATACACACATAACTTCGAAAAGCATCGAAAAGTCATTGGTGTGTGCCATGGTGAACCTGGGATCGAACCCGAGACCTCGTCTCAGCAGTCCATTACCCAGACCACTAGGCTACCGCGGTACCTTATATACTATTATAACATAGTAAATTAGCAGTGTCTGTACATTCATACTTCCTACTTAATTATTATAAACGCGAAAGTCTGTGTTTCCGGAAAGTTATAACCTGGGAGTCTTTAAGTCTAGAGTGAACAGGCTGCTTCTAGGCAAGCGTGCTCCATCGTAGACCATATCGTCACTTACCATCAGGTGAGATAGTGGTCAAACGCGAGCCTATCGACTATAAAAAAAAGTTTTTAAGAATATCTGGATGTATGTTTGTTGCTCTTTCACGCAAAACGGCTGAATGGATCTGGCTGAAATTTGGTACAGAGATAGATTATAGTCTTGAATAATTTATTTTTACTCCAGGAACAGGTTCCTGTGGGTCATGGTAGCGTGAACAGAATTTCACGCGAGTGGAGGCGCGGGCAACATCTAATTGAAGATTAAAAAAACACTTTTTTTTGATCTTCATGAACTCTGAACGCAATAATATATTTTTTTAATTCTTGTGTGTTTCTCGGTTTGTATATTTATTCGCAATGGAGACCATTAAAAAGTAATCCATGGAAAAACATCAATATCTCAAATCAACTGGTAATGAAATTTAACACTAAGTAGTGATATTATTTGAGTCGATTAAAGTCGGTTATTCCTAATAAAAACACTTTAGAAAATGAAAGTTTGTCGCATTTAGTTTCGGAGAAGGAAATGACCGTGGAAGCCTTCATTGCGGATAGGCCATAACAATTTCCGGGGTTAAGTTTGGTCGCTAATAAGTACACGCCAATAATTAGGACGTTGAAATAACCAGAACCAAGCGGTTCAGTACCTCATTTCTTTGCCGCATCATAAAGACTTGGAATTCTTTACCAGCTCTCATGTTTCCGTCCTCATACAGTCCCGGGTTATTTATGTGTGGCGTGAAAAAGCATTGTATTCCATCTAGCTGAGGGACACCATTATAGCACTATCGATGTACGTAATGACCCCCATTCCTGATATTTCACCTTTGGTTTACCATCAGGCGAGGTTAAATCATACTGACGTAACCGATGTTAAAAAAAAAATATGAGCTTATTAAGAGTACTTATAGTATCCTATCCTTCTAATATAATAAATGTGAAAGATGTCTATTTCTTTCTCACGCTGTAACGGCTGAATGGATCTACCTGAAATATGGTACAGGGATGGATTATAGTCTGGAATAACACATTAATCCTAGAATTGATTCCCATGGCAACAGTTCTTAACATGAAATATTTATATGATCAAACAAGTACTTACAGAAACGACCAATCCACGAAACCAATTCATAATAAATTACGAAACCAATGTTTGATATGAAATTGATTGCCACTATAATGATTAATGACAAAACTATATTTCATATGCGCCCAAAGTATTGCTAACTCGGGCAATTTGGGCTTACAAGAGAAAAGTGTGGGGCAGACCCGGGGCGATACAGCGAAACACTCTCAGCTCTCAACCCACGCACCTACGCAATCGACCCGGGAATATATCACACAGGCACGTGTTCGGCGATATGTAACGCTCTATAGACTCTGTGTCACGTTTGAGAAGTACTTACGTACGTTTTCGTATCATGTTATTGAGAATTGACAGTAGATATTTTTTGGGGTAAGACTGTCTTATGAAAACGGAAGAAATGAAAAATCCGTGTCGTAACAAGTGGATAGATGTTGTCTCTGCCTATCCTAATAGAGAAAAGGGTGTATGTGTCTTAATTTATGCCTAGTTTTTGACAACCTGTGTGGTGATCCCAGGTTTAAGAAGCCTTTGGAGGATCCATCTAGCAAACCTTATATTGAATTAGCGAAAAAAATTCCCAATTTACAAATGTAAATGGGTTGCAACATAACTCAAATCATAGCAATATAATCGTCATACACGATACAGTCAAACAAACAAATCTGACAAACCTACAATACACCCATGCACTAAATAGTAGAACAAAGACAGATAGATTTACAACTGCCTTTATTGAAATAAGACGAATAGCGAAGTGCCTGACGATTTATTTTATTACGTTTGAAGTAAACATTGTTTCAGGCACAGATATAGAGCAGGCTAGATGACGCATATGCATTTTCCTTCCTCCTACAGTCCCGAGTCCATTAAACGGGGCTTGAATAAGCATTTGTTAAGGCCGTCAAGCTGAGGGTGAGGGTCACCATTGTAATATTATCGGTGTATATAATAGTGAACCCCAAATCCTGAGATTTTATCTTTATTTACCATCAGGCGAGGTGAAGACATATTGATATTTATTGGAAATACGCTTGAAACCAGTCGGTTGAGTAATGTTATTTTTACAAAATTTCAGTTACCTTGCCCTACAGAACACCTAAGGATTTTTCTTTGTTCTGTGCCTTGCCCTGTACGTACGAGTACTCGTATATAAGACTTGCAAAGCATTTTTCGACCAAAATAGTTTCACGGGTAGGTATGGAAAGCTTATGAACTGTGTACCAGTTTAGTATCACAAAGTACAGACGACTTTCATCTAGCCATTTTTACAACATGCACGCAGGTTCACACTTGACAAGATATCCTTTAAATCCCTGGTCATGGCTGCCAACGTTGGCGCCTCTCACTGTGAGGATCAAATCCTCTATAAAAGACACTCGAGGAAATACGACGCGTCCATCTGGACCTCTCTGGACACCTGAATCTGGGCTGGCTTGTACTGGGGTGATATTTGGGCTACCGGCGACGCCCTAGATTGTGCTAAAGCGACAGTTAGCCCGAACTGTCTTCACTAAGACCACGCTCTTGAAGACTGAGGATCGTTTCCGTTATCTAGCATGCTCTAAATCTGTGGCACCTGTGTTGAATATGTTGGAATGTTGAGTGAAATAATCTGTCACAGTTAATTTATATTTTACATTTACTAGGAGATATGGCGGTACGCGGTATGCTCATCTAGGATATTGTGTTTTGTTAATAATTCTCTGGATAGTAAACAGTTACCGTAACTATTATTAATCTTAACCGACTCGCAAAAAAGAGGAATTTTCTTAGTATTATTTTTTTCAGTGAATTGAATAAACGACAAATGAATCTGCTTTCGTATACTATATTCATCATTGAAGTGGTAGTTGTACTACGGGGAATTTTCTTCCCGATGGACCAACAGATCGATGGAACTATTAATATTTTTATTCCCTGTAATACTACAGGGAATCCTCGGTCCATCGATCTGTTGGTCCATCGGGAAGAAAATTCCCCGTAGTACAACTACCACTACAACGATGAATATAGTATGCGAGTCGGTTAAGATTAATAATAGTTACGGTAACTGTTTACCATCCAGAGAATTATTAACAAAACACAATATCCTAGATATTTGTATAAATATAACACAAAAGCATAAGATGGATATGAACCCAACGACTTATTCTAATTGTTCCATCGAAAGATTGGTCCATCGGGAATAAAAATTCCCTATGGTACAACCAGATACCTCAATAGTTGTGGTACGAGTAAGAATTTGTCTTCTGAAAACCATACCAAAATCGCTTCAACCAAACGTGAAATGATCGCGTGTACATGACCTGTGTTTAATTACAACACCATTACAAGAACCTGCCTTTATTCCTAAACCTGTAAAGAGCAAATTCGGTAATAATTACAAAACTCTTTACGATACAGCCGTCTATTCAAACAGATATTAACGTTATTTAATCCTAACCTAATGGCCGTTTCACCTTTTTACGAACATTAAAAATATAACGAGCCAGAGGGCACTTTACTTTGTAATAACTTTTAAACTTTTGTATTACATCTCGACATTACTATTTTTTTTATTCAGGCAGCCCGATTGACTGGACCCCGCCTGATGGTAAGCTGAGGTGGAGTCCATAAAATAGTAGTCACCATTTTCAGGGGATGGTGATCGAGGAAAGCACCTTTGGGTCACCTCACACCCCAGCATTTGAAGACCCGAGACGGCATGCTGTTTATATCGGTATAAGACCGGGAGGATGGTATCCGTGGGGATTTCCCTTGAAAAGGGTTCTCGAATTATTCATGAGTTCTTGAAGTCTTGATTTTTTCGTGGGTTCCCTCAAGAACCCCCATTTTCTTGCGTTTATCGTGAGATTTTTAGGGCTCTTGAAATTTTAAGGGGTTATTGAGGTTTTTTGAGATTTTTGTGGTGAAAATCAATGTATGTTTAAAATGGTTCTTGACTTTTTCATGGGTTTCTTAAAAGTCTGGAGTTTTTCGTGGGGTCCTTCAAGAACTCGCATTTTCTTATGTTTATTGTGCGTTTCTTTAGCGTTCTTGAAATTGACATTTTGGTGATGATATATTATAATCATTGTATAGGTTTTCGCTTCTGTCAACCATGGATTTATTTTGTTCCATACAGCCAGATAGCCAGTTTAATACCTATAGGGAGGTTAGTACATAATATACATTGAATTTGCCCATTAGTTTTTTATATAACTCAGAGAGTAATCAGTTTGTTGGGAACACAGCCGAGCCCTTGAAACTTTCTTTCTTTGATCTTCAAAAGGCACTCAAGCGACGATTGCTTTACTTTGTAAAAACTTGGAATTAATTTTCGTATCTCCTTTGTTGATGCGATGGTAGCTGATTGGATAAGAACGCGGCCTCTAGTCAGAGGTATCGAGTTCGAATCCGGCCGGACAGTACCAATGTGAATTTCGCTTCGTAGAATGTATACGTGTGCTAATTATTATTACATGATTAACCATCTGCTGACGGTTAAGGAAAAAACATCGCGAGGAAACCCACATGTCCTAGAAGAAATTCTAAGGACATGTCTGATCTACCAACCCGCATTAGGCCAGCGTGTGTGGATCAAGGGCTAAACCCTCTCAGCTCTCTCGTTAGAGGAGAGGAGACCCGTGCTTAGCAGTGGGACATAAATGGGTTGCTATTATCTCCTTTGTACTCCCCTTAGTAGATAGGCTTATGATGCGGCAGTTTATGGCTAAGTTATCAGCAGTATGAGAGCTTGTTCATACTACTTTTTTTATACTACTTAGGTGGCAGACAAGCACACGGCCCACCTGATGGGAAGCGGTCACCGTGGCCTATGGACGTATGCTCTGACTACCCTACTTAACGGCGGGAACACAACACTATGTTTATTATGGCCGCGGTGTTTTGTAGGGCGGAGATATTACCCCAGTCGGACAGCTCATTTCGGACGGGAGATATGTTACTACAGTAACAAAAAAAAAGTAACATAGCAAAACTTACTCATTCAAAAAGAATAAATTATTCACACTAAGACCGGTACTCTCGTCTACGTTGTACGTAAATCTTAGGGGAGCGCTAATCGTATACAGGCTGTTGTAATGAGCAATTCGCGTCACCCCAACGCTTCTAATTATGAGTGAGGGGCTACAGGGTGTGTATTTTTAGGTTTGTGTGTGAATTTATAACATCTAGACATAACTAGGTACGTAAAAGTAATGAGAATTCATTGGGGTTTGTCTCTACTTTTATATTCCGAAGGAAAAGAAAGAGGAAGAAAGAAAAACACGAGAAAGGAATAGAAGTACAAACTGTTTTGCTCGTCTGGTTTTCCCAAGGTTGATTTTTTTAGAGAATCATAGGAAGAATAAGCAAGCATAGAGACATGCAATCGAGACAGACAGAAATACATCACACACTAATTATATGCACACGTGTCGTGTGTACACGCACGCAATACAAGAGATCCGATTCTCAGCATTCCATGGATTCGCTGTCCCGTCGCCAGGTCCATGGCGTGGTATAGAGAGGAACACCGTGACGGTGCCTGGGACTTGCGACGCGTCAGTGCTCACCTCCACCGTCAGTAGTGTTCCTCCCTCTACCTGTCCAGATTTGGTACGATCCTATCAATGCCATTTTGGATATTCGATTTAATAAAGAGCTTCCTTAAGCTCTTGGTAATCCGAGGTCTTTATACAAATTGTACATGGATTTAGCTGGAATTCCCTTTGCTCTTACTGCGAACCACCAATAATAATATGCATATAATCCACAGAACATTAAAAAACCATAGAAGTAGTAATTAAGTAAAAATACAAAGGAATAGCTGTCGCCAAAAATACACTCACACAAACTTATAGGACGTCTTATTGGTTGCATACATTTTACCTTAAAATATAAGAAGAGCAGAACTACACACCTTTTTTTACTGAAATTGAATTTAAAGCAGGTTATGACAAGGTATAAACTTCAATGATGTTTACAGAGTACCATCAAATCTGCCCCCATTTTAACGTAATATACTTACAACAAAATTATGTTTAAGCCACGTTGGAATAGAGCACAAATTTATTTATCACAAATACCCCATCTAGCGGTCAGTAGCAGAATCAATGTACATTATAGTTTTGCTATACAACAATAGATGTCTAAAATTATTGTATGGTATTGCAAATCAGTCCTTAAATATAACAATGGTAAGGATGAAATTAACTTAACTCAAAATACGGACAACACTAGAATCGACCCCCATGGTGTCGATTCTGTTGTACATTTTCACAAACTTAACTAAAATGATAATTTTGACAGCTCTAAGTAGAGTACCCCATACAGTATAATCGAAAATGAATCTAATCGATTTTCGATTATCGTTCCCGTAGAATATGGAATCGATAGTTACAAAAACACAAAAGCATTTATTTTTTATTATTTTAGGTACCTACTTAACTTATTTCAGGATGATAAAAGAGAAGTTTTATGGTACAGTAATTATGTTTTGCATTATACTTAGCTAATTATATTACAAAAAAATGTAGTAGATAAGTACTTAAAAATTTCAATAAATTAATTTAAGTTCGATTCATTCGATTCCTTTGTGTCATAGTCAATTATGCTGAACTCTTGCAAGACGCTTCACTACGAAAAGTGGGCGGTACTTGTCCATGTGCTACTATAATTTTAGAGGTATTATTTTGTATATAAAAATACGATACTTCATAGACGTGAACTGTCAACATTATCATTTAGCATCCTGAATTGGACAGAGTATAGAAACTTCTAGAATATTGAAGTAAATATTTCGTGAAAACTTATAGGAAAAGAAACCTTAAAATCAATCGCATAAACTTATTTTTTGATTAGAAGAAAGTATTTCTTTATATTTCAGCCTGCTTCATGCACATACACAAGTGTATATGTGTGAGGTAAATGCAATTACACTTAGGTTTTTGGCGACACAAACACGCCCCCATACGATTTCTAGTCCTAAGGATTTTTCTTTGTTCTGTGATATAATCTAATCATATATATCGCACTCATAGATGAAAACTCCGGGAAGGCAAAAAACCCAATTTTTCAGAAATGACGGAAAACTAATTACGCCACAAAACGGCTTACATTCACAAAAGCCGGGCGACAACTAAAAATTACGAAGTAATGTCTTGCGGTCTTTAGCAAAAAGTCATTCACTAAAACTAAAGTTTCACTCCATATTTCGATAACCATCGAAGTTATCGTTACATGAGTTTTAGCCCCATGTAGGTATTCATGTCTAGATTTCGAAAACGCTATTTAATCAATTTAAGCACTACTTGAGTTAGTGGGGTTTTCATCTATACTCCGATTTTTTATTCTAGGCAAGAAAATGACAAGTGCAACTGTCACTGATACAAAAAAGGGTGACCCGCTACAATAGTGATGTTCGGCAATCAATAGACTAGATACTTTAGTCATTCTTTATTTTTATCAGTGAATGAACCTCTTTGCAGTTTATGCTCGCCTAGTACATTACACGACGGAAATATTTTTTATAGAATACTAGCTGTGTCCCGCGGCTTCGCCCGTGGCATACTTTGTCCCCGTGGCAGGATAAAAAGTATCCTATGTCCTTCTTCTAGTTCTAAGCTACCTCCCCATCAATTTTCAGCCAAATCGGTCCAGCCGTTCTCTAGTTTTAGCGAGACTTATAATATATAGATTTAATTACTTACTGTGTATGTTTTCTGTTTAATTACCGTAAATTACATATTTTTATTTATATAAAAAAATTATTTATATATTTAATAAAAGAATTATAATCTCGACTCACGACTAACTTATAATTGGAAAACTCGATTCAACCACATCACTATTTATTTGATACAAAAAACCTGCAACACTGCAAATGTCATTTTCTTGCCTAGAATTAAAAATCGGAGTATAGGTATCTAGGAGCGCGATATGTTTGAATTTAATCCATTCAGCTGACTGTAACAATTTCAACAAACAACAGTAAGATGTTAAAATGTAACTGAAAACAATTTCTTTACAGCCCTAGTATAACAGCTACTTGTCAAATACAATCCTAAGATGAAGTTGGTCTAAGTTTTACGACTTACGCACTTACTGTGTACGTAGGGTCCTAGGGACGCAGGTTGTAAACGTCGAGTTAAATTTTATGGCTTTTTAGACTCACAGATAAACATTTCATTATAAGGGGACGGGATTTATGTTACTATAAAAAGTGTCTTGTGTCAAAAATACTCACCAAATTAAATGAAATATCTTGTTACATTTATTTATTTATTTTATTTAGGACACACTTAATTGGGAAGCAAATCATAAAGGAACATCAAAATTATCACTTTTAGTTTTTACCCTTTCCTACCCCCGCCTTTTCCCTTCTGGGTCGGCAGCACGTGGGTGACGCCCTTGGTGTTGCACACGTCCATAGGCCACGGTGACCGCTTACCATCAGGTGGGCCGTGTGCTTGTCTGCCACCTACGTGGTATACAAAAAAAATCTACCCCAAATTCGACGGGATAAGATAAAGTTTTTGTATGTTCAAAAAGCCATTTAATCGTAATGGCCAGTAATCTTATTAATATGACTTCACCTCGCGTGATGGTAAGCTAAAGGCAAAGTCTCTGGAATGGGAGTCACCATTGCAAACACTGATAGTGCCACAATGGTGGCCCTCAGCTTGATGGCCTAATCAAATGCTTTTTCACGCCCCGCTTAAAGGACCCGGGACTGTATGGCGAAGGAAACACATGAGCTGGTAAAGAAATGTATTGTATACGAACTGTATGGATGTTGCATCCAATGAACCATTATACATACATACATCCTGTCCTTAAAGACTGCTACTACACTCGAGAGCAATGAATCCGGGTCACTTAAAGAATGTTAAAAATCTCGGAAACTAAAAATGATAGGTTAATGCAATAAATTGTATTTAATAGACAATGTAATACTCCTTAAATGAAAGTAAAAAAAATATGAGTCACCACACATTTTATTAACACAAAATTACATAAAGAAAAAAACTGCTGATCTCTCCTTAAAACAAAAATAGGAAACATGAAATTTTTGAACTTTATTACGATTTTCTTGAATTTTAATACTTCGTATTGCCTCCTCGTGCTTCCATTACTGCGTTTACGCGGTTTGGCATGCTGTACACCAAGTTCCTTATACGATTTTGGGGAATATTCTCCCATTCCTCTGTGAGAGCAATTTTGAGCTCACGAAGCGTGATTGGGGGAGGGTTTCGTTGTTTTACGCATCTGCCTAGCTCGTCCCAAGCATGCTCGATCGGGTTGATATCCGGGCTGCGCGCTGGCCACTCCATACGAGTAATGTTCATCTCTTGAAGGTAGTCATTCACAATCCTACCTGTATGAGGTCGGGCATTGTCATGCATAAATATAGCATCCTCACCTAAATTGACCATAAATGGACCAACGTGATCATTGAGGATTTCTTCCACATATCTTACGCTAGTTAAAGAGCCGTTTTCTATGATCACCAGCTCTGTGCGACTTTCAGAAGAAATTCCGGCCCACACAAGTACAGACCCACCACCGTAGGCTACTTTTTCTTCGATGCATGCTTGCTTGAATCTTTCCCCTGGTCTTCGATACACTCTGTGTCTTCCATCGTGCTTGTAGAGCATAAATTTTGATTCGTCGGAGAACATAACTTTTGACCAATCTTCAATACTCCAATTTACGTGGCTCTGGGCATATCTTAGTCTCGAAATACGATGCCCACGCTCCAGTTTAGGGCCGTTTGCAGGTCTAAGGGGTTTTAAGTTAGATTCAGCAAGCCGACGTCTTACTGTCCATGCACTTGGGTTACTTCCTCCGAGGCGTCGAAACTGATTGGTGAGTTCAGTTCCTGTGAGAAAGCGATTTCGAAGCATGGTGTTCACCAAGTATCGGTCTTCTCGTGCTGTGGTACACCTGGTTCTGCCCGTTCCTGGTCTGCGTAGGTTAGAACCAGTTTCTTCGTAACGTCGGAGAACTCTTTGTACTGTTGACAGCGACACACCGACAGTCCTGGCTGTATCGCGCTGACTCCGGCCGGTTTCCAGCATTGTAAGTATTCTGGTGCATTCTTCAGGCGTAAGCGACATAATTTCAGCTTGAATAATGAATATAGAGCACTATCAACATGGTTTATGTACCCACATAAATGACAGATTACAAACAAAAGCAAAACCAAATGCTGTAATTTCGTAGTTCCATCTTCGAAAGTGGCCCTTTTTCAAATTTGATTTTTTTATGATATAACTTTACAATAACTAAGAAGTTTTAATACCTTCATTTAAGGAGTATTACATTGTCTATTAAATACAATTTATTGCATTAACCTGGCATTTTTAGTTTCCGAGATTTTTAGGATTCTTTAAGTGACCCGGATTCATTGCTCTCGAGTGTATGTTGACTCATTTTTAAAATGTTTTCATCAAGTAAAATAAAATTATACTCATTCAAATTTAAAATCAGTGAAAAACAATGCTGAAATTGTAGAATGCTCTTTTTGTTATGTTTATGAAAAACATGGGGGTTTTCACAAAACGGAATAATCTGATTAAAATAGGGTGACATACGGGGGAGTGACAATTTTTGTTTGGCAAGCGACACCCGACGTGAGTTGCATTATTATTAGTATTTTTCGGTTATTCCCCTGATTTTCATCATCACCTACTCGGAAGAACGTGCACCGACTACGGAAAGAGGATCTCAGTGTAGAAAAATACATGATTGTGCCTTTTTTTTATCGTGCGGAAATCCTCATGGATACCTCCCCCGTCGGCCATCGGGAGTGGTTATGTCGGGATCGAACCGACTAAAACCACACGCCGTCTCGAGTCTTAATTACCGGGGTGTAAGGTTACCTAATAGACATATCCCTCGCATCCCAGCTGACCCCGGGCCAACTACGGTTTTAAAACTCACCCTCTATAACGTGAGATCAATGAATAAAGCTTACATAAGTTTAATACAAAAATTAAACCTACTTACCTCATATCCTAAGTCAGTTAAGTATACTAAAACCTTGCCTAGAATGTAAAAAAACACTCCTGAAAACCGCATCAAAAGCGGTTCTACTAAACGCGAGATAATCGTCGACAAACAAACAAACAAGTCGAACAAACGTCTTTTGAAGTCGGTTGAAAGGGATAATACGAAAATATAAATTCCAAAAATGCCAGTGCAGAACCTCTTGCCTTTTTGTAATCGGTTAAAATTGAGTAAACACGGCCTGTTTCATCCCCCACTTAACTTATAAATATTTATGTACCGACCGATTGAGGCGGCTCTTCGCCAATTGTGACTTATTCTGTACGAATTTATTGACTAAGTCGCTTAAGTCGACGTTTTTTATTTTTTTCGTTACAATAGCGATCATATTTTTGAAGGAGTGAACTTTCAATCCCAGCTCGATCTCACAATGTCAAAAAAGTATTCTTGTAACAGAAGCATTTAATGAGACCGTCAAGCTGAGAGCCGCCACTACCGGTGTATGTAGTGGTGACCCCGGTCCTGAGACTTTACCTTTAGTATACCATCAGGCGAGGTGAAGTCATTTTCACGGGGGCTATATAAAAAAAATTTTCAACATTCAGTGTTGTAACGTGATTATGAACCATGAACGAAGGTATAAAAGGGCAAGTAAGATAGCTAGACTGTAATAAAATTGATAGGTATTATATTTCTTGAAGATGCTATACTGGCAAGAGCGGAACTCTTCAAAACTGAAGCAGCTAATGCACTCTTCCTGAAATACAAAATCCCGTGTACTGTACATTAATTAATATCCTACAATTATCAGTAGGATTAACATCAAAAAGAGTACAGTCATCAACATAATTCTACAAAACTGATAGTCATAGCCTATAAGTTCAGCTCGCGTTAACTGAACAAGGAAATGTATAATTACACCTACGCAATAGGCCTATGGGCAAGTGTCTGATACGAAGCAATTAAAATCCAACCCTGTTTGTATAGCAGCAGAGATTTATTTTGGTTTGCCGTCGTTTAGTGGGTGTCAAGGATTTATGGGTCGGTTGGAGATACAAATTGGTTATTGTACTTCTCGGAATTTTGTTGGTCAATCTATAGATTTTGAATATTTTTTTAGTCTGGCTATATGTTTGGTTAAAACCTTTTTACTGTGTAAATTGATGGCATTTTAAATTCAGAATCAAATTTTGAATGATGAAGTGTTGCTACTACTGGATAAAAATATGAAATCTTATTTTTTTTTTATGGGACATTTCAATTCATGCCACCTCTTCCTAGCCCTCCCCCCCCCCCCTTCCCTTCAGGGTAGGCAGCGCGAGTGTGACACCTTTAGTGTTTCACACGTCTACAGGCCATGGTGACCGCTTCCCATCAGGTAGGCCATGTGCTTGTCTGCCACTGACGTATTTTAAAAAAATCACACCTGAATCCCTAAAAGAGCATCATGATAAGGACCCAGATATTTGATACCAACCAAAAAATACAAATCCTCGAGACATCGTATCGAATATTCTTGCCAGTCCTGTAGCAAAATTGCTCCTTTCCTCTCCTTTCACACATAACGTCTTGTTTAAAATTGAATACCTACCTACCTACCAAACGTTCCTCTATAAAGTTGTCAAAATCAGCCTGTACCATAAACTTTCCTCTAGCCACCCCTTTTAGATATTTTCAACATCTTGTTTAGAATTGAGTAATTCTCTTCAAAATATATCGAAATACAGCAAGAATTCATTACATTCCTTAATGGAAAAATCTTAGAAAGCGTACAGTATAACGCTTCATTATTTAACCTTCGATGGCTGACAGCAAACATATTACCTAATATTCATATTTCATCTAATTGAAATATTATATGAATGCTTTTCATCATTACCTACTGAAGATTTCTTAAAAAGTATTTCATAACCAAAATTACCTACTATTCGCCCTCTCCCTCCAGCTAAACTACATTAGGTACTCGTGTTAGGAGTAAGTTTTCTGGAAGAGGAAGATTCTTGACGGTTTGATTCACTCAATAAGTCGCATAGCACACTTTAGATTGTTTTAGTGTGGTTAGAGCCCCATAATAACCGCGCAGTATACGGAGATGATGTGTTTTTTCCTGCCTGAAAAATAGGTCATAGCCGGGATACCAACCGGGACCTCACGATTTTAAGGCAGACTCCTTAACCCCTAAACTACAAACGCTATGAGCGATAGAGATTGAAGTTTTCAAATATGTATTTTGAGATAACCAACCCTATTGTTAAACCACTTATTAGGTTTCGCTAACCTAATTGCGATAATCACTTACCATCAGACAGGTTGGATTCTTCTTTTATACGTCAATATAAAAGCAAAAAGATCTATTTAAAAATGTAGCCATATAACAGTTAATCTGCCAGATGGTGGCACCATGTCCCGCGCTTTGACGCGCAAGAATCGATGAAGCGATCCCTATTGACAAGGACATCTCGCCATGACAGTATATTGGATACTGTCCACGTTTTTATGAAGAGTTTAGTTATTAATTCAACATTACACAGCATAGCAAGCATTTTATTAGAAGCCAAAATTGGATGTATGGTTTTAGGTGGCAGACAAGCACACGGCCCAACTGATGGGAAGTGGTTACCGTGGTCTATGGACGTGTGCTACATCAGGGGTGTCAGGGTTGGGAGTTTGGGGGGGGGGGGTTGGAGATGAGGATCGGGGGGAGATTGTGAGCTCTGGCTTCCCTATTACCGACAGGAACACAAGACTACTGTTGTTATGGCCGCGGTGTTCTGTAGGGCGGAGGTACTACCCCTAGCGGACTACTCAGTTCGGACGGGAGATACCGTCGTGTCAATCTATTATCCATATAAGGCCTTAAATAATGAATGAAAGGCTCTGAAGCAGACTTTCCTCTCGAGGTTAGGAGTATCACGACAGTCACTCCCGTAGAAGCCAGGAATCAGCAGCCAAATCGTTCATTAATCAGTTACTATTGAGGTAAAATTAGCTTGGAATCTGAATATCATGGTGGGACCCCATACTACTGCCATGTCAGTGGTGGCCCGGGTCCTTTAAGGGCGTGAAAAAGCATTTGATGAGGCCGTCAAGCTGAGGGCCACCATTGTGGCACTATCGGCGTTTGCAATGATGACTCCCATTCCAGAGACTTTACCTTTAGCTTACCATCAGGCGAGGTGAAGTGTTATTGACGTGTCTGACATTAAAAAAAATCAAATACAAACATATTTAAGTTGTTGATATTATTTCAGAAACAGAAGACCAACTTATTTAAGTGCTTTAAAATTTATACCCTTATTTTTCCTTGCCTTATGTTTATGTTTTTCGTAACATCTTGTTTAGATTGAATACAATTTTTCTGCGAATTATTATCCAAAAAGTCTATAAAGAGTACCAATACAAACTTTCCTCCCTTCGCCTCTTTTGTTTTCCAAAACATCGTGTTCGGAATTGAATGCTGAATATTCGTTTCAATATTATCAGAATTGGCAAATAAATGGCGCCGCAGCAAACTTTCTTTCAGCCCCTTTCACCCCTTTTCAAATTGGGTAGTTTCCTTATAAGATATACCTTCTTAGTGTAAAATTCGTCTGTTATTATTTTTCCTTTATATTCATTCGTCAACTTCGTCAACCGTGTACTGGATCGATCGTGAATATCACCAGCGCATGTGTTTCCTTCCTCCTATAGTCCCGGGGCCTTTAAGTGGGGCGTGAAAAAGCATTTGATTAGGCCGTCAAGCTGAGGGCCGCCACTGTAGCACTACGGGTGTATGTAGTGGTGACCCCAGTCCTGAGACTTTGCCTTTAGCTTACCATCAGGCGAGGTAAAGTCATTTTGACTTGTCCTATATAAAAAAATCGCATTGTTTACCGATAGCAACAAAAACATATTTCCTATTCGCGCTTACGTGTTCCATCTAACTGCTGAACCGATCCTGATGCATAATATTTTGTCAGGTTATTGAGCAAGTTTCATAAGGTACAAAATACAGGTGGGCCGTGTGATTGTCTGCCACCCAGGTGGTATAAAAAAAAAATTAAGTGGCTGTCTATGTGGCGTTAAAAGTATGGTTTCGTAAAGCAATTTATTTTTATAGTTTTTATAATTATTTAAGACTTGTAGTTTTTTATTTCACAAATCTAATTGATAGAAGTAAGTGCTTACATGAACTCAAAGAGAAAGTAAAATTACCTCATATTGTAGGCAGTTTACCTCCCTGTTTTATGGTAACACTGTTAATGCTTTATGGCAAAGTAATATAAAAGTTTGGCTTACTCTTAAGTTGATTATCTAATTTCAACTTAACCTTTAAGTACAGGGTTCTTTATATCCTTGAAGGATAGGCAGACAGCCACATTTAGGTTGCATTTCACAACTTGCGTAACTTAAAAAAAAGCTCATATAAACCGAGGCGTAGTGAGGGCACATTGCTTGTCACTTAAATATGAAGAATAGTGTATTAAATAAATAGTGTAAGTACTAAATTTGATCCAATGCCCTGCTCCGCTCAAGATAATTCCATTCATATGCACTAGTCCATCAAATTGGATCATTTCGCTCGAGTGACCCCACTTTCCGACCGGCTGACCCCCGACTGTATTGCGAACAATACTGCACGTATACGGTCATGAGAAGCTGACTGCACACATCGAAACCTTAATAACTACTAAGTACTACCCTCGGGGTTGAAAGATGATTATCAACCCTGAGAGGAAAACACCAGAGTCAATCAGCAGATGCACCGCCGTGCCATTTTGGGTTAGTCTGAACTTAGAAGATTTATTCATTTATTTATTCAATTAGGCAGATGGCAGTCGCTCCACGGAAAATATTGAAGTTCAGCCGCATCACAGTTAGACTGAAAAGCCGACCCCAACTGAGTTGGGAAAAAGGTTCAGAGAATGAAATTCAATTAGGCACATCAGCAGTGGCAACATATTTTAAATCATGTGCTACACAAATTACAGACGTGCACAGCATGACTGATTGTTTTACAATAAATAATAATAATACGAGATTTTAAAAAATTAAAGAATTGCATAATAATAATGTTAAAGAATTGCGTATTATTAATGTCAAGGAATTGCGTATTATTCATGTCAAAGAATTGCGTAATAATAATGTCAAAGAATTGCGTAATAATAACGTCAAAGAATTGCGTAATAATAATGTGAAATTCAAAAATTACAAGAAAAAATAAAACAATACATTCAATTTAACGCTGCTGAGTCAATTATTGCTGAGCCTCATATATAACCTAAAACTTTCTTTTAGGCTGGTCTGGTGGCAGACAAGCGCACGGCCCACTTGATGGGAAGAGATCACCGAGGCAAATGGACGTGTGCACCGCCAGGGTCGTCATACTCGCGCTGCTGATCCTGTAAAAACTTTCTAATACCCTTCTTGAAGAGCCCTAGAAATGAAAATTATCTTGAGAAATTTCATGTAATGTATTTTTTTTAAGAAAATATACTCTTTTAGTTACGGACAAACCTAATGTAAATATACGTAGTAATATTACGTTAACGGGAATTAACACGATATTGGTATAGGTATATCATCATATATCATACATACCTTTGGAATAATTCCCTTCAACATATTAGCATAACCATGGAACGCGAAAGTTTAAAAGCTAATGTAAATATGTTAAAAAGACTAGGTACCTTTTTAGAATTTTCAGCTTTGTATTGTTCGCACACGAAGGTCTTTTGTCCGCGGAGGACAAAAGTCTGCGTACCGTGGAAATAATGTCCGCCGGATCTTGTCACGGACATAACATACCGGGTGCACGAACATTTTGTTCGCGAAAAGTTTAGCTAAGCAGACTACGGAAGTGAATTTCCTGCATTAGATACTAAGGCAGTATTGCTAGTCCCGGGAACTTTTAGTCCGATACTAATATGAAATCGGGAATTCTTGTTACTTTTTTTATACTACGTAGGTGGCAGACAAGCACACGGCCACCTGATGGGAAGCGGTCACCGTGGCCTATGGACGTGTGCAACACAAAGGGTGTCGCACACGCGCTGCCTACCCTGAAGGGAAGGATAGGCTTAATATCAATAATTCCCGGGAACATACTATAAATATAATCTCTTCTCTTACCGACTGGTGCAGGTAAGTCAGCTTTCCGTTTACCACGATGCTGCATGTTACAGCGAGGAGCACTTCCTTTTAAGGATTTGTCGGTTAAACTTACTTAATATACTACGACATAAAAAATACCATATACTTACTCATGATTTTTTTATATCAGTCACGTCAATATCACTTCACTCGCCTGTTGGTAAGCTTAAAGGAAAGTCTCTGGAATGGGAGTCACCATTGCAAAAACCGATAGTGGCCATTCAGCTTGACGGCCTCATCAAATGCTTTTTCACGCCCCGCATAAAGGCTCCGGGACTGTAGGAGGAAGGAAACACGTGTTACCAGCGTAAAGAATTCCAGGTTTTGATATTGCGGCAAAGAAAAGAAGCACCGAACCACTTGGTTCTTGATGCCTTTTTGTTACAATTTTCCACAAAAAAGGGTCTATGTGGGTAAAAACGCGGACAGCAATTATTACATTTTATAATGTGGAAAGTATCAAGTATATTAATTGGGCTAGATGCATTAAGATTGTAACCTAATCAAAGACATAGAATATCTTTACTCAGGGTAAATCAATTTGTTTAGAAAAAATCGGTTTTAAATGTTTTTTATACCACTTAGGTGACAGACAAGCGCATCGCCCACCTAATGGGAAGCGGTCATCGTGGCCTATGGACGTGTGCAACACTAAGGGTGTCACGCACGCGCTGCCGGGTAGGACACGACGGTATCTCCCGTCCGAAATGAGCTGAGACCTCCGCCCTACAGAACACCGCGGCCATAATAACCATCGTGTTGTGTTCCCGCCGGTAAGTAGTGTAGCCAGAGCTCACTGTACCCCTCCTCCTCCTCCCATCCCTTCCTAGCCTTCCCACCCCTTCCCAGCCCTCCCCCCTTCCCTTCATGATAGGCAGCGCGTGTGTGATACCCTTAGTGTTGCACACGTTAAAAGGCCACGGTAACCGCTTCCCATCAGGTGGGCCGTGTGCTTGTCTGCCACCTAAGTAGTATAAAAACAAAATGAACCACGAATAAAACAACTTATACGATACACGAATTTGTATTACTGCCGCACCGATTATTCCCGGTGTCCACCCCCTGCTTGTCCACCGCGGGTGGACAGAGACACAAATATTTAAAAAAATTCTCGCTGTCCACCCCTGGGGGACAGCGAGAATTAATTTTAAATTATTTTCGCTGGCCACCCCGGGTGGACAAAGACACGAGTTTCATATGACTAGGTACTCTCGATGTCCACCACCGGTGGACAAAGCCACTGCTTAAATAAACATTCTCGATGTCCACCCTTGCTGGAATTGGGAGTAAATAATTATCACAAAATTAATTATATAGGTAGTTCAATCATATTATCTTTTACAATTTGTAGAAATAATTATCACATTATTAATCATAGTCACAGAAAATATCTTTACATCCTCATCCTTTCTAAAAATAAATCAATATTAAAGTCCCCATTGACAAGTCCCATTTGCATGTTGTGAA
This sequence comes from Lithosia quadra, assembly GCA_963576445.1. Lineage (NCBI taxonomy): Eukaryota > Metazoa > Arthropoda > Insecta > Lepidoptera > Erebidae > Lithosia > Lithosia quadra. The sequence continues at coordinate 1,294,099 of OY754883.1, forward strand.
TAAAATCACTTAAAATATATATTTTTTTACGTTTATTGTTGTTATAATACCTTGGCTTAATTGCATTTTTCGCACTACGAAAAAATTTGCATCTTCTTTAAGGACGCTTAAAGCCAGGAGTGACTTATTAAAACTGTACTTAAAACAGTGTTTGTATGATAGAATAGTATTTATTAGACAATAAGTAATTATAGTACTTATAAGACATTATGAGGAAAAACATGGCATTATCGCAACTTAGTGTCAATCAACATCATGTGTGAAAACACACATAATCAATTATTGACGGTGTACTTACTCCTATTTACCCCAAAGATGTTGATAAATGATTGAACTACCTATATAATTAATTTTGTGATAATTATTTACTCCCAATTCCAGCAAGGGTGGACATCGAGAATGTTTATTTAAGCAGTGGCTTTGTCCACCGGTGGTGGACATCGAGAGTAGTCATATGAAACTCGTGTCTTTGTCCACCCGGGGTGGCCAGCGAAAATAATTTAAAATTAATTCTCTAAAATAATTTTTTTAAATATTTGTGTCTCTGTCCACCCGCGGTGGACAAGCAGGGGGTGGACACCGGGAATAATCGCTGCCGCACACCTGTCAACGACTAAATGCAAGGTCAATGGCTACTATACAGGTTATAATGACCAACAAATCACCAAAAGGAAGCGCTTCTTGCCATAAAGACGCGGTATAAACACCCCATATATAGCGATATATCCAGGGAGCCAGGGTAAATATCGCCAAGAGCTACTAAATGTGGTGTAAGCGGCCGTTCTATCGCCGAAGCAGCTTATAATGTGTTTTGGTCTTAACGTTAACTTACAATAGACTTTATTGCGATCTACTTTCTTTATATCGTCACGTTTGTATACACTGAGGAGGTTGGCAGAAATGTAATATAGCAACATTTTATATAATAATGTTGCTAACTTCATTTTTACAAATGGCTATCACTGGCCAAAAAGATTATTCATTTTTTTTTTATATTGGTCACATCAACATGACTTCACCTCGCCTGATGTTAAGCTAAAGGTAAAGTCTCTGAAGGGGATCCCCATTACATACACCGACAGTGCCATAATAATGGTGGCCCTTAACTTGACAGCCTCATCAAATGCATTTTCGGGCAAATATGCGTCATTAGTCTGACCGGGGATTATTTTGACATATGCGTCATCGGCCACGAATCGGTTTAACACGTTGCAAGAGACCGAATCAAGCTGATCCTAACCGGATTCTCAATCTAGCCTTCACACCCTGCTTAAAGGACTCAGGACAGTAGGAAGAATTTAACACGTCGTCGTGTTCTGAAATTTTGATGCGATTCGGTTCTTGATGGAATTCTTTGCACAATGTGATGGTGTATCACCCTCACAACCCCTGTGTAGCTCCTTCAGGCTTGCTCTTGTTGTTTTTTATAGTTAAGGCAAGGGTGGGACTAATTGGAAGAGCTCATCTGAACATTCCCCATTGTGAATGCGGTTGGTAGTGTTAAGTAACTTCTAGGAGGTCTATAAGTACATTACCATCACGTTCATTCCTATACACATTGTTGAAAATGGAATGCGCAAGTATAAAAGTTAGTATGCGAATCTCTCAGACAATAAAATAGTAAATTGACCAATCTTATCAATTTATTTGACCTTGACTAGTTCTGACCGCGCCTAGCCCGTATCGTCTAGAACCAGATGCAACTGATAAAGGTTTATCTTTGTCCCCTATAAGGTCTTGGGGACCGAGTGCCATCTTTTTTTTATATAGGACACGTCAACATGGCTTCACCTCCCCTGATGGTAAGCTAAGTGTAAAGTCTCGGAATGGAGATCACCATTACAAACACCGATAGTGTTATAATGATGGCACTTGGCTTGACGATCTCATCAAATGCTTTTTCACGCCCCGCTTAAAGGTCCCAGGACTGTAGGAGGAAGGAAACACGTGAGTTGATATATTCATTTAACACAATAATCCATAACTCTATTGATTTTCACCTGTTATTATTGCACACCTTAAATCGAATACATTGTAATTGAATGCCCAGATATATGTAAAAAGGTCTCTCGTTATATAACTACCTATATACTTAGGGTTGTATGGAATTCAATTTAAGAAATCTTTCACAAAAGGATGTTCCGGATTTGACAAGACAATCCAATAAAGTAGATTCCTCAATCAGATAAACCAGTTATATTGTGACAGACTCAAATTTTGAGACCCTTCACGTGCAGGACAGGGGCCTACATAAAATGATTTAAGCTTAGGAATAAATTGAAGATTTTATGATTATAATATTATATTAAATCAACCTTGAGCAAGTTCAATAAGTTATCAGAAAATCTAAGTAGGTACTACTTGTTGCCTATTGGCTAATATTCATTGTTACTTATGATTATGTGTTAAAAATATAGCTGGCTTTTGATTTCATTGTTAATTTGCTACGTGAAAATCTCTTTGTATTATGTTAAAAACAGAAAATATATATGATATAAATGCTAAAATACTAAATTAAACTTACCACAAATCTCATTTTCCAAAATAAATTTCACAATACACAATCCACTCCAAAAAAATCGTAACAATAAATAATTATTCTTTACTTTTTCTAAAACAAAGGTCACAAACACAAACCGACCATTCACTCTACACTGGCTGAATATAAAATAAATACATTCCTAATTCAAATTTGACAACTGTGGAACACGAAAGGCGCATTTTTGACAGCTCAATTACTTTTTTAAAATTATTACGATGGCACAGATCGAATTTTACCCGGCGCCCGGATTTTGACGACACGTTCGTCCGCCCGGGAGATTCTACCGGTTCCAGAGGCTGACTCTCGCCCGTCCGCCGATCGAAGCTCCATATACTGCGCCTCCCCTCTTGCGTAACTGATATTGTTGTAAATTATAATAGTTTCTTTATGTTGCAAGATAACATCTCCTTTACTATTTTATATTTTTCAAAGGAAAATGTTTTCAGTAAATAAGGAACAGAATGTAAACGGAATAATTAATATTTCTATTAAAAATATATGTTATTGATGTTTTTTGAAATAAATAAAGTTAACTCAAGAAAACTAAAAATTATTCAATTTAAAATATTTAATAAAAATTATAAGAGAACCAAAATAATGTAACTATTGTCCATATAAATTCATACAATATTTCTCACCCTATGAAGCTTCTACTAACCAACATCTTTCGGGAAAACGTTCAACGCGCACGCGTGAACTGGAAAATTAGAGCGAGATACAGCTACTAGCCTCGAACGAAAGAGTGAAACAACAACTGTTCCGAACAGTGCATATAATCTACTCCATTTGTTGTCTAGGCACGTTCGAAATTTAAAAACAGAAATTTTTCATAGTGCTTTTCTTTTTGTTTTGTGTCTAGTATCTATGCGTTAATAACACAGGTCTACACCTTCAATATCTCTAAAACTCGTATGTTACGTAGCATTGAAATAGTAAATACACAGTTAAAATCGGGGTTTTTTATACCACTTGGGTGGTAGACAAGCACACGGCTCACCTGATGGGAAGTGGTCACCGTGGCCGCGGGCATCACACTCGCGCTGTCGACCCTACAAAAACCTTCTAATGCCCTTCTTGAAGAACCCCATATTTATTGTACCAGATATTTTTTAAATCAGTTATAGTTTTGGCGGCACCAAAATTATAGACCTGTGTAGCCAGACAAAGACAATCCTAATCATATTTTAAATCCGAAAGGAGAACGGTACGGCTCCATATGATACACGTCTGGGTCCAAGTGTTAATTGAATCAAAGTACAATAACAAATTTATACTCAGTTATAAAGGCCAAGTTGTAGGTAATTAAGATGAATATAAATAAAGTACTGCCCTTTATTAAATAAAACAACCTGATGGATTCTCCAGTTTTTACTCACTGAATTAATTTAATTTGCCACCCCGCGGCCAGCGGGGCAGGTTATGTCGGACTCTTACCGACTAAAACCGCACGCCGTCTAGGGTCTTCTGACGCCAGGGTGTAAGGTGGCCCAAAGTACACTTCCCTCGCACCGGCCACCATACACCCTGGCGTCTCTAGACCCGAGACAACATGCGGTTTTGGTCAGTTCGAAGCTGAGCGGGGGTGATATTCATGATAAAAAAAGGAAAGCATATACCGGCCTTCTGGTGTGGTTCTCTGGAACCCCGAAGATCTTGGTGGGCCCCATACAAATACAACCAAAAAACAAGGCAAATTAAATACTTAACAAAATAGCTTATTTTGGCGGTTGAAAAGTTCATTTTGGGACGTAAGACTCTACGTGCTCCACAAAAGGTCGCAAGGATTAACTACGAAACTGTCTGAAGATTCTTATTTATGTTTTAAAGACTTTTTATTAGGTACTAGCTGTGACAGGTGGCTTCACCCGCGTGTCTTGGGATAATATTTTTTTTCAAATTCATATTCATTTCCAGCTGAAATTAATTCAATGAAAATGTAACAAGTGAAATGTCTAATTCTGAGTTATCTTAAAATTTAATAAAAAATTGTGAAGATTTTTGGATGTTTCTTACTTAATCACACTCTACCAGCTGAATACATCTGGCTGAAATTTTGGAAGCGGGAATGAGAACAAGATTCCACGTAGGCAAAACCGCGGGTAATAGCTATTACAAGCTAAGTAATAGAGTAAAACTTGCTGGTACCGCGGTTTCACTCATGGAAACCTTTTTTTTTATACCACGTAAGTGGCAGACAAGCACACGGCCCACCTGATGGGAAGCGGTCACCGTAGCCTATGGACATGTGCAACACCAAAGGTGTCACACACGCGCTGCCTACCCTGTAGGGAAGGTGGGAGGGCTAGGATGATACCTATTTCGGGAATAAAAAGTTTTTGCATGAAATGTTCGCTTTATTAATTTTAACAGGCAGATAACTGTTAAAGAATCGAATAAATACAAGCTTAATAACTATAAAGGTATGCTAAATACACATAAAAAATATGACTCTTTCATAAGCTGTCATATAAAAACACATAATTTAAGGTTAATTTGCAAATGAAAAACCAGCGGCAGTTATCTGCCCACGCCGGAGGGCGAAAACCAGCCATCGAATTTTTATTTCTATATACGAAAAGAATCGAGTGGAATACGATTATACAAGTATATAACTGGTTCCGTTACCCGGTTTTCTTTGACAAAAACCCTTTTGAAGTTCACCATTTTGGATCTGGCTTTTGAAAGAGTGAAAGAAAATTTATGAGCCATCAAACTGGCAAATTCTGTGGAAACTTGTATATCCTATGGAAAAGTATTTGTCTCCTTAAATACACGCTTACAAAACAATGACCAATCACAACGCATCTCGGATGACCCTTGACAATGCCAGTACCGACATGTCATGACTCGAAATATGCTTGCGAGCGCACATTCATTCATTAAAAATTGACAGTGAATTTTTATCGAAACTCTAATAATTTGGGCCTTCCAAGATTTACACCATACTAGAAAACAACAGGGTAAGTTAAAATAAACCTATCAATTAAAATGAAACTGTGAAACTTCAGTATATTAGAAATGGATAAATTTCCATTTTGTAGTAAAAGAATTGGTACTTAAATATCGAAAACCTTGTACTCAATTGAGTTGTAATAGGTTTCCCTTAACCCCGACTTAGGCAGTGTCGTTTTTGATTAGACTTAATGTGCCAACTAATTTTATGTAATGGACTCCAGTTCTTATTAAAATCCAGTAGAAAATTATTAATCTATACATAATCCTAATTATTAGGGTAGGGTAGTGGTAGTGTATTTGACTGCTACGTAAAGAAGCGTGAGGTCGATTCCCGCTCAGTGTAAATATTTCTTATGAATTTTATAATTTCCTTGCATTCCTTGCACAGAAAGTAAATAGGCCGTGTAATATATTTTCTATATTACAAAATGGCAAATAAGTTTGGATTAATACCTAACCATGCCAGAACAGACGGAGCAGACGGCCTCTTAGTGTAGAGGTAGTGCATGCGGCTGCTACGCACGAGGCGCGAGTTCGATTCCCGCTCAGTGCAACTATTTATATGCAAGAATATGTCTATTTGTATTAGTCTGGGTGTTTGTATGTATAATAAGTATGTATTTACAATTAAAAGTATATAAATATGTTTATCAGAATTCTAGAACCCATAACACAAGCTAGTTAAACTAAGCTTACTTAGGTCTAGGGAGCGATGTGTAGAATGTCGTAAAATATTTTTTTTTATTTTAACGGGTAAACCGATCTAGATAAAATTTCACATTGTTATAGAATACAGTTTATAAAATATATACGATATGTTTTATGCCGGGAATACGTTCCTATCGTGCAGTATCAGCTAGTTGTTCTATAACATATATAGCAAATGCCGAAATTTTCCACGCGCAAATAAGCAGTATATAATAATGTCGCACGGTCTGTCCCGCGTACTATAGTGACGCACAAATTGCGAGCGGCCACGTTGCCAGCACAATACAATTAATTGTTTCCTCGACTTATTGTGTGATGCACGTGGCGAACGGCACTACTAACGGTTCTCGATAGATACTCGCTTCAAATTCACTCACTCAACTCAACCGTGAAATGTTATCGATTTAATTCGTTCGAGCGCAATCTCGGTTACGTCCAAAGCTTGCAATTTAAAGCTCGAGATCCTTTCTCCTACGCCTTCTATATTAGTAAGAGAATTGGCATTGCCATCCAACGTGGCAATGCCGCCAGCCTTTTGGGTACGTTACCAGTCGACATCGATGGGGAGGAATTCTTCGACACCTAAACTTTTTAAAAAAAAATTTGTACATACTTAATATTTTCTAAGATAGTTTAATAAATGTTTTTCACATAGTGTAAATAAATATTAGTAAGTAGTTGGTTAATTATATCGATTGATGCAAATTATGGTGATTATATTGACTTCTCCGAGCACAAGGGGAGGGGGGAGGACAAGACAGCCGAGTGTGGAGCCTAAGAGGGAAATACGCTTGTATGATACGACTACATACAGAAAGTACAGCTAATAAAAATCTCTATTCATAGAATACATTGTTCGTAGAAGGGAAGCGGTCACCATGGCCTATGGACGTGTGCAACACCAACAGCGTCACCAACGCGCTGCCGACCCTGAAGGGAAAGAACGGGGCTAGGAAAGGGTGGGGAGGCTAGGAAGAGCCGGGGGGGAGAACGGGTACAGTGAGCTTTGGCTATCCTACTTACCACCGGGAACACAACACGATGGTTATTATGGCCGCGTTCTTCTGTAGGGTGGAGGTACTTCCACAGTCGGACAGCTCATTTCGGACGGGAGATACCGTCATGTCCTACCTCCATTGAACTCTATCTCGGTACATAAGAAGCACTGTACACAGAGATCTCACTTCGCTGCTTATCACCCTGGCACCTAACCCGGCGCAGTGATGCCAAAAAAAGGACCTATACACTCATTTTAAGTTTTTAATACGTTTGCCTACGTATCGAACTGAAGGACAGTAGTAGCCCCCACCCGCCAATCACAATCTAACCGGAGTCGCAACTCTCTGGCTGTCAGCGGCTTGAGGTGTTCGCCAGCAGGATATCGCACGTTATCGCGTATTAGAGCTGTAATCAACGCGAGCATTGTGCGCGGTGCACGCGGACTAGACGCCTAACTAGCAAACATAGCGAGCAACACAGAACTAATATGGGAATAGAAGTGTTATCGCTATCTTGTCTTTTTTATTTTATTTTATACCACGTAGGTGACAGACGGCCCACCTCCATGGGAAGCGGTCACCGTGGTGACCGTGGCCTATAACGTGGGCAACACCAAGGGCGTCACCCGTGCGCTGCTGACTTGAAGCAAAAAGGGCGGGGGTAGGAAAGGGTGGGGAGGCTAGGAAGGGCTGGAGGTAGGAGGGGTACAGTGAGCTCTGGTTACGCTAGTTACCGGTGGGAACACAATACGATGGTTATTATGGTGGCGGTGTTCTGTAGGGTGGAGGAACTACCCCAGTCGAGAAGCTCATTTTGGACGGGAGATACCGTCGTGTCTTACCTCCATTGGAATCATGCATACAGTGAGGCACTAATTGCACTTCATTCCGCACACCTTCAGACTATGAAATGATCTCCTTACTGTGGTTTTCCTTAGCGTTTAAATATCATCAGGTGTGCCGTGTTCTTGTCTGCCAGTCGGTTCAGACACAAAGGCATCTCGCGTTTTTAACATGTATTACACTTCTATACACACATATACTCACGCTATTTTCCCTTCAGAGTACGCAGTGACAACAGCTCGCCATCTGCCTCTTTGCTTGCATACTCTTTGAGCTGTCTGAGCTCCTCTTGTCATTAAACCTTTCATGCAAGCTCGCCTGTTCTGAGTACTCTTCTATACGTATCATTATTCCTGTGGGCACCTAATCCTCTGGCATTGGCCTCTTTCGCTGTAAACTGTATCAATTCATACTAATGCGAACACTGCATACAATTTTAACTGCATGAATGACGCAGTGGCTTAAGTGGTCGCTACGCCTACTCGGCTGTGTTAAACTAAAACGCTGTACGTGGCAATTTAACATTTTAGTTACTTTTTTATATAGGACACGTCAAAATGACTTCACCTCGCCTGATGGTAGGCTAAAGGTAAAGTCTCAGGTATAATAAGTGAAGTTACTAGGTTTTTCATTGTAAATTGAGGTGACAGTACTGGAAACTTATTTTTCTCCTTGCCCATACTCTTTCTTCAGATATTAGATACGCGCTTAGCTTACAGTAAGTACTTACTGTTGGAAGAGCCGTGTGCAGGTTTGTTTCCTTATCTTCTTCTTCTCTCATGCCGATGTTACCATCGTGGTGTAGTAATTGGTTTCACGGCAATGCCGCTACTTACGGGGAGGGCCCGAGCATAGGTATCGTTCTTCGAGAAGGTTCCCTATAGATATGACACAAAAAAAATACTTCACTCCAAAGTCCCACTATAAATATTTATGAATTCAAAACGAATACCTGTGCCCGTAGCCAAGTGGCAAAATTATTCTATTCGATCGAATCGTATCGTTTCGAATAGTTTAGGTTGACCAATCACACTCCAGCTCGTGATTTCGCCGCGGCGCGCGCATCGTACGCCGGCGACGAGCTTGGATGTGATTGGTTGACCTAATCTATTCGAAACGATAGCGATTTACGCTATGACACTTGTCTACGGGGGCTGATAAGTCCTTCCTTCTCTTCTATTCTACACTATTTTAAATTAGGTATAGTAAGTTATAAGCCTCTTTAACAATGTAAGTTCTCTTCTTACATAAAATACATGTTTTCTCTACTTCCTATATTATTTAGCGATGTCATGTACTGTGTTTTGATGTGGACCAGCCCACTGCCACAGCGTCGAGTATTCTGAGATCGGCTTCACACGGAATTACTCGTATGATTCAAAATGAATTTAACATTTTTGCTTTTACAGGGCTGAATTAAAATATATATTTTTTCATTGCCGCTTACTATGTTTTGATGGTGGTGGTTACTTGGAATGGCGAATTTGGTCTTAATGACCACCGTAACTATTTTAACTTTGTCTGTTGGGAATAAACCATAATAAATTGTTACGAATCACAAATGATTCTTACACACTATCCACTCTGGTCCATAATGGGTTCAATTTAGTTGGGTATGTGACAATAATTAGTGTTAATACTGAGCGTAATGGCGCAATCAGGGTATTCCATAATGAGTTCCAGTTTGACCCAGTTCTGTGTCTAGTAGAGACAAACATATCGTAGATGTAGATATATATCTAATATATAAAATTTCCATGTCACAATGTTAGTTACCGTACTCCTCCGAAACGGCTTGACCAATTTTTGTGTCATGTCAAATTGACGTGACCTATATACAATAAAAATAGAATTCTTTACTACGAGTATACATACAAAACACCGAAAAAAATGAGCTCAATTGATCAGATTATTCACCGTAGAAAATGTCCCATCATCACTGATATTGCAAATTTCAACTCTAAACGAAAACGTAGCGAGTGAAATATGTGTGTTATTCACCTCTGTTTACCTCTTCAAAGCACAAAGTCGTGAGTATATAAAAAACTTACTTAAAGAGCCTTTTCAGTAATAAATACAACTCAGAAGCACTCTCTCGTATATAATTCGTAGAGCCGTAGCTTGGAATTGAGTGTCTACGTAAATAACGTAGCACGTAGCTTGTAGCTCGTAGCTCACCGTGGGAACCGCTACGAAAGCGGAGCAATGTTAATTTTGTAATTGAAGCTTCGCAGGCAGTGAATAATTATACTATTAATTGCTTTGCCCCGCGGTTTTACTCGCATTTTTTCTATGAGAGGTAAGGTTTGTGAATGGGTTCGAGTGCTTCGTCGGTGTACGGGTTCGATTCCCGCTCAATGCAAATATTTCTGTAATGTTGACTTTCATTTCTGAAACTGGTTGAAGATAGACGTGTCCATTATAAATATTTTTATTTTCTTTCAACAATACGTGATTGCGAAATGCCGATATACTTGTAGAGAGGTGTCAAAATACTCAATACTCAATACATTTATTGCATTCCATAATGTCAGGTATACAGATGTTGGCTTACAATTTGTCACAATTATGGACCCTGTCGGGCACAGCACAATGCTTGGAGAAATGTTTTTCATGCACAAATGTTTATTTATATTTGATATGATTCAATAGAGTTAATATTATAGTCAATAATTTCATTATTATTCATTCCTCATTTAACTGATTTCGTGTGATCATAGAAGTCTATGCTTTAGTACTAACTTTTGCCTGTGGCTTCATCCGCATGGTAGTATTTTCCCGTTCATGGGAACCTATTTCAGGAATGAACAATGAACATAGCCTATATATTAATCTAGACTATTATCTTTTAAACTTTCGCGTTCCATGATTAATTATACGTAAACGGGAGTCAGCCTGTGAACACGGCCGGTGTAACCTGGTCGAAACATCAGGTATCCAAAGGTATGTATATACCTTTAACGTGATCGCGTTAATTCCCGTTTACGTATAATTAGACTATTATCTATTCCTGTATCGCAGTCCAGCCAAATCTATACATCCATGATACTCACAAAGTTTCGCGCTTATAATATTCTTACCATTATATTTACACAGCAATAATCTTACTTAAAAAAAAGACATTAAAATATTGAGAGCCCTTGAAAGTGTAATATTCCCTAATAGCATTACAGGGATACGCATGACTGCATCCCTCAAATCGTATCGATATTATTTCCCAATAACCGTCGCCGGGTAACCGGATAACCGGATAGCCGGATATAAGCCACGGCAACACGGGGTAACCGGGTACAATAAGTGACAAACACACGACACCTATTTGTCGATATTCGATACGTCGCTTCTTAAGGTGACCATGCGTACAACGGACAGCAGGTTTTTTTGTTACAAAACTAGTTGATCAAGTATCACTTATCAGATCCAATAATCTCCATAAATTGTAAGTTATAGGTCGACGAAGTTTTGTCGCAATCAGATGAACGGTTCTAAAGTACAACTATACGGCACGGCTTATCGTGCTCTTCGGGGCACAAAAGGTTCTTAATAATGTAAAAAGTAGTCACCCATCCTAATATAGACCTGGCTTGTATTGTTTTAACCTTTGCGATTTGTTAACCCGTTCGGTTACCACATACGGTTGATGGCACAAATTTGTCACAAAATTCGGCCGGGTAGGTACCACCGTGCACGATTGCGAAAAACCCTCCATAGTTATCCAATCTCGGTTGGATTGCGTTCAGGGGTCAGCAAGTGCATAGCCGGGCAGGGGAGATTGTGGTCGCAGCACTAGTGGGACCGGTGGGTGTCACGCGGTGCTGCGACGACAATCCTCTTTTGATGAGGCCGTCAAACTGAGTGCCACCATTGTTAACATGGTACGTGTATGTAATGGTGACCATCTTTCCTGAGACTTTACCTTCAGCTTACTATCAAGAGAGGTGAAGTCAAATTGACGTGTCCTATAGTAAAAAAAAACTTAGCCACGAACCTCTCTGGATATCGATATACTATCCCAGTTAAAAACTTTGTATAGCGTTAATGCGTTGGCTGAAATATTACGAAGCACGGATCGTCTCTAAAAGAACCTAACTCATAGTCGCCCTACATGACGGACGGCCTATCAGTAAACTTGGGACAACTTTTATTGAAAGCTTGTAAGTTGCTATTCTTAATTCCCCTCTTATAAAAATGACCTCGGTTTTTGTACAAGTTCTTTCCTTTTGTATGTAAGCTGAGTTTTTCCCTCCTCCCCTGTGGGGAGAACTTTCAAAATGATTAATTCATCTGACTCATTAGAGCTGTTAGCCATGAACATTGTGGTATGCATGTAATTATGCAGTATTCAATGATATTAAAGTTTTCATTTTATAATTAATCGGGGCAGTACAGTCAGCGGCAAAAGATGATAATGATTCCAGAAATTGGTTTGGCTTATATGGCTTTTATGGGAACAACAACCAACCCCAATAGGAAAAGCCCTGCCCCAGAGACTCGTCCGTCAATCGGTAGATGTGCCGGCTTGTAGGACATATCCATGTGTAACCTTCCTTTTTTTATATTTGTCACGTCAACATGGCTTCACCTTGCCTGATGGTAAGCTAATGGTAAAGTCTCAGGAATGGAGGTCACCATTACTTACACTGATAGTACTACAATCAACCACTGATAGTGCGACCTCAGCTTGATGGTCCAATAGATTTACTACTAGTAGTACTATTAAAACTTGGCAATATTAAAAGACAATAAACAACTACATAGATCTCTTTATTTATTTACAACAAATCTATAACAAAAATATATAACTTGATACACTCATAACTGTAGTTAATAATAATAATATAACACCCGTATACATAGCAATAAGTACAATTGTATTAAAAGCTTTCTAGCTCACAACTTCTCATAATCTAGAGGCAGACATCATCGGTAACGAGAAAACGGATCGACAATAGACTATTTTCTTGCTCAAGGCGGTTTTGAACAGTTTTATTTAAAATTATTTAACTTGACCTGTTTGTTTGGGTCAAATCTAGTATAATTGATATTGACCCACTTTAAGTTGTCTGATTGGTCTGATATTTGGCAGAAGTCTTTAGTTCTGATGACAATACAATTCAAAACTGATTAACTTAAAAAATATTTTTTTCATAATTTTTTTGAGCGTGAAAATAGTCGGTCGATTGGTCGTGTATACTACATGGTATCTATTAAAATAAATGGCATTTTATAGAGTAAATGAAAAAGTGTAATGAACTGTTTTCATTTAATTTTAGACTTTAATTGTATATGGGTAAAGTCTACAATTAAATGGCAAATACAAATATTTTTTTAGTGTCAGTGGCTTTGTGTATGTTGTTTGTGACCACTTTTGTGCCAAATAATTTTTTCTTTCTTTCTTTCTTTCTATTACATTATGAAATGTAAATCTGGCTTTACAGCAATCCACTATCATGTCATTACAAAATGAGTTAATCTCTTTTACAGTGACGATACATTACGAAATTAGTGGCATGAAATTAGTAGTGAAATTAATGTTATAAAAGTAATTTCGTATTGCGACACAGTCTCGTCTTCGACACGTTCTGTCCTATCATTTATATATGAAGGTTCGGGATAAGTGGTTTTTTTTTTATTTATAGGTCACGTCAAAATGATTTTACCTCGCCCGATGGTAAGCTAAAGGCAAAGTCTCAGGACTGGGGTCACCACCACATACACCGGTAGTCCCAAAGCCCCGGGACTTTAGGAGGAAAGAAACACCTGCGCTGGTGAAGAATTCCAAGTCTTTATGGTGCGGCAAATAAAAGAGGCACCGAACCGCCTGGTTCTTGATGGAATTGGCTTTTAATGGATGGATGGAATGGATTTTTATTTGAAATTCACAATAATATAACTTTTTATTATCAAAATCAATCTATAGTAACTCTACTTAGCCTGTAAGAGTCCCCTACGACTTCAGCCGTGCTATATCTCTGAAAAAAATTACTCTTCGTTTCCAATCCTGTTTCTCCTGTCATTCCTGTAATCGCTGTCACCACATCATTGGTCTTTTTCCCACTCCTCTGCCCTAGGGTTATATTATACCTAGTAATTTCTAGACCTATGTTCTTAGAGCTGAAAGTTCGACCTAAGGATTTGGATCTTTTGACTGTGAATTTATTTTTGGGCATTTTGATATCATAGATAGGGTTGATAATACCGGTGTAGTCGCCGTTTGGGGGGTTAAGAGACAGCTGGCTGATGGTCGGTTCGAGTTGGAGTCGGTTTGGAGGCAGGTAGTCGGAGTAACGGTGTGATAACTGTGAAGGGTTAAATATAGATTAGTATAATTAATTTCAGAGTTGGGAGTTTAAAAATATATTGTAAAAAATCAAGTAAAATGAACAACTTTTTTTACGTCAAAATGACTTCACCTCGCCTGATGGTAAGCCAAAGGTAATCTCAGGAAGAAAGAGCCGCCACTGTGTATTCTCGAAAGGTAAGCAGAGGTTTACTTTTATTATCAAGTAGAATAAGTTTATGGGGGCCGGTACACCTGCTGGTTAAAATGTAAAAACTGGCACAGATCGTCCCCTCAAAGTTGGGAGGTCAGACGGTAGCGGTCTCCTGTTACCAGCTTGTGTTATAAGTAGGTTTACGTTGGTAGTGTATTACCAGGATTCAAACCTGGGACCTCTAGACCGTAAACTCAACTCCTTAACCACTACACTGCGAGCTTCAAAACTTGTTCTACAATACCTGTCTTCCAACGCTGGAGTGTCGTGGTAAGGGTGGGGGAGGGGGTGGTGCCTCATCACCAGACATGTAGTCCGGAGGTCTCGGCCTGTACTTCTGAGGGGCTTCGCAGGTAGGCCCTTCGGCTTCGGGCAGGCGCCATGAACTATAGGATTGGACAAAGAAAAAAATATTCGATGCAATAATAGTGTGTTATTTGTTATGTACCTATAATCTTTAGGTAAATATAAAAATGAATCCGTATTATTTTATACTACGTAGGTGGCAGACAAGCACGCGGCCCACCTGATGGGAAGCGGTCACCGTGGCCTATGAACGTGTGCAACCTTGTCACGGCATCACGCGTGAACGTCTGGACCGATTATGCTGAAAATTGTTGGGGAGGTAGCTTAGAACTAGGAGACGGACTTAAGATACTTTTTATCTTGCCACGGGGACGCCGCGGGGCACAGCAAGTTTCTAATAAATATATGCACTACGGTTTTTTTGTTCGAAAGCTCTTGGTCAGACCTAAAATCTTACGTGTATTTGATCACAATCGGTAGAGTAGAACCGGAGATATAGACAAAAATCCAAAACTGACGACCACGCGGATGGAGCCGCGAGCATAGGCTAGTCTCAAATATATTTATTCACGCATTTTATAAAGCAACAGTTAGGTATAGACGTCAAAATATTTTCCGAATCCGATATTAATAGCACGAAAAAAATCGTCTGACTTGTCTAAAGTACCTTGTAGCTCTCTCACTGCTTCTTGAGCGGGCAGCTCTCGCGAGTCGATGCAGAGCAAATAGTGCACCCTCACTGGCTTCACCCAGAAACGAGCATAGCTCTTGAAGAATCTAGAACACAGGTAGCTAAATTATTACCAAAATTAGTGGTCAAATTATGGCAGTGTTTTCTCTATAGGAGACGTCAATATGACTTCATGATACAGTTTAAAGTTTACTACAGTGATTTTTAGGATAAACAGTAAACCTACAATAAACTTACAGTGAACTTACAATGAACTAACAGTGAACTTACAATAAACTTAAAGCGAACCTACAGAAAGAAAGAAAGAAAAACAATAAAGTATGCACAGATTATGCTACAATTTAATTTCAGTAAAACTACAATACAATTACAGTGAATTCATAATTAACTTACAGTGAACTTGCCAGATTGCAGTAAAGCCAGTACCAGGTCACCGAGAGCCAGGTGTAATGTGCTGGAGCCGCAACATTGCGCCACCAGGTTCAGAGGAGCTGCCTGACCAACCAACCACTCATCCTCTGGAGACCAGGCAGAGTCTTCTGCGTCTGAAGCACCGGATTCTTCCACTAGACAATATGATTGACAGACTATAAGATAAAATACGTTTATAGAGATATTCGTGGTTTTGAAGCGATGAAAGAAGATTGACGAAACAGAGATATGAGGCAAGAGTGAATGGGCAACCCGGTAAAGGGTGACCTAGGCGTACGTATGTTGATCAGATACAGAACGTTTTAGAGAAAGGCCAGGGCCTCGATTCTGCTAAAGGCAAACCACTGTAATACCACTAACACTCTAAAAAATGCTATTTAATTGTAGACTCTACCGCTATACAGTTAAAGTCTAAAATCAAATGAAGAGAATTCATTTAACTTTTTCAAAATAATTATGTAAGTTGGACAAGCGAGAGGCGTATGCCAAGATCGTAAATGTTACACACGTCCATACACCACGATGACCATTTCCCATCGGTGGGCAGTAATTTTTTATATATAGGACACGTCAATTTGACTTCACCTCGCCTGATGGTAAGCTGAAGGTTAAGTCTCAGGAAAGAGGGTCACGCATGCATACACGTACCATGGTGGCACTCAGCTAGACGGCCTCATCAAAAGAGGATTGTCGTCGCAGCACCGCGTGACACCCACCGGTCCCACTAGTGCTGCGACCACAATCCCTCCCGCCCTGCTATGCACTTGCTGACCCCTGAACGCAATCCAACCGAGATTAGATTAATATGGAGGGTTTTTCGCAATCGTGCACGGTAATACCCACCCGGCCGAAATTGGTGACAAATTTGTGCCATCATTCTACCACTTTCTGTATGCTTGTTTGCCACTTAAGTAGTAAAAAAACTGAGTGCTTACAAACGCTAAAATAACTCACCACACAAAGCATCCTTCACGCTATTTATAAAGTCCAACGTCTCCAAGATACTCGGTCTACTCAACGCCTCCTTATTCTTCACCGTAGAACCAGCAGACCGCGGTCTTTCCCTCAGTTCTCTTATATTCTCTACTGACTCCGTATACACCAGACTCTTCAAAGTATGATATTTTCGTCTCATGGTCTTCGTATCTGACTGGTTTGTGATTGAAATCTCTGGGAACCCGTAAGAAGTGGATGGTCGGTGTCTTCGGGAGCGTCTCCTGACCTTGGGCATCTCCAGCGTGTTTTTGGTAATGTCCTGTGTGGATGTGGAGGGTATGATGTCTGGTTTGGAGGTTCTCCAGTAGTTGCCAGACTTGACGCTTGCTAGGATCTCGTCGCTGCTACCATGACGAGATATTGGCTTTTGTTTTGAGCTGTGTAGTAGAAAGAATTTAGTTACAGGACACGACGGTGTCTCCCGTCCGAACTGAACAGTCCGACTGGGGTAGTACCTCCACCCTACAGAACACTGCGGCCATAATAACCATCGTGTTGTGTTCCCGCCGGTAAGTAGGGTAGCCAGAACTCACTGTACCCCTACTCCCTCCACCCCATCCTGGCCTCCCCCCGTCTTTCAGGGTAGTCAGCGCGTGTGTGAAACCCTTAGTGATGCACACGTTCATAGGCCACGGTGACCGCTTCCCATCAGGTGGGCCGTGTGCTTGTCTGCTACCTACGTAGTATAAAAAAGTTAAGATTACAATCTGTAGGTACTAATATTATGAAGCTGAAAAGTTTGTTTGGCTAAACGCGCTTGTCTCAGCAACTACTTGGTTCGAATTGAAATATTATTTTTGTGTTGGATAGCCTGCTTATCGAGGCTATGGTTTATATATTATCACGCTATTATCCAGGGGAGCGGAGCAGTAATCATCAATGTCAACAAATCGGGCAAGTTTCCATACATTATGGCAAACTATCTAATAAACCACTTTACTTGATGTGCTAATGATAACAAAATATATTTTTATACTAATAAGTATTTAAAAAAACATGTAAGATTTATTTAGTAAAATATTTTCTTTGTCTATCTAAATTGAATTCCATAAATTGATTAATGAAAGGAATAACTTAATTAATCAACGATGAATTGGGAGTGTTACCAATTAATCTTGTTAGATCTCCCAAACTTGAATCTCGTTTAGGACTTTAAGTGCTTCAATTTGGATGCTGACAGCTGTACAGCTGTATATTTTGTACATCAATCACTGGTTGTAGTGTAAATCTTAATATATATAAATCTCGTGTCACAATGTTTGTCCTCAATGGACTCCTAAACCACTTAACCGATTATAATAAAATTCGCACACCATGTGCAGTTCGATCCAACTTGAGAGATAGGATAGTTTTTGAAACGGATTTCGACATCCACGCGGGCGGAGCCGCGGGCAACAGCTAGTAAATTAATATTTCCTTCATATTATTTCAGTCAATATTGAATGAGACTGATGAGATTTTATCATGATTTATTATGATATTTGCATATGCGTGCGCTGTTTTAGTTGGCATGGTCCGAAATCAAAAAAAAAAAAAAAATGTCAATATTTAATATTGGTACCGATGCAATGTAGTTAGAAGCTATCTACTGAAATTCTCACAAGTATTAAAAAAATAGAACCTACTTCCTTTTTGAAGTTGGTTAAGTAGATATACTAAGATCTTCTCTTTAATGTAAAAAACACTATTCTGAAACCTCATCAAAATCGGTTCAACCAAACGCGAGATAATCTTGAACAAATTTAAAATACATAACATACAAACATAGGTCAAACAGTTAACCATCTTTTAAAATCATACTAAACGCTTCAAAAATTCATTCAATAAACTTTTATTTCCTTGCAAATAATACATCCACAATTACACCAATCACGCAATCCGGAAGCCACCAAACAGCCACGAAATCCACAAACAATCGGCGCACGATCATAACATACATCGCGAATCATCGCCGATAACGCTTAACGGTCTGCCCTCAGGATGACAAACGGCGCCCCCTAGCGTGCTCCCCAATCGAATGTGTGTCGGGAAACGGACCGAACACTTTTGGGATTGCTAATATTACAAATATTTGTTGCGTGAATTTATTACCCCGTTGAGTTCAGGGCCGGATTAAGCGTGAAGGCTCTGGGGTAATATTTGGCGAAAAAATTTATATATAACAGGGTCTCCCGTAATGAATGGATAAACCGTAAACTGGAGTTGCTCCGGATGTGAGGCTATAAGAAAATCATATCATTTTGCTAGGGTTGTCAACCATATGGTAATGGCATAGACTTTTATACTTTTTTAGTAATTTCTCTACTTTTTTTATTAATTCCGTAGCCATTTCTTCAAATTTAAGTATTTTTGTGAATTTTTTTTTGTATTATACTCTTGAAGACGTGTATCATTCACTTTTAATATGATTTTAGGTGTTCTTAACGTTAAACGTTAATAAAATGGTCATTTTAAGAGAATTTTTTAATTCTCTTTTCTTAACATCAACTTTTGATCATCTACTGTGAAAAAAAAAAGTACGGCGCTATAGCTGCCCATGATCTTAATAAATTGTCTAGTATGTGTAGTTTCTAAAAAGGTATAACAATGTGTACTTTTAAAGCAACATTATGTTACTAGGAGCAAGAACGTTTATCAAGGTCAAAATTTAGATTTTTCAAGTAATGTTAAAAATAGTTGTAAAACTCGTCAGACGAAGTACTAGAAATAGTCGAAGAGGACCCTGGTACGTCCATAAGTGCTATTTCACGGCACACAGGTATACCTAAAACATCTGTACACAGAATTTTAAAGAGGCACGAATTGTATCCCTGTCATTACCAAGGGCCGGCTATAGTAAATCTACATTCTCTGAACCTTTTTCCCAACTCAGTTGAGGTCGGCTTTCCAGTCTAACTGTGATGCGGCTGAACCTCGATATTTTCCGTGGAGCGACTGCCATCTGACCTCCACAACCAATGGTCATTATGACCAATGGCGATATCGAAGTTCCAAGTTAGACTGGTTGGACTTTTGTGGGCTCCAACTACCAGTAACGACTGCCATAGATGTTTGTATGGCAACCGGGACCGACGGCTATAGTAAATGCGGATATGTATTTAGACTTTTTAAGAAACACATTACCTGGATTGCTAGAAAACGTTCCACAAGAGATACGAAACCAAATGTGGCTACAAAATGATGGATGTCAAGCTCATTAGGTACGCTGTTCGTTTCAGACAGCATTTAAACGAGACGTATCCTGATAGATGGATAGGACAGCTGGGCCCAATTTTATGGCCTCCACGCTCGCCAGACCTAAACCCTTTGGATTTTTTTACTGGGGCTGTATTAAGGAGAAGGTTTACAGCGAAGCAATAAGTTCTGTGGAAGAATTGCGTACACGCAGACAAGTAGCAGCTCGTAAAATTGAAGAAGCTGGTTGTGCGCGTCGGATTAAAAGATCTTTTATTAGGCGTTGCCGAGCATGCATTGCTGCCGGCGGAAGACATTTTGAACATTTAGTTTAAGTTTTTCATTAAATTCTTTTTTTTTAAACAACTTGGTTTCATTCTGAATATCCTAGTTAGTGGCCTGTTAGTTTTTTTGTAAAGTATCTTGATAGAATAAAATCATTAAGACGAGTTTTACAACTATTTTTACCATTACTTGAAAAATCTAAATTTTGACCTTGATAAACGTTCTTGCTCCTAGTAACATAATGTTGCTTTAAAAGTACACATTGTTATACCTTTTTAGAAACTACACATACTAGACAATTTATTAAGATCATGGGCAGCTATAGCGCCGTACTTTTTTTTTTCACAGTAGATGATCAAAAGTTGATGTTAAGAAAAAAAAATTAAAAAATTCTCTTAAAATGACTATTTTATTAACGTTTAGCGTTAAGGACACCTAAAATCATATTAAAAGTGAATGATACCCGTCTTTAAGAGTATAATACAAAAGAAATTTCACGAAAATACTTAAATTTGAAGAAATGGCTACGGAATTAATAAAAAAAGTAGAGAAATTACTAAAAAAGTATAAAAGTCTATGCCATTACCATATGGTTGACAACCCTAGCAAAATGATATGATTTTCTTATAGCCTCACATCCGGAGCAACTCCAGTTTACGGTTTATCCATTCATTACGGGAGACCCGTATATGAAAATAAATTGGTTTACAGTTTATAATAATTCATTTTTTAAAGCTATATGAAATACCGGCAACAGTTGCTAGGTTTTTTTAAATATTCTGATTTTGTGCAATTTTCTTAGCTTTTTTGTAAAGACCTTTTGTAAGCCTTTTTGTAAGGACCTTCTGAAAAGTATTAAGAGACTTTTAAAAAAAATTAAAGAAACGCAAAAAGTCGGTCTCAAGTTATAATAAGAAACTTTTTCGTCATATATTATTAATTAGTCTTCATGTGGAGTTAAAATAATTCAATATGCTTAGTAATTAAAAGCAAGCAAGATATGAAATAATTGAAGCCAGGTCTTTCATGGACACAGATAACGTATTTTTTTCTCCTATCTGAAAGGTCTAAATTGTTGATGCCGCTTGTAGAGGCTAGGCCCCTATTATGCTCTTTCCCAAATCCTGCCCTGATATGTTCGGAAAATATTTACATTTCCCATAAAAATATACGAGGTAATACGAGGTCGAAAAAATGCACCAATTTTTGTGATATTTCAATACAGGTGGTATATTTCCTAACAGCTATAGGAATCTATTTGTATAACTAATGACAGCGCCATTAAAATCGGACGCGCTATAAAACTATTTGAAATTGTCGAAAGCTTACGCCGATTACAAATGGAATTGAGAGAAATTTTACGGGATTATAGACATCGAGATTATCTAGAATAGTGTTATTATTTAAAAAATAATAAATAAATAAACATAGATTTATACGGATGTATGGGGCCAACAAAGACCTTGGGGGCCAAGCCTGCCGATACCGTGGTTGATTTGCTGACATTTTACTGAAGAATTTCGTTGACAACGAATTAAATTTGAAATTATATGTCTGTGTAACAAAAGAGAATTTCGCAAATCCGTCAATATACGATAGAATTATGCCCAAACTTAACAACCTCCTCCTTTTTCGAAGTCAGTTAATAAGACCAAATGTTCATCAATTTCAATTTCATGTAACAAAAAATTTGCATGAACAGTTTTCAGGGCGATAGTGAACAAAGTTACTCTATCTAAACCTTATCCGCGTCACGGCTTAGTCCACGAACTGTAGCAAACTTTTAACGATGTCTGCGCCGAACACTGGCGCTGTGTAACTCGCCTGACTCATTTAAAACTCGCAGATGGCGACATTTCATATCGATTGTAATTTAATTCTATAGTTCAATAGGTTTCTAGAGTAGTCTGTTTTTATAAAGGTCAAACTTGAACATCGATATATTTCTTGAAACGACTGCCATCAGTGGGGCAAGCACGAAATTTCTTTCAAATAAGAAATGAATCTTTCGTGTGTTCCCTTCCTCCTATAGTCCCGGGTCCTTTAAGCGGGGCGTGAAAAAGTATTTAATGAGGCCGCCAAGCTGAGGGCCGACACTGTAGCACTATCGGTGTATGTAGTGGTGACTGCCGATCCTGAGACATGCCTTTAGCTTTCCATCAGGCGAGGTGTATGTTGACGTGTCGAATATAAAAAAGCGACGGGGTGTAAAGATTACCTAAAAGGTATTTCAAAAGGCCAAAAGGTATGAAAGAAATTTCATTCCGCGCACGCTTAGGCTGTGGAACGATCTCCCTGCAATGGTTTTCCCTGGCGGCTACAATATGGGGTTCTTCAAGAAGGGCAATAGAAGGTTTTTGCAGGATTAGCAGTGCGAGTGTGCCACCCCTTGTTTTCCGTGCGAAAATCCTCATGGATACCCACACCGCGGCCAGCGGGGCAGGTTATGTCGGACTCTTCCCAACTAAAACTGCACGCCGTCTAGGGTCTTCTGATGCCAGGGTGTAAGGTGGCCCATAGAGCATTTCCCTCGCACCCCGGCTTGACACGGGCCATCTCGGGATTCGAGATGGCCCCCTCGGGTTTGGGAACCACGGTTTTCCCGTTATGCCCCCAGAATAGGACCTTGTTACGCCCCTGGTGTTGCACACGTCCATAGGCCACGGTGATCGCTTCCCATCAGGTGGGCCGTGTGCTTGTCTGCCACCTAAGTGATATAAAAAATGCCCTAGCACGTATCCACGAGCCCTATAGCTAGACGTAAACATGTCTATACAAGGAATTCTGTAAGAATAGGTATTTCCTTTTTCTTGTTTTTCTTTAATATCTCTTCAATAAAGGTTTTCATTTCACCTGCCGCGATTGCATTTTGAGGTCAGCTGCCAGCGAGCGAGGATCGCATCGCTGGAGGCTTGGCGGAGCGCCAGCATAGATACGATAGTTTCAGCTAAATTTGAAACTATTTTGTTCAAAAGTGAGGATATTATAAGATAAGTAATATTTAAACTTGATTAACCGGGAGTATTTGAACTGGTAATTATGAATAATAACCAGGAGCTTTGATCAAATTTGTAAATTTGTTATCTTTACTGACTTATATTAAAATTACCGACCGTGGCGAGCTTGGATTTTATTTTTATTTAGTCTGTTGGATTGACTGCACCCCGCTTGATGTTAAACTGAGGTGAAGTCCATAAATAGTTGCTACCATTTTCAGAGGCTGCCACTAGAATGGTTGCTTCTACAGATGCTTTTTCACGCCCCCCTATTCAAGGGCGACGTTAAATTAGGTTAGTTATCTAATTTTAATTTTCTATACTAGACGAAAAGACTGCATTTCATTTTCATTGCGTGCTTATATTGTACAAGATGTATAGTTAGATATATTTTTATTGTATATTCCGCCCGCGGCTTCGCCCGCGTGGAGGTCGGTATCGCCACCAAGTCTATTTTAATAAAACAACTCTCCACGCCACTCACTCCTCCACTCTCCATTCTTCACTCCACTCGTCTAACCAATACCTTCCTAATAAAAAGACCCATCAAAAGCCGATAATCGCGATGGACATAAAAACTACCAAATGTATTTTGATGAGGTTTATTTATTAGAAAGTTCTT
The DNA here is from genome assembly GCA_963576445.1 of Lithosia quadra. NCBI lineage: Eukaryota > Metazoa > Arthropoda > Insecta > Lepidoptera > Erebidae > Lithosia > Lithosia quadra. The sequence goes on from OY754883.1 coordinate 1,318,141, forward strand.
GCTTAGACTTAAAATTTACCCTATGTTTGGTTGTAATTGGCTAAGTAGAACTGGAGATATAACCCAAAAATGATGACCTACCTTAAACTTTGACGCGCGGGCGGAGTCGCGGGTATCAGCTTATATAAAAAATAGCATTTTTTCCGTGCGGAAATCCTTATGGATACCTACCCTGCAGCCAGCGGGGCAGGTTATGTCGGACTCTTACTGACTAAAACCGCACGCCGTCTAGGGTCTTCTGAAGCCAGGATGTAAGAGGGCCAACGTTCTGGCGCGGCTGTTGCCTAACATGAGGGGGCCGGATGACTCCTGCAGGAGGCTCTACGCGGGGATCGTGCTATCCATGGCCCTGTACGGGAACCCGATCTGGGCGGAGGCCCTGAGCACCGCAGCGCGTTATGCCTATATTGGTGGCGAAAGGAAGCGCGGGAGCGGGGACTGGACCCGGAGCCTCGAGTCATCGAGGCCGTCTACGCCCATCTCCACCGGGATATCGTGGTGGAGTAGAAGGACTGGCAAACGCGAGCCTATCGACTATAAAAGGGTTCGGGAGAGGCTGCACAGAGCTCTCCCGGACGGCGGCGACGAAGGTGTCGGAGGTCTAACGACCTCCATTGAAGCCGCCTGTCACCCTAGCAGAAATAGGCCGAGGCGGCAGCGCGCCAATGCGCGCCTCCCCTATTCCGGAGACATGACGCGAACTCCGTGGTTGCCAAACCCGAGGGGGTCATCTCGAATCCGGATGGCCCGGGTCAAGTCGGGGTGCGAGGGAAATGCTCTATGGGCCATCTTACACCCTGCCGTCAGAAGACCCTAGACGGCGTGCGGTTTTAGTCGGTAAGAGTCCAACATAACCTGCTCCGCTGGCTGCGGGGAGGGTATCCATGAGGATTTTGTACGGAAAAAAAGCGTGTAAGGGGGTCTATTAGAGCATTTCCCTCGCACCCCGGCTTTGTATAAAAAGTAGTCTAAGTATTATGTTGTCCTGTAAGCGATGGCAGCTAAATGGATATGGACGTGGCCTCTACTCAGAGGCATCGAGTTCGAATCCGGCCGGACAGTACCAATGTGAATTTCACTTTATGGAATTTATATATGCTAATTACATGATTTACCATCTGCTGACGGTGAAGGAAAAACTTAGTGAGGAAACCCACATGTCCTAGAAGAAATTCTAAGGACACGTTCGATCCACCAAACCCCACTAGACCAGCGTGTGTGGATTAAGGTCTAAACCCTTTCAGCTTTCTCGTTAGAGGAGAGGAGACCCGTGCCCAGCAGTGAGACATAAATGGGTTGATATATTATTATTATGTTGTCCAGAAGTATGAACTATATAAATCGTACCAAGTTTGATCAAAATCTCTCCAGTAGTTTTTTATCCATGCATGAACATACAGATAGACAGACAGATAGGAAGACAAAAAAAATTACTGATTGCATTTTTACCACTGGTATTGATCACCAATCATCCCCAAATAGTTATGTTGTAAATATTTCAATGTACAGAATTTACCTCTCTACAGTTTTATTGACGTAACCTACGACAAACTTATTATTTGCGGTTGGTACAGTAATCGGGTCTACGGATCGAACCGCAAAATTAAGTTTGTTTTTTATTGTATACATTATTGGTCAAGTTACTTATAGTGTGAAGCTAGCTTATATTATGTTTAACATAATAACAACATTCAAATATGCGTCTTTAGATTACACGTTGTTACAGAATGCGTTGAAGATATAAATGATCACTGCTCGTTCCCCGTAGGCGATGGCGTGATAATAAGTAGCCTATGTGTTGACCCGACTTCTTAATAATATTCTTGCCAAATTTGAAGTTAATCCGTGCAGTACTTTTAGAGTTTATCCCGGACATACATACAGACAAACAGACAAACAGACAAACAGACAAACAGACAAAAATTCTAAAAACTATATTTTTGGCTTCGGTATCGATTGTAGATCACACCCCAAGTATTCTTTTAAAAAAATATTCCATGTACAGTTTTGACTTTCCTACCATTTTATTATATGTATAGAAGATACACAAGACAAAAAAACATAGGGTAAGTCATTGTTCGAACTAACCGGCAAAAGTGATTACCACGAAATTTATATTTAACTTCTTCTTTAAAGAAAAATACACTCACCGTCTGTCGCCAACCAGAGCATTAGCGAAGGCTCCCAGCACACATCTCTTGGCGAGCCTCAACTTGGCTTCGGCCTTATCGCGCCGGCTTAGCGTGAGGGTACGAGCAGAACTGTGCTCTCTTCGCGACGGGAGCTTGATGGGGTAGGAAACCGCCATACCATCGCTTGTGGGGAATACTAGACGAAAATCTGGAACAAAACAATGTGATTTTGTATTTTTTTTAACCGACTTCCAAAAAGGAGGAGGTTCTCAATTCGTACGCTATTTTTATTTTTTGTATTTACATATATGTTACGCGATAGCGGCGCCAATTATGGATGGATTTTGAAAAAAAAAATTGTTTGAAAGAGGCTACTTCTGAGGTGGTTCCATATCCAGGGTATCAGTATCTGATGCTGGGATCTTGGGAAAGTCGAGGGGAAATCATCAAAACGGCAAATATTCTGTTTTTGATGTCCTTGTACATAATAAACCTCATAAATAGGTACTTTTCTATTTCTGAACCCAAAATATTAGTTTGTGAAGTCGGTTTTTTAAACGTAGTTATAATTATTCAATTCCGCCTTATATTGCCAGCCTATCGACGTCAAAGTTATAAACAAACGTAATTACATCTCCGAAGCTCGCTCGCCCGCACAGCATCCGGTGCGTTAGCTACACACAGACGTCTGCTAACTTTATCATCTCCGGATGACCCCAATTGAAGGCTTTGGCGCACCATTTAACTCAACCAGATTGTTGAGAGTCATGTTGTATAATGGTACATACAATATATTGCCGGCAAACCACTTTACGAGTTCAGTTATGTTTTGGGCAATGTGCTTTTTATAATCCCCACGGATTGCGTTTTATAAGCGTGTGTATGCTTGTGTACAGGTGAGTGAGTGTGTGTGTGTTTAGGTGAGCGTGTGTGTGTGTGCGTGTGTGTGTGCATGAGTGTGTGTGTGTGCGCGTGTGTGTGTGTTTGTGTGTGTGTGTGTGTGTTTGTGTGTGTGTGTGTTTGTGTGTGTGTGTGTGTGTGTGTGTGTGTGTGTGTGTGTGTGTGTGTGTGTGCGCATGTGTGATAGTGTATGTGTGAATCAGTCGGAATAGCTCATCGGAACATTCATAGTACAGGCGATATAATAAATTCTTTACACACATAAACTTAGTATTAGCGATCTTATGGTAACTACTTACCAATATGGCGGACGCGGTCCACATAGTCCACCAAAGCTTTAGCCCAGGAAAACTTCTTGGCGGCATCCAGCAGCCCGATGCTAACATTCACACTCCCTTCATGGACTCCCAAACAATACTCCTTCAGACCCTCAAACTCCTTCACACACTTCCTCCCATCAAAGTCTTCTAGAAACCAAGAGTTCTCCAAAGAAGTGCTGAAAAGACCATCTAAGTAAGGCTTCAGAACAGGTCCGAGGTATTTTTTGTCGTCTTTAGCACCTTTGTAGAGCCAGTTAAGGATGCTCTTCATCATTACCATGTGGTCTTTTAGGTCTTCGCGTCGGAGTTCAGGGTCTCGGCGGACTGCGTCGATGAGGCAAGCCGATGAGGCGTCGTAGTAATCTTTCAGTTTGTTCCACTTTTTTGATCTGTTGAAGTGTAGAAGTTTATCAGAAAAAGTTGAAGCTGTGATGTTATGTTGGAAAGTATCACGGGTTCGATGCCTGTTCAAGTCAAAAATTTTGTACATCATGAGGATGTCTATTTGCATTTGTCTTTTTTATACCACTTAGGTGATAGACAAACACACACGGCCCACTTGATGGTATGCGGTCACCGTGGCCTATGGACGTGTGGAACATAAGGGGCGTCACACTCCTGTTCTCGACCCTGTAAAAACCTTCTAATGCCCTTCTTGAAGAACCCCTTGGATGTTTCTATGTAGGTGTATTTTATCATTTATAACAATTAATTACAAAAAAAATGTATCTAGTAAGTTCATCAGCATTCAGTATGTATAATGTGTGTATATTTACTAAAAAAAGTTAGGTCTATCCGCATTCTAGAACCCATAATACAATCTTGTTAAAATATGCTCATTTTAGGTACAGAACATATATAACTTTAGGTCTACAGAGAGCTGTGTAAAATTTCCTAAAATATTTATTATTATTCTAGAACCCACATAACAGTTTGCCTTACCTGTAAATGGAGAGGTCTCTATCGAACTCCCCCGCACTCCTGCTCTGGAAGTTGTTCAGGTACAGGTCCCTGGCCTGGTCCAGCATGATGGCCAGAACGTGGATGAGATCTTCGACTGACTCCTCGTTGAGTGAAGTCGCTTGGATCAGATTCGCACGGAATGTACTGTGGTTCTCCTGAGGAAACATAAACTACTTAGATAAAAGAAAAAATGAATGGTGCTTCAGAATAGGCATTCAGGAATCGTCAGTAAGCATCAATTATCAATAAATTCACCAACGCAGAGCCTAAACCACTGGAACTTAAAAACTTGACAGTTTAACGTTGTAGCCATCTACTAGCTACTAACCCCTAAGGTGGTAAAATATGAAACTTTTCCAGACCAACCGCTAGTACTTGTATTTAAATGTACGTGTTAGCACCACTTCTACCTACCCCTGATACATACACAACGGTAAGTTATATTTGAAACCACCTCGAAGTGCGAGTTTCCCTTCCCCCTACGTTAAGATTCCCCTCACAGCGCAACCGTTCCGTTCAACGCTGCACTTTGCAGATATGTAAATGCTGACTGAATGACAAGTAGTCTAAGACATTTAGAAGTGAACTCATGAATAGTAAGATACAGCTTATTTATTTTGGGGTCTACCATGAAACATTTATAAAATCCGATGTTGTTGCCTGTAGCTGTCAACTTGTAGCATAAACGCGTGGTCAGCACATGACCACGCGTTCCATGCGCTTCCATGCGGCAGAGCCGAGATAGGCAAAGCAGTTCATACGTGAACCTTGGCACGACCAGCCACATATAAACTCGTTCCACTTATAGATATCAATTGTCCTAAATAATTAGTTTCCTGTACTATTGGAAATGCTATTGTGATCAGTAATAAACATTCATAGAGTACGTAATCTTTTATTGATATACTCCCACACAACTGCATAGCCTCTAAATTGCCTATTTGTGTCTATTGTCTCCGATTTTGATAAGGAGGGATGTGAATTGTGACGTTGCTGCCTGCGGCAAATGCCGGCCGCGACAGGAGTGGCCCACTAGAGCTCTCCACGTGTCCCTCTGACTAGCAGAGGGCACAGTGGGGAGCGCTGGTTCTCCGAGCGCAGACGGAGGATGGCACGACGGCCGCCTTTCACCCTACATCCTACCCCGCATCCCGCCGTCTTAAAACCGGGTCAGAGAAAGATGGGGTGCAAGGAATATGCCTATTGGGTAACCTTAAACCCCAGTAATTGAGACCCGAGACGGTGGGTGATGTGTGGACGGGGGACCACGCCCGTGTGGAAATCCGCACGATAAAAAGAGATGTGGATTTACTTAAATCTGCCATATGGTGGATTGCAAATAATTGAGTAGAATCGGAGATATGGTCAAAAGTTACAATAACCGACATTCACGCGAGTGGAGGAGCTGCGAGCACCACGGGCGGGTAGTAACTTGTGTGCCTACTTTCAATATTCAACATTTTATCTATTGCGCCATTGGTACTCAACGTTAGTATGACGTAATCGCGGTGGGGTTCGCCCCCTAGGGGGTCGTTTGAAGCAGAAAACATTCAGCAACTTATGAAAACGTAAAATTGTTTAATACAAATGGTTAACGACTCCCAGAGCTACCTCCAACTTTCAATTCGTATTAAAAAGTTTGTTATCATGGACTAAATTGAGAGGAAGCGCGTCACGTGTAATGTTTAGTGAAGGCTCACAGCAAACAGAATTGTTTCAATCTTAGGCGCTGCTCAAACGTAGACACTTTTGTTGCCGACACGGCACACCGCCACAGGAAACCGTAGTTGCTGTGTCCCGTATCGACAATCGGACACAGTTGCCGGTTCCCTGTCACCGACACGGCACACCACAAGAAACTGTAGCTGTAGTTGCTGTATCTGCTTGTTTTCCGTAGTCTCATGATGGACCTTTGTGAATGTTGCTTGTGTCTTCAACTGACGACTTTTAGTTTCCAGTTACCGACACCGAACACTTTTTGATCGTCCTGAATATATTGTTAAGTGGAAGCAACTGGACTCACGTATGCGCAGGGAGTTGAATGATTTCATACTTGTTCTATAGAATTCAAATATTCATCGGTAGCTTGTATCTGACACAAGAAACAAAAGTGTCTAAGTTTGCGCAGTGCCTAAATATATTAATCGGTACCATTAGATTTTTTTTATCATCATCCATTCCAAACCTTTTCCCAACTATTGAGGTCGGCTTTTCAGTCTAACTACGAAGTGGCGTTTTTTTATACTACTTAGGTGGCAGACCAGCACACAAGTTCTTGAATATTTTCCGTAAAGCGACTGCCATTTGACCTCCACAACCCATTGGCAATATCAGTGTTCTGTAGTTAGATCAGCTATCAATCATTTTGACTTGGGAGGTCTTCAAGTCATGAGTGAACAGGTTGCTTCTAGGCAAGCGTGTTCCACCGTCGACCACATCATCACTTACCAACAGGTGAGATTGTGGCCAAACGCGAGCCTATTGCCAATAATAAAAAAAAATTGAGTTTCAATTACCTGTAACGACTGACACAAATGTCAGTATAGTAACCGGGACCGACGGCTTAACGTGCTCTCCGAGGCACAGAAATGCCCAGACTAAGATGTGGACTGAGGGACACTTACATGTATGAGCATACTCTTGCAAGTGAGCAGTTCGCTGGCCACCCGCCACAAGTACCGCAGCTGTCTCCGCGAGTAGAGGGGGGGTGCACCAGCTGACGCCTTCGACTCCCTGTTCAGGCTCTCCCAGCGGCCGAACAGCGCTGTTTCTAAGGCATCCGATGGAGAAGGGGGTATGTCTTCACCTGTTGAAAGAAATATCTCTTTTTCAAATTGCAAGTGGATGTCACCGAAGATAACTATCTGTTAGTGATGATGATTAAAATGTAGAGGTTTGGAGGATGGTGACTCACCGGAGACATGCTGCAACTGCTGTAAACAGCTCTTGACACAGGCGGCGTCAAACAGCCAGTCCGCGTCTCTGGCCCCCCTCCGCACCACTGAGCCTCTCTCCACTGGATACACGTAGCCTGCTATACCACCTCGTTCGCACAGGGAATATAGTCTAGAACACATGGGTATTCCATATTTAAAAATAACTCTGTCTGTCTGTTCAATGGATATTTTTTATAGGAAAAGTAATTTTTTGGTTTTATTAATGTTACTGATCCAATTGATCGCTTAGATATTCTAATTTATTTCAAATTCAATCAGCAGTGCTATTTTCTAAGGTGTTATGGTTAAAAGCAGTAAGAAAGCGGCTTTCTGACTTAGCTTACCTCTCGAGGTAGGTCATACAGTAGCCGCTTCCACAGAGGCCAAAATCAGTCAAATCATGGAATGGTAAGGTCACATTGGTCACCCTTTAGTAACCCTTTCGGAACCCCCGCACCAAAGTTTCATCCGTCAATCCGCGGCAGGTAGTCTACTCTAAATTTCCTCACCTGCTGCAGTGAGAAAATCTTGGGGACCCTATCAAAACTTTTTGGGGTATCCTCATACCCCAAGTGTGAGGTTACGTTCGTATAATGGTGGAGTAGTAGACTCACGAGTCCAGGACCAGCAGGAGATGGTGAGAAGCGTGGGCCGCCACGACGCAGCGTTGTGCCGCGTGCGTGTGCGTCCCACAGCGCTGCAGGCGGCGCCGGAGCGCGCACATAGCTGCGTAGCGACTCAGCACACGCAGTGTACCCTGATAAATAGTGTTATAGGTAGGGGCAACAATCTTGACAATGTACTCAAGAGGCACTCGTAGGTCTCTTTGGTGGTGAACACCTGGCGCGATGACAAAATCATGCCAATCCACCAATCATAGATACACACAGGGTGAATATGTCTATTGGGCGTGGATGGCCAAATCCGGTATTATGAAGAATAGCGATAAATGATAGTCTTGAGCCCAATATTGAGCAGTCTTCGCCTCAAAAAACGGATACTATAGCACTGTCAGGTGGATGTACAGTCTCCACCAACCATTGAGAATGTTGGATATGTTACTTACATAAACTCACGCCTATATCCCCGAAGGGGTAGGCAGAGGTGCTAGCGTCCACATTTGGCCAGTTTATGTTTAGGTCCCAATGTAATAGGTGGTGAGCCTATTACCATTAACCAGGCACTTATAAACCTGCGATAAATACACACATAACTTCGAAAAGCATCGAAAAGTCATTGGTGTGTGCCATGATGAAACCTGGGATCGAACCCGAGACCTCGTCTCAGCAGTCATTACCCAGACCACTAGGCTACCGCGGTGGATCTGTTACTTATGTGGTGTTAATATCACAACAATACTAAATTAAATTTTTCGTACAGTAGATAATACAGACAGGCACAGTTCTACGTGAACTCTCTCACCTGATAGGTTCCTTCTCTCATTTTATCCATGAGAGCGTTGAGTGCAGCTGCCACTCTAGCTACAGACGACAGTTCGGAGCAGTGAGCATCTAACTCCGCCTCAAGAGACGGGTGCCAGAGCTGCCAGGTGGATGTGCGGTCTCCGCAGACCATGGAGGATGGTGGACCTACTGCCACTGCGTAGTAACCCTGGGAAAAATGCAAAAACGTTGTCGTTGGAGGATCCTGGAGTGGTTTCATTATGGAGTAGAATGTAATGCCTTTTTTATGTATGGAAAGCCCATAGGTCACTTCGGGTCTGGCGGTGAAGTGAGAAGGTATGTCAGAATCGAATTGATTAAAACCACACGGCGAATACCGTATATATTACAAACCCGGATATACCCTATGAAAGGATTCTCCAGGAACCATGCCAGGAAATGGCGGGCACCTACCGTTAACAGGCGAACTTGTCATGGAGTACCGGGGAGCCTTACCCACCCTTCGTCGAGAAAGGAACACGACGCGCCACAGTCTCAAATCTGTTTCTGCTAGAGATTTGGATAGCTCTTGCCCTTCACCCACCAAATCCACGAGAATATAAGAGATTCGTAATTACATTTATAATTATGTCCAAATAACCTCTTTACCTCAAAAATTCACAATTCACTTACCCTCTGAGCACTGGTATAATGTAACAAAGACAGTGGATGCGTCAGGGGTACCCTGGCTGTGTAAGCTGCAGGGTTACAACCTTCGACCCTGGCTCCCAACATCAGCTTCGCCTCAGCCTCACCTGCCCCAACACGGACCATCACCCAGGCTGCTCCTTCCACGATAGCCAGGCGACGATCTGTATTGGCCTGAGGTGAAGACCCTGTGGAGTTATATGTGGCCTATAGAGGTGTGCAACATTCACGCGCTGCCTACCCTGAGTTAAAACTTTTTTTTCCCATGTGGCCCGGTACCGGGCCAAGTCACCGGGGCAGATGGGATACACCCTTAAGGGGTGAGAGTACTTACCGGGCGGCGCGGCGGGAACACAACACGATGGTTATTATGGCCGCGGTGTTCTGTAGGGCGGAGGTACTACCCCAGTCAGACAGCTCATTTCGGATGGGAGATACCTTTGTGTCCTACCTCCTCGTTTAATTTTAGACTTTAACTTGATAACAATTGAGTCCAAAATAAAATGGCTTCTTTTTCACTCGCATCCCGGAACTAGGCCAGTATCCTACAGGTTTTAATTGCTGTTAATAACTAAATAAGCTTACCATCAAGAGAGGTGAAGTTATGTTGACGTGTCCAATATAAAAAAGGCCTTATCTTTTAACCGTATTGACTTAAAGTTTGACAGCTACAAGTCGTTACTCGGGTCTGTAACGACTTCAAGCTAACGTTAAATTTTAATTTGACACCTAAAAGCGTTCTTGAGAAAAAGATCTTGACAAACAGACTGATAACAAAGTGATCCTATAAGAGATGTTTTTTTTTATTTATTTATAACAATAAGTAAACAATCACAAATTAGTTTAGTGCCGGAAGAGTTTGCATGATTACTTTCGTACACTTAAATCGCTATATTATAAGAATGTTCAAGTCACGAGTGAATAGGTTCCTTCTAGGCAAGCGTGATTCATCGTCACTTACCATCAGGTGAAATTGAGGTCAAACGTAAGCCTATCATGAATAAAAAAAAAAATGTGGGTAGCAACTAATTTTGCAAATAAAAACAATATTAGCCAAGTGAGATATACACCGTGGACCTTATTCTTATATGCGTAAGCATCAATTTGCATCGATAACCGGTCGGCTAATATTGTCTTATTCGTAACTACCCTAGATTGAAAATAATATTTAATAAAAATATTAACGGTGATATTACTTATGCCCGCGGCTTCGCCCGTGTGTACGTCGGTTTTCCCGTTGTTTTGCTATATCTCCGCCCTCCGGTTCTACACAGCCGATTATTTATTTTTTATATAGGACACGTCAAAATGACTTTACCTCGCCTGATGGTAACAAGCCAAAGGCAAAGTCTCAGGACTGAGGACTGGGATCAAAAATAGGTAAGTTTTTAAGTCTGACTAAGATAAACAAAAAAACGCATCAGAATCCTTTGAGTAGTTACTCCTTGTATCATCAGCTATCTGCCAGTGAAAGTCCCGTAGAAATCGGCCCAGTCATTCCAGAGATTAGGCGGAACGAACCAACAGACAAGCATACAAATAGATAAAAAATATATAAAATGCTGTTAAAGTACCGTATGTACATAGTGGCACTTAGTGAAAATTTATAAAAGGTTATTTTAATATTACAGATATTTCAGTTTTATTTATTAAATTTGTTTAGATTATTATTTATATTTTCGATGCTTTTCGAAGTTATGTGTGTATTTATCGCAGGTTTATAAGTGCCCGGTTAATGGCAATAGGCTCGCCACCTATTACATTGGGACCTAAAACATAAACTGGCGAGATGTGGGTGCTAGCACCTCTGCCTACCCCTTCGGGGATATAGGCGTGAGTTTATGTTATGTTACGTATGTTATTATTTATAAGTACTTTGGAAACGCACGGAGTTCGTAACATATCTGTCAGATTTAACAACTAACTTTAGTGACGCTAAATGTATCTAGATGGCAGCACCGGTAAAACTAAATGTCGATGTTAAGAGTCTCCGGGACTGAATCACTACCCCAGTGGCGACTTACGTGGGTAGTCACACGCCTCGCATCATTGATGTGGGGCTCCTCTTTATTTTTGGATCGGGGACAAAATTTGACGTCCCCGTTATAATATTTATCACTTCTACTACACGTGCGCTATAAGTTGAGACCTGACCGCTATGACGCGTCATAGCGGTCAGGTCTCAACTTATAGCGCACGTGTTATACACATAAATGAAATTGAATGTTAAACAGATTTTGCGTCTGTCACTAACAAACAGACGAAATTTTTTAAAAAAACCTATTTTTTAATTAGGATCGTTGTAACATAACTCAAAAGTTTTTTTTTTCACATCTCCAATGTACAGACACAGCTACTTTACAATTTTATATAGTTATAGTTATGTTTGTCTGTAGCCACACAGTATACTACGTAACATGTCTGTAGCACCCCAGCCAGAGTCGGTAACATTTCTTATAGGGCTAAAAGGGGTAAGTTATAGATGATATAACAACGAAATCTATATACTACTAGCGACCCGCGACCCGGCTTCGCCCGGGTACAGACAAATAATTAGCAATAAATTAAAATTGCGACTATAATTTGAGATTTAAACTATCTTATCTCTCAAGTTGGATCGAACTGCACATGGTGTGCGAATTTTATTATAATCGGTTAAGTGGTTTAGGAGTCCATTGAGGACAAACATTGTGATAATAATAATAATAATAATAATAAGATGATGTAACCAATGCAGTCCGTCTACTACCAAATTGGAAATCTGCGGGACCAGACGGACTGCAGAATTTTTGGTTAAAATGGTTCAAGAGCTCACACGACCGTTTGGCATCACAATTCCAATCATCCCTTGAATCAGGTTCACTTCCCGGCTTCATAACTACTGGCGTAACCCACCTTCTATATAAGTCCGGCAGTACCACGGACCCTAAAAATTATAGACCTATTACGTGTCTACCTACGGTCTATAAGCTTCTTACATCTATTCTGAGAGAAAAAATTTCACTTCACTTAATTGACAATTCTATCATGTCTATCTCTCAGAATGGATGTAGAAGTGGGGCTCGTGGTACTAAAGAGCTCCTTATAATTGATATGGCCATTTGCCAACAGGCCCGCCGGAATCACAAGGATCTGGCGACATGCTGGATAGATTATAAAAAGGCCTATGACTCCGTGCCACATGCATGGCTTTTGAGGGTACTGGAGTTGTACAAAATTGATACAACTCTATGTGCCTTCATGAGGACATGTATGGGGCAATGGAGTACGGTCCTTTGCTATCCAGGGTGTCGACGGACCTGCGAGAACGGTGGTCTGATAAAGATTGAGCGGGGTATATTTCAGGGCGATAGTCTTAGTCCATTATGGTTTTGCCTGGCACTGAACCCTCTCAGTACTATACTGGAGAGTTCAGGGCTAGGATGTCGATTGCGGAGAGATGGTCAGGTGATATCTCACCTCCTTTACATGGATGATCTCAAACTATTTGCCCCCACCAATCTACATTTGATAGAGTTATTGAGGCTAACCGAAACTTTTAGTAGCTCTATCAAGATGGAGTTTGGTGTTGACAAGTGTGCGGTCATGCATGTAAAGAGAGGTCGGATTGTGGAATCTGAGGGGATAGAGCTCTTGGATACCACAAAACTTAGATCTCTTTCTGCAGTCGACACATATAAATATCTGGGTATGTCGCAGGCGTTAGGCATTTCTGAGGCTGACATGAAACAATCGTTGCGGGACCGTTTCTTTGGCCGTCTGAAAAAAGTTCTAAAAAGTCTTTTATCGGGTGGCAATAAAGTTCGTGCCTGTAACGGTTGGGTCATGCCAGTTTTAATGTACTCCTTCGGCATACTCAGATGGACTCAGACTGAACTAGACGCCCTGGATAGAAAAGTCCGTACGCTACTCACTGCATATCGAATGCATCACCCGCGTTCATCTGTGATGAGGTTGTACATACCACGGAAATGCGGGGGTCGAGGCTTTTTAAACGCCAAGTCCCTCCATAACCGTGAGGTGTGCAACCTCAGGGAATATTTCCTTCACAATGGAGCGGGTATGCATCGAGATGTAGTCAAGGTAGATAACGGACTCACCCCTCTCGGTCTGGCTAAAGAGAACTGGCGCAAACCTGTGGTATTAAGTATTGATGACCGCAGAGATGTATGGAAGAGCAAAGAGTTACATGGACGTTTCTATCGGGCTCTTCACGGGCCTGATATAGATATACCATCATCTTTATCTTGGCTACGCTTCGGTGACCTATTTGGGGAAACCGAAGGGTTTATTGTTGCAATTATGGACGAAGTTGTGATGACGAATAACTACCGGAAGTATATCCTAAGGGATGGTACGGTTGACATTTGTCGGGCGTGCCACCGTCCCGGGGAATCCCTTAGACATATAATATCCGGTTGTTCTCGTCTAGCCAACGGCGAGTATCTGCATCGACATAACCAAGTAGCCAGGATCGTCCATCAACAACTTGCTCTAAAGTACAAACTTGTGGAATCAGAGATACCGTACTACAGGTATGTGCCCGACCCAGTTCTCGAAAATGGGCATATCACGTTGTACTGGGATCGATCCATTATCACTGACAGGACTATTGTTGCCAATAAGCCCGATATAGTGATAGTGGATCGATTAGAACGCCGTGCAATAATAGTTGATATCACTATCCCCCATGACGAAAATCTCGTGAAGGCAGAAAAAGAAAAACAAATAAAGTATTTGGACCTGGCCCATGAGATTGTCGACATGTGGGATGTTGACTCAGCTATTATTGTACCGATAGTCGTTTCAGTGCACGGACTCATCGCCAAGAGCCTCGATCAACACCTTAAGAGGCTCTCACTAGGCAGCTGGCTCAAGGGCGTGATGCAAAAGGCGGTTTTGCTAGGCACGGCACGCATTGTGAGGAAGTTCCTCTCCCTGGAGCCCTAACCACCGGTGGCTTGGTCCCTGTACCTGACGCCGGTGGAGCACTATTTTTATATTTTTAAATGTATTGTTTTTTTCTTTTTTTATGTCATATAATATATTTAAAAATGTAATAATATGTTTAAGAATTAAATAAAGGAAATAATAATAATAATATTTATTTGTGAATATGGTTGTTACACAGATATAATAATAACATGATTTACATGCGATGTGGCTCAGCATATTCTGCCATTTGTGGCGTACAAATTATATAGTGATAGTTAAAATGTCAACATTAAATTAAATTGTATTTATTAGCTTTATGCCTGTTATTCACAATTGAGATTATTAATATAGATTACCATGTCAAAAATTACAATGTACTTTTAATGTCAAATATTACAACTATCACAAAAAAAAAAAAAAAAAACAATTATAAAATAAAAATAAAAATTGTCCATGCTATTATCATTCAATGTCAAAGTTTAAGTCAAATTCAAATATTGTCAATAACATTCATATTAATTACAATTTCAATTTATATGGTTAAAATGTCAAACAGCTTTATCATTTAACACGAGACACGAGATTTATATATATTAAGAAGATAATGATGTGACACGAGATTTATATATATTAAGAAGATAATGATGAAATGATAGAAAAGTCAAAACTGTACATTGAATATTTTTGAAAAGAATACTTGGGATGTGATGTACAATCGATACCGAAGCCAAAAATATAATTTTGGTCTGTTTGTCTGTTTGTGTGTCTGTATGTCCGGGATAAACTCAGAAAGTACTCCATGGATTTACTTTAAATTTGGCACGAATATTATTAAGAAGTCGAGTCAACACATAGGCTACATATTATCACGCTATCACCTACGGGGAACGAGCAGTAAATAATAAATAAATAAAAATCATTTATTGACACAGATAAAAGGTGACATAAATAATATTAACCCTGCCTCCTAAACTAGGGGGACCCTGTGACTTAGGAGTCAGTGTTCTGCTGTTACATCGTACACAGATGATCCTTTACTATGCTATTATATTAACTTTAGATATTAAGGTATGTATGTAAAGTAAATAATGTATGTATGTAAGTGTAAAATCGTTAGTGTATAAGTGTGTGTAAGTGAGTGTGAGTGTGGGTAAGTGAGTGTATGTGTTAGTGTGCTTGTCAGATTATGAGGTGCTTGAGAGTGGGTGTGAATTATTTTGTTAGCATACGTACGGTAAGACATATTATATTATGTACAGGGGTGTTGATGTGATACAGTATATATTTGTGTGCATATAACTACATGCCTACAATGTATAGGAAACTAGTTCCTCTGTGCGAGAATAGTCCTGATCACACAGCCATTGCTTTAATTTAGTCTTTACCTCGTGCTTGTTAAGACTATTTAGTTTTAAAAATTTGCAAATTTTCTTGTAAATATTTGAACTTATCACATAAAGCTGTCGGCTAGCGAAAGCAGTTTTATGTGAGACAGATAGACAGATGGTTTTGGCTTTGCGCATGTTTGAATCTGGTGGAGGGATCTGACTATGCACCTTTATTTCTTCAACGCATTCTGTAACAACGTGTAATCTAACGACTCATATTTGAATGTTGTTAGGTATTATGTTAAAACCATGCTATAAGCTAGCTTCACACTATAAGTAAACTTGGTGGCGATACCGACCTCCAAGCGGGCGAAGCCGCGGGCAGAAGCTAGTAAAAATATAAACCATGTCAGAGAGCTTCACAAAATTCTACCCAGTGAACTGTCTAGCTAGTACAGCAATCTGTCTCCAAACCATTGTGGTGGGCGCGGTGCTGGGAATTTGGTTTTAATTAAAACTTGGACAACTTTCGGCTCAGAGCAGCACGCCGCACATGAAATACTCGTATGAGTGTCGTCAGCATTCCGTATACATATTGTATCTTTTTTTTTTTTTTTTTTTAAGTGAGGAATGCGTGCTTATGCATGATATCTCCGAGTTTGGGGAAAACCCGTAGACCTATGTGGGACTCTCCCTAAAGGGCATACCCACTAAACCTCACTATGTCCACCTGGTCGCTTTAGTCACATCGCAGGATAGGCAATAGTATGTCACTGCAATCTGACCGGCGTTTTTTGCCCGGCGGCGGGCCCGACTTCCGAGGGTAGGGCCGGCCCTCCCCCCGTACCGTCTCTGTGCCTTCTATCTAACATAACCTAACCTAACCTATCAATATCCGCTACGAAAGTTTTGGGTACCTATTTTTTAATATTATTATTATTTTATTTTTTTTATATTATATTAATAAAAATATAAAAAATAAAGGGGATACCATCAGGTGAGATAGTGGTCAAACGTAAGCCTATCCTGAATAAAAAAAAATTAAAAGTAAAAACAACCATTAGGTATTTAGATTTTAGGTATTCTAAACGTAGGTTATTTAACGTTAGGCTTTTTAAATTTAGGTATTCAAATACTTAGCCATTTTAAACTTTCGGTATTTTAAATTTAGGTCAACCCACCATTAGGTATTTAGATTTTAGGTATTTTGATCATAGGTTATTTAACTTTAGGTATTATAATGGGTACCCAAGTAGCCCTCTAAGTCAAACACAGATGTATGGATGTTTGTTACCTTGCAAGGTATACAAGTGTGAATTATACAACAACAACCTTCTTCGTCAAACACACGTGATCTGACCTTTGCCTATTGTATAGCAGCTACTAATGGCCATTATTTAAGACCTTTACAACTGTATTCTAGTAATTGAAAAGTCGAATTTGCATTAATTATCACTATTAGATAAATTCAATATACTTTCGTGGGAATCAACAGGTAGATTTACTTAAAATCGGAATTACATTATTACTTCTTATATTATTATGGCTTATGGGAACGAAAGTCATCCTTTCCTTTTTAACCGACTTCAAAAAGAAAAAGTTCTGAGGTAATAAATAAGAAAAACAAACAAAAAAGTTATTAAGTACTTAGAATGTTGCGTAGTGGTAGAGTGTTCGATTCTCGCTTAGTGTAAATTCAGGGTAGGCAGTCCATAGTAGGCCACGGTGACCACTTCCCATCTGGTGGGCCGTGTGCTTGTCTGCCGCCTACGTAGTATAAAAAAATAGTAATCATAAAACACTGACCTCTCTCCAAGTAGCAGTAAGTATAGGGCGCTGCCCGAGCCGCGGCGCGTGCGCACAGAACGCGCGCTCCTCCCCCTCCACGCGCCTGCGCACAGCGCGCGATCAGCTCCACCCAGCGCTCCACCACCTTGTCTCTGTGGGTGGGAGACACTCATGAACACATATTGACCAAGACTTCCTTGCGGGCGAAGCCGCGGGCGGAATCTAGTATTATACAATTATACTTACATAGAAACATCAGACCAATGCAAATAGACATATTCATGCATACAAATATTTGCACTGAACGGGAATCGAACCCACGCCCCCTGTCTTAGCAGTCGAATGCACTACCGCTACGCCACAGAGGCCATACGCAAAAAAGGCACCAAACCACTTAGTCCTTGATGAAATTGTTTGCACGGTATGAGGGTGATATCTCCGCCTGGCACGTGCACATACCTACACAAATACCCAGAGGGTGTTAAGAACTCCTCCCACTTGTCAGCCTCTCTGCCGGAGACTCGTATCCGTCCATACCCAACCGGGCCGTTTTGTAGCCGGCATTCTTCACCCGCGTTCAGGACTGGAAGGGAATCCAGGGTCACCAGGTATTCTAGAGAACGGGAGCGCATCTGTTGAACGATAAGTAAAATGGTAATTGATAAATAGTGCTGCCCCCCCTCCAGGGTGACGCCCCTTGTGTTAGTTGCACACGTCTATAGACCACGGTGACCGCTTCCCATGAAGTGGGCCGTGTGCTTGTCTGCCACCTAAGTAGAAGTTAGAGGAGGTAGGACACGATGGTATCTCCCGTCTAAAATGAGCTGTCCGACTGCGGTAGTACCTCCGCCCTACAGAAGACCGCGGCCATAATAACCATCGTATTGTGTTCCCGCCGGTAAGTAGGTTAGCTAGAGCTCACTGTATCCCTCCTCTCCCTACCCCTTCCTAGCCTCCCACCTCTTTCTAGCCCTCCCACTTCCCTTCAGGGTAGACAGCACGTGTGTGACACCCTTAGTGTTGCACACGTCCATAGGCCACGGTGACCGCTTCCCATCAGGTGGGCCATGTGTCTGCTTACCTACGTAGTATAAAAAAAATGGTATAAAGAATAACAGCTTTTTAATGATTGTATTATGAATCTATACACGGCACTATTAAGTACAACTCGTTTTTGGTTTTTCGTCCGACTGTTTATTCCGGGTTATCTCTGAAATAGCTGGGCCGGTAATCAGAAGTCCAGGCAGCAATCCCTAATGCCATGGGACCACGGGTAATTAAAATTACCCGTAGTCCCGGTAATGGGTCGACCCAATGGGACCACGGGTAAACACTCGTTTTATACGAGATTTTTAGTGCGGATAGCTGATAATATAAAATTTTAGTTCATAATTATCTCGCCTTTGATTGATTGAGACAGCAGAGAGATCATAGCCAGGAGGAAGTAAACACATGCGCTGGTAAAGAATTCCAAGTCTTTATGGTGCGGCAACGAATATAGGCACCGAACCGCTTCTGACTTTCGTTTAGACCGGCTACACACACCCCGATAAATCGGCGGCAACATGGGAGAAGTGGTGGCAGTGTTGCCACCTTAGTGGTTATATTAGACTCATAATATTGAAACATTATTAGAAGAGTAATGGCAAAATTATTTTTTCTTAAGTTTGGATTCTCCAACCTGGATTCAATTAAACCACTAACAAAAACCAGTAGCCAGTAAATAAAATTTTTCACCGCTAGCCGAAAATCGAAACGTAGATTTAGTGGTATAACCACTAAGGTGGCAACACTGCCACCATATCTCCCATGTCGCCGCCGATTTATCGGGGTGTGTGTAGCCGGTCTTAGTATCGAAAGCCCTTTACAGTTCTGAGTCAGTCCAATTTCAGTTCAGTTTCATCAATGACATGCATTCAAAAGTTTCTGTTCTGACTGTATATTTGTGTTACTTATCTATCTGCGTAGTCTAGCAGATTGGACTAAATTCCGAACAGTTTGCACACAAACAGAACTGGCACTCAACTCCGACTGCGCTAGAAACTCCGCTAGCGAGCGACAGACAAGTTTTAAACTGTATCTTGCCACAAATCAGCTGATTAACTTTCGTACCTATTACAAAGAGAATGAAGAAATTCCTAAAATTAAGACGCCACTCTGGGGTTGTGATTCAGTCCTGGAGCATCCTAACATCGACTTTTATTTTGACCGGTGCTGCCATCTAGTAACATTTAGCATCACTACGATTTGTTGTACCTATTTACACAGACTTGTAATTCTTTTTCCAAAATTATAGTAGCCTAAATTACTTCTTTTTACATCGGCTATCTGCCGGTGAATCTCGTCAAAATCGGTTCAGTCATTTCAGTTATTAACCTGAAGATACAAAAAGACAGACAAAATTATAAACATGTTTTTTGGTTAAGTACCGTATATACATCCAAATGCACTTAGTAAAAAGCGGTTATTTTAATATCACAAACAGACAATCCAATTTTAATTATTTGTAATGGTGGAACGACACTTCGCTATTCGCCATTCGCCTAGATATTGTATTCGAGGAAATTCTAACAAATGACTAAACCCTCCTCAATTCGTCATAGAAGAGTGACTAAGGCGAATATTCCTGCGAATAAAGCAAATATACACGAATATGCCCTCCCCACTTCGATTTACACACGTGAATAAAGGCGAATAGCGAAGTGTGGATCCACCATAACGATTGGATAGTAATGAAAATGTTATAAAAATGTCTTACCTTCTTGCCTCGATGCAACGCTACAAGATGGCAGCACCTGAACCGAGGGTCTCTCTGCCCGGCGCCATCCACTATCCTCTGCACCAGATTCTCCACGGCACTTTCCAGCTCCATTGATATTCGACCTTCCAGCCATTTCAGAGATTAGCCGGAACAAACAGACAGAAAGACAAATATTGAAAAAAATTGTTAAGGTATTATATACATCCAAATGCGCTTGTAAAAACGCTTATTTCAGAGATTAGAACAAACAGACAGACATACTTGGAAAAAAATTGTTAGGTGTGTGTGTCTGTCCTCTTTGGGCCACCTTACACGCTGGCGTCAGAAGACCCTAGACGGCGTGCAGTTTTAGTCGGTAAGAGTCCGACATAACCTGCCCGCTGGCCGCGGGGTGGGTATCCGTGAGGATTTCCGCACGGTAAAAAAAAAAAAAAGGTGTGTGTGTCTGTCTATTTGTTCTAATCAAGGTATTTAGTAAGGAGTATAAATCAAGTTATTTACACTCCAATTTTATTTATTTTATTTATTGGTATGATGAATAGTTTTAAATATTATAGCGGGGACGTGACGTCTCGGACGTTGTGAAAAATTTACAATATTATCCATATTTCTTCTATCTTCAATGATGTATGTAATACTAATAACTTATTAAGTCGCCACTGGAGTATCTTAACATCGACTTTTATTTTGACCGGTGCTGCCATCTAGGTACATTTAGCGTCACTACGATTTGTTGTTAACTCTGTCTGTTTGTTCGCGGTGAACGCAAAAATGACTATTGTTATGGATGAAGTTGTTACGAGTGCTACGAATGACTATCGGAAGTAATACCTAATGTGGTTTATATTTGTCAGGCATGCCCCCATCCTGGGAAATACAATAAAAGTATGTGCCGGTCGGACATCACGTCGAAAATGGGCATATCACGACAACGTGATTCTAATTCTTAGTAGTTCTGTTAGACAAAATAGATAGACTCCTTGTCCTGACAGGACTTACTACAGTACCTCTGATTTCACAAGGAAAACCTTATTTTAGAATTAGAGAACAGATTATCTCCATGACACGGTACGTATTGTTGGTACTTACATGATGCCTGTGTAGTACCATCTATCTATATAGTAGTATTATAATATAATATATATGATATACTAGCTGTTGCCCGCGGCTCCGCCCGCGTGGACGTCGATTTTCGCGTTTTTTTACTATATCGCATGTTCTAATGAGCCGATTGTAATCAAATATGCTTAAGATTTTGAGTCTAACCAAGACCGGAAAATACAGAACGGAAAAAAAAATTGACCGTATGTTTGGTTGTAATTGGTTAAGTAGAACCGGAAATATGACCAAAAGCGGCCTAAAAACGAAGCGCGGGTGAAGCCGCGGGTATCAGCTTGTATAAAAAGTAGCCTATATGTTGCCCAGCACTATGAACTATAATCGTACCAAGTTTGATCAAAATCCCTCCAGTAGTTTTTGATTTTAGCGCGCACAAAGATTTGCGGACAAACAGACAAACCGACAAACAGATAAACAGACAAAAATTCTAAAAATCATTGTTTTGGCATCTATTACATTCATAAAGTCTATTAGGTACATTCATAAAGTCCCCTAATATTTTTTTTTCTCATATATCTTCCATGTACAGACACCGATCAGTTACAGATTTATTATATGTATAAATAATATAATATAAAATAAAAAAAAACGTAAGCCTATGCTGAATAAAAAAAAATTATATAAAATTGTAAAGTGGCTGTGTCTGTACATTAGAAATATGAAAAATATACTTGAGTTGTTATATGAACGATTCTGAACACGAAAATATTTTTTTGGAATTCTTGTCTGTTTGTCTGTTTATGCGCGATGGACGCAAAAACCACTAAATAAATTTTGATGCAGTTTTTTTGTTTCTTGTCAGGTCTTGGTCAGACTTAGACTTATAGGCATGTCAGATCAAATTCGGTTGAGCAGAACCGGAGATTTAGTCAAAAAACGTGAATTCCGACATCCACACAGGTGAAGCCGTGGGCGTAGGCTAGTTTTTAATACTTTTAAATGTTTTTAAATATATTTTATTTCTATATTCATTCAAGATAGACGAATGAATAAAGGAAATAATAGTAGTACAAAATATTTCAAACGATAAAAATAATGACAAACATTAGCTGAATTTTGACTTAAGGTTTATCGGAGATTCTCCGGAGAATCTCCGGAGATTCTTAAAAACCGGAGAAAAATCTCCGGACATTGAAATCGTCTCGGAAGAAAGCCCTAATGGGTAGTGTTTAATATTATAGCGGGGACGTTACGTCTCGGACGTAAATTTCCCCGATCCAAAAATTCGGGAACTAAACACAATAAACACTGGTGTGTGTGATACTTTCATATGTCGCCACTGGGGTAGTGATTCAGTCCTGGAGCATCTTAACATCGACTTTTATTTTGACCGGTGCTGCCATCTAGGTACATTTAGCGTCACTACGACTTGTTGTTAACTCTGTCTGTTTGTTCGCGGTGGACGCAAAAACTACTAAACGGATTTTGATGGGATGTTTGTTGTTCGAAAGCTCTTGGTCAGACTTAAAATCTTACGTGTGTTTGATCACAATCGGTTGAGTAGAACCGGCAATATAGTCAATAATGCGACAACAGTCAACACGGGCGGAGCTGCGGGCATATGCTAGTTTACTATATAGCTAGGCAACGATTTCAACAGTCAAAATAACATGTAATTCAAATCAAATTCATTAAGTAATTAAATTCGTTAAGTTTTGCCTTCCAGAAAGTTGTCGAAATAAGTTTTATGATACCATTACGATTCTGAACACAAAAATATTTGTTTCGGAATTATTCTTGTCGGTTTGTTTGTTTGCTCGTGAAGGACGTAAAGCCTACTGAACGGATTTCGGTGCTATTTTTTTATTAATAAGGTCTTGGTCAGACTTAAAATCCGCGGTATGTTTGATTGCGATTGGTTGAGTAGAGCCGAAGGAGTTAATTATGTTAAAAGTAATATTAAACACTAGCTGTTGCACGCGGCTTCACCCGCGCGGCTTAGATTTTTAAGGTTTTAACTTGTTTTAACTGGAACCCTCATTCTTTTCCATAATGAAAATGACCAAGTTACTTCTTGTTATAACAGCTATCTGCCAATGAAAGTCAAAACCAGTCCAGCTATTTCTGAGATTAGCCGGAACAAACAGACAGACAGACAAATACCTATTGACAAAAATTTTTTAGGTATATACACCCAAAATGCATTGTTAAAAAACGCTTATTTTAATATCTGTATTTATAAAAGAAAGCCGTGTTAGTTACCTACACTATTTATAACTCAAGAACGGCTGAACCGATTTGGCTGAAAATTGGTGGAGAGGTAGCTTGGAAGTAGGAGACGGACATAGGATACTTTTCATCCTGCCACGGGGACGAAGTATGTCACGGGTGAAGCCGCGGGATACAGCTTGTTACAAACACAAACAGATAGTTCAATTTTATTTATTGGTATAGATGGATAGTGTTAAATATTTTAGCGGGGACGTAAAGTCCCCGATCCAAAAATTTATTATGAAAAAAAGAACAAATAAACAAAAATAATTAAGTCGCCACTGGGGTAATGATCCACTCCCAGAGACTTAACATCGACTTCTAGTTTTATCGGTGCTGCCATCTAGATACATTTAGCGTCACTACAATTTGTTGTCAACTCATGCAGATATCTTACGGGCTCCCTGCTGCCATCTAGGCACATTATACGTCATCAAAGTTGACCAACGTATACTATTGCTGTTAGCCCTATAAGAAATAGTACCGACTATGTCTGGGGTGCTACAGACATGTTCCGTAGTGTGCATGTACCGTGGTTACAGACAAACAGTGGCTTAATTTGTTCCAGTTTGATAGAAGTACATTAATACCTTTAAGTATAATTATCTTGCATTTTTAATGACTAGTTTGATCACTATTATTATAATACCTAATGATAAACTGCTGGGCACGGGTCTCTTCTCCTCTAACGAGAAAGCTGAGAGGGTTTAGACCTTAATCTACACACGCTGGCCTAATGCGGGTTGGTGGATCGGACATGTCCTTAGAATTTCTTCTAGAATATGTGGGTTTCCTTCTCCAGACATGTGGCTCCAGGGAGAAGAACTTCATCACAATACGTGCTGTGCTTAGCAAAACTGTTTTCTGCATCAAACCCTTGAGCCAGCTGCCTAGTGAGAGCCTCTTAAGGTGTTGGTCGAGGCTCTTGGCGATGAGTCCGTGCACTGAAACGACTATCGGTACAATAATAGCTGAGTCAACATCCCACATGTCGACAATCTCATGGGTCAGTTCTAAAGTCCATTATTATTAAAAAAGTTCGAAGCAAAATAATTTTCACAGGTTGTATCGTAATTTGTTTCTTCTTAAATACGCTAATCGCGATGTTTCGGTTGCTTATTTGGAGGCGCAATGAGGCTGGTCAAAGTGGTCATATTTATATTGTTGCTAGCTCTCACCCGCGGCTTCGCTCATGTCATACTTCGTCCCCGTAGCACTTATTTAATCCATACATGCCCGTAATAACTTAGTTTTGCAATAATTTATGGAAATTTACCCGATTCCTTGACAAATTTGATTACTACTCTGCTCCTCTATAAATAAGCCGACAACTCAAAAATATTTTTCAATCGATCCAAAAATACGCTTCTAACAATAATAACCTCTCAACGACCAACTTAGAGTATTAAGACTCACGTAAGTCGCCACTAGGGTAGTGATTCAGTCCCGGAGACTCTTAACATCGACTTTAGTTTTACCGATGCTGCCATCTAGGTACATTTAGCGTCACTACAATTTGTTGTTTACTCTGTCTATTTGTACATTGGAGATATGAAAAAAAAACTTGGGTTACGTTATATATACAAAAATATTTCTTTTGGAATTTGGAATTTTTGTCTGATTGTTTGTTTGTTCGTGAAGGACGTAAAACCTACTGAACGGATTTTGGTACTGTTTTTTTTTATTAGAAAGGTCTTGGTCAGACTAAATATCCGCTGTATGTTTGATTGCGATTGGTTGAGTAGAGCCTAAAATTAGGTAGGTTTGTTTCTTAAGTTTGTATGCATGCAATTGCGTGAATTATTTAAGTCCTACCCACTTTTACTTTATTATTTTATTATGTACTGACGAATTGTGTAGCACTATGCAAACCTTATTGGTTTTTATGTGTTATATTTAAGTTAAATCATGTACTGTTTGTAAATTTTATAAATAAATAAAAAGAAGTAAATAAAATTCGAGTGTCTGTTAAAATAAACCCCTTCTTATCTTTTTATATCTATATAAGTAAGTACCTAGTTCTCTTTTTCACATTCCTTCGGAAAGATCAACGGGTGAACGAAATATTTACTGTAATCATTTAAGGCAGAAGTAATGTGTATTAATCTAATAATTCTTCACGTTTTGTTTTCAGAATTAGCGAGAATTCATGTTATGTTTTTTGAAGTGAAAACTTCTTTAGCGGCGCTGAGCACTTTTTTTGTATGGGTAAAAACTTTCAAACTCGCGTCAGGGTCACGTGATGCTGATCGAAAAAGCGTAAGATCGAGGGGAAGGGAGAGGAACTAGTATCTCCCACTTTTTCTACCGTGCCTGAGTGTGCTGCTCTGTTTAGGTGGCACAGGGCGCTTGCGCGAATGACCGTGTGTGTTTATGTACAGCGTCCCACGCGTATCCAAGGATGGTGACAGCTGATTGCTTGACTGTTGTGTAGTAAATACACTGTTGTGTATTCGTAAATGTGATTAAATAACAACATATAAATTGTCATATTTGTGTACGATAGCGCAATAAATAAACATTGTATTCTACCTCATAAATGATAGTACTTTTATACTTATAATTAAACACAACGTTAATATTGAAGTTTTCACTTCTGCCGGCACTCCCGGAGTGCTATTTTTTTTGTAAATGATACTCTATTATAATAAATATCGGCCTTAATTACATCACTTGTCAGTGGTACCGTTTATTTTTAAATTACCCATCGTACCACCAGGGGTATGTTCGGTTGTACGGTGGGTCAGAAGGGAAATAAACGCTTTTCACAAAATGCATTTGGATGTATACACGGTATATAAATAACAAAAATTTTGTACAATTATTGTCTGTCTGTGTCTGATTGTACCGTTAATCTCTTGAACGGCTAGGCCGATTCTGTACATCGGTTATCTGCCAATGAAAGTCAAAATCTCAGTCCAGTAATTTCAGAGATTAACCAGAACAAACAGACAGACAGACAAACATTGAAAAAAAAATTGTTTAGGTATTGTACCGTGCATACATCCTAATGCACTTGGTAAAAAGCGGTTATTTTAATATTACAAACACAAACAGATAGTCCAATTTTATTTTGTTGGTATAGATGGATAGTGTTAAATATTATAGCGGGGCCGTGACGTCTCGGACGTAAATTTGTCCCCGATCCAAGAAATATTCATGCGCAGTACGCACACATGTAATAATAGATAATAATTTACTTTGTTAAGTCGCCACTGGTGTAGTGATTCCCGGAGACTCTTATTATATCGAGTTTTATTTTGACCGGTGCTGCCATCTAGGTACATTTAGCGTCACTACAATTTGGTGTGTGGAGTGGAGAGTGAAGTGAAGTAGTGAGTGGTGTAGTGAGTGGAGTGGTGAGCCGTTTTTTCAAAATAGATATGGTTGCGATACTGACCTCCACGCGTCCGAGACGTCACGTCCCCGCTATAGTCAAAGTCAAAGTCAAAATCATTTATTCTGTATAGACCATTTTAAGCGGCACTTACAAAACGTCAAATTATAAATATTTAAAACTAGAAGCAAATGGACCACCGGTTCGAAACGCAGCCCAGACCTGAGAAGACTCCGGCAAGAAAGTCAGCGGGCTGTTTTTTTTTGGTCTATTTACAACAATTGCCTTAGTCTAGATACAATGTTATTTCGAGTAACATAGTTGAGTGAACAGTTCATTTCCAAGCTTCTTTATCATCCAAATAATCTTGAATTTTATAATAAGCTTTTTGGGAGAGTTTTCTTTTAACAACATTTTTAAATTTAAAGTTTTTAAATAAAAGTGCTATATTGGCTGCTTTTTAGGTGTTCATTACGCTTAGTTGCTGCTTGGGTGTTCAATATGTTTTTTTTTATATTGGACACGTCAACATGACTTCACCAGTCTCAGGTCCGGGGTCACCAATACAAACACCGATAAAAAGTCTTTCACTATTTCAAAATACATAATTTTCAAATTTAATAAAAACAGGTGGGTATTAGTTGTTGGAGACCCATTTGGTGCATTTGTGTGCCACAATCACTACATAGTATAAAACAAAGTCGCCTTTTCTGTCCCTATATCCCTATGTGCGCTTAAATTTTTAAAACTACGCAACGGATTATGATGCGGTTTTTTCCAATAGATAGAGTGATTCAAGAGGAAGGTTTATATGTATAATACATGCAGAAATAGTATCAGCATTGCACCCGTGCGAAGCCGGGGCGGGTCGCTAGTATGTTATAATGCACTTATTTTTGTGTTTGGGGATTGGAGGTACTTTTATTCTTTACTAGCTTATGCCAGTCTTCAATATAATGTAATTATACATTGTTTTACTTTTTTGTTGTGACGGTTATGTACCAAAAAAATTATTCTTTCTTTTTTTCTTGTTTGATTGAGTAGTAGTTTGAATAAAATTTTGTTATGCTAGCATTATGCTAGCGTAGGCAGAGCTTACAACCCCTCCCCCCATTCTCGCAATTCCCTCTTCCAATGCCCATCTAAACTCCATAAGCCCCTCCCCTCCAGGGTCGGCAGCGCGAGTGTGATGCCTCTGATATTGCACACGTCCATAGGCCACGGTGACTGCTTTCCATCAAGTGGGCCGTGTGCTTGTCTGCCACCTAAGTAGTATAAAAAAGAACACCAACCTTTTTGATCTTCTTCCCATAGTGTGTCCACATAGGAATTGAGCGTTCGGAGCTGGTTGATGGAGAATCGGAGTCCAGACGCGGGCAGACGTAGGTCTCCCCCTGGGGTCTCGCTGGCTAGCCCTGAAGCTCCTGACCCCATGGCTGCTGAGGAAGAGGAACAAGTTGAGAATGATAATTCCAAACTGTACGAAAGCAATACCTATCCAAAGGTTTTTACAGGGTTGGCAGTCTGCTCAAGATCTGACCAAATAAAATAACTGCGATAAAAACCCGTTCAGTAGTTTTTGCGTCCATCACGTACAAACAGACAAGCAGACAAGAATACCAAAGAAAATTTTTGTGTTCAGAATATTTCATATAATATAACCCAAGTACTTTTTAAATATCTCCAACTTGGGGACAAGCACACGGCCCACTTGGTGGGAAGTGGTCACCGTGAACTATGGACGTGTGCACACGCTGCTGACAATGGAAGGGGAGGGTTGGGAAGTTTGGGGTGGGGGTTAGAGGAGGGGATTGGGTGATGAGGCGGGGTGGGGATTGTGAGCTATGGCTACTCTACTTACCGCCGGGAATGCAACATGATCGTTATTATGCGACGGTGTTCTGTAGGGCGGAGGACTACCCCAGTCGGACAGCTCAATTCGGACGGGCGATACCGTCGTGTCCTACCTCGTAATTTATAATTTCGCTCATCAACCTTGCGCACTTGCTTATCATGCGACTGAGCATTTAGAAAATCACGTTGTGTAGCGAGCGTGAATGTCATGAGGATCTAACTAATTGTCAGATTTATAATATTGTCAGCCTTGTCTCACTTCCTACTTCACAGGCTCCACACTGGTGGTATTACCACTCAGGTGGCAAATAAGCACACGGCTCACCTGATGGGAAGCGGTCACCGTGGACTAGACGTGTGCAACACTAGTGGGAAAAGAGATGAAGAGAGTTTCGAGAACACAGGAGATTTTGGTCTCCCCGCTAATAGCACAGAATCCCTCCAGTGAGCTCTGGCTACCCTACTTACCGGCGGGAACACAACACGATAGTTATTATGACCGCGGTCTTTTATAGGACGGAGATTTACCCCAGTCGGACTGCAGTTCAATTCGGATGAGAGATACCGTCGCGTCCTACCTCCATTGTGTTGTGTTTATCTCAGTATTGCTTATCGAGTTTTTTTATACCACTTAGGTGGCAGACAAGAACATGGTCCACCTGATGGGAAGCGTTCACTGTGGCCTATGGACGTGTGTAACACCAGGGGTTTCACACTTTGTGTGGTACCCCTGGTGTTGGTTCAACCGAGGGTTGGGTGACAGGTGACAGGACGGCCGGCTGTCACCCTACACCCCACCATCGGTGAAGTGACACCCCCGATGGCCGACGGGGGTGGTATAAATGGGGATTTCCGGACGATAAAAAAAGGAGTTTCACACTCGCGCTGCCGAGGCGGGGCGGGGTTGGGGGGATGGGGGGAGAAAGGGTGGGGGCTGAGTGTGAGCTATGTGTAATATGTACCCTATTACTAGCATTATCTTATATCTACACTATCTTTCGTACAAACATCGATTTACGCCAATAACATACAAGTTCGAACACAATTGATTGTGTAACATGATTACACGGTCTGCGCGGGCGCACAATGTACCGCGACAGCAAAATGGCGACGATAGTCTCGCTTCCGCCGGAAGTGTATTATGTGTCGCCGGTCATGCGCACAGGTGACCGTGGCCACTGCTATCTAAAACTGTTTATATGTTTTGTGGAGAATCTGCCAGACGATTGGGACCATGACGGTGTGATAGATATGTCGGTGATGATATGTGATGGCAATGACACTTCATTTTTGCAGGTGGATAATACCTAATCATCATCATAATCGATATAGTTAGTTAGTTAGTAGATAGTTAGTTTGGAAAAAATATGTTCTAAATTCAGTCTCAAGTAAATCTCTAATCAAAATGTGAAAAAGATAATTATTTTTTTAGTTACAACATAGACCAATGATTATATTATTCGTCTATGGTTACAAAAATAAAAAATATCTTGTGTCTGTTTGTTTGTGGTGGACGGGTCCTTCAAGCGGGGCGTGAAAAAGTATTTGATGAGGCCGTCAAGCTGAGGGCCGCCACTGTAGCACTACCGGTGTATGTAGTGGTGACCCCAGTCCTGAGACTTTACCTTTAGCTTACCATCAGGCGAGGTGAAGTCATTTTGACGTGTCCTATATAATTAAAAAAACGCAAAACTACTGAACGAATTTTGATGCAAATTTTCTACTAGAAAGGTCTTGATCATACTTAAAATCTACCCTTTGTTTCATTACAATTGGTTAAGTAGGTATAACCGGACGTATTGCGAGTGGAGCCGCGGGCATTAGCTAGACGGCCTCTATTTCGTAGCGGTAGTGCATGCGACTGCTACGACAAAGTGCGTGGGTTCGATTCCCGCTCAGTGCAAATATGTTGTATGCATGAATAGGTATGTCCATTTGCATTAGTCTGGTTGTTTCTATGTAGGTATAAAAGTATGTATTTACAAAAAAGTATATAAGTATGTTTATCAGCATTCTAGAACCCAAAACACAAGCTAGTTAAACTAAGCTTACTTTGGGTCTAGGAAGCGCTGTGTAGAATGTCATAGAATATTTATTTATTTATATTTATAGTTACATACAAAATATTTAAATTATGAGAAAATATTAAGTATGTACAAATTTAAAAAAAGTTTAGGTGTCGAAGAATTCCTCCCCATCGATGTCGACTGGTAACGTACCCAAAAGGCTGGCGGCATTGCCACGTTGGATGGCAATGCCAATATATACTTATACAATATATATACATATATACTTATATTGGCCTCTACGCATTTACGCAGATATGAGTAGATAGGTATTCACCAAACACAGTAACACATGCAAATGTCCTCGACAAATCCTTGAACGAAACCGCCGCAGGTCAACGCGGCACCGAACAAAAGGATTACTCACAATTGACTAATTACAAACTATAATTAACACCACGACACAAAGTCTTCAGACACGCTAATTCTAGAAAATTCTATTACAGTTTCATATATTTAAATTTATACCGTATTAATCACGAAATAGAGTTCAAGATTTCAATATCTATGATCTTGTTATCACTTTATCTCGCGATTTCATCATCATCATCATTTTATGTTGGAACCACACTTCTATGTATCTATATTACATTTTACAATACATATTATACATAGAAACACCCAGACCAATGCAAATAGACAAATTCATGCACATAAATATTTACACTGAACAGGAATTGAACCCGCGCCCCCTGTCGTAGCAGTCGAATGCACTAAGTACCGCTACGCCACGGCGCACGTAGCGGTAGTGAAGAAGAAAGATAAAGAAAAACAGAAGAAAAAAATATTATAGGGGGTATATTTCTCTGTGTTGCGTCACCCTCTATATTTTCTTTTTGATAGTTATTCACTCCTACATAACCGGTTTTTTTTCTTTATCAACACAAAGTGTAATATCGATCAAGTATTGTAGCCAATTTTGTCGTATCTTATAAACCGACTATTGAACCTTGCTATCTTTTTCTCATATACAGGGTGAATTTTTCAAAAGGGATTGGATGGCCAAATCCGAAACTATAAGGAATAGCGAAAAATGCTCAAAGGAGTCACGAGCCCGATTTTGATGAAACTTAAAACCTCATCATTAGATTTTTGAAAAACCAATAATCCTAGCCAGGAATCGAACCTGTTGATTTTGAAAAAAAAAACACACCCTATATTATTACACCATGCGATAGTGTTGTTATTAAGGATCTTATTCTGGGAAGTAATGACATACCGCAAACTAAAGGAAAGAGCTCATCTTTAACAAAATACATTTTATTTTTCTTACATTAACTGATTAATTGTTCAAAATGTAGACCAATTCAATATTAGAATGTTGTTGATTCCGTTTAGAATATTCTCCAAAGAACGTTAAGTTTCAAGTCATCAACTGTATCTCTGTACATACGTGTCTTTGTAAATTTCGTTTTTGACATACCCCCAGAGAAAGTAACCTAAGGGAGTAAGATCCAGGGATCTCGCTGGCCAAGGCACAGGACCATGCCTTACAATAAAATTGTCGTCAAACTGCTGAATCAAAATCTCTTTTACGGCTATTATGGGCTGGAGCTCCATCTTGTTTAAAAAAAACATCAATCATTATAATCATTCTGAGTATAATTTAAAACACGGAATAGTTACGATCTTTTTTGGGATTTTGAACGAAACAAATAGGTACGTGAAACATGAATTTTATTAAATTCCAGATTTTCCTTAAATTTGCCGTATATCATTACTTCGCAGAATTTGTTCCTTAACAGCGACACTATCGCATGGTGTAATAATAAAGGGTGTGTTTATTTTTTCAAAATCAACAAGTTCGATTCCTGGCTAGGATTATTGGTTTTTCAAAAATCTAATGATGAGGTTTTAAGTTTCATCAAAATCGGGCTCGTGACTCCTTTGACCATTTTTCGCTATTCCTTATAGTTTCGGATTTGGCCATCCAATCCCTTTTGAAAAATTCACCCTGTATACTCGTATAATACATAATTATACCACATAAGTATAGTATAGAAGTGCCCCATTAGATATAGCTAGCCGTCATTAATAGGTAATACCGATATTATATCATCGAAGTATGCATAGTATTATTGAATTGTTATGTATATTTCTCTAGATATGGATCTAAAGTTAACCAATCGTAAAACATATGGAAAAATTTTCGTAACCGGAGTGACGCGGTACAAAAACCACTACTTTATAATATTTACTTGATAATATAAACTTTGATAAAACAATACCGTCATGTTAACACTACACACCTTTCTTTGCACATCTAATGGCTCCAAAATGGCTCGAAAGTTATTTGTTTTCGTAATCATTCGTTCAATCATACGTGTTATCCTGCATACGATCCCAGATTTGATAACCAGCCCGGCAAAGTACTGTTATGGGGTTTTTTCTAACATGTGGATAACTCTGTGGTACTGGTGGTACGTTAGTACTTTTATAGTGTTCTGTGGCTGTAGGTAACTTATTGAAACATTTGAAACGATTTTAATGAAATCTATTGTCTAAAATAACCCATAGATTAAAAAAATGTGTAACTTAATAGTTCTTGCAACGCAGCAATATTATTTTGCAGATTAAATATTTTTTTTAAAGAGCGACTAGAAAATGTGTCCCAGAGAGCAAGTGCGTTGACTGTTGTTTGGCACTCCATCCACTCCACCTACCCATTCGGGAAATACGTTATGTATATGTAATTTATGTGTATGTTATTTATTGTTTACTACTCTGCTAGCCTAACCTAGCCTTCTGCAGTCATGGGTAAAACACAATGGATTACGAATGACAGTCATTACGATGGCTAATGGTGCTCATTAGGTACTGAAGTGTAATGTAAATGCTCGTACCTACATTTTTTCCGTAAATAATAGTTTTTGAAATGATGTATTATGTATAAGCATATTATGCTCACTGTACGCCGTACCGAGAAAATAAGAGTTGATGGAGCACGCCTAGAAGCAACCTGTTTACTTATAGAATTGAAGACCCTCCAGGTCCTCGATTCTGTTAAAAAAGCCACTGATATGTCACTGACATTTAAAAAAAATACCATTTAATTTTGGACTTAACTGTCTTCAGTTTAAAGTCTAAAATTAAATGATATTTTATAGAGCGAATGAAAAATTTTAATGAATTCTTTTCATTTGATTTTAGAATTTAACTGTACAATGGTAAAGTGGTTTGCCTTTAGCAGAATCGAGGCCTAGTAAGTTTACCTAGTATCTGATCTCCTAAATTTTGATCCTTCAAGATCTGTATCCATATAAATCTCTGTTATCTTCTAAGTAGCGGTATTAGCTTGTCACCGTAAGTCAGCATGACTCACCATGGCTGTATGGGAATTAAGGCCATGGTTGTTAAACTGAACGACGAGATACGGTAATCAATTTGTTACTTGTTTAATGGAAAACAGTTGCTATTGTGATTGTGTACTTATGAATATATTAAATTTTACGATTTTACCTTTGAAAAGACTTAATACGTAGTATTTTATTTACAACAGTATTTTAACTAATTACGAGAATCGCGGCTTTGCCGCAATTGTCAAATGGTGATGGTGACCATTTTAATTTTTTATACTTTTAATTTATGTAGATATCTATGGTATCATCAATCTAATTTGCTCTGTAGTACCTAGACCTAGAGGCACTCATGCATTAAAGATAATATACCTACCAAAGATACCTACCTACTACGTACATCAAAAGTGATTCATCCTCATCCCTTTGGTAATTTTGAGGGTCATTTGTGGAACAATTAAAAAATAGATTTAACTTGCTGACCGCATAGACTTAGGAAAAGTATGGACGGAGTGCCTAGAGTAACTAGTCTGTGTCACAAAATGGCGGGCATTAATCATTGTGTGAGTAAATTGTAGGGATGCGAGGTTTTACCTAAATTTCCCCATTTTTTATTATTTTAGTTGAGGAATAGGGAGAATTATTAGGTAAATTTTAAAATATATAAATGAACAATCATTAAAGGTGATTCGTGCATTATTATTAAAAATTTTATTTTATCATAAATTAATGAAAATAATATTTTAGTTATTTTTTACATTATTTTTTTCATTATACCTATATAAAAAAAAAACTTACATGGATGGTAACCGTGGGGAATATTCACACGATTAAACTAGGTACCTAATTATCAAAAAAAGTTAAAAAATTCATATTAGTTACAATTTGTATTTTTGCGATTCCTAATCCCATGTATTTATTAAAAAGAAGTTAAATCACTACGGTTATCACTACTAATAAATAGTTTATGCTATTTCATCATAAAGTCATACAATTTACAGATTTCCCCAAAATATGGGGAAATTTGCACACTTTTATGTTGGGATCACTGGTTTTGTACCGAACAATTGAATTTTGTTTTGAAATATTGAATGAACATTTATGTATAATTATTAGATAAACATTAAGTGATTGAAATATTGATTAACCTGTGAAATGTGATCCCTGGATTTATTTTCTTCCTGTCACTACGGTTTTTACACCATTTCACTGCACAAGACATGTTGTATTTTATTTTTTTTTCTTCCCGCTTAAACTGACAGATCGACCGATTCGGCCGACGTTTGCCGCGAAGTGGCTGACTATGATGTGAGAGTGTGCGTGGCGACTGTATACGTATACGAAAGTTGGCTGACTATGCAGCGTCACTTTTTTGTTCCCATGGCTCCGTCCATAGTTATTCCTAGGTCCATGGCTGACCGTACTAATATCGGTACATATTGTACTGTATACAATGTACCTACCTATTACAACGCCACTAAAATTTCAATGGATATCTTAGGGATACTTAAAACTAAGATATTAGTTACTGTTTATGAATCAGACACATTTTACAAAAACATTACAAAATATTTTTGAACATTCATCAATTTATCAAATCGCGAAATGTTCACAAAACGTTTTATTATTAAAAACAAGAAAGTAACAAAACAAATACCTGTTATTCAGAACAAATCCACACAAATAAAAACTAAAAAACTTCTAAACACCAACTTCCATAGCTGCTGTCAAAATTGGCGCGCGAAGCACAAAGTTTATTTTCATCGAGGCACAGGCGTCGCGCCACACAGCCGGCTCACAACAAATGTTTGGCATTTGGACACAATGTTTACGTTGTATCTCCATGGCTTGTCGGAGGACAGGCCGGTTATTACTTGTCCATTGTTGCAGTCTTTCCGCTTTACATTGAATTGAAAAAAAGTTCTGTATTAATGATGATAATGATGTCATTGAGCTGTGAATAGTCAAAATGAGGTAGAAACCATAGGATATATTATGAAAGTCGAATAATTTAGACTCAAAGAGTAATTATTTCAGTTAGACACACATTATTACTACTTATTACATTATTTACTAGCCTGTTCCCGGTGCTCCAACAGGCACGGTATGGAGTCAAAGTTCTGTAATGAGTTTTGTTGCAGTTGCAAGAAAATAAACATTATTCGTGCATACAAATATTCGCACTGAGCGGGAACTGAACCCCCGCCCCCTGTCGTGGCAGTCGAATGCACTACCGCTACGCCACAGAGGCCGTCAAACGGTAAGGGAAAATCTTGTAAATAATTTTAATAACACTTATTGCGTTATAAGCCCATAATAATTCCATAAAACAAAGCAGGCCATGCATGCATGCTATGACAACCTGATACGCCGTTAAGCGATTTGAATAGAAACTATTTTGTTATGCTCAACTTCGAATTGTTTAAATATCTTTGGTACGGCCAGCAGCAAAATTTGCTGACTACTTACCATTTACAGATACATTTTTATATTTAGTCTGTAGTTAATGATTTGGTCTAAAGTCTGATTTAAAAACAAACACTTACCTTATTTGACTACGACAAATGTTAAATAATGAATCGGCGCGCGGCGTTCCGACCGAGATCTTCGAGGCCAAAGCTAACCTCATCTCCGAGTTGGTGCTCCTACTAAATAACTACCTGCAGTGGTTTTCCCTAGCGTCTACAATATGGCGTTCTTCAAGAAGGGCATTAGAAGGTTTTACAGGGTCGGCAGCGCGAGTGTGACGCCCCTGGTGTTGAAAACGTCCATGTGCCACGGTGACCGTTTCCTTTCAGGCGGGTTCTGTGCCTGTCTGCCACTTAAGCAGTATAAAAGACGGTAGTTGCTCCGTCAAACAGATCAGTCAAGTCTAGATGAGTAGGTACTCAAGCGGACCCGAGCATCAAATTACAATTACAATGTATACAACTGAGACTAACAAATCGACTATGATGAAGAAATAAAGCATTTCTTTTAAATATATTATCACAACTGAGTCACGTAGTTAAAGTAGATACTATATTATCAGCTAAAGTAAAACCTCTTATCGCGCGTGTTTCCTTCCAAATGTGGGTACATTCTTAGCCGAAGAGGTATTAAAAAGCTATTAGCATCGCACTTGTTCGTTGGGGCGCTCTGTTCAAGTTCAAGGCTGAGTTTTAAGGATACAAGTTCTTACTTTTGTTTACGCTTTAATATAGTATCGAAGTATGGTCAGCAGAAAAAGTAGAGAGTCATTTTCAGATTTGAAAGTTAAATAAATATTCTACGCAGCGCTATCTAGACCCAATGTAAGCATAGTTTATCTAACTTGTGTGTGTTCTAGAATGCGGATAGACATACTTATTTTAGTAAATACATACATAATTATTATACCTACATAGAAGCACCCATACCAATGCAAATAGACATATTCAAGCATATTTTCACTGAGCGGGAATCGAACCCGCGCACCCTGTCGGTCGTAGCAGTCGAATGTACTACCGCAGCTACCGCTACGCCACGGTGCCCGTCATGCCGCCAATAATTCCGTGAAAGAAATAATCTCATGAAACACATTAACACTGTACAGATATATTCAAAGCTAATTCTACTGTTGGCAAGGCGTGTGCAGAAAATATT
Source organism: Lithosia quadra (assembly GCA_963576445.1). Classification (NCBI taxonomy): domain Eukaryota; kingdom Metazoa; phylum Arthropoda; class Insecta; order Lepidoptera; family Erebidae; genus Lithosia; species Lithosia quadra. Next base: position 1,355,801 of record OY754883.1, read on the forward strand.
AAACTGCTCCAAGGCGCCGATTAAACTACTCACATTGTGAATACCAGCTCTGCCTGTGAACTAGACTGGAAACATACGACACTAAAATTTGTAAGTATATAAACGTCAGTTCTGCAGTCTTTTCAAGCTTGAAACACCTGCAGGGTCAGCATGGTGGAGTCTTGCTTACAGTGATGTTGCAAAGCGAAGTGGGCTGCCACCACTTCTTTCTACGAGCAAGTGATGCTTTTTTTATATTGGACACGTCAACATGACTTCACCTCGCCTGATGGTATAGATGAAAGCTGAAGGCATAGTCTCAGGATCAGGTGTCACCACTACATACACCGATAGTGCTACAGTGGTGGCCCTCAGTTTGACGAAGCCGGTGATAGAATGTGTCAGCTGGGGTGCAGGGAAAATACCTTTTGGGTCATTCAAACACCGTGCACCGTATGACTGGAAGAAGTATTGGCAATCTTTATTTATATAACTACTAGCTGTTGCCCGCGGCTCCGCCCGCGTGGATTTCGAAATCCGTTTCAAAAACTATCCTATCTCTCAAGTTGGATCGAACTGCACATGGTGTGCGAATTTTATTATAATCGGTTAAGTGGTTTAGGAGTCCATTGAGGACAAACATTGTGACACGAGATTTATATATATTAAGATTAAACTATAACAACGAGTACATACGAGTACTTCTACTTGATTCTAGAAGCCAATTTTAAGTTGAAAAACTTGTTATGGCAAAATGATGTAACGTCCCCAAGTAATTCGATAACAAATACCAGTTTAACAATGATGATAACGCATAAAAACAATGGAAAATTGGTGACTTAATGACTCATTTCCCCCCAATACGTTGGAAAAACTACATCGAATAATGTAGGTACATTTTAGGTAGATGCTAATAAGTATTCACTTTATACACAAATGCAAATCACTGACGAATTAATTATAAGGTCGTGTCCTCGACTGTAGAGGTCGCGAGGCGATACCTATGGTGGTGTAGGTACATACAGTCGCCATCAGTTGTTCTATCTAAGTTGCTGAACACTAACAAATTTTCAAAACGAACCTGACGTTGAAATAAATCAACTAATAATTAAGGTTTTATTTTCATCATACATACCTACATGCATATGCTCACGCTTTTTCTTCCCTCCGGGGTAGGCAGAAGCAACAGACCGCCGCTGTCCTGACATAGGTACTTCACGCGCTTCCTCTACTAGACCAGTGCCGATAGCTATGAAAATGGTAAAAAGTAAAAGAAATTTATAGTAGGATGAAACCTGTTGTAAAAGGAAGAGAATATAATAAAAATGATAGGAAAAATAAATTACGGGCGATCTGAGGTCGGGAAGTGGGGAGGGGGGTGAGTTTTAAGGGTAAAAACGGTTTATCTCGATTTCCGGCAAAACTACAAGTCCTATGGAAAAAAGTTAAATGACAAAGTTGTAGGTAATAAAGAGACCTACAACTTTTCATTTACACTTTTTTCACATAACCTCAAAATGTATGTGAAAAATTCAAATAATCAAGTTTTTGGTTTTTTATTTTTATCTTAAGCAAAACAAATTTGTTTTCCACGAAATTTGCTGAAAACTTAGCTTTTTATGTCCCACATACACTGTCATTTTTTTGATTTGAAATACTCTTTTTTTCAGCTTATTTTGACTAAATATCGAAAAACCACCCTAATTTTCAATCGAAAATTCTCACGTCAAAATATCAGCTTTTTAAAAAAAGTCAAAGAGTTTTTTGTTCTTTGAAATCTCTTCTTTCTGATAATGTAAAAATATATATACATTGCTATGGTAAATGTTCTCAGAAAATGCAAAGAAGAAAAACTCGATTTCGAAATTAATATTTTTGTATTTAGTCATTTCCTCGCTGAGGTGGGATGAAAAGTTACATGTTGCACTATAACTTCATGGTTGCACTCGAGTGCAAAGATTTTTCACCTTGTGCACTTTTGATTCCCTCGCTAAAGCTCAGGGTTCTATTTTGTGAATCGCTCGCTGCGCTCGTGATTCAAATTAAGAACCCTTCGCTTGCTCGGTCATCAAAACTGAGCATGCGAAGGGTTCTAAAAATTGAACCCAGATCTTTAGCGAGGGAATCACAAGTGCGCAAGGTGAAAAATCTTTGCACTCGAGTGTAACTATGAAGCTATAGTGCAACACGTAACTTTTCATCCCACCTCAGCGAGGAAATGACTAAATACAATAATCACAAAATAGAACCCTGAGCTTTAGCGAGGGTATCAAAAGTGCACAAGGTGAAAAATCTTTGCACTCGAGTGCAACCATGAAGTTATAGTGCAACTTGTAACTTCTCATCCCACCTCAGCGAGGAAATGACTAAATACAAAAATATTAATTTCGAATTCGAATTTTTATTCTTTACATTTTCTGAGAACATTTACCATAGCAATGTATATATATTTTTACATCATCAGAAAGAAGAGATTTCAAAGAACAAAAAACTCTTTGACTTTTTTTAAAAAGCTGATATTTTGACGTGAGAATTTTCGATTGAAAATTAGGGTGGTTTTTCGATATTTAGTCAAAATAAGCTGAAAAAAAGAGTATTTCAAATCAAAAAAATTACAGTGTATGTGGGACATAAAAAGCTAAGTTTTCACCAAATTTCGTGGAAAACAAATTTGTTTTGCTTAAGATAAAAATAAAAAACCAAAAACTTGATTATTTGAATTTTTCACATACATTTTGAGGTTATGTGAAAAAAGTGTGAATGAAAAGTTGTAGGTCTATTTATTACCTACAACTTTGTCATTTAACTTTTTTCCATAGGACTTGTAGTTTTGCCGGAAATCGAGATAAACCGTTTTTACCCTTAAAACTCACCCCCCTCCCCACTTCCCAACCTCAGATCGCCCGTAATTTATTTTTCCTATCATTTTTATTATATTCTCTTCCTTTTACAACAGGTTTCATCCTACTATAAATTTATTTTGTCTCAAAGTCTATCTGCACTGGTCTATACTCGTTTCGAGTGCTTTTGACCTGCCCTTTCTGCAATAACTCTTTTTTTTTTCAATCATCATTCAATTCATTTTTGTAATCTAAAAAGGACTAAATTAACGTTTTTTAATGTAACATAGGTATCCCTAGAGCTATATAGGGTGCTCAGTAACCACCTCTTTTCCAGGGGTAAGACAGGGACACCGTGATTCCCAAACCCGAGAGAATCATCTCGAAGCCGGAGATAGTCTGGGTCAATCGGAGTGCGAGGGAAATGTCTCTTAGGACCTTACACCCTGGCGCTAGAAGACCCGAGACGAAGTGCGGTTTTAGTCGGTTCCGACATACCACTTAACCACGAGCTCTAGTCTACTTATTTTTCAATGTTTTACAAAAAAGCGACGGTTTGAGGTACAGATAAAATGTCGTGTATTTAATTAGGTAGTAGGTAGGTAGCAGTCAGTTTCAAGCAGCCCGGTTTCGCGCGAAGCAATCCACTCCAACTTACGCTATTAAGCCCAAGTGGAACATACCATTATCATTTCAGATAGAGTTACTGGTAACATTATGAATTTGTATAGGTAAATTGTTTCGTTTTTCTTGTCAAGCATCTATTAGCACGCCATAATTCACATAATTATCTAACACTTTAGTACCTGTGGACCGCTTATTATTGTTTTTTTTTATATTGAACACGTCAGCATGACTTCACCTCGCCTGATGGTAAGCTAAAGATAAAGTCTCAGGACCGGGGGGCTACATACACCGATAGTGCTAGAGTGGTGGTCCTCAGCTTGACGGCCTCATCAAATGCTTTTTATTAATTAATAATTTGATTGATTTTTTGGTTTTTACGAGTAGGTATCCTCACCTCACAATCCTTTTTCGCGACTTACAAGAAGTTATTCCTGAGATAAAGGTAGGCTACATGCTGAGCTATTCTAAACTATAAATCAATCTATGTGCCAAATGTCATCGAAGTAGCTTATGTTACGCCTTATAAAATTACCTATCTACCAGTGAAAGTCCCATCAAACTTTGTTCAGCCGTTCCAGATTACCTTATTCAAACAGTCAGAAAGACATAAAAAATTTTCAATTGTTTTTTTTTGTGTTTTTTAAAGTTGTATTATCTACATTTTATTCTTGCATTGTTTTATAACCTGTTATTTTAATATTAAAAACAGACACTGTAATTTTATTTATTTGTAGGTATAGGTAGAAGATTCAAGTCTACCGTCAAATATAAAAAAAAAGAAAATAATGAATACTAAGGCGAGGCGAGGCCCTCCACAATGAAGTACTTAGTTGAGCCAGTTTCGCACGCTCAGATTTCTATCTCGACACAGGCCCTTATCTAGGGAACTTGCACCCTGGGGGCTGAGCGGTGGGTGGGCGAGGAACGTTACCGAAGTACAAGTTCACGCATTTTTGTACAAATGGAACAAGCAGATAGGTATTAAGAGGGTTCGATACAAACTTCTATGATATTACAACAGATGTTTATTTTTATCGGTCACGTCAATATGACTTCACCTCACCTGATAATACGCTAAATGTAAAGTCTCAGGAATGGGGGTCACCAATACCGATAGTGCTATAATGATGGCCCTGAGCTTAACAGCTTTTCACGCCCCGCTTAATGGACCTGGGACTGTAGGAGGAATGAAACGCGTTCGCTATTAAAATATTCCTAGTCTTAATGGTGCGGTAAAGAAAAGCTTATGAATATTGTTTTTAATTTTTCAATTTAATTTACCGTACACATCTTCTGTGCATGTGGGTCATCCCCCCCTCTCCTGGCACTGAGTCTCCCTGTCACCTGACCACCACACCAAATCACACTGACACACAGTAATACGATGATTAACTGTAAAATAAATAATCGTTTTCAGTTTAGTTTTGTTATCATTTTTTTCCGTTCCAATTAATAACTGAAACCCCTTAAAAACAACATACATGATTTAATTAATCTTGCACAACTAACCATAACACGAACTAGAATTTCGTTTTTACTTCTACACAAAATACAACCTCAAGTATTAGAAACCCTTACTCATTCCACATCACTCATTTCCACACCACATCTATCAAAAATCAAAACCTACACCAAAAAGTCTGTCCAAACTTTTTCGCTGCGTCATACATGTAGGAAGCTCCAAACCTAACCTACTGACATTTACCTATATCATGACGGGTTTTCAGCGATTCAGCTAAAGCGTTCAACTTGCCTTTTGATAAACTATGAATAAGTTTTTGTATAATGAGCGTAGCCAAACGACTTTTGATACCTAACCCTCTCAATGGAGTCGGATAATAATACGTGACGATAAAAAGTTTCTATCGATACTATAGATATAGCTTATTTAAATAAAGGTTTGCAGATAAGGTGTCGGGTACCTATTTGAATTTAACTACTTATAGCTTAGGTACTAACGGTCAAATTCTTTACCAGCCCACGTGTTTCTTCCTCCTACAGTCCCGGGTCCTTTAAGCGGGGCGTGAAAAAGTATTTGAGGCAAGTTGAGGGCCACCATTATGGCACTGTCGGTGCATGCTGTAACGGGGACCCCCTTTCTGAGACTTTACCTTTAGCTTACCATCAGGTGAGGTGAAGTTAAAATTTTCTTGATCGTGATTCAAACTTGCAAAGTTAGGGTCGGCAGCGCGAGTTTGACGCCCCTGGTTTTGCACACGTCCATAGGCCACGGTGACCGCTTCCCATCAGGTGGGCTGTGCGCTTGTCTGCCACCTAGGTGGTGTAAAAAGTAATCTTTTTACATTTTGAATAAGTCGTACCTACCTGCTATTCTTTCTAATTTGACAACTATAAGTAGGTAGGTAGGAACAGTATGCTGCATTGCGTATAGTCGCCCATAAAAGTTGCTGAACACTAACAAATTGATTTTATATAGGTATCTAATTTCTGTAATGTAGGTAGTGTAGAGTCAACACTATTCTAATACATTCCTGGATTTGTCATCGCGTAGATACAGACTGTGTCGCTTCCTGCCACGCTATTCAATGTTGATAAACATCTATTGCGGTTCAAAACTTGAAGTAAGTATCAACCTACCAACATTCTAACAAATTCTTGGTTCGTCATCGTCATAATCTTAATCATAATCATAAAAATTTATTTATTTGCGAATACAGGTACAATTAGGTATTTCATAGCTTAGAAGTTTGAACATGCCATATTCCACCCGTAGGGCAGGCAAATCTTCAGTTTCACTAAGTACACAGGGCATGCAAGTACATCACATACGTCTACTAGGCAGCACACATAAATAAATAATTAGAACACACTTCAATTAAGGCAATCTTAGCGATAACACCTCCTTCCGCTCCCCTTTTTGGTAGCAAAACGAGGCCATCATAGTTCCCAAACCCGAGGGAGACATCTTGAAATCCGAAATTGCATGGAATTTTAGGTCCACCCAAGGCGGCACGCGGCGTGCGGTTTTGGTCGTTTCAAGGACGACGTAACCGCCCTGCAGGCCAGCGAAAGATCCCAACCCCACTCAAACTCCTCAAACCCTCCAGGGTAGGCAGCGCGAGTGTGACACCACTGATATTGCACACGTCAATAAGCCACGATGACCACTTACCATAAGGTGGGCCGTGCGCTTGTCTGCCAAGTAGTATAAAAAACCACACGAAAAAAGACGTTTTCATTTTGGAGCCCGGAGTCTATGGGTTCTTTCTACTCCTTTCGATTTATCTTGACTTTTATATGAGCGACTGCCGTCTTACCTCCCACCAGGGCCTCGATTCTGCTAAAGGCAAACCACTATAATACTACTAACACTCCGAAAATGCTATTTAATTGTAGACTTTACCGTTATACAGTTAAAGTTCTAAAATCAAATGAAAAGAATTCATTTAACTTTTTCATTTGCTCTACAAAATATCATTTGACTTTAGACTTTAGAACGATAACAATAAAGTCTACAATTAAATGGCATTTTTTAGTGGTTTGTATTTAGTAGAATCGAGGCCCAGGTTAATAAAGCCTGCTTTCCTCGTTCGTTTATCAGCAGGTGTACCTGATTACAGATGAGACTAGCCTCGTTCACGCTCATACAACTTTTAGGTACACTTAGGTACTGTAAAAATACACTTAGGTATTCTAAAATTATACTTAAATACTTGCCTCAAAGAACAATACCACACGCTATACACGTGATTAAATCGCCCAACAGTTGTACCTCGCAGCGTTAACCATCATTTGCAATCGCGTGAACCGCTAATGGCCCACAAGTTTTAATCTATTCCTTTAACTGTTTGTTAGCACGAACAGTCCACGAATAGATTTGTGAATAGCAATAGATCTGCTCTAAGTTCTGTAATCTTCGGTTAATCTACAGTTTTGTTTGGAAACTTTGGCTAATTTATTTGATGAATTCGTAAGCCATTTTGGTGTAGATGTTTTAGAACATTGAAATTGAGAAATGGAAGGAAGGAAGTAGGACACGACGGTATCTCCCGTCCGAACTGAACAGTCCGACTGGGGTCTGGGGTAGTACCTCCACCCTGAAGAACACCGCGGCCGTAATGATCATCGTGTTGTGTTACCGGCGGCGGTAAGTAGGGTAGCCAGAGCTCACTGTACCCCTCTTCTCCCCACCCCTTCCAAGCCCTTCCCCCTTCACTTCAGAGTAGGCAGCGTGTGTGTGGCACCCTTAGTGTTGCACACGTCCATAGGTCACGGTGACCGCTTCCCATCAGGCGGGCCGTGATCATCAGGTCTGCCACCTAAGTAAAATTTAAAAAAAAAAACAATCTGAAAAAGCGGCTGGTCGTAATAGTAGGCCATTGCAGTTACAAATTACAAAACAGGGCATAAATTAAAAACAGCATGAGACCTATTCGATAAAAGGAAATATAGCGAAAATAACGAGAAAAATAAATTAAACTCGATATGAAGTACGGGGGTGCATTTTAAGGGTGAAAAATGGTTTATCACAGCACGTGTTTGGAGTGCCGAAATTCGGCGGCCTCACAATTAAGAAGCGAGATTTAATTAAAGGTGCCCGATTAGCGGCAATAGGTTCACACTCCATTACGTGGCACCGAATACAAAATGGAGGCAACTATGGGTTGTGGGTATTTTTTCACTTTTGGCTATACCTTTTGGGATCACAGTCGTGATGGCGTAGCGGTAGAGCATTCGACTACTAAGTCAGCGATCGCGGGTTCAAACCCCGTTCAGTGCAAAAATTTGTATGCATGAATATGAATGTTTGCGTTGGACTGGGTGTTTCTTTCCATAATATAATATGTATGTATTTACAAAAAACATGTTCCTATCTAAGTATGTTTATCCTCCTTCTAAAACCCATAACAAGCTAGTTAAGCTATGCTTACTTCGGGTCTAGAAAGCGCTGTGTAGAATGTCCTGGAATATTTATTCTTAGGTATTATTAAACCGCAGAATAGTCGTTAAAAGGTTTAAAATAAAAAAAACAATTGTTTAATAGCACTTTATTTTTATATTTACATAATCAATATTTTAAAATGTTTACCTAAATGTGTGCAAAACAATAACCTGCTCGACTGAGGTAACTGTCCATATCTTGTTGTTTAAGACTCGCATATGACATTATCAGAAAGCATAGGTACTTGTTCAGTCAACGCAGTCGTCAACGATCCATATTGTCAAACACACGTGGGCACAAACGGATTTCAACTCTCACACTGTACAATAGAATACATTTTTCATTTTAACATAGGTTGTTAACCTACTCTGGCTCTGAAATTAGCGATCGTCAAGAAAAAAATATGAATCATAATTTTATATACCTATCAATTTTAGGGTTAGTTATTAATTTATATTTAGAACTAACATAACAAATACTTTTTAGTGACAAAACATCCGTCGATTTAAAATCCTCAACTCATAACTGACCAAAAGTGTGAATAAATATCGATATCCGTTCCGTCTGTTTTGAATTTATCGATAGAATCGGAGTCGTGTATCGATTTTTAGTCGATTATCTGATTTATTTTTTAACGATTTGAATCTATTCATTAGGTTTAATGCCTCCTTCCACTTGAATCCACCAATCTCGATCCACATGTGGATCTGGGGATACTTATTTTACCACTTTAATCCACCGGTGGATTCATGGATACTTTTAATTACTCAAGAATCCACCAGTGGGTTAATTGAGTACTTTTTTTTCCTCATTAATCCACCGGTGGATCCTTGACTACTTTTTCTTCCTCATTAATACACCGGTGGATCTAGGGATATTTTTATTCCTTTTCAATCTACCTACGTACATAACGGCATGATTATAAATTCATTATTGTTACGGTGTTATCTACAGTTAATAAATCTTTTGTGAGTATTGACATTTCTTAAACAAAATTCCCAAGGATATCATGACTTTACCTCTGTAATAATAGTAATGTAAAGAGTCATTTATTAGGAAAGGGCTAAATATATAATAGTTATTATTTAGATGACACAGAAGCATGGAATTAAGTTTGAAGATCTTATGTGAAGATTTTGATAGTGGATCCAAGTGGCATAGAAAATATATTAGTATTTTTGGATCCCCTCACTTGTGGATCGAAGTGGCATATAATAATTATGTGTATTATTCGATCCACTTGATGGTGGATTCTTGAGGAATTAAAAGTATCCATGAATCCACCGGTGGATTAAAGTGGAAAAATAAGTATCCCCAGATCCACATGTGGATCGAGATTGGTGGATTCAAGTGGAAGGAGCCGGTTTAATCACTATTGATTTATTTTTATGAATATTATATCACAGTTTTGGGTTTTTTTTGTTGCTATTACTATGTAATCTTGTAATGTTTTGCTTTTATTACATTAAAAAATGTCAAATACACACTGAAAGGTTAAAGTGACCACGAAGACAAAAGAATAAGATTCGTCGATGGCTACCTCACACATTTAGCTTAAGTAAAAATAAGACAATTAACTTTATCGCCTATTTCAGAGCCACACACTCCAGTGTACAAACACCAGTTTACATTCGATGCCACCATGACACCTCATATTATACATATAGAATTTATATAGATATGCAGTTTTAAAATCAACACGATTGACTGCACAGTTGTACCAATGGGTACGTTGAAGAAGAAAAAATTGGAAAAATATATTTTTTGGTATATGGACCGGTCGCACTGGAGATCAATTGGAGAGGCCTATGTTCAGCAGTAGACAGATGATGATGATGATGATGATATCGTGTATACATCCAAATATAAAAATGCGATTATTTTAATATTACAAATTAGACACTCCAATTTTATTTGTATATTTACAGTTTAATTTGTTCCTCGAAAAAGTCGAGGATCGCTGACAAAACTGAATTGAAACGTTGAAACCACCTGGGCCTCGATTCTGCTAAAGACAAACCACTGATATACCACTGACACTCTAAAAAATGCCATTTAATTGTAGACTTTATTGTTATCAAGTTAAAGTCTAAAGTCAAATGATATTTTGTAGAACGAATGAAAAAGTTAAATGAATTCTTTTCATTTGATTTTAGACTTAAACTGTATAACGGTAAAGTCTACAATTAAATAGCATTTTTAGTGTATTGCAGTGGTTTGCCTTTAGCAGAATCGAGGCCCTGCTTATCGAACTAGATTTAGTGTCATGGGCATTGATATAATATAATGTATATAAAAAAACCCTAGATACACAGTCTCGAGCAAAAGTGACATTCGAATCTATCTTCAATCACACATACGTAGTTATAGAACATATTTTTTTGCAAATTCGACCTTACACACATGATTTAAAGCTCTTTTTACAAAGCAGTATATATAAACACGAGCGATGCGAGACTATTTAAAATGAGTTCTTTAGTACGCATCTTTTGCGGACGTTTTTGACATCCTGACTGTGCATCTTGGGTTTTTTGTAAATCAATGGTCATGGGTCTCGGAATATTCATTACTCTGTGGTTATTCCGGTTTTCGGCACTTGTGGAGACATATAAAAAATAGATCAACGTACCATATCGTACGTGTACATGTATAAAATCAAAAGGAAGGGCACTAGCAGTTGATTTTATATTCTATGTACATAAAGTGGTTCAAATCCGCGACCAACGAACAGACTTACACACCGCGAACTCCATGTGGACCGTAGATAACTAAATTTAAGTTTTGGTGTTTTGCCTTGTATGAAAATACATCGTCAACTTCGTTTTAACTCTATAATAACTCTCAAAATACTTTCTCAAGCTCATACTGTTGTCGATTCTGACATGCAATTTCACTAAACATAACTAAAATCTGTGAATTGAAATTTTGATTTACCTCGATTTATTTATTTCAGAACTTTTTTGAATCATTAAAATATTACCACGACCTGCACCCGATTGTCTTTTGCCTATTTTGGAAACAAAACAACGTTTCATTTGGCTTTAAAGACAACATAAAATTAAGAGATTTTAGTTAAGTTTCTTTTAAGATTTTAGTTGTCTCTTAAAAGTAACCAAAGTATAAGTTTCTATAAGAATAGTTTAACAGTAATGAAAACGTAGGGTAAAAATCCGTCAATTGGAAATGAGATTGGGCACTCGGATACACCCTGGAAGCCCAAAGATGGAAGCCTGGGTCGGCCGAAAAAACGTTGGCAAGAAGACTAAAACACTTTTGCCACAAATTGTTGGGAAGTAGGAGAGAGAAAAAAGACAGAGAGAGAAAAAGCCAATGTACTTGAAGATAAATTCTAATAAACAAAATACTCTTAGGTAAATAAAGTTACCTACTTTATAAATACGAGCTGTCAAATGAGATGTTTTGGCCCCCTAGTTGTACACAATACAGACAAAAAAGGGAAATAATACCGGTTTTCGGCAAAAATACAATTGTATTTATTCGCCTCCGAAATTCAATGGCATAAATTAATAAAATATGAGTACATTTAGATTTAGATAAGTTAATACCAGCTTAGATAAGTACCTATCACATCATCACTTACCATCGGGTGAGATTGTGGTCAAACGCGAGCCTATCGACAATAAAAAAAGCCTAAGACTTGAATCTAAGAAAGTATTTTGAGAGGAGTATATACACTATTGAGAATCTTATCAAATATTCAGCCGTTGTTAAATTGTTATTTATTTAAAATACTTTATTGTGTGCCATAACGATTTCATATTATTATTTTAATTAACGCTTAAAAAACAATATTTAAACTTAAATAGTTTGGATAACAGGAGCATTATTTAATTTTTCACACTACCTATGAACATGGTAACCCCATTATCTACACCATAAACGCTTGCAACACCAATGAAAACTTCAGAAAAACTGGATGTTGCATATACTATATACGATAGTAACCATCAATGTTATTGTTTTTTTTAATTGGACACTTCAACATGACTTCACTTCGCCTGATGGTAAGCTTAACGTAAAGTCTCAGGATCAGAAGGGTGCAAACTTTTTTTTTATACTACGTATAGGTGGCAGACAAGCACACGGCCCACCTGATAGGAAGCGGTCACCGTGGCTGTGTCACACACGCGCTGCCTACCCTGAAGGCAGAGGTAGGAAGGGGACGGGAGGCTAGGATGGGGTGAGGGGAGGAGAGGTACAGTGAGCTCTGGGCGCTCTGGCTACCCTACACTACCCTTTACTTACCGGCGGGAACACAACACGATGGTTATTAGGGCCGCTTTGTTCTGTATCTTTATTTAAAAAAAACAATAAATTCGCGGCAAATTAAAAACAATTCATCGTTGTTTTAAATAGTGTAATAAATTGTATAAAAGTAAATTTGCTCCTGAACTCCAAAATATTTATAAAACAAAAACCAGCAAGCCGCTAAACAATCATGTCACTAATCTCTCCTTCTCTTTCTAACTACCTCATACGGTGGCAATAAAAACAATGTAATTATAAGTGTTTAGATTTCATGGCGGCACTTCACTTGCCTATATACAATCGAGGCAGACATTTGCTATTTATACAAATAACCAAGGGAAGTCAAAAATTGTCATGTTACAGAGAAAATTCCTTCTTTAGACAATAAATTCCAATTTGATATTTAGTACGTCACCAAATAATATACAAATATAAGCAGTGCATTACAAACATCTTAGCTGTAATCAATTTTACCAAAGGAGTTAATTTTTTGTATTTAATTACGTCACTTGTGCTATTCTCTCACAATACTCAAGTTGACGTGAGGTGAATCCAAAAACCCTGGGCCACGATTGGCGTGCGATTTAAGTAGATTTCGACATAACGGACCCAGGTAGCGAAAGGGGATGGTATCACCAAAAATGGTGAATCTAGACAGTTTAGGTAATAAATATTGTGGAACAGTATATTTGTAAAATGGTCCATCAAGTGTCAGTCAACAAATTAATTTGTTTCACCTCTATACAACACTAAAGGGCATGTGAGTTAACATATTCTATCTATTATTCTATCTATTGATATCTATTTATCGAATTTGGCATGCTAATTTTATTTAAATAGATAGATAGATATTCGGTCGTTCAATTTCACGAATCATTCTCATTCATTCATTCATTTGATCTGCAATTTTATTTCACGATTCATTCTCATTCATTCATTCCATCCACTGCGGTGTAACTATTTGTAGCGACATAAAAAATACTATTGTCAAAATAAATAACACACGTTCTGATACACGCATCCGTTTATTTATGTATGATTCATATTACTAAACCTCTTAAACTTAACAATGTTTAAGTCTTTTATTTTATGATTCTCGTAATTGAGTACTTACGAGCATACTTCATCCATAAATTGATTATCGTATTTTTTTATATTGGACACATCAACATGACTATCAGGCGAGGTGAACTCGCCTGATAGTAAGCTAAAGCTAAAGTCTCAGGATCGGGGGTCACCACTACATACACCGAGAGTGCTATAGTGGTGGCCCTCAGCCCAACGGCCTCATCGAATGCATTTATTAGATAAAAAAATTGACTCCTTTGGTTATTTATTTATAGCCACCGTTATCAACTCAAAACCAACTATTTCCACGACTTTTGACTAAAGTTCCTTACTTCTACCGGCCGATATATCTACGAGGCGTCTCCCTCTTACTCCCATCGACTCTTCTTGCCACTCTTTCTGATTCTCTCGGCCTTGTCTTCACTGGACTGCGAGGCGGGTGCGTTGACTCCCGGCTGGATGACAGGCCGAGTTTGTTCCCAGGAATGGTCTGAGGAGGCTGTGAACTGAAACAAACAAAATAGATTCATTGAAGTAGTTCAGTAAATTAGGCAAGTTTGATTTTGACATCATTCGAACAGATAATTATACATGCTCTGCATAGCATAGCAAACGATAATTTTCCCAATGATTTACTTTGTTTATTATTTTTTTTTTTTATTTGAGAATTTTTTTTTCTTGATTTTTTGACCATTGATGAGATTAATTGAGAATAGTTAGCATGCAATTGCTTAAAATTTTCATTCAAATAACAAACGATAGCCGTATTGGAATAAATCATTGAATAAGTAATTGTTTTTGTATGCATTACAGGATAAAATCACAAATTTTCAATTTTCATTTATTTTTCATGTAATTTTAGAGTAAAGAAGGTTGGTATCTTGGAATACGGTAAGCATCACAAAAATACCAATTTGAACTTGGTATCAAAAAATATATTTATACATAGGTATATACATACAAATCACACCTTTTTCCCATTGGGATAGGCAGAGATAACATCTTTCCAAAATATATTTATGAAAAAAAATATCTGGAGACCCAATAATTCAAAATGACATTGCAAAAGCGTATGCATGGGCATACTCGCATGGGCGAATGAGTATTTTTTTTGACGTGACAACGTCTTATAAATTGGTTTACCGGGTGACACTTCAAGAAACTGCGTTACGCTCCGCTCACGTTATGCGCTCACAATGAGAGCGAGTGAGAGGCACGCGTCCCTTCCACTCGGGCATGGTTAGCCCGCCTAAGAGCGAGAGAGACAGACATAAAAAGTGAAAGGCACGCGTCCCTTCCACTCGAGCACGGTTAGCCCGCTTAAGAGCGAGAGAGAGAGAGTGAGAGAGATAGGCATACACATGTATATAAATACGTATGTATGTGTAAAGGTAAAAATAAAATTTTGTTAATATGAAATTCAGTGCGAGATTCTTTGTATAAATTAATGTTTTAAATATAATTCTTTGTATAAATAAATGTTTTAAATTGTTACTATTATTTCATCCTTCTTCCTACTATACGAATGAATATTCACATTAAAATTATTTTACCACTCAAAGTCGTTGTCACGTAAAACTTTCGCCCGTATACCGACTTTACAGGCAACCAATTTTTTTTATTTATTTATTATTTTATTGTTTTTGTTATGATATGTGTGTGTCATGTGATATTATTATTTATTGAATATTAAGTGATTCTTTTTTTGTCGTGTACAGTTACTGATACCAATCCCGCAAAGTTCCGAGAATGAATTGTACAAGATCGTGTATAGCGAGCGTTACCTGGTTATACTGCGAGCGGAAGGCTGCCTTGAGCGAGGCGAGGCGGTCGGTGGCGGGCCCGGGCGCCTTGTCCAGCGCCGCGGGCGCCGCCGCCTCCTCCTTGTGCGGCAGCCCCGGCCGCTCCTTATAGCTGCAACGGACAGACACCATCATATTCAGTCCCAAGTAGTCCCAGTCCGTCCAAAGTTCAATGGACCCCGGGCTTCGCTCCGTCTGCTGCTCCTTCATGACAACTTAACTTTCATCAATATCTTTTCTTTTTTTTATACCACGTAGGTGGCAGACAAGCACACGCCCACCTGATGGGAAGCGGTCACCGTGGCCTATGGACGTGTGCAACACAGAAGGGAAGGAGGGAGGGTTAGAATCGGGTGGGGAGTCTAGGAATGGTTGGGGGGAGTTGGGGCACAGTGAGCTCTGGCTACCCTACTAACCGGCGGGAACACAACACGATGGTTATTATGGCCGCGGTGTTCTGTAGGGCGGAGGTCCTACCCCTCGGACAGCTCATTTGGGACAGGAGATACCGTCGTGTCCTACCTCCATTGAATTCTGTCTCTTGGGAATAGAAACCGAAGTGTCCTTCAAGATGTACCACACCATATCCTACCACACATGGGTGGGTAGGTATTGGTGTTTAAACCACTCCCATGAATATCAAAATAGTATCTACCAATCAACAATCAACTTTGCTGTTTATCATAAGTAATTGTATGCAACCCCCCGTCCCTTCAACCCACTCCCCTCTAGGGTCAGCAACGTGAGTTTGACGCCCCTGGTGTTGCACACGTCAATAAGCCACGGTGACCACTTCTCATCAGGTAGACCGTGTGCTTGTCTGCCACCTAAGTGGTACAAAAAATTCAAAATTGTATTTTGGGTCTTTCACCGACTTCCCCTCCCCTTCTCCCGCTCTCTCCCTCCTTTAAACCCCTCTGTCCCTCCCCTAACCTAAAGCCTGTACTATTTTAACAGCAGCTTCACAGCTAAAACGTTATAATACATACCCCAGCCCACAACCACCGACATTCAAGTTCTTGCCCTTGCCCTTCTTGAAGCGCGACTTACGGAACCAGGACGACTGCATCGCGAGCTGCATCAGCTCTTCAGGTACTTCCTACATTATAGAAATGGTGTTATGAATTTTAAATAATACAATACGACGTTGGCATACGAACATGTCAGCTATTACGAATCGTTGAAAATCCAACAAGTTGGTCTAACTACAGAACTTCGATATCGCCAGTGGGTTGTGAAGGTCAAATGGAATATCTTCACAGAAAATATCGGAGGTCGGGCATTCCGTAGCTAGACTGGAAGCCGATCTCAATTGGATCGAGAAAAGGTTCGAAAGAACCAGTCTGAGTTGTAATTATGTCGACAACCATATAGATAAAAAAAAAAGATTTTGGTGTCGATGTAATGCGCTAGGGGTGATAATTTGAATCAATTGTGGTTAATTCAAATTCAACTATTAATAGTAATATCGAAATTCGACCGTTTCGTAGCTAGACTGGAGCCTGGAATGCACTGGAATACACAACGGCCTCTGTGGCATAGAGGACTATGCCACAGAGGCCGTTGTGTAAAGCGCCATCTCTTTGCCTGAGTTATAGGCTAAAAAGGCCACATTGGATGTTACATAATAACTATGATCATCTTATCTGTCAGGTGACATAATTTACATAATAAAATAATGAACATAATATGAAACATCAAATGTGGCCTTTTTGGCCGAACTCGCATTTGACTTGCTATTAAGAGTTGATGAGTACCTGCTGCACGCCCTCCAGGTTGCGCAGCAGGTGTCCGGCGAAGTCCTTGTCCTTGTCGCGCGCCAGCAGCGTCCAGGCGTCGCCGCGCACGCCGGCGCGGCCAGTGCGCCCCACGCGGTGCGTGTGCGTGTCGATATCACGCGCCACCGTGTAGTTTAGCACCGTGCGGATGTGCGGGATGTCCAGCCCGCGCGCTGCAAGCCAAGGTAACGACATGACATTAGCTCGGGGATTACCCCGCCAGACCGTGCGTTTTGGTCCTTCGAGCCAACTGTTGCCCGGCTCGAAGGACCAAAATAGCCACGGTGATATTATTCTGTTTGACATCGAGTTCTAATCAGTCGAAGAGATTACCCCGCCAGATCGTGCATTTTGTTCCTTTGACCTAACTCTTGCCCGGCTCGAGGGACCAAAATGGCTATAGAGGCATAATGCTATTTGACATCGAGTTCAAATCACAGTCGAAACGTGAGAATGTGGATTTCAATAGGTTAACATAGAGGAAAGAACCGGTGTAAAACTAAACCAACTTAAATGTGTCGGCTAATATGAAGGGTGGTTACGGTACGATTAGTCAAACAGAATAAGGGGCCCAGTCAAGGACGAAAATCAAAATGTTTTATCGTTAGGAAAACCGGCATTCTATTAATATTATAAGCACGAAAGTTAGTAAGAATGTATGCCTGGATATAATGTATATATATATGAAGAGTAACCTCTTCCACGCAAAAACAGCTGAACAAATCTAGGTGAAATTTGGTATAAAGATATATTTTAGTCTGAAATAACATATTTACTTTTTTACAGAGATAGATCATAATCTGAAATAACATACAACGTAAGTTACTTTTTATCACATATAGGCCACGGTAGCGGGAACAGAGTTTCACACAAGCGGAGCCGCGAGCAATAACTAGTACTTCATAAACGATAATATTTACTTGAACTCTGCAAACCGAGTCATGAAAAAAATTTACCACTGCAAAGTTTTTTTTTATATTGGACACGTCAAAATGACTTCAGCTCGCCTGATGGAAAACTAAAGGCAAAATCTCAGGATCGGGGGTCACCACTACATACACTGATAGTGCTACAGTGGTGGCTTGACGGCCTCATCACTTCAAAATATGCCAAAGAATAATCACCTGCAACATCAGTAGCTACTAATATGTTGTTCTCCTTCCTCTTAAACGCCGTGATGACCTTGTTCCTGTCGGCCTGCTCCATGTCTCCGTGGAGCAGTAAGGCGTCGTACTGCTGCACTCCAAGATTAGCTGCCGTCTGCTCAGCTTCTAGCTGCACAAAACGAAAGACTATGAATACAACTGGTACTAAAACTGGTGAAAATTATCAAATCGATAGATAAAATCGTAAATTTATATTTTTTTTTATATAGGACTGGTGAAAATGACTTCACCTCGCCTGATGGTAAGCTAAAAGCAAAGTCTTGTCACCACTACATACACCGGTAGTGCTACAGTGGCGGCCCTTAGCTTTACGGCCTCATCAAATGCTTTTTCACGCCCCGCTTAAAGGCCCCGGGTCTATAGGAGGAAGGAAACACATGCAATTTGGGGAAAAGATAATATTGAGTGAGACCGTGTTCGAAGTAGTGACCTGAGTGCAATCTTATGGTGAAAAATTACACACACTAACGTTTTATAATGATAAATTATATTGTCCGAACTGATTAGGTACCTTTTTTGTGACGAATATTAACACGCTCCCAGCGGATAGGAATTCAACTAAATTCTTTAGTAACCACGACCATTTCTCCTCTGGCTTATTGAATATCCTGAAACACACATAATTTACTAATAATAACACATTACACACTACAGAATCATATTTGCTACGTCAGACTCTATTATTGTTTAAAACACTGCACCATCTATACCAGATATAAAATAATTGAAAGGAGTAAGCCCTTTGAATGACTTTACCACTTATTTTCATGTATATTTTAGTATCTTAAGTTACACCTATATTTAAATATACATTTTAATCCCTAATTTAAAGAATAGCAACGACAAACCATAACTCTATCAACTTATTAATACGAAATATTACTTAATCACTATGGGAGTTCCACAGGGTGCTTCACTGGGTCCACTCTAAACTTAACACGGTTCTTTGAAAAGTCTCACCTCACATGCTGCATGACTAAATCGCTAGCTTCACCTGCAGCACCGTGTTGCACTCTCACGGGATCGTGCAACGCGTCGCGAGCTAAACGTTCTACTCTCCGAGGGAAAGTGGCAGAAAATAGCAAGGCCTGACGATCAGGTCGAACGTGGTTGCAAATTGAACGGACTTGCGGTTCTGGAAAAAATATTGCAGTGGGTTAATAATAATAATGCCAGAATTGGAAGGATAAAATTTTAAACAGCTATGCATAAAAAGTTTCATATAATATGCAGAGGAGGCAAGTGATGTATGAAACTAGTAAGTGAAAATACATACCAAAACCCATGTCGAACATTCTGTCGGCTTCGTCAAGAACTAAATATGTGACTCGTTTCAAATTGGTCGCCTTGCACTTGATCAGATCTATCACACGCCCTGGAGTGCCCACAATTATTTCTGCGCCGCCACCTAGGTAAACAGATATAAGATTGAAAATTCATTTTTCTGGTTCTGGATTTCACCTTTTTTGAATTCTTGGAAGGTTTTGTAAGAGAATAAAGAAAAGCAACCTTACTTTTACTGAATGTTTTCTTTTCTGTATGAAAAATCGTTCATGGATGATAACAACTAACCTCCCCCGATAGCCAACAGGGGTGATAGCCGTGAAGATTTCCGCTCGATAAAAAAAAGAGTGCAATGCTTCGATATCGCCTAATGTCACCATTGGGTTGTGAAGGTCAGATGGCAGTCGCTTCACGGAAAATATCAAGCCCAGCCAAATCTGCAGTTAAGACTGGTAAAGCGGACCCCAGACTCCGAGGTGAAAGCTTTGGATACGACTGGGATTAACGCTAGGTTGAAGAAGAAGAAAAAAAAGAGTACTAAAAAATTACGGTGCTCCCAAAATTTCAGCAAAATCTCTTTAGCACTTTTTGCACGATTTTTTTATACCATTTAGGTGGCAGACAAGACATGTTCCACATGATGGCAACCGGCTACTAATGGTATATGGCCGTATGCAACACCAAGGACGTCACACTCGTCCCGTCAATTCCTTAGGAGTCAGTTTCGCCTTTACAATAGTAGTTAAAACAATAGTGTTACCTTCCAAAGCCTTGACCTGTTCCCATTTGGAGCCACCTCCATAGCAGCAAACACATCTGATGTTGTACACCTTCCCAAATCGCTTAGCCTCCATATATATCTAAAGAAAACAATAAAACACCTAACATTGTAGACTTTTCACACACAGTTAAGTGCCATCTAAATATCCAAGTAATATCTACCGACCTGCTGAGCCAACTCTCTTGTTGGAGCCAATATGAGTCCAATAGGGCCATCGTTGGGCGCCAACTCCTTCTGGTCCATGATATGCACCAATAGTGGCCATAGGAACGCTGCCGTCTTACCGGATCCCGTGCGAGCGATACCTGGACGTGAACATTCGTATTGAAGCTAGATTTACAATTAAAGCGTCGAATTAAACAAGCTGCTGTTTAAAAAAAACCTTTTTAAAAACAAGCTTTTATTATTTACAATATTGCATTGTCATGGGACCTACATAAGTATGCCAAATTTCAGCTCAATCGGATAACCAGAAGTGGTCGAAAAATGGCTTGCAAGATTTGATTACAGACAACGAGACAGGCGAAACTAAATAAAACCTTGTAAAAGTAGCGCCTATCGAATGAAATGATATAGGGTGTTTCTTTTTTCAAAATCAGTGGGCTCAATACCTACCTGGCTAGGAGCATTCATTTTTAAAAATTCAATGACTCAGTTTAAGTTTTCTTTCTAGTAAGTAGTAAGACTCCTGTGAGCATACTCTGCTACTCAAATTCGCAAAATTTTGGAAAATACATCCTGTATAAGGCTGTTTACGCCCCGTCAAGCGAGTACAGGTGACACTAACCAATAAGATCTCTGCCCGAGAGGGCGGCAGGCACGCCAGCGGCTTGCACGGGCGTGGGCTGCGTGTACTCGGAGCGACGGATGGCGCGCATCAGTTGCTCGTCGAAGCCAAGGTGAGCGAAGCTGCTGACTGGTCGCGGAGGATCCGGGCCTGATAGCTAGATGGACAATTATATTAAGTACATATTATTTTTATTTTTTTATTTTCATACTAAGTAGGTGAAAGATAAGGACACGGCCCACCTGATGAGAAGCCATCACTGTGAAGAGAAAGAGGGGGGGGGTAGGAAGGGTTGGAGAGGGGGGGGGGGGGTAGGAAGGGATGGAGAGGCTAGGAAGGAATTATATAATAAGGGGCGAGCAGCAATTAGCTGGTGTTAGTTTTAGCCATTGTTTGGGCGAGATTTTTTATTTGATACCGAATTTTTTTGCCATTTTCAGTACAACCGCCTGCTTTCGTTTTCGGGAGCATCTCCCAACACATGGTACCCCATAATGTTATCCATTGAAAGCAGTTTTCAATTAAGTTGTTAAAAACTAAAATTCAAACCTTGACTCCTAAATTCTTCTTCAAGTCCTCAACCTGCTGTGATGTCAACAACTCAATGTCTTCATGTGGTGTGTAGAAATTCTTCTCAAAAGGCTCATATTCAATCTCTGTATGGTCTATTGGGGGTAATGGGTCAATGAACTTCTTTTTCGGTGGTGGTATAGGGTTGCCATCCTCATCATATTCAATTTCTATGTCTGATCCATCGTCACCATGGTTCAGGGGATTTTCTTCCATGTATCTGTGGGATTTTTAGCAGTTTAATTTATATCGAAATATGTCATTGATCTTTGTGATGTATTCTATTTATTTTCCAACATTACACAAATAAATTGCAATAGAATCTGTTGAATATCCTCTTTTCAGTCACATATATAAGCAGGCCTGTTGCCTATAAGGTCTGAACTCTGTGCTTCTACTAACAACATCTTAATAAAAAACCTAATATCACTTAGTGGGATTCACAAGAGTAACATTGGCTGCAATTATTACCCAATTTTTTAGTATGGTATGCCCATACCATACGAAAAATATTGGATCTTGTACTTCAATTATTTATTAGTTATTACAAGACTGGTACTAATAAATAAACAGGGTTGATACGTGAACTAGTAATAATGCTGCTGCTGCTATACAGTGGAGGGGTCTCCTTCAGTCTATAACAAACTATGGTCACTTTGAAACTCACTTATAATAACTCTCTTCATCATCCATCTCATCAATATCCCCTCTGGTCCCTCGGCCACTGTCTCCTTTGCCACTGACAGCATTCTCCTTGCTGGCCACCAGGTCCTTTGCAGCCTGCTGCTCCAGACCTGCCATGTACGCATCTAAAGGATCTTCTTCATCTTCTTCAGCCTGTATAAAAGACAGTAATCAGATTTTTTTTTATATTGGCCACGTCAATATGACTTCACCTTGCCTGATGGATCCGGGACTATAGGAGGAATGAATCACATGAGATGAATCAACTGTGTAATTCATAACTGTAAAAAAATTGGTGTGTACTCAATGATGACTAGAAGTAAGCGCCCCATACTTTGTATCACTTATTTATTACATTTAAGTTTACCTGTTGACTATTAAAAAAGTTTTTCTTGTTTATATTTGGTGTTGTTTGTGTTCTTAGTTGTTTTCTTAGGAATTTTTTCTTAAGACAATACTTCTACTCTTTGATGTATGCAAAATCTCATGCCATTAAAATGTTTGGAAATGCTCCAAATTTGAATTCAAAGATTCCATTGCATACAAACATAGGTACAACATGCCAAGTTCATAAAAATGTGTAATAAAATGATATTTGTGTAGACTAGTCCAAAAGTATAGTAAGGAGTCATATAACCTGCATTCATTATTTATAATAGAAGTAATTCATCACCTTGGAACTTGAAGCGGCATCATATGTGGGGCTCCCTGGTGCTGGTATGTATGCTAACGCTGGCGTTGGAGGCTCATCATCTTCATCAAAGTATCTACAAAAGTGTATCGCATTAACAACTACAGACGTTACGAGAAAACAAAACACTAATATGAATAGCAAATTGCTCTGGAATACGTAATTATTAAAAATGTGATAAATTCCAACTCACTCGTCTTCAGTCTTAGATCTCTTCTTACCGAGCGTCCCCAAGTTACCCGTAACGGCATTCTGTGTGATTGCATTCATCGTAGAATACCCTTGTTTCGACAGACCAGTGGCCGGCGGCGGAACTGCGTGCATCTGCGACGAGGGAGGTGGCACGGCATGGAGAGATACATTCGATGGATTTCGCTTCGGCATTGTAAAACCAGCGAAGCCGAAGCCCTTGCCGCTACTTCCACCCGAATTATAACTCATATTGTCGTTGCAAAAGCCGCCAGATACTAATGAAAACACCCCGCTATGAAGCTATTTTCATTAAGGTTATTTAATGATGTTTACAAATTTCTCTGTTACATCAATTAAGCTTAAAATTATAGCTAAGTCTATCTAAAGTTCATTATTAATACTCCTAATAACAAGATTAAGCTTTTTCTTAATAAAAACAATTTTAATTAACTCCGACGAGAAAACGGCGATGACAATCACATTGACATATGTTTGATGAAATTACCAGCTAAGAAAATGACTTAAAATGTTTACGGTTTAAAATAGGTTTCTTATGTTTGTTTACGGTTTGTTTTAAAAAAAAAATAGAAGTGTGATTTGATAACTCCTATCAACCAAACAGTTTGTGAAAAGATTAAAAATGAAATATGAATCATCTCATCTATTATTATCCTCAGATTCCTCAGTCATTCATTTTCTTTTCAACAGTGCGAGAACGAGTCAGAGCCACTTTGGAGCCACGCACGAGTCAAAATTAAAAAAAAAAACAATTTGACTTTGACATCAGACGTGCCATGATCAGTCAAAAAATAATAACAGGAAAACCAAAAGAAAATCAAAATAACTCGCAATAATCATTTCTGTATTTGATAAAAATGTATTTCAAATTGTGTGTATTTCTTTTTACGCTTCTCACTGTAACTAATGTGGAAGCAGCCTCAGGATACGACTTTGGAGACTTTTTAGCAACTGTATTAGGAGTTGGAATCGCCGTCATTGGAATTCTCGCATGTTTGGGTAAATATGCGAGACAACAAGCACGGAATGAGTTTCTTTAGTACGCCTTATCGTAAGTTACCCTCACTAAATTATCTATATTAAATAGAAAGTTTGGCTTCTACCAAATATATTATCTCTAATGTAGCAGAAAAGAAAATAGAAACCAGTTATTTAGCCTTGTCAGTGTACAATAATTAAAGATAATTAGTATTGCCAGCAAATAACAAACACCTGAATAATTAAATTTAATTCTAATGCCTATTTTTTTTTCAGCCTAAGCAACCTAACAGAACTACAAACATGACCAAAAAGGCCAATGATTCATATATCAAACTCGAATACCTACAACAGTGTTTTCAAACATTCTCCAAAATGACATACATTCACCCGTTTGCTATGTAATTGTTTGTGCTGATATGTAATAAAGCAAAAATTGAGATATTTTTGTACTATACCTTCACTATATGGTGGATATTATAGCTTGTAAGGATATTTTTTCATGTAGAATTATGTAACTTGTTTTCAGATATAGGCCTAATATAATGGAGGCAACATTCCTATTCATTATGTTATTGTATAATTTTTTAAATCAATTGGAATTACTATTATATTATTGTTTCTAATGAAATTAATACCTAATGTGTTTTTGATCTGATTTATGTATGTAGATTGGTTTTTATCTGGAAGCAGTATGTGGCAATCATAGTACCTATGATTTAAAAAATAAACTCATTATATTGCATAAAAATAGTAAACTATTTTTTTTTTCATATTGTAGTAATTTCAATAATATTATAAATTTGTTTCTTTAATAATGCATATTTTTATTTATTCTACCTTCGTTTATACGAAGTCAGCGATACTGTCCGAAGTTCAAATTTTCCTAGATGTGTAATTCCCCAATGTTGTGTACAGGATGTTCTGACTGTACTCAAGTTTCCGATATTAATTTTGAACATGTTTGATATTATATTGTGAAACTTGCACTAGACAAAATTCTTGTTGTTTGGAAAACATGAGAGAACCTGGAGGTATGTGAATCACACAATTGTGATTTTGTTAAAATCGAAGTGCTAAAAAGGTATGTTGTATCACAGAAAAGTCAAGCTGTTGTAAATAATTTATAATAAAAGAAAACTTTGTATATCCAATTAAGGGAACACAATTCATTCTTTCTGCAAACCAAACATGATCGCATTGTTTTCACTTCATAAAATTAGTCAGTTTGGTATAACTTATTCACTATTATTCTCTAAAAGTTCTATTTCTTTGATAATTTCATTCTTTTTGGACATCTTTTCTTTTTGATCCTTGTCGGGATTTTTCAAGAGACCAGATTTTATTTTTTCTTCAAGAGTTTCAATGTCTCTTAACTTTTTTCTTAAGTTTTTGAGCCGCTTCTGAGGGTCAGCGGTGGGGGAACTTAGTGTAACTGGGGAGGGATTCGAGAAAACTGGCTCCTGTATCTCACATTTGGCAAGTTTATCAGCAGCTTCATCCGCACCTGGAAAAAGGAAGGAACTGGGGATAAATTAAAAAGTAATAATATGACAGTTACATGTATTAATAAGCCGTTACCTGAGTCTCTGCCTATGTGGACCTCCACAGAGGTATAAAAATAGCTTATGACCTATTCTCAGAATACAAAAATTTCATAAGTATTGGTCAAGCCCTTTCAAAGGTACTGACATGGATAATTTTTGTTTTATTGGCTAATGGCTGTAGCATAAATCTTAGTTTGTAACTAAAAAAATAAAGGTATAGATTATGTATACCAGTCACGTTGTCACTTGGTAAACATTTGCTACTGAAAGTTGCACCAACACTACGTAGACAAATGGAGAGAAAGTTCAACACCCACTGGTTATTAAACAAGTAGGTATGCTCTAATAATTATGAATAATATACACTTCTCTGAATTAACAAAACAAAGGTGTTTAGAAATCTACTGTATTTTCTAACAATATTAATATCAATGAAAATATAAATGAAAAAATAAAATTGAAAAAAAAAATTGTTTCCATTAGAACTGGCAGAACATAACTGCCAAAGTATAGTTGAATGCCCTTTAAATGAAACAGATAGCACAATTAAAAATAAAAAGACCACAAACCTGTCTTCTTTTTTTTCTTCTTTTTATCAACATTGATGAGCATGCCTGGGATAAGCTGGACAGCGCCACCATTCTTCTTCTTAGTTTTCTGTGCTTGAGCGACTATTTCTGGTGTCAGCCCCACTGGCAGACCAGTGTTTTGCTTAGCTTTAAACTGTTTACCCTTACTCTCATATAATGGGACCTCTTCTTGCGGAACATAGCCGTCCTTGATTCGTCTAGGCTTACGCCAAGTTCCATCTGGGCGTTGTGTCGCTGGGATGAATTTAGCCCCTGTAATAAATTAAGATGTGAAAGTTTGAGCTATAGTTTGAAATTTTCGTACTTTCAACTCCTAGTTATAGAAAACCAATGAGTTTTTAAATAATTGAAAGCGAAGCGTGATGATACGGACGTAAACTAAGTGAACTGCTAGAGTCGATGCTACAATGTTTCGAAGCAAAACTTTCACTACGTTAGCAGTGGTATATTCAACTCGTGAAAATATGGAAAGCCAATACAAATATCACGCACCCAGAACAGCGCAAAATTTCTGTCTAGCTACCTAATAATAATATATGCTCAAATAGGATGGATGTAATACTGCTTACCGTCAGCATCGTGCTCATAGGCTGTCGCTGTGGCCATTATCAATCATTGATCCGTTAAGCTGTGTTTATGTAAATTTAAAACTACTCAATCTGGATCTGGCAAGCCTTACGGAATTAAAGTCTCGGTGCTGTGCTTTAGTCGCTCGCTATAGCTATTTTCGTACACAACTATTTTGACAATTTGACAAAAAATATATGGACGAATGAACTAATGAATGAATTGCACAGACAAAAAATGTTACTATAAAAGGGTTAAACGCGTAGACAGAGTCCTTCTCTGTCTACGGTTTGAAGAAAACCGTAACAATTATTTTACGAAATAGACAGACACAGCACTATTTTATTTACTTATATTTTACGATCAGCTAATGAAATGACAGTTTCATTCAGGCAGATACAAATTCGAAATTGCTTGTACATAACATAGACCTATTTTGTTTTGATTAAATATTTTAACAACAAATTAACACCATGCCAAAACGAAAGAGATTGTTTACACCGTTAAAAAACAGAGTCAAACACAATCTCAATCGAGACAGCAGCGATGTTAGAGGTAATTTTATAATCGCACTTTCTATTTCAATGACCGTGTATTATATTTCTTTATTTGTTACTTTTACTTTGAGAATTAACCTGCCATGTTATCATTACTTTTAAAGGGACGTTTATACAAGTTATTTAATTACAAGGTGATGTTATACGTAGTCAGAAATCAATACCTGGCGAAAGTATGTGACTATACTTCGCCACGTATTTCGATAGCATAACGAATACAAAACAAAGACTGTTGGCTATAATTGATTACTTCCTTCTTACTTAACATTATTCAACTAAAAATATTGCGAAATAAAAATAATATGACATTTTGTGTAGACAAAGGAAATCAATAGCTTTGTTGCTGTTATTACAAGTTTCGACTGGATAGTGAAATACGCGAAATTAAGTTAAGTTACAGATACAACTTGAAAGTGTAATCAATAGGCTAGCAATTCTGTATTTTTTATACATATTCTCATATCATATCGCAATCAATTTCAGTTCGTTGCCTCTTTTCTTTACCACACCATAAAAATTTAGAATTCTTTACAGCACATGTGTTTCCTTCCTCCTATAGGCTCGGGTCCTTTAAACGGGGTGAGAAAAAGCATTTGATGAGGCCATAAAGCTGAGGGCCAACACCGTAGTAATATCGGTGGATATAGTTTATCCACCGATCCTGGTCCTGAGACTTTACCTTTAGCTTACTATCAGACAAGGTGAAGTCATGTCGACATGTCCAATATTTAAAAAAATATAACTAAGTACTTAAGACAGCCAACTTTGAAAATATTCAATGCAGTATTTTTACAGTTATGGTTGAAACTTCATGGGATCTAGATAGTACATTCATTTTGAATCAGATATTTTATAATTATACGTAAACGTTTCTCCAAAACGTCTGCATCTGATTAGAATATGTACGCCTAGGTTGGTCTTTACCGGGTTGCCCATTCACCCTCGCCTCATATTTCGTCAATCTTCGTGAACCATAATGTATGTACTTTACATGGACAACTACTAGGTCCAGTCCCAGTGAGAAGTTGGTGGAAATAGTCTTTTAAGATACATTGCAACACAAAAAAAAAACCAGGTTCAAATAGGTGTTGTTGTACCATTACTCAATGAAGGCACTAGGTATCTGGACTATCACTAACAGACAAAACTATTATTATTCTTTCAATCTGGTAGTAATATAAAATAAACAAATGACGCTGACACTAAGCTCCTAAAAACCTACAAACATCTTTTTTTTTACTTATATAATATCATTGCCTACAAAAACAAAAAAACTAATTCGAAGATTTCACGTTGCTTGTTTTTTTGTTGGGTTATATCAGCACTGTATTTAACTTTCAATTGAATTTCCGCAGGCATGATTCACTAATATGGTGGTAGTTTCATATCTTCAACTTGTAATATTATCCCAAAGTACCTACCTGAATTTTATTTATTTTAGTGGGTGTTACTAAAAAAATATTTCATGTTGCGTAAATTTAGATATAGAACATAGAGAAACAAGGAGCATCGTCATAGTAATTGAACTACTTTTGCTGTGATGATGAATTTAACTGTGGTTTCAGAAGTGACAACAGCTCGTGGAAGGCTTAAAGGTGCATTGATGGATGTACTGGATCCAGCAGGGGACGACTCAGACTCATCATATGACCAAGCTGCATACAAAGACGACAGGTTTGTATGTTGAAGATGTGTACATGATCACAACTTATATCGGACCTTCGCATACATACATACAGATCACAAGATCACGCCCTTTTCGCATTGGGGTGGGCAGAGACAACATCTTTCCACTTGCTACGATCTTGGCATACTGCTTTCGCTTCTTCAACTTCCATAATTGAAGAAACGAAAGGAGTATCACCTTCACCACTGCCTTTTTAGTTAGAAGTCTGGGATTCTATTTCAGGATTGAGCGATATTATTATGTTTACCTGGGGAACTCTCACCTTTTTACTCTGGAATCATACCCAGATGGTGGCAATAAGGTCAAAAAGTGTCTTTCAAACGTCCTAAAAATGTAGCGTCTGTGCAAGATGTAATTCTCTTCCATACATTCCTGTTACACGTCATCTCCTTAGTCACACTTTTCCATATAACCCTCTCTTATCCATCTATCTTTTCTTCCCCCTACCTCTACTCCAACAACAGTCCCTAAATCTATTGATACTATGAATGTAGAGGGTTGATTTACTTATTTTTTTTCTGCAGCCATGATCAAGCATCGGATGAAGATGACAGGTTGAGGTCAAGAAGACGGTCACCACAGCGGCAGTCCTACGTGCTGAAGTTATTTGACAGAAGTGTAGACTTGTCACAGTTCACCGAGAGTTCAGCATTGTATCCCATATGCAGAGCATGGATAGCTAACCAACCAAGAGCAACTTACAGTGATTTTGGGTTAGTGATAACAAATTTAAATTTTTAACTCTTGATTAAATTCATGGCTTTCGTTTTTCATATTAGGCCTTTAAATTCAGTGAAGTCACGTGATATGCTAGCTATAGAACCGCGGTAGCCTAGTGGTCTGGGTAATGGACTGCTGAGACGAGGTCTCGGGTTCGATCCCAGGTTCACCATGGCACACATCAATGACTTTTCGAAGTTATGTGTGTATTTATCGCAGGTTTATAAGTGCCCGGTTAATAATAATAATAATAATAATAATAATTTATTTATTTCGATAAGAAACACAATGTAATAAACAAGAGTAGTAGTTACATAAGAATAATTACATTTGTGTAATATTAACAGAGTTATAATTATTATTTACTAGAATATTGTTTTAACAGTTAGTAGTAACCCTGCCTCTTAAACTAGGGCAATAGGCTCGCCACCTATTACATTGGGACCTAAACATAAACTGGCGAAATGTGGGTGCTAGCACCTCTGCCTACCCCTTCGGAGATATAGGCGTGAGTTTATGTATGTATGTAGATTTATGTATAGTTGACTCACCAGTCTCGCCACCAGCATTTTTCAAGTCCTCTTCAAACTGTGCCATGCGTGTATTGAATGTGGCAGATAACTCCTCAATGGAGCTAAGCAAGTTAGCATATAGATCCATTTGTTAGATGTTAGATGAGATTGGAAGTACAGTAAACTGGAGATCAAGTGTGATGGTGCACTAAAGGATATGGGGGGTTTCTAACTATGATTTATCAAAAAGTGGGTATTAGAAGAGCTCTAAAAATAAGTTGTGACACTACACACAACTACCCACAACTAATCAAAATTATTACCTAACTAATTAATAATATTTAATGTTTAAGTTAGTAAATTTCATGAAAAAAAAATGAAAGCTGCGTACCTTTTCAGTTTAATTTTATTTGTTGATCAAGATAATAATAAACCCTCTAATTTTCAATCAGGGATTTTTTTTTATGTCGGTCACGTCAACATGACTTAACCTCGCCTGATGGTAAGCTGAGGCAAAGTCTCTAGAATGGGAGATTTCGAATTCGATACAATATTTTTCCAGTTCTGTGAAAAAAACATGCTGATATTATCACATTATTCTGGTTCCAGTAAAGACGAACCGGAACCGGAACACAACGCCGAGAGCGTCGAGCTACCTGGCCCAGAAGGGCCCATCGTCTCCAAAATACCTCCGCTGCTACCTGAGCAATTGAAAGCCAACAAAAACAATATTAATCTTAATTATGTAAGTTTATTGCATATATTTGATATGTGCTTGCATAAGAATGTTTCAGCTCGAAAGGGAAAGTACCATACTATCGCTTCATATCTTAACTGCTGTACTATATTTGTACGGTCAGTGACTCCAACGGCGACCTTTCTTTTTTGTTTACTCTGTGTACAAGTGATTGACTTTCTAGTGATCAGGCGCGGGTTCGAATCCCGCTCAGTGCATTTTTTGTATGTACGAATAGGTTGTTCATTGGTTTAGGTGTTGATATGTAGGTATTTACAAAAGTATTACTTAACTTTATTCTGCATTATAATATTTGCTTACGACATTCTTTTACCCATGATACAAGTGCTTGTGATATTAATTTAATTCATACAATTCAATACCGTATGACTAAATTAATTCTGTATGACACTTATTTTGTACAACACTAATTCCATACGACAATTATCCCGTAAAACACCAAGTCCATACAATTTGTTAATTCCAAACCATGTGCTATAGCGCGAAGCCCCGCCACCGCCGCGTGAGCAGCTGCTAGCGGCGCACGCGGCCCGCTGGGGCGCCGTACGAGCCGCCTGGCGCGGGCAGGCGGCGCGAGCTGAGGCCCGCTATGGCGCTGCGCAAGAGCTTCTCAACAAGATTAACGTCAAGTGAGTGTACTTGGAACATCTTACAGATTATATTATCCGTTATCTCGACCACCATCATTACATAATTTAAGTTGGAAAAAGAGAACACCTAGGACGGGACTTGGTCCTGCCACCAATCCCCTACCTTACACATTAGTCCCTAAGTTCCTTCACTTTGATGCCCGGTATCCACTCACATACTGTCTCTTGATTTAGCTTATCTTGGTTTTTTGGCGAGCGACTGCTGTCGTATTGAGAGGAAAGCAACATGAAAGTAGCCCATTAAACAAAAACCCTGAAAATGATGTCTCAAACTACTAATTAATACTAACAATAACTTCTTTGTTCCAGCGCGATATGAAAAGGCTGCGCGTATCAATCACCTCATAGTAATTTAATGAAATTTCGATTTATTTACAATAATTTGTATAGTTGATTATAGATTTAATAGGACGCAATCGTGTTGATTTGACTATTGTAATGATAAATGAAAGAATATGAACGTTTTATAATATTTTATTGTGTAAAATAATAATTATAGTTATTATTTTAACTAGGCACTCTTGTGTTTCTTTTTATTCCCTTCCCCCTGCAGCTGTGGGCAGTTTGACTGCTTGTGGCCTTTTTGATGGCATCTGAAGCAAGACTGAAAAATAAAAATTAAAAATTATCACAAAAAATTTTTTGCAAAGTCTTATTAAGACAGATTGGTTAACAATTATGTAAAAGGAATTCTTAGTAAGATGTTTAATCTGTGTCGTGACACTCATCACTGTATCTATTGAAAATTTATCTAAAAGTTTCCATCCACTATAAAACATGTGACTTTATTACATGGGCATTACATTCTAATGGATCTTAGATGGGCTTGTTATTATTTTCTATGAAGACACTGGCAACCAGACAAATGATAACCATAATGCCTATGGGCTCCTTTGATCCATTACCCCAGATGTGTAGGTCATTTACGTTGACATATTTTTGAACAAAACTCACCTGACTACCAACAATCACTCCACAAACATGATTCCTCTTTTGACAACACCTGTCACACTCTTTACAATGAAAGAATGTAGACTTGACGCAACGCTTGCAAAGATCGCAGTGTACATAAGTCATGCCTTTCTTGCCAGTACAGCTCTGACACTTAAAGCAATGCTTGTTACTCGCTGCAACAAAGTACTTGCAATTGTTGCATAGTTTATAGTCACTGTCATTGGACAAGTCTATCGTACGTAACGGCAGGTTTGTAAAGAAACGGACATGAGATCCGACTTTATGGCCATCTTTAGATTTGTTCTGAAATTTCTTGTGGTTTATGTATTCAATCTGGAAGTAGATAAGGTTAAATTAGAATGCTATCTATTGGTGGTGTTATTATTTCAAATGTTCAAGTTCGAAATAAGGTGGGCTTAATAATAACTATAACGGTAGAGGAAGCTCAATCTGGGAGTCTTCAAGTCTAGAGTGAACAGGTTACTTCTAGGTAAGTGTGCTCAATCATCAACCACATCATTACCTAACAGACATGTGCTCAAATGCCACCTATTACACATAAAAAAAACGCTTGTGAAGTGTATAATAATAATAGTTTTAAGTATTGGGCATTCTGTCAGAGATTTCTCAGTGACAGAAGTCAGAAAAAGTGCCCTATTAACGGTAAAGTACGGGTCCCACGACCTGATCTACCACAGGCAAGACCGCGCCGGGCCAGGCCAACAGCGCGTCGACGCGTCCGATGAGGCCCGTTGTCGTCTGTTGTCGCCCGTTCGATCCATCGGGAGTCGGTAACTTCAAAGGCGCGGCGCAAACTTCAAAGGTCAATAAACACTGAACAGAGTGAACAGAACGGACCACAACAGGCCGGCACAGGCTGTGGGAATGCTCAGTACGAGCCGGCACGGGCCACGACAGGCGCATCGACGTATTCATTTATTTTATTTATATTTTTATGAACAAGCAGCTACAAGCTGATGTGTTCACTTCTAGTGATAAAATGTATGTGTCTCTTTTTGTTTTAACTGTCCGTCATTTTTTTAAGCACTGAATTTTCTAGTTGTAGCCAGTTATCAAGCCGATTTTTGAACGAGTTTATTGTGGTGGCAGATATAACTTCCTCTGGTAGTAAGTTCCAATTATGGACCACTCTATTACTGAAGAAGTGATGAAATATTCTGGTGCGTTTACCGCGCGTGGGGCCGCGGCTTAACAGATCCTTTTATTACACCTTCAGTAACTCCACAGAGTATATAGATGTATACCACCACATTAAAACGCAGTTTACCTGAAAATCGTGCATCTTGATCTCTGGTGCTAAATAAGTGATATAAGGTTCGGAGAAGTACGGGAATGCCCACAGCACTGGTAGTAATCCTTCAACAGGCTTGTCACAGACTGTCTTGTATAAATCGGTGAGCTCTTTAAGAGTATGCACAAGTGGTTCTACGCGGCCGCCGAATGGTGGATCCATTACTATGCAGATGCCACCTTCACTGTAATTGAGAAATTGAAATTATACATCTTCTATACAAATAAATAAAATTGAAGGGTCTGTTTCAAATATTAAAATAACATTATTTAAATTCTTCTTCTTTCGTGTCAATGATTCACTTCTTCAAATTATTCAGGCATAAAATTCTGCCATCTTAACTGCGCTGTCAGTGGCCTTGTTAAGGTCGTCTTGACTGCAGGGAGTAGGGCATAAGGGGCATGAAAGTAGGTGTGTCATGGACTGCACAGTCGCACGCGGTCAAGCCAAATAAATGCATATGAGTGAATGTCAAATACATGTAACAATAATGCTTGAATTAAATACTGTTAGAATTAAATTAAAACCTCAAAGATCAAAATTCACACAGGTGAGTTTTGGGGAGACATATAATTTAAAAGTTTGACAAAAAATGTCTTTGTCAAACTTAGCTAGAAAAAAAAAAAAAATTTTAAAAAGAAATCTAATCTCTTTACTTCATTCCTCATTACTACTACTTATCAATGATTCTTTACTTTATAGATTGATCTTCAACTATTAAAACATGTTTTTTATTAACATCTCCATTATCTTACCTTGAATTCTTGAAGAATTTCTTAAGCACCTTCTCATCCTCGTTACCGTTGAACATGTAATTATTAAACATGTTATACCAGATGAATGAATTGGGTGGATAGAAGTGATGGTGGCGCCTGTCAAAGTCGAGAAGCAACGAGTTGAAGTCTGAGCGGGTTTGTGCTTCTTCGTGAATGGAAGGTGTACCCATGCAAAGTATATTGCTGAAAAAAATTAATACATAAGGTTAATAAAACGTTCAATGAAATTTTGAGTAAATAGTATGCTAACTTTTCCTAGATTTGAAAGAAAGAACATCCACAGTGAGAATACTCTGAAAAAATTTTGCTTTATAATCAGACTGGCCAATTTTATAAATGCAGAAAAAGAAATACCTGATATTATTATTCTTAAGAATTCCAAACACCGTGCTGATTGATTTTTTAGTAAAGATGTACTGGGCTTCGACTGAATCAGTTTGTAGCAACGGGAGCCAAGTAGTGGGCTGGCGCAGCTGTTCATCAGAGAGAGGTGTAATAATCCTATGGTCTTCTGCATGTTTTACACGTCGTTTGACCCGGTAGAGCTCGTCACACGTATTACAGTAAGCTCTGTTAAAGTAGGTTTCATCTTTAACCTGAAATTTAGAAATCTTAAGATAAATATTTCAGCTAAACGTTACAGAAAATAATCTAAAGACGATGACAGATGTCCATAATCACAGGATACGATATTTTAAAGCAGTCTTGTAACAGAACTAAGTAGATAGGAACATTTATTTCAGCGTGTTTATTGTACAAAACTAACCTCATTAAAGTTATTCCACGCCGCTGCTTTATCGATTTTCGGTATCAAACTATAGTATTTCTCATTCCGCTTTTTAACATTCTCCTTCTCCCAATCTTCCTCATCGATGTGAACCGTGCACTCTTTATTTCTACATGAAGCGCAAGCGTAAAATCGACCTTTTTCAGATGAAAATAATAATGTTGGCCCATGCAAGCAAAGTGGGTGAGAAGTTAGATCCTTTATAACAACTTCAACAGGTAAAGACTTTGGGACATTTTCTTTCACATTGAATTTGCGTTTTTTCGACATAGTGGTAGAGTATTAATTTTCCAATTATTAAATTAAGTTAGAAGTCCACATGTGTTATCATATCACAACAGAACAAAAACATTTTTCAATCATTCGTTCTCATTCAGTGATTTTTGACAAATTGCCACAGATTGCATATATTTTCGCCGATATTCTCAGTTTCGGCAAATGAATTTTACGGTTTTCGGTTTTAGCTTTTTAGTATGTTTACTCTCATTCTCGATTACTAGAAGTTATATTAGTGGACACAGATACTACAAATAAACTGAATGAATGCTGAATCCTGGCAACTTTATTAGACCGGCACCCCCTAGCGTTCTTTTGTGTCTTCTGACACTTTTTTGAATAATTTTCAAGGAAATAGGCAGCGTGAAACAAAATAATATTAACAATGAATGGATTAGTAAAGACTGCGCAAAGGGTAATACAAACCTGCGTTAAAAACAATAATTTAACGGGTGCTTTGGTATCTCGTACACAGGCTCCTGTAAAACGTGATTTTACCAGAGGAATATGGCACATGAGCTGCTCAAAGAGGTTAGATGGGGTTGCAGCCTCTTCTACCCTGTTACACAACCACTCTAATACGTGTGGATGTGGTTGTGGTCTGAAGGCGATACACACTAAAGGTAAGTTCGCAGAGCTGGACTTTTTAATTTTTAGGTTATGATTGCACCATA
This sequence comes from Lithosia quadra, assembly GCA_963576445.1. Taxonomy (NCBI): domain Eukaryota; kingdom Metazoa; phylum Arthropoda; class Insecta; order Lepidoptera; family Erebidae; genus Lithosia; species Lithosia quadra. The sequence goes on from OY754883.1 coordinate 1,392,584, forward strand.
CAGGATCATACCCAATTTTTAACCGAATTCCTTATCCACTATCTTATGTTACCCATTCTCTATATGTATACTAACATTTTATATTTGTTTAGTAATCCTAAATGAGAAACATTTTGACAAATCCGTGAAATCTAAAGCCCTAGGTGAGTCTTTTTATCCTATCCTCAAGTTGTAGGTAATACATTTATTAGTAGACTGTACAATACCATTTGAGTAGGATAGTTTCTTATAAGTAACAATTTCTTGTATATAAACGTCAGATTATATTCTATGTAGAAATAGATACCAATATAAATTATTCAATTCATGAATTCACAATGTAAAAAAAAATTGTGCCATGTGCAAAATTTTTGTTATTACATTGGTTAATGTTTAGGTTGGGTAAGCAGTCGAGATAGGGCTAACCAAATCAAGGACTAAGGTTTATTCAACAGTAAAAATCCATTGAATTAAACGGAGTTCAAATGTTTTACTCATCAAGTAAAATCTGAGAATTCAATGGTATTCCTTTTTATATGTTTGGTAAGCTAAAACACAAAAAATTAAATGTCTCATCCCTGTACTTTTGCCACACTGTGGTTGCTGCTCCTTGGCAATCTGCAGTGCCAGGTTCAGGGGACATTATCACCATGTCACATCCAGGGATAAAGGTATTCTGCCTTATCTCTGCATAAAAACATGGGACAAATCAATAATGAGATTATCATGGGCACTCTATGCAAAATATAGAATCACTTATTTTATTTATTTAATTTACAAGTTTCAAATATGGTACACTGTATACACAATAGAAAGGCCTGATACTCTCATCTTCAATCCATTTGGAAAATTTTTTTTCAAAGAATAAATTAATTAATACATAATATGCCCATGACATTGAAAACAATGGTATCTAAACCTTTTTCCCTATCTTCATTATGTCCACCTCCTCTCCTCCTAGCTGTATCTAGAGCTTATGTACCTGGTGATTTTGCAAAAAAACTATAGGAAATTTCAACACTTGGAATTGTTTTAGTCTAGTTGAATTTGGAATAGAGGTTGCTTAACTAGGGTAAATCGTAGCCTTATATACAATTTATAAGATACTCATAGATTGTATTATTGTAGCTTTAATCTGTACTAACTACTATTCTACAAAAACTATTAAATGTAATTTGTTGAGATTTAGATATCTGATAGTATAATATAAGTACAGTAGATCTTATTCATTATCTTTTTGAGAGAGTATTCTTTAGAGACAAATATTAATGATAAGTTATCATTGTAAATTGATCTTGCAACTGCCATCTGTTTTCTGATAAACGGATCCACTAACAAAAAATAAAAATCTATTGAAACTGTTCTCTAATAAATCAGTAACATTAGATTACTGCTTATATTGTCCAACTATGGTTTTTTATTTATATTGAACACGTCAACATGACTTAACCTCGCCTGATGGTAAACTAAAGGTAAATTCTCAGGAACGGGGGTGGCCCTCAGCTTGAGGGTCTCATCAAATGCTTTTTCACGCCCCGCTTAAAGGACCTGGGACTGTAGAAGGGAAAAATTAAGAGTAATTCCTTCTTTTAATTTTTCCAAATTCTTCCAAATTTTTCCAAAAATCGGCACCTGAATGATTTCTTTTTGGCATAATACTGATGAAAATGACCATGACATGATGTTGTAGGTGAAAGAGAGTTAGTGGAGTTCCTGACAGAGGAGATAGTGGCAGAGCGCAAGGCACAGAAAGTGAAGAATCTGCCCAAAGAGTTGGACGGCTTTGCTGTGTCCAGTGACGGCGCAGAGGTAGTGCTGTCTAAGAAACTCAAAGATGAAATGTAAGTTGAACTATTTATATTCTATTTTATTCGATTTTATGTGATCATTTAATAATTTATAACAAAAAAATTATAGTTAATAGATTTAATAAAATGACTTAATTGATATTGCTAACAGTAGATGTAAGAAAAAAAAAAGTTGCTAACAAATTGGGCCTAGTTGCCATTATTAAATGATTTTTTTTTTATTGGAGAGTCTGTTTGTTATATTAAGATAACAGGTTTTAAATTAATGCATATGAATGTACTTAGCCTATGCCCGCGGCTCCCGCCAGCGTGGACGTCGGTTTTCGCGTTTGAAATTGATTGATTGATTGATTATATCTTCGGTTCTACTGGAACAATTGTGATCAAACATCCTAACCAAGACCTTTCAAACAAAAAACTTCATCAAAATCCGTTCTGTAGTTTTTGCGCCCATCACGTACAGACAAGATTTAAAAAAAAATTGTGTTCTCTATCATTCATATAAAATAACCCAAGATTTTTTTAATGTTTCCAATGCAGACACAGCTATTTTACAATTATATAACAGTATAGATATTAAACACAATGTGAAGGTTGCTTATGAATAAATCACTGACCTGAATAAGTACTCTGGACTGGCGATCAGTCCCAATAAAGTGTGCCTAATTGAAAATCGCCATTTTGGCGCTGACAGCAGCCGTGAGTGTACTTGGAACTAATAATAATGATGGACAACAACTGTCTTGGTATCGATGAAACTTTTTCAAATGTCACTGTTTCGACTACCTACTTCAATTTGAAGTGTTTATTAATGATAAATACCATTTTAATATGTTCATAAAATTATTTATAGTACATATACCAAGCCTTTTGTTTTTAAAAGTATACCTACGAATTTTGGCATTGGATAGAAAATTATCGATATACATTTTGACATCCCTATTTACAACGGCCATTTGCAAACTAATTAGTTCTCAGTACACTCGTCTGTCAAACGCGGCGCTTCAAATCGGCACAAAAAATATCTGTCATTTGCTATGGCATAGCCAGTCTAGCGATTAATTATTTCAGGTCAGTGGAATAAATACTATAACAAAAAAGCAATTTAATTTCCAAATAAACAGATCCCCACGCGTATGCCACGCTCGGCGCGCCAGCCCAAGGCATGTCCGGGTGCCAAGCGTGGGGTACATAGACGCTGTTACGTAGAATGCTCACTGCGCTAAGTGCCAATGAGTATGGAACAGGACAGCTACAAACATGTTCTTTAAATGTTTTACTATATTTTACTATATGCGTGTCCTATCATCATCATCATTCTCTGAACCTTTTTTCCCACTCAGTTGTGGTCGGCTTTCCAGTCTAACTGTGATGCGGCTGAATTTCGATATTTTCCATGGAGCGACTGCCATCTGACCTCCATAACCAATGGTCATTATGACCTATGGTGATATCGAAGTTCCAATATAATATAATGCGTGTCCTATATAAAAAAAAAAACTAGGTATCTTAACCCAGAATAAGCATAGTTTGACTGGCTTGTATTATGTGTTCTAAAATACGGATGAACATAGTTAAATACTTTTTTTTGTAAAGTATACATTATTAATACATACACGTATACATACAAGTATTATACACAGAAACATCCAGACCAATGCAAATAGACATATTCAATATTCATGCATACAAATATTTGCATTGAGGAGGAATCTCAGTGCTATCTATACTCAAATGTAAACATTGCATAATGCTTATACTGAATCTAGATAGCGTTGAGCAGATTGTCGTATAATATTTATTTATTTATCATACATACATACATCTTATAACTTGTTAAGTTCGATAAATGTGACCCCATACAAAATAACCTCGATTTTTAATGTCAAATATTCTCTAATCCCCAGTGTTAAAATCACATTCAACGTCAACCACACAGTGGACTCTGATGACACGGAGGGTGAGGTGCAGCCCGACAAGCAGGAGTTCTCCGAGATGCGCTCGCGGCCGCAGTTCGAGGTGGACCTGGTGCGGGGAGACACAACCCTCGGCTTCACCTGCTCATACTTGCAGGACCCACCATCAGCTTCGGCTGATGAGTACAGTAAGTAAAATATAACGTTTGCCTGACCGAGTATGTGTTTCCTGGAAAGTTATGGGTAACTTACATTACTCAGGAATAATAAATAAATAAATATATTACGACATTCTACACAGCGCTCCCTAGACCCAAAGTAAGCTTAGTGTAACTAGCTTGTATTATGGGTTCTAGAATGCTGATAAACATACTTATATACTTTTCTTTTGTAAATACATACTTAATATACATAGAAACACTCAGACCAATGCAAATAGACGTATTCATGCATACAAATATTTGCACTGAGCGGGAATCGAACCCGCGCTCCCCGTAGCAGTCGCACGCACTACCGCTACGCCACAGAGACGGTCATAAATCATTTTTGAAGTTCAGTAGTTTCGGAGTTTATCAACACAAATAAAGAAATATTTCCTCTCAATACTATGTCTATAATTTGGTTACTAACATAGTCCTAAATATACTGTTAACAACATAACATGAATCTGTTTATCTACTAACATAGCAAGTATATTGTTATTAACAAGATATATGAATCATTGTGTTCGAAGTGAAATAATTTTATTTATTTTATTTTTATTTTAATAGTATGTCTTAGTACAAGTTTATTATGAGTCCCACTGTTAATATGACTAAAGAGTGAATGATATTTTCTAGATGACATTTTCGGCATTGATGAGGTGACCATCTACAAGGGCGAGTGGAACGACAAAGTGTACGCGGTCGCCGGAGACGTGCTCGATGGGGTATGTATTATTTAAGATATTATTTATTGTAGATGAAAATGTATAAGGAAAATGCACCTCTGCCTACCCATTACATATTTAGTCATGAATATATTATGGACATAAGCAACTCTTGGGCCTAGACAAGGTCACATTCTACCAGTGGAATCGTTATAAAGAGAAATTCTCAAAGGTTTGAAATGTATGGGACTGATATTATTTTGTCACATGACATGTCGACAAAACTCCCATACATTTTGGACTGTTGAAAATTTGTTTCATGTGAAATGTAATTTGTCTAGAGACCATTTTTTCGACTTACTTGTTCGCCACTTTAGTAACGTACATGAAATATAACTTAATTTGAGCTTCAAAAACGATGACGTCACTAGTTTATTGTGAACTATAAATTCGACTATTCAATCCAAGTCACTGTAGCCTCGAGGCACAATTCGCCTTTTAAAGTCCCAGGTTCGAATCCGAGTTGGACCATCACCCCATTTCTATGCCACACTTGATTCTACCCAACATGTAGCTGTCAGGTGCCAAAATCGGGGGATATTGACGCGTGGAGATGAAGTTGATCTCACCACTTGTGTGGAAGATATTCATTGAAATGCTACATTTTAATTTATAAAAAAATGACGTGTTGAATCGATATTTATGATTTCATGAAAAAAATTTTTTTATTATTTTTTGAAGTTTGTTTTTTTAGTTTTATTGCATATTTTTTTGAAACTTCTTAATAATTTTTTGTAGTATTTTCTTCCTTTTTGAAGTATTTTATAAAACTTGGGTTCGTTTTAAAAATCAACTTTTACTTGTAGTAGTGGTAAAATAGTAGCTGCTAGTAGTAGGCAATGCTAGGCCTAGAACTTATTTAATGTCAAGTCAAAATCCATTTATTCTGAATAGACCATTAAATCATTAATAAAAACTTGTAATGATTCTCGACCAAAGATAGCAAAAAAGAAAATAACCATAAGCACTTTTTACAAACTTACCAACAATAAAAGCTTATTTGACAATAGTCACTTAGTAACTTAAATCTCTCTTTCCAGTACCTGTACGATCTTCTAATGAACCTGCTGGAAGAGAAGGGTGTGAGCAACGAGTTCGCGCAGAAGTTGACAGACTTCAGCACCGCCTACGAGCACGCCGCCTACATCAACCTGCTGGAGACTGTCTCCAAGTTCACCATCGGCAAGCAGTAGACCTTACTCCTCATGTAGGGACCACACTGTACAGCACCGACCATACCTTGGCAGCGCACACTCCGTAACTAAAAGCATGGGTTCCCAACATCAACAGTAAATTAGTTTCGGAAACCGTAATCGAGAACCAATAGCAGGTTTTAGGAAGCCCACTCCTAGTCAACTAAGACGATAGTGTTGATTCTGTTGTACAGTTTTACTTAACTAAAAACTCTTAATGTGATGTTGACTTTGGAGCTACTACCCGTTCGCGCTAAGTTTGCCGCTCTCAACTGTCACTCGTTTAGCGTTGTCACACTCACATACTTCTAGTTCCAATGAGAAAACGCTATACCGACGTCATTTGACGGCGGCAAAGTTAGCGCAAACGGGTAGTAATTTAGTTATTGATTTGTTCCCAAAATTGGTAAAGCAATCAGATGTAAGATGTAGTAATAAATTGGATAGTTTAAAAAGTACTATAATAAGTAAGATTTTAGTTAAGTTTAATAAAAATGTACAACAGAATTGAAATCATTTCTCGTTCTAGATTGAACAGACTAATAGCGCTATTAGCGATCTTCTCAAATCTACCGATAGAATCGCGCCAAAAAACTGCAAATTTAAAAAAACCAATGTGTCTAGATGTTTTGTCCATGCTAGTAACATGTAAATAGTTTTTACTTAGTGACATATTCTATTATTGCAGTATTACGAACAATTTGAAAAAGTAGTTAATTTTTCAAATTCTCTTTGTAAACAGCTTAATTTTTTCACATCAACAGCTCGTTTGGGACCTCTCACGGATGTGAATGTACACCAAGTGAAGGATTCCGTTGAGCTCTGCTGAAGATAGCTGATACCATTACAATACTTACATAGTTATATATGCGTTGCCATCGAAATAGTTTACGGTCTACTATTGTAGTGAGAACTGCCAAATTTCTGTATGAAAGTCTAGTTGAATATGACAGAGTTATTTCATAGTTTAGAAAGAAGCATACATAAAAATCTGACGTTACTTGTGAAATGTCGTAGATTTAAATAATATATGTTTTAATTAACTCTGGACATATTCATCGGTTATATTTGAAAATGGGTGGAGTGAAAGCATTTACGCTGTAGACAGCTTTAAGTTAGTATGTTTTTGTTTAATGTTAGTGTTATATATTAGTTATTCTCAATAAACTGTTTAAATTTATTGGTTATTTCATTTACAAGTCGTATTCCATTGTGTATCACCAATCCTTTGATAGGACGAACGGGAATATTTTGCCCACATCGCCGATTGTGCTAAATGTACAAACATACAAAATAAAATATCTACACTATCGCATTATGTAAACCCTGACAATGATTATAGTTGTATTGTGAACCAAATAAAATACGGTAAATATATGCATGATCGGGAGTTATCCCGATTATGCATATATGCACATATACCGTATGAATTGGCTGTCAACCAAATCGCACTGGCCGTTGTTAGAGGCTGACTGGCTCTGTGCCTCCTTGGTACGAATGTTTATTATGGTAGGTATAAGTGTTATAACAGAGGATCGTTGTACTGGAAAGGCGTGGAATGGTAGCCATATGTTCCAGTATATTCTACTGGAAACAATGTTTCAGGATCATAGTAGCATGAATTCTGTGGTAGTGTAGCCTGTCTCACTTTTTTTTCTTAAACTAACTCGAGTTCTGGGTGAGTTGTGGTTTCTTCTTGAGTTCTGAGTCATACCAACATCTCCGAGACCCAAGCCAACCTCGCCTACTTGTCGGTGCATTTGCTAAACCTAGGGCGAGGTTCTGACACAATCTTTCCTCTCGGGGCGGTAGGTCAAATACCGGCAGTTGCTCCGTGAAAAGCCCACATACCTACCAATCAAAAACAATGAATATGAACAAAGACTATAAATAGGGTTGAGACTCCTAGTGCCATCTTTGTACGCAACTGAGAAATCGCTATGATAAACCCTTGATAAACAAATACTATCGAAATTAAAAAATTGTGCCTCAGTAGATTTTAAATACCTAGTAGTTGTGTAGTAGTAATGTTATTAATTAATCAACATATCGATATAAACCAAGTATAAATTGTATAAAGTGCCCTCAATCACAATCGATAAATATGTGCAAGTATCACGCGTGGTAAGAAAAATAATTATAATCAATGAATCGCATAGGTACCTAAAGGTACTGCTAGTCAGCTGACGGTCACTGCCTCCTAATCCTATCACCCTAATCAGCTGTTTTAAAGTTGTACAAAAATAACATGCCCGTCTTGCTCCAACAGCGAATGTTTCGTATCATCATGGCAAAAAATATGAGGAACAAAGAACGCAGTATTTTGAATATCTATCTTCAAAAAGTACTAACCAATCAGAAACGTTCTTACAAGCAAGCTCGAAATGTAAGCTCAGAATCAACCAATTGGATGGAAGGTACTGTGTAACGTGAAGTTCGTGCCAATCTCAGTTGTCATATAGCCCCGAGCCCGAGTCGATTGCGAATTTGTGATTTTGCGAATGTGAAGCGAGTTTTCATCTGTCTCAGCAAAATGGCTGACGCGTCTTCGCCGACGGTGTGCGTTAAAAAAATACCCGACAATTTATACGAGCTGTGCTTGACGAATTTAGTGAACTATTTGCATAGATCTAAGTGCGAGAGGAATGTGCTGCGCGGACTACCGGATAGCATCCTTATGGATTTATATTACAAGGTAAGATTAATATGCCACATTACTCCTTTTGCTCTTATCGATAAAAAATACAGCATGACAGTAAGAATACCGTTATTAGTGCCCGATATTGTACTGGTTTGCGATTCCGTCGTTATCATCATTATGGGAGCATTGATAGCGCTAATGGTGGAATGTAGGAGCAGTATTTTGCTTCCCTTTGGTGATGTGACCATGAACGTATCCAGTGCGTATGTATATGTAGTGTTGGATTTATACTTTCACTGGTAAACGTCGTAAACGGTTCGGTACTGCACAGCCGTCATATGATCCGCTCTTTGTTACGAAACATACGATGCTGTACATCGGCAACTTGCGCCGGTATTAAGCTGCCTACAATGGTGTTACAAATGCCCCATTCAACATCCATTCGTTACTTTTCAATCGCAGTAAGAAGTTTACCTAAATAGGTTTCAAGTAGCAACTTCCTTATCTTAATGATGCCTGTTCACTGTTACTAGGTGACATTATGACATCTTAGTTTACTAATAACTCTTAATGCTCTAATAATTTAACGTACATGCAGCAGATCCTGGTATTTTATTTGTTCCTATTGAAATTTGACAGCAACACAATCACTTTTTAATATAAGAGATTGGTAAATATAATTAAGAATTTATGCCCGACGAAGCCGGGTTTACACATAATATTTTTTTAATAGGTTATTAATGACACTATAAATTTTAGTCTCTTTCTTTTACTAATTTTAAAATACATTAGGTACAGTTTTATAACTAATTTCAAAGTGTAGTTGACCGGATATAATTTTTGGAAAATGTAGACAATGGTTTCTATCAATAATAGACTAGAAAAAAAGTAGGAATGTAATGTGTATGTATGTATGTATAATTAAAATTGTGTGGGTGTATGAAGGTCTGTGTATTTATGAGTTAACCTGAATCATTGACATTATTTTGTATTTGTGTTGTTGATAGAGATAATTTGTAGTCTGTCTTATCTTATATAACACCAATATTTGAATTATTGCAACTGTTTTATCAGATTGTCAACGAAGAAGTTTAACCAGCTTGAACTACAGGCCATAATTGGTACATAGATAAGCAAAAAAAACAATGTAAACTTTATGTAATTTGAATATTTGGCTTACTTATGTGAAAAGAAAATTATTGCAGTTAATACCTACCATCTGAAACAAGGTTTAGTAGTATATTCATCCTATGTGCCTGTTCATTTATCTACAATCCTAACCTACTAATATTAGGTATAAATGTGAAAGTCTGTAAGAATGTATGTCTGGATGTATTTTTGTTACTCTTTCACGCAAAAACGGCTGAATGGATCTGCCTGAAATTTGGTACAGAGATAGATTATAGTCAGGAATAAAATATAAGCTACTTTTAATCCTGGGAACAGTTTCCTGTGGGTTCCCGCTGGAACAGAATTTCACATGAGCAGAGCCATGGGCAAGAGGTAGTATTACATAGTTTTTATGAGTATCGTCTTAGGTAGGTATATGAATAAAATTATAAATGGTTCACAAATTTTGGAGGTTTTGGCAATACTATTTCAAATTGATTGATGGAATACAGAATGTATTTTAGAACTAAATTTAACGCGGTTTATTGAAATAATAATTATAATACAAGGTCCTTATGTATCTAACCAAGGATTTGTATCGCCTTTTAAGTAAATACTGTTTAGTAGTTTGGTATTTTAGAACTAAATTATTCATATTAATTCATATTATACAACATCCTTAAACTGACTACCAAAGCTGGCAGTAAATTATTTATTTATTAATTCTCAAGGATATAATACAAATAGTTAAAAATAAGGACATGTAAATTTTTATTTAAAACTAATTTTAGCAGATTCTATTGTGATTTGCTTCGAACATGTTATTTTTGTATCTATTGTTTATGAGTAATATTCGCCTGAACTTTTGACACTAGGTACTAGGTATGTTGTTTACATCTACAATTTTTTACCTAGCATCTACAATATAGGGTTCTTCAAGATATTAGACGTTTTTATAGTGTCGGCACCGCGATTGTGACGCCCCTGGTGTCAAAACAATTTTACAAAAACGTAACATAACAGTATTATGTGTAGTGTACTGTAGTGAAGAATTCAGGTCGAGAGGGTAAGCAGAGGTGTATTAACCCCACATTACCCCAATTGAGTTTCCCACCTCGGAGTAGAGTGTGTACTACTTCAAAATCTTGCCAAGTTAGGTGCCGTGAACAGTAGGAAACTTAAATGGGGTTTTATCCAATTTTTATCTATTTTCGTTACTGTTTTTTTTTACAATTTAAAGTTACAGAACTGATGTTACGGAGAATTTAATTTTCAACAAAATTTGTTTACAAATTTTCTTTGAGGCTTTTAGTGTTTCCGATATGCCATCAAAACCATTCGTACCCCTTTCTACAAGATGGCGGCGCGGGGCAAAGTTGCAACTCCACAAACTAGATTTAACTTCACACCAACCTCTTGACATCTAAAAAATAAAATTGTGTTCTTTGACACGCTAAGCCTAAATAATATATAACATTTCGATGGTCTACCTGAATACATTACACGCTTTTTTTGGGCTGTTACTTTATTTAATAACGGACACAATGGATAAACAATACATTTTCCGATTTGGTGTTAGAAACATAGGTTAGAAACCATAACTCTTAGTCTAGTAACAGTTCTGTTCGCAAGGCAATGACATAAACCATTGCAATCTAAAATACATCCCTCCCACGGCTCACAATTCACTCCGCGCAGTTGATATTTTCTTTTAGACTTACGCCTGGCCATTGATCTTTAGAAGTCTAGATCAGACGGAAAATTCCGCTATCTAACAGTCGTTTGAGTACTGCAAATTGCTGTCCGACGACCAGATATAACGGTAATACTGTTGATATTATCGCCTCGATACGCAATTGCTGTATCGTTTTGTGTACACAAATGTCATTTTAATAACTTCAGCGAAGTCTATGCGACTACAAATTTTACATCGGTTCTATGACATATTTTGCATTTGAATCGTGTAATACCTGTCTACGTTGTTAATCTGCTATAATTTTCAATTTCTTAACCAATTTGAATGCTATTTAATGTTTAAGTATAATTATGACTAAAGTTATTAAATTGCAATCTTATCTTTTTTGTAAATCTTGATTCTGCTTGCATATAATTTTCTTTTTACAACTCAGACTTAGTTTAGACATTCTAGTTCTAGCAACTATCAAAATACATTTTCATTTCAAAAAACATTTAAGTGCCAAACGAAAGATAGGTGTAGATAGATTAAATAAAAATCTGCTCCGTTTCTGCCTCTCACTGAAAGAAAGAACACTGCAATGTGTATGATAACTCCATTATATATTAATTTCGTTGTTTATTTACCTTGAACAGATTTGTATGATTGTCCCGCCATCCGAGTTTTAAACAAATGGCCATTCAATTAAAACACGACATGTTATGCCTCAGTGACAGGTGAACGAACTGTTGTTTTGCAGATATTAAGTTCATAGACTCTATTATGTGTGTAGGTACTGTTATTTTTAAGACTTCCATAGTCTATAAATAAACCATTTCTAATCTGTGTAAATATTATTGTGGTCTAAATTCTAACATTCTACACAGCGCTCCTTAGACCCGAAGTAAGCATAGCTTAACTAGCTTATGTTATGGGTTTTAGAATGCGGATAAACATACTTATGTAAGTTAAATGCATAGATACATAGAAACACCCAGACCAAAGATTATGTATACCTAAATCAAGGTATCCCATGCCATCCATGCAAGCCAAAAAAGGCATGGGATACCTTCCCATGCCTTTTTTCGTGTGGATAGGTAACACTCTTTTCTCCCCTTTCTTCGAAGAGATCCCTACCTGCCTAACTCTTTATCTACTACATATTTATCTAGTTACCAACGGGTAAATAGAAATATCTATACTGACGCATTTAGGCAGGCCTGGTCAATGACTGCAAAAGATAACATACGTGATATAAAAAGTTGTGTATGAAAACAGTTACTGGTATGTACATATAGATTGAGTATCACTATCACTACATAGTATAAAACAAAGTCACCTTTTCTGTCCCTATATCCCTATGTGCGCTTAAATCTTTAAAACTACGCAACGGATTTTGATGCGGTTTTTTCCAATAGATAGAGTGATTCAAGAGGAAGGTTTATATGTATAATACACAGCATTGCACCCGTGCGAAGCCGGGGCGGGTCGCTAGTAATCTATATAATGTATGTACAGATACCGGCACGTAAATTGGCCGGACGCGTCATATGCGCGAAGGTCGATTTATAGGTCCCCTTTAAGGTATGAGCGGGTCGCGGGAGACGCGGTTGCGCCCGCGACCAATCAGATGTCTCCGAGAGACGTCTTGTAGCGAATCAACGTTCCGTTCGTTCGTACTTTGAATCATTTGATTGGCTCAAAGTGCACGATGCGCGAACTTACCCCAAACCTGGCCAAGTTACGTGCCTGTATCTATATCATTAGAACAACAAAAGCATTGAATGTTGCGGGTCGACATTATACAGGGTGAATTTTTCAAAAGGGCTTGGATGGCCAAATCCGAAACTATAAGGAATAGCGAAAAATGCTCAAAGGAGTCACGAGCCCGATTTTGATGAAACTTAAAACCTCATCATTAGATTTTTGAAAAACCAATAATCCTAGCTAGGAATCGAACCTGTTGCTTTTGAAAAAAAAACACAACCTAATTATTATTACACCATACGATAGTGTTGCTATTAAGGATCTTATTCTGGGAAGTAATGTCATACCGCAAACTAAAGGAAAGAGCTCATCTTTAACAAAATACGTTTTATTTTTCTTACATTAACTGATTATTTGTTCAAAATGTAGACCATTGTTTTCAAATACATAGCTGGATTTGAGACCTCAAGGATCGTACTGCATTCAATATCGGAATGTTATTGATTCCGTTTAGAATATTCTCCAAAGAATGTTTTAAATCATCAACTGTATCTCTGTATCATGTGTCTTTGTAAATTTCGTTTTTGACATACCCCCAGAGAAAGTAATCTAAGGGAGTAAGATCCAGGGATCTCGCTGGCCAAGGCACAGGACCATGCCTTGCAATAAAGTTGTCGTCAAACTGCTGAATCAAAATCTCTTTTTCGGCTATTATGGGCTGGAGCCGTCTTGTTTAAAAATAACATCTATCATTATAATTATTCTGAGTATAATTTAAAACACGGAATAGTTACGCTCCTTTCTGGGATTTCGAACGAAACAAATAGGTACATGAAACATGAATTTTATTAAATTCCAAATTTTCCTTAAATTTGCCGTATATCATTTCTTCGCAGAATTTGTTCCTTAACAGCGACACTATCGTATGGTGTAATAATAAAGGGTGTGTTTTTTTTTTCAAAATCAACGGGTTCGATTCTCAGCTAGGTTTATTGGTTTTTCAAAAATCTAGTGATGAGGTTTTAAGTTTCATCAAAATCGGGCTCGTGACTCCTTTGACCATTTTTCGCTATTCCTTATAGTTTCGGATTTGGCCATCCAATCCCTTTTGAAAAATTCACCCTGTATATTATATATTATTTAGCAGGTTCCTATACTGTCAAAGTACCTAAAAATAACAGTGTCCATCCGTGTTAAATCTATACACGTTTGCAAAATATTATAAATCAGAAATAATGTCATATCTCCGGTTCTACGCAATCAAACTTAAGGTGAGCTCGGCTTGAACCCTGAAGATTTTCAGAGGACCTCACACATCTCCAATAGTCTTTTTTTATACAATTTGGGTGGCAGACACGCACACGGCCCACCTGATGGGAGGCTGTCACCGCGGCCATGGATGTGTATCACACCAGGAGCGTCACACTCGCGCAGCTAACCCTGAAAGAGAAGGTTGGGGAGGGTAAATGGGAGGAGTTAGGAGAGATTCTGTGCTAACAGCATAACAGCAACACAAATATCAAATCTTTAAAATGAATGAGTGCTATATCAATTGGCACCGTTAGTTCAACAATGCGGTCTGATGCAAGCGTTGCACAACGCATGCGCACGCCAGTGAGACATGCATTATTGTCATGTATATCGTTACTGATATGAACTGCGTGAACTGTCATCGGTAGATTGCTCTATCTGCGTATAGCATGTTATAGAGCAATGGTTACATACTAACTTACATAATTTTTTTTTACAATTTTTTTCATTTCATCACTGTAAATTGTGTAGGGTGTAAATTGTATAAAGACCGATGTAACTTTTTGTAAATAAATATGAACAAATGCGAAATGGACGAAATGCGATTTGGTCCACTTTCCACTTCGCAAGACGTCTGCGAAGTAGACCAAATGCGAAATGGATGAAGTGGAACGAATCGCTTTTTTCTCATGATGGTAACCTCATAATATAACACGCGAATGAAATTTGATTTAATCTGGCGTTACCATATAATACGAGCAATGGTTTTAAAATCAAATATGTTGTGTTTATTGCACTTGTTTTACTTCGATCCTGCAATGAAATTGAAAAATGTGTAATAAAGACTATTAGTCATCTTAAAAATCAAAACTATTTACCAAATAAAATATTAAATGAATATTGCTACATTAAAAATAAAAAAAATGAAAGGTTCTTTATGAAATTCGTTGATAAAGCCTGAGTTGCAAATTCGCGAAAAGCAAGCAGTGCCAATTGTCATGCGCTTGCGCTGCGTGATCGAAAGTGGTCCTCAGTTTGAATACTGATTGGTCTCCATGTAATAGACGGCCAATTTCTCAGATAGAAAGTTATTTATGGTGTATCGAGATGCCTGTTAGGTATAAGTCTTTGATTACGTTGTATGCCTCCAGGCAAGTGGTGGTTGATAATAATGTTTACTAAGCAATAGAGATGATTTTCAGGCCCTTATATACATATGCCAAGAGCCGTTATATGCTCTGATTACCCCAATCGAAAAAAGACGTTATTGATAATATGTAGGCATACCTTTCTTTTTTTTTCCGTGCGGCAATCCTCATGGATACCCACCCCGCGGCCAGCGGGGCAGGTTATGTCGGACTCTTACCGACTAAAAAAATTACAAATACTGCCATACGAACATCTACGACTGTCGTTACGGGTAGTTGGAGTACTAAGAGTTCGAAGAAACAGAAATCCTTCTGGGGGAAAAGGCCAGAGGGCCAATTCTCGCAATAAAAATATGTCCAAGCAGTCTCAGTCTAGTCACGATCTCATGTCGATCTCTAAATGTCAAAAAATAAATATTATTGTAAACAAAAAAAATCTTTTTTTGACATTTGGGTGACCGAAATGAGATTAAGGGAGTAGTCCACAAAGAGCACCTGCGCGAATTACACCTAACCTAGTCTACGAAGAGCACCTGCCAAGAAATTTGATAGGTGCTCTTCATGGACTAGGCTAGGTGCTATTCGGCCAGATGCTCTTCATAGACTACTCCAGATCAAGACTAGACAGACTGAATTTGGACCCTATGTTATCTGAAGGGAATCTGAACCCGTCCTGGATTATTGAAGTTTTTGTAACTTTGCTAGAAAAAGTTTACTTATTAAGAGTACAAAAAACACAGCTAAAGTTACTTAGCGCTTCTTGAGGTTGTGTAGTATCGGTATATCCGATTACGTATTCAAGGGCAAAGGGCTTGAAACGGAAAATAAAAAAATAAACCAAGCAAGAATTATCATAAATACGGTGTTTGGCTTTGTTTCAATAGTTTTTAATTTCCGGACACCACCGCTAGTTATTCTGAACGAACTTGGACGGAAGAGTCATTGCTGTATTATTCAAATTTATACTACCTTCGTGATTTTCAATGTCAATAATTTTATTGCCGTGTGGTCCGTTAGCCCGATTTTTCACCTCACAAACTTTTCATATTCCCTTGAGAATCTGGCTTTAAATAGCCTTTATTACAACCTTTTTTATTTATTTATAATTATAACCTTTATTATACCATTAACCTTTTTATAAGTGTTACCTTGTGACCTAAATGAATAACTATGTTATAAATAGTTGCCCGCGGCTCTGCCCGCGTCCAATTCTGTTCTCGTGCCCGCTTCCAGCTATGTCTATCTATTCTAGGGATAAAATGTAGCTTATCTGTATTCTTGTAACCAAAAGAAAAGTAGACCGACATGAGATCGAGTTTAGACTGAGCCTGAATTTTTGTTACGAGAATTGGCCCTCTGAAGTGTGTAAAGACAGAAATTGGCGGCTGTCGCCTCTGCCTGTCTCGGAGGGAGACGTGCCCGAGCGTATTTATGTATTAAATGACAACTATCAACACCAGTTTTAAGATTGTATAATCTATCCCACTTCTGATACTTTTTGCTTATCTAAGTGGCTTACTCAAACAGTAACAGCAAATGATATCTTCATTTAAAATGCGATAACGGAAGACCATTTCACAGAGTTTCGGTTTACTCGCTTTATGAAACAATGATGCAAGTAAATGGCTTGAATTGTTGCCAAAAATGTTGTACGTTGGGCTCGAAATTGATAGTAAACTCTCTAAAATTGCTAGCAAACAAGTTTGTGTTTACATTTTGCTTTCACCGGACGGGGTTTCGACCGTGCTAACCAAATATTTACTGTGATTACTCCAAAACGCTTGATGGAATTCGCAACATTTTTTTTTTGCTATTGCTATTATTAGCATTTTTAGCCACTTACCGACTGTATTCGTCAAGGATACTTCAAAAATAGATAAATGTCAAGTCGTTTAGAAAGTCTCCGTTAATTTCGCGGATAGATCGTTCATCAGAAAGTGAATTCATGTTTTTGATTCACGTTTTTCACATTGGATAATAATGAATGTGGCAACTAACGCGGTCTTTCTATAAGTTAATTTATACAATTAAGTATTATTATCTTTGAACTTGAAACGGAAAGTTCACCGTTCATTGTCTATATTTCCATACTATTTTCTCACTAGGTCTATTATAATATTTAATTTCATGGGAAACATTCCTTGGAGCCTTTTCTCAACTCAGTTGGAGTCCTTTCAGTCTAACTACGAAGTGGCCGAACTTTGAGATTTTTTTCATGAAGCGACTACCATCTGACCTCCATCGCCCACTGGTCACTATTGAGAATGAAAGTAACAATAGTGAGAAAAATAATATGCAAATAACTAGAACAACGTGGTGCCCAAAACCGAAGGAACCATCTCGAAGCCGGGGCTGGCCCTGGGTCAGCCTATGGTTTATTGCTCTGAGGCCTCGGTGCATGGGAAACGCCTTACGGGCCGGGCCACCTTACACCCGGGCGTTTGAAGATCTGAAAAGGGATCCGTTTAAGCTCATTAATTCTATGTCATAAAATTATTGTAAGAGAACTAGTAAGAAAAGAAAGTCCCACTAGCTCTACCATAAAACTGTTCAGTATAACTAATGGGAATAAACAATGACCAGGTTGCACCGGTCGTGGTCACGGGCTAACTGTGTCAGTCAGCGACCGCGCTCGCATTAATTCTCATAAACATGTTTATCATGGAACGCGAAAGTTAAAAGTACGCAGCGAATCATCATTTAGATAATAATTATAGCTTGCACTTGCATAATTATTGTGAAATTGAAACTTTATTTTTGTTTGAAATATAAATATAATACGTATGGCATTCAACCGTGGTGTAATAAATGATAATATTATATACCAACAGTTTTGTAGACTAGTGATCTAATGTTACAGAATATTTTAAACAAAAAAATACCTTTTTTGACATTTGGGAAATCGACGTGAGATCGAGATCAGACTGAGACTGAATTTTGGGTCATATTTTTTTATGAGAATCGACCCTCAGACCATTGATATTCAATTTATATAATTTAAAACTGCATTAAGGTTGGCAAGTTAGTTATGAGTGGTTAAGCACATTACTTACCGTAATAGCATTTGGTATTCGCGCAATCGTTATCAAATCAATATCGTGATAGCATCAATATAAAATCGGAATTAACCCAAATTGGAGCAAGTACGACCGCGTTCAGATGTTATTGGTTTTCCTCATTTCATTAATTAATAGAGCAACACAATGAACTCACTTAAAATGCGTAAGAGTGTATCTGCATATGCGTATGGATGTATGTGCAAGTGTGTGTGTGATATATAAATATAAATTAATAATATTTATATTACCGTTTCTCAAATGGAATTATACAAGGATTTATCTCCCAAAGGAACAAAGAATTTATCCTTTTGGCATTTAGGAAAATGCCTACTTCGCTTAGATAGAATAGATTGGCAGTTAGCGGAGGGGAGGGGGGGAGAGCATTCGTGGGAATTTCCGCACGAAAAAAAAAGTGTATTGACAGTTGGGGTAGGAGTTTCAACCGCTACGGTTCAATAAATAATTCTAACTTAAATTTAGTGTACCTACGCTTCCATGACGTATCGTCCTATGGGGTGAATGGGTATTTCCAACTAGCTCGTAATTTTCTACCTTTAGAGAATTAAATATAAATGCCCTTTGTGGTTATATGAATCATTTCCCTTACAGTCCTTTAAATAAAAATACCATGCGGTTATATGAATAATTCTCCTGTTACAATATTTCTCATTAAAATGAATGTTTGTATTTTCAATCAATATTATACCAAATATCTTAGCGTATACAATATGGGGTTCTCAAAGAAGAGCATTAGAAGGATTTTCAGGGAAGGCAGCGCGAGTGTGACGCCCCTGCCCTGGTGTTGCACACGTCCATAGGCCATGGTGACAGCTTCCCATCGGGTGGGCCGTGGTGCTTGTCTGCCATGTAAGTGGTATAAAAAAAACTACTTTTACTAAGTAGACTCCTACGTGAGTTATCTTTTTTTCTTCAACAAACAGCTTCAATAGAGTCGTTTCTTACGGTTTTAATTTTTGTTTTATTAAACTCATGACCTCTGGCCAATATAATAAACACGAAGTTAACCACAGATTCAACGAGATAAATACTGAGTAGCATTGTAGCAATAAAACTTGCAAAAATAACAAACAATTTACGTTTAAAAACGGTTTTCTAATAAAACAATTTTACGGTTCGGCCTTAATGGGTTATGGCCATTATGGGCCGTGGGTTAATGGTGTTTATGCGAAACTCGAGCAATGTTTGTCGGTATCGGAAGCCCATTGGTTATTAATTATTGATGGCACTGAGCGGAAAATTGATTCGCCGATTCAATTAACATGTACTTTAAAGGAAATTCCTTTTGTAGGCCGCGGAACCGAGTCTATTAAGGCTATAGCTGGACTTAATGGACATATTGTCACAGAAAACTAATCTTTGTACATATATTCAGAATATATTTCTTATATAATAAACAAGCCCTTCATTTTTATCGTTTTGATAACCGTTATCTTGTTATGGTGGCTCGAACGTTTTGAACTACTTAATACAGTTTGAAGTTTCTTACAAAAGGAGGAGCTCCATACAGTCACACTAAAATCTTCAGAACCCTGGTGGAGTTC
Organism: Lithosia quadra; assembly: GCA_963576445.1. Lineage (NCBI taxonomy): Eukaryota > Metazoa > Arthropoda > Insecta > Lepidoptera > Erebidae > Lithosia > Lithosia quadra. Next base: position 1,412,561 of record OY754883.1, read on the forward strand.
CTGGAAAATTTCCTTTTTTAGTGTATACCCGGGTCCCCACCGTAATAGATACCCGTGATGGAAAATCTAAATAACATGAGTCCCGAATTTGACACAAAAAGTTGTTAAAATTGACAAAACGGTAGAAAAATATATTTTTTGACATGGACACTAATCGTCTGAAACGTGACCGAGTTCTGTCAGGTAGGAAAACGTGGACACGCGGTCGTGGTCGGGTAAATCTGAAGTATTATAAGCAGTCCTTTACCGTTAGATATCTGTCCCGAGCAGTGTTACCGCTACAGCTGCTATTAGCATTTTAGGTGAAGGCGAACTGGCCGCGCGAACTGAGCATTATAGAAGCAATGAAATTACAGCCTTATATTAACCCACTACAGTATAAAATTAAATGGCAGCGCTTGTGCAGAAAGAAAGTCGATTATTTAAAAGAAATAATCTGAATAAAGTGATATGATGGATGTTGCTTACGTTTTGTGTGCCAATCAATCATTCGATCTATGATACAGATTAAATTGCTTGATAAATGTATCATGTGACACGATATTTGAGATATGCAAAAATGACATCAACGCAATATAGTTCTAAAGTTTGCAAACTTTAGAACTATATTGCGTATGAAGTTTTTTTGTATACTACGTAAGTGGTTCGTTATATAAATTCTCAATTCAAATAGTAACTATCGTGATCCTGTGGTGGTAAACTATTTACCTCCGCAGATTAGAGATTAATTTAGCCTAGTTATAATCCATGGTATCTCAAACTTATAATTTCACGTATCTGCTTACCCCTATCAGATCAGATCAGAGTTCACAATCTCCCCCCTCATCCCCATCTTCAACCCACCCGCTCCAAACCTCCCAACCCTCCCGTGGCGCCCCTGATGTTGCACACGTCCATAGGCCACAGTGACCACTTCCCATCAGGTTGGCCGTGTGCTCACTGCCACCTAAGTAGTATAAAAAAACTTAAGGCATTCCCATGCGTAACTGGGACAGGTCGACATAAAAATTAACTAGACTTCCTGTTTTTGTTGCATTAGGTACGTTAATTTAGTATTTGATACGAGATTGCGTTATATAACGCAGGCTTGCCATTTGAGTTATGCCGTGGACTGCGAATGAAGTTATGTGCTCATATGTTTACAAGTTGGTGTTGCGTTATGATGTTTGATAACACGACGTGATTCTGCGAAACTGTAAATATGACACGTAAGAGTAGATTAACCGCATCTCTGGCTGGGTTTGCGGCCAGCTACCGAATTGAATCATCTACACTTAATAGGTATGCTAAATTGATTAAAATGATATTAGTATATAGTACAGTTATGTTAAAGAGTGATCCGGATGTGTAATTGTTTTGTATCGTATACTGCAATGAAATGAACACTATTTCTAGTATGTCTCTCTACGCGGGGTCCTGTAATTGGCTCAATTATATTATGTACTAACTTTAATCTAGTTGAATAAGCTGTTGGACCTCCATAAATAAATAAATAAATCGTACTAATGTTATAGATGCAAAAGATTGTGAGTATGGATGTTGTATGAATGTATGAATGTTTGTTGTGTCTTTCATGCAAAAACGGCTGAAAGGATTTGGCTTTTGGTTTATTTATAGCTTATTAACTAATGTATATGATGTATGTAAATAATAATGTTATATTGGTGACCACGACCACATAAATAACAGGATATTAATTATTGTACTCATGTGTTGTTTGTTTATTTTCAGGTAAATAACCACGAACGCAATAACAGATAATAGTGCCTATGGTAAAGTATTATTATCTACACAGTACTCGCGCTTTTAGCTTGTGTATCTGTATTCCCGAGGCAGAGATGTATTAAGACAAGGTGATTCACGAAATTTGCCTGAGTGAAACCAGGACGAATTAGCTAGTTATCATCATCTACCTGCCCTTGTCCCAATTATTTGGGGTCGGCGCAACATTCATTCCTGTCAGATGTCATCTCTTCGGTTACCCCCTTCCTTGCCATATCCTCTTTCACGCACTCCATCCATCTTTTCTTAGGCCTACCTCTACCCTTAAAGCCCTCCACATTCATACTTAGAACCTTTTTGACAACATTGCTTTCATCTTTTCTCATAACATGTCCATACCACGACAATCGCTCGCTTCTCAATTTGTCATTTTCAGTTATACGATATTAGAAATATATGCATAACTATTCGCACGAGATTTCGCCTTGCGGCCTAGCCCTCAGTCAATATAACGGATGCCATAAAGATTAGATACGCTTTTTGCCTCATAAGTATTTACAAATTGTTAAGTGATTGATTTCATCTTAAGTGTCATCATTTATTTTTCGCTACACGACCTTCACCATCTCAATAATCGCTTAAAAACAGCTTTATGAGGTTCACCGAACTGAGAAGTTAGTCACGAACATGACTGTGTAGCTGGTGCTTCACACCGACCAACGGTACTATCAGACTTAGCAATATTATTATTGTATGACCTACTCTGTTTGCACGTGAAAGTCGATTCGGTTGTTATATGAAGAGAAACGGTGCAAAAATCGAATATAGGTATAGAACTTTCACGTTCCCTTGTATAGAGCAAAAGGCCGTGAACCCCAGACCTTCGTTATTTTATAAAAGCTGAAAGTTTGTCAGCGCATGATCCCAAAACAGGTAAGAATGATAGACCATTATTAAGTCCGGGTCACCGTGGCTTTGGCTAGCTGTAGGAGCGAGCGCAAGGACTGCCCTGCCCATGTATTGGAATTATACATTTGGAATTATAATTCGAATTAGGTATACAGGGTTATTTGTAGCGTTCGTTCTTACAATAAAAACTTGAAAACTTTGAGTAATGTGTTCAGTTTTGTTGAAAGTCGTAAAACAAAATGTTGTTACTTATGATGTCTGCTACATACCCCTGGGAGGATGCCAGTTAATTAAAAATAACCCTGTATAATGCCAATACATGCACAGTGAGGGATCGCAATAGACGTAAAATTTGAAGAATTCCATTTTTATGATTCCAAAATATGGGCAGTGTGGGGTCGCAATAGACCTGACTCGCCGTCTCACTCGCACCCACTGCCTTGCGCTTGCTACCTTTTAGTACCTTTATCTGCCAAAGCCACGATGACCCGAACTTCATAATGGGCCCTTGTTCTTACCTGTATTGGGAGCATGCGCTGACAAACTTTCAGCTTTTATAAAATAACGAAGGGCTGGGGCTCACGGGCTCTTAGTCCAGTAGTATATTCGTGAAAATCTGTTCTTACGTTGAAGTAATTTTTATGCATAAGTGCATAGTGCCTCGTTGGAGCTTTTTATGATACTAATCACACCCTCATTCCCACTATTGGAACTCCTGTACCTAAATAAATATACATATTGTCATATATTATGAGGAAAAATACACTTGCATAACCAATAAATAGTTACGGAATGCGTCACGCAGTTAGATAAATTGCCTGTTATTATCACTTTGTGATTGTTACAATAACAAACATGTTAAGTTATTGACCTCTAAAGGGTAACACACTCACATAATTCACATAACACACTCAATGATGGTCTCACACATCCCCATAATATTCTGTATCAAATTGAAGAACGAGCCGTATTTATTTAACTCCCCCTCCTGATTTTGATTAACCGTGAGGGTAAACAAAAAAATACCTAAACAGCTGGTATTTAGATAGAGCCAACTACCGCCTACCGGACTAGTGCTAAGTGCGGCTTTAATCTCTAATCTGAACTCCGAAGGAGGGTGTCACTTCAGTCAAAATATAAAAAAGGGGTAAGAAAAATAAATTATTTTAGTGCAAACAAACAAGAATAAACGAAAACTGTATTACATAATACATACTCGCTGCACTTAAGAGAAAACCAGTTCAGAATTTTGCCACGCTCGAGAATTCGGCATTGGCTTACAACTGGCTCCTAAGGACTTCTGAAGATGAAGATGAAGAAGAAGAAACGGCAGGTAGTTTAATAGGGGCTATCCCGCGTGTCCGAATATGCGTTAAGGTATTTTTTTCTGATTAAAAGTGAAGGGTCAGGGGTCTCAATACAAGTTGTTCATACTAGTTTATGAGCAGATAAAAACTATACAGTATACCTGTTTATCGATTTCAAGGTCGTAGAGGCTGAAATTGAATAATGCCGTTGTTGGTTATAGCGTCTTATCGATGTCCATAAGAATCTATGATCATCTGAGATGTACTTCTGTTTGCTTTTTGGAGTATGGAGACCGATTGTCTGCTTCTTTCAATGTAAATGGACTGACTATAAAAAAATCGAGAACATTACACAGTGCCATCTAAACACAAACCAACCGTAGCGTGTAAATTGTAATTGGATTTTAGAATGCGGATACATTTTCTTATGTAATTACATTACAAATTAGATGGTAACACTAAGAACAATGAAAATATTTGCACTGAACGGGAATCGAACTTTCTACCGCCACACGTTGACATAATCTTCATTATAATATTACGCATTGTATTAAGTTATTGTTATCAGTTTATTTATAGGTCCTAGCAAGGGCAGCGTTACCTGTTATTAAGGTACCTTTATAAGGTGACCTTTTGGTATTATCAGCAGCTACGTTTTGACCTGACCTTTATATCGTTAAAGGTTTACTAACACCTATTAATGTGCCTTATATGTCTCAAGTAACAATAAACGACGCAAAAAATTACGTTCTAGCGAAACTTGAGAAAAATCATTTGAACTTTAACCTTCGCAAATTCACACACATATCGTCACGCCGTTCTCGCGTTGGGTAAGCAGAACTCCACTTGTTTCAATCCTGACATTATGCCTTTCGCTTCACTTTCATACTTACTCGCTGCTAACGGTAACTCTTCACCTGGCCTCTCCTCAAAATACTAGCCTTGATTTATTGACATGCATACACCTTCTCGGTACCTTACGGGCTATAACGTCAGTGGGAAAGTAAAAAAAAATGAAAAAAATCAAATAATGTTACTAATACATTTCGGACGCGTTTTGTCTTCGCTACGAAGCTATTCTACTTCTAGAATGTCACTTTATCTCCAGGCCCTGTCCTTCAATCACTCTTCTGCGGCCATCCTCCCTGGCAAATCATGGCAAGGAGATCATTCCACAGCCTAAGCGTGCACGGAATAAAATACCTTTCAAACCTTACAGTGCGCTCTGCAGGCGGATGCAATGTGTGAGGATGAATTCCCTGTCTGTGGCGAGCGGTGCGATGATAAAAAGTGGCCGTGGGCATAATGTCGAACAATTCATCTGAAAACAGCATCATAATTCCTTTAAAAATGCGAGATATTCGCGGGCAACATAAAATACAAACAGTGAACTTTCTTTGGCAGTCGGTTAAAAATAACTTTGAACAGTCGTACCCATTACATATATTATTTGTATGACATAACTTTAGAAATTGTAGCCAGTATTATATCGCGGTGAATGTCAGCAAGGCAGGGCCTACGTATGCAATGAATGTCGCAGCAATGTACCGAGATGAATGCACTTCGTCCAGTAGGCTGGCCGCAGTGCCTAAGACCTACGGAATGCATTTATCCACGCCGCGGGTAATTCAATCTGAAATATCGCGTTGCATTCAAGGTAATGCTTTGTCACGAAAGGGAATTTTAGAATGATTGTTATTATAGTTATTTATCACTTACTAGCCTATGCGTGGATTACCTACGGTTTTAATCTTTTTTGACTATATCTCCGGTTCTACTTATCCGATCGTGATCAAACATGCGTAAGATTCTAACAAGTCCTTTCAAACAAAACCGTTCAGCGTCAGGTTTTGCGTCCATCGCGCACAAACAGACAAGAATTAAAAAAAAAATTGTATTCAGAATCGTTCATATACTTAATCCAAGTATTCTTTTTTAAATATCTCCAATGTGCACACACAGCTATTTTATAACTCAATACAGAGTGCATTGTGTAAGTAAAATTTGAGTATTTCACGTTTTGTATCGCTTGTGTAAAAACTTATCCCTTTGGCACGATTTAACCCATATCACGTATTTTGACAATTAGGTTACTTTCTCAGAATGCTGAAAAAGATATACACGCATCAGAATATTGAAAATATTAATTTTCGACAGTATTGGATATAATGGTTTATTCTGCATTCGCCCCACAGAGATTTCTGTGTGTTAGGCTATACTTCACACATAAAATGCCTTATTCATCTCTTATTTTATTTTTCTTTCGTCTCTTATAATACTTTACCTATCACTTTCTCAATCTTATGCGAACTCGTTATAACTTTTAAGTCTTGTTGTTTCATTATCGTAATATTTATGTAAATAATATTAGTACGTATTACTTGATCAATATGTGATTAACTGTATTGTATGTATAATACATTCATTGATCAATTATAGCTATCAACAATAATTGAATTGTTTACCTCTTTGAAACAATGTAATATTAACAGTTTAGACACAATGCAATGAAACTATTGTTTATAATGTTTTTGTTTATCTTTAATTCACCTTGGTTAATATTGCATATTTATTTGTGAAAATGAAAATCATGGTAGCAATCGCTAACGATGGCTGAAATAATAAAACTTGTAATTGTAGTTTAGCGACTAGAGACTTTATACTATAGCTTTTAACTGCGGGTCTACCTGCGAGAAATAAAGATCCTGTTCACAGAGTTTAGCATTTTACCCCTTCCCTTTTTTTCTTCGGAAATCCCAAACGTCCGTCGCTGACAACTATTAGAACGTACTATAATCATAATCACTATGGTTATCATCTTACCATCCCCCCTGGGCCAGCGGGAAGTGAAAATGCATTTCATGAAGCCGTCAAGCAGAGAGCCATTGTATGCGAACGTATCAAAATATGTTTAGTAGTTTTGCGTCCATCGCGAAAAAACACGAGAATACCAAAAAATATATTTTTGTGTTTAGAATCGCTCATCTTAATATATATGAATCTCGTGTCACAATGTTTGTCCTCAATGGACTCCTAAACCACTTAACCGATTATAATAAAATTCGCACACCATGTGCAGTTCGATCCAACTTGAGAGATAGGATAGTTTTTGAAACGGATTTCGACATCCACGCGGGCGGAGCCGCGGGCAACAGCTAGTATATTATAAGAAAGAGAATAAAAAGATGGACGCGCGCAAGGACAAACAGCTTACATCTAACTTGCCTCTAAAACACAATTCACTATTACATAACCCAAGTATTTTTTCAAATCTTCAATGTACATTCACAGCTCCTTCACAATTAATTTGTAAGGAGACAGCTCCTTATACAGGTAGATGATGAGTATAGATCCCATAAAATTGTGAATAACTACAAAATGACGAAGTTATTAGTCAATCTGTTTGTTCTTTGTTTTGAATAGTCAATTAGTGCGAGCGTGGTGACGTTGGTTACCTCAAAACCCCTTTCTCTGGTTGTTTGTATATCAAACTGGTCGTTTCGATTCTCGTATCGAGCGCGGGAAACACGTGATACGTACCTTTCGCTTTTCAAGGTGAATTTCTCTAGCTGTCGTCTGTTAAGGCGAAGCTATCCATGTTAGAATAATTATGGACTTCTCTTTAGAACTGTAGTGCAGTGCTGATTAATACCTACTAATATGGCATCTGGTAAGCCTGATGTTGTGATGGTAGAGCGTTTGTTTGACTGTTGATGACTTATTATTATTTATTTCTTTCATTTACTTACTGTTTTTGCAACGGATATTAAAATATATAAATAAAACAAAATGGGAAAATCAATTTTAAATTTATATACTATACTATTACTATGTGAAGGGGCAACGTTGGCGTTGGGGGCCTTGATCGTGATCAAATTATATTCAGTCCCTGCCCATGTCTAGACTAGACCAAGGTCTGATAATACCGAGGTATTCTGTTAAAATGCTCAAGTTTATATGGACCTCGAAAATCTTGGTAGAGTACCACCTAATTCTCATAAAATATCAAACTCTGTGTTCAACTGCCACTTAACACATCACTTTCATTCATTCCATAGCGACTACTTTATAATTGGAATTTAGGGCCATTGACACCATTAACTCGTTGTGAAAGAAAGCCATCACGATCATAGTGAAGATAAAAGTCACTGTCACTTTCGTATGCGTAGGTCAAGTTAACCGGTACCTAAACAAGGTTATTGGGTTAAGGTTATTTAAGGGCCTCCATTCATGTAACCATTCATGATGGTGTGGACGCTTTGTGCTACTAAGGCAGCACGACTAGCATTAGGACCCAATTTGTTGTGAATATATTATGTGTTTAACTAAAGTAGTTGACTGATGTCTTGAGACAAACAAAAGTTAATTGAAGAGGCTGCTAACGAAATATCAGTTGGAGAATATGTAAATAAATAATAACAAAAGAATAAGAAGAATATCAATGTAACCGTTCAGGAGTTTTATCCGTAGGTTTCGTACGTTTCACCTAATATATTTAGTTATATAACTATAGTAAACAATACGTGACAACTCATGTAGAATATAAAGTTTATTAACTGAGTTCACAGACAAACTTTCGATCGGTTTTGTCAACCATATGTTAACTATAAGTAAAAAGTGTATGTAAAATAGTAAAAAAAGCACATTGTCACTGAAATCCGCTCTTAGTCATGGAATAAAGCCAATTTCTTGACGCCAATCGTAATACTTACAACCATTTTGCTTTAGGTATTTAACGTCAATCCTAAAAATTTAGAATCAACATCATTTCTCATCTATCTCAAACAAAATATTTAGCGATAAACTGTCATCCCCTTAACAAACGCGCGATTCTGGCTCAGCTTTGCGAAATTTCACTTTCGCCCGCTTACATAAACACTGGCGACCTTTTATCGGCTATCACGCGATTTGCAATTTACGCAGCGTTGGGCGTTATGAGGTGTTCACTGCTCACTCACCCGGGAAAGTAATCACTGTTGATGTATTTGGTTGGGCCAAGGAATTTACGAGGGAAATGAAATTCTGGTAATAGCGGTCACGAAATGTTAATTAATTTAATTGAAGTTTTCTGTACCAAATAATGTAGTTATTGATAGTTTTGATAATGTTAGAAGTGTGATGGAGCTGTGACGTTTCGTTGAAAAGAAAAAGAATTGTTTTTTTTTTCATTACTTGGTGATGAGAACGTGAATGTTAGAAATCGCGAATTTTCTTCGTATCGTTCTAGCAAACCAATTGCAATCAAATGCACGCAGCAGATTTTAAGTTTGATCGAGACATCGAGACCTAATGAGATAAAAACCGCATCAAAATCCGTTCAATAGTTGAGAGGAATGGTTGTATCCCCTAGTGAAATATAGATTAAAGCCAAAAAAAGAGGAATTAAGAGAAAGAGTAGGAGAGCGAACCCCAAAGTGCGAGTCTATGATGATGATGATGAGGTAAACATTTATGTGTAAGTTTTTTTCCTTTTTATACCATTGAGAAATATAACTACATACTTGACTACGCCTACCAGAGTCAACGCACGTGCGACGTGCGTTATCAGATTATTTATTGTTAACTATTGCTCTTATCACTATGGCAAGAATCACGTTGTCACCCTATCGTTTTGTCTATGACATAATTTATGTATTACATCATAAATGCGAAAGTGTGTTTGTTTGTTTCTTTGTTGCTCAGTTACGTAAAAATAGCTGGATGGGTTAGGTTGGAATTTTGCACGCAGGTAGATCGCGCAGGCGGAGTCGCAGGCACGCCTAGCATTACATAAGCATAATACGTAGTATAAGCTAGGGCTGGGTGCAGGCGATTTGTTTGTATATACAAACTACTTGATAGAGCCACGTCTTTTTATGCACGAATGAGCTGAATCCCGGGTATAAGCATTTCATTACATACTGTCTTAAGACAAAATGTCGTATGACAGGATGATGCGTTGGCTGACGTGACCATCCTGCCATAGCCAAAGCCGCCATGTTGACTCTCTCCATCCGGCAAGCCAATATGGAGGTGTGTCAACAGGAGCCAGAGCCAGCCATTTGTCAGCCAGTTTTTAAGTATCTTTGATTTTTTTTATATTTAGTCTGCCGGATTGACTGCACCCCGCCTGATGGTAAGCTGAGGTGGAGTCCAAAAAATAGTGGTCACCAGACGGCCTTGACAGATGCTTTTTCACGCCCCGCTTAAAGGGACTATAAGAAGAAGGGAGCTTACAGAGAACATTAGAATAAAATTTGAATCTCATATTATTCCCTATTAAACGACATTTTTCAATTTTATTATTATTCATAAATTATACACATTTTTCTGATAATCCTTAGAAAACATAAACTTGCAAGGTGTTTCGATTTTTCTGATGAGAAGTGTATTTACCACCTGTTTTGATTTGATCTATTACAAATTGTCTCATAAGACATTTTTGCAATTTCCACCATCAATATTCAAATTGTTAAAACAAGACTTGTATGATTCATAATTGTACTCACGATGTACTTCTTAGAATTAGTGAGCAGAAAAAAATACCCGTTATTTGATTCGTTTTCCTGGACTGAACTTACGCATGACTTCACTTGAACCTTTCGCATGAGAGACGACGCTCATACTTTTTTTTATGTCGGTCACTTCAATATGACTTCACCTCGCCTGATGGTAAGCTAAAGGCAAAATCTTAGGAAGAGGGTCTCCATTACATACATCGATAGTGCCATAATGGTGACCCTCAACTTGACGGCCTTATCAAATGCTTTTTCACGCCCCGCTTAAAGGACCTGGGACTGTAGGACGAAGGAAACACGTGGGCTGGTAAAAAATTCCAGGACTTTATGGTGCGGCAAAAAAAGACGCAACGAACCGCTTAGTTCTTATATACTTTTTCGAGTTGATGAACACGCAGCAGCATAAAGGGGTGCAGGTTAGCTACAAATTATGAAGTTAGCCAGGATTCAGACCTGGGACCACTCGTTCATAAGGTCGACTCCTACTTATGTTACTACATACTTATGTTGTTTTGTTTGTTTTCAGGTAAATGACCAGAATTGCAACAACAGATAAAGATCCCCTGGTAAAGTATCATGTCCCTAATTACAGCTTACATACAACCTGCGGACAAACAAACAATTTACTGTACAATGTATAATTGTACATTATATATCTACGATGTTTAGGTTTGGCAGTTAAATTAACAAAGAGAAGTCAGTGAACTTAAATATTTTGTATAATTTGACATAGATAATTAAAAACAATATCCAAAGTGATTAACATTCGTAATGAAATTTTGTTGTTTCGTGATTTAGTTATTCAATGTAAATAATAACAATCAATCAAAAAATCAATTTTAACGTCATAATAATAAAAACAAATTAGTTGATTTTACTAAATATGTTGTAACGAATGGATTTTAAAAATAAATTGTAATTTGAATTTGTAGGTTTAATAATAAACTTTTATACATACCAAAAAAAAATATTACTAAACAATCGATAGAAGGGGGTAGGACACGACGCGACCCCTTCCTAGCCCCTTCCCATCAGGGTAGGCAACGCGTGTGTGACACCCTTGGTGTTGCACACGTCCATAAGCCACGGTGACAGTTTCCCATCAGGTGGGCTGTGCGCTTGTCTGCCACCTACGTAGTATAAATAAATTAGACAGAGACTTTAGGTTCATTCCCTTTAATGCAAAAAACCGGTGTCTAGACAAGTCTACGTTGAATTCAGTTTTGTTCACGATCGATAGCAGTCTAGACATGGTAGTACGTTGCCCCTACACAAAATTAAATTAAATAGAGTCTAGTAGAGTTTTAGAAGACTGTTTCGTAGCAATAAATTGTTGAAAAGGATGTCCATTCTCTCTGATGTGGATATTATAATATACCTTCTGTCTACCTTAATGCCGGCAGCACACCTCCGCTGCGAAATCAAAACGGCGAAAGTCGTCATATTTCGTCGTGAGTTGTCAATTCTTTAACTGGGACCAAAGAATTGACAACACACATAGAAATATAACAACAATAAGCAACTCTAACGAACGAACAAAATTATGATGTTATCTCTTTCTGTCATAATTTCACCCGTTCAGTCGTGGGACCGGCTACATTGACACCGCGAATTACCTACATAATGGAAAATTGTAATGTATTTATTTATTGGAAAATGAGTAATTGTATTTATGCATGTGTGCCTGTTTTAGTTAAGTGCTTATTGAATTTTGTACTTTATAATTTAATTGTTAGAATTTCAAGGCGAAATGTGTCATAAACTCATAAATAATAATTATGTGTCGCTTTTATACATACCATATTTTAAGCAATGTATTACTGTTAATATCTCCGCCTCTGATTCGCTATACAGGGTTAGTTGTAATTAACTGGCATCCTCCCAGGGGTAGGTAGCTGCCATTATAAGTAGCAACGTTTGTTCTACGACTTTCAATAAAACTGAACACATTACTTAATAATGAGTTTTCAAGTTTATTATTGTAAGAACGCAACACTATTAAGCCTATGTTTTATTTATAAAACGAACATCGGTAGGTAGGTAGATATGATTCAATTTTGATTTTTTAATGCGGGGTATTTGAAAAGTTGAATCAGCGTATTTACAACAATTGAACTAATAGTAGATTTTTTTACAATATTACAAAGTATTTACAATTAGTTATTACCTCTGAGGTTTAAGTCCCGCGCATGCTGTCGAGTATCGCTCACAAAACCACCTTCAACATTAACACAAAGACCACACCTAAAAATTAACTTTTCAGTTCATTAACTCTGGCTAACACTGCCTGATTAGTTTTAATTTGCCTATGTGTATTCCACATTGGAATACTGATAAGGCATAGTGATAGTCAGATCGACGCAACACGGTAACGCGAAAAATCGTGGTACACAAAGACAAGTGATGCACACCTGTAACGACTGTGACGCGCGCGCATCTAGCGACCGACTGGCGGCTCGCAAAAAGAAATGGGTCAAGGTCAAAGGCGCTAGCGCCGCCGCGCCCCGCCTCCTAATTGATGAGACGAGTTTGTTTACCTAATTTTTACGTTGCGCGTAAACTGTGGCGGCGGCGCACATAGAGTTAATAACTTTTAGACGCAAAACTAAACTAATATTTATATTTGTATGAAAGTAAAATTTAACGAATTATAAAAAGTCGTAGAACAAAAATAGTCAGTTATGACGTCAGCTTTCTACCCCTGCGAGGTTGCTAGTTAATTACAAATAACCCTGTATAGTGTAGTACAGTACTGTTACATAGTGAAACTACAGAAACGGTTTCGTCGTTTCGGTTTCGCAGCGGAGGTGTGCTACGGGCATAAAGCTATTAGTCTAGACTTGCCTCACTCGATCGATACCTAACTTACCTAAGGGACTGTTTGGCGAGACATTCCGACCCATTGCACGTACCGTAGCATCGAGTGAACTCTTGCTATGAGTTTGAGTTGAGTCTGTTTACTGAAGCGATCAGTCTGCGAGTTTCGTGAGACAATTGGACAATATTTGTTGTTTATAAGCAAGATTATATTCTGAGAGATTTATAGTGCACCGTTCACGGCATCTAACTTGGCAAGATTTTGGAGTAGTGTGGGCCCCACTACTCCAAAACCTTGCCAATTTAGATGCCGTACACTATACTTGTTTATATGCGACGCATTTTGCCACAAACAAGTATAGTGTATAGCATCTAACTTGGCAAGGTTTTGGAGTAGTAGGGCCCTCATTACTTCAAAATCTTGCCAAGTAAGATGCCGTGTACTATACACAGCGTTATATTCTATACTCAAACTAAGCGAAACTTTTACTATAGGCACAGATTATCTAATCTATCTAATCTTTACGACAAATAGTACGAAAGAAGCTATATTCTACATCATCATATTACCACTGGTTGTTTATACCACTTAGGTGGCAGATAAGCACACGTCCAACCTGATGGAAAGCGGTCACCGTGACCTATGGACGTGTGCCAGCTACAGTTAGTTTTCTTATTTAGTAACAAATGTTCATTACGAAACAAAGAAGGCAGCAAACAAAAAGGAAAATTTATTTGCACTAGTTAATTATACGGCATGCATTGCATTTGCAATCCCTTTCAATTATTAAGTATTTTTTACTCAGAAACCTTCAACGCAGCAGCCGATAACGGCGATAACAACTGTACAACGTTTCAATGCAATGAATAACTGAATAAATATAAACGGAACAGTCAAGAAGACGTTTATTTATAAACTAGGATATGTACCTTAAATAGAGTCGTAAATAAAACAATCGCATCTCGTTTTTTTCGCTACAACGAATGCCACCTGCAGTTAGTGATAATGCTCACCGTAAACAGGGGCCTTACTCCGAAAAACGAAAATATTCGTATCCGTTTTGACCATTTAGCTACCCCGAAAGTGTTTCGTTTAGGATTTTGGATCCGTCTTCGATCGTTTGACATTGAGGTTGTCGATCGTTATCAGTACACCTCCTACTCCCAAAATACATTTGACGTTTTCGCTGTCGTTGTTTGAAAAATTGACCGTTTTCGTTCGATCCGAAACGTTCATGTTCGATTTTCAGAGTAAGGCCCCAGAAATGTTTCAATCTTAACGTGGCAGTTGGTACCATTCGGTGTTTTCTTCATGTAAACTATGACATGACATAACAACATAAACTCACGCCTATATCCCCAAAGGGGTAGCAGAGGTGCTAGCATCCAAATTTCGCCAGCTTATGTTTAGGTCCCAATGTAATAGGTGGCGAGCCTATTGCCATTAACCGGGCACTTGTAAACCTGCGATAAATACACACATAACTTCGAAAAGCATCGAAAGTCATTGGTGTGTAAACTATGAATCTATGAATATACCGTTTTCATAAAATAACATGTGCAAATTGCAACATTTCGCCTACATACTTGTTTCGCTATTTTTAATTAAATGTCTCTCCTTGACGCCAGTCCTGTGGGATGTCTGCGGGTCGTAAATCCGTCTAACACATTGTATTGTACTTATTTTCTTTTTGCGCATTGCGTTTCTCATCCAACGGAGCACTTTAGATTATATTATATTTTATTTATAGACTAATCCTGTTATTCGTAAAAACAGTGTACATTTTATGCTGGGTACACATCAACCGAACGAACTTGAAACGAATGGGATTCGTGGATCATAATCACCCCCTAACCGTATGAACGACTTCTCGTTCGGTTCTACAACACATGCCTCGAACGATTGTGAAGCTCGTATCAACAAATAATGGACTTTCATTGGTTGCCTGTTGATCATATTCAACCAATAAGTATACTGAAGTAGACGCAAGAGAAAAATAATTATTCGGAATACCGAATGTAAGAAGCGAATTTTGCATGCCGTGTTTTCATTCGCATTTTAACACTAACCATCATTCGTTTGGTGTGTACCGGCATCAGAAAACCGTTGTGTGTTTTTGAGACAAGTCAAACAACCTAAAGGAACTTACATACCACATTAGCTAAAGCAAACTTTGAAAAATATATGAACATGGAGGCTTGGCTATGAAACCAGATATTTTAAGACTACTGACAAAGTAGGATTCTCTTTAAATCTATACAACTAACACTTTAATCTTAGAAATTGTTTGTTAAACGGCACCTTGAGAATTGTGAATATCCTACAGGCCATTATACATGCTCACATTGCTCATGTCTATCCCCGAAGCGGTAGTCGCAATATTTTTTCATAACTCGTGATAGAAGGCTACTATATTTCCCTCATTCGGACAAGTTGAGAAAAAGGTCGTGAGGTTCTCTGACACAAATGAAGTTCGCCATAATCACAAACCATTTATGGCACACTGCTGGGCACGGGTCTCCTCTACTCTAACGAGAGAGCTTAGTCCACACACGCTGGCCTAATGCGGGTTGGTGGATCGGACATGTCCTTAGAATTTCTTCTATGACATATGGATTTCCTCACGATATTTTTCCTTCACCGTCAACAGATGGTAAATTATGTGATTAGCACATATAAATTCCACAAAGTGAAATTCACATTGGTACCGTCCGGCCGAATTCGAACTCGATACAGATGCCGGCACGTAAATTGGCCAGACGCGTCATATGCGCAAAGGTCGATTTTTAGGTTAGAAAACGGTATGAGCGGGTCGCGGGCATCTGTACCTCTGAGTAGAGGCCGTTTCCTTATCCATTCCGCTACCATCGTTCGCTATATAAATATCTATTGGACGTAAACAAGATGTTAGAATTCAAATTTAGCGAATAACTATTATAAAAATCGCTTGCATCAATGTCTGTCGTGTTTACGTTACTCGTTACGTAAATATCTATATCGGTGGGCGGCGAGTCAGATCTGTCAGTTATTGCACGTGAAACTGTTGGGTTCGTTTCATAATAAAATTGAAGGTGAAACGCGAAGTTTTGCTGTTTGTGCCCCACAAGCTATGGCGATATTGTACGAAGTGCTAAACTGGCAGAAGCGAATGGCGCTGAACTAATCTAACCCGACAATAATCTTACGCTTTTTTTTATGATCCGCTCATATGCACAAAGCGTTTTGGCAGTACGTTCATTAAAATGCTAAAGAATGGAATGGCCTGAGTCTGTATTTTCGGCAAGCTACAACTCGGGAGTCTGCAAGTCTAGAGTGAAGAGATTACTTCTAGGCAAGCGTGCTCCTCTGTCGACCACATTATTACTTACCACGAAGTCTCAGGAATGAGGATAGCTTCATCAGATGCTTTGCCACGCCCCGCTTAAAGGACCTGCAAATGTACTAGCTAGTAGCTGCTATTATAAATGCGAAAGCATGAATGTTTGTTACCCGTGTGAAGCACTGATTCTGTTTCGGCGTCCCACTGGTCGAGCCTATTCCCTATATTCATAATATACACTATAATCTACCTCTCTGCCAAATTTCATCCAGATTCGATTTGACATAGTATTTGATAGATGACGTTTTAATTACGCTTCTCGTTTTAAACTGTTCTGATACCCGAGAAACTAAAAGCTAAAAGGAAATAGGGTAGTAAGGTGGTTTCGAAGATATTAAAGGAACTGCAGGGCATCTCGAAGCATACGGAATAGAAGGGGTTTTTGAAAGTGTTGGTCGGAAGACTGAAGTTATCCTACATCGATAGAATGTGTGTTAGAAACTAGTGGTCTTCTTATCACAATGCCATGTTTTATGTTCCGTACAGACAGTCTAGAATATAATAGATGTAATAATTAATTTTGTAATACCTAATTACATGAAATAAAGCTAAATATGGGGCTACAATATGGGGTTCTTCAAGAAGGGCATTAAAAGGTTTTTGCAGGGTCGGCAGCGCGAGTGTGACGCCCCTGGTGTTGCACGCGTCCATAGGCCACGGTAACCGCTTTCCATCAGTGTGGGCCGTGTGCTTGTCTGCCACCTAAGTGGTATAAAAAAAAAAATAAGCACCTAGCAAAACACAATCAAATAGATGATTTGTAATACGCATTTATTCTCATCAGCAATTAATATACTAAATATAATAACATCCGGTAGATATCACCAGCGATAAAGACCTCCCATTATACTATTGTGCCATTATAATTGTGAAAAGTTTGTATTGAACGGTATAATTGTAAATAGTGTGAGTAATGAGGTTAATTACATCTATCTGCTATCCACATCTGATATGTAAACCAGGTTAGTTGTGTAAATATAGATACACGTCACTATTCAATAGATTGTGTTAAAAACAATCGGGTTTAAAGTGCTAAATACAATCATATATTTTATACGAAAAGGCACATAATTGCATAGCGTGATTTCGCCAGTGGGTTGTGGAGGTCAGATGGCAGTCGCTTCATAATGTCGAAGTTCGGGCGCTTCGTAGTTAGACTGAAAGCTTTTTGAAGGAGGAGACGGATATAGTGCATGGCATCTAACTTGGCAAGATTTTGGATTAGTGTGGGCCCCACTACTCCAAAACCTTGCCAAGTTAAATGCCGTACACTATACTTGTTTGTGGCAAAATGAACAAAGCAAAGAATCAAGTATAGTGTACGGCATCTAACTTGGCAAGGTTTTGAAGTAGTGGGGCTCAAACTACTCCAAAATCTTGCCAAGTTAAATGCCGTGCACTATACATGCCTAGCGGGGGCGGTTATGTCGGTCTTAAACCGACTAAAATCACACGTCTCGGGTGATTATTTAATACCTATAACTTTAACTTAGAACTTTATAATACCTATTAGTATAGAAGCATAGATAAGTATAACTCGTAGCAAGCTATCTCTTCATAATATTGTACCGACACACGTGCATCTACTATGATACTTGTATGATAATCTACTCTACTATGTATGAGTGACGTCACAAAATCCCGATTTACATTTTGTTTATTTACGATATTGCGCCATTCCTTGGCTAAATAACGGTTAGCTTTAAATGTGAGCAGCCATTTTCAACCTGGTAGGTCTGTATGAGTTACTAAAATTCGAATTTCAAAATTTGGGGGCCCATAACCTTATGTAACTGTATTCTTGGCCTTGAGAATTTTTAACTATTAAAGCGGTTGCGATCCCTGGCAAGTCCATAGGCCACTGTGACAGCTTCCCATCAAGTGTAATTATCTGCCCCCTAAGTGGTGTAAAAGAAATGAAAGATAAAAAAGAAAAAAATCGCGTGGTTACCTACTAATTTGCTTTGGTTATAATTATGTCTTGCGTCTTGTCTCTTGCCTCTTCTATATAAACAATCAGCACCTTACAGGTGCTGATTGTTTATAAAAAATTTAACATTTTGACTTTAAATTCGAATGTATTACGTAACATTTTGCAAACACATTACAGTAGTCTGAGTTAAAATGTTATTGCCAGTTTTTTCCTAGCGTTTGCAAAATTACTGTTTAGAATTTAGTTTTTAATTTCAAAGTCGATTAAGTCTCTCATAGCATTTCGAGATTGTTGCGTAGACAAACTTATGAGTATAATTTGGGGTCAGATGTCGAAAGTCACATTGAGAACGATCTTTTATCGATGCGTTGATGCAGTAAAATGGGTCGTTGCTCTCAATATCAAACAATTTCCTATTTAAATAGGTCTTGATTGTGCAATCTTGTATGTACCGGCTAGGGTTGGCACGCGGACTCTATTCTAGAATTTACCTATCAAGGTTGAATTGAGTTAGCTTTGGGAGCAGAGGGCTTCTAAACAAAGTAACATTCTATTAGCGATAACACCAATTCCAATGAGTCTTGGTAACTCAAAGTATCTATTAGATTGTTATTATAATCACAGAATTTTCACATGATTCATTGATAACGAATAGAAAACGCCACTAATAGAATGCCACTGTCTGCAGACCAAGATAGACCTAAGAAAAGATGGATGGATGACGTGCCGGAGGATATGACAACAAAATGAGCAACTGGTGGTCTGACAGGAATGTATCAAAAACACAATAGTTGGGCCGACTCCAATTAATTGGGACAAGGGCAGGCAGGCAGAGGCACAATATACTTAAGTATTTTGTGTCAAGGTTATCTAACTTACTAGGAGGTGTTAAAACAAATATTACAATTTGCACCTCACAGCGACGAGCAGTCTTGCGTTTACTTGACGACTCGACCGGGGAAGTACCACTGTGTCATGTAATATTGACTGTTAGTAGCATCACGGCTTTGCATTTCGTAGGGTTTGTGGCCATCCCTTGAGCTTTACTTGCTGCGTTATTCTTCAGTATAAAAATATATTTTACAGAAAAATGTATGGGTAGCAACCCTATCGACGTACAGTGTAAGGTGACATCAATACGTTTGTTGAGAATCGGTGGGTTAGGTATATAAATTTAGGAATTATAGGTTGCAGCTTGAAGGATAGCGTGTGTTACGACACAGCGGATAGTATTCCCAACGAAGTCAAATAAATGATCTATTTCCAAGGTCTTATTTATTTATTCATTTTGCAAATGTAGGTAAAAGTTGTTACATGTTCATAATAAATATTGAAGTATCACTACATTTGGCCTTTCGGCATGCAAAATTAACAAAATAGAAATAAGTTCATGCACTAACGTTAAATTACAATACACATTTCATTACAATAATATAATAATATGGATTATAGTCTCGTAAAAAAAAGAGAAGAAATGTCAAATATTGAATGTCAAATAATAAAATTAAAGTGATTAAATTCATTAATTTCTATATAACAATGTCCGGATAGATTAATTGTAGGAATGCAAACTCAAATAATAGTAACTGATTCCTATAAAATAACAATACCTATATAATTACATCTACAACAATTTGTCATTAACATACTCTTCTACTGAATAATAACATTTTTCGATTAAAAGGTTTTTAATATTGCTCTTAAATGCATTTATATTTACTATTTGCAAAATAGATTTGGGTAAACGGTTGTAAAGCCTAGGAGCCATGCAGAATATGCTATTGTTAAGATATGCCGTTGTATTGGCTGGACAAGATATTTTCATGTTATGTCTTATACTGGTAAGATTTTTAAACAGCTGCATGTTTTTCCTCACAAACAATATTGTCTCTAAAATATATATAGATGGCAATGTCAAAATTTGCAGTCCTATGAAGCTAGGTCTACAGCTGTCAGTGCGTCTCAATTTGCAGATGGCTCTTATGCATTTCTTTTGGGCTTTGAATATGCTTTCGACATTAGTCGAATTGCCCCAGAAAATTACACCGTAATTTAATATTGGAAACACATATCCATAGTATGCTGTTACAATAGTTGATGTACTTGCTGTTTTAGATAACATGTACAGAGAGTAAGAGTGTTGATTTATTTTCGAGCATAACACTTCCAAATGAATCTTCCAATCCAGACCATCGTCTATATTTAGGCCTAAAAATTTTGTTTCTTGTACCTGTTTTATTTGTGTTCCGTCATACCGTACGTCCAAGTTTGTAAGTTTATTAGTCCTATTTCTAAATGTCATTATGCATGTTTTATTTAAATTAATTTTCAAATTATTAGCTGTCAACCATTTAATAGAGTCATGTAAAGTAGTGCTTATGTCATGTTCAACCTGTGATTTGTTATTTCCGGTAAATACAATTGTGCTGTCATCCGCAAAAAGTATGGTCTTATAATTTATTATTTGAGGAAAGTCATTTATGTAAATGATAAATAACAGTGGTCCCAGCACACTCCCCTGAGGTACTCCAAAGGCAACTTTCCTTTGTTCTGATGAGTAGTTAATTAGGTATCGTACAAAACGGGTAATGGTTATCAGGTTAACGTTAAACGAAAAAATCCTTAGAAAATTCCGAGAGCTTAGCCAAACTTTCATACTATCAGAATACTATTCTTATCTGTACCATTCATATGTATATCTACCTACAATGTACATAGGAAATGCATAGATAAGAACAGTTTACCTACTATGATAATATTCGTAATTAGTTTAATGGTTTCTGTTGCTGAATATTATCAGATACAGTATGTAATGACATACTGATGCAAAAATAATCAACAACCAACTTGAGTTCCACTCGTGCGTAGAGTGTTCCTTGGCGTATTGCAATGAAAAATACATAAATCATTTGCTTATTACAATGCGATTTGTCGAAAGTACTTTTCATCGCGGCGCGGTGTGTGCAGTAAAACGCAGTGAGAACGCAATTTGAAAATGTTTCAATCAATCAGCTTATCACAGTCCACTGCTGTAGAGTGAGCACGAAATTAGATTCGTATAGTAAGAGTATCACTCCGACGCCTTCCGCATTCAGTCTATCTCGACTACTTTTTCAGGTCGTGGATCCTTTTTTGCCGACTGACAGTTTCCAATTTTGGACTTGTGTTCTTCGCCATCGGTTCTTTGATATGGCCAAATTGGCCAGCCCATTGCCACTTAAGCTTGTAGACGTGTGATAGTGCTCAAATTTCGACCATATTCCTAGTAAAGCTAAATATGGTGACATGTTCTAACCAATTATTGCCACAAATAGTTGCGGGAAGTTTCGGTGATAGCGCTAAATGCTATGTGAGCTGGTGGTTACAACGATTCTCACACGAGTTATTATATCAATACATCTAAATTATTAGATCCAGCACACTAGATATAATTCGTATATTTTATTGAAGTGTGCAGCTGTCACAAAGGGCGATTAATGACAAAAGAATACCGCACCAACTTTCTTTCGACAAATAGATTACGGGACAGGCACAAAAGGATTTTTTTACGAAAACTTTTACTTATTCAACAAAAAGAGCTAGACTTTTTATAGACTTGACAAGTAGAGAATAAATAACTAAAATGTTTTATTTAGAGGTGCAAATGTTCTGACTACGACCGACCTCTACGCGAATTGTGTTTTTATTAAAATGGCAAGTAATGGCGTCATTATAAGATGTCTAACGATGAGAATATAACAATTTACAATCGACTGAAAAACTAATTTCAACTGCGTCGTTTGAAAACCTAGCTCGTTAATTTGTCATAATATTTGATGGTTTTGCGCGTAACTGATGTAGTTAGCTATTGTTTGGCCTCGGTATGCACTTAACATCAACTTTATCATCTTTGTTACCTTAATAGATAGAAGAATACTTGTCATGTTGCATGGTAATATAAAAAAAAGGAGAATGCGCTTAACGACTACAGACAATACGTGGACTTGCATTTTCAAGGAACACAAGAGTATGATACTAATCACATGATTTATCATCTGCTGACGGTGAAGGAAAAACATCGTGAGGAAACCCACACGCCCTATAAGAAATTCTAAGGACATTTCCGATCCACCAACCCGCGGTCTAAACCCTCTCAGCTCTCTCGTTAGAGGAGAGGAGACCCGTGCCCAGCAGTGGAACATAAATGGGTTGCTATTAAGAGCATGATATAGCTTTTCTAATAATATTTAAACATCTTGATGCAATAAGAAAGTGGGCCCTTGATCTATATAATACTTGACAGCCATCTATAACCAGAGACGTCGCTCGGCACCAGATGAATCTGTGAAGGAAATTACCTCGGAGATGTTTTTCCATCTTTTATCTAGATTGCTTTAATATTTTATGAAGTCATAGTTATTATGAACGTGAAGTTAAGAGATTGGAAGCAGCTGCAGATGATCGATAGCTTGATATCGATTATATTTTTTGTGAGAGTTAAACTCGCAACAAAAATTATGCTATTTCTTTAGCGCGCTTTGTGATGTTAATGGTTTTTAGTGTTGCCTGAAAATGAAAATTGTTCATGATCTGATTGAAGATGGGATCTAAACCATACATATAAATATATACATAGGCACCTAACCGACCCTTTAATTTATTACATGTATTTGCTTTGCTAGATATAACAAACACATCATGGAGATTATTAAAAATCATCACATTTAATATCAATACAGAGAGAATCCTTTTTTTCCGTGCGGAAATCCTCATGGAATACCCACTCTGCGACCAACAGGGCAGGTTATGTCAGACTCTTACCGACTAAAACCGCACGCCGTCTAGGGTCTTCTGACGCCAGGGTGTAAGGTGGCCCATAGAGAATTTCCCTCGCACCCGGCTTGACCCGGGCCATCTCCGGATTCAAGATGGTCCCTAATACAGAATGAATCCTAATGTGTACTTTTTAAGCATAGGTCGTGGCGAAGTAGAATACACAGGGCATTAAGATATGACCAGAGATTACTTAGTAGGCCCATAAAACATAATTATGTAGCATAATTCAGTTTAATACACTTTGCATACCCGTTCGGCAATTCCCAGGCGAGAGCGTAATTTTTTTAATATTTTTTAAAAGATACGTATCACAATAATGGTACTTGCAAAAAACATCGCATCAAGAAACCTGTTCGAATCATAATTCTAATCCATCAACAAGCAACTTTTTCTCTTCTTATTTCTTTCCCAAGTTAGCATGGCAGTGCGTCAAGTTATAAAAAGTGGTTCGTTACTATGTAAGTACTGAGCGCGCTTCGAACGAACCCGTTATTCCATACATAGCTGATAGAAAATGTCTCTAGCACACTTTTTTATATTTTCTTGTTAGATGATTAGGTTTGGGCTACACTGGGCTCGTTTTAATAATAATATGTATCAGAAGGGATAATTTTTGAGTGTGTAACGGGCAGTAAATAAAAGTTAGCAGAGCGCTGACTATACTCTTTATTCGCAAATCAACGATACTCAAAAATGGCATTATTTTATACCACTTAGGTGGCAGACAAGCACACGGCCCACCTGATGGGAAGCGGTCACCGTGGCCTACGAACGCGTGCAACACCAGGGGCATTAAACTATGCCGACCCCATAAATGGCTGGAAAATGACTGGCATTGTCTCCTATCCTATTGCCACAACTCCACCACAAGGCATGAATAAGGCTGACATATCGGCTAAGCGGATGGAGAAGGTCAATATGGCCTCTTGGCTTGGCAGACTGGTGTGTCTGTCAGGCTGATATCACGTTACAAGTGATAATGGTCTCACTAACAAGATGCCGACCTAAGGCTGGTGGACTGTGGGCTGTCCCTTAACCTACCTTATAGATATATACTACTCGTGCGCTATAAGTTGAGACCTGACCGATAGACGTCACCGGCGCGTGTTTGTACAGCGCACAAAAAAATATCGTAAAAAAGCTTCTGCCCGAGTCGTTACCTACCTGTCTACCTATTTTTTTGCGAACAGTACATCACGGGCGACTGAGGGGTAGTGCAGGAGGAAGTAGGCGGAGAGCCCAGGTCTCAACTTATAGCGCACGCGTTATACCTACTTAAGGTAGATATACAAAAAATAAAGCTGTAATCATAGCTAGAAAGGAAGAAGCAAACCGTTAGGTGTTTTTCTTTAAACGAATACACGTCACTTCAGCAATACGTACATTGTACAATGCTGTAACAGGCTGTAACAAGCCTGAATAAATTAATTGTGTTAGTGTATACGATGCTTTATTCAAAACGACGGTAACGTTTGGAATGCCGATTTTTTTTTACTTTTGATACATAATTAGCGCAGCTTTGTTTCCTAGTATATTTATTAGATCATTATTTAATTTAGTTTCGTTCGATTGTGTAGGTATATTATTATTTTAGTATCTTCATTTGGCGTGGTTGCTAAATCAGTGGGATATGTATTTTGAAGATTTTTATTTATGCATTAGCAAGATGATGATGATGATTTGGCCGTTGACTGTACCATTTCGAGGGGGACCTCGCAAGTGGTACCTACACTTGTCTTAATAACACACAGTAATGTATGTCGTACGTTTCACACAAGTGTAGGGGCCGTAACTAGGCAATACGCTAGACATTCTAGGCTCTACGGTAACCCGGTGGCCCGTTTGCACACTTGCGCCTGCGCACCTTTGTATGCGGGGCGTTGAGGCGTTCACAATTATGTTTGTTAATTACTTGCCGGGTCCGGGAGTATATGGGTTGTTTGGTTCTGTTAGGACCACCAGTTAACTGGTTTTCTCGCCAATTGTGCGTCTGTAATAACATGTTCACCAATTTATGAGTAAATTTTATGACTTGCGTTGATTGTTGAGGTGTACACAGCCCTACTAGTAGGTCCAAGCCAACCTCATTTGCAAGTCAGTGCACATGCTAAACAACTGAAGAAGGAACTCCCCTTTTTTCCCCCAACCCCCGTCGACCATCGGGGTGGTTATGTCGGGATCGAACCGACTAAAACCGCACGCCGTCTTGGGTCTTAATTACCGGGGTGTAAGTTTACCCAATAGGCATACTCCTCGCACAGTCGCACCCCACCTGACCCCGGGCCATCTACGGTTTTAAGATGGCCCCAACTCCCCTGGGATCCTTGGGAGTTGCATCCGAGGCCTTCCCCTTCCCACACATATAAGCGAGTAGGTTAAATAAAAAGACATTGAAAATCAGGTAAATATAATAAATTGAGATCAAATATTCTGTTCATAGTGCCAAATTTATTTTAAGGCCGCCATCACGAATTAAGACGTTAATCACATTATTATTCTAGTCAACGTAATCGGAATGAGGAAGCTTAGGTAACACTGTTCAGACAGGCATCGAACCTGCATCACTTGAATTATAAATTAGATACTTAACACTTGAGGAAATCAATACGTTTAACACCGGTTTTGTCTGACATTGCGTGTATTTTTCATGTTGTTAACAATTACAAGATAAAAATAGTGTACAGGGTTGCCATCTGTCTGATGACAGGGTACAAGGTACAGCGCCGACAAAGTGGCGCGTACGTAAAAGCGTATAACTACCCACTATTGGTATAATTGTAGATAACATACATCACACTGTCAATATTACTTTACCTTTCCTGATGGTAAGCTAAAGGTAGGTAAAGGCTCGGGAATGGGGCTCACCATTACAAACATCGATAATGCTATAATGGTGACCCTTTCTACGGGTTTGACCTAGTTTAGAGGGAGCGGTCAGAAGGCGTTTAAAAAATACTTTTTGTGTCAGGGACTCCTAATATTTCATAATGAATGAAATGAATCAAACCTTAGTTGGAAATTGTGCGCAAAAATTTTACTAGGTAGTAAAGAAATACTTAGGTTACCAAATTTTTTTTAAAATACCCAATGTACAGACACAGTCACTTAACAATTTTATAATAGTAGAGATAGATAGAAGATAAAATATCAAGTTTTTTCTTTACCTTTTCTAAATAATCCAAGTCATCCTAACTATAATAAATTCATCCTCAAAAACACACGATAACAAATAAACGAATATGGCTACAGGTGAAAACTTAACTTTATAAACATCGTTATTAGATCTTGCGAAAGATTTTGCAAACCAAACATCTATTTTTGTTTTATCTACCGAACGAGTTTTTTTATTGTTCATAATATTTTATTACAGTTATTTACATAAATAAACTGTTAGTAGGCACAAAAGCAGAACTCACAGAATGAACGATATTAATGACGTCAGCATTAAGCGCATACGCTGTCATTCCTAAGCGATCTATGGTTACCAACTGAGTAAAGCTATTAACAGATCATTATTAGGTTTACACAGTTGGAATAATAGATCAGAGCTTCGGAGCAGCCCTCTAGAGGGCCACTCCTAACCCGGCCGGATTTGCCGCAGGCAGCAGCGTCTCCCGTGGCAAGTAGGAGGCGCTGCTCGCCTCCGTTGCCCGGATGCACCACGTAGAGGTCCCGGCCCGCTTCTCCGTTTAGCATGATGGCGGAGCAGCAATTACACAAGTATTATTTTTATTATGAATGTTATCTATGCCCTTATCATCCAAGTACCAGCTGACAATTGCGATAGCGTTGTTATCAAATTATCAACAATTACGTGATTTATGAAATGCGTCATCGCACAGTCCACAATGCCACGCAATGAAGAAATATTTGCACAATCATGTTGGTTCCTGTACTAAAACCTCTTCTAGTAATAACTCTACATCGATAGAGAGGGGATTTCCCATAAATAGAGTTGTTTTGGTCATCTGTGTAACTAGTATTGACCACTTTATGATGATACTTCAAGGGTAGATACGAAAAATGCAAAATTAATAAGTATATAGAAGGATATCCTTTTAAAACTATTGAGGATTTAACATGATTGTGTTATACACGTTTGCTACATATCTTTAAGCGGGACGTGAAAAGGCATCTGTCTAGGCCGTCAAGGTAGGGACCGCCGTTTTGGGATGAATGGTGTCTAAAATGGCGGTGTTTTTAAAAGCTACTACAATCCAGGGTGCTTTAAGTGGGGTGTGAGAAAGAAGCTGTTGTAGAGGCCGTTAAACTGAAAGCGACTACTATCATTCCTGAGAGTTCACCACCAGATCAGGTGATTACCCTTGTCTCTAAGTGGGTTCATCTGTACATATACGTACTGGGAGTAAATGCACCTTTACAGTGGTGTTAGTCATTGCTTAGATCTTTCTCAAAACTTCCACAAGGCATTAAGACTACGTTTATAATGTGTGAATGATATTTATGAGATTGATTCTCTTGAATCCAGTATCCAATTTTATCGAGAGTCGATAAATAGAGTTGACACTAACTAACTGCTTACAAATCTAGCTCAGTGTTTCACGGTACGCGTCCAATTGCGGTGCGTTGACCGAGTACGTTGTGCAAGCTGGTCGGGTCAAGGTTGCAACCACTGACGTCCGGTATTTTTGTACCACTGGACTTGTTTATACTAGCTAATGTTTGACAATTACATGTTAAATGCTAATTTTGGCAGTGTGAGAACATTAACAGAGAAGTTCGGAATGATCAGGCGAAATTCACACTGTATTATGCAATGTTTCATCGTCTTTGGACAAACAGCGATAGCTTCTGTGAGTCAACAGTTTATTTCAAATGATTACGTTCTTCTACGTTGCCACAATGTTTTTGTTGTGGAATATTCTAGGATCTTTCCAGGGGTTATTTTATTAATAATGTGTATTATTGCAGTCGTCTTTTAGTGCAATTTAGCTTAGTAGCATCTCAGGTCTCTTGAGTCACTTCGACCAACGAAATCCTCAAAATATCTCAGAGTAACCAAAACGAAAATTAACGCTCTGCCATTTGACGAGGGACGGATAGCTTTGCTGAATTTAATAAACGTATATTAAATACGTCAATATGAATTGTAGTCGAGGAAAAATACCATTACTGACAAAGTATGCTAAAATGGTGGTCTCCAATATTTGTCGCCCCATCAAAAGGACCCAGCATTGTAGGAAGATCTTTGCAAATACAGATTTCTAACTCCAACGCTTGATTATATCTGTTTTATCTTGCCTAACGTGAGAATTTTTTATTATCAATACGGTCGTACTAGATGTAAAGTTCGAATATTTAGTTTTGTTGGGTGATCATGGTATTAATACATATGGTTTCATTCTTCAGCGTTTTGTAAGCCCATTATTGAACGTCATTCGACCTTCGGTGATTGTGGTTAAGAGCAGTCAGTCGTCACCAAATATTTGGCAACCGTCTAATTATAAGTTTTGTGTTGTCATTACTCGCGATGCGGAAGTTAAATGACTCTAGTATTCTCTAGCTAGTGGATTTAGTTAGTTTAAAGATTAATCAGATCTTCAATTCTGAATAATATATTATTTAATGGCCTGGGGATTTTGCACTAGTTTTTGCTTCGACCATTCTTGTAAGGCCGCGACGATTCATTGCAAATAATAAAAGTTTATGAGCTACAATTATTTGACCTTCAACATGAGAGCAATCAGTTTCAACGATTGGTGAACCTCAGATATAGGCTCGTTTTTTGCACTGTCTACTAGGATAGCAACCAAACATATTATTGTTGTTTCATACACGCGATGCTTGATTTATAGCAAGTTGCTGCTGAACTTTGCTTCAATTAATATTCTAGGACATTTTTTTTTTCGAACAGATGCTTTGATACTACAGACGCTTCTCATACTTGCTCATCATCTTAGCGGTTGTCGGTTACATCTGGCTGAGCCCGGAGTCTGCTAATAAATTCTTCTTTCTTTCTTTCAATCAGCAAGGGTAACGGCTGATAGGTGAGATTGGCTTGGACCCTGAAGATCTTTGTATGGCCGACCGTAGTTATGAATACTTACTGTACCCGCACGATGAGGTAGTAATTTTTTGTATCGTGGATTTTATTCCTTATAAGACTTCGATTAGATTGGAAATTCCAATGTGCCCTACCTTGTGTTTACCTGCAGTTAGGTGAAACAAGGCAAATTAACAAGGTTGAATTTTGTCTGTATGCATTAGCAATTATGAGTCTTTCTTCGGGCTCAGGGATGTGCGTCACAATTTAACTGACCGGATGCTGCATATTTGCACGTATAATAAAGGCGTCCACACACGAACAGTTCAATTGTTAATGATAATTTGCAGTCTCAAGTGGTTTGTCATTGGCGTATATCTTTTATATCCATAACCATGACTTAGGAGAACAGTGAATTAGTTAACGGTTATATAGGGCCCCGCCGCTAAAATCTACGGTGCCCAAACCAACCTCACCTGCAAGTTGATAAAGCTGCTGATTGACGAATGAGTCTATGGCGTAGGTTACCCCAACCAACCGAAGGCGGACATTTTTGTAGATGTTTCTTTTTACCCGACTGCCGAAGAAAGGAGGGTAATGTTTTCCGAGACTATGTATGTATGTATGTATGTATGTATGTATGTATGTATGTATGTATGTATGTATGTATGTCCATTTCTTTGGCACGGCCTACAGCCTAAACGGCTTGACGGGTTTTGACATGCGAGGTATCATTTTATTCGTCAGGATTGTGTGAGTGACACTGGGTATATTAAAATTTCTAGAAAATCAAAATGGCGGATTTTTGGCGGCAAAATGAAAATCTTGAAAATTTGTCTTGCACGCTCTACAGCCTGAACTGCTTGACGGATTTTGACAAACAAGGTGTTGTTTCATTCGTCATGATTTTGTGAGTGACACCAGGTATACTAAAATTTCTAGAAAATCAAAATGGCGGATTTTTGGCGCCACAAACATTTGACTGCCATGGACGCAAAAACTGCTGAACGAATTTCAATGTGGTTTTATTTGTTTAAAAGGTCTTGGTAAGACTTAAAATCTTACATTTGTTTGATTACAATCGGTTTAGTAGAACCGGAGATATGAGCAAAAATATAATAATTAAGGTTGAATTTCGGTGATGTCCCTTGACTACACGAAAATTATTAACTCCATAAAAGATAGATTTTATACTTCATTATTATCTGGACAGCTATGTAAATAACTAAAAAGTATAAAATAAAAAAAAACAAATTTAAAAATTCAAAAACCCGACTGCCTAAAAACTGAAAAGAAAAAAAACAAGCACTTAGATTGATGTCCGGTGGTCTAGAAACATAACAACTGAACAGTCGGGATCCATTGAAAAATTAGATTGGCTGTCGAATAATGGATCCCGACTGTTCAGTTGTTATGTTTCTAGACCACCGGACATCAATCTAAGTGCTTGTTTTTTTTCTTTTCAGTTTTTAGGCAGTCGGGTTTTTGAATTTTTAATTTTTTTTTTTTTTTATAGTTGACTAGCCACCGTTTCACCACTCTGTTAAGTGATGATAATGATCGACTGTTGTTAATTGTGTGTTAACTGGTTATTCTGTGTTACGCATAAATTTGATTGGTGTACCGATAAGTTAATTTCTATTCTAAAAGTAAAAACTTTAAGAATAGTACCTATATAAAAATTGTAAATCTCGTAGGACAATAACTCGATCGATGACACAAGGAAAGAAGCTGATATTCAACTAGCCATAAAACGTCCTCATTTGAATGAATGCTACAATGTTGATCAGACAAAGGCTTGGTTAGTCAGACTCAAGTGATCCGACGGGGCGGTGCCAATAACCGTTCCGCACCACGGTTGAACTCCCCAAGGTCAGATTGAGCTGGTTCGAGCCTTCGAAAGTACATTATAGACAATGTCCTTATGGTATAGTGATTTCTATTTTAATACACTTTTAACTGAAGCAAAGTCTATTCTCGACAAAAAGATCATCATTAACTAGTCTACTTAACTATTTTCGAAAAAAGGATAACCTCAGCTCAGGGTTAAAATCTCGAGGTTTATCTTACTGTCATTTACTTTTCTTAAAGCGGCATTCATACCAGTCCTAATGATATACTCGTAGTGTTAGTTTATTACCTACTCAAGGAGTTCCTAAATTATAATTATTTAAGAAGATCTCGTAGTTGAACCCTGTTGGTAGCGCTGTCGTATTTTTTGTAGTCTCTATGCTGGTATTATAAAAAGCGGATGTATTTTTTTTTATTTATGGTTTCATCCCACAAAAATGACCAAGGAGTGGAATTCCTTGCCTGACTCTGTGTTTCCGGAAAGATATAACTTGAGAGTATTTAAGTCACGAGTGAATAGGTTCCTTCTGGGCGAGCGTGATTCATCGTAGACCACATCGTCACTTACCATCAGATGGGAATGAGGTCAAACGTAAGTATTATATGATTGACAACAGTAATTGTTTTTTTCATCCACCATAATTACAAAATAATGTTAGAATAGCTTTTGCCCGCGGCTTCCCCCGCGTGGCTGTCGGTTATCGCGATCAAATATAGCCTATGTCTCGAGGTCTAATTTAATCTACCCCTATACCAAATTTCATCAAAATCGGTTCAGCGGTACAGGCGTGAAAGCGTAACAGACAGACAGAGTTACTTTCGCATTTATAATATTAAGTATGGATAAATTTTGTCTTTTTAGGGATATGGAAGTTTTGTAACCTTGAATATTCTGGGATTTGGACATTATGAACCTAAACGTTCCCTAGATTGAAAACGGATGTAACTAAAGAGAAGTGTCTACCTACGAGTAATAAACAGGTGACAAGTTTAGTGACAACTGCCGGGCCGCGATTGGCCTCCACAAGGCCAGTTCAAATCAATTGGCTGGATCGTGAAAGTGCGGTGTTGGGGTAATTGGTACTGGTAGACTATCTGGGTGACTGGCCTAGTGTCATACTATGGTTCGACTGGAGCTGTGTCTACCACCTTCTTAATTAATGAATGTATAAGTGCCTACTCTATAATTATATACTATACCCATACCAATGGATAAAATTGTAGTCTGATTGTTCATTGTAATATTACAATAACAGTTTTAAAGTGCTGTTATGATATACATACACGATACATAAATTCAATTTTTATTTTTTTTATTTAACATTTATAAATGCACACATAGTAATAAAATACTAATAAATGTAATAAATAATGAAAGTTATCTGTCTGTTTGTTTGTTCGGCTAATCTCTGAAATGGCTAAACCGATTTTGATGGGACTTTCACTCGCAGATGTAACAAGGAGTAACTTAAGGCTACTTTAATGTTGGAAAAAGCGGACGATGCCGCGGGCACAGTTAGTAGGAATATATAAATAAGGATTATAATATAATGTATAGATTTCTACATCAGGATTCCTTGAGCCCATGATACTTCATTACTCAAGTGTGATCTTATGAAAGTGTTATTACAAATCACACGCAAAGTCCAAACATGACACCAAATCTGTAATATTTGCAAAAAATATAATAAATGGTAAAATT
Source organism: Lithosia quadra (assembly GCA_963576445.1). Taxonomy (NCBI): domain Eukaryota; kingdom Metazoa; phylum Arthropoda; class Insecta; order Lepidoptera; family Erebidae; genus Lithosia; species Lithosia quadra. The sequence goes on from OY754883.1 coordinate 1,445,498, forward strand.
ATGTAGGACTGTCTGGCCGCTTGTATTACGTACGTACTACAAGTTGCTCAAGTGACAACCGTTAGATTTTCATCATAATTAAGCTTGTGCCGTAAAAATATCGAAATTACAGTGGAAATTGTATCAAAATCAACGTAATTTATAAAGTCAGTAAAATTGACGTCCACACATACGGAGCCGCGGGGGTAGGCTAGTTATTAGTATTTTTTTTTAGGTGAGGAATGCGTGCTTATGCATGATGCCTCCGAGTTTGGGGAAAACCCGTAGACCTATGTAGGACTCTCCCTAAAGATCGATATCCAATCGGATGTTTTTCATTTATAATACAAATACTATCTAATGTTGTCCACATTATTTGTGATATAGTAACCATAATTCAAAATAAAATGTCGGACACGTGTAGTGCACACGAGGACAATAGTTGTATTCAAAATATTCAAACTGTCATAACAGCTGATGTATCAGTATTTATGAATGCAACTGCGGTGGAGTTTCCTACAATGTATAACGAGTCATTGATATCCGAGGTGAGAACATAATATTGCACGCTAACATGAATAAACATAACATTGTGTGTCCAGACGACTATTTCATAAATAAAGACTAACTCATATGAAATCTATTTAGCTTAACGGATACAATGACCATAATATTTCAAAAAAATATCTTCGTGTTGACAATTTCTAATTTTGTGGCTCTGAATTTAAATTAACAAATATAAATAGACAATCATATACAAACTTTAGAGTCTTTAAAGCCAAAAAAATTATTTAACAAGCGTTTTTAAATTTATGCATCTAAACGTTGGTGGAATAAATAAACTCTGACACATACATAAATAACATAACCCTAAAAACATTACACTCTTTTTTGGCCAGTCGTGTGATAAACAATTACTTATTTTAGCTGTATCTCAGTGCGCTCGCGATCAACCGATGCGTGCTAATAAATCAAACTGTCACGTTTGAAGTCTGTTGGCGCACGGTCTAGCATTGACCTTGTACATGTGTTTGTTTTAGTACTAAATTATAAATATACAACACATTCACATTTGGCTAGTGTCTAAATTGATGCTGGTAAATTAATGTTAGTAATGATCCACAATGTTCTTTGTGTACAACGTTTAAGATGCACTAATGAGTATATGTTTTGCTTTTACAGCTCTTCCCAAAATAGGTAAAAATGTCCTTTGACAAAACAAAAGTGTGGTTACACGAAAGACTTGACAGTTTGGACACAGTACCTAAATATATAAGCGGTATGGAAACTAGGCCTAATTGTTGCAACAATGACACACGCGCTATTGAAGCGTTAGGGTTAACAACTTCATCTATAAATAAAAGTTGCGAAATGTACGCGTAGTGCAAGAGATAAAATACCGTGACCATGGCAACCGCGACTGATAGGCGATAGCCCCTTGAGAACCGGCGAGGTTCGTGTAGAATAGGTACATAGTTTCTTTACTACTTAACCTACTTCTGGTTCGCAAGTCCCAGGCACCGTCACGGGTCCTCTCTGTTCCACGTCATGGACCCGGCGACCGCAACTTCTCTCCTTCTTGTTTGTATGCTGCAGACGTGACCATCGCTGAACTCTCGACTCAATTATATTAATTCATACATCACGTGTCTGACGTCATTTCATATAATTGTTATTTGTTGTTACAGCTGACATGTGATTCGTATGCCATAAGCCACGTGAAATGTAAAAATTTACTGTGCATCGAAAATAATGATAAAGGAAATTGCGAAATTATTGCTATTTAGTTTGTTACTTTCTAATCTTTACGCCAATTTTATTTTTTCGACACACTTCTATCACAATAATATACAGGGTTTGTTTGTAACGGATTTTTTAAATTCCATTTTACAAGCTTAATTTAACTTGCTCAATTTACTAGTATGGGTCAAATCTTTGAAACCCAATTAGCCCGCTACCTGACATCAGATTGGGATCAATTTTGGTATAGTTCTCTGCGGTGATTGGACTATGAAGCTAATCTGATGATGGAGTCGAAAGGTGTTCATGAGAATTTCTGAACTAAACAAGAATAAGAAAAAAAAATTTTCCTATCCTCGTGTAATATTTTACCGAGGGCAAGGGATAATTTGCGAAGGGGTGACGTCCTGTTAACAATTGACTGAACACTATTGATCGGCTCATACTGAGTTCAGCCCAGACCTTTGCCTAGACAGTCTAAACAAAGGTTAACAGGGCGTAGGTACTTGTTTCATGTATTTACAAGTTACTCGCCCTAGCTTCATACTGGTGCAATTTGATACCCCATTCTTTTAAAGCTTTAGGTTATGTACACAATAAATGTTCCTACTTACTCCGAACCTTGAAATTTGAATGCGTACCTCAAGGATATGTATCAATCTTCTGTAAAAATGAATAAAATACTTATTTGTTGTTTGTTTGTTTCAGGTAAATGACTACGAATGCAACATGAAGCTTCTGTCAGGTCTACATAATGCTAAGTATTATATATCTTATTATACAAACCTTCACGCCTATTTATTGTCCCCGAAGAGGTAGGCGATTATATTTTTGGAGGTGTATTTAGAGGAGGTACAGGGTAGGTTAAAAGCACTCGAAAACGGCCTTACATGAAATGTTTAATGAAAATAGAGAAAGCTCGTGAAATATGTAAAAGCAGATGATCTGCGTAGATAGAAGCAGATGGTAGATTGTTGTCTCTCCCCACCTTCTTCTTGAGGGTGCCATCTTCTCAATGAAGGTCATTAAAGCAACTTGGATCTTCGATACAGCAGCTCTAAAGAGAGAAGGTGGTTTTGTTGTACCACTAGCGTAGGTTCTTCAGCCAGGATATCCTTCTCCTGCCCACCACGGAGGTAAATATAGGTAACACCTATATTTCTGATGTGGAATTTAGATTCCTTCAGTGGTATACAGGATAATATAAAAACCGTAACAAACCTTCTCAAGTTTTGAGAAATTCTGGATTTGTATGCATCCTAGTCGTTCGGTTAGTCACAAAATGGTTGGCAGTTGTCTGAGTATAACTACATAGATATTCATTACGAATAGCAGTAATTATGCACGTGTTGTTCAAACGAAAGTTGTCGTCACACTCGTGAATGCTCGTGCGAGTCTTGACATCGGGACGAGCCCCTCACCGTTCAAGAAAATTGTCAAGTGCTCGATGGTGAAACGTGACTTTGGATTGACGTTCTCGTGACGTGTCGAATCCGACAAAAATAACGTTCTCGTTGGCGTTGACGTAACATCGGTTACGATCACGATACACCTAGCATGGTTATACACTTTTTCGTATGGGTTAGTGAATTGGGGATTCTACTCGTAACAATGCACAGTAAAATGTTCCTGCTTACCCCGAACCTTGTCTGCGATCTTCAAGGGATATACAAGAATCTTACCTCCGTAATCGATTGTGGATAACGGCTGTTGAACCGTTCCTGGGTCTAATCTCTTGCAAAATATACCATTTGCTTATGTGTCGTATCAACACTACGCGGTACTTTAGGTAGGTAAATGAGGATTGAAATAATTATTATCCGCCTAAATATTCAACTAACTCATGAATCAGTTGAAATCGTAAAAAAATTACGAATTTTGTGCACAGTTCACGGTGGCATGTTGCCAGTTGCCGATAAGTTTCTAGATAGAATAGTTGAAATTACTAAAATAATAGGTTTAACAAGCTTTTTATTTTCGTTTTTAAGAGGTATCTGACACTAGATAATTCGTGTGTGGCGGAGGATTTAGAAGCTATTATTGGACACAGAGTAGCTAACTATTCAATCTCGTTTCAGAAAAATAAATCATACTACAAAATAGTTTTTCCAACTCTGCGTTATCCGTACACCCAAATTACTTATCGAATATGTACTACTTTTCTTTTTCTCATCACAATAGTCAATATATACCATCTTCAGCGAATTTGGCATTTATACCGAAAATATTCGGTCAGTCTTTTACCTTTTCACACATAGACCACTGGATCGATTTTGTTCAAACCGAAAAAATCATTTCGGATAGAAACAAATTTTTCACGATAAAGGGTTTCCAGAAGGGCAAGCAGGAAGGTTCCTTCTTCGTGTATAATCGGGGTCTCTGGTGAAAGACTTACGGAGTCGGAACACCGTGTTATTTTAGTCTGTTTGATTTCGAAGTAACTACTTCACTAGCCCTGCTGAGGTGGTACACGTCGGGGATTTTTTACCCGACTGCGAAACGCAAAGGAGTGGTAATGTGTTTAACAGCCTATGTATGTATGTATGTTTGTATGTTCCTTTGAAGCACTATACAGACCAAACGCCTGGGCCGATTTTCATGATTCACACGTCGATCGATTCCTCTTAGTCCGGCGAGTGTCACTAAAGACATGACGTCAGTGAAAATTCAATATGGCGAGTACAGGCCGCCATATTGTGAAAATTAAAAAAATTAAAGTCAGCAAACTATGTCAAGTGGGGTATCGTTGAATAGATATTTAAAAATCATTTTTAGTTTCCTTTCAACATTTTTAGATTCCAGTGACCATTTAGGATCTATAGCGATTTAAAGTTGCGTAACAACAATTCATAGGTTTTTATTAGACAGTAGAAAGTCCAATTCGGGTAAATAGCTGGCTAGGACACTTATAATTAAAAAGTATAAAATAAAAAAATATAATTTAGAAATTAAAAAACCCGACTGCGTAAAAAACTAAAAAGAAAAAAAACAAGCACTCAGATGTCCGGTGGTCTAGAAACATAACAACTTAACAGTCGGGATCCATTGAAAAATAAGATTGGCTGTTAGTGGATCCCGACTGTTAAGTTGTTATGTTTCTAGACCACCGGACATCTGAGTGCTTGTTTTTTTCTTTTTAGTTCTTTACGCAGTCGGGTTTTTTAATTTCTAAATTATTAACATTAAAAAAAAGCCAGGAGGGTTTATGAAACACAAGAAAGCTGATCTTGACGGACTTTCACTTTGCACGATCTGATGTCAAATCAGAAGCTGGACCTGTTTCTGTCTTTATAAACCGACACTGCGATAAAAAACCTCGTAAATCGGTTTTTATACATTTCATGTTGCAACTCAAATAGGATAAAACTTTATAAAATGTCTTTACAGGTGTCATAACATTACATAAATTGAATTGCGCTATTTATATCTATTACTTTCCTCCTAATGTTTCCTTAACTCATGAATATATTTTCTAGCGGTTTTCCTCTCGTTCAGGGACTGTTACGACCGAGGAAAAACGTGAAAGAGACACGCCTTGACATTGACAGGCTTCTACGGGCGAGCACAAGCGTATAATCCGTATTTTTACCCGCTTTATATTATTAGCTTTACCTATATCTATCAGAATTTAAGTTCTGCTTTTGTTTCCAAATTTATTTTGCCACGTTATTTTCACCAATTTTAAGACTACTAACTTTCTTGAAAATGTGCACAGTGCACATGTATCAAAATTGATTAGGCAAAAGTGATTTTATTTCTTTGACCTAATTATCCGGAATTTAGCACCACCAGGATAAAAAAATTAATGTTTGAAAACTGAATAGGTAGTAACAGTCTCAGAAATGAGTGCCACCATTGTAGCAATAATTTAATCTGTAATGGTGACCCTCGCTCCTAGCTTACCATCCGACAAGGTGATTTGATATTGACGTTAAACTTTCAGTTACAATGTTAAACTACATTTAGAAAATATCACAAGACCTGTAATGACAATAAATGTAAACTTACGTAGTTTACAACTTAATTAAAAAGCAAATAAAATCGTAAAATGGCTTGTTAAACATTTCCATGAAAGTACACATCAATGCAGTAAAATGTACATATCAGTGCAGTAAAATGTACACATAAGTGCAATAAAATATACCTACAGCTCATTAAAGAAAGCACACTGTGAGATTAGCTTTGATTATAGATATGAGTATCTTGTAGTGAGAAACCTTGTTGGACTTGTCATACCGGACCCAACATTATGTCGTTGGTTCGATACAAAATTATACTTTTTAGCGTTTCGTACCCAAAGGGTAAAAACGGGACCCTATTACTAAGACTCCACTGTCCATCTGTCTTTTTCTTGCCTTTATACCGTATAATGGCTCGTAACCCGTCCGACTCGCTCTTGACAGGTTTTTGTTGATTTTTATGGGCGTTGGAACAGTTCGACAATAATTGAATTGTATCGATAAATAATTGAAAACGGATCATTTTATAAAATCTTAATTTTCTAAAGATCAAATTATTATTATTATTATTATTTTTTATGGACGAGCAGCAACTTGCTGATGTGTCCACATCACTGCACTGGAGTAAGGTCTCTTTAGCATTATAGATCATTATATTGTTCATTGTTCAGTCCAATGGGTTATTTTTCTCAAACCATTTGTCAAGTTCACACTTAAAACCGTTCACTGACTTAGCGGTTACTACACATTCTGGGAGTCTGTAAATTGCTGATAATAAACATGGTTTACCACTATGTTTTCATGATGACGACGCCACTTTCTGAGGTATCAACAGTTGTTGAGATACATGACTCTAGGTCGGTCCGGACCGATATAATCCTAATGGATAGATCCATCATAATTCTGACACCCTTCCCTGAGAAACTGACGTATTATAACATTCGTACCTACACGAGTAATTTCTACATCAGGGGCCTTACCATGATCAATTCAGATGCGATGTAATTCAACAATAAAGGATTTCGTTTCATACTTCTTGGAAACAATTAAGACAAGAATTTAAGTAAGTAATTAAATTATACTTATATTTGTTTTTACATTCGTTTAAATGGCACATTAAATACTTTACTGCGTTAAAATAGCCGTTCAGAATTAGTCATTATTGGAACAAAGTAAAAGAATTTAAGACGGTCTTTAAACGCTCGTCATTAGAGCAAACGAGTTTAACGTGGAGACAGATGGATTCTGTTGCACACTGATTCCTTTGAATTCACAATGGTTCGTTTCATTTCAGTTATTTTCTGTTTTCTTCATTTATGTACAAAATAGTAACGTGATATTCGTACTTACATTCCATTTGTTACATTTGTTGCGAGAACACGTATGCGAGACCCGGACTTAATTTTGCAAGTGATTGTGGAACATCCGATCTGTGCAAACTATGTCGCACAAAGGGCACGAAATCATCGTGCCTTTTGTGCCCCATCTCCTGCACTAAACACGACCTCAATAAAGCCAATGATAGTGTCGGTCGCGATGGCTTAATTTTATGGCCGAACTATTTAATTTGTTTATCAGAAGTGAATCATTGACAGGAAAGAACAAGTTACTAGGCGGCAGCCTAAGTAGTATATAAAATACATGTAATAATTGTTTTCCTTAATGCTCTTCTTCTTCTTCTTCTTCTTCTTCTTCTTCTTCTTCTTCTTCTTCTTCTTCTTCTTTAATTCTATGTCGATTGTATTCCTGTAGTAAAATTAAAAACAATGAAACATAATGAGTGATAATGATAACATTTATATCGCGATGCAGGATCTAGTTTTTACGAAGAAGTTTGACTTGCTTTACCGAGATGGTGTTAAATACAATGTAGTGCTACAAACATTACACTTGAACAATAACCGATAATGCAGTGTTTGTTAAACCTTATTAGCATGATAATTGTATTGTAAACAGTGCGAACTTTAAATGCTATTAACGTTTGTGTGTGATGTAGATTAGAGAAGTTATCTTTGTCATCACTGGAGGTAGAGAGATTAGTTGATAACAACGTACTAGAAGAGCGTACGCACGATTTTTTTTATATTATGAAGGTAATATGAAAATCCCTGTATACTTAATGGAAAGCGTTCATCATGGCCTACAGTCTATAGAATAGCCTGCTCACCCCTATTCTCGCTTTCATTGAACGCTGTCAGACCTTTCATGAGCACATTTCACGAACTATGTTTTCGGCCTTATTATTATTATTAGAGGCGAACCGTTCTTGCCATCAATCGTGGAAAACTACCTCATGCCGAGGAGTTCTGAGAATTTCTCAAAAAAATCTTAACTAAACTTTGCTCGACAGGGTAAAGTGAATGAAAAAGTTTAATGAATTCTTTTCATTTGATTTTAGACTTTAACTGTACAGGGTTAAGTCTACAATTAAATAGTATTGTAGAGAGTGTCAGTGGCCTGATAGTGGTTTGCCTATAGCAGAATCGAGGCCCTGTTTGATATCTGTCCAACTGTTCATGCATAAACCAATAACTTAGCTACAGCATCCATATAATATTCTTACGGGTAAACGCACTTCTAACTATCCAACTCTTAGTTACATTTGATATCCAATTACTTGAAGCCCCAGCAACTGATTGAAATTAGTATCGCAGTCTGTCGATTGAGAGGTCCCTGTTTAATTTACGTATTGATTTTCTCCCTGCTCCTCCCTGCCGGTGAGGGAGGGAAAGTGAAGCGGATTATTCATGGCTACATGGCTATGGTATGATATGCTACTCGTAAGTGCCAGCTAGACAAGTTTAGTATGTGAAATGAAAATGGAGATTTTTTTTCGTCAGATCAATGTTGGATACTTTCATAGCTTTATTCTGCGAGATGCTCGTAGGTTTCCCGAGTGCACGGCATCTAACTTGGCAAGATTTTGGATAAGTGTGGGCCCCAATACTCCAAAACCTTGCCAAGTTAGATGCCGTGAACTATACTTGTTTCTATGCGACGCATTTTGCCACAAACTTTTAATTTACTTTTAAGACCAGGTAGTTTCTCAGCATAAATTTGAAAGCCTAATCTCACTCTACGCGTTAATAGCAATTGAAATTCGGGCGGCGAAGCATCGAGAGTGTGATGAACCATACAAGGTCTATTGCTCCATGCTCCATCTATCCCCCTCAGCACAGCAGCTGACTTGCTATAAGCACGTGGTGGTTAGCCCGCTGGCCGAAAAGTAACATAACTAAAAATGTCAGCTAGATCGCTGTTGTCGGACTTTTTAAGGCTCCAATTACCCGTAACTACTGCCATAGATGTTCATATAGCAACCGGGACCGACGGCTTAACGTGCTCTCCGAGGCACGACCATACCAATGCAAATGCAAATATTCATGCATACAAATATTTGCGCTGAACGGGGATCGAACCCGCGCCTTCTGCGTTGCAGCCGCGTGCACTGCGACTACGCCACAGAGGCTGTAAAACATATATACACAGTATGGTTCTAAATATAAAATTGTATATCGTTGAACGCGACAGTTTTAAAGTCGGTGTTATTATACCGTGCGTCACATCCACTGGCTCCGTTCGACAATAACACTCGTGACTCAACTGGAATACCTAAATCGATACACGCAGGTGGACGATAATGTTAAACAGTATTATTTTTATGTACGCCATGTCCACCGCACACTAACATACCCTTATTGGTGATCTGCGGACTGGACTGCGAATTGCGAGACTATATTGTCGCATACAATACTTGATCCATAAATACATAATTATGCTAAGCGAAAACATCGGGCACCTTATTCTCCTTTGTTTAACAATAGCAAAAGTTCTGATTTTATTTATGTTTTAAAAGTATTTATAAAGGAACAGGAAAAGAATCAAACAAATTAAACAGGTAGATGAAGTATATAAGTAAATAATAGGTATTTATTTCCTTCAAATTAAATAAAAATAAAGTATATTTTTGAATAAGAAAAAAATATAGTCAAATTACAAAAATATTGCTTAGCATCGAGTTTACTACCGAGCTAAATATGACTTTATTATTTAAATTAACTTTTTTATATCCTTTTTTTCCCACAGAGTTTAAATTCTGGTTATATTGTAAGGAAGCTGTGTGATATATAGGAACTTGGCACAATATAATACGAATATTAATTCTATAAATAGTTGTGTATGTATACCTACCATTATCGTCTACGAAAATAAGTGGACAGCCGAAACTGCGGCGTACGGTCATCCTACTGATAGGATAGTAACATGAACAACATCCCATATTAGGAAGTAATTGTCCATACCTAATTGTCTTTTCTTCATCACTACTTCTACTTTGTAACCATGTACCAATAGTACCTCCGGAGAACTTCTTCCGGGATAGGCAACAATCCGCCCTACAATACAACCAACGGTACTTCAAAATAATTTTCCGAGAATGGTATAAATTCTCGCTTGTATGCCACAATGTGGGCAGTTAGTTGCCTTGAGGAAATAGCAAATCGTTCACTGCTCCTGTACAGCACACATTTTAAGCTGTAGCAATATTTGCAAGTCTTGCAACCTATCGCCTCGACAGTTTAACTTTTTGTTACACTATAATAAACAAAGAAACCAGTGATGGTGCCTGTTGAATGCTTGCGACAAACAATAGGGGTGTCAATCGCCCTCTGCCACTCACATGGAAGAAACATAAAAGTAAAAAAAAAAACAACTTCAACGGACCAAATTACAATGGGACCTCACGGGAAGCGCCAGCAATCAAAAAAAAAAACTCATCAAAATCCTTTCACCCAGTCAGAAGTTCTGAGGCAACATACAATAAAAAAATACAATCGATTTGAGAACCTCCTCCTTTTTTGAACTTGGTTAAAAAATCAATCTCACAATACCATGGTCAATATACGTGAGGTGGTGGGACTTCTGCTGTCAGACTAGCGCCGGTTTTAGCGATATCATTAATTCAGTTACTGAAAGTGTGATCATCATTAGAATAAGCTGCTGTATCGATACAATAGCTAGGAGCGGATTTCACCAATGATAATAAATACGATCAAGATACTAGGTAACATAAGTTACCATGTTTAGTTTGACTTGATCGCAATTATTTTCACTTGCAAAATTCGACCTTAATCGCACGTTTTAGTAAAGATAGTACATTTGTGCATTTTCACAAAACTTTACTAAAATCCCTAAATGTTATGTTGACTTTAAAGCCAATTCAAACGTTGTTTTGTTTCCAAAGTTGGGCAAAAACAAAATTCAGTGCAGGCTGTAGTTTTAAAAAGTTCTGAAATAGGTAAACTGAGATAATATCGAAATTGAAATTTAGAGATTTTAGTTAAGTTTAGTGAAATTGCACGGCAGAATCGATACCAGTAACTAGTTAGTTTTTATATGTAATTTAGCGACTAACGCAGAAAGTTGGCAAGACGCGATGTAGTCATAAATCGCTGGCCGCCGATGCTATAAGTAACATTTATGGACATTTGGCTGTTATTGACATTATTTCACATAAATGCAATTTATTTTGCTTAATACTGAAACCATTGCATACAACACTTTGGCAGGTAATCGATTTGCATTGTGGTTTCTGCTACAAATAGATTGCATTATGCAAAATTCTGTTAGGCGTAATGTAGGCTTGCGAGTGGCATTTTTGCTAATAAAATAATTCAATTTCAAACTAGCAAGCCGTCCAACTGCGGTTAGTATGATTTTTTAAATCTCAAGCCATCGTAATTTATACTTACAGAATATAATTTTCTTTCAGGTTTACCTTTCAATGATGAAAGAATTTGCCAAGGGTTACAAAGATTACCCTCTAACATAAAAACAAACTTTAGCCTTTGTCTTTATAATATGAGTACGGATCGTTTTTAATGATTTTAATGAACTTTGACGCTTATTGGCTTACGTTGACCCAAGGGCCACAGACGGCATCAAATAACGGCAACGGGAAATCCGGAGATGGCCCGGGTCAAGCCGGGGTGCGAGGGAAATGCTCTATGGGCCACCTTACACCCTAGCGTCAGAAGACCCTAACCTGCCCCGATGGCCGCGGAGTGCGTATCCACGAGGATTTCTGCCCGAAAAAAAAACGCCACAGACGGCATAAAAGTCCATTTTCAGCGGCTGTCGTTCCGCTAGTATGCTCATGGGTTTAGTTTGTCAGCTCAATGCAGCCAATTACACTACAGGATGAGTATCGCCATTCTGCGCTACTAATAACGTCGTTATGTGGGGGTTTTGATTGCTATCCGAACATCGCCTAATGATACAGTGGCTGTACGTGATTGTCCTGTGTTTGCGTACCATGGCACGATAATATATGAATGTAATAACAGGCTCTGACTAAAACAAGCCTATTGTATGGGTAATGCTGAATCATAATAAGTCAAGTGCTCTTGGGGACTGATCGAATTTTAAATTTCATTGTTCCTTATTTCAAATACAATATTATACCTACACGGGTCACGCCTTTTACCTATTGGGGTAGGCAGAGGAAAAAAATTTAAAATCAAAACTAGAGGGTTAAATTTTCGTTATAAAATTATAACCAAAATTCAATATCAGTCTAGACTCAATCTCCCAAATGTCAAAAAAGGTATATTTCGAACATTTTTTACGAGAATTGGCCTTTAGAACTCACTTTAAGTTTTTATTAATATCCATAAATGAAATAAACAAAAAAAATAACATGTATACCGACCTCTACACAGGTGACGCAATACCCGTTAAAAGTGGTCAGTAATTAATATAAACACTAAGTAGCAATATGTTACAATGTACCTACATAGTGCGGAGTGAGTGTGGTCCCTTATCGGTAATTATGAAACCCTAGAATGTATCTAAAAATGACGCATTATCCTGGAACGGCGCAAGTGTTGGCAGGTAGCGGAAGCTAATGTCGGATACAAAGTCATGTTTTTTTCAAATCGAACTGGATTAAAAAATAATATAGAATCATGATTTATTAAATTTATCACTTGACTAAACCAAGAATTAACTAAAATATCTATAACAACATCAGTAACGTATTTTCAGATAGGTAGCAATTTAAAATAAAATGCCCTGAAAATCCGCCATCCGCTTATAACTTACATTCTCAATCAATAAATAGCGACCGCAAAATACCTACATTGGATTTTTTACATTGTATTGTATTTCCAACAACGCGTCCGTCGTCCGTTGACACACTATATTATTGCTTTTATATCGCGTTCCAAGCCGTTGCCGTGTGGTGGGCAGTAGAGCCGCTAGACGAGTGGACGTCACGCCATGGAGAATTCGTTGCTCTTGCTACTTTGTAGTTTACCTACATTATTAGCTCTAGTTCTCTTGTATTATTGTAACAAGCTGGTTATTACCCGACTGCATCGAAATGACATTAGGATGGTTATGTGTTTGACATGTCCAGTATCGATGTCCGTCCTTATGTTTCTTAGTGGGGCTACTAAACGACAGATTTTGATTAATAGTTCCTTACTGGGTTTGAATTGGAATGTTAAAAGAAGCAATATGGCCGCACTCTGGTGCTAAGTGGATATGTTTGAAAGAGTTGCGTAGTCGAATTTTTAGTTATAGTATAAAATTATTAGACCAACTGTACTTTTAGTCTCGAGCAATCCATTATTTTATCACCGTTTACCGCCCGCATTTCAATATTCCATGCTGCTGATAGAAAAATTCAATATTCACAATCATTTATCAACACCCGATCGCCAATTCCGACTGCATCCAGTGTGAGGTTGACTTGGGCCCCGTAGATTTTAGTGCAATCATTGGCTTATGGGGTATTCATGGGGTCAATGGGAGCCATACAGGCCACAATGTCCATTAACACTTTGCCATAATCTGGCTGGACTCATACAGAGGATCTCGGTGTGGGTACATAAAATAAGTTATATAGACAAAGATGAATTTCATTTATTAAAAAAATCGTATAAATAATTTAACAATAAGCCAAACTCACGCCTATATCCCCGAAGGTGTAGGCAGAGGTGCTAGCACCCACATTTCGCCAGTTTATGTTTAGGTCCCAATGTAATAGGTGGCGAGCCTATTGCCATTATCCGAGCACTTATAAACCTATATGCCTAAAAAAATATATAGTATAAATATTATCTAATAATACTAATGGTCTTGTTTGTTTACATTTTAATGTATCAATGACTTTCAGGTTATCTTTTTGCGTAATAAGACGTATTTTTGCGCAAGTCTTGTGACATACTAATTCAATTATAACCCTCGTGTTGTTTTAACGCGGTTACCGCCGAAATTAATATAATTTATCAAATAAAAAATATTTAACACGCGTTAGGGTACAGCCGCGCCGCTACCGCCCCCTGTGGCGACGCACGATAAGAGTTAGGTCAACTATTAGTTAATCTGTGGTTATATTTAGGATAAAGTGTTTGCTATGCGTCTTTATGCGTTTGACCCCAAGAGTTTAGGAACCATGGTATTGTCACCATTGGTCATTAGGCGTTTGACCCCAAGAGCTTAGGAATTGGTTCCGAAACTCGGTTTTTTTTCTTTATTATTTTGACCGCCAGTATAGCTACTTTGCGATTGACACTGTGGTTCCTTTGGCAAAGGATCTTTAGGAAATGCTTAAAATCTGCCGTATGTTTGATTGCATTTGGTTAAGTAGAACCGGGGATATGACCAAAAAACGATTACCAACCAATCGACTCCCACGGGCAGAGCCGCGGGTATTAGCTTGTATAAAAAGTAGCCTATATATTACTCCAGACTAAGAAATGCAGAAGGAAATGCTTCACGGAAAAGTAGATGATGATTTCACAGATATTTCATAGTTAAAATTTAAAAAAATAAATAGAGTCCACATAGTTAAACAACATTTTCATAATGAAATAATGAGGTTTTTTGCTCAAAAAAAATCTTGAAAATCTGAAAATGATCATCTATTTTTGACGCTGATTATACTTGATAACACCATACTACCTACCTATCCGCCTATCTATCTAGTAGGACATTATTTAACCCCACGTTTCTTGTTTCAGATGTTACAGGAGCGAAGGCTGTGCGTCTTGGATTCGGAGTTATCAGAATTGGACATCTTCGAACGGATGTTGAGGTTTGCGGGTGCGCAACTACGGCTATTAGAATGTTTCCAGGTAAATAGCATCTGAACACTGTTTTTTATTACCAAAAGATTTACGGTTGTTTTTCGGGCAAACCCCGGCTAATCTTGGTCTGTGTTTCTAATATGCATCACACGTACTTTTTTGCTACAAAGTTTCAAAAGTTGAAGTTGACTATAAAGTAATGTTGTGTGTTTGAATTGCAATGATCATCAACTTTTGATGCTGACTGTACCTATGCAGGATTCCTAGGGCCTATTCAATCTCACCAACATACCGTACACCTGCTGAATTTGTTGATTGAGGAACGATGCTCTGGCGCGGGTTTTCGTCTGGGGATTGGAGTGAATCCGACAGTAGGGGTGCCCGTAATAGCCAAAAGAAATCCAAATATTAAGATGAGGAATAGGAGTGTGGACCCTAGCCTCCACAGGTTTAGCTTTGAATGCAAACAAGATCAGCACTCCATTTTGTTCAAATTCAAATAGCCTTTATTTCGGATAATAAATTAATTTCTTTACTTTCTTGATCACACTATTATACTAATAGCTCTTCAATATTATTGACATTCACTTTACATGCATTATTTTGTAATCGATTACTAACAATACAATAATACTTAATTCTGCATGGTAGTTAAATAATATACCTAAATTAATAATAAGTCCATTTTGTTATACATTACAAAATCGGTAAAAATCATTAAAAAATGGCGGGTGGCCTAATGACTAAAGCATTGGACTTAATTAAGCGATTGCGTGTTTGAAACCCACCCTCGACGAAGACCGTCTGTATTTACGTCGGTTGCTAACACCAGCAAATTGCTTAATTGGAAGGTAACCCCAGTAACTACTAGTCACGGAACATAAGCAAGTGCCCTTAAACCTCGTTAGTTTAGAACTAGCGTCGCCAAAGTGTCACATTTACCTACTATAAACAATCACTTTAATTCAATAAAATTATGTTTATAAAACGTGATTTCGAAGCTTTATAACATAACATAAACTCACGCCTATATCCCCGAAGGGGTAGGCAGAGGTGCTAGTACCCACATTTCGCCAGTTTAAGTTTAGGTCCCAATGTAATAGGTGCCGAGCCTATTGCCATTAACCGGGCACTTATAAGCTTTATTCAGATAAAATCCGTGCTGAGTTATTGGCGGAAACATTGAAAGCGCCAGACAATAAAAAAAACTTATACCTATGTAATCTAAGTTGATACTTATTAATATTTTTAAATACCTAATTGAAAATGAATCTACTATGAGTAACATAAAGGGTTAACAACTATTCAATCATATCTGTTTTTTCATCTAATCGAATTGAAATAACGCGTTTAGAAAATGTAGCGACACTGAATCGGACGCCTGATATGTACTCGTAATACGTTAGTTTCTTTTTTATTAACAACTCTACATAAATTATAGTAGGTATACATAATATTAAAAAGAAAAGAACGGCAGTTGCTTGCAACATTGTGTATGTACATTATCTGCATCCGACACATTTATTTGTAGGTACGCATACAATGTCAAGGGTGGTAATTAGTGGTCCCACGGCTCGTTGCACTACACACGAAGCTGCCTACTCGCCGACATAGTAAACAAGACATGTTTACGCACCAATGTCATTCTCAACACTGTAGCACGCAGTTGTATTGAGGTTATCAGGAGCTATCATAATATATTCACATATTAAAGTAGTTTGGACATGTTATGAGAAGAGTTAAAAGAAATAGTGTTTAAAAAGAGTGAAAAAAAAAACATCACAACAGTTAGTAGGTTTTTTTTTGTTCATGATAGGCTTACGTTTGACCTCAATCCCACCTGATGGTAAGTGACGATGTGGTCTACGATGAATCACGCTTGCCTAGAAGGAACCTATTCACTCGTGGCTTGAATACTCCCAGGTTATAGCTTTCCGGAAACACAGACTCCGGCAATTATATTTCCGAAGACAAATATACTGGTGTGATGCATTTTTTTTTTTGCTTTTTTTCTGTAAACATTACAGGAGCCCATGCGCCTGCGTTGAGTTGAACAATATCAAAAAGTAATGTTATGTCACCTATCTTCGATAAACCCCTTAGATGTTTTATTTACATTTTTGTACATTTGTGTTCATAATAACACTATTGTAGTGTCCTACACTGTTACGAGATGAGCACTTCGTGAGGTTGACATTGCGTGTAAATTATGTCACTAAGGAAATTAATCATAACGTGTCAAGAGTCTGCGGCAATTATTCAACAGACTTTAGTTACACTTTTTTTGTTATTGAATTCAAAAATGAAGAAAATATAATGTTACTTTGAAACGACCTCATCTTATGTCTTTTTACTACATGGCCAACGTTATATTCAAACTTGAAAATGAATGGTTCCATGCTACTGTCTCTCTCACTCGATGGAAATGTTAAACCAGTTAGTAACGCGAGCGAAGCCGCGGGCAAGAGCTGGTACTTTATAATCCACTCATCATCTTAACATTGTTCTTCGTTGCATTCGAAGCTTTCACCTTGGTCGGAGTCTGGCGTCCGCTAACTCCTACTCCTTAGTTTGACGGCTTTTATAAAAGCAACTGCCGTCCAACTCTTCTCAACCTGGTGAGGAAAGCCTCGTCTTTCATTCAGCTTATGTACCTGCTAACACATGAGGTTATCTTAGCACCGAAGATCTTAGAGGGGCCATATACACGGTGCTTTACAGATCACAATATTTATTATTAAATTAATTTTCAGGCAGTGATCGAGCACGGATCAAATTTATCGACAGAACTATCGAAAACTTACATCAGCAAGTGTGACGCCGCCACGCGCTCGAAGGACTCCCTAATACACCTTGGACTTAGACTAGGTGAGTAAAGTTCCGTTGGTGATATACTCAGCGGTCTACTATACGACCACCCATCTCTGTCAGCGCTAAATGAGCCTCGAAACTTTATATAAGAAAATTAAATGGCAAATATTCTAGGCCGTAGCGAATGACATACCAAGTGTGTAAGGCACATGTAAGTGGGCAAGCAAGCCGACACACTGACCAAATTAATGAGCTATTGAAAAAGGTCAGGTCAAAAGTACTCTATACCGGTGTGCTTGCATGAAAGGTTTAACGACAGTAGAGGAAGCGCGTGAAGTATGTAAGGACAGAAGCAGATATGATATGACGGACTGTTGTCTCTGTCTACACCGAAGGGAAAAAGGCGTGAGCATTTATGTATGTATGTATGTATACTACATAGTTATGGACATTATGAAACTATCATGAATAGATACTGTTCTACAACATACTGTTTTTTTTTTGTAAATACGTAGATATAATTTATAATTAATATTATCTATCACTCTTAGATTTAAATAATTATGATGTTTCGGTGTCCGGCATTAATATGATAAGATATTCTGTGAGGGCACCACGCCTCGCGACTTAACTTGAATCAGATTAGCCAAGGTCAAGGTTGTATGAATTGGTTAAAATTGCAATCAGTACAGTAGCACCCACTGTCGTGTCGTTAAGAAAACGTTGAATTCCGCATACATTATTCGCCCACTACACGTTATGTCAGTGTTTCTCAAACTTAACGCTGCACGAACCCCTATTCGACTTTTAAATGGACGGTAAAGAATCCATTATACCTAAAGGAAACTTCGACGCTTCTACTTAGCAGCCCGGGGTCCGCTTACACGTCCTTTTTTAAATTTGGCTTCTGTGGCTTTAAAGGGCGCTTTGCTGCCTGACCTCAAGACCACCGCGAAGAAAGCCTGCGCCATAGCCACGTCCGTCAATCAGCAGGTATACCAGTTTGCAGGCGAGTTCAGCTTGAACCCGAACACCCTAACGAAAGGACGCCATCATTACGTAAATTTTGTCACACCCCAAGTGATAGAAGAAGATCAGAAGTTGCTGGACACTAACAAATTCACATACGATCATACATAACATTGAAATTAATTTATTTTCGTAATTTAAAGAACATTAATTTTTCATAAAATTTTAGAGCTAAGAGTAGGTACCTTGGAATGTGTTAACTTAATACCGAGGGCGATTGATCAAGTACACCCACTTTGAGAAACCCTGTGTTATATCATAGGCTCATAACTAATATTGTACAAAATTAATGAAATGTTGCGGAATGTCGCCAAGACATATTCCAAGGTGGGACGTTTCGCAACGGATAAACAATGTCTTTAACAGAACATTGAGATTTAATTGAGGTTGACTCGCATTGTTGACAATTTGCCTAATTTTTTTCACAATTGTATGTTGTTGGTGTTTTAGGTCATTACCTAAAACCAAACTCATTGTTAAACGATGGGCGAATGTAAAATAGAATAGGCGTCTGTTTCTCCGTTATTAGATACTAAACCCCTCAACTGATTATATTAATTCATTTAAAAAATCGCTTTTCTTTTGTTTGGTCTGGGGAAATGTCCTACGGCATATCGCACGAACCGAGGAAACCGCGTTGTTATGTGTGACTCCCACACACTAAAACGCCTGCGATGTGCCTTTCTCTGGACCTTGTCTGCGGGTAAAACTCTATTAAAGAATCACCCTTTAACAAAATGTACTGTTTCTCTTTCAGGTGGATTCCTAAACGAAGCCGGATGGTACGCGGACGCCGAACGAGTGCTTCTTCAATGTCGCGAACTGTGTCAATCGCTACCACAGACCACACACAACAAAAGAATAACACTTGAGTGTTGCCATAGGTAAGTATAAAAATTCTACCACTGTTGTACTCTAGTAGAAATAAATAAGAGTATTTTAACTGAGCTAATTAGACATATCCTGGATAGGAATGATCCACAGGTTTAAAGCTCAAGAGTTGAATGATTAGACAGCATTCATCATCATTAGGCCAACATTATCGGGGTAAGCACCCCGGGGGTCAGAAGTCAGTCGGGGCCGTGAAAGCTAACATGTACCAAAAATGGAACGAAGGATAAATAGGAAGAAGAGAGCGGATACTGGTCTCCAAAATGCACACGTTTATCAGTGTTAATTCAGTATATAACCGGTATTGACACTGATGAAGATAATACTCGTAATAATAATCAATGCATAATATTAATCAGTTCCATATCTGGTATAACTGATTTTACTTTTTCCATCTCAAGTTTCGCCCTAATTCCTTAGTAAATCCTCTGCATCATTTTCAGGTTACTGAACACACAATCAGCGTACTGCTGCTTCAAAGCGGCTGCGAAGACTTATGCCTTATCTCTGAAGCTGCTCGGCGTGACCGGTGACGTCACGACCGCGATACCCGAAGAACCATTCACCATTGCTGAATGTGAGGATGAGGACGATAAAAGGTATGATCGACCGTGATAGTTCATGGTATTTTTTATCCCGGGAGTAGGTTAAAAACCGTGGTAGCCTAGTGGTTTGGGTAATGGACTGCGGACCGTGGCACACACCAATGACTTTTCGATGCTTTTCGAAGTTATGTGTGTATTTATCGCAGGTTTATTAGTGCCTTGGAGAGCACCTTAAGCCGTCGGTCCCGGTTGCCCTACAAACATTTCTGGCAATCGTTACGGGTAGTTGGAGCCCACAAAAGTTCAACCAGTCTAACTTGGAACTTCGATATCGCCATTGGTCATAATGACCATTGGTTATGGAGGTCAGATGGCAGTCGCTCCACGGAAAATATCGAAGTTCAGCCGCATCACAGTTAGATTGGAAAGCCGATCCCAACTGAGTTGGGAAAAAAGGTTCAGAGAATGATGACATGAATGTTCCGATATATTTGTGCATTATGGATGATTTTCATAATTAGAAAACTTTAATTGTATTAATATCATTAATCACGTTAGAAGTTCCAATGTATCTGAATATTTTATCTGTCACTTTATATAAGATGCTGACTGTAGTTTTTATCCCGTGGGTTGCCGGATGGAGATTACAATGTCACCGTCTGTCTGACGGGAAGTCTGCCTAGCCTACTTGTAACGCTGACTGTGTGTGTGTGTGTGTCAGCGCGTGCGCGGTGTGCGGCGCGGAGGGCGGGTGGGCGAGCGGCGCGCTGGCGGCGCGCGCGTGCAACGAGTTCAGCGGCCTGTTCTTCGCGCGCTGCGACTACAACGCCGCCTACGCCTGGGCCATGCGCGCGCTCAAGCTGCTCACTCCGCACACGCCGCCCAAGTACGTATACCTTACACCTTTCTTTTTCAGACAGAAATCCCCTCCGATTACCCTCATTGACCCTCATTCATCCCGTCCATCCCCGTTTATCGCACGCCGGGTGTATGGTGATCCATAAGGCGTTTCCCTTGCACCCCGGCTGAGCAAAGGCCAAACTCCAGCTTCGAGATGGGCCCCCTTGAATTTAAAAATCAATGTGCCAGTTTTACCCCCAGAAAAATGGCGGAGGTGGGGTGAACTTCGCGTAGCTGCGGCGGGTTGGCAAACAGAGTGACAGATGGCCGTCCTGTCACCCTCCCTCCCGGTGCACCCACCCAATATCCACTGTCACTTGTACTTCCCTACAATGCTTTTTCAATAAAAACTGACCGGAATGTATGTGTGGTAGGATCACGGTGGAGGTGCTGCGCGCGTGCGGCAAGGCGTGCGTGGTGAAGCGGCGCTTCGGCGCGGCGGGCGAGCTGGTGCGGCACGCCGTGGGGCTGGCGCGCCGCGTGTTCGGGCCGCGCCACCCGCGCCTGGCCGCCGCGCTGCTGGACCTGGGCTTCTACCTGCTCAACGTCGACTCCATCGTGCACAGCGTCGCCGTCTACAAGGTACCAAGTGTCCAACCGCTCCTGGGATGTTAGGGCTGGTCTATCACAGTTCGGGCCGCGCCACCCGCGCCTGGCCGCCGCGCTGCTGGACCTGGGCTTCTACCTGCTCAACGTCGACTCCATCGTGCACAGCGTCGCCGTCTACAAGGTACCAAGTGTCCAACCGCTCCTGGGATGTTAGGGCTGGTCTATCACAGTTCGGGCCGCGCCACCCGCGCCTGGCCGCCGCGCTGCTGGACCTGGGCTTCTACCTGCTCAACGTCGACTCCATCGTGCACAGCGTCGCCGTCTACAAGGTACCAAGTGTCCAACCGCTCCTGGGATGTTAGGGCTGGTCTATCACAGTTCGGGCCGCGCCACCCGCGCCTGGCCGCCGCGCTGCTGGACCTGGGCTTCTACCTGCTCAACGTCGACTCCATCGTGCACAGCGTCGCCGTCTACAAGGTACCAAGTGTCCAACCGCTCCTGGGATGTTAGGGCTGGTCTATCACAGTTCGGGCCGCGCCACCCGCGCCTGGCCGCCGCGCTGCTGGACCTGGGCTTCTACCTGCTCAACGTCGACTCCATCGTGCACAGCGTCGCCGTCTACAAGGTACCAAGTGTCCAACCGCTCCTGGGATGTTAGGGCTGGTCTATCACAGTTCGGGCCGCGCCACCCGCGCCTGGCCGCCGCGCTGCTGGACCTGGGCTTCTACCTGCTCAACGTCGACTCCATCGTGCACAGCGTCGCCGTCTACAAGGTACCAAGTGTCCAACCGCTCCTGGGATGTTAGGGCTGGTCTATCACAGTTCGGGCCGCGCCACCCGCGCCTGGCCGCCGCGCTGCTGGACCTGGGCTTCTACCTGCTCAACGTCGACTCCATCGTGCACAGCGTCGCCGTCTACAAGGTACCAAGTGTCCAACCGCTCCTGGGATGTTAGGGCTGGTCTATCACAGTTCGGGCCGCGCCACCCGCGCCTGGCCGCCGCGCTGCTGGACCTGGGCTTCTACCTGCTCAACGTCGACTCCATCGTGCACAGCGTCGCCGTCTACAAGGTACCAAGTGTCCAACCGCTCCTGGGATGTTAGGGCTGGTCTATCACAGTTCGGGCCGCGCCACCCGCGCCTGGCCGCCGCGCTGCTGGACCTGGGCTTCTACCTGCTCAACGTCGACTCCATCGTGCACAGCGTCGCCGTCTACAAGGTACCAAGTGTCCAACCGCTCCTGGGATGTTAGGGCTGGTCTATCACAGTTCGGGCCGCGCCACCCGCGCCTGGCCGCCGCGCTGCTGGACCTGGGCTTCTACCTGCTCAACGTCGACTCCATCGTGCACAGCGTCGCCGTCTACAAGGTACCAAGTGTCCAACCGCTCCTGGGATGTTAGGGCTGGTCTATCACAGTTCGGGCCGCGCCACCCGCGCCTGGCCGCCGCGCTGCTGGACCTGGGCTTCTACCTGCTCAACGTCGACTCCATCGTGCACAGCGTCGCCGTCTACAAGGTACCAAGTGTCCAACCGCTCCTGGGATGTTAGGGCTGGTCTATCACAGTTCGGGCCGCGCCACCCGCGCCTGGCCGCCGCGCTGCTGGACCTGGGCTTCTACCTGCTCAACGTCGACTCCATCGTGCACAGCGTCGCCGTCTACAAGGTACCAAGTGTCCAACCGCTCCTGGGATGTTAGGGCTGGTCTATCACAGTTCGGGCCGCGCCACCCGCGCCTGGCCGCCGCGCTGCTGGACCTGGGCTTCTACCTGCTCAACGTCGACTCCATCGTGCACAGCGTCGCCGTCTACAAGGTACCAAGTGTCCAACCGCTCCTGGGATGTTAGGGCTGGTCTATCACAGTTCGGGCCGCGCCACCCGCGCCTGGCCGCCGCGCTGCTGGACCTGGGCTTCTACCTGCTCAACGTCGACTCCATCGTGCACAGCGTCGCCGTCTACAAGGTACCAAGTGTCCAACCGCTCCTGGGATGTTAGGGCTGGTCTATCACAGTTCGGGCCGCGCCACCCGCGCCTGGCCGCCGCGCTGCTGGACCTGGGCTTCTACCTGCTCAACGTCGACTCCATCGTGCACAGCGTCGCCGTCTACAAGGTACCAAGTGTCCAACCGCTCCTGGGATGTTAGGGCTGGTCTATCACAGTTCGGGCCGCGCCACCCGCGCCTGGCCGCCGCGCTGCTGGACCTGGGCTTCTACCTGCTCAACGTCGACTCCATCGTGCACAGCGTCGCCGTCTACAAGGTACCAAGTGTCCAACCGCTCCTGGGATGTTAGGGCTGGTCTATCACAGTTCGGGCCGCGCCACCCGCGCCTGGCCGCCGCGCTGCTGGACCTGGGCTTCTACCTGCTCAACGTCGACTCCATCGTGCACAGCGTCGCCGTCTACAAGGTACCAAGTGTCCAACCGCTCCTGGGATGTTAGGGCTGGTCTATCACAGTTCGGGCCGCGCCACCCGCGCCTGGCCGCCGCGCTGCTGGACCTGGGCTTCTACCTGCTCAACGTCGACTCCATCGTGCACAGCGTCGCCGTCTACAAGGTACCAAGTGTCCAACCGCTCCTGGGATGTTAGGGCTGGTCTATCACAGTTCGGGCCGCGCCACCCGCGCCTGGCCGCCGCGCTGCTGGACCTGGGCTTCTACCTGCTCAACGTCGACTCCATCGTGCACAGCGTCGCCGTCTACAAGGTACCAAGTGTCCAACCCCTGTGTCCAACCGCTCCTAGGTCTTCACTTGACTCTCTAATTGAGTCATCTAAAAATATTTTTTGACATCCATGCGTCCTAAATTATGGCATAAAAAAATATGTCCCTTTAAATGGCTCGTTTTTTAACTTGACCTGTTTGTTCGGGTCAAATCTAGTAATTGAAATTTGACCCCCTTTCAGTTGTCTAATTTGTCTGATATTTGGCAGAAGTCTTTAGTTCTGATGACAATACAATTTAAGACTACCTTAACATACATTACTAACTTACCTTACCTTAAATTTCTTTTTAATACCTAAGTAGTCTGTACAAATAAAATAACCGCTCGCTATTTAAAATTGTTCAATGTCTTACAAGGCATTTAAACTGATATATTTTACTGTTGTCCCTAGGAGGCGCTGAGTATCCTGCGGCAGGTGTTCGGCCGCAACAGCCTGCACGTGGCCACGGCGCAGGAGGACCTGGCCTACGCGCTGTACGTGCTGGAATACTCCTCGGGACGGTTCTACAAGGCCAAGGAACACGCTGAGCGCGCCATACGGATTATAGAGGTAGGCAGGGTTACATACACCTGTTTTTTTTATATAGGACTCGTCAAAATGACTACCTCGCCTGATGGCAAGCTAAGTCTCAGGACTGGGGTCACCACTACATACACCGGTGTTTCCACTAAAATCTTTTATAGGTGTAAAGAAACGTTTGTATCTTTTTTTTTTCTTCATTTATTTGGGTAAGCAAATGGTGATAAATTACAACAAGATTGCTTATTTATTAGATATAGGTATAATTAAATTTACTAACAACACCGTTTACCACAGATTAAAATGATGTTGTAAATTACCTATAAAAATTATTTCTGTACCCACGCTATACCATAGACAACATACGTGATCATTGAATAGGCAAAATTTTTTAACCTTGTAAAATGTATTTTATATGCAAAGACCTTGTATTAATCCTTTTGAATGAATCCTTTTCAGATCCTGGTCCCACCCAACCACTTGCTACTGGCGTCGGCTAAACGGGTCAAGGCTCTCATACTGGAGGAAATCGCTCTGGACACACCCGCGGGGCAGGACATGAGTGGTAACTATGCTAACCTCCTTAAAGCTCTTAGTGAAGCAGGTATTCATCCTCTGAGCGTTTACCTAACTAAGTTGTGGTTCTAGTTTAACTAAGAAATGGTGTTCGATATTTTCCGTAAAGCGACTGCCATCTGACCTCCACAACCTATAGGCAATATCAATGTTCTGTAGTTAGATCTGGACCTTGATTCTACTAAAGGCAAACCACTGTCATGCCACCGACACTCTAAAAGATGTTATTGAATTGTAGACTTTATTGTTGTTAGTTTAAAATCTAAAATTAAATGATATTTTTTAGAGCGAGTGAAAAAAGTAAGTAAATCTTTTCATTTGATTTTAGACTTTAACTGTATAATGGTAAAGTCTACAATTGAATGGCATCTTTTAGAGTGTCAGTGGTATTACAGTGGTTTGCCTTTAGCAGAAAGGCCCGGGCAATTTCTCAGTTCCTCATTAATTTGAATATTTTGAATTTTGTATGTTCTGCGAGGTCAACCCCGGTTTGCCTGCTCAGTTACATATGCCTCTGTGGTACTAAATTATTAAGAATGGTCACCCATCCTAAATCGACCCGGCTAGTGTTACTTAACTTTGCTCACTGTTCCTCAGCGCCGAGTCTGCTGGAGGAATCGGAGGCGTTACATAAAGCGGCGCTGTCGCTGTCCATGAAGGCGTTCGGCGAGATGAACGTGCAGACCGCCAAGCACTACGGCAACCTCGGCCGCCTCTACCAGAGCATGCAGAAGTACCACGTACGTACCAAACACTCCGGTTACAAAGCTTGCACGTTGAATCGCGGTTCTCTCACGCTTATCGCATTGTTACAATGATCATTTTGATGATATTGACATCTTCCACCTTTCGAAAAATGTATTTAAGAAGAAAATTTACAGTAAGCTGGTATCTTATCTG
This sequence comes from Lithosia quadra, assembly GCA_963576445.1. Taxonomy (NCBI): domain Eukaryota; kingdom Metazoa; phylum Arthropoda; class Insecta; order Lepidoptera; family Erebidae; genus Lithosia; species Lithosia quadra. The sequence continues at coordinate 1,471,705 of OY754883.1, forward strand.
CCCGAGTGAAATTATTCAAATTGTTGGCTTAAGATATAAAAATATCATAGGTATATTTATATAAATATTTTTTTATACTACATAGGTGACAAACAAGCACACGGTCCACCTGATGGAAAGCGGTCACTATGGCCTATAGACGTGTGCAACACTAAGGGTGTCACTGCACACGCGCTGCATACCCTAAAGGGAAGGAGGGAGGGCTAGGATGGGGTGGGGGGAGGAGGGATACAGTGAGCTCTGGCTACCCTACTTACCGGCGGGAACACAACTCCAGGTTATTATATTAAGGCGGAGGTACTACCCCAGTCGGAAAGCTCATTTTGAACGGGAGATACCGTCGTGTCTTACATCCATTATCGAATCTTATGATCGAAATATGTTATAATTAGGCTTGTTCCGCGGGCTTGCAGGACGCGGAGATGATGCACCTGAGGGCCATCCGGATCAAGGAGCAGCTGCTGGGCCCCGAGGACTACGAGGTGGGCCTGAGCATCGGCCACCTCGCCTCGCTCTACAACTACCACATGAACATGCACCTCGCCGCTGAGCAGCTCTACCTACGCTCCATCTCTATCAGTCAGTGTTTATTCAACCTTTACATACATTTAGATAGTATGATCTAACATTTTGAATTTAGAGTACAGAAAATATAATGCTGCTAACTCTGTTGTAGATGTAACAACAGAATTAGCAGCATTGTATTTTCTAAACTTAAATTATCTAAAATTGTCTAATTGCATCTGTTTCTTTCATTATCAGATACAAAAGGACAGATGATTTATGTTAGTGAACACCTGTCAAATTAAGTCGGCGCCTTGACGGTACCCTTCAATTTTAGTCGACATCTACGAACATGCGACTAAACTTACTACGCACCAACAAGGCGCCGACTTAATTTGACAGGTTTTCACTAACATAAATCATCTGTCCTTTTCTATCTGATAATGAAAGAAACAGATGCAGTTAGAAAATTTTAGAGAATTTTAAGTTTAGAGATGTAACAACAGAATTAGCAGCAATATTGGTATAGTGCACGGCATCTAACTTGGCAAGATTTTGGAGTAGTGTGAGCCCCACTACTCCAAAACCTTGCCAAGTTAGATGCTGCACACTATACTTGTTTGTGGCAAAATGTGTCGCATATAAACAAGTATAGTGTACGGCATTTAACTTGGCAAGGTTTTAGAGTGCCCACACTACTCCAAAATCTTGCCAAGTTAGATGCCGTACACTATACTAACGCGTAGATGTGTACTGACGCGTAGATGAGTACCAAAGCGTAAATTTATGTGTTTGCATGAATATTGGCTTGTATGTTTTATCGTGTTAGATACCTATTAAAGTGTGTGGTGTTGTGGTGGCAGGCCTGAAGCTGTTCGGCGAGCGCTACTCGGGGCTGGAGTACGACTACCGCGGCCTCGTGCACGTGTTCACGCAGCTCAAGCGACACGACCGGGCCAACCACTACAACCGACTGCTGCAGCACTGGCAAGGTACACCCCCCCCCCCCCCCACACACACTACACACACACACCCACCCGTACATACTGGCAAGGTACCCACACTCACCCGCACCCACTGGCAATTTTCCGCAATCCCACTGGCAATATACCCAAACTCACCCATACCCACTGGCAATGTACCCACACTCTCCCGTACCCACTGGCAATATACCCACACTCACCCATACCCGCTGGCAATGTACCCAAACTCACCCATACCCACTGGCAATGTACCCACACTCCCGTACCCACACTCCCATACCCACTGACAATATACCCACACCCCCTGGCAATGTACCCACACTCACCCATACTCGCTGGCAATGCACCCACACTCACTGGCGAGGTACCCACACTGGCAAACCACAGATAGCAGTGGTGCTCACAAAAGCCAAACTCACACACATTTCTTGATATTTCAGAACTACGGGAGCAATCAAAGGCGGAGCAGCAGCCGGCGCTGGGCGACGAGCAGATCATCCCGCTGGACGAGCTGCACGCCAAGTTCTTCGGGCCCAACGACTGAGCGCCGCCCCCCGCCGCGCTGGACCCGCCCCTCCCCCCTCCACGCCCGCCGCACGCAGGCCGTCGACCCCACTGAACACGACGGGACTATTTAGATCGAGGCGTGCATGAGGTGATAAGTCAAATTGCACCACACTTTGGTTCATCTAAAACGATTACAAATAATTGATGAAATTTTCGGCAAATTCACAAGATTTTGTTAATATTCAATAATAAACAACGTACAGGAATATAAAATTACTAATGAAAGTTAAAATTAATAAATTATTAAAATATGTTTTTTAAGTTAAACAGTTTTAAATTGTATTGTCATCAGAACTAAAGACTTCTGCCAAATATCAGACCAATCAGACAACTGGAAGGGGTTCAAATTTCAATTACTAGATTTGACCCAAACAAACAGGTCGAGTTAAATAAAACTGTTTAATAATAAAAATGGTTAACCGAAAAGTTTTGCTTTTTCGACTTATCAACTCATTCACGCCTTGTGCTGATTTATACGTTAAGGCTTATAATTACAGAAAATTGTCTGTTGGTTCTAGAGGAATTATAACTGCGACCAGGGGTCCGCTCACGCATCGATTGTGCCTCATACTTAGTATAAAATGCACAATAGCATATAAATTGTTGTAAGTATATTGTATATTGCTGTTGTAGCGAGTGGGTGCGCCCTCGGTCCAACTAGCGACGGTTCTGCGAGCGGAGAGCCGTTCACCGCGACTCATACGACTAATTTTGATATGTATGATAGCTACAATTGTATGAGACGTGTATGTGACCTGCCCGTTCTGTAAGTATAATGTAAACCGCTCGCATAACCTTAGCTTCCACACATTATTGTGTAACGTAACGCCAAAGGCTAGACTAAGTCAAAAATTGTAAAAGTCACAGGCTGACAGGTCTAATTTTCGTGTAATTGTTTTATTATCGCGTTATACGTGCAATAGTGTGTGCCGGTGTAGCCGAGTGGCCGCGGAGTGGCTCGTCGGCTCACTAGTGATGGTCGCCGCTTGCCGCGGACGTGCCTTCTTCCTCTAGCCGAGTGACTGGATTACACACGAAACTAGATGTTAACATTTGCAAAACCTAACTACCTATTTACCTATTTATGAGGTTTATTTTGTGATGCCCTTGATCAAAAACAGAATTTTTGCCGTAAATTTGATAAATCATCAAATTTACGGCAAAAATTCTGTTTCCTTCGATTTTCCAACCAAACATCAGATCCTGATACCCTGGATATGGGACCACCTCAGAAGTAGTCGCTTTCAAACAAAAAAAAAATTTTTTCAAAGTTCATCCATAATAATTGTCGCCGCTATCGCGTAACATACATACAAAAAAAATAGCGTACCTATTGAGAACCTCCTCCTTTGTCGAAGTCGGTTAAAAAGTGATAGATTCCCGACACTATCTCTTCATTTTATATTCCGTACTATTAACAATACTTCGCTAATGTTTCAACACTTGTTAAATGTTAACAAATATTTCAGTGAGTGTACATTCTGAATGTAATGTATGTACGTATGTGTAAATTTATATTAGTTAATATTATTGCTTCCGCATAAATATAGTTCTAGCGCTCCAATGTGTGAATGTGTAGAGAAAATGATTGTATATACTATTTTGTTATCACAGTGGTGCCAGTGCTACATAACGCATAATACTTAGTGTCTATATACTCTTATTTCAAAGTATTACTTAAAAATTCTAGTTTTTCATGTAAATTATAAAACTATTCATACCCAACTATTTGTAGTTTGTAAAGGAGACATATCTAATTTCGCTTGTTCTCAAATATTGTAAACCAACATGTAATGCACGGTCGACGAGACAGATGATTACAGATTGTATTTTGACAGAGCGCCGCTGGACGTGTCGGTAACTATTTTTGTGAATGTTTAAGATATCTGTGTATTAGTATCGTGAACGGATGGCTGTTGCGCGCGACGGCGTGCGATTAAATAAGATATTATGAAGACAATACCGCAGTTTTATTTATATAACACTAGTTGAAACCCCCCTTTTTTATTTTCCGTGCGAAAATCCTCACGGATATCCACCCCGTGGCTAGCGGGGCAGGTTATGTCGGACTCTTACCGACTAAAACCTCACGTCGTCTAGGGTCTTCTAACGCCAGGGTGTAAGGTGGCCCATAGAGTATTTCCCTCGCACCACTAGTTGAAGACCCTGTGTTCGCGTGGATATCGGTTATGGTGACGGAAAGAAATCGCATCGCGGGCATCTGCTTATTTTTTCCTATACCTATGCCGGGGTATATGGTGACCCAAAAGGCATTTCCCTCGCACCACGGTTAAGCCAGGGCCATCTGCGGCTTTGAGATGGCTCCCTCGGGTTTGGGGTCCCCACGGTGTCCTCGTTTTTCAATCTGCCTACCCTAGTGAAAAAAGGCGTGGGTGTATAATTGTGTAAATTATACAAAGGACCAATGACATTGTTTTATAAAATAAAACAAATATTTCACATTTAAGATTTTATTCATAAATAATAGATTAAAGCTAAACACGAAGACGTTTCAAAATACGTGGAATGCAATCCAATAAATATTTTATAAATGAACTATTATTTAATAATCTCTCGATGAAAAAAGACATCTCTGTCTTGTTTAACAGTTCAATAAGTGTCGATACCGAAAACACACTATTTTTTCATAATAATATGAGAATATTTTGAGAACATTGCAGTGGTTGATTTTTACCCAACTGCCAAGAAGGGTTGTTTTTTATTTTATAGTTAGGTTAGAACCCTCAAAACTTCGCTAGTTATGAGACTGAAGCCGTCCGCTACTTTATGCGGATATAACTTGATCGTAAAATTATAAAGAACGTATTTGTACTTACTGGCTTGCAAGAGAAGCTCTATAGAACTATCTATCAGGTCTCGAGACTCTGGGGTCTTGGACTGTTCTCAGATGGAATTCACACATAGAACCTGGTCATTATTTAATAACATTTTTTAATAAAACTACGTACCTAATTGCTCTAAGATTACAATGTAATTTTTACTTGTTTTTGAAACATAAATAGCAACAAATATGTGTGTAAATATATTACTTTTATATTTTTTTTTTTGCAAAATATTTTTTCTTATCATCTAAAGGCACTGCAGAGGCGGTCTTGTGCTAACGTGAGTCGTTGAATACTTTCATCATATTTTGCAAGTTAGTAAATCAGTCATGAGTTATCGTTGTATGAATAAATTACTTGATACATAACAAATACATACAGATTAATTTTATTATAACTTATACTAAATTCTGAGATTATTAAACCTTACACAAGTAAATTATATTTATCACTGAGAATAATGCAAATACTTTGAGATTTCAGAGGAAAGTAGGTACTACTCGTGTGCAAGAAAGCACAAGCCTACGTCAAAACTCGTATCTAGACATTAAATGCCATTAAAATTGTAGTACAATAATTTCTAGTCAAATCATGAAATTTGCTGCAAATCTGCCTAATATTTAAAGTGACATTATGCACATTATTAATTCCACTAAACAATAATAATTCTACATATAATAATTGCCATTTAAAACACGAATACACAAACTCACGAGGACATTTCGAGTACACACACATCAAACTTAACTTAAGCTTGCAAGATTGAAGTTGCATGTAGGCCTTCTCAGGCAGGCGGGGTGCTCCTCTGTAGTCTTAGACGGGCCCGAGCAGAGCCACGAGCGCGCGCTTGTAGTCGCCGGACGTCTCGCCCTGCTAGTCCCCCGCGAGACAACGCGCCGATATAGTACAGTCACGAACAGTGTGGTACAGGCAGGTACAATGCAGGCGGCGAAGATGCGCATGCGGCGTGCGGAAAGAAACGCGACATCATTAGTATTTTGTGCGTCTTTATAGACTTAACTATGTATTGTCTTTTGTGAAAATGTGAGTTACTTGTTCTATAGAGGGTAAGGCCTACGCCACACTTGACGGATTTTCCGTTACGGATTTCTGCGCAGAGCACCAATACATGTTATACTAATCCTACTAATATTAAAAGTATGAAAGTTTGTGAAGATGTATTGATATTTGTTAATCACCCTCTAACAGCTGAACAAATACGGCTGAAATTTGGTACAGGGATAGATTATTGTTTGGTATAACACAGACTACCTTTTATCAATGGAATACGTCCTCATGGGTGGCGGGAATGGGAACAAAATTCTACAGGGGCAACGGGCATTCTACGACGGTAGTGTACCCGTTACTAGTCATTTATATGTAATAACATGAAATGGCGTTCTGACGCGGAACATCCGCGGCGGCAATTCCGTCGAGCGTAGCGCTAGGCTCATAAGATATTGTTTGGTCATGCGTAGTTTTGACTGGGGTATGCAGAGGAAAGAGAGCGCAGTCAGTAATCGTTATATACATCCGCCCATCATCTTACTCGTTGCCTCACATCCATCAATTTTCATACTTCTGTATACGCTACTGCCCTAACCCTCCCGTAGCTTTTTTATACCAAGCTTTTTTGTAGGAGGTAGGACACGACGGTATCGCCCGTCCGAGATGAGCTGTCCGACTGCAGTACTACCTCCGCCTTACTAAACACCGCAGCCATAATAACCATCGTGTTGTGTTCCCGGCGGTAAGTAGGGTAGCCAGAGCTCACTATACCCCTCTTCCCCCACTCCTTCCTAGCCTTCCCACCCCTTCCCTTCAAGGTAGGCAGCGCGTGTGTGACATCATTAGTGTTGCACACGTTCATAGACCACGGTGACCGCTTTCCATCAGGTAAGCCGTGTGCTTGTTTGCTACCTACGTAGTATAAAAAAGCACACGGCCCATTGATGAGAAGCGGTCACCGTGGCCTATGGACGTGTGTAACACCAGGGGCGTCACACTCCTGCCCACCCTAAAACTTCTAGCTAGAAGAGTATTTCGAATCCACTTCCGTTGCCCAGGGTTTATCACGGGGAACTTTATTTTTAAGCAACCCAATTATTGTCTTAGACTTAATATAATACCGCTTAAAACAGCTAAAAGTAGTAGTTCTAAAATCTCACCTCCTAATCCATTCACAAGTGGCAGAAGATTATAGAAAAATGTGAAAAAATATTAAAACACATTATAATAACATAACAGTAATTTTCAGATAATATAAGTACAGACACCGAAAGCGTTCAGATAAAATTATTTTGAGATATGACTCTATTGCATTTGCAAGGACATATTTGGAGATGATACTTTATTTTAAAATATTGCTCAGGATTTATAGAATTACTACCGGACCTGACAGACGTTGTTCTGCCCGACTGCAGCGTCATCTGCCGGGCTGATTTGTTGATCTAAACCCTCCAGGGCGCCACCCAAACGCATACAAAACATTCATTCAAATCGGTCCAGCCGTTTAGGAGATCACTATCAAGACAGAAGAATTATATCACGTTTTTCGGAATGTAAGTTCTAACACTATATTATATACCTATACATTTTCTGACAAAACTGTAACATGTAGTTCTATATTTTTGTAAACGTTTTTTCTTTATTTCAAGTAACAACAAATATGTCCTTAGCCCTTCCGTTATAAAATAATTTAGATAAATTCATGCAGTCAGGCTCATGTTGCCTTTATGCTAAAAATAATGTGCTTTAATATAATTTATATAAACTAGTGCAGTCGCATTGTATTGGCGTTCATGGCACAACAAGATAAATAGATCCAGAAAGCTAACTTCACTCAATAAGCGAAATTGCGCGCTCAGTCGCACGCAGGTGAATATCGTCAAAGCGCGAGAACACGCAACTGACAACATGAGATTCCATGTGTCAACGTGTGCGTGAAGCTGGCCTTCTGCATGTATTTATGTTGTGCACCTAGTATTGGTGGAATTATTTGTCCGCCATGCAGTGTAGGTATCGATAAGAAAGTTTATGATTTACAATCTGTTCAAAATACATGAGTAGAGTAGTGAAACATTGTAAGAAAGTATTTAAATTAATGGCTAATAACAATTTAGTACAGTACAGTAGAACAGATTATAATTAACTAGATCAAAACCAAGATAAATCAAAAACCAAGAATTTACAGTTATACTTGTATTAACAATTTTTTCATTATTTAATTACTGCTTATTAAATTATTGGGCAAATACACAGACTACGCAACAAGACAATGTCTTCAGATACATAGGTTTATTTCTATGTGACATGTCATTATATTTTTGTAATCTAAAGTTATACGAAAAGTATTAATTATCTTTGGTGTCCTAATTAAACACTGTTGTTTTTTTTAATATCTCAGTTTTAATCTAGGCACAATTATATCTAGGTTATGTAAGTGTAGCGTGGTACCCAAGCATTCGACCCATACATAAATAGACAAAGTGTTTGGTTTCATATCAAAAAAATATAAAAACTTGGTAGATATATAAAATTTTAACGAAATTGCATCTTAAACAAAAGCATATATGAACCAAAATCACTCGTCCATAACCACATACCTTCAGATCACTCTCTAACGTCTTATCAAACAGCCTCTCATATTCCGCCTTGATGCGGCCCAGATCCATCTCAGAACGGGTGGCAATGATCCGGACAAGGGTCAGGTCATCCGTGCCGGCGCCCTGCATGGCGTTCCTTAGCCGCTGGGCAAACCAGGCCGGGGCATTCTCAACACACTCCACTAGAAAGAGAAAGAAGAAGATTACGTACCCTGATCTCGCTCTCCAAGGTCTTATCATACAATCTCTCGTACTCCCTCTTGATGGCCCCAAGGTCGATCTCGGAGCGGCTGACGATTATCCTGATGAGGGTTCGGTCATCTGTCCCCAGGCCTTGCATGGCGTGACGGAGCCTGGTCGCGAACCATGCTGATGCTGACTCCACGCATTCCACTGGAATTCGGTTTTGGAAGGAAATGGGTTTGGGTTTTGGGGGGTATTAATTAGTTAAAAAGAAAAAAAATCTACGACTACACACAGCACTCTCTAGAGCCAAAGAATAGTTTATCTAATTATGGGTTTTAGAATGTGGAACCTACACATTTATTAAATTTTTTGTAAATATATACATAGAAACACCCAAACCAATGTAAATTAAACAATTTTATGAATAAAACATTTGCACTGAGCGGGAATCGAAACCACGCCCACGGTAAGGGAATGGTGGTAAAACATGTTAAACGTTTATGAAAAAACTTTGAATTAATGATTCTGATCTCAAAAATACATTTTTTGATCTTCTTGTCTGTTTGTTCGTGATTTACGGCAAAAAGAGGAGCGGTCACTAAACTATGCCACAATAGCTGTAACTGGTTATTTCCGTCTCACTACGCGTCATCGCCGGGCGATGCGGTCAATTGTCTCAATTATCACAATATGGGTACATTCTCATGGGTATACTTACTGTCTCGTTGGCGTCTACGACTGTTTCGATTCCCAAGTTGGACAAAATCATATTATTATTTTTTGTTATGAAATTCTTAGAAGCAACACTGAGCCGCCCTAAATAGATTTTTTTATATTGGACACGTCAACATGACTTCACCTCACCTGATGGTAAGCTAAAGATAAAGCCTCAGGATCGGCGGTCACCAATACATACACCGATAGTGCTACAGTGCCAGTGGCGGCCTCATGAAATGCTTTTTCACGTCCCGCTTAAAGAAACCGGGACTATAGGAGATAAAACACATGTGCTGGTATTTCTTGGCGTTTACGAGAGCGCCTGGCAATCCATAAACTAGGACGTAAGAATAGGAGAGCAGAAATCTGGCTTCAAGGAGCAAGCTTAATATGTCACCGGGTTTCTCGATCGAATGATGATGATGAAAATATATAAAAGTAGCATACCAATAGCCGAGAGGGCGTCCTTCAGCTCCCCGTCGATCTCCGCCTTGATGGCCTGCTCGATGGTGTGTCCCGAGATGCTCTTGTACTCCTCGAAGATCTGGCGCAGCTGCGCGAAGCTCTCGTGGGCCAAGATCTGTTGAACGATAGAAGGTGGATAGTATCACTTATTGTTGTGAAGACAAGAAGCTAAAGTATTTTCATTGCCTTCAGAAAGCGGTTCTCAACTCATTGTATACTTCTATACTATTATGAAATTGTGAAGTAGCTGCCTCTGTAAATTGGAGATCCCATTGAGGATATGGAGATTTGAAATAAAAACAATATGTAAAAAATTAAGCCGAAAGGAATCACGTACAATCAATGTGTTCCTACAGACACTCACCCTATTGAAGACCTCTTCATCAGTGCCCCACTTGGCCTCTCCGGCGTCGAACAGCGCCTGCGCGTCCTCCTGCGCCTTCGCCACGTCCACCCCGGACTCCTCGTCGCGCGCCCCCTGGCGGCCAGCAGACTAACTCAACACTAGGCAATGCTCTTCTTCGAGCCTTGGAATATGGTCAGTCATGGAGACACTCTTGTATAGCTTGTTTTAGTAATAAGTATGTCATGAATACTTATAAGCTAACAAATATATAAAAAATCTTTTTTTATTTTTTGTTTTATTGATTATTTTATTTATTATTATTATAAGCTAAAAATTATATAAAAATTTTAGGGCATATTATATATTGCCATTTAAAGCCAAACTAAGCACATCCCTTTTATCCCATGGGGTATGCTGCGTGCTACGGATTCGATTCCCGTTCACTGCAGATAACCCTATCCTATTTGCATCGCTCTGGCTTTTAGTCGATTCAAGTACGACATAACCACTATGGCCGACGGGGATGGTAACCATGCAGATTTTCGCAAGAATAAAGAGGATATCTATGAGGATTTCCAGACGGAAAAAAAGGAACTTAGATGTAGAGGATTTCCTTTAGAAAGGGATACCGCAGGTTTAACACAATACATAACATTATAACACATTCTGAATGTTAACTTCTCTATTTCAATTCTATGACTATAATATTTGAATTTAAAACTCATGACATATTCATTACTTGTCTATTCCTATCACAAAGGCTATGACAGCTCTATGGACAAATACGTTTGACTGTGATAAATTTTGTTCCATACACCCACAAGCCAACACATACTGCTGTACAGACAATGACTGACCAAACTCCAAGGCACTAGACATAGCGCACAAGCGAAAGTCAAAGAAAATTAATTGTGCGAACCGCCACCGGTGCACGAAATATAGAATCAAGAAGCTTCGCACAATGCTGCGTAAATTTTGGACAGTTTGATGACCGTCTCCATGCAAACGAGGATTAAGTGCACTTCGTCTTGATTTTATATGCCGTGGGCCGAATGATCCCATCTAAGAAAGTAAATTAACTATTACTTATTGAACTAAGAATGAATGTAAATTTAAATTTATTAACCGACTTTTGCTGCTAACTGTACTTTTAAAAGCTATTTGACTAATTTTATAAAACTACTTAAAATGATTCCTTATAACATTATAAACATACCAAATTAATATTTCAGTTAAAAAACAATGCATTATGTTGAAAAATCAATAATAAAGTTTAAATTATCGAAAGTGCGGGCAAAACGCCATTCTCGAAAAAATGGCGTACGTGACGTCACTTGGCTAGGTGACGATTGTAAACAATAGTGAATTCGATTGCTTAAAAAAGTAATTTCAATATTTTAGTGAGCCAAGTGATGTATAAAGTGTCACACTGTATAAATATCTGTATATAAATCCCAGAAAACGTATTTGTGTCTGTTCATGTAAGTCGTGTTTACGTACACATGACGTCACCAGCGCTGTCACCAAACACAGAGCGTTTTCACCACAGACAATAAATCTAAAATATATTACATCTTTCTAGTTGAAATTCTCAATAAATATGCATATTTGAGTGTAAATTATAGTCTCGTGAGGCATGTTACGTTATTTTCTGATAGGATGATCATAATTTGTAGTATATTTTTAATGTTGTCAAATCGCCTATTTCACTCCAAATAGCTTCTTACGTCAAAAACAAATATAAAAATGAATCAATAAAAAGACTACCGATTTAAATTTTTCTATCGAACGGAACAAAAGAAAAGAAAATTACATAGAAAATTTTACAATTATCTCAACATTCCACGCAGGCGGAGCTGCGAGCAAGAGTTAGTTTACAATAACAAAAACTTAACTTCAAAATCGTCACTAATCAAGCATTGTAAACTCATTGAAAGTTATTTCCGGCCGCTGAACGAAGGCTTCCGATCGATTCAATGCCACGTATTTATCATATTTTAATCAACTACCCGCTATAGAGCACGTGTCAAGGTTCTGTTACCATATTGAAGGACGTGTGACATAACATATACATAACATAAACACACGCCTATATCCCCGAAGGGGTAGGCAGAGGTGCTAGCACACACATTTCGCCAGTTTATGTTTAGGTGGCGAGCCTATTGCCATTAACCGGGCACTTATAAACCTGCGATAAATACACACATAACTTCGAAAAGCATCGAAAAGTCATTGGTGTGTGCCATCATATTGAAGGACGTGTGCCCTATTATAATTATCTTGTATCGACTCTTTTGATTGAAATTGAAATGAAAAATTAATACTTTAGTTCAAGAATTGTTGTTAACAATGAATTCTGAATTCCTTATTTAGTTTTTTTTTAAATTCATTTGTCATTTGCTGACCTTACTTCACTTGACTGAGGTTAATCAACTTAAAAAAAGTATCCCATCTGCCCCGATGACTTGGCCCGGTACCGGGCCATTTGATAATAGTTTTAGTAAAATATAAGCATAACGTGCAAAACAGTATATCGCTAAAGCGTTTTCTAATTACATAATAGCTATTTTTTTAGTAGTTAGATATATTATTGTTAGTAATTCGCATATAAATGCAGTCTGCGTCAAAAGCAACTGCTCATTTTTGGATTCTGATAAAATAATTAATATTTGTGTCAATTGAAAACGGTATTAAACTACGTAAAAGGCTCTTCAAACAGGTTGATTAAACTATAAAGGCTTGGCCAAACCAACGCGTTCAGCTCGCGTCCGCGGTGGCGATTACTGCGGCAGCCAATCAAAAGCGACGTGTTCACATTGATGTGGCCTTTGATTGGCTGGCGCAGTATTTGCCACCGCGCACGCTACCGCGGACGCGAGTTGAACGCGTTGGTTTGGCCAAGCCTTAATTAATAATTTTCATTCAATTTTTAAAATCTAAAAATAATCATCTCCTTTTGCTGCTGACTGTATATTTTTATATCCTAGGCGTAGTTTTCATGCAATGCTAACACGATATAATTTTCGTCCCATTTTCACATACTTACAAACATTTCTTCACTGACAGTAAAGGGCCCCAAATAGGTTTAATATGGTCTCGGGTTCGATTCCTGACCATTACACTAACGACGTGAGTCACAGATAACATTAAACTATCTATTGTACACGGTATTTAAAAAAAACATCTGCTATTTACAAAAGAATTTAATACCATGCATTTTCAAAGCTACATCATACTTACAGTCACAATGAGGGTAAGCAGACGTCGGAAGTCACCCGTTGTCTCGGAGCACATATGTTCAGCCAATGGACGGTCGTACACTACACATAAATACCGATAAAAGTTCTGTTGTTTTATTGAGTTAAGTATATCCTCATAATTATTTCTGACTAGCTGTTGCCCGCGGCTCCGCCCGCGTGGATTTCGAATTCCTTATTTTTTGAAAACAAATTATAGCCTGTTACTCCCAGATATTATAGCTTTTTATAGGTGAAAGAATTATTGAAATCGTTTCAGTAGTTTCGGAGCCTATTCGAGACAAACAAACAATCAAACTTTTCCAACTTTTCAAATATTAGTATAGATTTAAGATTCCTCCAGACCTCATTCATCGAAATCTGTCCTAGGCCTATAGAGGGGAACAAAGAAAACTACATGATGTATACATACATACATACACGCGAAACACATAACCCTCGCTGGCGCAGTCGGCTAAAAATCCTAAACTAGTAAGTCTTTAATCAATAGCTTATAGGTATATCAATCTCACATCGTTCATAAGCTTCCACAATGGCCGCGATCTCTGGCTTGGTCCTGGTGCACAGGATCTCCACGAGGGTGGCTTCGTCAGTGCCCAGGCCGTCCATGCACTTGTTCAGCTCCTTGCACAGGTAGTCCTCGGGAGGCATCATGAGGGCCACTATCACATCTTCGAAGTGGCCGCCCAGCTCGGACTTGAGGTCTTCAATGATGTCCTGTGTCAAATAGTAACATAGTTAAATGCAGTATGTAACAAAACTATGGTCTATTAATATGGGGTGCATAGGTATCCTAGATACGAGTTTAAAACTATAAAAGAATTTAAGAAAGCTATACCTTTACCGCAATGCCTGAAAACGAAGGTCTTCAATCAGTGCGTCCCACCTGTTATGACCTACGGTGCCGAAACGTGGACACTGACGGTAAGACTAGTCCACGACTTAAAAGTCGCGCAGCGGGCTATGGAGCGAGCTATGCTTGGAGTGTCTTTGATGGATAGAATTCGTAATGAGGTCATCCGCCAAAGAACAAATGTCACCGACATAGGCTGGGCTGGTCTATCGAAGGACCGATGGCCGGTGGAGCAAACATGTCCTAGAGTGAAGACCGCAAACCAGCAAACGTAAAGTAGGACGCCCCCCAGCACGATGGACGGACGACCTGAAAAGGGTAGCTGGGATAGACTGGATGCGCAAGGCGGAGGATCGGGTGCTATGGCGTACATTGGGAGAGGCCTATGTCCAGCAGTGGACTGCAATAGGCTAATTGATTGATATTTTCATATTTTAAAACTAAAAAGTTTGTTTGGTTCGTTTGTCGAATGTTGCAAAACACTTTATAATAATTAGACTGTTCTCATTGGTATACAAATCGACTTCAAAAAAGGAGGAGGTTCTCAATTCGACTGTATTTTTTTAATGTTTGTTACCTCAGAACTTTCGACTGGGTGAACAGATTTTGATGATTCTTTTTTTATTTGATAGCTGGCGCTTCCCGTGTGGTCCCATTTTAATTTGTTCCGTTGAAGTCGGTGTTTTATGTAATAGTTATTTAAAAGATTTTTATTATACAACCTTTCAATTTATTCTACTATTCAAACCGGACAAAATAGAACATTCAATATTTAGGTACCTACTGAGTACAATTTTTTTTATGTTTAAAATTTTTGGTATAATTTAGTTTTATAACGTCACAAAACGTTTAAAAGACCTTGTATCGTGGAGTACCAACTGTCTACAGTAGCCACTGATGACTCATGCAAATTAGTTCAAAAGGTCTGTGTAGTGGAACGTTACCGGCAGTTTTTATCGTGTGCAAGAAACTCTTTGTACGGGCGAGGCGTACCTACCGCGTATGATCCCATAAAATGTACACGAAGTATGAGTAATTTAACCTTGGCAACATTCGTGTACTAGAGTTCACATTTGTTTAATCTATTAAAATCAACTTACGTAATAATGTACATTTTTCTTTATTATCGCTATAAATTTACGAGTTAATTTACTTTGAGTTTCAACTAAAAATAGATGTATAGACGCCGTTTTGTTCCAGCATTATGTAACGTGAAAATGTAACTGTTTGTCTGTGTATGCGCGATGGATGCGGAAACTACTGAACGGATTTCGATACGGATTTTTAAGACTTTGAGCATTTATCGGGCATTTTCTTTATGCCCAAAATGCCAGGGCATGAACCTATTTAAACAGATTTATGCCTGGCATTAATAGGGCAGATTGAATAAATGCCTAACGTGACAGGGCACAAACTCTGGTCTGTGACTCTGTAATGGTAATCTCGATTGCGTATTAGTGAAAGCAAGCCCTTGAGATGCGCGTGCAGCATAAACGCGCCTCTACCTTTGACCTGGTAATATTCCCAGGCTTTTCAAGAAAGAGGTGTTGTAAGAATCCACGAAGGCGAGAGTAGAAGACACCGTGTGTTACTATGTCTTCTGCTAAATCAGTGATACACACGGTGAAACCCAGTAACGAAAAACATGCGGCACTCTTGTCTGGGCAGAATATTAACCCGCAATAGCAATGCCTCAAAGTAAAGAATAAGAGATAATGCCACTCACATTTTCTAAGGTTCATCATCAGTAAATTTTCATGGTTTGTGTGCTAGAGTAGCACTTTATTGTTCGACAATTTCTATTTAAACTTTAATTGATGGAAATTTGGAAATTATATTTTAATCATCTTTATTGAAAATCATACATTAATTTGACCTTGAGCTTGAGATTCGTGACGGCTACCGTATATTTGCCGTGCTACCATTACTTATAGTCACGCGATGATAGCTGATTGCCGCAGACTGCGCCTAATAGGACGGTTAGCAACAAAAGTAGTTGTAGATAGATAAAAACAATTCATGCTATTATTGGGTGTTGTGAGGGAAGATGGTGATGTTATTTAGATTCAAAGGGAAGGTCCTCAGAACTCAGGCTAGGTGATCAACTGTTATGTTAATATTTACTCATCTGAGAACTTTCATAGCGCGATCCAGGATCTATAGTACCGTAGTAGTTTAGCTTGACTTCACTAGATGTCGTTATATATATTCGAATGTGGTGTTGCCACAATGTTAAGTAATTACGAGAGCCTAGAAATATTTATTTGAGAGTTAAGATGAGTATACCTGTACCAGCCGAATCTGTTTGACTCATTCACTCGGTGTAAAAACAGTTCGACGCAACGCCACGAATGGCGGATATCCCAAACCCTCGCTACCTTGTAATGACTGCCACAAAATTCCAAAGAAAAGCAAAGAATAATAACCTGACTGTTGGTCATTGTGTTAAAAGTTTCCTAATAATTATTTCGAGTTTCCATTATTAGTTTTAAATTAATTTTAAGTATGTTAAGAAGCTTACCCTTCCATATTCATGCGTGAAAGCCTTGGAGATCGCCTGACGTTGAAAATTAGAGCGCGTAGTCAGGATATCAATGATCGCCTGTTCGTCAGTCCCAAAACCCTTCATGGCAGCCCGGAGAGCGGCCGCGTCTTCCGCCGCATTGAAGTTTTGGACGCCGACCACGGTTGGTTCCCGCTGATGAAAATTATTTAGTTATTTATTTTAAACCAAACAATTTTTGTAACAAGGTGTTTTTTGTTTATTTAGTTTTTTCGGCAAAGCATAAACTTGAAACAAAGAACTGGACCAGTCAATAAAAAATGGAAATCCTTAGAGTAGTTTTTTTTTACTAACGTAAAAATCTATATACAAGATTTGCTTGTTTAATGGTAGTAAATATAATTTTTTTCACAGTTCATGGCCATTGTATAAGAAACCTCAATTCATGGCATGCATCAAATAACCATTATAATGAGTCAAAATGGAGGTTAATGGTGTTCAATGTACTCAATTCTTCCAACAAGTAAATATGAAACCCATTTGCTGACATACCTATTATAAAAATCTCACATGTGATGTGAAAATGTAATTCATTATATAGGTATTTTAAATTGAATAGGCTTTAAGGCTGATTCTGCCAATTCTCAATAAAAATATGATCCAAATTCAGTCTCAGTCTAGTCTTGATCTCCCAAATGTCAAAAAAGGTTATAAAAAATACCTGTTACCAGGATATTATCTGTCACCAGTAATATAAAGCTGAAGAGCTTGTTCATCTGTTTGGTTAAACGCGCTAATCTCAGGAACTAGGTACTTATGGCCTACTTATGGATGCACTTATGAATATCATATCATCATGCTACCATACCCAGGGGAGCAAAGCAGTAATAATAACTTATTGTAAAACTAATAAATTGTAGGCGTGTTTGGGATAATAATTTGGGAAAGTATGCCACAGGCAAAACCGCAGTACACATCTAGTAACATTTAAAAAAACTTATGCAAGCCTTCTTAAATTTATTGCTCCACTTATAAGCCCAATAAGAATATTCTCACAATTCAGGTTCAGCCAAAAAACCTGTTTTCAACTCTTGCTGCTACTTTTTTAAAGTAATTTATGTATGGAATGGAAGTAGTTCTACTTTCTGTATAAAATGCAGTGTTATTTAATCAAAGGAACATTGTTTCTTCTATTCAGATATTCATAATTATATAGTCCTTACCCATATTTCCCGGGTCAAGGTTATGCCCTTCCCTGCGCCCTATTTCACACACTGATGTCATTGTATCTTCGACCAACACCCACCGCCCCTCTAACAACATACAATTTATGACTAAGACAAGTGTATACTTACATCGTACACCATTTTTCTGAGTTGACGTAGCAAAGCAATTCACGAAAATTAGACGCACAATCGCAAGTACAAGGGACACTGTTCAATTGATAACACAATCGCACTTGGGATATCTGCAATTAAAATAATTAAATATGAGCTATGTTAATTAAATTGCATATAAAATAATACGTAACATAAAAACCTAATTTTGAAAAATAATTAGACACAACCCACCCGCGGTCACGAATCTTTTGCACTGTTTTTTTTTTTTAACTTTGATGACAATGACATTTGACATACAGTGTTACCAGAAATCTGTAAAACCGTAGATCTCGACCTCTTGCTTGGCTAAATCCGTAGGAAACAAAAAAAAAGCTGTTTATTTTATTTTGAACACTGAAATCTTAGAAATATAAAAGAGCGTAGATAGAACAACCTAACCTTGGATTTAATGTATGGATGGAAGTAGTTCTACTTTTCTGTATAAAATGCAGTGTTATTTATTCATAGAGGAACATTGTTTCTTCTATTCAGATATTCATAATTATATACCTAGTCCTTACACATATTTCTCAGGTCAAGGTTATGCCCTTCCCTGCGCCCTATTTCACACACTGATGTCATTGTATCTTCGACCAACACCCACCGCCCCTCTAACAACATACAATTTATGACTAAGACAACTGTATACTTACATCGTACACCATTTGGTAGGACTTCGGTTTATCCCCACACGATATAAGGGCTATGAGGGGGTGGTGAGGGAAGAGGAGGGGGTGTACAACCCCCCCTTTGAAGGATAAGTTGAGAAACCCCCCCCTTTTTGAGATACGATTTTTTTAATATTCTAACCTAACTTTCGTAAAAACAAGATGTCTTGATGGTTTAAAAAAAAAAACCAACCTAACCTAACCAAACCGAATCTATCCGAGTCGGGGTGTTGAAAATTTCGTAAAAAAACAATATTTCTTGGTGGTTTAAAATAAAAATACTAACCTAACCTAACCGAATCTATTCGAGTCGGGGTGTTGAAAATTTCGTAAAAATCAAGATTTCTTGGTGGTTTGAAATAAAAATACTAACCTAACCTAACCTAACCGAATCTATCCGAGTCGGGGTGCTAATAAAGTTAGTGTTGTGTAAAAAAATATGAAATCCGAACCCGTGTGGGGATCATCTAAAGTTAAGCCGCATATAAAATAATACGTAACATAAAAACCTAATTTTGAAAAATAATTAGACACAACCCACCCGCGGTCACGAATCTTTTGCACTGTTTTTTTTTTTTAACTTTGATGACAATAATGACATTTGACATACAGTGTTACCAGAAATCTGTAAAACCGTAGATCTCGACCTCTTGCTTGGCTAAAATCCGTAGGAAACAAAAAAAAAGCTGTTTATTTTATTTTGAACACTGAAATCTTAGAAATATAAAAGAGCGTAGATAGAACAACCTAACCTTGATTTCTTAGTAATGTTCTTTCTGCGTAAGAACACATGAACCTCTCACTAGGCTTAATTTGACTTTATCTATAGTTTACTTACTTTCACCCGCGATTTTCGATCACAACGATCGAAACCCATGTTAATCTAGCGTCCACACGGTAGATCATCATCATCCTCCTCGTGATCGCCGAGTTGCGTCCAAAGGTTACTTACACTATCAGTTATAAGCTTGTCTATAAAGTCGTGAAATTAAATGAGGGCGCTGCTGAACTTCATGTAGCAACCCTATATAGTGCGACTAAAATGATCTTGATACTAGAAGTTCGTTCCTAGTAAAATGAGTTACTAAAATAAAACACATTATGCAGTCATAATTTTGGTCACTAAACACGGGGTCCGCATATTATTTTTGGTTTGTTGGCTTTTACGAGAGCGACTGCCGTCTGACTTAACTCCGTGAGAAAAGCTTGTCCGTCCGGTTTATCAGGTGTAGTTGATCTGGGTCCCGAAGGTATTCGAGGGAAAAAGTTGTTAAAAATGTTACTTAAAAATAAAATAAAAAAATAAAAAAATAATGATTTCTCAGTATATTTCTTTATTAAAATGGCCATAATACATTGTATTTTAGTACCTATATAGACATTTAGATGAATTTTATGTTACATAAATAGTATTATATTTATTTATTATTATTTTATTTATTCGAAAATAAACTATAACTACTAAATCTTGGCTTCTGGAATTGATTAAGGCCCTGTGCTCATTTGTGTCATGCATGTGGGCTACCACCGCGCAAATTTTACGCATTTTTGCACAAAATTAGTAGTACTTGCACGAAACTCACACCACATTATTTGTACGAAACACGCCAGTGACGCCAGCATGCGTGCACACTAATGAGACCTGCGGACCTTTATTCTGAATATGACTTTAATTAACACTATCAGTTAACCATTAAGCTTATAACTCCAACCTTCTATATTGGCGGAGTGAACATTGAACATTTATTACTAATCTAACAAACATGGAAAATAAAATCATGAGGGCTGGCACCTTTGCAACGTGATCGGGCACAAACTTTTTTTTTTTTATACCACTTAGGTGGCAGACAAGCACACGGCCCACACTGATGGAAAGCGGTTACCGTGGCCTATGGACGCGTGCAACACCAGGGGCGTCACACTCGCACTGCCGACCCTGTAAAAACCTTCTAATGCCCTTCTTGAAGAACTGACATTACTTTAAGATTTATTTTTTGTAGGAATTTTTAATATAGGTAAGTCTGTACATTTTACAGTCATAGGTATAAGACACTACTCATTCATACAAATATTTACACTGAGGCGGAATCGAACCCGCGATGTCCCGACGAATCGGTCGAACGCCAGTTTCCATACAAGCTAGGTCAAAACCTTGAATTATAAAGAAAAGGAACAATACGGTGCCCTTGTTTCGTGCAAATAATATTGGGCTATTTTCGTGCAAAAAATGTTACTCTATGTATTTGCACGAAACAATACGCAGTGCACACGCATATGGTAGCAGACAACTTCAAACGCATCCCCGCCTTTTCCATGACGTATCGTTTATGTATAATTCACGAAGTAGTCCACTTAGAGCACCAGTGTGAATAGCACCTAGCCTAGTCCACGAAGAGCACGTTCGAAATTAAGCAGGTGCTCTTCTTGAACCAGGCTAGGTGCTATTCGCGCAGGTGCTCTTCGCGGACTACTACACGCCTCACCTCATGATTCTACATTCCGTGTTAACAAATCTTATTAATAAATAATGAGACATTTAATATCTATAAAATTTCAATAACTTAAATATGACTACCCGTATCATAATTATAGTACGTCCATAATAAAATTTGTATATATATTTACAAAAACATTCAATATATTAATAACGACAATACTTATTATACTATAAATTATACACAGTGGTTTAACCGGTCGTGTTAGGTATCACTGTGTCTAGTGTCATGGGTTCAATCTCCACTTAGAATAATCCTAATCTATACTAATATTATAAAGAGGTAAAGTTTGTATGTTTGTTAAATTGTAAGGGGTAATCTCGGGATCTACTGAACCGATTTTAAAAATTCTTTCACCAATAGAAAACCACGTCATTCGTGAGTGTCATAGGCTATATTTATATTTTATTGGAAAACTGGAATTTACACCCGGGCGAAGCCGGGCCCGGGTCGCTAGTTCCTACTAATATTATAAAAGTGAAAATTTGTGAAGTTATTTATTACTCTTTCAGCGAAAACAGCTAAACGGTTCTGAATGAAATTTGGCACAGAGATTGATTATGGTCTGGAATAACACTTGGGAATATTATTTCTGTGGACAAAGGTTCATATTTGAACTTATTTTTTGTTATCTAGAGATCTAGAGTCTAAACCATCGTGTTGTCCTATGTCCCAATTATAATAATAATCAATTAAGTATACAACTTCTTATGTCCTATTATTATAATCGCTGTGAAGCTTAAACCACAGTAACGTTATACTTAGTTAAATCTAAAGTCTTTCTCGCATAGGTCTAATGGCAGTCGCAATTTCTTAACATATTTATTCTGGGAACATAATATAACAAATAATGAGTTGGTTACGCGTTTCAAATAAGAAGATATTCGCTTTCGCGCCATCTTTACTACTTGTCAATAATGTCTATTGACAATATGAAGAATCGGTGCATTGCGAGAATGATCATCTTTTTTTTATACTACGTAGGTGGGAGACAAGCACACGGCCCACCTGATGGGAAGCGGTCACCGTGGCCTATGAACGTGTGCAACACTAAGGGTGTCACACACGCGCTGCTTACCCTGAAGGCTTCTTTTGACCCTGACTATACTTCACAGTATATTATTTGACACAGTGGAACGTATTTGGAAAGACCACCCTCTGTACAGGTTATGTTTACCATTGTGTCCATTATTTATGTAGTGTACAATAAAGAATAATTATCTATCTATATGATAATTTTCGTGTTATCTTCTTATTTGAAACATCTAGTCACAAAATAAATAAGTTGGTAAGGAAGGCTATCTGCTTACCACGAGCGAAAAGGCGCACACACACATTCGTTGACACAACTATTTACGAGGACCTTAAGGCCGTCCGCTGCGTTAAACTGGCGCACGCCGCGGCGGAGCTAATTCGTGCAAATACATAGAACAACGGTCCCGGTTGCCATACAAACATCTATGGCAGTCGTTACGGGTAGTTGGAGCCCTCAAAAGTCCAACCAGTCTAACTTGGAACTTCGATATCGCCATTGGTTGTGGAGGTCAGATGGCAGTCGCTCCACGTAAAATATCGAAGTTCAGCCGCATCACAGTTAGACTGGAAAGCCGACCCCAACTGAGTTGGGAAAAGGTTCAGAGAATGATGACATAGAACAACGCTGCGTTAGGCAAGTCGCCTGGCGCAGCGTCCGCTCAACGCAGCAGGGACCTAAGTGTCTTATCCCAACTCATCATTATCTCAACACTGGGTTTAGATAATTTACACCTGTGTGTACGATTTCACTAGTATGTATACGGCCTTCTATACCAACCTAAGCAATGATTTCTATGTCTACTAGACTAGCTTGTGGAGGAACAGGGTTCGATTTCCCTCCGAAATAAAGTGAGGATATTCTCGATATTCCGACCAGGGCCCGTAGACAAGTGTCAAAAGTCTAAATCGCTACGGAATAGAATAGATTAAGGTCGACCAATCACACTCCAGCTCGTGATACCGCCGCGGCGCACGCATCGTAGGCCGGCGACGAGCGTGGATATGATTGGTCGACCTAATCTATTCGTTTCCTTAGCGATTTACACTGTGACACTTGTCTACGGGGGCTGGCAAGGTGATCACTCCTGG
The DNA here is from genome assembly GCA_963576445.1 of Lithosia quadra. Lineage (NCBI taxonomy): Eukaryota > Metazoa > Arthropoda > Insecta > Lepidoptera > Erebidae > Lithosia > Lithosia quadra. The sequence continues at coordinate 1,495,200 of OY754883.1, forward strand.
CGGGCCGCGGCCCAACGGTTGAAGTTTGGGGTGTTGTATATGCTATCCAGCGCGTGAACTTCACTTTCGTGATGCAGGATCCAGTTCTATAGTAGTATCGAAGTAGTTTAGCTTACTGTCGCTAGATGGCGTTGAGTACATGTAGTATCAACACCAGGTGTTTAGAACAAAAATGGTGTAGCGGTTCGGGTGTGAGGCGGGAAGTGGGGAGGGTACGAAATGTAGAAAGAGTACACTGAGTTAACGAATTTTGACACCTATTCACCTATATGTATAGGTATAGCGCGCTTTTTTGTAGCACCATCTATATAACAGCAAAAAAGTTTGTGTTCCGTACAACCAGTCTAGTAAATAGAAGTCATGGGTACCTTGAGGGCAAAAATCTTGGAAATACTTCAGAAAATTCGCTCATGTGCCCTAATAAGCCAACCAAAAAATAATTAAAGGCTCATTAACCGACAAACCCTTTGAACCCATAATTAGTTTTATATATCTACTAGCTGGCTCCCGCGGTTTCACCCGTATTTTTCTCACGTATTTTATGCCAAACATACCCTTAATTCAATAATGTACGGAAATTTGCCCAATTTCTTGACATATATAATCACTGCTCCGGTCTCCCGGGTAGTAGCGTGATGATATACCTATAGCCATGGCAATAGTTCCTTATATTAGCATGTTCAACTTAGCAAACAAACTCTTCATCTTTATAATATTATGTCTTTCTATCGTCTATCTATATATAGTATGTCTATCGCGTCTCGCGCTCTGCCTTAAAACTCATTCTGCGCATCTAGAGGTTTTCCTCAAGATTTTTGCCCCCAATCATATATAGGTTTATTCTGTGACTATTTAAGTAAGTTGTATAAAAATCAATAATAACAAGAATAACATAATTGCGGTTGCCAAAACCCAGCTTAGATATTGATCCTAGAGGTTGTTAGGGTCATTGTTGATGATAACATCGTGCATGTCGAACACTATGGCGAGCCGGTACTCGCGGTTCACGCCGTCGATGTAGTAAGCGTTACACCTGAGGGGCAGCTCGTTGTTAGACTGGAACCAGAAAATCATAATTAAATACGGAGGTAGGACACGACGGTATCTCCCGTCCTAATTGAGCAGTCCGTCTGGGGTAGTACCTCTGCCCTAAAGAACACCGCGGCCATAACAACCATCGTGTTGTGTTCCCGCCGGTAAATAGGGAAGCCAGAGATCAGAATTCCCCCTCATCGCCCAATCCCTTCCTCCACCCACCCAAAAATCCCAACCCTCCCACCTCCAGGGTCGGCAGCGCGAGTGTGACGCCCCTGATGTTGCACAAGTCTATAGGCCTTGTGACCACTTCCCATCAGGAGGACCGTGTGCTTGTCTGCCACCTTAGAAGTATAAAAAAATAGATCGAAATTAAGTTTCGAAGGATTTAGGGTACACATGCGAATTGCGCTTTTTTATTGTGGTAGGCAGAGATAACATCTTGCTACTTGCTACGATCTTGGCATACGCCTCTCGCTTTTTCAACTTTCATACCTAATTTGTTTTCATACAAGCACGTCGGTTGCGGGTACTCTTAAACTGGCCTTTCTCTGAAACGTCCTGGATCTAATTAACATAGCTTAGGTCGGCCTTTACCGGGTGGCCCTTTCACCCTCACCTCAATCTGTTTCGTCAATCTCCTATCATTCATTCTCTCTACGTGTCTGATCCATCTAAGTATCCCTTTCTCTATCTTGGTCACTACGGTCCGACAATTGGTTTAACTACAGAACTTCTATAGGTATAGATAGTAGGTTGTGGAAGTCAGATAGCAGTCGTTTAGAAATATCGAAGTACGCCGCTTCGTAGTCAGACTGAAAAACTGAACTGGGAAAAGGCTCGGAGGATGAGAGGATGAGGTAAATACGAGTTTGAAAAATACCCCAGCAACCTGCAACCTTAGCATGACGTCCGTAGACATACTTCTACTTTTCTCTCGACCAATGAAATCGCAGAAAAAAGTTGTCAAGCTACCAAAACGTCACTTAAACCTCCCCTCTACTTTTTCAGCGATTTTATTGGTCGAAGACAAAGGAAGAGATATGACTACGGACGCCATGCTGAAGCTGATGGGGTGTCGACATAATCACATCAAATACTGAACGCTGATTGGTTGCCTGTTGATCATTTTCAACCAATAAGCGTACAGTATTTAATGTAGGTAATGTGACATTATTTGGACAAACGGAGGTTAGTAAAGTCAGGTAGGTACTAATTAACTAAGTAATTTTAGTTTGTAGGGAACGTTTCCATTCTACGTAAACCGTTGAGAGAGGGAGGGGGTCTTCAAAATACCACCTAACGCTTGGTCCCACGGGGGAGGGAGGGGGTCTAGGATTTTGTCAGGTAGTTAATATCCTCTAGGAAAATCTCGCGCTTTTTCGAGAAAATATATGAAATTACAAAGAGAAAAAATACTACGTGAAAATAAGGGGGGGTAGGGTGTTGAACCATACTACGGATGGTCACGAGGAAAGAGGGTGGTCAAAAACTGTAAGAAATTAATCACATAGCATGGAAACGTTACCTCGGTTACTAAGGTGTTAGTAAATTTGAAAATAAAAAAAATAAAATCATAAATATAAAATGTATTTATTCGCAGTCAGTTGTCGTTCTAAATTTGATCTACCTATTATAATGTGCTACAGAAAATGATTTCTATCCATTTCGTCATAGCTCGTTGCCCGTTTGTGCCAGTGTTTCCTTTTCACGCCGGATATCTGGAGCTGGGGAAGAGACACCTTTGTTTCAGAGGATCCTGTGAGTGGTATACCATCGTAAGAGAAAGATGGCTATTTAAAAAAATGAAATACATAAAAACGCCCACATAGCTAAGAAATCGCCCGACTAGCGATGGGTATGCTTAATACTTCGGGCATTTATCAGGCATTTTGCCCAACATGCCATAAACCCATTACTGGCCCCGACTAATTTACCTTACTAACAAAAACAAAAATCAAAATCGGTTCATTCATTTGTGAGTTGCAATGTCACAGACAGGCACACACAGACACGTCAAACTGATAACACCCAGGCATTTTTGCGTTCAGGCTTAAAAAAGCTAATGATGGCATCATGGCCGCCCTACCACCTGCCCTTGTAAGCCATAATCATCACCCCCATAGCGATTGCATTGTGTCCAAAGTTAGCCCTTTGAGCCTGAGGTCTGCTTATAGTTTTTGATTGGGGTATGTCAACTTTTCTGGTAGCGACTGCTGTCTGACTTCCCAACCCTGGAAGGAAAGCCTGCGCCAGGGTCTTATAAATGATTTTGGTGGAGTCCAATCTTTTTAAACCCCAAAACTAAGTACCAAATCCTTTAGCTTACTACTATGGATAAATGCTCACCAAATATTGTTTGAGCAGTCCGACTTGGATAGGTTAGGTAGGAAAGTTAAGGCGGCAGCGTGGCGAAGCGGAGTTAGTTGGAGCACTAAGTTATTTTGTTACAACCACCTAGAAATAGGGCTCCGTCAAGTTTTTAATGCTATTAGTAGGCGTTAAAGCACTTAAAGCATAAACCCACTTAGGTGACAGACATGCACACGGCCCACCTGATGGGAAGCGGTCACCGTGGTCTATTGACGTGTGCAAGACCAGGCATATTATTTTATTTCACACTTCTTGAATTTGGCTTTGAAATTAGTGCATTTAGACCCGTAGGCTTAATATGCTGCATATAGTAAGGCCGTCCGCTGTCCAGGGTGCGAGACGACTTACGGTTTTATTCGGTTAATTCCGACATAACCACCCTCGCGGTCAGCTACCCCGTGGGTATTACCGCACGGAAAAAAGGCAGTTCGCTGTTTCGTGCGTATGGCCAAATTGCAGTGCGTATGTGTGTGTGTCAATGAGAAAGTGGGGGTGAGTACGTCTATTGCACAGCATCTAACTTGGCAAGATTTTGGAGTAGTGTGGGCCCCACTACTCCAAAATCTTGCCAAGTTAGATGCCGTGCACTATACTTGTTTATATGCGACGCATTTTGCCACAAACAAGTATAGTGTACAGCATCTAACTTGGAAAGGTTTTGGAGTAGTGAGGCCCACACTACTCCAAAATCTTGTCAAGTTATATGCCGTGAACTATATGTGTGTGCGTGTATGAAAAAGACTATAATATAGTTAGTGCAGTAATAAAAGGTAGTTGACAGTGATGATTTTGGTATTATTTTACTTCCCATGCTAAGCGTGTAATGATAAAGTTTCGATAAAAACAATAATATTTCTCTTACGATGGTTTTACACTCCTAAGGCAGTTAGGAAGTCGTAAGGCTGACTCCTTAACTAAGTACTAAGCTACCGAAACATACGTAATGGTGTCTCTTGCCATGCAAATTTAGTTCCTTTTACCTATAGGTTAAGGTTCTTTTTGGATTATGTAAATTCGGAACTTAGAAGGTGGTGGAGGTGTATGAAAATTATATACAGGGTGGAAACTTAAAGTGTGTCCAGTTGATTATTTCATCAATTTCAAAGATATTGCAAAACTTTTAACTGATACGAAATCTGCATTATTCAATCTACTAAGTAAATTATAAAACAAAAACTAAAACAAGTTAAAAAATAACGATATAATAAAATTATGTTTGCAATTTATAATTTTTAATTTTTAATTTTAATTTTAATTGAACATTTTTGTGTTTTACACTGCTATTTTAGAAAATTAGTGAATAAACAGCGCCACAGTACTGACATTTCAAAAAATACCACTTAATTTTGGACTTTACTGCTATCAGGTTAAAGTCTGAAATTATATTTTGTTTTGTAGATTGAATGAAAAAGTTTAATGTATTCTTTTCATTTGATTTTAGACTTCAACTGTATAACGGTAAAGACTACAAATTAAATAGCATTTTTAGAGTGTCAATGGCATGCCAGTGGTTTGCCTTTAGCGGAATCGAGGCCCAGATCACTAGTAGCTCATTAAAATAAGTCAGTAGTAAGTATATGTCAGGTCAGATAACGTCTAACGTAAACAATATTGTAGTTGGCTACTTTCACAGATTAGATGGATATAAACAAGTTCAAAACAATACATTAATTATAAGTATAGAAATAACTACAGTTATTTGTAGATAACATACTAAAGTAGGAGTATTTGTGAGGTCTTCGATCTGGTTTTTATATTATTATAATAATAATTATTAATAATATTAATAACTAGTCTATGCCCGCTACGTCTGATAAGCGTTTTTTGATTATATCTCCGGTTCTACTCAACCAATTGTGATCAAACATGCTTAACATTTTAAGTATGACTAAAAACTTTCCAACTAAATGAAACGGCATCAAAATCCGTTTAGAACTACTAAACGGATTTTGCGTCTATCACGAACAAACAGAAAAATAGCCGATATTAAATTTAAAAAAAAATTGTGTTCTGAATCGTTCATAAACATTATCAAGTTTTTTTTTCATATCTCTTACATTAGAGACCTTACAATTTAATAATAGAGAGATAAATATTCAACGACATTCTACATAGCGATGTCTAGCTCGGTGTGTTCGTGGGTCAACTGTTGATCCAACTGTCAATCACTGTTGATCGTAGTGTACAGTACAGTGCCTCCATTCTGCTAAAAACAAACCACTGTAATACCACTGACACTCTAAAAATGCAATTTAATTGTAGGCTTTATTTTTATCAAGTTAAAGTCTAAAATCAAATGATATTTGTAGAGCGAATGAAAAGGTTAAATGAATTATTTTCATTTGAGTTTAGACTTTAACTGTATAACGGTAAAATCTACAATTAAATAGCATTTTTAGAGTGTCAGTGGTATTACAGTGGTTTGCCTTTAGCAGAATCGAGGCCCTGGACTTACAGTAGGTAGTGGGAATAAGGTGGATAGTCATGGCGCAGATCATGGTCAGAGGATAGTCTATGGATTGGTTAGTGATTGGATAGCTGATAGACATGCATTTAATAATTATCGTACATAATTATAACAGGTATATAACGTCACCTATAATTTATTTCTAACGCAAGCTTTAAAATCTTTAAAGATGAGAAAAAAATTTTGGATGATCATACAGGTCAAAAATTAAATTATACCATTATGAGTGACAAATACGTATACAACCCCACGCATATTCATACATGTGTGTTTGTATACACACACATACAAACACGCACACACAAACGCACTCACGTACAATCAGCGACAAAGTAGATAATGATTGTAAAAATTTTAAATTTGAAAATCATTTTTTTATACCACTTAAGTGAATATTTTAATCTAAATTCAAAACATTTAAATGAGCCCACTGAACTAAACATTATTCTCACTAAGAAATATGAACTTAGAACAAAAACTACCACTAAAGTGGCAGACAAGCACACGACCCACCTGATAGCAAGTGGTCACCGTGACCTATGCTCTTAAATATCTGAAAATGTTCATCGACTTTTGTCGCTGACTATACGTACCCATGACTGCATGATACCGCAAATGGATATGATACACGTACCGGACGTTACAGATACAGGCACGCAACTTGGCCAGGCTTGGGGTAAGTTCGCGCATCGTGCACTTTGAGCCAATCAAATGATTCAAAGTACGAACGAACAGAACGTTGATTCGCTACAAGACGTCTCTCGGAGACATCTGATTGGTCCGTCAAGTGACGGACCAATCTTATGTCCGCGACGGCGCAACCGCGTTTCCCGCGACCCGCTCATACCTCAAAGGGGTCCTAAAAATCGACCTTTGCGCATATGACGCGTCTGGCCAATTTACGTGCCGGTATCTGTACAAAGCCGTATGAATACTGAAGCTACATATAAAAGCAAATAATAATAATAATAAAGCTGATATAGTTCCATCCGATAATAATAATAAAGTACTCACGTTATTAATCACAGGTCGGACTTGCGTCTTCGCTTCTGCGGCTGCCGCAGCTTCTTTTTGCCGCTCTTCCGAGATGCAACCTGCAAAAAAGTAACAAATAACTTGCGGGTCGCGGGAGACGCGGTTGCGCCGTCGCGGACATGTGATTGGTCCGTCACTTGACGGAGACGACGAGAGACGTCTTTTACCGAATCAACGTTCCGTTCGTTCGTACTTTGAATCATTTGATTGGCTCAAAGGGCACGATGCGCGAACTTACCCCAAATTTGGCCAAGTTACGTGCCTGTATCTGTACTACGTAGTTGAAGGCAAGGCTAGTGGATTTTAGGTTGCCACGTGTTACCCCAATTTGATTGAAACGTGATTCCTGGAATTTTTTCTTGCTGTCGCTACGGTTTTTTATTACACCATTTCATTACACGAGATATGTTGTATTTTTATTTTCGCTACTTTAATTGATCGAAGCGAATGACCTGGGCCTGGATTCTGCTGAAGACAAACCACTATCATGCTACTGACACTCTAAAAAATGCTATTTAATTGTATACTTTACAGTAAAGTCTAAAATCAAATGAAAAGAATTCACTAAACTCAAAAATCGCTCTATAAAATATCATTTAATTTTAGACTTTAACTTGATAACAATAAAGTCCAAAATGAAATGGCTTTTTTTTAAGAGTCAGTGGCATGAAAGTGGCTTGTTTTAACAGAATCGAGGCCCTGAGTGTTAGCTTAAAAACTATTTTAATCACCGTTATAGTTGTTATTTACAATCGATAATACTTTTTTATAGGTGTGAATAACATTAAACAAGGCCGAGCGAAAAATAACCGTTTGCTCTTAAGGTCAATAGAAAAAGATAAAATACGATAATAATTGGAAATTACCAAAAACTTAAAGATAACCGCGCACAGTTGACAAAGATTGTTGTTACAACAAAGTCATTTGTTACAGATAGGTCATTCAAGGTTTTGCTGTCTGTACAAACTTCCTGGTTAGCTAAGTGAAGGGTGTGGATAAATATATGTTAAAACTAGTTGATGCCTGCGCCTGCGCCCGCGCTGAGCTCGATTATAATTTTGTTGATCATATCTCCAGTTCTACTTAACCAATTTTAATCAAACATACAGTGGATTTTAGGCGTGTTTTTGCATCGCGAACCACAGCAGGAAGATAATTTCACAGCCTAAGCGTGCGCGGTATGTAATACGTCTCATGCCTCACAATGCGTTTGACGGCGCGGCGTCTGTGATGTGGCGACTGCGCGGGTTCGATTCCCGCTCAATGCAAATATTTGTATGCATGAATATGTCTATTTGCATTGGTCTGAGTGTATTTACAAAAAAAGTATCTAATTATGTTTATCCGCATTCTAGAACCCATAACACAAGCTAGTTAAACTAAGCTTACTTTGGGCCTATAGAGCGCTGTACAAATATAATGTTGTAGATTGTTTGTAGATTATATAATGCGCACATTTTGTTGGCAGAATGCCCATTCTACAGTACATACAAAATCTTCCACTTCGTATGGAGTGCCAATCTCAATATAACATTAATTATTTACAGACATTTAAAAACCGCATTCCTGATTTTTTTGTCCACCAACATTGGTCTAATCGTAAACTGTGCATCACGCACAAACAGACAAAAACTCCAAAAAAAATCACATAAACATAACCCAAGTTTTTTAAGCGGTTTTTATTAAACGGTTTTATTTAACTTGACCGGTTTGTTTGGGTCAAATCTAGTAATTGAAATTTGATCCCCTTTCAGTTGTCTGATTGGTCTAATATTTGGCAGAAGTCTTTAGTTCTGTTGATAGTACAATTTAAAACCGTTTAACTTGAAAAATCATTTTTCACAGTTTATTTAAAGATGGACAGACGACCTAAAGAAAGTGGCTGGGATAGACTGGATGCGCAAGGCGGAGGATCGGGTGCTATGGCGAGCATTGGGGGAGGCCTATGTCCAGCAGTGGACTGCAATAGGCTAATTGATTGATTGATATTTAAATATTATCTCCAATGTACAGACATAGCTACTCTATAATTGTATAATATTCGATAAAAATATTTTATCAGTAAAAAAATAATGATTCAAACTTCATCAAGCTCAATGATCTGCAGTGCAAACGGACTTTAAATTAGAATCACTATCATCGTTATTATGTCTGCGTCGAATGTAAACACAATTAGCACAGATTTCGGTCCAATTGCTAGCAAAGTAATAACAAGTTGTAGTAATAGTGAAAACACAATGCTGTTAAGAGACTCACATCACTCACTATAGGCAAAATACATTAATTAAAAACTAGCCGATGCCCGCGGCTCCGGCTGCGTGATGGTTGGTTTTCGCAACTTTTGCGTAGGTACTCCTAAAGAGTGGAATGCCCTACCTGAGTCTGTGTTTCCGGAAAGCTACAACCTAGAAGTCTTCAAGTCTAGAGTGAACAGGTTACTTCTAGGCAAGCGCACTCCACCATCGACCACATCATCACTTACCAACAGGTGAGATTGTGGTCAAACGCGAGCAGAACCAATAAAAAAAAACTTTTGGCCATAATATATCTCATCAAAACCAATAAATTGCTATCAAACAAACGGTAATTTCAAATTTTTATTTCCTTTTCCGCTTTTGTGTGTGTGTGTGTGTGTCTAATTTGTTTTTATGTCCATCGCGAATAAACAGAAACAAATCCGACGAACAGAAAAAAATTAAAAAATAAAAATTTTGTTCAAAATCGTTCATATTATTATATCATATAACTTAAGTAGGTTTGTTTAAAAGATCCCATAGGTTAAGGATAAAGCGAGATAAAAATTCGACGCGAGTGTAGCCGCGGGCTACATCTAGTCATTATACTCACTCTCATTCGGCAACATGGTCCAGAAATGGTTCTTCAACTTGCTCTTTAGGCCAGGGGGCAGAGGCAGCTCAGCCCTGCACGAAGCGCCGAGGATCTTCGCCGCGTCTACAAGCAGGGAGGCTTGCCAAGAGCCCGCGTAGATCAGGCGCATGGACGACTGCGCTGCAGTCGAGGACAGCATGGGGAAGAGTGTGTTGGATGGGTGGCGGCGAAGGTTGTAGAACGATACTCCTGATGGCAATAAAATGTCAGGTAAGTAGAGATTACACAGAACAAATTCGACTATCCTACGTGGAGTGCATGTGCAATATACGTTTCCTGAATGAATGCCCTACAGAAAACCGCGGCCATAATAACCATCGTTATGCCTTCTTTAGTCCAGCCTTTCCTAATTTTAGGGAGATATATTCTTAATACTGCTAATTCTGTTGTTACATCTCTAACCTAAAATTCTCTAAAATTTTCTAACTGCATCTGTTTCTTTCATTATCAGATAGAAAAGGACAGATGATTTATGTTAGTGAACACCTGTCAAAATAAGTCGGCGCCTTGTTGGTGCGTAGTAAGTTTAATCGCATGTTCGTAAGATGTCGACTAAAATTGAAGGGTACCGTCAAGGCGCCGACTTAATTTGACAGGTGTTCACTAACATAAATCATCTGTCCTTTTCTATCTGATAATTAAAGAAACAGATGCAGTTAGAAAAATTTAGAGAATTTTAAGTTTAGAGATGTAACAACAGAATTAGCAGCAATGTCATCATAAAATAAACTTACCTTTGGAGTCCCTATTCAGGAAGAATTCAAGAGTTCCCTGCCATAGATCCACTTTGACCCCAATAACGGTGCCTCTGCAGAAACCAGTACTCTCCCTGGCGACCATTTCGTTGTGGCGTAGGACTCCTGTGTAGGAAAGGCCGTAGGACTCGGAGTCCTGGCCCAGGAGCGACGTGAAGCGGTACCGGGATGAGGACGGGTTCACTTTGTCTGTACCGATGCCTACCATCTGCAGACACACAATAATATTATTGTGATATAGTTGTTCCACACTATGTGGTATGGGTGTGTATGGGTTCCAAGCAAGATCGCCAGGGCACAAGTCAGACGCCGGAGATCGCTCAACGACCTCCATCCTCTATGAGCGCAGGCCTGGAGATGACAGGTGAGGCCGCCTGTCAATCCTAAAAGGTGCGCCTCCCTCCCCTTTCCGGGGCGAGATAGGGACACTATGGTTCCTACACCCGAGGGGGCCATCTGGAAACCGGAAAGAGCCGGTGTCGGCCGGGGTGCGAGGAAAATCCTTTTTAGGTCATCTTATACCCCGGCGCTAGAAAACCTGAGACGGCGTGCGGTTTTAGTCGGTTTGATTCCGATATAACTGTCCCCGCTGGCCGCGGGAGTGATATCTAAGGGGATTAGTGCACGATAATAAGCATGTAATTTTATACATTACATTACAATACAATATCACACCTTTGACATCCCTAACATCCATTCTCGCTTTTTCTCAAACAAAGTTTCTATAAAATAAAAAGTACATTCTAAAAAAGTATTTCAACAACTAAACGAAAGCGGAAAAACCCAGTACCTACCTATGTACTTTTAAAAGTCTATTGTTTAAAAAATAGGTAGCTTCAGCTTGGTGATGTATGTTGCTGACGTGGCGATATGCCAAGTAGATTTACACTTTACGCCAATACAATCCGCAATACAGGTGTGGATTGAGAATTACGATATGTGAATCATCTGTGTTAAAAATGTAGCAAAGGTATGGGCAGATATTTTTTTTTTATACTACGTAGGTAGGCAGACAAGCACACGGCCCACCTGATGGGAAGCGGTCACCGTGGCCTATGGACGTTTGCAACACTATGGGTGACACACGCGCTGCCTACCCTGAAGGGAAGGGCTAGGAAGAGGTGGGAAGGCTAGGAAGGGGTGGGGAGAGGAGGGATACAGTGAGCTCTGGCTACCCTACTTACCAAGATATCTCAGCGTTGTGCCGGTCATGAGCAAAGGCCTGGAGGTGACGGGTCGAGCTGCCTGTCACCCTAGCAGAAGTAGTTCGAGGCGGCGGCGCACAAGAGCGCCCTCCTTCCTCTTTTTCCGGGGGCATGACGGGGGCACCGTGGTTCCGAGGGGGCCATCTCGAACTCGAAGATGGTCCGGGTCAAGCCAGGGTGCGAGGGAAATGCCGTTTGGGCCACCTTACACGCCGGCGCTAAAAGACCCTAGATGGCGTGTGGTTTTAATCGGTTCGAGTCCCACATAAACGGAAGGTATCTGTGGGGGTTTCCGCACGAAAAAAAAAGGACTACATATTTTTTTTATACCACTTAGGCGGCAGACAAGCACACGGCCCACCTGATGGAAAGCGGTTACCGTGGCCTATGGACGTGTGCAACACCAGGGGCGTCACATTCGCGCTGCCGACCGATTATTAAAATACAAAACAAAATTTATTACCAACTGTTAATTCAATTAGGGAGTTTGATAAGCAGGATTAAATGCAGAATTGAACTGTTATACCGGCAGTGATAACGCATAATCTCGAATAATTTAAAATTAGATAACACACGGAGCAAGTGTCAAGAGCATCTCAGTAGTGACAATTTCAAGGTGCCTTTGATAATTTCTAGTTCAAATTGATTGATATTACTGGTAACTACAGGGCACAGCATTGTAACTTTTATTTATACCACTCAGGTGACAGACAAGCACACGGTCCATCAGATGGGAAGTCGTTACCGCGGCCTACAGACGTGTGAAACACCAGGGGCGTTACACTCGCGCTGCCGACCCTACAAATACCTTCTAATGCCCTTCTTGAAGAACCCCATTTGGGAAAACCACAGCAGGGAAATCATTCTACAGTCTGAGAATGCGCTGTACGCACCATTTTAAATTTAGTTATAAATTGCATCCAAAGCTTTCACTTCGGAGTCTGGGATCCGCCGCCCATATCGCTAAAATTGTTTTGGCTAGTACAGTAGCGACTACCACCTGGCTTTCTACCCCAACCGCACGTTGATCGGCAGATGTACCAGCTAACAGACAAGGTTGGCTTGGGATTGGGAAACTCCATATCCAGTGAGATGTCGGACTGGGATAGCCATCTAAAACCACACACTGTCAAGGGTCTTAAGATGCCCGGGTATAAGGTGATCTAAAAGGAATTGCCCTTGCACCCTGGCTGTTTACCCTGATGATATCAATATATTATGTCCTCATACACTTCTAAGTAGTAAAGACTTGGAATTCTTTACCAGCGCATGTGTTTCCTTCGTCCTATAGTCCCGGGGCCTTTAAGTGGGGCGTGAAAAAGCATTTGATGAGGCTGTCAAGCTGAGGGCCACCACTGTTGCACTACCGGTGTATGTGGTAGTGACCCCAGTCCTGAGACTTTGCCTTTAACTTACCATCAGGCGAGGTAAAGTCATTTTGATGTGTCCTATATAAAAAAAACGGTACTTAAGTAACACTTACGATGTCAGTTCCATATGGTTCTGTCAGCATCTTGACTTCCCAATAGTAGTGATTGCCATGTGTCAGTGGTGTGTTGCCCCTCACCATGGCAGTACCGGAACTGTAGAACGGGTGGAATGTCACTTGTTTCTGGTCCCCTGTCATGATGACCCAGCTCGACTCTGTGTTCGTTGAAGTCTCCCATTGCCATTCGTTAACTGGAATACATAAAAATATTCTAGGACATTCTATACAGCACTGTCTAGACCCAAAGTAACGTATATCTTTACTAGCTTGTATTGTGGGTTCAAGAATGCAGATAAACATAAGAATAGATTAGGTGGTACCATACAGCATACTAACAATAAAATACTATAGGTCTATCTGTCTGTTTGAGTTAGGTGAAGTGGCACATTCCTATTTATTTATTCTTGTAAGATAAATATTGTAATGGAGAATCTAAAGCCAGTAATTTAATTGACAAAATGTGATTTTTTACAGGTCTGTATGTACATAGCGACCATCAACATAGTCATCGTCATCTACCTGCCCTTGTCTGAATTATTTGGTGTTGGCGCAACATGTATCAACATAGTATTTGTTATATTGTTAAAAAGAAGCAGCTGTACTGTAACTTAATTTTTTTGTACTTTTTTTTCTTCAATGGTGAATCCAGACTTCTAATATCCATATTTGGATCGAAGTCTGGATTCACCATTGAAGAAAAAAAAATACAAGAAAATTAAATTACAGTATCAGCTCTGCTTTTTTTAATTTAGTACATAATGATTTATTGCCTACATTAATTTAGGCAACCAACAAAGAATTCTCTAGATAATCATGATTTATGTAACGGTTCAACATAATCATCACAATTTACAGTAGTTGAATTATTATATTATATTAAAAGCTGTTTGTTTTGATAACTTCATTGTTTCTCTTAGAATAACGACAATATAATTATGTAAATTAATCGATAGGAACGGTCACAAAACTGGTTACTACTCACCATTGGCATGTTCTCCGCACTTGCAACCTGCTGGGTCCGATGGAGGTTTTGCACCATCCTCATAACACTTGCAAAAGGGCTTCGCATGGGCACCATTCCTACGCCTAGACCACGTCAACATTGTGTCAGTCCAATTTCTCACTTCGCACAAACAGTAATACACAGATTCGACGGATCTATCGATACAAACTATTGAATTTACGTCACGTCAACATTTATTTATTTCAATCTCTAAACTTTATCATCAGCTGCTGCAGCTCACAACCACAGACTACTTCTCACAACTCACAATATTAAACAACTCATAATAATCACAAATACAATGGTTTTGAGTTGAGGGGGGGCTGAGTTTTTATAGAATTTTTAATTTCGTTCGGAAACCATGTACAGTTAAAACAAACGGCAAAATAATATTACTATTAAAATTTATTATTATTTAAACATTGATACATAAATTCAATAAATTGGATAAAATATTATAACTTTAATAATAGTTCCTAGAGATTGCAGTTAATAATTTCTTGAAGTACCTAATATGAGAAATGAAAATTTTACATTTCAGAACGGTACCTAGTGATGTTTACTTGCAATTTATATACGGAGATTGCCTAGAATGTTCCGGATATTACGATACATTTCTGGTTTTCGGGGTGATCAAATGAAATGTGTGATCCAGTGTGATCTATAATACTTCTGAGAAACCAGTATCGAAAACAGTATGTTTCTTCTTTCTTACTGGGTTTACCATGTGAATAGAGGGTTGGCTACATAAGAAAAGCTAAACGTTGCTGATGGGAAATTGAAGTTACCAATTAGCTGGGAAATAAAAGCGGTAATGGTAATGGACTGATCATATTCAATAGTCTTCGAATGGAAACCATGAATCAGTAAACGAAAGATTGGACACCCCTGCTAGTTTTATTTTGTACCAACTTCCTAGTAGCGAATAGGCACATGGTCTACTTCTACATGGTAGTACTGAGATCCACGAACGCGCTTGTAACATCATGTTAATGTAGGTCGGTAATGTATCAGATTGTAAACCCGCACAAGGTTCACACGGGTGTGTGGTTACCGGGGACTGTAAATGCTTTCATGCCCTGGCATTTTGGGCATTAATCGAGTATTTTATTATTCCTGCCCAAAATGCCAGGGCATAAACCCATAGATGGGTTTGGTTATTGTAGCCCATTAACTGTAATAGTAGGTAAATGAGAAGCAAACAAGATTCAAAAAGAGTTGGTAGGTAGGTATACCGAAAAATCGGTAGAGTTTGGTAACGCTGCTCGTAATTTAATGGTTTTTGGTATTCCCCGAATACCAAAAACCATTAAGTTATTTCTGTACACTCATATATTGACCAATTGAATAAATAAATTTATTCAAAATTATTTTAAGCTTGTCTTTACTTTACTTCAATATTGTATGTAAATTGAGGTTAATTAGTATGAAAATGATCAATATATTTTATTGATTTCGATGTGATGAAGTTGGTACCTCTGATTGTTTTGCTTCGCGCCTTCGCGCGCGTCGCTGTCGCGCTTACCTCGCCCACTAATGGCCGTCAAGAGCAAAAGTGAATTGAAGATTTATTTGTAATGTATTTTAAAAATTCGACTCATTTGTTTTATTTCCCAGTATTTTAGCTATGTATTTAGATAGTGAAAATATTTTTTGAATAGTGAAAACGTTTTATATAAAAGTGTTGGAGTGTAATTGTAATGAATGGATGGAAATTTAACAAATTATAATAAAATTAATTCTCAGCTCAGCTTCACTCGTGGACATAATATAAATTGCGGAAAATATAATTAAAAAGGTACAGTATTTTTGTATGCTTTTAAATTTTTGTCCTATTAGATATTTAAACACATTTTATATAAATATTACTAACGCATGAAATAAAACAAATAGTATACCTATTCAGACCTATTCTTATACATTAATTTTGTATATCAAAATATATTAAAAGCAGTTTTATGTTGTACATACATCTTATTATTTTTTAAATATCATGTGATGTACAGGTACAGCATCTGTGTTCACTCTTTCTATAGATAGCTCTTGTTGTTGCGAAGTCGATTCTTCCCTGGTATTTTCCAAGAAATGGCAGGAACCAGCAGGAAATATTATTGAGATAATTTGAACTATGCAAATAAATAATGTAGAAAATTTAAGAAAACGGGCAATAAAATTGCAGAAAAATTAAATTATGATTATCAGATAACTCATAATTTTATTTTTCTATAATTTTAATAGTCATTTTTATTTTCTTGTAAAATATGATTCCACAAGAAAATAAAAGTAGTAACAGATACCTATTTAAGTTACATATAGATAACATAACTATCCTGTTCATAGTCTAATTTTATTATTCCCGAATTATCTCCTATATAAATATCTGATATAATCTAGCATTTATAGCAGTTGGCTATTAGTTCTGGCATTTATTAAACTGCAATATCCTCTATCTCCCATTCTTTCTTAAGGAATCTCTACACAAGCGAAATTCTGTCTTACAAAGAGATTCGCGGTTGCGGTTTATCTATAGTGGTAGTTTACTTCAACTGGAAGAATATAATTGCTCCTATTTCACAACTAACCTGTTCTTACATACCTTGCTCTGACTCTATTAACTAATAATCTGACTATCAAAGACAAGTAAACAAATAATATCTTAGAACTTTCAAACTTCAATAACCCAACTCCTTAACGCCTGTGAAAACAACTCCTCAATTGTAACACACCTGATGTCTATAGGCCACGGTGACCGCTTCCCATTAGGTGGTCTGTGTGCTTGTCTGCCACCTAAGCAGTATGAAAAAATTACATTTGATTTTCCTTCTTCAACAAATCACACTTCTCATCTATCAACAAATGCACATGCATGCATGCACACAGACTGTTGATGGATTATACTGGCTATTATCTTGTTTCTGTACATGTGTCATGGTTACCAAGTCGAGAACTGACTGAGGCCTGAGGGTCTTATCTGGTCGAAGATATGTAACACCAAGATTGATTGTACGATCGATCACAGTCACAATGTTTCACCAGAAATTCATATTGATTGCTGTATCTGTAGTTCTACAAACAGAACCTAAGAGCTCCTGAAAGAGGTTACTGAAGAGGCTTTTATAGTTCACTAAATAGCCGCTACACCATCAGTTAAAAAATCACAAAGTATGTTGCCACAACCAGTACAAAACACCCTATGATCAAATCTGCCATACAGTCTAGCATAACCCACCGTCCTATTAGTAAAATTCATCATCTACCTGCCCTTGTCCCAATTATTTGGGGTTGGCGCAATATTTCTTTTATGTCTATACATTCCTGTCAGAAGTCATACTCCCATCCATGACATAATGTATTTTCTTTATTTTATTTATTCCATCCATCTTAGGCCTACCTCTGCACTTACAGCTTTCATACTTTGAACCCTTTTAATAACATACCATACCATCTCTTCTCATAACATGTCCAAACCACGACAGTTGCTCGCTTCTTAATTTTTTATTTACTGGTGCAACTTTCAAACTTCCTCTAATATACTCATTTCTTATTCTGTCCATTCTCATCACACAAGTAAAATTATAGCCGTTAAATAACTTTATTAGACCTAAGCAAGAAAATGTAGAAAGAGAATGGTAGACTTCATACACATTTTCAGCTGCATCCCATACAATGGTCTCCGATCACGTGGTGCACTGAGGGTCAGTCGAATACATTTTCACCGCAGCAAGCAGTGAAACGTTCCGATGCATTTTTGGATAGATAAACGAAGCCAGTGCGCCTACCCGGGCCGCCACCGTGTGCCGTCTTCCATCTCCTCTGGTATGTCAAATAATTGCATATGTACAGTCAACGACAAAAGTAGCTGAACACATTCCAAAATACCGAGCACCTTCACCCTAAATCTAAAGAAAAAAAAACCTAGGAGGTTCATTAGTTGCGTTATGAGGATTAAAAAAATGATCAATAGATTAAGATAAATTATTAAAATTAAGCTTTCATTGCGGACTGTACCTAATGTGTTATTTAAAGGAGTTTGTTAGTAGCCCAGGGTTCAGAGCTTCAGAGCTTTTTGCTCCAATCCTATAGTGATGTGCCGGATTTCTAAAAGTGTATATCCGCGGATACGGATCTAAATACGGATATTTGGTGTCAAGATTCACGGATACGGAACTTGTTTTATTCAATCGGTGTTGGTGCGCGTCTCTTGAATAGTTAACGCCACTTAAACGCAGGTGTTTCGACTTACTGTGCGCGAATCTTTCTTTAGCGTTGCTAAAGTTCCCGAAATAGCACGACTGAAGTAAAGGAAAAGTAACGGATACGGATCTGTTTTCCCCCTCGGATATCCGGCACATCGCTAGAATCCTACCAAATACTAGGTAGAGGGGGGAACATAGTAGACAGTGAAGGTGAACGCTGATGCGTTGCAAGGAGTACCTACTCCCTAATCCTACATCTGGGTCGCAAGACCCAGTCACTGTCGTAACGCAAGAGTTCCCCCTATCTACCACGCGATGTACCCGGCACCCGCACGGATCCATGGGAGGCTAAGAAATAGATCTACTATATGCACATTTGATGTAAATAGCAAAATCTCTGATAATTATTGTAGTACCTAAATGAATTTCAGTTGGTAATAACTATATCTTACCACAATCATAGACTTGAAGTCCTTCAGTTTCAAGTGCAGGCATTGCGCAGCACAGCCCTTCGAAATATTCGCAGTCGTAAGTTGTTTTTTGTGATTAGTTGTATGGCAATATCACAATAGTTGACGATGTACGATTTCACCCCACATTGCAACATATTTTTATATTTCAAGTTTTTTGGATGTCGTATTTCTCGGCCAAAACTGCTATAGTAGAAAATGGCATTTCAAATTTAAGGTAATGAATGCAATGGCAGGTAATTTCTCGCCCAAATTTTATTCAAATTGCGATGTTCTGCTGCAGAAGTCGTTACCTACTAAAAAAAAGAGCCATGCTTTTTTTATCTTAGTTCTCGTTTAGCAACTTATGAGGAAACATGTCAAGTACTTGTGCTCCTGTAAAGTACACAAGCACAAAGTTTACAATAAGCAAAGCATGCAGCACTAAGTTTAGTAGGTCTGTAACAATTCTGTTTTAAAGATATTTTCCCCGTGATCCAAAGCCCTACCTAATTTATTGAACGCCCAGCGTATTGAGTACCTGCTGACCTACCTTAATAGGTAGGTACCAATGTATTTATGTACAGCGGCACGCAATGTTTCCCACTGGAATAGAAAAGGCGCGCACGTAATCGAACGATAGTTTTGTACAGGAGTTTTTCACCTTCTTTGTTCACAAAGATGGTGAAAATCGACATTGATGTTTTTATAGGATTTCATTAGTGAAAATTTGTTCAATCATGTCCGTGGCAATTCATTTTGTAAAACATCGTGTTTTACAAAACACACAGATCAGTTTTCGCGGAAATCCACTCTAAAGGGCCCCAAATACGATACGATCGGAAGAATCTGTAACGAAGGTTGAATTGCCGCTCAAAACACAAAACGATTGATCATTGCTGACGACGATCATTAATATTGAAGCTAGACTGAGGAAAAATCGTATCGTCGATCGCAAGGAGGATCTTCGATCTGTCGTCACGATGTTTCTGATTATATAGGTTTCTATTGCGATCACGATTTTGTCCTGACATTGTTTTCGCTTTGGGACATACACCATCGATTCGTCTTTGCGAATGGTCGTACGGATACCGTATAAGGGGCCCTTTGGACGTTCATGGCCAGCGCGCACTAAATATGGCAGAAATTAATTACGGTTTTTCAGTCATTTATGGATTCAATCTGTGATGCCATGCAGACGTTACGCAAAGTAGTTTAAATATAACAAATAAGCTATATTTACTTCATAATATCAAAGACGATAGATAACTACTAAATACTAGTTATCTATCGTCTTTGATAATATTAAAAAAAAAATGCACCCTAGAGCATACCAAGTTCACAATAGCGTTGATGAAGAGTCACCACCTACTACCCACCAAAAGGGTGATGAATGGACTACGTTCAATTTTTGTAAGCCCACATTACGTAGAGATTTATCCTGTCTTCCGTTAAAAAGTGAAGAGAGAAAGAGAATCATGTAGACATTGCGCGTGCAGGGCGCAGTCGCGGGCGCGTGTGCGCAGGCGCGGCAGGCGGGCGCAAGGGCATGGCGGCGCCCGTGCACCGCTTCGCCGCGGTCGACTGTCCGCCGCGCCGCCCGCACCGCACGCACCGCCATTATGGGTACGTGCCTTACTCTAGCCATATTCTCACCAGTTCGGAAGCCAAAAAGCCTAGGTCCGAGAGCCTCTAGAGCCGTCCACGCTCGACCTGAAATCTTTCAGGTCATCTGCATGGATCTTAGCACCTTCGACAGCCTCATAAGATTTTGTAAAACATACCAGGCCTCCACCAATGCCAGCGGTGCACTCCTCGCGGCGGCAGAACGATGAACCCAGCCTCTACGTCGAGATCCCCGTGGAGCCTCCTCAACCGACCATCGCTAGTCTGGCAGCCGCCCGTTCTGTGACCCCAGATACCTTGCTCCGGACCGCAGCCCTGGGGCTCCATCACTCGCCCATGATGGCTCCACATCTGAAATTCGGCATGCTGGTATCATTCGCATTAGCCACTGTGTTTTTAGCTGGAGCCAAGTATTACTTCGATCGACAGGTGAGTGGATATTATACACAAACTCCACACATAACGTATCATGGATCCAGCGGAATAAGTTTGCATGTAATCGTGACTACCATATCAGATATTCTAAAATAGGTAGTTCGATCCCCGCTCAGTGCAAATATTTGTATGCCTGAATGTGGGCATTTGCATTAGTCTGGTTGTGCCTCGGAGAGCACGTTAAGCCGTCGGTCCCGGTTGCCATATAAACATCTATGGCAGTCGTTACCGCTAGTTGGAGACCTAAAAAGTACAACAACAATGTTCTAGCTCTTTCAAGCAGGGCCTCGTTCTGCTAAAGGTAAACCACTGTCATGCCACTGATACTCTAAAAAATTGCTATTTAATTGTAGACTTTACTGTTATACAGTTAAAATCTAAAATCAAATGAAAAGAATTCATTAAACATTTTAATTCGCTCTAAAACTTTAACCTGATAACAATAAAGTCTAAATTAAATGGTATTTTTTTTGAAATGATAGTGGCTTTTTTTAACAGAATCGAGGCCCAGGACGCAGTCAACTGGGAGTAGTCCTCTAGAGGGCTGCTCCGAGGCTCTCCACGTGTCCCTCTGATTAGCGAGCGGGGGGCGAGCTGATTGTCTGCGCGCCGACGGTTGGGTGAAAGGACGGCTGCCTGTCACCCTACACCCCACCGTCGGCGAAGTGGCGCGATGCTTGCATCAGAGGGGGCCATCTTAAAACCGTAGATGGCCCGGGGTCAGCTGGGGTGCGAGGTATATGTCTATTGGGTAACCTTACACCCCGGTAATCAAGACCCGAGACGGCGTACGGTTTTAGTCGGTTCGATCCCGACATAACCACTCCCGATGGCCGACGGGGGTGGTATACATGGGGATTGCCGCACGATAAAAAAAAAAGGACGCAGTCAACTGATGCTTGGATCGCGATGGTATCGATTGCACCGTATGAGGGCGACAATTAAGTTTATTCGGGATAGGAAAGGAGGAGGGCGGAATCAATGTAGTATGTGTGTGTGTGGGGCAGGTGGCGCGCGAGCGGGGCGGGGCGGCGGGCGGGGGCGGCGAGGCGGGCGTGGTGTGCGCGGCCGTGGCGTGCGTGTGCGGCGTGGGCTGCGCGCTGTCGCTGTGCCGCGCGCGCCCGCCGCCGCCGCACCAGCCCGACCGCGTCTCCTCCACCGCGCAGCGCGACCGACAGGTACCCCACCATCCCACCACCCCACCTGTCCACCCAACACACCGCGTTCCACAAGCGAACAGACATAGGTACTTTTCGCCAGAAAATAGCTGTTCGCTTGTGAAATACTCCCCCATCACCCCACCCAAGACACCGCATGCCACAAGCGAACAACCATACTTTTCGCCAGAAAACAGCTGTTCGCTTTTGAAATACTCCGCGAATCAGAACTTAGGCACAATAAATTCTCTGTATACTACTAGACTTGTACGGAATAACAAATTTTGTACCGCGGAAGACAACAACATGGTAACCATTAATTTTCTATAGCTACACGTAACATTTCAAAGCGATGCGCTACGCCTACAGATAATTAACTCGTTTATCTAGTTTCTGCATCCCGTTTCAAGTTCAAAATTCATTTCCACTTCACCCAATAATAGTGACACCATCTTTGGATATCAACACTCACAAATACATTACCGTCCAAATATTTTAAAAAGCATTTTAAACAATTTACCAGGTCTATTTCCATATTGCCACATCGTAAAACCCCGACTTGTTATTCCAGCCGCCGCCATCAGAACCCTCCGACGACATATCCTTGGCAACTTTGCTGCAAAGCTCAGAACGCTCGCAGCCGACGGAGTCCCCTGAAGCCCCGCCTCCCTACAAGATCGCAGTCCTCATGCCCGGCCGTGATAGCCCTCCGCCACCTGCCTACTCGGAGTTGAGCTAGCTACACGCACCTGTGAGCCAGGAGTTCATCATATAGACTGTCCGACACGGGTAAGGTAAAAAATTAAACTCATTTTGGAAATTGTGTTGGCAACACATCTCGAAGTTTTTAATTGAGTGAGTTTGATGAATGGAAAATGTTGCCAATTATGTTTGATTACACAGCCAAATAGGTAAATGTTGTTGATTCAAGTCTTGTTATTATAGATAAATGTTAGTTTAAAAAATTCTTATGAGAACAATGCCCAAATTTTTGCCAAATTTAATCCCTTACCCTGTCCAAGTCTATATGTGAATCATTAATATCCTGACTCACTGGGTCCACGATAGTGACCCTACGAAATATTCATAAATTATATAATACTCACACTATCACCCTTTTTCCAATTTATTCCCACCCTTTCCTCAATTTAAAAAAAATCATTGACTACCCTCAATATTTGAAATCAATTTTTTAGTAAAGTGTAAGATCATTTTGTGGAGAATTTTAATCATCAATTACCAGCTTGAATCTATGTACACACATAAAATGATGAGAACTCCTAAAAATTCATCACTAAATGAAGCTTATCAAATGTAAATGTATAATAAATACAAAATTGACAAGTGAGAAGTGTTAGGTTAAGTCGAGGTGAATATTGCCAGCTTGATATTGTTCTTAAATGTTAAAAATTTAACAGCTGTTGTTAGAAACTAGAACAAACGATGGAGCAATGTACTTCACCATTTTTCTGTCCATAATTAGCCCGATCTCAATGTAAACTAACGTCATTGTATAGTTTAGGAATTTTACCATCGCAAAACGTCGATTTTAAATATGTAAATAACAATATATGATGGTGTTCAATAATCGACAAAACTGGATATTTTTAGATTAATCTCAATGACTAGTTTTGTATGGTATATAACTTAATATAGAGAGATGAGTCTTAACCCCATTTATTCTGTAAATGTTTAGGTATAGACGATTATAGTTTAGTATGTCTGGCGTAAAGATATATGTATTTATACAACCTGATATGTGTTTGGATAAGATCAAGAATTTTACCAAGTGATTAGGGTTGCCAGATTTGTTTATTTGTATTTTAATAACCCATTTTTTGGGGAAACGTACATTTCTCACTCTAAAAAGCTAAAAATTTCTTCCTTTTTAATAAATTCGAACGCACAACACTTTCTTTGCATAAAAAAATCCTTATGGAATTAGAAGGCACAGGGCAACAATGGATGTAAGTGATAAGTATCTGGCAACCCAATATGGGAGTGATTTACAAAGGTTTCTTAGGATTTACGAAGAGACCTTGCAAATTGTGAATTGATAGCATTTGTGGTACTGTACAGTGGCATTCGTACAAAAAATTAAAGACGTCAGTTAATTTATTAGTAAAATCATAAGCGTAAACTGTTAAAACCCATCTAATTTTGGGCATAAATAATAAATATCCAATGTGACAGGGCATAAACCTATCTATAGGTGTGACCTAAGTATATATAAACTATATCTACTTCTCTCTCTCTCAACTATCTATCTATCTCTCTGTCCCAGAGACCACGACTTTTGAAAAATGATGTAATAATTTTAACGTGCGAGTCACGTCTGGTTGTGCGACGAGTGACACGTAACAGTACCGCAAAGTGTAATATAAAAATAACTAGTCTATTTAGATATAATGAATGTGATGTACTTTAGTTGGTTACAATTTGTGGCATTATTTTTTGTATTATCCTTTTAGAAGGGGACTGATCGGTTCGTCTTATATAACAGACGCTTCGTTATTAAATATTGTATATCTGTGATTTTCTTGTTTTATTCAATCAATCAATCAATTAGTCTGTTGACGTCCACTGCTGGACATAGGCCTCCCCCAATGCGCGCCTTACCACCCGATTCTCCGCCTTGCGCATCCAGTCCATCCCAGCTACCTTTTTCAGGTCGTCCATCCATCGTGCTGGGGGGCGTCCCACCTTCCGTTTGCCGAATCACGGTCTCCAGGACTCGTTTGCTCCAACGGCCATCGGTCCTTCGACAGATGTGTCCGGGTCATTGCCACTTCAGCTTGCTAATTCTGAGAGCTATGTCGGTAACTTTAGTTCTTGTTTTATTTATCCCTATCCATAGAATCCAAGACTACAAAATACTCCACACTAATAATACTAGCGATGTATCGATTAAGGTCAAAGCACACTGAAGAGTTGATCTTATTTTATCGAGATTAAAAGACAATTTTGCATTGAAAACTTGACCCTAAAGGTGCTCCATCACCGGGAGATCCTGTAATGTTACGGAGACAAGCATTTATCTGTTAGTGACGCGAACCTAACATTATTAGATGGGTTAGGTCGTTAGGTAATAGGTTGTAATAAAAAACAAAAGCATCAAGCTCGCATTGGTATATATTCTCAATTTTATTTAAAATTAAGTACAGTGATTGCGTCAAATAAATAAATTATATACAGGTACCACAAAAGTTTTCAGAACCTGTGTTACCAACCTCAAAAAATTCAAGATTTCTAATTTGCCTGTGGTAAAAGAGACTGGAAAATTTGTAGATTTTAAAAATATAAAATTTTAAAGTAATCTATTTTTACACCACAAAAGTGGTCACATGGGGGTTAATTCTTTGACAAATAAATAAATACTATGTTCTAGTGCGTTATAATAATAATAAAATTAGAGCCATTATACATGACACTAAAATATTTTTTGCTATAGAGACACAAACTAGGCCCAGAGCAAGGCAATTCTAACAAATCTTGTGTCATGTATATTAGCGACATTAGGTAGGTATATAATTTATTAATAAGTAGTTAATAGTCTAATTAAACTGTTAAATAAATTTGTTTTCAAATAAAACTCCATACATAACTTTTGCAACAGGTAAATAATAAGGAATGTATATAATAGTCATAAGCCTCGTTTTAAATAGATATTTATTTCATATTAATTATTTTTCCATTTAAACTATTTCATCTTAAAATATTAAATTTTATCTGCATAAAATAATTAACTCGATTAACTTTGAAACTGCGGGTAACTTTAACCCAATTACAGATAATAAATATATTTCTTTTGTCAATTATTCTCAGGTGGCAACCCACAAAGAAACAGTTTTTTATTCAATATAGGCAAAGTTACCCACAGTTTTACAAGTACCTAAATGAAGTTTTAATCAGAGTTACCGTAATACGGGGTGAATAGGAACAAAATGGTTAGTTACATTTTTCAGTTATCAGCTTTTATGCGAAACTATAAATCACTTCCACTTCACATAGAATCATTCGGTTAAATAGGTACTTGAAATTTTCTAAAAGAAATTATTAAACAAAATTCTAATGATCATTTTATACCTATTCACTCCTTGATCTCTATTCAGTATTCACACCGTTTTACCCGGTACCGGTTTTAAGATAATTATATTCTTTTTAATCTTCATCATGACAACACAAACATTTCATAAGATTGAAGTCTATGATTACACAGATTAAAAATATGACTAGCTGTCAATTACACATAAAGCGTTCATAAGACATGGTCCATAATATTAAATGCTGAAATGTCGTTTAAATTGACTAAAGTAACCTACGGTATCAATAATATCCTTGCTAAAGATTATAATTTTATATTCGCTTCGTAATATTTGTTAAAATAAGTTTTTAAATAAAATAGCTACCTGTGGATAAAACATATTGAATTTATTTAAATTACAAGTACGATAGCGTTAAACAAAAAAGACAAGCATAAGAGATTTATTTACACAAAAATTGGTACATCGATAGAAGATAGACAGATAATTAAAATTAAATGCAATTTTTTATTTACTTTGACCTAGATAAGGTCTAGATGTCTTCGATTAAACATATTGTACTTTAACTTTCCTCAACTATTGTACACTTGTCACACATAAAAACAGTTAAATAATTAAAAGACATTAAATATTTTGATCATAGGTTATAAATAGTCATAATACTTCGGTATAAAACATCTTTTTTTTTTACTAGAGATGACTTATCACGACGCGCTAAAATCAATAAAACATCTATAAGATAATTCCAATAAAGACTCGTTTCTAAAGAACACTATTTCTTGTCGTATTTAAATAATCACTAAACTCCTATTATGCTTAGATTACTTTAATATTTGAGTAGTTTGCATACATGTAACAGATAGACCGTTTAAAACTCATATTAACGATATTTTAAAATTAAATGAGCATTCTTTGAGATCTGATTACAAAGTTTGGCGTATTTCTGAATAATGGTGTATAACCTTAGTGTTTAAAGGTGTAACTTGGTCGTCAACAAGTGTACTTTATATCGCGATGCACAGTCATAGCTGTTGCGAAATAGTAAACTACTAAACTACGTCGCTAGATGTCGCAACGTACATCGGTAAAAAACCTACAGGGTTACACCATCTTGCATTATCATAATGAAGGTATTTTTGATTTTTACACGAGAGTAATGTTTAATTATAAGTATTAATAGTTGTTAGGTGGTAAATATTATTAATCTTTGGTTAAACTATTCCATATAAAAACCAAATCAGTATCTTATAACACGTGTAAAATTGAAACTTTGCCACGTATTGCGGCAATGTTGCCCGTCTTTTAAATATGTATGTGTAAAATAAAAGTAGTGTACCAGAGAGCCATCACAATCGGTCTAGCCACTTCGAAGACTAGCCGCAACATACAAACAGAAAACCATTTAAAAAATTTGGAACTAAGACAAACAGATCTCAAAGTATGCATGATAACCAAAACGACCAACACTAATACATTTTAGGCGTTAAGCAGACAGAGGCGCGAGGCGGTCAAAATGACCGCGACGCACTCTATTCCTATCATTAGATCGCATTTAGCCCGCCTATGTCTGACAAGCGACATGAGCTATTGCGCGGGCAAATGCAACCTTATAATCGTAGAAATAAGAGCATCGCGGTCATTTTGACCGCCCCGCCCGCCGTCGGCTTATCGCCTCAGGGTACATTTTAAAAGGTATTGCACTAATTCCAAATCACGCTCAAACTACATTACGTTAAAATAAGTAATTCCTACAAGCATTCTTTATATCAACGGGATATAAAATCAAGAGGAAATGGCCTTTAACATCGTTCGGCGAAAGCTTCACTTCCTCTACATTTTATCTCATAGCTTCAAATCTTAAATACATTTTAACGAACAACGAAATTTAATTAAAATAAAACTATTATTAACGGATTCTAACGCAGTTTATTTGGTATTATTTACACTGATCCGCACTAAAAACCAACCGAAGTCGGTATCAGGGTAAATAATTAAAAAACACAAAATAAATCGCTATAAAAACCGTTAAAAATAGTTTTATTTCAACGTGCAATATTCGGGTAAACTTCCGATATCTAAATTTAGTTCATATAACTAAAGTGAACTCAAATAGATTCTATCTTACTCCAGTCCAGTTAGTATAACGTAGTCATGGCGAGGTAGGCAGAGCTCGTGTGCCTGAGTTTTGATTCTTCTACACTCGCTGTATCTCGAACAGTTTGACGTCTGTGTCGTACCAAATAGGCGGGTCGACGTTCCTGAAAATAAGACAATTAATTATAAAACAGTCATGCAGTATGTTTGCTTTTGAGTTTGAACATTACATAAATACATAGGTACATATTATATGCTTACGCGTTTTTCCCTCCGGGGTAGGCAGAGACAACAGCCCTGCCCAAAATATCAGTCTAGTGTATCTACGCAGATGGGGGTAGTCTTAGAAATTTGAGCTTCAGCTTAGTGTTCAGATATTTTTGTTCGTTGTTTGTATGGAAATTATTGACAAGCATTTGCTGAGATAATGAATGTTCAGATATTAATGGTAACTTGTAGTGAATGTAAGTTATTGGCATTTTAAATTGTTCAGAAGTATTTGGTCACCTTGTCTGCTACAATATATCTGATGGCGACTGTACTAGCGGAAGTACCAGGTCAGTGAGCTCACCGTATATAGATGACTCCCCAGAGGTAGGTGCGGAACCAGGCCGCGGTGCCTGCGTTGGCCTGGTACTTGCGGATGAGGATGGGGTGCGGGACAGGCAGCAGTCCCACCAGAGTGCCGTGCTGCAGGAACCGCAGGATCTCAGATTCGTCTGTTAAGCCCCTGTGACAGAAAAACGATTAGTTTTACATTATAACTAGCCTACGCCCGCAGCTTCGTCCGCCTGGATGTCGGTTTTCACATTTTGTAACTATATCTCTAGTTCTACTCAATTGATTCTGATCAAACATGCGAAAAGTCTGAGTCTGACCAAGACCTTACAAACAAAAAAAAAACCACATGAGAATCCTTTCAATAGTTTTTGCGTCCATCGCGCACAGACAGGATTCCAAAAAAAAAACATTAACCCAAGTTTTTTTTATCTCCAATGTACAGGCAGCCACTTCACAACTATATTATGGTACAGAAGTGTATTAAAATTATGTCTCTCAACTTAGTGAGCGTTATGGCGTTTTGAGCCTCAAGGTTGTGACGTATATGACTATTATATTTCTTATTAACTTTTAAATTAAAAATTTAAAAAAAATGTCAGTCAGCCTGTCACCACGACCGGTGTAACCTGGTCGAAACGTCAGGCATCCAAAGGTATGTATATACCTTTAACGTGATCGCGTTAATTCCCGTTTACGTATAATATTATATTTCTGACAATATGGATGATGACACAGTCATTTGAATAAAATGTGATTCCTAGATATTTTTTCTTACTGTCACTAAGGTTTTTACACAATTTCATGACACAAGACATGCTATATTTGTACTGACTGAGTCGAATGACGTTTGCCCATAGTGGTTGACTAGTGTGGGGCTTCCTTTTACGTATAAACAAGTGGGCGACTATAGTGTCGTCGGTTGAATTCAATGCGTTCTTTCCATCTGTTTTATAGACACATGACTAGGTGCACAGTACTCACTTGTCGATGCAGATTTTCTCCACCTGCGGTACTAGAACCTGCAACAGACGCATGATGGTCTGTAGAGGCAGCTTGCCGCGCCACGACGATACCCACTCAGCCGAGGCGCGCCACTCGCCCGGCCCGGCCTCGATCCTGCGACCGCTCGACACGCCGGTGGTCAGGCTGTCCCTCTACAGGTCAAGAGAGAAGTAAGAAATCGATGTCAAATAACAAACTTTTTTTTTTGGTGTATGTTAATGATGAAATTTCATGAAGATAATTATTATCTAAGCTAAGCTAAAACTATAAAAATGTATTGTAATTATTGTATAATAAATTATAAGTACAGTCAGCGGCAAAAGTAGATGAAAGATTTCAAACTTAAGAATCTTAACAAAATAAAGTCGGTATACGGGCGAAAGTTTTACGTGACAACGACTTTGAGTGGTAAAATAATTTTTATGTCTGTCTCTCTCGCTCTTAGGCGGGCTAACCATGCCCGAGTGGAAGGGACGCGTGCCTCTCACTCGCTCTCATTGTGAGCGCATAACGTGAGCGGAGCGTAACGCAGTTTCTTGAAGTGTCACCCGGCAAACCAATTTATAAGACGTTGTCAAAATATTCCAATAGAGCCCGCTTATTACAGCATTTTTATATATACATACATACATACATAATATGCTCACGCCTTTTTCCCTCCGGGGTAGGCAGAGACAACAGACCGCTATTTACCTCTGCCCTTACATACTTCACGCGTTCACGCGCTTCCTCTAATGTCATTTTCATATACCTATTATTTAATTATAATAAAAAAAAAACTTTTTAATAATAATAATAATAATCATTTAATAATAATTTTTAAATTAGCTTTTATAATCTGGAAATCTATTTTTGACGCCGACTATTTCTGCAGTGACAAACATAAAAATTTACGTGTTATATTTTTACAAATAAATGAGTTATGAGTACATATAATCAAAACACAGAAAATTCACAAAAATACATATCCCAGAACATCAGCAGTACAAACCAACTCACATGTGCCACAGTGATCTTATCCCCATCGCCCTCCTCCTCGTCCGTCCGGTCCTCCCCATCAGGCCCGGCCCTCTGCGGCAGCAGCCTGTCTCTCGGCTCCTTCAGCTCGCCCTCCTCAACGGTGTCCAACTTGCTGGCCAACTGCGCGTCCGGCGGGACGTCCGACTTGTCGGTCGGGTCCGCCTCTAACCGCGCAGGCGGGGGGTGGGCGGACTCACGTTCTGTCATTGTGCTGATTGCTGGAGATGGTAAGAGAAGTTAGTAAAATATTGAATTATCGAATTTCACTTGTACTTTTGCACATTAATACCGCTTGGGGGTGAAATTCTGAAAAACGCTGATACTCATGTTCATTTATTTCTAACCAGAAGTAGGTATATGAAATATCATGCGTCTAACTTTAGAAATGACGGACTTTCATACAAACGTTTGTCGCATATTTTGCCACCTTAGAAGTGGAATTTCTAAAAGCCCTTTCTTAGTGGATGCCTACAATATAAAAATCTACTGCCAAAATTTCAATTTTGTAGGTCCAGCGGTTTACGCTCTGCGTTGATGAATCAGTCAGTCAGTCATAGATGAATTTTCAAATGTCACTAACCAATACATAATAGTACTTACCGGGTGTCTCTGGTAGGGTGGGGTTGAGAGTGCCGGGTTCTGCGGGCTGCGCGGGCCTGGAGCCCTCCATAGGGGTCTCCGCCACGGACTCAGCACTGCGAGACCTGCCACATCGCCAATAAATTTTATGTACACAAGTTTTATATGTAGTTCAATGTCCCCTGGGTGGGGCTATATGGGGACGCGATTAGTGTTTTTAAAATACACACATCTGGTTCATCTGTTTAGCACAATCGTTTATCTTAAACACTTAATAGGCGTTTAGATATTTTTTTTACTAAAATATTAAATAAATGAGAAAAGAGAAAAAAAAAGAGAAGAGAAAAGATTATATAGTATAAGTATCATGTGGGTGTGTGTGTGTGTGTGTGTGTTACCTGGGCAGCGAGTTCTTGTTGGGGGCGAGCCCCTTCCCCTTGCCCTGCGCGAGGGAGCGCGCGATGGCGCCGTGCTCGTGCGGCAGGTTGGCCAGGTTGTGGAACACGCCGCGCTTGCGGATTATAGTGTATACCAGGTTCGAGTTCCCTGTAAAATTTGTAATACGGTTAGCTTTGTTCAGTGTGTTTTCGGCTTAAGTGAAAACTCCTAAACCGTATGAGACGTTGGAAGATGAATTTTGCCGATTTTTATAGGAAACTAGCCCATGCTCGCGGCTTCGGTTCTATCTCCAGTTTTATTCAACCGATTGTGATCAAACATGCGTAAGATTTTAAGTCTGATCAAGATCCTTTTAATAAAAAATCGCATCGAAATCCGTTCAGTATTTTTTGCATACCGACACCGCAAACACAAGCACACAAGAATTTAAAAAAAAATCTTGAGAGGTGTCAAGGGACACCCCGATGGAACGAAGTTCCTTTCAATTAATTTTTTTTTTTATTCATGATAGGCTTACGTTTGACCTCAATCTCACCTCATGGTAAGTGACGATGTGGTCTACGATGAATCACGCTTGCCTAAAAGGAACCTATTCATTCGTGACTTGAAAACTCCCAGGTTATAGCTTTCCGGAAACACAGACTCAGGCAAGGAATTCCACTCCTTAGCTGTACGCACGATGAACGTGTCAGCAAAGCGCTTTGTGCGTATGAGTGGAATATCGACCATATAGCGGTGGCGTGACGCCGTTCGTCTGGTCGTTCGTTGATGGAAAGGACTTGGAGGTATCAGGTTGTGCAATTCCAGAGCGCACTCCCCGAAATGTATCCGATAGAACACCGAGAGACCTGCAACTTTGCGTCGATGGGCAACTTTTTGTCTTAAAAGTGTCGTTATAATTTTTGGTCCCAATTTTTTCCGTCTAGCCCCCTTTCGCAACGCGCGATAATAAGGATCTTCGTTTCAATTGGTTTCAAAATCATTAACGTTGGTTAAGCCAAGCTTTTTTAAATACTCCAATGTACATACACAACTTATTTACAATCTCATAATACTATAGAAGTTGGCACATTGCTTCAAAATTTCAGTTATGTAACTATTGAGGTTAGTACTGACCATCGAACTGGTACTGTATCATGTTGTTGAACATCTCGAGCAGGAAGAACACGAGGTGGTGGTGGTGCGGCTGCGAGAACAGGAACCACGGCGTGCTGAACGCCTCCAGCAGGTGCAGCAGCTTGGTGGACGCCACCATCGACAGGGTCTTCAGGTACGGGGACACTGCGCAGCGGATTGACGAGATTATAGTACTGGGGGCGTTCGGAACCTCCACGCGGGTCACCCGGACAACGGAGACGGTAGCGTCTCTCGTTGGCAGAAGAGAGACTGCTGACTACGGCGGTCGCCTTTGTCATAGAAGTATTCTTGTATAGTCCCCCCCTCCCGAAAAGGCGTTGAGTATGGCACACCGTAGGGGTTGTATAGTTTGCGCCCGCCCCCCCCCCTTGACAAGGCGTTCAGTATGCCACTCCGCAGGGGTTTTAGTGAATGGAGTGGAGTTTGGTAGAGCTGGGGAGAGGGGAGGAAAGAAGTATTCTTGTATAGTTTGGCCCCCTCCCCCCCCTGACAAGGTGTTGAGTATCATATAAAAGTATTCTTGTATAGTTTGCCTCACCTCTCTGACAAGGCGTTGAGAATGGCACACCGCAGGAGTTTTAGTGTGTGAGACTCTTCCGCCTCTGGCCTACCCGTCTACAACGGTATACCATAGGACATTTCCCCTGACGAAAGCAAAAAGTCTTACCATTGACCAATATGGTGAGCAAGCAATCGAAGAGCGGCTGCAGCCTCTGATGGCCAGTGGTGATGATCTTGTGGAACACCACGACCAGCAGGTCCGCGTGGCTGCCCGTGAACACCGGGATGTCCATCGGCACGGTGGCGGTGTACGGCTTGTTCAGCCGCACGCCCAGGTTGCGTTCCCCGGACAGCAACAGAAGGATGAACACGCCGATGTGCATTAATCCCACCCGAGCTGTGTGAAAGAGAAACATCTAATGAGTTAGCAGAGAAAATAATCCCTTGGGAATATCGGGATAAACAGTTTTTTTATAGTCGACTAGCAAACCCGGCGAACTCCGTTTCGCCACCGTATGTGAAAAATGATTTTCCCGCTTTTCTGTTGAAATTTTTTCCTGAATTTTCTTTGCTATAAACCTCACGGAGCTTGAGCTTTCCAATGAATGCAAAACCGTGGAAATCGGTTCGTGCGTTCTGGAGTTATAGCGTCAGGAAGGAAAACCCGACTTATTTTTATATAGTAGATAGGTTCGCGTTTGACCACTATCTCACTTGATGGTAAGTGACGATGTGGTCGACGATGGAGCACGCTTGCCTAGAAGCAACTTAGTTTTAAATTGACTTAATAGATTCAGAGTTTATCGATTACAAATAGGTAAATCAATTTTTCCTCTTTTTTTATACCACTTACGTGGCAGACAAGCACACGGCCCAACTGATGGGAAGCGGTCACCGTGGCCTATGGACGTGTGCAACATCAAGGATGTCGTACTCGCGCTGCCGACCGCGGGGAGAAGGGGGGGGGGGGGGGAAGGTTCAAGCTCTGGCTACCCTACTTACCGCTGGGAACGCAACACGATGGTTATTATGGCCGCGGTGTTCTGTAGGGCGGACGGAGGTACTACCCAGCCGGTCTGCTCAGTTCGGACGGGAGATACCGTCTACTTCCTAGTGTAGGAATAAATAAAACCGTTTTAAATATGGCTTACACTGATCAGCGCGGGAGTCGTTGAGGTGGTAGAGGATGGGCACCAACACTTCCAGCACATCGCTGCTCTTCAACACGTAGTACATGAATTTCTGTAACAATCATACATCTTTATTATACGTAATCGGGAATTAACGCGATCATGGTATAGGTATATACATACCTCTGGAATGCCTGACGTTTCGACCAGGTTACACCGGCCGTGGTCACAGGCTGACTGTCTCAGCCGAAAATGTGCGGGTAGATGAAGAACCGGCTACCTCACGGACTCGACGACGGAAGGCGTGCGCGGCTGAGACAGTCAGCCTGTGACTTTTGACGGCCGGTACTACGTAGTGGTAGTGAATTCGACTGCTACGACAGAGGGCGAGGGTTCGATTCCCGCTCAGTGCAAATATTTGTATGCATGAATATGTATATTTGCGTTGGTCTGAGTGTTTCTATATATAATATTATGTATTTACAAAAAAAAAGTATAAAAGTATTTTTATCCGCGTCTAGAACCCATAACACAAGCTAGTTAAACTATGCTTACTTTGGGTCTAGAGAGCGCTGCGTAGAATCATCATTCTCTGAACCTTTTTTCCCAACTCAGTTGCGTAGAATGTTGTAAAATATTTATAAAAAAAAATTATTTGGCTTATTTCTGCAAATAATTTGATTGGGATTTATCTCTACCTACCCCAATGAGAGAGACGCGTGATGGTAAATTTATGTAACAATAACCGACCTTGTTATAATCACACATCTTCCAGAACAGCACTAGCAGTTCCTGATGCAGGTTGACCTTCTTGGCGGAGTTGGGGAGGTAGGTCTGCGCCAGGGGGTTGTTGAGGAGGCGCGTCACTCCTCGCAGGATGAACTGGAAGTCTTCGTCGCGGTGGATCCGGGACAGGTAGTTGATGAACAAGTTGTCCGGAAGCGTCTGTTTTGAACAAAAAAAGTATTATTTTGATGGAATATTATATTTTGTTTGTACCCCAAAAGTGAAATTCTAACAAAAATTTGCTCAAAATTCAGTTCTGATTGTATCTCGATCCACAAATGTTACAATGTATCAATTACAAAGTCTAAGTCTAACAGAATACCTTACTTGCCTTTTTCAACTTTCGGTCACGATTCAGTCATAATATAGTCATAATATTGGATGTTGAAAACTTTGTTACAAGAATATTTTTTTGACATAAGATCGGAGGTAAATTTAGAACATATTTTATTATGAGAATTGACCATCTTGACGGGATGTTAATCTCGGACACGGCTAGACCTATTTTGACGGACCATTTACTGGCAGATAACTGATGTAATGTAACAAGGAGTAGCTTAGGCTACTTTTAAATTTGAAAAAAAAAAACATAACATAAACTCACGCCTATATCCCCGAAGGGGTAGGCAGAGGTGCTAGCACCCACATTTCGCCAGTTTATGTTTAGGTCCCAATGTAATAGGTGGCGAGCCTATTGCCATTAACCGGGCACATATAAACCTGCGATAAATACACAAATAACTTCGAAAAATCATTAGTGTGTGTCATGGTGAACCTGGGATCGAACCCGAGACCTCGTCTCAGCAGTCCATTACCCAGACCAAAAGGCTACCGCGGTCTTACTTTTAATTTGAAAAAAAAAATACAGTTCTGAGTAAAAAATTAAAACCTTAACAATCCAAATCCGAGCTACGTCGCAGGCACAACTAGTCACACCTCATGCCTTCAAATTCCAAAACCCTCACCTCCTCCGAGTCCTCACTGACAGCATTACTGGTGTCGTGGTCCAGCGTCACGATCAGCACCTGGAGGGCCACCTCCACGAGGGGCTCCACCGTGTCTGCGAACAGCAGGTGGTTGTACGGCAGGCCCAGCCCCACCGGGTCGTACGAACACACCGTGTTCAGTAGCGACGTGAATAAGGGCAGAGCGTGCCGGTTCTCCGGGCTGGTCAAGTATCTGAAATTTAGAAGAATTTAAGGAAAAAGTATCGTAATGATAAAATTCTCGCTTTTTTATTAAAGATTTAAAAAAAAGGAAAAAGTTCAGAGACGGGATTTCATCTCGCCATACGGGTTTTCTTGGTAATCTGCTTACTTAATATGCTGGAGTTAGTAGCATAGACATCAATGGATGGAGTTATTTTAAAAACAATGTTGTAACACTATTAATTGGCTTTTTCGGTAAACGGTCAGACAGTGTCAAAAATAGATGATCATTTTCAAATAGGTATGAAAAATTTTTTTTTTCTAATATTTTCTTCTGAAAATGCTGTTTAACTACTATCTTCCCTCGCTCTCTCAACCCCCCCCCCTCCCCTCTCTCTTTCTCTTATTTTTTATTTTTTATTCATATTCTTGACTTTGCAATCGTCACCCCTATGTATGTAGAAGTGAATAACAACAGAACTATAGAACAGGTCCAAGTAGCTCAGTTGGTAGTAACTTTGGCAAGTTACTGTCGAAAGTTCTGGTCCCGTCTCGAAAGTTCTTTCCCAATACCGAAAAAGTCAATCACAGGACACCTATGACAAACGTAACAATGTGCTACAACCCTATAACTTACGCAATCCACTTATTATGATGTGTAGCAGCATGTGAAGTAGGCTTGTATATAGTTTCGCTGAAGCACGTCAGCATGAGCCGCAATAGCTCGGCCCGAGCGGCCTCGTGCGAGGACACGCGAGGGGGGGTGCGCGCGAACCCCACGCCCCCCGCCCAGATGTATTCACAACTGTCCAGAGATGAGAGTTCTTCAGCACGCTCCTGTACAACATATGGGTTACTATATATTCAGAATATATCTGGGGTGGATTATTTAAAAATTCATCAATTGAGTAATAGGCCTTATCTGCTGAAATGTAAGTTACCATAGTAACAAGATTCAATCGATTGGACATGATATTAATAGTGAATTCTACCAACAGTCCTACTAACATTTTTTTTGTATAAAAATCACCACGGTCGGAGTCGAACCAAATAAAACCGCATAAGTCTCGTCACATCGGCCTGAGTGGCCGGGGAATCTGGTGCGTCCTAGAAAGGATATTCCAGAGACCCCGAACGCCCTTGGCCGCCAAAATTAACGACATTAGCGTGAAAAAGCATCTGTCAAGGCCGTCTGGGTAGGGGTAACCATTCTAAGGGAATCCCTTGGAAATTGTGACCACTACTTCTTGGACTCCACCTCAGCTTACCATCAAGCGGGGTGCAGTCAATCTGGCGGACTAACTATATATTTCAAAAAAAGTAGGAAAGCGGACCCCGTGCCGGGATCCGCTTTTCATTTAAATCTCGGGAGGTTGGATGTATAAAAAGGCTTAGATGTAACCGGCGTTCGGAGTCCGCTTTTGACTTTGAACCCGGAAGGTAGAATACTTGAAGGAGCATCGAATGCAATCGGCATCATCGCTAAGTTGATGAATAATAGGGAAGTCGGTGAAATTACTGGCCATGAGTCACAACACACAAAGTGTGCTAATGTATCAATGGACAGATAAGATATGGTTTGCTATCAGCCAATCGATGGTACACTCACCGGGCCCGAGCGCTTGGTGCTTGCGACCGTGAAGTCTGGGCAGAATAGCAGATCCTGTGAAACAAAAAAAAAAATTTTTTTCTCAATTTTTTAATTTTGTTTTGAACCAACTTGACGGTGTCACCAGATGCAAAGATAAATATAATAAATCTAATTTAAAATATTAATGCATATCGTTAGAGCAGTTTTTGAAGTGATTATTGTTTTTCTATTTTAAATTTTTTATACATGCTATTATGGCTTTTGTGTATAGACTAAAGAGTTATTTGAATAAATATGAATAGAGTCAAGTAAATGATAACTATTATAAGTAGATGATAAGAAAAAAAAATGCAAGATTTGCTTGTTTTAATGGTATTAATTGACTGCCTGATAAGATTTGTGATGGCCAGTGAATCTATTTATAGATCAACTATTATAACTAGATACAGCATCCGGCCTTTGCATTGTGCCATGCTATGAATAAATCTATTCACCACTAGTTGTACCCGCGGCTTCGTCCGCGTGGTCTTGGATCTTTTTATCTTAATTATTTTTCTAAAATTGAAGTAGGCTGTGCTACGCCTTGCAATATTAGCTATCTAATTGTGTAATGCCTGTCAAGATTGACAGACAAAAAGACAGACAAATGTTTAAAAATGTAGTTGTAACTGCTTTTTTATCCCAAATAAACAAAATAAAAATAGTCGAAGTTACGTCTTAAAACATCAGCTAGTAACATCAAAATCCATCCAGCTGTTGCGGAGATAAGCCAAGTAAAAGACAAACAAGAATTTAAAACATGATCTATTGCCTATACCTGTTTGTTTTTTTTTTATTCAATTGTTTGTAAGTAGTTTTTTTATTGTTACAAACAGACTACTGGACGTTAGATATTAGTATAGATAAGGCTGTATAACATAAATTGGAATCAAAGCTATTGTTTGTCACGGGCATCAATGTCGAGTTGGTATAATCAGCTCAAGCCTATCATAGCTTCAATGACATTACCTCGAGGTGGCCTCGATCCGATAAGCCTCTCTATGGGAACCATTGCATTTTATATTGTGTTGACCAATGTACTGGGTTGTCAGTTAAAAGTACATACATACCTACATACATGTCATACACATACAAATCACGCCTTTTTCCTATTGGGGTAGGCAGAGACAACATCTTTCCATTTGCTACGATCTTGGCATAGTTATGCCTTTTGCTTCTTCAACTTTCATAATTGTTTTCATACAAGAAGTATGTGAGTTGATGAGTTAAAGACATTTGGATGTTGTTAAAATAAATAAAAATAAAAATGATTTATGTTTGGCATTCACCCAATGTGGTAAATATGGAATTTAAAAACTATGTTTGTAAACTAAAAAATTAAGTTACTTAACACAAGAATAATTCGAAAGGGATAAGTAGCTTTTTTTAGGAGTATTTTTAGAATTGATAACTTATTTCAAGTTTAGTTTCACTAGCTCCATAGAGCTTCATAATGGAGCGGCTAAAAAAATCATTAATTTGTAGAATATTGACTATAGCCATAAAAAAACTATACTCACACAAACAGCATTGATCAGAGACTGAGCTAGCGGCACAGACTCATTCTCAGCAGCGGCAGGTAACGAGGACCAGAAGAAACTGTGCCATTCGGGTTCCTCTAGCATATACGGTAACACTCTTGTTAGTAGGCGGGCACAGTTGAGGGCTGTAAACACACTTAGCTATTTAGTTTGAAGTATAGTGCGCGGCATATAACGTGGCCAGATTTTGGAGTAGTGTGGACCCCACTACACCAAAACCTTGCCAAGTTAGATGCTGTACACTATACTTGTTTCTAGGCGACGCATTTTGCCACAAACAAGTATAGTGTACAGCATCTAACTTAGCAAGGTTTTGGAGTAGTGGGGCCCACATTAGATGCTGCGCACTACATAAACAGTGAAAATATCTTATTGGAAAATTTCAATAGGGTACATTAAATTTGTAAATAGGGTGGTTTGTTATTTACACTAATATACTAAACTTGAAGCTACTAAAACTGAAGAGTTTGTTTGTTTTTGTACTATACTACTACTTCTATGAAATTAAATTATGAATCTAAAATTAAATTCTATTTATTTATTTATATCGCTGAAATGAAAATTGACTCATCCCCAGGACCCGACGACATTCCAGTTGCAATATTAAAAAGATGCGATATAACTAGTTACTTATCAACGATAATGC
Organism: Lithosia quadra; assembly: GCA_963576445.1. Lineage (NCBI taxonomy): Eukaryota > Metazoa > Arthropoda > Insecta > Lepidoptera > Erebidae > Lithosia > Lithosia quadra. The sequence goes on from OY754883.1 coordinate 1,535,531, forward strand.
AAACTTCTTATGAAACTGGCAACCTACCAGATATATGGAAAACAGCATTGGTGACACCAATATTTAAAAAGGGAAGTAAACTAGAACCAGTAAACTATAGACCCATCAGCTTAACTAGCGTCATTTGCAAGGCAATGGAAAAAATTATAGTCAAGCACGTCAGGGAATTTCTTTCTCACCATAAAGTTATTTCCCAACAACAACATGGTTTTTGCCCTCGTCGTTCCACGGTCTCCAACTTATTATCATGCTTATCATCCTGGATTGAGAAATTTAATGAACGAGTACCTATTGACGTCATCTATCTCGATTATGAAAAGGCATTTGATAAAGTGCCTATAAAAAGACTTCTCTACAAATTAGAACATATAGGCATACGTGGAAAACTTCTAACATGGATAGAATCCTTTCTCCGTGGAAGAACACTACAAGTGAGAATCGGTGATGAGAAGTCAGATCATATGGAAGTGCATAGTGGCGTGCCACAGGGATCAGTTTTGGGCCCAGTTCTGTACGTCATATATACCTTTGACCTCCAACACTGTCTAGAATGCGATGTCAGTATGTTCGCTGATGATACTAAAATATTCGCCAACCCATTAACTGACTATGACAAGCTCCAAAACGATTTAAACATAATAGCCAACTGGTCCAAGGAGTGGCTCATAAACCTCAACACCTCCAAATGTACAGTACTACACATAGGTAATCGAAATCCTTGCCTAAACTATAAATTGAATGACGTGTCGCTAACAGAAGTCAAGGTACAAACGGACCTGGGAGTCAAAATTACAGAAAACTTAAAGTGGGATGAACACATTACATCAATCGTCAAAAAAGCAAGAAGTTTAATTTATTTAATTAGAAAAGCCTTTAATATTCTAACGCCAGATATGATGCTTAAAATCCACAAAACTTTTGTCAGACCAATTTTAGAATACGCATTTCAAATCTGGAATCCTTACTTTATTAAAGATATTGAACTCCTGGAGAAGGTACAACGTAGCTTCACAAAAATTCCACGTACATTGAAACAGAGACCCTATGATGAGCGCCTGGCAGTTTTAAAAATTACAACTCTAGAAGAACGCAGAGACCGAGGTGACATGATAGAGACTTTCAAGATCTTAAGTGGACATTATGACATTGAGGACTTTGACAGATTGTTCACACGCAACAATAATAACCACCTCAGAGGCCACCACCTAAGACTATCCACCAGCTTCTCGAATAACAATCCACACAAAAACTTTTTAAGTAATAGGGTAGTGAGAAAGTGGAATAAGCTACCACATGATGTTGTGACAGCCCAGAACATAAACCAATTTAAAAATAGATTAGACCAACACATTGACCAAAAGAATAAACACTAGTGGGCATAAGCAGGATACGGGCATTATCAGTTGTTTTCGACTGCCTGCCTGTTAAAATAATAATAATAATAATAATAATATTTTGTGTAGGTCAACTAGTCAATAAATAAATTGAAATAATTTCAGAAAAATTTTAAGTTACAATTTAGGGTTAGTTCTAATATAGGGGTCTTCAAGAATAGCATTAGAAGGTTTTTAAAGGGTCGGTAGCGCGAGTGTTATGCCCCTGTGCGCACGTCCATAGGCCACAGTGACCGCTTACCATTAGGTGGGTCGTGTGCTTGCCTGCCACCTAAGTGGAATAAAAAATATCTTACCTGTCTGCTGCTCTCTCTGAGTTCTGCAACTACTATCGACCATTTTCACCAACTTTTCAACAGCTTTGTAGACAAGAGTCGCCAGATTATTAGGCGATTCCTCTCGTAATGCACGGATCTCAGCCCCTGGCACGAGTGCGAATACATCTTGTACATTTGTTACACTCTCTGACCAGAACTGGTCCCAAAAGCTATCGTCCGAAGATTCAATAGGCTGAAATTAAATTGCTTCATCAATACTGACATCGATGGACCGTAACAGACATTGGATTATATTTTATTATTCTTACTTGAGTTTTAGAGGTAAGTTGTACTACAGCCTTCCTAAAGTTCAATTTTGTGTCAGCGTTACCCATTTTTTAAATATTTATGTGCTTAATAACAAAAAGCCATCGCAGCCTGCATCCCACAAAAACAAAGAGAAATGACAAACTGACAGCTGAGTTGACATGACATGACACTAGACGACGTGTCATAGACAATGGTTTATAAATTCTTTACAGTGAAAACAGGGAAAACTATCCAATGAACGTTTGTTATGGGCCACTGACTGAGGTGAGGTCACAAGTTGGAACTCATGATATCTTTGGTTCTCAGCGGGCATTCGGCTGCTAGCTGCTATACGGCTATACCACCAAAACACTCCATAAGCATGATACATCATGCTTATTGAAAATCACAAAACTTCCGAAGTTTTCATAATAAAATAGATTAATTTTATTTCAAGTTAAAAATTTAAAATGTTTTCATTTGTCTTGTTTTGTCTATGGTAGGTTCTGGCAATAATTTTAAGTTGTCAAAAGTCAAAATACAAAATTCTTCTTCTTCATCGCCATTCGCCAATCGCATTCAATTCAAGTCTGGAAAATGGCTGCTGCAAATATTGTTCGCAGTGCCCTAGGCGGATTATTACGAAAATCTTCTACCTACAGGACACCGGTAGTATGCCGGCTTTCGACCGTTGTTTTACAGCAAAAATGTAGCACCATTCCTATTGCCATTAAATCTTACAACAGTCTCAATCGTCAAAATGGGGTAAGCATTTTTATCAGTGAATACAACGTGATATTTAATGCAAAGTGATTTAATTTGGTCGAAATTATATTAATAAAAACTACAAATTGATTGGGTTTGAAGACTATGTTATTTACATCTCGTTCCAGTAAAATATAACCTCAAACATATTGCATAACAAATGTGTATATAATGTTTAGGTATCGACACTGCGAACCCAACGATACTACTGTGCGACTCAGCCCAAACCAGGAAAGAAAGAAATAGAGGACAGAGTCTTTAAAGTTTGCAGGGCTTACGACAAGCTCAAGTGCACCAAGGTACACCCACATTTATTTGCTTAAAATTTTGTTTCAGAGCCAGAGCGTTCGCCTCTACAGCGGTGGTGCACCGCTGACGTTAGAACTAATTAAAAGTAGGGTGATACTTGTACTGCAACTTTATGACAAAATTAATGCTGAAAAGGTAGACTCACCTGAATTTTATTTATAATGTAAACAATATAGGTAAGCTGCAAATAGTTGCATATTGTTTCATAAAATTTACTTTTATTTTTCAGCTAAGTGTAGAAAGCCATTTCATAAATGATCTTGGGCTGGATTCCTTGGACCACGTAGAAGTGATCATGGCTATGGAAGATGAATTTGGCTTTGAAATTCCCGATGCTGATGCTGAGAGGCTTGTTAGGCCAAAAGACATTATCCAATACATTGCTGACAAAGAGGATGTTTATGAATAAATACAAAAATGTCTATGGAATTTCAGGCCAGCTGTATACATTCACTGCATAGGTTGTTATTGTACAGTTGGCTTGATTTTTAGGCATTGAGTATAGCGATTAGTTTGATTTTAATTTACTTGTTATTCACATAAGAATGAACAATGTAAACACTGCTAATCAATCATCTGCATTTGATGATGTATAAAGTGTAAATTCTGTTTTATTGATTATACGCCTGTTAGATTAGATCATTTGTTTTTCATTTGATCTTGGACACCTAAATAAATGAATTATCTCAGTTCTTGAGGTTTATATGGTGCTGATTCTGGTGTGCACCTCTACTATCTCGATAATTATAATTTTGAAGCTTCATTCTATTTGGCTTCAGGCTAAATATAGACTTAGTGATAGTTTAATTCAGACAAAGTTGACTTTTGATATAATTTTTTGTGTATTTATACTTTGTGACTTGCTTCCTTTTGTTAGGACTAAAATAATTTAGGTATTTATTCCAGTTTAGAGGATTTTGTAACAGCAGAATCAACACCATTGTTTAAAGTTAATGTTACCTACCTAGGTACTAATTCTAATAAAACTATTTTAAACAAATTTGTCATGATTTACCATTTTATTATTTTATGATTCCCAATGTTTTAGCAGCCATCATCACAGGGAATTAATGAAATAAATCATTGAAATCTGTTAAAAAAAGTTTTATTTTAATTAGTACCAAAGGTTTCTGAATCACATGTGCAATCCTAGCCTCATTTCCCAACCCTTCCTAGCCCTCCCCCCTCAGTATAGTTAGCTTGTGTGTGGCACCCTTACTGTTGCACAAGTCCATAGGCCACGGCGACCGCTTCCCATCAGGTGGGCCGTGTGCTTGTCTGTTACCTACTAGAAAGAAAAAAAAATTGTCTATGGAAAACTTTTTTTTTAAATATTAGCTATGAAAAACGATTATTTAGTGGACATAGGTATTGTAACAACTTAGATTGTGTAGAAATTTTCTACAGATGTTTCTTCAATTTCTTTTAGGTTTAGGTACCTACCCAAAACAAAACGACCTTTTTTCAAATAGGTACAAAACTACCACAAAAAATATGGTTGAAGAATTTGGATGCTATACCTAAATGGTCTTAATTATAGAATACAAAACAATCGTGATTCCATTTATTTCACAAAAGATTAGATACCTACCTACTTATTGCCTATTGGTAATCTAATCTAAATGTCCCTGCGAGCCGTTCATCTTCCAGTATTTACCGTTTGTCGTGCTTGCAGAACGGTTTGAATGCTACAGAAGGCTACAGAGTTCGCTGAATCAATTTCGCCTTCGGTGCAGTGTACCTATGAATCTAAATAAGGTATATAAGGTATATGCGGGCGCCTATATCCATAAACAGGCAGGGTATTAATAATATTTTTGTAAGTACCTAAGTACTTTCGACTGTTTGAGATGGTTAACGTTTACTGATTCAAAAGCAGAGTAACTACTCGTATAATTGTACAAACACATGACAAGATTCCACCGAATAGGTCATCGACCTACAATAATGTAGTAAGCCTATGCACACAGCTTAGCCCCGGCCCGTATGAACGTCGGCTTTCGCTATTTTTGACTATCGATATCGCCGGTTCTATTCAACCGATTGTGATCAAACATACCTACGTAAAATTTTAAGTCTTCAACCAAGACCCTCCAAACAAAAAAAAAACGCATTAAAATCCTATCGGAAGTTTTTGCGTCCATAGCGAACAAACAGACACAAGAATTCCAAAAAAAATATTATGAGCTGAGAATACTGAGACTGAACCATAAAATCTGTATAATATTCATGGACAGAACACGCTTGTATTGTAGCGCTCATTACATTAAGATAGGTACTCAACAATTAAGTTATTGTTAACTATTCTTACTACTTATTTATCTGCGCTATAAGCCTACACGCCGCGGAACCCGCGGGACCGCTCCTATACTTTATTTAGTCAGGTTGCCAACAGCCGTTCAGCGCGTACCTATACTTTCGGATTTTGTTAAGTTATATTATTATGCCGTCTCCATGTGCAGTGTATGGGTGCGCATCCAGCAAAGCCGATAAAACAGTTTCTTTTTTCCATCTGCCTGTTGATGAAGAAAGGTCTGTATTTTGTAAATTCGTGATTAATTAATTAATTATACTCTGTAAACAAGTGATTAGATTTCTGACATCTGTCAATTCGTCATGACTAGTGATGTACAAAAAATAACGTTGAAAGGTTAAAATAATACCTATTCAGGTACGTTATTTATTGCATTAAAATAATTATGCATGCATAGGTACATAATATATTCAACTATATAGTTACTTTTAAACGAATTATATTGCAAACATAAACTAATACCTACCTACTTAAAATCTTACGTAATAATCAGTGTTTTATAAATGATCTTAATTGAACCCTTTCTTTTTTTGTAGACGCAATAAATGGTTAGAGTTGATTGGTAAGCCACATTTAGGCAATACAGAGTTAAAATCAAGTTCTTATGTTGTGTGCTCACTACATTTTGACGCATCTATGATTAAATACATACCAAAATTACGACCTGATGCTTTGCCAACGAGACTTCTACCGTCTAAATCAAATACGAGCACAAAAGAAATATCTACAAACACAAGGGAAATATCAACACAAACCATATATTCGACTATAAACAAACCATCAGCGACGACCATTGAAAAAGACGATATGAAATCACAGTCTAAACAGACCAATAACGCTTTATCGTCCAAAACATCAAGAAAAAGAAAACAAAGTGGGGAGTTGAAGAAATCAAATAAAAAAAAGGAAACTTCAGACTGAATTTATAAAATAAACCAAAAAAAAATACAAATGGCACAAACAAACAGTGATGTTTTAGATGACGCCATGACTACTTTCAAAAAATTGAGAGCAATGCAAATGAGCAATAATTGAAAGCAGTGAAAGGTATTCAGGACAAATATTATAATCAAAACGTTTAAAAATACACTTAGTAATAAGAGTTTTGAAAGAATGATTTAGATACCTATACTCTATCTATACTCACAAGATGATTCAAAGAAGACCTTGAAATTTTTAGACCCCGTGCGATAACCGTGGTAACTTCTGTCCAAGATAGCACGTCTGCACAATTTTAGAGGTCTATTCACTATTATCTATTTACTATACTGTACCCACAGTATGTTCAAGAACTATTATTAGTCTAATACTGTACTGTATTGTGTTTCACAACTAGGTAGTTCTATTTTGTTTCACAACAGACTAGTTTTAATTTGTTTTTCAAAAGTTTATTTGATTATGAAACGATTAAAATTACGAGGGGATCAATCGATTAAAAACGATTGTGAAATGTTTATTTATTTATTGAGAGACGCAGCCCTAGCATCACAACTTTTACTATAAGCTTGGTAAATTAGGTAGGTAGGTACAAGGTAAATCTAAAAAGGGAGATACCTAGACAATTTTACTGAATGAAGATTTCATTTTGATATTAAAAACAATTTAAGCAGCGCGGTTTAAAGATTTTCGTCAACTCTATTACCAGTCTCGGTAACCGAACCGACTAACGTCCGAAAAACCCCTGTATTTTTATGCTGTCTACTTGAAACTCGCGTAGGTACATGTTATATGCCACTCTGGTGCTGGTCTATTTTATGGTCAGGATTCGAACCCGGGACATATCGATTTTGGCCAACGACGACTTAGCCATTAAGCTATGGAAGCGGTGACGCTCTGCTATTATTAGAATAAGTTCAAAAATTTACCCAAGATGGCGCTGCAACGTTGCGTGCGCAGTTGTTTTAGGTTCAGTTATTCTGTGCATCAGCTCAATACCTATATTTTTACTATTTAAGCCTGCTCTGCCCTGTAAAATTGGGTCGACGCGGCCGATATAGCAACGCTTCAATGCATTATTCATGTGACATGACCTTAACTTGCTGTACCTTACATATTATTTCACATGCATTTAGCACCATTGGCGCATTTTTAAGTTTCCTACTGTTTTTTATAACATCTAACAGTTATCTATTTTTTAATGTAGAGCGCGTCTATATGATTTCATGTCGCTTGATGGTAAGCTGCAAACGACATGACACGGCGACAGCGACGACTTTCTCTTTTTTATATATCCTCGTGGCGCCCATGGATTATTTGACACATTCTTGATTGCGACCCGAGTGTCCTTTTCATAGGACATAATAACTATACCCATAACAGCCCAGATATTCAAGTCGAAAATTTTATATGTTACAGTTTTCTGAATGAAACGAAACTTTTGGGGTATAATATTGAATATAATATGTTGTGATTGTAACTAAGAAAATATACGTATATTTTGTTCTTTTAAAAGGACACTGGGCCAATACTATTACATTTATATTTTGAGGAAATAAAATAAAAACTTAGTTTTCGTTATTAATTATATATATTTTTCACAATTTTTACTTAAATTTCTACTACAATCAGTTTCTTCGTCACCAGTCTTGATTCTCTACGTTTATAAATATGTATCTTCTTTAACAATTTAACATTTTTGCGTATTGCAATCCACTGCTGGACATAGGCCTTCCCCAATGTACACCAAAGCACCCGATCCTCCGCCTTCCGCATCCAGTCTATCCCAGCTACCTTTTTCAGACCGTCTGTCCATCGTGCTGGGGGGGGGCGTCCCACTTTCCGTTTGCCAATTCGCGGTCTCCACTCTAGGACTCATTTGCTCCACCGGCCATCAGTCCTTCGGCAGATGTGACCAGCCCCTTGCCACTTCAGCTTGCTTATTCTGCGAGCTATGTCGTTAACCTTAGTTATTTGTCGGATGACCTCATTTCGAATTTGATCCATCAAAGAAACTCCAAGCATAGCCCGCTGCGCGACTTTTAAGTAGTGGATCAGTCATACTGTCAGTGTCCACGTTTTGGCACCGTAGGTCATAACAGGTAGGACGGACTGATTGAAGACCTTCGACCTTCGGGGGAGGGCTAGGAAGAGGTGGGGAGGATAGGTTATTTCTTCTATTTCGGAGTCTCCAAGCGTATTTAAAATCGCCTGCTCTATTTCTTCGTCTCACAATACTAAAAACAAATTTTTAAATACAATAATAGATGAGAAATCAATTAATTTTATATTGAAGAAGAAGCAATATATATCCTAACATCAATAATACAAAGTATTTCCTATGCTCGTAGCATCAAAATAACTTTATTTATTAAAAATAATTCACAAGAATATCGTACAATATTATATTTTTTATTACATAACAACCCACGGTACTTTACAAAGAACATATTATTTCAATTACGAAAAAACTCTAGTTATTGTAATATAAAACACTAAATAGCTATATGGTATTAATAAGTTAGCTTTATTTAGTAAAAATTCACATTAAAATATAAAAGAAAAGCAAAGATTCATACAATTATAAACGATTAACTTACCGCGTCCGAGTGAGTCAGCCATGTCGCCTTCCATTCTGATGAATATGACGTTTGACAATTGTCATTGACAATAAAAGCGTTCAAAAAATCGATCGTTAATGTTCAGAGTATAGCTTTGGCTACACTGGTACGGAAACCCGCGTAATTTTAAACAGCTAGATCGGTTTTTAGGATATGTCCTTTTAAAAGGCCATTGGGTTGTTAGTCGAAATTAGTCTAAAAGTGTTATGGGCTGTAAGTACTACTTCAAATATGGGTTATGAAAAGGACCTTGGGCGCCAAGAGGTTATTGAAGTTAAAAATCACATCTGCCAGGAGCACGTGCAAACAGTGCGAAAGCTCATTGTTTTTTTAATGAGAACTATAATAACTGTTAAAAGTCGGTCCCATTATTACCCAGTACCACTAGTTTCCACACGAAAAAAAAGTACCACTAGTTTTTTTAACGGTTATTAAGATAAAAAAATATTCAATTAACCGTATAAAAATGTTGTTTTAATTTTAAAACTTAATATTCTTCCTTAATTTCGTAGAAATACAACCACTTTTAAAAAATGAGCCCTCCGTCCACACGCACACAGTAATATGGGATTGAGTCTCGTGGTATCAAATCCTGTAAAAACCTAATACATTTTCGAATAAAAAAGTGTATAAGACCCGAAACTCAGTTAAGCGACGTCTTCGTGGGAAGAACATTACGGTTCCCGCAGTGAGAACCAATCTACCTACCCTTTACAGACTGTACTTGCGTGGGATCATAATGGATATCGTGGGGTTCAGTTGCCGAAGCGGATATACGTTTTAAAGGCCCAATCATTTATTATTAAATAGGTACCTATTTACCTTTATGTAGTCTAGTAGGTACAGTGAGAGATCGGCGTCGGGTCACTGCATATGCTCGAGGGACTATTTCATTTGAAACACGAGTAGGTACCTAACACGACACATCGCATGCTTGCACCATGACCGGTGTCGTATTTTTAGTTCCCTGTAATTCTATCCTGTATTGTATAATTACTACAGCTAAACACGAGAACTCGCGTTACTACGCTTAGTTATTATATGGAATTTTGATTTCAGACAAAAATAGGTTTTATTTATTGATTTATTCTTAAGGTTTTAATAATATCTTAGGCTCAATTTACACCACGCAGAGATAATGTGACGAACCCTGCATTCAACTTTTCGCACCATTTTGAACTTTATGCTACCGTTTTTAGGACATAAAATCGTTTGAGACGGCTGTTATTTGAGCAAGTAGTTTAACTTAAAAAAATGAATTACCATGTTAAAAAACTGGTGCATTTGGTTAATCCATTACTTATTATTTTAAACAGAATAAAATAAAACTGCAACATGAGAATCATAGTTTTATACAACTTTATATTGAAGTTACATCAGATAAAGGAGATGGCTCCAGAAATACAAAATGTAGTGTCAACAAAAACTTAAGGTTTGGCTAGTCGGTAGTACAGACAACATTGAGAGTTAACACACATTTATTATAATGCCTATATATCTACTAAGAACAGCGATGAATTACAATTATTGTAAACATTTACTGGGTAACGGGTCGAACAATATTCCTCCATCTCCTTTAACCCATAAAAAAGAAAGATACTCTCTAAGCGTACAATAATAACATTTATATACAAACTAAGCTCGCGACATTCTACGTACCGCACCATACTCGTACACACACACAACACATGCATGAGTTTCAGTTTTTAAATATATTACAGCTGTATTTACACACTTCGGATCCGAACTTCGCAGCCTCGAGATATATTATTCTCTTATAAACAAAAAGAAACAATTAAATACTGATATTCCCAGTCGCCAGCTGTCCGCCGCACATTTACAAAATAAATAACAACAAAGAATAACACTGACGGAGGATTTAGTATCGCTACCTGCGGCGAGCCGAGCGCGGCCGGGCGGCGGAGCGCAGTCGACGCGCCGCCGCCGGGTCCACCCGCGCCACACGCACCACTGGTTGGAGCCAGTCGCCCAGCCCGGCCAGGGCGCGCTTCGTGGCCTTCTTCTTGCCATCTTCAGTCTCTGAGCTCCGCGCCTTGCGCTCTTCCTCAGCTTTCACCTTCTCCTCGATCAACGCCACTTTCAACTCTTGCAGGGACGTCTCCTTGGCTTCTGAAACATCCATCGGCTCGCAAAGTTCGTCTGCCGTGTCGCCTGTTAAGGTCACGTCCTGCGAGTCTTCCTCCGTCTTCATATCCTCATTGATAGTCTTGTCTTCTTTTTCGGTCTCCGATAGATTCGGGTCCTCCTCGCTAATAGTACCTTGCGTCGTGTCATCGTCAGGCGGCTCTGCCGACGATCGATCTAAACTGCTGTCCGCTTTATGCTCGGACTCGACGCTGTTAGTTCTCGAACTATTTTTCGCTTGCCTCCTTTTGTTCGGCCAGCCGGTTCGATTCTTCTTTTTGAATTTCCCGCGTCGCCCGCGCGGTCGATCCGCTGCTTCTTTAATTTCATTGCGAATTAGATCACAGTTTTCACACTCTGACATAAGACTAGACACATCGGGTAGGTTTGTAGATGTGGCCATGGCGGCCTCACCGTCCATGACCTCTTCTGAGACGTCGAATTCTGCTGCGTCTTCGAACACTTCAGATAAAAACTGTTGCAGCCTCTCCGACGCTTCCTGGGTTTCTGACATCACTGGTTCTATTTTCATGTTACTGTGTGTATCACTGATGGTGTCTTCTGACGCTGTGGACTTGGTGTCGTCGGCGTGCTTCCGACGGTGCAGTAGTCCCGCAGAACCAAGAATAGCTAACGTAGAAGCGTGTTCCCGGGGAGATTTCCGCGGGTGTGCTTCGAGCGCCTGCACTACGGCCGTTCGCTTCCTGATCTTCTGTTTCTTCATGCCCCTCGTACCGTATGATCGTGAAGGGCCAGGTTTGTCCTCGCGTCTCACTAAGTCACTGAGAGGACAGCAGTTTGGCTTCAACGGTGGTAGCTGACCAAATTCATAGGGTAATTTTGGCGATTTAGAGTATAGTGCTGAAACAAAACAAGATACGTATTTATGTTACATAATACTTTTAAATTATATATATTATCATTAAGAACAGTGGCGCGCACATCGAAAAATCACACAATTTAACTAAAACGATCGCGTTAATTCCCGTTATATTAGTTCATCATGGAATGGGAAAGTTTAAAAGTTCATTTATTTTTTAATTAGTACAATACAATAGTCTGCATAAGTAAAAATTGTTTTGATATTTGACATTGTCAAGTTTAAACTACTGAGATAGCAGTGCCATTATCTTGTTATAAAAACTTACTAAGCATACAGACAATAATAAATACATCTCCATCTCTTTTTAAACTGAAGACGAGACAGAGATGGGAATACAGTTTAGTATAATCAAACTCAGTTGGCTAACTTTTGCAAGACAGACAAACACGATTGATGGTAGAGGAAGCTTGTAGATGGTGTGCACTATTAATAAAGCAGAAGAGTTTGTTTGTTTGTTGATAAATTCTATATACATTTGGCAGCTCAGTTCTTAAGGTTATAGGCTATTTACCACGTGCGACGCTACGCAATTATAAATACGCTACCATCCTCAAAAGCCGAGCAGACCAGGTGAAATGGCGAGACACAATAAGTATGAATACAATATTTAACAGTTTTTATAACGATATCTGTCATAAGTGCGAGTCTAATAGCTAAAATACTGTTTTCAATTTATAACTATTTGTGTGGTATTATTGTCTTTTTACCAATGTGGAAAGCACGCCACTAATGAATGTATTTTATAGAACCAAACTTACCAAAATACTTGGGCACATTTCTAGTAAGCACCTTGTCTTCATCCTGCCGTTTGAAAGTCTCAAACCATGGCTCGCTGTGCGGCACACACTCAAACGCAAACTCCAGCTGTTCAACAGCTGGTGTATACTTCAATTTTCCATCTTCCCACTTCATACACTTCTCAACTGGCTCTTCTCTCAAAGGATTAACTTCTGTCCCTTCCGGAGCGGGAACTGTAATTTCTGCTGGCACAAGCTGTTCTATAACTTGTGGGACTTCCTGAGGCGGCTCGACTGACTGAGCTTTGGGTACTCTACGAGCTCTTTTTACAACGACTTGTGGTCGCTTTTTACGCCTTCTTTTGTCCTCAGGCCAACTATCTTCCTCGGAAGACTCCTCTTTGAGGGCTAACGGTCGCGCTAACCTCCGTCTCTCAGGCATTAATGGCGGAGGCGGAGTGGCGGTTTTACGCCGTAAATTTACTATTCTATCGTCCCCTTCATCATCATCATCGTCACCACCGTTATCTACCTCCTCGTTAACGACATGGTTAGCGACTTCTTCCGACGACGTCGAACTGGTCGAGCTGGCGCGCTTAGGAAACATGAACTGTTCGGCCTCGTCACTCAGTACTGACAGTTCCGAACGCCGCACTTTCCTAAATTTCACGACGAGTGGTTTAGTACCGTTGCAGGCAGGGGGCGAATCCTTCTGTTTCGTCGCAAAACTCCCGCTGGACCTCAACTTGGTGGTGACACCGACAACTTTGTAATACTGTCGGTCCTCAACTGGGGGTTCGGCCACGCGCTTACTGCACCTCGTGTTGTGTTTCCTCTCGTCCTCCAGCGCGCCGTTGCGCCTCGGACTGAGGTGGCCGTTGACGGCGGAGTCGGGCGACTGCGAGCGCACGGAGCGGCGGCCCCGGGGCAGGTCGGCGTCCCCGTTGCACAGGTGGCGCAGGGAGCGGCGCTCGCCGTTGAGCGGCGCGGCCTTGTGCAGGAAGGCGGACACGTCGGCGCCCGCGCCGATGAGCGAGTCCAGCGCCAGGAAGTTGGCGTGGTCGCGCACGAAGGCCAGGTGGTGCGGCGAGCGCCGGTGCAGCGCCGCGTCCGCGTACTCGCTGTTGCACATCTCGCAGTAGCCGCCCTTCGCCTCCTTCTCCTCCCGCTCCTTGATGCGCGGTCGACTCTTCCTCGTCATTCTGCAATAAGTATTGAGCGTGTTAAACATGAGAATCGAGGATGATATCGATCAGCCGGTGTCGATTGATAAGCGGCTTACTTCTGTATCGTTTCTTTATTGTTTTGGTTGGTAATTGGTTTTTTTTCTGGCGTCTCCTTCTTCTTTTCCTTGGGTGGGTCGGGCTCTAGCGATATCTCCGGCCACTCATCGAACTCCTTATAGATAGGTCTGCACAGCCTGAAACCGAGAGAAAACATTGTAGAATTTTGGGTGCGAAGCGAAAATAAGCGGAACGTTTTCTTATAAATGTAGTATCATACTTGTCCAAAAACTCAATCTTGATAAAATGTTTAGTGAAGTACGTAACATTCGCTTTGCGCGACGCCGTGAAGAATGTATCATACAGTTTATCCAATAGACTTATAGCCTGAAAGATTAATAAATATTTGTAAAGATATATAATGATACTGAAGCCGAATAACAAAATAAATAACAGAACGTTAGAAGAGCGAGAAAGGTTAGCGATAGAGCGGCATGCAGGACGGACAGTCTCGGGGCGCGTCGAGATCACACGTAACAAGCCCAACAGGATACAGCATTGCATTGAATAATGGATGTCTATCTACAAATCATGCTGCTAAATTATAACACACAAATCACAGAAAAATGTGTGGTGTTTCAATACCTTCTGCACCGTGAGCTGCACGTATCGCGTGTGCGGCGCGAGAGGCGAGCGGGGCGAGCGAGGCGAGCGAGGCGAGTGGGGCGAGCGGGGCTGGCGGGGCGAGTCGAGCGCGGGCACGCGCTCCAGCATGGCATCTGCGCGCGCGCGCCACTCACGGCGCGCCGGCGCACATCGCGCGCCCGGCGCCGGCCGCGAGCGCACCACGTGCGTCACGCGCGGCGTCAGGAACACCTCCTGCTGCTGCAACACAAGCGCCACGCTCAAGCCTCTATGTATACTAGACAAACTGATCTGAACTAAAATTGTATCACAATTCTTGAATGAGGCAGCAATGAATTTCAAATTTGGAAAGGGACGCAGAAATCAAATCAATGAGTTAGATTTCTGAAACCCTATCTATATAAGCATAACGCATGTTTTAATAAGGTCATCTGTAGGATAGTTACTAGTTTTGCTATGCTAAATTTTTTGTTCCCTAAACAAGTCTACATGTCATTGGATTTACCATACAGATTGACTTGTTATTTCAATAACAAATTGTTTGAAACATGTAAAAAAGGATTACTTAATGACCAAGATGAATACAAGAAACATATTGTGCCGACCTGAGATGATTTGAATATTGTATTTAGTATGTTTAAATTTGATTTACTTGTTATATTTAAATTATTACTTATGTGTCCCTATTCCTACCAAATAAAATGTTTTCCTTCTAAGATGATTTCATGCACTGATACAACAGTAACATATTCGGACACAATAAGGAACGAATATATTAGTTTAGAATACCAGATCAACATATTTATTCATTGTTTGTTGGGATAATTTTGAATAAGTGGCTACTTGAAAAATAATAGAAGCAGAGAATGAGATCAAAACATGGTAACACAGTTTACTTTTAATGTATTTTAGTTTCAATTTATTTATGAAGGCTGCACACACTAAGTTATATGTTAAGATTACTAGTTAAGTAGTACAATTTTATAACATCCTTCAGTGTGTGATATCTTCATCAGACTCATAGGAATGGCATAATTACGAAATAATTAACCTAAATTAATTGTCCCCATCGCTTCAAAGGTTTTCACCTCGGAATCTAGGATTCATAAAGATAAATTAGCCTAAATGCTTTGATGTTTTTATTATACTTGTTATTTACTTTTGCAGTTAATTTTGAAAGATGTAATTTTTTTAAGATTTTTGGTATTCCTTCCAGGCATGAAAAAGCAGAATTATCTTAATTTAAAATAGACAAACTTGTCCTTTTTTATAAAAAAAAAATATCAATAAAGCAAAGTATTTTAAAAAGGTATGTTTCAATCTTGTTCATTTTCAATAAAAAAAAATATCAAAAAAGCAAAAATGTATTATAAAAAAGGTATATTTAATGGATTTTTTTTTCATTAATTGACTCCAACTTAAGTCTTCTTTACAGAATTTGAGGTTCTTTCGCTATCTTGTTTGTAAAGTAACAGGTATGTCAGATGTGAATGATACAGACTTTTACCCAGTCTCTGATTGAAACGGATTAATAGCATTTTTTACAACAATTGCATTTCCCGTTCTTCATTGCCCGTTCTTGTGTTTTTGTTATATTTTGCAGATATGTTTGCCAGACAGAAAAGGCTCCTCTAGCCCTATATAATATGTTTTTCTTTGTTTAAAACTCCGTACAATTTTTCACTCCATCCATTTTATCGTCCCATCTAGATGTTGAACTGCCTCTTCTCCACAGATCTTAGGTCTAAGTATAATACACTATAACGTATTACAATTAAATTAAAAATAAAAAGTACTTATGATTTTCTGATAGTTAGCATGCAATTGCTTAAATTTCATAAAAATTACTTGTAAGATCCTATTTTATTTTTAATTGATCTTTCTTAACATTAGGTATATTCAAGTCGGTTATTGGGTAAATCTACTCATCAATGCGATGTTGACTACTGAATATAGTAACCCTCTTTTGAAAACACCCATGATGTACGGATAGACGACATATTTGTCAATTTAATAACACTTATATGTATGTGCAATAAACTGTTCATGATTCAGCATAAGTGTCAATAAAACGATGAAAACAAAATATTTCGAAACATGAAGTTAGATTATGTGAAACAAAGGTATTCATATTACATTGATGAGTAATCATATAAATGTGGTAAGCAAGACACATATAATGCGTATTCAACAAGTGACTTACTGCCGCACTCAGAGACGTTTAACGGATACTTAAGTTGTTCCTTAGTAAAATTTGAAAAAAGTTACCACTCAGAGTCAGTTAAGGATTCATTAACACCCCTAATGACACTTTAAAGTTAAGTGATACAAAACCCTTACTTAACTTTTAAGGATTGATTTTTACATCTAAAAAAATAGAATTATCGTGAGGAAATCCTCATGGATACCCACCTCGTGGCTAGCCGTGCCCCAATTAGGTCTTTACCTATGAAATTGCCGTTATGTACGAAAAAAATTAAACGATTTTATTTTCATGTATTTTTATTTGTATTAATCGAAGTAGTAATTACCCATACAATCAATGCATCTTTGCCAACGCAGCGGCAGTTTATTGATGCGGTGAGCTTCTAACCCCAGTTCTTGCAACTTGGAGACCGTCTGCTGTGCAGTATAAGGTCGCACATTGTCGTGTAGGAGCAACGGAGACGAGCGATTGAATGCTAGTTGCAGATGTGCTAGTTTCTCCATCATTGTGTTCAGTTCTTCACAGTATACATCTGCAGTAATGCTCACCCCGTTTGGTAAGAAGCTGTAATGAATCACACCGGGCGCTAGACCACCAAACAGTCACCATCACTTTTCTAGGGGTAAGTTTTCGTTTAGGGCATTGTTTAGGTGCTGAACTAGGATCCAACCAACTTTCCGAGCGCTTGCGATTATTAAACAGAATTCATTTTTCATCGCAACTAACAATATCATTTTAAAATTCCTTTATTTCTGTGTCTGTTGAACAATGCACAATAATTTGACGTTGGCTATATTGACATTGGCAGTTGTCAGTGATGCCATAGAATAAAAGAGTCCAGATGTTTTATTATCAGTATATGAAAATAGGTATTTAATTTCATCTATATATAAAAACTAACAGTAAAAGAACGGATTGTAATTTATACTACTATAAATAAAAGTTTTGAATATGTTTAATATTATTTTTATACTTTTTACTGTTAACGCTTTTTAGGTGTGGCTACACCGACGCCTTATCGATGCCCTATCGATACTGTGATTTTGTCACTGCACCGCTCTACAAAACTTAAAGTTGTGATTAACTAATGTACCCTTAAATTATGACTCTGGGATGTTCCATCAATTAACAGATTTAATGATAATTAGTTAAGTATCATTTAGGACTAATTTAAGGAACCTTTCTGAGTGCGGCAGTTAGCATTCTCATAATGTATGTGTGTTGAAAACCAGTTGCATTTTAGTTACTGAAGTTATGCTAACCTTGCATTTCGCTAAGTTCTAGATAAAAGGATGAATGTCATTGTATTGTATAGTTATTTAAATAATAACATCATCTTTGGGCACCTTCTAGATTTCATTATTCAATTTTTATCACACTATTTACATTTTCAGACTATTGATATCTTATTTATAATGTCAATAAAATTAATAAAAACTCATTGCACAAAATATAATTACCTTAATGTTGCCAGTTTACAACTTATCATATGAAAGTAGGTACTTTTATCATGTTTTCTGGCAACTCTAATTAGAATTTGTTAATGTTATTATGGTTATGCAAAATTCAGTGTGCAGTAGAATTTTATGTGAAAGTCAGCATTGCACCAGACTGACCTAATACGCGTAATGTATGTGTCGCAACAGCTGCCTAAGCGAGCGCGCGACAGTTTGTCAGAGGGCATTCTCAGAATATGTTATTGAGCGATGCTAGTGACGGGACAAAGTAACGGGGCGACTGTGAGCGCGAACAGTGAGCTATCGGCGCACCGGAACACACATGAATTTTCCTTGAAATACGGTCGGCATAGCAAGCCGACGCCGACGGGCCGCGGCATCGCGCCCTCCACACTCGCGCCAACCGTCCCGCGCAAAAAAATAACACATCATACTACCACATACCAAACTCACCCTTAAGACATAACACTTAAGATTGACATCCCCTTGAGTTTATTAAAGCAATATCAACTGTCAAAAATTAAGCAGACACACGCGTAACCCGAAGGAAACTACATTTCAAACGGCTTTTAAAATGGATGTAGTGCAACGCAGCGCGGCTGAGCGCGCCGCGCGGCCTCGGGCCGTTGCATTTCGCTTTGCGGCGGTAGGTCCAACGCGACTGTACAAAAGATGACCTAAAATTGAACACAAGCTACGTGCCTCACTGGCATCTACAACTGTTTTAAACTGTTTTCTAAACAATTCTGACATGATCACTTAGTCGGTATACACGTGGAAGTAATATACATAGCATATACTTACATAAAAGCCGTCCGTGAGGCCCCCGCACTCCGCTTATCACAAAAATAAGTAACTATATACTAGTCACTCAGACGACCACTATGTTCGTCACTCGTAGATTTACCACTTTTTGAAAAATACGTTCAAATTGTCTGTCATATCCATTGAACCGAGTAATTATAGATTAATAATGCAACGTTTGATACACTTTTTAATGCTATTTATACACAATTGATAAATAAAATCGCAAAAGTAACAACAAACACAAATCTGTCATACAAGATGGAGATATTTCACGATAGTTCGTGTTTTGGTCACTGGAGGCGCTAGTAGTATAACAAGTGGAAGGGGCAGTCCTTTCCTTTCCATTGGTCGAGGATAATTACGTTCCAATTCTTGCGAATTTTTCTGCCAATATTTTAATCAAATTTCACACTGATTTGACTAAAATTACAAGTAAACTTTTACATATTAATAACAACAATAAGACTACTTTCTTGCAATTGCAAATCAGCCCACGCTTAAAACCCATGTTAATAAAAAGACATTAATGTATTTTTTAATAGCCCTAACATCTTACAACGGAACGTTGGTAGCATGACCAAATGAAGTGAACTTAATTTATGTCAGACAAATTAAGAAATACTGTTATCTCTGTTTTGGTCATACTTCGATGTCTAACCAACAAATATGTGGCAACGTATCTACAGAACAAGTAGCTGTTTGGTTTATAGGAGGGAATGGCAATTCAGGCGGTAAAATGCTCATTTACTTACTAAACCCATGTCTTGAATTCTGCGAGAAATAGATCGGGCCAGACCATGGTCTTGAATATCCAAATAAAAACAGAAATTCCTCCTCACTGTAACACACCAAAGATAATACTAAGTCCAATAAATGTACAGATTCGTTTAAAATAGGTCACATTGAAAATATGACGCACACACCTCGGTTATATTTTTCGTCTAAATTCAAAGTTGATACCATTTTTGTTATCAAAGATGTGACATTATCATAATTTCACTAAGTAATGATGAATAACATTAAAGCACAAATATATTTAAATGCATTACTTTTGGTATTTTTACGGAAATAAATTATATAAGTTAAGATTAGACTAAAATAATTAGGCAAAATACATTTTGTAAAAATACGTTTCGAACGTCGAAATGTCATTGACAGCTGGAACGAATAGACAAGAAGAGAGTTCTTGTAGATCTATGGTAATTGATCGATATTGAAATCGATAACTTATTTTTCAAATTCATAGACTAACATTTGAATTTATGAATATGATTGAAGAGTTATTTAGGTTCAGCATCAATCAAAATACAATAAAAGCCTAATATTAATACATTTGGAATAGTTTATGCTGTTTGTATTTACATTTTTATGTTTAAAAACTAAAAATAACTGCTTCTAACAAAAATATCAAATAATATATAATGATACGAGAATATTTCCATAAGACACTCATGGTTATTTTTAAGTAGATCTATAAATCATAAATTTCAAATAATGAGAGCTATAATATTCTATTCATTTAACTGAGATCATAAGATCAATAGTTATTGAATTTTATCTATATATCGAGACTCGAGACGAGGACGAGACTCACGAGACCAACAGAAAATAATGTAATACTTAATTCATCTAAGTTTAATACCTACCTACTTTGATTATATGAATGTCCTACCTACATTAAGTAAGTTAAATTACAATAAAATTATGACTAACAAACACTTCAATTTTGTAAATAAGCTTTATGACATACGAGTAAAGCCATGGACCTAGGAATAACTATGGACGGAGCCATGGGAACAAAAAGTGACGCTGCATAGTCAGCCAACTTTCGTATACGTATACAGTCGCCACGCACACTCTCACATCATAGTCAGCCACTTCGCGGCAAACGTCGGCCGAATCGGTCGATCTGTCAGTTTAAGCGGGAAGAAAAAAAAATCAAATACAACATGTTTGTCTTGTGCAGTGAAATGGTGTAAAAACCGTAGTGACAGGAAGAAAATAAATCCAGGGATCACATTTCACAGGTTAATCAATATTTCAATCACTTAATGTTTATCTAATAATTATACATAAATGTTCATTCAATATTTCAAAACAAATTTCAATTGTTCGGTACAAAACCAGTGATCCCAACATAAAAGTGTGCAAATTTTCCCATATTTTGGGGAAATCTGTAAATTATGTGACTTTATGATGAAATAGCATAAACTATTTATTAGTAGTGATAACCGTAGTGATTTAACTTCTTTTTTATAAATACATGGGATTAGGAATCGCAAAAATACAAATTGTAACTAATATGAATTTTTTAACTTTTTTTGTTAATTAGGTACCTAGTTTAATCGTGTGAATATTCCCCACGGTTACCATCCATGTAAGTTTTTTTTTATATAGGAATAATGAAAAAAATAATGTTAATAATAACTAAAATATTATTTTCATTAATTTATGATAAAATAATATTTTTAATAATAATGCACGAATCACCTTTAATGATTGTTCATTTATATATTTTAAAATTTACCAAATAATTCTCCCTATTCCTCAACTAAAATAATAAAAAATGGGGAAATTTAGGTAAAACCTCGCATCCCTACAATTTACTCACAGACTCACACAATGATTGATGCCCGCCATTTTTTGACACAGACTAGTTACTCTAGGCACTCCGTCCATACTTTTCCTAAGTCTATGAGTAAAGCTATGTAAATTCTTAATTAGATAAATACCTACTATTTATGTAAAAATATTCGCTTGAAAGTTCTATTCTCAAAATAAATGCTAACTGAAAAATCAACTCCATTCGATTCCACAGCCCCTGTATTTCGCCCGATGACGCTCTGTGTGTGTATGTAAGAGGCATCGACAGTACATGACCGTCTATATAGTATTTTATTGATTGCTCACGTGTTTGTATGTAGAGTCGGACGTTGCCTACCTATATATACAAGGTACGCGTGCCCGGCCCGTTTATTTTGCAATGTAACAGCTATTTAGGTCGCTTGGTTTTAAAGTCTGGAATAGTTCGGAAGAAGTCTAAAGGTAAAATAATCTCCTTGCAATTTTATTGATGTAAGTTCTATGTGGTTATACCTACCTACTATATTATGTGAAATATTTCCATAATCAACCAAGTATTACCTGTACCTGTAAGACAGGTTTTTTTATGTCGGTAACGTCAATATGGCTTCACCTCGCCTGATGGTAAGCTAAACGTAAAGTCTCTGGAATGGGAGTCACCATTGCAAACACCGATAGTGCCACAACGGTGGCACTCAGCTTGACAGCCTCATCAAATGCTTTTTCACGCCCCGCTTATAGGACCCGGGACTGTA
This sequence comes from Lithosia quadra, assembly GCA_963576445.1. Taxonomy (NCBI): domain Eukaryota; kingdom Metazoa; phylum Arthropoda; class Insecta; order Lepidoptera; family Erebidae; genus Lithosia; species Lithosia quadra. The sequence goes on from OY754883.1 coordinate 1,557,877, forward strand.
TGAGGAAAGAAATACGTGAGCTGGTAAAGAATTCCAGGTTTTGATGGTGCGGCAAAGAAAAGAGACACTGAACCGCTTGATTCTTGATGGAATTGTTTGCACCATATGAGGGTGATATCTCAGCCTTGCACGTGTTGTTCTGTATAGGAAAGGAGACAATGGGACTAGTTGGTAGAGCTCGTCGGAACACTCCCCATGGTAGATGCGGTAAAAAACCTGCCAAAGATGCTATATCTCTGCGCAATTGCAGGGGCTCGAGGGTATTGGTGACCTCAGGACTCCCAATAATACGAGCCGCACGTCGCTGCAACCTGGCGAGAGCATCTAAAAAGTACTGAGCAGAGCCATCTCAGAGATGAGAACAGTATTCCACTCCGGAACGGATTTGTGTCTTGTACAGAAGACACCGCTGCTCCGGCGTGAACAACCGTCTCACCTTGTTCAGGGCTCCGAGTTTCCGCGAGGCCGTTTCGATGATGCTCTCGATGTAGTTTTTATTATTCAACATTAGAAAATTAGCTCGCACCCCCTCACTCTCCACTGTGCCCTCTGCTAGTCAGAGGGACACGTGGAGAGTCTTGGAGCAGCCTTCTAGAGGGCCACTCCCACCCCGGCCGGATTGCCCGCAGACAGTAGCTTCTCCTGTGGCGAGTGGGAGGCGCTGTTCGCCTTCGTTGCCCGGGTGCACCACGGGTTAAAATAGTACCTGTTAAAGATCCTGTCACTGACATTTTTTTTTGGCAGAAGCGTGAGCACGGCGTGAGGCTTGCTTTTTCAGCAGTCTTTCCTCTTGGGGTGAAAGCCGGATAGCCGTAAAACCGTATATAGGTATAGGTAAAGCCGTATATAGGTATAGTATAGGTAAGCTAAATCAAAAGGAGTATATATGGACCCTGGGTATTCAGGCACAAGCTTCGGATGCAATCTGGAACAACACGAAATGATGACAAATTCGCCAGTCGAGAAACTGGAGCAACACGAGTTTTCCTGTATATGTGAAAGAGGTAATTGTCCCTACAAAGTTTTGATTTGCATTAGAGCATCCTTCACAGGGGGCTTGAGCTAGGTACTTATATAGTCTTCAAGATTTTCAAGCACCCCTGTGAAGGATGCTCAAAAATGTAAATCAACACGTTGCGTTGTATACCTACCTTATGTTTGGTAAGCATCATGAAAATTTGAATATAATCTATCGTCTTTGATAGACTTAGACATAGACACCTACCTTGTTCGTTACATAAAAATATTTTACCATAGTAGTGCCGTCCAACCGGCAGTCAGTAGTTACATGCCCTAAGAATGAAAGTAATTTGGTTAGGTACCTATTGAAATATTATTTATTTCTATCTACCTACATTATATAGCAGATTTTTACGCAAGAAATGTTTCGTTATACCTAACATCAATACGAGTTCAAAAGTAAAGTATAGAAAATATTAACAAACGTCGACAGGGACTTACGCCTACACGTGCCCCGAAAAAATTATATTTCGTAAAAACTGGGTCCTTAGAAATTCATTACCTATTTTCTTTGTTACCGCCTTGGCAAACATTATAGAGGTTTCTCGTAACAAAATACTTTCTATACTATTATAAAATTATTGTAAAGTAGTCGTGTCTGTACGTTGGAGATATTAAAAAAAAATACTTGGGTTGTTACATAAAAATATTTTCTTTTAAAGAAATTGTCTTTTTGTGCGCGATGGATGCAAAAACTACTGGATGGATTTTGATGCGGTTTTTTTTGGTTGGATGATAGCTCTTGGTCAGACTTAAAATCTTACGCATGTTTGATTTTTTTTATACCACGTAGGTGGCAGACAAGCACACGGCTCACCTGATGGGAAGCGGTCACAGTGGCCTATGGACGTGTGCAACACCAAAGGTGTTTACACGCGCTGCCTACCCTGAAGGGAAGGGGATAACAACCGGTTGAGTAGAACTGGAGATTTAATAAAAGAATGCGAAAATAAACATCTACGCGGGTGGAGCTACAGGCATAGGCTAGTTTATTTATATAACAGCGCCCAGTGACAGCGTCTCAATAAGTTTTTCTCAGAATAATGTTTACATAATAGACTTTTGGGGCTATTGTTTACCATATTATTGTATAAACGTGGTTGAGTGCCTACCTACCTACCAACAGGTATTGATTTAATTTGTTTGAGAAAAGTTTTTTTTTATTGTAAGGCTTGATCGCATGGGTGATTATGTCGCTTTAATTATAAACTTAATAAGTATATAACGAACAAAATAATTCTCAAGCGTTGGTCATGGCAATAGCCAGCATGTTATAAACAGTTCTGTTGTAAAGCTTACGGCATGCGGCATCGATTTGAAAGGGTTACACTCCAATGTTCGAATGAGCATCTTGGGACTACAAAATCAACGTGGTCATTGTTTCACAGGTAGTATTTTTTAACAAACAGTAAGTAAGGCAGTAATGTAAGTCGGACTCGGAGGTGAAATCCTCGGATGTGATGCGACCGGACGTGAAGTTAATGATGGCCTATACGCCTAGGTAGATGGGTGTCTAGCAGATCACCATCTTAGGGTTAAGACCAAGGCTCATACGTTTTTTTTATACCACCTAGCAGACAAGCAAATGGCCCACCTGATGGGAAGCGGTCACCTTGGCTTATGTGCAACACCAGGGGAGTCACTCTCGCGCTGCCGACCCTGTAAAAACCTTCTAATACCCTTCTTGAAGAACCCCATACTTACCTATTTCGAGGTTAATAAAATTCTTGAAGGCTTTTTCTTTGTTCTGTGTATTCTTGGTTTGGCTTACACGGCCTTTACGAGAACGACTGCCATCTAACCTTTCAACCCCGAGCCTAGAGCCTTGTCTATTATTACACGCCAGTGCTAGCAAAGCAAATTATGTACAACTTTTAATAAAGGGATATATTACGTCAGTATGGGTTGTACATAATACCAATACCCTCGTATTTGATTGCAATAATATGTCAATTCACCAGGTATCCCTGACAGCTGTGGTGATGCTTCGGTGTCTCTATGGCGACTACAGTTCGATGACCTAAGCATGTGGGGTGGCAGCCTGGGACGGCAGGGGAACGGTTTCCCCTCTAACGTATGATTGATAGGTATTACGACTCGTATTTTAAATGTTTGTGGCTCTGTGCAATGAAATGCAATTATTATGTCCAGTTTGGATTGAACTGTATATTCTTTCAAAATATGAAGGTGATAGAAGTAGCCAAGACGAGTTTATAATGGTGTTGTGGATATCATCTAGAACCAGTAACGCCATCTATACTCTAACACATTACACGAGGAACAACCGTATAAACTAACTTTCCTTATATTTGTCAATAGATGGCAGTTAAGCTAAAATGTTTATGTTTTAGCTATTCATTATTAAATTTTGATCGGCCCATATTAATATTATACCGATACCGATGAGTCAATAAACTATATTTAAACTTGTATACTTGTTTATATGCGACGCATTTTGCTACCAACAAGTATAGTGTACAGCATTTAACTTGGCAAGGTTTTGGAGTAGTGGGGCCCACACTACTCCAAAATCTTGCCGTTTCAATTATGGAGACGCAGCATGTGCGTCACGCAATGTTCCATTTAGGAGGTAGTGAATTGATTGATAGCGGCACCCTACCGCGACCGCTAGCACGTGTAAATATAAACAGTGATAAATGACGATAGTTATCTTGTTTACTTACAGCCTCCGTCCGCTCCCAACAGTCATCTATCCGATCCGTCTGACTCATGTGCGCAGGGCAACGATAAGGGGACGGCGGGGAAATATTGTATCGGGTTCATATTTTATACTCTTAGCCTGTAGGAGGGGGTCAGCTCGATACGCAACAAATACATACCTACCACCAACCATGCTCATTTAGTGTCAAGCGAAATAGTGTTCTACTAAAAGAGCGAGATAAATCTCATATTTTTAACCGACTTCAAAAAAGGAGGTTCTCAATTCGACTGTATTTCTTTTGTGAACCAAGTTTGATGATTCTTTTTTATTTGATAGCTGTCACTTCCCGTGTGATGTCATTTCAATTTGGTAGGATATTTAGGGATCAAAGCGCACGGTAGTGCGTAGGCCAAGTTCCATAAGTAAAACACAAGGACCCACTTATAGTATACTTATATTAGATAAAAGTTAATTATGATTTCACAATATTACATTTATTATACATAGCCATTTTGTAAAAATCCTTATGTATACATAGTCAATATCATTTATGTATAAATATTTTAAAGTGATAGGAGCTTACGAGAGATAAAGAGACAGCTTATAAAAATATATTTAAGCGCGGGGGCATAATGGCATATTATTTTATTGATTTTCGCGCCCTTATTTGTCAAATATAAATTAAAAAAATACACGTCAAAATAATAATCTATTGGAAACGTGATGTTTACAGCTCATTTTTCAAAATAAATTGAATTTACAAATAGGGGATTCAAAGAGTAAAAAATGCGTGACATAATTATTATAATTTTATGACTAGCTACTACCATGTTTTTTTTTTCAGTAAATTAAAAAAAAATGTTGCCCCAGCGCTGTCTCTCAAGTAACAATGAACATGTATGTGATTATTTTAGATATTTTGTTCCATACATCGATAACAAGGCTTAAAATTTAAAAATCTAAACTCACTTATCATCAGTCTCAAAATCGCCGGCTACAGGTCGTTCGCTGCCTCATCTTGGCCCACTGGGCGCCATGTTTCGTGCAAATCGTATAGATTTTTCATACGACCTTCATACTAACATCTGCACGACATTGGCTCAGTTTTATTTGCACGAAATCAGCTCAGAATTATTTGCACGAAACAGGTGCCACGTTTGAGGCAGCGACCGTCCTCACAGATTGTACCAATCACTGTTGATATCACAACACAAACTACTTACATTTTTTAATCTCGTTCACCACACAAGAAACATAATCGAATGTCATTTTCATTATATTTATTCATTTATAATTAGAAAAGGAGTACCACGGAACAATATGACTACCGACTGTGCTTTTAAATAAAGTCAAGTCATGTCGGGTCTCTCTACGGAATATAGAATCAAGAAGAAGTGTTCTTTTACCTCGTTAGTATGGCAATTGACGTCCAATTATTCTCATCTACACTAAGACAGAGGGGTTCGATTCCCGCTCAGTACATATAGGTATGCATTAATATGTTTATTTGCATTGGTCAGATTCTATGGATGTCCAGCCAGCAACTTTTACCGATTTAAATTTGCCTGATGTATTATTTTTCTAAGGAATATTTATAAGTATAATACATTACCGAAGAACGGAAAATTCAAACTAAAATCGAATGTAGTGGGGGCGAGTCTCTAGCGATTCGATATTCCGTAGAATCAGCCACAACTTTGATAACACCATGGTTTCCTTGTAGTCCTAAAACTAAGTATTTGTCTAAAGCTCGAAACTAGCATGGACAATATTTGATCTATAGGAAGGTTAAATAATGTTAATGCGACGGGCTTTCCTCGTCTTCGTCGCCGTTCGCTTCCCCGTTGAGGATAGGCGGCACCGGAGGCTTGATGAGCGGCGCTGGTATCACCTGGGGAGAAAATATATTGTAGATTTGTTTTTAAGATAGTGTATTGAGGGGAAATAGGGGAATGGAGAGGGGTAAGCCGTATCTCTAGCGAATGTTATAGTTGCAATAATAAAAAAAATGCAATTTTTATAATCCGATGGTGTAGATTCTTAACCTTTAGTTTAGAATTAAAAATATGTACAACAAACTTTCATTTATTTCGAATTTAATCACGGAAAACGGGTAAAAAAACGGGAAGGATTTAGTAAAAAATTTAGTTTTTTTTAGATCGTGACAACGGGATAATACTCACACGCGGGCGAAGCCGCGGGTATAGGTAGTTGACAGATTAGCATCTTCAAACAAACTCTTCAACTTCATTATCTACCTAATTAGTAGGTGTAGATAAAATCGTGACCCTACCACGTTTAACGAGATTATTTATGCATAACACGCTAGAGATTCGGCTAGACACGTATGGACGTTTGAACACAGCATGCCTAAGTCCGTAGCTAAAAATAAATTGGCACTCAACGCCCCATGACCGCCGTTTTAGGAACGGCACCTACTCAGTACCGTTATTGTACGAAGGCGCGTTGATACACGATGAATATAAGTGTTACAAGTTGACATAATATCTGTTATCTACATAACACTTGAAAACTGTATAAAGCTAAAAAGACACGTAGGAAATTAAAAAAAAAAATTTAGTCGTATTTTTTTCTCTAATATATACTATCTTCCATACCTCCTACTCCTACCATTTTCATCTTTTTAAAATGTTACGAATCATATCATCGCAAAAAACAGTACATATTCCTTAATAATGCCAAATACTTAACAAAAATAAATAGTCTTATTATCATTCAAACGATATCACATAGCTACGGACTTCTACGCACTTTTTTACCCGACACCTCATAAAAAATTCGCCTGCTCTACGCGTGTGAGCAATCAAACACCCGAAAATGTAAGGCGCCATTTCTTTTATAAGGCATACATTTTTGATAACAACATATTAGTAACTAAATTGGGAATTTTCGATTATAATATAACATTATAATCATATTTTAGTTCTTAATTTGATATATGGTTAGATTTATAATATATAAGTAATGCTTAAATATAATATACACAGGTATTCACACGTATTTACATACATTATGTAAGAAATATACTGTCAAATATGTATTAGTTACTTTTGTTCTAGCAAATTCATGCTTTGATGTTTTTTTATATATTTAATTTCCATTCTATAAAATAATATACGAAGGGTTATGATTGCGTTTAGTATCTATGTACTTCAGATTATCAATCATTTCGATCGAATATAATGATGCTCCGATTGATATGATAGAACCATGGATAAATAAATTTATTTGGATCGATCGGAGGTACCTTTTATGTTGACTATGGTAAGTAATAAATAGTATACGTACCATTTATGATAATCACTATTGTACTATGGTAAGAAAAAATAATTAAATGTACCTTCTATGGCTATAACTATTTTTCCCTTATTAATTCTTTTTCTATCTGATCGTCGTACAGTGTAAGCATTAGTGCCACATTTTAAGAGACTAAATAATCCTATGCAGCCGGCAATATAAAAAAGAATCAAAGAATACACAAGTACTTAATAATAAAATTATTTACCAATTTTTAAAAGTGTATCTACTGTTGTAAGATTTATGTTCATGTCATTTCCTCATAATTTCTATGTTTTTTACCACGTATAGGTGGCAGACAAGCACACAGTCCACCTGATTGGAAGCAGTCACCGTGGCCCTTGGACGTGAGCAACACTAGGAGCGTCACACTCGCGCTGCCGACCCGTAAAAACCTTCTAATCTTGCTTTTGAAACCCCTATGGATATTAGTTCTTCTGGAGCGAATAATATATTGTGGAGATGTTATGTCGGGATCGAACCGACATAAATCACACCTACTTCTATTAGCACAAGCTGCTCTTCAATATTTTTCATGTAGCCACTGCTATCAGACCTCCACAACTCACTGGCGATACTAAACTTCTGTAGTTAGACCAAACGTCGGATTTTTCAAAGATACATTTTTCTTACCCGCTTGGTTCTAAAAGTATCAACTAGAATAGTTTCATAAAACTTGCTCTTCACGGAGTTATGTCATATTTATCTGCAATAAAGACCCTTTGTATATGATTTTATTATTATTATTATAAGATAAGATTTCAATAATAAATGGCTGAAACTCCAGGTTACAACCTCTAAACTTTTGAGTTGTAAGTTTAGTCTTTCTGACTGAAAATGGATTTCATCATCAATAGAAACCGAGATCAATTAAAACTGTAAAGGGTCCAATGAATTTCATTTGGTAATATAGAACCCAGTTTAATTGATATTCAGTGGTGAAATCCAGTATAAAGTCATATTTGACAGACAAAATTTATACAAAAAATATTAATTACGCATGAATTGATAGATGTATTGTTAAATATTTCTACCTCTCTACCTATACCCTCGAGGACAGGAGCGGGATAGCGGGAATATGACAACGGCATGGCGAAATTACCATACAGTTAACCACCATACCAATATAAATACATAAACGTATATATATAATGCCAAATAAATGTACAACTAAATTTTGACCGCAACGAGAATACGTTTATTTTTTTTAAAGAAGCTCCGCCACATAAAGGCACACACAGATAACCTCCACCTGTGTACTGTCAATTTTCCCGCCAAAACGTGGTCAACAAAAATGTGGAATCTGTTGTCTATAATTTAATTATACTGTAAACCCTGATTCTTTTTCATAATTTATATTAAAGTTATACTTACCGTGTAACTAAACGAAGATTTTAACATTAAATAACATTGAAATAAAACTAATTTTTAACCGACTTCTAAAAGGAAGTAGTTCCTCATTAGACTACATTTTTTTTTGTTTATTTCCTCAGCACTTTCGACTGGGTGAACCAATTTTGATAGTAATTGTATATTTGAGATCTGGCGCTTCCCGTGTGGTCCCATTTCAATTTGGTCTAGTTGAAGTTGTTTTATTTCAGTAAGAATTATATCGCGATTAATTTTGACATTATTTCATTTTTATTCAGATCACTTTTCTGTACTGATTTTGCCTTTCAGCTATGATATTTTAGTCCCGCACTAAGATGGCGGTTGTCTCATCTCTTGAAGTGTATTGCAAAGTACCTGAACTTTGCTAAATTGATTAATTTGTTTATGTTATTGTTGACTGCTGCTAGATTTGATTTTTTGATTGCACAATATAGATTTTTATAAGTAACTATTTTAAAAGAACAATGAGATTTTTATTACAAATTCTGGCTTTGCCATTGTATAACAAAGTCTAAAACGCCTACTTAAATTTTCCTATAAACCTCCGCAAAAAAATTGAAACAGAAAATTCTTAATTTAAATAAATAACTTCATTGTCTATTACATACTTCCGTTTCTCGTCGCTATCGTCAATTTTTTTAAAAAAGTTCATACTGTCAGCTGTCAGTTTATAATTTTTTTTTATAAAAATAAGGCAACAGATTCCACATTAGGGCGTCAACGCCTCTACTCCCATGCTATCTAGGCTACAAAAAGTCATGCTTCAAACATTTCGTACTTGGACTTCTGCAGCCTCTTCGTCGTCCTGTCGAATAAAGCGCTGTTTAATAGGATTTATTTCGAATATTGGATGACTGATGTGTTGGTCGACTAATCCATAGACTAGACTTAGCCGAATGTAATTTGGTGAGTCAAGAAAATGTGTTTTGATCTAGTGTTCCAAGCACAATAGGCTATTAAACTTTGACCATTTTACATTTTAGTAAAAGTTAGTCAAAATGCATTTTTTTATAAGTTTCACAATTAATTAATTTTAGAAGTGACAAGAAATCGTTCACATAAAGAACGGTATTTTGTCTATCTGTATTCAATGTACCTATAAAACATTAGGATATTTAAAAAAAATAAAAACGGTTAAACAATTAATTGTCTTTTTAAATTTTCTTGCTCTCAAATTACAAGAATATTTCGTGTGATTCTACCTAGCACGACCCCGGATGATTATCATAATTTTCATGTAGTACAAATTCATGAAAAAAATGTACTTTTTTGTACCATAGAATAAAATAAATGTACTCTGATATTTTCGCTGATAAAACGTAGGTGCCCTGTAGTACCTTTCTGGCACGACCCCTACACATTTTAGGTTTTATATCAACTTTATGGTGGAAAATACTATAAATATAATTGTACTTAATTGTACTCTATTTTCCAGATATTTTTGAGCGGTGTTTGACCTGTTTCAAAGCGTTTTACTTTTTAAGTAACATCAATTTCACAATGTTACGCCATTACTATTAAAGGTGATCGCACATATGTCAGCACCGCACGCACCGCACGCGCCGCGCGCGCCGAACGCGCCGCATTTTAGAATTCGTTGTATGTAATAGTATGAAACCTCACACACTTCAATTGCACCGCACGCGCCGCATTTCGGTAGGCATCCGATTTTGACAAAAGGATTCTGATGACGTCATTTTTGCGGCGCGTGCTGATACTCGGTGTAGCCGCATGCATGCTCAGTGTTGCGATATATACGAATTTGTCCGTATCCATACGGAAATTTAATGTTCAAACCGGACAATACATGCACACGAATTTTATTCCTAAGAAAATGTTTTGAAATAAAACGCAACTTTAAAATTTATTTGACCTTTCTTAGACTAGTGATCTGTATTTTTTTCAAACCCCCCTGAGAAATTTTGGTTGATTAAATATTTAATTCGGCTCAGCTTTAAATTAGCGGCCCACGAGTTTGGAGTCCACATGCGTTTTTACACAAAACTAATATTATTAGAAGCTTCCACGTAAACTTTTAAGGTGCGGAATTCAATTTTTAGAGGTCTCCACGTGAAGTTTTAGTTTGCTTAGTTTAATGGTTAATGAGTAAAAAATTTTCAAAGTCACACATTTTTATCAATATTTTGACACTTTTGACAACAGAACACACACTCTTAACGTTTCGTTTTTCATAAGGTTAACGAACGAAACGTTTTATCGAGAAAGCATGGTGAAACTTGGTCACTAAATATACGTATTTATTCAATTATTAAATGAGATAATTGAATAAATACGTATATTTAGTGACCAAGTTAAATTTTATGCATATTTTATGCATATTCTATTATACGTGTATATTTCGCTGATTTATTTGAATGATGTGCCCGGTTAATGGCAATAGGCTCGCCACTTATTACATTGGGACCTAAACATAAACTGGCGAAATGTGGGTGCTAGCACCTCTGCCTACCCCTTCGAGGATATAGGCGTGAGTTTATGTTATGTTATGTTAAATGAATGCTATTAAAGTTGTACTTACAATAATTTACCGACTATTACCGATATGTGAAACTAAACGTAAAATGGCGCTCAGACTGTAGCGTGTTGTGCGTCGTGTGTTACTGCAGTGTTGTCCCTAGAAGTTGAGATCGTTTACGTACTCCTGTCTGTGAATCCCGACTCAGAGTACCCCAACTCGCTCCGCTTCGCTCCCGCCTTAGCCTACGTGGTTATTTTTTTTTCAAACCACCCAGAAAGTTTTTCATTTTGTATTGTAAGTAACTCAAATTGGATGTTTGTAAGTTGCTGTTCTGTTCAGCACTATATAGCAGTCAGTCGTATCTCAAAATGGGGGGGCGTCCGCACTTTGCTTGTTTTTTGCGAAAGTTAGGTTAGAATATTAAAAAAAATCGTATCTCCAAAAAGGGGGGCGTCCGCACTTTTTCCTAAAATATCTAAAATGTGTAGTGGTCGTGCCAGAAAGGTATACTACAGGGCACCTTCGTTATATCAGCGAATATATCAGAGTACATTTATTTTATTCTATGGTACAAAAAAGTACATTTTTTTTCATGAATTTGTACTACATGAAAATTAAGATAATCATCCGGGGTCGTGCTAGGTAGAATCACACGAATATTTCTATATTTAAAATATAGAAACACATTTAGAAGCATACGACACGGGTACGATACGAGGAGAGTAATCACACCTACTGAATTCAGTTTAATTTTGTTTAAATTTAGAATTCAATACTATCGATTACTGACTGCACCAACAGCACTATCATAGTTTTGATCCTATTGGATTGTGCTAATAATCAAACCTTACTGTAATGAATAATGAATCTAATGATGCAAACTTATTACGATGTCTATAATACCTACTGATCATAACAGTAAGTACTTAAGTAGCCAGGACGCGCCTATTTATGTATTTGGCAATAATATGCTACTGTAACAAATGCCAAGTATCGATACATTCCAGTATTCCTGGCATTTTATCTCTTCATATTAAAACCTAGACATAGATATTTATAGAATTCTTACTATCGTCTATTATCATAAAAAATCAATGTGCTCAGTAAGTATCAAGTATTGACAATATTCATTATGTTAGTGACATAAGCAAGTGTCTTTCATGTAATACAAAATTATAAAGAGACTTTAATCTAAGAAAGTAGTTTAGTTCGCATTTTTTTATCACCATTCCTAATAGTCACGGGGATATTTTTTTATCATGCAAATAATTTGCGTGCATTTTTTTCATTCGAAGCTTAAACTCCATTCGCTTTCATGATGAGGGCGTGTGGTAAGTTTTCAACACCTGCAATGATGCAGGAGTCAGTCATAACTCTATACTTACAGAAGGCTTAGGGCGGTGCGTGTCGACGGCGGGTACTGAGAGGCAGATGTGTTCCTCGCGGCAGCCGTACGCCACCGGCGTCAGCTTGATCACCGTGTGCAGCGGCACGTGCAGGTACGGGAGCTCCTCTGTGTACACAACTAGATTGCTCAACCAAAATTATCACAAGAGTTTGTTTTCAACTGTCAGGCTGCGATCAAAATCGTGCGGTATAAAAACAAAATATCTTGCGAATGCATTGAGAATTCCTATTTCAAAAAAAAAATACTACATCTTCAAGTGTCTTTTTAATATTTTTGGTTATCAAAATCGTGCATTAGCATGCATTAACGTGTATTAGCATGCACGATTTGAAATTACGACTTTTTTAAATTTAAAGATCTTTTTTGGTTATATACGTATTGCAATTATATTTTTCTTTAAAATACGCGCGAAATTTTTTACAACCATAGACAATACTAATTTTTTTCAAATGTCAGTTACTTAAAAGCAAAGGTCGCACAAACTTTTCGGCGAATACGATTTGGCATTCCAGGTCAGGCAGGCAAACTTAGAATTGAAAAGTGACCATACTTCTCTTACCCGCAGACTTATCTAGAAAGTAAGCGAGGAGACATCTCATGACGGCCTGGTGGGAGACCACCAGGACGTTGCCCTGCCGCTCCAGCTCCATGATGACGGGCTCCAGCCTCGCCACCAGGTCCTCATAGCTCTCCCCCCGAGGGTATCTATAGGCAAACTTGTTGGCGTCCCGTGCATTGAAATCTGATGGGTATTTTTCTTGGATCTCGGCGTAGGTCATCTCTTCGCAGATACCCTGCAAAGGAAATTACATAAAATGTAAAAAATTACACTTCCATTGTATAGTAGTGATGTTTGTGATTGAAGTCCCAGCTTCTAATCCTGGGTAAAGCGAAAATGATTTTGTAAGGAATTTCCCGGTAAGAGTTTGTTTAAACTCTTCTTGAATATTTTTTTATACCACTTCAGTGACAGACAAGCACACGACTCACCTAATGGGAAGCGGTCTTATTATAGTCTTCTTTTTACCCGAACACCAATATCGGTCCAAAGTCCGAGATCGGCACTCTTCGACTCCTCTTGACTTTTACGGCAGCAACTGCCGTATGACCTCCCAAACCATAAACCCCCAATCCAACATTTGTTTACTCTGCCCGGGATTTGAACCTGGGACTTCAATCTTGCATCAAACCCTCATCCATCAATCAACAGGTTTCCCGTACCCAATTTGATAATCCTCTACCAATATACTCACCGCATCGATTTCGTTGAGCGCCTTCCACCTCTCCTGTGGAGCTTTCACATCCTTGACGGTTTGGATGGCCCTCTTCATCCAAGAGGTCCAGACCCTCAGCCCTGGGATCTGCTGCTGGTCAATGTAGGCCGCCAGCCCTTTCGCGTATTGTTTCCCTCGTGAGGAGAGGTCACTGTCGCCTCCTATACGACCAACGACGTTGTGTGTGCTTTCACCGTGCTGTGGGAGAAAAAAAAAGTAAATTAGCTGTATGGCATGGTATACAATGTCATTCTCTGAACCTTTTTCCCAACTTAATTGGGGTCGGCTTTCCAGTCTAACTGTGATGCGGCTGAACTTCGATATTTTCCGTGGAGCGACTGCCATCTGACCACCACAACCAATGGTCATTATGACCAATGGCGATGTCAAAGTTCCAAGTTAGACTGGTTGGATTTTTGTGGGCTCCAACTACCCGTAACGACTGCCATAGATGTTTTGTATGGCAACCGGGACCGACGGCTTAACGTGCTCTCCGAGGCACTAGACACTAGATGGTATACAATGTATACATAAAAATGAATGTATGAACCCATATGATGAGCTATCATACAACTCAAATCGAAGCCCAACGGCTTCCATACCCGCATTTGAGTTGTATGATAGCTTACCCATACACCCATCCATACTAATATTATAAATGCGAAAGTAACTCTGTCTGTCTGTTACGCTTTCACGCCTGAACCGCTGAATTTTGATGAAATTTGGTATAGGGGTAGATAAGATTAGACCTCGAGACATAGGCTATGTTTGGTCGCGATAACCGACATCCACGCGGGCGAAGCCGCGGGCAAAAGCTATCAATTATGTTAAGTGGAAGGTATTAAAAATATTTGGGTTATGTTAAAGTTAAATGAACGATTCTCAACACAATTGTTTTTGTGTGTTTGTTCACGATGGACAGTTAAACTACTGAACAGATATTGATGCGGTTTTTCTATTAGAAATCTCTTGGTCAGACTTTTTGAATACAATTGCTTGGGTAGAACCGGTGATATGGCTAAAATCGACAATCTCCATCTTTCGGGATGGTGGGTACTTGGGGAAAATTTTCAGATTCCATGTCAAGATCAGTCATTAGTTTGAATCCTTCTAGGCAAGCGTGAATCATCGTAGACCACATCGTCACTTACCATCAGGTGGGATTGAGGTCAAACGTAAGCCTATCATTAATAAAAAACAATGAGATGTAAACAATAGCTATAAATAGTATTATTGTTAACATACTGTGGGGCGACCACGAATTTTCTTTCGAATCGAGCTCGTAACGTGTGCGATAGAAATTATATGCGATTTGCACAGTTCCTTTTACGCACGATAGGGGCGCTGTACAAATTTCATACATTTTTGTCGCACACATTACGAACTCAATACGAAAGAATATTCGTGCTCGTCCCACTGATAACAGTTGAACGGTGGTTGATAAGGACAACCAATCTCGCGTTCTATCGTATACAATTAACCAGAATAATGTTGATTGATTAATATATGTAATACTAGCTGTGCGCGCGACTCCGTTCGCGTGAAATGTTATTGTCATTCCCGCTACCCATGTTATTATTAATCTATACAAAATTAATTAAACTGAAGTGTCTTTTTGTAATATCAAAATAAAAGCATTATTAGACATTGCAAATAAATGTATGTACGATACGATAGGAAAAGCGTATGATACATATAATAACAAAAAGCAATTTGTGTCTGTCTGTTTAAATGAGGTAATCTCTGGAACGGCTGTGCCGATTTTGACGGGTTATATTATAAGACATGACACACACTATTTTGGAAAAAAAATTTATACCACTTACTGTGCAACACCAGGGGTATCACAACCCCATAATTAGAACCTAATTATGGGGTCACATATGGGTTAAATGTAAGTCAATGCGGGAGAAATCGCGGGCGCAGCTAGTTAAAAACAAAAAGCAACTCACCCTCGTCAAATAAATGGTCCGTGGCACAATATGTATGTTCATAAGGTAGTAAACAATCCGGCTCTGTATATGCCCCTCGTGTTTATGGACCACGACCTTCTCGCCCGTGTCGTAGATCTTCATGTAGCTGTACTCCGACTCCATGGTCTCGTCAAGGGGCTCGTACTTCTCTTTGTAATGCTCTATCCGCAGTAAAAAGTCGTTTAGCACGTTGTCTGTGTCATGTATGTTTGTGTAGTCGGGGCTGCTTACTTTAACCTCCTGCAAAAAATGATGTATGATGTTTTACAAGTAGTTATGGTAGAGGAAGATGTGGCTCTGATGGTTTTTGATTGGTTGTGTGGTATCGATACATGTGCAGACAACAGATTTTTTTAATATAGTACATGTTAACATGACTTCACCTCGCCTGATAGAAGCTAAAGGTAAAGTCTCAGGGTCGGGGGTCACCACTATAGGTACCTAACTTAGAAGGCAGCTTTTTTCGTGAGGAAATCCCAAGGATCTTCAAGGGTCTTCAAGAGCCAGCGGGTGTAAGGTGACTCAAACGGCATTTTCCTAGTATGATCCCAAAATATTTTTCATGCAGTGAACATGTGATTTTTTTTCAACTTCAAATTCAAATAATTTTAATTCAGATAACACACGATCCATATCTGGGTTAGTAACGAGTGTAACTTAAACAAAACTAGTGTTAGTATGATAGTTTTACATACCTAATCAAAATAGATGAAAATTATATTATGTCAAACAGATTATTATGTCAAATTAAATTGAAATCTAGGTGTAATTTATGGATTAAAAGGAAAATTTAGAATCGAATTAATAAATTAAATTACATTGAAATTATGGATTTTTTTATTTGACATCGAATATTGAATTTGAATTTGACACCGCAGTAGACTAGTCTCTCCGCTAACAGTACAGAATCCCTTCAGAGAACTCGGGCTACTCTACTTCCTGCCGGGACTACAACACGATTGATATTATAACCGCGGTCATCTGTAGAGTGGAGGTACTACCCCAGTAGGAATGCTCAATTTGGACGGGGATATCGTGTCCTGCCTCCATAAATGACCCTAGATCGCCATAAATATCAGACTGCTACATTTCCCAGTACCTCCGTTCAATTATCCAGTCGGACAAATTTATAGATCCCATAAAGATATTTATTGCCGAACCGGTCTGAAAGAGAAGCTGTAGTCGTTACACCTCATTCCCACTTGTCTTGTGTCGTGCCCGTTTTCTTATCGGGTGTTGTAGAAGTAGAACATTATGTATGAAGCTGTTCACACTTGTAGGAACACGATTTTGTGTCGTGTCCGACAAGAAATCATACATAATGTTCTGCTACTACAAAATCCGATTAAAAAATGTACACGACACACCACAAGTTGGAACGGGGTGTTACTAGAGCTTTGGGTTATCACGCCATTAAAATGATTTGTTAGCAAAATGGAAAGGAGTATTCTTACCATAATATTCTGCTCAATAATCCTGGGATCGTCACAGATTGACTCCACGAAGAACAGCTTGAATCCCATCTTGTGTACCACGATATCGCGGATCATCCGCCGCCTCTCCTGGGTCGAATTTGTCGCGTCGAATACCTGCGGTAAAATATATCTTATGTTTAACGCTACAAGATTCAATTTTGCTTCAGTATTAGTCAAATATAGAAAAAATCGCATGGTGATATTTTGTTTTGCGGTTTAAAAGAGACTTTCCGCGGTGAGTATTGGTCTGTTCGAACGTAGCGGGAATCGAACCCGCGCCCCCTGTCGTAGCAGTGGAATGCATTACCGCTACACCACAGAGGCCGTCTAAATGTGTGTTATTTGGGTTATAAGACGTCGACGCCGAAGTTTCAAATCGAAGGGCCAATTTGTATAATAAAAATATGTTCAAAATTCAGTGTCAGTATAATCTTGATCTCATGTTGCTCTCCCAAATGTAAAAAGAGGTATTTTTTGGTTACTACTTATTTTTTACATTTTAGAGATCGACATGAGATCGTGACTAGACTGAATTTTACATACACACAAATCACGCCTTTTTCCCATAGGGGTAGGCAGAGACAACATCTTTCCACTTGCTACGATTTTGGCATACTCCTTTCCCTTCTTCAACTTTCATAATTGTTTTCATACACGCACGCCGGTTCCGGGCACTCTTGACCTGGCCTTTCTCCAAAACGTCCTGGATCTGATTAGAATATGTACACCTAGGTCAGCCTTTACCGGATTGCCCATTCATGCCCCTCGCCTCATATACCTGTTTCGTCAATCTTCTTGCATCCATCCTCTCTACATGTCCGAACCATCTTCATCATCATGAATTTTGAACATTCAGAAGTAAATTGGAGGGGTCAGATGATAGGGGTACTTACAGCAACTTCTCCGCCCTTCACAAGCCACTCGCATACATCGTGCAGCGCGTCCAGGGCACACTGCTGGCGTATCGCCATCGCCTCCTTGTTGTCCGCGCGGAAGAACTCGTGCGATGTGTATGCGGTCGTCGCATGTCGTCTGTACTCGCCCAAGTTGAATACTGCCCAAAAAATAACATTATTACTTAAAAATCCAGCTCAGTCACTCACTCAACTATGTTACTCGAACTAATACTGTATCTAGACTAAGGCAATTGTTGTAAATAGACCAAAAAAAAACAGCCCGCTGAGTTTCTTGCCGGAGTCTTCTCAGGTCTGGGCCGCATTTCGAACCGGTGGTCCATTTGCTTCTAGTTTTAAATAACTTTGATTTTGACGTTTTGTAAGTGCCGCTTAAAATGGTCTATACAGAATAAATGACTTTTGGCTTTGACTTTGAGTTATTGGATGAATTTATACTGGAGGAAGCTCCACAGAGTCCACAGGCTCGTAATAGGGGGCGAGTCTCTTGGCGCCACCTACAGTCCCGGGTCCTTTAAGTGGGCGCGAAAAAGCATTTGAGTAGGCCGTCAAGTTGAGGGTCAACAATATGGCACTGTCAGTGTATGTAATGGGGACCACCTTTCTTAGATTTTACCTTTAGCTAACCATCAGGCGAAGTGAACTCATATTGACGTGACCGATAAAAATCATACATTTTGTTACGCGGCCCATGTGACCGGTTGTGGCCACTCGCTACAGTAGTGTTTCCTAGTTGCCGGCCACCGGTGGCTGTGGTTGGTGGCCCGTTTGCGCCGAGCCTTTTTTATACCACTTAGGTGGCAGACAAGCACACGGCCCACCTGACGGAAAGCGTTTACCGTGGCCTATGGACGCGTGCAACACCAGGGGCGTCACACTCGCGCTGCCGACCCTGCGAAAACCTTCTAATGCCCTTCTTGAAGAACCCCATATTGTAGCCGCCAGGGAAAACCACTGCAGGGAGATCGTTCCACAGCCTAAGCGTGCGCGGAATGAACTCATTTATACGGTTTATGGGAGCGACTTCATGGGAATTCCATTTTGAAAATAGATATTCAGCATTTAACGTGTAAATAGACTTGATTTTATATTAAATGTTTCTGAGTAACACGCTACAATAAATCTCGCCAGCTTATAACCCACCCAGTTACTAAACAGTAATAGGAGCGTCGGAATTAAAATATCAATTTTACTATTGACTAAATCATTTCAAGGCTACGTTCCGTTCTCGTCTCGATCATTGCTTTGGTGCGTAGATGGAACATTTTACTTGTTTATTATCTGACCTTTGGAAAATTATAATCACAGCTGCTTGACGAGCAATATTAAATGGCTTAAGTATCGATGAGCTCTTTTACTGATTTTGACATACAAAATAATAATAACAGTATCTAGCAATCTTGAAGCGCAGATAAAGAACTTTTTTTTGTACCACTTAGGTGGCAGACAAGCACACGGCCCACCTGATGGGAAGCGGTCACCATAGCCTATGGACGTGTGCAACACAAAGGGCGTTACCCACGCGCTGCCGAGGCCCAAAGATTTCCCTCGCACCCCGGCTTGACCCGGGCCATCTCCGGATTCGAGATGGCCCCCTCGGGTTTGGGAACCACGAGGTTCCCGTCATGCTAATCCCTAATGTTGGAGACATCCATTTTAGTCGGTTCATCTCATATACACTCTCTGTACCCTCAGCGAGGGGGTTTTCTGCTAAAGGATAAACGGTGCAACTTACCTCTGGTGTTGATGCCAATCCAGTTGAGGTACCGCGACAGTTTCTTGGATATGTAGGTCTTGCCTCGCGCTGGCAAGCCCACCATCGCGATCACATGTGGTATGTTCACATAATTAGCGCGTTCACCTGAAGGACAAAGAAATATAAAATTAACTTTTACACTTATTTCATTTGGAGGATTTATGCAGTACTTGATGTCGTGGGCTCAATGCAAATATTTATTAAAAAAAAAATTAAAGGTGCTTAAGTGAAAAAGGTAGTTCTTTTTCGTGGCGAAATCCCCAGGGATACCACCCCCACAGCCGGCGGGAGCGATTATGTCGAAATTGAACTGACTAAAACCGCACACCGCCTTGGCTTTTCAAGCGTTAGGGTGTAAGGTGGCCCAAAAAGTATTTACCTCGCACCCCAGAGTGAAAAAGGTAGCTGGGATAGACTGGACGCGGAATCGGGTATTAAAAGAGGGTAGTTAATTTAAAAATAGTTTAGGTTTATTGACTAAAGAAGAAGTTTATGAGCACCGTTTTTCTTCCTGAACTTTAAGAAAGAATTTATTGCGATCATAAACTAAAACAAAAAGCAGATACCAGACAGGTCATTATTTTACCTCCTTAATAATATTTTTTTAAAGAGTTTCTCCACAAAAATCAGTGTTTATCTTTGGAATATTATGTTATCAGCATAAGGTTATCATCAGATCAACTACTTGTTTACGGCTAACTGATATTTTAAACACAGTTGAGTACATACATTGCTTGTTATGTTAGGTAAATAAATATTTTACGACATTTCACACAGCGCTCTCTAGACCACAAGTAAGTATAGTTTAAGTAGCTTGTGTTATGGGTTCTAGAATGCGGATAAACATACTTGTATACTTTTTCTTGTAGAGAAATACATACATAAATGATACATATAAACGCCCAGACAGAATATAACTGACAATGTAGCCCACATAAATGTTGGTTATAAATTAGTTTATCGGTTTTGAAATAGTCGGATAATAATTATAAATTATCATTTGAACCAACTTGAAAATCTTGGAAATCTAAGAGATAACAAATGCTATCAGTTGTCAGTTACCATATATTTAACACCAGGTTAAAATGTGAAGTTAAATCAATAAATTGAAGGTTAATTTACTATGTTTGTTTTATCTATGTAATCTATTGATTATTAAGGGACATTTTTTTCTTTAAAATAGTACAGGCTTACAAATAGTACTTTAACGTTTAAAAATTAGTTTCTGCCTGCGAGTTGGCAGAAGGTGGCAGATAAGGACACAACCCACCTTATGGAAAGCGGTCACAATGGCCTATGAATTCGTGCAACACTGGGGGTGTCACATTCTTCTAAACATGTTATTTTTTGTTCTGTAATACCTTAATTTTCATAATAACACACCTGCCTACCCCAGAAGGAAAAAGGTGTGAGCGTTAGTATGTATGTAATAATAACATTTATGCACAATACTAGTAAAGAAACCTAGCAGCAATGAAATTACCTAACACATAATATATATTGTGCATGTGTGCATAATTTTGTATGGGCCATATAATGCTTATAGCCCATACAGAATGCATACACAGGAACATTTAATCATACAGAAATACACTTTACAAATTATAAAAATACAACACGTAATTACATTGCATAATATGTTTTAGTAACACATTACGTTTATTACTTGGTTTATTGAAAATACATTCAGTGGAGGGTAGGTTATTAAAAAAGTAACCGCTTGCCGACCATGTAAAATTTAGAAAAACCTTGAATTTTCGAAAATAAGAAATAGGTTATAAGTACTTCAGAATAATGTAACTTTTGTTTGATGGAAGAATTTTCTAAATCAGATCAGTGTAGTATACATGTGTAAATTTGTCTGAGTTCGATCATTATTATTTCTAAATAATATAAGTAAATAACAAATAACTACAGATAGCAATAACCGTAAATAGAGGTAATCCCATGGATTATATTTGTGATAAGATTTATTACATTAAATTGTGGAATGAAAAATCTGTTAATTTTACTCAGCACATTTCAAATCTGAAAGTGTGAATCATAAACTCATACACGTTTCCGATAAAATATGTTAACCGTTAGATTATAAGAGAAACATCTATCAAAGAAAATCCTGGCAATCATTCAATTTGACAACTTTTATCATTGAAGTTGAGATTTGCTCCATCGAGACAGATAGACAGACAAGATTTACGATACGGAAATTATCTTCATTATAAATTACGTTTACCGTTGTGACGACAGCGAGTGAACTCGTGCGAAATTCTTGTGCAGAAAAATGATACAATTAAAGTTGTTACAAACCATCGCCAAAATACTGCTTGTTCAAGTACTTCCAACCTTCTGCACGGTTATCTTCCGACTCCATCCTTAGTTAATATTATATTCTACTTATAGTGGTAGAATAGACACGTTTTTTATTTTAAAATTCAATTATATATTGCACTAGCTTCGGTATATGGACGACGTCAAGCAATGCATGAACTGTCAATGTCAAGTTGAAATCGATTGACAGATTAGTGTTGCCAGATAGCTATTTTAATTTCTCCTATACCAAGTTGCCCAAATCTCCCAATGTAATCATTTCAAGAAAAAACTATTCAAATCCAAATTGATTTGCCTGATATATTGAAGTAGCATAATTAAATAAAATGATAGTTCGTAATTATTTATTGTAGGTAGGTATATTAAAAAAATAAAAGTGGCGAGTTTAATTCAATCGTAGGTAATGCCAATGACGTTAACAACAAAACATGGGAGCGGTTCATTTTATAGTCATTATTTGTGAAGCCCATCATAATCATAACCCAATAACATTAGCCACATTCAAATATGGAGATAACATTAGCATTCACGAATTTTGCTAGAGATTTATTTTTTTACTTAATTGCGGTTTTAGGAAGATTTTAGGCACTGAAAAATATAATACTTATCTATTTACCGAAAATATTTGGCATAAATATTAAACCTCCCTAAATTGGGAGGATTTTCTAAATCTGGCAATAGAATCTATTATAGACGAAGAGTGTACACGTTTACGTTGTTGGATACATTTTATAAACACAAGCAGATAAAAACGTAATACAAATGGTCTAAGAGCCGGTGAAGATTGACCTTCACCCATCTGATAACCAGATGAGATATTATATTTATCAAATGTTATGTTACCTATTCATCTATACCTAAACATGCCTATGATGACTTGCCCATTAAAAGTGTTCATGGGTATTATTTTTTATTACTTTAATTAATTCCATACTTATTTTAAGTACGTAAGGTGGGCTGTGTGCTTGTCTGGCACCTAAATGGTATAATATGGATAGCGCGTGTGTGACACCCTTAGTGTTGCACACGTCCATAGGCCACGGTGACCGCTTCCCATTAGGTGGGCCGTGTGCCTGTCTACCACCGACGTAGTATAAGAAAAATCTTATCATTTTTTAATCACTTTCACTCTTATGATAACCTGCCATTTTTATGCTTTTTATTTTATGCTGATAGTTTTTAACATAGCGAATTTGCCTCAGTAGGCTACCCTACTTATTTTTTCAAGGCTTCCTGGCTAAAAGGTATTTAATGTAATATTTTACAGGTTAGTCGATATAGGTAATAGGTCTAAAAATCAATCAAAAATCGTATTCTGAGAAAGCTTATTTAATTACTAAATTAATGGTAGATATGCCAAAAAACCGCTCTTGAAGAAATAGACATGAAAAATTTAAACTCGTTATGAAATTTTTTTGATAGAGTCATCATAGGCATGTTTATAGATGAATATTTGATAAAAAATAATATGTCCCATCTGGTTATCAGATGGGTGTAGGTCGATCTTCACCAGCTCCTCTTCTAAAATTATTCTGCCCCTGTTTATTTAATTAATTATCACTTAAATCATAATGATTTCTAAATGTATCATAACTATTTGTTAGGCATTTATTTATATTTATTTAATCGTGTATAAATAATGATGTTTTTTTTGTCTGATAATTATGATTGGCATTCGTTGTGAGTAGTAGAAGTAGTACCTACCGTATACAGTAGTGCCACATAGTTCTATACCGTAGTAATATATGAATACCGTAGGTACCCAAGCGTAATTTATACCATACCATATCACACGGCATCGCACCTGTGTGGTATAATAAAATTACGCTCGGCACACATGTCTACTCTGAGGGAGCCAAAAAGTACCGACTATCAAAAGTACCCCACTACACTACAACCACAAGTCTGGAGCTTCCTCAAACTAGGCCCTTCAGAACCGTATGCTCCTGACTGCGATTTTTTTAGAATATCCCTATAGGTCTATCTATTGTTCCATAAAGATCTTCTAAATCCAAATGGCAGCCGGGATAGACTTCATGCAGTAGGCGGGCTATCGGGTGCTATGGCACAAATTCGGAAAGGCAAGCATTGGACTACAGTAGTCTCAATTGAAAATAAAAAATCAACAAAGCTGCAGAGAAATCAACAAAATCATCAATAAATACATAAATATCTATATGTATATTATGCAATCATTACTCCTGGCGATTTCTTTGAAAAAGTATGAAAGATGTCAGTAGTTTCAGAACAAGATTAGGTTCTTCCAACAAAATTATCAATTTGTGCCTGGCTGTTGGTAGTGAAATAGATACATCAGAGTCACGCTGTGTGTCTTTATAATGTTGACGCATTCAAAAGATAACCTTAGGTATTTAAATTGTATGATAACGGCTCGTAACTTTGCCACGTTGACTTGCACTGACCAATTAAGCCGTAACTAAATACAATTTTTATACAAAGACCCCAATTCGAACCGACTAAAACCGCACGCTATCTTGAGTCTCCATTATCGGAGTGTAAGGTTATCCAAGAGGCATTTTCCTCGCACCCCAGCTGACCCCGGGCCATCTATGGGTTTAAGACGGCCCCCTCAATCCCCAGAAAGGGGGCGAGGGCGAGGCGAGTAACGCGCCACCTCGCCGATAGTATGCAGTGCAGGCGGCCGTCTTGTCACCCCCCGTCTGCGCTCAGCGAACCAGGCTCAACAGATAATCAACCTTATTTCTAATTAAAATGAGATTAAATATGACCTCTTACGGCTCTTAGTCTAATTGGATCACGTGGGATCTAGGCTTATCTAATCTCAATTTGATTATGCAGGTATTTATCGTAGTTCCTATTCGTAATCCTAGACACATTTTTCATGTCATTTTACCCATGTTTAGGGAAAGGTTAGAGGATGTAAATACTCACATTACGCCCCAAGTTGCCATCTTTAAAATTTGGTAACACGTAAAAAAGCTTAAATCCCTCTAAACAAGGGCAAATCCGGTGAAACTCAGACGAATGGCAACCCTGGTTTAAGCCCCGAAGATTTTGGTGGGGCCTTCATATTCATACATCTCGTAAAAGCATCTTTATGTCCTTAGCTATACCTATATGATGATTAAGTAGGTAAGTACCTACTTGCTTTAGAAATTCATCGAAAGCTAATATTGGTGGACCTACTAAACTAAACTGTATAGTATAGTTAGCCTTAGCTGTATACTAATAGGTAGGTACCTAGCTTAAACGATTCTCAATAAGACCGGCTTTCATTATAACATGACGCGTTTGCAATTCACACTTTTATCAGTTCTAACACTTCTAACTCACTAAATGACCACTGTTTACCAATATAGTAGTAAATAATTGCATAACAAAAGCATTACGTGTGAATGTACCGGGTGCCAAGTGTAAACATGTTGTGTTGTGGATAGCTAAAAAGACAAGCAGAATGTACTCGCGTCAATTGCCGCGCAATTAAATAAAAAAAAGGTTGCGTTCTTTTTATTTTGGCAATTAGTTTTTAATTTTGCTTTTTGAGGGGGACGTAGTGGGCCTTTTGGAAGAGCGATACCTATGATCGGGCCCTCTCTATAAGTAGCGGCATTGCCGTGAAACCATTTTAAGTGAAACCACGATGCAACATCAACACGAGGTTAATTTGACTTTACATAACGAGTATTTGTACCATGTTTAAATCCAACGACGTCGACTTTCAATGTTAAATAGGTAGGTACCTACCATTTAAAAGAAATATTTTTCGAACTTCAATAAAATTCGCCTGTTGAATTTATCACAGCAGTGAATTTTAACAAGCAATTATAGAACACAACTATTATTTAATAACAGGCGAAGAAATCTATGTAGGAGGTATACCAACAAACTTACCGCTGATACTTTGCACAAAATAGGAAAATATAAAATTACATAGATAATTCGCTGTTTTCGCGCATTTACTTCTTACAGTTCAAGAGCCTAAATACAAGTATAGTCAGCTAGTACCTATACATAGAAACACAGAATACATAATACCTACACAGTACTACACCATAGCTATTCATGTGGTACTACGTAGAAGTCTTTAATCAGGCGATACTTCTATGGCCAGTCACCAACAAACGCGCGCATTCTTTTCGTCGTATGAATGAAAGTAAGAGTGGAAAAGTGGGCGGGTCAGGCTAATTTAGTTCGTTCCCTGGCCTCCATTGCGCTTCCCTTGACATTGTGTCTTGATAACACGGCTACATTGTACAGGGACTAATAATAACTTGTTCATTGACAAGTTGTCACTCCCAAGTTCTAACAGTGCGTGTGATGCAAGCAATAAGACGTAAATACCTACTGTGCGTTGACTGAGGATAACTCATCCTTACTATACTGTCTACGGGTGCGTAAGTAAGTTAGGGCCTACTGTCGCACTTCGGAATTTAATCACCAGTTCACCAGTATACATGCTGCACATGCCATTTAGAGAATCGTGACCAATGACGCATATGAGCGTCAAGAATAATTATGCATTTATTATTGTCAAATTCTGATTTGGCCAGATCATTTGATCAGTCACATCAAAATTTGTGATCTCACACCTCTCCCAGAGTTTGGGAGAGGCGGTAATATACTCGTAGCTGCTCGTAGCACTGGTATGGGTCTTGTAATTATCTTAATTACATGACGCATATGTGCGTCATTTGAACAATTTTTGTGTCCGTTTTAGCCATTTGTGAATATGGAATTAAGTTCGCCTATGTACTTGTGCATAAAGTTTAATAAATCTGATTGAGTCTGTATTTCCGGAAAGCTACAACCTGGGAGTCTTCAAGTCTAGAGTGAATAGGTTTCTTCTAGGCAAGCGTGCTCCACCGTCGACCACATCATCATTTGCCAACAGGTGAGATCGTGGTCAAACGCGTGCCTATTACCAATAAAAAAAAATAAAAAAAATATATATATGAAGCCGGTATTATGCAGCACTTGTATTTGGTTACATTCCTAAAACACTTTCGTAGGTATTTTAACGGAGAATTTACGATGTTACGGTGCATAATATTGCAGACTTAAATTAATATTAAAGGATATTTTATAGATTACACCAGTTATCAGTCAAGAGGACAAGTTAATACTGGCGTCGATTGGCCCTATCACTTAAATTGATCAATGTAATGGAAGATAACACCTTGTACATTATATAACCAGAAGCTTATCACTACGTGTCATCTATGGCGGCCAGCATGCTCGTAAATTAATTGATAATGTTATATCCCATATATACGTATACCCTCTACGTAACTATAAAACATCCAAGTAGATTAAATTTTTTTAACAGGGCATGGACAGTACGTTCTTTGTGCGTACTGCTAAAGAGTGAAATGCCCTGTCTGAGTCTGTATTTCCGGAAAGCTACAACCTCTTCAAGTCTAGAGTGAACAGGTTACAACTTCTAAGCAAGTGTGCTCCACCGTCGACCACATCATCACTTACCAACAGGTCAGATTGTCGCAATATCCGAAACTAGTTATGAGGAATTACGAAAGATGCCCATAGGAGTCTCAGGGCTGATTTTAATTAAAACTAAAACCGCTTCATTGGATTTAAAAAATCAATAAGCCAGGAATCCATCCCAATGGTTTTAAAAAAGTTCATCCTGTATTATGAAAACATTCAATGGTTCTGCTACTAAATTCTTCATAGTTTCAGATTTGGCCATCCACGCCCATTGAAAAGTTCAGGCCATGGAAAGCCGCCTTTAAGACATGGATTTCATGTGTCAAGGCGGCTAGATTCAAACCATTGCTGAAGTGAGTGAAGAATAGGTCTTTTAAGGTACCTACTTAAAAGTCAGTTTCAGGATTCGAGAAATCTTCATTTAAAAACACTCTTCCTCAGAGCCTGTCGACTTGGGAGAGGCCTATGTCCAGTAGTGGACATAGGCCTCTCCCAATGCACGCCATACCACCCGATTATCCGCCTTCCGAATCCAGGGCATTCCAGCTATCATTTTCAAGTCGTCAGTACATCTGGCTGGGGGCGTCTCAGTCCCACCTTCCGTTTACTGACTCGCGGTCTCCACTCTAGGACTCGTTTGCTCCAACGGCCATCGGTCCTTCGACATATATGACCAGCCCATTGCCAATTCAGCTTGCTTATTCTGCAATTATGTGCTCTGCAAATAATGTGACCTTAATATTCTAATGTAATTTTGTCCCGCCTCACAGATCTTTATCGTACGTATGTATTTTAAGCAGAGAGTATAAGTAGACGGCCAACATTCTCCTGTCGCGTTGTCATATTTCGCGTCCGCCGGATGGAGGGGCGGCGCGGCGTAGGCAGACATCTCTCATAAGCTGCAATATCCTTGATGATGTAATTCATTCGGGTTATATTCTTTCTATATGCGAATCCATAAGGTTATTGTAATCTTGATGTCTTCAGATCCCATCTCGTTGTGTTAGCCCATTCAAAAGATCACTGTGAGACGTAGCGTTACATCGTCCGACTGCTAAATCCGATCACAGGTTCGATTCCCGTAAAATGTAAATGTCTAGTTGTATGAATATGTAAAGATTGTTGATGTCTTTGTCTACTCTAATGGGCAAGACGCGTGCGTGACTATGCATCTATGTATAAATATGAACATTATTTTGGTCTGTTTATTTCTGTGTTATTATACCTAATACACATACGCTCATTTTTATACCACTTAGGGGGCAGACAAGCATTCGGCCCACCTGATGGGAAGCAGTCACCGTGGCCTATGGATGTGTTCAACACAGTTCAACACCAGGATCACACTCGCGCTGTCAACCCCGTATAAACTTTCTAATACAGACCCCATATTGCAGTCGCTAGGGAAAATCATAGAGAAAACTCTAAGGACTGGCAATAATAGATCTACGGTCGATTTAGCAATTATATTGCGAAATGTCATCAACATAGTTTACAAAACAATTGCATAGTCTGATCGCCGATAACCCATTGTGATGGACCGAGCGACTATTATATTCAAGCCGATTGTTTACTACAAGCTCCAAGAGTTCAATGACCCGTCAGCACGAGTCCTACGCGACTTGATAAGGATGTGATTATGAAAATTGTTCGATAAATCTGATATTGTTATTTAGGCTGTGATAGCTTGCACTTTACAGAACAATGTCCTATCTCCCGCCAGACTAAAAAAGCAATGATTTTATTTATTAGAGTAGACTAGCAGTCTATGAAATTAATCATGTCTATTTTTCGTCACTGAATCGGGACCTCATAGCAATTTGTCAATGGCGTCCAAAGTTTGCACTTTGGAGCACGATGTCTGTTTGTATTTGATTGGTAGATATCTCAACTTTTCTGTGAGCGACTGCCGTATGACCTGCCAATGACGAGATGAAAACCATGCGCCAGAATCGCGTCCGTTGCTGAGGCAGCGACTTGCAGGTGAGGTTGCTTTAGGCCTCAAGAATGTATCATACAATACATACTTAACATAATATCAATATCGTACATAACAATATCGTATATAATTTTTTGGTACCTAGACTACTTACCTAGTTTTGTAATTGTTGTCAACCTCTCAAAGTAAAAAATAAAAAAATATCATTTAGAAATTAAAAAACCCGACTGCGTAAAAAACTAAAAAGAAAAAAAACAAGCACTCACATGTCCGGTGGTCTAGAAACATAACAACTTAACAGTCGGGATCCACTATTCAACAGCCAATCTTATTTTTCAATGGATCCCGACTGTTAAGTTGTTATGTTTCTAGACCACCGGACATCTGAGTGCTTGTTTTTTATCTTTTTAGTTTTTTACGCAGTCGCGTTTTTTAATTTCTAAATTATATTTTTTTATTTTATACTTTTTAGTTATAAGTGTCATAACCAGCTATTTACCCGATTGGACTTTCTACTGTCTAATAAAAACCTATGAATTGTTGTTACGCAACTTTAAATCGCTATAGATCCTAAATACCTATTCAACGATACCCCACTTGACATAGTTTGCTGACTTTCATTTTTTTAATTTTCACAATATGGCGGCTAGTAGTCGCCATATTGAATTTTCACTGACGTCATGTCTTTAGTGACACTCGCCGGACTAAGAGGAATCGATTGACGTGTGAATCATGAAAATCGGCCTAGGTGTTTGGTCTGTATAGTGCTTCAAAGGAACATACAAACATACATACATACATACATACATAGGCTGTTAAACACATTACCACTCCTTTGCGTTGCGCAGTCGGGTAAAAATAATAATGCATGCCTATGTAATAATTAATGTGGACATTACCGAGAGCTCGTGATTACTGTGTTTATCCTGTGAATGGTTTTTATCATAGCAAACATAATAGAGATACCTAGTCTATTTTGTTACTATGTGGACTTGGTAAAGGAGAACTGCACGGCGAGCACGAATTTTTTTTGAAAAGTAAGCGTATTGTATTCGTAACAAGAGACTGAACACAGATGGACATGTGTAGATCCCACACACTTCCGAGTTTAGGCTCATTTGTTTGGTCTTGGTAAATGCTCTGATGCTACGTGATATCCAGGGTCTGAAGATGGCGTCGGTAAGTGGTCATAGGAACTTCTGAACTAAACAAGATAAGTCATATTTGGGCTCATTTAATTTGTCTGGTTATACATTTACTAGAAAACCTGTTTTTAAAAGAGTCTTTTTTATTGCGGTCACGTCAATATGACTTCACCTCGCCTGATGGTAAGCTAAAGGTAAAGTCTCAGGAATCGGGGTCACCATTAGTGACCGAATACCGATAGTGCTATAATGGTGGCCCTCCTTTAGCTCAACGGCCTCATCAAATGCTTTTTCACGCCCCGCTTCCCGGGACTGTAGGAGGAAGGAAACACGGGAGCTGGTATAGAATCTTGATGGTCTTGGTGGATTTAAAATTAACAACTTAACATTCAGCTGTAAACTGTAGAAATACAGGTGGTCTACAGGTATTCAGGAACAAGTATTGTTTTAATCGGCTTAAAAATCTGTATAAACAAGATAAACGTTCATATCTGACAACACTGGTGTTATCCGAAACATTGTGTTCAAAATATAGGTAAACATTATTTTAAAGATAACAAAGAGTTTTAGATAAAACACAAGCCACAGTTTATCTTGTCTCTGACTGAATATGTTACAAAAGATTACAAACTTTTTTATTTGTTTGTTATTGTTTTTTTAATGCATTATGGTCAAAAGTTGTTATGACTTCAGCAATTATAGTTTTGTTTACGCGAAATTTCAATAATTAAATTTTTATCTATCAAATCGATATAACTGTAGAATTACTACGTAGAATATTAAGGTAAACATTACGTATGAACAACCACAGATACTCTAATTATCTCGCCAATATTTTCGATACACTTGATTTTAAATAAATCGTTTTACGCAGTTAAACTGATTAACGGATGAGGCTTTAGCGCAGACTCTCTTGCGTCGAGATTAGGAATATAAGTAGTCGCTCCCGTAAAAGTCACCTTGGAACCTAGGACCTGCTCCTAACTCCTATATCTTTATGGCCTTTATGGAAGCGACACGCGAAACCCTAACGTTTCCATACTACGTGACCCATTTTTTATAGTTTTTGACCCCCTTCCTTCCTCCTCATGACCATCCGTAGTATGGGCCAAGAGCCCTTCTCCCCATTATTTTGACGTAGTATTTTTTCTTTGAAATTTCATATTATATTTTCCAGGAAATGCACGAGATTTTTCTGTGACCAAGAGTGGTATTTTGAAGACCCCCCTCCCTCTTCAACGGGTCACGTAGTATGGAAACGTTCCCTTATGTATAGGACATACAATAACTAAATTGTCTATATTTATTACAAAGTTTAACCACCCAAGCAGTAAAAAAGAGTTGGAAACTGCAAAATACGTAAAATTACGGTTGGGTATTTTTTGTTTGTTGTACTAGTAGTGCATACATACATCATGTTTATATGATGTTTATTGCGGTTATCTAGCAACTGTCTGCAGAGCAGAGTGCGCGTGCTCGTCACGCGCCCGAAGCATGGTCCGCAGTGCCCGCACTTTTATTCACCACACTATCAGCAGCTACAACAGCTCACATTGCTGCCCGGACCGGATGAATAATATAACATACTCAGCGTATACATAATATATGCATAAAAATAAATAGGTATAACCTACATAACAACTTTTTCGTTTACAAACTCCAGAAATTGTTATTCCCGCGCTTATTTATATGTATTTAATCTGTGGTAGGTATGACAGCAAGAATATATTTTTATCTGTGATAAAAATCTCTAGGCCAAGGACGCAAAGCGGTAGGTCGTGAGCCATTGCCATTTGGCGTGTTTTTGTAAACAGGTTCAAAGTAGGTAGGTGACTCTATTTGTTGTCTGCCCCGGCGTCTGTAGACCCAAGACGGCGGCGTGCAGTTTTAGTCGGTCCAAGTCCGACATAACCACCAAAAATTTACGGATGATATCAATAATTGCCCCAGTTTATTATTGAAGGCCACTATTCAGTACGAAATAGGGACAAACATCGAATAACTACTAAACATACTATATATTTCGACTCGCAGACCACCTACCAAGTTTTATGCGATTGACCGACTTTTTAGTTGAATTAACCCAGCTAAGCAGCTTGCCATACATTGCCCCGACGCGACGCGACGTAAAATTATTTCACACAACACTACAATAAAAATAATGTGTTAGATATTTATAGTAAGGTAGGTATAGCAACAGCCGGTATAATAGTATGGTGGTCCCTGCCAAGTGTAAAAACGGATCGTATTTAACATAGACCTAGGAAAAGTATGGACGGAGTGCCTAGAGTAACTAGTCTGTGTCAAAAAATGGCGGGCATCAATCATTGTGTGAGTGAATTGTAGGGATGCGAGGTTTTACCTAAATTTCCCCATTTTTTATTATTTTAGTTGAGGAATAGGGAGAATTATTTGGTAAATTTTAAAATATATAAATGAACAATCATTAAGGGTGATTCGTGCATTATTATTAAAAATATTATTTTCATCATAAATTAATGAAAATAATATTTTAGTTATTTTTCACATTATTTTTTTCATTATACCTGTATAAAAAAACTTATATGGATGGTAACCGTGGGGAATATTCACACGATTAAACTAGGCACCTAATTAACAAAATAAGTTAAATAAATCATATTAGTCACAATTTGTATTTTTGCGATTCCTAATCCCATGTATTTATTAAAAAGAAGTTAAATCACTACGGTTATCACTACTAATAAATAGTTTATGCTATTTCATCATAAAGCCACACTATTTACAGATTTCCCCAAAATATGGGGAAATTTGCACACTTTTATGTTGGGATCACTGGTTTTGTACCGAACAATTGAATTTTGTTTTGACATATTGAATGAACATTTATGTATAATTATTAAATAAACATTAGTGATTGAAATATTGATTAACCTGTGAAATGTGATCCCTGGATTTATTTTCTTCCTGTCACTACGGTTTTTACACCATTTCACTGCACAAGACATGTTGTACAAGACATGTTAAACACGGTACGGTGCTGCGGTGTTCGGTATTACAATAATATAGTTTAAAGTGGTAAAATCGGAATATAACTTGGTAAACATGTTCCTAAATTGGACCCTTGGTGTTAGTGCACATGTACAAGGTGGAGAACAGTTTTAAAGCTTCGTATTTCACATTATTTCAATAAAAACATTTAAGGTATAGTGACTGTGCATTTAGCAATTAAACATTTGTGGGTGGCGGAGAAGTCTCGCATCGCGCTCGCTCGCACATATGCGGATTGGCCAGTTCTGTCTCTGTCGCACTGCATTGATAAGACTTTAAAGGCTTGAAAATGAATTGTGTTGGATGCAATAGAAAAATAGATCCTGTGGAGCTGCTCAAATGCATCGGATGCAAGTCTGCATATCATTATAAATGTGCGAAATATACGGCAACTGCGTTCAAGGAGGGGCAGGTACATATCAGAAGTACTTTCAAGTGTGATTCCTGCGCCAACGTGACCCAGCGCATACGAGTTACGGATGACACTCCGGTACGCTCCCAACGGGCGATGACGATGGATTGCGATGAGGATCAGACCAAAAAAGTAGATCTTTCCCTTGGAAACAGTGACACTAAGGAGATAACGTGTAAAGAAAATGAAAAATTTGTGGGTATAATGGAAAAGGTGAACAAAATTGTAATGGAAAAATTAAGTGACCTAGAATCAAAAATTATAAAGGAAATTAAGGAAACAGTAAAGGTTTTGGCGCTGGAGAATAGTAAATTAGCACAAGAATTAAAGGAGGTAAATAAAAAATGCAAGTCGTATGAGCAGGAAATCAAAACCTTAAAAAGTGAGAAGATTGAAATTAGAGGAAACCATACTAGCAATAACACTGAGAACAAGACAAACAGTCAAAGTCCAACGGTTATTAATGTACCAAAGAACGCAGTGGGTTACGGGACATCACCAATGGATGGCAGTTCGGTACGTGAGCGCGCCAACCCTAAGCAGCAGACACAAGTGAAGCCGAGGTTTAGCGATAGTTATGCTGCTGCGGCGGCTGGGGAAGCAACGGAAACTGAAAGTGATGTAAGTAAGCAGTACAGCTGGACAGAAGTTAAAAGTAGAAAAAGGAACAACCCTATAAGAAGGGGTGGTAACGTGTCGACTGTACTCCTGAAATCAGTAGAACGAAAAAGATTCCTTCATGTATGGAGACTTGATACAAACACGTCTGAAGACATGTTAAAGAATTATATTAAAAATGTACTGGGAAACGATTGTGAAATAACTGTAGAAAAATTGAAACATAGAACCGAAAGGGACTACGCTTCGTTTAAAATTGGTGTTACAGAAAGTAACTACATTAAGCTCTGTGACTCACAAGTATGGCCGCTAAATGTTGAGTTTAGTGAATGGATATTTTTTCGTCGCTCAACCATCCGAGTCCAACTACAAAACAAGTAGATACATAAATATTCTATATCAGAACGTGGCGGGACTTAGAACAAAGACTATGCAGTTTCTATCTTTCATTGAGTCATCGGAGTATGATATATTCGCTATCACCGAAACAGGTTTGAATGAATCTATTCAAAACGCAGAGTTCATGCTTCCCGGTTACCGAACATTGCGCTGCGATCGGTCGGACGGGCGTAAGCAGGGCGGAGTGCTTGTGGTGGCCACGCCGCGGTTCGAATTGCGACGAGTGCCGTTGCCTGATAATATGGACACGCATATAGGTGGTCACGCGTTCGAAATGGTTTGTGTATCTGTTAGTGTACGCGATCGTTATTTATTTACATGCTGTACTGTATATATTCCGCCAAATACAGATGAAAAGGAATACATGATAATGTTTAGCATATTGGAAAAATTGTGTATGAAGTATAAACAAAACTTAGTAATTATTGGTGATTTTAATCTGTTTTCGTGTAGTCAAAATGTAGTTAATTACTATGATTTTTTTATGGCCTTTTGTGAATTCATTCAATACAATACAATACCTAACTCTAACGGTAGAATGCTGGACCTGGTATTGAGCGCGCGCGGTGGCGTGTCTGTGAGCGAGGCGCCGGCGGACGACAGGATGGAGCCGGTAGACCGACACCATCCCCCGCTCGCCGTGCGGCTCGAGCTGGGCGCGCGCGCGCCGCGTGACGTGCTCGCCCCGACCCTTGAGTCCCCCCCCTCTCCCATGCAGAGCTCGCCGAGTCCGTTAGCACGTAAACAATGGAATTTTAATAAAGCAAACTTTGACCATTTATATGATTTGTTTACAAGAATAGATTGGAGCGATTTATATTCTTCTAGTGACCCGGAAATTATTTTAGATTTATTTTATGACAAGATTTACGAAATATTTGACATATGTATTCCTTATAAAAGAATCAACGCAATAAATAGGAAGAGATTATATCCGGTATGGTATACGCCGCACATTATTAGGGAAATACGACTTAAGCATGCGTTACATAAAAGATATAAAAAAACGGGATCACTTAGTGATTATGAAGCTTTTAGCAGGTGTAGGGCGGCAGTGAAGGTGGAGGCTGTGCGAGCACACAACCAGTACCGTGAGCGCGTACAAAGTCACTTGGCTGAGGACCCACGAGCCTTCTGGAACTACATGAGAAGTAGAAAGGCCAGCACTGGTAAACCCAGGTTAGTGAAGGATGACAGGACTTTGTCAGAGTTGGAATGCGCAAATGAATTCGCTCAGTTTTTTCACTCGGTGTACAACCAGGAACCGGCTGAATTGAACGTGGCGGCGGCCAGCTCGGTGGGTACACCGGCTCCGGGGGCGTGGGTGAACCTTACCAGCCTACGTTTAGGTGATGTGAGGACCGCGCTGGCTCGCCTGCCTCCCAAGCGCTCCATGGGACCGGACGGCATACCAGCGTTCATTTTCAGGGATTGTAGAATGGTACTCACGGAGCCTTTGCTGCATTTATTCAATGCCTGCATTAGGACCGCACAATTTCCAAAGCGCTGGAAACTAACGCGTGTGATACCCGTACCAAAAGGTAGTGGAGGCCCAAACCCGAGTAATTACAGGCCTGTGGCTGTGCTTAGCACCCCAGCTAAGGTGTTTGAGGCAACCATTCACAGCTGCATATACGGACAAATAAAAACCCAGCTATCTGATGCGCAACACGGGTTCCGCCCCGGGCGGGGGACTGCGGGCAATCTGCTTCATTTAATGTCGTGTTTGGTGCCGGCGGTGGACGCTGGTCTGCAGGTAGATGTGGCGTACTTTGATTTTCAGAAGGCTTTTGATACTGTTGATAATGACGTACTTTTATCACGACTTGCTAGCGTTGGGTGTACACCGCATACACTGTCCTTTTTTTCCAGCTACTTGCGGAACAGATGTCAGTACGTTGACTGTGGGGGACACCTATCTGAGCCATATTTCACGAGATCTGGAGTGAGTCAAGGCAGTAACTTGGGGCCTCTTCTATTCATACTCACGATAAATAGCTTACCAGAGGAGGTCAAATACTCGGTGCCCTTGCTTTTCGCAGATGATCTCAAGTTGGTGCGGGTAATCAAGGGCCACATAGATCATGAGGAACTTCAGCTAGACGTGGATAGGATTGTGGGATGGAGCTTACAAAATAAACTTTACTTTAACGTAGCAAAGTGCTCGGTGATATCGTTCAGCCGTGCCCACAACCCAAGTCACTACCAATATCACATGGAAGGGGTCCCTCTGCAGCGTATAGCCGAGGTTAAGGAT
Organism: Lithosia quadra; assembly: GCA_963576445.1. Taxonomy (NCBI): domain Eukaryota; kingdom Metazoa; phylum Arthropoda; class Insecta; order Lepidoptera; family Erebidae; genus Lithosia; species Lithosia quadra. The sequence goes on from OY754883.1 coordinate 1,595,103, forward strand.
TTAGGCGTGCGTTTTAGCGCGGATTTACATTTCCGAGACCATATCACCGGTGTCTGTAAAAAAGCGTTTAGAAATTTAGGGTTTGTCTTACGTCAAGCAAACCAGTTTTCAAATCTTGCGGCTTTAAGGGCGTTGTATGAGGCTCTCGTGAAAAGTCACATGGAGTTTAATGCGCTTATCTGGTCTCCACACGAAGACAAATATAAGGTTATGCTGGAGCGTATCCAGAATAAGTTCCTTCGATTTTTATATTGGAAACAGTATGGTGTCTACCCGGGCTATCCGCGGTTGTATCCTACGTCGTTTATTCTGGGTATGACAGGATATTATAAGTTGGAAGTTAGGAGGGAGGTATCTATGGCCACCTATTTGATTAGAGTGTTAAGGGGGCTTATACACAACCCAGCTATCCTACGGGAAATGGGACTGTATGTACCAGAGGAGTACGTAATGCGGCGGAGGCGCCCCCCGCTGCTGCAAGTGTGTCGCGCGCGTACGAACTTGCTGCAGAGGGCGCCGCTGATGCGGGCGCTGCGTGCGCTTAATATGATGGCTGACAGATGGGATTTGTGCTTGTTTTCATGCTCCTTGAATGAATTCACAAGAGCCAGTTACTGTATTTTGAGCGAAGGATGTTAGGTGAAATTAATGAAATCTGGTTATTGCTAGTATTGAGTGTATGTAATGCCTATATTTTGATAATGTTGTAATGTAATGTTTTTTTTTAATATTCATCATTTGACATTAATTTATTGTAAGTTTGACATTAAAAATGTAATTTTGACAATTGAATTGAACAGACATTATAAATCCAATTACTGTTGACATTACTAGTGGAATTATTATTTTGACAGTATTAACTGAATTATTTGGACATTATTATTGCAATTATTATTTTGACATTATTAAGTAACTTATTATTTTGACATTATTAAATAACTTATTATTTTGACATCATTAATCGAATAATTATTATCTATTCCTTATGGTATGACATGTTCACGAATTATTTGAAATGTTAATTATTATGTACTTTTACTAATTTTAACTATAGCATGATGAATTTTGTTAATGAAATTATTATTATTATTATTCTACTCTGTCGCATTAGGTTTGCCTGTAATGACTTAGTATGTATGAATTATAAATAAATAAATAAATAAAATAAATAAATGTATTTTATTTTTTTTTCTTCCCGCTTAAATTGACAGATCGACTGATTCGGCCGACGTTTGCCGCGAAGTGGCTGACTATGATGTGAGAGTGTGCGTGGCGACTGTATACGTATACGAAAGTTGGCTGACTATGCAGCGTCACTTTTTTGTTCCCATGGCTCCGTCCATAGTTATTCCTAGGTCCATGGTATTTAATTGCGATACCTAGTTTACTATGGGAGATTATTATGCCTAATTAAAATTAAAATAATCTGTTGAAAGATTACCTAAGCGAATATTATAGGAGAATTTTCGTTAGCCGAAGTATTCTCCCTAAAAAGGAATGGTTCCGGGTTCAAGTCCCGTGCTGGACGTTGACATTTAGCCGATATCGCAAAATGAAAGTGCCTAATAATTAGGCACGCCCAGTGATGGGTTTATGTTCTCATTTTGGGCATTAATAAAATTATTTATGTAACCTAAAATGCCAAGGAATAAACCTAATAATACCTAGATGGGCTTGGGGCCGGCATTAATCGGGCTGATTAAATAAATGCCTGTTTAATTCCCAAAGTGACAGGGCATAAACCCATCATTGGTTACGACTATCATCCTATATTCTAAGGTACGACTAAGTAGAACAATTTAACTGATTGTGTTTAAAATAACATTTATTTAACACTAAGTAGGTATGTGACAACCATCATCTTTAGTTTCATGTTTACCATGGGTGTTGAAAACTGAACGTCGTGATCAATGAACTATAAATGAACTATAATTTAATAACAAATTAAATCGCGATGGAATCCATTAAAAGTTGTGGTATTTCAATGATCCTTCTATTCTATTTCGCCAGGATGACCTAGTTGATATATTTTAAACAACAAGTTGCTTAACCGCATAAAACCTAATAACTTATAATTATCTGTGGTTTTCTGGGACAGGCGTGGCGGCAAAATTATAACAGGGAATCCCTAGGATGTTTTATCTGCTAAGAAAACATGAAGATTGAATATTATTCAGGGGCCTATTAATAAAATAGGCCCTGTTACAATCTTTGGGGCCCCAGCCAATTTCCTTAGTTAACTGGTACCGGTACGGGACTATGGCGTTCCCTTCAGGATTGGGAGGTCAGACGACAGTCTATTCTATATTAGTCAAAATAGCCTAAACAAAGTAGTTGGCAGTTTTCTGTCTGGTGTTGTGGGTAGCTTGGGGACCTAGGACTCCAAATGATATGAATTGCGCTTGGCATTGCCACCAACTATTAGGTTTATTACACAGAACATGAAAAAAAATTAGGACTTCAGTCTGGTCTCTGGTACAATTTTAGCGCCAAACAACCGCCATTTTTGTTTTATTTTTCTTAATTCGTTTCATTTTATTTGGTTATCGCGACTTGGGTTTTTCAGATGATTCTAACGAACATTTAATTGACAGTAATACGAAAAGAAACCACATGTTTTTTTTATTGCGCATTTGTCTATAGACACATGCTTGAATAATACTAAATTAACGTGAGTGGTGTTCGTTTGTATGCAAATTCAGACGAAGGAAGGACGTCGTAATAATGTACAACGACAACAAACTCACTAAATAGTTCTGTTTAGAATTAAATAATCCATAAATATGCATAATCGACCATTCATATGTTGATTATAGGTCAACGGAACTCAAGGATACAGTTAAAATATATTCTTGAACATTATTATCACATACATGCTTCCTCCAATAGATTTGTCCCTCAGAGGCAACACCTCCAATTTCCTCCTAATAATATTGAGAACATTGGTTGCTACAGGAGCGACTGCCATCTGACTCTGAAAAGGAAATCTGCGCCAGAGCTTAGTTCGTTGTTCAACAGATACCGACAGGCCCAGGGACAATCGAAGTGCGAGGGAAATACCTCAGGGACCTTACACCCTGGCGTCTGTAGACCGAAGATACACCACCCCCGCTGGCTACCTACGTATTAACGGAAATGGATTAGTGCTAATAGTGCTATAAAATTGAGCCCACTAAGTACAGTCAACAACAAAAGTAGCTCTACAAATTCTAATAATTTATTGAACACCGACAACACACAAAACACAGACACAAAACAACAAACAAAACAAAATGATAAACAAAACTTGAAATACATTGTTTCCTTTGAAAATTGGTAGGTACATGAATACCAACGTGAATAAATATTGTTGACTGTACATTTTACCGACAGCGGAACATTGAAGCTAACCTCGAATTGAAGAACTGGTGGAACAGTTTTTTGATTCCGTATGTACCTACCTCAAAAGGAAAAAAAACGAACCTTGAGATGACTTAGTTACTGTTTGTCTGTTAAGATTTGTTTTCTTAGGAACAGGTAGCGATATCAACTTTTAAAATAGTGGGATTGGCAGATATAGTTATTGACGGACGGACCAACTCGCCTGTCCAATTTAAAACCCTAGTGTAATCTGCCATGCTGCCATGGCTGCCATGTTTACAAAACTACTGTAGGTATTTGCATATTTCGACGAATTTTTGACGAAGACGTACCTAAACGAATAGAAAAAAACGAATAATTTATAACAAATAGAAAAAAAATACCACATTGAAATTTTTTTTGCGTCCTTCGCAAACAAACAGACGAGATTTAAAAAAAACCCATTTTTTTTTTCAACAACTCAAATGTACAGACAGCTCATTTACCATTTTTTAATCGTATAGAAATCCAATCCATACTTGCTTCACCTAGCACACTTGCGGGTAGGTATAATCTGTGAAAAAAAAACAGCTCTACCCATCATCACAAGGAACCCTTATTTCGAATTAATTCTATGGAATGTGGCCTGTCGCCAGTTATGCCCGAGCACGCATGCATCACATGATTTATGCAGGTGTAGAACAAGCACACAACTTTTTTAAACTACCCCCTGACTGCCAAAGAAAAGCCGTGCCTCAAAGAGCACGTTGCGCTCGGTTGCCATACTTGCATCTATGGCAGTCATGGTAGGCAGTCAGTAATAGCAGGTAGTTGGAGCCCTAAAAAGTCCAACAAACTGGTCTAATTACAGAACTTCGATATCGCCAATGGGTCCTGGACACAGAACAGTTGAAACGTCGCTTTACGGAACATATCGAAGCCGCTTCGTAATATAAGACTGAAAAACTATACCGACATATTATGTACCTACCTAGTTATGTTTATTAATGTGCCTAACTACTTAACTGTAAGAGTTCCATTATTTTCTTCTCAAGTGAGTGTCATTGGTTTGAAGTTAAGTTAAGTTATGAAGATCTAAGTAATATATTTGAGTCAGGAAAACATAAAGAGAGAGAGAGAGAGAGAGAAAATCAAATCAATACAAAGAATTACGTTATGCAAGGGCGCAGTTTCGATTCTGCACGAGGGTTAAGGTTCGCTTGTTATCAAAGCGGGAAATGCCGGGAACGGGTTGGCAGATGATAACTTATGAGTTAAAGTGCTTCAGTGTTTCGTCATAGTACAATTATGTTTATTCTGTGGTTTCGTCCTAAGACCGTTCGTCCCGAAAGGGAGCAAATTACAGTATAACATTTGAAGAAAAAAAACAAGTATTCTCGCAGTAATTCGTTTTGTTGATTTATTTTCTAATGCTTTATTACATTAAATAAGTCTTTATTTATACCTTAATTCCTGAAGATTTCCACCTCTAGTGTGTCTGTTACATGGACTTTAATGATAAAATTTCTGTCAACATGTTTACGTAGTTAATATTAGGCATTTATCGGGTGTTTATTATTTATGCCCAAAATGTCAGGACATAGACGCATGACCCATCTGTATATAAATGGGGTTTCGCTCGGCGTAAATCAGGCGGATTGAATAAATGCCCGATTGTATTATAGCCGCGTAGCTGATAGATAATAGTACTGATTTTGCATTTAGCTTAAATGCAGTAAGTCACACTGTCTATTATGTAATAAATAAATGACTAGTCTTTAGTCATCTGTAACTTAACTGTTTAGGTACCTATTAAGTTATCTGTGTTATAAATGTCATAATTAGCCGCCCGTTCGCGTTCGTACAATGTGGAGGACATGACACGGCTAGCTCATGTTTACAGCGGAAACGTCGTCAAAACATTACGTCAATTAATTATCAACTAACCAAAAGAAAACTTTACCTACACAAACACAATAACTTCTATGTACTCGTAGCTTGTCAGAATAAAATTTTATACCACTTAGGTGGCAGACAAGCACACGGCCTACCTGATGGAAAACAGTCACCGTGGCCTATGGACTTGTGCAAACTAGGGGCAATTGCAAGCATAATTTATGCATGGAATAAAATTGGAATTTAAATTTGGAACGGGACACAAAAGGTGCAGCATGTCGGCAATATCGGTTATCTAGGCCCGAATACATGACGATGATGATGCACCAATGGCGCAATCCGAAGAGCATCTCAAGTGCACGCTTGAGACATATCTCAGAGGTAAGTGTCATTTTATTAATTACGGGCCCCAGTGGGCCCTAGTTTGTGGTCTTAAATCGTCCGTTTTATTGTTGCATATAGCCAGTTTAGTAGAAATTAACACTCTACTACTACATAGAAAAATAGTTTAGTCATTTTTTTTCAAAAAATGACGTGTGCACATAAACCACACACGATATGATGGAAGTAAACATAGCACAATACTCAATTTAGATTTGATATAACAATTTTGAAAGAGAAGCATGAAGATCGTAAATCTTAATGGTAAAATGTTATTAATGATTTTAATTCCGTAAAAGGTGTAATTATTGAGTTGTTTTGACCTCGAGTCTGGTTTGAGGTCACGATAGCGACTTTACGACTACCTACTAGTTAATAATCATAATTTTTTTCAACGGTGCTGAAATAAATATCTCTTTAATAATTAACATTGTTTTCTTATTCCTTAGCAAGAAGCAAATCTAGTAAACACTGTAAAAACTGTCGTTACCGAGACTTCGTCTGCTTTTAACATTTTTTTTTTATTTCATGGATTTTTTTTGTTTATGCGCAGAACATTGATTGTTTTTCTAATATAAAAGTATCCTAAGCTATATCAGTTATCAGTCCGCCAGCGAAAATTTCGTCAAAATCGGCCTAGCCCCTTCGGAAATTAGTCGGAAAGAAAGGCAATTTTTTATGTATAATAAAATAATTTTGTGAAATTTTGATGACTCACAATACGGGTTTAAACCTACATGGTTTTTGTTGCTAATATTGTTTGATAATTAATGTTTTTATTCATAATTTAAAAAAAAATGGAACAGACACTTCAAAATTGTATAAAAAAAAATTCTAAGAGTTACACAGTACTTATCCTAAAAACATACACCGTGTGCCGATACAGGGTCGAGTCACAATACTGTAAAGATACATTTATACCGTGATTCATAATATACATATGTTCAAAGTTATCCTTTTATCATATTAAATGACTCACAATGTGCATTCAAATCAACCAATTTCAACAGTAAATCTAATTTATATTCGTGATGAGTACGTGACCAGTCAGCTAGGTAACTAATATTTCTTCAGAGATCGTAATGTTGCAATTTATTATCTGTTTCATTACATCACATTGAGAAGTTTATATTGACGTGTACGTTTATCTCGGTTATTAATGACTCTACGTCAATAACCGGTACTATACTGCACATTGCACATGCACTAATTATCGTACATTTCTTTTCGGAGTGACAATATAAAAACTATTGCGAATGTATAGCTACTCAAGTAAACAATATCCTAAAATACTTATGTAGGTAATACTTATGTACCTAACAATGCAACCGTTATTATATATATAAACAAAAAAGTACCTATTTATCCTTTGATCATTATTTTTGAAGGGAAATATATCTTAGAAAGAGATTAAGGGCAAGCTTCGACCAAGAAATTGAAATACTTACTTGGTCGAAGAGGGCAAGTACCTTAGTCGCTTACGCTACGGATGTAGTTACGGCGTTTAGTAAGGAAAAAAATTGTATCTGAATTGTCTACTTTTTTCTATAATACCTAGAGTAAATTTTTTAAAGTTGAAATTATGAAAGCTTGTATATACTTATATTATGTAAGTTAATTCTCTATGCATTAGGTATACTTAGAAATTTATTTTTTTATTCGCTTCAAAAATACCTACAAAATGCTTAAAAAAAAAAATACGGTCATTTCGGGTAAACATTTTATACCGCATCAAATACATTTATAATTAATGGTAATGATATGATAATCGATATATCTTCTTTTAGATTTTATGCCTTTTCATCAAGATAGGGTTATTTGACCTTAGTTCGGAAAATAATTTGCTAAGCTATCAGTTACAGTACTGCAAAAAAGACTTTTTTTGAGTTACCGTGTTATTGCTTAAGAGTATTCTTCCAATGAAACCATATAAGCAGTAGGTACCTACTTCAGTTACTATGCATGTAGTTTTAATACACAAGTTCACATAAAGTAAACACAACTTGAATATTATGTTTACACAAATAAGTGACAAATCATTCGGAACAGCCAATTAACGATAGTAAGAGTGACCCACGCAGTTATCCGTCCGTACAGCTGTCACAGGCATCCGGCGTATTTTTAGTCTATTATTCTAGTAATGCGGTTTATGGTTACCTCGTATGGGGAACGGCTTCGTCATAATCGTCTCCGTAGTCGGCGGCAGGAGCCGCTGCGTCTCTGGAGACATGACACTTGGACACAAATTCAACTCGTGTTTTTTACTATCACTGTTTTTGTTAACGCCACCGCGTAAACGCAACGACGGAGATCCATTTTGTACGTCCATCTGCGTGAGCTATTCAAGCATGACTGAACGCAGTGAACGCGATCGCGGACGAGCGGACAGCAGACTCGCGCCCCGCGTGCGCTACAGCTGATTGCATACCGCTAGGGCGCGGCAGAGATAGCAATAGATTTTTGTATCGCTACACTATAGCTGTCTCTTTCGTGTACTACACCATCACACTCATCTACATTCAAGTGCAAGGGCAATGGGATGAAATCTCCGCATTCACGCGACGAGTACATCTTTCGCCTAGTACGTCACACTCTCTACTACTTTTGGGCACATTGCCATCAGACAAATAGACGAATGTAAACATTTTCGACGTTCAATAAAATTCTAGTCTGGGCTAGATAATTAAATTCTTGATATAAAATCGACGTAATTCGTGACGTTCTTCGACGGAAATTCCATTTTTTGTGTTAATATTATGTGCTTACTGAGTTATAACCAAGTAATTACCACAATATAGCAAATACTTTCATCAGAAGGATGCCCGTCAAATATATGTTTACAGATATTATCCGCGGTGGTAGCGTAAGGGCGGCGTTGGACTTGTAATTAAGAGATTACGGGTTCAAACCTTATTTCGCAGGTAATATCGGTGTTTCGATCGATATGAAATGAACCCTCTTCTAACGCAAATGTCTGGTTGTAAGCATACGAACTGAGGATATCAAGTTTGTTTGCATAAAAAATTTAGCCTATTAGTATGATTTACAAGAACGACGCGACGGTCTTATTGTATTTGTGTGTACAGTAGTACACAGTAGGTACATACAGAAAAATCAATATTTTGCATTTTTGTTATTATCACTTCTACGAGCGAGAACAAAAAGCAATAAATATATTTGCTGCACTTATGGGTTTTTTTCCTGAAATAGAATACAATGACACATTATGTGCCTACTTTATAAGTAGGTACTTATATTGAGTTGGAATGGAATTGTCGCCTGTAATCAAATTGAGGGTAAGTGCAAAAAATACAAGCTAGAAAATAAGTAAAAGTTTACCTAAAAGATTTTGATGTCCCCTATGAAGCCGCGATGCAGTAAAAACATCGACTATATCAAGGTAGGTATATCAACAAATAAATAGTGTAGTTTTGAACGTAGATTTCGGTAATGATAATATAATAAGTCATTTTGGAATTATTTTAAGTTGTGTGAATCTTTAACTAGGTGTGCTAAATATGTGCATCACTGGTTTTCGGATGGCACCAAGTAGAATGGATTTTTGACGGTGAGAACTACCTACATCGTTTTGACCAATCTTGGCGGTGGTGTAGAACTAATTCTGTGGTGGTGGTAACATAACAAGCTTTCGTAGTTGCTTCCTACCTACCGTAATAAGTACCTAATAACTGCGACACATTGGATAATAGCAATAATAGTGCAATAATAATCTTTGACTGACTAAAGATTATTGCAAGAAACCGATTTTGTATTACACAATGTGAATATACATTTTTGAAACTCTTGTAAAATTTACTATATAAATTCTAAAATAGGTACTTACTACGAGTATAAAAAATTATTTCAACAGCCAGAACGGGACTTACCCGCGGTTGTTTCTAACATAGGGGAGCGAGTTAACGTTTGTTTTATTATTCAGCCTATATACCTACCTACCTAATATCTTTATTTCTCAAAATGTTACAACAAGGTACGCAAAAAGGTAGTATAACAGTTAGTTTAATAATAGTAGTTTAATAATAATACAGGAGTTTTCAAAATAGAAATAATGTGATGGTTGGGAGGTCAGAGGGCAGTCGCTCTCGTAAAAGTTAATGCCCACTTTAGAAGAAGGAAGATCGCTAGGAGGATGATGATCTGATTTTCTGCGACTGTTGCTTTTAGTTGAACATCTTAAATAGTTACCACACAATAATTTTGCCTGGAGGTGATGGAATAGGGATTCAGGAAGGCGACCCCCGGGGTCCAAAATGGGAGCTATGATGATGAAGATAATACTATTGCAACATTAAACTCAAGATTTCGTTCAACTCTGATTCACAGTTTCTAAATTACCAGTCCGAATTTCTATTCGGGGATTCCCTAAGTTTCTCGCACCGAATCACCTGACTTTTATAGACCTAATAGACCTTCATTGTCTAGTCTAGCAAAACAATTTGATATCTAAGTACCTATTAGACTTTGGCTATCTAATCTATGGTTTAGTGCACGAAAATAAGTACGTAGGTAGTACACGATAATAAAGCATCCAATAAGTAAGTATACTTACTTAACTTAAGGCACTTCTGATTTTTTTTTTCTAAAATTACCTATCTTTTTGCAACTCAGTGTAAGTAGGGCACGCGTAGAATGGAGACCGCGAGTCGGCGAAAGGAAGGTGGGACGCCCCCCAGCTAGATGGAGATAGGACTAACAATCTCAAAAAGGTAGCTGGGATGGACTGGATGCGGAAGGCAGAGAATCGAGTGGTATAGCGCACATTGGGAGAGGCCTATGTCCAGCAGTGGACGTCGATACGCTAATTGATGGATTAATTGATAGTAGGGAGCACCGTGTTTGCAGCGAAAAGATCCGTCTTAGAGGAATGACTGGAGAGATGCCACGGTAGTCTCCTACCGTTCGACGTAGGACTTTTTTGTAGTCGAACGTCCGCATTCACTCACCTGGTGGTAAGTGTATTGTGGTCGACGATGGAGCACGCTTGTCTAGTAGGTAGCAACCTATTCATTTTTGACTTGAAGACTCCCAGGTTTTCCGAAAACACAGTCACCGTCACCTCACCGGGCTTGGCAGTTTTGGTGAGTTCCTGCATCTTATAGGTACGTTACTAGTACTATTATATATTCTGTGGTATAGGGCAAGAGCCAACGGCCGTGTGTCACTTCTGCCAGGGCTGTTGCGTGGACACACGGCTACATTTTAGACCGAGATATTTATTATAAGTGAGTAGGAATATCGCGGTCCAATGTTTTCAAATCATCATTCATAATTCATCAAATCCAATTGCCTTTGTTGGGTTGGGGGTCTTTTTTTCTTTGTCTACACACTCCGACACACTGGATGTTACCTACCATTGATGTTTGAGTTGGATAGTTAATGTCATTTAGTTTGCGCTATGATCGTGTCTAAAAATTGTAATGTTTTATTAAATTGATTTGAGTTCAAAGGACGCGACGCCTTAAAGACAATTCCTCTTTTTATACGTCTCGGTTAAACCTCTGAAATGGTTGTTTATATGTCGCCATTATTTTTTTATCTCTTTTAATAAAAGGCTTAGTCCACGAAGCGTTAAATACCTATTTACAGTTCCTGTTTATAACTGTGTAAATCATTGTTTCAATGGGCGCATGATATCATTATGGGACTACCCGAAATTAGAAGTTATCCTTACGGGGAAGTCCCTGATTTTCACGTACCAGAAAACAGCAACCGAATAAATTAGTTTCTTGGACAGTGGTTGATGCTGGTTAGTAGGTATTATGTAGTCACAGTTCTTTTTCATCCAAGCGCTAGTCCCGGTTACATCTACAGCGCTTTAGAGCGTGGAGTCCGCTCGCTAAACCGCTCCTTCCTTACACAATTTGGTTCCTTTTGGGCTTTTACGGGAGCAGCTGTACCGACGTCTGTCTTGGCTGGTCCACGAAGATCTTGTTTGGGTACTTGGTATATTGAACTAAATAACATTAAGTACCTACCTAGGACATAATATATTTGTTAAAACTACAAGTTCGGTCCTACCCACTGAGGTTTCACCCTTAATTCGATGCAAGCAACCCCATCCAGGCCCAACGGTCCGGCACCCCTTTCCCAGCGCAGCGTTGCGAATGGAACTTGGAATTCCTAATTATAATATTTCTCTACTAGCTGTTGCCCGCGGCTCCGCCCGCTGGATGTTGGTTATCGCGTGGATGTCAGTTATCGCGACCAAACAACTATGTTCATTCTCGAGGTCTAATCTACTCCTATACCAAATTTCATCAAAATCGCTTCAGCGGTTCAGGCGTGAAAGCGTAACAGACAGACAGACAGACAGAGTTACTTTCGCATTTATAATATTAGTATGGATGTAAATGACATCTTCTTCTAGCGTATCGATGGCGTTTCTACACTCAGATATTGTTTTCCCAGTCTGCTCGCATGAGTCTCTCTGATATGCATGTATTTGGGCATGCAGCACACGTTATTACGTGGGCTATAGTCTGCGGGGTAACTCCACATTCGCACCGCCACGCAGGTCTGCAACATCCCACCTAGACCGATTTTATTTACTTTTTACTTACTTACCACTACTACCTTGGTATAAAAAACTACTTTAAGTGACATGAAAGATCATTACTGCTGACTCCATAGCTCATTCGTCAACTGGCTCACGTGGAATTCGCTCGATTGAGCGAGTTGGCGACGATGGCGTCTTATTTACACAATTGCACAATGAAATATAGGAGGTAGGACACGACGGGGGTGCGGGCCGGAACCTCCACGTGGTGCACCTGGGCAACGGAGGCGAGCAGTGCCTCCCACTTGCCACGGGAGATGCTGCTGCCTGCGGCCAATCCGGCCGGGTTGGAGTGGCCCTCTAGAGGGCTGCTCCGAGGCTCTCTACGTGTCCCTCTGACTAGCAGATGGCACAGTGGGGAGCGAGCGGGGGGTGAGCTGATTGTCTGCGCGCCGACGGTTGGGTGACAGGACGGCCTCCTGTCACCCTACACGCCACCGTCGGTGAAGTGGCGCGATGCTCGCCCCACCCCCCCTCCCTCTTCGGGGGGTTGAGGGGGCCATCTTAAAACCGTAGATGGCCCGGGGTCAGCTGGGGTGCGAGGGATATGCCCATTGGGTAACATTACACCCCGGTTACAAGGCCCGAGACGGCGTGCGGTTTCGGTTCGATCCCAACATAACCACCCCCGATGGCCGACGGGGGTGGTATCCATGGGGATTTCCGCACGATAAAAAAAAAAGGTAGGACACGACGGTATCTCCTGTCCGAAATGAGCTGTCGGACTGGGGTAGTACCTCCGCCCTACAGAACACCGCGGCCATAATAACCATCGAGTTGTGTTCCCGCCGGTAAGTAGGGTAGCCAGAGCTCACTGTAACCCTCCTCCTTTCATCCCTTCCTAGCCTCCCCATCCCTTCCCAACCCTCCCCCCTTCCCTTAAGGGTAGGCAGCGCGTGTGTGACACCCTTAGTGTTGCACACGTTCATAGGCCACGGTGACCGCTTCCCATCAGGTGGGCCGTGTGCTTGTCTGCCACCTAAGACGTATAAAAATGAAAAAATAGGCCTGCCGTCTGTCTTTTGTTTAATAGGTACATTGCTCAATCTTGTTAATTATATATTGAGATATATCTACTTATAGGAAGATTTTGCATTACACATCTTGTTAAAAACAAACAAAAGAATTCAGCGAAAAACATCTCTGGTTTAACTATAAATAAATATTGATAATGTCCTCTTCATCCGGCGCGAACTCTGAGTCAACGTGGGATTCACCAGATATTTCACTTGTATAAACGAATTAGGTGATTCCCCATCGACAGTCTTGGAATTTGGTTAGAGATAGAATAAATCCTTAGTGGTCGACTTGGGGATTTGTACGATAATCGGCGATAAACCACTGTCTCCTTGAACCGCCGATCGTTGCGCGATAACAATACTATGTAGCAATGTTACTTATTCACAAATTGTACGTTTCTTTGTTTTTAACTTGCAATAGTTTATTTATTTATTGTACTGGCTGACCCGTCTCGGTTTCGCCCTTGAAAGATTTTGTATAAAATATTCTAAGTAATAGCACCGTCATCTACGGGTCCAATAATAATGAACTTGGTGCAGTATGCTCTTTTTTTAATTCGTAATAGGCTCGTGTTTGACCACAATCTCACCTGTTGTAAGTGATGATGTGGTCGGCGGTGGAGCACGTTTGCCTAGAAGTAACCTGTTCACTCTAGACTTGAAGACTCCTCGGTTGTAGCTTTCTGGACATACAGACTCGGGTATCGGACGCCCGCGATTCCCAACTCTGTTGGGGTCGGCTTTTCAGTCTAACTACGAGACGGCCTGCTTCGATATTTTCTGTGAAGCAATTGCTTTAAGAAGTTTTTTTTATATCTGTCACCTCAACTTCACCTCGCCTGAAGCTAAAGGTAAAGTCTTAGGAAGTTCTGTAGTTAGACCAATTGCCGGAATTTTTAATGCTCCTACTACCCGTAACGACTGCCATAGGTAGATGTTCGTATGGCAACCGGGCTTAACGTGCTCTCCGAGGCACGGATAAACCCAGCAACCTGCACGTTGCACGTCTGTAGCGTTGTAATATACCTACGCGTCGGTCATGGACCTATGCCTCATCACTGTGTTTCCTAGTAGTAAAACAATGGACAGTTCTATGAAGCAATATAAATATACATTATACCTAGCAGCTGTATTGCCTGTTCTGCGAACAGTGCTTCGCATCAAGCTGACATTGTTGAGTGCGTGAGCCGTCCATAATGACTTAATGTATTGTTTACTTCTTTGTAGGCTGAAGAAACTGTAAAAAATATTGTACTTATAACAATTGATATTTTTTTTATTGTTAGGTATTACAAAGAAATCTTGACAAAAAACAATTAACAACAAAATAACAATTAAAAAAGTCATCGGATAACATGATGTGCATTATTATCGCTGATATACTTACAATATACAGTTATGTAAAATATACTGCGTTTATAAAAGAGTAATATACAGCTGTTTGCACTCCCATTGTTGTATTTTTTTTGTTTCGTATGAGGGTGACACCTCAGTCTTGAATGTGCTGTTCTGTATAGGAAAGGAGAGGGTGGGACTAATTGGAAGAGTTCATCGGAACACTCGTCACGGTGACTTCAGGACTTATTAATTCAAAAGAAGGACATTCGGGTCCAATGATTTTTTTTCTTAATACTACGTAGGTGGCAGACAAGCGCACGGCCTACCTGATGGGAAGTGTTCACCGTGGCCTATTGGCGTGTATAACATCAGAGATGTCACACTCGCGCTGCCGTCCCTGGAGGGGGGGTGGGGGGTTTGAACCATCCCCAGTAGATGGGTTCTTTAACGGACGTTAAGGATCGCATCTACTGGGGATGTCTATCATCATAGGCATGAGTCAGAGCCTCTGCGGAACGGTTAGATTTAAAAAATGTCACATTTTAACGAAATTTTCACTCTTGCGCTATTGAATGTCATAAACTCATAAACTCACGCCTATATCCCCGAAGGGGTAGGCAGAGGTGCTAGCACCCACATTTCGCCAGTTTATGTTTAGGTCCCCCTTTTACAATGGGTTTCATCCTACTATAAATTTATTTTACTTTTTACCATTTTCAAAGCTATCGGCACGGCACTGGTCTAAACTAAATGTCATACCTGTCAAAAGAAACCCAAAGCCGTGCAAACAACGTTAGTTTGGTTCATAAATCGATAAGTGACATCTAGCGACAGTTAACTACATGAATAGAGCGGAAAGATGGCGCCTATTATTTCATATTCATATGGCCCGTTAACTTTTACTTAACTTAAACTCACTTAAAATTCCTGCTTAAAATGCAGTAACTTACAAAAATATGAAACTATAATTGAATACTGAATACCTATTGGGTACTCCATGAAGCTATAGATAAACATGGAGGCCTCACTTCCAATACCTACTTGATGCTCAGTCTGTATTTACTATCTTGCTCTCTGTGGGCCGACTTCTCTTTCTAAGTATGATAACCTTTTAGGCAAGAAATCACCATTTAAACAAGTTTAAACACTTACGCGTGGAATTTTATATCACATCCTTGACGCCACGTAATACCGCAACCACGCACTATACAATTTTGCACCATTTTTTGAGTTTATACTTATAATTAACTTTAAATATGTTAAAAACCAAAACAATAATAAACAACCGCCATATTGTTTATTGATAGTTGACATGTAGTACCTTACAGTACATTACGTACTGAATCCATAGACAATGGGAAATTAATTCACTGATTTCCTGATTCAACAACCCAATCATGCATAATAAATGGCATATAATTTTTCAATTTCCACATTAATAATCGTAGTCGAACTATAGAGTTATTTATAAATCATTTTACTTGCATTTTTGGTTAGTATGGTCTATTTCTATAATTTACTAGGAGATACTAATAAGAAGATAGCAACATTGTACAAATACACGAAAGAGAAGTCGGCCCACAGAGAGTGAGATACAGACATGTAGGTATTTGGAACAAGCTGTTCTTCCCGGTTTGGCCTCCATGTTTATCTATAGCTTCATGGGGTACTCTGATACCAATGTCATACCTGTCAAAAGAAACCCAAAGCCGTGCAAACAACGTTAGTTGGTTCATAAATCGATAAGTGTCATCTAGCGACAGTCAACGACATGAATAAAGCGGAAAGATGGCGCCTATTATTTCATACGGGCCCGTACGGCCTCGATTCTGCTAAAGGCACTGTAATACCGTCCATTGACAGACTTTATGCTATTTAATTATTAGAATTTACCGTTATACAGTTAAAGTCTAAAACAAATGAAAAGAATTCATTTAACTTTTTCTTTCGCTGTACAAAATATCATTTGAGTTTAGACTTTAACCGGATACCAATAAAGTCTACAATTAAATGGTATTGTTTAGAATGTCAGTGGTATTACAGTGGTTTGCCTTTAGCAGAATCGAGGCCCGGTCACAATAATGTTCTGAGGGAAAATAAAGTTATTCTTCACTATTACAATTCGAAATATTGGTTAGTATATTTATTACTAGCCTATGCCCGCGATTCCGGCCGAGTGTACATCGGTTTTCGCGTTTTAGCGCGGCGCTCTAATCGATCTATTACCACTATGTCAGGCGTATTGGCAACAATAGTCCAGTCAGTGATAATAGATCGATCCCAGTCTGTACAATGTGACACGACCATCTTCAAGAACTGGGTCGGGCACACGCACATACCTACAACGGTAACCTCCGATTCCACAAGGTTATATTTAAGAGCAAGTTGCTCTTAAATATGACCTTGTGGAATGGAGACAATCCTGGCCACTTGGTTGTGTCTGTGCAGATACTCACTGTTGGCAAGACGAGAACAACCAGAAATTTATGACAGCAGTTACTTAATTATCATGAAATTAAAAGTAAATGTTCCGAGAAATTAGTCTGCGAAGTTGACCGAAAAAGTTTGCTACAAATTCTTTAGATTCGGGACCGAATAAAGAAAAAAATATTTTTGTGCATTTGGAAAAGAATGTTATTATTCGAATTTCGAATCTTATTTTTACCACAATCCACACCTAGTACCAGCTGAAATTAGATCAAGCCTACGGTTTTGGTGTTTCACTTGTTGGTCTAGCTTTAGTGGTGAACACACAAAACAGATGTAGTGCATGCGATGGTAGTGCATGCGACTGTTACGCAGGGGGCGCGGGTTCGATTCCCGCTCAGTGCAAATATTTGTATGCATGAATATG
This sequence comes from Lithosia quadra, assembly GCA_963576445.1. Lineage (NCBI taxonomy): Eukaryota > Metazoa > Arthropoda > Insecta > Lepidoptera > Erebidae > Lithosia > Lithosia quadra. The sequence continues at coordinate 1,612,507 of OY754883.1, forward strand.
TCTATTTGCATTGGTCTGGGTGTTTCTATGTATGATAAGTATGTATTTCCCAAAAAAAATAGTATATAAGTATGTTTATCAGCATTCTAGAACCCATAACACAAGCTAGTTAAACTATGCTTACTTTGGGTCTAGGGAGAGCGCTGTGTAGAATGTCGTAGAATATTTATTTATTTATTTATTTATTTATGTAACCGATGCGTTAGGTATATGTATTTCTATTGTCATAATGAAATGGTTTAAAAGATTTCAATGTTCAATATTTATGGAGCTACATAATATCGATAATATGCTTGTTAATATGTAGTAAAAGTTAATAATAATAATAAAGCGCGGATTGCTGTCAACCGCCAATTATGTGGGATTTAATATAAGTAGGTTGAATGTCTAAGCCGGATTGTGTAAGATTCAAATTCGCGGATACGGAAGTGGATAGGGACCATTCGTGTCAAAATCCGCGAATATGGAACGGACGTGCGATGTGCGTGTGCCCTTGAACCGACGACGTGCGACAGTCTATCGATGCTCTGCGTTTGTGATGCGACATTTTATTTTACTAGCTGTGCCTGCGTCTTCGCCCGCGTGGATTTAGATTTCTAGTTTTAATTTTTTTTGCGTGGATCTAATTATTTTTCCATAATTAAGGTAGCCTATGTTACTATTTACCTATCTGCCAGCGAAAGTCCCGTCCAAATGGTCTAAGCCGTTCCAGAGATTGTTTTTATTGGTAATAGCGAGCCTATTAACTACCAATAAAAAAAATTTTCTGGAACGTTAAGATCACAATCTCACCTGTTGGTAAGTGATGATGGGGTCGACGGTGGAGCACGCTTGCCTAGAAGTAACCAATTCACTCTAGACTTGAAGACTCCCAGGTTGTAGCTTTCCGGAAATACAGAATCAGGCAGGACATTCTACTCTTTAGCAGTACGTACTACGTACGATGAACGTACCTACTGCCAAAACGTTTTGTGCGTATGAGTGATTTCAAACAGCTCGAAAGACATATAGAAAAAAAAAGTTTTTTTGTTGTACTTATTTATACACCTGCAACAAGATCTGCAAGGCCCATGCTAACTTCACCTTCCTACAAGCTTGTACACCTCTTCTGATTGATGGACGATTCGAGACTCACGCGCAAACTTCTCTCAGAATTCGGACTGAACCGGAGTCAGACGAGATTTTTTTATTTCGGATAGTCGCGGGTACGGTTATCCGGCACATCACTAGTTGCTATCATGCCGTGCATCTTAAATTACCATAGGTACTGTCAAGGCCGAAGACATTGATATACTCGTGCCTTCAAAACATAAAACAACAGTTTCATTGAAAACCTTTTCATATTGATGCCGGTTAACATGGAAATGCCAAGAAATAAATTAACGTTTTATGGTTATCATAACCTTGCGGACGTGGTTCTACTCGCGTGCTGTTATTGCGCAGGGTTGCTAGATCGAGTTTCCGTATTACCCCCATAATAAAAAGTTCACATCCCAAATAATACCTATATTTTGCCACTTTTACTCGCCGATTTTTCAAATAGCAAATACTAATTAAAAATAATGTTAATTTTAAGAATATTAGACAAAAATATTTCATTAGTATTATGAATCCTATTAAATACTAGGTAAGTACTAACACTTCTTTCACACCTCTTTGTTCAAAGTAATCATATAAATATAGGTCGTTATTATAATTAGCAGTTTACCATAACGTAATAAATATTTCAGCATATTTGAACTATGTTCTCCACAAAACAAATCTTTTAGAAATATATTTTACCTACCTACCTACTTTTCATTCCACAAAAACAATATTTTTTCCCAAATTCGCGGAGTTACCCCCCAACCTACCAACCCTGTTTTCGCGGTACCTGGCGACGACCACGTATTGAACAAGCAGCTGTTACCCAACCTCGATCCTAGAAAGGATTCCATTGGCACACTTCTTGCCGGCTATACGTGACTTAAGACGCGTCCGAGTCGAGGTATTATTCAATAAGTGACTGCTTACAGGGTCTTTCTATATTTCTCGGGGTATTATAAGTGGTTTTCTCTTTACAACGGGATATTTTTCGCCTTTAACTCTTATTTTGGGTGTATAATTTAGGATAGAAAGTTTACCCAACTTTTATATTATACTGTGGTAACTTTACACGCGTTTTTTATGGTGTAAGTATGGTCCAGTAATTGCAGGTACCTTTAAATTTAGTAACTTATCTGTGGTTGTAATGCAATAATTAGATATCATTTTAATTCTCATTGTCACTACTAATACGTTCATTAGTTTTCATGACTTGTCTATAAAAATGTGTTTCGAATTTGAAACCATTCACAATATAACCATTTTCACGTTTTGATATCAGATTTCATTTAAAATTACGGTAATCCCTTAACGTGAAGCATTAGTTATTCATCTATCTAAAAGCATTCTAAGCACTACAAGTTTGGGGTTATATTATTACCATAAAACTCAATACAGATACAATACAACTATGTTTTACCAGCAACAGTAAATAATAACACAATTCAGACGAAACACCTACGCTTCCTTTCTTAAATAGCATATACTTTAAGTCTAAGTATTAAGAAGATTAATTAAGTAGGTACTTAAGTAATTTTATCTTTTTACAATTTCTGCAAACAAATCAGTCTATATATACATAAACTAATTATTTTCAAATGAGTTACGAATAATCGGAATACTATTCGTGGTTGTAAGACGAAAAAAAGCGCAATTATTAACGTGAATTGCTGAAATCAGTCCGTATATAAAATCACCTAGATTCAACCTAATATCAATTCAAAATGAACATGTTTCAATCATTCCTAAACTCCATACCGAGAAACCGGTCTGAACACGTGAACGAGTTAGAAATTCCGGAGGTAACTCTCGAACCTTACGTTTGGACGGACCTGGAGGAGTCATTTTCGGTGAAGAGTGACAGCATAGTCCCGGAGAGCACGGACGATGACAGGGCGACCCTCAGTACAGACACCAGTCTACCGCTGTCCAGGGCAATGACTGATTCGGAGATAGATTATGGAATGTTTAGGAGGGTAAGTGATATTTTTGTAAATATTAGTAACCCCCGGCGTGTGAGGAAATTCTTTTTGGCTCACCTTACACTACACCCCGGTGTTTAAGGATACGATACAGCGTACGGTTTTAGTCGGTTCCAGTACGACATAACCAACCCCGCTGACCGCGGAGATGTTATCCGTGGCATTTCCGCATGAAAAAAAGGATATTAATAACCTCGTTTATCGATTGAACCCCGCTGGATGGAAAGAACGAGTTGGAGTGTCTCTTTCAAGCCAGCCTTTTTTTCTTATCGTGCGGAAATCCCCATGGATACCACCCCCGTCGGCCATCGGGGGTGGTTATGTCGGGATCGAACCGACTAAAACGGCATGCCGTCTCGGGTTTTAATTACCGGAGTGTAAGGTTACCCAATAGGCATATCCCTCGCACCCCAGCTGACCCTGAGCCATCTACGGTTTTAAGATGACCCCTTCGACGAAAAAAAGGAGGGTGTAGTGTCTCTTTCAAGGCAGCCTGTCACTTCTCTAGACAGAGGCAATCATTTGCTTCTATCTTTAGGTACTCATTATTATAAGCGTCTTTCATATTTTTCATCAGTCTGCCAATTGTGTTTATACTCGTAGTACTCGAGTTAGAGTTATTAGGAAGATATGCCGAGATGGATTGGGCATGCAAAACGAACAGCTCTGTCAAAATAGAAGCTTATGTAAAAAGGCACCCGTCAGGATGACTGGACCAGACGAAATGTGTAGGTACATGATGAGACCATCTGCATTGTTTAATACCTTTTCGGTACTACGCAGCACCTAACTATATTGAAGTAAGGCACTAAATAGTACCTGTTCAAAAGGTATTAAGCTGTGCACACTGTGCCCAGGGCCTCGTTTGGTCTAGCCATCCTAACGGTCACCATAAATAGTGGTTATAGTGCTGAAGGGCTATTACAAATGAAAAGTCAAAAGATAACAACATTTCATCCATTGCTACAAAATGAATCCAGACCAAAAATTATGATTTCATGATTTTCTCATAAACGGTAACTTTTATTGTAAAAATAAATTTGTCAAAGTTAGTTATAGATCATGCAATTGGCTATAAAAATTGTATGATTTCTATTTTCCTACAAATTACCATTGTGGAGTTGTGGAGATATCGCGATATAGAAAAGTTGTAGGAATCGTATTATTAGGCAGGTACCATTGCCGTACCATTGCACATGGCGCATTTTTATTGTCAGCTAAATTTTCTGAATTATACGAGTAGCTAGCGAAGGGACTTTTGGCATTTATATTTACTAACTTTTGGTTTTATTTAACAAGTTTGTAACTAAGTAGACCAAATAAATAACAGCCCGCTGAGTTTCTTGCTGTAGTTTTTTCAAGACAGGATCGTGTTTCTAACCATGGCGCATGGGATCTACAAATGTTATTTAGTTATTTATTTTATTAATTCAGTTTTTTTGCCATAAGGCACGTAACCACACGTAACCTATCGTGTGCAATTCTGACTCAGTTGACCGGTTTTGACATTTAAATTGAGTAGCCTAATGGGTAAAATTGATTCAAAATACATTTCAGCTTCGGAGCCGAAGTTTCAGTGACCCATGGGATCACATGAAGGCAGCCATGGACGCCTTTCCACCCGACTATGTATTGGCTCTTCAAAGGTTTGATACTTCGTAACTACTTATATTTTGAAAGAAATTTTTAAGTAATTGCATGCTAACTATTCCCAATGATTTTCTGATCGGAAAAATGATCATCCAGGACGGGACTTGAACCCGTAACCAGTCCCTTACAGGGGGAATGTTCTGACCAACTGAGCTACCTGGACCCATCCTAGATGCTCGAAATTTTCCGATATATTGTACGGCTTATATTTTATAGGGATGTATGGAGTCCCATTAAAACCTTCAAAGCAGTACTATGCTAACCTCACATACGAGCTAGTCAAGTCTCTGGCGCAGGCTTAACTTTCGAAGTTTGAAGTTCGTTTTATTTCGTGGGCAAGATGATCTCCAGCTCAGTCGCTCAGTCGAAGCCAATATAAGCCGAATCAGGAGGAGTAGGCAAGCGGACTTCGGACTTAAGAATACAAGTTTTGAATGCAGCCGGAAATAAACCTCGGACAAGAACTAATAAGTGTTCAGGAGGAAATCTTATTTGAGTACCTAGATGTAGAAAGAAAGAAAGAGTAGACAGAAGAGGCTCTGTTTGTAGTCGTTCCCGTAAAGGTCTAAATGAACCAAAACAAAAAGGGGAAAAGAAACAAGTGAACCCTAGACTTCGAGCTAAAAGCCTTGGATGCAACTGGGAACAACGCAGAGATGATGATGGTGATTGAAAAAGATGAAAGAAACGAAAAATAAACACCTTGGGCTTGCGCCGACGAGGGATTTATATCCGTGGATTCTTTTGTCCTCTAAAATAGATCGCTTACAATTGAACATTTTGTACGCGGTTAAATATTAGTACATTTACACATATAGCTAAACGACTGCTAATATTGTCCAGAGCTAATTGGGGTCAACACTGCATCGGCGGCGTTATCATGTAAACAGAGGAACTGCACTTGGTACACTCTTATCTCACGCTGACGTGCTCCAATTAATATCTATCAAGAGTCAAGACCCTTATCGTACCTCTGGACCCGACCTTTGCCACTCATTTTCTTGATAATCTACTCCATTAGCTGTAAGAAATTTTTTGGCCTTCGGACTGTTGCCTCTTTTATTTGCCGCACCATAAAGACTTGGAATTCTTTACCAGCGCATGTGTTTCCTTCCTCCTATAGTCCCGCGGCCTATAAGCGGGGCGTGAAAAAGCATTTGATGAGACCTTCAAGCTGAGGGAATGGAACTGACTAAAACCGCACGGTGTTTCGTTACGTCGGCCTGGGTGGCCTGGGAATCTGGTGTGCACTAGATGGATTATATAAATAACCAAATCATTAGATACAACTTGGATCAAAATATTGCAACATGCAACGGAATTTTGTGTATGTTGTTTGTGACCACTTTTGTGCCAAATAAATTTTTCTTTTTTTCTTTCTAGATAGCAGTACCTATGTAGAATGTGCTACAATATTTACCTATTAAGGCTCTTCATCAATCACTAATGTCCAAAACATTCCAATCTATCCAAAGATTCCTAATGGTTGTGTGGAAGCGATAAAGCCGCACTTTGAACATTTCAATAAATTAATTAATTACTGTAAATTGTAAACATGGAGTTCAAATAGAGTGTTAATTATTTCTCCTATCGAACACTTCAAAATGCCTAGGTACCTCATGTGATAACGGATGCGGTCGATATGTCCATCCTAGGGCCCTATACCTTAAAATAACATTTATAAAATAAGTGATTTCGAAACATTGTTATAAAATTAAAAAAATAATTATTTAGTTTAAAACTCTTTAGAAACACTCATAGTTTGTCTTGTTTTGTTTTCAAATTCAATTTTTTTAATAACTTTATTAAAACGTAGATAGGGTTTCTTTTAGAAGATCATAAGTTATGGAGTACTATTTTTTTTTCTATTTTGCATTATACTTACATTACAACTACAATATACGAACATAATACATTTTTGTGGAACTTACCATAGTTGTTCTGCTATGCTCTTAAACCTTAAACAAAATAATGAACAAAACTTGACACATATACCTATTAAGTTTGGTCTTTCGGAATTATAAAATCTGTGCTACATCAATTAACTATACCTACTTATTTCAATGCACAAAAGATTTGAACTTAAATATTTTTTTATTTGCAATTAGATCACGTGATATGACACAATAATCAATACATACATACATACAAATCACGTCTTTTTCCCATTGGGGTAGGCAGAGACAACATCTTTCCATTTGCTACGATCTTGGCATACTCATTTCGCTTCTTCAACTATCATAAATGACAATAATCAAGTGTCTTGTTATTAACTGTTCATGTTTACCCGCATATTAGTCATCATCATCATCTCTTAGCATAGTCCTAGTCGCAATCAAGACCTCACCTCGAGTCCCAGGTCCGCTTTTCACCTAATGAACCACTTCGCACGATCTTGAACATCCATGGTAGGTAGTGAGACCATTGAGAGTGAGACACAATGGTATCTGCTACGACGCCTTCTACGGCGTAGGCGGTACGACCGAACATTTCTGTTACCCACGTAGCCGTAGTTACGAGGTGACCCTACATTTTGTCTACGATGTCATGGATATGAAAACTGCTACGGGTGCGGGAGTTTTTCACGCAATCCTTACGAATAAAGCCTGGGATACACTAGGGAACATTTTGTCCCGAAACACGACGCGCAACACTCAATTTACGTGACGCTGAAACGTTGCATAGTGTGCCGCAACATGACCCACAACACTGTACGTGACGCGGGGCATGTTGCTTGCTCCCGCCTCGAGAGCGAGCGCACGTGTCCCGCGTCAGTGTTGCGCCATTTGTTACCGAGTGTAGTCGCGTACGCAACGTGCCTTTCCGCATCCACCACCTTCTCTTTCTCTTACGTTTCAACACACTTGATATAATTACTATGTACGCAGCACTAATAGCCACAACCTCCTCGGGCGACATTTCTATAAACACTGAGAAGTGTGGTCGACAAAATGTTCCGCGACATGTATCTCGGCACATTCCACGTAGTTGTTGAGGAACATGTTCCGCAACATGTTGCTCCATTTGTCCCCTAGTGTATCCGTGGCTTCATTCCACACATTCATTGCAACATGTTTATCAAAGCCTGGGATACACTAGGGAACATTTTGTCCCGAAACACGACGCGCAACACTCAATTTACGTGACGCTGAAACGTTGCATAGTGTGCCGCAACATGACCCACAACACTGTAGGTACGTGACGCGGGGCATGTTGCTTGCTCCCGCCTCGAGAGCGAGCGCACGTGTCCCGCGTCAGTGTTGCGCCATTTGTTACCGAGTGTAGTCGCGTACGCAACGTGCCTTTCCGCATCCACCACCTTCTCTTTCTCTTACGTTTCAACACACTTGATATAATTACTATGTACGCAGCACTAATAGCCACAACCTCCTCGGGCGACATTTCTATAAACACTGAGAAGTGTGGTCGACAAAATGTTCCGCGACATGTATCTCGGCACATTCCACGTAGTTGTTGAGGAACATGTTCCGCAACATGTTGCTCCATTTGTCCCCTAGTGTATCCGTGGCTTAACGCAGCTTCTGTTTGTGTAACAGGTTTAATGATGTTTTTATAGAGGTTTATATATCCATACTAATATTATAATAGCGAAAGTAACTCTGTCTGTCTGTCTGTTACGCTTTACCGTCTGAACCGATTTTGATGAAATTTGGTGTAGGGGTAGATTGGATTAGACCTCGAGACATAGGCTATGTTTGGTCACGATAACCGACATCCACGCGGGTGAAGCCGCGGGCAAAAGCTAGTATGTTATAAAAGGCGTGTGCCCTTTCAATGTAATTGATATTTTGGGATCAACTTAGGTACGCCAATTAGCCTTATTGCGTCCTTGACATCGCAATCTATGTCACCCGTTGTGTGAAGTACAGTGCCTGTAGACAAAGCGACATTTTATTATTGAAATCGCTTCGTAGTAAATTGGTTTTAAGTAATAAATCAATATATCACTGCACCAAATTTCGGTCAGCTCAGTACAGCCGATTTTACGTGAACGAGTAACAAACATTTATACATCCATCCATACTCAAACATTCACGTTTATAATATCTAGTAGGAAGTAGGATACAAGACGTTACCACTAATAGAATTTCACTTTGTCTACCGGCAGATCTCAGATACTTAACCTGGTATTGCTTTACCACCTTAGTACTAAAACTTAAACCATCAGTTTCCAGGATCACCAGCCCAGTTCACCAGCGGATTTAGTAGCAACCTGCGCGAAGGAACGTATTCGGGCAAGAAACGACGTGTTATTGGCCAAGATGAGGAAGTACTTCAAGGATGACTGCTGTGTCTTCTCTCCCGACGACCCTGCGCTGCTGGCCCTGGAAGAAGCTGTAAATAATCTAGAACTAGATATTATTAAGGTAGATAGTTGGTAGGAAGTACGGAATATAAAGCCAATACGAAGTGCCTTTAAACCAATTAATTTTTCATTCAATTAATTAATCAATTCAATCAATTTTTTTTTTTTTATAAGAGGTAGACTAGGTCAAGTCAACCTCACCTATAAGCTGTTACACTTGCTGATTGACGGATGAGGCCCTGGCGGAGGCTTTCCCCTTAGGAGTGGGAGGTCAGACGGCAGTCGCTCTCATAAAAGAGAAGAAATAAACCGTTCCCAGGATCTGAAATGAAAGCTTCGGATGCAACTGGGATGATATGACACTGGCAGTTAGAACTTCTGAGAAGACTTCTGCCGTAAATGATGGTACATTTAAGGCTCGGCACAAACGGACCATCGACCACAGCCACCGATGGCCAGCGACAAGCAGTTAACACGAGTTTTCATACATTTCTAGAGGCCGCCACCGGCCACAATTGTGCGCCGTGTTTTAATTAACAAAATGTCGGTGGCCCGATTTCTATACTTATACTTTAATCATTGCCCACAACATAAGTATGGAAAGTGGGAGACGCCCAAGTTTTGATTATAATTTTGTCAACAGAAATCTAAAAGTAGATATTTGTCAGTTACTGGACATTATAACAGCATTGAAGCACATTATCGGTAGCTGTAGGGCATTTCTTCTTGATTTTATTATCCGTAGTAGAAAATAGTGCCTACCTAGAAGGGCTAGAAGCAATATACCCAATATCTCATCTTTTGCTATAGTTGTTGGTTTCATTCAAAAGTATACCTACTCGACGGTATTTGGGTGTTTATTACATCTCAGTCTACGCCCTCGGGGGTCCATAGGCGTGAGTATATAACTTGTCAAAGTGTCAGTGTAAGACTTACCTGACTAACAAAACCAAGCCGGTACATCTGCTGATCGTTGGGAAGTCAGACGGCAGTCACTCGAGTAAAAGCTGAAATTACCCATGTCGGGAAGAAATAGGAGTGGAGATGATGCTAGGATGCTGAGAGAAGTACGATATTTGCAGCACTTTTGAGGACAGCGTTACAGGAATGCAACATGGGTACTCTTACTTAACCTAAATATTTATTGTTTCACCCAACTTAGCCATTTGAAATATTCAACATTCCAACATAAAAATAGGTAGGTACAAACTCTGAGAACACTAGATTACTTATATTGATGGCCGCCCTTCTTTTCAGGCTCTTGACTCCGATTTGGATGGATGACCCTTAGATTACGCTTATTCACGATACTCATATTACTCAAAATACCGGTACCCCTATTATTCGTATTCTAGGAAGTACCGGTATCCATACTATTCATACTCAGATAAATACCCATATCGGTACTATTCATATTTGGACAAATATTTGAATTCATATTATGACAAGTACTCCTATTATTCGTATTTAGACAGATATCCATACTCGTATTATTCAGGAAAATACTCATATTTAGACAAGTATCCGTACTACTATTCGTATTCAGACAAATATCCATACTATTATTCACGATATTACCCGTATTATTCATACGCGGACAAATATACGCGTTTGTGTCCATATTATTCGGACAGGTATCCATATCGCCGTTTATACCGATCCTCATCAATAGGTTGACAAAATCATTTTTTATGCTAGCAACATTTTGTTAAAATGACTTCAAAAAAACTGAGCTGTTATGCAGTTCTATTTTCAAAAAATGATTATTGATTTCTAAATTTAAAACTACCGTCATAGAATATATAATAGAATGCACTATGCAGTACTTTTACTAACGCCCTCGGCATTACACGTCTTGTATTTTTCTTTAACGGAATTAAATTAAAATAAATTAAACTATTAATGCCCATTTTCTCATAAAGCTAATCCATTCTAGTAAATCTTTATACAGGTAAAGATTACCAGCAGTGGAAATCATATATTTTACACTGTTAACTCTTCCAACTAAGCGAAATGCTTAGCACGGAAAGAGTGCGTTCATAATGAACACAGTAGGACTTGAACAATATACCTACCCACGATCACATTGCACAAATCACCGTCCCTGCAACTCGTACATTCATCTCTCGTTCTTAAATCCCATAATCATTCGTCATCATCATCCACGGTACTCATGAGCTCATAATCGATTAGATGTTCACTTAAGGTGCCTTCACAGCTGATGGAACGTGAGGACAGCGAGACATCAGCGCCTGAATCGGCGCACATGGCCGACTCCTCGCCGCGATGTTGAACATCTCACATACATTGTAATACATTGCACTGATACACACGTACTGCTGTGTCCACCTCGTCAACGTTACATCCAGCGCAGGCAGCTCTGTTTAACAACGGGGATCGGGTCAGAAAATATGGCTGCGTAGCTCAACTTTTGGAAGAATTGAAGAATATTCTGCCGAAAATTTCTTCATTATACGCATATAAATTTTTCTTGCGGTGTACATACATTGCATTGACATAAATATACTGCAGTGTTCTAGTCATAAGTTCGTCCCGCACTCTGTGTGCAGACAAGAGAAATTAGCTGCATAGTTCAGCATTTGGAAGAATACGAGGAAATATTTCGTTGAAGGTTGATGATGAATTTGAAGGTGTTTTATTCGAAGTTAAAAAAATACTATAGCCATGTTATTGAAACCAGAATCGAAACTCTTGCAGAACGTTTGTTGTTATTATATTCCAGTGCATCTCAGCAGATATTTGTAAGAAATAATATTAAGAAATGTGTTTAAGGCATCTTGCTACTTATATGATGTACCTACTTAATAATAATGTCAGTCGATTGGTCATAATTATCCTGTTAACCAGTGGCGTAACTATAACATCTGGGGCCCGTGGCAAATTCTGTTGATGGGGCCCTATCAGTAAAAATTGTCACGTTGTACTCAGTTTAATTTTAATATTTATGTAACCAAAACCAATGTCAAAATTTTACACAAAGAATACGCAGTCAATACTTAGAGCCCTTTTTTACATACATACAACATACTATACATACAAATCATGCCTGTTTCCCATTGGGGTAGGCAGAGACAACATCTTTCCACTTGCTACGATCTTAGCATACCCCTTTCGCTTCTTCAACTTTCATATTTTTTTTCATACACGCACGCCGGTTGCGGGTACCTACTCTTGACCTAGGCCTTTCTCCAAAACGTCTTGGATCTAATTAAAATATGTACGCCTAGGTCGGCCTTTACCGGGTTGCCAATTCACCCTCACCTCATATAGGTAGGTAGGTATCTGTTTTGTCAATCTTCTTTCATCCATCCTCTCTAGACGTCCAAACCATCTAAGTAGGTATTCCTTTCTCTATCTTGGTCACTACATCTTCAACTATACCGCAACGTTCTTTTATCACACTGTTCCTCACTCGGTCCATCAGCTTTACTCCAGCTATCCTTCTTAGACTTCTCATTTCTACAGCATTCAATCTACTTTCATGCTTCTTCTGCCACACCCAACATTCACTACCATACATACCCATACATCGATGTGGGAACGAGAACTCCTCTATGTACAGCAAGTCGTGCCTCTTTAGACATTTTCTGTTCTGACTGCTCATAAAATTATGCAGTGCGCTATTCACTTGATTACCTGCCAAAACTCTTCGCTCAGTTTTTGCCCTTTTTTTATTGTGCGGAAATGGATACCACGGAGATGGTTATGTCGGGATCGAACGCCGTCTCGAGTCTTAATTACCAGGATGTAAGGTTACCTGATAGGCATATCCCTCGCACCCTAGCTGACCCTTTCTCGTCTTCTGTGGCGAGTGGGAGGCGCTGCTCGCCTACGTTGCCCGGGTGCACCACGTGCCCTCATAAAAAAAATATAAAATCCGGATCCCCGGGATTCCTCTTTTTTCCGTGCGGAAATCCTCATGGATACCCACCCCGCGGCCAGCGGGGCAGGTTATGTCGGACTCTTACCGACTAAAACTGCACGCCGTCTAGGGTCTTCTGACGCCAGGGTGTAAGGTGGCCCAAAGAGCATTTCCCTCGCACCCCGGCTTGACCCGGGCCATCTCCGGATTCGAGATGGCCCCCTCGGGTTTGGGAACTACGTGGTTCCCGTCAAGCCCCCGGAATAGGGGGGCGCTTACGCACGCCGCCGCCTCTGCCTGCTTCTGCTAGGGTTCCACCCATCACCCCCAGGCCAGCGCTCATGGAGGACGGAGGTCGTTAGACCGCACCCGCCGCCGTCCGGGCGAGCTCTGTGCAGCCTCTCCCGAACATTTTCCGCCGCCTCGAGCATCACTTGCTCGCAGAAGAAGGCGGCGGCCGACCACGCGTCCGCACTCGGCACCATCGCTGCGATCAGCACCGGCAGTGTGAGGACTCCCACCCCGAGGGCTGCCAGGAGGGCCTGTCTGGCACCTCCCACGCCGGACACCCGGCCAGCGTGTGCAGCCCTGAGTCCTCGCCCGCATCGCAGTGATGGCACTCGGGCGTTGGCTCCTTCCGAATCAGACACAAGTGATCCCCGAAGCACCCCTTACCAGAGATCACCTGCGTCAGCCGGTACGAGAGGCCCCCGTGAGGCCTCTCCAGCCAGGCCTCCATGACGGATCTTACCGCCGCTACAACGGCGTGCCCCGCGCTTGGTTGCCCAAGTCGGTCCTTCCACTCCATGCCCGGGATTCCCCTAACATAGTGTTTGCTAGCTCGCCTGCGCTACCAACGGCAACGTACTGCCACAAAATATTTGTAGAAACCTATGGATGCGTTCTAAAATGAATAGAAATGTGCTATTTACAGGTATTTTGATTGACGGTTTTTGACGGTCATAAGTAAAATTACGCGTCACTGGTGGTAATATGTAGGTACAAATGTACATCTCTAAAAATGAATCAACATCATTTTGTTGAGGTTGGTTGAAATGCTTAACCATTAACTTGAAATTGTATGGTCTTTAGTTGTCTCACTTTAGATTTAAACAGGGCCTCGATCCTGTTAAAACAAGCTACTATCATACTACTGACACTACAAGAAATGCCATTTAATTTTGGTCTTTATTGTTATCAGGTTAAAGTTTAAAATTACTTAAATGATATTTTGTAGAGCGAATCGAAAAGTTTAATGAACTCTTTTCATTTGATTTTAGACTTTAACTGTATAAACGGTAAAGTCTACAATTGAAAAGTATCAGTGACATGACAGTGGTTTGCCTTTAGCACAATCTAGGCCCAGAAATTATAAATATATATATACTTTTCAAATAAAATAAAATACTCAGGTACAATGCTAAAAAATATTTTTGCGCTCGCGGCCTCTTGGGCCGGGGCCCCCTTGGGTCGGGGGCCCGTGGCATTTTGCCACCCCTGCCACCCTATTGTTACGCCACTGCTGTTAACCTAAAGTGAATAACAAGTATTTTACTATAACATGAGTAAATTATTTTTATATACCTACCAATAACAATGTTGGTATTTAATAAATCATTGTTGCTAACGGATTCAGGATTTACTGTTAGGTACCTACATGTCAAAGTGTACTTTGCTGTATTGATTCTATTTGTTTAAATCTTTTATTATAGATACCTACAATTGAATAAATTATTTAGGTACCTATATAGCCACTTAAGATATTCCACCTGTAATTCACTTACTATATTTTGGCATAAGATAGATAATAGTTACTAATAAAAAATGTTAGTAATACCTAGTATCAAAAATAGATTAGCAATATTATAAAATTACAAAACTATTTTAATAGTTGGCAAGTGTGTTGCTTTTGATTAGGAACCTAATTCTGCTACGAAGGCGTGATAGAAAAAAACCTAACAGGAATAGCTATAGGCTTATTAGATGCTTAACTTTTGAATTTAGGTTCACCTACCAGAATAAATTTTTAGAATAACAAATCTTCACCAGACTTGTAAGATAGAAAGCTACGCAAGCACACTAATGGTTTGTTGAACTTGGATAACTAATAGTGTTTGTATAAATCAATCAAATATTTGATTATTAATAATATGCATCAAAAGTACTATACAAACTCGTCATATGGATATAACAAACACCCTTTGGCCAACTAGGTACCTATTATATATTCTGTGCTTTGGCTACAAAGTGCATAGCATTACAATATTTTTAACCTTAGGCTATAAACTTAGTTGTACATTGTTATGTAACTTGCGGTAGTGTTATCACATCTCTTTATAACTTGTGAAGTAATTAATAATTATTAAGCATGACCTTTTGAATACCTACACTTTTATATAAGTAGGTAATCACTTTTTACTGTAGTTTATCCTACTTTTCTGAAATTAATGTTTCAGTTACTTACAACAACTTAGATGTACGTTGGTAGTTCTTTAGGTACTTTTCAAGTCATAATAATTGTAGCATACTGGTGAATGAGTCTTATATATCCTGTGGTATAAGAGTGCAAATGAAATTGATTCTACGACCATAATCCGTCGCGTCTTGATAGGCAAAAATTAATTTTAACTACCACATGTATTGGGTACATTTTCATTTAACGGATTAAAATTATCAGCTGAACTTGTTTTGTTCTATTGAGAGTTGCCATTTTGGAAAATTCACCCTTGTACGAAGGTTAAAAAAAATCAATTTATTCTCGAATACTTTGAATAAGCACTTAGTATTTTTAACATCTAAAGGAAGTATTCAGTGCGACAAATTAGCATTTTATTTAAAACTAGCTGTTGTCCGCGGCTCCGCCCGCGTGGATTTCGAATTCCTTAATTTTTTGAAAACAAATTATAGCCTATGTTACTCCCAGATATTGTAGCTTTCTATAGGTGAAAGAATTATTGAAATCGGTCCAGTAGTTTCGGAGCCTATTCGTTACAAACAAACAAACAAAAAAACAAATCTTTCCTCTTTATAATATTAGTGTAGATTCCTTTTATGCCATTTTCGATCTTGATCAAAGAGCCCATGTATGCCAGATTTATGTTAATTTTTTTACATAACAGGTGACAAAGTTGTACAGAAAAGTTGCCTAAAATGGATAGTATAATAGGAATACTATGAGAGACCACGCCATCCACTACCGGCCTTTATATTATGACCTAGGCCTGGCGATCACAGGCTCTTGCTTTATCGTAATATGTGAAGTACCTAGTATAATTTCACTTGTCTAGTTTTACGCAAAAGTGCACTGCGCATAAAATGTTAAACTGTGTACCTGTTAATATTAGAGGTTGAAATAAAAGATTGCATGTGTGTAAAATGTAGTTTTAATGGGAATGACCTCCGACATTAGCTATAACAAACTTATTACTATGTATGTACTACGACGGTCATCACATTTCGAATGTACTTACATTAACAAAAAAAAACAATATAGTTTAAGGATGTTAAAACAACTGGTGTTGGCAACTTGATAGCGAATTTACGGTGTAGAAGATGAATGTAGGGCAGAGAAGGCAGCACCCTCATTTCAGAACTTCAGAAATTGAAGAGGGCTTGCTCTCCTCCAAGAAGGAGGGATCGCCACAGATCGCCAGCCAAAATTTACTTTTTGAACTCAAAAGTTTAAAAACAAGAGACATCAATACGCTAGCCAAATATGTAGAAGTATTGTGCTTATCTATGGTTCCTATCAAATACAACTGTTTAATAAAGAATTGGTGAAATCGAATCAAGTCAAAACTTTATCACCCCAGAATATAGACACTGTGAAATAATACTCTTTGCCATGACACTTTGAGATTCTTTTAGCAAACGTTCACAGGATCTGGCAGCTTACTAATATAAGCTGGCGTTAGATAGTATTTAGCCTTAAGGTACAAACATACGAAAATATTCATGAAATAACAATAATAATCAATCTGAAATATATTAGGAACTTGATTTAAAAACCAAAAACAATACCAGTTTTTTTACATCCCATAACTTTCTAAATCCATAACAAATAAAAAAAAGAAATAACTTCTTCAAAATAGAATATAAAAGATACAATGGTTACCCATATATTTAATAATTAAACATAAAATCATATTGCACAAATTATTTGGGACAATATTCAATAAAAAATGTAGTTTCTCTCAAATTATATTCCTGGTAGTTCCACTTTCACAAAAACGAAAAATACTTGTACAAAATGAATTAAAGTGCATAAATAATACAATACGTATTGTGAAAGAAACGCATATTTCAATATCTTGAAAACTAATTAAGTTATTCAGCTTCAATCAGAATAACATTTTTTTATTTTTGAACAGTAGCAAAACATGTAGACGTATATGAATTTATTTGTTCAAGTTTATATTTATTTATATTTTGAGGATATTGGAAGTTAACTTAGTACTCGTAGAACAGATTTTGTTTCCTGCAATTTTATTTAAAAATTACATTAATGTCAAATGGAGAAAAATTCTTTTTAAATTGACGAATACAAAACAGACCTACATCTTTTTTTTTAATTCTTCACTATTGCAACACTGTCACATTTTCCATAGAGCGTATTTTAAAATCCATAATAATACTGATGGGATGAAGGACTGATGGCATTTATTAAGAAATATAATCAAAAATACAATCCGGACAGGGGACCAGTATATTGATTTTTAATTTTATCACAAAATGAATTAATTTGGATAAGAAATAACTTAAAAACTGCAGGAAACAAATCATTTAAAAATAATACAATAATAATTTTTACAAAATCATTACTATTACAAACATATAAAGCGGTACATTTAGGAATTCAAGTGATGGTGATAACTGGTGATACAGTGATAGACATAGTTAAACAATTAACCATATAATATCATCATCACAAACTAATAGATTAAAAAATATAGGGTGAACAAATAAACTTATAAGTGCATGTGCGGGGTAGTTATATCATACTCAGCGCTATCTTACAGGTTTTGGGAATAAACAAGGTAATAGAATATTTGGTTGTAAAATAGTTGACTCGTGGACTGGTAAAGCAGTATAATGTTCATAGGATTTACATTTGAAACGTCATCATATTCGAGTAGGTCGTAAAAGTTGCATTACCTACTCGTAATGTCGCGAGCTCACAAAAGACCAGTTTATAAATGCAAAACAGTGTTGTTAGCTTTCAAATATAAGAAGAATAATGAAAATTGGTTCACCCAGTCGAAAATTCCCTTTTTTTAAGTTGGTTAAAAACTTGTACTGAAATGAGTCGGATGAAAATATCCACAATTTTTTTCAGTTAATATACTGCTGAAACCAGTCCATTGTGGTATTAGACTTAATAGCGAAAAACGAAATGATTCGCTGTCCTAACAAACTGGACGTGCTTAGTTTATTACAAGGCGTTCTTAACCTAGGATAATTATTACTTTAATATAAAGTAAAGTCGAGATATATACTTCGGAGGCGAAGCCGATAGACGACGAATGTATTCAGTCAAAGACACAAGCTGTTTAATTTTTACCTGGGTAAGATTTATTGCTGTCATGAGTCTATGATCGCTAGATCAAAAATCCAAATGTTCTTATCTCCTATAGGTATACTTATGTACAAAATGTCAACCCGTATACTACAAAGTACAACGGCAACGCCAAAAGTTGATGATGATTACACAGATTTTAAACTTCAAAATTTGAATGAAAATTCATGCAAAAATTCGAAAAAAAAAAATGTTTTTCCGAAATCTAAAAATGATCATCTTTTGACGCGACTATACCTAGGTCTGGCGTTCATAGGCTCTCTTTCTATATAATATTAGCTGGGAATAATTTCATATAATGGAAATTCAGTGAGATTCATATTCAGGAAGAATACCACAGGTGTCTTTGACTAAACAACATCTTAATAATATCTCCGAATCATACAATAACAATACAAATAGTTAGCTAACTCTAAATAATATTATATTACGTCTTTTGTACGAAAATTATTGCTACAAGTGCACAAACTGAAAACAGAGACAGAATAACATTGAATCCACATAGCATCGATATATTCTATCGATACTTTTTACTACACATGCATTGCGATACTTTGAAGCATAGAGCTCCCGTTTTTTACAAAAAAATATAGCTCAAACACGGTCTAACATGGCAACACTAAAAATATGAAGCGAAGGAGCAAAAAATATGAACATGATCTAAATTTTTTATAGTCGATTACAAGCTAGCTTTTATTCGCCAGCTTTTCAATCATCTGTCACATTGTTGAATTATAAATTTGTAATTTTTAAATTTTCCATCAATAAGTTTAGTTACTTAAGTATGTGATTAAAAATTAATATCACGTAACGTGATAGAAAATTTTATATCATATGAAATTTTCATTCATGTTAGTAGTGCTGGATAATTTCATAATTACGAGTGTTGTAATGTTAGTCTCGCGTTTCCAATTTATTTAGCAAGCATGCAAAACTATGACAAGCAAGCTGTGAAACTAAAAACAAAACGTGCAAATGGCAGTGGCCCGTGGCTTTAACTAGCCTATATTAAATGAAACGTTGATAAGAGTTAGTACTTACTATTAAAACTAAGTTACAATAAACCTAAAGTTACATTCAAACCCCGCTTACAATATTTAATATCAAAATGTCAGTGTAGGTACCGTGAACTAGCAGTTAAATGAGACTTCTACTAAAAGCACATTGTTTAACACAGTCGAAATACAAGATACGGTGTTTTACGTCACTCTACACATTTCACATCAAAAATATCACAACCATTATTTCCTTTAACTCCCATTACTGTGGTTCTATGTATCTCAATACATATAATCTTTAATAACCACGCAAATATCAGCTAATTTTATAAACTATGAAACTGTAATAATTATCTTGACGTAAATAAGAATTCATTGAAAATTGTTGACGAATATCAACAGAGTGAACATTATCACATTACACAGTTAAATTGTGGCAAACAAAGTATGAAAAATGTCGCGTATTAGTGATACATATCACTGAACAATGACACATATCGCGAATTAGTGATACACATCACTGAACAATGACAAATATCCCCAACTAGTGATACACATCACTGAACAATGACAAATATTGCTAAGAAGTAATAAACATCACTCATCAAAAAATTATAAATACATGATGATAAATATCGATAAATAAAGTAATCTGTCAGTTGGTGATGTATAACATGTTTTAGTTGTATTTATCGAAATTTCATCATTAGTAACTAACTGATATTAGAGCGTGGACGGATATTCACTCTTTATACCAATGTATCATATTTTGCAATGAAATTAAAACTTTATATATATGTGAATTAGATTGATATTTGCGTGACTGTGTAACCACTATTCCATCATACTCATCGCATGTATAAATTGACGTAAAACCCCGCGTCATGATTACCTTTCACGAAGCCAGTCTTCTCTCCGTCGTCTGCTGCTACGCTAGCGTCAACAACTAGGCTAGTAGGTACAACACTTAGTCTAACAACCATTTTATTCATGAATAGCTACCTACTCGAAGATCAGCTGGCAGAGATAAAACAAAGTCATTTGTGAAATAGATGGCCTTGAACGCAATATGTCAAGTTCTGAGCTTTAAAAATGAAATCTAGTATTTAATCGCTCTATTTCAGTTAGTAGATACCGTAATACGTAGAAAAATACCGCGGTAGCCTAGTGGTTGGGGTAACGGACTGCTGAGAAGAGGTCTCGGGTTCGATCCCAGGTTCACCATGGCACACACCAATGACTTTTCGATGCTTTTCGAAGTTATGTGTGTATTTATCGCAGGTTTATTAGTGCCTCGGAGAGCACGTTAAGCCGTCGGTCCCGGCTGCCATACAAACATCTATGGCAGTCGTTACGGGTAGTTGGAGCCCACAAAAGTCTAACCAGTCTAACTTGGAACTTTGATATCGCCATTGGTCATAATGACCATTGGTTGTGGAGGTCAGATGGCAGTCGCTCCACGGAAAATATCGAAGTTCAGCCGCATCACAGTTAGACTGGCAAGCCGACCCCAACTGAGTTGGGAAAAAAGGTTCAGAGAATGATGAGATACCGTACCTAATCTTGTTAAATTATGGGAAGTTTTCTGGTCGACCATAGCGCTATTTGCGTAGGTATACGCGTTGAAAGAGTTACCAACGCAGGATAGACTACAAATAAACATGTAAACCTGGCACCCGATTCAGTAAAAAAAAAACACGTTATTCGGTATGATCACAAATCGTCAAAATAAAATCTAACTTCGTTTTTATGAGGTTATTAAACCATCAAAATCAGTCACAGTTTGATTCATTTTCAATTAAATTTTGAAAAATCTTTACGTATTTGTAAGTTTAGAAATCACACGGTTTAAAATGCAATTTTACTCAATCAGGTACAGCTATCTCTTTGGCCATGCGTACTAATGGTATTTTTTGTGATTTTTAATGTGGCAACACTGGTAACACAAATTGGTCACTGCAACATGCATGTTAGAGCTAATTACATACAACCAGCAGAAAGAAATATCGACTTGTTTTTCATATAAACAGTTAAAACTCCATTTAACGTACAGAACTTGAGTTTCAAAAAAAACCTAAATTGCCATTCATTAGGTTGGTACTATAATTATTAAGCTTTACTATTGAACTTGATATATAAAACAACTTTTGACGCTAGTGAAAGTGATAAATACTATTATTAATCAAAAAAGGATAGCATACATTATAAAGCCGGTTTTTTTAATTGCATCGGTAATATTACCACTCACGATAGAGTGTAACCATTCCACAAGTACCAAAATTTAAGAAAAAAAAATTTGGTGATTAACTCATTATCGTCTCACGTCTGAGTGAAAACGGTTGATCAAAATGTAGGTTTAGCACACCTCTTACCACTTAGGTACTCTGCCTATACTCTATGGAACCCGCAAAGAGACATTGAAGATATTATTATATTTTTCTTGTTTTGATAATATCTATTAACGCGATAATGCACTGTCATTCCAGGACGGGTTTAGGAAAGACATTATTTTACAAAATCGTCCCAATATCATTATAATTATGTCTATATTGTGTTTTGTCTCACAACACAATATTATGTTGTAAATAAATACCGTTCCAATACAAAAATATAAATCATCATTTCGATATTTAATACACCTACTTTAAAGGAAGAGCACGAACATTTAGAGAGTGATAAAGTTATAAAAAAGTTACAGACGCGTTATAGATGAGATACGCTGATGAAATGGCGCCATTCGAAATTCGAAATTGAGGTTTATAATTTATGATAAACAACGACAAAAAGATACCATACGGGTGTTTTTCACAAAAAATGACCCTGTGACGAACAGGAAATAAAAATATGGTATTTCATGAAATGCTTTATTTTATACTCTAAATTGAAGAATACATTGTGAACTAGCTAAAATTGATATTTAAATTAAAATTATATCATAATTTTAGTAAATATCCAATGTTTTCTGTTAGTACATGATGAAAAATATTCCTGTACGTCACAAAGTATAATCATTCAGGAATAAAACAAACAAGTATTGAAAGCAAATCAAAATATATTTAGCATAAAGAAATACTTAAAATCTTCCAAAAAATAACAAAAGGTTAGCATAATTCTATTACATCGATAAATAATCAACTAAATAGTTTCATGTTCGTCACTTCTTCAACAAATCGTACTAGAAAAGTTGTCATTACTAATGGTACGTGTTACAAATTCAAAAATCAAACAATGTGAGGAATTTTTGACAATAACAAGATACTGATGCGGCTAAAATAAATACTATAAAATGAAAAATTGATATTTTAAAATCATTTTTGTACCACTCAGAATATAGGACAGTGACTATAACGAAAATTGTGTGACTAATGGGAATAATTTGAGCAATGTCTACACTGCTGTTTCAAAATCACGTCCCAATATTATACTACCATAGCTGCTAGCGGAGTGATCATCCATACGGGTACGTAAGTATTTTACATACGAATTTCGACCTGAAATAAAAAAAACTTCTAAGTTTATATGTTTTAAAGAATACGAAGCTACATTAACTTCCGTATGAAATTGGGTAAAATAGTTCCTAGTCAAAAATTTCACAGTAAAAGTACGAAACAAGAATATTCCCAAGTTAAATTAAGATCAATATAATAATATTATACTCATCAAAATCATAATACTTCTTTTTTACTTTGACGTAGGTGGGTAATTAGGTACATTGAAGTTTTCAAATATTCTATTATACACTAAGCTTTACAATTCTAGTTCGTTACGATTTTGTTCCGGTAGTACGTAACGTGACGCACAGGAAGTGACGGTTTCATCCCGCGAAACTTTTAAAATTAAAAATAATTGATATTCAGTTAAATCAACATGTTTTTAGTTATACTAATCTAATATAGGTTAGTTTATTGTTTATAAAATACAATATTTAAGTAAAGAAAACAGTTTATTTACCTTTTAAATACCGTCACTCTCCAGAAAATAAATTCTGCACACCGATGACACCAACACTTTAGTCACAGTTTTTATCGCAGCTGACATTAAAACAGCAATGGCGGTGTAATATTCCGGTCACGATGTTGCCAGGAAAGAAGAAAAACTCCAAAATCGTAGATTTTGTCTAGTGTACGATATAAAATTTACCGTGACGAAACCGGATTTTCCTGTACTATAGTTTTCGTAGGACAGAGTTAAAATAATGATATCTCTTAAAATAACTATAAATTTATCAAATAAAGGCAATAAATATAATTTTAGAAATACATACCCTATGTTTAAAACCTCAAACATGCTCAAAGACTAATATTCTACAATTTAGATGTACTATAATCCCCAAAATCACCGTGGGACACGTGAAAATTTGACGTCCTCCTTTGTTATTTTTTAAATATAAAAATAACTATCCGCCTTTTATGATGCTTATTAATTTAATTTGAAATTGAAATATTTACTTCAATCATAAAAAATATCACTTCCATTAGTACCATATAAAAAAATAAAAATAAAAATGTTTGAAGGCGTGGGACAGTCTAATTATGCTAGGGTCATTTTTTGTGAAAAACACCCATACACGCCACAGATACAGAATGCAACTAAATATTTTAAATTTAGAATCTACATTTTGGCGGTAACACCATCAAACACTATGTAGTGTTGCATTATTTGAAATTATATAATCTACTAAAATCTCTTAGGTTGATAGTAGTCTTTTCAACCCACTTTACATTTTATAGAGTTATTCTTACTCTCATAACGCGTCCACTACCACCAAAAAAAGCAACATAGAAAAGAAGTGCAAGCACGAGACGTAGTACAGTACAAACATACACAAATATATAATTGACTTAATAGCACGATGAGATGCGTGACGGATAAAGACATCTGGCTGCGTTCGGCACGAGGCGACTATACGACATTTCGTTTCAAAATCTATTTAATACATTTGATGTTAACTATAATTTTGAAGTATCAAAAATTCATTGGATCAGTAAATTGGAACGGAAGGGTAATTAAGAATTTAGATTTAATTGACGTTGAAAATAAGAAGTTAGTCTATGTTCAATGTTATCCGTGTACCTCAGACTACCAGACGCCGCCGGAGGGCGTGCAGCGCTGAACCAGTCAGCCTGTGATTAAGGCCGGTGTAACCTGGTCGTAACGTCAAGCAAACCAAAGATATATATATTATATATATCTATACCATGATCGCGTTAATTCCCGTTAACATTATAAGTTATTGACTTGGAAATATAGATACAAAAATAAAATTGGATTTTATAATTCTATCGAGAAAACTAATTATTAATTGACAGAAGATACTGAAAATAACCGTTTTATTCTTCCATATTTCTGTGTAACAACTTTCCAGTAGGATTTTATAGTTATTTAAAGTTCTGTAACGTGGTTTGCGGTGTGGATTATATGAAAGTAATCTCCATTATAAGGTAAATGCATTATACTGGAGTCTCAAGACGTTAAGTTGGAACTGTCGTATAATGGCATGTCGTACCGAACACGTATTCAGACAATATTCGATAGAAGCGAGCACAACACGATAGGAATTTTCGTTAAGACTTGTGCCAAGGAGATTTGATCTTAAGTACCTACGTATTAATGTATAATGTTATAATATTTGTAGATTAAGACAACTACAACATTGAGCGATTTGAAGAGACATTTAGAATTTTTTAACAATATTTTCACGGTAAAATCAAATCTCGCCTGACACAATTTTTATATAGACATTAATTTTTATATTACTAAATATATTATATTTCAAGAGAAGTGCGAGTAAGATCAGTTATGAAATATAGAGGAAACACAGAAAGGCAATGAGCATTGGTTAAAGACATACAATTGCGCCCTTAGCCTCACAAATTCCAACCAACCAAAAGTATACAAATGAAAAATCCCTTATTTGCAGCATTATGCGAGCTCCACCGGCTATGTAATGTCCCACGGCGATACCACATGGAGGGGATGTATGTTAAACAATGTAGATAGACAATTGCAATGCTTAAAGATGACTTCGTTTTGATTCTAAAATTAATTTAAAATTTTCGAAAATTCTTGAATTTTTTTTTAAATTCTCGATAAATTTTGAAAATCTTTGAGTGGAATCTAAATTGTTGCAAATATACCTACTTCCTACGCCTACTTCTTACTCTTTATCTTTGAGTGTAGTTTCATTGTTGTTACTCCATGTGGCATCGCCGTGGGACACCCTGTATAATGGATTATTGTGATGTACGATTCTAATTGTATTTAATACATATATATTTCTTTATAACTGCAGTATCGTTTGACCACCATCTCAATTGCTGCAAGTAATGTGGTCAAATAAAAATTCAAATGTTTTTCAACTTTGATATGGATTTCGAAACATATAAGTAGGATAGGGTTCTGTTTTGACCTATAAGTAATTCTAAGAGCGCAATTGGACAGTATGGAAAGAAGGTTAAAATAGTTGTTCTATATATACGTATATCTCTCTTTGAATCTGTACATGCTAAGGCTCCCTGATATGTATACAGGCTGTATACAAAAATAAACTGCTCTACACTTAAGCAACAATGTTATATATCAACTTTTTATTTTATCGAAGAAGTCAATCACTTCTCGCGATTTGTTAAGTCCAATAATGTAAATATGATCGACCACATTTCCTATTTTATATACCAACTCATATTTAAATATTTTATTACGAAATACGAGGTTCAAATTATTTTTTTATTTTATACGATGAGTGGGTAAGTAATTTAACCATGGTATAATTTTATATAAGGTATGGCATTCCCGAGACACGTGGGCGACACAAGCTTACTTCATTACCAAAATTGTTACCAGTAGAGGAAAATAATAATCCCCAACCTAATAGACCATGAGTCATACTGTGAAAAATGGCAAATAAAAAGAAAAAGGTAAACAATTAATTATTATGAAAAATCATGAATATTTGAGTTGTGACACTCCTCTCGTATAATTTGGCAATTGAATAAATACATTTTTTGACAGTCGATATGCCCACGTTTGGCCACTATCTCACCTGATGGTAAGTGACGATGTGGTCGACGATGGAGCACGCTTGCCTAGAAGCAACCTGTTCACTATAGACTTAAAGACTTAAAGGCTTTCCGGAAACACCGACATTCCACTCCTTAGCTGTACGCATAATGAACATACTAGAACTTTTTTTTATAAAGGACACGTCAAAATCGCCTGATGGTAAGCTAAAGGTAAAGTCTCAGGACTGGGGCCACCACTGCATACACCGGTAGTGCTACAGTGGCGGCACTCAGCTTTACGGCCCCGCTTAAAGGCCCCGGGACTATAGGAGGAAGGAAACACATGAAATGAAACTTATTAATATACATCTATACAGTAAATTTGTCTTATCGATCGATCATAGTTACAATGAAGGACTATCTTTCGCATCATTGCCTTCAAGTGTCACAGGACATAACACAGATAATATGAACAACCGCTACCATATTGTCATTATTATAACCGTGAACGAAGCTGTGTACTTAGCTACTACAGCGCGGACCCCACGTAATATTACAATACGCCACTACAAATACTATCTATATAATAACATTACTCAATACCATTGCACCAGTCTCCATACGATGTATATCAAACTATATACACTTATCAATACCCTAGTTATAAAAAAAAAATTACACAGTAAACATAATAATCACAGCGTTCAAAATCACAAAAATTTGAAAAGAAACACACTTTTTAATATTAAAATGTTCAGTGTCTTAATTACATGAGATCATCGTTATAAAAATATCATCTAAAATATAGCAAAATATATATAATTAAAAATATACTATCACTATAGCTAGCAACATTAACAATATTGAACGGTAAGCAATATGTTTCCTAAAAATGTTTTTTATAAGATATCGGGGTTGCCAGAATGGGATTTATTTATAAAAGTGGCAACACTAGATTGACAAAATAATGTACATCTATAAATTTAGAATTTAGTCTGTCTGCAAGCTACAGAATTAAAGCTTAGAGTATATCACTCAGTAATACTAATGTTTTACCTCAAAACAGATAATTCGTAGCAATGACTTGCGACATTCTATGTGACTAAACGTATCAGTGTTGCCACTTCTATAAAATTAATTACAGAATAAAGCGTCCGTGTCAGACTTACGGCAAATACGTGTAAATGTATAAAAAGTAAATGCAAGCATCAGTTCTTAGAAATGAACATGTACAGTTATGGCGAACACTACGTAATCTTATTTTTTACATGGCAACCACCACTACGGTTAAACACGAAACGCTTATAAAACTAGAAATGATCTCTCTCAATGATTAGGTAAGCTTAATATAAGCTATTCACCTTATTTGTTTCTCAAAAATTTACGACATTTACTTAAAACTCTACGTGGAACAAAGACGTAATTATTAAAAGAAAGAACCATAGCCGTACAACTTTGGTATAATTCAAGCATTACTTCAAGGTGCTTGATTTGCCTCCTTAAAGCGTACATAAACAGTGATGTGTTTATGCCCTGACATTTAATTAAATCCGCCAAAAAGCTAGGGCATTAATCCATCTAATAAAATGAGTTTATTTCCTGGCATTTTGAGCAGCAATAATGATAAATACGCGATTAATGCCCAAATTGCCAGGCCTTGCCCATCACTGTACATGACACGAAAAAAAAACGTTCGAATTTCAAATACACATGTTTGATAACCGTCACTTTGGACATTGAACTTCAAAACTTCCAATTATAATTGATATTTTTTTTTTTATATTCTTTCCTAACTATGTGTGATAACTTTTGAGAAACAGTAGGTGTTAGCGAACCCGGCTATGCTATCGCTCCGATCGGCAACGAAACGAAATTCATGCGTTTTGATATGTCCGTCTACCCTAGCGCTTAGCTAAGTTATAATCGCTAGATGACGTATCATTTCAGCATATTTATGAATGGGTATTCGTATAAATCGCACTATTATCTCATAATAATATATGATAATAATTTCACTTATTACGAAAAAAAATCATAATCTATTCTTGATAATAACTAGGTAAGTTACTTAAAATTATGCTAGTAAAAACTATATTGGCTCTTTAATTTTAATTATGATCAATCATAATAATTAATTTTAATAATGTCAAAATAAAGGAATAAAAGTAATGACATCGAGTATTATTACTCAGTGACAATACTTTAATGATTAATAAAATGAATGAATAGATTTTTTGTAAATTAATAATTAAAATACATACTTATAAAAATAAATCAAATATCACACAAGTTACTTATCTACAATCGATAACTCATAAAGTTAAAATGTTTACTCATCTAGCGATATAACAGTTACATTTCTCCTCTCGAATCAAAAAACATTGTTCAGACTTTATATGAATGACGTCATCAAAGCGAGAAAGTTATCTTATCACTTAGTGAGTGCAAGCATTTCGACAGTACAATGAATATTGCGAGTTATTTGTTATTTTAAGATTTTTGACATAAATATCACAACGACGTATTTGTAAAAATATTGTAACAGATATGTCAAAATGTTGCCACAGTTTATTTCTCGACACAATCTTTTATTAATGGAATTTTTATAAATGGTAATACTGTCCAAAACCTCCTCACTCGTTGACTTACGATCATGACAACAGGCCGGAATCGGTGCGATAGAATATCCTAAGGTTGAGTATTGACGAGAATCAAACTCGTCTCGGCTTCCCGGGCCCTGACCACTCCGTCGACCTAATGATGGACGACGCCGCCGGCTCCCGCGGCCTGATTGGATCCATCTCCATGAAGCCAGGGTTAAGGATTATGTTAGGCACTAACTCCATTACATCTTGATCCTCTATATAATCTATAGGATGAATGTTAGGTAAGGGTAGCGAGGTTGGGTTAGTAATACATACCGTCACCATGTGTGTGTATGTTTGTTTGTTAGTGTGCGGCCCCGCAGTCCAAGCGTGCGTTCCAAGCGAGTGCGATAGAGGGGAAAGAAGAAAAAATTCTCGAATGAATAAAAAATTGGCAATACTGGCTGTTCGTTCTCAAAACGTTATATGCAAAGACATGCGGATAGATTAGAGAGGAAATTCGCTCTTCAGTATTCATGGTTAAGAGCGAGTTTCTATTATCTAAGACGCAGCAAAATTTGTAAACCGTATACGTCATCGTCATATTTTGCGTATTGACGACTTTGGGAATAAACAAGCAGTATAAAATTCGCCGTTAGATTTAAAAAATGCACTCGAGCACTATGCCAAGCCTTTAAAAATCGACTAAAATTGTAAAAAATCTAAGTGACTATTTTTAAAAGCTTTAGAATTCAAAACGGCATTAGAGCTCTATTGTATAACTTAATTTAGTATTTGTTCGTAAAAGGCACTTCTGTATCACCACATTGAATTTTTGATGTTGACACAAAACTGCCTTTTGGGATTAAAAAATATAACCGTCGTGATCCGTGGGGTTTATGCTCATGACTTCGGGCATTTATCGGGCTTTATTCAATTATTATTACCCATCTATGTAGATTGATTTATGCCCGAAATAAATCGGGCGGTTCAATAAATGCCCGATAAATGCCTAAAGTGACAGCTCATAAACCTATCAATGGTCATAATGATTGACATCTTATTAGGGTATGTTCGGGGAGCAGGGAGTGCTAACTGCTTACTCTCTGAACAAACCCTTAGCATACGCAACCACATACCGTTTTATTCAAAACACAGAAATTGCTTTCAAAAGTATCAAGATTTTTATACTTTTTTAAAGTATATTATTTTAGGAAACAATGTCATTCTGTCTCTGTTATTTAATTATATTAGGTTAGATATGTAGTGCATTTAATGCGATATATTAATATATTTATTGCTTTATATTAAATTTATTTAAGCTTATTGCTTTAAGCGATTGGAAAGTTTACTAAGTCCTACATTTTTAACTGGTCCTGAGTAATCACAAGAGCATTGTTTAAGTATTATTATTATAATTATATTATTTTTATTATGAGTTATTTTCTATAACGGCAAGAATGGGATTAATGCTATGTACCAATATGTTGTACTACGCAAGTTTAAAAAAGGCAAGTTATAATCTATATTTTATATAATAATGTTAAAACGTTATTATCAATATATTTTTGGAATTTACCTTAATTATTTTATAGGAATGATGCTATATTATCACAACAGTATCAAATTGATACGTTTTTGTGTAAAACCAAATGAATATAGATTTGGCAAGAAAATATCAATATTTTCTACTGAGCCTTAATTATAATATTAAAAGAGTCTAAAACTGCTCTATAATCTAAATATATTATATATATTCCTATCCTTTAATTATTAATTCTATCAAACTTATAGCTTCGAAGCATTAAATTTCAAAACCATTTGAGTGGTTTTCTACATTTAACTGAGCTTATTTAAAATGAAGAATAGCGTAAGTGCAGTATTTATCGTCCTTATTTATTTTTAATCATCTACCCTACCACTAATAGTAAATCATTTAACGATTGCGCAGTATGACGTCACACTTGGCTATTATTTTTTTATAAGCTTGCACAGATAACAATATTTTTTTATTGTTCGGTTTCTCTCTTTATGCGTATAGATGTCGCTGCTGGCGATCATTCTAAATTTACCGATCAGATTATTTAGTACCGACCAAACTCTTTCTTTTATTACTCTAACCACGGGCATTGGCCGAAGTCTAGATTCGCCATTATTAAAAAACAATCTCCACAGAACTAACTATACTCTATGGTCGTACTCAATGCTTCTTGGTTTTCTATACAGCTGAATTATTATTCTCTAAAAATGTGTGTTAGAAGTATACACAACATCTAAACAGCGTTGTTTGAAAGCTCCCCACCCTTATACATAAGGAATGAAAGTAAAAAGCTTCAGTTATAAGCTTCACTAACAAATCAACTCAGTTCTATTGTTATAATTGACGTTCTGTAGTTCTTATTGGTCCGTATACTACATTACGTTATTAGGAAGTGTACCAGTATATTATAATTATATATCTACGTACAACCTATTAGGGCTGCATTACCGCGACAATTTCTTCGATTTTTTTTGTCGGTCACGTCAATATGACTTCACCTCGCCTGATGGTAAGCTAAAGGTAAAGTCTCAGGAGGGGGGTCCCCATTACATACACCGACAGTGCAATAATGGTGGCCCAACGAATTCCAGGTCTTTATGGTCGATGAAGGGAGAAGGGGACATTACTAATAATTTTCTTTATACAATAGTTAACTATATGCCTAGAAGTAAACCTTCTAAGATCTGTGACCGTTTATAAGAATAGGAACATTTCTATTCTAAACATTTTGCAATGATACATAGGTGTAGGTCAATTGAGAACCGGCTCAAATGACCACAACGTTAATGGTCTTCCTTAGTATTAAAATTGTAAATTAAAAAACAAATAAATGCAAGTTATAATATTATAATTAGCTAGGTTTTGCTTGATGTGTTTGTATGCATGCAATTGCGAATTCCAATCGTAGACGCTCCTACCCATCTCTAAACAGTCTAAACCCCTCTTTCCGAACTGTACCATTGATTAGTACCATTATTGGTACTATTGGGAATCTTTGTCCCACCCTCCTTATCTAGTACTTATGTGAAATAGACCATAATAAATATATTTCTCAATCAGTTTAGTATACTTATACTACATTCTACTAATAAAGAAATACTAGTAGTTTTGAGTTTTTTTAAAGGACACGTCACCATGACTTCTCCTCACCTGATGGTAAGCTAAAGGTACAGTACAGGTAAAATAGTAAAAAGTACAGTAGGTAACGCAACATACTGGCAGACACTTCCCAATAACCTACCCTAATTAGATCTAATAGATTCTCAGCAATATTACAGCAATAGGTAACTATTTAAGGCGAGATTCAATTGCTTGCTTTTTTGGTATTCAATATCAACAATAATAATTATTATTAATAATATTAGGTATTCACTTAGCACCAATCG
This sequence comes from Lithosia quadra, assembly GCA_963576445.1. NCBI lineage: Eukaryota > Metazoa > Arthropoda > Insecta > Lepidoptera > Erebidae > Lithosia > Lithosia quadra. The sequence continues at coordinate 1,645,017 of OY754883.1, forward strand.
CGTAGCGTAGAAACTCGGCATGAAAATATATAAGTAGGTATTTTTGTTATTATTTATTTTCATATATTTTTTTTTATAAAAATCTATCTAAATTTTTATTTGAATTACTTATTTGTCGATTTATATTATTAATTATGAAAACTTTTAATTGGAAGTTATTTTTGTTTCAATAATTTTATTATAATTTAGAGAATTGGCACTATGTCGTAAATATTATATTATTTCTTATTTATATACAAATCCTATGTATAATTCCAAGCAGTGCATAGTTTTGTAATGTAGTGCTTTCCTAGCGTTAATTAATTATTATTATTAAATTATTATGCTTCTGTTTACATTTAAAAGCGTTTTAATTATTGCAGAGCTAGGATTTTTATTTAGCATTAATATAATGATAATAATCGATCGATAGATAATCATTCGGTTGAAATGACCAATACACAAAATATTTTGTTACAATTTTGTATAAGTATTATGAATGCGACAAAAATGATTTTTTTTGCGAAATATTATTATATAATTCACTTTAAATATAAGTATAAGTCATCAAACATTAAAACTTAAAACACTTCTCAATGAAAATCACAACGCAAACAATAGAAAAATTGAAAACGACTGGTTGTGGTGACCATTGTGGAGTGAACTAATTTTGATTAATAAATTAATGTGTCAACGATTCCTAATCGACCCAAATACCTTATTATTACTCAATTCATCATCTGTTACTTAATATCATTGTTCATTTAATTATATACAGTACTAGGGACACTGGATACTTTTCGCGCTCACAAACTAATAAATCTTTGCCTTTTTATCAAAGCTAGTGGCGTATCAACCGAATCTCGATCGAGCATTTTGTGATCAGTTGAGTGTGCTCGTATGATTGATTGAAAATAATATTCAACAAAACAAAAATATTCAATCGACTAATAATTTCAAATAAATCATAACTTCGCAATCAAATATCTAAAGTGAGCATTAATTTTTTGTAACGATCGATAATCAATCGATCGGTTATCTACCGATTATGCAAGCATTATCAATCAACCGATCACGTATCCAGGCTAATACCACATGAAGTAGAGCCTAGGGAGGGGCGTGTGCTATGGCGCGGGCTCACCATTGCGTCGCCACTCGCGGCACAGGACGGCGCAAGTACCGGCGGCCAGCACCACCAGGGTGCCCATCACCACGCATACTGCGGCCACCCAGGTACGTGTGTCGAACGACTCGGCGCCTTCGAAGAAGTGCTTGTACAGTTCTGGAAATTGTTTTATAAAATAATATAGTTTTGAGTTTACGCTTTTAAATTTACGACATATTAAGATTTTTTATATTTATGTCGTGAATTTTAAGAGCATCCGTTTCGTTCCTTCGCAATTAATTCGTTCCATTCTTCATTCCAATATACAATTAAAAATAGCCCACTGAGTTTTTTGCCAGTCTTCTCAGGCCGGGGGTGCGTTTCGAATCGGTCGGTGATTCATTTGCTAAACTATATATGATTTTAATTTTGACGTTTTGTAAGTGCCTTGACTTTCCACTGATGCTTTTTTTTCATCTCCACACGTTGCCCACCTCCTGTACCAAGTTCTTTAGGAGAAACGTGAAGAAGCATCTATCGACTATGGACTGCCGTTTCAAAATAAACAGCTCCGGTTCTTTATATTACGTAGGTGGCAGACAAGCACACGGCCTACCTGAGATGGGAAGCGGTCACCGTGGCCTATGAACGTGTGCAACGCTAAGGGTGTCACACACGCGCTACCTACCCTGAAGGGATGCAGGGAGGGCTAGAAAGGGGACGGGAGGCTATGATGGGGTGGGGAGAAGAGGGGTACAGTGAGCTCTTGCTACCCTACTTACCGCTATTCATATCCGAATATTCTATTCTACTATAGTCTTCGCAATATTGGTATAATAATATACTTTACGTACTCATAAAATGATTTATCGATTAGTAATGGCATTTAAAGTCCATAATAGAAATGTGAAGTTTAAATGTTACGACGCTTTACGATTAATCGAGTTGTCAAAGTTTTAAGGACCATTCGATTTAATAGTCGAAGTGAGATTCATATTTTATTACTTACGGTTTTGATTGATGTCGTCATACGTGGGCTTTATAGATGTTTTACGGGCATATTCTATGCGAGGTTTGATGAATCGAACTATAACGATTGAAAAATGAGTAGTACAATTAATCGAATTAGGCAAATTACCATTAAGGCCAGCCGGGTGCGAGGGAAATACCTTTTATGGGCTTTAGTCGGTTCGAATCTGACAAGGAGAGGAGGGGGGGATATCCAAAAGGATTTCCACAGAAAGAAAAGAAAGCTGGGGTTACCTTGCATCCGGTAATTGAGACCCACGGCGTGGCGTTTGTCAGTTCGCATCCGACATAACTACTCTTGCGAGCTTGCGGGAGGGTCGAGGGCGGTTCTGGGGAGACGGTCTGCTCGAAAAACGGGGTGAAAAGACCACACCACTATGTTCGACGCTCATACCAACTTCACCTGCGAGCCGCTACATCTGCTGATTATCATACGTCCTTCGGCGCTGACTCAGGTAAGACTGCAACTTACCAGCTTCCTGATCGCTGTACAGCGTGGTGGCGAGCACCTCCACCGGCGGCCCTGGCCCCAGCGCGTTGGTGGCCCACACCCTGAACCAGTAGGATGCGTTCGTGTCGAGGTGGTACACGTCTATCTGACGCTGAAATTGCAAATATATGGTGGTGGTAAAAGGGTTAACCGAATTAATATAATGATATCCTAGAGCATTTTATACAGCGCTATCTAGATTCAAAGAAAGTATAAAGCTTAGAGAGCAAGATGAAGCTTAAATATTTTTTTGAAAATACATACAAATTCATAGCTAAATACCCAGGACAATACAAATGAATAAAATATAAAGTTCCCAAACGCCTCCATTAGTGGGGGTTCAGAATAAAATAGAAACTTATCCCCAACGGCCACCCCTAAACGTCGTAGGACCAACAACCGCTACAAAGGAGATATTTTTTGAAAATAATATTGACAAACAGTCTCCACGGCTAAAATGAGAGATTAATTGAGTGAGGTGGTCATCACTTACCGAGTTAGGACTAATATGGTTCGGGCTAATGGGTCTCCATGGTTCTAAAGAGCCGTTAATTGGCGCTGCTGAACGGTACTGCGCAGTGAAGTCTATGATGGGGTGGCCACCGTCCCCAGCCACGTTCCACAGTATCAGCGCCAGGATGGTGGATGCGTGGACTGTTACGTTCACTAGTGGTGGTGGCTCCGCTGTGGGCAAAAGAAGAGGATCTTTAGTTTGAAAACCAAGATAGACTGTACTGGATTATAGATTAAGGCCGCATTTTCACGAGACAGGCAATTCAAAGGCGTTCTATAGTAAATTTGTCTTTCATCACCCAACGACCAGACGTACGGCGACGCGCCACCGGAACATGGTGGATATCCACTCATACGTTTTGGCAGTACGTTCATCGTGCGTACTGCTAAAGAGTGGAATGCCTTGCCTGAGTCTGTATTTCCGGAAAGCTACAACCTGGGAGTCTTCAAGTCTAGAGTGAACAGATTACTTCAAGGCAAGCGTGCTCCACCGTCAACCACATCATCACTTACCAACAGGTGAGATTGTGGTCAAACGTGAGCCTATTAACAATGAAAAAAAATTAGCGCGGAAATGCTACCTGCATCCTCGGCACCCTGCCTAGGAGATCTAGCTTTTTAAATAAGTTTAGATACACTGACTGAGACAATATCATTTTCGAAAGGTAATCTTATATTTCCATGTATTTTTATGTATGCTTACTGTCTCAAAGACAACCAGTGCCTCAGAGATAACCTTTTGCGGATAGTTGGAGCACTTGCAGCCCTTAGCCATATTCCATAGCTGAAATAATCCGCCCTCTATCAAAAGAGGAAAGCGCGTGCCGAGAGACCAAGACACAACTAACACAATGGTGATCTTAGCGGTGATCTAGACCTAAATGCCTTCTATTTCGCTAGAAATTATGGAGCATCATGAACATCTATATAATTCAACGCATACCTAAACATCAAGAGACGCTCCACAAAATTGCCGGGTTCGGTTATTGCTCATTTGAAAGGCAAATTATATTATACAACACTGTTATTGTAACGTTGTGTTTTTTATTTCTAAGCGAATTTGTTCTCTTTGCTTTATTCAGTTAACAAGGCGTGTTTATGTTTTGAATACTGTTCCTTCCCTCGCCCTTTCCCTTCAGGGTCGGCAGCGCGTGGGTGACGCCCTTGGTGTTGCACTTGGTGGTGACCGCTTCCCATTAGGTGGGCCGTGTGCTTGTCTGCCACCTACGTGGTATAAAAAAAACTGTTTCATCAATTCTTTGGGACCCAAGTCAACTGGCGTACGACGAGGCTCTAGTGCACTTTCATTTCGGGGTTAGTAGATCAGATGGTGGTTGTTCCCATAAAAGTAAAAAAAATAACCTATAAAATCAGGAGCGGTAGACCAGATCCCGGGTTAAGCACAAGCTTTGAATGCGATTGGGATTGACGCTTGGATTAAGAAGAATAAGAAAACACTTAGAGGATTATAATCCTGTAGGGGGCAGGTATTATAATCGTGGTAAGTAAGATATACCTACCTTACATACCCAGTAGTGCGAAACTAATGTATTACCTAATAGTAGTGACGATATACCCAAATATTTTTACACAGACGCTAACTTAACGACCATAAACAAGATCAATGTCAAAGTAATAAAATGTTCACGTTGTATCTCAAAATTGAACACGCCTTTTGGACCGGACGTGAAGCAAAAACTATTTTATATGGTAAAAACTTGTTTGTAGCTGTGCTAATAATAATTTGAAGATAAAAAATGTTTGCATGGGAAGACGGTAATCAGTGGTAATCACAAATTTCAATCCAATCTTCCAAAAAGTACAGAGAGCGGCAAAGGTGGTTTCAATACCCTTCAATAAAAAATTAGTTTCATAAAATCTTGGGAACCCTGACTAACCTCACCTTTAAGCCGGTACACCCGACGAGGCTCTGGCGTATGCCCTTCACCCTTTTTGAAGTGAAAACTTCTTTAGCGGCGCTGAGCACTTTTTTTGTATGGGTAAAAACTTTCAAACTCGCGTCAGGGTCACGTGATGCTGATCGAAAAAGTGTAAGATCGAGGGGAAGGGAGAGGAACTAGTATCTCCCACTCTTTCTACCGTGCCTGAGTGTGCTGCTCTGTTTAGGCGGCATAGGGCGCTTGCGCGAATGACCGTGTGTGTTTATGTACAGCGTCCCACGCGTATCCAAGGATGGTGACAGCTGATTGCTTGACTGTTGTGTAGTAAATACACTGTTGTGTATTCGTAAATGTGAATAAATAACAACATATAAATTGTCATATTTGCGTACGATAGCGCAATAAATAAACATTGTATTCTACCTCATAAATGATAGTACTTTTATACTTATAATTAAACACAACGTTAATATTGAAGTTTTCACTTCTGCCGGCACTCCCGGAGTGCTATTTTTTTTTAATGCCTTTATAGACACCTTGTTACTATGAAGGACCAAACGATTCCCAAACTCGTTACCATAAAGGACCCAATCGCATCTCTCTAGGACTGGGTACATACGAAGGTGGAAGGACCGATAATGCCGTGCAAAGATTTAAATTTATATTTGACATTTAAGTGGAATGCAGTCGATCTTCCGGGTAAATAACAGGCCTGTCAGCATCGTAACAATGCGCAATATAAAAATGCGAATTTTATAATTTACTTAGTCTTATGTGACCGATTTAAACATTCACAATTCACACAGTAATTTTACAGTAATTTTTCAATTTAATAAGTGACCCAAATTTTTCAAAGACCTTTTATCAAGTTTATTTGTAAAAGAAGCAATTTACTTAATAAATAAAAATCTGAGTGTACTTATTAGAACTTTACGCGCTGCCCGTGCCGGTCGATCATTCGATTGCGATAAAACGACTCACTTTTTCATAGCACTTAGGTGGCAACTAACTTAAACATATTGTTATTTTGATAATATATACAATACATAGAAAAATCCAGAGCATCACAAATAGATATATTATATTCTGACATACAAATATTTACAATGCGCGGGCATCGATCCCGCCACCTCTGACGTAGTTTTTGAACGTCTACTACTACACCACACACCTCGTTTAATACCTCACTTCCTATTCTACAGCAAGTCACGAGCATCTTTAAAATATTTAATAACTCGTAGGTACCTACCTACTGTCTTGATTGATTTGTAAACGCGTCGCCTAGACAGCGAGGGTTACAAATTCGAATTTTTTGGTAGTTAACGCCTTTTATGTTGCACCTAAGCATCTGCTAAGTAAGAGTTCATGGATTTTATAGGTTGTATGCAAGTCATAACATACATACGTGCAGTCGTGCAGTAATCATTCTCAAAGTATGAAGAGGGATGGCTTAGGTGTAAGAAAGGAGTCCAGAAACCCTTCTAGTAATAAACTGTGCTATTACTGACTTACAATGGGTTCATTAAGAAGTTTCAAACTTAGAAGTAAGAAAATAAGCTTACTTTCATAATAGTACCCTTGGTATTCGGCAACACTAATGGCAAACCTGAGTAATCTCGACTAAGGTAATCTCTTTATATCCCATGGGTGTCGTAACATCATTTTGGGAAGAGTTAAGGACTGTAAACAATTAGGTTACAGAGATGTAAACATTATCTTTTTGCGTTAAAATTTCGGTGTGCATTATGTTAGTGATAAATTTTTTGCAACTTGACTTCTTTTCGCGTTTACGGTGTCACCAGAACAATAATATTTGGGCCCGGTATGTAGCGCATCCGAAGCTCATATCTTGGAGTCCGGGATCGCTCATGGGTATTCATGGTAGTGAGACTATTGGCACGCATTTCATTTTCTATCAGAAACCAGCGTTGCTTAGTCTACCCCCTTCTACCAGGGCCCGATGGAGGGGGCATGACCAGAAAATTTGTTACATGTAGGTACTTAGCGATATTATCGAGATTCAGAATTTTTTTTTTCAAATATATCGGCTTAGAGTCCTCGAAAAATAAGTTTAATTTAGCTACCTTATTAAAAGGCAGGACAACGTCCACTTCAAATGGTTAGTTAGGTCACGAGATTAGGCGACTAATTTACAATTTAGATGTTAATAGTATGTATTATCGAGTCCGATCAAAACCAGTTCTATTTAATTTTTAAAATTATGTAAATCTTGCTTGCTTTTATAGCAAGCTACAAATTGTTTTGGTTTCAAGGTCATCAAAATAGGTTTTGCATCACAGTTATGCAGCAACAAGGATTTCAACAGCTTGACTGAAAGGGTTGAGAATTTAGACGACTGAATGGTACAGCCTATGTTCAGTCAAGCTTGAAGACACTCTGAGTACATTCTGCTTAAATACCAACAATTGAATAGAGTTTGAGTACTTGAATTCGAAAATTACTAGGTATACACTTCAAGACATCTCTCCGTGATGTAACCATGGCTCTTGGATAGGAACTGAAGCATTGGTTCCAGAGTACCGTTTAGTTATAAAATAACGCCAAATAAGTCGCATTAAAATTTGTTAAGTGTTATTTCAACTTTCATTGCCCGACCCGGTGGAATTTGGCAACGAGATTTGAATCAATCTATCGTAATCCTTAACATAAGCATACGTACTCGGTACTTAGGTATTTCTTTTCAATGTAACTCTTCTGTAAAAAATCTTGAGAGGTGTCAAGGGACACCCGAATGGAAATCTAAAGAGATATATTTACTCGTACTACCCCACTCCCACTCTCACTCCCAACCGTTCCGTTCAATCATTCAAAAAGTCACATGTAGCAAAAAAACAACACAACAGTTGCAAAAAATGTCGCAACAGTAGCACAACTTTTTGTCTTAAAAGTGTCGGTACAATTTTTGGTCCCAATTTTTTCCGTCTAGCCCCCCCCTTTCGTAACGCGCAATAAGGAACTTCGTTCCAAACGTAGTCACTTCTTAGGGGCCGCGCCGCGCGCCGGCCCGATGTATATCACTTTCGGTCATATCATATCACAGTTGCCGGGCCTGGCTGACGTACATAACTTTCAGCCATATCACAGCAGGCTGACTGCCACTTTAAGTCTATATAAAGTGAGAGGGTAGTATTTCCCCAATCGGGCAGATAGTTATGTAACGCGTCCCCGTGTTGACTGTACACAAATATTTGTCTACTCGATGGTATTTTAATGAAATTGTATTGATCTGTGAAATAGACTGACGCGGTGTTGCCTTGTGTGTATACTTAAGCTAAATAGACAATTCGATATAGGGGAGAGATGGAGGTGTGGGCGCTAAGTTACGTTAATTGACTCTGGCTATAAAAGCACTCTAACGATACTTGTAATAGGATTCGGGAGGGTGAGAACCGTTTTGTACTATTAACCAAATACTATTATATGTAACAATCAAACTGTTTAAAAGATGAACATTTTGGGCAGAATCACGAAAGTTATTATTTCATCATTTACAGCTCCTATTTACAACAACAACAATACCTAACATAAATTATGTTTTATCGGCAACTGTAAATTTAACTGCCCGACACGTAGGTAATGGTCACATTCATTGAGCAAGGAATATTGCGAGTGGTACTCGATTTATGGTCAGATGCTCTATGGGGTAATAAATAAAATTGAAGTGTCTGTTTCTTAAATTAAGATAGGTTTTAGCTTAATCCATATTTATAAGCAATCTTCAAAATTTTTGTCTGTCTGTCCGACTGTAACGTTAGCCCGTTGCAGCCTAGGGTTCGCTTATTTTTTTTTTATTGTTAAGTCGGCTTCTCCGGGAATGACCACCGTCTGACCTTCCAACTGTAAGAGGAAAGCCTGCGCCTAAAGCAGGTGGGGTTGCTAAGGTCGATAAGGCAATCTACACTCGGCACTCTAGTTCTATACCCAAAACGCTCTACTTCCAATAAATAATAAACTCCTTCACCACACATCCAGGGTAACATTGTTTAAAAAAAAACAAACCTCATCAAGAATTGAATAACTCTATGCAAAACAATCCGATGTAGTAAGTAGGTAACAGTTTTGAACCACCAGTTTATTGATAACTGCCCGGCTCCTCCCACACATCACGAGAGAGGTCAGCTCTGAGTGGACGAGGGATAATGGCTGTTATTACTCGACCTTCGTGCTGATTGTTCATCTTCAGTGAACTGTAGTGATTGGGGTGACCATCTTTTTAGAGTAACAGTTGCAACAAAAAGATATTTTCGTCATTTTGCAGGAGTCGAGTAATACAAAAATTATATTGTGACGATTTGAGAATATCCTCCATTTTAACGACAGTTAAGCCCCATTTACACGATACCATTTTCTTGTACGTACCAGTGCAATTATTGAATACAATAATTGACTGGCATCGTCTAAACTACATGTCACATTCTTGCTCTGCTAGGCAATTATTGCAAGCAAAACTGTTATTGGTGTAAACACAACATACCATAATTGCTTATGCAATTCTTGTATTCAATTGAAGAGAGAATCTATTCTCTCTTCATTGGCAAACATGGGTACAATAAGTGAGGGTGTATTAAAAATTTTCAATACACTCTATATTTAAAATTAATTTGAATTTCCCTCTCATTTTGCGCACTTTTCTATAATTATTTTCATAATTGAAACGTAATTATATTAAAAATATTAATTTGTAAGTAATTAATGTAAAAGAAAAGACTACATATAAATAATAATAAAGTGCTATTTGAATCACACGCATATTCCTATTCTTCTCAAACGTTCAATACTTGAACGAAATATTTGCCAACGCAAATACGTGCAATTCTTGAAGCAACTCGCTTGTACATGGAAAATTTGCATACCAGTCTGTGTTTAGACGATTCAAGACTTGAAAGCAATAATTGCCTAAACATAATGGTATCGTGTAAATGGCGCTTTACGATTAAAAACGATTTGTTCCGTAATCACTTTACTTATAATTTTCACTTCGTTTTTACACATTTTTTACATTTTTTGAGAGAATATGCTTATGATAAGTACGCACCTATACTTTTTCCACGTCCATCGCATCTGGTTGTAACACAAGATAAGCTTCATAATGTCGCGCAGTTGGGTAAAAGGATAAATTGTGGCAACCCTAGTGCTGTCAACTAAGCCATTTCGTAGTTAGAAAATCATGGCTGTGCCGCTATAAATTAAAATGATAGATTCTTGTCTAAGAAAAACCTTGAAGTTACAACGTAACACGCACGTAAATTACACATGCATATCTATATAGGTTTCGAATTCTACACATATGGTACTGGTACCAATATTTTCAACACCTGGATCAGCCGGGGTGTGGGGGAAATTCCTTATCGGTTCTTGCATCCTGCAGTCCTACACCCTGGCATCTGAAAAACCTTGAGGGCTCGCCATTTTAGTTGGTTTGAGTCCAAGATAACCGCCTCCGCTTTGTATAGCAACAGCGAAACGGCTTTATGTGCTCTCCGAGGCATGGAAAACACCCAGACCAATGCAAGCAGACATATGCATAAAATATTTGCACTGAACGGGAATCGAACCCGAAAAAGTAGCAGTCGAACGCTCTACCGCCACACCACGGAGCTACCTCAGAAGAATAAAAACCACAAAGGTAATTAACCAGGAACGGGACATGTGTCGCCTGAATCACCTTACCCCAAAAGCAGGTAATCATAGGGTAATCTATCAGTAGGGATTGGTCATCAATCCATTTCATTCTAACTATTGCTACAAAGGGTTATAATTCTAAATTTGTTTAAACCATCATCATGATAATTTCGATTGATGAATCAGATATAGATCAGTATTATCGTATCAATTTTACGAAGTCCGTACAATTTTCATGATAACAACTGAGTTGACATGCAATTTGACTGATTAAAAACTACATTGTTATCAGACTTGTTGCCCAGAGGCGGTTATATCCAACCCATACCGCTTCTCACAACAATGGATAAAATGTTAGCATAATGTAATATTATGCTGAAGATAATATTAGCATTAGCATTCCAGTTTATATTACGCGAAGTTAATTAGCATTTCAACAATGATATAAATGTATGGATTTCCGCTCGTGTACATCGGAAACAAACACTGATCTGTTGAAAGTGACGGCTGTGAACACTAAAATCCAGTATACATACATGTGCTCACGCCTTTTTCCCTCCGGGGTATGCAGGGACAACAGCCCGCCATCTGCTTCTGTCTTTACATACTTCACGAGCTTCTTTAAATCCAGTATCTATATAGAATTAAATTTTACTGCAGAAAGTTCTCACGCAAAGAAAAAATAGAAAAAATGCGCAGAAAATTGGAAAACTTCTGTGAACTTCAGTATTCCATGTGGGCAGGGCTGCGGGCGACGGCTAGTACGTACTCGTATATTATTTGCCATGTAGCTCATATATTTTCTTGAAACAATCTCTGTTACCTAATACATCACGTATTTGCGGTGGCACAACCTACCTACAAAAGCAAATAAACGATACATTATTTATGCATGCCATATGTTATACGACCGCCGCTGTGGAATATGGAAACAATCGTATTTTTGACACAATATTCTGATGCCATTTTATATTGTTTACTAGCCTAAGCCCGCGGCTCCACCTGCTTAGACGTCGAGTTCCACGTTTTTTTTTACTATATCTCCGGTTCTACTCAACCGAATGTGATCTAACCATGCACTTTTGTCAGTTAGTTAATAAAAAGAGGTGCTATCTTAGAAAAACGTGGTTAGAAAGAAGATTTAATAAAGTATACGTACAGCTAAGGAGTGGAATGCCCTGCCTGAGACTGTTTCCGGCAAGCTATAACCTGGAAGTATTTAAGTCTAGAGAGAATAGGTTTTTTCTAGGCAAGTGTGCTCCATCGTCGACCACATCATCACTTACCATAAGGTGAGATAGTGGTCAAACGCGGTAAGTAGGGTAGCCAGAGCTCACTGTACCCCTCCTCCCTCCCACTCCTGCCTATCCCCACCCCTTCCCTTCAAGATAGGCAGCGCGTGTGTGATACCCTTGGTGTTGCACACGTTCATAGATCACGGTGACCGCTTCCCATCAGTTGGGCCGTGTGCTTATCTGCCACCTGCGTAGTGTAAAACAAAACCTGGTGCTATCGACTATAAAAAATGTATATAGATAGACATGGTTTGGATTTAGTACACAGGATTTCAGGATTAAGCCGGTCAATTAAACCGTGTACACACTGTTTGGTCAATCGCTTTGGAACTAGCAATTTAATCGCTTTGAGTTCTTCTAGTTACCAAACGGTCACAATACATTCTTAGCTAGTAAGGTGTACACAAATCGATCGATCTAGATATTAGACTCGGAAAAGCCTTGAACGTCTGACCTCCTTACGGAGATCTAATCATGCCTTCGATCGTGATTCAATCGAGAATCACCGAAGGCTAGCTATCAGGGATACCGTAGACGTACCTATAGTTCGGCATAAAAAAAAATAATCCCATGCGGGCGGAATCGCGGGCACAACTAGTGATGAATGAAGTGGCGCAGCGCTGTATCAGTTCTGCGGTTTCAATATGGTGGCATATAACCTACTGGGTATAACATTATGAGTAGGTACGAGTAGGTACAGTCAGCGACGAAAGTAAATTAAAACTTAAAACGTTGATATTATGGACAGATTTAATTTGATTTATCTATTTTCATTATTCTGTAAAGTCAATATTTCATTGCCTTTATTGTTATTTTTTATTCTTCAAAGAACTCACAACAGCTACTTTTAAAGCTAATCTCTGCTAAACGGTCGCTCGGTGGTAAATTTAATTATACCTGTAAGAGTTAAGGTGATCAATAAATTCGAATTTGTTAACCAACTTTTGTCGCTGACTGTACCTACGTGTGCAGACTTCGTTTTACAGCTGTTAAGAACACGCTATTTTGCTTGCGTGTCATGGTGTGTTCAGGGTTTTAGTTCGTCTGTGAGATTGTAGATTTTAAGTCATAAAAAACACGTCAAGCCTTCATACCTATTCTATTAATAACCAAAAATGTATATACCTAAAAACTCTATCAAAAGGATTTTTAAACGAGAAATAAAATTTCATGTTTTTAATATAGAGGTTAAACTGCCGGAATTTCGGACGAAAACTTTTTTTTTTTTTGTAATTTACACGAGTACTACTGAATCCATTGACGTTCCCAAGAGATCATTCAGGTTCTCAAGAGTTTTCATAAACACACAATTTTCATGTGGATAATTTTTATTTACGGCCTCAAGTTCATTTCTAATCCAGAAAAACTGACTTTGGCACTTTTTTCACACTGCTGAACATGGATTTTCCTCTAAAGTAGAGCACTCATTCGTTTTGCCACCTTTTTTATAAAAGCATCGTCATCAGCCTAATAGAACAAAGGTACTTACTTCTGACTGTAAGGTTGACCCTGTCAATATACGCTGTCTCGTTCTCGACGGAACACTCGTACAATCCTGCGTCCTCTACACCTAAGTTTTTAAGCAGTAAGCTGCCATCGACCTGTAACAAGAGAAAAAAATATAAGAGAACTTTTTCATTCTAAGCTGCCGCATTTTTTTCTTATTTACTACCAATACGTCAAATTGCCGCGCGAGGATCTCCTCGTGCCCCTCTAACTAGCAGAGGGATTGTACCCCCTGCTAGTCAAGAGGGGCAAAGGGTGGAGAGCAGGCAAGGGGTGGGCTGATCTGAAATGATGAAGAAGGCCATCCAATGCATAATATTTACTGAGTAGAAATCGAAACCACGACCTCTTGTCGGTATAACGATTTAAAGACACGTCCACAAACCGACAAAGCATAACATCGACTGCGTTTGTTTACTACCTTTTTGACATAAAAACTGAAAAATGCCTACAGGTTTTTTTCTCACTGAGTCAGTCTCTCTAACAAAATGATTGAGTCAAAAACGTAACGTACAAACATGATGTAACAATATCCAGCATGTAACACTATTGTGGCGAATGTAGTAACAATTTGTTGATATACCTCGCGAACAGTGGCCCGTGGCCATATCGATCGCAGTTCAAGGCCTTTGCAAGGCCTACGTATCCCACTGGTGCGTATATATAATTTGATACTCCGACTAAACGGTACCATGTTGGCAGATTGGGAATTTTTACCATGATTTTGGGGTAAAAATTAGTTCTTGGGTATTCTTTGGGGGCCGGGTGTGAAGGTAATGCCTTTTGGGTCATCTTACACCCCGGTGCTCGGAAACATAAGGTGGTGTAGAGTTTTAGTCTGTAAATCCGACATAACCGTCCCTGCTGACTTAGCGGGGTTGATAACCGTGGGGATTGCTTAATTACTCAGGAACCTACTAGTATTCTTGTTAACCAGTCCAGTTAAGCTAAAATACTTGCTAAAAGGAGTGGATAATTAAAACACTGACGCTAATAAATGTGTAAGTACAACAAGGAAAATAATACAGGAACTTCAAAACAGTGTTAGTAATTTTGAACCTTTTAGAGAAATTTGGGACATAGTTTATAAATATTGGGAAAATCCAGAACCTTAATGTAGCAACCCGGCACAGGCCCCACGGCAGTGTTGCCATTACCTTAAAGGCTAGGTGAAATTACTAGATTTCGCTTAGCCAGTTTGGCCATGCTCCAACAGTGGATAATGTCGGGCTGTTGTGTTTAATATTGTCAACAACTGAATAAACTTTAATGAATCACAGAGAGAACTCCAATACAGAAATAAATAATCCTTCAACATTAACATAAATTCTCCTAAAATGTCGGTGAATTTATCCTGAGACGGAGAAGTTTGCCATAAGTACTATTAAATGACCGTTTTCCTTTGTATCTGACAGATCGTAGAACATTTTTCACTTAGATTGGTTGGGTCGCGTGGGTGCTCAGTGTGTCAATAAAGATGAATAGCGATTGATATTTTTTGTATCAGACCTGTAATAATTGACCTTTGAAAAGTCCTTATAATATCAATCAACCTGTATCAATACTTACATAGCTTCACTAGTAGGTATGTATTTACCTATCTAGGTAGTAATTTATTGGCTGTAACCACAAAACTTTAACATATTCATCCTACGGTACTGAAAGCGTTATTATTTCCAATAATGTCGTATCGTACTTCAATATTGGAAGCGCGCTATTTTCCCGTACAAACAACTGATTTCGTTCATTTATTTAGGTCGATGCGAAAAACGATAGAGCAATATTGGTTGAGCGCTTTTTATTGAATGCCGTGGAGTTGACGTGGCTGGAAAGCGGATCCCGGGTACCGCGGTGTGGGTCGCCGGAAGAAAATGGGGACACACCGCTGAAATGATGATGATATATTCTGGTATTCAAGACAGAAACTACACAGGGATATATCGTTGAGAGAAAAAAGGGTGTTTAGGCTCAAGTCAACTTCTGTAAGCTGGTATACCGGCTTATTGACTGATGAAGATCTGGTACAGGCTTTCCTCTCATGTTTGGCGGTCAAGCGGCAGACATTTCCGCTAGCAAATCCACTGATTTTTAATTATTTCTTTTTTTTTCTAACTATAATATTGACGCCAGAATGGATAAACTCATTATATTTTTAGCTATTAAGTAATACACGTGAACTCCAAATACTTGTCAACAATAGGTGACCTTGCCGCGAAGCTTGCTAACATTACCGTTATTAATGTCCATTCGTGAATGGCTTTATACCTATTTCTATTGTGGTACTTAATCAATTTCTTCAAAGGAGTCCTTTTGTTGTGTATTAGATGAAATGAAGTCATTTAATCAAATGTCACAATGCGATACGCATGATGATCGAAATTTACATTTTATCTATAGGACCCCGCCCGATGGTAAGATAAAGGTGAAGTCTTAAAAGTATGAAGGCCATCATAATAGATATAAACAACACTGCAATTGGTGGTCCTCAGCATGACGGTCTTTTTCATCACTTAAAGAAACAAGATGTTTCGGTACAGAAATCTAAACCTTTTGCAACGCGGTGAGGTAAAAGAAAGAGTCATGGAATTAAAACTCACGGAAGATCCTTTCAATCGCCAAAAAACGTGATAAAAGTTTGATAAATCTCTAGTATTACAGCTATTCTAAACTAATGTTGTGTGCGAAGCAGCAAAATTTTTCATTCAACCAAAGGTGTCACATGAGCATAA
Organism: Lithosia quadra; assembly: GCA_963576445.1. Taxonomy (NCBI): domain Eukaryota; kingdom Metazoa; phylum Arthropoda; class Insecta; order Lepidoptera; family Erebidae; genus Lithosia; species Lithosia quadra. The sequence goes on from OY754883.1 coordinate 1,661,207, forward strand.
TAGAGTGGCGCCCAACAAGGGACCGTGATGGATGGTCGACAGCCTTAATTGTTACTTCGTTGCAAAGGTTTAAGGTTCTTTTTGACAAAAAGGCTCATCTTTGCTTCAATCGAGACGCACACTAAGCTGTTTGAAAGACCTTTCATTATTACTTTGTAATTCGGTCGACCATTATGTGGAGTTTGGGTTTTAATACATTAAAATAGCATAAAAGAATCCGGTCAAAATCAGGCTCCCACGAATACGACTATCTTCTACCAATTGGTTAGGATTAACAATATCGCAAACACAAATTAGTACATCGGGAAGGTTCTAATCTAGACTGGCTGGTTTCCGCATCTCGACGTCAATAAACCCGGCTATTACTTGAAGTAATTAACTAATCCAATTTAATGCTCTAACCTGTAATATTGACGCTTAATCTCTACTCATCATTAGTGGGACTAATGCATTTTCGCTTTAGACATGCAATTATGCTTGCCATAAATATCAACTGCGTATCACATAATGTACTGTGAATTACCTGATTAAGTATTTCAACAAAAGCAAGCAATTAACATCCTTATAGTAGTTTCTCAGTAGCGCCCAAAGTTTGCACTTTGGGGACCGAGGGAGGAGGTGGGAACAATAGTTTTAGATTGGTATATCGGCTTTTCCGCATGCAAGACCCCCGAGAGGAAAGTCTGCGTAAGAGCTTCGTCCGTTGTTAAGCAGGTGCAACGATTAGCACAACAACCAAATATGTACAGCAAGCTATTATTATGTCTAATCCCTATTTGTCCACTTAGATTCCCGATGAAGTTCGGACAAGAGACACCCTATCAGGTCCCGCGGGTGTCGTTCGTACAAGGCGATTTATAATATTCTATACAAGCAGATTCTACGACAGGCTATTTTAAAATTATCAAGTAGCTGTGAATATTGCAGATATTAAAAAAAACCACTTGGATTACGAAAGATTCCCAACACAACGATCTTTTTTTGGAATCCTTATCTGTTTCTTCGCAATGGACGCAAAAACTAGTGAACTGATTTCCACGCAGGTTTTTTTATTAGAAATGTCTTGGTCAGACTTAAAATCTGCCGTATGTATGATTGCAATTGGTTGAGTAGACCCGGAGATATGACCCGAACTCACGATAATCGACATTAACGCGGGTGGAGCCACGGGCATCAGCTAGTAAATAATAATCATATCATGTACACAAAGATCACCTTCTCATGCCCCAAAGACATATTTCCCAGAAACACCCTTTCCTAAACAATGTATACTAACATTTATAAATTCCCTATAATATATGCAAAGTTGAGGTGTGTTTCCCTCCAGCATATCACCCATTTTAATTAATAATCCTACGAAATAGAGAGGGTGTCCACATATTATGCCGAGCACGTTTTCAGACTTCATACTACTGGCAATTTCCTAGCAGAAATTCCAATAGCAAGCCGAACCGGGAATCAATTTTCACACGTTTGCACGTCAATATTATGTCCAATTTACGCTATAAGACCTAGATATTGACTGACTCACTAACTAGGGCCTTTCCAAAATCTTCGAGGCCCAAGAAAATCTCATTTGCAAGTTAGTGCACTGCTGTGACGGAAGAGGCTTTGATACAGCCTTTAATATTTACAACTTAGGTGGCAGACAAGCACACATGCCTTCTGATGTTCAGCAGTTACCGTGGCCTATGGACGTAAATTACAACCATACAACCAATTTGACGGTGTCTGTGACGAGATGGTAAAACGTTTGAGTGTTATCTTTGAGGTCGAAGGTTCAATTCCCGTTCAGTGCATGAATTGGTATGCATTTACAAAAATGTATCTAAGTACGAGTATAACACGCTATGCTTTGAATCCAAATAGCGCCATGCAGAATATTCAATTTATATTTCATGCCTACGTAATTTTCTCGCACTACGCTCATCAACTCCAGGGTCGGCACGTATACTGTGCGCAATCTAGTTGGTACAGGTACCAAGCCCTCTGATATAATCACAGTTTATGTAACTGTCCCCTCAGAGCTAGACTGTGTGTCTAGTGACGTAATAGGGTAAATAAGTTAATCGAGTTTCCGCTGGTGTGGGTTAATGTACTCTAATAATATCGGTGTCTCAAGGACAGAGATTAAGGTCTTTGTTGACACACTAATGTATGAACTGAAGTACTGCTTAGATCTTGGACAGAGCCTAATTCTGTGATAGGATCACCTGATTGTTACATTTTTATTTGTGTTGTTTTTAGTACGGGTTCAAATGTGTATACGGTCCCACCCACCATGTACTTTGGGTTCGAAGTCAGCCTCACCTGCAAATAGAACATACATGTGCTGATTGACAGACGAGGTTCTAGCGTAGGGTTTCAGGCTCAGAGGGCAGTATGTCCGAAGGCATAATTACAAATAATGGAAAATATAAGTAGGAGAACGGACCCGGGGCACCATAGTGCTAGCTTTGGATGTAACCAGGAACCAGTCCCGGATGAAGTAAATTATGGATCAAAATTTGAAAATTAAAACTAAACAATGTGCTATTTCTAAAATCCGTTCAACTAAACTGGGTTTCCACGTTTCGCTCAATGAAGTACACTCAAATAGACAACTTCCTTCGAATAAGGTACGTAAACTCCAACGGCGTTGAGCCTACCTATTACAGTAAATACAACGGACGTAAAAGTCACATCTACTTGGTTTATATAAACCCAGTTAAAATATGTGAAGCAATTTATTTCATGGTGCTCAGTTACTGAAAATATATTCGCCCGGACGGAAAATATATTATAGTAACAAAGGTAGGGAAATGTAGAATTACAGAATTATTTTATCCTGATATTGTCAGAAGCTATAATATTACACATCTTCTTTCGTCGTGCCAATAGCATTCAAATTTTGTTTGCCCAGTGTGCCGCTATATTAATTGCGTTCTCAGAGCCATATTTAAATAAGACAATTTTGAACAGATTCTATCGTTATTTATTTTGTTGTTAAGCGCTTATTTTATTATTTACACCGGTCCCGACGTTTCGGTTAGTTTTCAGCGGCCATGGTTCGTGGGTTCGTGGTAGAAATGGTTTAAAATAGATTTATATAAATTATTTCAGCCTGTTTGAATTGAATTGCAGATAAATGAATCGATCGATAAACGATAAGCAAATATAATAAAGTTGTGTTGAAAAATCCTAATTGAATACCAGTCCTGTGAACACATTAGAGACAAACATAACTAATAATAAATGCGCGGCACATAAGTATCCCGGATTATTGCAGTATAACATGACAATCTACCATTAAGGAAATTAGTCATTGAAACTTGCATGAATTTTATATACGGCTGTTGCCTGCCCCCTCTAGAAACAACGACTGACCAATAAAAATATCGCATATCATTTTCGCCCTGAGATGTATGACCAAGCGGGCGCTAGTGAAAACCGTTTCGTGAGTTCTCGTCCTAAACGATATATAAATCAGATAAAAAGGAGAAGGAGTAAGCGGACTCTGGGCTCCAAGCTATGCAACTGGAAACAACGTAAAGATGGCATCATCAACGGGACCATTTCGTAATAACCTTTAACCTGATTGCAGCGTTGGCTTACTGGGTCCAATATTTTATGTATGGCCAGTTTGGGTGAAAATGCGGCTGTGGAGTCAATTCATCGATTGTTGCTGTAACGTAGCATAAAGCGCTAAAGTTTTATATGCAGTGGCGGTAGCAGTAGATACGTATGTTATTGCAACGATATTGCTGAAAGAATAACTTTCTTAGCAAGCAATAAAAATAGGCCAGACGTATCGATTTTGACTGAAATGTTTGTAGTTCTGCAACATTCTCGTGTCCGTCGGATGGCGTATCGATTCTGAAGCGGTCAAAATGAAGTAGTAGATTCTTGGGCTTCATAATGTACAAATTACAAGAGCTAAGCACGATTAATCGTACGAAGATTTCACACATTGCTTTCATGATGGCAGGTAGGCAGTTTGCTATCAGATGAAGATCAAATGTATCCCTTATCGCCCTATATGTCTGACATCTACATCTTGATAAAGTGACAAGGGTTATTCACCAAAACTATGTGAAAATTATGCTTTACGAAATGTAGGTGTTGTTATACCTTTGTCTACCGTCTCGAAAACAGACGCACTAATCTTCAGCTAAAGGAATTTCAGTACCCAGGTTCATAAAAGCTATAAAACGATATTACTTTTATAACTGGAAGTATTTCATCTTAAACAAAAGTCGGTAAGTCCGGGATTTTGACAAGACCAGACAGTATCATTTAAAAGATCTCTTTATTTCAAAGGTCTTGTGGCCAGAGACAGACTGAGATAAAGATAACAACTAAGTATTTCAGTTGTCATCCTCATACTTCCGAAATTTTATCCCGCAAGTCCTCATTTCAAAAGTCTAGACTAACAATAATAAATTTAGCCAGCTATGAGGTCACACGAAAATGGAGCCGGTACCTTTAAAGTTGAGGTCATTTGTTACAACTACAATGGAGTATATTAATCTAATAAGTACTCAGTCGTCTTGACTTCTCGAGGTAACATAACTTTACCAAGCGACTCATTATTTAGGTCAAAGGTTAAAGGTCTAAGAAGTGAAGAAGAATTCTCAAACTAGGAATGATCATTAAGTGTTAAGTCCCGTTTACGTATAATAACTTAATAAGTTATGGAACGCGAAAGTTTAAAAGTTAATATAGGAATGATCATATTGCCGTTTTGCAGCAGATAAAAAATAAGGGTTTTTTTACAGCGTATGTAACACGCAACTGGCACTGACTGGTGTGGCAAGCGTTCGCAACCGCATGCCGCACCGTCTCGGGTTTTCAAGTGCTGCGGTGGTGCAAAAGGCATTCACACCCCAGCAGGTTTGCGGAACCTATACTATACTTAGTTACGGGTTACTGTTACCGATGAGTTGTCGCTCCAATAAAATATAGGTACAAAATGTATAATGTAAGCTAATAAAACGACGGTTTTTGGAGACCGAAGCAATAAACCTTTTGTATTATTATCTATTTTGTGGTAAGAGTAATCTGCAACGGTAACAATAACATCTCGTCCGTGTGTATGTGGCTTGATATCATTAAGTCTAAATTGAACGACACGGTTGTACGACCATTGTCATGTGACCCCCGCGGCCTTGCTGACCGTTCATCAATTCTATACTTTGTTCAGAATTGGTACTTGTGTGCTATTTTTAGAAAGTATCATATTGGCTTCAAGTCAGGTGTCCGGGGTTTTACAATCATTTCATTTTCAATACCTATATAAATGTATTTACAGCACGCTTTCTCTGTGCGTACATCTCGTAAGTACCAACAGGAGCCCGATTCAATGACGTCAAGCTTGCAAATAGCGAGATTTCATTTCGATTAGTAAAATCACGCAAACAAAACTGGCAGTAAGAGTCACGAAGAGCACCTACCAAAAATATTAGTAAATGCCTTTCGTGGGTTTATTTATTTATTTATTATACTAAGTACAACCACATTGTATATATTACACAATTCACATTCCATTAGTTGTTGGTAAGTGTTCCGATATATACAACAATTACGGTGTACATAACATTTACACTAGTATTAGACCATATCTTCCAAATGACTTGTCAGAGTAAAACCTCGTTATAAAAGGTAAAAAAGTCGTTTGCCAATCTACCCTACAATATACAGATATCTCATGTTCACGGATCTTATAATGGTTTCCTTAGGTAGGCGCAAGAGATCGAATACAACACAACATTGTAGGTGCCTATATAAACCGTAGTTCAGTATAAACCAGCTGCTATAGGTTAGTGTGCCATTAAACCGCCCTTTCCCCTTCAAATTCTGGTATAATTAGCGAGGGTAGATTAAAATCTGATTCATTTTAGTTTTCAGTGGTAACAGTTTGTTATCAGATATGATGTTAAAAGGATAATTGTTAAAAGAACTTGGCTTGGCTTGGCTTTGACCACTAGAACGCAGTGTTCATGTGTGTGTTAATTCGTTCATTTTATTGTTCGTTTGAGGTGTATGAGGGAGCCTAATCTTCAGCACCTCCGCCAACCTGTATACTAGTCCATTGACGAAAAAGGCTATGACGCAGGCTTCCGTAAAACCCAAAATTACCCAAATCGCGGTGCTGAAGGGTTGCAAGGGGTAGGCTTGCAGATGCAGACTTTCATCGCGACTCCCGCAGTGAAACGCAGGTGTGAGTCGTTAGTGTGGAAGTGAACATGAATGGTATAGATGTTGTAATCGAATTTCGCACACTGGGCTGGTCTAGTATACCTGCATACGATCATAGCATAGATATAGGTACACACTTGACACTAGCCATTTCTCTACAAAATATTAACATTTTGTTATGAAAACAACAACTGAATTGTTATTTTATCCTGCCGCACAGGAAACTTTTAAATAAGCTAGGTGCACGAACATCGGCTCGCGTCTAGCCTTTTCGCGAGAGTTATAGTTCATGTCTGCACGTAATACCTGGGTAATAAGCTTTTGGTAAATAGCTACTTACTTAAAGCATAGTGGATTGAATACACGTAGTTACAATATAACGAAACTATTCTATACAAGCGTTTCCCAACTCGTAGATGTCCGGTACACCTACTGATTGTCGCTCCCATAAAAGCCAAACAAAATGAATGGCAAGTGGTGCCAAGACTCTGATGTGAGAGCCTCGGATGCATCCGGAACTAACGTCCGGAGCGAACCAACGGTTAAGATGTTCCATTTATATTTATTCTTAGAAAGTTTTACGGCGGTAGGTAAGATAATTTTCAAACTTGACTAAATTCAAGATTTATTTAAGAATCCAAAAAATACATAATTGTTTGGAACATAAATGGACGTCAATTTGTCTCTGCTTGCCACTTCAGTAAAACATTGGTATGACAATATAAAAATGAAGTTTGTGTGTGTATCTTTTGGGATGAAAATTGTACAGAAATAAAATTAAATTCAGGGTTAAAATCATTCATTTTAACCCTGAATTTCATTTTATTTCTGTACAATTTTCATGATACTTACGGCTATATTGTATACCTTCGCGACATAATGTCTGTCTAGCGAAGGCTATTTAATAGATATATACAGGCGAGCCCACAAGTTTGTTAAACTCATAAACACTTTATTACCTGAAGTCGGATATTCATTAAATAGCTGAAGTAGATTTCAGTTACAAGTCATGAGTTTCGGCGGAATTTGGCTATTTATGTAAGATTTTTCATATGTAATGTAATATGTATAAGGTAATGGAAATCTCTACCTAACCGGGGGGAAATTAGGCATATCAGAAACGGTCAGAGAAAATATAAAATTTTCTTCCTAGAATTTCATTCCTTCTATCTATCGGCACTATCGAATGGTGTAATAATACAGGGTGTGTTTTGGTTTTCAAAATCAATGGGTTTAATTTCTGGCTTTGAAGAATTCTTAAAAAAAATCCAAAGATGCAGTTTTAGTTCTGAATGATTTAGTTTTGATTCTTATGAAACAATCAAAACTAAATAAAATTTACCGTGTATATGGAGGTAATATGTTATGCGAAACGCTCAACTCTCATAGTCTAAAGCTATCAATTACAACCCCGTTTATGAGTCACTTGGGGGGCGACGTACCCTTAATGCCATGCACCCTCACGAGCAAAGCCGCAGTCCCGAATGAGTCATCGCCGCAGACTGCAAGACGTATGGAACTGTCTGAACTTCCTGGAAACGGTTTAACTTTTTTTGACTCAGAGTTTAATTAAGAAGTTTTCATATTTTGTGTGATCGATACGGTATTTGTATTGTAGAATTAAGTTTTTTTTATATCGTCGAAACTTTACGGCAATATATGTATTTTACAGTAAAAAAGAGTTAGTTCAGCTTTCGTAGTTTTTAACAGGCATGGATAACTATCTTAGACAGAATTTGAACAATGAAAACACATTGAAAAAAAAAACATTTATTTAAACGCATTAAATATGTAAAAATTCCTAGCATTAGCCTCCGTATTTTGGTATGATTGCAGAAAAGCGCTAACCAGATAGTATTCATTAACATTAATTTTATTTCAATTTACATTTTTATGTATAGACAACCAAGGAGATGAATATACAGTTTTACATACAACTTCATATCTAAAGGACTAACTAGTAACTCTTTGGCAGTAAATAAACCGTGAAAAAATAAACTTCCCTGTACATACATCAAATCGAATTTGCTTACATAATAAGACCACACTTTGCATATCAAAGGGCTAAAAGCAATTTCTTTGGATGAACAAAAATGTCAATAAATAAAACAAAATGGATATTTTTTGGAGTTCTTCACTCCTCACTGGAAAGTTACCTATTACAGTAATGGTATTATCGTGAATGGAAATAAAATCCTGTACTTACGCATAATCTGTTAATACAATAAACAAGTTGTTACCTGCGGGAAATTCTATTCCCGTTCCCACTACCTATGGGAACCTATTTCAGGAATACAAATTGTGTTATTTCAGACATTAAGTCATTTATCCCTGTACTAAAGTTCCGTTCAGCCGACTGCTTGCTGTAGGTTGTTTCATTCTTGGTCAGGAAAACGTGTTATAAGGTGGACGGGAAAGGACGTTCATTGTGCGTTTCGAAAGTTTGTGTGACTGTCGGACACATAAGCGCGCTCCCTATTTCTTCTCCTCCAAACCCTTTTCCTTTTATGTAGAAATGCGCGATGCTAATGACACCTCCATATGGGTAGCAAGCGATCATAGGTCTCCAGGTGATACGCGCTGAATCCCCGTCCCGTCGTGCGATCCCGCTTCCGAAAAGCTTCAGTCACCGAATCAGTAAGTAGCAAGTCCGTTTCGTCCCTTACATTCACACAAACAGAAACCAGTAAACATGTAGATAATACATATTTAAATTAGTATATCAAGACAATACGCAAAAGTAAACATGTTGCTGGTAGGCGTAGCTAACCGCACAAGAAACATTATCATGACAATGTTGCCGCACAAACACAGAAGCCCATTGTGCGGACAACGACGCCATTACTCGCTGTCGCTTTTAGCTCATTGTCTATGATTAAACGGTGCGTTTGTATAATGGCTTTGTTCTGCGATATGAATTTTTGAATTTGAAGTCACAGGAATTTATTTATCAAGTTATGGAGCGATGCTATTTTAACTCACGCCGCATCAGTCAGTCACATAACCCATACTTGTCAGTGATAGCATGCTTTGTCTCCAGCGTTGTCGGCACGGAGACTATCTTAACCCTCCTGTAAACATTTATAACTAAACTAGCCTACGCCCGCGGTTCCGCCCGGATGTCGGCTTTCCGATTTTTGACTATATCTCTGGTTCCTAAGTTCAAAGTCTGATCAAGAACTATCAAAAAAAAACGGCATTAAAATCCGTTCATCAGTTTTTGCGTCCATCGCGCAGACAGGCGAGAATTAAAAAAAAATGTTTTTGTTTTCAAAATCGTTCATATTATAGCATAACACAAGGTATTTTTTTATATCTCCAAGATCACAGCTACTTTACAATTTTATATTAGTATAGATAGACATGTATATTATTTTTAAATATTATGACTTTGGTTGTTGTTGGTGTGGAAAGTGAAAAGACTGTGACTGACCAAACGCTAGCAGTTTTATAATAACGTCGTATCTTAAACCTCACGTAAGATTTTGTTTGAGTATCAAACCTCAGAGCTCTCATATCCAAGATTACCTTCAGACATTAATCTAGATACAAAGGCCTGAAGGGATGTTCGGAGGGGTGGCAACATGGCAAGCATGATGGGTATTGATAAAGGCGCGTCCGGTTTCTCTGGCGCTCGGCGCTTTCAGGAAAAGCTTTAAGGGTGGATATATTTATCGATGGAGTGAAGCCTTCATGTAAATATTCTGAACATATTGAGTCATGCTGTTTTGAAACACATAGGTACTCTGTTTTGCGGTTTGTGTTGAATTTCAGCTGTATTGCGTAAATTGCGTTCAAGGTTCGCACGTTTTATTTAATGAAATTCATTCTGTAAGAAATTGCGTTAGTTTGCGTCTATCATGGTTCCTATCACTGGTGAAATCAGCTCTATTTGTGTACTAAAACCTAAGGTGTGAAGTGACATTAAAGGATAAAAAGGAACAAAAACGGGCAAGTCAATTCTAGACATTAATCTACCTGTACAAAATTGCCGACGTTTGATTCCGGTATGATTGAGTAGGTAACAATTGTGAAGTTTTGTGTATGAAAACATTCATACATTCAAATCTCTTCACAAAATTTCACATTTATAATATTATAGTGGAGTCAATTTAATAGGCCACATTTGACAATTCATCAAAATTCAACATCGCAACCTTTTACGCGACGCGCCGCGGTGGGCATCAAATTATATATTTTTCGTTTTGTTAGAACTGCACAATTGCTTAACTTTTTTCAATTACTATTACATATTTATTGTAATAATGACAGATACAAGTAATTTTACGTTTTGCTTTCACCAATAAACCATTCTAAACATAATAAACAATTTCTGATTTATAGAACTGAACGTCATTACCTTGTCATTACAATATTGTGTCAGCTAAACCTTTTTCTTTTTAAAAATTAGGCATGTTACTCTAAAAATCGAAAGCTGTTATGTAGAATCGAATGCAATGATTACTTGTGAAGAAATATCATCATAAAATTAATAACCACGTTGTGACAAAAAAAATTACTGATTGCATTTTTTGCATTAGTATCGATCACCAATCATCCCCCAATAGTTATTTTGTAAATATATTCAATGAACAGAATTGACCTCTCTACAGTTTTATTATAAGTATAGATCATGTACCTACTTGTCTTATTTTGCTACTTAAATTTACGAAAGAAAAAATAATAATGAGACAGGGATTCACATTATCTTTCAAGTCCGTATCGATTTATTCGTTTTAATCGACCTTTTTTTAACAGGTCACCTCATTATGAATATAAAACTGACAAACGTCAAATGTGGCCTATTAAATTGACTCAACTATAGTAGGATTTATCACTCATTCGCATTCGTACGTCAAAGTTTGTCATAAACTCAATTGTTGAGAGCTCAATATCATGTGTGTGATAAATTGAGTTGCGTTTGAGTATTCGGCCGTAAGTCACAACAAGCCTAATGAACCATAAAGGCGCGGCCCCACCGCGGTGCACGCTGTGCACGGGCACGCGGCGCATTTTAGCTGCGTGTATTTATTTGTTTGACAACGTGGGTCTACGTTTCCACTGGAGTACCTACACGAAGACCCACGACTATGTTTAGCGTGGCACGGCGCACGGAGAGGCTACACGAAACGCGTCCGTTCCACAACGTGTATGACTGAAAACTGCTCTGCGATAACCGAGCTGTACATAGTCGTGGGTCTTATTCGTGTACTCCAGTGGAAACGTAGACCCACGTTGACAGCGTTGAGCTATGTAACCGCCTATTCGAGCAAGCCACGCGTGTATCAATGACGTCAATTCATGCGTAGCCTCTCCGTGGGTTGCAGTGGACACAACCACATACATTTTCTTACAAAGCGAAGCTTAATACACGTGCGTAGCCTCTCCGTGCACCGCGGTGGGCCCGCGCCTTAACACTCGTAAACCAGCCGATTATAATCAAGGAAATATCGCCTCACAGACCAAGGGCACTCAGGTGGACTTTCGAAGTACATTTCCGTACATTCATCTACATAAAGGGAAATTGTACCTACATTAACTAAGGCATATAATGTCCTTGAAGGGGTAGGCAGTGGTGTTGTAACCTACACTTTGTGAACTGTTTTGACGGGGTCAAGAACTTCCTAATGATGAAATTTCAGTTAGGAAACGATTAAGCAAAAATGTACTAATTAATGACATAATAAGTACTATAATATATTCTTTTTTATTTACGAAATGAACAAAAATGTATTAACCTATAGAATATTTGGCAATATTTTTTTATTGACGATGTTGAAACTAACTTTGCGGGTAGTGCACAAAGTACTCTTTTAATTGTTTTACCGTTAAAATTATGCCTGAGAATGAAATATTCATACTAACCTGTCATTATCATCTGCCCGCCCTTGCTCCAATTATTTGAGGTCGGTGCAACATGTCATTCTTTAATAATTCCATAGATATTTTACTAACCCTATATTATTTTTATTAATTATTCTTCTATAGAATAATTCTTATATTGATAGATAATGTACTCTCTTTCCTCTTTAGGTATACGTCAAGTTTGAGATTTGTGCAATCGAGACGAGATTTGAATCTGAATTTTAAACTGGACACTCATTTTTCACTACTGTGTAGGATTTATAGGATTGTTATAGGCTGGAATTACACATATCCCTGGAATAGGTGTCCATGGTTAACGGAAAAGCAAAATTCCACGCAAACGTAGCTGCGTGTATAGTGCGCGGCATCTAACATGGCCAGATTTTGGAGTAGTGTGGGCCCCACTACTCCAAAACCTTGCCAAGTTAGATGCCAGCATACACTATACTTGTTTGTGGCAAATTGCGTCGCCTAGAAACAAGTATAGTGTACGGCATCTAACTTGGCAAGGTTTTGAATAGTGGGGCCCACACTACTCCAAAATCTGGCCTTGTTAGATGCCGCGCACTATAACAGCTAGGTATTAATAAAATATTATTCTTAAGCAAAAATACGGTTTTACGATGCAATAGAATTAAAAGCAATCTATAAACCGCGCTGTGTCCCCACGAGACGTTGATTAAAAACATTACGAGGGTTGAAATCAGGCCAAATATTGTCGTACACGCCAAACCCGAGTTGATTACGGCTACACGATATCATTATTACGTAAAAGCGTATACATAACAAGCTATGCCTATGACCTCTGGCTTTGTGCATGTGCATACTGGTTATGTGAATGCGGATGAAGTTATAGATTCAAAAGTTTTTTCCTTCTATAGATTCTTAGGCTATTCGTTCATTAGGTAGGTAGTTTTAAAGATTTAGCTGAGCAAAGGCATCGGAGGCTATAACTTCCTTGGTTTGTATTTCCCCATTCTCCTCTTTTTCCTTCAATATTCTAGATCGGAAAAAAAAAGATTTTAAAAAGCGTCGATTCGCACGAGAAGTACCTACTGAATGACGAGTCGACTACTAGGCCAAAAATTTGTGGTGCTTACCAATTTAAAATATTATACGAGTTTTACCGTGAAATCGCGAAAATTATACAACCCACCGAGCAGAAGTACCCTCAATTCAATCAAATTGAATACAAAACCAATATATTTTTCCGCTATCAGCCATCCCGCAGATAATTGTTCGTAAGTATTGTAATCAAGTCCCCTCATCTAATTGGAAGAAGTGGGAATCCCGAAGATACTAACGGGTCAATACCCTCAGAACTCCAAAAGCATAGTAATAAAAACCCTATTTCTATTACGTTAAGAGTGAAATTAAAATGAGCGAAATAGTTAAATGGTCGATGCGGTTTGTTTCGTTTTTTTGGGTTCCGTACCCATAGGATACCCGTACCCGTCTGTCTGTCTGTTTGTCACCAGGCTGTATTTCATGAACCCATGTTGGCCCTCATTTTTTACCCGACTGCCAAGAAGGGTTATGTTTTTGTTTACTTTATGTACCTATATTAATAACAACAATGAACAGGTATTTTAGTTACCTACATGTTCACTTTAAAATGAATAGTTAAATTAAAATAAAATGAATATTTAAGGTGGTTCCCATACAAGAAACGTGATTTTTTTCCGATTTGCCGGACGGAACCTTCCTTGCGTGAGTCCGGTTCGCACTTGACCGGTTTTTAAATTAATTAATTGGATGCTCACTTTTGAAAGATAATTTTAGGGAGTAAGGTTACTGCTTGTTAAAGATAAAAACTATAATATATTGACATTACCTTCCCTTTACATTCTCGAAGTAGCTGTATTTGTAAAACTCAACCTTGACTTATTTGTTTTGGCCTCTGACGCATCTGGACGAATGCAAAGAGATAAAAGACGGCTATGCCTGTGTCCGTCTAACACTACTCTAATGCATAATAGTGTTTTCGCCATGGCCCCAAAAATATATAACAAGCTACCCAAAAACATAAAAGAGGCAAACTTAACTACTTTTAAACAAACGCTAAGAAAGCTACTAAACGAAAAATGTTATTATGACGTAAAGTACTTTCTTCAAGATAAATTGTAATTTATTACCTATAATAATTTAAACTCAATACATTATTTAATTTTTTTGACATGGGCATGTGACATAATATACTAATTGTGAATACTATTTTAATAATAATAATAATAATTTATCTATCTAATTAAGTAACGACTCATTTTAATAGAAATTAGCAGTATTTTACTATAAATATATCAATCTCCTTATTTCATTTTGACATTATTCAATTTTTGACATTAACTCAATAATTTATATTGCAATTAAAATACGTATTATGAATGCTCTCTATCGATATGTTGCATGTATAGATACATAATACTTAAATATTTGCACACCTTGAAGAGGTTGTAATACAGCGGACCTATACATTTAATGGAAATGTATCTTTTACGAACTTTCTGTAACCTGTGTTATGCAAATAAATGATTTGATTTGATTTGATTTGATTTGATTTGAAGATGTCTGAAATTATTGTTTAATTAATAAAGATACAGGGTCGTACGCAGGGGTGTGCTTAGGGCAAGTTTGACTAAATCTGGCCGCTAGGGAGCCTACGACGGGAGACCCTTATTAAGACGTAAGGCGTCCGTGTCAGATACAGGTGTGGAAACTTTTTGATATAGGGCGCCTAGAAGGGGTTTCCCTGGAGGATAATGTGTAAATACCTAGAGTACAGTCAGCAGTGGTGTTAGCTTAACACATTCTAAGTTACCGACCGCCTTAGCTCTTACCTACTTAAAATAATAAACAAAAAAATAACTGTTTATAATTTTTTTTACTGATTATTCCGATCATCGAAAGATCGTTTGTAAATTTGCTAGTGTTCAGCAACTTTTCAGGCTGACCGTACGAGATGCAAAGGCTAATAATTAATCATAATTTTTTATAGATGACAGCTACAAAATATTGCAGGTTAATATTTTGTAGCTGTCACAATTTCCATTTAGTTTTAACACTTACCGAAATACAAATTTCATTACGAATAACTTCTCTACAGTAGCAGCACGATATGATGGCCGGTTTGACATATTACAATAGTGATGGAAATGTCAATTTACTCTCGATAAAAATATAATCAAATCTAATAAGTTTTTATTGCAAGCAGTACTTACCTAGGTACCTGATTCAAAAACTTTAGTAAAAAAATATAAATTTTTACCTACTTAATACATTTGAACGAACTGAATATTGGAATTAGGAATGAAAATGAGTATATATTAATCCAGCTTCCTTCAGTGATTGCACTAGCTTTTTTCTTGTTGGATACTCTTTCCGTAAATAGTAGCTACACACATGTCTTCGACTGGGTTTGCTCGTTTTTTTCTGTGTGTGTGAAGTTTATTTTCTTCTGTGTCAGTCTCGCCAGATTTTTCTTTAGTTATCTATTCGTCTAACATTTATAGGTAAAATTGACCTTCCATTTTGAGATTCACGATCGAAATGTTACGAAGGCGTACCTATAACGAACACATGTGCCTGACGGTTTAGAACTCAGCTCTGCGTATGTTCGGCCATATCGACGAAATCCACAACAAAAGGCGTAAACAGAGTAAGTTGAGGGCTACCATTATAATTATCACTGTTAGTGTATGTAATGGGGACCCCTTCCTGAGACTTTACCATCAGGCGAGACTTACCATTTAGCTTACCATCAGGCGAGGAGGTCTAAACTATATCGCAATCGCACTGCACTCCTAGTTTGTACTTTTCGAAGCAACGTCAAGTCGAAAATGCTTTGTTTTGACGTAAGTTTGCCGGAGGTATTATTGGGCTTGCCAGTGGTCCTAGTGTCGATTATATAGATTTTATTTAAAAAGATTGAATTTCGAAAAACAAATACCGAGTTGTGTGAAATAAGTGCACCAATAGGTAATTATAATCTTATAAAAATAAAAAATAAATGATCGTGGGACACTAATATACATTATATAATTCAGAAATCAATGTAATAAATAAATATTGTGTCCTAAAATTATACCTACATTCGATAAAATTTTATGACTTACTGTACGTCACTATTGACAATAAAGAACAGCAATTTGCTCTTTCAAAATGTCACAATAATTAATACGAAACTTCATGAGCGGACAAACGTCAAACCGGCCATTATATCGTGCCGTAGGTATAGTACCTACATACGTACTTCACATGTACATAATAACTAAATGGTTTATACTCCTATAGTTTAATGTTTTGGCCCATTTCTGGGTTCAAAGTTTACCTTTATCTGTTCCATTAATCAAACAGTTGGAGCTTGAACGACTGTGTAGTCGGTGATATTGGGGAGCACGCAAGCGAGCACCAAGATGACATGATTAAGTGAAGATTCTATCTCTACTGCCATTTGATAAGGCGACCAGGGAACGAAATATCCCAAACTACATACATACATACAAACCACGCCTTTTTCCATTGGGGAAGGCAGATACAACATCTTTCCACTTGCTACGAAATGCTTACGTCTTTCGCTTCTTCAACTTTCATAATTGTTTTACACGCCGGTTGCGGGTACTCTTAACCTGGCCTTTCTCAGCAAAAAAAACCTTGAAATAAAACTATAGATTTAACATACGAAGCCATGGTCACTGGTCACAGGGGGAGTTTGTAAGACTCAAACGTCTGAACGGATCTGACTTGGCACAGGGATAGATATATAGTCTGGAATAATACATAGGCTACTTACTTTTTATTCCAGGTATCCTACAGGTAGCGGGCACGGGAATAGGATTGCACGCCAGCGAAGCCACAGTTCAACGTTTGAAAGGCAAAATGGTTTAAGCGACATCGAATGTTCAAAGAAAACACATCCCAAACGACTTTGTGATTAGTGCTTGTACTGCAGATAATAATTTGTGTATCCACTGATTTCCATTGTTATAATAAGATATCTGTGTGTATCACAATAAACATTTTTTCTTTCTTTCTTTCTTTTCTATTACTTTAGTGAAAAGCTACTTTCTTATCAACTGTTATTGTAGCTTACGCTTTTTGACCTTTCAACGGTCGAGTTGACAACTTAACTGCTTTATAGGATTAATTTCAGCTAACAATTGTCCCTATTATAGAAGCTAAAACCATAACAATGTTACATGTCAGTAAGCAAAAGTCACAGCCGAAAAATAACAATACAATAAAATTGAACATAAAATCTTCGCGAATAGAGACCAATCTTAGCTAAATTGGACTCCCAAAATGGGAATGTCGTACAAACTGAACTTGAAGTGGCAATAAAAGGATATTATTCATCAGCCTTGTCTAACCATCTGGCCGTTGATAGCGAGATATAAATAGGCGCACCGAATTGAGACATCGGACAATTTACTTTATTGCCGCCATCTTGGGCAGATTCATCATTCAATAACAACTATTTACAGTGCAAATATTTGTACCTATACTACCTATGCATGAATTTTATTTCTATTTGCTTTGGGTTTTCCTACAGGAAAAAAATGTATAACAGGTCAGACTTCCATTACTTCTATGTGTCGGTATAACTCGTACTAGATAGATTAGGTACTAGATTAGTGATTCAGAATGAAATTTATTCCGCAGTTTGGGAGGAGGTTGGGAAATGGAGGGGTGCGGGAAGGCTGTGAATAGTTGATGAGTAATGCGTATGTAGAACTTACTTTTAAACTTTCGCGTTCCATGATATGTAGGTATATTATTATATGTAGAAGCTAAATCTTGTACATTCTTTCTCACCCCAACAATCTATACTTTTAATTATAAAGTTGAATGGTCTGTTTGTTTGTTTGAACGCGTTGATTTCAGGAACTACCTGTTCGAATTTGAAAAATCTTTCTGTGATGGTTAGTGGATAGCCTGTTTATCGGTAACGGATATCATCATGCTACTACTCAGGGGAGCGGAGCAGTGATCATTCATATGTCAACAAATCGAGTAAAGTTCCAAACATTATAGGTAGCAAAACTAAATAGGTGCCAAGGGTTTCACGGGCGAAGCTAGTAGATTATACAATTATTTAAGGGCTTAAAGGGCTCGTGTAATTAGGTAGTTGATCAGTCCTTTTATTGGCATTTTTGAGGTTTTATTCGTTCGGAATTAAATTTATGGCAGTTTGCAATTTGGGAGGGTTCCAGAACAGGGCGAGGGGTACGGAATCGCAGTGCATAGGTACTCAACGCATAAGTAATCTATGCAGATGTGACAGTGAAATGCACTTCCAATAAGTGGGCAATAAATTTATTGAACTGTGCGAAATTACTCGCTTGGTACAGAACGTTTTGGCTTTTTTTATTCATGACAGGCTAAAAACACTACACAATGTGATGAAAATTTTGACTAGATTGATAAAATCAAATCGGGTCCTGTGGATAGAAAGATTGACCGATATTGACTCAAATTAGTCAATTTCGACCAATTACCAAGATCAATACGTACATTAAGGACCAATATTTCTAGCCACACGATACATTTTGTTTGTCAATCAAGTCAAATTGGTCATAAAAATGAATCGGAATGCCCTTTAAAAACCAAAATGTTCAATATAATTTACAACGCGATTGTCTAGTAAGTAACTGACATTTACTTTCAAGATTTTTCTCTTTTGAAGAAAAAACCAATGACGTCATGATATGACGTAATAAGCCATAATTTATGTGAAAGTTTAGGGGACACCTAGTTTCCGCACTATCAAGGTTTAAACGAACTTAATCAAAAGATGTGAACTGTGTAATGTGATTTCAAAACTTCTCATGGAAAACAACCAACTTAGCTCGAGTTGGCTCCGTATTTTGTTGTTTGTTTCTAATATACGCTCCAGATTAAACATTTCCTGCAGCTAATAGTTTATCGAAGTTATCGAACAAACCCGAGAATAAGCACCGCTTAAACTGGCTATGAACAGAATCTTGTAATCATTATAGCCTCTTTCTCATCGAGTGGGTACTTTGTAATCATTAAAACTTATTTTCCATTGAGTCAATATACTCGTATTTATATTTATAATCTAAGATCATACTCAAACAACCAAACTCAATAGGAATATAATTGGTTAAAAAACTTTTACTCAAACACTTTTTACTCTAAAGTAATTGTATGAGACTCGTTAAAAAAACTAAGTAAAGCCTATAATATACTGTTGTTGTGTTGTTTTCACTTAGGATGTTTACCTTCAGACCATCGATACTAAAAAGTACATAAATATCCGTGCCCAAGAGGCTTTCCCTCAAATTTTCTGGCTGAATTTCGACCAATGGGCGTGGTTAATAATAAATCCATCCATATTACCCTAACATCCTCTAATCCGAGTTCAAAAGAAGCATATAAAGTATTAAACGGCTTTTTACGAGTACTACGGAAAGCTTTATATATTCCAATTTTAATACACGAGGCTTACAAACCCGACGTCGGTATTAAAACTGAAATTGTAAAAGCAAATTACGGTTAGACTTAAAACGCAAGTACTCCCCGCTGTTTAATGTTTTAAAAACCCGTGTATGTATTTCCCTGAAGGGTAAAGCCGAGCTGTGTTAAAACCTAGGCAGGCATTTTGTTATAATATGCATACTAAAATCAGAAAGGTCGAATTTTGTGTTCGTTCATATTATTATGCCTTTTTTTCCCGTGCGGCAATCCTCATGGATACCCAACCCGTGGCCAGCGGGGCAGGTTATGTCGGACTCTTACCGACTAAAACCGCACGCTGTCTAGGCTTGGTTTATAGTTAAACGGTATGGTAGCGCGCATAGACCATGAACAAAAATACATTGTCTTTTATATAGATAAATAGATCGGAGCAAGAAACTAAAGCTGCAAAATGAAAGATTCATACCTATCCCTTCTCTGAGGGTGTCCTTCGTGGTTGTGTTTGTGTAAACACAATCTGAATTCCGAAACAAAATTCCCTCATAACCAAAATATAACCGCACAGAATCCAACAATACAAAACTTGTATTTCGTGAACGGATTACTAAGTGTACGTAACCGCAAATCCTTTGGGAACTGATAATAGGGAATAGGCAAAAACACGGCGGAACTTGGACCATTCGTGAGACTTTTGTCTTTATTCTTTTCAAGATAGACAGAGATGCAAGAACACGTTGATTATCACCAAATGAATACTAGTTGTATCCAGATATGGCGAGGTCGGTACGAAGCATACGAATCGAGTAGACAGTAAAGTAATAAATATTCTGATATTATGAACTGAACTAGCTGTTATCTGCGGCTCCGTCCGCAGAAATTCTGATCCCAATCCAGGAATCTGCAGGAATCTATCCCAGAGATAAAAAGTATCCAGACAATAATTGAGATTATATTCAGAAATTTTCAGTGGCAGCACTCGGAAACGTGCCCGGCAGACGACAGTTGCTTAACCTCTATCAAGCCAAAACTAATAACCGCCCCCATAATAACCATCGTGTTGTGTTCCCAACGGTAACTAGGGTAGCCAGAGCTCGCAACCCCCCACCCCAATCCAACCCCCTTCCCAGGGTCGGCAGCGCGAGTGTGACATCCCTGATGTTGCAAACGTCCATAGGCCACGCTGACCGTTTCCCATCAGGTGGGCCGTGTGCTTGTCTGCCACCTTAGTAGTATAAAAAAAAACTATGGCTAGCAAAATGAGGGCGTATAAAAAAATCTACCTCTGCCTCTTTCTTACATAAGCATGAAGAAATTATGAAGTAATGAGTTCTAAACAAATGGAAATTACAGGTCGGTAATCGTGATTAAATGCAATGAAGGGCGGAATTACACGCGGGTCCCTTAGGGGCCGAAGAAGCGCCTAATCGTAAAATTGCAATAAATAATCGTTTTCAATTTGTATTTGCAAATTATACTAATGTAAAAAGATTTTTGTGTTGGAGATTGAAATAAATCTTCACTCTAATGGACTAATTTATTTGACTGTTTTGCTGTATTTGTTTTTATGTTGTATCCAAGTATCATCAGATTTGCAAGTTGCAACCCTCACTAGCTTCGCTTCTGTTTTATTAGATGAGTTGATTAACAAAAATATAAATTTCTAATGGTGAAGAATCTATGTTTATACCTTATTGGCTCCAATTTCTGAAATATTTTAAAAAAAACGAGTTTCTTTGGATTTAATTTTAGCCGTGATGATTACAATAAATATTCCCACATTTCCAGACGCCACAGCCGTATCATATTTTATCATTAAATCTTCTAGCTCAAAATCGTGTCATCTTGCAAGCGGCACAGATTTTGAACGATCCCATTGATATCCTAGATTGGAATCTAATTAAATTCCAATGGGCCGTCTCTACCTTTCTTGTGCTGTCGTGTGGACTGATTGGACGCCAAAGAACGAATTTTACTGCAGTTTTTTTATGTTTCATCAGACTTAAAATTTGTTTTATTGCAATTGTTTAGACCGGCTACTCACACATCTGCCGCACCACAGGAGCAATCTAGAGTGTAGAGTGGGGATGAACCGTAATTACCACCTTAAAATGTGTGTAGGCAAGCAGGGACAATTTTCTAGATCTAGATTATCCCTGCTTGCCTACATACAGCCTTAATAGTATTTACAAATAGTTTCATCGGCAAAGCAAAGCCTCAATTTGCTAGGCAGTATCGGTTCGGTATAGACCGGCGCGGTCAACCACTGCCGAATATTGCGACCTCCATCGACCTAATTACATCTTTCCGCTGAACGTTTCGGTTCAAATAGTTAGGTCACGTTCTAGTTTATGACTGCCTGGTAGGTGAGACCGTAGCGAGTGCGTATAATGTGCATGAGGTGCTGGATTTGAGTTCAGCGGAGCCGGCGCGGCATGGCGTTCGTAGTCATAAATTTTTGCTACTAAAAAGTAAAGGTGGTTTTGGTCAAGTGACAACTTTTTTCTGATATGTCTGTATGTGCGTCGTGCGTGAAAGCGATTAAGGAATAAGGGTGTCCTTCATTCGACAGGTGGGTTCTAATAGTTCCTAATGGACGGCAAGAGGCTCGCTTCCTATTACAGAGTTGGCAAGCGACCATCTCTGTTACCGTAAGTTATGAGGTCGTCGAGTTGATGGCCACCATTATAGCACTGTCGGTGTATGTAAT
This sequence comes from Lithosia quadra, assembly GCA_963576445.1. NCBI lineage: Eukaryota > Metazoa > Arthropoda > Insecta > Lepidoptera > Erebidae > Lithosia > Lithosia quadra. The sequence continues at coordinate 1,683,393 of OY754883.1, forward strand.
GGGGACCCTTAGCTTTCGTGAGACCTTTAGCTTACCATCAGGCGAGGTGAAAACGTGTCTGATATTAAAAAGAAAAACGCTCGTGATATTTTGCTTAAGTAAAAATCGCGAAAACATAAAATAACTTCTTTCCATAACTCAAGAGGTATTGAGGTAGGTAGGTACTTAGTATTCAATCCACTTGATTGAATCCAATAACCTTCCTCAGATAAGGCCGCGGAGTCAACAAATTAACAAGAACCTCTTTATCCTTTAGAGTTGTTTACCTATCGACAAGCAATCGGTTGATATCTACCATCTTGATTATATTATTGGTGGAAATATGGGTATAGAGTCAATCAGATCAGAACTGAATTTTGAACATGATTTTATTACGAGATTTGACGCTCAGGTAACTCGGATTTGACATCATGTTCAAGTCCATCTTGAGGGTTTAGTAGTTCCAAAAAAACTAACTACTGCAGGAATTGAAATATTATACTATACAGTAGTATGTACCTACATAATGTTAAGTATTAGTTTTCTTGGTTGAAAAATTCAGTGGCAGCAAGAAGTATGGAGACGTATCCCAGTAAATGTGACCGTACGGCACGATGTACTTCTCTGTCTACCTCTTCGCTGATATACAGCAGTAAGGTAATTAAACAATCGTAAAAGTCGATGTTAATTCGTACCCAAGTGGTGGAATACGTATTTCCACTGCATGAACTGACCTCATTCAAACTCGTGTTGTGCACTTTTAATGGTTGATGGAAAACGTACCTTTATTACCTGTGTTCACATTTTGATAAGAACTGCAGGTCGTTTCTGTATGTTCTACATATTATTTAAGTATCATTAGAATAATATTCTAACATATTTCAGACTATATAATATAATATTCTAACATTTTTCTATAAAACCATTTGAAATTTAAATAAATTTGTTAATAGTTAATGTCTACAACTTAGGTACCTCTGTTTTTTCACTGTGTCCAAGTTTTAGTTAGTAAGTATTGGTATGAGCATTGTTCCCCAAGATACAGGTCTAGATCTAGTTTGGGAAACAGTACCAACCTAATTATTGTAAAAAAAAACACACACAGAAAAACTTGTAAATCATTTCATGTAAAAAACTTTGTGGCTAATAAACAATTTCAATTTCAATTTCAATATTTCAGACTGGAAAAGGAAAATCGTCATGGAAGTTCTCTCTTTCGGATCTAAACCATTAGGAAAAGGTAACATACTAATTGCTTCAAAATGTCATTGGATACGTTCCAATAAACTTTTACATGAGCTAAACACTGCCCTCTTACCCTCTTATAATCAACTATAAGTATCACCAAAATAAAACGAATCTTGACAGATTATATCATAATCATCTTAGCGTTGTGCCCGGTTGCATCTGAGGCTTTCACTTCGGGAGTCCGGCGTCCTCTTAATTCGTCTCTTTCTTTCGGTTTGACTTATATGGTTTTTATAGAAAGTACTTCCGTCCGACCCCCGACAGTAATGTCTGCGCCAGAGCTTTGTGAGCCTCATCCATCAATCAGCAGGTGTACCGGCTTTTGGGTGAGACTAGCTTGACACCTTAGGCCTTGACGAGGCGATACATCGTGAAACAATCACTACGCTTACTTTATCACATAAATTTCAATTGGATTCGTACCTTATTTATACTTTCATGAGGCTAACCTAAAACTCAATTTAATATTCTTTACAAAATCCTTTCTGTATGTCGTAACAATACGTCTCTAAGGTATATGGCTCACTTCAGCTTACAATACGAGGGCTATGTAGTTAGGTATTGTTGTGTAGTCCACAGACAAATGACACAGGTGCCACAGTACATATTTAATGTTCTCACAAAGACCAGAGACAATACGTGTTCATGAAATATTTAATGCACTAGTACGAATCTGACCCACTGGTTTTTGGGCACTGTCTGGAATACGTAATTTTTTGGTGTTAGTAAAGTACTTACTTACCTAATTATCAAATAATAAATGGATCTCAAATAAAATACGGGAGAAGTCAAGTCAGTTGAAATGTTTAAATATTCTGCTCTCTATCCGACTCTTGGGAGCAAGAAGTGTGATTTTATGTCATGAATATTAAATCTATATTATAATTGTTAAAATTAAAATTTCAACTAAAACTAAAGTTAAGACGACAAAAAATATAAATTATCATTTTGACATTGAAAAGTACAATTGTTTTATATTTTTACATTTAATTAAAGATAAAAACCACTAATTTTTGTGTTCATAGCAAAAAATAGAAAGAAAATATAAAGCGGTTAACCTCGACTGCTGTTAAAATCTTGATAAGGTTGTGTACCTATCTGATATTTTAATAATAATGCCGGGTACACACAAGCTAATGTAAGCGAACGACAACCAACATACGAATGCGAATAAGCCAGTGTAGAGTAGACTTCATGGTGAATGCAAGCGAATGGGGATTGTCACCATAACGCTACGCTCTGTGAAAATTACGAACGAATTCCACCTTATTATATAACTAGCTGTTGCCCGCGGCTCCGCCCGCGTGGATGTCGAAATCCGTTTCAAAAACTATCCTATCTCTCAAGTTGGATCGAACTGCACATGGTGTGCGAATTTTATTATAATCGGTTAAGTGGTTTAGGAGTCCATTGAGGACAAACATTGTGACACGAGATTTATATATATTAAGATTATGTACCCAGGTTTCGCAATACAGGTGTTACACCCTCTCTCTGGTGGATGGTTTTTTTATACCACAGCAGGGAAGTGTCATCAAATTAATAGAAAACTATATTCAGGAACATTTAACCTAAATAATCCTTGAAGAAAGTACCTACAATAAAATAACGATAATGTTGGGAAATTTCGACCGCTCATAAAAGTGGCCATTTCATGAAACGATGGCGCACTCATGATGTACACAATATGGCCGCCATAACGTTTAATTAACGTTTGACAGTAAACGTTTCGTCTTATGACACAGTTTAATATATGGAAACCTTCTTACTTTTTACTACAGAAAAAAAAATTGTTATGAATACAATAAACAGTAGCGTTATTGTAATGGCTATCCTGGCACTAAAAGAGAATGTGTGAAGTTTTTAATAATCATTATAGTAAAACCACTAGAGAATAGCCATGTTAGGAAAAGTAAATATTCGGGATTGGTATAAATCAAACAACAATTAGAGTTTACCAGTGGCCGTTGAAAAGATCCACCATCCACATTTTTGGAGTCATCACTAGATCAATTCGATGGCGACAAATTAATGTACATTATTGTCACAAATCTATAAGGATTTCAATCAACCACAACACACAACGCAATCAACGATATATTAAGCGTTGATTGATTATTAAAATTAGTCTAAAATGCATTAACGAACGTATTCAGTCACAGAACTTATACGTGAAATAAACCCCTTACAAATAATACTTTGCTAATTACTAAGTACTTTTTAACAATGAAAATTTAATTATGTGGATTGGTGACGGGTTGAAATAGCTGTGTTGAAGTGGTTTGAGCACGTGGATCGAATGACCAACTAAAAATTTACAAACCAGGTAAGTAAATCGATTTGCATCTACGACGAAAAATATAGAACAAAAAATTTATGATCTTCTGTAAAAGAATTATTGGGCATTTTTAATAGGATGATTGAGCCTACTTACCATAGAAAAAAGGGAAAAATGATGAATATGAAAAATCGGTTCCATCCGAATTGGACTCGCGTACGAAGAGTTGTTGTAGAGTCTTAGTAATAGGGTCCCGTTTTTACTCTTTAAAGTACGGTACACTAAAAACTTTCAAATATAAATAAAATGTAATATTTCCGCAATATTCCAGTTCTTTTACAGAGCAAGTGGTTGTGACAATTGCGGTCCAGGACAATAGAAAATCTAGTGAATAGGTCTCAGAATCAGAGCTTACACTAGGGATGCACAGCTGCTACATCGATATATCGATAAAAGGCACTTGAGTTTTTTTGTTCTTTCACAAGGTTTGTAAGCCTGAAGTATGCTTCACATTCTCGTGTAAGAGCTCTCAGTTCATCTTACGCCAAGTACATACCAAGCAGACTGTTGGATTTTCCAAAGGGCTTTAAAAATTACAAGGGCTTTACTACAATTTAGACTCATTTTAGAAAGCAAGTTTGTGTGTAATAATGCTGAGCAATCAAAAATGTTGTATAGGTTATAGGGTTTGGGCAGGAAAGAGCTATACACAGTATAATAAAATTATATGTCAGATCCTGCAGGCATGTGTGAAAACAAATTATAAAAGTAGAGGAAGCGAAAGGCGTATGCCAGGATGTGAAACGAACAAAAGGCGCCTACTACCCTTATGGCGAGGCATGGCACTACGCATAACGTATATTAATTATAATATATTTATGGCGAACGATAGCTAAGGAATTAACTTCGTTCGATGTAGCTCGGTTGATGTGTACCTAGTAGCGATTATCACAAAGACAGAGTCTCACGCTTCAAAGATATCTTTTGAAGATAGTGTAAAATGACGGTGATTATTTTTTTTAATCTGTGCTATTATTGTTTTATAGAGGAGCTTTTTATGTTGTATTAAATCAATTATGTACTTTTTAGGGTCCAAGCTATATTATACTCAGTTATCACACTTATCACTTAGCCAAGAGCCCCTATGGTTGAGTCGGATAATTCATGCACTTAAAATACTTTAAAATCGTACTCTGTAATGTACATAGTCACCGGCTTGTATCGCATGACACTGATAATGCAAGTCATCTAAATTGCCGTAAATAACCTTGGTCAGTAGCAGTGTCAACTAAACAACGAGGGATATTTAGAATGCTCATTTGTTTTTTCTTCTCGAGTTTTCGATTAGTTATCATGGCGTTTTGCAATAGTGCCGAAATATATCCGATAATATACCTAATAGTACCTAAACTTGAATTACCACTTCAGTGTAAAATAACGCATTTTATAAGTACTACCTACTTAATAATGGCTACAATTGTTTTTTTAAATCAAAAATATCATTTTTTTTTGTAATGTTTCATAATAGACAAAAAAAGCTTCAAACCATTCACTATAATTTATTTATATCGATAACACCATCAAACTTCACAATTGACACATCACTAAACTCTATTACTTTGTAATATTAATATATCTAATGGCAAAATGATTGTAATGTTGATAAACCATCAATGTAAAAAAATCGATAAAATTCAACACGACGATGTAAATACGTATCGAAAAAATAATAGTCATCATTAGTCGAACCTCCTCATTAAGTTGTTTTAAACTACGATACGATGACAGGTGAATAACTTAATACCTATATATTTTATGGTTATCGATAATGGACTTCACTATTAAAGTCACCCCTCTAATTCCTGGGTGGGGAGACTTATAAAGGATTACGACACATCAGGTGTGAATGGGGCAATTAGGGTCACTGGGGACTATAGTGATGGTATCTTTTGGACACATTTATCATTATTTACATCTTGGAAACGAGGCTCATTTGTGGTAAACAAATGATGCGTAATCCAATGTTTTTTTTTGTAATAATTCATTGTTACTATGATATCGGATGTGTTTTCTATGACGGACATAAATGAGCAGTCTAGTATGACCGGACTTCAAATGACAAAATACAATACCTAAATTTCTTAGAAGCCAATTCAAAACTTGAGGCAGCATGAAACACGAATGAAAGACGTAGCATTTACATACCAAGACGTTCAGTTTTCTATAGGTTGAGGTTAGGCCGAAAGAACCACAGAACAGTTAAAAGTTCAACTGTTCTGTGGAAAGAACCATCGCGTTAGTACAGTCTTAAGACCCGATTGCGGGATAAATATGTTTTATGATACCTACTAATTGCCAGAAACTTTGGTCCCATAGAAATTCAGCTGAGATCTAATGAGTTGTACAGAATTCTTTAATATGCAAAACCATCTGCACAACATCTGAGTAAATATACTTTCAATATCTTGATTTGTTGAAGCTGGTTTTTATTTACCTAAAATATGTTTTTGTATGTAAAATGGTAAATAAGGTACAAGGCAACATGTGCTAACACAGAGCAGTTATTTGCACATCGTACACTTGACAATTACTTATAGTCATTCAAATTTTTTTTTTTTTTTAAATTTGCACTGAATAAACCGCGATAGAATCTGCTTTTTAGTTATAACTTCAAGTTCCTGTCTCTTACTCTTTAATATAAATGCCGTAGTGAGTTTATTTTTTACTTAATTACGCAAAACCTCTGGATAGTTTGGCTGAAATTTTGCTAAATACTCATTATGATCATAACAGCGTTGTATCCTGATTGCATCTGAGACTGCGAGAGTCTCGGAGCCTGGGTCAGCCAAAAGATAACAATTGCTGAAAGAAGATAGACGGCAATAATGAATGAAAAACTGTTCCTTTAAAAAAAACAGGAAAATCATGCAGCCCTAATCTAAGATGATAATATCGGCACCATTAGAATTGTCGTGCAGTCTTTGATTGTCCGAGAGTGACGCAACGCTTCCATGATACGCGTGTAGCTGACGCACGTTCAGCTCCAGGCTCCTCAATTAACCGGCAATCATATTGTTATAGACATTAGTCTTCCAATGTAAGGTATGCAACAGGCAGCAATCTTTGTATCAGAATGAATGTTTGGCATGTTCAATCTAAAATAAGTCGTATTACTACTTGAGAGCTCTCATTTTTAGTTTGACAGTTTCGCTATCGATCAAACGATTTATGATTATCGATAGATAACGATCACGTTACAGTTTAACATTGTTTAATTGTTTAAATTAAAAATAATGCGTAAGTTCAGCCTAAAGGGATCAAAGTGGAATAGAACCCGATCGCAATATCTGTTCCGGATCTCTTGCAAAATTAGATATTTAATTTATTTCTACATCTAATCCTGAACTCCATGTTGATCAAGTCACGGTCAAAAGCTAGTATTATTATGTAATAAAAAATATTTAAATCTTCATTTTCAATATCTCTAATCTAAATATAATTTAAGTCTTCATTCACAAATAGCCTTTAAAATAATATTTTAGGTACAACAGCTATAAATGTTCAAAAAACGTAAGCAGACAATATTGCGCGAAAAAATATGGTTGTGTCATTCTTTTAGACGTAAAAGCAATATTGCGAGCGACTGGAAGCCATAAATAGCAGCACCGTGTTAGTTTTTTAATCTCACTAAGTAACCAAGTACTATACTTAGCTCTTATGCCATCGCGTCGCGTCGCGAAACAATAATCTGTTCTCCTCAACCGAATTTTATAGAAGCAACGTGTGAAGAGTCCTTTGTCCGTTTACTAGTGTATCTGTCTGACATTTCTTTAATGAGACGTTTTAATGGAGCCTACGGATGGCCATCGTCTACACTAAATACCACCAAACCTCTACTGGTCTCATCTCAACACTTACTACGCCGCCTCCACATCCCCGCCCCGACTAAGTAGTTGCTGTACCCTTTTCACGTGTGGAATCCCCCACGGCTTCTCCCGAGAGTCCCGAGCCCCTCGAGCCTGCTTCTGCTAGGCTTAATGGTGTGGTAGTTGCTGAATCTTGAACACAATCCAACCGAGATTGCAATTAGGCGGCAGATTCGGCACAAAGAAATATTACTACGGTGACTACCGATTAGGTACTTTTACTAAACGGTCCAGGGCAAGCAAGCAGAAACTGTACTGGGAATGACGTCATACAGGAACCCTTTTCAAATAACTCGGTGCCAATTTTCTAGTATATAACATAATCTATGTGGCAATATTCGTAACAACCGTGCGTGGGATCGAATGAATTTACGGCATTTGGAAGCAAATTAGTTATAGATTGCCCCATAGATCCGTAGATGTGTTGATTGTAATAGTTCGTTTTATTCGACATTTAGTTAAGGATACCTGAGATTGGAATTGACTACTAAACGTGTATGTATGATTTTTTCTACCTTTTGAAAAAGAAAAAAGAAAAAAAAAGCCTTGGTTTCAATTCTTGTTTTCAACAGGAATTTCGCCAACAGCACAGACACAGTATACCTAAGGGATGGCAGATTGCCCGTAATTTAAAAAAATTACAGAGAAACTGCGAGATTAAGAGATCTGGGAGTGTAATATACCTGAGCTTATGTCTTTAATCATACTAGTGATGAAGACTGAATATTTTAAAGGCCACTGTGACAATGTGGGCCATATATTCCTAGGTATTCTTTCTAGGTATTAACGTCGTCGATGGATTGAGTGAGGATTAAAACTCTTATTTCAAATCCAACGCCTCAGACATTGCGTCACAGTTGTAAAATTTACAGTATTAACAACTGCTATTTGTCCTAATCAAGTATTTCGAAGCGAAGCCGGTAGGGACATTTCGCTACACAAATTCGCTAAATTTTATCGTACAATACAAATTGAATCCCTGGGGTGGTCTTTAATATACTTAAAATAAACCGATACCATACTGAATACAAAAATACAGCTTGACAGAACATGTATCTATTTTATATAGACATGTCGAAATGAATTCATTGAAGGACGCGCTTTCAAAACGGAACAAAATCAATGAATTGGACGAGGCATTCGTACTCACTGGAAAAGGGTCGCACAATATGTAGCGGAAAGATTCATTCGATAGCTATTTGTGTGGCTCTTTTTGAACAGGAAACTTGTTTGGAGGAAAATGACCCCAGGAATTTTCCGTTTGACGGGAGTAATCAACGAAATATGAGAGATTTATCAAAGATTTTTATTATAATAATGACTGTATTAATAATGGTTATAAGGGTTAGTATGTAACATACCTAGGTACTTCAAATGTTAATCAATACAGGTTGACAGGCTTAATATTTTTAAAATATTACAAGAATGGGGTTACTCAAAAATAGGCTTTTTTTTATACTACGTAGGTGGCAGACAAGTACACGGCCCACCTGATGAGAAGCGGTCACCGTGGCCTATGAACGTGTGCAACACTAAGGGTGTCACACACGCGTTGCCTACCCTGAAGGGAAAGGGGGAGAGCTGGTATTCAATATAAGGCAAATGTACTGGGTAGGCAAGTATTAGTGGGTAAAGTATTCTACTGTCCACATCCTGGCTAAATCATCAGATCGAGTGACAATTATTCTGTTTCGTAACATGAGTAGTTCCGTAGATTACAATTGGTTTATGCATGAGAATGAACTGACATAAAACTAAATCATTTTGAATGTGTCACTAAATATGAACGTGCGTATTTAGAACACGTTTACGTTACGGTCGGTCAATTTGAATGGGAGAATCGCTTGATGGTATCAAAATGTATGAATACCAGTATTTAACCGGAACGGATTTGATCGGATACCGGATTGTGGATTTAACCAGCTGTATGAAAAATTCGACAAGGTGGACCGACGACCTGGTAAAGGTAGCGGGTAACCGCTGGATGCGAGAGGCGCAGAACCGGTCGTCGTGGAGATCCTTGGGGGAGGCCTTTGTCCAGCAGTGGACGTCTTTCGGCTGATATGATGATGATGAAAAATTTACTGCCCAAATTATTGTTATTGATTGACCACATTCGTGTCGGATTGCTGTTTTCCATAATACGGGTTTTATAGTCAAGTATCCATACTAGACTATAAAACCCGTAGAGATCTCTATCCAGACGGCCTCGACGGATGCTTTTTACGCTCCGCTTAAAGAACCCAGGATTGTAAGAGGAGGGGAACACGTGTGAATCTAATACAATTTAAGCGTAGCCGATCACATTATTGTTAATTATAATTTTTATGCGCCATTTACGACCATAGTATAGCGAATAGGTTAAACCGTAATTCAGGATACGATAAGTTTATATTATCAGTATTTTTTATTTGAAAGGTCTTGGTCGGAAAGTTTGATCACAATAGGTTGAGTAGACCGGAGATATTTTAGTCAAAAGGAGAGATTAAAAAAATACTTTTTATTAACAATTTATTACAGCAAGATAAATTAACAGGAATACAAAAACACCAGTAGCGAGGACATTCGTACGCAGAGAGAGCCAGAAGGCGATGTCCGTCCATTTGCAGGCCGACCCTAATTTGCTTTTGATTAATGAAACGAGGTATTTTTGTTGATAGTGGGTAACCGTTTCTTTGTATCATGACCCGCTCCAATTTCGCATGGATGTAATTCGATTTTCTTTTTTCTTCGGTTATGTAATTTTACAAACATTTCGGAGAAAAATATCTAAATGGCAATGAAAACTGTGTCAAAATATGTACTTGGTTTAGAAGAAGCTGAGCTCTTTCTTTTTTTTTCTTTCTAACAAACATCTATTGCCATCATCCAGATATGTTCAGCCGTTTTTGCGTGCAAGAGTAACAAAGACATTCTTTCGCGTTCATAATATTAGTAGGCAGTAGGATTCAATAAGATCGCATTCATACTATTCATATTTACGTAATAAGCACGTGTTCTTTATAAAGGCGCGTTAGCAATTCTCGGAAGATAAAATAAATTATCAATTAGCATGCATGTCAATACATTCCAAACAGATCATCATCATCCGTATAACGATTGTCCAGTTGCGTCCAAAGTTGGTAAGGTCGCAAGGTCCGTGTGTTGTTTTTAATTGGTATGTTGGTTTTTCCGGAGCGACTGCCGTCTGACCTCCTTGAGAGGTAAGCTAGCGCCATAACCTCTTTGGTTGTTTAGCAGGTGTACCAACTTGCAGATGAGGTTGGCGTGGGCCTTGAAGTTGTTGAGGGCCCTGCACATCTATGCTTTAGCAAAACCCATGTTCCAAAAAATATTTTCTTACAAGTAATCAGTATGAAGTTATAAAAAAGTTATAAGTTTCCCCTACGGATTTATATAAAGAAAGGTTGCCAGAGTTTCTTCAGAAGTTTCCTAATGAGTGAAATATTTTTGTTTTCTTTCCTTGTATTGCTGTTTAAGCTAGCCTACTCTTTATTGCAATGTAGTGTTGATCTCTTATTATTTAACTGTGTTCATAGAGTGAAAAAATATGTTATATCAGATAACATATTTTTTCACTCTATGAACACCGCGGCACCGTAACAATACGCGTTGACAGTTAAAACCGCAAAGTGAAAAGAGGATAATGGGGCAAAGTGTGACCGCCCGCCAGCACTCACACAATTCACACGAGAGGATGGTACTCTCCCACTTGAGTCGCGCCATTTGTATTTGGTAAAATATTAATCTACCACGGCAATAATTTTGAGTTAGCCTTGTCAAATAATATCTACAAAAATCTAGCATGTACTAAACTAATGTAGGTACCTACTCGAAACATACCATAATAAAATATATATGTAATGGGCAAAGTTATATTAATATCCACATTTTGTCAACTAGATTTTTCGGCGTTATACGCGAGCCACTTGCCACCTCTTCATGTTGTATGTTTACTGTCAGCGCATGTTACACACCACAAAAAATACTTTCAAGTAGAACATTTATTTTCCTTGTACTATAATAGGCGTAATAGTGTGCACAAGTGTTTTATACAGCAAAACAGGTTAGCCACTTATTTGTCACGACAAAACAATGCTATTAGGTAGGTATATAATAATTATAGTTAGGCACCTGCAATGACTTTTCCTAGATCATACCGAACGAAATAATGATTACTAACACATTCTAGTTTGAGATACAAAATATCAAATAATATATCTCAAATTAGAAAATAATCTGTAAAGACGCGATGTGTTATCGCTATATATTCTATGAAATCAATAATGCTAAAATCAGGAAAAAAAGGATTTTTGGATGTATAATAAATTGGTGGATTAAGTTACGATTATTATATTTTCCAGAACTTTAAACTGCGTTTTTGCTTCATAACACATAATGGAAATTTGATTTACCGAAGTTCCTAAGTAATTAGCTTTTGTACTTTTTTCACACCACATTCCCAAACTGTGATACAATTATTGTTATGAACTCACAGTGTAGTAATAGGTATACATACAAGTCTTTGTCTATCTGTATAATATAATTTAAGCTATAAACGAAGCACGTGCACGTATGCGGTGTTAACCTGATTGTGAAAAATCACGAGGACCGGTTATTGTTCTAATAAATGTATATTTTATGTGCATATTGCTTTAAATTTAATAGCTTCCAGTTTTTAAGTGCAGCTTAACGGACTTTATAATATTCTCAAAAAAACAAAAATAGTAAACATATACGGCATTGTTTTAAGGTGACAGAAATAAGATAAATGAGTTCAGTGCCCTTTACTTGCGGACGCACACTAGTGAGATCCTTGTCGGAAAACTGGTATTCAGAAGCCGTATTCTTATTGGAAATTTAGGAAATACCAGTTGCATTCCAACTATCAATGGATCATGTTGTAGTGCAGGTGGTAACACTTCCGTGTGCATTATGCCCACGGAACACTTGTGCCTTTAGTTGAAGTATGTTTCTAGTAGACTGAGTGTCTATTTGCGAGTAGGGAAACTTACTAAGTTTAGGGGAAGCCAGAACCATTCATGGGTCAATTAAACCCGCAAGAGCAATTTCAGGATAAAACAGGCGCATTCCCAATATCCATAGATCGTGTTATAGCCTTACTTGATTGTCGAAAGACTGGATTAAAATAGGATCTAGTCTCTTGAACAGGAGTAGGATAATTTTGAGATACGCCAGTTGCATTTCGACTATGCATTAATCATAATTATGATTAATGGATAGTCGAAATAATAGCGCGGGTGTGCCGTTTGCAATTTATAAGTTATATTCCGGAGATTGAGTACCTATCTATTTCAAAGTCGGAAAATCTTATAAGATATTTTCGAAGATATGAGTCGCATTTTGATCATCCAAGGATCATGCTCTGCTGTGAGCGTTCCGTGTGCAATTTTCGTCCAGTGCGCGCTTTTTTTAAGGACGGTTGATAGAGGGTTTCAAGAGCAGGGTAATTTTACGACCATTGTAGGTTCTGAACAAAGTTTTACGATCGTCTGAGCCATGTATATAAAAATTACGATGCTCTTTCATTCATGGTATGATAATTAGGTATTATTATAAGGCTGGACTGGATCTACACCGTCTGAAGATTTAACTCTTTTACGACTTGAAAATGGTAAAAGAGACTTCAGTGTGGATCATTTACGTTTTCTTTGGGTCTTTTCTTTTTTGACCTATTTTAACAACACGTCTGTTAAACTGGCCAAAAACATCGCTTTTTTGAAAACACAGCTAATTAATAATAGTCTTTGTGCTTTTTTACACAAAGACTATTATTAATTAGCTGTGCAGTCACCATCAACAATTTTAATGACGAAAATGTCAATTCAGAACTTAGAAACTACAAAAGGGCAATTTATGTATGAACAAGTGAATGGGAAGGTTAAGTTAAAGAGTTAAGAATCTTAAGAAAACGTATAGATACTTCAGACCTTAGTAATTTATTAAGTTTCTTTTTCATCAAAGAAGTTACTTGGCATTGGTATAAAAAAATTGGACTTACCAATACTTCATGGTGGGTCTTATTGCCCCTATGCACCCACTGTACGTTTGGTGAAGTTAGTGTCGCCAAATCTCCGCAAGGTATCGTTACATTAGTGCCCTTGTCAACACCTACATCCCGAATTTCCACATCCTCGGTTAAAGCCAGTGGAACTGCTACAAAAAATAATACAAATTATGGATAAATATTAAAAAAAGACTGGACTTATTATTATTCACTGACATTATACAGGAGTTATGTTTATTTATAAAGATTTATTCTAATAAGCATTTTATTTACCTTCTATTCCAAGGCAGAACACAGACAACAATATACGTTCGAAAAACATTATACTAAAACTACATTTAGACACTTAGAAAATATTTTTGAACTACACTTGTTGTAAAGTAAAAAATATTTAGTTTCTATCTATTTATTTTGCATTACACAGAATTAATTAAACGACGGAAGGCGAAATAATAGGAAACAAATTTCACAACAAACGTCTTCACTCCATTGATAAAAGGCATAGACTAAAATTTTATTATTTTATTCGTAAAATATGTTGCTATAGTTCACAGTCTATAATTATTATCTAATTTGTAGAGTATTGCTATAACAGAAATAATTAAATTGAATTGGTTTATTATTTCTTATTAGAATTTCTGTTTCCAATAATATTTGCGTTCATTTATCATCATTAAACTGAATTTAAGGTCTATATTATGAGATTGTTATTGGAAGCATAGACAGCGGTCACGTTGTCGTTGAATTAAAAAAAAAAATATTTTCATTTTTATTTGACAACTGGCACAGTAGTTGAGTTTGATTTATGAGGACTCTTGTAATGTGTTTGTAATTTATTTTTTCGCCATTAAGGAGAATAATAAAAATATCCTTATTATTGCCAAAATGACATTTCATTTTTGTGACAACTGTCAAACTAAGATCAGTTTTCCTTCTCTATGGCTACCTGAACATAGACAAAAATATAGATTTTCCTCTGATATGGCCGCTGTATCGGCAATACAACATCTGCAATGTTTTGTAAATTCATTTTTATAAAATGAATAAAGTTGTTTTTTACTTATGTATAGTGATTAGAGGATCGTGTACAGTGCTGTGATATTTGTAATGGATGCAGAGAACGAGTACGAAAGAAAGAGAGTTCGTGATGCAATTCAAACGATAGAGACTATTCAGTCCATGATCGACGTTTCAGCTGATAGACTCGAGGGCCTCAGGACACAATGCTCGACCAGCGCCGAGCTGACGCAGCAAGAGATCCGGACCCTGGAGGTAAGGGAGCTACGCTTCTCAAGTCAACATACATGTAAGGGAAATAAAAACGATGCCCTTGAAAGTATTATACCGAGAGGCCGGGATTCAAGGACTTTGCTGCACTCAAGGACTGTGGTGACTAGTTCATTGCCGTAGTGGAAATCGTTGTCGTACGCGCGCGCCGCTCCCTCTCACCTTGAATGTTTACTTTTTAAATTGGAAGCAATGAAAACACGACTTCTGTTTGGTTTAGGATTTTGAATTTGCTGCCAATCTTGTGGAATTCTATTCAGATATATTTCTTAACTTAATACTGGAGAAACTTATGGTAATCTACCTTTAATGTAGAACATAATTAAATAGCAATTACTATGAGGATTAGATTCTAATGAGAATGCATTCCAATAGGTACAGATCTCTGTTTGATCAATGGATTAACAGGTTTCACTACATCACCCTACAATAGATTATATCTTATCTGTAGCACTATAGCAATTTAGATTTCAGAATTTATCCAAACTGTATGCATACAAATACATTATGTATGAATTTATTATTTATTCTAAATCCAACCTCCTTAACTGTTTTTATTTCTAGTGAGGCAGTTATCTATGTACATATAAAAATGGAAATCATTTAATGAAATTTACATCATACATATATTTATGAACCCATACATTATGCTCTACTTAGTAATTTAAATGAATAACTTGATCATAAAATATGTAGTAAAGGATCTTTTTATATCTGAATTTTTGCTTTTTAATATTTTTAAATATTAAGTAAATACCTAGGTAGTTGATAACATATATTAATACAATACCAATAAACATTTTTGATTTGCGGAAAATATTTAACTGTTCCCACCCAAAACCATCGAGTTCCACACCATCGTAGTATGAGGGACCATATAATTATTACCACTTGTTAACTAGGCACGTAGTAGCAAATTTACTGAACAACAGGTATGATTCATGTAAAATATGCATACTCATACATTTCTTCCCTTTAGCTTGACAGAGATAATACACCTACATTTGTTTCTATCCATACACATCTCAAGTTTCCATTACCTATTCATCAATCAAACTATTTAATTGTAAAGATATTCATACAAAACATTTTTAATTGTGTAGTTTACAGTATTAAAAGTATGAGGCAACAGATATTAAAACAATTCTGTGATGGGGAAAAAAAAGAAATTTAAATTGAATAATGATACTAGTCTGGGCCTAGCTTCACCCGCATAAGATTCTGTTCGCGTTCCAGCTTCCATGGGAACCTATACTAGAGATAAAAAATAGGCTTCATGTTATTCCAGGCTATAATTTTCCAGGATTTTTTTTTATTTACCCAATAAAAAAATTAATGATAATCGGTCCCAGTAATAAATTCCAGCCAGATCCGTTCACTGTTTTTGCATGAAAAAGTACCAGACACCCATACTCACAAACTTGCATATTTATGATATTGGTAAGAAGTAAGATTGCCGGAAGTTAATTTAACACATTAAAATAGCTTTTTAATTAATGGATTCTATTACAATTATATTTAGAATTATTAACGCATATCTCGCTTTCAAGTTTGCTTTGTCATCATATAAATTTCATATTAAATTACATTTATAGTTTTACAGAAATGATGCAAGAGAGGCACTTCAAAATATCATTATTATTGCATACAAATATTTCCACAAGCAGGAATTGAACCCGCTTCAAACTCAACTTCAAAATTTATATGACTAATTCTGCACTCAAGAGTCTAACATAAAATACCATAAAACTTAAACAATCAAGACTTTACACTCAATAAATATTTAGTGTAAGCTGTGATAATGTGTCACGATGCCATAATGCTATCAACAATAGAGTAGGGCTGCAGTGAGGTGATTCAATGCTAATATAAAGATGCCTCATCACAGTAATTGAAGCTTATGTGACATTGCATTGAGTTGTTTGTGACTCCGAGTCATTTATATACCAATCTGTAAAAATAGTTGTTTGTTTGTAATCAATAAACGTTGAAACTACCGAATCGTCCAAGATTACTTCATTATCCCTGTGTCTCGATTCCAGCCACTGCCATTCCATTGACATGTTAAATGATGCCAATCAAACAAAAAAGCAGACTTCAAATGGACCTAATTTAAATGGGGCCACACAGGAAGCGCTATCATTTAAAAAAAGAATCATCAAAATCGGTTAACCCAGTCGAAATTTCTTAGTTTTCAAACATAAAATACAGTCGATTAGAGAACCTCCTCCTTTTTTAAGTCGGTTAAAAAGGAGGAGGGGCTTTGGACGCAACTGTGAAACTACGCTACGATGATGATAATGACATAATGTTTGTTTTTTTTTAAACACACTTTTAAATCGATCATGAAGTTTACTAACACCTGTCTGTAAATAAATAGTGCTCATAAACAATTAGTACACGTGTCATAACATACTAGTGTTTATTTTTTTGAATACTAGATCTACATTACGTCATACCTAATTTGACTTTTAAAATCACCACCATTTTCCTCTGAATCCTTTCCTAACTCAGTTTGGGCCCCCGGAAAATCGGGATGCCGACCCCCAATTTGGGGGTCGGCATCCCGATATTTTCCGTAAAGTGCCTCTGATCCCACCTAATTCGAATTGTACACTGGGCCCGTCTCCAAAGCATCAATCAGATTATTGCAGTCGACAGCTATTTCTCTCCACGCAACCCGGTCCCCTGCCTACCGTATCTAGTCTATCCCAGCCAGTCTTTTCAGGTCGTCAGTCCATTCCAACTGTCTGGGGGCGTCCTATCTTCGCTTGGCTGATGATTCAGCCTCCAAAGCGTAGAGGGGCGTAACTTTGTACAAGCGATTACCTATCTACGAACCTAACCTAACATTATTTCTATGTACGTCACCGGCCTCTCCAATTAGGCGTATTGTGTTTCTTGATAATTATATTCATATAATTGGTATTGGTACTGGTATAATCTTCTAGGGGTAGACAGAGGTGCTTTACATTTACGTTTCGCTAGCCATATTTTTGGTTTCCACGAAATATTTAGTGGGCTATCGCATTTCTGTCTACGGGACATATTATAGACTACTACTACAGAGAATTACTTATAATGAAAAGTCCAATACCTTATCCTAATTCTTTTCATTTACAGGGTAAACTAGTGAAGCACTTCTCTCAGCAGCTGGTGATCAAGGCCAGCTTCCGCGAGGAGTTGCGACGGGAGCTCGTCGACGTGCCCTGCCTCGCGCAGTGGCTCAGAGTCGTAGGTCTCTGCCCTGACTCCATCGAGGTAAGATCCCTCCTATAGTCTCGGGACTCTCGGGTCCTTTAAGCCGGGCGTAAAAGTAAATGATGAGGCCGTCAAGTTGACGGTCGCCAATGTCGCACTATCACCTTTAACTTATTATCAGGTGGCGGGAAGTCATGTTGACCTGTCCAATATAGTAAAAAGGTGTTATTTTCTTTAATAAAACATTAAAACTATAATTGCGGCTTTAACTTTTTTATATATATCAAGCAGTGGACATGCTCTGTGCGACAGAGAAAACGCTCTACAAAAACGAAGCTAGCCGGACTCACATTTTTCTCGACAACATGTCGACTGCCGTGTATTGTACGTTGTATTAGCGATTAAATATAGTTTACTTTCTTCTAACGACGCTAAATTCTGACGTGTATATCGAATCATCCTCCATCGGATAACTAGGCCACTACTTTTGCAGTGCACGCACCATGAAACTTGCATTATTCATTTGAAATAAAACGAATTTTAACGGATTATGTTGCGATTTATTATATGGTGTGTATTTACACTATTCTGGTGCCTAGACAAAATTACATTCTACTGTTGGCATCGCTTCGAAGTGAACTATCAAAATTCCGAAATGTATGTGGCTGTTCTGCCACCCCCCGTCTGCGCTCGGAGAGCTAGCCCGCCCCACACCTGTGCCCTCTGTTACTCAGAGGGACACGTGGAGAGCCTCAGAGCAGCCCTATAGAGGGTCACTCCCACAACGGCCGGCTTTTGCCGTAGCAGCGGCATCTCCCTTGATGAGTGGGAGGCGCTGCCATCTACTTTGCCTGTGCGTGAATAGTGAATACAATAGCCGAAGTGACATGACGAATTATTCGTGACGTCAGCGTTCTAGTCCAGCTGATACACCGATATTAAACATACAATATTTGTAATTTAATGACGCACGCCTGCGTATTGATTTCTTTACACACATGTCACATTATTATGTTACTAGTTATTATCTGCGATTTCGCCTGAATGAATTGAAATTCTGAATTGAATAACTGATCTTTTTCCGCAAGTTATTCCAGACTATAATCTACCCCTGTACCAAATCTCAGCTAGAACCGTTTAGTAGTTTGAGCGTGATAGAATAACAAACATCTTCACAAACTTTCACATCTACACCTACTATTATAAAATAGATAATTCGTTGTTTACGGGTTATGTTAAGTATAGGAACGATTCTGAACACAAAAATATATTTTTTTAGTTCTCGTCTGTTTGTCTTGTTCGCAATAAACGCAAAAACTACTGAACGGATTTTGATGCGGTTTTTTTTTGAAGATCTTGTTTATACTTAAAATCTTACGCATGTTTGATCACAATCGGTTGAGTAAAACCGAAGATATATTCAAAAATCGCGGAAACCGATGTTCACGCGGGCGGAGCCGCGGGCATACGCTAGTTTATAGTATTAGTAGGATAGTTGCTGTAGCATACAAACATCTATGGCAGTCGTTACGGGTAGTTGGAGCCTTAAAAAGTCCAACAACAACGGTCTAGCTGCAATGCTTCGATATCGCCTAATGTCACCATTGGGTTGTGAACGTCAGATGGCAGTCACTTCACGGAAAATATCGAGGTCCAGCCAAATCCGCAGTTAAGACTGGTAAAGCGGACCCCAGACTCCGAGGTGAAAGCTTTGGATGCGACTGGGATTAACGCTAGGTTGAAAGAAATTTGCTGTAGCAAAGGAGTTCGCAATCGTTATCTTTCGAGGTATTTTTAGTATAATAGCAAAATATTTTAAACAATGTTTGTCTCCAGGCTGTGGTGTCTCGTGTAGTGTCCTTGGAGTCTCTCCGCGAGAGATCCGACCACGAGATGCGCGCGCTGTTGGCCGGCGCGAGGAACGAAGAGGTGCTGCGGCTGTGCCGGGCCATGCACCGACTTCGAACTTATATCGGTAAGACTGCCTAAGTTCGTTAATTTTTTTTTTTTGTATACTTCTAAGGTGGCAGATAATCGCACGGACCACCTGGTGGGAAGCGGTCACCGTGGTCTATGGACGTGTGCAACACCAGGGGCGTCACACTCGCACTGCCGACCCTGAAAAAACTTTCTAAATTATGATGGTGATTTAACTTGTACTAAGAATTTAGTTAAAACACGCATATCGTTTCGCGTGTATAAGACAATGAAGTATTGATCATTGTCCTTGCGCAAATCTCGGTTGCATTCGAAACTTTCACTTTGGACCCCGGAGTTCCTCTCTCCTCATTTCCTTATGAATTTATCTAGGCTTTTACGGGAGCGACTGCCGTCTGACTCCTAGCCTGAGAGGTGAACTGAAATGTACTACAGTCTGCATAGAAATTAGTTTAACACATTCCAAGATACCGTCCACCTTAACTTTGAAACTTAACATAAGATACAAATTTAAAAAGTGCCTTCCAAAGAGTGCAAAAATAGTTATAGATCAGTTTATTTTAATGTAAACATCGTTTGTAGTGTTCAATTATCTGTTTGTTACACAGAGGCGCTAGGTCGCGGCGAGGGTAACACAGAGCTGCAACTGTTCTGGGACTCCTGGGAGCGGCACGCTCGGGCTTCGCCCCGCGCGCCCAGGGCTAGGCACAATAACGAACAACAGAACAGCAACGCTAAGAAAGGTATGTTATACTGAGAAGTCTTCTTGCCAAAGCATCGGTAGCTTAGTGGTTAAGAAGTCTGCCTCACGGTCGAGAAGTCTCGGGTTCTAACCCTGGCCATTACATTACCGATGTGAAGCCACTCCTAACACAAGCAATTTAGCATAACATAAGGGGTTAGGAGGAATGCATAATTTTGGTTAGCCGTTACCGAGACTACCTTTGACTTACCATCAGGTGGGGTAAAGTCATCTTGACATGACCATTTAAAAGAAAAAGTATTCTATAAAAAAAGTTGATAGCTCTGGATAGGCCATTTTTGTTAAGATTATTTCTAGTTTACAAATTATCATTTCCTGAACGATCTTAAAATACTTTTATAGGTAGCTGGCAACAGATAGTCTAAATCCACAGATTTATATGGATTTAGATTAACTTGTACCATTATTCACTTATCGGGTGACTCACGGTTGATCATTATCTAATGGTGGAACCACACTTCGCTCCTTCTTCTTCTTCTTCAACATAGCGTTTATCCCAGTCGTACCCAAAGTTTTCACCCCGGTGTCAAGGGTCCGCTTTACCAGTCTTAACTGCGGGTTTGGCTGGACCTCGATATTTTCGTGAAGTGACTGCCATCTGACCTTCACAACCCAATGGTGACATTAGGCGATATCGATATTACTTCGCTATTCGCCTATATTGTATTCGAGGAAATTCTTATAGATGACTAAACCCTCCACAATTCGTCATAGAAGAGTGACTAAGGCGAATATTCGTGCGAATAAAGTAAATATACACGAATAAGCCCTCCCCACTCGATTTATACACTTGAATAAGGGCGAATAGTGAAGTGTGGTTCCACTGCAACGCTAACAACCCGCCCTGACTCTGCTTCGGTTTGTATAAATTTTTGAGTTTTTAAAGTCCAAAATGGATTGTGAAATCATCTCTTACCATCAGGTGAGATAGTGGTCAAACTCGGGCCTATCGACTTCAAAAAATGACAACTTGATACATTGATTGATTGACAAAAAGAACAGCGATTTGTGGCTAGTACCAGTAACTTTTTGTTATAAACACCTATAAGTGTCATGTTTGCTTGTATTGTTTCAGTCCCCGGCGGCAAATCTCCGCCTACCCCCGTGTCCAAGCGCAAGCAGAACTCGACCCTACCGCCCCCCGCCGCACTCACCAAATCGCGCTCACATGAGTCGCAACTCTCTGTGAGACCAGACGCGTCGGACCTCAGGTATATAACTATACTCTACTCTTTACTTCAATGAAATTTTAAAGCAATTAGTACGCTAATCATTCCAAGTTAGATGCCATACACTATACTTGTTTATATGCGACGCATTTAACCACAAACAAGTATAGTGCACGGCATCTAACTTGGCAAGGTTTTGTACTAGTGGGGCCCACACTACTCCAAAATCTTGCCAAGTTAGATACCGTGCACTATGAACCCTTACAGGTTCATGTCCCGTCCTGGATGTTCACTTTCCCATATAATCTACTATTCCTTAATAATTTTTTAAATATTTTACAGCGACAACAGTCAATCATCGGCCGTTGGTACTGCCGAAGGGACCCCTCCCGCCTCCCCACACGACACCGAGTCCGAAAACACCCCCTTACATCGACCGCTAGCCTATTACAATAATAATGTGAGTATACGACACCATACATACACCATAGGCCATGGTGACCGCTTACCTTGGCCTATGGACGCGTGCAACACAGTATATAAAAAAAACAATTCCGTGGTTAAAATGTTGATTTTTCAGGCTGTATCCGGGCCAACTGCGGGCGGGGGTCCTACGGGCGTGGGGGGCGCGGCTCCTCGCTCCCCTCGGACCCCAACAGTCAGCAGGTGCATGGCTCACGACATCGCTCACCGCTTCACCAAGAAGTTCAACATGATCGCTACTTGCGACTTCTGTGATAAGCAGATGCTCTTCGGATCTGGCCTTAAATGCAAGGAGTGCAAGTTTAAGTGCCACAGGTACGGTCATCTCATCATTGTGATATGTTGGATTTGGAGGTCTTAAGGTGGGTCTACTCTAGGCGAGCCGAGTCCGAGCGAAGCTAAATTAAATGGAATTTAATTGAAAATTAAATTAAATTAAATTTTTGAAAAATTTAATGGAATTTAATTTTTATATGAAACTAGCTGTTGCCCGCTGCTCCACCCGCGTGGACGTCGAAAATTTTTCCTGAATTTTCTTAGCTATAAACCTCACGGAGCCCGAGACCTTCCCAACGAATGCAAAACCGTGGAAATCGGTTCGTGCGTTCTGGAGTTATAGCATCAGGAAGGAAAAAAAGGCTTGTAAGGCGGTCCCACACTAGACGAATTGAGTTCGGCTCGCCTAGCGTGGGCCCGCCTTTAGAGTTGGAATAAACCAGAAAAGAGGGTGTGTATATGTGGAAATATTTCGGTGTTCTACATGACAACAACAAAAATTGTTATTGCAGAGACTGCGAGAGTAAAGTGCCGCCTTCGTGTGGTCTACCGCCGGAGTTTGTGGACGCGTTCAAAGAAAAGATCCACAAAGACGGTAAGATATTTATTAATATCACATTATTATAAAAAGACCACTATTTTGTACCATACAGTTGAATATTATTATCATATTATGTTCTATTCTATTCTTATTATTTCAAAGATATTCAGAAATATTCGAAAGTTAGAGTTATCACAAATCATTATCGTCTTAGCGATGGCTCCAATTGTGTCTTCGAAGTCTGCTTCCTATTTTATGACTATGACTGTGTACGCAGGTTACTACGGCTACGTATCACCGGTGCCGGGGCGCGGTGCGGGCCTCCTATCGTCGCTAGGGCCGCGCCGCAAGCACCCGCCTCCGCCGCAACACCACGCGGTCAGTGCACACACGCACACACACACACCCAGACTCACACACACACCCAGACTCACACACACACCCAGACTCACACACACGTGGATTCACACCCAGACACATACACACATACACCACACAGCACACAGACACACTTTCAAACTTTCATACTGCTTGTTTGGTTTGGTCACTATTTTAAAAAATTATAACATAACATTTGTTTCCTCTTGCAGCAAGGGCCGGACTCCTCTTCGAATACGTCGTCGTGCAACAGTTCCACGCCGTCGTCCCCCGCGCTGGCCCCTCCTATCACCCCCCACCACCAGCACCATCAGCACCACATACACCACCCACCCACCACGAAGCAACAATTCCACTTTCCTGGTGAGTTAGCTATAATATATGTAATACGTGCTTTGTACTTTGGCCTTGTTTTGAGTGTGTTATCAATGTAGAATGAATATTATTTTCATAAATGAATTAAAACAGTAAGAAGCCAACATCACAACACCAAAAAAAAAAAATCCAAGACGGATCAAAAAAAACTTCTGAGACTGAAACCGCAAAATGAGTACTCTCTGATATTTCGTTACCGTTTACTCTATGTTTAATTATTGTTATCTTTTTTGTTATATTCTCATGTAAGTGACCTTGTATGTCTTTTTGAGAATTAATTCTTTAAACCTTAACTAGAATCCGTGACCAAGCCCAGTTTCCAATTTAGTCTTCATTCAACATTGAATTTTAGATTCGCAAGAATCTATGTTCACGTTTGTTGTTAATTGCAGAATTGAAGCCGGTAGTATCTAGTCCGAACCACACTAGTACCCACATAAGCGTGCAGTCCCCCGCCAGACAACACGAACACAAGGAGGAGTTCAATGTCAGCGTCAGAAGTGGTGAGTCCCACTATACATACCATCGTTTCTGGGCCTCGCTTCTGCTAAAGGCCATTTAATTGTAGACTTTATTGTTATCACGTTAAAGTCTAAAATTAAACGATATTTTGTAGAGAGAATGAAAAAGTTTAATGAATTCTTTTCATTTTTGATTTTAGACTTTAACTGTATAATAGTAAAGTCGACAATTAAATAGCATATTTAAAGTGACGGTGGTTTGCCTTTAGCAGAATCGAGGCCCAGATAGTTGTTAAATGTTTGGATGTTAAAATGAGATCTTTCCTTAAGTTTGCGGTATGCTATTAGTTTCCAGAATTCGTTCCTCATTAGCAGCACTATCGAATGGTGTAATAATACAGGGTGTATTTTTTTCATATTCAACGGGTTCGATTCCTGGCTGTTATTTTTTTATAATTCGAATGATGCAATTTTAGTTTTCATCAAAATCCGGCCTGACACCTTTGAGCATTTTTCGCTATTCCTTATAGTTTCGGATTTGGCCGTCCATGCCCAGTTGAAAAATTCACTCTGTATAATGATTGGTGCGAGAGTAAATTATCAAGATTTTATCCCCTACCTATAAAACTAAATTGTGTTTGGCAGGTGAGTCGCTATCAGGCTCGGGTTCGACGGACAGCGGCGGCTGCCAGCGCGGCGACTCACTGGACCTCTCCGGCAAGAATGACGAGCGGTGGCCGCGGCAGAACAGCGTGAGTACATATACTTTCCTAGCCCTAATCCCCCCTCCAACCCCCTAGGGTCGGCAGCACGAGTACGACGCCCCTGGTGTTGCACACGTCCGTAGGCCACGGTGACCGCTTCCCATCAGGTGGGCTGTGTGCTTGTTTGCCACCTAAGTAGTGTAAAAAAAAGCCCGCGCAGACCTCGGTTTTCGCGTTTTTTTACTATATCTTCGGTTCTACCCACCGATTATGATCAAACATGGTAAGATTTTAAACATGTCCAAAATCCTTCAAACAAAAAAAAACGGCATCAAAATCCGTTCAGTGGTTTTTAGGTTTTAGGGTTTTTGGCCGACTCTACTGTCGTCAGTAGGATTCTTCTTAATTCTTTATTGTACACACAGAAAACAACTCCTAGACATTACTTTATTTATAAATTAATTTACAAAGGCGAACTTAACTCTATATTGAGTTTTCTCCCAGCAAACCTTTAGGGGAACATAAAGGACACAAGACACTTAACGCGTTCCGTCCATATATTCACGAAAGTACGCAAAACTTTACTTGCATATAGTCGACGTAACCCCTTAGAAATTTTAGCCAGTGTTATTCAATTCATAAATATTGTTATTTAGCAATATATAACAGCGATTCTTATCGCCCCCAGCCCTATTGCGATTGTTCGGCTACACAACGGAAACACAGTGGTCGTGAACTTACGATAACAGTCGTACTGAGGGCGTCATCCCTCCGATAACATAAATAGCATCATTACTACACACTTGAACGTGTAAAACTTATGGACGGAGTGCTTTGAAGAAAATACAACTGACACACACTTGCTTATACGTACAGTCAGCGTCAAAGATCTATGATCATTTTCAAATTTTGAACAGTAGTTTTGAGTAAAGTAACTTATGGTTCTTAATGAAAATAATGTTTAATTGCTTAGCTGGCTCTATTGAACTACTAATATAATTTACATAACCATTTTCATTCGATTTTTTAAGTTTGAATTCTGTGCAATCATCATAGATTTTTGTCGCTGACTGTACAAGTCGGAACACACACACACACACACACACACACACACACACACACACACACACACACACACACACACACACACACACACACACACACACACACACACACACACACACACACACACACACACACACACACACACACACACACACATACACACACATACACACACACACACACACACACACACACACACACACACACATACACACACACATACACACACACATACACACACACACACACACACACACACACACACACACATACACACACACACACACACACACACACACACACACACACACATACACACACACATACACTAGGCACTCTAGACAGCCACTACGCAGCAAACGGCATTCGGCAAAAAAATATGGCATGTTTTGAAATTGAATAAAAACTGTAGTGACAGCAAAAAAAATTCAGGAATCACATTTCAATAATTTATTTATTAGGGCCACCATTATGTTACTGTCGGTGTATGTAATGTGGACCTCCTTCCTGAGACTTTATCATCAGGCGAGGTGAAGTCATATTGACGTGCCCAATAAAAAAATGTACAATACATTGCAACATAAAATTCACTCACATGGTTATCCGCCACCATTTTTGTGACAGTCTCGTCTTCAACAAGTTTTATCTGTAAGTTTTACCCGTTCATGACTTGAACCGATAATATGACACAGTTGAACTTTTGTCTGCCAACTATTGAGCGTGTTAGGAGACAGAACTGATTTGTTTGGTATTTTATAATTTGTATTGTCGAAATTATAATGTCGGAAGGGGACATAAATTATGAAAAATTGAAATATTACTATTTGTAACGGAGTCTGTCGCGATCTAATTGTTGTTATTTTTTTTTATTAGTGATACCTGTTGGTAAGTGATGATGTGGTTAATGGAAAACACTTGCCTAGAATTAACTTGTTCACTCTAGATTTTATTATATTCTTTGATGTGAGTGGGCAGTTAACACGAATGTTACTCATTTAAAACGAAATATCGCATCAATGTCAATAATAAAATAACACCAGATAAATTGCGATAAAATCCGTTAAAAATAGATTTATTTCAATAGTTTTAAACAGTTTTGTGTTTGAGAATTATAAGTGTAAC
Source organism: Lithosia quadra (assembly GCA_963576445.1). NCBI lineage: Eukaryota > Metazoa > Arthropoda > Insecta > Lepidoptera > Erebidae > Lithosia > Lithosia quadra. The sequence continues at coordinate 1,710,615 of OY754883.1, forward strand.
TAATAGTGAAGTGAATTATATTAGTTTTATTGATTACTGGATCAATTTAGCGACTGCAGTGTGTAAAAGTAAAAATGTCTGTTTTTATACGTAGACGTCAATTGTTTGAACAAGTAAGTTTTACGGTGGAACCATACTTTGCTATTCGGCCAATTGTATTCGAGTAAATTATTATAGACTAGCTTCCGTCCGCGGCTTCGCCCGCATGGAGGTCGGTATCGCTACCAAGTCTTTTAATAAAACTCCTCTAAATTTATCAGTGTTTCTCTACAATATTATGCATTATACATATAAACCTCTTGAATCACTCTATCTATTAAAAAAAAACCTCTTCAAAATCCGCTGCGTAGTTTTAAGATTTAAGCATACATAGGGACGGACAGACAGCGACAGCGATTTTATTTTATACTGTTTAGTGATGACTAAAGGTAGCCGCAGTAGCCTAGTGGTCTGGGTCATGGACTGCTGAGACGAGGTCTCGGGTTCGATCCCAGTTTCACCATGGCACACACCAATGACTTTTCGATGCTTTTCGAAGTTATGTGTGTATTTATCGCAGGTTTAGTAGTGCCTCGGAGAGCACGTTAAGCCCGGTCCCGGTTGCCATACAAACATCTATGGCAGTCGTTACGGGTAGTTGGAGTCCACAAAAGTCCAACCAGTCTAACTTGGTCTATCGCCATTGGTTATAATGACCATTGGTTGTCGAGGTCAGATGGCAGTCGCTCCACGGAAAATATCGAAGTTCAGCCGCATCACAGTTAGACTGAAAAGCCGACTCCAACTAAGTTGGGAAAAAGGTTCAGAGAATGATGATAGTGATGACTAAACCCTCCACAATTTGTCCCTATATCAGCGTTTTTCATAATAGTGACTAATAATATGTTTGTTCATCTGTCAGCTATCGATGAAAGAGTGGGACATCCCGTACGACGAACTGCGGTTATTCGAGGTGATCGGCACGGGACGCTTCGGCACGGTGTACCGCGGCAGCTGGCACGGCGCCGTGGCCGTCAAGCTGCTGCACGTGCACTCGCTCAATGACGACTGCGTGCCGCTCGACACCTTCAAGCACGAGGTACGACCCCCCCCCCCTCCCCGCTCACTCCCACCACTCACTAGGTCGGCACGGTGTACCGTAAGCCGCTGCGCCAGGTTTTCCTTTACGGTGACAGGTGGCCGTCCTGGTCAAATCCCTCCCCCCCCGCCTTTTGAGAATCGTCCATTCCTTGTCTGCTCTCCACTGTGCCCTCTGCTCGCTAAAAGGACACGTGGAGAGCCTCCTAGCAGTCTCCCAAGCGAGTGGGAGCCGCTGCCGCCAGCGTTGACCGGTTGTACCGCGTGGAGGTACCGTCCTACGCACCTGCGCAAACTCAATCTGATCTAACTTATCACTGGTCTCTAATAACTTCGATTTCACCAGCTGGTTAAGAAGGTCTGGTGACAGTCGCTTCACGGAAAATATGGGCATAGCCGTTCCATAATTAGACTAAGGCGTTACGCAGACGGCGGGGCGGGCAGGTCTTTCTGACCGCGACGCTCTCTTATTTGTACGATTATAAGGTTGCATTTATCCGCGCAATAGCACTGTCACTTGTCAGACATACGCGGGCTAAATGCGATCTAATGACAGTAATATTAAGAGTGCAACGCGGTCATTTTGACCGCCCCGCCCGCCATCTGCTTTGGGAAAAGCCTTGGAAGGCGATTCTTTACCTTTTGATGAGGCCGTCAACCTGACGGCTGCCACTGTAGCACTACCGGTGTATGTGATGGTGACCCCAGTCCTAAAACTTTGCCTTTAGCTTACCATCAGGCGAGGTAAAGTTATTTTGACGTGTCCTATATATAAAAAAAATTCTCAAAACAAATGCTGTAAATAATGGCTTACTGACACAGTATGGTGTATTGGTGGCAGGTGGCGACGTTCCGCAAGACCCGTCACGAGAACCTGGTGCTGTTCATGGGCGCGTGCATGAAGCCACCGCGGCTTGCCATCGTGACGTCACTGTGCAAGGGCATGACGCTCTACACGCACATCCACCTGCGCAAGGACAAGTTCACCGCCAACAAGAGCGTCATCGTCGCTCAGCAGATCTCACAGGTATGATGGATAAGAGTATTTCACAAGTATGAGGGTATTCCACAAGTATGAGGGTATTTCACAAGTATGAGGGTATTCCACAAGTATAAGGATATTTCACAAGTATGAGGGTATTCCACAATTATGAGGGTATTCCACAAGTATGAGGGTATTTCGAAAGTATGAGGGTATTTCATGAGTATGAGGGTATTTCACAAGTATGAGGGTATTCCACAAGTATGAGGGTATTTCACAAGTATGAGGGTATTTCATGAGTATGAGGGTATTTCACAAGTATGAGGGTATTTCACAAGTATGAGGGTATTCCACAAGTATAAGGATATTTCACAAGTATGAGGGTATTCCACAATTATGAGGGTATTCCACAAGTATGAGGGTATTTCGAAAGTATGAGGGTATTTCATGAGTATGAGGGTATTTCACAAGTATGAGGGTATTCCACAAGTATGAGGGTATTTCACAAGTATGAGGATATTCCACAATTATGAGGGTATTTCACAAGTATGAGGGTATTCCACAAGTATGAGGGTATTTCGCAAGTATGAGGGTATTTCACAAGTATGAGGGTATTCCACAATTATGAGGGTATTTCACAAGTATGAGGGTATTTCGAAAGTATGAGGGTATTTCATAAGTATGAGGGTATTTCACAAGTATGAGGGTATTCCACAAGTATAAGGATATTTCACAAGTATGAGGGTATTTCACAAGTATGAGGGTATTCCACAAGTATGAGGGTATTCTACAAGTATGAGGGTATTCCACAAGTATGAGGGTATTCTACAAGTATGAGGGTATTTCACTGGTCCGGGGTGCGAGAGAAATGTAGCCTATGTGTTATTCCACCTATCCGGGTACCAAATTTCAGACAGATACAGCGTGATTGAGTAGCAAACATCTTCACAAACTTCCACATTTAAAATATAAAAATTATATAATAATTATGTATTCTTGCAGGGTATGGGGTACTTGCACGCGCGCGGCATCATCCACAAAGACTTGAAGACGAAGAACATTTTTTTGGAGAACGGCAAGGTTGTCATCACCGACTTCGGACTTTTTAGCGTCACCAAACTTTGTTTTGGAAACAAGTAAGTATAGTTTTTTTTTAATAATCCGAACGTGAAATGAAATAGTTGTCGTAATATTTACACTGAGATACATTGTATATCGAAAACTTTTTTTTTTTTGAGGGCGTGACTCGTGTCCCTCTTGTGATTTGACTTATACGCCTTTATGAGGAGTGACTGCTATTTGACCTCCCAACCCCGAGATAAAAACCTGCGCCAGAGTCTCAGTCTCTTCCGTCAATCATTAGGTGTACCCGTCTTGCATATTAGGTTATGGGCCCCAACCACAGAACTAATATGGGAAGACTCGAAGGATGACTATAGCGCTGTAGAGGATGTCGTAGTGTTAGTGATGTAAAGTGGTAGCTGAGTGCGTGTGTTGCCCGCAGCCCGCGCGGCGACAGCCTGGGCATCCCGGCGGGCTGGCTGTGCTACCTGGCGCCCGAGCTGTGCCGCGCGCTCACGCCGCACGCCAGCCTCATCCTGCCCTTCTCCAAGGCCACCGACGTGTACGCGTTTGGGTCAGTACTGCGCACATACACACACACACGCGCGCACACGCTCACACACACACACACACACACACACACACACACACACACACACACACACGCACACACACACACACACACACACACACACACACACACACACACACACACACACATGCACACATTATTTTACTTCTTAATGTTCTTAGTGTTTATGCGAATAAACATTATCATTATTTCAACATGAATATGCTATATATATGATCTTATGATATATATGATCTTATCATTTTATTTATATTATATAAATATGTACACGCATATATATAAATATATATGTATAATGTAATCCATATATCATTAGCTAAGTTATCTGTTCACAACTGTTTTCAACGGTTCAATTAAAATGTTACTTATGATATCCTGTTATTGGCCAACATATACTGTGTTATTTACTGTTTTAGTTATATAAGTTGAAATTGCTGTTGGATATCTTGTAAATAAAAAAAAAAAAATAGCTGGTTTTTAAACTGTGAAACTGAAATTGGGTCTCATCAAGTCTATTTCAGTTACGAAATACAAAAACTTGCGTTCTCAATTATTTTGAAACTAAATTTCTCAATTGTAACACCAGTCATTACCGTATGAAGAAAATGTTAAAAATTGTCTATGTCGTGTCTTAGCACGGTGTGGTACGAGCTGCTGTGCGGGGAATACCCGTTCAAGAGCCAGCCGCCCGAGGCGGTGATCTGGCAAGTGGGCAAGGGAGTGAAGCAGTCGCTCGCCAATATGCAGGCGTCTAGAGATATCAAGGTAACTACTTACATTTATACGTTCTTGAAATAAAATATTTAGAAAATGTATTATTATTAGGTAAAATTACATAATTAAAAAAAAAACTAATAAAGATTTGGGAGAAGTGTGGGCCCCGGTACTTCAAAACCTTGCCAAGTTAGATGCCGTACACTATACTTGTTTCTATGCGACGCATTTTGCCACAAACAAGTACTTATAGTGCACGGCATCTAACTTGGCAAGGTTTTGGAGTAGTGGGGCCCACACTACTCCAAAATCTTGCCAAGTTAGATGCCGTGCACTATACTTACTAGAAAATAATTAAAAACATGGATTTTCTTTAGCATGATGCCCATGATGTAGGCAATCTCGGGCTGGAACACGGCCTTTGCGGCGAAATTTTATTTGTATTTTGCAATATTTTTAATTTATTAATCTTACTTGACACCTGTGCTAATAAAAAGTGTTGCCGGTGTCAGAAACCTTTAAATATTTCAATAATACAATAAAATAAACTGAAAATATATTAATCTTAGTTATTTTAAATCGTGTTTGATATAATTTATTGCTGCCGTAATGAAAAAGGGCGCATCTAACAAAACACTAAACGGAGAAAAAAAACACCTGAAAAATGAACCGGACGTGAGTTTGTGAATGCTATTATGTAATAATTAATTCAATTACGGATTGGAAAAAAATTGTGTTTCGATTTGATTGCCACCGTTGCGGTGCTACCGGGTTCGATTCCCCATCTGGGCAATGTGGTGTTATATTTTTCTTAAACTAAATGGTCAAATGCATGTTACAGTTGCAAGTTTGGAAAACTGGCTTGTTTCTATTTTATAGTCACACGAGTTTCATGATTAGTTAATTAAACGATTAAATTAAAACAGAAGTTTCAGTTGTGGCATTTGTAAACACGTCAACGAAACAAGTTAAACCTAATCCATACTAATATTATAAATGCGAAAGTAACTCCGTCTGTCTGTCTGTTACCTACGCTTTCACGCCTGAAACGCTGAACTGATTTTGATGAAATTTGGTATAGGGGTAGATTAGATTAGACCTCGAGACATAGGCTATGTTTGGTCGCGATAACCGACATCCACGCGGGCGAAGCCGCGGGCAAAAGCTAGTGAATCATAATTATATGAAAAGAATTTACCAAATATTTTAAATTTTCTTTTGCAGTTAGTTTTTGCTGTGTTAAATAGTCCAAACCTCTATTTACTCCATTGAATGTATACCATTCTCTTATAACTTTAAAAACAATTTAGTTTCCTTACCCGATCTCATATTTCAAATATATACCGTTTACAACCTCAAAAACAGTAGACAAAATATGGGCTAATCTTTATATTTTAAACGTATACTGTTTGGTACAGGACATCCTGATGCTGTGTTGGTCGTACCGCTCCCACGAGCGACCCGACTTCCCGTCGCTCCTGAGCACCTTACAGAAGCTCCCCCGCAAGCGCCTTGCGCGCTCTCCAAGCCACCCTGTGCACCTCTCGCGCTCTGCAGACTCCGTGTTCTGAGGCAGGGCTCCGCACGCCCCCTGTGAGACGCTACAAGTGTGAACAGGTGGGCAGGCGCACTACTGTGTAAAATCACCAGGGTTCCGCCAGAAACTCTTATAGCACTCATGTTACTATGTTCGTGAAGTTAGGACAAGCAGATGGCAGGTTACCTGCCTACCCCGAAAAAGGCGTGCGTATATATATGTTTCTATCTACCCTCTTATCACGACAGTGTACGCTCATGTTAGTGTAAATTAGTTATTTTGGGTCACGTAAGTTATGGTGTAGACTGCAAGACATACCTATATCGTGATTTCGTTACATTCCATTGACTTAACTATATATTGACGGTTGATAGACAAAAGGTGCAAGCGACATTTACTATTTAAAAAAAAATATCACAAGCAACTTAAATTAAATAATGAAATTCTAGTAACTGAAATTACTAGTATTCCCGCTAACCCGTTCTCCAGCTGAGCCAAATTGAATAAATAGAATGGTCAAGATTCAAACCCGGAACCTTTCGATTGTAAGATAGCTTAACCACTAAATACTGCGCGGATTTATGCTTAATATAAATAATGCTATTGATGTAGCATTATTTACACATGTCCATTTTCTATTAACTATCGTTGTCACTTGCACCCTTTTGCTTTACAACCGTCAATACAGAAAGCAATAATGTAAAAATTATGACTAGTTTGACACTGCTATAGATGTGACGGCAGGAGCCCTGGTGCTTCTCTCTCGCCTTTTAGTATGTACAAAGAAACATATTTTATTAGCGAGTAAAAAGAATGATACATAGTGAAAAAATCTATATCTGACGACTAACGCTCGCTCAGAAAAACCTAAGCGAACGAGATGACGTTGAGAAGAAACTCCTGAAATAATAATTATATTTATTCGTATTAAATATTAATTTATTAAAAAACGAGACCGTCGGAATCAATGCGTTGAAAAATCGGAAGCCAGTTACAAAAGTACTGTCATTATTTTACGATAGATTTCTATTTGTTAGATGAAAATTATTTGCCGTGACGTTCGCAGTCGGTGTCGATTTTTCTAATTGTAGATTTCACTTACGACGTTTTGACTTTTGACTGTCGATAGTTATTATATTACCAGTTATGGGTACATGTTGACATTTTATGTATTCAACTGATACCCGTGGCGTCCACTATTTTGAATCATATTTAATAATTTATTTGCCTGATTTTAATTGATTGAGATGATTTATTGATTGAAGATTTTTATCGAATAAGAATAGTGTGTTAAATTTGTTAATGTGTTAAATTTAATACATTTTGTTAATTGTTAAAAATCTTCAAAGTAATGGACGCCAGGGGAATAAACTTAATACCTACGCCAAATCTTAAGATTCGCTCTTATTACGTCATCACTCATAGTTTTAACGTAATTAAATTGCAATGCTGTAAGTTGTAACATCGCTTAGTCGCTACAAATGTTTAGTTATTTTACTAATTAGTTAAATGTATATTCACATGAAACATGAAGAAAAATAGCAACCTGTATATATGTTTAAAATGTTGAATTGGATAAAACGCGAGAATCTAGTTTAGCTGAATGGATTTTTTAAGACGATATCCAGCCTAACTCTATGACTAAAAGGGCAGTATAACTCGTAAGAGCACTGATAAAAGCGAAGGCATGTTAAGATCGAACCGATTAAAACCACACGCCTCCCTAGCACTTCGGCTGACCCAAAACCATCTCCAGTTTCGAGATGGCCCCACGAGTTTGGGAACTTCGGTGTCTTCGTCTTGCCACTGGAAAAATAGTGTATCACGTCGCCGCCTGTAGATGCAGCTCTAACACTCTTGAACAGTGGGTACTTAAAATAAAATCACCCAAAGCTGACCCTCCGTGTCTATGTCTTTGTACCTACTGCCTTAGTTATTACCCGACTGCCAAAGAAAGGAGGGTAATGTTTTTGTATAGATAGAACATTAAAAATGTTTGGACAAGAGTGATGACGTAATCACATTCAAGGACAGCCGGGTCCAAAATGTTAAATCGACGCAATATTATCGAACTTACAACTAATTTTATTTATTGTAAATATTATTTTATTAGCTTTGAATTTTATCTCTGAGTCTTTGCAACGAACGGGGAGTGCAGTTTCCTTGAATTTATTTTTAAGTTATTTATTTAATTTTAACAAGACTTCCGTACCGAATTTTGATGTATTAATTTATTCGAAATAGTATTTTCTTTGTTTGTAAATATTATTAATGTGGACATAATATAAATAAGTTCTAAAGTAAAACAATTGTAAATCACATCAAAGACTAATGCATATAATTAAATAAATATAAGCATAAACATGTTTACAACTATAAATAAAAGACAACCTGACAATTACTAAATAAATTGTAACACCCAAATTGTAAACAGTTATTTGTAAACATTGTTATATTTCTGTATAACATAACAGACGGGTTATTGCTACTTAGTGTAATGTTTATTAATAAATTGTAAATGATGTTAATAACGTACGTCTCTTGTAAGTAAATCTTGATCTCTTATTAACCGATAGAATAAATTATATTTTCGTAATTAAAAATAATTAATTAATGAAATGGAGAAAAAAAATAAGAAAAAAAGGAAAAATGACTGCTTTGTTGATAGATTGTAAATATTTGTACAGTGTTACGATTTTGCTGTGATTGGTATATTAGTGCACTGGTCTTTGTAAATAAAGAATTGATTGAAAAAAAAATTACCATGTAAATGTTAAAATATATCTTATAACTAAAACTTGTGGGTATATAAATTACCCTACAGAAAAAATGTTGTATTATGTTATACATATGAATATCTAATTGTTTAAAAACAAGGATCAGTGCATTCAATAAACGAAGTATTCAGTCTTAATATAAATATAAGAGTTGACATCTTTCATAACTAATGTGTTATTTTTACAGGATTTCATATTAAAAAGATCTATAATAGTTCCCTCTGTGGTACGTGTACGAATTTATTTAATATTTCATATTATACAATAGTTTATTTAATGTAAAAGTCAAAATTCTGTGGTGATTCTCGAGAATTTGGAAGAAAATGTATTTTTATGTCAGTATTACTTACTGAAAAGACTTAAAAATAAAAACACTTTAGTAAGATGGATTCGCGCCATCTCCAAATATAAAATGAATGTTGCCACATATAATATAAGTAACTTTTTCTTGATCATTTGTATGTCCTTATTACAGATGGGTTTATGCCCTGTCACATTGGGCGTTTATTATTTATGCCCAAAATGCCAGGGCATAAATCCATTTATATAGATGGGTTTACGCCTGGCGTAAATCGGGTGGATTTAATAAATACCAGATTAATGCCCAAAGTGACAGTGCATAAATCCATCTCGTATGTGCTTCAACTATCTCGAAATCACCGATACAAGACGTTTTGTAAATAAAAGAATATAACATTCCTTTTAGTAGGTTGTTGAGGTTTTAAACTTTATAGTTAATATTCAAACTAAGTGCATCTGTTTGTATCTTTTAAAAAGTTACCACTTTCTTATAAACATTGCTAAGAGGCTTATTATTAGTCTAGGCTGATTTAATACTGACCATGTTTGCGTTGTGTAGCGGGTTTAAAAATGGAAAGCAAATTTTAAATTTGGAGTACAAAATGTTACTACTACATGTGCGCTATAAGTTGAGACCTGACCGCTATGTCGCGTCATAGTGGTCAGGTTTCAACTTATAGCGCACGTGTAGTACAACTTTTCTTTTTTTAAATTAACCAAATAGGTTACTTGGTGTTTTAGTATGAGATTCATATCCAAAATAATTTAAAACATTGATAAAGCTTTAGTAATTTTTCATTCATTTGTAAATCCGCTACAACAATTTTCATATAAACCATTAATTAGATAAAAATTATCAATTAAAATGAAAAAAAAAATAACAGCTCATTATTTTATTGTTTACTAAATTATTGTTATAATGAAAATTGTTCTGGTCACTCGACTCCTATTAAGATAGTTGTAAATAAGACATCGCCGTCGTTACGGAGAGACCGCGCGGTCCACCTGCGCGGTTTGTAATATACCTACATAATATATTTATTAGACAGAACAACGGTTGGTTGCAAATGGATGTAGTTTTACATTATGTATTGAGATTCAAACGATTAGGTTAGTTGCATTTGCCAAAATAAATTTCCCATCACTGTTTTTTATTGTTTTATTTTGTCTATTGTTACCTATTTTTACAGAAGACATACTTCTACTAGTTGGAAGATCTTTGGGTCCTGCCCATTTATGAAAGTGAATGAAGACTTACTCAGAGTTTGCAGTCAGACTGAAATTCCCTCCACAGAGTGCATGAGGACAGTACAATCTTTTTTTTTAATATACCACTTAGGTTGCGAATGAGTTGGAACATTGCCTGCCTTGTCAGTAAGAAGGGTAAAAGTAACAAAAGTCAAGTAATACCTTAAAAATATGTATTTCACTATTTTCTATGATTGAAAAACTATGAAACATGCCCAGCTAGTATACTAGCAATATTACTACACATACTTTTGATTTCATCACTGTTAAGGTATTCAGAACCCAGGATAGCATTCCCTACAGCAATAGTTTCTCTCATAGTTTTTGCTTTTATCCAAATTCTTCCATTCATGCCCGCAGCTAACTCGAACGGCCATTCATTCTTCAAAGAGTTTAGTAGTGGACATTCAGGGTTCAAGAGCTTTCTAATTAGATTTAGCGAGCATTTAAAGACAAAGCCTTCTTCTAAGACACCTAAACGTCCTTTCCTTCCATGTGAATCCACACAAACTATTTCCGGCTCCATATCTTTGCTGGCGACAAGCATTTTGGCGTAAACTACATCACCAATATTCACTTTAGGTCTATTTTTCTTTGTAGCGCCTTCAAAAGATAGGTAAGATAGAGACGCGGAGCAACTGCCTCCGACATCGACGCGAAATATGTCTCCAGCCTTTTGTATCACAACTCCTATAACATTTTCCCCTCGAGCTGGAATGTACCGTTTCTGATAATTGTCTACCCAATACGTATTAGGTGATCGTTTCTTCAAAGTCCCAGCTTTTGTGATAAAAATACCATCGACTTCTTTGCGTATCCCTGGGCCGAGTATAACTTTACTTTTCTCTCCTATGGAAGCGATTTCTTCACATTGATCTCCCGGTAGGACGACGTCTCCAACTACTACTTTCATGTCTAAGGTTTACCAAATCTGTACAGTTAAGAAAATGTACACTAATTTCTTCGTGAACTTTATCCGTACCATAACCTAACCTCCACATTTGTTTTGACTTTTTGACTTTTGACAGTTTTGACAATATTAAAACCACAGAGAAATATAAAATTTGAAACGCTCCACTCCACTACTAACGCTACGCTATTTTGTATTAGGAATTCTGCTGCGAGAGAGAACAAAAGGACAAGCTTCATTTGAGCTTATGAATTGAGCTATTAAATTTAATATGAAATACAGTATAGCTTGTCTATTTAGTCGTGAAAAGAATGTTTGAGGAACTAACATTAAACATGTGAGTGACAACACCAAACATAAGTACGTCAGTTGTCAATGTTATCGTCGAATATCGTATAGTGGACCAGTTTTCTTCTCGTATTTTTTATTGTTTTCATTAAACTGCAATACATTGATACCAAACTACGCATGAAAGGTTGAGAAATGAGTAAAGTAAATCAGAGTGGTGCATGGGAAGTGATTTTTAAAGTTTTCCAGCGATGAATCACGGACTACTAAGCTGGACAATTTTATGGGATTTGGAGGACGTTTATGGGCGAACAGCATCTTTGATGGGTATTTAATCATGTTATTATTTGTTTTGAATCTATTGGAACTTACAAATCTACTGAATTTACGATATGAAGGCAAAAAAGGCATTGTTTACATTCAATATTTTTAGGTTAGAAAAATATTTTATAGTAGGTCATTTTTATAGTACGATCTAAATTTTTGATATTATGATGGTACAAGTCGTTCAATCTGTTATTGTACCAATTTTTTTATTTGAACAATTGCTTCAAGTCAATAACTGGTTGCCATTCAGTAATTAATTTTATTAAATGATTATTTTTACTCTTTACAGGAAAATCAGAGAGTACAGTTGGCGGATAGTTAACGAAGGTTTTAAGAATGATGGAAAGTTTGAAACTCCTGGGAAACACATGAAAGGTCGGCCGAAGAAAGAAATGGATAACTTTAACATTTGTGGTGACAGTGGTGACTGTACTGCTGAAAGTGGCGACGAAACGCATTTCAATATTTAATATTTGGAATCCGGAGTGATTATTCTTTGTAACTGATTGAATTTAATAAATGATTAAGTTTGAGTTTGAACTAACTTTATTCTGGATCTGGTTCAATAACTTTATTCTAGATCTGGGTCAAAACTTTATACTGCACCTGGTTTAATAAATAAAACAGAAACAATATTATGACTGCATAATGTGTTTTATTTTAGTAACTCATTTTACTAGGAACGAACTTCTAGTATCAAGATCATTTTAGTCGCACTATATAGGGTTGCTACATGAAGTTCAGCAGCGCCCTCATTTAATTTCACGACTTTATAGACAAGCTATATGTACATGGAGGTGCCCCCTTTATATATAATATCAGTTGCATTTTATAACAAGAAAATTCGTCTATTTTACGATTTAAGTTATCTGTGGTCAAATCCATATAATATAATATGAAACGAAACGGCCAACGTCAATAAATTATGTCAAGAGTGTCAAGACAAGACACACCGGACACACGTGTTTTTATTTACGTTATGTTTACAAAATTATTAGGTAGTCTATAAATTGTTAATTTAGTGAAAATGTCAGCAACTGTGCGAAGTGATGTACTTAAGTACCAGGGCAGTAACTTTTTTCGTCAAAGACTGTTGTTATCGACGCTCAGTGGCCGTGCTATTAAGATTGAGAATATTCGAAGTAAACATGATGACCCAGGACTCCGGGAGTATGAAGTTAGTTTGATTCGTCTGCTGGACAAGGTGACGAATGGTACAAGAGTAGAACTAAGTCAGACGGGCACATCAGTATACTTTCAACCAGGAATACTGATCGGTGGGCAAGTTACACATAGTTGTAGCACACAAAGAGGTATAGGTTAGTATTGTTTAACTAAACTACTATTTCTAGTGTAAGTAGTGCTATTAAGGTGCTCTGGTACCTAAAATCGAGCAGGTCCTTCAATTTGAAGGTCCATATATCCAATATGTCTACATTTATAGGACAGTGATTTCAAGTTTGTTTCACACAGCTTAAATGTAACTTTTCCTGGTGGAATGATTCTTCAGCAAAAACATTTAAAACAATATTAAGTATGGGTAAAATTAATACATAAGTAATTGGGTTCATAAGCACATGTTATTTTATTCTTCTCTATAATTTCATTAGCCACTCTTCAATGGTCTTATTTAATACCAACTGTTACCCGTAGCTCGGCTCACATGAAACACTAACCTGATTTCCTCATCCCACAGGCACCTATTCCGGGGATTAAAAGTAGCTAATTTTAAATTAATTTTAAAGTCTGTGTTATTCCAAACCATAAATGCAATTGCATGTAATAGATTGTTACTAAAAATGGTAGAAATTAATTTTGTCAAATAATGTTTAGTGGAAATTTATGGTCAGAACTTTTGTAGCAATTTAGTGTCAAACTATATTTAATATAGGAAATTCATTGTCATTAATCTTTGATCTCCAGGTTATTATTTAGAAATCCTGTTGGCCTTGGGACCATTTTGTAAGGAGCCCATAAATGCAGTACTACAGGGTGTCACACATAACGATATAGACGTGTCCGTGGATAAAATTAAAACAGCTGCTCTGCCGGTGCTGCTCAAATTTATATTGGTTGATGACGGTTTGGAGCTCAAAGTAGTTAGAAGAGGTAAGTTAAATTCTTGGTAACTTGCTAGATATTTTAAAATTCCATATGTACGGTAAATATACAATGATACACTTTTTGTCTATAGGTGCGGCACCTTTGGGTGGTGGTGAGGTAGTATTCAAATGTCCAGTTAAACGACACTTGCGACCTCTACAGTGGACTAAATGGGGCCTTGTCAAGAGGATACGAGGAGTTGTGTATGCACTGCGAGTGTCTCCCACCATGGCTAATAGAGTAGTGGATGCTGCTAAAGGAGTAAGTTGAATTCTATTTTGAGAGAGGAGGCTAGATACAGCATGTGCAGTATGAAAACCAAGCATATAATTTTTTTCTCTACCAATGATATCTCAAGAGTTGGCACAATTTAATATTCATAATCCACAATGATATCTGGTAGGAAGTTGGAAGGTTGCAAACAGCTTGTATGTACACTACACTGGTGACCATATTAAATGGGTGTATCTAGAATTTAACCTCTCGCAATTCAAAAATATGATCATATACATATATTATGGCTTGTGGTATCTAGTCAAAACCCAATTGATAATTTTCTATTCAAATAATGTATAAAACTTAATTTTTTGACAGGTAATGTTGAAGTTCCTGCCGGACGTGTACATAAACACGGATCAGTGTCGTGGTTCCAACGCCGGCAAGAGTCCTGGGTTTGGCATTAGCCTTGTTGCTGAGACAAACGAAAAAACCTTTTATTGTAGTGAAGCGGTTAGTTCTTTTACTGCATTTTCTTTTATTAGTTATAATTTAAATTTAAACCTCTGAAACAGTTCTCACAATTTGGATCAAATTTTATATTTAGATAAGATAGTTATTGCTTCATATTCGTGTACTAAATATGCCACGTTGGAACATAAATTGCATGCGCAAGGCGTAGGATCGGGTGCTATGGTGTACATTGGGAGAGGCCTAGGTCCGACTATGAACTGCAAGAGGATTAAACAAATTAATTTTGCTGTTATGCATTGAGATATTGACTCGTAAACTGAGGCGATGATAGTTAGATATTGTTTAACATTAATGTTTCTGCCCCTTAGAAATCAGTAGAATCTGGCTCAGGCGAGGCACTTTTGCCAGAGGACGTTGGCAAACAGTGTGCTTATAATCTCCTGGATGAGATATACCGCGGAGGAGCGGTCGACTCGACCTTCGTGTGGCTGGTAGCGCTGTGGATGGCCTTGGGCCAGAAAGACGTTAGCGAGTGTATAGTGAGTATTATAACATTTCATTCATCAAGAGCCATTTTAACAGACATAAAAAATTGCGCCGTATCCCAGTAGTTCCATTCTCTAGTTCCATTATGGAACTACTGGGATTTTTTCTCCCAGTAGTTCCATGGAACTAGAATACCTTTTCAATCTAATCCCATTAGTACCCATATATGAATAAAAGTACAGTTGAATATAAAATTATTTATTTGCATACTACTGGCATAATATTATTATTACATAATATTTATGCATTGCTATCAGGAAAGACAAAAAGAATGTATATTCCATTATTTTCCTTAATTAAGTCACAAATACCAGATTGGACACCCCATAAATTTGCAACAGATTTTGAGCAACCAGCTATAGATGCCTTTATGAATATGTTCCCACTAGCAGAAAACCATGGGTGTTATTATCATTATACGAGGTATTTGTGGCGAAAAGCCAAAGAATTGGGCACAATTGGTTTTATTAAACCAATTATACTCGAAAACCCGTGGCCTAAAAATTACCATTATTGAAAAATCCATTCGCCCGTGACGGAAGTGCTTAAAAAAATATATGTATGGCTTCATAACCCGGTACGGAAGCAAGGATTATTACTGAAACTCAGATAAATTGGGAAGGGCCTTAAAGTGATAATAAAAACTTATGATGTCAATTCTATAATTAAATGTTAAGAAGCTCTGCTAAAGTTATTCACGTTGACTGACCCGTTATTAAGGCTCTACTGATGCACTGCCATGAGGCATAGAGCACAAACAAGCCATCGCAATTTGTCGAGAGCATACCCAACAGCTATTTCTCCTGTTACCACCTGTAGCTGAATGTCTCTAATGTAATCATCATTTTGGATTATCCATTTCCGTCTTATTTCTCTAGGCCTGTTTACTGCAATTTTAGCTAATGCCATAAAACAACATTATATGGTACTTTAACCACCTAGTAGCAACATAACCATGGGGCATACAGGTTTGGTGTTTATGTGCTATCCGAATACCTATTTTTTTTTCTGACCGGAACTTTCTGCGATACCTACTCTAAAAGGTATTTGATACCTAGATACTTTTGAAGTAGGTACGAGTATGTACATAAATATATCTGAAGAAATTGTCTTTAATGGCATTATTATTTATTGTAACCGTTAAACAGTCAAATTTTAATCAGTTGGACCACGGGTCAAAAATAAGGTGCTATAGTCCGATTATTTTTTTCGTTGGACCACCACCCCTATTGGAGGCCCGTGGTCCAACTGATTGGACAAAGTGGTTGGACCACCACCCCGAAACGCAAATTTTGTGGAGGCATGGCACGGCGGATTAAATAAGTCGCTTAAGAAAACTGTAATAACTCTACTCGTGTATAAACTATTGCAAGTTTTTTTAAATGACGCTATGTTTTATACAGTACATACAAAGAAAATAAGTACAAAGTAATTTGAATCTTGACACCAGAAGAGATTTTAATTTTGTTGTCATGAAGGACATGCTTTTACAAAATTCTCAAATGTCACTTCTCAATGGAGAATCACATTTCTTCGAGAAGAACCGTCCGCAATTCTCATAGAAAAATAAAAGTATTCTTAGTTAAGCAGCGTATTTGTTAATATCTAATCCTAATAATGAGGTCCTTTAATATATTTATATATTTTATTATTGACTGTACCGGTACTAATGAGACTAATTTCATCTTGCCGGCAACAGGATGCTAGTTCCATGGAACTACTGGGAGAAAAAAATCCCAGTAGTTCCATAATGGAACTAGAGAATGGAACTACTGGGATACGGCGAAAAATTGGGAAGTTTGAGAACCTCGACTGTATTTTTTTTTTAACCGATTTTGACGATTCTTTTTTTATTTTATGGCTGGTGCTTTTCGTGTGATCCCATTTCAATTTGGTCCCGTTGAAGTCGGCTTTTTTTTCAATGACAATGTTCGTATGCATAATTTTACTAACTGTATCTTTTTCTCTAGGTGGGCCCTCTCTCGAACTACACCGTAACCTTCCTACAGCATCTCAAAGAGTTCTTCGGCGTGATGTTCAAGCTGGAGGCGATCAGAAGTGATGACGACGAAGAATCTGATGATGAAAGTGAATCCGCTGAGCATGTCATACCCGCTAGTAAGGTGAAAATGACCTGTGTGGGTATAGGCTATGTTAATATTAGTAAGAGGACTATGTAAATAAAGTATTTTTAAAAGTTTTTGAGTGTTAATCATTTTCCTGTGTTGTATTTTCGTCACGTCCACGTTAAAGCAATAGAATGCGCGTTGGCTACATTTAGGTACAATCAACGACAAAAGCTGGTTAAGGAACCCCGTTATTATCGGGACCCCAAATGCGGGCAGGTGGATAATTAAAAACAGGCTTACAATAAAAAATTTCTTTATTGTCACAATACACTTAAAACTAATTGTAAAATAATTAAGGCACATTCTGAATGACCCACAACATGGGGTACACTCGGGTCTTGTTTGCCTTCATACTCGAATACGGACTTAAACTACGAGTATAATATTGGCAGCATTCGTATTAAGATACAAAAGTATCGTATTTTGACTTAGAATTATTAATTACAGAGAGTATATAACACGTTGGAGAATAAAGATTAAAAAGAAAATTTATTTTGTCAGCTGACGACATTTTGTTTTTTTTTTGTCAGTCATTGACAAAATTTTGCTACAACACTGACAAAATGTTGACAGAACAATGATAGTATACTTGTGAAAGTATTGCAATTCTGCATTATTTTGTGACAGAACATTGCAACAACATTAGACTAAATGTTGCAACATTTTGACAAATAATTTTTTCTTATCTGCATTCTCCTTTTTTACTATAATATTATAATTAATATAAATTTTGTTCAGTCAACGATACAAGATAATATCATATCACATATTGTTTACAAAATTTTGATAAATAAAAATTCTTTTTTAATTAAATCCAATATGAAAAGCAAATATCTTAAAATTATTGAACAATGAATGTAATGAAATTAATGATTTTTATTTACATGCGTCCACATTACCTACGCTTTATATAAAATAATACACTTTATCTAATAAAAAAATTCACATCACATTTTTTAATAACTAATTAGATATTATTGGAAATCATTTATTATGCAATAAATCTATTTAGATCACGAAAAAAGATCTATGTCCAATTTAGAATTTTTTTCTTCAATTAACATAAATAATTTATGATTCCATTTTATGTGTCCTTTTCATTGCACCCTAGGCCTGCAGACCAATTGCAGATACCCCCAACAGGGTCGAAGCTGAGCCCTTTGGGACAGATGTACTCCCATCCTAATAAAGAGCCGTTGTCTATGCGGGCACACGATATGAACTTCTTGCAGGATGTGGGGTGCGGGAAGTTGCCGATGTCCAGGCACTCAATAGTTCCTATAATTAAGAAAAATATATTAGGTAATACCGCCGCAACAAAAGAATTAATATGGTCTGATTATAGAATTAGTAATAGCTGATTCAGTTCGAGTACAAGGACTCGACGGCGAACGTAGTGTACGGACAAACCTTTCTGGTTTTTGATACAATACTAAGAAATTTTAATCCAATGTATATATTTTTCTGCTTAATAAATAAATTTAAAAAAAAATTGTGGGTCTCACTAAGAACTTTGGGGGCAAGCGAACCTCGCCTGCAAGCTGGCACACTTCCTGATTGATAGACAAGATTCTGGCACAGGCATTTCTTGTATGGACAAAGGGAGGTCAAACGGTAGTCGCTCCCGTAAAAACCAACGTAAGCCACATTAGGAGAGAGAGTGAGAGAGCGGAACCCGGGCTCGAAAAAGATAATTTTTCAATTCAAAAAATGGTTTTTGAGATTAGCGCGTTCAACCAAACATACAAAAAAACAAAAAACTCTTCAGCTTAACAATATTAATATACAAGATTAATGGAATCAAAAACTTTATTGATATTTTTGGCAAACGAAACATTCGGATCCTGGGGTCTACTTACTTATACTGCTTTTATGGGACCGACTGCCGTCTGAGCTGCCACACAACCCTGAGAGGAAAACCTGCACCAGAACCGTTAATCGGTGTACCGGCTGTGGTTCCATACACCCATACGAACTACCTATACACAACTCAACAAAACAAACCAACATCCCGTTAACTATTATAAATGACCATGTCAATCTAAAATCCCATACCTAGATATACACAGTCCATTTTGAAAGGCTAACTTACCGTTGTCATGCATCACCACTTTAGTCCCTTCTACGTATTTCACAGCCACCTTTTCATCACTGTCATCGTAATAATCATAATTGGCGATTGGTCTGTATGTTTTATTCTGTACTTTAGACACTTTCTCGAAGGGCCTGGCGGGCATTCGGCGCGGTTTCACCGTGGTGGTCGGTGCTGGTGGTGGCGTTGTGGTCGGACGTTGCGTGGTCGAGATCTTGCGATGGATTTTCTTCCTGATCACCTTTCTACCGATAGATGGCGTCGGTGTCGTCGTGATTGGATTTAGATATTGGTACTCTTCTGCGAAATAAGGATTTGGTTTAGGTTAACGAATTTTTTAAATCTTGTTGATTCTGTTCAAAATAAAACTTGTGGCATTAATCTCTTGTCCTGCTGTCATTAAACCTGTAAACTGTCTTGCTTCTGATAGAGAACTGATGGAGAACTGAGAAGCTTGCTCTTAAACGTATGCAAACCCGCCGCTTCAGAGTGTGATCTGCCTATTTGCCACTGCATCCGTGCAAATGATCAGTTGTTGTCTCTGCCTACCTCAAAGGGAAAAAGGCGTGAGTATGTGTGTTTAAAGGCAAAGTATGTCGTTGAAAAGGACAGCAACATCTCTTACTTTTGACTACCTTCTAAGAATGGACGATTTTACCTAAATTGTATATTTATAACAGTGAACATCATCCCACACCTTTTTTTCAGTTTGCTGATCTACTTACCGTGATAAGTTTTGGTCACCGGCGATTCCAGCAAATAATCCCTGGTGAGGTACGAAGGATCTTGACTGGAACGTGAATAGCCTACAGTAGAAAATCCACTATCTTCTACCGGCACAGGTATCAACCTATCGTTCCTGAACCTACTTGATCCCCTTTGAACAAAGGAGTATCCAGCAGTCACTGCATTTGGTTCCCTATCGATTTCGTTCCTAATCCTAGTTGCTTCAGTAACCCTCGGAGTGAACGAACTTGGAATTCTTGGAGAATTTCCTGCTAGAGTAGTCGTTCTTTCAAAACCTTGTCTGGAAGTCGGGGGGCTCAACGTAGTTGAAATCCGACTTCTTGGCAAATTCTCCTCTAATACAGTATCGTCCACTGTTTCTTGATTAGAATACGTAGTAGAAGCATAACTTGGCACATAGGATGGAGAATTTCTGGACGCGTATTCAGTCGAAGTTTCGGGACCAGTATTACTACGAATATAATTTTTAGTTACCGAATCGGAATTATAGTCAGACTTTGAAAGGTAACTCAAGAGACTAGAAGCAAAATCATTGGGATCTGTGGTGTATGAGTCACTATCAGTTGTACTAAAATATCTTCCTGTACCAGTATTGGTTGAAGGAGATTTAGAAGTATACGCGGTAGAAGTAACTAAAGGAGAATTGTATTCAGTTTCGCTGTAATCTGTGCTAGTTGTTAAACTGTAATCCTGATTACTGGCAGTGCTAGCGGTATTGGGGTAATTCGTTAATTTCGGTACATCGTAAGTGGAAATCTTTGGCGAATCAATATCAACTGCGAATGATTGACTAGATGTAGTTTGAATATAATCTATAGTTTTATATTCGGGTGTTGAGTATTTTTCCGAAGTAGTCTTTGAATCATCGAAGTCTGACGTTTTCGTAGAATCAAAGTCGGAGATTTTACTAGGATCAAATTCAATTTGGGTTTTGTATGGTGTAGTTTGATCGTTGCCTATAGTATTCGTTTTATAGACAGGCGTGCTTTGATAATCATAAGTTGGAGTTCTGCTGTCTGTATCTGTATATTCATTATATTCCCGACTACTATATTTGTATTCGACTGTGGTTTGGACATTTCTGGTCGGTTTGACGTCGTCTTCGAAGTCAGTGACGATTGGTACGGGTGCTGTAATGAGTTGGTGAGCAGCTAGTGCCACTGCCGTTTCAGGATTTATATCTGGAAAGAGAATTAGTATTTTGGAAAGAGTTAGTCATTTCGTGCAGTATAGTATAGTTCTACTTATAGTTTTAGAGTTGTCTTAAGTAAAATTTACATGCAACACACAATATCAGTCTTCTATGATAGGTCAACGTGCAGGATAAATTGTGATGACAGGATAGAATCAAAACATATACCGAAACAAACAAACAAAAATCTGATAGTCTAAAATCGAAGTGAACGAGTCTTCATTGATGATGACCAGACGAAAATGAGTGTACCTACCTAAGTAGTTATTTGGTAAGTACAATAATTTTCCAAGTAAATCTACGATAAACGACAACTTACACAACTGTGTTGGTTCTGAAGGTTTTTTTATGAAATATTATCTAGTTATTTGGCTCTAAATTCTTGCGGAAAATCTCATTATTATCATACCTCTACCACAAAGATCTTTAAGTAATCTGAATGTACTAGTAGGCACTATTCACAGTCAACGACAGTCACTGGGATTCAATCAGAGTTAAAAGAATGTCAACATGGACACAGGGCGAGCCTGAGGATAAGAAAGGGTAGTCAAATACTCAATTTCTCGGTTCTAACATACGGTTAACCTGACGTTAAACGTTTGCAACAATAAAATTGTCAGTTGCGCATTGGAGCTGAAAAGAGAAAAATGCAACAAAGTAAGTATTAGAAGTCTCATAAACCCAATGTAATTAAATGGCTCCAGATATTAGAATAAGCACGGCCTTCC
Source organism: Lithosia quadra (assembly GCA_963576445.1). NCBI lineage: Eukaryota > Metazoa > Arthropoda > Insecta > Lepidoptera > Erebidae > Lithosia > Lithosia quadra. The sequence continues at coordinate 1,732,656 of OY754883.1, forward strand.
CCTCTTTTTTACCCTCAAACTCACCTTGCCTAGCTTAATAATTATTGAAACAAAAGACCATTCAAACAGAGTGCATTCCCTTATACGTTAACATAAATTTCTAAACCCTACCTTCAACAGTAGTTATTTTCTCTGAGCTAGACTCTTCTTGGCTCTTCTTTACTAAGTCATCGAGTTGATTCTGCTTGATGCTGGCACTGTACTTCTTACTCTGTCTCTTGTTTTCTTCTTCGTTGGTCGCTGAAGGATTCTGGTCACTAGTTTGGTCTTTCAAGATGAGTGGGCGGCGTTGTACCTTGAAAGATGCTTTGCCTTTTCTTGGTTCGAGAGTAGGGTCTTCGATAGCATCTGTTAGGAGAAAATACAGATTGCTGTTATGGATTTCAGATGACTAGGGTGGCGGAGAAGTTAAATCCGCCACAAACAAAGTCTTTGGTACTGTGTGTGATGTAACTTTGTGCGCAGCTGTGAGGTTTAGGGTTCGAAGAGGTCGTTCGTTTTCTAATTGGAATTTTTCAGAAGCAGCACAGAGTTTGAAATCGTATTATGAAGACTACAATAGGTCTACAGGACCAAAGGCTTAAAATGAATTTGTACCAATACCAAAATTTTTATATGTTTGTCTTTCTGTCTGTTTCGATCTCCGAGGTGTCTGGGTCGATTATTATTGTATTGTAATTCTTACTGTACTCGTAGATAGCTGTTTGTTTGAAAAAGTACTAAGGTTCCTCACAAAACATTTAAAACCCGGGTCCATGTCCACGCGGACGATTTCACAGTACAGATATATTTTTTTTATACATCTTAGCTGGCAGACAAGCACACGGCCCACCCGATGGAAAGCGGTCACCGTGATCTATGGACGTGTGTAACAGCAGCGATGTCACACTCGCGCTGCCGACTCTGGACGAGGAGGTTGTTCCAAAAAAATGAAGATATAAATAGTATCAATGTTTTTTCAACTAACCTGTATCACCAATATCCTGAAGAGACTCTTCATCTTCAAACTTAGTCGTTGCTTGCGTAGTCGCATTAGTTGTTGCAGTAGTCGTAGTCGACTGCCGGCGGCGACTAATGATGCGGTTCACACGGCGAGTGCTCGTTGGGGCGGGGGCGGCAGTAGTTGTTGACACCGTCACCGGCGAGGTTGCTGGGGAGTTCAATATTTGGATAAGTTATTGGATAAAACAATAGATAATACATAATATCGATTTAAACGATAAATAATAGTTTGTTCCTGCGATCCACAAGAAATTTCCACGAGAAATAAAGTAGTCAATGGCATATTTCGGCAATTTCCAATCATAGCAGAGTATAAAATTTCAACCAAATTTCGTTGTTATTGCGAGATAACAAACAAACTCATTTTCTCATTCATATGGGATATAAGCAGAACTCTCTATCCAAACACTCATCAAATCTCAAGGTCCCACGTCAGCTCACCTCAAGTCTATACAAACAAAATGCACTATTGTTTGGCAGCGGGACCGTGAAATCACTGGACATTGTCCGGCGCAACAATGTATCATTAGAAGCTGCTAACGATGTAATAAGACAGGCAGATCTAGTGCTGTATTCACAACTAGCTGTGCCTGGCGATTTTGCTCGACTTTATAATCACTAATAGGACCGGGACCTCGAACTCCGAGATGAAAACCTTGAATGCGATCGGAGCTAGCCCAGAGACGATAATAATAAATAATATATTTTCATACAATAAGAAAATAAGCTCACAGTCCAACTGATGGTAAGGTAGTCCAAAAAATATGTAGACATAAGTATTATGAGAAGAAATTAATACGTCTATTAACGGCTACGTCCATGTATTAGGTAGGTACGGACTTTGATGTGATGATAATATCAGCAAAGTTATTTGGAACCTAATAGAATAATTTCAGTTTTGTAAGTCGGTTAAATTTAATGAATATCGAACCATATTTTTATGATGAAGTGACGATGAAATAAAAGATGTAGACATGAGAGCGAATAAATCAATGTCTTATACGGTTGATGTTCGGCGCGGGTGTCAGTTACGCCATACAATCAAGCTTATTAGCTCAACATGACACCAAACGTTAGTGTAATGAATACCATCTTTAATTTGTCACGGTCGCGACATGTCTGGGAGGCTGCGACTGCGCAACAATAATATGAAAGAAAATAATGAGGCTAATTTATGTAAAGGTCATTAGTTTTTAAAAGAAAAAGATAAAGTTTAGAAAAATGGAGAGACAAACCTAAAAAACATACTTTACGAGATGACTTCACCTCGCCTGATGGAAAGCTAAAGGTAAAATCTCAAGATTATATCGAGATTTAAACAGGAAATCTTCTGTACGTGTATATAATCATCATTGCTCAGAATCATTGCTCAGTTGGATCGATTTTCATGCAATTTTGGTGCGAGTTTGAATAAGTTTCTGCTCGGTAGGTGGCGCTAACTATCAGTGATTCTGGAACTTTAATAACTACAAGGAGCCGTAGGTAGAGTTTGTTTTGATAGATCTTCATCAAACAGTTATTATTCGTTTTCTTTCTAATCGAATTGAAATCACGCGATTTCAAAACTTGGCGTTATCGACTCGGATCCCTATCCAAGTGTTACGTCCGTTATGCTTGACTTGTGTATTTCGTGCTTTAAAAGCGATACTATAAAGAGTTTCCCAGAGATTCGCGCGAAGCATATAGATCTATCTGACGTTTAAAACACGCTAGGCTGGTCAATTTCTCGCTCAAAGAAGCGTGTCTCCAAGAAAATTGACCCACATACGTCAAGTTTATAGACACACTGACCATTAAACATCTTGCACGCGATGACACAGTCACACACTTAGCCACCAGTAACCGAGATAGCACGCCTTCGTTCCGGTAGCGCGAGAATTATCGCCACCGTCCAATAATTGCCGTTACCACTGTACGTGGTAATAATTGCGTGTACGTGCCAACTAATAATCATTATTTTTCTATCTTTCAATTATGAAATCATTTGTCATCAGATAATCGAGAGGTGCTTTGTAAAGGTCGGGTGTTGACCGCTTTTTTGTAGCTTCTGGTTAATCGATGAGCAAGGGTGTGACGAAAATGGTAGGTAGGTAATCATTGCCAGTATTGAAGAAAGAAAAAAAAAATTTACATTAACGCTTTTTTCCCATTCGGGTATCTACTCCAATGGGAAAAATGTATAAAAATGACAGGCGTCTCTAACTTTTTTTTTTGTATAAATAGGACAAGTCAATTTGACTTCACCTGGCCTGATGGTAAGCTGAAGGTAAAGTCTCAGCAAACTAAAAATGCCTGTCACCATATAGCACTTCATTAGCGTAGTGGTGCCATGCTCACCCCATCCCCTCTCTGAGGGTCGAGGGGGCCATCTTAAAACCGTATATTATTATGGTTCTAGGTCAGCTGAGGTGCGTAGAAAATGCCATTGGGTAACTTTACATAAATTTCAGATTGTCATAAACATATGTAGCGAGATCAAAACAGTTAATATGAAAGCGAATTATAGGCATTAATCACGTATTTAACATCTATAATATCTATCAATTACATAATTAACATAATTATTAATGATGGCGTTAAAATGCTGCATGGAAATTTGAACAGGTTTTTATATTTATTTCTAAAGTATTGACAGTAACTATCATCCCAAACCTTTGAGAACGCCGTGGGTTAGGCTGGTTAGGTTTAATTGAATAAATATTGAGAAAGTGATTTCATTCAATGTGTGTAGCAAGTTCCAGCAAGTTTCAATAGGTATCCATTATTAATTTCTAAAGTCGTCTGTGCAAATATTGCTACAGATAAACATGTCTAGATGTATCTATGTAGTTACAAAAAAATATTTCATGTAGGTATTGTTTATCCGCATAATGTAGGTTTTTATAACTTAAATATTTCGATCTAACAACATTATAGTATCAATAATTAAATCGATTCGACCGTATTATAGTTATGGTACCTATACATACAAGGCAAACCCAAAATCTTACTCAGACTACCGCAGTCGGGTAAAAACAGCACATTTGACATTGGATGTTTAAACGATCTGACATTGGTTAAATCAAGAGCGCACCCAGTTTTTGATAACAACCTTTTACTTTTCGAACAGCTCTAGTTATGAAAAGTTTCATCATCGAATACCATTCGAATACAGATCGATATCATCACTAATCGATTTAAAGCTCACATGTCGGCTAACTAAAAGCAACATTTTAGCGCTGATTGCCTAACTATATAGTATGCTGTTCGTTGTCTCAATTGGAGCGTGGGAATCGCAAGGGACCGTTCGGAGTGTGTATGTTTGTGTCTAGGCTATAGGTACCTACATACATACATACAAATGAATAAAATCAAAGTGTCTGTTTGTAATATTAAAATAACCACTTTTTACTAAATGCATTTGGATTTATATACGGTACCTACATACCTCAAAATAACATTTTTTTATAATTTTTGTCTGTCTGTTTGTTGCGGCCGATCTCTGAAACGGCTGGACCGAATTAAAAAAAAGAACGATAATAATGTCGGGGACCCAAAATTATGAATCCGTATAAACGGGTATTCTCTAATATTATAAATGTGAAAGTTTATTTGGATGTCTGTTACTCAATTAGTCAGTCACGCTATAAGGGCTAAGCTTTATACAATACGTAAATCCTATTTATACAATGGTCTCTTTTCGCGGGCTAACCTAACCTATCCTAACCTAACCATACTGAAATTACTAGTATTCCCGTTAGCCTATGAACTAAGTTAAATTGCTTAAGTATATTAGGAGTGGGTTCACATTAATAGAGCAATGACCAGGATCCCAACCTAGGATCTTTCGATTGGAACCCCTCGAAGCTAATTATACCTATTTATACACAAATATCACTTGTATGCAATCTATGTTGTCTTGTAAGTGACATATTAGGTTAGGTATAGCGCAATGGCCCAATTTCTCACGGCAATGTTCTTGTCTATGGGACGGTTGCGGTTCAAGCATTTATGCGTAAGCAGACCTTGGGGTAACGACATGTTTTGTAATTGTTTGCGACATTTACCGTAATTATTGTGTTGTTATGAGTTTTGAATATGTGGTTATATTTTTTAGGAATGCTGGTATTATTGTCTATGGTTTTTGTAGTTATGGAATCAAGATAGAGATTGAAATCGTCACAAATTTTACGGTTTTGTCGTATTCCCTTGTGGAATGCATTACGGGTATTTTTTTTTATAAATTATTACTTTATTGCCAGTTCAATGTACGCCATACTACCTTTCTAATTAGAGTCCAATATCGGTACCAATTCGTCACAGTCCATGATTAAACTCACTAGTGCCTTACTGGTAAGTACTTTCTTTAATAACCTGTCACATCGGTGACGTAATAACTATTACGTATTCGTATTGAAAGCGAGTGACTCTCCGGTATCGGCCGTTACACTTGACCGGGCGCTTTCACTCCTCTGTTATGTTATGATGGAGATGGCGCCTTTGTTGCCGGTCACTTAGTTAAATGAAGTATTTAGAATTTGAATAGTTTAACTTATTTGTCTGTGTTATTGTTTAGAAGTGAATACCGACACGTTTGTGAGTAGAGATCGCGTGGTTACAGGTGAAATTGAATACGACGACCACCTTAATATGTTTTTTATGTCTGTCACGTCAATATGACTTCACCTCGCCTGATGAAAAGCTAAAGGCAAAGTTTCAGGATCGGCTACCCTAGTCGGACAGCTCATTTCGGACGGGAGATATCGTCGTGTCCTTACGATGAGATGAATCGGTATTAATTATGATGAGATATTTCATTTGAAAGTAAACGTTACAAAAAATACTCGATTAAACTTCCACTCTTGCGCAACGTACGTTAATATCCGCAAATAGAATAAGAGGTAGGAAATGGTCAGATGAAATTATCATTATGTCGATTATCCACACGCGAACATGCGCGATTATGGCGAGTTTGGCGAGTTTTGGCTAGATTACAACATAGATAACTAAAATATATGGGTGTAGACATCTATCAGATAGAACGATAGGTAATGCAAATGTTTTTAGCTTGTAAAATATATTAATAAATAGCATTTGACCGCTAGCAACGTTCTGAGATGGGGATATTGTAAGTTGATGTTAAGTAAGTTAATATAAATTATTGGCATTATTTTGGATATAACTAAAAGTTTGTATTTGAATTTCATACTACCTAAATTATGAAAAACGTTTAAGTATAATTATAATGTACACCTACATTCAATTTTACGTAAAATTCTTTGTTCGGTAGGTTAAACTATTAGACGTAGGTACCTACATTATTTTTAGTAGCAACGGGGAAATCAATCATGTTGTATGTGAGCTTGTCAAAATTATACACAAATATAGTTGTAGATTTGGTGGTTCTATTTAAAATATATCTATGTAAACAATATGTTAAATGTTGGGCAACGAATTGAACAATTTACAGACGTTAATTTTCACGGTTAGGAGTCATCTCGGGGTTGTATGTATAATGTAAAAAAAGCCATAAAAATAAACGGTTTAATCACATACAGAATAGACACTAATTACTGTAATGAGGTTATTAGTAGAATTTACATTTAAATGATAAAATTATTACGATCATTATCATCTCAGTGGTTATCCGGTTTTATCTAAAGCTCGGACTTTTGAGTTCGAATCCGGTCTGCTACTGCTTCATTCCTTATGGGCGGGTTTATTTAAGTTTTAACGAGAGTGACTCAAACCTCTTAATACCTGGAGGGAAAACCTGCGCCGGAGCCTGGTCCATCAATCAACAGGTATACCGGTAAGCAGGTGAGGTGGGCTTGGGCCTGGAAGATTAGTAGGGCCTAAATCACCCCAACTACTTTTAAAATGGCATTCTACAATTATTATGACCTGTAAATTAAGATCATTGAATTGGAAGTTCAAATATTAGCATGCAATAATATAATAATAATGTGCTTCCGGAAAGCTATAACTTGGGAGTATTCAAGTCACGAGTGAATAGGTTCCTTCTAGGCAAGCGTCGTAGACCACATCGTCACTTACTATCAGGTGGGATTGAGGTGAAACGTAAGCCAAACATGAAAAAAAATACTGAGTGTCGACTATGACTTAGCAACTGATGTTCAAATAAATTGCACGTTGCTTAATGCATGGCCATGACTTCTCTACCATGTACATGCTAATTTGACCCCAGTAATACGATTCGTGCTAGTTTACAGTTTTTTTACACGACTGTCCAAAAAGGAGTATTATGTTTTCAGAGTTCATGTCTGTAGTACTCTGAGAGGAAAGCCTGCGCCTCGGCCCAGAGCCTCTTGTATTAATCAGTAGATGGTCAGATTTCCGAACGGTGAGGTTGGCTTGGTTTCCGAAGATTTTAGTATGGATACACTGAAAAAAAAAATACGAGCGACTTGTCTTCTTTTTAGCCGACTTAAAAAAAGGAGGAATTTGGCTGAATTTTCTTTATGTTTGTTACCTTAAGACTTTTGACTGGGTAAATCGATTTTAAAGATTCTTTTTTGTTTGATAGCTACTGCTTCCCGTGTGGTTCCATTGTAATTTGGTATAGTAGAAGTCGTTTTTTAGTACGGCTTATTAAAATTGGTTAAGTAGGTAATCCAAAACCTTCAGAAAGTAAAATTACTTTTCCGTTTACCGCATCCAAATCAGTTGAACCAAACGTGAGACTTACCTACATACATACAAACAGACAGGTAAAAGTAAAAGAGTGAACATTTTTTAAAAGTCGGTGGAAAATGAAATTTGTACTCAAAATTGGAAACGGTTATTAGGTACCCATAGTAATGGGTGTTTGACCTTCCAAGTTACCGCAACGAGTCGTGTCGCAAACCACAGACTATAATTGTTTCTCATGATAATACCATGACAACGTGTATTATTGCCACTAGATCATAGACCCAAGTATCTATTGGCCAAGGTTCTGTCAACACCATGACACGGTTGTGTCAGCTTATTGAACTACTTAGTGAATAGCTTTTGAACGTGAGTTTATTCACGTGGTGTTGGGTGTTGAGTGGAATCATGGTTATACAGGGTTATTTGTAATTAACTAGCATCCTCGCAGGGGTAGATAGCTGACATCATAACTGACCATTTTTGTTCTACGACTTTTTATAATTCGTTAAATTTTATTTTCATACATACATAAATATTAGTTTAGTTTTGCGTCTAAAAGTTATTAACTCTACCGACGAGTTTGTTTACCTAATTTTTACGATGCGCGTAAACTACGGCGGCGGCGCACGTCGAGTTAATAACTTTTAGACGCAAAACTAAACTAATATTTATGTATGTATGAAAATAAAATTTAACGAATTATAAAAAGTCGTAGAACAAAAATGGTCAGTTATGATGTCAGCTATCTACCCCTGCGAGGATGCTAGTTAATTACAAATAACCCTGTATTCTCAGGGCTTATACCGAATCAGTAAAATAAACTTTTTAAAACATGTGATTTCCATTCTTACGAAAACTTATACCTACCTTACATGTAAAACCAAAATCCAATTGAAAATGAACCAAACTGAGTGATTTTTAAGGTTTAATAATGTAACGAAATATGTCACCAAATAACAAAATAATTTTTCCATTTTCCCTTCTAATCGAATTGTAATAACGCGTTTTAAAAACGTGGCCTTACTAAATTGGACGCAAATGACAACAAGGTCCATAATAGGGTGTGAAGAGTCTTGCTATTTGTAGTTCATGTTTATGGCTACATTATAAAAATCTATATCTACCTACAGATATTATAAAATATTACTTATTTCAATATTTGAAAGGAATAGATGTCTAGTACCTAGTAGAGTAAAATAAATGTCTAAACATACACAACTCATTTCTTACATTTTTTGTAGTTTATAATTTTCGTTTTAAAATGCAAAGAAAGTATTAATTATACCAATTGTAAGTTATATCATGAAGTGTAATTGCACTCGTCATAGTTTTTAATTTGAATTAATTTCTCTAATTACGATGTAAATGATTCTGTACTGAATTTGCTACAGCGCACAGTTTTCAGAGAAATTTGAACGATGATTCCCCCTCTACTAGTGGCAACGTGTAATGTTACAAAATTACAGAGACTGCCTTATTTATCTAGCTAGTAGGATAATATGCTTGCGAGAGGGTTCGATACCCGGCTTAAAAGCTAATTTAGACTTTTTCTGTTTAGTAAATTTTCAGTAGTGGAGTTCTGAAATGTACAGTCAGCTGCCAAGCTCCCTAGATACAAAGTAAGCATAATTTTACTAGCTTGTGTTATGGGTTCTAGACCAATTACTATTCATATTATAATGCGTACAAATATTTGCAAATAAGAATAATTTGCGAAAAATGAATTTTAAAAATCTTATATAATATATACTTTTGATATTGACTGTACTTCGTGGAAGCTAACAGGCTGGTTTCCAATTATGTGCGATTAAAAAGATCTGAAGAGATAGTATAATCCGTACTTATAGATCTGGTTACCCCTTTGAGTCTATCAGGCTTGAATAATAAAAATAAAAATACAAACAAAGGTGAAATTAACTGATATTTGAAACCCATGGCGTTACATATTTGGTATTTCACGGGAGAAAGTTCTGGGTCAAAGCCCATTGTCAGTGATAGACGATGGAGTGACGCAACGTGGGACCCATTCTGCGCGTGGAAAGTAATGCGGGATGATGCTAACTGGTGAAAATTTACTTCACATTGTGTGTTACCCGACTGCGCCGGCACGAAACGAGAGTTATGCGTCTCTGTATGTATTCCCTCAAAACTACTTAAACGGTTGATTCGATTCTGTTCTTTTTTTTTATACTACGTAGGTGGCAGACAAGCACACGGCCCACCTTATGGGAAGCGGTCACCGTGGCCTATGGACGTGTGCAACACTAAGGGTGTCACACACGCGCTGCCTACCCTGAAGGGAAAGAGGGAGAGCTGGGAAGGGGTGGGGAGGCTAGGAAGGGGAGGGGGAGGAGGGGTAAAGTGAGCTCTGGCTACCCTACTTGCGGGAACACAACATGATGGTTATTATGGTTCTGTGATATGTCGTTAGATAAGTGCAATAACTACGAGAGTCACTGGTTATATTGAAATTATAAAATCTAAATGTTAGGCCTGTATCAAAATTGAAAAAAAATCAAGCAATGATCTAAATACCTGCCTGTAGCATTGATCAGATAAATCGATTTAAATATTTTATCGTTAAATTTATAAAATCGATTTGATTTCAATCGATTTGATGCATTAATGATGTTAAAAATTGCGTAAGTAAATCGTTTTGGTTCACTCTTTTAAGAATTTATTTGTTTATGAGTTGGACAAGGTTAATGATAGTTTGTCCACCTGGAAGAATCCATAAATTCTTAGTTTTAGGGTTCCCGTACCCTAGTACACTACAGAACTTCGATATTACTAGGATTCTCTGAAATTAGCAATGAAAGAAAAATATACCTACAATATTTCTACCTTTTGCTTTATAAATGTAAACAAATACATTGATGATATCAGATCCAGTTTATCGCACTCGGAGTGCTTGTAAATTTGCATGTTGTTCATAAAAGTGGTCGGCCGACCTCTGTAGAGGTCCCGCCTGAGGACAACGTCCCCGGAATGTCTAGGTCGTTCAGCCAACTGTTTGTTGCAAGTTGGTACTTGCCTGGCTTAATTTGTACTTGTATGAGTACATAGTACGGCGATTTGTGTTGTTGTAAAGGGCTTTTTGAGACGTAGGAATTTTAAGTTTAACCGACTAAGTAATTTTATATCATCAGATTTGCGATATTATTTTTATATTTTAACACGGCCTCTGTGACGTAGCGGTAGTGCATTTGCTGGTACGATGGGCGGCGCAGTTTCAATTCCCGCTCAGTGAAAATATTTGTATGCATGAATATGTCTATTTACAATGGTCTGGGTATTTCAATGTTTAATATGTATGTATTTATAAAACAGTATTTATGTATGTTTAGCCCAGTATTCCACGCGAACAAAGCCGCGGGCAACAACTAGCTATTCATAAAGATCTCGATAGTGTCGTTAGCTCCACGGCCCTATCCATAAATAGCAACAAACCGGTCACAGATGGTTAGAAAGCTAGATATACCTATATAAAATGATGTTTGCATACCGGAATATCTCCTATTTCTTGTTTTAAATCAGTTTTTGTTGACTGTAGCTTGTTATGTAATCAAGTTTCTATGTTTAATAATTCTTATAATATTATCGTCGATATGTACGACGTCTATTTAAGTCTAGATAGTACTGTGTACTGTGTAGAGTCCTATTTAGACTTAAATTTAAGTATAGATGGTGAGTTCTAGAATAGGTACGGATAATTTAGGTAATATTAATGATAGTTGATATTACTATCCCCATGACGAGAATCTCGTGTAGGCAGAAAAACAAAAACAAATAAAGTATTTGGACCTGGCCCATGAGATTGTCGACATGTGGGATGTTGACTCAGCTATTATTGTACCGATGGTCGTTTCAGTGCACGGACTCATCGCCAAGAGCCTCGACCAATACCTTAAGAGGCTCTCACTAGGTACCTAGCTCAAGGGGTTGATGCAGAAGGTAGTTTTGCTAAGTACGGCACGCATTATGAGGAAGTTGCTCTCCCTGGAGCCCTATTTAAACAGCAACAATATTTGTACAATCTCGAATCGAACCCGCAATCTCTTAACAATCACCCAACAAACGCGCGGTACCTTCTAAATCGAGTACTTGTTATAGCCGTGATTACACCATGGACTCGTGACGATAGTCAATCGTATGGCCTTCGATTCTAGAACCTACTATCGGAGCAGGAGCTGAGAATAGACACGGAAAAATTCCAAGCGGCCTGTTTTAGGAAAATTACGTTAAAACATGTGATTTCAAAGCTTATGAAAATTTATAGGTATTGACTTTTGAAAATCTAATTGAAAAATTGATCAAACTATGGATGAATTTGAACAGATTTGGTTGAAATTTGGTATTAGAATAGATTAAAGTCTGGTATAAGACATGGACCTTTTTATTTTTCAAAAAGGTTCGCATCCACTGCGGGATCGCGATCAGAATTTTATTCCACACGGGTATGCAATTTAGCATTTGAGGACTGTGTGATAAACCATGCGTTTCAGATCTAGATGCATTGAAAAAAGTAAAACAATTTGCTGCATCTACCTAGCTGGAATATATAGGAATATTTATTTACTAAGGTAGTTTAAAGATACTAACTCGTAATTACCACAAGAAGTTATTTCTGCTCCAATTGAAAATGTCCTAACATGTTCGAACATACTTCTCAATTCTCAAAAAAAATTATACCTAGCGAAATACGTTTACAATTTGCACGTGATTTTTTTTATACCACGTACGTGGCAGACAAGCACACGGCCAACCTGATGGAAAGAGGCTACCGTGGGCTATGGACGCGTGCAACACCAGGGGCGTCACATTCGCGCTGCCGACCCTGTAAAAACCTTCTAATGCCTTTCTTGAAGAACCCCATAGCTGCCAAGGAAAACCACAGCAGGAAGATCATTCCACAGCCTAAGATTATTACTGATTACGGACAAATTGCTAGCAATTCACTTATAGAGCTTTAACTTTTAGAAAGTAAGTACACCAGCGATGCCAATGTCATATTTAATGTGCAAACCGCTACAACCAGCTCCACCGCAAATTTGCCATCAGCTTTCCATGGAAAATCTTTTATAGAGTCAGTCAGAAAATAATCAGAAATAGTTAAGAGTAAAACCGGACTCACAGTTTGCCCCTCCAAGTCGTCGCCGCGATACGAACTTGCGCGTAGCAGGCGGAGGCGGCCGCTCATAACGCCGCGCGCCGCCATTGTCCAAAGATGGCCGCTGTTCAATTTCATTTTTCTCAACACTTTTCTCGAGTTCTTTTCGTAATTTGAATTTGGAGTTCCCGCGCCTAGTGAACCTGTTTGTTGTGGTTTCTGTGTTTGTGAGCGATGCTTCTGTTGTCTCTGGTGGAGCCGTGGCTTTTGTGCGCCGAAGGAAATTGCGCTTTGCAGCCTGTGGACAAAAATAATGGTTAGTAAAATTATATTTTATTACTAAAGATTTCCGAGGATGTAAAGTTTCTCTCTTATTTCATCTGTAAGGAATTTAGTTTTGTAATAAATACAACTAAATGTTGAATTTTTAAAGTCGTCACAATAATGTTTATTAAAATTTTAGCACTATGCAAAATTATTGTCTTGAACTTTGTATTGCGCAATATCTAGACAGGTGAATGCACTGTAGAAATTTAACAAGAAAACATAACATTTGAACTTACAAAGAGTTAATAAAAAGTCATTTGTGTGGTGCAATTCGTGTATTACAAAGTAAAAAATCGATTAGTTATGGATGAGATGAAATCTGAAAAAGTATCTATATATAATCTACCTAGCGATATTGTAAACAAACTTCTATTGTATAACCTATAATTAAGTTTTAGTTGTTATGGTGCTTTTTGTGAATAATTCGTCACGCTTTCAATAAAAAGCAACTTATATTTAGCTACTAGAATTACAAGCTAGGTAGGTAGTTTGTTTGCGGTTTTCGGGTTATTCCGAACATAATATGTCTGCCAGTGGTTTCTATTCCGACCACAATTACTGAAGTGTAAAATTTACGATCCGAGTTATTACACGGTTCGTGAGAATTGTCTCATATTAAACAAATAACACACTCTTGAGGTGCGTTTTATTTATAATTTATTAATAATCATGTGAATAACACGAGACATCTAAATCAGACTAGACAGCAATTAGATATTGTCTTACTCATATGATTTCGCAATTGGATAAATATGAATCTATTTAAGCTTCTATGTTTCTATGTATAATTACATACCTAAGTATTTATAAAAAAAAATATATAAGTATTTTTATCCGCATTCTAGAACCCATAATACAAGCTAGTTAAATTATACTTAAGTACTTCGGGTCTAGACAGCTGTGTAGAATGTCATAGATTATTTATAAAAAACATTATACATCTTTTTTTATGTATTCCATGAATATAAAAATACACAAAAGTAATTTATAGTATTTTATTAGGTTTTTTATTTAAAAATATCTTATTAAGCATTATGGTAGGTACGATTATATGGAACGAAGGATCAATGGCTGTTTATCTTGTTCTGCGTTGTGTTCCAAATTCGAAATTCAAGATCCATTCTCGCCTTACCCATGACACAAGATTTTGTTTTATACAAAGGTGTCTATGTATAGAAGTCATTTGTTTGTCTCTTTCTTCATTTATTTTTTTAACCATACAACTGATTTTGCACAGTATTGCTTTCATTTTGACATTTTTGTATGTAAGTCTTATTGCATTAAACATAACCGAAGAATCATAAGAAGGCAAATTAAACATAGGTAATTATGTGAAATAGTTGTGGATACACTGTAACTAGAAACAGTCATCTTGTATCTAAATATAAACTTATAACATTGAAAGGATCTGTTCAAACGTAAACATAGTTAACTAACGAGTAGGTAGGTACCTAGGTATTTGAAATAGGAGAGGAATTGCAAAGAAACCTGTTTACTTGTAGGTTGTCCACATTGTTTGGCCATTGTATAGAGCGTTTAGTTAAATATATTGCGCTGGCATCTTATTTTTCTTATTTAGAATTAATCATACAAACTGGGACTTGGACATTTTTTTTAGATATATCGGTCACGTCAATATCACCTCGCCTGATGGTAAGCTAATGGTAAAGTCTCAGGAAGGGGGGCATTACAGACACCGACAGTGACAATGGTGACTCTCAAATTAAAGGCCTCATGAAAAAAGAGGTGATTGTCGTCGCAGCACTGCGTGAAAAATTGCAGATATTGGTTTAGACTAAGTACGCCAATACTTTAAGCTTACTCGATTACTTATGGATTTCCTAGTCAGGTGACTTTTAAACCCGGGAATAGGTTCCTGTGGGTCGCGGGAATGGGAATATTATTTTAAGCAGGCGAAACAGCGGGCAACAGCTAGTAAATAACATAATTTTTACTTATGTTATTCTTGTAGATAGATAGAAAAAAATATATAAACAAGTACAGTCATTTTGGGTAACTTTGAACATTTTTAACGGATTATTAATGTATACTCTCTGATTATATTTATTACATCTTTATTTTATAGAATAAATAGTGTTCTTTTGAGTTGGTTTATGTTCCTAAACCCACATATTTATGGAAAAAACACAAAGACTGCCCAAAATTTGCCCCAAAACTCACATTCAAAGTTAGCACGAGTTTTGGGTAACTTTGAATATATATTTTTTTGGATTTTAAAACCTTTATTATCCAAACATTTTAAGATTTGGATAAAATTGAATGATGTATTCTTGTAAAAAGAGCCCAATCTATGAAAATCATGACTAACTTGACGTACTTACCTGTGAAAAATAGCGAGGTCTTGCCATATGAAACAAGGTGGACCAATTTGGTGGAAAAAAAAACATTGTTATTTTTATATTTTCTAATAAAGTAAGATAAGTAGGAACATAGTGCACAACATAATAAATTATATGTTTATTTGGTTATCAGATGAGATCAAAATCGTAATGACTGGTAATAATTTTTCTGGACATTATTTTTTAAAGAAAACTAATCACCCCTTTCCATGAACAAAATGTCATCGTCAATACGAATTTTTCCATCTTTTTAGGGCCAAATGGCAAAAAACAGAACCCTTATAGATTCGTCATGTCTGTCTGTCTGTCTGTCCGTCCGTCCGGCCATCCGTCCGTCCGTATGTTACACACCCACTTTTCTCCGAAACTATAAGGCCTATGCGGTTGAAACTTGGTAAGTAGACGTATTCTGTGAACCACATTAAGAATTTCACACAAAAATAGAAAAAAGCAATCAATGTTAGGGCTCCTCATACTTAGAACTGAAACTTTTTATAAGACACGAATAACTTTGAACCATTCAATGTTACCCAAATCACTTCGATTTTGATCGTCGTTACAACTTTATCAGTTTTAGACAATTTATGTAACACCATGTACGGACAGCGATTTAAAAATAATAATTTTTTTAGTAGATTTTAAAGATAAACACCAAACATACCTGTTTACAGCAAGTTTTGTACAAATAATTCCGATATTAAATTCAACTAACAAACACTGCTAAAAACTTCACTCGAAAAAGGCGGTTAAATTAAAAAATTATGACTTTGAAAGCTTAATGTTTTACGTTACGTTTGTTAAAAAACATTATGGCGATCCGTTTAGGCAGTTATAATATTGAAACAATAAAACATTTTCATCAAATAAATTCTTGAATCTTTTTCACAACTTTATTCAAAGTTACACTGCGATTCAATGTTACCCAAAATGACCGTACTTATTATACATAATGGTCACGACCTCTATGACTCTATACCGTAGCTCTGACTAACATAGATTTAACTGCGAGTTTTCCTCAACCACTCAAATATAAGTTCAAAAATGTTGTATACCTAGTTAGATACTACTTAATGTAAACTTGCTAAGTTTAACAATACCTTCCAAACAACCATAGGCAAAAATTAATAAAAAAGAATGGTTTGGTCACACTTAATAAGTAGGTATTTTTTTTCATAACTGGCCAGTGTGAAAACGGATAGAGAACTTGTTTAGTTTAATTATAGACAAGCAATTCAAATTTATTTAAATTTGGAACTCGTAACCAAATTCTTTTTTTTATGCTTATTGTAAATTGGCACCATGAACGTGTCCTTTGGCAATATTCCAGTTTTGAAACTTGGTAAATGGGTCTCTGGTTTATCGAAACATTTAAATAATTTATGAGTTTGTAATTGGAATTCCTTGTATAACCCATTCAAGTGTTTGCTACATCTCTTTTGAGATATAACCAAATAAAGTATTACATCTACTCTGCCCTGTTGCTAGGTATATAGTTCGCGTTACCATGAAACAGTTTAATAATAAAGTAAAATCAAAGTTTTTATGAAACACATTTCATCAACTCATTCAAAAGATTTCAACGCGTGGTCTATGGTCTGTTGGCGCGCAAATTGTGCGTGACGTGACGTGGGTGGACGGTAAATCATAAGAGAAGCGGCGAAGCAATTTCTATTTTTTTTATGTAAAATATCATTACTTTCATAATTTTGTGGCTCTCCTTCCACATGGCGAATTATTTTTTGTCTTTTTTGTTTACCTATTATATAAGTACTTTATTGTATGTAAGTTAAAATATTATTTAAGTTATAGAAATAAACAAAATCACAGTAGTTAGAATGGTCGGCATTATGATGGCTTGAAGCAATTTTGACCAGAAAACCTTTCTAAGGAAAATCTAAATATTTTTTAAAACTTCATTCATATCTCACGTAGCAATACCTATTATACGTACTTAATGCCTTTTTTATCCGTCAGCGACACACCTCGCTTTGTTACAATAATATGTTAAATGACTCACGGTATACAAACGCAATATAAATAAATACAATGTAACCTACCTATGTTAAATGTATATAGTAAGGTCTTAAGATTGGAGCTGAGATTGTGCTTAATATGTTTGATAATCAATATTGTTATTAGTTATGTTTTTTGGTAAATGGATTTTATTATTTGAATGAAATTTTAAGCAATTGCATGCTAACTATTTTCCGATCAGAAAATCATTGGATTTTATTATATTTCTATATAAAATACCCTTCCTTTACCTAAGTCGCGCAGTCAGGTAATAAAATTTGTAAGTGCTATTACAAAACTTTATAAGAATTACTAGGTATTATGTACCACAGACGATTATTCGTCTATGATACTACTAAATAACTTGATTATACTTAACAAAAGATAGGTACGTACTGTACGTAAAAATATATTAGGTACATTTTTTAAATAAGATATATTTTAATTGTAGATTACACATTAATTAGAAACGCTTTCTACCTCTCATAATTTGAATTAAAAAACTTTAATTCACTTTCAACTTTTTATAAATCACTATTCTTATGTAATGAAACCGAAGCCGTATTTCGTAATAGTTTACCATTCAATATTGACGTAGGTACGTCATAAATACAGGTGATAAAATATACATAAAGATAAAACAGGATTTAGTTTAAAAAACTAGTTCTTGTTTATGGTATGTCCGATATATTTTTTTAGCTCAGTAATAATTGGAACGGGTCTATTGTCGTTTGACTTCTAAAAGATTAAGTTAGCAATTATTCAAATATTTAATTTTGTAATAACTTGATCTAGTCACGATGGATTTGAATTATCCACTTATGATTTATATAAAGATCATCATATAAGCCGGATGCTTTATATCCTGTAGACATTATTAATTTTTAGCAGACAAGCACACATGTTTGAATAATTGAGAACTAAAATATTACCTATATAAAATACCTACATAGAACCTACATAGATTTTTTTAAGCATTACCTTCGTTAACAATTAGGAAGTTGTCAAATTAGAGGTGCCAAATTTAAAAAAATATTCTTATTGATACATTTGTTCCGCTTTGACCAATTTAGCAAATAAGTACTTTGCCTATTGGTTGATTTGTATGGCATCGAACTCTATATTTAGTACAGATTAATTAGGAGGTTGTAAGCCTTTAACTCAATAATTATATTCATTTGTACATTGTAAAATTATAATAATTGATACCTTAACATAATTGACAGTCTTCGAATTTCATCTTTGACATTTTATCAAACCGGACTGTGTAAATTGCGCGCCATATTTTTTATCACACGGTTGACATAAGTTGAGGCCTCTTAACTGAATAATAAATGAACCTTCAAGAAATGATTAATACATATATTGATTTTTTGTTATACCTATGTAGGGCATTCAATAAGACTTATTTTTATCTGATGGTAGGATAGTCTTCTTGATTACAATATTTAATGAACTATTTTCATTCGAATTTTTAAGTTTAAAATGTGTACAATCATCATAGACTTTTGCCACTGACTGATTTTATTAATATAAGGTGGTAGGTACTTACATTGATAAGTTTATACCTAATATTATAGGTACATTATTGCGCTATTTGGTACATATATTTAAGTAATTTTATTAATCAACAGTGCTAGTCGCAATTATACAGCATGTTGTTGTATGTTACCTACTGTGTCGAAATATCGGAAATGTTAAGTTAATGAAACATATATCAACAATATTGGCAGCAATATCCCGTTTAAAAACTAGTGACAGGATATATAAATTTATAATCTAGGACATATTACAGTGCCTTCTAGGCCCGAGCTTCAATATAATTGGGTTCTAGAATACTGATACTTATGGTCCTTTTTTTGTAACTGCATTTTACTACTTTTGTACTTATAATAAATACAAAGGTTTTCATGGATAGATGGATGAACGAATTTCACAATAAAATGGATCTGGCTGAAATTTGACACATGGACCACTTAATTACTATACATATATCCCCATATATTACTGTAGGTCGAGTACGGGATCAGAATTTAACAATAACGTATTCATGTTTACAAATATTTACACTGACCGGGAATCGACTTTTGATGTAGCAGTCGATCGCTTTATCACCACGCCAAGGCACACAGGTCGTCAAAATTTATAATCTTTAGGTACTGCGATAATCATTACTCGATCACCTTGAGTGTGTAGGCGATTATTACGAACACAGATTACAGAACATCCCACAGTTCTACCTACGTATTTTGCCAAAGGCCTTCTTTTTCACCTTCGACAGCCTTCGTTCGTTCAAATACAAATTTAAAAAAGTTCTGGCAGAATACGAATTATTTGCTTCTTCAATTTCACTTTTATAAAATATGTACTTCAATGATTTCTTAAAAAAAAAAATTGTTCACATCCTTACAATACACATTCTTATTGTTTATGTGTTTATGTCATTCTGATTTTGTTTTAAAGTGTCTATAGCACGAATAATTCGTAAAGGTGTCCAAAATTATAAGAAAAGAAAATTTTATTTCAATTTGAAAAGTTTTATAAATTAAATTAAAAATATTGAAAGTTTGATTTAGGTAAGCACGTAATGTTTTTCAAACTATAACTTCTCTTAAATAGCATGGTCAAATGCAGTACACTTTTGATATACCTACTTGATTTTATCGCAAGATTTTGGCATATTCAGTCTTTGTTTAAATCACAACATACCACTTTAGATCAGGTTATGCTGCACCTGGCACTATCAAACGACCTAATGGCCCACTTCTCAAGCAATTGATACATGTTCCTCATTGTAAGGACGACTGCAATGACTGCATATCAGATTATTTTAAGCCTCCTGAATGTACCTACATAACAATATAAACCATTCTTGTTATTTGGACCGGTTGTACAGCAAGTTTTTTCGGTAACGTAGCATAATAATTATTGTTTATTAAGCTTGTGATGTCTTTATCGGATAGTTTTTTGTGTGTTTATCGACTTTACAAGAAATATTATTTACTACTTTCGAGAATAAATACCTAGGTACCTGATCTTCAGAAAAAAAAGGATGTTTCTCTTTATTTGTATAGCGCTTTTGTGTTTCGTAAATTTGAAATTCGAAAGAAAAAAGTCTCAGAATACGAAAATTAAAATCAACGGGGTTGTTTAATAAGCAAACCCCAGGTATATAAGCTAGGTAGGATAACAGGTTATAAAGTATTAATTTATTTTTATTTTCATATGAAACTAGTTTCATCTGGTTGCCCATTTTCCTTGTAGATTTTGGAAAACTTTCGTTCATTAACCTAGACTGTCCTAACAATTCTGAAACCAGCAAAAATAATAATCATTCAAATCGGTCCAGCAGTTCCTAAGTTTTGCGATTAGCAACCAATTTAGCAACTCATCTTTATTTATACGTATTATTTACATAATTGTTATAAATTAAATCAAAACTAGTATAAACCATTAAATACCCAGCATCCAAATGATAAACACACATCGAACGACATCACACAATAAAAAAAACGTGGAAGCCATTTTGATTTTAACTTGATTGTACTTCAGATCTGATCTTGTGTTATTGTAAATTCCTACCATGTTTTTAATATGTTCTGAGTGCCCTTGTACTGCCGTAATAGGTAAGAAGAATGTATGGATCATGGTGAGCGAGATATAAATTGATGTACATACATACACGTCAATACAGGCACAAAATATAATTACTATGTTGCAGTTTCACTCCAAAGTCGGAGCACTAACCACTTTTAATACAAACGTAGAGTGAAAAGAACTTGTAATATAGGCACGTAGATGATATTTTAGCTTATCAGCTAGCTTAGCTTAAATTACAGATTATAATTTTTGATACGATTATCTTACCACAACTGTAAATGCGGCAGTTTAGATGGATGCATATTTATTAATCAATCATGCCAGAATATCTAAACGCATTTGGATAAAATTTGGCACAGATTGGTTGAGCCGTTTTTGTATAAAATAGTAACAAACATACATCCAACTTACATTTGCATAATATTAATAGACAGTAGAGTTTTGCCATAACTATCTGCTTAAAATATCTCAGTAGGTACCTCAAGTTTTCCCGTTAATAATATTAGTAGGAACTTAGGAAGTAAGATTTTGCTATTATTACCAGCTCAGAAAAGGTTCAGTAGGTACACTGGAGTCGACAATGTATCTTATGTACATAGATGCTATCACTTAAACATATGCGAACAGTAATCATACCATTTTTGATAAGCCTGGAAAATACTTTAATAGGGATGCAGATTGCATCGCATTACAAAACGACATGACTCCCATACTTATATAGATTCCAAGAGTGCAACTCTACATACTATTCAGTAGTATTACCGCATTTTTTCTAATAATGTACCGATTAGAAAAGACGTACTTAAAAGAAAAATAGAAAAACCTCAGATACTTCTAAAAGCCATAAGAAACATTACAAAAAATATTTTTAGTAGCTTTTTTGACGAACTTTTCATTTTTTTTAATCGGCTACGATTTTTCTTTTTATTCTTCTCCTTCTTCGTCATTGGCTATTGATAGGCTCACGTTTCACCTGGTGGTAAGTCAGAGTCAAATCAAAGATTTCCTAGTTACATCTTTCCGGAAACACAATTTTTAAAGCTTAAAATATCGTTTCATAGCGCCGCATTCGACCCTCTCGTTCCTCAATCTGTCGTTGTCTTCACAAGTCACCATACAAATTTTACAGTTTGTTAGCACATGTAAACACAATTTTACGCTACCACGCATGCGTAAGCGCCTCGTGATTGGAATCGTATAATCGCGAATTGAGTTAAAGGTCATTTTATACTCTGAATACCAATTTTATTGCCATATAGTGATGTTACAAGAATTTTAAATACGTAATTGTTTTTCCTGGTATACGGTTTTGCAACACTAATGATTTACTAGAATTCTTTGTAAATAATGGTATGCGGTTATTGTTTTTATAATAGCTTAATTTGTATTCAACGACATAATTATCGAAGTATGTAAAATATTTTGAATAGTAACATAGAATACCTACTTTGTAGATATTTTGGAAAACAATAAATTTGCTTCATAAAGACTAGTAAAAAACCATAAGAATTTCTTACTAAATTTGAAGGCAGAAAGACTTCATATTTTTATTTCAAATGCTTTCTAATTTAAGCAAATAAATTATATTACCAATTAATTTGAAATTATGTAAATTATCTTAAATAAACTATTTGAAATAAAGTTATGACGGGTTCTATCGTGATTTATTTTGTGGTATTCTATTATTTACAATAAACCCGACATTTCGATTGCTTTTATTGAAAAGCAATCGAAATTTCGGGTGTACCACTATCTACAGTTTCCCTTGGACTTATGGATACAATATCCATAAGTCTCGGGGAAACTGTAGATAGAGGTAGTTTTATAGTTTGTAGCGTAAATTATTTCAAAGATCATTCCTGTCTATCATAATGTTGCTGAAAGAAATAAAATTTATTGATAAGATCGCCCATTGTGCTTTTAACCGTTCCTAAGTGTTCCTAACTTGTAGGTATCTATATAATCTTGGTGTACAATAAAGAATTATTTATCTATCTATCTAGGATACTCGAAATATGTTGAATTGTTGGTGTTACTTTTTACGCAGAATGAGCCCACAATATCATGAAATCTTTTTGTATTTCGCTTTGTCTTGAATTTTGGATTTGCATTACAAATTATTAACCGACTTAAAAAAAGGAGGAGGTTTTCAATTCCACTGTATTTTTTTAAGTTTGGCGCCTAAGAACTTTCGACTGGGTGCACCAATTTTGATGATTCTTTTTTTATTTGATAGCTGGTGATTCCCGTATGGTACCATTTCGATTTAGTCCGTTGAAGTCGATTTTTTATTGTAAGAATTATTTTAAATGTGATATTCGTGTAAAGTGCCAATATTTTGTAGCACCTAATAAGAAAATATAAACAATATTGATCCCATAATTGAAGCAATGGTTGACCATGAAACTTTCCACGCTTTTTACTAGTTTGAATACTAGACCTTGTGTCGTAATGGCGCTAAACACCAGATGTTCACACAGGTCAGTAGATCTTGAATTTCGTGAAACAATTTGCAATCTGTCGATAATTGATTGGTCGATGTTCACGCTGTACTTTTAGGGGTAAAAAATACTCTTTGTGAGTGTTACAAGGTTACTTTTTCAGCCATTTAATCAATTAATTGCTTAAAAAGATGGGTTTTGATTACACTTGTCCTTATTCATCACAACTACAGAAAAAAACCAGTAGTAGCATGAACACACACTTAAAGTTTAATTTTATTTGTGTAAGATGTATAGATCTATGTTTATCGAGATTTTATTTCCTTATATTTATTATAGTGCATTACAGCATGATCTTATAGTCGTTTTGGACCCGAAAGGGGGTTACTCGGAATGATATCAGATATAATTTTGACATGTCCAAACTGCTGTACCTACTAGTTATAATAAAAAAGTTAACCGTCTGTCATCTTTTTCACTCGTTTGAGTAAAAACAAACGCTCAATAAAAATTCATTGTCAATTTTAAATGAATGAAGTTGCACTCGCGGGTGTAGTTTGAGTCGCGACATGTCGGTGCTGGCGCTGCCGCGGTTGTTAGGGATGCCTTGTGATTGGTCAGTGTTCGAAATATTTATTTGAAAAAATAATAATTTTAAATTAATGGCTCCAATCGATCCTGTTTACGAAACTGAGTCCGAAATATTTCGGTCCAAAACGACCATAAAATCAACGTGTATATCCGTAATCTATTTGTATCATTGTTGACTGTATTATACATAAAAATATATGGATATCAAATTAGTCTTATTTTGAAATATAATAAAGTTAAATTATGTCTATCTAGACTGCCTATGTGAGTCAGTCGGGAGCCATTGAACCGATACACCTTTTTTATTTGCATTCGGTATGTCGTCTAGACAGGTGCTATATTTTAAGCTTGTTTTGTCTTTGGCTTCAAATTACCAAGTCTATGATTACTTTTTTAATGGTTCTTATGCCATAGGTGCAGAACAAATTTATTATTTGCTAAGTAAAACAGTGTAGATCTTTTTTTATTTTCTTATTATTTTATTAATTATTTAATTTAATATTTTATCTTTTTTTTTGTTAAAGTTAATTTACATTATACTTAATCTGTTATTTTATACAAACAGACGCTATTATAAAGATTCATTGGCCATAGAGACTTGACGAGACAAGTAAAAAATTATAATAAAAAAATATTTATTTTATTTTTTATACCGTTCGGCTTGAGCGCGATGCGTCCACGGTCTAGAATAAAATATTTCACAGATAATAATTATGAGAAAGCAGTTGATATAATTTATCATACGTCATAAGATGTACTGGTCATAAGAAATAACCAGTTTTTTAGAAGTATGTACCTAAATATTATTATTGAGTAAGCTAGACCAGTGTTTATTTTACTTAACTATTAATTAAATGCCTAATAACCGTGCATTTCTGCAAGAGACATTCCTATTTTAGTGATTGTGTGTGCGGAGTATTGCTGTAACATATCCTTGAATAGTTAATTAGACTCTTTAATACAGATTTAACCCACACTAAACGAGGTTTTGGTTTCTCTACAATGATTTGTAATACATCCTGATACGCTCACTGTGTCGTATGACCATTTAGGTACTAACCCACTAGGTGTAAGAGAAAAATATCCTGCCTGCATACCGGCCAAACAGACCGAGGTTTTTTAATTCATTTCATTGTAAGTATGTGTATGAATGTTTAGATTAATTTTTAAATAAGTTTATCATAAAATAATATACTTTTATAGTTGAGAAGGTAATAGGTAAGCACGTGAAGTATAATTATTTACTTAATGATTTTTGATCGAAACAAATGAACAACCAGGATGGAACTTGAACCCGCGACCAGTCCCTTGCAGGGGGAATGCTATTACCAACTGAGCTTCCTGGGCGTTCCAGGTAGAGCTACTCGTCCTGGATTTTCACTTTTTCTCAAAAATCATTAGGAATATATTAGAAATAGTAAGAATAATTATTGCAATTTATAACATCAAGTTCACACTCACACACCATCACACACCCTCATTCACACACACCAAACCCTATCACTCACACACACATTCACACTAACAACATACCAAAGTAGTACCTACAATAATAGAGTTTTTATGGTATACACCTACATGTCGAAAACTATTGTGCACACTTTAGCAATAAACCATTCCGATGACATAACTAGTAGGTAGGTATATAAAATTTATAAAGCGTGGTATGAATGACTTTGACCATAGTAATTAATTCGATTGAGCATGGCATGTAAGTACTTGATACTTTGTAGCACAGTACACAACTATAATAATGTAGGTTATGAGAATAAAAAACGTAATTCCATAGCAATTATTTTCAATTGAGCATAGTAAAAACTATAATGAGATTTGTAATAGGTAAAAACCTTCGAGTTCAACTATTTTTTGCTAAGCAAAATGGCGCTCCATTCAAACGACGATTTATTTGTTGTCTTTTTTGTGCTTATATGTATAGGATTTTCGAAGTTATGTGTTTATTTATCGCAGGTTTATAAGTGCCCAGTTAATCTCAATAGGCTCGCCACCTATACATTATACATTGGGACCTAAACATAAACTGGCGAAATGTGGGTGTTAGCACCTCTGCCTACCCCTTCGGGGATATATGCGTGAGTTTATGTTATATTATGTGATATAGGATTGTTTGGAATTTGTATTAATCATGTTACCGAGAGATTTCCTGCAATGTTTATGAATAAAAAATGTCTACGTTATTAAATTGCATATGCCGTAATGTATTTACTGTCTACCTGCATAATACTTTTGAAAGATGAAACAAGAAATATAGGAGACAACGAACTACGTATGGTACTCCGAAATACCGCTCACCGAAAGGACGGTTTTCCGATAGCACTCTACGCATATAAATTGGTAAAAACATGTTTACCAATATGACAACGCCAATTCAAGGTACATTGATATGGATCCATGTGAGTATATGAAGCCTCGCATATACTTATACATGGATCATCATATATATGCACAAAAACATACACAAATAAGCACAGATACACATGTTTACCAATACGATAACACCATTTTCAAATAAAAATGAAGACCCCTGATAAATGTAGATACACTGATATACCTACATGGGTCCACACAAACACACACACACACACATACACATACCCTCACACACCCACAAAATAACAAATAATAATATTTTTTCTAGATTGGTTCTTTTCTCACTTAACTCTTTAGTTAAACGTAAATTGTTACATTAGTCATAATAACCATTGCCTTTGTGGCCATTTAACTTCACTAAACTCGTTTCAGACCCATAATTACTTAATAATGGCGTTATTACTTCATATTTAGACCCACTTGCGAACTCTAATCGACTTATTTCAAAAGAATAGGTACGTAGGTACAATTTTCTAGGTCATGGTATACCAGTATTCAAATTTGTTCTCATTCCTCAAGGAATGCAATTGATCCACTAAAGCTATGACGTAGGCAGAGATGTGCCTATTATTAGCACTAGTCAACTATGTTTTTCGATCCCATGTAATGAAAAGAGGTTCGAGTGCTCAACTGGTACTTTAGACATTTTTAACCAACTATAAAAAGGAGGAAGTTATTTTTTTAGGTTTGTTACCTCTGAATTTTCAACTGGGTGAATCAATTTTGGTGATTCTTTTCTTATTTGATAACTGGCGCTTCCCGTGTGGTCCCATTTTAATTTGGTCCGTTGAAGTTGTTTTTTTTTTGTAATAATTGTTTAAAACAGGTTCAGCAGTTTCAGAGATTAGGTACAAACATACAAATCTTTCCTCGTTTTATTAGTATAGTACAGAAGTATAGATTTAAGAAAACATTTTCTTTTACTAGAATATTCCATTTAGATATTCTCAGCGAAATTTAATGACTAATTCGTGACTCAGAAGCTATAAAATATCTAAAGGAAACAGAACACACTTATATGCGATTAAATTACTCAATTCCACACCAATAACCATAAATAATAGAATATTCTGAATACCACAGATGTGTAATACGTTGACGCTTTTATGGAGATGTGAGTGACATTGAGAATGGCTCAAAGATATCAAAAAAATATCATCTGAATTGCCAATTTTCAACCACATGTTGTGTTATAAGTTTTTGGAATTTTGATATGCTGCGTGGCTCTCAGTGAATACAAGAGTCTCTTTGTTCTTTGGATGTCGTAAGGCAAGGGTCGATCTATATTCGATAATAAAATGTAAAGTCCGGGAAAAAATGTCCATTGGATAAACATATTTGCATATTATTGATCGTATATCCTATACACGTATTACATACCTATTTGATGAATGTCATAAACTTAATTGCGGGAATATGAGTGCTAATTGCTAATAGTACTCTGTCTACCCCTTTCAGAATATAGCTACAGGAAAACGTAAAATTATCCATAAGTTTAGTTTGTGAAGATTTGTTTGAAATGATAAGCTCAAATACCAGTCGAACAAATTTTTTTTTCAAAATAGGAATTCTTTCACTTTTAAAAAACACTTTCTGTTCAGAATGAAGACTTGAACGCTACTACGGGCGATACTAGTGAGTGAATAAACAAGTTAATAAATTAAAATAACATTCGAAAGCGCCACAAAATTAAATTAAACGGTTTTCAACAACATAACTCCAACGCACCTTACTTTCATTTTTACTAGACAACGTAAAATTATCATTTCCGAACGAACGTTACAAACAATTACGTTTTCTGACGAGATAAAAAGCCGGCTATTCACACAGAGGCGCGGCAGGTTTACGTTATTGAGACTTCAATGGATTTTGCGTAACATCTTGTGACACGCGACAAAAAAGTCGACATATTTGTGACTAGCTGTTGCCTGTGGCTACGTGAAATACTGAGCTCGTGCGACAAAAAACCTATCCTGGGGTAAAAAGAAGCATAATATGTGCTATTAGGAATAGTGCCAAATTTCATACAAATCCGTTCAGTCGTTTTTGCGTGGGAGAGTCACAAACATAATATTCATCCATGCTCACAAATTTTTATATTACTGGTTGATGTTATTTACTAATCCTGTTACCCAATGGAACCTAATCCCATCATAATAGTAGCCTAGTATTATTCCAGAGTCTATCTCGGTGCCAAACTTCATCTAGATTCGTTTAGCTGTTTTTGCGTGAAAGTATCACAAACATCTTTCACAAACTTTCACAATTATAGTACGATGAGTTTTCTACTTAATTGTATATTAGATAATTGCTGGACCTGTTACGGTAAGTCAATACTTTGGAATGTGGAATACGAATTGGCAATAACACAATAGTACGGCGTGACTGACCGTCGAAAGGTCGTGGGTCAAATCACACCTGTTAACAATATGTTAATATACGAGTACAAGCATTTTGTTTTGATAATTTACTCTCATATATTCTACTGCGCTGTTCGTAAAGCGAATGATATCATTAGGGTATACAGGATTCTTAAAAGAATATTCAATTTTAGAACGAAGAAACAGTTTGTTTTTATAAAAATAATATAATACCTAACATCGCCAGCAGCGGTTTCACCCGATTAAGATGGGAATATCAGGATAAAAAGTAGCCTGTGTTATTAAGGGTTAATGTAGTTTCTATTGGTGTTTTTTTTAAATTGGTTCAGCAGTTTTAGAGATTATCGATTGCAAAAAAAAAATTAAAATCATAACTTCGATTTTAACTATTCTACAAAGCTATTAAGCTAGTAGACATACGCTGTCTACGCAGAATGCAATAAAAATAATCCGTTAGTGTAAACAAACATAAGGAAATATCTCGCATTTTTATTATGTTTATATGTGTGACATTACTGAGTGGCCTTAATAGCGCACAATCTTTTTCTCAGAACGTACTCAAACACTTCTCAGATGATTGAGCAACTCATCCACGTTCTAGTTTTTCAATGGAAAAATAACTTGTGAATAAATTTTTACATTACTAATCGAAAATTTTCCTAATAAATTCATTATGTACTTCATTTTTCTAAATTTTTGCAGGTATTTATTTGCATGTTTTCCCCCTTTTGCAATCGTTCAGGCATAGTATGAATAGTTCTCTATTTGCATTGGTCTAGCTGGGTATTGTATATGTAGGTATATTATGTTTTCATTTACACAAAAAAATTAATATCCGTTTTCTAGAAACCATATCAAAAGCGATATGTACCTATCTAGTTTAGATCGAGATTGTACTGTATTAAAGCTTTGTTTAGTTTGGGTCCAGATTATCCTGCATAAAATGTAGGTTCTAGAATATTTATTTGTTTAAAACTATAAACAGCGTTTAACTCAGAATAGAGTAATTGTTAAAAAACAATAAAATATAGTCATAAATTATTTCTTGAAAACCCAACACCTAGTAATTCTATTCAGCGAAAACCATAGAGCCATAGACTATGCGTGCGTGACTACGAATATTATTATTCTTGAAAGGCAAAGGTATTCCAACAAAGTCCTTTTAGTCAACGCGAATATTGCATAATGCATTACTTCATCGGTTAATGTAACGAGAATGTGGACTAGTTCATAAATGGATATTACCGGTTTGGTAAAGAAATCACTAGGTACACAAAACGGAAGCGGAAACGAGATATTGTGGCAATATTCTCATGAGTGTTTTAAGCTGTTAATTGCAAATTATAGTGTCAAACCGGTTTATTACCTTGTAATTTTGGCCATCAACCATTTAGTTTTTGCGGTTTGATTACGAGCGAAATATTTTTATTAAGTAACTACTTTTGACGGTTAAAATTAAGCAGAAAATTGTCCAAATAACCAATTCACAATTTCTTTTAAACCATATCAGTTAGTAAGTAAAATTATTACTATTTTTCCCCTAGCGACATAACCCCTCTAGCTAAACTAAATGGCTTGTCTTAAAATTTGCATTTACATCGAAAGTATAATGACCCGAATTTGAAACCGGGACCTCTCGGTCTTTTGACTAACTTGTTAGCTATTAAGCTACCGATGCTCTGTCCGTACATACTTTATGATACCTATTTCACAATAAAACGTAAGGTTTATATAATCCTTCTCTATCTTGGACATACGTAAGTGATCAAATATTTAAACATATTATTTATACATATCAATATTTACTTGAGTAATGATGGCAGAAGCATGCTCTATGTCCACAGTTACATAGTATTTGTCAAGTACTGATGGAAAGGCCAGGAGGTTTGGGAGTAAATATGAGTGATAATTACTAAGAGGTTGATAGAAAGAGGGTTGTAGATGACTTTGAAGATGGCGCAGTGACAATGGTTAAAAGAGATGACGTATCAAGCGCACCTATAAGGAAAAATTTAATGTAATACAACAAGACAGTCGAGGTAGACCTTATGGCATTCTTGGCGAATTTAAAAAGCAGGTCAAATACAACTGAAAAGGTCGAACTCGCATGAAAGTATTTCATGGTTGATGAAGTAATGCCTTGGGAGAAGGCTACAGATATGGATGAATTTTAAAATTGGCGTTTTTTTTTTTATAAATATTTGTACACACACAATTGGACAAAAATATAAAAGTAATAGAAAAAGAAGTACAGAGGCTCTGCTTATTTCTATGAGAAATCTCTTCCAGCAGACCTGCGAGAGGAGAATTTGAAAAGTAGAAAATAAGTGAATAGTGTTTAGGGAAGACGAGACAGTATATAATATACACAGATATATATATCATATACCGACTGTATAGTGTATATTATGGTTGAATTAGGGATGACATCGAATAAAATATAGGTATCGATTAATATAGCCAAGTCAGATGCACTCGAAATAGGACAAGTTTGAAATTTTTTAAAGAGTACCTGTATGTTAAATATCACTTTTTCATCACAAATAACAAGTCAAATGAGTAAGAGAGAAACAGGGGCCCAACAAAAAGTTCGTCCGAATTACTGCTAGGCCAAGGATATTATGCGCAAGAGTATCCACTCGCTTCTGGTAATAGCAGCCTTATAAGTGCTATAATTATGGTATATGGTGTAGCGGTGTGACTCAGTACCACACCTACCTATATATTATAAAAAGTTGCCCGCTCTAACGTTACTAAATTTAGATTTTGGAATAAAAAATGGACGTTTGAAATGACTACTTAAATACTTTGGTAGGTAGATGTCGGTTGGAGCAATACAAAAAGAATTAAGTATTTAGACGATTATTTCAAGTTCAAACTAATGTTTAGGAC
The DNA here is from genome assembly GCA_963576445.1 of Lithosia quadra. Lineage (NCBI taxonomy): Eukaryota > Metazoa > Arthropoda > Insecta > Lepidoptera > Erebidae > Lithosia > Lithosia quadra. The sequence goes on from OY754883.1 coordinate 1,764,394, forward strand.
AATACAGTGATTATATATAATAGAATTTGATAACCAATTTTAAAATGAATATAATTTAACTAATGTATAAATAATTTTAATTAGATATTATGTAAATTTAACAATATATTGTTTAAAAAAATATTTAATTTGCAATACATAACGAATCTATTAAATAAAGTTAATTGAATTGAAAATCATTATCATATTACATTATTTCTACACAAGGTTAATTTATACATGAACAAAAATAATAAAATTTGATTTTCAATATTTAAATTATGACGTTAATCATAAATATCAAGTTTTTGTCACTTCATTAAAATAAGAAGTCTAAACGCCATTGATAGAATCCATTATTGTCGGATTTGGTTGTCTATCGAGTTATTTCAAACAATAACTCTCTGTTAAACTGACCTGAAGAAACAAAAGTGACTAGAGACTTTATTTTAATTGTTAAATAAACATATAGGGCTATAATAACAGCCTGTGATCAAAGCCCCGATCTAATACTGAAAGTAGAACAAGCCGTTTAAAAGAACATAAATATAAAACACCCAATTATTAAAATATAATCACCAAAGGCTCACTAATTACAGTTTAAATCGAAATTAAAAGTTATAACGCTGACGTAACAGTTAGATAACAACTACTAAACATGTAATTTGTAACGACATCGACAGAGAAAGCGGTTTTCACTCGGATGCTGCGCCCGCGCCGATATCGCGAGGTGAAATGTTCACGCGCAAATTAGATAGGTCTCTATGATGAGTTTGATGGTATAACGGCAGAGAGGCATATTATGATAATGCGTAAAAACGTTGTAACTTGTATACAATCATAAATAATTAAGTATGATTAGGTATAATAAATAATGTACCTACCTATATAAAAGGAATATAAGAGATGTCAAAGGGGAGGATATAATATTTCCTATAGTGGGTACTGATGAATTTGCTGTCTTTGATTTGTTTTTATGAGTAACAAAGCAAAATAAATAGCAAAAACGAGAGAACTAGCTATGTTTGCTGTAATATATTTTTTGCATCAGATTATTATAAAAGGTAAAAGAAAAAAAAAGGTTCCATGATATTTTCTTCTAGGTCAAATGAGAAATCGGTGAAGAATGAAGATACCTATAATAACAGAGAAAAATAGATTTTAAATAAAAATGCATATTATAATGATGAAAATAATGCATTAGAGTTGAATAACAGAAACTATATTTTGACTATCCATCCAATAACTACAGGTTATAAAATATACTAATTTTAATTTCTTTTTGTTACAGAACTGAAGATGGATGGTGGATGAAACCTGACAGATGACCAGCTTTGAAAATCTGGTTGCTTATCCAATGACTACGTAAAGAAACGTTGAAACCACGAAGATCCGAAGAGTCCTCGAAGAGGCATAAGAAATGATAGATGGACAGACTTTGTAAAATAAACCAAATTAATTTGCGTGTTTACTTAATTCACCCTTGACCTTATAATATATTTTCATAAATCTGGATAGATAACATCTAATAGGTCTTTTGATTTCATATATTGATAGTCTTGACACGGTACTTTAGATAAATGAGACCCTCAACCCCATGGCAATAAAACATCAACATTTCGGAAAAGTGACAATTTATCTAAGCCATTGTCATGGTGGTATCCAGTGATCGAGCATTTATTATTATGTCCAAACAAACAATAGTCCGAACAAATATTAGTAAAGAACGAAATCCACAATCGATACACTAGCAAAGGGACTAAACTATTGAACTTTCATTTAGAATTATAAAGGTGCTGATATACTTGAGTATTCACTTGTTACGAGCATTCTTGCGAATTCTATATTATAGAAAAATATACGATCCAGCATTTAGTGAATGGACAGTAAGTTTGTTCGAGCTCTTCACCCAGCTGATTGACCATTAATTCTGACATCTTAATGAAGAATATTTTTTAGCGAGCATCGACTACTTACAGCGTTCGCTACAAAGGCCATAAAATTTTCGTAGCAATATTTGGCTTTATTCGTTGTCCAGTTCAACAAATTTTAAAACAGTGAATGCTCGATGTTCTATTACAAGTGAATGCTCAAGTCTGTCAGCAACTTAATGCAAAGACAAAGACCAAAAATGTCCAACATCGAATATAAAGCGACTAAGGCATTTCCCATTAAAGTAATCTGTAGGGACCTGAAGAAGGTGTTGAAACCAAACGCTTCTGCATATTGTGTCAGAGAAATCATTTAATGATACCCACATAGGCTGTTTGATATGCAGAGTTGCTCAAACGAACCGGCCCAGTAAGTAGGACAAGACGAGATACGCTGGATCATCTAAATATTAAATGTTTACCCTATATCAATTGGACCAAGAGCCCATGAACGCCAGACCTTCGTTATTTTATAAAAGCTGAAAGTTTGTCAGCGCATGCTCCCAATACAGGTAAGAACGATGGCCCATTATGAAGTTCGGGTCATGGTGGCTTTGGTAGATAAACGGTACTAAAGTGTAGCCAGCGCAAGGCAGTGGGTGCGAGTGAGACGGCAAGTCAGGTCTATTACGACCCCTCACTGCGCATATTATGGAATTATAAAATTGGAATTCTAATTACAATTTTAGGTTTATTACGATCCCTCACTGCGCATGTATTGGCATTATATAAATGGAATTATAATTCCAATTGTGTAATTCCAATACATGGGCTGTGAAGGATCGCAATAGACCTGATTCGCCATGTCACTCACACCCACTGCCCTGCGCCCGCTCCTACAGCTACCCTTTAATACCGTGTATCTGCCAAAGCCACCATGACCCGAACTTCATAATGGGCCATCGTTCTTAGCTGTATTGGGAGCATGCGCTGACAAACTTTCAGCTTTTATAAAATAACGAAGGTCTGGCGTTCATGGGCTCTTGCTCTAAATAGCACGAACCTTGAGTAGGTAGGTATATGTTCAATTAAACGATGTTGATCTACTTTTTGGTATTTTGTTTTTGTAGTGATATATATTTAGAGCAATAATGTGGTAAATAAAATAAGAAGCCTTTCCGAGAAAACTTTATAGCAACACGACTGTCGTGGTATGATTACGTTATAAGATGAGATGAAAGCAATTTTGTTAAAAAGGTTCTGAGTATGAATGTGGAGGGCTTTAAGGGTTAGAGGTAGGCCTACAAACTGGAATTTTCAGTCCAAAAAGTTCAACTATTACAAGTAGTTGAACAAACTGGACTAAAGTAGTCCAATTTGTTCAACTGGTTGAACAGATAGTTGAACATATTGGAATAGAGGTAAGAAAAGATGGATATGGCAGGGAAGGGAGTGACTGTAGAGATGACATCTGACAAGAATGTATGGAGGAGAGAGATATGTTGCGCCGACCCCAAATCATTGGGACAAGGGCAGGTGGATGATGACTGAACGCCGTAGCAACCTTTGGTAGCAACAAAATAGATAGGTATTGTAATCTTGATGACAAATATTTTAGAGGATGCAAGTAAGCACTTGATAGGATTTGGCAAGTAGTATTTGAATGATTTATTGCATTAAAATACTGTACCTACTACACTTATTGGTTAGATTTTTATTAAATCAACTGTCAGGAACTAATGAACGTTCAGTATTTGGTGTGTTAATTTGGAGTGTTAATTTGATAGTTTAATGCACCTATGGGAAACCTTGGGTGAATATGGGCTAAGATGTGCTTCCTCTATACCTATATTTTCTCACACCATTAGGTATATAAACAAGGTTTTAGTACCTAAAAGTATTTATCACAGAACATGTTGTGGTATTTATCAAGGCCGCCAAGCTAAGGACGACCATTTATAATGGTAGCCTTCACTTGTAAGTAGCTTCTAACCTTCTAGCGTGGTGAATTCATTTAGACAAGTCATATAAAAGAAAGGCTATTTATTTTATACTCTTTTGTTTGCAGTTTATGAAAGTCAATTATATTATTTTACTTTCAACTTTTACCATTTATAAAAATTATAGGTTTCTTTTAAAAATATTCCCCTCAAGGGGTTTGCTAAATTCTTGCAGTGTATAGAAAACACAGTTGGCATTTAACGACTAATTTGGAGAAAGTAAATAGATAGTTATTTATTGCGGTACCTAATTAGTTTCTACGACCGTATCAATTACAAGAAGGGATAGTAATTATTTTACAAACAGTGAATTATCAATAGACAAGCTATAATAAGCATATTTTGCTGTTTACTGTGAGACTATAGAAGGACGTCCTTGTAGCATCGACCTCCGAATATAAGCTAGTTCTTTGAATGAATGGTCAATACAATAGGTTATATAGCCATGATTCATATAGGTACAGTAGCGAGTGTAATGGTAGCCACACAAGATCCAGTATAGATACTTGCGCAAATAATAATTGATTTTCCCGACAGATTCATCAAAGCAGAGCTTAATCCGTTACTTTAAAAATTTCACAAATCATGTCTATTATTTTTCGGAAATTGCATCCGCACCAGTGGGTGAAATAGGTACGAAATTTTCCCACACAAAGCCGCGATTAGACATCCTTGTTTTATATGCTCCATTTTTCATATTTATAACCCTTTTGGAAGTTTAGAAACAATCTTAAAGTACGTTTACCTAGCAATAAAATCAATATGGCGCAACCGTACATTTCATAACAGTACTACATACCGTGTTAACAGCTCCACTATTGATGTAATGCTAATATATTTCCATTCATGAATCAGTTCACAATCAGTCACCAATCGCACTCGTATCGCATACCGCGTGTTCCACTATCATTGAATATCAATAACAGTGTTAACAGGCATTCGCTATTGGCACATTATAAGCTAGAAAACTAGTGATTTCAAATATAGGATTTTAGATTGACATGGTCATTTAAATTACTACTATATTAATGGATGGATCCAGCTCGTCACACACAAGTACCTAGGTACTCCGTGATCATAGCACTTGCAACAGGACCAAAATATCGGCAACATTACAAAAAAACAAACACAGTAATCCCGTTAACTATTATAACTAGTAAGGGTGATGCCAAGGTTTACGAAAACTTGTTTTTTAAATTTTTCATAAGAAAATTGAAAATTCATCAAACTTTGCGTGATTTTGAAGGTTTGATAACCTCATGAAACGTAGCTAGATTTTATCTTGACAGATTACAATTCATTTTTCTTTCTAGACGTTTTGAAATCACGCGTTTATAAAACGTGCCGCTTGTTTGCCACCTAACTAGTTTTTATAGGCAGATAAGCACACGGCCCACCTGATGGGAAGCGGTCACCGTGGCCTATGGAAGTGTGCAACATTGGGGGTGTAATGCGTAATGTAAGATTACGTCTAATTTAGCTTCAACAGTATGTGCTAGAATTACATGTACTAATGCTCATAACGCCGCCGCCCACACGCCCGGATTTACGACAGATTACGCTACCCATGACTCTCATCGGGACCCGGCTTATGTAATGAAACCGTCGATTACCAGATGGTAACTTAAATTGAAGAATAAAAAGGCGTATACCCAGGGATCGTAGCAAGTGGAAAGTATTTCTAGCTACCAAAATGGAAACGAGTCGTGACCGTACGTATATGTAAGTGAATTGGTAGGTATGCGTTTTCTTTTTAATGCATAGAGCGTTCATATTAAGCTGTAATTGAAGTCTACAGTAGGAAGGAAGGCCACCATTTAATTTATAGTCTGTAAATAATTTGAATTTCTTTTGAACGGTACTAGTGACTGAAAACACTAGAATTCTCAGTAATACCTCTAGATAATATGAAATAATAGTTATAGGAATGGGCTCACATTGGTAGTGTAATGGACGGGGTTCGAACCCCCAACATCTCGACCACATATCAGAAAAAACTTGCATATTAATTCACTGAACAGAATACAAACTTACAACCCTTGAGATAGCAATTGAGAATAATAATAAGGTTCATAAAACCGGTATTTTAAAGACGGTAGGTAAAACTGGTAAAGTGTAAATCTAAAAGCAATGACAGGCTATTGGGGTAGCAAGGCGATAAAACCCTTCAAAAAGGGTCGATATCATAGATAAGGGTAAAAAATGTCCTTCTAAGCCCTACTCCAAATCTGTGGACCATACAGTTTTGGAAGCGTTTATTAGCACGGCGCGCAAAGTGAAGGGCGTAAGCTCAAACAGTCTCACATGTGATTAAAATTCTAATGTTTTATGGGTCATTGCTATACCTACTAACTCGTATTATAATTTTTTTACTAGACACATGGTATGCATAAATACGGTTGTCTATGCACACCGCGGGTGTCTAAACCTAGTTGTCGTATGAATAATCTGAGTTTGGTTATGTAAGGCGAGTATGAAATTTCTTCCGAATAGTAAGCGTATCGTATTCCTAATCCTAATGTCACCATTGGGTTGTGAAGGTCAGATGGCAGTCGCTTCACGGAAAATGTCGAGGTCCAGCCAAATCCGCAGCTAAAACTGGTAAAGCGGACCCCAGACTCCGAGGTGAAAGCTTTGGATGCGACTGGGATTAACGCTAGGTTGAAGAAGAAGAAGTAAGCGTATCATATTCGTAACGAGAGACCATTGTATAGAAATTTCATGGTCCTACTTTTGTTATCTTGAAAGTTATCTAAAGACTTGAAAACAGCTCTACCGATTTCGATTATGTATTTAGTTTTGTTGAGTTCGTAATTATCAAGAAAAGTTTCTATCAAAGACATTTTGGAAAACCCATGAGAATGGTTGAAGTTCTGGTGACGTTAGGCACAAAAAGCTATTTCAAAATAAAAAGAAAGCCTCTTGTGGCCAAAGGGCTGGCCATTACAGATCTCAGAGAAATGGTATTACCAATCAACGTGGTAGTAACGCCAGCATTTTCTAACGTGGTTAATTAATTTGATAATTTACTCATACAAACTTCTGAGAATATTTTTTCTCCTTAATCGATTGTCTATTCAAATCATCTATTGTTGCATCGATTATAAAAAATAGACAATACAGATGGGAGGGATAAACACGGGAATACTGTTCGTTGTACCTACATTGTTAAGTAAGTAAACTTAGCAAAAAGTTTAAATTTTAGCGATTATTAAGTAAATTGAAAGTAATTTTACCAGTCTACTTGTTTGTTTTCTTTTCAGACCTAAACCACTGAACTGATATAATATATTGTTAAACTACAGACTCAAAAATTTAGTCCATGTTTTCAAACTTTAATGATAAGTATTTTCTCAAACCAATAAAAAGTTTGTATAGACGGAGCCGTTGTGAACAATAGCGACGAAATAAGTGAAGCTCTGAGGGTATTTTATCCAGTTTTTAAATTTTTAAAATGTAGGTAGTTAATGTGTTTTATACTTCTGCCTAGTTTATGAAGTAGAGAAGTAGTCTAATAACATATTCGTATTGTAAATATATGTTTTGTCTTTCAATGAAATATAATACTATCTACTTTTTATTTTTTTAAATAGCGCTGGTGTAACCAATTTTTATTTGCTTTCACTTTTCGTGTCCTTTCTGTTGTATTTTGCTCAACTTGATATCTTTATTTTATTTGAATAGTCCCTTACACTATTTGTTAGCCGATTCTTTGATTTTTATATTTATATTTTATGTGTAGGTACTTCTCTCTATCTTATTAGAGTAGAGTAGTAAGTACGTGTAATGTGTCACGTAGAGTATTCAGTGTTATAATCATAATAAGTCTCGATTGCAATTTATTAAAGTTTTATAATGTTATTTGTTTTTTATTTTTATACAGTGTCTTGATAATATTGCGCAATTCAAGTATAAGACAAAAGCCACTTACCTGTAAATCCAGTCTTCATTGTGTCCGGAATCGATCGTTGATTGCAGTTAAATTCAATAATGATAATGATTAAAACATCCACAGACAACTTTAAGAACCCAATGAAGTGTATAAGGGAAAACTTCACCAAGTGGATAACAAATTATTAAAATTAAATTGTAAAAACTAAAATAACATAAATAAAATATAATCTATACTTTATTACAATCCTTTTTCTTTGAAAAAATACAATATTTCATTCATATTAATACAAAAATCCCAATCCTAATCATTCATATGTACATTAAATGGTAACGATTAATAATTATATTATTAATAATAAAACCTTTAAATAAGAATAAACTAAACATAACCTATGACATTTTGAACTGAAAGTCTTTTTTTACCAAAACGAACTAATAAATATATTTATTTGGTACAATAAAACTTTCACAAAACCTAAAATATTATTAAAGCTATTAAAATCTCTAAGAAATATGACTACAGCGATGTTGTGTACCTATATATACAATTCCACAAAAGTACCTTAAATGGGGTGAATAGGGATTAAGGGGTGAATAGGAAAAAATGCTCGGTTAAATTTTGCAGTTATTATCTTTTATGCGAAAGTATAAACCACTTCCACGTCACAATGAAGAGAAACATCGAATATCCGGTTGACATTTTCTAAAAATAACGATTAAACAAATTCTAATGTCCATTTTATCTCTCTTCACCCTTTAGTTCCTATTCACCCCGCTTCACCCGGTATTTAAAGTTCTTGATATTATTTATCAAAACACAATTGACAACGTCATTATTTCATTTGCATTTACAGACCGTGTTTTAATACCTTCGGATTCAGACGTGCTATTAAACCAATTATAAAAATTTAATCAGTCATTTATGTAACTATGGCCAGTATAACCGGATCCAACTAGAGAGAACCGCTTAAACCAAGCTTATACTAGTTTGGGCTGGTTTTAAGTGTCCCCGGTGGTGGGAGTTAATGTTGTTTTTCTTGGGAAGAAACTTGGTCTAAAACTAGGTCTAATTGGTTTGACATATGATTTCCTTTCTGTTGTGGTTTTTGGAGTTTCAGTAGTATATACTTTACTTGTACTAAATGTTTTGGGCACTACTTTAGGCGAGTTGCTCTTTTTCTTTAAATCAACAGGTACATTTTGTATTCTGTTTGCAGAAAAACGTGATTTTAATGGACTAAATGATGTTCTATTCGATTTTTGATTCAGATTTATTGTTGTTGCATTTATTTTCTTGACTGTCCTCGGGGCCACGCTTGGTCGTGTGAAGTTAGATGATTTAATGATAGGCCGTCTTGGGAAGCCGAATCTAGCTCGTTTCGCATCAAGTGGTGATATTTTAGTTGTTGTGATATCTTCAGCTGCTGTTTCTGTTGTTTCAGGTGATATTGTTGTTGATATTGAAGTAACATCTATTGTTGATGGCGTTGTGGATAGCAATTCTAAAATGGGACTGGTCGCTTTTTCAGTAGTGCTAGTAACTGCAGGTGTTGTTGTTAATGACATTATAGCAGAAGTGGATGTAGTTGTAGATACTGTAGAATCTAGAATATTTGGTGTGTAAATAGGTCTATTAATAGGCTCTTTTACTTTGGTCTCTTCTGTAACGGAACCTCCATTGAATTCTTGTCCTTTAGCAAAAGTAATGATGTTACGACCAGTTTCCGGTCCTAAAACTAATAATTTATCCGAATCGTCATCTTGTTGATTCAGTGCAACATCAGAGTAAACGATAAAAGGTTGATTTTTTTCGTCATTTACTTTCTTATTTTCATTATCACTAGCTTTGCGAGCCATGAATGGATTTTCTGTTTTAAATAAACCTTCTAACGGTAACGTTGACGGGTTTGTGAGTAACGTTCGAGGTGTTATAATTTCAAAGTTTTTCGCAGCCCTAATCTTTTCATTTTCGTAAGCTGCTGGAACAAATTGCCATTGAGAGAAAAATGAACTACCCGAATCTTTGTTATTTTTATTGTCATCATTCACATAAGACAAGAACTGGTCATTTGGTACATATTCTATCTGACTCTTACTTTCTTGATCCTTGGATTTAATTATTTCTTTTATATGTCTGTAAGCTTCATTCACACTCTCTGAAGCAACGAGATTTTCTTTTGGCACCTCAGGCACATTTTCTTTCAAAGCTCTAGCATTTCTTGCTTCATCAATGCGAATAATATTATCTGGGGGATGCTCTACAGGGTATACATGTCCAAACTTAGTTAGATAAATCGGAATTTCATCTTCTACTATCTTAATTAGGCTATACCTACTGACTTCACCAATTTTATCAAGTACTGGTTTCTTTTCAATCATGATTTTGCCTTCTTCAATTAGAGTAGTGCCATTATTTTTATTCAAGCGGTGTTTGTCGAGTTTCGAATTAACTTCAACGACTCTACTGACAGAAAACAGTTTATTGAATTGAGTTCTAATTATAGGAGATACTGAAGGCGCTACTGTGGTAGTTGTAGGACTAATAATAGTCGAAAATTGTTCTATTGCCGCTTCTGTGTTAGGAATAGTATTGGTTACAATATTTTGTCTGATCGTGGTTTTGTATTCAGGTTCAGTTTGTGTAAATGTTGCGATATCTTGCGTGGTTGGATAATTCGTTGTACCTTCAATGTATTCCAAGTAGTCATTTGTACTGTCATCAAATTCCGTTTGGTCAGTTGCTGTTTCTGTCTCAATAGAATTAATTGTAGATACATCATAAGAAATTGCAATTTCTTTGCCATCGGTAACTGCTGTTGCTGTTAAATAGTCATCATCTACTGTAGTAGTTTCATTTTCCGTTCCTGAAACGACTGTTTTTGTTTTGATTCCTGAATTTCCAAGTGATTGAGTCTCTGTTTTAATTATTGTGGTTACATTAGATTTTACAGCACTAACAGAAGAATTATAACCAGACGGGACATTTTGAACGCGTTTTTTGTCAGCAACTGGTTTATTACCACCAAATCTGGTTATGACACTAGTTCTGTTTTGAGATGTTACGAATCGTTTAGGGAGTTCAGTGGTGGTAGTAGAAGTTCTGAATGTATTTGAATTAACTACACGTGGTTTGAAACCGGGTTTTCTTGTTGATTGACCAAATTGGGAAGGTCCCTGTTCGTCTTCGTCTTCAATATTTTCATCACCTTCTCCCCCCTCTAATAATTCTTCCGAATTATAATTTTCTTCTTCCTCCTCAGTTGAGTCTGGTTTTCTAGTAAACAGCTGATTAGGTGGTACGAAAACAAATGGATTGTCTTGCTCATGTTCTTCTGAAACTTCGTCACTGTATTCTTCGTCTTCTTCTACTCTTTGAGTAGTTTTTGGAGTAAATGGTCGCCTAGTAAATACTCTGGAAGAAAATGGTCTTCTCGTGACTGCACCACCTATTTTTGAGGCAGGACTTGTATAAACACCGGGATTATATTTTCGACTGAATGTTTTGCTAGTAGATGGCACTGATGGTTCTGTAGACGGTGTGAATAACTTCTTGCGAGGTCTATAAGGTAACCTGGTTCTACTAGTGGTTGTAGTCGATACCGTAGTACTAGTAGTTGTAGTTTCTGGGGCTTCTGTTTCAGTTGCAGGTGCTTCAGAAGTACCCGTTTCTTTGTTTATCGAAACATCAATGCCCTTGTTTTCGGTTGATACCGTTACTTCAACTTTATTTTCTGTTTGAACATTAGAGTTCGATTCATTTTTAATATCTTCGTTACTTACAATTTCTTTATTTTCTTCTTCTTCAGTCTTGGTTTCCTTGTTGGAACTTTCATCACGTTCATTAGTTTGGATTTTTTCTATAAAAGATTCAGCGTTATCTATAGCACTTTTAAGAGTATTAGACTGAGTAATATCAATATTATTAGTACTTTGAACTGTTGTAGTATTAGTCTGAACAAAATCAATATTATTATTAGTACTTTGAAGTGTTGGGATATTGGACTGAACGAAATCTATATTATTGTTGGTACTTTGAAGAGTACTCTTATTAGACTGAGGAACATCAACACTATTATAAGGAGCGACTGTAGTTTCTAGAATAATTTTATCTGTTTGTTTTTCTTCAACTATTTCTCTATCCTTTTCTGTCACATGTTCTTCAATGCCTAGTTCTATATGAGACTCAACATTTTGTTCATCTACCCCTTCAGCAACTTTTTTATCCTCTTTATAAAACTCAGTTACCTGTTCTATTATAGGTTCAGTTTCAGCTTCAGTTGTTGTTGTTGTATATGGAGCTTTAGTCTTTTCACCATAGTTATATACTTCTATGGTAGAGCTTTTGTACGAATATTGATAATCTACAGTTTTTGTTGTAGCTTCAGGTTCAAATTCAGAAGGTCGCAATTTTTTCCTAATTACTTTTCGGACACGGTGTAAGCCAGGTCCGGTAGGGGCTTCAGAGGATATAACTGGCTCTGGAGTAGTCGTACTAGTAGGTCTTCGTCGGATTACCCTGAATCTTTTTCGACCAGTATCATTAGTATCAGTGTCAATAGGCACAGTTTCAGTGGGTATGTTCAAATCGTCTGTAGAACCAGGAGCTCGTAGTTTTTTGATGATTACTTTTCGTTTTGGAATTTCTAATTCTACATCAGCTTCTGGTTCATCATGCTCTTTCTCTTCTCTAGCACTTTCAGAAAGGGAAATATCATCAGGTCTTGTATCCAGTTCATCATCATCATCGTCATTATTTATATCTACCAAGGTTTGTTGAGTAGTTGATTGACGTGGTATGAATGGTAGCTTCCTAGCAAATACTGTTGGTGTGGCTCTAGTTCTACCAAAAGGCGAACGTAGTGTACTTCTTTGAGTAACAGCTTCTAAAGTGACATCTTCACTAACATCAGCAGGGGTTGTAGATGAAGATCTCGTAAATGGCCTTGGAGATAACCTAGCGAATGTTGGTCGTCTTGGAGTTAAGGTAGGTATAGTAGTTGATTGTATTGTACCGTCAGTAGTGGAGCTTAATGTGAATCTACTACGTCCTCGTGGAATGAGACCTGGTCTTCTTGCTTCCACGGTAGCAGCTGATACTTCACTATCAAGTGTGGTATCAGAAACAGTACTAGATGTCAATGGCCTACGAAAACGCCTATCTGTACGCGTATTAAATCTTTGTCTAGGTACAAATTGGGGTTGGATGTCAGCAGGTGGCAACGCAATCTCAGCATCTACATCTTCAATAGGAGATGCCTCAGCTGGAACAGAGTCGTCAGGCCTAATTTGTTTGCCCTGTAATCTGTATCGATATCTCCTACCTTCCGATTCATTTACCTCACCTATTTCGCGACTATCGGGAGTAGTGGATCTGATTTTACGGAACGAATTGTTAACATCGTTTGAATCCGGGGTAATTTCATTCGGTCTACGGAGTGGTCGTTGACGTATCACAGTAGTATAATTCCTGGGACTCACCTGTGTGGCACTTGTAGGGGCTGGAGTTGTCTTGATGATAGGGCCTCGACGTCTAGGAAGGACGGTACGTTTAGGCGCTTGAGTTGTTGTTGTTGTTGTTGTTGTTGTAGGCGGCGGTGACGTAGTCGTCGTTGTTGGTTCTTCTTCAGTTACGGGAACTGGCGTTTCTATCTCAGGACTTTCAACTTCAGCCAAGTTTGGGGAGTTTAGTAAGGAGGATATTTGGACTGCAAGTACAGTTGTTGGATCAGGAGCATTGGGTGCATCAGTTTGGAGGGTATATATTTTGAATAGAGGAGGTCGTGTGCTAGGTTCTTCGGGTGCAAGGGTGGTGCTTCTTACGATGGTGTTATATTTAGGACGTGATGATAATTCCTGTTCTAGTAATGTCGGTGCCTCCTCTTCTTCTTCTTCTTCCTCAAATTCTTGATATCTGTAAAGATAATAAAAAATCTATTTAGTAACATGGATTAAGTAGCAGATGTAGTAAATAATTTTATTGTTGGCAGTCAATTTAAATCTTAAAAGTCGATTCGGAGACTGGCTCTATCCTAACCTAAATCTAACCTACTTTAACCTAGCGATCTATGGAGACAAAAATTTTAGCTACCTAGAACAAGTTCTGATAGCTCAGAAAGGGTCTGGTCATGAGTTCAAATCACCATGAGAATGACCACCAGAATGTTGACTTCTTCCAATTTAAAGTGATTGTTATCTAAGTGAAATTTTATTGACAAAGGTGTAACAAAATTGCTTTAAATTATCTTTCAGAGTTAAAAGTAATAAATGTGTAAAAGACGATGTAAAACTTACTGTTGAGTAGTAGCTTCCTCCGTGGTGGGTCTTTGTCTCCGGATAGTAACATACTCCGGTTTAACTTCACGTCTCGAAGACAGGTCTACGGCGTTAGATGACTCTGATATAGTAACAAGGGGCTCCTGCCGTTCAAACAGTGCGTTTCTGTAATAAAAAAAGATGTTTATAATGAAATTTTATGGTGAATTTTGATTGGTTGCCTAACTGCAGTAAGTGCAATTGCTGTGCTGATAGAAGAGTGTGAGTCGTGAGTTAGGTAAAGTGTTATTGGCTTTTTCTGGTATAAAATTCTCTGCAACAGTTTACATTCTGCAATTTTTTTCTGGTACACGATAACAGGTCCATTCTTTATTACAAAGGAACGAATTAATTCTTTGGTGAAATTTGTGAGTAAAAACAACTTAGCGTAGCAATACGCATCTTCGTCAATATTTTAGAAATCCCACGAAACTAAGCGCTTATTGTTATTAGTCTCCGATAAATGCACGCTGATTTCAAAAATTCATCCTAAAGAAATACTTATTCAATGAAATTTTAAAGCAAGTAGTAACTATGCTACTTATTCCTAGTGGTTCATCCAGGATGTTCAATTTTTCCGATCAAAAATCACTGAAGAAATCTGTTTAAAAAACATACCTTGAAGCGGTATCATCAGCTGTGTCCGAAGTTCCTGCAGTATTGGGGCGTCCTCTCCTAATGTTGACGTATTGCAGTGTCTTTGCTGTCGTTGCTACGTTTTGCGTGTTCTCCACAGTCTTGGCCCTGAAGGTCTGCTTCACATTGACATCTTCATCTTCTTCATAATCTTCCTCACTGTCATCAGTATCAGGAATGGCAGTTGTTGTAGTGGATCCTCGTTGGCGGTTGATTGTGACGTATCTAAGTGGAGAATATTGAAGGTCAATAATGAGTGTAAGAAAGCGTCGTCAGATTAGTAGTAAATCAAGAGTACTCGAATTCGAATCCTGACAATTACACTATCGATGTGAATCCACTCCTAATACAGGCTATTTAGCTTAACTGGAGGGGTTAGCGGGAATATAATTAATTTCGGTTTCTTCTAAAGTGAGATCTTTCTATCACATATACAAAAAGTTATGCCTCTTTCCCAATAGCTGAGACTACTATGTTTCCATTGCTACTATACTGGTATTCACCTTTCACTTCTACCACTTTCATATTCGTTTTCTTGCATGCTCATCGGTTGCTATACATTATTAGATACTTCGATGTATCTACAAATATACAAGAATCAATATTTTGTTTGTATTTTATGCGTTGCCGTTATCCAAATCGAAGTGTTTACCTATACAAATATTTACACTGAACAGGAATCGAATACGCAGCCTTTGACGTAGCAGTCGAACACTCTACCATTAAGCCAATATTGTTCATATAAAAAGTAAGACTTACTGTGGCCGATCTCTCCTGACAGCTGTCTCCTTATCACTAGACGCCTCTATCCCAGCGTTCTGTGGTCCCCGGCGATTGTTCTGTCCACTTTTCACACTCTGGGTTAGAGTCTCAATAAGGTTACTGCCGGTATTTCTGTGGAGTACAATAATATATTTTTAACTGAACACTCCATTCGAGGGGCCCATCTTTAAACCGTAGGTGGCCCAGGGTCATTGGGGTGCGAGGGAAATACCTTTTGTGTAACCTTAAATTAAATTAAATTAAATTAAAAAGCCTTTATTGCTGTTCTTAGTTTTACAAATTATATCTAATTACTTGACATGCCAAAACTTAAATACTACGTTCCTTATGGAATTAAATTAAATATCGGCAAACGGTGGTTGTGGTATCGCAGCTTGTCCTTCGACAAAGGCCTCCTCTAAAGATTTCCGCTGAGGCCTTTGTGTAACCTTACCCCCCAGTAATTAAGACCCGAGACTGTGTGCGGTTATAGTCGGTTCGAATCTGACGTAACCAACCGATGGCCAACGGGATGATATATTCCCGGGGGTTCCGCACGATATATAAAGGGCACCTATGGAATCGAATAATAATACACTTGACGAGATATAGGCGTTAATATAATCCTGCCTACCCTTCCGAAGATACACAGGATAGCCGTTCGTTACTTACTTATTCCTTCCACGGGTCCTCTCCAGCACTTTCTGGTACAGCACTTTGTTGAAGGAGGACGGTGTGGTGGTGATCACTCCACCGGTGCTCGATGATGACTCGCCGAGGTGGAGCTGCTTCTCCAGCTGTTCAATACCACCTGAGAACAGGGAAAGCAAAGGTTTTGGTCTTTGTCCCTGATGACATGGAGATTGATCTTGTATTGGAAATTGTGGCCTGCATAGGTGCAAATTCTGGATTATACCTGGGTAGAGGTTACCATTCTAGGTGCATCCCTTGGGAATGGTGACCACTACTTTTAGGATTTACCATCAGGCGGGGTGCAGTCAATCTGGCGGACTTAATATAAAAAAATATATTTTAGTTTCTTGCCTAATCGGGCAAGCCGTTTCAGAGATTACCCACATCTTTGAAACAGACAATCGATAATTTTATAATTGCCTATAAATTATACTTAAATGCATTTATTTTAAACCTGTTAATACTTAAATATTTACATACTTATTTTTAATTGCTAGCTTTATTCAATGATAGCTTGAAGTGTTCATGAATTTTGCCAATATTATCCCATAATATAGTGAAGAAGTGATTCACTAACCAACTTTCCTGATCAGGTCGATGAGCTCTTTGATAACTTTGGGGTCTTCCGAGTCTTCATCGTTGTTCTCCTCCTCATAATCCTCTTCAGCCTGTAAGGAACAACATAATAAGTAAATATTACAGAGAATCTGCTAACATGGATAAAATTATGTATGCTTGCAGGTATTTTATGCGCTGGGGTGGAGAGTGCTCCCTTCCCTTTTCCGGATCAAGAAAAGACACAGTGGTTTTCACACCCAAGAGGCCATCTCGAAACCCAACCTGGTCCTGGGTCAGCCAACATGCGAGGAAAATGCCTTACGGGCCAAGTTTATACCCTGGTGTCTAAAGACCCACGACGGCGTGCAGTTTTAGTCGGTACAAGTCCAACAATATGCGGGGGTATTTTATGCGCTGTCTATTTTTATGGGTATTTATCAAATCGAATAACAACTTGTTGTTTACTCAGTTGTGTGAAGATAGTACAATTATTGGATTCGGTAGATGGCGCTGCCAATGGTTTTATAAGATTTTGGGTTGCGAAATTTTCTAATCAAAGCCGAGCTCAAACTGTGGAATGATCTCCATACTGTAGTTTTACCAAGCAACCACAATATGAGGTTCTTTAAGAAGGGCATTAAAAGGTGATTACATGGTAAGCAGCACGAGTGTGACGCCCCTGGTGTTGCACACGTCCATAGGTCACGGTAACTGCTTACCATCAGGCAGGCAGTGTACTTAATTGCCATCTAGGTAGTATAAAAATATCTCACCCTTGGTTTAGGAGTCGTGGTCGTACTAGTAGTGGTGGTCCTGAACAGTACGGAGTTCTTGGTGCTGAGGAACGCCTTCCTGGTGGTGGGAGCTGCCGTGGTGGTTGTGGTTGTGGTTGTGGTGGTGGGTTGTCTGACTGTCGTCGCTTTGGTGGTCGCAGCAGGCTTTTTGCAGAGCACGTTGCGGGCAAAGTCGCACGAGTCTGCCGCCTTGTTGAAATAGAGACCTAGGGACAGGTTGGATTGTGTTTTAAAAATGGAAAATCAATGATAATAATTAATAAATAAGTCGATAATAATAAATAAATAATCGAATAAGGTGCTACCTAGAGTCCAACTGATAAACACAGAATAATTTTAAAACAGGTTCAATAATATAAAGTTAGTTGTTTTGGATAAAATGGAAAAGAAAATGAGTACATCAGCACTAATTTCAACCGGCTCGAAAGACCCATGAGAAAATATGATAAATTGATAATAATTTTATTGCAATTTTTTATACACGTGAAAATTTGTTATAAAAGACAAAACCGTATGAATTCATTCACAAACTAAAATAAGTGAAGTGAGGTAGCAAAAATTTTTTCTCAATATGTAATCTTATTTGATTTATTTATATTGAGAGAACTTTTATAACGTGATGCAGCATCGGTAGTTCTAAGAAAGTTCGGCCAGGAAAACTAGACAGAGTTGCATGTAAATATAGAACGTCAATAGATGGCGTTGGTTGTATGCGGTGTATCACAACTATATAAAACTACAATATTAATAAGACAAGTTCCTTTACCAGAAGGACAAGTGAACTGGTGTGCGACGATGCCGAGGTTGGAAGGCCCAGAGTCCAAACACCAGAAGTACTTCTTACAATCACGTGGGTGCGGGAAGAAACCTTCGTCAACGCATTTGAAGTCTGCGAACAAATTATTTAAGATTAGTTTTAATTGCTTTTTTAATACCATAACATATAACATAACATAAACTCAAGCCTATATCCCCAAAGGGGTAAACAGAGGTGCTAGCACCCACATTTCGCCAGTTATTGCCATTAACCGGGCACTTATAAACCTGCGATAAATACACAAATAACTTCGAAAAGTCATTGGTGTGTGCCATGGTGAACCTGGGATCGAACCCGAGACCGAACCTGTGTTTCCGGAAAGTTATAACCTGGGAGTCTTTAAGTCAAGAGCGAATAGGTTGCTACTAGGCAAGCGTGCTCCATCGTCGACCACATCATCAGTTACCATCAGGTGAAATTGTGGTCAAACTTGGGCCCATAGACTATAAAAAAGGGGAAGCATATAGGCGTACGCATATGAGTATAATGATTGATAGGAGCAAAGATAATGATAACTATCATGATAGTTGTCATGGTCTTTGATCTTTGGTAGGTGTACCTGCTCCAGGGTCGGGCGTGGTGGGCGGCTCCGGCGTGTTAATGCTCCAGGCGGGCGTCGTGCTCGTGAGGCGGTTGCTGCAACAATACGTTAATTTATAGCTACAAGTTATTGGTCACATCTATATGACTTAACCTCGCCTGATGGTAAGTTAAAAGTAAAGTCTCAAAATGGGGGTCACCACATACACCGATAGCGCTTCAATAGTAACCCTCAACTTGTGAACACGTGCGCTGGTGAAGAATTCCAAGTCTTTATGGGGCGGAAAAAAGAAGCACCGAACCGCTTGGTTCTTGATGCTATTCTTTGCACTGATACCTCAGCCTGGCAGCCTGGCACGTATAGTGCTGTATGGAGTTATGTTATAGGTACCTATGTACGGTGAACCATTCTGAACACAGTTTTTTTTTAAATTCTCGTCTATTTATCTGTTTGTATATTTGTTTGATGAGATTTTGATGTAGTTTTTTTTGTTTGAAAGATTTTAGTGAAACCTAAAATCTTGTTTGACAACAATTTTGGTTAAAAGAGTTAAAGCCAAAGTCAAAAAAGTTTTGAAGTCTCCTATATAAAAAAAAACCGGAGATAATAGTCAAAAATCTAAATGTCTATCTAACTACAAGTTTACCTGGGTGCGTTAGCGGTGGTGGGTTTCCTGGTGGTAGTGGTAGTGGTGGTGGTTGTGGAGGGGGTGGTCTTGGGTCGAGTCTTCCTCCTGTTGCTGGGCCGGGTCACGGTCGTCCGGGTAGTCTGGGCTACTGAGTTTATGGTAGAGCTGGGGACGGAGAGAAGAGGAGTTTGAGTGAGAAAGAAACTGGCATTTTTACTAGTTTATGTAGGTACCTATTTGTGAATCTCGAAAGTGTGTGTACGAATTTTTTTTTATCGTTATATACCTCATAACAATTACATCTAACCCTGAGACTAATAGGATTTAATAGGAACCCATATATGTCCCACTGCTGGGCACGGGTCTCCTCTCCTCTAACAAGAGAGCTGAGAGGGTTTAGTTAGACCTTAATCCACACACGCTGGCCTAATGCGGGTTGGTGGATCGGACATGTCCTTAGAATTTCTTCTAGGACATGTGGATTTCCTCACGATGTTTTCCTTCACCGTCAGCAGATGGTAAATCATGTGATTAGCACATATGAATTCCACAAAGTGAAATTCACATTGGTGCTGTCCGGCCGGATTCAAACTCGATACCTCTGAGTAGAATCCGCGTCCTTATCCATTCAGCTACTATTGCATCTAATAGGATTAATTTAGCTTAATTTGCTAATAAATTTACACCGTAAAGAATGTTATGTGTCCATCGGCACTTTTCTTATCGTTTCTATTATAATGAAAATACACTTAGTTCATAATGTATTCTTCACGGGTAGCACTCAAGTGGGTACGAATAAAGACATTCTTTATTTTAAAATTGTGATGTGACTGCATCTATTGAAGAAACACACAACTCACCCAAGTTTAGAGTAGTAAGCCTCCTTGGCCGCCTCGATGAGGGGGTACGGCTTTCCATGGCAAGTGCCGCGGAAATCATCGTTGTCGATCGACCAGAACATTATACCTGAGGAAAACAATACATTGAATATATTTGGTATCTTCTGTCCTTATTATATTAATTTCTAATCTAGATGTTATATGATTGAATTCCATGAAATAATATACAAATATTTATAAAAATACCAATGTATAAAAAATCATATAGGCACCTTCGGCATTATCATCATATGATTAGATGTGGGAAGGTGCCTATATGACATATTATACATTGTTTCCGGTTGTATACATGGTCCGGTTATATACTTTCACTTCGGAGCCTGGGGCCAGCTTACTTCTCTTTCTTTATTTTCGCCTATACCTACGGCTTTTATGGGAGCGACTGCCCAACCTTAGACCTCAAGGCGAGGTGCCAGACCCTGGTTGGTCAATCAGTAGGTGATCTGAAGAGCCCCAAAAACACTAGGGGAAACAGAATTTGAGTGTGTAAGAGACACACTCACATCCTGTTTCCTCTAAAGGTTACCACTTGAAAATACCTAACCAAAGAGTATTGAAAATTCGATTTTAAATAATAATTTATATTCTGGTATCATTAAGGTTCATCATTATTCTTTTTATAGCCTTTTTGTGAGCAAAAGGTACAATCCTAATGGCAGTACAAACCTCCAAGTTTATTTTCAGCAACATATTCAGCCTTCTTCTTCACGATGTCCTCGTCATCATACCCGACCCACTGGTTTCCCTTGAATGCGACAGGGCCCATCGCCGCGGCGTTCGGGTGCATCACCGTCCAGGGGAGGTCCTCTTTCTCTTCATCATACTCTTCGGAGTCTTCGTCCGAACTTGGACTGCGTTTCTTGGTTTTCGGTTTTAAAGCTTCACAGATCTGAGAACAGGGGGTTTCGAGTTGTTGGTTAAGTTAATAATTATGTCGTGATATAAAAA
Organism: Lithosia quadra; assembly: GCA_963576445.1. NCBI lineage: Eukaryota > Metazoa > Arthropoda > Insecta > Lepidoptera > Erebidae > Lithosia > Lithosia quadra. Next base: position 1,785,726 of record OY754883.1, read on the forward strand.
AATGGTATGGGTTTGAAATACAATGACGGTTTTGGTTGAGCTGATTTTGATGTGGTTTTCAGAAAATATTTTTCTGAAAATCACATCAAAATTTTACATTATGAAAGAGTAAAAAGTCGATTTAAAAAAAGGGTGACTGCAGGTCTATTTTTCCCTTAAAAATATTTCTGATAGAGTACTATAATGTTTGCAAACTCATTACCTTTTTTTGGTATTCCAATGGTATTATAATGTCGTATTCGAGTACCTATATTGCATATAGGTACCTATTTCAAACAGATATAATTTTGGTAGTGGAATATTACGACTACAAAAGAAAGTAAGTATTGGAGATTGAGTAAATTTCTCACCTCATAATAAGCTAAGTAGCCTTTCTCCCTGGTAGCGTCTCCTTGCTCGCCGGGTCCATCGGCAGGGGAGCCGAGTTCTACTGCGTCCGGGTTGAACAGGGTGTAGGAGCGACCGTACGTGGGTATACCCAGCACCAGCTTGTCAGCGTCTGCTCCTTGCTCCAGGTAGAATTTGATCGTATAGTCCTGAAAGAGAGAAGTAAGTTGTATATTTTAAGATCATTTTTTAACCCCCGACGGAAACCCGAACGGGGTGTTATAAGTTTGACGTGTGTATTGTAAAGGAAATTCTTGTTAGAACGTGCGACCGCTTTTTGCAAATCTGATGTTTTACCTACTAGACTACTGCAGTTTATATAGATTATGTTATTGTATCCCGTGAATTCATAGTTGTCGAGTTTTCACACAGTTCAGTTTTTTTTACACAGGTTCATCACAGAAATGGAAATAAAAAATAAATGCCGTATCCATTCAGCCGTTTTCGAGTGATTAAGTAGCAAACAAGCTCAAAAACAAGAATAAAAAACGTATAGGTAGTTATCATGGTATTTGGTACAGGTAAGCTTTTAGACTGCTAGACTTTTATAAAAGCTTAATCTATTTGGACTAATATCATTAGTTGTTGTGGATTTTTAAATTTCAAAATATTGTGTCGTATTTTGCAAACCACATATTTACAAAACGGTGTATAACTATTGCAGGTAGTTTCATATTAGTTAAGTACCTTATTAGGTACATATTAAGCTCGAGGTATTCTGTCCACTCAGATTACGCAATTTGCATGACGATATTTTATACTAATTGGTTAGAATATTAAGAGGACTTGCGAAACAGGTTCATTAATTCCACATTAAATTTTACTATTCCAAGTCCATTTGCTATTTATTTATAGATGGTGATAAAATGTGAACGTAGACCTGTACCGCGGTACGACAAGTACTAGAGGTATAAAGATTGTAAAATATATAGGTACTTAACTTCTCGTATAAAGATCCCTGCGTTATAAGCTATTGGTTTCTACACCGAAGGAATACCCCGATAGCACGGTTGCCGCTCCAAGACCAAGCTGATCGATCACCTTAACGTGGTCACTGCATGCTTTTAGCCACGAAAATCACACAATACAGGTGTAATGTTTTGTTCATAGCTAGCAATGTGGTACGAAAAGTGTTGGTTACACAGCATTAGGGTACGACTACGGTGTTGGTTACTAACGTACTAATATAGGTAAGTAGACATACGAGTGATTCTATAACGTGGTGCGCACACTGGGCGACAGGCGACAGCGACACCTCGGCGTCTAGACGCGACGACAGGCCGAGAATTTCATACATTTTGTTCTAAGTTCTGCACACTTGGCGTCAGAAATGCCGAGTCGCGACGACAGGCTAGGGGATTCACCTTAGCCTGTCGTCGTTCCGTTTCCGTTACATAATTTAGATTTACATAACCCTAAAAACGCATAAAAAAAATAAATATTTACTTACAATATTAAGTTCGCTATCGACGCTATATTCGTTAGGCTCTTCGTACGGGTAAAGAGGTGCGTGGTGGTTGACTGCAGGCTCGAACGCGGAGTGGTAATCGTAAGTCAACAGGTTCATCCAGTCCAGGTATCTGGAACAGAGAAATGAGAATTAAACACTTTGCCTCTGTTACTACCGGGTTCTTTAGGCGGGGCGTGAAAAGGCATCTGTCTAGGCCGTCAAGGTAGGGACCGCCATTTTGGGACGAATGGTGTCTGGAATGGCCGCCCGTACCCTCTGGACTTTACCCTAGCTTCTTACCATCCAGCGGGGTTAAGTCAATTGACGGACTAAATATATAAAAAAAAAAACAATCACGTGTTACACCCTTAGTGTTGCACACGTTCATAGGCCACGGTGACCGCTTCCCATCAGATGGGCCGTGTGCTCAAATTTCCCCCAGGTAAGTATAAGTATATAAGTACAAAAAAGTAAAATACATTATTAAAATTGAAACCATTATGAAAAAAATGTACTCTATGGAAAAACATTACCCTCGTTTCTTCGGCAGTCGGGTAAAAGGAGGCTTTAATTCAGCTTGCAAGATTTGGCCTTTACAAATAAACTATGTAACATACAAACTTTACAACTTTAATACGAGCTTGTAATAATGCCGTAAATTAATAAATAATTAGTAAATGCAAATTATTCTCTGAAGATTTCACCTTCATTTCGCATTAACTCCATGTAATAGAGGGTGATCCTATTGATGTCAACAGGATACTATCTGACGCCAGGTTAGGTCCAAATAAGCCCAATAAAAACTTGACTAACGATATGGTAAACGGATGTCTCAACGGCTGGCGAAATGGAAATCAGTCAGAGGAGTCTCAAGGTTGAATCTTGCACTTCTACGACATGGCACGTTGCCCCACCCACGGATCGAATCCAAAATCTCATCACTGATAGCTATAAAAAACTTAAGTTACTAGACTATGGGCGGCCTTGCAGTTGAAAGGTCCCGGGATCAAATCCTATCCGCCATTACACGTGAACGTGAAACTACGCGCAGTAAAGCGTGGAAGGTTTAATGGTAATACTAGTACAAACTCATTTAATTTAAAAAAAAATGCAGAGCTTTAGGATTATTTTGCGTGTGTACCTAGAACCTACTTATAAACTCCTAGCTTACCAGTGATTTCGTAAAAATTCGAAAAATTTCGAACATCTAGGTCGGTAGCTTAGTTGGTCAGAGCATTACCCCTGTAAGAGACTGGACACGGTTTATAGTCCCGTCCTGGATGATCACTTTTTCCGATCAAAAATTATTAAGAATTTCGTAATATCTACTTAAATCTTTTTATCTTTAAGTTTAATATCTTGTAGGTAGAAATATCTTATATGGTTCACCTTGAACTTTGTGACCAATACTAGTTTGAAACAGTGGTAGGTAGGTATGCTGGACGGCATATTTTATTTATGACCAGTTCACCGACTCCCGCCTGCCACTTATGGCAATATTTTCATAATTATCAGGCTAAGATTTTCGACAGCGAATACAAAATTTACAAGGATTATATTGAGATAGATATTACAAGTTTAGATCTAAAAGCAATGGATGAAATCAAATCAAATCCATCTTTATTTTCTAAATTGGTTTGGGAGCAAAATTATACAACAAATATAATTATAGTCGCAACAATTGAATAATAATAAAAAACGTCAAGTGATTAAGCTACTTTGATACTTAAGTTAATTTCAGCGATTAAGAGAACGTCAATTAATAAAAGCCCATTTATGTCACACGGCTGGGCACGTGTCTCCTCTCCTCTAACAAGAGAGCTGAGAGGGTTTAGACCTTAATCCACACACGCTGGCCTAATGCGGGTTGGTGGATCGGATATGTCCTTAGAATTTCTTCTAGGACATGTGGGGTTTCCTCACGATGTTTTTCTTTAACCGTCAGCAGATGGTAAGTCGTGTGATTAGAACATAATTATAAATTTCACAGAATGAAATTCACATTGGTATTGTCCGGCCGGATTCGAACTCCACATCTCTGAGTAGAGGCCGCGTCCTTATCCTTGGAATACAATTGAATGTCAATTAATGATACTGAATATGATAATAATAATGGCCCTCTGAAACACGGAGTGGTCTCAATGTATCAAGAATGGTCTCATCTTAAAACTGACCTTACTAATATAGATACATATTGGTATCTATTGATGGCCCTCATTCCCAAGACCTCACCTTTAACTTTCCATCAGGCGAATGGCCTCGTTGCTAACAGCGATTTATTCTAGACAGCATTATTAAGATGGACTTGAGAGTTATAATCATTATACAACGATTTAGGAAGTGTGTAGGAAGCATCGCTTTTTTGTGTTCTATAGTACCTACATATGCGTTTCGACATCTCATTTTGTAGATTCATCTAGAGGCTAGTTAACATATTATTTAACTAGTAGATAATCTATTGTGTTCTTGGGAGCTTTTGTAACAAGGCAGAGGCAGGAACCAGAGCGTTGAAGGACGTAGTTGAGGGAAACTAAGGCTTAGCACATCACATTGTGTTTCGATTATGTGGGGCGGCCATCATTGTTTTATTGCTTGGGATATTATAAACGCATTAGCATTATATTTGTAACAGAACAAGAAATAATTAAGCGAATGATACTTAGAATCTATTTTGTGAGGAAGTGTTGTGTTAAACTGTGTTGTGTAAAAACTTTTAAAAGATCCCTATGAGTAAAATATATTTGTCTGTTTTTCCATCTGTTTGTCCCGGGTAGTCTTGGATTGATTGGTCCGATCTCCACAAGAGTTTTACTGTAGATAATTGGTAGTTATAAGTTATGGTAAATAAATAAATAAAATAAATAAATAAATGTTATAAATTGCAAACAGCAGGGTTTCGCTAGAAAGAAAATTAGATCGAAATCTACGCGGACGAAGTCACGGGCACAACTAGTGCATAATAGCTTATCTTATAATTAGATAGGCCTGCGTTTGTGAATTTCGATAGCGTGATGCAGGACTTTCAGTTTAAAGTAGTTCAGTCTGTATCCAGGCGTATTTACAGTATATTATATCACCTCAATGTCTAGACATTAATATTTAGGTTCGCCGAAAGTGGGCGCTTCAATAACGAGGCTAATTGACAGCAATGAGAATTTTAATTATCCGAAGTGTAATACCGATAATAAGGATTATGTAACATTTGGCGCCCGAAGTTGACCCGATGTTTATGCATAGAGATTGGACGCCTGAAGCATATCCGCGTATTATAGGAAAGTAGACTAAAATTGGGGGGTGTTCTTCAAGAAGGGCCTTAGAAATTTCTTTCTCTGACATCTTCACGAAGAATGCTCGCCAGAAAACTCATTAGAGCGTTCAAAACGCTTATTAGAATGCTCGTTAAAATGCTCGCTAAAACGCTCTAGTTTATTTTTTATATTGGAATTCGCAAGAATATTGGTAAGACGGCAGGGTTGCTTCCGTTAGACAGTAAGAAAAGCTTCCAGTTTAAGTAAAAAACTAACTTTCCAAGGTCACGATGCTATCTCATGGTCACCGTACTCGCAGTCTCTATTGTATACTCACAGAATTAATCAGATGCATTGTACATTCAAATCAGTTGGCACTTACGAAATGCACTGTAAGTAACATTGGCCTATCGTGTAATATGTGATGCGAATGAAAGGTACTTGTTACTATCATCTCTTGTTCGACAAATGATTTTTGATGATTTTATAATCGGACCATTAAGTATAATTATTATTTTATAATTTACCATCTGTTGACGGTGAAAGAAAAACATCGTGAGGAAACCCGCATGTCCTAAAAAAAATTCTAAGGACATGTCCGATCCACCAATCCGCAATAAGCCAGCTGCGTGTGTGGATTAAGGTCTAAACTCTAAATCGTATATGGATTAAGGTCTACACCCTGTAGCTCTCTCGTTAGAGTAGAGGAGATCCGTGCCCAGCAGTGGGACATCAATGGATTGCTAACAGATAATCAAACAGTCAGCTATCAGAAGTACCAATACCTATTGCTTGGATTGAGAGGTATGCAATAAATGCTATTTTTTAAATGACCTACTTATTATCTCAACGACCTCTGTAGCATAGCGGTAGAGTGTTCCATTGCTAGTCAGAGGTCGCAGGTTCGATTCACGCACAGTGCAAATATTTGTGTGCATAAATATTTACATTGTTCTGGGTGTTTCTATGTAATACGTATGAATATATTTCCAAAAAAAGGCATTTCCCTCGCACCACTTCTGACCCGGGCCATTTTCAACTTTGAGATGATCGCCATGGGTTATGACGATGTCCCAGTCTTGCCCCCGAAATAACTTAAGAACATGCTTATATCATTACAATGGTAAACTTTAACATAAGCTTGCAACACCAACACTTGTTATATACTGTACATAACATGGTGATAAAGTCCGATAGTGGTTGTCAATGCTCATCGATATATTCCTAATACTATCATTAGCATTCCGATCACAATGGTGAGTGACATTCTTGTAGGCGTGATGAAGTTGGTGTCGTGGTTCACACACGTTATTCTATTTTACTACAATACAAGTACTTTTTAACGGAGTTTTTTTAAGGGGGAGTTTGTTACCTTAGAACTTTCGACTAGGTGTACAGATTTTGATGATTCTTTTTTTATTTGATAACTGACTTTTTATTAATATTGAATTCGTTTTTTTAGATAAGTGAATAAGTATTGTAGTTTAATTTATAGTCTATAAGTTCTAATTTATAGTCTTGTGACTTTTGAGGCGAAAAGAGAAACGGGAAAAGCAATAAATTTTCGTACGGTGAACGTGGAAAATTTTACTTTACTTAGCTCCCAACCAAACTGCTTCCAAACAGCAAACCGGTTACCTGAATCCCGCTGTTCTACTTTTTCTCTTAATTAGTCTTAACTATCTTGGTTTTTACGGGCGATACTGATGTTCACTGATCTCTTAACCTCGAGAGGAAAGTCTACATTATAGCCTCGTCTCAAAGTCGAAGTCAAAAATCATTAATTCTGTATAGTCCATTAAACGGCGTTTACGAAACGTCTAAAATTAAAAATATTTAAGACTAGATAAGCAAATGGACCACCAGTTCGAAACGCGGCCCTGTCTGTCAGCAGGTATACTTGTCCAGCTAGAGTCATTACACACGTTAAAATAAAAGGCGTGACATTAATAGATTTAAATCCGTCCTTTGAATCAATTGATCGACCGTGAAACTTGCGGATCAAGATTCCAAGCCATCTTAATAAGTGATTACTTACAACTTGTACCGACAAAATATATCATTAGATAGGTATGGGTGAGGCAATCCGACATTGAACTAGAAGTTAGGCAAGTGTACATGCACGGTGTATGTCGTATGTGGCAATGTATGTGACAATTAAGTATTTGCGATGTGGGCTCTTTGGCAATTGGTTCTGTATGTCACCTCTGCTAATGCATATTTTATGAGGTGTTAATTTTGCAATGGTAGTTTTTTTAAAGGTGTCTTGCGTTTGGATTTAATTAATTTGTTTGTTTTGATTAAATTGCTGTTGTTTTTTTACTTTCCTTTTTTTATATTACTAGTCAAATATATATTGATGTTATTATTTCCGTTAACCCAGCTATTAGCAGATTACTCACTCTGAAGATCTTATTGTGATTAAAAAAAAATAAGCTATCAAATTCAAACCCATCCCTATCAAGAAAGATCGATGGGGTGCCTTGAGAGAACCGGATCAAGACACATTCTCTCCAAGGTAAGAATTGGGGAAATGGCCGAAATGGCCTGCAAACATCGCGGGCAGACTATCCGTCCAGCCACCGGCATCCCCCCAGGAAATACTAATAACGCCATCCTTGTTTTAAAGTCGGTCCGAAAGCAAATCTATCGACATACCGACATCATTCGTTATTCCGAAGCCATCACTAATTTTGAAACAAGTTGTCAAACTAATCTTCCAGTTCAAATACAGATCAGATGGCTACCGCAGATGCCAACCTTGGCCGATAGATTACATTCTCTGAGGCGCAAGGTCTCATAGCGTAAATAAGATAAATATAGCATACATATTGGATAAATACGTTGTTGTTTTAACATTTTGGCAGTACATTCATCGTGCGTACTGCTAAAGAGTGGAATGCCCTACCTGAGTCTATATTTCCGGAAAGCTACAACCTGGAAGTCTTCGAGTCTAGAGTGAAAAGGTTACTTCTAGGCAAACGTGCTCCACCGTCGACCACATCATCACTTACCAACAGGTGAGATTGTGTTCAAAGCGAGCCTATTACCGATAAAAAAATTGTTTTGATTTGCATTCTATGGCACCTTTGCGCGATAGGTTTATGAGAAACTTGTTCAAGATTGAAATAAATCTTATTTATAAAATTGAATAACACGTAGGCGTCTTTTTATCATGGAAATAGGTTCCTATGGGTAAGGGGAACGGCATCGGAATTTCACGCGGGCGGAGCCCCGGGACTCCGCCCCGCCCGCAAAAACTAATCTTAATATATATAAATCTCGTGTCACAATGTTTGTCCTCAATGGACTCCTAAACCACTTAACCGATTATAATAAAATTCACACACCATGTGCAGTTCGATCCAACTTGAGAGATAGGATAGTTTTTGAAACGAATTTCGACATACACGCGGGCGGAGCCGCGGGCAACAGCTAGTATCTATATAAAAATGAAACACTGTTTCCGTTTGTCACTCCATAATATAAGAACGACTTTACCAATTAAAATAAACTTTTATAAAGTCTTCTAACAAATTAAAAAAATTATAGAAAAGAATTTAAAGAAAATTTAAGAAGAAATTAGCATGGAATTTTTTTTTGGAAAATTTAAAAAAAACGGTTATTTCAGTATTCAACACCAACATCTTAGAAGAAATTCTAAGGACATATCCGATTTACCAACGCGCATTAGGCCAGCGTGTGTGGATAAAGGCCTAAACCTTCTCAGCTCTCTCGTTAGAGAAGAGACCCGTGCCCAGCAGTGGGACATAAATGGGTTGCTATTATTTCAGTTTTACACACAGGCGGAGCTAATCAGTTATAAAAAAACGTACCTGTTCAAAGTCTTGACATCGAATCCTTTCTGTATGTATTCAATACCGGCAGGTACAGCCATCGTGAGGAGTAGCCTCGGTTTGCCGGTCTTCTCCGACTCCGTCTCGAACTCCTCCCTTAACTCCCTCACGAGCTTAGCGTAGTGCTCCCTGTCCTTGGGCTTCCCCCCGTCGCGGAAGGCAGGGTACTCCCAATCCAGGTCCAGACCATCGAAGCGGTTTTGCCTGAGGAACTGGAGACAAAGAGACAATTTAGAAAGAGTTTGTGTGCACATGTTGGGAGTGTTATGTTTACACCTTTATAGCATCAAAAGATACATGAAAATACGCCTGTTATTCCACAAGGGTTAGGCAGACGTAAATAAACACTTACATTTGACTAATATCTGTACATGGCTGTAAACTCTACAGATTCTACATCCCGCATAGGCGATGACCTGGTCCAGCGCACGAACCAGGTAATTACCTGGGATCTGTACTTCACGTGACCGGTGACATCGATAAGATTGTGACGTCAGGGCACGCGTAGTCGTTGTATGGGTCAATGGCGTGAGGTGACTGGTATCATTTGTGAACCCAAAATTCCGGTTAATCCGACCACTAATTTATGGACTTTACCTCAGTTTACCATCAGGCGGGGGTAGTCAATCGAATGGACTAAATACATAATATATAAAAAGGGTAAAACCCGGTTAATTTTATACGATGAAGAAAACACGTATAAATGGTTAAAGGTCTTTATCGTGTGAAAATGATGATGAAGAAATATTGAACAGTTCATATATTTAGTTCCGCGATTTCCCCAATAAAATATCTAATAACTAAGCTATTACATTTGAAACTAGAAAGTGTAGATCTCTCCTAATCTAATCTAAAGCAACATTATAGCCACAATGCTTATACTGCAGATTTTCCCAGATCTATCAGCCCATGGCAGCCGTTACAAAACGGAGTGAATTATTGTTACAGTAAGAAAATGTAATCACAACTTTATGTGACATAGAAAGTTGTCTATGATTTAGAATAGACATAAACACACATACATTTTTTTTACCGGAGGCAATGAGTTGTACCCTGAGTATAATATTACTGCAGCAATAATATTGCGTACTATATTACTTAATGAAGTCTTATAAAGCGTTTAAATGACTTCATCTCGCCTGATTACCAGCTAAACGTGAATTCTAAAGATTATTAAAGATGCCAGCAATGCTACAATAGTGAATAGTAGACCCGGGATTGTGGGCAGAAAAACCTGTGAGTTGGTAAGAATTTCAAGTCTTTAATAAGCGGTAAAGATAAGAGGTAATTAGTAGAGGTAGGACACGACAGTATCAAAATGAGCTGTCCGACTGAGGAAGTACCTCCGCCCTATAGAAAACCGCGGCCATAATAACCATCGTGTTGTGTTCCCGGCGATAAGTAGGGTAGCCAGAGCTCACTGTACCCCTCCTACCCTCACCCCTTCTTAGCCTTCGCACCTTTTCCTACTCCCACCCTTTCCCTTCAGGGTTGACGGTCTAAAGGAGTTCACTACTGAGGGTTTAAGAGGAATAAACCCTAAATAACGTAAAAGGTTACTTAGGTTCTAGAACTTTTGATTAAATGTTACAAACCTTGATTGCGTTCCTGACGAATTCCTTCCTCCTCTCCCGGGAAGCGACCATGGGAGAGAACCTAGAAGAGCCCTCGTTCCAGCCGCCAATTGCCAGTAATGTCTTGAGGTTCTTGTTGTATGTTTTCAGGCCGGTGAATTTCGCATACCCACCTGTTGGATTTAGAGTAAAGTTTGATAAATCAAATACTTTAAAGTTTTTTTTTCTTTAAACTATATAAGCACATACCGAAATTATTAGTCCCCTCTAGTTAAGTTAAACGGCTAATATTAGATGTAAGTTCATGTCGGTAATGTCAAGGCTACGCGAACCCAGGACCAATGAATGCAAATGTAGGACTGGTACATCATAGTACTACTAATCATATTATCGCGGTATTGGTTATAGCAACAAATTCTGTAAACATATTTTTGTAATAAGGTCACAATTTCACCCTGTTTCGTTATACTATTTAACTTAATTAGTAGAGCCTTGGGCAAAACACTTGATAATGTACTTAAAATGCACAGTTACAAGATCATAAAACTAATCACGAATTCAAAGGGCTCGCGTTATTAATTGATAAGACCTTTTACCGGTTGGTTTCCTAGTTTTGTAATGGGTCAGTTAATGCTTATAGCTGAACTTTATATGGCCAAGATTTTTGTCTCGAGATATATTACATAAAATATGAGGGTAACAATAATCATTTTCACATCTTACCTTTTTCAATATCCTGATATTTGTCAAAAGGCTTCAACGAGTTGTCTTTGGTGAAACCCCCGAAGGCATACACCAGATGCGTGCAGAGGTAGGGGTTGATGTTCTGGGGGTTGAAGCGCGCCGTGCCGGGCCGGTAGACCGACCAGTTGGTGTAGTAGCACACTACTCGGGGTTCACTTGATGATGCTGGAACAAGTAACATTATATTTATTAACTTTATCAAGAACCAAGCGTTTCTGTGCCTCTTTTCTTTGCCGCACCATAAAGACTTAGAATTCTTTACCAGCGCATGTGTTTCCTTGCTCCTAAAGTCCCGGGTTCTTTCAGCGGGGCGTGAAAAAGCATTTGATGAGGCCGTCAAGCCGAGGGTCACCACTGTAGCATGTATGCTGTGGTGACCCACGAGACTTTACTTTTAGCCTACCATCAGGCGAGGTGAAGTCATTTTGACATGTTCAATATAAAAAAACTCTATTTAAAAAATTACCGACCAGAAAATCGTACTTCTTAAACTCGAACTCGAACGATAAACGACCAACCTTCGTGGAAGCGGAGCCGCGGGTATTAGCTAGTATATTGTAAAAATCTTATATTATGGAATTCGGTATTGTGATGAAACTGCTAAAATGGCATCACCAATACAGTTTTATTCTGCACAGCGTAGAAAGCGCGGTACAATAAATATTTATTAGACTTTTTATGACTAACATAATGACTTATTTCTAAAAAGTCTAGATCTAAAACCAGTTCATAGCCATTCCTTCATTATTTTTAATTTTAATAGTGAAGAGTAACAATAAAATAGACAGTTAGGCTGTAATGTAAGCATCAAAACGTGTATAATTGGGCTTTATAGATATTAATGTGAAGTTTTGCATGTAAATAGCTTAGATATAAGCGTGGATATAAGCAATATTTTCATAGCTGGATCTTTATTAACTTCTATTCAATGGTCATAATATTATGCAATATATGACTGTTCACTCTTGCAAGATAAAAGCATACCGCTTGCTTGATGGTAAAGATTCAATATATACAATAGATGCAGTGTGTAAGAACCAGATTATAGGTACAGTCACTTTTTTATACCATTTAGGCAGCAGACATACGGCCCACCCGTAGGAAAACGGTCACCGTGGTCTATGGATGTGTGCAATACCAAAATACCAGGGGTGTCACACTCGCAGTGCTGACCCTGCAGGAGGTTGGGGGGGGGGGGGGGGTTGAAAAGTTGGGCGGGATAGGAGGGGTTGTGAGCTCTGGCTACCCTAATTATGGCCGCGGTCTTCTATAGGGCGGATGTATTACTCCAGTCGTAGTCGGACTGCTCAATTCGGACGGGAGATACCGCTGAGAATTCTTACCTCTGTTAAAAAATCTTGCTTGGATATTATATTTACTTTACTCGAACATACCACAGATTGCAATCAGTTCAATGCTCAGTTCTGAGTAATACAAGGAAAATGCTATCGGTTTATTGATGTTCGACACTACGGAGCGGTGTCAAAGCTTTCAGTCACAAAGATAAGTCGAGTAAGTGTCTGAATATGGGGAAAACCATTATACAATATTGTAATCTTCAATTTTATTATGCAAAATAAATTAAAACTTTTTCGTGCGGAAATCCCCACGACTCATTCACAATAAATCAAAATTTTGTACTTTACAGTTGTTAAGACCCAAAACCGCGTGTGTTTTTAGTCAGTTCCGTCAGTTCGATTCCAAATAACCGCGGACATCAAAAAAGGTATCACATGCACCCCCTGCATATGATTAAGGAACTTGAAGAAGAAAACGAAAAAAAAATACTAATCTTTGCGCACGTCTGCGTCCATACAAACATTGATTAACGGAAAGCGCTCTTAATAACATCTGTCATGGTATAGTTGTGCCACCCTGCGTCGTTCATGTAATCAGTGTAACTAACACGCCGGAAAATTGGCAGTTAATCCGCATTATCGATTACTATTCAACGGAGAATCTAGAAGGTAGCAGTCCAACTGGGGTAGTAGGTACCTACGCGATTCCCAAGTTGGGCAATATGTATTAGTATTTTGTTTCAGGAGTGTTGTGATTAATTGAATCAATACTAATAACAAAACTGAAGAATTCGTTAGTCAGAATGCGTCTGCGCAGAAAAACTCATTATGAATTATAACATTTAAAATGTACAATTACATTTAACAGCCATTATTACCATGTAAGACATTTAAAATAACACTTGCAATAGTCAGTGTCGCTACTCACTACTAGATGTCGTCACTGGTCTCGGGTTTAAAATAAGTATAGTTATTGTATTGTCGTTGCGAAATACAGTGAGTATTTTAATTATTTTATGAAAGATTCGTAAATTATATACATTGTTATAACTAATTATCCTATTCTTCACAGTATATAATAATATAATTGTATCCGTTTCCTTTCGTTCCAGTTTTCGTGGCCCGATGATGAAATACTGGAACTATATTATATTAAAAAAACTGTTTAAATGTATTATAGTTTTAGAAGTCTGTTTTTTTTTTCACACTGCTTTCTGTTTTGCCTGTATATCACAAAAATGGAAAAAAGGGTGGTCGTATACAATACGATAACTTTTTTTTCGCGCGCTATTCCCCATGGATACCACCCCTACATATTATGATGGGACTTGGGCCCCAATCATCTTAGTGGAGTCCCTGTACTGTACATAGTGTACATCCCATAATCGCGATGTTATCACATATCATATAAAAATAGAGACAAATATTTAAAACTGCCGGGGATAAGAAACCTGAGGAAATCGTCTTGTATTCCCACACCGGTAATTAGGGCAGACAGAGCTCACAACCCCCTCTCCCCATCTCCCCAATCCCCACCTCAAACCCGCTCTCCCAGACTCCTCAATACCCCTTCCCTCCAGGGTCGGCAGCGCGACTGTGACACATTTGATGTTGCACACGTCTATAGACCACGGTGACCGCTTCCCATAAGGTGGGCCGTATGCATGTCTGCCATCTAAGTATTATAAAAAAGACAAAAAGAACGTGCGGTTTTAGTCGGTTTGAGTTCTATATAAATAATATATGGCACGGAAGAGAAAAGGTATTTTCTTGTAAATAGAATTGGACACTGCCAAGACGGCACCTAAACTTCCAAGAGCTCTCTGCTGAGCTAACTATACAGATATAGGTAGGCTAGGACAGGTCCTAGAAAGCTGAGATTTAACATAAATATATGCTTAAGCTTGCATATGTGTAACCACAGATGCAAATGAATAATTCTAAGGTCATCGCTCCGCATCGCACTGCAGGCGGTGGGTGTACGTGGGACTAATGACGCATTGTCCTGAATGCATTGCGAGTCATGAACACAGCACTTTTGTTCACAAACCTGCCACTTAAAAACCAACCTTAATCTTTAAGAATAGAGTTCCTTTTACAGAGTTACATTTGAGTAGTAAACTTTGCTGTATCATTGGAATTTAAGCTTAAATGTATAGTTTATAAAGTTGGTTTTGGTTCAAATGTGTTATGATTAACATCCTTGGCCGTTTCGAGTATGATTTAGAGAAGCAAATAGTAAAAGATGATCTTGAAGTAGGAGTAATGTAGGCTCAAAGGATTGAAATTGATACTTTTGTTTTTTATATACAAATACTATTCGTAGGCGGCTGTCTCATTTATTTACTAACGTGAATAGATCGGCTTGGCATGGAAAAATATGATCTTATAGCTTAATAAAATCTGTATATAAAAATGAACCCCTATTTCCCTTGGTCACAGCATACGCGTGAATGGCTGGACCGATTTGGCTGAAAATTGATGGGGAGGTAACTTAGAACTAGGAGACGGGCATAGGATATTTTTTATCCTGTCACGGGGATGAAGTATGCCACGGGTGAAGCCACGGGGCACAACTAGTCTTATATAAAAGATTCTCGTGTCACAGTGTTTGTAACAAAACTTTGCCGAAACGGCTTGATCGATTAATAATTATGAAGTTTTTATATATTCAGTAGGTCTGAGATTAGGACTCAAACTATTTTGTATCCCGGAAATATTCCATTGGTGCAGGCACACAGATCAATATTTCATGCGAGTAATCTGTATTATATAAGAAAATTTTTTGTGTTATTTTTTTGTATTTGTAGAATCACTGGATGTTTTAACGAAATAAAATTAATAAAATATATTTACCAGGAGTTCCTAATGTGATGACTGCTAACAGCACTGATAGCCATATTGTGACGTCCTGTAACAAAATACAAAAACAAATTAAAATACACATCTTTCACGTATATTGTTATGTCGCAATACAAAACTTCAAATACAAAATATTTGAGTCTGTATTTTATAGTAAAATGAACCTGAATTAATTCTAGGAACTAACATACAAAGCATACGTTTTCCTTACAATCACAAAACGCAGAAATACAGTCCCATTGTGCATTGTCTATGTATTGTTTCAAATGAACTAAAAAGATGCGCATGCGCCGGCAGCGCGTTGATGTCTTTTGTATGGCGGTTTAATTAGCATATTAAGTGCGGCTGTCAGAGTGAATGTAGAAAGGTTATTGTCAGCTAATGAGAGGTATTCATTTCGTATAATTGAAGTGACAGGTGAGCATTGATAGGCATGATGTTAAGCGGTTACCGTCGCTAATGAACGGTTGAACATGTGAAATGGATAGGTACCAGGGCAGTAGGTGTGACGTAACGTAATTTCCTGATTGACTGTGGAAGCATTCGGTAATTCCCTATACCATTACCAGAGTAATTTTAAATATAATATGGATTCAATGCGATTTAATAAATACCAACAAATTATACATAGAAATACCGATACCAGCTTAAATATACATAAATTTTATTTTTATTTTTTTTTAAACTTCATGCACATGATTATGTACACACAGGTGGATTTAATTCCATAGGCATTCTCTACCAGTCAACCTTATAGGAGGTAGGATAGGACCATTAATCTTACATATAAACATTTGTTGTCATTGATAGATGTTATAAACCAATAAACTAGATCAATAACACTTCAAAATGCAACACACGTAACACACCTATTTAAGTAAAGTAGGTGTATACCCGTTACTGTAACGCACACGTTACAGTTCCCGTTACGAGGACAATGGGAACATAACTGTTTGCGTTATGAATATTCATATACGTTTGGTTTTGTTGGACCGCGTCTGGTGGTCTTCCTGTCGGAAGTTATGATGTGTTCTGTAACGGGAGACTTCCGTAACATTTAGATGTAGGTAGGTATTTAGGTGGGGGCCTTATATGGGTCATGTCCTTAAATACCAAAATATATATTTTTTTAAGGAACTAGGTAGGTATTTAGGTGGGGCTTATGGGAGGGGAAGATGAGTAAGTTATACAGATCGAGGCCCTAAATACAGTACAATATACTATTTGTTTTTTTTTTCAAGTTTTCTTCACACACCAAAAGTTTATGTCTTAAGCTTCGTACTCAAACTACATTCGTAAAGTTTATGTCTTAAGCTTCGTACTCAAACTACATTCGTAGATGCTATTTATAAATATTATAAGATTGTAAACAAACTGTATCTGTACATTGCAGATATTTTTTTTTTTGTTTCTGTTTGTTTGCAATGGATCCAAAAACTACTGAACGGATTTTGATGCGATTTTTTCTATTAGAAAGGCATTAGCCACCTAAGTGGTATAAATAAAGTGTGAAAATAAATTTCATTTTTTAAACTTTTTTAACCACTGTATCTATGGCACCAAGCGCCCTATTAATATTTTTTACTCATAATAAAAACATCGTTCCAACCGTTGTCTATGCTATTATTTTCACGTAACCCCTTTCAAAATTCCTGTAACAGAGGCCATAGACAATCGATTATCCACACGTGTGTTACGACCTAACGGTTATCGTTGGGTAACCGCGAGTAACCGTGGAGATTGACGCAACGTCGCGTTGGGCACTGGTGACCATTAGATAATGGGGTTATATGCGCCGTGAATTGAGGTGCTGTTTTTGAGTTCATTTGGGTGCATCCAAGATCTTTGGGAATCAAACTAATCACACCTAATAGCTGATGTACCTTCTGATTAACAGGCAAGGCTCTAGTGAAAGTTTTCAAAGTTCCAACTAACCAGAGTTCATTGGAGGGGTTCTGTGGTATCAGCGGAGAGACCAAAGGCTTAAGTTATCATCACCGACTTGTGTGGGCATAGTATTGACGTGGCGGTCAGGGAGATCTAGTGAAACGGCTAACTGCTAGCCACCAGCAGGTTCCCAAACCTAGGGTCTACTTTAGGGCGGTAGTGGGCGTGTGACGCCATTGGTACACACGTCCATAGGCCATGTCTGAACTAGGGCAATCATTTTTCTATACATATTGGAAGAATTTAATCAGTTTTTGTAAACTCTAAGTCAAAAATCAGTTATTCTGTATAGATGATTAAACGGAACTTACAAAACGTCAACATAAAAAATATTTAAGATTAGATAAGCAAATGGACCACCAGTTCGAAACGCGGCCCAGACTTGAGAAGACTCCGGTAATCAGCGGGCTGTTTTTTTTTTGGGGTACAATCATTTTCTTAATCTATACATTTATTGGTTTGAGTAACATAGCTAAGCAAGCAGTTCATTTCCAACCTTGTTTATCTTCTAAATAATCTTGAACTGATGCTGAGGGCCTTACGAAACAGTATCACCTCGGAATCAAACCGGGAACACCATAACAAACAGACGCACTTCTGATCAAAGAAACAACCACGCAATTTCTCAACCTATAAGCACGTATAATTACAGTCAGATCGCTACCTACAATTCGCCACAAACCGATAGCGCTACGGTGGATTAAGGTCAGAAACCTCACGATC
Organism: Lithosia quadra; assembly: GCA_963576445.1. Taxonomy (NCBI): domain Eukaryota; kingdom Metazoa; phylum Arthropoda; class Insecta; order Lepidoptera; family Erebidae; genus Lithosia; species Lithosia quadra. Next base: position 1,803,816 of record OY754883.1, read on the forward strand.
TTCAAATCAAAGGCTTCGCTTTTGAGGTTTTGTTACCTCAAAGTGTTATATCATAGGTCAATTGATGGTCTTTTAGTATATAATGAGAGATAATTATGTACACAAAGAATGTGTATCGATACGTCTGGTCTAGGTATTGTGTGATAGAACATTTTAATATTATTGTTAGTATACGTAATAGTAATACTAAATGCTTCAATAGCTTAGTGATTAAAAGTCGGATCGAGAGTTCACGGGTTTGAATCCTGACCATTACAATGTAGACGTAAAACACTCCTTAAAAATTTCAGTTATTAATCTTTTAGGAAAAAAATACATTATACTAATGTAACGGGTGTATGGAGCCCTAACTAGACCTTAAGGGCTCGATCCAACCTCACTTCCTAGCCAGTCCTCTCAAGCTTGATAGGTAAGACGGCATTCGCTCCCGTAAACGCCTAAATAAACAAAATTATGGCAAGGTTGCCCTAATTTGGTTCTCTTTTAGGTATAGCTGTAGGAGAGAAGATCCGAGTTCCGACATTTACCTTTCAATGAGTGAGACGCGACCAAGTGAGCCAAACAACAAGACTCTGGCGCTAGCTTTTCTCTCGGGATTGGGACATCAGACGGCAGTCGCTCTCGGAAAAGCCAACATACCAATCAGAAACTATAAACTGACCACGAACTCCAAAGAAAACCTTTAGACACAACTGGGAAATCGCTATAAGAATGGCGAAGTGGTCATAAGGTAGGTCCGTGTGCTTGTCAGGCATCTAGGTACTGGGTGCGGGCCGGAACCTCCACGTGGTGCACCTGGGCAACGGAGGCGAGCAGCGCCTCCCACTCGCCACGGGAGACGCTGCTGCCTGCGGCCAATCCGGCCGGGGTGGGAGTGGCCCTCTAGAGGGCTGCTCCGAGGCTCTCCACGTGTCCCTCTGACTAGCAGATGGCACAGTGGGGAGCGAGCGGGGGGCGAGCTGATTGTCTGCGCGCCGACGGTTGGGTGACAGGACGGCCTCCTGTCACCCTACACCCCACCGTCAGCGAAGTGGCGCGATGCTCGCCCCACCCCCCCTTTCGGGGGGTCGAGGGGGCCATCTTAAAACCGTAGATGGCCCGGGGTCAGCTGGGGTGCGAGGGATATGCCCATTGGGTAACCTTACACCCCGGTTACTAAGGCCCGAGACGGCGTGCGGTTTTAGTCGGTTCGATCCCGACATAACCACCCCCGATGGCCGACGGGGGTGGTATCCATGGGGATTTCCGCACGATAAAAAAAAAAAAAGGCATCTAGGTACTAATATAAAGAGCGTCAAGTGTGAGTTACGCAAGTCTAACACTACATATTGTTACTGCAAGTTGCATAAGCCGTCTTTAAATATCGTTTTGCATATAATCTAGCGCTTTGTAGACCGAGGAATGAGGAAATAAGATCACCGAGACAGGCGTGAGGTTGGTTTATTTATTTTAGCTGTTTACATCATCATCATTTTAACTATTACACGCTCATCATCTACAAGAGACTCACCCTCGCAGCTTGAAACTAAAGCCTCTATTCTGTTATTTTATCCCACTATCCCACTTATATTATAAATGTAGAAGTATGTGAAGATGTTTGGATATTTAGATGTTTCTTTCTCAATCGCGCTCTAACGGCCTAACGAATCTGGCTAAAATTCGGTGCTGGGATAGATTATAGTCTGGATTAAATTATAGGCTACTTTACATCGCTAAAATTGGTTTCTCATGGGTGTGAGTGAATCTGCGGACAACAGCTAGTATTAAGCCACTCTCATTCCACCGCACTGACACTCCAAAAATGCTATTGAACTTAGATTTTTAGTTCATTAAAGCTCCCATCCGAAATGAGCTGTCCGACTGGGGTAGTATCTCCACCCTACAGAACACCGCGGCCATAATAACCATCGTGTTGTGCTCCCGCCGGTAAGTAGGGTAGCCAGAGTTCACTGTAGACATTTTTGCATACATCCTCAATTAATGCTAGGAAACTCTCATAGATTACACCTTAAACCATAGCACCAATTATTCTGTCAATCCAGCTTACCTCATAACGGAATAGGAGCATAAAACGCCATTATTTACATACATATTATAAGTGTTCCAGAGATAATGTGAGGTGATTTGCGATCAGTTGCGTGCGATGTAGCAACTTACTGTTACCTCATGGAGGAAATTGCAGCAATGGATCGAGTGATTATTGTGTAGCTCGCTTCCTCTGGGAATATGTATTTAAATCGCTGGAGATTATAGATAAATGTAACTCAAGATATATGATATTAACACCAATGTGTTCGAATCCCATTGTCACGTTCACCGTTTTATAACTACCTATAATTTTCGTTGCGCGTTTGAAATTATATGCAATAACTGTGCCTATGCCCGCGGCTCCGCCCGCGTGGACGTCGATTCTTGCATTTTTGACTATGTCTCCGTTTCTACTGAACCGATTGTGATCAAACATGAGTAAGATTTTAATCTGACCTTTCAAACAAAAACCCGCATCAAAATCCGTTCTGTAGTTTTTGCGTCCATAGTGCATAAATAGACGAACAGGCTAACCAAAAAACAGACAAACAGACAAGAGTTTCAAAATAAAAATTGTTGTGTTCAGTAACGTTCATATAGTATAACCAAAGTATTTTTTTTTATATCTCCAATGTACAATAACAGCTACTTTACAATTTTCTAATAGTATCACAGAATCGCAAAATAGTAAGTACTATTTGAAAACAAGTTTTTAAAATTTGTTGGACATGGATATCCTCACCGAGATCTTGGGAGGGAGTCGTATCCCTAAAAGTCCCTTAAAAGTGAAAAATATTAAATTCGTAGGGTGAAATGGTTCTAATTGCACCTTTAACCTTCACAAACATTCCAAGTTAAATAATAGCTTATAAAAATGAAAGTCATTGTTTAAAGGGAAATAATAAGTGCACAGAGAAAAAAAATGGTACAGTCAAAGACAAAACTTATAACACTAAAATATTTTCAAATTTTTCTTACAGCTTTTTGGTTAAGGTGTCAGCCTTAGGATCGAAAGATCCCAGGTTCGATTCCGAGCCATTATACTACTGACTTAACTCCCTACGTAATTAATTTAACTTAGCTGGGAAGGGTGAGAATACCTACAAATAAGTTTAGTTACTGAAATTCTTCCCAAACCTAACAAACCTGCGTACTTCTTTTTCCTTATAAGTATTTTTATGTCTATTTATGTGTGTACATAAATATTTGAAAATAAATACCTAAATAAAATAAACAATAATTTATTAGTAAGTAATTTTAAAACCCTTTCATATTTCTTTGTCATGAAAGTTTTAAGAGCTAAGGTGATTAAAACTACTCTTAAGAAATTCAGATTTTGTCGTTTACTGTACTTCATTCTATAACTATAGCAATAACACTTTCGTAACACCATACAACTGTTCTAAGGTCAAAGAAATTTCTCATAGTAGACTAATTTCAGTGAAAGTAAATTGCACCATATTGTTCCTATTATTACTATTATTTTCGTGGGAAATATCGTTAATAATGTTGTTAACTTCATAATAATAGTCACATTCTTAAATTGCATTCGTAGTGACTATAAAAAGTTAACTAAAGAACGATACAAAATATAATAAAAACGATATAATAAAAAACTCCTTTATCTCGCAGCGGTTTAGGTTTTACTCCCTGAATAGGTTCCTATGGGTAGCGGGAACGAGATAAATCTTCCACGCAGGCAAAACCGCGAGCCACATGTCAATCAATCAATCAATTAGCCTATCGACGTCCACTGCTGGACATAGACCTCTCCAAATGCGCGTTATACCACTCGATTCCTTCCGCATCCAGTCTATCCCAGCTAACTTTTTCAAGTCGTCGGTCCATCTGGCTGGGGGGCATCCCACCTTCCGTTTGCCGACTCGCGGTATCCATTCTAGGACTCGTTTGCTCCAATAGCCATCGGTCAGTATAACCAGCAACAGTTAGTACACATATTATACAAGCTGATTTCATAGTCGTTTTGGACCAGAAAGGGAGTTACTCGAAATTATATTATGATACCATTTTGAAATATCCAAATTGATGTACTAGTAGTTATAATTAAAAAGTTAGCTGTTTATAATCTTTTTCACTCGTTCGAGTAAAAGCATTATTAGCGCTTCGAAAAAATTCATTGTCAATTTTTAATGAATGTACCTAGGTGCACTCACGGGTGTAAATAGTTTGAATCGCGACATGTCGGTGCTGACGCTGTCACGGTCGTTTGGGATGCGTTGTGATTGGTTTAACATTTTATTAAAAAATATTTACGGATTTTTAAATTAATAACTCCAATCGATCCTGTTATCGAAACTGTGTACAAAATATTTCGGTCCAAAACGACTACCTATAAAATCAGCGTGTATATTATATTTCTTGTGGTTCTATGTGCAACATACACGTCCGAACAATAGCCTTTATATCATATCGTGGCACGTGACAGTTAAATTTCGAGTTTGTACTGCAATTACAAGTAAAATTATATGTGTTACATTGTATGCAGTAATTACTAGTAAAATACCGTATGTGTGTAATGTTTCCTATTGTACAATTATGTAAGTTTTATGAAATTTTCTAGAAGATTTCCTATTAAATTATGTCTTCATATGTAATGTAAGAGATTTGGAAAGGGTCGGCAGCGCGAGTGTGACGCCTCTCTTTTTCCGTGCGGAAATCCTCATGGATACCCACCTACCCACCCCGCGGTCAGCGGAGCAGGTTATGTCGGACTCTTACCAACTGAAACCGCACGCCGTCTCGTCTAGGTTCTTCTGACGCCAGGGTGTAAGATGGCCCATAGAGCATTTCCTTAGTGGGGTGGCTTAATGACAGACAAGCAGGGTGGCAGCACAAGTTGGACACCCCTGGTGTTGCACAATGCACACGTCCATAGGACACGGTGACGGCTTCCAATCAAGTGGGCCGTGTGCTTGTCTACTAACTAAGTTGTATAAAAAAAAGTATCATTAATTCCCCTTATATTTTTGGATACAAATATTTGAACTTCGCGAGAATCGAATCCGCACCTCTAACTTAGCAAGCAAACGGTCTACGCTACACAGGTTGTTGTTAAGTTTATTCTATAAGACCAGTGAACCGCTATTTTGTATGAAATTACATGTTTATGTCGTAATCGGTCTTCCGCAAGTTAACTTCAACAAAGCAGTTATCGCTTCGTAATAAAAGTAATAAGTTATTATTTTAATTAACTGAGTTCAAATAAGGAGGGCTATCATCACTTCAAAAGCATTAGGCTTTCACAGGCCCATTCCCAATTACCTGTCGAGAAGGTAGGACACGACAGTATCTCCCGTCCGATTGGTGTAGTACCTCCGCCCTACAGAAGACCGCGGCCATACCAATCATCGTTTTGTGTGCCTGGCGGTAAGTAGGGTAGCCAGAGCTCCCATCCCAACCGCCTCCACCATCTCCCCAATACCCCATTCCTCCCCAAAACTCCCTCTCACCCCCCAGGATTTAATCACACGAAGGGGAGTGACACCCCTGATGTTGCACTGCCCATCAGGCGGCCGTGTGCTTGTCTGCCACCTAAGTACTATAAAAAAAACATGTTGTTATATATCTACCTACCTCTTCGAAGATTTACAGTCATGAGTATTATATGTCTAAATTGATATGCAAAACAATGAGGAAACCATTAGATCTGATACGTAGAGGAGTCGTTCACAAAACTGGTTAAAGTTAAGTGTCCATTTAAGTAAATTATTGACAAGCTCGGAGGGATTTTGGTTCCGCACTTTAAACTAAATAAGGTATTAGATTACGTAAAAATATATTACAAAAAACCCGCTGGGTTTCTTGCCGGAACATTTTCAGAAACTCTATATCAAAATTTAAAAAAAACTATAAAATTTGAATTTCAAAATCTAATTGAAAACGTATAAAATTATAAGACGTTTTTTAGGTTTTAATAACTTTATGAAAACGTTGATAGGTTTTGTTTTGACAGATCACACGGAACACCAAATCGAGTTGAAATTACCCGTTTTCCAAAAGATGGCGTTATTGAATCGCGTCTCGGAATATAATTTGACAGAGGAGCTATTTACCCCGCAACTAGTCGTGCTACCTCATGTGGGTTGAAGGCAACAGCCGGGTTGCGAAGGAAATGCCTATTGGGTCACCATAATATGGTGACCCAATAATAGGCATAATCACTCCGTCTCGACGACGGACGATCTCGACGAGACGGTGTGTGGTTTTAGTCGATTTAAGTCTGATATAAATTTATTATTATTTAAAAGCACTAAATATTTATATTTTTATTGTCATTTTTAGTTAATTAATCTTTATTCTTCATTGTATTTTAATTTAATTTAATTTTAATTTCACCAGTGATCTAAAGAAGGCATTGTGCTGAAATATATTTAAGTAAATTGCTATGTGCACCTAGTATTGAATTGGAAAAACGCGAATTTAAAACACTCTAGGTATACTTATTCACCAACAGAACCCAGTCACTCAATATGCCTACACCAACACACATAACATTACGCAAGTGCACATAACGCGGGTTCTATTCCTGTGCGAAACAACATTCTTGCTACGAAAGTGGCATTTCACTTTCCGTATGCGTCTCGTCGCTTTTTATTTTAAACATATAATCACACTTAAGTTAACATGCATTTTGTTGGACTTGCACACAGAATGGATGTATTTACTTAGAGGGATAAGCAGAAGTATAATAATATACTATATTACTCAAGTAGATAGATTAAAAATCTAGTTACACTCTGAACGCGAGAAGAATTGGAATTCTTTACCAGCGCATGTGTTCCTTCAGTGCATGGCATGAAAAATCATTTGATGAGGCCGTCAAGCTAAGGGCCACCACTGTAGCACTATCGATGTATGTAGTGGTGACCCCCGGTCCTGAGACCTCTAGCTTACCATCAGACATGATGCAGTCGTGTTGACGTGTCCAATATAAAAAAACGGCGGAGGAAGAGTTAGCGGGATGACCTAAAATGTTTTGTTTCCAGGTTGGTGGAATGTAGGAAGGGCGAAACAGACGTATGGGGATTTGGGAGAGGCCTTTGCCTAGCAGTGGGATAACTAACATTGGCTAAATAAAAAGAAAGAGATTAGATAGATCATCCTTATTCTAAAAGCGCTTGCCCAATTGCATCCAAGGTTTTCACCTTGAAGTCCGGGGTCTACTTTTTTTTATACTACGTAGGTGGCAGACAAGCACACGGCCCACCTGATGGGAAGCGGTCACCGTGGCCTATGGACGTGTGCAACACTAAGGGTATCACACACGCGCTGCCTACCCTGAAGGGAAGAGGGGAGGGGTTTTTCTTCTTTTGATTAATATGTCCGCTCTCTTACTCTTCCCCTTCCTTCTTATCTCGACATTTTTATTGGACCGACTACCATTTGACCTCTTAACCCCTTTTTTGTGTGGCAATCCCTCGGGTTTACGGTCACAGTGTCCCTATCTTATCCACAGAAAGGGCGCTCTGTTGCCTCAGCGCCTCTCAACCAACAACCGAGATGAAAAAGCCTGTGCCAAAGCCTTGTCTATTATTTAACAGGTGCACCGCCTAGCAGATGATATTGACTTGGACTCCAAAGACGTTGATTGCCTTTTACACCTGACACAAACAGACAGATAAACATAATTATTTCGAAGTCGAAGATCGAAGATACCAATAGTATAACAAAAGTCTCACGCTCTCGATGCGTTTATCTTAGCAATTTATCTATATACAATTGTATCATCATGGTCGGTTGTTTTTCTGTTATGGTGATGTTGTAATCAATGATACACAACTTTATTGTTATGTTTGCGTGTTTTGTGAAGTTTAACTTATAGTAGATTCTATTTAGACCTGGGGCCTGGGGCCTCACTCCGAAAAACGAAAATATTCGTATCCGTTGACGTTTTGACCATTTAGCTACCCCGAAAGTGTTTCGTTTCGGATTTCGGATCCGTCTTCGATCGTTTGACATTGAGGTTGTCGATCATTATTAGTACACCTCCTACTCCCAAAATACATTTGACGTTTTCGCTGTCGTTGTTTGACAAATGGTACGTTTTCATACGATCCGAAACGTTCATGTTCGATTTTCAGAGTAAGGCCCCTGATTCTGTAACATTGCGTTTATAAAACGTAATAAGAAACAGAGTCAAAACGGTATCGATACGATAGAATAAGAAGAAACATAGCAAATCCAAATAAAAATGTCCATAGATTAATTTAATTCTGTGTGCATAAAAACTGTAGTAAAAATAAAAACAAAAATAAATAAAATCACATTTCATACTCAAATTTCGAGACGCTTTCTATCCACACTAAAACTAAATTTTTGTAATGTTTATAGTTGTTTTCTGAGTGTACAATAAAGAATTAAAGAATTAAATATGCAAAAGTAACTCTGTCACTGTCTGTATGTCATCATCCTCATTGATTATCATCTCAACGCCCCTTTAGTTGTATCCGAGGCTATTACCCCAGTGCTCGGGGTTCACTTGCTTCGTGTTTCTCCTTTAGGCTTTTATGGGAGCGTCTGCCATCTGACTTCTCAACACTGAAGCCTGTGTCGTAGCATCATACATTAATCAATACGTACCTATACCGGCTTGCAGGTGACGCTTGTCCCCATTACATACACCGAATATTGTATTATACAGATACATGAAATTTAAGTGAGTCCTTGTAACAGACATTAAATTATTTATTAATAATAAATAATAATGATTATGGCCAACTTTCGAAGTGTCACGTGATAACGAATAGAAACGGATTCGCTGCGAAGCGATTCTACCAATAGAATGACACTTTGTCTAAAGGCCAAGGAGTTGGTTTATTACTCAATCAACAAAAACGACTGTATGGAATTGGCTGAAATTTTGCAGTTTTGCACACCGCACTACATTACTGAGAATAGACAAGGTCACTGTAAAAAAGGTTAGATTAGGTATAATACTATTCCTGCTGCTTGCGCGAAAGCTACTAGTATTCTACATAGGTGGAACCGCGAGTTTGAGTTAGTGTGTCATAAATATAGTGAAATGAAACGGAAGTAATATAGTTTGAACGGTAATTTACTACAAATAGGAAACATGCACGTATAACGTAAAAGGAGGAATGAACACGAGCGAGAAAAGACTTATTTACATTATATAAAGAAACTACCTATATTTTGATGATTTATACAATAGTAGCTCTTCTATTAGTAACACAGCGGTCATGTAAGTACTTTATAAATCAAGCTGGGACTGCAGTTCCGACATTTATCGCTACGACTTTGCTACCGAAATCGCAAGTTAAGATAGCTGCAAACATCGGTTGCAGTTACGATTCTTACGTCAAATGGTAGTTTGTATATTTTAAGAGGGTCAGCAATATCTCCATATTGAGGACCCTCTACCGGAAAGCTATAACCTGGGAGTCATCAAGTCTAGAGTGAACAGGTTGCTTATAGGCAAGCGTGCTCCACCGTCGATCACATTATCACTTACTAACAGGTGAGATTGTGGTCAAACGCGAGCTTATTACCAATAAAAAAAAGCTTACGGCGTCGAAAGCTTCTCATAAAAACAATTTCCAAAAACGTCGAGCTAAGGTCTGGTAAACCTTGGGACACGCTGGTTTAGATAAACACTTCATGCTATAGTTATGGTAAGCGGTGAAGTATGGTTAAACTGACAGGACACGTACGTTGCGCGGCTCACTTTCCGCACTTAATGGGCAGTTTCACCGCTTCCTCCGTAGAAAGTCAGCTTAGATTGAGGCTATGGTTCACTCAATATCGTGTTCTAGGTTGATATTTATAGAACATTTTAATTCCTATGCTTGTACTCGTATAACAAAACATCAAATAAATAAAATCTTTGTTTCTTTCTTGTCCCTTGAAAAACTTGAACTACACAATTTGTGCTTAAAAATCTAAATCAGTCTGTACGTCTGTACACTGCTATTGTAACTATTCAGAATTAATCCAGGTTGTTCGATTGGTTAGAGTATTCGCCTAGATTCATCCTACGAGTTCCGACTTGATTCCAAATATTTATTATTCGCCCTCGCATTTTTATTTGTATTTAAAGGTAGGTGGGACTCACCCTTGTTGGCTCGCTGGGTGAAGCTCCACTCATCATGCAAATAATTGTCAATTACTAACACTAGCATATTAAGTTTTGTTTGTAACTAACTATACCTATGGACTAACGTCTGAAATAAATAATTTGAATTTGAATTTACTTTTTCGCCCCGAAAATAATTTCTAAGGACAAGACTTATTCTTATTTCTGACAATATTTTCTCTTTCTCATGTTTTCTTTTTCTTCTGAAGGTGACATATCAGTAATTTACTTCTGGATCAGATTAGCCTGATTCACAATTACATAACTAAGTATAACATACCTTATCAAACTACATCGTCAGCAATGAACGAGGTGTGATCCTCGTACTCTTTACGTGAACAAGAGCATAAAGATATGTATCATTGCTCTCCATAACCTCCGAGTGAACTATAGTAGGTCAATGACCGTGACATATTCAGTCTGAGGAATTCGTAGTCACCGCTCTCTGCATACCGAGGAACACAGGATTACGGAATTAGAATGGTTCATAACTCACTCATGAGTTTTCGATATCCCTCTCAAGTATAGTTCATAATATTACTAGCTTCCAGCCGCTACTTAGCCCGCGTGGAGTCGGTATCGCCAACAAGTTTATTTTAATATAACGACTCTCCACTCCACTCTTTACCTCGTGGGGTTCAGCCAGCGTTTGACATTACATTACCTTTAAATTTATCAGTGTTTCTCTACAATATTATGCATGTATTATACATATAAACCTAACTCTTGAATCACTCTATCTATTAAAAAGCTACCACTTCAAAAGCCGAGGCGTAGTTTTAAAGATTAAAGCATACATAAGGACGGAAAGACAGCGACAGCGCTGTGTTTTATACTATGTAGTGACTAGCTTTTGCCGTCATGCACGCGGGCGGAGCTATGGATATAGGCTAGTCGTTAACAGTTTCATTCTTCAATCAGCAAGTATACCATTCCAAAGATCTTGTTAGGTTCTATGTAGTTTCTGTCTAGCAATGTAGCAATACCTAGCCTCAATATATGTTTCCTAACGCAATTACATACGCAGTCATTACTTGAAATACTAATTTGAATTATTTATGGCATGTAAATTGATTATATTGCTTTCAAAATGTTGATAATTCGGATAACATTGTAATAATAGATACATGCTTATCGAATCCAAGGTTTTTCGTGATATATCATCATTAAAGATTTAATTAAATATGAAACTAAAACTTGGTATTTGGCTAAAGGTATTTTTTTTTGTAAAACTCCCTTTATGCCTGAATTCTCTTGTACCCCATTTTTATACTACTTAGGTGGCAGACAAGCACATGGCCCATCTGATGGGTCACGTGGTCACCGTGGCCTATGAACGTGTACAACAACAAGGGTGTCACACATGCGCTGCCTACCCTGAAGGGAAGGGGGAGGAGGGTTAGGAAGAGGAGGGGAGGCTAGGAATGTATGGGGGAAGAAGGGTTACAGTGAGCTCTGGCTACCCTTCTTACCGGCGGGAACACAACACGATTGTTATTATGGCCGCGGTCTTCTGTAGGGCGGTAAAGTACCCTGAATGATCTTGGGCCATCTTCGGCTTTGAAATGGCCCTATAGGTGTAGGAACCACAGTGTCCCCATCTTGCTCCAGGGACGCCTGCCTAAATTGTCTTCCCCAGGCTTGAACGACCACGTACTTACACATACACATATACATAATATTTAAAATCCCTTAAGTACACAATCAACAATCATTGCCAACAATCAACATCAATGCATAGTAATTCGCCATCAAAAGTCACGGCACATCCCATTGCGCGGCAAACGCCATTTCTTTCACCATAGAGCGATTAAATTTGAATATTTTGGGTTTCCTTACAACATACAATTGACACCATAACGTGGTAGCATTGTCGATGGTGCGGTAAGCCCGCGTTTGCGAAAGATCCTGACCTTTTAAAAGACCTATCATGCATTTCTTTATAGATGGCCTTTAAAAATGAGTTTTGGAATTTTTTTTGGTTACATAGCTTAGCATTTTGTAGTGATGTAACTGTATTGTATCTGTGGAGTCTATATTTTTTGGAAGATTTTTTTTTAAACACTAGTGTAGATTTATGAAAAACTAACTTTGACCCACAGTTTCATTTGTCACGGCCTCCAAAGTTTGCAATTTGGAACCCGTATGTCGCCTTTCCAGGATCGACTGCCTACTACCCTTAAGGGAACGCTTGCGCTAGACCCTTGCACATTGTTTACCAGGTGCACCGACTTGAAGGTGAGGTTAACTTAGCCTCGAAGATCTTGGTGTTTTTTATACTACGTAGGTAGCAGACAAGCATACGGCCCACCTGATGGGAAGTGGTCACCGTGGACTATGGACGTGTGCAACATCAGGGGCGTCACACTCACACTGCCGACCCTGGAGGGAGGATGGTTGGGAGGTTGGAGATAGGGATTGGGGGATGAGGGGGGGATTGTGAGCTCTGGCTACGCTACTTACCGCCGGGAACACAACACTATGGTTATTATGGCCAATATACCCATTGGTTCAGCAATTTTTTTTATATAATCATAGTATATGGAAGCCGCAGATTTAAAGTCTCTGTATCTTGAGTATGCACGAATAAACCCAGGCGGCTACAATATGGGGTTCTTCAAGAAGGGCATTAGAAGGTTTTTACAGGGTCGGCAGCACGAGGATGACGCCCCTGGTGTTGCACACGTTCATAGGCCACGGTGATCGCTTCCTATCAGGTAGGCCATGTGCTTGTCTGTAACCTAAATGGTATAAAAAATTCATCCTTTTATCTTTCTTCTCTAAAGCACTGCTATAGATTTGTTTGCACTTCTACAGAAGTTACTGTTTTCACGGTGCGTCATCGTTAACCGCTTCCTATCGTAAAATCGCGCACTGTGAGAGGTCACCTTAATAATAAGAATCTGGTACCTAATTAAAATTCACGACTACTGTTTCTCAAACGAAGGTAATTAATTAATTTCTGCAATTAACTAATTGTATCAGCAAGCAAATTGTAAAGGTTAGTAGGCGTCTTGGGTATTAATATTATTGCTTTTGTAACCAATATACCGTGTTATCGATCATAAAATATGATGAAAAATATAGTTTAATGTAGGTAATATACGCTTAAACGTTATGAATGGTTAGTTGATATTAGATGTTACAAAATTTACGGTTCATCTATATCTATACTAATATTATAAAGAGGAAAGATTTGTACCTATTTTTGTATGTTTGTATGTTTGTAATGAATAGGCTCCGAAACTACTGGACCGATTTCAATAATTCTTTCACTTATAGAAAGCTACACTATCTGGGAGTAATATAGGCTATATATCATCACGCTACTACCAAAGGGAGCGGAGCAGTGAGCATTAATGTCAATAAATCGGGCAGATTTCCATACATCTTTACTAATAGCACGAAAAAATGTTGGAACAAAATCCGAATTCCACGCGGGCGGAGCCGCGGGCAACAGCTAGTATGAGATAAAGCTAGTAAGAAACTCAGTAGTTTCTTTTGTGTCGGAGAGCACCCTAATCGGTGAACACAAAATTAGTCAAATTACTGTTTGCTACCTTTATAGCATAAAGTCTAATCTAATTATTTACTTTCAAGTTTACCCACTAACACTGTTACTTAGCGCCCTGTGACTAACAAATGTTTACATGAATATTTAAGTAATTTGTATGGGAATGTTTGAATTAATTATGCAGTTTGAATATGAAAGCGTTTTAATAACATGTATTCTGTTCTTTTTCTTTTACCGCTATTCCATATTCATCGAGCCAATACTGACTTAACTACTACTTATGTACTAACTTCCACAAACTACTAATAACTACCACTAACTAATACAAACTACTAAAATAACCACCATTAAATACTACTAACTAATTTATCTAGGTAGGTACTACTAATGACTAATAACTATACAAACTACTGCTAACTACTACTAACTACTACAAACTAGGTAGGTACAATTAATTACTACTGATTACTAAAAGCTACTACCAACTACGACTAACTACTGCTAACTCAGCATAACGGTCTCATCAACTGCTTTTTAACTCCCCGCTAAAAGGACCCGGGACTGTAGGAGGAAGGAAACCCATGCGCTGGTATAGTGCACGGCATATAACTTGGCAAGATTTTGGAGTAGTATGGGTCCCACTACTCCAAAACCTTGCAAAGTTAGATGCTGTACACTATACTTGTTTATATGCGACGCATTTTACCACAAACAAGTATTGTGTACAGCATATAACTTGGCAAGGTTTTAGAGTAGTGGCTTCCACACTACTCCAAAATCTTGCCAAGTTAGATGCCGTGAACTAAGAATTCCAAGTCTTTATAAGTTTGATTTATATTCCGTCTATAAGCTATCAATAAGCACCTCACCTCGCAGGTCGATCATAGTGTTGTATTACAAAATAATGTAGCACTATAGCTATGTATGACGCATTGGAACGTGGCCGAAGACCTTGCCCTGCGTCTCCTGTTACATTTTTGTATCGTTATGTCATTGTGTCGTATGCTAATTATAAATTAGTTTAGACGAAACTTGACTAATGGAACTTGTAGTGTAGGCAATATCCTGGTATGTTTTGAAGCTTAGCATGTCATTATTCATAGAACCTTTTCGCTATATTAGTTGGGATTGACTCTCAGTCTATCTATGAAACGGTCAAATTTCGATATATTCCGTGAAGTCTCTCATATCACCATAAAACCTGGAATTCTTTAACAGCTCATGTATTTCCTTCCTCCTATAGTCCTGGGGCCTTTAAGCGGGGTGTGAAAAAGTATTTGATGAGGCCGTCAAGCTGAGGGCCACCACTGTAGCACTACCGGTGTATGTAGTGGTGACCTCCGATCCGACTTTACCTTTAGCTTCCCTTTTTTTTATAGTCGATAAGCTCGCGTTTGACCACTATCTCACCTGATGTTAAGTGACGCTTTCCATCCCTTTCCATCAGGCGAGGTGAAGTCATGTTGACGTGTAGGTACAATATAAAAAAAATTATAAAAAATAAGTAGAAAAGCTGGCCTTTAACTCAAAAGTACAAACTTTAGATGCAACCGGGAGCTCATCTGCTGATGACGATCATTATTTTACGTATATCTAATTAACAGTTTCTAATTTATTGCGCCAAATGTATACGAACACTATCTCCTAACAAGAAAGCCTTTCACTTGTTCATATGCAACACAATAATTCACAATTCGCTTGAAAAATGAAACAACAAAGAGTTGAGATAACTCTCCCGAAGTAAAATAAAATAGTTACGTACTCGCAGCTTATTAACATAATTAAGTCTTGAACAATACGTATTCATACCTATTTATATTATGTGATATTGCAGATAAACTGTGCGGTTTATCCGTGCCTTAGAGCACGTTAAGCCGTCAGTCTCGCTTGTCATATCTCTATGGCAGTCGTTACGGGTATTTAGATCCCTGAAAATTTGATAACTGATCAACAACAGAACTTCGACATCGCTAATGGGTTGTGGAGGTCAGATGGCAGTCGCTGCACAGAAAATATCGAAGTACCTACTACGCTTCGTGTTAGAGTAATAAATACGTGGGGGAGCGGGGAGGGGGTAACTCTCACGGGGGGAGTACGTGAGGGAGGGGGGGAGGTCACCCTCTAAAAACCAAATCAAGACAAATAGGAGAAGAGCGGAGACCAGGCTTTTTGGTTACACAAGATACTAGACTGCTGCATTCCTTTTTCTTTATTTTGATTTATGAAGCTTTCATGAGAGCGACGGATATCTGACCCAACACTGACCAGAAAGCCTATGCCAGGAACTCGTCCATCCACATAGGTCTTGAAAGAACCTCAAATAAACCCAAATAACGGACTGAATACAAAAAAAAATCACTTTCTTCACTTAAATCTTAACAGGTGTGTTATCATTTTAAGCTTATAATAAACTGCATAATTGACTATAACTGCGGTCTCAAACCGGTCTTACACACGAGCTATATGTAATGAAAGTGAGAGTAACGTACCGGAACCAGATCGGCTGGTATTCACCTGCGCGGGCGCACAGTGACGTCACTACTAAGCAGTTAGGCTGTTGAAACTTAACGTACATTGTAGTTTAAGCTTGGAATGCACGAGTATCATGAGATAACTTCGGGATGAAGGAGGCTCCACGAAGATCTCCAGGGCTGAAGTCAGCCTCACCTCATATTCGATACACCTATTGGTTAAATGCACGAGACTCTGGCACATGCCTCCCTCTTGGGTTAGGGGTCATATGGGGTTAGCCGGGATGCGAGCAAAATGTTCTATGGGCTCTAGACAGCGTTCCGTTTTAGTCCGACATAACCTGCCCAGCTGGCCGCGGGGAGAGGGGGATATCCATGAGGATTTCCGCACGAGAAAAGGGGTCATTTAGGGTGCGTGGTGCGGAACCTGCACGCGGTGCATCTTGTGGAATGGAGACGGCCTCTCATTCGCCTCTCATTCGCTATTCCGGCTGAGGCGGGAGTTACCTTGCTAGGAGACTTTCTACGTATCATTCTAACTGGCAGAGAGCACAGTGGAGAGTAAACAAGGGGCAGGTAGTTATTTTCGCGCGGGCGTGGGGTTGACAAGATGGCTGCCTGTCACCATAGCACACGTAATGATGTAAACACCCGGCCAAGTCCAACGACACTGTCACACTTTGATGATTATTTTAATAAATTTATTGCATATTGATAATAATTATTGATTTAAGTATTATATTATATAACGCAGCAGTCACTTGTCACGTCAAATTTGTAGGTTATTTAAAAACGTGTATTAAATAACAAGGTGTTATGTCACACATTACCTACTAGTGTCAAATTCTTTGTGTCCTAAAAAGTCTAAAGACTCGTCAAGTGCTAGTCACACTTGCATACGAAGAGTTCCGTACCATCCTATAAACTATCCAGTCAGTCTATCTCCGTTATGTTTTTCAGGTTGTTAGTCCATTCTGACTGAGGGGTGTCCAACCGATTACCGTTTGCCGATTTGCGGTCTCCACTCTGAAACGCCAATACGAAGGATCAAGTGTTATGGCGCACATTTGGAGAGGCCTATGTCCAGTAGTGGACAGTACAGCATTAGGCTAATGAATTGTTTGTAACTCTACAAGATAAAATAATTAAAACAAAAGAAGCATACCTACTAACATAAGTTTTCATATCATTATTTGTTGTAATAACGGCAATATACACTGATAACAATTTATTAGATATAGCCTGCTGACAGACGGACGGACATGTAGCAGACCCTTAGTAAAGAAGTCCCGTTTGTTATAATTCGAGTACGGAACCCTAACAATGAGAAAGTAATAATAGATGTAATGATTCAAAATCTCTCACTTCCTGAGCGCCATTAGAAAACAACCCATTCTACGACAGCATACTAACTATAGGTATAATCGTAATCGAATCCATAATAAGCGAAGCTAAAAAGAGACGTGCAGGAATCGACTAATCACTAAGATCCATCCTCGTATTATCGAAAAAATTGTCATATCCCATTTTTAATGTTCAATGGAAATGTACCCTTGTTAGTCAGTGTAAGGGACAAAATAAACAGGTAGCTAAATACGAGTATGGATGTTAAACACTTCATCTGCTTACAAACACCTTACGGAATATATTTTTAGGCATGATTATAACAACAAAAATACCAACATCAGTTGGCGATACAAAACCATTGTCAATTTAATTTGCTTCTGCTAAAGGCCAACATGTGTTTTTATAGATTTTAACAATGTATTTTAAATTTAACCAACATTAATCATTCAAATGATGCCTTAATTTGTCAATGTTCTATAGACCTAAACGTGAAGGTCAATTACATCACTATTACATTCGGTCGCGGTCACGAGGCTCGATCTAAATATCAAATTAGTCGATTTTACTATTGTGAACATGTACTTAGACAATAAATCTAGATGCACAAACGTTTCCGAATTGTAGGCTGAATAACAAGTGCGTCCTTGGCCTACCAAAAAAGTAATGATGCATTGTTATTGTAGTTTTTTTTAATAGTGTTGTGTTTGTGGTCGAAAATGTCAACGATAAATTTATTTTTAGATTTTATGTATCTAAAGCGTTTGGTAAATGGTTAAATAAATAATTTGTCTTTTGTGTTCGTTTGCTGTCTTACCTACGTTAATTGCCCGTGTTACTACCAACTTACTAGTAGTAGTAACACCGGTAATTTGATTACCGTTCTAACTACTAAACTTGAAAGTTGTGAGATCAACAATAAAATAATACCCGTAGTACTACCATAAAAGTTTAAAGTTATTTAATCAGACATTTTCACTAATCTATCTTTATCTGCTTATTTAAATTTAGAAACTTCGCGTCAGTTATTTGGCATTGGTTTAAATATTATTTTGTCGTAGTTAATTATAAAGTATGCGGTTGACGTTGTTATAACAATAAATAAACTATACTATTAGTAAAGTGTTCGTTTGTATGTTTGGACGCGCTAAACTCTGAAACTATTTCTACTTAATTTTCATATTGTGTAACTTGGTACAAATTTTGGCTCATTTGGTTTTTGTTTTGCCTAACTAAACAAGAAGTATAATTTTGAATAGATAAACAAAAAATATTCCGTTTTATGCTTCCCTAATAGATTTTCTTATAATAATATACCTGTTAGCAAAACAGAGACTATAAAAACTAAATTGCATGTCTTACTCTTGGTCTTACTTTAGAATATAATATTTTGTCTGTGGTTTTATAAAGCTTACTTCATAATATACATTATTGTTTTTAGCTTCTATTTTATGAGGAGTAAAAGCAGTCATTAAATTTAAATGACAGGTCCCATATTTTTTATTATAATAGACATGAATACATGATTAATGAATCAAGAATTCATATCTATACTATTATAAAATTGAACAAGTAGTAGCTGTATCTGTACAGTGAGGATATTAAAAGAAATTTGGGTTATGTTATAATGAACGATTCTGACAACACACAAAAATATATTTTTTTTAGAATTCTTGTCAGGTTGTCTGTTTGGCCGCGATGGACGCAAAAACTAATGAACAGATTTTGATGCAGTTTTTTTTGTTTGTCAGACTTGAAATCTTATGCATGTTTGATCACAAACGGTTGAGTAAAACCGCAGATATAGTGAAAAACGCGTAAAACCGACATCCACGCGGGCGGAGTCGCGGGAATAGGCTTGTTTTATATAAAGTTTTATAATTTGACGTTGGTAACTTGGAATCTGTTAAGCTAATACCAATGGCGACTGTATATGTACAACATTTCAACATCACCCGGTGGCTAACCACCGTGAGAATATCCATATCGCGATTCAGGATCAGTGATTGCAAAATAGTTCGACTTGTCTTCTCTAAGTGGTTTTAGGCAAATATTTAGTAGCTCCACAATTACTTAGTTAGGTTAGTACTACCCTTAAACTTTGATTACTTACAATATAATCGAATTTTTAAGTTTGAAATCTGTGCAATCATTATACACTTTTACCGTCGACTGTACTTTGTAAAAGTCTAATCGAATATCTAGAGATTCAACTATTGTTGGTAATCGCATTATTTTGCGAGCGTCTCATAAGACGACTTTCGAAATTTTACATCAAAACTTGAAATTTCTAACAACATAATTATCTAAAATCTCAAGATCTTATTATCAACATTTTATTAGTTCTGGTTGTTAACGGCATAAAAATATGAAGCAACTAGACTATACGCGCATCCGTAGTATTTTGATATTACACGACACTAAAACTATTAAGTATTGTTTTTTTTACTACCAAACGTAAAAAAGTTAAGCAAGTACTTTTAACAATTATTTATTGCAAAATAATAACATAATTCATACAATTATTATCGTTTCAAAATTAGAACACCGTCTACACGCCACATACAATACAAACAAGTAGTTGCAACATTCGCTTGCCCAATGTATTTTTCACACGCAGACAATTCCTTCATGAATGACAATTAATAACCATTAAGCACAAACACAAGAAAATTAAAAAAAAACAACAGTATCTTTGTCCGAGTCTGCGTGATCACGAGCAATGACAACAAATCGACTAAAATTTAAAATTAGAATGCAAACTCGATTCTAGTATAATCGATTAGC
The DNA here is from genome assembly GCA_963576445.1 of Lithosia quadra. Classification (NCBI taxonomy): domain Eukaryota; kingdom Metazoa; phylum Arthropoda; class Insecta; order Lepidoptera; family Erebidae; genus Lithosia; species Lithosia quadra. Next base: position 1,824,073 of record OY754883.1, read on the forward strand.
AATTTCAGTACGCATAATTGTTTTATAATCTGTATTTCGATGCGTTTCATGAGTCATGATGTAATGAAAACAGGTCAACGATTACGATTTTATTCACTCTCTTGATGTAATAACTACTTACTCAAAACAGATTATGGAGTCATTTCTGTTTCTTAACCCTTTACTTTTCCTTGTCCCGATTTTTTATACCACTTATGTGACAGACAAGCACACGACCCACCTGATAGGAAGCGTTGGTTATCTTGGTAAAGCCCCATACTCTTTTTCCCCAGTTTATTTTAGGTTAAGGCCACTTGATCAATATTTACTCTCTAGCCTCGATTTATTATAGTGATGTAATAAGTAATTGAAAAATTATTGACTTTGACATCATCAAAACACATCTAAAAACGAGAGCAGGTCATATTCACTCATAAGGTCAACAAAATTACGGACATTTTATTCAAGGGTGGGGTAATTAAGCAACGGATTTCCGATTATAAAGTTATGGATTCGAAGTTGTTTAGCATTCAATCGACGTAAATTAACACCTAACACGAAATCAATTATTTGGTCCATCATGTGCCGGCAAAACTGTTAAAATTCTCATTTTTGTTGTTTTGTTTTCTTAAGCCCATAAAAGTATTAATAGATGACACTTACATCTGATTTCGTGCATTTGAGATGCTCTGCGTATTTGAGACATATCTCAGAGGTAAGCGTCATATTATATCGTGCGCCATAGCATTCAATTCACCGCGTACAGGGAGACCGGCCTGTCTGACGACCAGAAAAAGGTGGCTTTGATAGACTGGATGTGAAAATCTGAGGTGTAAATTATGTATTAGGATCTAATTCTTTTATACATCTACAAAAATAAATATAATAGTAAGTATCTATTTCTAACGTTAAAATAACGGGTTTCAATTATGAGTGTATGGATGTGCGATAATATCACAGCAAAAAACAATTTTTGAAACGTTTGCCTGCCTTTCGGTCTGTTTGAATTAGGTAATCTCTGGAACAGCTGGGCGGATATTGACAGGAATTTTACAGGCAGATAGCTAATATTATGAGGCGTAATACAGGTTACTTTATTTTAGATGACGAATTATGGTTCCGCATGAAATACTTAAAACCTTAAAAATCTGAATCCATGCGGACAAAATCGCGCGCACAAGCGGTTAGGTTCATAAAATTATATTCTGTCTTGGGGCTCTGGAACTGGAATTAGCTAAAAGTAGGTGACCTTTTCAAGTTATAAACAACACACTACACACATAAAATATTAAAGGACTTGTATTTATGTCATGTTGTTACATAAATCAAGAGGTGGACTGCAAAATTCATGTCTTAACTGATATTTTATACAGTATCTCCTTCATTATGTCACACGCTTGGAGGTCGGTCTTCGAGTTTTTTTGACTATATCTCCGATTCTACATAACCGATTGCGATCAGACATACTTAAGATTTTAAGTCTGACCACGACCTAATAAACAAAAACACCGCATCAAAATTCGTTTAGAATTTTTTGCGTCCATCGCGCATAAACAGATAAAACGAAAAATAGACACGAATTTCCAAAAAATATCAATAAATAAATAAATGTTCTACGACATTCTACACGGCGCTCTCTAGACCCAAAGTAAGTATAGTTTAACTGGCTTGTGTTATGGGTTCTAGATAGCTGATAAACATACTTATTTAATATTTTGTGTACCTAAATACATACTTATTATACATAGAAACACTTAGACCAATGCAAATAGAAATATTCATGTATACAAATATTTGCACTGAGCGGGAATCGAACCCGCGCCCCTGCGTGGCACTACCGCTACGCCACGGAGGCCGTATTTTATTTATAATAGTATAGAGATACAGATAAATAATTAGGCAATTTCTAAAGTATATTGAATAAGCTATTCTTATTAATTATAATATAATTATACTATTATATTATTATTAAACGCGTCCCAGTAACCTCGTGTTTAACCTCTTCAAAACCTGAATGCACAATAAAATGCAATGAATCATATCTATTAAGGTCACGAAAGACAAATACATTTTAAATGATTGCGACCATTCTTACAGTTAGCCTATTAAAAAAGTAACGACTTAAATTAAATCATGAAATAGGTTGTCAGCCGCTAGCTGCATTCCGAATGTCAATCGCTTGTAGCAATTATTGTGGATATAGAAAGTTGTGGTAAAACAAAGTCAAGATTAAAATTGATGGAAAGAAACTTGTATTAATAATTAAGCCGCTGGTTTAAGCCAAATTGGTCTCTCGTACAGATACAGGCACGTAACTTGGCCAGGTTTGGGGTAAGTTCGCGCATCGTGCACTTTGAGCCAATCAAATGATTCAAAGTACGAACGAACGGAACGTTGATTCGCTACAAGACGTCTCTCGGAGACATCTGATTGGTCCGCCAAGCGACGGACCAATCATACGTCCGCGACAGCGCAACCGCGTCTCCCGCGACCCGCTCATACCTCAAAGGGGACCTAAAAATCGACCTTTGCGCATATGACGCGTCTGGCCAATTAACGTGCCGGTATCTGTACATTAATTTAAAGCAATGGGTATATAATGAACTACCACGCGGTGCACGCAACGGAGGCGACAGCGGCTCCCACTTGCCACAAGAGACTCTGCTGCCAATAAGTAAATGCCGGTCAAGGCGGGAGTAGCCCTCTAGAGGGCTGCTCCTAGGCTCTTCACGTGTCCCTCTAAACATCCCACTGTCGGCGAGGTGGCGCAATGCTCGCCCATCTACCCTTTCGGGGATTCGAGGCGGCCAACTTAAAACCATAGATGTGTCGTGGTCAGAGAAGGTGCGAAGGATTTGTCTATGTTTCAGTTGGCCAACGGGGGTTTCCTGTTTCCTTCTCTTGATAAACATTTCAGTTTTGTTGAACAATCTTCACGTACCTGAAACAATACAATTATCATTATTAGGACATTGTTTACTATAAAACATTAGAATTATAGACACAGGGTTGAGACTCTCACCCTTTTTTTAAATTTATCACAGTATGGAACATTTATTTATTAAATTATTTTTAGTACTTATACACAAAAATTATGCATAGTTTATAATAAAAATGATGAACAAAGGTGTAACTCAATATGAGTTCTCTCCCAGTAAACCTTTGAGTTATAAACAAAGAATAGTTCATAGGGATGTCAAAATTTCAAATCAATCCATCGACTAATTTCCTATGTTCGTGACCATGTTATATTTTTTTATAAACAATATAGGTACTTATTCATAATTAAATTGAGAAGCGGACCTATTCAAACAATAAGACGATATCAAAATGAATACAATGCGAAACATGCTCTAGAATACTAAAACAAAAACAATGGCAGCAAAGTCATATCGATACATCGTAAACAGTAATCAGATATTTCGATTTTAAAAATGGAAAGCTCGTTCGGGCGCAGGCGCAGTCGACTCATCTCAGCCGCGCCCGCATCACGTAATATCACTTTCTATATTATACGTAATTTTGTTTAACACGAGGCGCGGTCCATACCCACAGGTGTTAGAACATACAAACCTAAATTTTATCAAAACAAACATGACGTAATTATTGTATTTTGAATCTAATAGGAATTTATTCGAAAAAGATAGTAAAAATAGTGGGTTAGTCGATTATTCAAGTAGGTAATCGATTATGTTATTGACATAGTCTGGCCTATTTATCCAACACTATCCTATTAAACTTGCAAGACATCTTGACCCTATCTTTAAGTAAAACAAAAGAGTTGGATATCTAGCTGGGAATCGAACACATTGATGTTGAAAAAAAAACCACATCCTGTATCATTACACTATTCGATAGAGCCACTAATTAGGAACGAATTCTGGGAAGTAGTTATTATACGGCAAAGTTAAAGAAAGACATTATTTTAATTATTTGCCTTCCGTTAAGGACAAATAGACAGACGAACATTAGTAATAGGGTCCCTTTTTACCCTTTGGGTACGGAACCCTAAAATGAGAGCTCCAGTAGAAGGGCCTTGTAATTATTCAGCACACACAGAGGCAAAGAAATCACGAGCCCTTAAAAAGCTGTAGTAAGTACTTTTTCGTAATAATGACAGATCATTCATATAAGGATTTAGTTTCATTTCTTAACTATTTCTTGACAGCATTGAAGGTAATAAGAGTAAAATGACTCATAACATAAAGAAATAAAGTCTATTTTGTGCAATGTGGACCTCGGATGTAGGGACATCACTATGCAGGTCGGATTTCGACACTATTGTGGTACAAGTGATGAAGGGTTAGCGTTTTTACAAATTCTGAGTAGGTACTAGATTTGTGTGTGAGTAGGGAATACAATCTCGATGTTTGATGCAAAAAATGTCTATTGAAAAAAATTGTGAAAATAAATGTTTATTATAACACGTATGACGTATCTCTCGTTTTTTCCTAGTTTATTCAAATATTGTGATTATTTGCAAAAAAAACACAAAGCTGTCAATCTTGCGCGATCTCGAAATTGGCGAGATCGCATTCATAATCTTTACATCATTTGCATTCCCTAGTGTGAGTAGTGTATAAAAATCTTCTAGAAGATTCTTCTGGAAGATTCTTTAGGTCATCATCATCATCCTTGTGTTAGTCCAGGTCGCATCCGAGGTTGTCACCTCGGAGTCCAAGGTCGGAAGTAAAGTCGGAAAGAGGCCGACTTTACTTCTCCATTTCGCATGGTCTTGGGTATCCATGGTAGTGAAACTATTGGCACGCAACACATCTTCTACGACGTCAAGCCAGTACTTCATTTCTTTCGTTTTTAAGTACATCATAAAATCGCGATCTCTTTAAGCTTGTCCCACACATGTTAACTACCAAGTTTCGAAGAAATTAATCATTGGTATTCTCCGCACCGCTCGCATTAGGGCTGGCTCATAATACATGTCAGGCAACTAATTAATATTGATGGTAGGTTCGAGTTTCGTAATCAAAAAGCTTATGAGCCAATGGTAATTAATAATTTAAATATTTATCTATGTAATAGACCCGGCTTCGCCAGAAAAATGTCACTTTCTCAGTTAATATCGATATTAAATGGGAAAGTGCTACGTTTTCTTTTATATAAGGTATAAATATAGATTGATGTTGAGAAGTTTATCATATGATGTTGAGAAAAAATAATTCAGAAACCATTCCGATTCAATTTCTTAAACAGGATACCTTTCTTTATTCTCCTGCCAATAAGTTTGATAATAAATGTGTGCAATAAGATCAACTACATAACATTAACTTCGTAAGCGATAATGAAACTTGTTAATTAACGTCACTGGGCCGATAATCGCTTACATCGAATGACATAATATCGGTCATAATGTCAGTATTGACCGCGATTTCTGAACCGCATTTAAAATGTACAGTCACCATCGAATATTTTAGTAGCTTAACATTATTAAAAGATACCAGCCAGCTTAGCTCTAAGAATTTACATAAAATAATAAAGAAATATTTAAAAAAATTGAATTTATGCATAGCGCATAGCGGTCGGTAGAGCATTCAACTGCTAAGTCTGAGGTCTTGGGTACGATTCCCGCTCAGTGCAAATATTTGGGTGTTTTTATGTGCAAGAGGTATGTGTGTAGGTATTCACAAAAAAATGTACCTATATAAGCATTCTAGAACCCTTAACACAAACTAGTTTAAGCTGTGCTTATGATAGCGCTGTGTAGAATGTCGTAGAATATTTATTTATTTCAAAACTAGATAGTGAATTAATGAAGTTTGAACCATAAGGCTCCTTTTGTAATGTCACATGTATGACAAGTACAAAAAGTTGCACATATTGTGCTAGTCAAGAAGTAGTTTTTCATCATACCCATTTTTTTGTTTCATACAACCAGTCTAGAAATATAACAACAGTATATTCAGAAGTCGTTCAATAATGACGATAAAAGCATAAAACCTCTTTTTTCTTTTCGAATATGGAGACCAAGAATATTAGAACCAATGGATACTGCAAGGCCATACATTGCAGTGTCTCCATCTAGTTGGTTGGGTTGCGTACCTTTCTTTGCGGTGACCATGTTTAATTGCAAGGTTGGGATATATGATGTAGTTTACGTCTATGCTCATGAAAATAAATGGTATAGTCTACGTTTCCATATTTACTAATATTATAAAGAGAGGCCAAATTCATTGAAAAGGTTATTTTACTATAATATATTTAAAAGCTATTAAAGATGAAAACAGTAATTTTGTAACTTATTTATTTATTAATTGAGACTTACTTATGTAAGCATGTAATAACAAAATAAATTATTGACATTAAATGAAGGATTATGTATTTATTTATTTTATACATACAGTGTCATTACAGGCAAACCCAATGCGACAGAGTAGCAACAAAAGGGTGTTTCCTATAGTAGCGTCACATTAATAGGTAACATTTGACGTTTGTCAGTTTTATATTCATAATGAGGTGGCCTGTTAAAATAGGTCGATTAAAACGAATGAATCGATACGGACTTGAAAGATAATGTGAATTTTAAAAATCGTCAGGTGAATCCCTGTCCCATTATTATACTTTCTTTCGTAAATTTAAGGAACAAAATAAGACAAATACATGATCTATACTTATAATAAAACTGTAGAGAGGTCAATTCTGTTCTTTGCATATATAAATTTACAAAATAGCTATTGGGGGATGATTGGTGATCGATACTAATGCAAAAAATGCAAACAGTAAATTTTTTGTCTTTCTATCTGTCTGTATGTGAAGAATAATAAATATATAATAATATTTTGAGTCAACCTGTATACAGTAAGTTTATACTACCGTGGTCTAAGTATGTACAGTCGTGAACAAATAAAAAAGTGTAGTGGTTTTTAGAAACGATAACTTAATACCTACTTGAGTAGGTATAGGTTATGTCTAGAAAGCAATAAATAATAAGCGTCAAAGTTGAAATTATATACTTAATATGACCAGCTTCCTAGCAATGGACGTAAAAAGTACTGAACGAATTTTTATTAGAAAGGTCTTACTTAGACTCAAAATTTATCGTATGTTTGCTTGCAATTGGTTAAGTACAACCGGAGATATGACCAAAAACGACCTAAAAACGAAGCGCGGGTGAAGCCATGGGTATATCAGCTTGTATAAAAAGTAGCCTATATGTTGCCCAGAAGTATGAACTATAATCGTATCAAGTTTGATCAAAATCCCTCCAGTAGTTTTTCATCCATGCGTGCACATACAGATAGACAGACAGAAAGACAAAAAAAATACTGATTGCATTTTTTGCATTAGTATCGATCACTAATTATTTCCCAATATGTAGTTATTTTTTAAATATATTCAACTAGCTGTTGCCCGCGGCTCCGCCCACGTGGATGTCGGTTATCGCAACCAAACATAGCCTATGTTCATTATCTAGGTCTAATCTACTCCTATACCAAGTTTCATCAAAATCAGTTTAGCGGTTCAGGCGTGAAAGCGTAACAGACAGACAGACCGAGTTACTTTCGCATTTATAATAATTTAGTATGGATGTATAGAATTGACCTCTCTACAGTTAATATTGTAATATATTATGATGGATATTGTAAACGTGCGGAAAGCATTTGACGTTTTGTGGGACTATGCTATGTATTTATTGCAATGCAGGAGCTTCTAGTAGGAGACTATCCCGCAAAATACGGATGGTTGGTCACCTTACGAATTTTTGGTAAACAGTGTTGCTTCTTTATTAAAATGGCTGTCACCCACAATCTAAGAAGCGAATATGTGTCAATTTTTTTATTAATTTCTATAAATATTACTCAATTAATAATAATAGATATGTACGGTGTTCTGTGAATTTTCATAAAGCTCAACTAGAATCAAAATGAAGCTCCGAAGAACTCAGCCTTTGCGTAAATTTGACTTTGACAGGTTTGGATTGGGAAATTTTAACGTATCATGGCAATTTTAGGCAGTGTGCGAGAGAGATGACCGCCGGCCGAGATTCAAAAATCCTGGAGACAACCGCTCGTTCGAAATGAAACGTCCAGCTAAGTACAAGGAAATTTCTAATGTTCTTGATGGAGACTCAAAACAGTAGTGCTGTGCTCATTCTTTAAAAAGTAAACAGACCATCGCCAATACTGTCAATACAAAACGATTTCGCGTACATCTCGTGCGTGACGCGGTTCGATTCTGGCGCAGTTCACGTCAGTTAGTATAACGGATTTCACTCATTTTAGCACTAGCATGGTAATAACTGTCGTAATGCTCCGTATTGAGAAAATGTAGCCCTTATAGTTTACACATGTTGCTTAATTTGAAGTGAAATAGTAAGTTTGTAACAGTTATGCCTACCTTTAGGTGCGTTTTCATTCAGAGATCGATATTGCGCAAGTTAATGTAAGATACAATCGTGTTAGATACTTTATGTAATTCAAATTTAGAATAATGTAATTGATATTTTGTTTTTGGTAACATCTCAATTTTTTTCATTTCAATTTATTTATACATTACCATTGATGTCATCAAGTTTAACACCGAATATTCGGGCACTTCTCTCCACCAATGAAATAGCAGAAAAATGTTGTCACGTGAGCAAAACCTTACTGCCCTACTTTTTCTGGTATTTCATTGGTTGAAGAGAAGCGAAGTGATGTGTTTGCGGACACCATGCTGACCCTGCTGGTGTACATATTTACAAACTCGCAAAAAAAAGAAGTCAATTATAGCAAAGGGTGTGCTCTACTTTCAAAACCCTCGTTAGTACAATTTCACCATAAACAATTACAAAATGTTTTAAAAACATCCGAACGCAGACAAAAAATGATCACAACATTGAGTAAAACAGAGTAAAACACTATTTACTATTGAACAATGAATTTCTTTCTTTCTTTGCTTCACAACTCGTCTCAGATCAATGACTGTGAAATTTTTGTCTATAGGATTTTAATGATTTATTTCAAATGTTTGATGAAATGTCATCGGCACCTAGGGCTATTACATAAAGTTAATACGAAAAAATAAAGGTTTCATAACTTGTCGGTAAAAAGCGTTCGACTACGTTAGAGATTGCGGGTTCGATTCTCGTTTAGTGCAAATATTTACATGCATTGGTTTAGGTGTTTCTAACCTTACTAATATTAGAAACATGAAACTTTGTGAAGATGTTTGTATGTTTGTTACTTAATCACGGTTAAACAGCTGAACGTATCGGGTTAAATTTTGGTACAGGGCCGGAGTATAGTCTGGAATAGCACATAATATGCTACTTTTATGCCTGGAATAGGTTCTCATGAGTAGTGGAAATTCCGCGAGGGGGAAGCCATAGGTAACAGTTAGTAGGTTTATAAATGATAGAGTTCCGTGTAAACAAACATTAAAAAAAAACGAATTGAGAACCTCCTTTTTTGTCGTAGGTACGTTAAAAATGACCTCAATCGATTTTAGTATATCATGAGAAAATAATTTTCTGTATTACCATCACAAGTAGCATCTAGCATGTAATTAGTATAATAACAGGACACAATCCGTCGATTCGTTTCACAAGCGGGTCCGTCTGTCCGTCGGCGTGCGCAGGAGTTTCGCAATGCGCTCGCGCCGGCTGCTGCGGCGGCTTTCACACGCAAAGTGTTTAACTACATTGTTATTGCGGATTTGGTTTGGTTCGGGATGTGCGTAGACGGGAAATGTATTATCGGTAGTTAGTATTGTACTTGTATCATTACCGTGTAGGCACAATACGGTGAAAGTGATGTTGGAAAGACGAAAACATGTGTTATTTGGATTTGGTAATGGTAGGTAGTGTTGGCTTTTACATAATTTGGATATTGTTTTCATGGATAGTCTTCAGATTAGATCTGCTAATATTAGGATTCTACTAAAAATAGGATAGGTAGATTGTATGATTATCGAATAAATAGATCCACTTTTTATTACGTCTATTACAGCTGGCAAAATGGTGGTATCGTTACGCAAAAATTTCTTAAAAGTACTTTAAAAGAATATAGAAATGGGTAGGTATTTATGGAAGATATTTTTTTTAAAATCTGTAAAGTATTCATGGCATCTTTGTTACATAGTATAAAATAAAGTTAGTTTACGCGTTTGTCTATTGCTCCACTAACCACACTGCGAATTTTGGAATTTTGATATAATTTAGGTACCTATACTTAGATATTTTATATAAGGATTACAAGCTTATTAAGATGAATAAATGAATGATGAATAAAAACTTATTAAGATGAATTATCTTGACGAACTTTTTAACAACGAGTAATCAAATTGCACCCATAGCCGTTGCGTTTGCAAATTGTTTAATTTCCAAATAAAGATTTAGTCATTTAATTTGCCTGTTAAATATCTATAGATATCCTGCTATGAATTATTTAACACGTATATAACGTAAACTCATTACACTTCCTACAAGTCGCGTTCAATTTGAGATAGATTGTGAAACCAGCCGAGAATATCATCGACTTAATTATGCGGTCATTGGAGCGCATTGGAGCATGCTGGCCGCCGACAATTTGTTTCCATTAATCTAATAATGTATAAAAAAATAACGAACAAAGAAAGTATAAATAATAGTTTATGGTTAGGCAAAAAAGAGAATGATTCTGATTTGATTTTGGAACGAGATGATGTAAATATTGACCGTTACGTCTTTTAACGTAATATCCCAGTGGGTACGTACCGGTACTTACTTCGTATTAAAAACTAAAAGATTTTTTGTAAATCTGTAAGTGTTTAGCAACTTTTCAGGGTGACTGTACATTAAAATGTCAAAACTCACTTCTCAAGACGCCTAAGGCCATACATTGTTAAGAAGAAAGTTTCTGATTAAAAATCGTTTAAATGGTTGTTACATAAGTCTTACACGTGTTTAATTTCGCTAGTTTATGTTGTATAGTCATTTTTATTTATGTTTAGGTAGTATAATATATAACCAGAATTAGTCAACATTTAGGACGAGAATCGAACCTGTCATTATTTTCTTCTTGGGTTCCTTCTGTCAATGAGTTGTGGAAGTCAAATCGCAGTCGCTTTCACGAAGCCGACACCAGCTAAGTTGAGAAAAGGCTCGAAGGATGACTCATGTATTTGTATAGACAATTTCGGGAATTTAGGAAATTATGATTGGCAACATAATATTTATGCCTGTTAAAAAGCCTCTGGCACAGAATACATAACTATATACAGTAGAACCCGTTTAAGACGATCACGCTTAATACGATTTCTCGCATAATACGCCATTTTACGCCAGTCCCTGCAACTTGGAGACATATTTCATACCTTTCTTAACGCTTAATACGATTCGCATCCCGTTTAATACGCCCGCGAGCCCAGCTCCTAACGCGAGCCCACAGGTCCGACGTTTGCCGTATACCCCGATCGTTCGTTCATTTTTTGACTAATAAAGCGAAAGGCATTGTCACTTCAAGAAAAAATTGGGATATTGAAAGTTTTTGATAAAAAATCACAAACAACAAATCAAACTCAGTTAGCTGCTGAGCTTCACTTACCAGTTTCTACGTTACGTACCGTTTTGAAGAATAGAGAGAGAAATTAAAGAAAAATACAGATTGGGAGGTGTGCAGAGAAAAAAGCAAAAGGTAGGAAAGTTTGATAAATTGGAAAAGTTTTAGTAGAATGCCTTCATCAAGCACGAGCTTTAAAAGTGCCCATAAGTGGCCCCATAATATGCGAGAAAGCACGTAAGATTGCTGAAAGCTTACAGATCACTGTTTTTAACGCCTCAAATGGCTGGATAGATCGTTTTAAAAATCGCAACGGCATTGTTTACCGTCAATTTGGATTATTTTTTAAATTGATGCCAAATAAATCCTATGTTTTCCCTATCCCGCATAATACGCTTTCTCGCTTAAGACGCGTTTTTGGTAGAGTCCCTGAGAAATCGACTTAAGCGGGTTTTACTGTAATAGTACTCCTCTGGTATTACAAGTAGGTATACACTGACAACCATTTCTGCTAGATAAATGATAAAGTATACATTATATACTTATTGAAATTAAAACCGACGGTAGTTTAGTGGTTAAGTAACAAAGATACATAATAATTCAAATGTTATATTTCATAAAAAAAACTTTTGCATCTATAATAACAGTGAGATTTTGTTTAGTATTTGGTAATCTGTCTGTGTATTCTCTATTGACAATATGCTGTGTCACGTTATTAGTTATCCATTCTGTGATCACGTCACGTCGTAACAAAGTACAGTCAACGACAAAAATAGCTTTTCAAAAATTATTGAAGCCAATTCGACCAAATCCATCGACTAAAGCTGACTTGCAATATCTAATGGTACCTGCAGAGGAAAAGGTGGGAAGGAAGGTAAGAAAAATATATTTCCTATAGCAGATATTTTATCAGGAAAACACTAAGTAGCAAACCATTTTAGACAGTGAAGCTAATAAAGCAAGCTCAAAGCCCACCATTTCAATGCCGCGCCATTTTATGTCTTTCGTTAGTACCTATTTCTATTACATTGGTAAAACTACTATTAAGCTCAGAAGCCATTAAAATGATAATTTAATTGGATATTAGAAATTATTAACACCAAATTATAAACACAATTAATTTAAATGATTTTGCATTGTCATTGAAATATACATAAACCGAAAACAGGCATAGAGAAGAATGGTTGCAATATTTGCATTCCATTTTTAAATATAACATTTTGACACGTAAAGATGTTACAAAATACCATTTGCAATTACAAAAATCGAATGAAATCATTTGCATTAGCTAGTCGATATCAACTCGACTATCTTTTAATGAACTAAGTAGTTTGCATAACTTTTGACAGCTACTGACGTCAATTTTTTTTTGACCACTGACTACAATGTGTTTTTCTATAGTATGATCTGGTATGATCTTATATTAAGCCATAACATTTTCAACTTTAACCTACTTATTGGAATTAGAGTAAACTTTGGAATTAAACTATATTTTATTTTCAGTTCATAATCGACTAGTATTTGATCACTATCTCACCTGATTATTGAATTGCGGTTTTATAATGGAAGCACACTTGGCTAAATGATACCTATTCACTCGCGGTACCTCGAGAATAGTTACATAACTTACTTCAGGAGTTCCGTAAAGCTTATGACATGGTTTAGAGGACACCTTAAGTAAATTAGCATAATTAGATAATACATTTTTAATAATTGATAACTAATTAGTATACCATATATTAATATAATTAGTATAGTAAGTAGTAGGCTTCGGCAAGATACAACCTTTTCATTTTATATTGACGGTAGAAATATTCGTACGGTCGCGGTCGGTAGATACTTCTTCCCCCTTTTTTTTCTTTTTTCTCTGTACAGATTATATGTTACGTTTAGTAAAATACAATCTGTAGGTGTAGGTATGCCTGTAAAAATTTCAAGCAGCCAATAAGCTTCATACAATAAATTTTATTTTTCAACTACCACTCAATTCCAATTCATAAAGCTGTAGGTACTTTAATTCGCGGATAATTGATCGAAGACAACCTGACAACATTTTTTGCCCATTTCTGCACGAAACTTCTGTTTGATGACTTTTAGACTCATCTTCTCATTTTGCAATTCCTCAACGAGTTCTGATAATGTCAAAGTTGACATAAACAGGTTTATAACCTTGCAAAAGGCCGCATTCTTAAAAGCACGCTGACTTGACATTTAAATTTATATTTAAACTGTTTAGCATAAGGTTACTTTTCCTTTCTCTCGTATCTTATAAATATAACGTCGTTCGGTAATATGAAATGTTTGGTTTTTCCCATTAATATAAAAATATCGCCTCTCTAACTTCATTTCTACTGTCGTACAGTTTTTTCCTCGTTATAATTTTATTACATAATTGACTTCACACCTTGACGTCGCCCCGATGTTGTTATAGCACTTTAGACTAGAATTTACCCAAATGCCCAAATGTTCTTATATACAAGTCTTGTCCTTCTTGCTAGCAACCCATTTATGTCTTACTGCTGGGCACGGGTCTCCTCTCCTCTAACGAGAGACCTGAGAGGGTTTAGACTTTAATCCACACGCATCAGACATGTCCTTAGAAATTCTTCTAGGACATGTGGGTTTCCTCACGAGTTTTTCCTTCACCGTCAGCAGATGGTACATCATGTGATTAGCACACATATACATATAAATTCCACAAATTTACATTGGTTACTGTCTGGCCGGATTCAGACTCGATACCTCTAAGAAGAGACCGCGTCCTTATCCTTCTTAAAACGACGAAAAAGAAAGAATTATTTGATTTGGACATTTAGGAGATTCATTTTTATTTAAATAGATGTAGACAAGACCAAGGAAATTTCTAATGTTCTTGACAAGACCTATTCGTCCCACAAATGTGTTCATATTTAGCGTCTAATGCCAGAGGTGAGAGAATGCACGACTTTAACTTTTAGCTTCGAAATATTTTTAATGCTGAAATGCTTTAGATAATAGCTAAGTAGATATGTGTCGTCTGTAGGTGACACACTGATGTGGGAGATCGCTCATCAATGACGTAATTGCAAAACACTTTGGAATATAAATCACGTGGTTATAAAACGTTTTTTCGCGCATCGGGATCGCAGGATGCGGGGGAAATGTCTAATGGGCTACCTTGCTTCCTTGGCATCTGAGAACTCGAGATGGCGTGCTTTTTAGGCGATTTGAATCCCACACAACCACCACCGCTGACCGATGCGGAGGATACAATGAGATTTCCAGACGAAAAAAAGGAAGCTAGAAGCACGTATGTTGGTATTGTGTTGGTATAGAACTCTAAGTATTTATGGTAGGTACAGTAAAGATAAGAGGTTCTATAATGACAGTTTAATACATTTATAGAGTAGTTGAAACCGTTAATGTTTCTAAAATATTTAAGATATTACTTCTGTTTTACTTAACTACTTAGGTACTATGAAAAGATATATTATCTTACTTCTCGACATGCCAAAAGTCAGGCTACAACACAAACAGAACATACCAACATCACGCTGATAAGACCATTGCAAAGAGACCAGGCACAATTAAAGGTATTTCGCAATACCTGTGCGGTTAGTAACGTGTAACGTAAACAGGTAGGCAGGATACCAAACTTTGCGGTTGTACATGAACAAAGGTTAGTTCTGTGGCATTTGATTGCAGCTTAACTATATTGATATGAGTAAAAGAGTTATTTCTTGTATAGTTATTATATTCTTAATTCCTAATTATTTATTGTTCACGCAGAAAACAATTAATAAACATTACAAATATAACTTCATGTTCAAAGGCGAGCTTAACTCAGTATTGAGTTTTCTTCCAGCAAACCTTTGGGGGAACATAAAGGACATAACAAATGAGTAATTATAGTGGTGTAAGATAATATTTATTAGGTTAGTATATTGAAAATCACTTGTAAATAGACCAAAAAAAAACAGCCCGCTGAGTTTCTTGCCGGAGTCTTCTCAGGTCTGGGCCGCGTTTCGAACCGGGTGGTCCATTTGCTTCTAGTTTTAAATAACTTTGATTTTGACGTTTTGTAAGTGCCGCTTAAAATGGTCTATAAAGAATAAATGATTTTTGACTTTGACTTTGACTTTGACTCTTATAATTTGGTTGCGCGAGCAATGAAATCGCTGCAAAAATAGAGAGGTGACGTTAAGGTGACGATTTGGGCCAGTTATAACTGTGAGTTCAAAGAAGAGATAATGTCTACGGACACTATGCTGAGGCTACAGCTACAGTTACATAATCATTAGTCTTTACAGTTTACATTTAGGCTAAACAACAGACCTAAGACTTCCTATTGTTACCAAGTGATTGCGTCCATATTATTTACAAACATAAGCCTTTGTTTAGTATTTACAGATATAATTTATACATCATATACTTTATTAGATCACACGCAGATACAGTTTTGAATGAAATACAATCTGAATCGTAAAGACGGTTTTATCATGATTTTTATACTACTTAGGAGGCAGACAAGCACTCAGCCCACCTGATGGGAAGCGGTCACCGTGGCCTATGGACGTGTGCAATACCAGGGGCGATGCACTCGCGCTGCCGACCCTGGATATGAGGGGATGCTGGGAATTGAAGAAGGTGGAGAAGAGAGTTTCTTTGCTGACAATACAGGAGACTTCGGTCTTAGAATCCCTCCAGTGAACTCTTGAGATCTTGAGATCATTGAGCTTCTGTGGCAAATACTAGAACCGAGTGATATACAGACAAACCAACATTAATGCTTTGATATCAAATCTTATAAATAATGTTAAAATTATATGTATAATACTAGCAGATACCCGCGGCCCCGCTCGCATCGATCGATCGCTTTTTTTGTTATACTACGTAGGTGGCAGACTAGCACCGTTTTTTGGAAGAAGGTGATTTTCGTTTGAGAAAGAGGTTATCTTTTGAGGAAGAAAACCGCATCAAAATCTATTCAGTAGTTTGTGTCTATTACGAATAAACAGACAAGAATCTTCAGACTGTCTTGAACGTATATATGACTGTTAAATGTAAGGCAGCCAGAGCAATGACCTTGATATGAGAACGTACCTACAGAGTTATAGACAGCAGAAAATATTGCACCGGATGATAGATCGCAATATAGGAAAAGTTGTATCCGACATACCGTTGCGACAGTATGACTCATGGAGAAATATAGATATTACACTATAGATTGGCAATATACGGCACCATTTCTTAATACAGAAACTCTTGCGTATCTATAGTGTTATAAAATTGAAAAGTAGCCGTGTCTATACATTGGAGATATTTAAAAAAATACTTGGGTATGTTATACCTTCTTCTTCTATTATTGCTTCTAGTTTTAAATATTTATAATTTTGACGTTTTGTAAGTTCCGCTTAAAATGGTCTATACAGAATAAATGATTTTTGACTTTGACTATATTAACGATTTATGAACCCCATATTGTAGTCGCTTGGGAAAACCACAGCAGGGAGATCATTCCACAGTCTGTAGGTACGCGGAATGAAGTGCCTTTCGTACCTCATTGTACGCACCGTTTGCGTTCACAACATGAGGATGAATTCCCTGTCTGTGGCGAGCGGTGCGATGGTATAATGCAGCCGTGGGCATTTCTTGTCAAACAATTCTTCTGAACACACTCCATTGTATAGGCTGTAAAACATGCACAGAGAGGTAAAATCTCTTCAAAGCTGACCGGTTCTACAGTACCTGTAAGTATGGGATGGTTGAGAGAAACTGGAGGAGCAAACGGCAGTCGTAAATATAATAATGATATTACATAATACGAATTGGAATCGAGGCTGCAGAAAGAAAAAATACCTTGACCTATTTAAAACTTAATTAAACTAGGCCAAATTAAAAAAAAACTTAAAAATATTACGTAATTTTTATGAATAAAAGTGAATATTTAGATTACAAACAGTTTTTTCATTTTCAATTTATTTATTAACGCAATTTTTAGTGTTCCATAAAATGAAGTTGCAATAGTGTACTTGCAAAATGACCAACACTTTCGTTGGTGCCGTTGGACATTCTAGGTCGAACATTGAATTACAATAATTTTAATAAAATGTAACAGAGACAGAAATAAATGAACTTGCATAATTCACACTTCCGAGATTCGTGTTTTTGGGGAAGTACCCAAAAGAGTAGTAGAGCGAAATAAGTAAGCAGACTGCGAATAACGTTATTACGACGATTTGTGTTGCGTAGCGGGTAAGCATTCAGACTGTTAAGTCCGAGGTAGAGGGTTCAGTTCCCGCACCGTGTAAATATTGATAGGTGTGTATTTATATTTGCATTGATCTGGATATTCATATGTGTGTACTCCATTCCAAAGAATATACTATGCTTAGTGTGCAGTGCGGACAAAGCGCAATCTAGACTAGATGGCGATGTGTCCTGAAATATTCATTTAATTATTCATTATTGGATAAATGGCTGGCAAAATTAGTTTTAGTGTCACTCTTAATTAATTGGCATTAATTGTTAATTAATCATCTTGCCTTATATTTCCTTGTCCAAATACGCATCCTTTTTTACAGTTGGCAACACTTTCATAACTATTACATTTACCCTATTAAGTATCAGCGTAACAATATGGGAAGGAAACGAATAAGAATATAATAAATAATCACGTAAGCAAGGTCACGCGTCGACGCGTGCGTAATAGGCGCAGGTGCAGGTTGGATAACTGCTTTTAGTAATACTAACGAGTTCTAGATTCAGCAAAGAGAAATCAATAAACAACCTGACGAAAGTACTCATTTCTTATTGACGTGAATACATCGTTAAACTTACTTGCAAAACAGGGGCGATGCTTGCTTCCCTCTCCCTTTTCTGGGGGCAAAATGGGGACACCGTCGCGCGTCGTTCCGAAACCCGAGAGGGCCATCTCAAAGCTGGAGATTGGCCCTGGATCAACCAGGGTGTGAGGGCAATGCCTCTTAGGTGATAACCCGTGATGGCGTGCGGTTTTAGTTGATCCGACTCCGACATAAGCACCACCGATGGTCAACAGGGGTACTATCGTTGGGATTTTCGCACAGAAAAAAGGGTCTCGCGGGTCAATCGTCAGGTGTACCAGTTTACCGGTGAAGGCGACTTGACCCTGTAGATTTTGATACACCCTATTCGAGAATTTACCGTACAACAGTCTATTTCCTTCGCACTACTCTAAAGTGACCCAAGCCCCTTACACACTAATCTTACATATTAGTGCAAATATTTCCAATTGTCACACACATTTTAACCCAAAAATGATCTGGGCCAATGTGTACACAGCATCATGATGGCAGAGCTATGGGAAAGTGGGTTTTGTGTTGCGAAAAAATAAAGATCAGAATACCGTGCATGTTTGAGATACCCAAATATTACGAGTGCTCAAGAGTCATGCAATGTTTGAGTTGGTGAAGGTTTCGGATTTGGTAACTGATGTTATGTTAATTATGCTAACAGGTACAGCAGAGGGTATTGTTAGAGAACTGTTATACTGAATTTAGAGATGAGAAAAAGAGGAGAAATACCACAGTCTCACTTAATTGAGCAGAAGAATATCATGACTGAAGAACCTGTCAGTGGTACATATGTGATGATCTCTATTTACAGCTGCCGTCGCATAGTGGTAGTGCATTCGACTGCTGCCACGGGGAGCGCGGGTTCGATTCCTGCTCAGTGCAAATATTTAATATGCATGAATATATCTATTTGCATTGGTATGGGTGTTTCTATGTATACATAAAAAGTATTTATCATAACCCAAGTAGTCTTCTTTTGTATTTCCAATGTACAGACACAACTTTTCAATTTTATAATAATATAGATTCCTGCAAAGATAGCTTAGAGCTATAGTGAGGATAGGTTTCACTCTGGAGAGATAGGTACCTTAGCGACTACCACCGTCATTTTTTTGCCGTTTTAATTCGATAGGAGAAATAAAGCGTTATCAGTAATATAGAAATTTATCGGCACACTTTTAACTTCGTTTCTATTTTTAGTAACGTTATAATATGTAGTCTTATCTAGACTATTAATTCTTTTTAAAAACTTTTGTACAACAACTACAGAACAGGCGCCTATTATCGGTATTCTAATCTCGTTGCAACTTTCATTTTCAATAGATAAGGCGGTAGTGTAGAAATCACAGGCATTGCGTTGATGTCGCAAAATTCTAGTGCAAAGTGAAAGAATATTTCTACCATTGGGTACTCAGCACACGTTGCACTTTCTCTAGCAAACACCCATTGCGGAAACACAGGGTGATTATGGTGATACAGTTTCTAGTCTATGAATGAGCCTCAATTGAATTCATAATGTTTACTATGAATGATTAATCCTGGTAGAAGTCCGCTCTCCAACCATCCTTTCCATATTAGTTTAACGCAGCTTATATGTGTCTGTTCCCATCAACTTTAGCATTAACTTGGGTTCGAATCCCTTTTTTTGAGTGCGGAAATCCCCACGGATACCACCCGTACTCGGCCAAGCTAGATGGACCGACGACGACCTGAAAAAGGTAGCTAGGATGGACTGGATGCGGAAGGCGGAGAATCGAGTGGTATAGCTCACATTAGGAGAGGCCTATGCCCAGCAGTGGATGTCGACAGACTAATTGATTGATTGATCAATTGGTTGATTGATTGATCTAAATCATGTGATGTATCGACTGTATCAATACAAAATTTTTATTTAGTAACTATCATGCATTTTAACAACATAATCTCATTGTTATCAGCACATGATGATGCGCTAGCTGCGTATGGCATTCGAATGCGCGCCCAGTGAAGCGTATAGTCGCTACATCAAACGAATAAAAGCTATTTGTTTGCTGTAACTGGGATTTGCGTGTATGTCCGATGCTGCGTTCAAACGTGATTATATTTGACTTCTAAAATATGACTAAATTCCGGCCGTCGATAAAAGTTGTATAATTATTCTTTTGGCACTAGTCCAGGCGGCCCTTTCGTGTCAGAAAAAACTTAACTTTCCGTAAACAATTCTTATTATATTATCAATAATAGACAAGTGATAGAATGGGGCTAGTAGCTAAATTGTAACCGAGCAATTTAAACCATTGCTAAATTAAGTAATACTAGTTAGTAGTTAGGTAAGTCTTATGATGGGATGGTTAGAGGAAAAAGCTCGGTGAAGGAGGACGACAATAAGAAAGTGATAGGATGACCTTATTCTTCTAACAAGGGTCACATGTCACATTATAATATTCAAGAACACTTGCACATTTTTATCACTCAACATCAAAAGGCCATAAACTTATCTAAATCCACCTAATCACCAAATAAACCAACACAATTAGGAGGTATTTAGAAGCTACTATTGTTTAAACGATAATATCAGCATTGTTTCTTATCACACGCTAAGTTCTATTGTATACTAGACGAGAACCTTGTGCAAAGCCAGCAATGGATTGCTAGGCTGTAGTTATATTAAACGTGATGAATATATCGTTTGTTTACTGTGGGACTGGCCATGAATATGATTGTGTTTGGGTCATTATTACATCAAAGACCCATGGCTATGCAATATAAGGTCTAAAGTAGGCGGTATGCATTGTTTTTTTTTTATAAATTTGGTCATGAAGGAAGTGTTTGTAAGGCCGCAGGTCAGTTGAGGTCGATTTCAAAGTATTGATGACATCTTGGGATAAGGGCAGGTCAATTACTTTATGAGGTAAGTATGTAAATTGAGGTTGAGATTAGAAGTTGCGAGCAGGCTTATGTATCTGCCTACTCTAGAAGAAAAAGAGCGTGTATGTATGTAAGAAAAAAAATAATTAAATGGATCTATTCTTTAATTCTATTCATAATATTACATGAGGGGAATTGACTGGCGTGACAGCCGATCGCTCGGCTGTACATTAAAGTTCACGGGTTCGAATTCATTTTCATGTAAATTGGTCTAATTATGTTAGTTTAAGGGTTTCTATGTATAATAGAACTAAAGGCACATCTTTCTGCCTCCGGCATTGGCAGAGACGATAACACTCCGGTTCTTATATATTTTACCAGTTTCATATTAGGTATACCTAAAGTGTTTTTATCCATATTTAGGGGCCTATAAATGCTATACTTCGTTTTGGGTCCAGATAGTTTAATTTTTTTCATTACTCATGGCAATCATTGAAATCAATTCACAATCGACAAAATATCGCGCGAGAATACATAAAAATACATCACATAGAAAACCTCCTTTTTTAAATCGGTTAAACATTCGTCGCTACCGGCGCAGCGCTGCGGGGTGATAGTGGTCACGTATTTCAGGCTTCGTTCCATTCACGTGGGTATTAGAAATTAGATAATTATCACTCGCTGTGACGATGAAGGAAAACATCGTGATGAAACTCTCATTCCAGATAGATTGCCGTACTGTTTGTTTGTTTTTTTTATATACCAGTAATAAACACCGGCAATATTATAGGGATTCTCGCGTTTTAAATAGATGAATATGCAATCAGTTGTCTGTTCAGCTATTTTAGATGACAAATAATGAGGATAGTAGAGGAACCGGTGATAGTCGAGCTTTCCCCGTCTGATAACCAGACGGGATATATTTTTTATCCGACTGTCAAGAAGGGTTATGTTTTAGGCATAATCAAAGACGAACAATATATGTTATATTATTCGTCTTTGATCATGCCGATCAAACTATGTTCATGGCTATTTTTAATTCAAAAAATTTTAATTTTTTTTGGGGAGTTGTTGAAAAAAGGGCAGATCAAAAGCACTCGAAACCGGCGGGCTTGCATGAAAGGCGATATGACAGTGGAGGAAGCGCGTGCAGTATAGTCAGCCCCCGTAGACAAATGTAAAAAGTCTAAATCGCTAACGATCGCTAAGGAAACGAATAGATTAGGTAGACCAGTCACATCCAAGCTCGTCGCCGGCGTAAGATGCGCGCGCCGCGGCGGAATCACGAGCTGGAGTGTGATTGGTCGACCAGGACAGACAATAGACCGCCATCTATTGTCTCTGCTTACCCCGGAGGGAAAAAGGCGTGAGTATTTATATTATGTATGAATGTATGTATGTACTATTCGAATATAATATCGTATCGCTCTGTATCTCGTGTATGGTTGCAAAATATTCTCGCAACCACACACTACCGATACAGAGAGAAAAAAAAGGAAATAATATATCTATTCTTCACATGTTTCCATAACAAGAAGAATGCAACACTGGCATCTACAACGACACGCAATGCTTCGGCTTCGCGTGACGAACCGACGTCCGTACGATTACTGCCATGAATTTACAACTGACAACCACCTCCTGTTATTAACCCAATTTAATTGTAAAACTTACAAAAATTAACTGCGGTTATATAACATCGGAAGTGTTCGCATAATTCTTTGTTAATTCCTGCTCCTCGACTGTAAATACTTATATCGACTGCACCAAATTGGATAATTCTTTTTATTGTGTGTTTATTATTGTCAGAAGATAAAAAGAACGCGACCATAATAACCATCGTGTTGAGTCCCGGCGGTAAGTAGGGTAGCCAAAGCTCACAATCCCCATCTTCAACCCCCTCCTCACCCAAACTTCTCAACCCTCCCCCCTCCAGGAGAGTGACGCCTCTGATGTTGCACACGTCCGTAGGCTACGGTGACCACTTCCCATCAGGTGGGCTGTGTGCTTATCTGGCACCTAAGTAGTATAAAAAATACTACTCCAAAATCTTGCCAAGTTATATAATACCGTGCACTAAGTATACTTCATACCTCTCCAACTTTGATTGTATGATCGCTTTTAGACTTTACTAAAGTAAACAAGTTTGTAAGTAAACTTGGTATGAGAATGTATAAGAACCGCGGTAGCCTAGTGGTTTGGGTAATGGACTGCTGAGACGAGGTCTCGGGTTCGATCCCAGGTTCACCATGGCACACACCAATGACTTTTCGATGCTTTTCGAAGTTATGTGTGTATTTATCGCAGGTTTATAAGTGCCCGGTTAATGGCAATAGGCTCGCCACCTATTACATTGGGACCTAAAACATAAACTGGCAAAATGTGGGTGCTAGCACCTCTGCCTAACCCTTCGGAGATATGGGCGTGAGTTTATGTTATGAGAATGTATGAAGGTTTAGAGTCAAACCTGTAATTCGTGTATATCTGCACGCTATTGCAAGGTCAGAGGTGGCAGCGAAAGTCCAATGCCTTGCATGATTGCTCGCCTAGAAACTATGCAAGCATGTTTTGATGCAATTTGAATAACTATTATTTACGGTGAGAGCGTTAAAGTTGTCTCAGCTTATAGGTGTGCCAGTGCTGCCAATAGCGGGGAATTTGAGGGTTAGGATAGGAAGAGCGCGGGGAATGATAAAAATTAGGGAATTTTGGGGAATCCAGCTAGACCTATTTTTTGAAGGACTTAAAATTCAGGGGTAAGCAAGTGCATAGCCTGGCAGGGGGATTGTGATAGCTGCCCTAGTGGGACCGGTGAGTGTTACGCGGTGCTGCGACGACAATCCTCTTTTGATGAGGCCGTCAAGCTGAGTGCCACCATTGTTAACATGGTACGTGTATGTAATGGTGACCCTCTTTCCTGAGGGTCACCATTACATACACGTACCAACTAAATAAAATACTTTTAAAAATACTTTTAAATACTTGTAAATACTTTTTTATGTATAGGATACGTCAATTTGACTTCACCTCGCCTGATGGTAAGCTGAAGGTGAAGTCAAATTGACGTATCCTATACATAAAAAAGTATATAAGTACGTTTATCCGCATTCTAGAACCTATAACACAAGCTAGTTGAGCTATGCTTATGCTGTGTAAATGTCAAAGAGTATTTATTATTATTAACTTCATTTGCGAAGATTCGCAATATTTTACTAGGTATTCATTGTTTATGGAAACCGATTTTTTTAATTGGCGCCAACAGTTGCAATTTACAACAGAATTATGGATGGAGGTTTCACAAAAGTCTATAATAGTAAAATAATGAAATAACAACAAGGGTTGATTGATTTAATCTTCCGTAAGGATAAGCACAGTTCCCGGATTTGGCTATCATTATATTATTTCAAGTTTAATTATAAAATTGTCTATGATTGTATAAGTACAGTTAGGATAACCTTAACGGATAATCATTATAACTACCTCGTTACTCCCGTGAACAAGTTTCCGTTTAGATTTAATATGACGTTCGATTCCTATTTCGGTCAGTATTAGTGGCAATTGACCTCACCATAGTGAAACTGAGAAATATAGCACACATCTGTCTACACCTTTGTAGGTATACCTAATATGTTTATTTTTTTTATTTTTTTTCATACATACTATGTCATTACAGGCAAACCCGATGCGACAGAGTACTAACATAATTATGTGTACTTAAAATTTCACTTGGGTTCATTTCCTTATGCTTCAAAAACTAAATAACAATTCTCATAAAATATTCATAATTAAAAATTAATAAAAGTAGATACAAACATCATTTTAAAACAATAAGTAGATATGAGTATACGAACTACTTAATGAAATTTTTTTTTCTTTATTCGAACGCCAATACCGAAAAATTCATTAAATAGTTGTTTTTGGATTTTCCGCCAATAAGAAGACGTAGTTTACTCTTATAATCCGCAGGTGGAGCCATGGGCAATCACTAGTATTAAATACTCGCAGATGTAATTACTGTACAAGATTATGTGTAATTGAATTAATCTTAAGATAGAGATAAGTAAACGTATATAGAAAGTTGTTTGTACATCTTGTCATAGTAAATAGTGACAACGATATTTCCTTTCGTCGTTCGTATAATGTAAATACTGAAGTAGTTAGGAGTTAGCCTGGCAATACACTGAGTGGAACGCGTTCCTTGATGAATCTGTTATATAAATTTATCTTAGAAGGCTACATACTAACTCTTTCTTTTATTATCTTAATTTCTTAAAAAACAAACATTATTTAATGACTCACAATATGACATGTCTCAAACAAGAAAATTAAACGATATATTATCCTCATTCAAATCGAAGTCGGGGAATAACCACAATTAAATTTAAGTCAAAAACTTCAAATGTTTTTTTAATGTATTAGTAAAAAAAATAGTTTTAAGTTAAAAAGCTCAGTTGTCTTCACTGACTGTACATCCTGCTTGCTTCTGAGAAGCAGGCACATCAAATAAAAATACCGTCTGTCAACGTTGCGTTTCTTCGCCGGACCGGGAAAATATTAGCATACTCGAATAAATAACATGGTAACATCCGTTTGCATTAATAAAAAGGTCCCTTTATATACCTACAGAGAAAGTATCCCATATAATGTGTGCGATTTTAAAAACAATTTAAGCATTCTTTTTTATTTTTTTTTATTGGTAATAGGCTCGCGTTTGACCACGACCTCACCTGTTGGTAAATGATGATGTGGTCGACGGTGGAGCACGCTTGCCTAGAAGAAACCTATTCACTCTAGACTTGAAGACTCCCAGGTTGTAGCTTTCCGGAAATACAGACTCAGGCAGGGCATTCCACTCTTTAGCAGTACGCACGATGAACGTACTGCCAAAACGTTTTGTGCGTATGAGTGGGATTCATGGATTTCCTTTAATTTAATTTACCATATTTGTTAAAGACACGTGATCCTTATGATTGGCCCTATCTACGTATTGATGCCATGGAAGTACAGAGTGCCTATACTGAGTTGCACAAAAAAATTTGTCAGACGTTGTCACTGAGTTGAGTGAATCGGAGTGTTACGTTAGGAGCTAACTTGCTCACCGAAAAATGATTCCCACGTTTGCCACCAGGTGGCGCTAATCCAATCCCATAGAAATTTGTGTTTACGCCCTCAATAGCGAGTGTGAAATGGCAAATGCAAAAACTCAGTATAGGCACTCAGTATTTTAATTTTTCGGATTTAAGCCAATTCGATTACCGAGTATTACAAGCGAATTTTAGAAAATCATTGAAGGTGTTTAAATTGTTTTAAAAAAATGAATTGTCAACAAATTATATGGACACGTATTTCAAATTTCTTTTTTTTTTTTCAAGAGTTACAGTTCTTAGTATACCACCGGCCTTAGTATTATTAGTTCACACAATTAGTACGGTGGCGGTGTTAGAGAACAGCACCCAATAGCATCTTACGTAAGACGCTGTGGTCCTTAGCTACGTTAGGAGATTTCTAATCGATTTGTATGGAATAGATCTGATAATTAAATTTTACGTTTACAAGTGAAACTTGCAAAATAGATCTGAATGTGAACTATTTTAGATCACTTTCTAATAAACCCTACGAATCATCAAACTGTTCATAATAAATTGTTTGTATTGGTGTGAAATTTTATTTGTCAATTTATTTTCATGACATCTTTATCGTCCTTACCTTGGCAAAACGTGTGTGGATGGAGAGTTACAGGACCCGTAGACAAGTGTCAAAAGTCTAAATCGCTAAGGAAACGAATAGATTAGGTCGACAAATCACATTCAAGCTCGTCGCCGGCGTACGATGCGCGCGCCGCGGTGGAATCACGAGTTAAGACCGGGCAGTTCTTTTGATAGTGATGTATTGATGTATAGATAACTCTTTATTTTACACCAAGAATTTGACAGTAAATACATACCGTTTGACTAAGTAAGAATATCGCGAGACAAAGAAGATAATCCAATCCATCTTGCCGGAAACCATAACTCCAAAAAGGCATATAATCAACTATAATTAAAGACAGGCTCGGCCCAGGTCGTTGATCACAGCCACTGGTGAGACATTCCATATAAAGGTTTTCAAGGAAGACGACTTAATAGCCTCGCATATTTTAAAAATAAAGTTCCTTAACCACAATACTTGTTTTGGATTATAGGTTTTTTGTTTTGTTCGTTTTTTACATGACAATAATCGTATATATTTCGAATACAGGTGTCTTTTTACGCTGTTTTTATTTGGTTGATATATTTTTATAGCTTTTGCGATAGGGTGTATAACTTATGTATTTAATACGTTGTGTGCAAGCTGTGATAAACAGTATAGTTCACGGCATCTAACTTGGCAAGATTTTGGAGTAGTGTGGGCCCCACTACTCCAAAGCCTTGAAAAGTTAGATGCCGTACTCTATGAGGCTACGCTAAGATATCCGAGGCTCAAGCTAATTTCACCTACGAGCCTATATACCTATTGTTGGATGGACAAGGATCAGCAGCAGGGTTTGGGGCTGTAGGATCAGATGGCTATCGCGCCCGGAAAAGCTAAGATAAAACAACTCAATATAAACAGTCAGTGTACTGTGGACTCCAAAGTGCATTGGATGCTACGCTACAAAGATGATGGAGTAGAAATATATAAACAAACTTGAACGTCGGTTTCCATAAATTGCATAAAAAGCTCTTCAGATACCACAGTCGGTTGCGTTCACATTATCTTAATACCCAACATTTAAGTGTTTTAGCGTCTGATGATATCGAACGAAGGCTTTAAACCTTAACCGCCGACACCGCCGACAAAATTGTTATAAAGACTACTTTTATAACATAACTAGCTAGTCACTCCGGCTTCGTATGGATGCAATTCGATTTCTAGTTCTTCAAATGCTTATTTAAAAGGCATTATCCATAGAAAGATGGACAGACGACCGGAAAACTATGGCTGGTTTTCAGTCTATACACAGGGCGGAGAGCCGCATTCTTATAGTATAATGGGTGAGTTCTGTATCTACAATAGTGTAACTGTAGCAAGCCATGACACATTCAAATGTTCGATAGCAAAATATCTAAATGCCAGAGAAAACTGTATCAAAATCCATTGTGTGATTTAGAAGATAGTAATAAGGAAACAGACAAACGCATAAAAGTGACTATACCTAATAGGCACAAACAGTTTACAAACAAATATTTGCATTGTGTGGCGATCGAACCTATGACCTTTTACATAAAAGTCAAGCACTTTACCACCACGCTACAATAAATGAATAATTTAGGTACTAACCGATACTGGTACTAAAACTTTCTTATAAAATCAAGGAACTTGACAACTCGACAAGTTACAAAAACAACACAAAGTCGTTTCTGCAACGTATGGCGACATAAGTTGCGCCAGCGCAACGGGCTGCACTGTACCGGCTGCAGCATCTACAATAACTCTTGAACGGTGCAAATAGAATCGTTTTACCTTCAATTTCGATATTTTTTTCATATATTAACTTATGTCTGTGTATCACAAAGAGATAGGTAGAAGAGACCTGCATTTTGAGTGGAAACAAAAAATACACCTACTCATGCAATATTTTTTTTAACCTGATAGCCCAGTCGCGTCGGTTTAATATCGAACATCGAAGAATAATTTTAATATTCAATGATTGTGATGGGAATGTACCTACTCATAACCACATAAGTATGCATGCAGTGTTCAATTTAAGAAGGTAAGACACTAAACCATCTTTCAAAATCTTGCATGTTATAAAATGAATTATGTAACTTATGTGTGCAGTTTAGTGAACCTATTTTTAAAAAAAGAAGGTAGACAGATGATGGATGCAGTGAGCAGCCAGATTAGAACCGAGGAATGCGGTTGAAGCTGAGGAACACAGCTAGTAATTTATACTTTGACTGTGTCCTAGTTTACCTAAACTACACATATACCTATAAGCTTTCAGATACAAAACAACATTCTTAATTTGGACACAAACGTACCAAAGTTCAACCACAAGCTTGCGTCACCGCGGATCTTTGTCGAGCGCCAATCATTTGAGAAACTGATTCACATTTTTTTGCTCAACATTTGAGTCGCATTTTAACACGCTGTCAGACCCTGACTGGGCTGTATCATGACAAACTGACATTTGTATTGTTTGTTGATAGAAAGTGTTGAACTCTGTTGAAAGTTTTTTTAAGGGCTCGATTAAGCTGCGAATTCTAGTAAACTGAAAGTTTTTTTTTATACGTTCAACAATTAAATATAAGCGGTTATCTGTTAAAATTGAAAATATCTTATGCGCGTTACCAACTGCTGAGGGGAATGAACAATGGAGAAAAATTAGGTATAAATCTAGCATACTGCTACATATTTAAGCAGCCAAACTCACTACCCATACCCATATACTTCATCGGGGCCTATAATAAAGATAGGTACTCCAAAAAAAAATGAAGACAAATTTGAGCAGATTGTTCATAGTATACTCAAAGAATGATACAATTCGGTCGCAATTACAAATCTACTCCCGAATCCCTTTTGCAATCATTCTTACGAAATTAAAATGCGTCCACACAGAAAGCACCTGCTATCAAATAAAGAAAGAATCATCAAAATCGATTCACCCAGTTGCAACTTCTGAGGTAACAAACATAAAAAGAACAGTCAAATTATTGAGAACCTTTTTTGAAGTTGGTTAAAAAGCTATACACACAGTACAGACCGCCCATTGTACATTTATACAACAGTTAAGCTAAGTACTTGTAAAATTTCTGTGATGATGTACAATAAAGTATATTTATTCTATTCTATTCTATTCTATAGTAATTAATAGTTTTGTTATCGTTATCAAGTATCCTTTTCACCACGCTCGAGTTGGTACTTGTTGACATTGCGTATCGTCGACTGGAGGTACCTTAAAGGCCGTCCAGTCTATATCTATAATAACCCTTTACTTGCAAACCTGTTACTTGTATGAATATGTGCAAGTATATGAACCCTATCCATCTATATTCTCTGTTGGAACTGGAAATTCACAGATATATACGTAAACTACTCATATCGCATTAAGATCTTTAAGGCAAGCTGGCCCACTTGCAAGTAAGCTTTCCTCTTATGCTAGAGGCTCTGGTAAGAGGACAGACACCCTCCACCATGAATAGGTAGTACAGGCAGTAGATTTTTGGAATTCTTGTCTGTTTGTACGCGGTGGAAGCAAAAACTACTGAACGGATTTCGATACAGTTTATTTGTTTGAAATATCTTGTTCAGTAGAACCGAAGATATTGTCAAAAAGATCCAAAGAAATCCGATGTCCAAGCGGATGGAGCCGCGGGCATACCCTAGCAAATTATGATAACAAGTCCCAAACAAAGGATTAACTATTACGAACTGTGACGAATCAAGAATATCGACTAATCACAGAGTTTTTTTAATAATATATCATTGTACGAAACATAATTGACACTGTCCAGTCCATGCCAGTTTTTTTTTATTATATCGACTGTAAATTAATATTTAATGATCCCATTAACATCAAATATAAAAAAACATGAAATAATCACTTGATCAGTGTACTTAATTATCCTATGAAGGTTGACTAGATTCAAACATAAATATATTACATGCCATGCTTTTTTAACCGATTTGAAAATGAGATTCAATGTTTTACTTGTATGTTTGTGTACTTATATCTTTGTCCGTGAAAAACTCGCATTTTGGTTGAACCGATTTTGGTGCTATTCTCAGAAAAGTAATTTTACATTAGGTACCCATGTCAGCCATCAGGGGTGGTGATGTAGGACTCAGACCGACGTAAAACTGCACGTCGTTTCGGGTCTTCAGCCGTAAATTACTCAAATAGCATTTCTCTCAGCATCCCGGCTGGCCCAGGGCGAATATCTGGCTTCGGGATGAAACCTTCAGAGTTTGGGAACCACGGCCCTTCTTTTACCGGGGGTAAAACGGAGACACAATAACAATATTCATTTTAAGATATCTCAAAAAATTACAAATATTTTGGATAATATACAATTTTAGACCCAAATTAAGCATAACTTCACACCTGGGTTCTAGAATTCGGATAGATATACTTATATACATTTTCTTTGAAAAACATATGTTACAACATATACATTTCAATGGGGATAGACTCAGTCAATACAACCGCATACCCACTGACGCTCACTAAGCACCATACACTTCTGGAACCTGATAAACTGCCTATGGAGCGTGTATATGGTTATTTACCAATTACTTTTTAATAATAGGAAGTTACGTAATAAATATAAAGGTGTTAATTACTGGTATAGGTTGTTATACAATTGTTTGTAGAAAATGTGTGTATGGGCGTATTGATTCATACACCATTTTGGAATGCGGTTGTAATGGCTGTATTTGTTTATAACAACCTTCATTTGCTTGGATTGTGAAGGTAGAGCTCGACTGCTGAGTGATAAGTTGCCGGTTCGATTCCCAAATATACTTGTAGTAATTAAGTCTATCAACATTGATAAAAGTTAGGTGTATATCATGTTTTATATTATATGTTTACAAGGAAAATGTATATGAAGTACTTTTATTCGCATTCTAGAACCCATATCTTTGCTTTGCGTAATTTGAGTCTCCTATTTTAGTTAATTTATTTTATTATAATAATTTGAGAATCCTAGATTTTTTTTACTTAGGTGGCAGATAAGCACACGGCCCACCTGATGGGAAGCGGTCACCGTGGTCTATAGATGTGTGCGTATTATTTTAATTATAATTAATAAAAAACAGAATATTTATAATAATATATTTTGTATGTATCTTATAATGAATATTGTTATTGTTATATATTAAGCAATACACACATCAACTGATATTCCGTCAGTTTTCTCCTTAATGATATAAAACACAAATTAAAGAACAAAACTCGTTACACAGAACGCGTTGATGTCTTTTGTACGAAAAAATGAAACTAGTTCAAAATTTCGTTAATTTTATAATACCTCTCACTGGTAGAGTATAGAAAGCGAAAGTGTGATGTAGAGACTTTATATTGTAATGTGTTGCGTTCTTATCTTATTATTTTAATTTTCTTCATCCGAACATTAATTCTGGTTATATTCAAAACCTTCACTTTGCAGTCCGGGTTTTGCTTCTCCTTCTAATAATTTATTTTAGCTTTTATGAGAGCAACTGACATCTCGGTGCCGAGAGGGAAGCCTGTCCGTCAAACAGCAGGTATACCGGCTTGCAGGTGAGGTTAAAAACGCAGACTTAAAACTAAAAAACTCAGTACTAAACAACTCTACAATATTGTACAGCTAAAGTATATTAATAAATAACACGTTCGACATAGCTATACCTAGAGCTATATCGGCGACGCGGCATTCTTGACGCGACGGGGAATGTTCGCACCAAGGACATACCGCACGAATATAGAGACATACCGCAGAAGCGAGCCGAGCTCTATGTAGAGTTTCAATACAGTCTATATAGTTATGTATGAAAATATCCTAGCTATGTAGTGTAGTGGTCAGAGGTTGATTCCCGTTTAGTGCAACTCCTATCTCATCTCAATCCTTTCTTATCTGAACTTGAGTTTGAATACCCGAATTCTGCCATCTTGGTCTATACCTATTTATTCTCATTATTTGGTTTATCTTACCAAGGTAGCTTATCTGCTGATTGACGAACGAGACTCTGGCTGGCTTTCCTTTTAGAGTTGGATGCAGTTACTCCCATAAAAGCCAAGATAAACTAATAGGCATAGAAAGGAAAAGTAGCATATCGGTGTTAGCAATGGTGACTCCCATTCCAGAGACTTTGCCTTCAGCTTACTATCAGGGGAGGTAGGTCATGTTGACGTGACTGACATAAAAAAGCATGGTCAGTATAGCGTTAGTAGGTATCTCTTCGCTTCTCTCCAACCAATGAAATCGCAGAAAAAAGTTGAGTCACACAACAACATTTTTCTTCGATCCCATTGGTCGAGAGAGAACAAGAGATAATGTCAACGGACAATGTGCTTAGGCTATAGCAAAACAGCGAATACGATGATTTTGATCTCCCTTACATAAAGTAGCATTAATTTAAGGGTCATCTGAATTTTAACATATTTTAATAATCATTGTATTTTGTTTATTTGTTTATTTAGTCAAGCTTATTATCATTTAAAACAAATAAATGTACCTCTTGTTTGTGTAACTGGTCAAGCATAAATAATAAACATAAAAAAACATAATTGGTATTCAGGCTGTGGTAATTTTGAATCAAATTGTTGTTGTTTAATTTATTATTATTATTATAATGGTTGCGGAAGCTGTTTCAAACTAACAGTTAATTAATTTGAGATAACTAGACACTTCCAAATATGAGACAATCGTCTTGAGTCTTCCCGTGACCATGGGTGTAGATAAACAACCGGAATGTTGGGAATACCGTAAATATTAAAATACAAAATACTTCGCTATTTATTTCATTTTTAATTCCCAGGATAATTACGATAAAATTAATTTATCGGATAATTTAATTTCATTGTAAGTAATATTATCCTGTGAATTAAAAATAATTTAAAAGTATTATAAATAATAATCTAATGTTAACTCTCAAACATTACAAATATAACTTAATATTTAAGGAGAACTCAATATTTTGATAATACAAGTTACCTAATCTATGTTATGCTTACATGCTATTTTCAATAAATCTGCTACTCTTGGTTGGATGGATGCTTAAAAAAACGGAAATGAATTTAATGTTCACTAGTTTTTAACCCTTATTTATGTTACCTATAAACTGATTTTTTTTTGTTTAACTGAACAATTAATTTCAATTATTCAAAACTACCCAATTTTAAATGTCAATACGTAATTTTAATTGCATGGATCACGAACTAGTTTAATCAATTTGCCACTACGTGACTTGTTACGGATTGGAATCCAAATTATTGTAAAAAAGTTCAAAATTACGCATTAAATTATATTATCATATTATTTATATCCTGTTATTAATTAGTGTTATTTATTTAGTTATTTCAGTTTATAATTTTTTAATTATTGTATTTAATAAAAGAATAAAAGATATTTTTTGTAAATAAGTTACCTTTGGTAAATTCTATTTAACGTTTTGTCTTATTGATTTAGTCTACTTCCTGAAGTTTCGGTTGCTTTTCAGCAGATATAATCACGTGGAGATACGAAGTAAATAGCAAAAGAATTCATCAAAAACAGTTTTATTTAGTCCTATTCTACTAATATTATAAGTGCGAAAGTTTTGTCAAAATGTTTGGATGTTAATTACTCAATTTCGCTCTTCTTGAACAGATCGTGCTGGAATTTGGTACAAGAAAAAAATATAATCTAGAATATATTCCCATGAGAAGCCAGAACGGCATAGAAATCAACGCGGGCGAAGCCTCGGGCAACAGCTAGTTAAGAATAAACCTGTCCACGCTGACGTAAGTTTATACCTGATATTATACCGAACTTATATTATAATTTTTACATATTTAAAACTTGTTATTTGTGTAATATAAACCTGTCACACTATACCTAATCAATACAAATAAATTCCATGACTATCAGCTCAGGTTTATTCTAGAACTGGTTGCCTAATAAATAATTATGTAACAAGTGGTCGAATAACATTTGGAAAAGATTTTGAGAATGGTAAAGTTTTATGACATCGAAAAAACAACTTGCTAGCTAGACAGGGAATTTATCCTCACACGTTACATCCACCAACCGTGTTCACTGTTAGGTATGAAAGAAATTTTGTTCCACGCACGCTTAGGCTGTGGAATGATCTCCTTACTGTGTTTTGCCTAAACGACTACAATATGGGGTTCTTCAAGAAGGGTTTTTTTTAAATAACGAAAAAGTTAACATAACTTCACCTCGCCTGATGGTAAGCTAAAGGTAAAGTCTCAGGACCGGGGTCACCACTACACACACCGGTAGTGCTACAGTGGCAGTCCTCAGCTTGACGGCGGCCTCATCAAATGCTTTTTCACGCCCCCTTAAAGGACCCAGGACTGAAGATGGTAGGAATTTACAGAGTCGGCAGTGCGAGTGACTCCCCTGATTTGGCACACGTCGGTAAGGCGCGGTAACAGCTTTCCATCAGGCAGGCCGTATGCCTGTCTACCATCTTAGTGGTATATAAACAACTCCTCAATAGATCGAATATCTTAGTCTTATCTAGTAGATTGGTGATAGAAAATCGAACTAGAGATGCTCATTCCGACTTTTTTCTCATCGTGTAACTTACCCCCAAGAACTGAGGTATTAAAAGTTTAAAAGATTTTTCCAATCGTATTAAGTAGAATATAATATTTGGATTAGATCAAGTCTTTAATAGACCTTTTAATAACTAAACCTAGCAACAAATTAATTGTACGTTATCTTAAGAATGTAACAATTAATGTGATTATTTCGTGTTATTATTTATTTATCACAAGTTAAGTAGCAGTGGGCCGTGTGATCTAGGCTACTAACTTTGTATAGGTACCACTAGTAAACGGATCACAATGACTATTAAGTCATGCATACGTTGTATCTTAACATTATTATGTCATATTACTAATACCTGACTACCTGTTTAATGCATTGAAAGATAATTTGTCAACATTCGGAAATTATTCTACTAAGAGATTCCCCCAGAGCCCACATAATAGGAAGCGGTCACCGTGGTCTATGGACGTGTGCAACACCAGGACCAGGGGCGTCACACTCGCTCTGCTTTTCCGGGGTTGACAGTCGTTGGACTTCTCAACGACCAGAGGAAAGCCTGCATGAAACCTTTCTTTCTATCAGATTTTTAAATTTAGAAATCTGTACAATCATCGTCTACTTTTGACGCTAACTATACATACTAGGAAAAAATAATAAAACGTTTAAAAACGTTTTACTTACATTACTACTGCCTACCCTATCAATTTCCGAACGTCCAATGCAAACATTATAACTCTCAAGTTAACTGACAGTTAGCACTTAGCTAGCGAAGTATTACCTTTACGTAACGCCATGTCTTGCCAACGGCAAATAATCTTTTCTTTAATTGTGTAGAAATTAGCAATTATTTGTAATTAAGCTTTGACAATGATTGAGGAAGATTGGTGACATGTATTTAAAAATAACTTTCTTCAAAGATTTCTTCATATTTATTCACTTTATAAGTAAGCTGAGTGGCAATGGATTGACCAAGTCTATCAAAGTACCGATAGCCGTTGCAGCAAACGAGTCTTAGATTGAAAACCGCGAGTCAGTAAACGAAAGATAGGGCGCCCCAGCCAGATAGACTGACACCTGAAATAGGTAGCTGGGATAGACTGGATGCGGAAGGCGGAGAATCGGATGGTATGGCGCACATTGGGAGAGGCTTATGTCCAGCAGTGGACGTCGATAGCAACTCAGAATCTTACTTCAGGGTTCAAAGTTAGGTAATATTTCCAGAAATTTGACTAGTAACACAGAATTTAGAACGATATGTAGGTACCTATATTATTGGCTCGTGATACTGAAT
The DNA here is from genome assembly GCA_963576445.1 of Lithosia quadra. NCBI lineage: Eukaryota > Metazoa > Arthropoda > Insecta > Lepidoptera > Erebidae > Lithosia > Lithosia quadra. Next base: position 1,860,701 of record OY754883.1, read on the forward strand.
ATATATTGACTGTCTATAGGCACGTCCTATGGCAACGTTTCAATAACTCTCTCCTAGCGCACAGGTGGCGAGGATGTACGAGATCAGAATAGAAACATTTGTTTAAATAATATTGAAGGAAACACGGTTCTCGGACGACCTCTGAATGTTAATTTTGATGGACATACGCCAGTGATATTGAGCCGTATACCAAGGGATTTGAAAAAGAGGTGGAGGGATTTGGGAAGCTGTTGGACAAGATCAGCATTTTTTTTAAATACCGAGTGATACAAATTTTACTTGCTGTTACGCACGGGTTAACTCGCGTGGCATTGTGATCCCGTTCTTGCAACCCATGAGAATCTATTCCCGGGATAAAAAGTTGCCTATATGTCATTCCAGACAATAATCTATTCCAGACAAATTACAAACAGGTTCGATTAGGTCATATCGAGAGATACAGGTATACCTACCTACGTACGCCAAAGTGTATTTCACATCGACAACGCGACGTTCTTTAACCATTTTTTTCTGAGTGACCATGGTGAGGTTTTGGGCTACCAAATGCCTAAGTTAGCCCTTTTAGGGTGTAAAGGTATATTGCTAGGTTTGTTTCCAGGGTGCTATTAAAATTTTCTATAACGGTATTCCTAGTAGCAAAATGTATGACAGCGTGCCCGGCTAGTAAAACTATAGGGTTAAGGTTTGTAACATTTTATTAGAATGTGTGCAGGTAGGTATCCAAATATTTTCTACACCAGTTGTTCATGCCCTGTGTCACTCCGATTGATATTTTCCGCGTTTTAGGTATATTGTGAATGGAACCAAAAAAATATGTTTATAAAATTTTGGGCTTAGCTGTAAATAAAGCAAATAAAGCGAAAAACTTATCGATACGAAGCCATCAAAGTCTTTTTTGATAACGTTACTTTCAGCGAGTATTAAGTTTCATCAAAATTAAGATAATGTCAAATTAAACAAACGAAATAATTTATTTACTACCCACCCACGCATAATCTATCAGAGAAATCGCAAAACAAATCGAGTGAAATTCCAAGCTGGAACCTTTTCCAAAGTAAACAACGATTATAACGATTAAATTATTAACCAGTTTGTTACCCAACTAATCCGGACGCAGATGAGTCTCCACGCCTTTCGTAAAAGTGACCAATTTCAAATGGTTACGTATGAGTTATGGAAATAAAAATCATAATATCATTACGAAAGATGTATACCTAGTGCAAATTAATTAGGCTGTATCACACTAATGACGCTTTCTTGCATATAATTTAAAAAATAAAGATTATAATTTAAAAAAAATATTACTCGAAATTTGAAAACTTCTCTCTTTTTTATTACAAAAATGTGACTTACCATTTTAAATACTGAATAATACCACCGCGTCCTGTCAAAGTTCCCCATCCTTTAAAAGTATATCACAAAGTATCTTTAGATTGTACTATTTTTAGAACAAAACTGTTTTTCACATCATTCACAACATCACAAGCGAAGATCCGATGCACATTGGAAAATAAAAAAAAAATATATTGACACTGGCAAAGAACACGCGAGAAAAAAATAAAAGTCGCGTTCGGATTTCAAGTTTCGGCGGGAAGCGTCAACTCGCGCGGACTGCGCGCCACAGACTGCCAACATGGCGGAGGTTTTTTTTGACGGTTCACACGAGTCGATTCACTTTCTACGACCTTACGGCGCATACGACTTGTAATTAAGCATAAAGATTTACGTAACCCGCCGATGTAACCCATGTCAAAATTTAATTTCCGCGAATATTTGTTACCATTTTAGGACACCTACAAAAATAACGAGCCAAGTTTATTCCCGGGGATAATTTTGAAATTTCCCTGACCATAAACTATTTTTTTTTAATTCTAGAAAGGATTTGATATAATAGTTGTGTGAAACTAAAAATAAGGTCATCTAGTAATTTTATAGTTTCCTTGCTTTCTTTTTGTTTAGCTTTAATCTGAAAACTAATAAAAGTTGCCAACGACTTTTTTACAAAGCTTATCCATGAATTAAGCGAAGCAGATTATAAAAGGCGATTGGAAAATTATTGGAAATTCATTTTATTTTTACCATTGGATACGGTTACAATATAAAAACACGTTAGTATAACTACATAAACAAAAATTCAATTTTTGAAACTTTTGTTTGTCTTTCTGTCTGTTTGAAAGAGGTAATCTCAGGCCGGGCTGTTTTAGATGGGACTTCCGCTGACAGATAAGTAATATTACCAAGTGTAAAAAGCTACTTTAAAATATAAGCTCGCACGGGCAAAATCGCGGGCACGACTAGTACCTAAATAATAAGCATAGCTTCGCTCTTTCCTCTTGTTAGGAGCTCCTGACCTTATAAGTCAGCCTGGCTATATCTGGCTGAGTGAACGGCACTACACAGGCGTGACATACACCGATGTCATCTTATATTATTATTATTAAATACTAGGTATGCCTTGCGGTTTCTCCTACCGTACTGGGCTCTGTTCCGGAAGCTACACGCTTCCCGGGGTGGTATTCGTGTGAATTTCCGCACGAAAAAGGAGGCTATTCGCCTGTGCGATTCTAACTTCTTTTTGAAGTGACTGCCATTTTACAAAATTCTGAAGTTAGATTTACAAAAAATATAAGTGTGTATATCCACATTCTAGAACCCATAATACAAGTTATTTAAACTATGCTTACTTTAGATTTAGAGAGCGCAGAACGCTATGTAGAATGTCTTAGAATATTTTAAGTATTTGTTTATTTTTTATTATTTACCCCATCAATTGACTTCACCTGAATAATTATGGTGATATTCGTAAACAAATTTCTCCATCGACATTTAGCATTGTACCGAAAGTATTCCAATAATTTGCATACTGTTGATGAAAAATGTCACAATTGTTTAAAAGATAATAAGGTAATTACGAAATAGTTACGAAACGTTGAACTGCTGAGTTACACTGTGGGGATTTGGTGCCCTTTTTTCTTTGCCGCACCACAAAGACATAAAATTCTTTACCATTTGCGCATGTGCTTCCCTCCTCCTACAGTCCCGGGTCCTTTAAGCGGGGCGTGAAAAAGCACTTGATGAGGCCGTCAAGCTAAGGGCCACAACTGTAGCACTATCGGTGAAAGTAGTGGGGATCTGTAAGTTACCATCAAGCGAGGTGAAGTCATGTTGACGTGCCCAATATAAATTTTAAAAAAATCCAAAGCATTCATATGTATCTATATATATATATATTACACTAGCTGTTGCCCGCGGCTCCGCCCGCGTGGATTTCGGATTCTGTTTCAAATTCCTTTTTTAGGAGCGGTTAAGTCTCGCTCAGACCTGATAAAAACCGCACGCTGCGCGAGTGTGATGCCCCTGGTGTTGCGCACGTCCATAGGTGCATAGGTCACATAAGTGGGCCGTGTGCTCGTCTGCTACCTACGTGGTATAAAAAAAACATGATGTCCCTACCGAACCCCGGAAAAGAGGGGATGGGGTGACAGGGGGTACAGAAGACCGCAGCCATAATAGACATTGTGTTGTGTTCTCGCCGGTAAGAAGGGTTGCCAGAGCTCACAACCTCCTCCCCATCTCCCCAATCCCCTCTGACGTCCGATTTCAATAACTCAAACAGTCTTTAAATAATTTTTACACAATTGAAAGTCTTGATTAAGATATAATTTATTTGGATGGGAATACAAAGATATACCTACCTCAGGAAACATAATTTTAGATAGGTATAATTCGCGAGACAAACGACGTCCTGTGGGGCGAGCACGAATTTTCTTTCGAATCGAGCTCGTAACGTGTGCGATAGAAATTATATGAGATTTGTAAGTTCCTTTTACGCATGATAGGGGCGCTGTACAAATTTCATACATTTTTGTCGCACACGTTACGAACTCGATACGAAAGAAAATTCGTGCTCGCCCCGCTGCCGCGCTGGTGCGAGTGGATTGTTTTGCAATAATCCATGACTGGTGAATGTAAGCTCGTCCAGGGGGGCTAAAAAGGCCACATTTGCTGTTTCATATTGTGTTCATCATATGCTGTAGCACTCCGTGCTATCCTCAAAGGCACCTAAGAAAACTGTTACTGTACACGCAGTAACAGTTTTCTGCATAATATTTTGAGCACAGTTTAGATACCTACCTACGTACCTATAATGTCCCGAAGTATATTGGTCTGATTCGTCCGCACTTCAACTTGTATTTATTTCGCCGCGCATTATTTTTCATATTGCGATAGCTCTCAAACTATTTATGGTAATTATATAGTGTGAATGGCAATTTTGATCTACATTAAACGTACAACGTATCTAACGTATTTAATTGGATAAGAAATAATACTGTATTGGTAAAATTAGCTTCGAAAATGACACATGATTTTTTTGTAATTTGTAAAGATAAAAATGGTTACTGTGGGCCACCCTTATTAGGTAGACATATGCTATCGCGGACTTTTATGTAGACCTTTTTATGTTATACATTTCCACAGTACATTATTTTGTTCTATCTTCAATAGTTTTCGCAGCGCACGCGATGTAAGTAATTTGTTTAGGTCATTTTTTTACACCTTGGGTTACATTATTGAAGTTTTAGTAAGGATCCCTAAATTTTTTAGAGATAAATTATAGCCTATATTGATCGTGGATAATGTAGCTTTCTATTGGTGAAAGAATTATTGAAATCGGTCCAGTAGTTTCGGAGCCTATTCGTTACAACCAAACAAACAAAGTTTTCCTCTTTATAATATTAGTGTAGATAAACTCACGCCTATATCCGCGAAGGGGTACGCAGAGGTGCTAGCACCCACATTCACTTTCACAACCACACACACAAAGCATTCAATACTTTTATTATTGCATTTAGAAACTTTGTAGATTTGTTAATAGTACTTATATTTGCAAGGTTTTGGCAAAAAAAAGTAATTGAAAAAGGCATCGCAATGCCCGCTAGGCATTACCTAGACTTCAATAAAATATCTTTCGTCAACTATTATGTCATCTTATAAGTGACTGAATAAAATCCTATGCTGACAAGCATCATTAATAAAATTATAATGAATACTTTGTAATTTAAAATGTTATAGAAACTACACAACTGCGATTCTTTTTCTTTAGGTAGGTACACCTGGTACACTGGTACAGTGATGGGTTTAAAACCTGACACTTCAGGCATTTATTATTCCGGAGTGCGAGGGGAATGCCCTCGGGCCATCTTCGCCACGGCATCAGAAGACCTTAGACGGCGTGCAGTTTTAGTCCGTAAGAGTCCTAAATAACCTGCTTTGGGGGAGTTATCCATGAGGATTACAGCACGAAAAAAAGGGATTTATTTTTTATGCCCATCTGTATAGGTGGATTTATGCAGGGTATAAATCCATCTATGTTTATGCCCGGCATAAATCGGGCAGGTTGAGTAAATGCCCATTAATGCCCAAAGTGACATAAACCCATCACTAGGTAGTTACAATGGTACATGGATAAATCTATGTATAATAATGTAATTTCAATTAATGTGAAATTTCAATTGTTATTTTTAATTTCAATTGTTATTTTTGTAAGACAATCAGACAATGCTGTGCATATCTTTAATTGGTGTAGCACATGCCTATTGTAAAATCTTATATGTTACTTAGGAAAATGCTTGTGTATATACTGTTGATATGCCTTTGAAATAAATAAATAAATAAATAAATAAATAAATAAATAAATAAATAAATAAATAAATAAATAAATAAATAAATAAATAAATAAATAAATAAATAAATAAATAGATAAATAAATAAATAAATAAATAAATAAATAAATAAATAAATAAATAAATAAATAAATAAATAAATAAATAAATAAATAAATGTAAGCACAATACAGCAATAACAGACGAGAAGTTTTATACTAAGTATAAACTTTATAGCTTTTAATTTTGTTGATATTTCCCGCCGATATAATTTATGATTATGAGCGCGCTATAAATTGAAAATATTTTTAAGTACAAGGCCGTATGGCGTGCAATCTTTGTCAGAAAAGGTGACAACTACATTCCAAAGAGGTTTCTTTCACAATAATTAGACCCCGTAGATTGCGCTGAAACCGGGTTTTAGTGGATTACTTTCTTATTATACTCAACACAAAATAAAAGGCCCGTTTTGACGTTTATCCTCGTGGCATAACTAGTTATGTACCTATACGATTCAGTATTCGATACTCACGATGAATCGAATCCAGTTTGCATGGGGATTTAATCGATTTGAATATGTATGTAAACTGCATTGGATTAAAGTTCTGATTAGAAAAATTAGCTTAACCTTTGATTTTGTAGGTATTTTAAAACAATACAATATTATTAAAGGTCAATTTACTTATATTTAATATTTTTTTTACAAGAACATTCACTCAATCACAAAAACAACAAGAATAATTAAATCAGTCTTCAGAATCTAAACACAAGTATTAAAATAAATAAAAATAAAAGGGCGCGTCGGGCTTGAAAAAAAATATCTCACTCGATATTTTCTTTCCTTAACTGATTATTAATAGTCTGTGGACTACATGAAAAAATCGGTATGCACAGCACTTAGCCGAGTGGGCGGTACCTGTCAATGAAAAATGTGATTACCTTTAGAACATTTCAATTGATAAAAAATTAAGAACTTCATGGGCACGAACTGTCAAAGTGGGCCTTTTATTTTGTGACAGCTATAATTGGCCATTTATAAATAATTGTCATTTAGGTATTTATTTATATATTCAATTTCATGCACACATGTAAACTGGTGGACTTAATACTCAGTCAACCATATAGATGACGCAGCGATTGAGATTTACCTAGAATTTTTGCATAAGAAATTCTTTATGCGGCCGATCCCGACTGCATCGGCAATTTTCGCAATCGGACGAACGGTGATACATACGACAGCGCTTAAAATACAAACAGACATTCATTCTTTGACGGCCTCTGTGGCGTAGCGGTAGTGCATGCGACTGCTACGCAGGAGGCGTGGGTTCGATTCCCGCTCAGTGCAAATATTTGTATGCATGAATATGTCTATTTGCATTGGTCTGGGTGTTTCTATGTATAATAATTATGTATTTACAAAAAAAAAAAAAGTATATAAGTATGTTTATCAGCATTCTAGAACCCATAACACAAGCTAGTTAAACTAAGCTTACTTTGGGTCTAGGGAGCGTTGTGTAGAATGTCGTAGAATATTTATTATTATTATTATTATTATTCTTATCTATTCCGATAATTATATTCACGAAATGTGACATCATAATTAATTAGAATTAATTATTTCTTGACGTTTTTTCGTGAGGCGGGGCTGTCCAGTTTGGTGACATTCCTGATGCCTTTTTGAAACCAGTCTCTAGTCACGCGTGATCTAGGACATGTCGAAGGCCTATTTGGAGAAGGGCGCCTAGCAACGATAGGTATGTGGTGTTCGTGCATTCGGTACTTACGAGTTTTGTAACAACTATCTGTTTTATATTATGTCAACCTTTTTATACCTATCCGCATGAAAGGAAGCAAGGAAGGTTAAATGGAAGTGAATTGACACTTATATAGAGCTGTTTTCTTAAGTTAATAATAATTATGTAAATAAAATATTCTACGATATGCTACACAGCTTCTAGAATGCGGATAAACATACATAGATACTTTCTATTTGTAAATATGTACCTATATAATATACATAGAAACACCCAGACCAATGCAAATAGACATATTCATGCATAAAAATATTTGCACTGAGCGGGAATCGACGTAGCAGTCGTAGCAGTCGAATGCACTACCGCTACGCCACAGGGGCCGTCAAGTTAAATAGGTATCTACGTATAGCCGATCCGAGTTGCTATATATGAAAACTAGTACGGCGCGTGGGTGCGCGGCCCGCTAAAGCGGACCACGTAGATGAGTGGACAACAGGAACCTGGAACAGGGGTCCGTTTGGATTTAAAGTTTTGGTGTGTAAGTAATTATGTAACAGTTTTTCTTGCTTCTGTACCAGAAAGGTTCCAACCGGGCCCCATTACTATTACTTTTAACATGAATTTTAACACAAAAAGTTAAAATGGATCGTGAGGAGTCATTTTTAGGGTTCTGTATCTCAAAAGGAAAAAACCGGCCAAGTGCGAGTCAGGCTCGCGCAAGGAGGGTTCCGTATTACAGACGTATTTTTTCGACATTTTGCACGATAATTCAAAAACTATGACGTATAAAAATAAACAAAAAGCTGTTTCAGAATGCACAGGTGAAGCCCTTTCATATGATACTCCACTTGATATAGTTATCTTACTTAAAATACTAATTATTAGTTCATGACCACAATTTAATTTTTTTGTGTAATGTAGCCACAAATTCACGGTTTTCAGATTTTCCCCCTAACCTACCTACCTGCCAAATTTCATGATTCTAGGTCTACGGGAAGTACCCTGTAGGTTTCTTGACAGACCGACAGACAGACAGACAACAAAGTGATCCTATAAGGGTTCCGTTTTAGGGTTTGAGGTATGGAACCCTAAAAAGGAACCTTTATAGGATCACATCGTTGTCTGTCTGTCTGTCTGTCGTGTCATGTCAAGAAATCCCGTTGAATTAAATCACTTTGGCATATCTACCTATCGGTATGCCTTATAGCAGACATAGGGGGAAAAATCTGAAAACCGTGAATTTGTGGTTAGATTGAAAAGTTGGGACTTGGAATTCAATACCTAACAAAAGTCTATGCTCGGCATTTACAATAGGTACCTATTATTTCACCAGGAACAGTTCCTTATTCTCTATGGTTTAGGAGTGTTGTACCCTGCATCATCAGGTTTGTGGAATTCAGACTTGAAGTGTAATCATGAAGCTGTTGCTTGATGCCTAAAATGCTGTTATGTTATTCTCTATGCTATGCTATGCTATGTTATTCTCTACACCACCTATAAGGTTAACTGGTAGAGAATGCCTGTTACATATGTGCATGAAGTTTTTATAAATAAATAAAAATATAAGAAATTCTCGAATCCCCATGGTTTAAGAGTTCAGCACCTTGCAGCATCAAGATTGCGGAGTCGGGATCCGAAGTTCAATTATGTAGTCTATGCTTGGTACTTAAAATATTATTGCATTGCACCATCCGCAGTTTCTGAATCACTATAGTTTGTGAGCGCAGCTGTACCCTGCATTATCAGGGTTGAGGGGTTGGGACTTGAAATCTAACCATGAAGTCGATGCTTGGTACCTATAATATTAATTCACAATGAACACTTTCTGAATCTTGATAACCTAGGGCCTAGGCGGGCAGTAATCTTTCAGCATCAGGATTAAGGAGTTGGATCCAGATTTTTTTATGGGACCAAGACGAAAACTTCTACTGCTTATTTAAAAAAATCTTTGCAAAAAAATGAAAATAAACGGGCCGTTTTGAGAACCACCTCTTTTTTGGAAGTCGGTTAAAAGCATATCAAAGTCTTGCACATTTGTCTCTTCAATATTCGCCTTATATTTTGTATGGAAAAATAAATTTCGCCATTTTGAATTTTTTCTCTATTCATCGAGTAGACCTCTAGGCTAGGTCCTTATCATCTTTTGCCAAAAAACCTCTCTTCTATCTTCTATTATACTTTGTGAGATAGACGCTGTCGAAAATTGTATGGGCGCCATCTTGAATCTGCCATTTTGGTTATATTTTTAGCTCACTGACAATTTGATGAGATTCCGAGTGGTTTTTATTTGACCACTCCCTACCTCCCTTCAATACCTTGGCCGTGCTCTTCACCCGTCTCCAAAATCTCCATTTCATCCATCTTTAATACTTTCTGAGAGAGACACCCATGACATTTGTGTTGACGCCATCTTGAATCCGCCATTTTGGATTTATTTCCATCTCCCTGCCAATTGGATGAGGTTCCAAGTATTTTTTGTTTGAGCAGCCCTCACCTATGTCTAATACCTTGGCCGTGCTTCTCACCCATCTTCCAAACCCTCGATCATCATCTATCTACATATTTCTGACTAAGAGTTCTTCCACAAAAACATTTTAAAAAGAAACTATGTATAAATCAAAGTCTTGCATAGTTCAAAACTTGTAGTCAATGTTCGCCATACATTTTCTATAGAAAAATAAATTCCACCATCTTGAATTTTTTTTCTATTCATCGAGTAGACCTTTGGAACCTGATCATCTTTTGCGAAGAAACTACTCTTTCATCTTTTATACTCTCCGAGATGGACACCGAGGAAATTTCTATGGCGGCCATTTTTTTTTCGCCATTTTGAATTTTTTTTCAGGTCACTGGCAATGGGGTTGGCAACTGTCAAAGTGGCGCTGGTGTAGTTGGTTCCTAAAACATTGATCATTTGTATGGAGTTATTTACAAAATAATTTTTAAACCCAAGATGACTAAATGTATAGTAGCGAAATGCTCAGAATTTGGAGTACACCATATCCCAAAAGATTACAAAATTCGTCGGCTTTGATTGAAAGACATTTGCCTACAAAATTTTATTTCTAAAAATAGTTAGAGGTTATGTCGAAAACATTTCGTGGAAAATGATTATAAAAAAATTGTGAATACACAGGTGAGTGTTGCTTATTCAACATTATTAGTAGTCTTAATACATATGTACTTGATATACCTACATAAAATAACATACAAATTGATTTACTCCTATGATCTTAATAATAACAGTCATTTCTATATTCTAGGAGTTGAACACCAACATAAATATATGAAGAAAAGTGCTGTACCATCTATATCTCCTTGAAACACTTAACCACTATCAGAAACAGCAAGAACAAGAAAAGATATATTGGGAGTCCGGAACATGAGGAAATAGCTATTTGAAATGCCATCAACTTACCAATCCTGTGAAGGCATAGTGCCAATAAATATAGTGATAGTATATTATGATGATTTTGCAATGTATCTCAAGAGCATGAGATTGATAATGACACCAACAACTTGCTACACTCATCGAAGTACTCAAGCATCTAATATATAGTTCACAGCATCTAACTTAATAGTGTGGACGGTGGGCCCCACTACTCTAAAATCTTGCCAAGTTAGATGCTGTACACTATACTTATTTGTGGCAAGGCAAAATGCGTTGCATACAAACAAGTATTGTGTACGGCATCTAACTTAGCAAGGTTTTCGAGTAGTAGGGCCCACAGTACTCCAAAATCTTGCCAAGTTAGATGCTGTACACTATACTTAAGATTATTTTCCACAGAGCTACTACTTGCAGATGATGCAGGTATTGTAAATAAAAAAACTAAGATGACATAAAGTGTTTTATTTTTAAAAGCTTCATGTCTCCTATTCACGTCCAAGTATTATGTATGTCCACTTCATATTGAACATTTTTCATTGATTTTCTGCAATATCCCTTTATATAGGTATTATTACCAACAACAGAAGATCTTACCATCAATAAATGACGGGTTTCATACAGGTGCATAGCAATATTGTTCTTTTTGTGTACTGAAAAGAAAAAATATAGTTGTGAATAAGTAATGGTGAAAATGGGCTAGGGTCTCAGTTAAAATTTCACTTTGGTTTATATCCTACCTCAATGCAGTTTCCTATTAGGTATAAATCTATACTTAGTTTAAACTACTTACTAGCATAGATAATGCCTATGATTGTCTTATCAAGAGGTAGTAGAGCCGTGTTACTGTTAATATCACGATAGGTTTCTGGCAATGGTAACTATATTTCAGGATCTTCGTTATCAGCCCTTTATAGGTGTTCAAAATTGAAGTTTTGGTCATAAATCTCCAACCTGAAAGTAAAAGAATGTATATTATTATTATCCCCGTAGTTTAACTATATGCATAAGTATTACAAGTCTGTTACATTTTAGGTAATAGTATCTTCAAAACAAAAATGTTTCTGAATACGAAATTTGTGAATATAGTGGTAATTTATTTAAAACAATATACCTTTCCACAAGATCTGCTTTTTTTCCTCGTAAAGAAGCACCACGTTTTTTAAGTTCATCTTTGAGCTCTTTCACTCGCCAGTGAGAATACATAATTTTATAGTTCTTAGACTACAAGTTCGCACAATTTTAAGTCCGTTTTTAAGATAATAAATTATATTTCAAGCAGGTTTCTTTTGTAAACAATAACGACACTGAATATGGCCGTCGTACACAAGAGAACCAAACTCGCTAGCGCCATCTGCGATTAGCTTTCACCGGCCAACCCCATTGAATGACGTTTCGAGTGACATTTGCTCAAGCACCACCAACCTATCTTCAATACCTTAAGCGTGCTCTTCACCCGTCTCCGAAATCCTCCATCATCAGCTCTCTCCATATTTTTCCTCCGAATGAATTTCTATCCTCTATACGAAACCATCAGTGAAAAAAAAAAATATCATACAAAATTGTTCAGGAGAGGTGATCAATGAGTGAGTGAATCAGCACGAGCAGCTATATATATTAATTTATTACAGTCATTAAGGGTTTTTGGGACCCTAAGAAGTGCGAAAACTAATCTAAATATAAGTACAGTGCTAAGATATCGCCAATTGTTTGTACAAGTCGGATAGCAGTCGCTTGAGTCGCTTCACGGGCAATATTTAAGTTTTTTTACATCGGTCATGTCAATATGATTTCACCTCGCCTGATGGTAAGCTAAAGGTAAAGTCTCGTGAAAGGGGTCCCCATTACATACACCGACAGTGCCATAATGGTGGCCCTCAACTTGACGGCCTCATCAATTGCTTTTTCACGCCCGCTTAAGGGACCCGGGACTGTAGGAAAAGTTCGGCCGCTGCGTAGTTAGACTAAAAAGCCGACTACACTGAGTCGGAAAAAGACTTGGTAGACGATGATATTGTTGTTTTCTAAATTTAAATATGGTAACAATTACTCTGATCAAATTTTTGTAACTTCATTTTCTTTCAAGTAGAGCAAGCTCGTGAAGTACCTATGTAAGGATATTAGAGAGCGAGCTGGTATGTTATCTATGCCGAAAAATACGCCCGAGGGTCCATACGACCCAGAATGCGTGATGTCCATACGACCCAAGTAATGTCTCTAGTGTTGCTTTGGTGTTTAGTCCATACCCATAGCTTTGGGTTTAGTTAGCGTTGTGCAGTGCGTCGTAAAATATTATTAGAATACATAAGAATGCCCAAATCTATGCAAATAGGTAGATTTCCTATTCATAGTATTCATACATACAAATATTACCTAAATGAATACATTCTGTTACAAGCGAAGGTTGAACACTAAATCTTTATGTATATTAGCCATTTCACTGCAAAAGACCCGTACAAAATTATAACTGACTTCTTTTCTTTCACTTAACAAAACAATTACAACACCAGTAGCGACAGATAGGCAATTTCTCCGGACAAAAGACTGTATTTTTTTGTGAATTCATTGACAAATATACTTTCATTGGACGTAGTATTCCGAGCACGACGCATGCGCACAACAACGCCCGCCATCTTGACTCATGCGCCCGTGCTGCGGTTACTGATCATACGAAATTCTGAAAGAGTCAGTGAACTTGGAGATTTACAAAACTGTAACAATTTTATTGTTGCAATTTGATTGATGTGCTTTATTCTATATAAATATGTATGTTTAAGTAAGTAGGTATGTCTTTTTATGTAATCCTGAGAGGAAAAAAATATCTTTATCTAATTACCCAAGCCTGTAATAAGGTACCTTAAGGTACCTACTTATCTATTATATCCAACGGCTTAGACTAAGGTATAGTATAACAAAATTTCGCCAACTTTATTTTCTGATCCATCGTTAAGACGTAGAGTAGGTATACCTAACCCTATTGCCGTCATCCCGCTTCGGGACGGGACTAACTTTTTTTTATATAGGACACTTCACCAAGCCTGATGGTAAGTTAAAGGTTAAATCTCTGGACGAGAGGAAATTGGAAGGCAATCTTTTTTATATTACGTGTACCTACGTAAGAGTGACGTCACGCCTGATGGTAAGATAAAGGTAAAATCGCCGAAATGGGGATCACCATTACAAACACCAATAATAATAATTAAAATTTGCAATTAACACGTTTGTTTTCTAGACCATCGATAGTATAGGTATACCTTAAAGTGTAAAAGATGGGTCCTAAAACTAAGCCTTGAGGTACTCCTGTTGCTATTAGATTATAGATTGTGAAGTTGTTCCAGATTTCTTTCATTAAAGCTGAGGAGGACATTTGGAACGTTCTACACGTAATTCATACCTCTATGGGTACAATAACAGATATAGAGCACAGAATAAATTAAAAATATTTCTTGTTTTAGCAATTTATTTATTAATTTTACAAGTCCTATAACTACCTCTACTGGAGACCTCTCTGGAGACCACGAGTTGGCAAACGGAAGGTGGGATGACCTGAAAAAGGTAGCTGGGATGGACTGGATGCGGAAGGCGGAGAATCGTGGTATGGCGTACATTGGGAGAGGCCTATGTCCAGCAGTGGACGTCGACAGGCTAATTTGATTGATACCTACCTCTAAGTATATTAGGCACGTACTACCTAACAAGTGTACCTATGTGTATTGTTAGTTTTTATAAACTATAATTTTGGAAAATAATATAATATACTTAATCAAAATTTATCCAATGAAATTTATGCTATCTTTAAAAAAAGGACATTATAATCGTCCAAAAACAGTCGAATCATATATAATAAAAATATTGTTAGTTGAAAAAAAGTAAATACTTTCACAGTAACGCCAAAACGTTAAAACTTGCCAATATTAATGAAGAAAGTATTTAATTTGCATTTTTTTAATTCTGTATAAATTAATGTAAGTTATATTATAAGATTTCGTAATTTTTTTAAAATTATTTAATTGCGAACGTTTTGCGCGCTCATTTCTAACGTAGTGTTTTACCGAACATCACTTATGGGTGGCTCACATGCTTCGAGAAATCGTCACGATCGCGCTGTGCCTGTGCTTGAAAAAATAAGAGAAGCTGTACAGGTTTTATCACACACATTCATCGATTTATCGGTGCAATTTGACGGTACAGTGCGGTCGTAACGATTTCTCGAAGCGTATGAGTCACCCATAAGAGTTTGTCCATCAGAACCGGATACCTGCTCCACGATCATGTTATATCAGGTATGTTGCAGTAAGAATACCGGCACTAAGTAGAAAATAATAGGCACGGAGATACCATGCAGGATGTCATCATCATCATAGTATTCGGTAGGTAGGTAGGTACATCCAAAGATTGCACTTTGTAGTTCAGGATCCGCTCTCCTACACCTCCTTTCCATAATTAAATTTATATTGACTTTTGCGGAGGCGACTATCATCTGACTCTCCAATCTCCAACCCAAAGAGGAAGCTTGCGCCAGAACAACGTCTGTCATCAGTAGAATCAGTAGGTATAGGTACCTGCCCGCAGGTGTGTTTTGGCTGACCTTTATACTTATTTTACAATTATAACTGTATAACTCATAATTATAACTGTTGGTAGTATGGTTGTGGATCTGCTCCTAACTTTAGCGGGAAATCAGCCCATAGTAATCAGATAATGAGGCCCTTCTCCTATCGAAGACACACGAGCAATAAGTGACAAGACGAGATCATGTGTTTACCGCCATCTACTGGACATCTTTTGAAACATTGTTTAATAGTTACCCAACAAAAGATAGTAAGATATTTTATGTAAATTGGATTAGTTTTAAGACTAGCGAACAATGTAAATAGCTCTCAAAATAATCATGTTTAAAAAATATATAACAATTGCATACATAAGAATAAATAACAAAGTTAATGATAGCAACATTGCAAAAAAAACATCAAAGTGTCAAATCAGATATCTTCGAGGACGGACGGCCGCATATTATTTAACAATAAAAATATGAAAATAAACGAAACAATACAAATCGATTAACGTTTTTATCTATATTGTAAATAAGTGCGTTTGAAATGGTGTAAATAACATTGTTTTTATTGTGAAGTGGGACGAAAACACCGTTCATAATGGCAAAGTGAGTGGTAAAAATAAATTGTCTAAGATTATAAGAGGATTATTGAATTGTAATTTGATACAAGCTGTGGCCTACAACCGTTGCGGTTGATTACACACTTCTAATCACATTGCAGAATATTTACATGCACGATCATCGAAAGATTAATTATTATATATTATTTCTTTTGACTACGTACTGAAGCGAAAAAAAATTATTATCCTAAATACTAATCACAATTTCTAAATTTATTAGTGATAATAGGGCTGTACTACAAGTTGTGATGTGCTTTGTAAGAATTTCTAGTGTAGTTTTGTCTATATTTACATTGGGAAAAAAAAAAATTATACCTACCAATAAATTAATCTTGTCTCAGGAAGAGACTAGTGGCCTTGTTATCTAAGTATAAACAAGACTGTTTACTAAGTCTTGTTCTAGTATCTATAATTCTTTTCCTGCTGCGTGGGTACAGTCATGTTTATGATATTATAAGTTTCTAGAGTTATAAATAAGTGTTATTGTAACCATGTTTTATCATAATATAAATGAATAAAAAAATAGAGCAGTATTGATGAGAAAATAGAATGAAAAACCGTGTTTTAAACAACAGTTATCTAGCACAAAACACTAGAATATTATAACTCTTCACAAAGTTTATTCATCTAGTGTTATGTTAAAATCTTCATGTGGTGAGAAACAAAAATTTTTCACCTACCCTGCACCTACGATTTCTTATAGTGCTAAAATTTTTGTGTCTGTCTGTTTGACTTAGGTAATCTCTGAAAATGGACGGGGAGACTCTTTACGATACTTGCAGATGGGTAATAGTATAAAGCGTAACATAAACTCCTTTTATTTCAGAAAAATAATTAAGGTTCTACACAAAAACATTAAAACACAGGCACAGCTAGTATTTTTTTTTTAATGTGATATTATAACATCATAATTTTTTTATTTACTTATTTATTAAAAGAGGTGAAACCATAGAGGAATGAAAGTCTGTAATGTTTATCTTTTTCCTCTATACCAACAGGGAGATGATGATAGTGTTTGTCTATGACACCCTGTGCTGCACAGGGGAGGAAGACGATCCTATCAATGCAGTGCTATACTTCCATCCTGGATGGGTCTCCGATACACAGCGGCATGCTCTGGCTGGACAGGTAAGTGTCAGAAGAATAGTTTAAAAATAATTTCAATAGGATAAAGGTTTTGAAAAAGAAATGATGATAAGAGTAAAAAGATTATCAAATAGGACTGTTGAGAAATTAGATTGTGCTGTCAGAGGTTGCAGGTTTAATTCCCACTCAGACAATCATTAGTTTGGGTATTTATGTATTATTTTCTGCCGTCCGAAATGAGCTGGCCGACCGGGGTAGTACCTCCGCCTTACAGAAGACCGCTGCCATAATAACCATCGCGTTTCCGCTGGTAGCCAGAGCTCACTGTACACCTCCACCCCACCCTTTCCTAGCCTTCCACGGATGGGCCACGGTGACCGCTTCCCATTAGATGGGCCGAGTGCTTGTCTGCCACCTACGTACTATAAAAAAATTACGTGTAAGTATGCAGTAAATAAAAGAACTGTCTTTATCAGAAAGAAATTAATATTGATAGCATTTTGTGAGTTAGTGGGAAGGTACCATTTGAACTCGGGACAACCCACTAGTGCCATAAACACTGCTCCTCTGTTTGCCCTAATAAACATGATAAAACAATCCCCTGTCTCCTAACCATAGGGACTTCATTATACTAAGATAATCCAATGCCCTAGGTTAAAAACGGCCTTGACACTTCGACTACGATAAATTTTCGTCCAAAATTGCACCTTATTTGAATTATGTTACAGTCGTTATTTATTTAACCGTGTCATTGAACGTGTTCCGGTCGATATGATTGGATTTGTTGTTTCGATTTGGATCTTAATATATGCATTGAAACCGTATAAAATATGTATTCTTATAGAGACTTACTTAACCAAAATATAAAAAATATTGCAAATTTTATAAGGTTTAAGATTGTCATCTTGTGCTTTATTGGCTTTTACGGGAGCGACTGTCGTCTATCAATTAAAATATAGTTACGTTATTGCGAAATATGTAGCAAGCAATAAGCTTAATTGAATATAAAAGGTACGTGTATCAAAAAAATTACAGTAGAGGAAGCGCGTGAAGTATGTAAGGACAGAAGCAGATAGCGGTCTGTTGTCTGCCTACCCCGGAGATATAAAGGCGTCAGCGTATGTATGTATGTATGTATCAAACCGAAAACAGATTTCAAGGCTTTATAGGTAGGTACTTTGATCCTAAAAAATAAAAATCGGGCGCCTGCACTACGGCATACTTTTCATGCAAATCGTTTGTATTTTAGTATGAAATTAGTTACACGGAATTCTTTCAATATTTTTTAAATACACGAAACAGGCGCCCGCTGGCGTGCACACGCATAAAGCAGCAGACGGCCTAAAACCACACAACGCAGTCAGTATTAATATTGTATTAATTATTCAGAAGAACATTTTGCGAGGTACAAGCAGCTGTATGCCCAGGAGACAGCCATAATTAGGGTAAGAGGGAAGTTACACATCAAATTAACTGAATACCCAATCTGACACGTCTGGAGTTACCGAGTCACTGAATATTTACTTACTTGGTAACCCCAGTTTATTACTAAGTTAATCTTAGTTACTAGGTATCCTATCCATCCTCCCTATATTAATATGCGAAAGTTTGTAAGAATGTATGTCTGGATATTGGTATGTTTTTACCCTTTCACGCAAAAACGACTGAATGGATATGGCTGAAGTTTGGTACAGAGATAGATTATAGTCTGGAATATCATAATAGGCTAGTCTTTATCCCGGGAACAATTTCTCGTGAGTCACAGGTAGCGGAAACAAAACTTATTTTCTCCAAGAAGGGCATTAGATGGTTTTTACAGGATCGGCAGCGTTACTGCACGCCCCTGGTGTTGCACTCGTCCATAGGCCACGGTTGACAGCTTTCCATCAAGTGGACCGTGTGCTTATCTGCCACCTATGTGTATTTTATTCCATGGCCTTTTAAATTCACAGGTAGTCGGCGTTGCGCACTGCGTAAAGAGTCTCTTCTCACAACCGATCGCCATCACGCTGCAGAGCGGGAAATTCATCCTTCGGGAGTACGGCAGATATGTTTTGGTGAGTCATATTTGCATAATATACAAAACGTACACCTTCCTTCCCTCAACCTAGCGTTAATCCCAGTCGCATCCAAAGCTTTCACCTTTTTTTTTATCGTGCGGAAATCCCCATGGATACCACCCCCGTCGGCCATCGGGGGTGGTTATGTCGGGATCCAACCGACTAAAACCGCACGCCGTCTCGGGCCTTAATTACCGGGGTGTAAGGTTACCCAATGGGCATATCCCTCGCACCCCAGCTGACCCCGGGCCATCTACGGTTTTAAGATGGCCCCCTCGACCCCCCGAAAGGGGGGTGGGGCGAGCATCGCGCCACTTCGCCGACGGTGGGGTGTAGGGTGACAGGCGGCCGTCCTGTCACCCAACCGTCGGCGCGCAGACAATCAGCTCGCCCCCCGCTCGCTCCTCACTGTGCCATCTGCTAGTCAGAGGGACACGTGGAGAGCCACGGAGCAGCCCTCTAGAGGGCCACTCCCACCCCGGCCGGATTGGCCGCAGGCAGCAGCGTCTCCCGTGGCGAGTGGGAGGCGCTGCTCGCCTCCGTTGCCCAGGTGCACCACGTAGAGGTTCCGGCCCGCACCCTAATTAAAGGTACCCCACTCTAATGCGAGTGAAACGTAATAAACCATTTAATTTTAGTCTTAAATTGCAGATTAATAAAGTTTTTAATTGTGTCAATGGAATGACAGTGGCTTACTAAATTCGAGGCCCAAGTCGAACCTTTAATTTTTTTTGCATCATCTATTAAGGAGCTATTGGCCTATGCCAGCTCTATCGGGACTTAAGCTTACAGAAACTAAAATTTTGTACTTATCTACTTTACACTAACATTTTATAAACTAGAAATGGCAGAATCTGTGAGATTTTTAGCTAGAATTAGAAGCAGTTAGTTAAACTACTTAATTTGGAAGTGAACAGACCGGTTACGAAATAACGAGGTGAATCTTCCACAATAACCAGTTCTAGTTTGCTTCTAAATACGCGGTTAGATATTCGCCCGCGATTTATCTTGCTATAAGGAAGTATTAAAACAAACTAATAAATAATAAATTGTGAAAAATCTTTTTCAAGTTAAAAAGTTTTAAATTGTATTGTCATCAGACCAATCAGACTACCTACTGAAAGGGGGTCAATTTTCAATTACTAGATTTGACTCAAACAAACAGGTCAAGTTAAATAAAACCGTTTAAAAATTAAGCCGGGGCTTGAGGTGGTAGTTGTGGCAGCGTGTGGGACCAGTGAGTATTGGTGTGGTCTAAACCAATATCTGCGCTTTGTCACGCAGTGCTGCGACGACAATCACCTCTTCTTTCATGAGGCCGTCAAGTTGAGGGCTACCATTATGTCACTGTCGGTGTATGTAATGGGGACCCTTTACTCAGGCTTTACTTTTAGCTTACCATCAGGCGTGGTGAAGTCATATTGACGTGACCGATATATTTAAAAAAACACAAGATGTAGGCCTGTATCTACACTCTTGAATGGAAAAGTTCTAGGTATTCATATTTAAAACACATTTTTTGTGACTTCCAATACATCTAATGTTCACAATACTTGGTAACTGTTATCCAGAACCTTTGCAATAGTAAAAACTAATGTAGTTGGCGTATAATAAAGTAGGTGGGTACCTATAATCAAAAATAAAAATACTTCATGTGCGTCTTGGTAGGCTGCTCTGCTGAAAGAATAGCTAAAACATCCCCTTCTGACCCATGGTTACACTCACTTGTGTTGCTTATGCGATTAGATGTGTATATTTAGTTATATTGTCTTATCTCTATTAACTGCAATGCTTTGTGCCTGTTAGCAATATTGTAACAATCATGCCTACTTACTGCTTGCTAATCGTACATCAACCTTGCATTACTTACATTGTATGTAATAATATCTTAAGTGTATCATTATAAATACCTACTCCAATTTCAAGAATATAGGCCCAGGTCATGAAAATATGAACTGGAACAGCCATTTTTACAACGATCTTAAATTAAAATTAGATAGTTTTGCTATCGCAATAGATACTATCATGTTGTCAAAAGTGAACCTACCGCGTGATATGAAAAAGTTGTAGGTAGCAACCTTATGGGCCACCTTATACCCCGGCGCATATAGACCCAAGACGGCGTGCG
Organism: Lithosia quadra; assembly: GCA_963576445.1. Classification (NCBI taxonomy): domain Eukaryota; kingdom Metazoa; phylum Arthropoda; class Insecta; order Lepidoptera; family Erebidae; genus Lithosia; species Lithosia quadra. The sequence continues at coordinate 1,881,955 of OY754883.1, forward strand.
GTTTTAGTCGGTAGGAGTCCGACATAACCTGCTCCGCCTAGCCGCGGGGGAGGTATTCATGAGGATTTCCGCACGGAAAAAAAAGGTACCAACCTACTTGGTTTTCTCTCGCACTCACTGCTTAGTGCATGTCCCGTTGCATAGTATTTGCGTTGAGGTTGGCACATTCGCCACATCTATTATATGTATACCTATATATAAAAATTAATCCCTATTTCCCTTGGTCACGGCATCACGTGTGAATGGCTGAACCGCTTTGGCTGAAAATTGATGGGGAGGTAGCTTAGAACTAGGAGACGGACATAGGATACTTTTTATCCTGCCACGGGGACGAAGTATGCCACGGGCGAAGCCGCGGGGCACAGCTAGTAATAGATAATGGTAGGTATATCGGCTGACGCACATTCGCCTATGTTTGAATGTGAGCATTTGTAAATGCTAATGTCGTATCCACCTCATATAGCATCATTATGGCTTCCTTGGCCAGGTTGCTCAAACCAAAACTATATAACAATATTTCCCTCAACCAGGCCATTGGCAGTGATAGAAACATTCCAGACTGGGTTCTCAAGAACCGCGCGAACCTCCTCACTTCCATGATCAAAGTCTACCACGGGGACCTGCAAGTCCTGGCGGGACAGATGGACGACCAGCGTCGTCTCTCTGAGAAGCTGTACCAGGTGTTCGAGACCTACCTTCCAGTTCTGCAGTACGGTTGTCATATCTTCCAAAGGGTGCCAATGTTAAGTTTGCCAAAGGTATGTCAAAAACTATATTTATGTGTTTAATCAATCAATCTATCGAAATTATTTAGGTCAGAAAAAGTAAATAGGACCCACACAACCTTTGGGTTCAAAAGAACGTTTAACCTGAAGGTCATATAAGGAGAAATAATCTGACCAACTGATTCCGAATCTGTCCATTATTTATTTTATTATCATCGAAGACTGAGCTATCAAATGCAAACATAACTTTCTAAATCGAACACATATTTAGTTACGAGATTACCACGTTTGTATAAACTCTATAAACTTTATTATTAGGTAGTAGGTATATAAACTCCATACATCGCGGCGTCCCTAGCACTTCCAAAGATGAGCTTTTTATTACTGCATAACCTATTCATACACAACTACTGAAACTTCTCCATTACCCGAGAGTTTCTCCCCATTGCGGTACACATCAGATTTTATGCATATTGCTTCCCGCATCATACAATATTAACTGTTTCAGAGTGCAACATCTATTTATATGGAGTCTATGCAGATTCTGGAGCACTGTCGGAAAAGCAAAGGAGTTCTGGGCGGCGTTATTTTGTATAACAACAAGTATGTTTATGTTATTATCATTTTATATTTTGATATCTTTTAGAGCTCCTTTAGAGCAGGGGTCGGCAAATAATTTTAAGTTGGGGCCGGATACTGAGGAAAAAAATTCTCAAGGTCCAGAAAAAGAAGTTATTTTAGATTAGATTTTATGTTGAAAATAAACAATTTTTAGCATTTTTTCAAGATTATTTGTAGTATGTTTGCTTTAGATTATGTTTAAAACAGGACACGTTCTTTCAGATCGAGATTTCAAAAACTCTACTATGAATTTTAAAAAAATACGATTAATTTTCTAACTGAACTAGTATCTTGCGCTAGTGTGTTTATCTGCTAACGTACTTAAACTACAAATTACTTTACTGACCTATAGATATCTGCCCTTATCACTATATCAGTTAGGAAAACTACACTAATCATGAAATCGTGTAATCGTGTAAACATCGATAAAAACATCAAAGATGATTCAGTTTGGCCAGTGTTTAGATTCACGAAAGTTTTTATACCAACCAATTCCATCTAGGGACCAAACTGTTTAGCACTCCTTTTCTTTGGCACTTGGTAAAGACTTGGAATTCTTTACCAACGCCGCGTTTTACCGAGTTCATGTGTCATTGTATAGTCACCCACAGAAATTAATAAACACTAACAAATTAACAAACTATTATGAGTTTTGAATTTTTTTTTTTTTGTTGTTGTTGTTTGAAGTTGAGATTTGAATTTTGAATGAAACAATATTGAAATAAGATGAGGAATGGATATATATATTTTTGTAATCTTCAGTAAACAAATTTTAGTTTTTTGAATTTTTTGATAATATTTGATATTAAATTTAAGCTAAAGTGATTGGTAACTTGGAATGTGTTAAACCAAATACTGTTGGCAACTGTAGCAATGCTATGTCAAAAGACATATAGCTCGATACAATTTTCCAGAATCATATCCACACAACTGCCTCCTGGTCTAACATCTTACCTGGCAGTGGTAGACCCGTACCGAATAAAGTCTCCAGCGGAAACTCTGGACACGGACACTCCCCTGCCGCTGGGGGCACAGCTCCTGGTCGTGTACGTCGGCAGGAAGGTGTACCACAGCCTCAAGAGACAGGTGGAGAAACTGCAGGACTTCTATCAGAATGGGGAGGAGGTGATCTCTAGGTTTAAAAAGGTAATTTGCTCTTGACAGACACTTTTAATATGCAGGTGTCACTTATTTTGTTTTATTATAGCTATTCGTGCACGGCTTCCCATGGATTATTAGAAATTTTTAACTGACTTCAAAAAAGGAGAACTTGTTCAACTTGATTTTTATATTGATAATTTTTTTTCTGTGACTATGATTGTAATTGTGTATTTTTAAACAGTTTTATTTAACTTGACCTGTTTGTTTGGGTCAAATCAAGTAATTGAAATTTGAACCCCTTTCAGTTGTCTGATTGATCTGATATTTGGCAGAAGTCTTTAATTCTGATGACAATACAATTTAAAACTGTTTAACTTCAAAAATATTTTTTCTTTATTAAATTATTTTCAATGATTCCAAATTGTAAATTGTGATAAAATGTTCTTTATGCCTTTGTTTATTTTTATATTTTATTTAAAACAATGTAAAAATTGTTCATGAATAAATATGAATTAAATACTTTACAGAACCAAGACGCTGAACGCGAAAAACTTCGTGACTACCCTCAAACTGGCATGAAACGGGACAAGTCGCTTCTGTTCACCGCTGTACCAGAAGAAGACCACAGCATGATATCACCCCCCAGCAGAGAAGAACGCCCTGCCAACGAAGAACGGAAGCCTCCCTCTATACCAGACGTAGTACCATTCACGAACAAACCACGGCAGAGACCAACAAAGCTGTCTCTTAGCTTCAAAAACCAAAAATCTCTGGACGAAGATATTCAAGAGAATGAAAAAGTGTTTACTGGCCAAACAAGCGTTTGCTCAACACCAATGGTTGAATTCAAACGCCTCCACGGCAATATGCTGTCAATCTGCCAAATTCCTGAAAGCCAACAAGACAAAATAGAACCAGATGTCCTTAAAAATATCGAGGATTGTTCAAAAATTAATTTGGGTAACGAAAAAAGGGATACTAAAATGGTTTTAGACGTCAATTGTATTGCGGACCATTACATCAACAAACCTGAACCGATTAGAAAGCTAGCCAGCGTGACAGATCTCCAGGAAGTTGTTAAAAAACTCTCAAATCGTTCAACATCCAAATTCAAACTTAAATCAAAAGGATCTTTGAACGATGACACTCCTTCTCCAGAACATCTGTCCAAGAACCCTAGCACTATGACTATTAATGATCCATTGTTCCCCGTATTTAGAAACGACGGTGTTGCCATATCAGAGTCATTATTTAACCAGTATTTAGAACAGCATTATTCAGAAATGAAGAAAGATACGAAAAGTAATGTGTTTAATTTTAATATGAAGTTGGGGGAGCAGGAGAAATTTGAAGATTTCGATTCGGAGTTGAATAGATCTCCTCAGAGAACGCCCAAGAAGTTAGCAAAAGATTCCAATAAGAAGGCGGATCAGTCTAGAAGAAAGTCTCTATCTTTACCTTTGAAATCGTTGAATGAGAGTACGGATTCTCAAATAGGGTCAGAGTCAGAAGCGACTAGTTTTAAGAAGAAGCTGACCGGGGTACAATTGACCCCTTTGATGGAGAAACTCAGTCATCTGGCGTTTTCTGACAAGTCAAGCGGGTACAGCAGCAGGGTTATGACTCCGTTGGAGCTGAGGGAGTTCATGACGCCTGCGGCCGAGAAACAGATCACGTTTGCTGATAGGTATGTTAGAAGGAGTTATTAGAATCCTTATAATTAGTCAAAATGTATGTTGATGTATGTTTTCGTGGGATTTTGTATCTAAAAACACGTATGTAAGGCGAAAAGTAGATGGAGGCGCGAGGCGGTCCAAATGTCCGCGACGCACTCTTATTATTACTATCATTAGATCGCATTTAGCCCGCGTATGTCTGACAAGCAACAGGAGCTATTGCGCGGACAAATGCAACCTTATGATCGTACAATTAAGAGTGCGTCGCGGTCATTTTGACCGCCTCGCGCCTCCATCTGCTTATCGCCTAATTGTATATATGGTTAACTACTTCACACGTTTACAGGCCGAAAGCCCAGCGACAAGATTCTGAGAGTGACGAGGAGTCGGAGGACCTGGAGCAGCTCCCGGAGTACAGCCGCCACGCCGTCCGCTGCGCCCTCTTCGTGAGCGGCCTGCACAACATGGCGTTACTGGCGCTGCTCGATACCGAGGCCGCCAATGACGCCGATACCATCAACGCTTTGGTGAGTCATTATCGTCTTAGCGTTGTTGACTATTGCCTTCGTGGCATTGTGTGGTTTAATTTGCAGCAACGGTTGTAAATAACTCCATTACCGAGGAGTAAGAGTACCCAGTAAGGCATTTCCCTTGCTCTTTGGCTGACCTTGGGCTATTATGGTTTTAAAATGGCGCCATTCCGCCTGGTAAGGGGGGGAGTGAACTTCGGGTTACTGGTTTATCCGGTGAGGGGAAAGGCGGGCGTCCGGTCATCCAGCCTGCCCTTGCCTGCTCTTCACTGTGCTCTTTGCTAATCAGAGGGACACGTTGAAAGCCTCCAAGCAGCCCTCTGCAGGGCCACTCTGGCCCCGGCTGGAAATGGCCGTAAGCTGCAGCGTCTGCCCTGCAAGTGGGAGATTCTGCCAACTCTGCCGTACTCAGACCACATACCCCAATATTCTTAGACCTTAGATGTTATCCTTTGATGTGACCTTAGATGTTTTGTTCGCAGTGGGAAACGTCCCTGAACGCGCTCGGGCCCATAGAACAGAAGTGCATGGAGCCGCTGGCGGCGGACGCGGACTCCACGGACTACAGCTACCTGACGCTGGACCCGGACTGGGGCACGGTGCGCAAGGGCGGGCCCTGGCCGGCGCACGACATCGCCTCCATGGGCCTCATCCACAACGAGTTCGGCGCCGACCCCGACCTGTCCGAGTTCATACTGAGGCAAGTCGCTTTACTACTTCACATTTATTAAGCCAAGTCTTGTTACAACTTGACGTTTATTGAGGCGTCTTGTTACAACTTGACGTTTATTGTGGCGTCTTGTTACAACTTGACGTTTATTGTGGCGTCTTGTTACAACTTGACGTTTATTGTGGCGTCTTGCTACAACTTGCCGTTTATTGAGCCAAGTCTTGTTACAACTTGACGTTTATTGAGGCGTCTTGTTACAACTTGATGTTTATTGAGCCAAGTCTTGCTACAACTTGAATTGAGACGACATGCTAAACCCAAAGGCGGGTTTTAGTCGGTTCGAATCAGACATAACGTCCTCCCTGGCCAACGGGATGGTATCTGTGTTCTGTATGAAAAAAAAGATTATGATTTTTATTCCGGGTTAATAAGCTTAGTGTGGTATTCTCAGGAGCGAGGAGTCAGTAGTGCTGGGTGCGTCAGTGGGCGGCGCGCAAGTGTACTACCAGGAGAAGTGCGCGCGCGCCCAAGGGCCCCCACCGCCCTCCGACGCGCTCGCCCTCGCGCCCCTGCGCGCGCGCCGCCGCCTGCAGCGCGACCACGCCACGCTGCTGCTGTAGCTCCTCAGCACCCCCCTCCCCCCACCCCCCAGTTGTAAGTACAACTTTACAGGTCGCCGTGTTGAACTTACTATACGTTATTTGTAGGGTATTATTGTAATGTAACCTACCGCCATTGGAATCGACTCGAGATTACTTGAAGGAATTACGTCGGAATGTCAATAGGCTATGTCGTAAAGCCTGAGACTACTCACAACCCTCGAACGAAGCTAACGGGCTTGCCATCGGCGCAACTTCCTGTAGCCGCTAAGTTAGCCCGCCAAGTTGAGCCGCCGGCTTTAGTGTGTGCGACTCAACTTTAGTTTGACGAACGAGAAAACTAACCGATATTAAAGTTGAAGTACATTCTGACCAGAATGAAGTGATCGAGAATGTGACTGAAATAATGTTAGATAGCTTTCTTTCAAAATTTTAATCGATTACTTATTGTTTACCTAACTGTACAACTCGAAGATTGTATGATATGGCCGCGAGATAAACAGTGAAAGTACACAGGATAATTACAGTAAAAATGCTATTTCGTAGTGTATAAGAGTACAATATTACATATCTACCAATGCCAGTTCAACCTAAGAATTCCGCTAAAGATTACCTATGTATGAATTGAAAATTTATATAATAATCTTTGAAAAATTTACCATTATTGCATTCCAATTTTTCTTTACATACCTATTTTGTGATATTTTTTAATTGCCATAATTGTGTAAGATAGCCGATAAGAGTCTTATCCGTTAAAAATGAAAAAATATTATTTTCTATTTTGTGTTATATAACTTTCTATGTTGTTTATTACATATGAGATTTTTAAATAATTTTATGTAAAACAAATATTTTAAAACTTGCTACTTTAGTTACTAGAAGTCCATAGTTTTTTTAAATACAAAAATGCAATACTAGACTTAGTACGAATGTAGTTAGAGGCTAACAAACAGGTATTCAAAACCATAAAATATATGCCCCATATGAGTACCCATAACAAAAATATGAATTTTATTAATTGACACAATGGAAAATCCATGGCATTCGGGTAACGCCGCGCGCAAACAACTTCTAGACGTGGCATAAAATTATGCTTGTCAGATAAATAAAAGCGTGTAAGAGGATAGATGGTTACTTTAGAACTCTGGCAACACAGGTCTTAACATTGCCCGATGTTTAAAATTTCAACTATGTATTCCACAGATAGAAAGAAGCTGTGAAAATATCACTTTATAAAATAAGGACAATCTTCCAAATGGGACTTATATTACTATTGTATACATAACGCTTGTAGATACTGCCAAATGTTTAGTGCTATCGTGTTAAGCATATTACGAGATTTTAAGTTTTTACGATCGTCTAAGGAGATAATGTATAATTTGTACTTACTACTTTGAGAATCTTCAGCTGTGGGAGCAGGACCTCGGTGACAATGATGAAAATTGTATGAGTGAATTAAGCTGCATGCCGTTCACCAATAAAACCAAGAACAAACTCGTGTATGCTTAGTGTGATAGTACATTAGATAAGTGTACCAATAATGTGGGTACATAGGTACCTACTGAATCATTTTAGGTGTCTCGTAAAACATACATTGCAAAATAACATGGCAGCTAATTGCTCATTAATTATTTTATATTGATTTTCTTTTGTGGATCTGTAACCGACTCTCCACATCTCTCGATTGTTTTTTTTTCCCCGATCTCAGATTTACATAACAAAATATCCACACTCGTCTTACCAATCAGTGATTCGTTCTGAGGACTGGGAATCAATCTCTATAATTATGTATTATACCTTTATTCAGATGCTAGTCAACATCAGCTCCCATTTCCCTCGAATCCCGGTACATATACCAGACCTAGTACCTATCCATTTAGACGCCAATATTTTCTAACGATGTAAAGTAGAAAATAGTCCTAAACGCAGTTTCAAGAACCATGTAAAAGTATTTATTTGATACATACCTCTTAGCCACAACTATTTGCGGTAGTGTAGTAAGCTGCAGATGTAGTCAAAATTCATGCTCATACAATTCTTGCCACTAGTTAATAAGTTAGTTTAGTGTGCTATTTACTGAATAGGTACTATATTGCCAAATGTTTATTTTTACAAATACCAACAATGGAATTTATTTAACTAATTATTGTGAGATTTCTAACTACCCACTAGTGTGAAATGACAACTTACACAGAGCTCATTGCACCCAATATGTTATGTATTTAAATTCAGCGACTGAAGGACGTGTATTGTACAGGCTGGAGCCCTTTTGGACCCTTAACACCACCGTCTTGTTTTCTTTTATTTCTGGTTTTCGTACGAGCTCGGCACGCACAAAATAGTCAGGTGAATAAAATATAGTTTGGGTATGCCCAGCCTGTCATGGTGGCTTGGCTTAATAGCTTGTCAATTCTTGCCTCTTAATATTTAAGTTACGATTTGTATGCCAAAAACTAGTACCTACCATTGATAAGAATTCTGGAGTGAAGTTCGTGTCGCCCAAGAATATTAGAACCAATGGATACTGCAAGGCCATACATTGCAGTGTCTCCATCTAGTTGGTTGGGTTGCGTACCTTTCTTTGCGGTGACCATGTTTAATTGCAAGGTTGGGATATATGATGTAGTTTACGTCTATGCTCATGAAAATAAATGGTATAGTCTACGTTTCCATATTTACTAATATTATAAAGAGAGGCCAAATTCATTGAAAAGGTTATTTTACTATAATATATTTAAAAGCTATTAAAGATGAAAACAGTAATTTTGTAACTTATTTATTTATTAATTGAGACTTACTTATGTAAGCATGTAATAACAAAATAAATTATTGACATTAAATGAAGGATTATGTATTTATTTATTTTATACATACAGTGTCATTACAGGCAAACCCAATGCGACAGAGTAGCAACAAAAGGGTGTTTCCTATAGTAGCGTCACATTAATAGGTAACATTTGACGTTTGTCAGTTTTATATTCATAATGAGGTGAACTGCAACAAATTCAAAGCAGTATTAAAAAATTTGCTAGTTCAAAAAGCGTATTATAACGTTACGGAATACCTAAATGATGATTTAATTGAATAATGTTTTTTTATTTTATTTTTTATTTTTGTTTTTTTAATTTGTTTTTATTTGTGAATTTGTGGATGATTGACATATTGTATTTACCTTGACATACTTTATCTATCTTGACATAATATATTATACTAGCTGTTGCCCGCGGCTCCGCCCGCGTGGATTGCGAATTCTGTTTCAAATGCCTTTTTGCCAAAAAACCGCACGCCGCCGTCTCAAGTCTTCAGTTGCCGGGGTGTAAGATTACTTAGAGCATATCCCGCGCTACCCAGTTGACCCTGGGATGGGAATTGTTTGATTTATGATGCCTACAGCCACTTTCTATCATCGCACTGCTTGCCACAGGCAGGGAATTCATCCCCACACGTTGCATCCGTCTGCAGTGCGTACTGTAAGGTATGAAAAAAATTTCATTTCACGCACGCTTAGGCTGTGGAACGATCTCCCTGCAGTGGTTTTCCCTGGCGGCTATAATATGGGGTTCTTCAAGAAGGGCATTAGAAGGATTTTGCAGGGTCGGCAGCGCGAGTGTGACGCCCCTGATGTTGTGCACGTCCATAGGTGCATAGGTCACATAGGTGGGCCGTGAGCTCGTCTGCCACTTAAATGGTATAAAAAAAGCATGATGTCCTTACCTCTTTTCCGAACCCCGGAAAAGAGGAGATGGGGTGACAGGGGGTACAGAAGACCGCAGCCATAATAGACATTGTGTTGTGTTACCGCCGCCGGTAAGAAGGGTAGCCAGAGCTCACAACCCCCCTCCCTATCTCCCCAATCCCCTCCTCTGACGTCCGATTTCAATAACTCAAACAGTCTTTAAATAATTTTTACACAATATTATTGAAAGTCTTGATTAAGATATAATTTATTTGGATGGGAATACAAAGATATACCTTTTTTTTTCCGTGCGGAAATCCTCATAGAAACCCACCCCGCGGCCAGCGGGGCAGGCTATGTCGGACTCTTACCGACTAAAACCGTAAAACCGCACGCCATCTAGGGTCTTCAGACGCCAGGGTGTAAGGTTGACCCGGGCCATCTCCGGATTCGAGATGGCCCCCTCGGGTTTGAGAACCACGTGGTTCCCGTCATGACCCGGAATAGGAGGGGGGGGGGGGGGGGGGGCGCCTTCGCGCGCCGCCGCCTCGGCCTGCTTCTGCTAGGGTGACGGGCGGCTCCACCTGTCAACCCCAGGCCAGCGCTCATGGGCGATAGGCGATAGGCGATAGGCGTCCGCGCCCGCCTCCGTCCGGGAGAGCTCTGTGCAGCCCCTCCCGAACCTTTTCCGCCTCCTCTTTCTCGAGTATCACTTGCTCGCAGAAGGAGGCGGCGGCCAACCACGCGTCCGCACTCTGCACCATCGCCGCGATCAGCACCGGCAGTGTGAGGACTCCCACCCCGAGGGCTGCCGAGAGGGCCTGTCTCGGCACCTCCCACGCCGGACACTCTGCCAACGTGTGCAGCCCTGAGTCCTCGCCCGCATCGCAGTGATAATACAATGATATACATAAGGAAACATAATCTTAGATAGGTATAATTCGTGAGACAAACGACGTCCTGGCGCGAGCGGATTGTTTTGCAATAATCCATGATTGGTGAATTTGAGCTCGTCCAGTGCTGTAGCACCCGTGCTATCCTCAAAGGCACCCAAGAAAACTGTACTGCGTGTATAGAGCATAATACTTTGAGCACAGTTTAGATACCTATCTACGTACCTATAATGTCCCGAAGTATATTGGTTTGATTTACGTCCGCATTTCAACTTGCATTTATTTCGCCGCGCATTATTTTTCATATTGCGATAGCTCTTAAACTATTTATGGTAATTATATAGTGTAAATGGCAATTTTGATCTACATTAAACGTACAACGTATCTAACGTATTTAATTGGATAAGAAATAATACTGTATTGTTAAAATTAGCTTCGAAAATGACACATTAATTTTTTTGTAATTTGTAAAGATAAAAATGGTTACTGTGGGCTACCCTTATTAGGTAGACATATGCTATCGCGGACTTTTATGTAGACCATTTTAAGTTGTACATTTCCACAGTACATTATTTTGTTCTATCTTCAATAGTTTTCGCAGCGCACGCGATGTAAGTAATTTGTTTAGGTCATTTTTTTACACCTTGGGTTACATTATTGAAGTTTTAGTAAGGATCCCTAAATTTTTCGGGGATAAATTATAGCCTATGTTACTCACAGATAATGTGGCTTTCTATTGGTGAAAGAATTATTGAAATCGGTCCAGTAGTTTCGGAGCCTATTCGTTACAAACAAAAAAACAAAAAAACAAATCTTTCCTCTTTATAATATTAGTATAGACAGACATTTTATTTTTTTATAATATTATTTAATTTGACTACATCTGTGACATTATTATTTATTATTTTGGCTAGAAACAATGTTGACATTCACCTATGGATTCATTTGTTATTTTTACTATTATTATTTGATTATTAATTTTTAATTTTTTTTATTTTTTATATTTTGGGTTGATATAATGATAATTATTGTACCTAGTGTGATGTGGTTCATATAATTATGATAATACTATTGTACGTCTTATCAGACATGTTACGGTGATACTTTTATGTAATCGACAACATCTTCTATCTACCTGTGACAAACAATAATTAAATGAATTTTGAATTTTGAATTTTGAATTTTGTTAAAAAAGGTCGATTAAAACGAATAAATCGATACGGACTTGAAAGATAATGTGAATTTTAAAAATCGTCAGGTGAATCCCTGTCCCATTATTATACTTTCTTTCGTAAATTTAAGGAACAAAATAAGACAAATACATGATCTATACTTATAATAAAACTGTAGAGAGGTCAATTCTGTTCTTTGCATATATAAATTTACAAAATAGCTATTGGGGGATGATTGGTGATCGATACTAATGCAAAAAATGCAAACAGTAATTTTTTTGTCTTTCTATCTGTCTGTATGTGAAGAATAATAAATATATAATAATATTTTGAGTCAACCTGTATACAGTAAGTTTATACTACCGTGGTCTAAGTATGTACAGTCGTGAACAAATAAAAAAGTGTAGTGGTTTTTAGAAACGATAACTTAATACCTACTTGAGTAGGTATAGGTTATGTCTAGAAAGCAATAAATAATAAGCGTCAAAGTTGAAATTATATACTTAATATGACCAGCTTCCTAGCAATGGACGTAAAAAGTACTGAACGAATTTTTATTAGAAAGGTCTTACTTAGACTCAAAATTTATCGTATGTTTGCTTGCAATTGGTTAAGTACAACCGGAGATATGACCAAAAACGACCTAAAAACGAAGCGCGGGTGAAGCCATGGGTATATCAGCTTGTATAAAAAGTAGCCTATATGTTGCCCAGAAGTATGAACTATAATCTTATCAAGTTTGATCAAAATCCCTCCAGTAGTTTTTCATCCATGCGTGCACATACAAGTAGACAGACAGAAAGACAAAAAAAATACTGATTGCATTTTTTGCATTAGTATCGATCACTAATTATTTCCCAATATGTAGTTATTTTTTAAATATATTCAACTAGCTGCTGCCCACGGCTCCGCCCACGTGGATGTCGGTTATCGCAACCAAACATAGCCTATGTTCATTATCTAGGTCTAATCTACTCCTATACCAAGTTTCATCAAAATCAGTTTAGCGGTTCAGGCGTGAAAGCGTAACAGACAGACAGACCGAGTTACTTTCGCATTTATAATAATTTAGTATGGATGTATAGAATTGACCTCTCTACAGTTAATATTGTAATATATTATGATGGATATTGTAAACGTGCGGAAAGCATTTGACGTTTTGTGGGACTATGCTATGTATTTATTGCAATGCAGGAGCTTCTAGTAGGAGACTATCCCGCAAAATACGGATGGTTGGTCACCTTACGAATTTTTGGTAAACAGTGTTGCTTCTTTATTAAAATGGCTGTCACCCACAATCTAAGAAGCGAATATGTGTCAATTTTTTTATTAATTTCTATAAATATTACTCAATTAATAATAATTGATATGTACGGTGTTCTGTGAATTTTCATAAAGCTCAACTAGAATCAAAATGAAGCTCCGAAGAACTCAGCCTTTGCGTAAATTTGACTTTGACAGGTTTGGATTGGGAAATTTTAACGTATCATGGCAATTTTAGGCAGTGTGCGAGAGAGATGACCGCCGGCCGAGATTCAAAAATCCTGGAGACAACCGCTCGTTCGAAATGAAACGTCCAGCTAAGTACAAGGAAATTTCTAATGTTCTTGGTGTCGCCACTATCACAGACAAGTGGTTTTATTTATTTCAACTGGACCCATGAAGGCTATACTTAGGCTTTAAAAGAAACGCCGACTCCCTGGCCTTATTGCTTTTCAACCCTGGGTTTTCGCAGGATTTTACATTCTAGTAATTAGCAACTAGGCGTGCCGTGTAAGTCTGTGAATACCAATGCACATGAAATTCACAACAGAATCCTTTATATATGTGAGCAAACTATGCAATACGTGTAAAAGTTTGAATTCTAATAAATAATAATCACTTTCAAATTTTTACAAATCGACTTGTTAGGCAGTGAGCAAACATTTCCGACAATCGAGTTTAGTTTTTGATAATTAGAGTGCTCTGCACTTAAGTCGCTCATCGTTTCTATAGTATTTTTTGCTATTTCTAAGTGTTCGCTATCTAGTACCTAAGTTGTAATTTGTTGTAGCAGTATTAAATGTACGCGCTCTTTAGGTCATTGAAGTTTATATTCACTTTGAAGATATTAACGACCGATTCCCAAAATTACCTCCACTTATATTACTAGTAAACACTACACATTTTTTTTTATTTTACTACCAATTATGATGTACAAGTACCTGTACCTAATTTGTACTGAAAATTTATTTTTAGCAATTTATTAGAATCCCAATTGTTATTTAAGGATACGTCCGTCTTGTAATACTTAAAAAAATACACTTTAAAGTTACTAAGCTTGTCTTAGTTTCATGGTAAATTATAGTAATTTTGGAAATAGGCCAAATAAACAATGATTTCGTATGAAATATGAAATCATGACATTGTATTTACGTTAATGTTAGTCACTATAAGCTTAGATCGTTAATGATTGAATGTAACAATGTCTTTCGATGTTACAAATGATTTTAATTTGCAATGCGAGTACGTAGCATGTACCTAAGTAGCTCATCATAACACTATTCTATCGCATTCCACGTCCTGTAGCTTTAAGAAACAGAAATCCGCCACGATAGAAAGCGTCCAAAGCAAAAATTTTATGCTATTCAAACGGTCATCTGTTGGCATGTATTGTTTTAAATGTTATTTTTATATTTTACGAGTATTTTGTTTTATTAGCGGTTAATGTAGTCGCCATAATAGGAGTGCCAATACGACACATTCATGTGGTATATTTATAATAATTATACATAAATAATTGTTAAGAATTTTAATAAAAATCTGATAGTGAGAAATTTGTTGTTATTTCTATATTTTTAATGATAAGTACCCACTAAAACTACATTGCATAAAAACTGTATAGACGTAATGCACAATGTTCCACTACTAGTTTTCCACAAAAATAAAATGGATGGCTAATTTACACAGCAGAACTAATTTCGAATTCAATGCCAGTAAGGAATTAATGCGCATATTTCAGGTTTTTTTTGTGAAAATATACCAATTTTTATGCAGCCTTATACAATAAATCTACCTACATTACATAAAATAATATACCTTCTAATTAATTCCATCAATATTATATAATATATATACTATATACAGATAATAATAGAAGCAAGTGTACAAACATACAGTAACGCTCACGAAAGGTAATGGAATAAAATATTACTCATCTGCTTTAAATATACTATATAAAGTGGGTTATTGTTTTCATCACAGTACGGAAACAGTAGAAATAGCAGTGAGAGATTCAGCGTACCCCAATTCGCACATCTCTAAGATGTAATTAGTAATGCCAAGAATATTATACAAACAAACTTGCCAACATTTAGAGCCGTAAGGCTTCTAAATCCCCATAATCACTATAAACTATAGTCAAATCAACTGAATCGGGCTGGTTTGGTAAGACAAAGTACATTAAATTTTTAAGGACTTTGCTATAAGGCTCAGATTTAAATGAGATAAAGCATTTTTCTAATCTATACCACATTGGTGGACTTGGCAAGTCCGAAACTGCGTTTGTATTAATTTTTTTCTAGTACCTACAAACGAAGGTATAATAATATGCTACCTATTTATCTACAGTATAAGATTAATTTTGCGTAACGCGGTCATTACTCGTACCCAAATGAGATTAAAAAACCTATCTTATATTATAATAAAGAATAAAGTCTATTTTTACTTGGCTAGTTTATCGTGATATATGTTACGGTACGCTATGCACGGGGTACGTATGCCTCAGTATGCGACTTCTACTGTTTTCTTCTTCTGTTCTGAGGTTTATAATTTATTATATTGTCGCTTCAAGATATCCAATTCTCTAATTTTCGTGTGTAGCTTGACTGGCTCCGTTGGTTAGAAACCCGAATGGTGGAAATACCTACTCTTGGTACCAATTGTTCCAAATCCCAGTTGAATGTTGAATTTTCCCATTAAATTACCACATTAGATACGTGTTTATAATTTAAATAAATCCATAAGATAGTTAACTAGGTATAGTAAAATAATGATTGAGGAGATGACTCATACGTTAGTTATAGAAAACTGTTATCATACAATTTGCAATTAAGTTCCTATGACATTAATAATGCTTTCTGATTATGTTTCATGCTATTGTATTACCTACATTGCCAGTTAACACTAGTTATTATGTTCTAATGACAATAATTATTACATTATAAATTGATATTCTGATATCATTCATTTGCTATTAAAATTTGTACTAATGAGATTAAGTTTCGTTGTTTAGTTGTAAAATGATACAATTTCAGAGTGCCTGAAATTGACTTACTGATGTTTTATTATATCTTTAGTGGAGTTATAACAATCTAATTTATTTTCCAATATAAGCTTCATTGTATATTCTAATTTATGCTATTGAGAATCAACAAAACTTTCAAATGCTTCTGAATATTTTAACTATTTATTCAATTTAATCATTTTCTACAGTAAAATAGGTACAAATGCGTAGCGCAAACATTCTTCGCTTATTAGGTTCTTTTTGCAAATGTTATGAGTTTCACTCCTTAATCATTACTTTACATTAGATTTTCATTAATTAAAGATTCGATTAATCCCCAAATTCCGTGATCTTACGCAGCGTCAAAAGATAAGAAAGGATGCGATGGAAAGAGAAAGGTGGGACGAGAACCAACGTGAATGAAGAAAGAGCCATAATGACGTTACAAAACTATTATTTATTAAGTCTGTCACAACACAACGCTACGCTAATCGTGAGGATAGCAGACTGCATACATCCGAATACATAATAATACATAGTGTAAACTACCAACTCGAGAAATGCAATCGATCACGTCGCCATACGCTAAGAATGTAAGTTCAAACAGTCGGAAGATAAAGAATATGATCAGTGCGCGCGGCTTCTCTCGGCGTCTTCGACTTGTTTTGTCTTCCTACTTCCTACAAAGCGGCTAGCTCGATCATATTCTTTGCGCTTCGACATGCCAGCCGTTGGCTCGATACCGCGCCGGTCCCGGACCCGGCGACCGCCATTTTGGAAAGGACTTTTCAATCAAACATTTTCAAAACTTCAACACAGTTAGTTTCAAGGAACTTCATCCTTTACTTCTTGTTTCAATACCTTTTCAAACAAACAAAATCAATATTAGACTTAGTGTTAACTCTTTATTAGAACTAGTTTTACATCCTAGAGGCAACTGGGCCCGTGGGCTGTTACAGCTAACTTATGTCTAGGTAGACCCTTGTCACATTACAATTAACAAAAAGAGCTTCTCTCGAGCGCTGCAGTATTGCGGGCGCGACCATATTGTATACAAAATAACAACTTGTCGAGCGACTCGACCCGTTACAGGTACAGTACAGATAAATGCATAGGATACCGGTCGACAATGTTTGGGGGAGTGGTGTTGTATCAAAATGTTATGCTATGCCTGAAGTTGAACTCAGCTTGGCGAACTTACTAATAACGACCTGCAAAGTCAAAGACGGGAGTAACTATATGTTATATGGAAACATGTGGTGCTAAGCTAATGAGGTGACAACACACACTATCACTTTTATTCACAATGTAAGTTTTCTTGACAATCCTTTATTTACTTTAAGACTACGATTAAAATTTCTTCACACTTGACTGAACTCCCTTATTTACGATTAGAAAAAAACAATAGAGAATGTTATTCGAGGTATTATAATCTATTCAACATAGGAACAGCTCAGGGCAAAAGACTTAGATCAATGTCTATGGAACAATACGAATATCTGACTAGCTCGTTTTACTGGCCAGTAGTAGTAAATAAGGGATTATTATAACCAATATCACATCTTACAAAAAATGTCCCAAGAGATGTGCAAAACTTGCGAAAACTTTTGCAGTTTTGTGAATAAAAAGATAGAAAAACAATGGTGACAATAACAAGATACTTAACTAACTACACACTAAACCTAATGAAAACCGTCCAATTCGCTCTTGAATATAGCGCCTAAGGATAAGTAACATACCAATCCCTTTAGCTTTTTGGTATAAATGAAAAAAATGTTTGACACACTATGTGTGAACTATGAAAAAACCGCTAAATATAATTTAGCGCTAAATTTTAGGCTGGAGCCTTACTTGCAACTATACAGTAATGTTACAATTTATTCAAATACATTCTATTGGGTGTATTTTGCCCAACTTTACATGAAATATTTGAGAAAGTAATTCTCGTCATAAATTTACAATTATTTTTGCACATGTCTTGTTTTTACATAAAATAATTCTGTGTTAAACCCTATTTGAAACTTAAATTTATCTCTGGAACATTTTAGCACCTACTTATTGACTTTTCACTTTAGCAGATATTGCCAAGAATCTTATGTATATAAATTTATCTAGGCGTAAAGTTACTACCTACCAAATCAAAATTTACAAAAATTCACAACATATAAGGCAATAAGTTTCAAATAGCCTGATTTTGGATGAACGAAACCAAACTGTAAACAAATCATAACTATTAAAAATTGGTTAAATGAATGATTACATTATATTTTCTTTTCAGTCTTTCAAATGCCGTGGATCGATATGGACGCGTTGTTGGAAAATAAGTTTTGTGTTCCACGTTAAACTTACGTATTTATAATAAACTAGTCATGAGATTTTGTTTACAATTTGTTTTTATACATTCCATACTGATTACATAAGTGCAATATGTATGAACCATTGCCACTTTTCATTGAGTGACGTTGGAGACACGTAAAAATTGCTGTAAATACTGATTAGTTATTTTGGCACTGTGTTATATAGGTATAGGATTATCTCACACTGATATTGGCTATAGTAATGACTATAGTACTGCCGTTATCATAGGACTCGGGTCTAACTCAGTAAAAATGTGTAAAAAGTAATTAGTTATGCGTTTCTAAAATCGATTACGTTACGTTATGATAGCCAATGGACTTCTCGAAAAAGGCTGCATTATAAACAAAAAACTTTCATAAAAGAATAAAACAATTGAAAGGTACCAGTCTTTTGTGGGTTTATTTCTGTTGTTAAAAATATCATTTTCACATGACGGGAAGCTCGTAAGTATGGACAGAATTATACAGTGGGCTATCGTTACTTCGTAACACAGAGGAAAAAAACCTTTAGTTATCATTAGCATATCCAATATTTACAGCAATTCTGTACACGACTCGATGGAGTTATATGACAAGGTGCTTCAATAAAAAGTAGCAGGTAGTAGGTTTAGTCGTCGGTAGGCTCTTGGCCCTAGGCGTGGGGCGGGTAGTGCTAGGCTAAGGGCTGGGGGACTAGGGGGCTAGTGGCGGTACTCACGCGGCGAGTAGGAGCGCTCGCGCTCGTAGCGACGGCGCCTGTAGTGCGGTGAGGGCGAGCGATGGCGGTAGCCGCGGTGGTAGTAGTCGCGCTCGCGGTAGCCGCCTCCGCCTCCGCGGTAGTAGTAGTCGCTGCAATACACAAGTATACGTCACCACACATGTTTACATTCTACGCTACAAATTATAAGTGTTTTTTGGGAGATTGAGACTAGACTGAGACTTTACAATTATATTTCTTTACGGGTCCCGAGATCCGTAACACACTTAATTATCCTCAAATGCATTAAACTTTCGTTGATGATTATTTTACAACAAAAATGAAAAATATTTTACAATACCAATTTATGGGGATGGATTACAAGTTTTTGGCAGAGTTGCATAGAGCATAGACATTGATTTTAACTATTGGATAGCAAAAAAAAAATGAAACTCACTCTCTGTCTCCTCGCCCACGTCTGTCGTATCCATTGTCTCCTCTGCTGACACTGAAATGAAAAAAATCGATCAATTAATCTAGATCACAATAAAAACTAAAAAATTTAAACTAAACTTATTTCATGAATGTATGAACAGGCCTTTAGTAACTCGCCTAAGCCTTCAGTTGATTCACTCTAAATCTGTTCCACTTCGTTCTACCAACATCTAGGCGTCACTCACAACAGATTATTGTGTGTGAATTTCTAATGTTGGCAACTGTCAGTCGTTGAACTGGTGTAATGTAGATTTCGTTAATTTACATAATTTAATTCCTGAATAGTTTGAAAATGGTGTTTTTATATTTACCTAGCAACTACCTAGGTATTCGTAACGGGTAAAATTGCGTATATTAACCACATCAACCCAGCTAAATGGTCGCCGTAGCCGAAATCGGCCATGACAGGGCGGTTTTTATTTAGATTTATTAAATTAAACCCAATAGTATCAGAAAGATTCGGGACCATAAATTGGACGCTAATACACCACTGCCTACAATCGGCGATAAACAAGCGTAAGTAGGTATATGAGAAAGGAACTGGCGAAGTAAATAAAAAGACAAGTCAAAATAAATTCTACCTACGCTTTCGTGAGGTTAAAAACATTAAAATCACTAATAGTTTCATTAATTTTCAATCAGATTTTTTAAACCGCACGTTTTAAAAACCTAATGTAACTGAATCAGGCCCCTGTATGTATTTAGAGATCTAATTTGATGTTCCGTGATAGTAAATACACTTACGTAGGTTTCCCCATATAAATGCCGGGTGTGGGCGTGTGCGCGCGCTGTGTGATGGAAAAGTCCACGCGAATGCGACGCCCGTCGATCTCCATTCCAGTACACTCGTTCTTAGCCACCTTGGCGTCCTCTTGGTTCTCGAAGTATACGAAGCAGAAACCTCGAGAGCGGCCAGTCTATAAAACAATACATGGACGTTAGTATAATAAAACACTTTTTATTACACCTATACAGAAAGTATCCTAGTACACTCCAGAGCAAAAAAATTGACTCGCTCTACTTATCAACTCTAGCACTAAAATAGATCATAAAAACTAACACTTGCCACATCCTGTAGTAAAATTTAAAAAAAAAACAACTTTCCGATACGTACGGTACGATTTATGTGCAATTTAAGTATGGGTATAAAATTTCACGCATATTAAACAATTTATGATATGCCCCAGCGCACTTATCAACAAACATTGAATTTAATGCAATTCCATGTGTAGTTTTTCGTGTCGGCGTAGTTTTAAACTGAATATTTAATGTATGCATGTAACACATTTGTCCCCTTACGTTTTAAACCCCGTGTCCTGTTTCTACCCCTTTATTTCCCGAATGCAACATGCACAAAGACCGTTACCGTTTAAAAAAATTATCAAGGAACTTCTGGACAAACTTTCTCTTGATTTTACATTACCAGGTTAATAAAATTCATATCTATATATTATGATATCACTAGCCATCACTCCCAAGAATGTACGAATAGTATATTTAAAATGGCACGCTATTAAACATACGAAAAGGGTAAGCAAAAATTTTTTTGGGTCGCCTGTGCAGTTTCTAAGAATGTGATTTTCCTGACAAAAATCTCATAACAATGCCGTAAGAGAGAAAATGTATACAAAATTCTTACCTTAGCGTCAATAACGACTTGCACTTTATCAACAGGGCCGTACTTCGAGAAGATGTGGTTAATTTGCTGTTCAGTAGTATACAAACTCAGGCCAAATACGCCGAGGCATCTCGAAGGAGTTGGGTTTTCCTGTTGACAATAGAAAGGCAAATTCTATTTGGTTGTTCAGTGAGCTAAACGCTGGAGAACAAAACTAATTTAGATAGCTTTATGTATAGAATGAGACGTTATAAAAACGTAATATATATTGACATTGATAAAGAACATTGTCAGTTTGTTAATTAAGGCAATTATATTTTATTTTTAATTAATTAGTGTATTTTGAAGACAACAGATAATATTAATTGAAAGTAAATAGTGACTCAAAAACAAAAGAAGTGAAGTATTTTTATGTTGATAGAATTATTTTATATTGTTTTTTTGATGTCCCATTTACAGTAAGTATAAAGAAAACTTTTTAAACTGAACTTTTTTATTAAATCAAGATTGCCTGAAGTAAAAATAGATTTCTATTCTATTTTTAAATGTGCAAATACTGACAAGCAACAAATGGAGTTGCGGCCTTGAATATATTTGTTTTATTACAAATCAGACATTACACAGGCTCTTTAAAAAAATAAATAAGCAATATTACTCAAGTGGTCTGGGTATCAGGTCAACAACTGTGACTGCTTTGAACCCATACCACCATCAACCCACACCTGGTTAAAAGCACTTAGAAAAGAGTATACCAGCAATGTGAAATACCCGGCTTTTGATTTGGAAGACGAGAAGACTTCGATTAAGACCAGCTTGCTTTGGCTTTGTTAGTCAATCTATCGTCCGTCGGATTGACAGTTTGATACCTTCATAGAGTAGTTAAAACCGTTTGTTTATAAAATATTAATTTATTGTACACCAATAAGACATAATTAACAAATGGCGGCAATATCTTATATAAAACCTTTGGAGCAACATGAACTCTAGATGAATCAGATTTTATGTTGGGTAGT
The DNA here is from genome assembly GCA_963576445.1 of Lithosia quadra. NCBI lineage: Eukaryota > Metazoa > Arthropoda > Insecta > Lepidoptera > Erebidae > Lithosia > Lithosia quadra. The sequence goes on from OY754883.1 coordinate 1,904,041, forward strand.
TATTGGTGTAATAGAGAAGCGAAAACGAATATAGCATCGGTTTTAACTACTCTGAAAAGATATAACGCTGTAGACGTGCGCTCCACGACAGAGAGAACGCTATACAAAACCGAAGCAAGTCGATCTTAGCTGGACTCTCTCTTTTCTTGACAAACATCAAAAGCCAAGTACTGTAAGCACATCACTAGTGAACATAAAAATGTATTCATACAATTATCTCTCCCGTGCGGTGATTGACGCCGCGCCGTGCTTCTGGCTGTAACAAGTATAAAATAAACACGTTTTAATTTACTAGTTGACGCGTCCCGGCTTCGCACGGGACAATTTCTAAAAAAAAATATAAAAGTCCCCGATTGCAGTGATATTGATGCAATCTTCGCAAAATTGCAAGAAATGTTATATTACACACAGTCAATATAAGATAACTATTTGAGACATTTGCTAATTGCTTCAAAATTTCATACATACAAGGAAAAAAAAGATGATTATGCTAACGTAATAGTTAGTTAGAGGCTTAGATTTTTAAAATCATAACTATTTAATAACTTAAAAGTCGATTTGTGTTACAAGCAATTGGAAATCCTTGATAAGAAACCAATATATAGAAATAAAACTGCCTCAAACTTCCATTTTGTTGCTAGACAGAGTATCATTAAGCCTGGTCCAGACAAGTGTTGCGTGAAATGCAACAAGTTGTTATATTAAGTGTTACATCCGTCTGGAGCAGGCTTTTTTGGCACGCATTTCTGATTCTAAGGTAATAAGGTTTTGCCAGTAAAGTCAGTTAAAAAAATAACACAAAACATTTAGCTTTACAATTTTTCATCAATTATTGAACAAAACATGAATTTAACGAATTATTCATAACTATTCATAACGAATTTTTTTTAGTAGATACAAACAACTAAGTACCGATGGTAAGCGGTTACCATGACATGATTGCAGACGTGATAAGTGGAAAAGAAGGTAAGTTTTCGTAACTGACTGTACTTAAAAACCATCTGTGAAAAAAAAACCGGCAAGGACGTAATGTAGTGGGTTCGAAGATCAATAAATTAGCATACATACAGTTCCTACATAGCCAATTATTACTTTACAAACATCTAAATATACGCTTAAAATTTCCAACAGATCTTGAAACCTATTGTTTTTCACGAGTTTATTGACCCTCTCAAACACCGCTGTATGAATAGAAGTTGATTATTTTACTTAAATGTGCGTTATAACACAATGTTAAGCATGTGTTTAGACTATTAAACTCCTTAGAACGCTTCAGAGTCTGGCACCTTATTACGATAGATCAACCGTATCATAACCACGCCGACATATTTAAGTTGGTTTAATTTCATACCGGTTCTTTTTCCAATGTTATCCAATTGAAATACACCGACTTTTCACGTATTGATCGTGATTTGTTTGTACAGAATAATGCCTCAGTTTATTTCAGTCAATATAATAAGGGTTAAGCATAGGACACACTAGGAACGAAGTTATTACGCATTTATTTATCTGTATAAATTAAGATAACCCAGTTTAGTTTGCTATATAAACGCTTAACGAACTTAGTATCACTGTTACCTTATTTAGTTTCGTTCCAAGTGTGGTCTGCGCTTTAGGCAATAGTCTCCTATAAACGCCATCGGCCTTTTCCATACTATCATTATTTACACGCGATATCATTTACACGCTGATGTCAGCAACCGTTACAGTATATTTCTATGATAAGTATTTTGACGCTAGCGCTCGATGGCGTTTATAAGAGACCATAGCGTTAAACATGGACGTTCAAGAGGGTTTCAGGAAAGGGTTGGTAGGAGTTTAACTTAAACAGGTAATAAGCAATAAAAAGTATTCACATAAACATCGTCCCTCACCCTGTCACCCACGTGGCGGCGACGCGAGGACATAGGGCTGTGGGAGTGTGAGCGGCGAGAGTAGGAGCCCCGAGGCGAGTATGAGCGGCTGCGGCTGCGGGAGTAGCGCGAGCGGTAGCCGCGGCGCGGGGAGCCCGAGCGCGAGCGTGTCCTGTCAACAAAACAATGTATATTAATATCATCATTTACCTATCCTTGTCACAATGTGTAATCACTATAATCAGCGACACAAATCATTTCCTGCCCGACCTAAATCGTCACCATTATGGTAAATGCCCCCAGTTGCGTCCAAAGTTTGTACTTTGGGAGTCCGAAGTCCGTTTACTACTTTGATTGGCATGCCACCTTTGCCACTTCTTAAATTTTTATTTGGTGATGCTATTTACAAACTGCCAAAACTAAAATGACAAAAGACTGTTTTATACCACTTAGGTGGCAGACAAGCACATTATCCACCTGATGGGATACAGTCCCATGGCCTATGCAAGTGTCAGCACCAGGGCGTCGCAGCATGAGAGGACCAGTGGTTCGATCTTGGAAGTAACGACACAGAATGTATCTATGCACACCCAAGGGATTTATATCTAACTAGCTGTCTCGGCGAACTTCGTACCGCCATATTTTCCACCCGCGTGCAATTCCGTTCCCATTCCTGTTCCCGTTCCCATTCCCATTACTATTCCCATTCCTATTCCTATTCTCATTCCCATTCCCATTCCTACTACTACCTACTACTACTAAATACTAATCCCGTAACGTAAACATAAACTTCTCTCACATAATAGAAAAAGTTTGTATGAGAAAAAGAAAAGTTACTTTCTGAAATTTTCTGTACAACTGTTTTATTATTTTTTTTCGTAAGAACCTTCTCCCGATAATAACAAACACAACAAAAAAAGAATTAGTGAAATCGGTAGAGCCGTTGGTGAGTTATGCGCTTACCAACACATTTTGCGATTCATTTTTATATTATAGAAAGATATAGACTTGCAAGATGAATACAGCCCGAAATGATAGACGTGCTCGAGGCCATTTCATCATTTATTTATTAACTTCCGCAGTAAAATACAAATTTCTATAAAATTATTAATGGCGAGACGCCAATGTCAAGTTTCAAGGTTTTTATTCCAAAAGTAGAATTCAAATGACGGCATTTTTATAGAGAAACAAAATGCAGACACCTAGCCAGAAGAGCATCTCATTCCAACAAGATGTTGGTTTGCGTATTAGGGATAAATTAACTTTGATCGAAACGATTCACATGTGCGTGGCCGTGGTTGGTATCTTCCCCAACTTTCGCAACTCTTAATTTGCCGTATTTTTATTGAAAATGCGATTTGCCTAGCAATATCTTGATCAAACATGGCCAACGTTTGGCCAAAAAATTGTTATGACGTGGTCTATAGGCATCTGAAAACCGTACTTGCGCTCGAGGCCAGACTTTTATTGACCAACATTGATCCGGTTACCGGACTAAATCACCGAACTAATGAGACAGCAAAGGGGAAATGGTACACCTAAAACTTTTCTTCTATGTTTGCAAAATAGGGGAAATAACTTTAATGTTTCTGCTATGTACAATAATGCGATACAAACATGACATATGTAGTACTAAACCTGATATTTATATTATACAGTATGTACCTACATAATTAAAAACGGTTTTATCGGTACTGGATTGTCAAGGCCATACTCAGATCGCCGCAATTACAACAATTCGCATCAAACATTTTCTGTGAACAGATTTTTTAAGCTTGCTACTAATAATTCTCGTTAAAGGTCATGATTGTATCATTGTTACAACTCTGTAGGTCATTGTGTTATGTGAAAATCTTCATTGCGTCGGAGCTCGGAGCACTCTAGAATATGACATCTTCATCAGTTATGAAAGATAATACGCTGTATTATATACAGATATACGCCTGTATTTCGTACCCTATATACAATGGGATCGTTCACTACTTCCACGTATCTAATTAGTTTCATGAAACTATTGACAAAAATAAATCTCAAGCAAGTCAAAATGGACAGTTTCGTGCAGAAATGAGCCACCAATTGGCCAAAATTAAATATTAACACAGACCTTCAAAGTAACAGTTTTAGATCTGGTAAGTACGTAGTACGATATGTACCTATATATTTTTTAAATCCCGCCGAACATGTACAAAAAATTGCATAGATACCTCCTCAATGTGCGTCAGTACGTTCATGCTCCTATCCATGAACGCACTGATGCATACCACGTTCAAAATCATTCATGCAGAAGCGTGTTTTTATTTACCAACCAACGAAATTTGAAACGATTTCCGAATCAAAATATAGATAAGATGTCCAAAAATTAACACTTTTAAATGTTCAGTAGTAATTTTTTTTTTATTCGGAAAACAAACAGTATTAATAACTAGATAATTAACATGTTCGCCATTTAATTTCAAATGAATTACCATGCAAGGTAATTAGAAGAACATTACATTACCTTAGAAGTCCTAATTGTATGATTTTAATATATTATTCACTTCACCTATAACATCATTAGCTAATAAGCTTATTAGACTAAATTACCATTAATATCTATCATTCACTTCACCTATAACATCATTAGCTAATAAGCTTATTAGACTAAATTACCATTAATATCTATCATTCACTTCACCTATAACATCATTAGCTAATAAGCTTATTAGACTAAATTAACATTAATATCTATCATTCACTTCACCTATAACATCATTAGCTAATAAGCTTATTAGACTAAATTATCGTTAATAGCCATTACACATCACTTTTGTGACAATTTTAGATAAATACGTAGTGATTATTGAAAGAAAAATACCTAAAGCATCAGAATTTCCAACGTTTGTATGCAAGACTGTGTGTCACAAAGAATACTAATCCTAAACCTATCAGAGTCGCAAATCCCCGTATCTGTCATCTGCCACGTAATGGAAGCGGCACCCGCCTGTATATCTTATAAGGGGCAGGCAGGGGTATTTGTGCTTAGTCTCACGTAAACAACAATTCAGGAATCGAAATTGGAAATTAAAGCACTTATTAATGAGGCACTTAAATTATCATTACCAAATGAGGAATATTTCCAATTGTAAAACCAGACTATAATGCAGTATTTAGGCATACAATGACAGGAAATTATGTTCCTTCACATAGGTAGCAAATATATGAATAATTGGAACAATCTGGCATAGCAACCAGAGCCTACAGTTTAATGTGCTCTCCGAGGCATGGAGAGGTCTTGAATGTCCCGATGGTAATAATGTGTTAACCTACTATGTTACCATTTAGCCACAAGCTTCTGTTCATCAGCACATAATTATTGTATTAAGTTGGGGTTGGCATATGCCCCAAAATTTTAAAGGAAAGAATGGGAAAATTGTTGTGATTTTGCTTTAAATTATCAAGCATAATAAGTGCAAGAGAACTACATAATTCCCAACGACTACTATTTTTTATTAACTGTTAGCAAGCAGCTTTGAAATTATACTTTGTAATAAGGTTTATTAGTCATGTATAATACATACATTGTATAATGCATAATGTTAAGTGTTGAATTTTGATTTATTTTGAAGACATTGTAATAATGTATTGGCAAGGTTTGGTGGATGGAAAATTACCGGATTGACATTATGTAATACCTACTTAGGTACAATTGTTTTATTGCAGTTAATAGATAATGTCCCTGAAATTTTTCATTTTTTATTAATGATAGGCTCCATTTGAGCTGATGATATTTGATACTTTAAGTTCTTATTGGCTCTAGGGTTCTGAGTGTACTTCATAACTCTAGAGCAAAACAGAACTTACAATAAAAATAACACATGCAAATTTACTTCGCATTTTCTTTTTCTTGGCATCAAAAGGGTTGGCCCTTTTTATGCCAAAAAAAATTGCAAAGTAATTTGCATGTGGTATTTTTTATGCCAAGAAAAAAAATTGCAAAGTAATTTGCAATGTGTTATTTTTTATGCCAAGAAAAAAAATTGCAAAGTAATTGCACGTGTTATTTTTGATGCCAAGAAAAAAAATTGCAAAGTAATTTGCATGTGTTATTTTTATGATAAGTTTTGTTTTGATCTAGAGTTATGAAGTACACTCGCAAGGTCTACCTAGCAAATAATTCAACCCTTTTGATGGCACAAGAAAGAATGTGCAAAAGCAATTTGCATGTGTTATTTACATGGATAATTGCCTAATCCTCCACTAGTGGCAGATATCACAAGCCATACCTTACATAGTTTCATAAGACCTCTCTAATTACTTTTTGATATTTTAAGTTCTTATTGGCTTTAGGGTTATTAAGAACACTTGCAAGGTCTACCCTAGTAAGTAATCTGAATTTCTAGAGCAAAACAGAACTTAAAATAAAAAATAACACATGCAAATTACTTTGCATTTTCTTTTTCTTGGCATCAAAAGGGTTGACCATTTTTATGCCAATAAAAAATATTGCAAGGTAATTTGCAATGTGTTATTTTAATATGCCAAAAAAAAAATGCAAAGTAATTTGTAATGTGTTATTTTTTTAAGCCAAGAAAAAAATTGCAAAGTAATTCCCATGTGTTATTTTTTTTATGCCAAGAAAAAAATTGCAAAGTAATTTGCAATGTGTTATTTTTTTATGCCAAGAAAAAAAAATTGCAAAGTACCTAATTTACATGGTGTTATTTTTTATGATAAGTTTTGTTTTGCTCTAGAGTTATGAAGTACGCTCGCAAGGTCTACCTAGCAAATAATTCAACCCTTTTGATGGCACAAGAAAAATGTGCAAAAGCAATTTGCATGTGTTAGGTATTTATATGGATATTGCCTAGTCCTCCTCTAGTGGCAGATATTACAAGCCATACCTTACATAGTTTAATAAGCCCTCTCTACTTCAAAAACATTTTTGGCATAAATATTTTACTTGAAGACAAAATATGTACATCCTCCTTGATAAAAAAATAAACAATTTAATTTGTTTGCTTGAAAGAAACTAATTAATTTAATGTAAATTGAGTTGTAAAAGTTTGTTGGAACCTTAAAATTTTGTAGTTAAGTCTGTGTAACTATGTTGCTACATGAATGTATAACTTGAAAGCAATCGTTGTGGATTGGATTCTGAACTATGTGTGTTTTTAAGCAGGTTATTTGAAAATTTATAGTAATATTTATCATCTTTGATAGAAAACATGAACATAAAATGACAGGAGTTCTATTCAGGAGTTGAAATTCTAATATGGACTTGTTTTAATTAAAAAATAATATCTAATAAAAAACAACTATTCATTGTTGGTCCCAAACCTTGGTTACCAATGTTGGTACAATAAATTAATTACCATGTGTAAAATGAAACCAATAAATAACGGTTACAATCTTGTAGATAGACTATTTAAGTGAATTTTAAATGTGAAACTATGTTAAGTAGGTGCATTTTAATTTTATGCATAGTAAAGTTTAAGTAGCAAGTAAATAACTTTTTGGTTACTACATAATTTCTTATCGCCTCTATATAAGTCCTCCTCGTAAACTATACTGCATTGATAAAACTGTTGCCAAGGTATTTTGTATTATCGAAATCGATCACAAGCATTATTGATTACAATATTTAGTATGTCATTAATGCTAATATAAAATGCTTTAACATTATTAACCACGAAGTGTCTTCCGTGTCAATGCTGTTTGTTTTTTGCAATATGTAATTGCGCAATACGCGTCGTTACCCTTGAAGTCGAGGTTATAAAAATTTTGACAAATCAAATTTTACTTATTAAGCGGATTGACGATAAATTGAATAGAAAGACAAAATAACAACAAAATATTCTAAAAATTAAGACTTACGGGCTCCTATATTTTCTGCTAGACGCTTTTGGCGGGGGCGGCGTCCGAGACCGGCTTCGGCTGTGTCCTCGCGACATAGCTGTTGGCTTGGGTGCTGGCTCCCGAGACCCGTTGCGAGTCCTTGAGCGACTTCTCTGAAACAGCCCAAGCAAACAATTCAGCAATAATTATAGATCGAACGACTGTAAAATAAAACACACGCGGCGGGAATGCAACACGGGCGTGATGAACAATGTTTAAATATAGTACCTCTCGATCCGACATTATGTTCCAACTCGATGAAACAGATCAATATGAAGAAAATAAAACAAATTCAATCTATTATTACACTGTTCAGGCTAAAATAAAACTTCGCGAGTACAGGAGCACACTTCGAGAGCGCTCTACAAGAAATGAAAAACAAAATGGCGTTGAGCAAAGCAAGACCAAAGCAACGAGTAGTAGTTGCCTGTGTTGAATGTTGTTTAAGTTGTTTTAGTTAGACCGTTAGTCGATTATATCCTGTGCACAGATTAATTTAATAGTTATGTACTACGTTCCTGTGGCAACACTAAAGATATTTCTGAACAGCTTATACTATTCTGACGTTCTGTAAAGTTGATGTTTTTAAACGCGTAAAATGTTGTCAAAGCACGTTTTCCACATCACATTTTGGTGAAGCAAATGTGATTTCGCCCGCTCAATAAATATACAGTCATTTACTTTTCGCGTAAATATGGGTGACAACGAAGCACAAAACGATCCCGCAGGGGATCAACCTCAAGAAAAGACTGCTAAGCAACTAAAGAAGGAAGCAGAGAAAGCCGCTAAGTTAGAAAAACTGAAAGCTAAATTGGATAAAAAGAGCGCTGCACCAGCTGTGCAGAAAGATAAACCTGAGGTATAATTTAAAGTCTATAAAATCTGATAGCATAACATAAGGTAGCTGTAGAGAATCATTTTTTTGTATTGACATGATATGAGAAATATAATTTTAATACTGACCATAACAAATGTTCTAAGGTTATTTAGGCACTGGTGAAAGTAAAACCACAATTGTTAGACACGTTGCGTCATTTTTAATGGTTTGTAGTTACATTATATTCATGTATGAAGTGGCGTTAGTATGTGGCCAGGATGGGCCTTTAAAATTTAAACCTTATTTTACAACTAGTACACAATGTTTATATTAAGCAGCTAATTAAGATAGCTCATTTATGGTTGAAAAAGCATGGTTTACTCCTGTTGAAGATTTTTTTTTTATATATTCTGTTAATAAATGGTTTTCGTTTTCTGAATTGCACTGTGCATGTATATGGCTTGATATCTATAAAGTAATTAGAACCCAAGATATAGATTTAATATTTTATAAAAAAAATTTAAACTACTCTATGAAGATACTAAATTGTCAGTCCAATGCACTATAGAGAGCATTATCTCTATAGAATATCTATCAACTAAAATCATATATATATATATCAAGAATATCAACTAACGTAAGCAATTCTAACTGAACCCCTAACTTTTCTTTGCGATTTGTAAAATTTTCATATCATAATTGTAGTTTTAATACTCTGCCTCACAGTCTACAAGACTGTCTCCCGAACCAACAACCCCAAGTTAAAAGGAATCTATGAACTTATGCAACCTGTGTCTTATTAGACATTTGTTAATCTTATTAGACATTCGATAGTTTTATTTGACATATCATATTATTATGTTAGTCATATTAGATCATTTAAATATTTTATTGAATTTCAGAAAAAAGTAAAGGAAGCTAAAGAGAGTGCAGTGTACACTGCGGCCACGGCTCCAGGTGACAAGAAGGACATCGCAGGTCTCATGCCTGATGCCTACAGTCCAAAATATGTTGAAGCTGCTTGGTATGCCTGGTGGGAGAAGGAGGGATTCTTTAAACCAGAATATGGAGTAAGTAGTCATTGACTAAGTCTAGTGTAGTCTCTTATTTAATTATACTATAAGGTCTGTGAAAGTTATTGATCAAAGACTACCAGTCCTTATATATTCTGACCATGTTCAATGGAGTGGTAGTCAATGAAAAGACTAAATCGGATTATGAGTGGATTAGATGATTACAGGTTCAGTAATGGAAAAATAAATAACACGATAGTGGTATTTAATGGTGAATTTTTAGCCAAATGTTGGCTAAAAATGTAAAAATAAGGTATAAAAAAAGAGAAAAAAACTGAATAGAGTATGAAGTCGTAAACTAAATTATTAATTGATGGCACTGTTTTTTTAGAGAAAATCTGTCTTAGAAGAGAACCCAAAAGGCAAGTTTGTAATGGTAATACCGCCTCCAAATGTGACAGGCACGCTACATCTTGGACATGCCCTCACTAATGCTGTTGAAGACTCAATTGCAAGATGGCACAGGTAAGGAAGACATTCAGAATAATCAGACCCCATGACTTTAATGTCTCAATAGCAAAAGACACGAATTTGTTATTAATTTACTTTTGCTTCTAAAGACATGATAATGTGTAGAGTGAGTTGAAAAGAAAAAATGAAATTAAAAATTCACCATCAAATATAACTATGAACACTTTCAACTAATTAGTGTGGAAGGCATACAAAACACATCCTGTTGCTTCTGTGTCGGGGTTCTAAAACAAAAAGTAAATATTATATACATAATTTTATTTACACAGAATGAATGGTCACACAACCCTATGGAACCCTGGTTGCGACCACGCTGGTATTGCCACACAAGTAATAGTAGAAAAGAAGTTATGGCAAGAAGAAAAGAAGACACGCCATGATATTGGCAGAGAAGAGTTCATCAAGAGAGTGTGGGAGTGGAAGGAAGAGTGAGTTATACAAAATATTGTCTATGATATTATAGTACAATGACATTTTTTAATTCTCATGATAAACCTAATCATAGTTTATAGTTAACTAGTGTTGTGCCCGAGACATCCACATGGAGTATAAAAGTAGCCTAGTTATGCTTTGTGTCATAATCTATAATCATTTTGTGTAAATTAACTGAGTAATAAAAAAGATACTCTCATTTTACCACCTTAGGTTAAAAATTTCTAAAAATCCTTTCTTAGTGGATGAAAGAAAGGATTTTTAGAAATTTATCTATTAAGTTGTAGGCATCCTACGCATGCAAAAAGCACCTACCGCCAAAATTTCAAGTATGTAGGTCCAGATTTAGGCTCTGGTAAGAACCCCAAAAAAACTGCCATGATAAATCCATCAGTCAATCGGTACCAGTAATGATATATGTATAGATTTTAGAACTAAAGTGATCTTTAAATTAATATTAAGCCACGTTATCAGCTGTTTCAAAATAAAAAAAATTGCAGGAAAGGTGACAGAATCTACGAACAGCTCCGATCACTGGGCTCTTCGTACGACTGGTCCCGCGTCCGTTTCACGATGGACCCGTCCATGTGCCGCGCCGTTAACGAGGCGTTCGTCCGCTTGCATGACGACGGTGACATCTACCGTGCGAACCGCCTCGTCAACTGGTCCTGCACGCTCAAGAGCGCGATATCCGATATTGAGGTGGATAAGATGGAACTCACTGGGAGAACTCTGCTGGCGATACCTAACTATGATTTTAAGGTTAGTTAACATACTTTTATACCACTTCGGTGGCAGACAAGCAACCAAACCCACCTGATAAGTAGTGGTTGCCGTGGCCTATGGACGTGTGGAACACCACGGGCGTCACACTCGACGGAGGCGAGCAGCGCCTCCCACTCGCCACGGGAGACGCTGCTGCCTGCGGCTGGCCAGGGTAGGAGTGGCCCTCTAGAGAACTGCTCCGAGGCTCTCCACGTGTCCCTCTGTGTAGCAGAGGGCACAGTGGGGAGCGAGCGTGGGACCAGCTGATTGTCTACGCACCGACGGTTGGGTGACAGGTCTACACCCCACCGTCGGGGCCCGATGGCCGACGGGGGCAGTATTCATGATTTCCGCGCATAAAAAAATGGAGCGTCACACTCGCGTCACAGCTATTGTATTTGTATTAATATTTTTGAACTGTTTCAGGTAGAATTTGGTGTGCTGGTCTACTTCGCGTACAAGGTTGAAGGCTCCACCGATGAGATCGTGGTGGCCACCACTCGTGTTGAGACTATGCTCGGAGACGTTGCAGTGGCTGTTCATCCCGAAGACACTAGGTATTGCCAATAGATAGGCATCAAGTTTTTGATGGGGCATATCGGAAAGAAAAGTGAAAAGAATCTGGTCACGATTGGCTTGCTTCGGGTTTGAAGAGTGTTATACTATAATGGTATACTTAAGTATATACACTATATAGTATACATACCTTCAGATTGCCTGATGTTTGGATGACTGTCCGTGAATGACTAACGTCGACCGTTGAGTCCAAGGAAGCTATATAGCAAGTTGTTTTTCAACCTGAACTTTCTCGATATCCTACTAATATTATATATTTTCTTTTCTACATGTACCGTCACCTACCACACAGAAACTTTTAAATAGATAGGTAACTTAATCTTGTGTTGTCAGGTATAAGCACTTGATCGGCAAACAGCTAGTCCATCCGATCCTCAACAGGAAACTGCCAATCATCGCAGACGACTACGTTGACAAGGACTTCGGCACTGGTCAGTTCAACCATACTTATTTATTTACTAGCCGAGCGGTTTCACCTGCGTGAATATCCATCATTGCAATAGTTGGTTAAGCAATTGCAGTCAAACATACAACAAATTTTAAGTCTGACCGAGTTTCTAATAGAAAAACGCATCAAAATCCTTTTAGTAGTTTTTGCATCCATCGCGAACAAACAAAACGAACGTTCAGGCAATTCATACTTATTTATTTTTTATAGGTGCTGTTAAAATAACTCCTGCGCATGACCCGAATGACTACGAGATCGGCAAGCGACACAATCTGCCTTTTATTAATATTTTTACGGACGACGGCAAATTGACTCAGGATTGTGGACCTTTTGCGGTAATTTCACTTTTTTTTGACTTATTTATAATGAAACAATTCATGGCTGAATGAGTTACTAAAAGTGGCATTGCATGTAATATATTATAGTATTTAGTTTTACATTATAATAGGTACCATTATTGTATTTGGTAATCCTGTAAAAATAGTGATGTAGAGAAATAAATAAATGTAAAAATGGCCTCGAAACCGGCGGTTTTGCATGAAAGGTTTAATGACAGTTGGAAATTATGAAAAAATCTTCATTTGAACTTGCAGCAAACACAAATAGGACGTTTCAAAAAATTCATTCCAATCCTCAGGGTGCGAAACGTTTCGACGTCCGCCGCGATATCGTCAAGACCTTAGACAAGATGAAGCTGTACAAGGAGGCTAAGGACCACGCCATGGTTGTACCACTGTGCAGCCGCTCCAAGGACGTGGTGGAACCTCTACTCAAGCCCCAGTGGTGAGCTTTTATAATATCGGTGTAGTAGTCATAATATCGAATGTTGAAAATTTTGTTACAAGAATACTTTTGACATTTGTGAAGTAGGGATGAGATCGGAACTGAATTTTGAACATATTACGAGAATTCCTGTCCAAATATCAGTCAGTCGTTAGTGCGTAATTGAGTAACAAACATACAAACATCTTTACAAAATCTCATATTTATAACTTTGGTAAGAAGTAGGATGAAGGCTTGGCTGGTAGTCAGACAGCATTCACTCCTGCAAAAGCCAAGATATGTTAAATTACAAGAAAGAGGAGTAAAGTGAGCTCTGGACTCCATTATGGTATTTTCCTAAATAAAGGGTCTCAAAGCAGAGCCGCGTGCAGCATCTAGCGTATATATATATATATATATATATATATCTAGTAGACAATGTTACCTAACATAAATATTTGACAGGTACATAAAGTGTGATAAAATGGCTGCCGATGCCATCAAAGCTGTCAAGACCGGGGAACTGAAGATCATTCCAGATGTCCACGAGAAGACCTGGTATCATTGGATGGAGAACATTCGCGACTGGTGCATTTCTAGGCAGCTGTGGTGGGGACACAGGATTCCAGCGTATAGGGTTACTTTGCCCAAACAAGAGGTGAGTAATTATGATTTTGGTGTTGCTAGACAACAGACTAACTTGGAACTTCGATATCGCCGTTGGTTGTGGAGGTCAGATGGCAGTCGCTCCACGGAAAATATCGAAGTTCAGCCGCATCACAGTTAGACTGGAAAGCCGACCCCAACTGAGTTGGGAAAAGGTTCAGAGAATGATGATGTGTTGCTAGAATCTAAAATGACGGAATATAAAAAATACCACTATTTATAAATTAGGATCGGTTATAAGAAAAAAGCAAACAGTTGAAAATTAAAATGTCGTGTTGTGTCACGTAGAGTGAATTCCATACAATATTACTGTATACATTTTTGCTCTTAACGTTCCTATGTCATCTATCAAAGACGGTAAATTTAAAATAATCAGGGTCTGACAATAGGGAGTAAATAATCAAGTAATAATAATCGACTAAAAAGTTTTGAATACAATCGATTCTAAAATGAACCCAAGGTGGCAGCCGCGGAGACGAACAGCAAGACGGCCCCGCGGCGCCGCCACACGCGCTCGGGCCGTAAGAAGAGCCGCCGCATCCGCGCGAGGGCATATGCCGCGGGGGCGGAGGCCCACGCGCCTCTCGTTACTATTGTATGTTGGTGGAAATATACGCGATACACGAGCTTGTTGCACCTTCCATTTTTGCATGTGTTGTGATATTTGTGATACAAATAGTCCTCGTTTTATTTGCATTTTAATTTATTGCACCGTTTAATAAGTCACGATTAATATTTTATTTTTCTCTCTCATCTAAATGAAGGTGAATTTCGAAAAATATGTTCAATGTTTCATTGTTCATTATGTTTCATCGACCGTAACTTAAAAATGATATTATGGGACAATTTTTGATAACGAAATTAATTCATAATTCCACTCATACAATTAACAAGACAATATTATTTTACTAAATCTCTTCTTTTACGATTAGCCCATTTTTTATATACTTAGTTCGTAAAAGATTTTTAATAATTAAGCCATTTTTAATGCCTGCCATGCATTTTTTTGACATGTATTGTTATAGAACCATTGTATGTATTTTTAATTTTAGCCAGAAATCTGAATAGGTAGAGAATATTTACCAATGTTCACAAAATTAGACTCGAAAATAGAATTAAGGCCAGAGTATTGTCAAATAACTGTTGTTCATAACAATTTAGTCGATTCATACTCGACTAAAATGTTTCTAACACAAAAATGACGTTTTTTTAATGTTTTTAGTTTTGAATTGCTAGTAAATATTCTACGTATGCCTATTTGTGATTATAACACTAAAGCAGCATGCTGGTAAGCTTTAATTTTAGCCCCTGTACACTGTTATTACCGTTATACCAATTTGACCACGAGTTTCATTTTTTTTTATAAAATTGTAATGTAGCAGTGTTTGCACATTAGTGCTGATATTAAAAAAAAGAACTTGGCTTATTTTATATGAACGATTCTAAAAATATAAACATTTTTTTTAATTTCTATCTGTTTTTCTGTTTGTGTGCAATGGACGCAAAAACTTAAAGACTTAAAGTTAATCTTACGCATGTTTGATCACAATCAATTCAGTAGAACCAGAGATATAGTAATCCTTTTTTTCTTTCACTTCTCTTTCAGTAATTGTGCTCTTCTGTTCTAGAGTAATGAAGAATTGTGGGTATCAGCTCACTCGGAGGAGGAGGCGCTGTCCAAAGCAGCGGCCAAGTACAAAGTGCCTGCAGGCGACATCAAGTTGCAGAGGGATGATGATGTACTGGACACCTGGTTCAGTGCTGGGCTGTTCACCTTCTCGATCTTCGGCTGGCCGGATCAGACTGACGATTTGAAGGTAGCTCTAGTCAATGTGTATTATTTTTTAGAGATTTTTTGTCACAGACAGAAAGAGAGAGATAGAGATATAGAAGCGACAGGGAGAGAGACAGAGGGAGCGAATTACGTTAATCTCACAAAATATACTACCCGTTCGCGCTAAGTTTGCCGCTGTTAAATGATGTCGGTATAGCATTGTCTCACTGGAACTAGAACTGAGTGAGTGAGACAACGCTAAACGCGTGTCAGTTGGCAGCGGCAAACTTAGCGCGAGCGAGTATTATGCATTGACCAAATACTCACTCTATTTAACCTATCACCATAAATGTTACCATTTTAGTGTCAAAATTAAACCTATGCAAGTCTGACAATAAGGGAGTAAACAATCGAGTAATAAAAAATCGACTAAAACGTTTTGAATACAATCGATTCTAAAATGAACCCAAGGTGACAGCCGCGGGAGAGGGAGCAAGAGAGAGAGAGAGATATAGTTTGTATGCCTTTCCAAGATTTGGTTTATTTCCAAGTTAGTTTTAGTTTGATTTTGACTTTCACCGTAACGGCTGACGAACGCCTAAACTCAAGGAAAAGTATGAACGATCTAATGTAATGTTCTACCAGGCGTTCTACCCTGGCACCCTGCTGGAGACCGGCCACGACATCCTGTTCTTCTGGGTAGCCAGGATGGTGTTCTTCGGGCAGCGGCTAATGGGGAAACTGCCTTTCAAGTGAGTTTTAAAAAAATAAACATATTACGAGAAATTGTCAATATTACAACTTCTTAATTGAAAAAGTTTGAAAAGGTCTTATTATGTGTGTTATAAGGTTGGTTTTCGCTTGATTTGCGGTTATTTGAGGCTATGTTGTCCAATACAAATATGTACAAAAAAAAATTAAAAAGTTGTGGTGACCCCAGTCTTGAGACTTTACCTTTGGCTTACCATCAGACGAGGTGAAGTAATTTAACGTAAATTTGACGTATCCTATAGTTAAAAAAAACTAACTATATCACACATTGCTTTAAAATAATTCAAATCATTACATTCCCCTCCATCAGAGAGATCTACCTCCACCCGATGGTACGCGACGCCCATGGGCGCAAGATGTCCAAGTCCCTGGGCAACGTCATCGACCCTGTGGACGTGGTGACCGGCATCTCCCTGCAGGCCCTGCACGAACAGCTCACCAAGTCGCTGCTCAGCGCTGCGGAGATCTCCAAGGCCAAGGAGGGGCAGAAGCAAGACTACCCTAACGGAATACCCGAGTGTGGGACCGATGCGCTTCGGTAAGATTAATACTGTATTATAGTGTACGGCATCTAACTTGGCAAGATTTTGGAGTAGTGCAGCCCACACTACTCCAAAATCTTGCCAAGTTAAATGCCGTATACTATAGCAATGTTTAACGAAATCCCCATGGATACCACCCCCGTCGGCCATCGGGGGTGATTATGTAGGGATCGAACCGACTAAAACCGCACGCCGTCTCGGGTCTTAATTACCGGGGTGTAAGGTTACCAATTAGGCATATTCACGGAGCACAATAACCAGTGGAGAGAGTATGGGCATGTTTTTGTTCTAAATCAAAGTCACCAATTCGCGGCGGGGAGGGAATGCGTTTCGCCCTCTGTGATTGGGTGACGAATTGTCAAAAAAATGACAACTCAATAGCTAGGGATTCCAAACAAGTAATTAAAAAAGTATCGATATCGATAAAATTGTTGAGTCATTCGTAATCTATAATATTATTTATAAGGATTTGTTTGCGATACAGAATTGTCTAAAACAGGAGAAAAAGCGGCAGCTTAGTGGTTAAGGTCCGCCTTACGATCGAGAGGCCCCGGGTTCGAATCCTGGTCATTACACTACCGACGTGAACCCACTCCTAACACAAGCCCTTGAGCTTAGCTGGAGGGTTTAGAGGGAATATTAGTAATAATTTCAGTTGCTAATATTCTTTATAAAATAAAAGAAAAGGTTATTAAATTAGGAAGACTTTATTTACAAAATATTTTTTTCTGGTACTTTTACGTGAAATGGCTCTAGAACATACGACACTGCACTTTGTTGGTAAAAAATTGTCTCTATGTGTAGCTTTGATCCAAATTTCTTTCTTCTCGATGTCATCATTAGGAAATCTGCAAAATTTAATACAAAATACACGTTTTTCCAATATAATGAACCCCTTTTTTTATCGTGCGGAAATCCCCATGGATACCACCCCCTTCGGCCATCAGGGGTGGTTATGTCGGGATCGAACAGACTAAAACCGCACGCCGTCTCGGGCCTTAGTTACCGGGGTGTAAGGTTACCCAATGGGCATATCCCTCGCACCCAGCTGACCCCGGGGCCATCTACGGTTTTAAGATGGACCCCTTGACCCCCCGACGAAGGTGGGGTGTAGGGTGACAGGCGGCCGTCCTGTCACCCAACCGTCGGCGCGCAGACAATCAGCTCACCTCCCGCTCGCTCCTCACTGTGCCATCTGCTAGTCAGAGGGACGAACCCCTAACCTTTAAACTGTCGCGTTCCATGAAATTCAATAGGTAATGATAACATACAAAAAAAATAATAAGAAACTATAGGAAGAACATTGAATAAATAAACCTATTTTAAATTCTATCGATATAAAATGTCGCGATGCTGCGAACAGAACTATCGAGAAAAAAAGGGACAACTGCTATATGCAATTCAATGTGCTAGAAAGAGAGCAAATATTTGATTTTATTTTTCGTTGTTGAAATTGTTGTTTTATTAAATGGAGTAAAAAACACTTACCTGTGAAATGTTATCCCATCTTTCATGTAACTTGACGTTGTAGTAGACTTTCCACACCATTTAATTGCACAACTAGGCATTGCTTTTATTTTTATTTCCTTTTAAAACGGGAGCGCGTGACGTTCGTACGTCAACCTACAATTTCTGCGACTGATCAAAATTTCGCAGCATACACTTCATTTAGCGTATGTTTAGCGACTGCGGCAGCCCCGCACGCTCTCTCCACTGGTTATTGTGCTCCGTGGGCATATTCCTCGCACCCCAGCTGACCCCGGGCCATCTACGGTTTTAAGATGGCCCTCTTGATCGCGCACCCAGCTCTGGCTACCCTACTTACCGGCGGGAACACAACACGATGGTTATTATGGGGCGGTGTTCTGTAGAGCGAAGGTACTACCCCAGTCGGACAGCTCAGTTCGAACGGGAGATACCGTCGTGTCCTACCTCTTTTGAGTAGTAGTGTCACAATACGAGTGTATAATAATTAAAATGTAACATTTTGTTTGTGTGTAGGTTCGCCCTGTGCGCGATGACGCAGGGCCGGGACCTGAACCTGGACATCCTGCGCGTGCAGGGCTACCGGTTCTTCTGCAACAAGCTGTGGAACGCCACCAAGTTCGCTCTCATGTACTTCCCCAACAACACCACTTATGAGGTTCGTATCAAACCGTACACATTTGTGTACTGTTTTGGACATTATTTTGCTCAATTTGGGGATAATTTTTTACAATGTTTTGTGATGTTAGCTATCCTTCTAATATTATAAATTTGAATATTTGGGAACATGATCAGATGTTTGATTATTTGTTGCCCAATAACGCGTAAACCGTTAAACAAAATTGGCTTAATGGGTACATAGGTAGACCGTGGAAACGGAAAAAGTGATCCGTGACTGGTGATCCACGTCTTCTGCATCCGATTGCCAATCCCGGTTACATCATCATAGCTAATTTGGAGTTAGGAGTACGCTTTCCTGCTCTTATCTTTATGTGTGTGTTATTGCCCGCGCCCCGCCCCCCCCCCCCCCCCCTTTCATTCACCACCAGAGAATCATTTCTTGAGTAGGTGTACCATCTTACAGGTGATGTTAACTTCTCCCAAAGGTCTTTCTAGGATCCCATACTCCCCACTCCTTATACTACATCTTTCTTCCAGGTCCACGGCGCCAGTGTATCATCAGATCTGTCCTCAATGGACCGCTGGATGCTGTCCCGGATCGCCCTGGCAGTCGACAAAGTGAACGCCGGTTTCGCTGCGTACGATTTCCCGTCTGCTACCACGCACTGTTATAATCTGTGGCTGTACGAGCTTTGTGACGTGTATTTGGTAAGTTGTTAGTTTTAATTACCTCTTTTTCGTGCGGAAATCCTATTCCTACCACCCCCGGTCGCCCACCGGGATGGTTATGTCAGACTCGGGCTGACTGAAACCGTACACCGCCTCGGGTCTTCAGACGCCGTTATGGTAGGCATTTCCCTCGCTCTCCGGCTAACCCAATACCATCTCTTCGGTTTAGAGGTGGCCCTCTCAGGTTTGCAAACCACTGTCTTGCCTCCGGCACAAGGGGTCACCGCGGCGGGGTGTCTTCTAAGGTGCCAGATAGATATCCTGTCACGCGAACCTCCCCTCTGCGCTGGAAGCGAAGAGCCTCCCAGTAGCCCTATACAGGGCCACTCCGGTCACGGTCGTAATTAGCTGAAGGTAGCAGCGTCTCCCGTGGCCAATGGGAGACCCTGCCGCCTTCGTTGCCCGGGTACACCGCGTTGAGGTTCTAGTTTTGATTACCTAAGTGATGCAGCGTTTGCGTTCGATCCTGGGTTCGATTCCTGACCTGGAGAATGTTTTATAATTTATACGGCGATGTAGACCTAAGTATTTCATATTAATTCTAAGTTACGCGTAGTTGACAAAAAGCACTTGATATGCAACCAAACAGACTGACAATGATGTGATCTTTCCTTCCGTCCATACACTCCACACCCAATGTTAGAAACATTTAATTGGTCTGTAGGAGTGTCTGAAGCCCGTGTTCGCCAGTGGCTCAGAGGCTGCGAAGTCGGCAGCACGCCGCACGCTGTACACGGCGCTGGAGTTCGGCCTCAAGCTGCTCAGTCCCTTCATGCCATTCCTCACCGAAGAGCTGTTCCAGCGGCTGCCGAGGAAGGACACCTCCTGCCCTTCCATATGTGTAGCGGCATATCCCACGGTAAGATAACGTTCTTTATTAATTCAAATAACAATGTACAGTTTATTTGAATCTTCAAAAAATGGAAATCACAGATAAAGATAAAAAAAAAATCATTTATTGACACAGATAAAAGGTGACATAAATAATATTAACCCTGCCTCCTAAACTAGGGGAACCCTGTGACTTAGGAGTCAGTGTTCTGCTGTTACATCGTACACAGATGATCCTTTACTATGCTATTATAATTAACTTTAGATATTAAGGTATGTATGTAAACTAAATAATGTATGTAAGTGTAAAATCGTTAGTGTATAAGTGTGTGTAAGTGAGTGTGAGTGTGGGTAAGTGAGTGTATGTGTTAGTGTGCTTGTCAGATTATGAGGTGCTTGAGAGTGGGTGCGAATTATTTTGTTAGCATACGTACGGTAGATGAAGATAAAAAGAAAATAAATGGCGGCGAATATCTTGAACAATTCTTTTTGTTTTTTTTCTTTATTTTTTTTTTATTTACTTCTTTTTTTCACAATCACACAAAAATAAATCAATGAATTTAAATGAAGTTAGACACACAGAAGGTTTTTGCAGCGTGGGCAGCCCTTGGTGTCGCACACATCCATAGGCCACGGTAAACACTTTCCATCAGGTGGGCCGTGTGCTTGTCTGTCACCTACTGTTTTTTCATGCGGGAATCCTCAAAAATAACACCTCCATGTGCTTGCCTGTCTGCCAAATAAGTGGTATTGAAAAAAAATAAAAAAGTCATTAAATTTTCCTCCCCAATTCCTTAGGAAGCTGACACCCCCTGGCGTTCTGAAGACTTAGAATCTAACGTAGACACTGTCCTCAAAATCGTCCACCTCATCCGGTCCACGCGTTCGGAGTACAATCTGACGAACAAGCAGAAGACCACCGCCCACCTCATCATCGCTCAGGACCTGAAGGTGGAGGAGCTGAAGAGTCTGTTCAGGAGTGTGCAGACGCTGGCGAATAGCGAGCTGTCCGATGAACAGCCTCCCAGCGGATGTTCTATACTGACTGTATCTGATAAGATTGAAGTACATTTGGTGTTGAAGGTATGTTTTTTTAAACTCTACTTTATACACAAACATAGAACACTTGCCTATATTTTGTAGTCTATTCGCCTATACCGCCTAGACCGCGGTAGCCTAGTGGTTTGGGTAATGGACTGCTGAGATGAGGTCTCGGGTTCGATCCCAGGGTCACCATGGCACACACCAATGACTTTTCGATGCTTTTCGAAGTTATGTGTGTATACAGGGTGAATTTTTCAAAAGGGCTTGGATGGCCAAATCCGAAACTATAAGGAATAGCAAAAAATGCTCAAAAGAGTCACGAGCCCGATTTTGATGAAACTTAAAACCTCATCATTAGATTTTTGAAAAACCAATAATCCTAGCTAGGAATCGAACCTGTTGATTTTGAAAAAAAAAAACACACCCTATATTATTACACCATACGATAGTGTTGCTATTAAGGATCTTATTCTGGGAAGTAATGACATACCGCAAACTAAAGGAAAGAGCTCATCTTTAACAAAATACGTTTTATTTTTCTTTCATTAACTGATTCATTGTTCAAAATGTTTCAATACATAGCTGGATTTGAGACCTCAAGGATCGTACTGCATTCAATATTACAATGCTATTGATTCCGTTTAGAACATCCTCCAAAGAACGTTTAAAGTCATCAAATGTATCTACGTAAAACGAAATTTACAAAGACACATTGATACAGCAATGTGTCTTTGTAAATTTCGTTTTTGATATACCCCCAGAGAAAGTAATGTAAGAGAGTAAGATCTAGGGATCTCGCTGGCCAAGGCACAGGACCATACCTTGCAATAAAATTGTCGTCATACTGCTGAATCAAAATCTCTTTTACGGCTATTATGGGCTGGAGCTCCACCTTGTTTTTAAAAAAAACGTCAATCATTATAATCATTCTGAGTATAATTTAAAACATGGAATAGTTACGATCTTTCTTGGGATTTCGAACGAAACAAATAGGTACATGAAATATGAATTTTATTAAATTCCAAATTTTCCTTAAATTTGCCGTATATCATTACTTCCCAGAATTTGATCCTTAACAGCGACACAATCGTATGGTGTAATAATAAAGGGTGTGGTTTTTTTTTTCAAAATCAACGGGTTCGATTCTCAGCTAGGTTTATTGGTTTTTCAAAAATCTAATGATGAGGTTTTAAGTTTCATCAAAATCGGGCTCGTGACTCCTTTGACCATTTTTCGCTATTCCTTATAGTTTCGGATTTGGCCATCCAATCCCTTTTGAAAAATTCACCCTGTATATCGCGGGTTTATAAGTGCCCGGTTAATGGCAATAGGCTCGCCACCTATTACATTGGGACCTGAACATAAACTGGCGAAATGTGGGTGCTAGCACCTCTGCCTACCCCTTCGGGGATATAGGCGTGAGTTTATGTATGTATGTATTCGCCTATTCTGTCTGTTAATTCAGCTTTTACGAGAGCGACTGCCTTCTGATATCGGTACAACATGGTTCAATCGAATTGATAGAAAATATATTTTGATTATCTCTACTTGCCTTAGAACTCGATCTGATTGATATACGTGTCGTCAGCGCCAGATTTTGAAAATTAGTTTTCAGCAATTTATATTTTGAATGAACCGCCTGTTGCACACGTCAATAGGCCACGGTGACCGCTTCCCATCAGGTGGGCCGTGTGCTTATCTGCCACCTACGTAGTATAAAAAATGCTGTTTAAATAATAGTGGGGTCTATTGAAATATTTTTAAACTTTCAATACAATATATTGAACAATGTTTATTCATATTTTTTAAGTTCAAAATCTTGTGCAATCGTCATCTTTTGTCGCTGACTGTACGTCTAGGTCGACCCTTACCAAGTCTGTCTCTTATCTAGTCTTCTTTCCTCCATCCCCATAATACATTTACATACTTAACAAATCCATCTCCATATTCACAGGGCCTTATCGACCCCACAAAGGAAATCACAAAACTAGAAAAGAAAAAAGAAAACTTGTCACAAACGATTACCAAACTACAACAAGCGATGGCAGCCGAAGACTATACAGTTAAAGTGCCCGAAGAAGTGCAGAAGACCAACTCTGAGAAGCTCACGCAATCGCAAGGCGAGCTAGAGAAACTACAAGCGGCTATAGAAACATTAAAACTTATGTAGAACTTCTGATAATGCACTAGTACCTGTTAACAACTCCCAAAACGGCCGTCAAGGTAGGGACCGCCGTATTGGGACGAATGGTGTCTGGAATGGCGGCCCGTACCCTCTGGACTTTGCCCTAGCTTCTTGCCATCCAGCGGGGTTAAGTCAATTGACGGACTGAATATAAAAAAATACAAAGTAACCCGGTCCTGAGACTTTACCTATAGCTTACCATCAGGCGAGATAAAGTCATGTTGACGTGTCCTATATAAAAAAACCCACCATCTAAAAATAAAAAAAATTGCGTTTATCACTCTCAGAATGACTCAGACGGAGAATGTCCACTTCTCAAAATGTCCATTGGTCGCAAAAGATCTTTTTCGCAGAATGTCTCTTTCGCAAATGGTATAGAAAACTCTGTGAGCGAAGCTACAACACTGCGTTGTGACAACGCGTTGCAAAAACGATATCGCACAGCAATACAATGCATTAAGTAATGTATTGCTGCGTGAAAGCGTTTTTGCAATACGTTGTCACAAGTTCACAACGCAGTGTTGTGACTTCGCCTTAAGAGCTATTTCACTCTTAAGTCACGAGTCAACAATACCGCGGGATAAGAAGGTGCCGTGTCACAGAAGGGCATTAGTGTAGGTACCAACTAAACTGGCTAAATAAATATGTATTATTCAATGTTACCTCTAAAATATTTATATTCTGTGGCTGTCGTAACCCTGCCTCCCAACTAATTCAGGCAGTGTTAGTACAAATTGTATTAATAAAATTGTTGTTAGCGGTTGTAAGACGATACATACATACATATTTGTGTTATTGTATGAAATTCTAGGAGCAAGTTTTAATAATGTGCTGTACATGACTGTTCTAGTATAAGTAAGATAATATTTATTGTTTTTTATCGCAATAAATTATGCCTAAAATATTTATTTATAGTATTTTTATTTCGACAAGTTACGAAACTAAAACACTTTCTACGCCAAGGGCTCGATTCAATAGCGCCAAGTATTGAAAATTAAAACGCGTACATACTTAAAAAGAAAAACATAAATTAAACTTTGGTACCTACTCTTTATCTGAAAAAAAATTAAAAACTACCTTAGTAGGACCCATTTTAATTTTATAAGTTCTCCTAAATTTTAAAATCACACTTTTTAAATACGTAATTTAAACTAAATAATATCTCAAAACTGGATTATATAGTATATAATATATATAGTAAATATTAACAAACAGCCAATCGCGTTGCGTATTAAATTGGCACAAAGTGTACCTACATACATTTTTACAGCATTATGTATGGCACACAATCAATAGCTTCCACTACATTTTACACTAACTGTGCCCCGCTGTTTCACTTGCTTACTGTTCGGCTCATAAGGATCGTGACGTGATGTTATTTATAAGTAGCCTATAAACTTCCTTCTATTAATATAGATGCCGTGGTTTCGATGGGGTTCTGACGCCACGTCCGGCTCCTCGACGCTGTTCGACCAACAAGTCCTACCCACTTCTATCCAGTATCTTAATGCTGAATCAATGAACAATATTATTTCTGTAGAATAACCAAGAGTACCTACATGGCATTGTTTCGCTGAACACTATTGTACTGTGCTATTGTTCTATACGTCCATCGTATCTAGTACGGTGACCATATTAATATTCGGATAAATTAATATTAGAAGAAATATCTTGGAAAATTGAAAAGCTGCGTAATTATCAATACTACGTCCGCTACTGTATAGGTAGGTACGCTATTACATAAACAGCTTTTTAAATGTAACAAGACCTACCTACTAGGATACTGTCCCCATCATGGTTAACAGGATTCTAGTCCAACTGTTGGTCCTGGGGTCCCTGTTAAACACTCACTTGGAATACCGCGCGAGATTTTTGGATATTTGGCAGTAAATATTAGAGATTTAGTGAGCCGAGAAGGTAGGTAGAGGAAACTAGTTATCACAGATGAAATATTAATATCCAAGTAATAACTTAAACAAGGTTTAGTTTAGGTTGCATCTTAAGCGGTGACCGTAATCATGGTCACCCTCGTGTTTTATTATATTTCCTTATTTATTATTATATTCCGTACACAGTTTATTATTTTCTAGTAAGATTAATGTAATAAACTCCAGTTCCATCAAATTATTATATAAACTCCCTTTTCAAACCGATAACGATTAGTACAATGGCGTGGAGACGGGTTATATCGGCTTTCTTGATTTTTGCTCCATATCTGTTTATATGTATTTAATTTAACGGAATATTTACTTTATGCTTATTATAATGCCTAACTATCGATTTCAGCGCATCAAGCGAAGTTTGAAAAATATTGTCAGCGGTAAGCATTTTTGAACTCTTGGGGCTTTAGCAATATATGTTTTTGAACGAATAATGATTGTAAACATTTGAAAACTGACAGTGACATGGTGTTGACGTTTAAAAATGTTAAATGCAGATCCAGTATTTATTTGATCTCTTTTTAAGCAACATTTGCTTGTGCTCTCTTTTTAACTTATGTTAAAGTTAGTGAGAGTAACCGAATAAAGCATAGAAGAGTGAGTTTCTGTCAGACGAAGTGAACCGTGAACGTGACTAATTTGAGTGTCTTGTCTTGTTTATTATTTTCCCAAATGTACAAAGAAAGGAGACGTTACGAGTTTATCTAAATAGTTTACCTATTTTTATCATCTTAGCAAATTTTTATACTTAGGTATTCAGATATCTAAACCTTAAATTTTTAACAATAAGGTGAAAACTGCACAGATAAACCATGGAATTTCCAACCCTTGGGGAACACTGCCAGTTTCAAGACTGCAATCAGACGGATTTCCTACCGCTCCAGTGCAAATGCGGGAAGGTGTTCTGCAGAGAGCATTTCAACCAGCACTGCCTATCTGGTGACTGTGAAGTGGCGCCAAAACCGAAAGAAGTTAACCTAAAAAATGACGATCAAATATTTAAATGTTCAGAAAAAGGATGCAGGAAAGGAAATCTACATGAAATGTTGTGTGCAAAGTGTAATAAACACTTTTGTATTGAGCACAGGTTTCATCCGTGAGTATACTGAAGACATGACTTTAGATTTTTATGTGTCATACAATTTTAGAATAGTTTTGCTTATGCTATAGGTTTTATGATTAATTGAATCACACTGTCATGGAGCAGCATATTTCAGTCTGATTCCTACTTTGCCAGGTTTCCAGGAAAAATTCAACGTCCAGGATGAGACTTCTATCCACCACCAGTCTCATTACAGGGTGAATATTGTGACCAACTGAGCCTGTTCTGGATAGTCGAAATTTTCCTAGTTACTTACTAAGTACTGATTGGTTCTAATATATACATTTATTAATGTTTGTAGATCTTGTCCAGAGATAGATGATGTAACCATGGCAAGGAAGATAGAACAGTTTGAGGCTCCTAGAAGACAATTTAGAGAGGCCAATAAACACTTACAAGAGAAGGTAATACTAATATGTAGCTATGTATTGGAAGCAAATTGTATCATGCGGAGATCGGTTATCATTTCTGCAATCATACATACAGCAGATTCTGAGTCTGACAAAGACCTTTCTAAAATAAAAGAACCACATCAAAATCCATGCAATAGTTTGTACGATCAAACAAACCAACAAACAGACAAAAAATTTAAAAAAAATAACATCTCTTTTTTTACTATCTTTCTTTAATAATGTGCATTGGCACAGGCAGATATTTTTAAAAACCTATAATGGTATAGGTAATAGAAACAGAGGATTATGAAATTTGGATCAGTTTATTTGAAGGAGTGTCAATACTTTACTTACTCCATTGAAATAAATCAGAAGTTGTCTATAGGTTTATGAGTAAGGCAATAATTCAACCACTTTGAACAATAGATTGACATAGTTTTTAATTACAGATAACAGAAAACATCCGGAAAGCTCTACAGTCATCAGCCAAGGTGAAGACTGCCTCAAAAGTTCACTTAATGAGAATAAAACAAAAAGCAGTCGGACCAAAAACTGTTCCTCCATCAGACCGGATATATTTTGCTATTAAAAAACCTTTGAATATGGAACCAAAACCTGTCAAGATCATCCAGGAAGAGGACTCATTGCAAAAAATTGAATGTCTAACTTTAGACCCTGACTTAAAAGACACGGTTCCAACATTTATAAGTTTTCAATGGAGTCTAGGCAGAGCCATAGACAGCATTTGTGACTCTTGCAAGATTAAAAATGATAATAACAAAATCTCAGCTGTGAAACTTAGGGTTTTTAGACAGTTGGATAATTACTGTATTAGTCCTTTACGAATGGATGTAGAAATTTCTGAACTGGTGAAAAATGAGGTTTTGCTTGAAGGTGATAAGTTGGTAGTGGAATATATTGATTCTAATGTTTTAAATGAATTAGAAGAACATGCACAGTTATTTCTCAGTTGATGTAGGGTAGACATGAGATTGTTTTCTTGTAGGTTACTAAGAATCAATCTTATTTAAGAATTGCTTAAAAGAAACATACCTTATTAAGTAGGTACTTATATAAGGGTTTAACAAAATTTTCTTATTCATTAAATGTTAATTAAAAGGACAAACACATTCTTTATTATTTTAATATTTCTCAAATGCCAAGCAGTCTTTGCATTGTGTGTGTGGTTACCATCTGCAGCGCAAAGAGACGTTGATGAGGCCACCACTGTAGCACTATGTAGTGGTGACCCCTGGTCCTGAGACTTTACCTTTAGCTTACCATCAGGCGCGGTGAAGTCATGTTGATGTAAGTGTTATAAGTAAATAATAAAACTACAACAGATATAAATAAATCATCGTATAATAATGTCATTAGGTATATTTTCTTAATCTAAAACTGTACATTTAAAGCGTGACTTCATTTTCTTTGATAATTTGCGATTGGCTCTTTTGGTTCTCAACTAACGGCAGCAGCTGCGCAGGAGTCGACTGGTTCGTTTGCGCCGTCGGAGGGGGGGTAGCCGCTAATTTATACTTCTGTACCAACCAGTTACATTTACCCGTCCGAGCTATTAAAGTTAACAAGTCCCTTCGGTACTGTTTCGTTAAAATGGCGTATAAGAATGGATTTGCACAAGCATTTAGCGGGTAGAAGAAAACTAGCAGAACTTTTCCATGACTCACGTCCACTAAAGGAGCTCCAGCTAAGGCCGTCACTCCAAAGAACGCCACAGGCGCCCAACAAAGTAAATCAGTTCCAATAAGTAAGGCCATTTTATTCGCAATACGCCTTTCAGCTGCAGCTGCCGCCCCCCTCCCTCCATAACTTTCCCCACCTCCCAAAGACCTATATATCTGTACATAGCATACAACAATGGTTACCCACGCTACAGCATTCGTTAGAAATATAGACCCTTGATAAACAACATCGCCCACATCTTTGCTTTCAACTGGCAAACATATCGAAGTGGATGAGTAATCTGACACGCCGGCAAGCGGCAATCCAGCCATCAACGCCGAGAAAACCCATCCACCAATCATAATCTTCGCTGCGACAGCCATAGAAATTCTCCTCTCCAAATATATAGCGTACGTTATTGCGAACCAGCGCTCCAACGTTACAATCGTCAACGTTATAACTGATAGTTGTCCAGAAAAAACGGATAGGAAACCAGCTATTTGACATCCAGCACCGTATTGCCAGTCGTAGGCGTAATTGAAGAATTCTCCGTACGATCTCAGGTCTACGACAGCCAGCATGAAGAGATACAGGCCAGTACATAAGTCTGAGAATGCTAAATGACACATTAGGAACCTCGGGACTGTCATTTCTGTGTGGTTGGTGAGTAAGACCAGGAGAACAGCGACGTTGCCGACGACAGCGGCCGCTATGACGAACCAAACGCTCGCCCTAAGCCAGGACCAACCCATTACGTCTTCGCAAGGGTTTAACGCGTCTGGTAGAGGTGTGCATTCCACTTTGCGTCGACTGTAAAGACAAAAGAAATTGTTTTTAGAATTGAAATTGAGGTGTTTGGAAATATCTTCGTCAAGGGGCTGGCAGCGAAAAGGCCACGCCGGAATCGAACCGATTAAAACCTTTCGGTGACCTGTGATAAACCTCCATCGCTGGAGAATCTAGGTGAGACCTAGAAAGATCATGTTAAGTTTTTTTTTATACAGGACACGCCAAAATGAATTCACCTCGCCTGATGGTAAGCTAAAGGTAAAGTCTCAGGACTGGGGTCATCACTACATACACTGATAGGGCTACAGTGGCGGCACTCAGCTTGACGGCCTCATCAAATGCTTTTTCACGCCCCGTATAAAGGCCCCGGGACTATAGAAGGAAGGAAACACATGCGCTTGCTACGATCTTGGCATACCTACTCTTTTCGCTTCTTCAACTTTCATAATTGTTTTCATACACGCACGCCGGTTCCGGGTACTCTTGACCTGGCCTGTCTCCAAAACGTCTTGGATTTGATTAGAATATGTACGCATAGGTCGGCCTTTACCGGGTTGCCCATTCACCCTCGCCTCATATATATCTGTTTCGTCAATCTTCTTTCATCCATCCTCTCTACATGTCCGACAAGAAAACAAAACAAGACTTCTTACTTGAGACTGAAATTCCCGCACTCAGCAGATATAGCGAACCCGTTGCCTAACGTGTTGTCGACGGTCTCGTGGAACTCCCCCGGGACCTCATCCTCCGAGCTACCGGAGTCCCCGAAGTAATCCAAGTTGGTATCATACTCTTCGCTTGTAGTGGCCGTGGAAAGATCTTCCTCAAAAGAGGTGCTGAAACAAATTGAAAAATACTTGAGATTATTTTAGTTAATCCTGTAACTATGTATAAAAAAAAATAGGTAGGATATGGTTAAGCCTTGGTCCTTGGTTAAGCGTTTTTATAAGTTTCTAAACTAATAACAAATTTAATTGTAACCTTACGTTGTTTGGTTGTCTGTATTCCTAATGTAATCCTGATCTGGGATGGCCATGATAGGTTCCATGTGTTCTAAGAACCTTTTTTTACGAGCCGCTTTATGTTGAGCGCATTTCTGTAAAAAAAATAAGTGTTGAAAGAGTATGCTGAGGGGATTTTTTTGGAGTTGATTAAAACTGAAACGAATTCTCACCGCCTGCATGAGAGCCATCTGTTTCTTGTACATCTGGTGCCTGATGGGGTTGTGCCTCTCGGGAAACTCGAACGCGCAGCAGTGAAAGTGATGCGTCAAGTACGCCTTCTGAAGATTCTGTTACATTACAAATTAATGAGCGTTAGTCGTGAAAACGTAGTACCTACCTACACGTACCTACAGGTACTTCCCTACAATTTTTTTTAGCACACGGCCCACCTGATGGGATGCAGTCACCGTGACCTATGTACGTGTGCAACACTAGGGGCGTCACACTCCCACACACCCTGGAGGGGAAAGGGGCAAGTTGGGGGCAAGGGGGAAGTTGGGGTTATTGGAGGAGAGGGGTGTTGAGAGAGCTTTTGTGGAGACTTTAGTGCATTATTGCAATGTTACTCACTTGAAACTCGTAGATCGATGGGATGTATTTGAGTGAGGGAGTCTTCTCTATTCTAAGTACCTCTAACTGGTGCAGGCCGGCTATTGGCAGGGACGTGATAGCGGTACTACTTAAATCTCTAGAACAAACAAAGAATGGTCATTTTCTTATGTACCAATGAGTTCTAGGACGATGGATAAGTAGGTACTCTGTACTAGTAGAATGAGGCAGTAATATAACTTACAATTGTCGGAGCAGCAGGTTAGCTGCAAATGCATCCTTATGTATATGTCTCAGTTTTGTGTTGCCTCTGAAGCTCCTGAAAGATAAACATAAATAATAATATACCTAAATAAATATATACATTTTTTATATATAGGACACGTCAATTTGACTTCACCTCGCCTGATGGTAAGCTGAAGGTAAAGTCTCAGGAAAGAGGGTCACCATTACATACACGTACCATGTTAAAAATGGTGGCACTCAGCTTGACGCTTTCATCAAAAGAGGATTGTCGTCGCAGCACCGTGTGACACCCACCGGTCCCACTAGTGCTGCGACAACAATCCCCCCGGGTCTGCCCGGCTATGCACTTGCTGACCCCTGAACGCAATCCAACCAAGATTGGATTACTATGGAGGGTTTTTCACAATCGTGCACGGTGGTACCTACCCGGCCGAATTTTGTGACAAAATTTGTGCCATCAAATTTCTACCACCAGTAATTGGAAATGGAAATATTTTACGACATTCTACACATCGCTCCCTAGACCCAAAGTAAGCAAAGTTTAACTAGCTTGTGTTATGGGTTTTTCCAGAATGCTGATAAACATACCTACTTATAAACTTTTTTTGTAAATACATACTTATTATACATTGAAACATCTAGACCAATGCATATAAACATATTCATGCATACAAATATTTGCACTGAGCGGGAAGCGAACCCACGCTCACGCGAAAAAAGGGATGGTTAAGGTAGTTATTTAAATGTAAAATCTAGGTACTTACAGTTTAGATATTTGTGCATTTTTAAATGCATGCGCTGGTACTTCTTCGAGTAGGTTGTAGTTTAAAGACCTGGAATAAAATACTATAGATGGGGTAAAAAAGTAAGCTGCACCATGGCTTTCTCCATCCATCAAAAATATAATGTTGAAGCGAGATAAGGCCTAGCGTAAATATAGGAAAAGCCCATCTGAAAAGGGCTGGGAGCTGTACAAGAAGCTACACACTGCAAGAACATGAGTAAACAGTACCATAGCTATTCATGTGCTGCAAGTGTATGTGTAGGCTAGGCTTACAGGAACAGTTATTTTCTCTGTTCAGCGATGGGCGAAGTGAAGGAGTAAGATTAAGAAAGTGTATCACGAGCTCCAAAATGGAAGCTGTGTTAGGATTAAAACGGTGATGACTGGGCGTTACTATGGCTTGGCTTCCTTCACCAGCACCCAACACCTACTCCCATCATATTATAGATACCTAAACAGTGCAACATATCTGTATAGGTAGGTACTTATGCCTTGCTAAAGATACGTAGATAGAAATATTTCAGTCTAAATATAACGTATATTTTTAGACTTAGCAACGTTTTAACTAGTACAAGATTGAGATAGGGGGCCTTAGTTAATACCTACTATAAAAGTAATGATAATATTCTTATACAGCCTAGTAAAGTATACAAAATACGGGTTTGAAGAGATAAGTCTCATCATGTATAAAATATAATAAAGAATTAATATAAATAAAATAAATCTGTGTTTAACCAGAAACACGTATTTAACGAGAAATAAAACAAATGCATAGTGATGATAAAGGATGTTGCGAAAATAAATATAATAGCACATGTGGGTATGTACCTAGGGACTTACACTTGATCGGCGCGCACGCGCAGCGCGTGGGGAGACAGGTGCGTTATGTGGTTGCCTTCCAGATCTCTGAAAAACACGTACCTATGAGAATATTCATATTTCTGGTATTATGATATACCTAGCTAATCTAATTATCACTAACTCATTCAATAAGACAACGGCCCTACAACTAAGTCCTAGTCCGGCGCCAAAGTATTGGTTATTGATTAGTAACTCTCTAACTAAATTAAATGCATATTCATGTTCATGCTCACAAATATTTGCACTAAGCGAGCATCGAACCCGTGACCTTAGCAGTCGTATGCACTACCGCTACGCCACCGAGGTCGTCAAATCGCTAGGTTGATGACCTATTACTATTTTTAAACGGTCTTGAAACTTGATCTGTTTGTTTGGGTCAAATTTAGAAATTGAAATTTGACCCTGTTTAAGTTGTAGGATTGGTCTGATATTGGGCAGAAATCTGTAGTTCTGATGACAATACGATTTAAAACCGTTAAACGTAACAATAAAAGTTTTCTTTATTTTGTACCTATTTGAAATTTTAAAGAATCACTTATTTTTCATCCGAGTGCCAAACTTGGATGGACGGATGCATTATAGGTATCACCTCACCCCGTACTGACCACACAAAGCAGCGTGGTACACTATCGTCAGCGTAGACAAGTTCGTAGCCAGTTGTAGCACGAAGGCAATTATTGCGTGGTGCGCGGTTATCAGTGGTCGTCTGCCGTGCGTGATATAATCCGCCGAACCTCCAAGAAAAGCCATTTTAAGCTGTCTAATATTGGGCATACTCACATAGCCTGTAAATATGATGGCCGGTTCTTGCTATCATGGACACGGCTCAGGTTGGGCACCTCCAGGAGACCAGACGTCGTGATCATGCTGTTGAAATCAATCTTATTAGATGTTAAATCGTCCTTATCGACAATATGCCATAAAATACCTCTTATGCCTAAGCTAAATTTGACAGAAATTCTGCTGGGAGCTGTGAGAACCCATGTTGATGAATGATGATTGTAATTACTTTCTCTGCTCAAAACCAAACTCAGTTTACGATGAGATATGGGTAATAAGCATTCTGTATTTTATTTATGAGATCTTCAGTGTCTATTTTCGTAAATATTTCATGATTTATAGTAAATAATGACTGAAGAATTATTAATCAGTGAATAGCTTATGATTTTGTATAGGACGCGCCAAGGAACTTGAGCCAAAGTCGATTTGGATGGGGAGTATGGGGACAGATAAACTAATCACGCAGGCCCGTACGGTGGCCAATGATTTCGTGTGATAATTATTATAAATATACCTACTAAGTATTTAATATGGTTATATTAATTTATTTTTAAGGATATTTTTACAGTACATTTTTAATTTTCTACAATTATAGTAGCAAAGTTCCATCAAAATCTGCTCAGCCATTCCAGAGATTACCCTATTCAGACAGACGGACAAAAAATTTAAAAATTGCTTCTTTTGTTAAACCTATGGATCCGCACGCACCATACATTACTCTAACACACCATAATACACTCAAATCTGTTATTTTAATGTTACACTGTTTGTACGCTTCAATTTTATTTATTTCTACCGAAGATTTATTTATCTATCTATAGATATAAGTAATCGATTTGATTGCGTTTATAGAATTCAAGCTATTTCTGTTCTAGCTCTATTGAATTAGCGGGGCGAGCTTTTTACCGTGGGTGCGGGCATACCATGACGTCCAACTTTTATAGCTCTTGCAATGCTCCGGATATTACTGCTTGTTATTGTGGCGAACCTAATGAACATAAACATATAAACATAAACTCACGTCTATATCCCCGAAGGGGTAGGCAGAGGTGTTAGCACATTTCGCCAGTTTATGTTTAGGTCCCAATGTAATAGGTGGCGAGCCTATTGCCATTAACCGAGCACTTATAAACCTGCGATAAATACACACATAACTTCGAAAAGCATCGAAAAGTCATTGGTGTGTGCCATGGTAACCTGGGATCGAACCCGAGACCTCGTCTTAGCAGTCCATTACCCATACCACTAGGCTACCGCGGAATAATGAACGTTATGAAATTGTTGTAAAGTGCGGTAAGCTTTACTTCGTAATAAATGTTAGGCACTATATTTAAGATCTGTTCGGTTTCTTTTTAATGTACACCTATTAATTTGCGAGAAAACATTATATAAATCCTATTAATTTTAAAAAAGATTATTTTTGTAGTAATTTTCGACTTTGTCTAATCGTAATTTTAACGGTTTAATAAAATAATGTAAATTCTATAGTGTGCTTAATAAACTTTTTTTAAATACCTATTCAAGATACACACTCCATCATTAGGAACTGTTTTGATAAGGCCATGGGGATGCGGTTTTAATCTAAATATTTGCTGATTGAATTATAAATCATCTTGATCATAGCTGTCCTTTTTCGTATTAGGTACATAGCTTTGCTTCTTGGATTTCGGTAATGCTTTTGACACTGTCAACTTCGAAATCTTGAAATTCTACAATCTATTGCATCCTTTTAAAATACTTATAATATATCCCGAACGATAGTATTTTCAGTTGAAAATTTTCATAAAACAAGTAGAGATATATACTTTTATACTCTGTCCTCATAGTAACTACATTATGCTACATTACAACAGCCGTGCTGCCACAGGGTAGCATTTTGGTACCCATACAAGGCGAGTTTTCAAATATGAAATAAATGTTATACCGATGATTATACTTAAAAAATATATGTTAATAAA
The DNA here is from genome assembly GCA_963576445.1 of Lithosia quadra. Taxonomy (NCBI): domain Eukaryota; kingdom Metazoa; phylum Arthropoda; class Insecta; order Lepidoptera; family Erebidae; genus Lithosia; species Lithosia quadra. Next base: position 1,939,845 of record OY754883.1, read on the forward strand.
AAATATGAAAATAAAATAAACCAAAAAGAAAATACATACGTACAATGTGCGCAGCTCGGGTAGTGAAGGCAGGGGCGCTATCCGGTGCAACCGTGGCGCTTGAGTTATGAACCTGTGTAATTAGACACTGCACTGACATATATTTTATTAGCTCATTGAATAGTCTACACACCAGTCCTTAAAGTAAATAAAGACCTAACCTAAAGAATTTCAGTTATTTCACTGTTTTTATATAGGACACGTCAAAATGACTTACTTCGCCTGATGGTAAGGCTACCCTACTTACCAGCGGCAACACAACACAATGGTTATTGTGGCCGCGGTGTTCTGTAGAGCGGAGGTACTACCCCAGTCGGACAGCTCATTTCAGACGGGAGATACCGTCGTGTCCTACCTCCTAAGATTAAAGTTCGATCCGATACTCACAGTGACGTCAGTTTGGGCATCTTGGTGAGATCGTCCACTACAATGTGCTCCAAGTACGGCGCACCCATGATTGATCTGTGACAGAAATAGGACTGTAGTACACGGTCGGATTCCGCACGTTGTTAGGTAAAGATAAAAGAACCCGTTTTAAATTTCAAAGTATACGAGCATCGTATAGTTTTTTTTGTTGTTGTTATTATTGCCAAAAATAGGAGCTATTGTGTAACGCATTGAGATGAAAAACGAGTACAGATCCATAGTGGATCTTCTGAATAAGTTCTTTTTACCCGACTGCCGAAGAAAGGAGGGTAATGTTTTTCGAGACTATGTATGTATGTATGTATTTCATTATCATTTTCCCATCACTAGAAAGTGACCCCAGGACTGACAAGAGATGAATACCTACCTATCCAAAGTTTTGGTCGATTGGCACTGGCACCATGAAACTCATTCATTCCGCCATCAGGTCCGAAAATGGCACGTGACACTTCAGATAACGACTACGTTTTTCATGTGAGTTTCATGGCAGCCTCGATAGGGTTCCTTTATATACTAACCTCTTTGATAGCTCCATGATACTAACCATAAAAACACTCATGGCATCAGAATGACTTCAAATAGTTTCTGATGGTGATGACGATTCAAGACAAAATGACTATGATCTAGATTACTCACAAATGTTCCACGTTGTGGAGATGATAGCCGGCCTGGTGAATAGCCCTGGCTGTGAGCCTGGTGATGTTGGTCTGGTGCAGCACTACGGAAGAACCTTCGTTCATAGGGTGGCATACTGTCCCCCCAACTGAAACAAATTAGAAAAATTATTGACAAACATTTCAATAATTAAGAACACAAGTGCAGTGATATAGATAGACGTATATATCAGCTCGTGGAGCTGCTAGTGTATCAAATAATAATAATAATAATAAAATATCAGTGTAAATCAAAGACTATCGTCTTTGGTGTAAATGGTAAAATAACAATGAAAAATAGTGACAGAAATCAAGAGAAACTATTAAAAGTTTATTTAATTCATCAATGGAGAAAATGTTAATACGAATATGTAATGTGAGGAAGTTTCAGGTAGGAGTCGCTCTCGTAAAAGCCAAGCTAAACCAAGAGGGAGGGGGACGGGTAGGAGCGCATACCAAGCTTTCTGGCGTCTGGATGAAGAAGAGAAATTGCTGTCACACGATCTTGGATACCTGCCATAACCATATACCACATTCAGCTTCCATGTTTGACCATTATGATCAAACACGAAAGTACATAAAAATTTCGAGCAAAATTGCGCGACTTCAACACTATCTTATGGAGTTTAACAACAGTTGGACAGGAGCCAGCGAAGAGAACTTCAAACAATAACCAAACAGCGCGGAGAACATACTGCATCGCATTGTGTAAATACATTAAATAAATTATTTTGACTGTCTGGACAAGGCTCGCTATATTGTGCTAATATTATTTCAGCGTTGATGCCTGAACAGGCATACCTATATTATGGGTCCCTATTTTGTTAATTGGAGTACACACATAATTACAGTGTTTCAATGTATATTTGGGGCCCTAATAAATAAGATCTTCACAACCTCACTTGTAAGCCAGTACACCAGTACACCTTCTGATTGACGAACGATACTTTTTTCAGGTTTTACTCTCGGCGTTGGGAGGTTATTTTTGGGATGTTGGGGAGGTTATTCTTGGCGTGTGTGGAGGTTAGACGGCAGTCACTTTCATAAAAGCCGTATAAATCAAATGCGCCGAGGTAAAAGCCTTGGATGTAATCGAGAACAACACTAAGAAATATGTAAAACATCAGCAAGGAACCGCTTGTTTGTTTTTCAAATATGATCGTTGTCAATTAAAAACACTGTTATCACAATGTTACTACAAACGCGGCCTCGGCGGCTGCCTTTGATAGATCAAGCTGACTTACACAGGTCTTAGGAGGCACTAGGCTAGGAGATAAACAATCAAATCATTTTACAATTAACTCATTTGGCCTATCTGCGCAAGCGACTGAGACGTTGTGTCTACTCAGTCAAGTTGCAATTGAGCCAATCTACCTTACTTCTATACTAATTGATAACTGACGTTCATGCAGGTGGAACCACGGGCATCAGCTAGTCCTACTATCCTGCTAATATTATAAACGCAAAAGTCTTTATGAATGTATGAATGTCTGGATGTATGTTTGAAGCTTTTTCACGCAAAAACGGCTGAATGGATCTGGCTGAAATTGATATGGAGATAGATTATAGTCTGGAATAACAAATAGGATACTTTTTATCCCAGGAATAGGTTCCCGTGGGTAGTATCAGAATTTCACGACAGAAGAACAGCTAGTTTATATATGTTTGTGTATATGTATATAAGTTAAAACTCTACATTGGTTAAAATACTTATATATCTACGTTTTTAATTTGTTAGTAATTTCTAATGTCTATATCTATCTATACTAAAGAGGAAAGAATCCCTTGTTTATAATTGTTTGTAATCGATAAACTATAAAACTACTGAACCGATTTCAAAAATACTTTCGCAATTAGAATGCTAAGTAAGTCTTCTTAAACATAAGCATTTTTGTCAGTTGGGGATATAGGTGTTCTGTGTTTCAATTCACCTCGCGGTTAGTATAAATATTCAGCTTGGTGAAGGTGCCTAAGCAACGCAACTTAGTATCGCTGCACTGTATAAAACAGATAAATAATACTGTTTTCGCTCACCAAACTGTTGTTTGTTTGGCAAACCAAAGCACGCTGTCATAACGGTTTAGGTAAATCTTGTAAAACAGATAAACAAACGCAACTTAGTTTTGCTGCACTGCAGGTTTCATAAACAGATTAAGACTGTTTTTGAAAACATGCTCTCATTAATCATGAAAACATTAATTAGTTATATAGGTACCTACACAATGTTATTGAAGCCTAATTTATAAAATATGAAATTAAATATTGTTGTTGAATAGGTATACTGTACAATCTGTGCATTGGAGGCTTAAAAAATATTTTCTTTTTAAATTTATTATCGTCTGTTTGTTCAAGAACTGGGCCAATGCAAACGTTTTTTTTTTTCATTAGACTGCAGTGGACTTCTGAGCTTAGCGCCATCAAACAAACAAACAAACGAACTGTTTAGCTTTATTTTTTAAAGTATAGATCTATAGACAAATAATAATAATAATAATAATAAATAAATAAATATTCTACGACATTCTACACATGATTATGATTATTTTTTATAATCGCGCCTGACCACTATCTCACCTGTTAGTAAGTGGTATGTAATAAGAGTCATAATCATTTACATGATTTTTTTTCTAATTTGTCTCTACTATCACAAAATAATTATTCCTATGCTCTCAATGAAAAAAAAAACAATCTTGTCTTAACTATGTTATCAGACCACACAATTGGAGTGTTTGCACAGAGATGAACTAGTGATAAGATACATAATATATTATGTGTTTTTGATAACGAAATATAATTAATGAATTATGTTTAATTAGCTAAACTGTTAAGCATTTTAATACCTTTCTGTTTTTAGAACAACTATTTAGCGGTTTGCGTCATATGACACTCTAAAGGCGGCTTTCCACGGTGAAGAGCCGCCTTATGAGACAGTCAAAGTATCAAAGGCTTTCCTCGACGTGTGTCGGTCTGTCTCGAAGTCGGGAATTCGATGCACCGCCCGCGGCATCACGGACTTGTCTGTGCTTCCGCATCCGTCCACAAAGTCGCCCACCGTGGCAACCCGCCTTTAAACTATTTAATTAAGTTTTTCAACTGCACTGTTAAGTATTTATATTACAATACCTGTCTTTTTTTGGCACAACTACTAGTGATTTGCGTCATACGATTCATACATTACTTCAAGGTGCAAGCCTAATACAACGGACGTGAAAACCACACACGTTGCGGACGTGGTGTCCGAAAATGTATCAACAGTACTTAGGTCAAGATATAAGAACTCAGTAGGTACTTACCTACAAATACTAAAAGTTACAACGTTAAATAACTTTTTTTAATTTTTTATATTCAGTCCGTCAATTGACTAAACCCCGCTGGATGGCAAGAAGCTAGGATAAAGTCCAGAGGGCACGGGCCGCCATTCTAGACACCATTCGTCCCAAAACAGCGGTCCCTACCTTGACGGCCTAGACAGATGCCTTTTCACGCCCCGCTTAAAGAACCCGAGATTGTGGAAAGAACTTATTGGTTTTTAATTAAGTACCCTGATTTTTATGTGCTAAAACTAATGTTCAGTAATTTATTACGATATCGGTCACGACAAGTTATCTCACTTGATTGATAGTAAGCTAAAATCTCTGGAATGGGGGTCACCATTACATTGATGGTGTACCCATTCTACACAGCATGCCAGTGTTTGATGAGCTGGGTCGCAAATGTCGCAATTCCTCAACGTATATGTATCTATCAAAGACGATATGATAAAGTATAATAATAGTTATCTATCGTCTTTGGTATCTATCAACACCAAGAATATTAAAAGTAATGGATACTGCAAGGCCATACATTGCAGTGTCTCCATCTAGTTGGTTGGGTTGCGTACCTTTCTTTGCGGTGACCATGTTTAATTGCAAGGTTGGGATATATGATGTAGTTTACGTCTATGCTCATGAAAATAAATGGTATAGTCTACGTTTCCATATTTACTAATATTATAAAGAGAGGCCAAATTCATTGAAAAGGTTATTTTACTATAATATATTTAAAAGCTATTAAAGATGAAAACAGTAATTTTGTAACTTATTTATTTATTAATTGAGACTTACTTATGTAAGCATGTAATAACAAAATAAATTATTGACATTAAATGAAGGATTATGTATTTATTTATTTTATACATACAGTGTCATTACAGGCAAACCCAATGCGACAGAGTAGCAACAAAAGGGTGTTTCCTATAGTAGCGTCACATTAATAGGTAACATTTGACGTTTGTCAGTTTTATATTCATAATGAGGTGACCTGTTAAAAAAGGTCGATTAAAACGAATGAATCGATACGGACTTGAAAGATAATGTGAATTTTAAAAATCGTCAGGTGAATCCCTGTCCCATTATTATACTTTCTTTCGTAAATTTAAGGAACAAAATAAGACAAATACATGATCTATACTTATAATAAAACTGTAGAGAGGTCAATTCTGTTCTTTGCATATATAAATTTACAAAATAGCTATTGGGGGATGATTGGTGATCGATACTAATGCAAAAAATGCAAACAGTAAATTTTTTGTCTTTCTATCTGTCTGTATGTGAAGAATACTAAATATATAATAATATTTTGAGTCAACCTGTATACAGTAAGTTTATACTACCGTGGTCTAAGTATGTACAGTCGTGAACAAATAAAAAAGTGTAGTGGTTTTTAAAAACGATAACTTAATACCTACTTGAGTAGGTATAGGTTATGTCTAGAAAGCAATAAATAATAAGCGTCAAAGTTGAAATTATATACTTAATATGACCAGCTTCCTAGCAATGGACGTAAAAAGTACTGAACGAATTTTTATTAGAAAGGTCTTACTTAGACTCAAAATGTATGATTGCTTGCAATTGGTTAAGTACAACCGGAGATATGACCAAAAACGACCTAAAAACGAAGCGCGGGTGAAGCCATGGGTATATCAGCTTGTATAAAAAGTAGCCTATATGTTGCCCAGAAGTATGAACTATAATCGTATCAAGTTTGATCAAAATCCCTCCAGTAGTTTTTCATCCATGCGTGCACATCCAGATAGACAGACAGAAAGACAAAAAAAATACTGATTGCATTTTTTGCATTAGTATCGATCACTAATTATTTCCCAATATGTAGTTATTTTTTAAATATATTCAACTAGCTGCTGCCCGCGGCTCCGCCCACGTGGATGTCGGTTATCGCAACCAAACATAGCCTATGTTCATTATCTAGGTCTAATCTACTCCTATATCAAGTTTCATCAAAATCAGTTTAGCGGTTCAGGCGTGAAAGCGTAACAGACAGACAGACCGAGTTACTTTCGCATTTATAATAATTTAGTATGGATGTATAGAATTGACCTCTCTACAGTTAATATTGTAATATATTATGATGGATATTGTAAACGTGCGGAAAGCATTTGACGTTTTGTGGGACTATGCTATGTATTTATTGCAATGCAGGAGCTTCTAGTAGGAGACTATCCCGCAAAATACGGATGGTTGGTCACCTTACGAATTTTTGGTAAACAGTGTTGCTTCTTTATTAAAATGGCTGTCACCCACAATCTAAGAAGCGAATATGTGTCAATTTTTTTATTAATTTCTATAAATATTACTCAATTAATAATAATTGATATGTACGGTGTACTGTGAATTTTCATAAAGCTCAACTAGAATCAAAATGAAGCTCCGAAGAACTCAGCCTTTGCGTAAATTTGACTTTGACAGGTTTGGATTGGGAAATTTTAACGTATCATGGCAATTTTAGGCAGTGTGCGAGAGAGATGACCGCCGGCCGAGATTCAAAAATCCTGGAGACAACCGCTCGTTCGAAATGAAACGTCCAGCTAAGTACAAGGAAATTTCTAATGTTCTTGATCAACACTCATCTTTCTAAAATGTGTTCATTTGTACTTTATGGTCGAACTTCCTGCCAATTTCATTTTTTTTTCTCATGCAAGACTAGGCAGCACCGTCACACGGTTCGGCCACTTCAAATTGGTTCAGCATCCGCAGTCAGACCGGTTTCTTAGATTGATCTGACCGTGGTTACTGTTTAGTGCCCATGACTGTATTATATTTTATTTGTATGTAGTGTTTAATTGTATGGAGAGCAACAATTATTTTTTAAGGAAGTTTTAATTAGTTCATTACATGGTGGCTTGCGTAATCACTTAATAATTACGAGTTTCGATTAAACAAAAAGTTTAGTTCGGGCCTAGTTGTTTTGTTATTTATAAGTTGGAGGTTCTCAATTCAACTGTATCTATCTTTTTTTTTTAATGTTTGTTACTTCAGATTTTTTTACTGGGTGAATGAATTTCGATGATTCTTTTTTTATTCCGTGTGGTCTCAATTCAATTTGTTCCAGTTGAAGACGGTTTTTTGCAATATGGAGGATGAAAGCTTCAATCAGGGTATGACATCACGCCTGGCGTTACTAAGAATACTTAATATCATAAAGAAAGAGAGAGGCTGAATTTTGTGACTTTGCTTATTTAGGTACTTAGGTAATCGTAATATTTAAGAAAATTTCGGATCTATGGCACTTGTAGGAAATGTTAGTACATTATTCGAGATGGACATAGGCTATCTACATATTATGTGTAAATTACGATGGCTTATGTTATAAAACTCACATAAACCAAAGCGAAATGAGGACGGGTTCCTAGTTCTACAGTAAAATTCGCCTTCTATACGTTTTGATAGATAAATTAATCCTTGGCAGCACCTGCTGATATAAATGAATAATTGTTCACTAATAACTCCATTACCACTCTGTCGACTCCAGTTTGTGATTTTCATTTTGGCAATAAACCAAAACCGTCATAGTTTTCGCGAATATGAGTTATTTCGGCCCACGAGATGGAAGTCACACTTATCTGCATCATATCACCTAGCCAGCTGACATACTTACACGCATGAGTGGCTGTCGAATGCTTTCAGCTGCTGTTAACTGCTATATATTATGTACATGTATGTAGACTATGTAGATACTTGACGACGCCAAAAATTTATCATCGTCGCGTCGTCGCAATTTCCGTTTTTTTCCCAAAGCTTACACATTGGAGCCGGAGGTCTGCTTAGGTACTATACCTATTTGGTTGATATGCCGGCTTATCTTTTGTTTAGTACCGGCTTGCAGGTGAGGTACGCTTGGCCTCAAAAGATGTTGACCTGGAACCTTCTTTTCTCGCAGAAATCCCTACGGATACGCCCTCGTTGGTCCCCTTGGGTTTGGGAACCACGGTGCCCCCGTTTTACCCCCGGAAAAATGGGCGGTGAGCATCGCGCCGCTGCGCCGTGTTTGGCAGTAGCATGACAGGTGGCCATCTTGTCACCTCTCCCCCGCTTTTGGAGAACCAGCCCGCTGCTTGTCATTTCTCCACTGTGCCCTCTACTCGCCACTCCCACCTCGGGCGTAATCAGCCGCAGGCAGCAGCGTCTACCCTGCGAGTAGGAGCCAGTGATTTTTTTAAATAGGTCTTGGTCAGATTGTGGTTTTTGTTTTTGGTTGTGGAGGTCAGATTTGATGCCAGCTATCACAGTTAGACTGGAAAGCCGACCAGATCAGAGAATGATGATGAGGTCTTGGTCAGACAGGTCTGCCGTGTATTTGATTGCAATTGGTTAAGTTTAGTGAGATATGGTAAAAAAACACGAAAACACGCAAGCGGGCGGAGTTGCCAATTTTAAAATAAACTCATCGGTTTTACCTAAATAACTTTAAAAGCAAAAGAAAATATATACAGCGTAGTTTGACCTCCATCGGCCAAGTACTTCAAAATTGACACTATTACCACAGATCGGACAGTCGCAAGTACGAACAAATGCGCAGAGATGTGTGGGCTATAATAGAACTGTCACGGTACACCCAGCACTAAGTGGCGGAGTCAACAGCGTCGGTCACGACGTGGAACAACCAGTGTCCTACAATATGCTGTAAATACGATAGCATTGTGGAAAAACTAGAGATGTTTATTCGTATTTCGTATCGTTTTATAAAACTAATTCATCCCACACGCCCGTTGCTGTAACTCGTGTTCAGTATGGTCAAGAGCAGTAACAGTGACCCGTGAAACTTTGAACTAGTTATCCTAGAACTCGCTGCAAACTCCTCACCATCATCTTAGCTTATCTAGTGTGATATATCGCAACTAAGACCTTCATCTTGGGACCCGGATGCCATTTCTTACGACGTCAAATTATCGTCTTTTTGCGTCTTCCCCTACGCTACGCTACGGGTAGCGAAGTTTTACGGAAATTGGATAAGCTGGTAATATAATCAATCCACTCAATTCCTTACCCAAAAACTGTGTTGTTTGTTATCTTAGCAATATATCGAAAGTATGGGGGGTAGGTGCAACCGCGCCACGGTACACATCTTGCTGCGTAGTAAATCAAGTTTAAAAATATAAATAAGCGAATTAGTTACGTGGAATAGTGTGAAAGTGATAAAAAAAAAAAAGGGCCTACTAGAACCAACAGTGTAGTGGTGGACAGAAACATTCAACAAACAATCAAAATATGAATCAACCGAAGTGCCAAAAATAATCATCAGTGTTTACTTTGCTATTATTTGAAAACTCTTTCGCATACTCATAGACTTACTTCAAGTAATTCAGTGCTACAAAATCTGTATGCAGAAGCGAATGGAAACAAAAAATCACCTAAGCTAAATAAAAATAACCTAATAAAAATAGAAAAAGTTTTGAACTCAATGATTTGCAATTTTATTATCGCACGTACAGCGACATCTGTTGTGTAAGGTACGAACAACCATAAGTAGAAGTACCGATCGATACACTACACTGATAACGTAATAGTACAACCACAGCCGAATAGAGGGCGCAACTAGTATCTGTATCTAGTACAAAGTTTAAATTCTACTATTATAATGGAGGAAATTATGAATATATTACGTAATATACAAAAAGAACTGGATGAACAAAAATTAGAGATACGGCAAAGTGGCCAGAATGTAACCGAACAGGTAACATTGAATATCAATAATATTTTGGCAGAAAAATTTGATATTTGGGAAGAAAAGCATAAAAAACTAAAAGAAAGAGTGGACAGCCAAGAAAAAAGAATTTACTTTTTGGAAAAACAAGCCAGGCAAAGGAATATCGTTTTTTTCGGCATTGAGGAAAAGGAATCATCATACAATGATTTAGAAAAAAATATATTTACATTCATAAGTGAATATCTGTCCATCAACTTAGAGTGCAGAGACATACAGGAGGCTAAAAGAGTAGGAAAGAAAGGTGAAAAACCACGCCCAATTATTATAACGTTTGCTTCTCTAGGCCTAAAGATTAAAATTATGAAACAAAAAAGATTATTGAAAGACACTCAATTCTATATGAAAGAGGACTATCCACATCAAGTCTTACAAAAAAGGAAAGAATTACAAGAACAAGTTAAAAAAGAATATGAGAAAGGAAATAAAGCTATTATAAAATATGACAAACTTGTTATGTTACGACCAAACAATAAAAGAACACTTCCTACCTCACCGGTGGACAGGCCCAATCCACAAGGCGATAGTAATTCACAAGTAAATAAAAAGAATAAAACCCTTCAATCGCATTCATCATCGGTACGGAGATCAAATAGTGTCTCGGAAGGAGTTCTGAAACCAGGCATTCTGAATTACCTTGTTAACAAAAATGTCAACAACACTTTGCAACCACAAGATAACAGCAATAACAACAAGCACATATAGCAACCAACGCCCTACTCTCGCAAAAATATATTTAACAAAACAAAGTATACAAACAACAAAAATAATCTTCCAACCCGGCTGGTCACCGTGGAAGATCACGACCAAAACCCTCCAAAGATGCCGAACTCAACCTCGAAAACTTCAATAAAACACACAAAGCTAAACCGTCAACTAAAAATTATAACGTACAACGTCAAAACCCTGTCATCACACGACCGACTATTAGAACTAGAAGAATGTTTAAGTAAAATTAACTATGATATTATGGGAATTTCGGAAGTTAGACGACTAGGAAATAAAATAGAAGAACACAACACCTTTATACTGTGCTATATTGGATCTACACCCGGACAATATGGGGTGGGATTCATAATACACAAGTCGCTGAAAAACAATATAGAGAGCTTTATAGGAACCACAGAAAGAGTAGCAACTCTTAACATTAATATTGAAGGCAACAAGATATCAATAATACAAGTATACTCACCCACAGAAATAGCAAACGAACACGAAATTGACGAATTTTATAAGACCTTAGAAAAAGCATTTGAAACAGCACACACACACATAATTCTAATGGGAGACTTCAATGCAAAAGTTGGAGCCCCCAGAGAAAACGAATATCTGGTTATGAAACAATACGGAAACGGAGTAAGAAATGTTAGAGGTCAGAGACTTGTTGACTTCGCGCTAGAACACAAACTTACAATTATGAACACCTGTTTCAAGAAAAAACAAAACCGTAGATGGACTTGGCGATCACCAGGAGGTCAGTACAAGAACGAGATTGATTACATTCTTTCAAACCACCCAAAAATGTTCGAAAATATAGAAGTTTTGAACCTAAACTACGCATCAGATCACCGTCCTATAAGGGGTAAAATCAAGCTTACCACACAAAAGAAAAATAGAACCAATTTCACAAAAAACAAAAGAAGTCAACTCAAAACCGAAGAGGAAATAATAAAATACAAAGAAAACCTATCAAGCTTTCTATTGGAGCTACCAAGTCAACCCGACAGCCCAAAGAACAAACCAGTACAAACGTCCTACGACCAAATAAAAAAGGCCATCCAACAAAGTTTGATCCTAGCCAAATCAAATGTAGAAGATGATAAAAAACATAAAATATTACAAGAAAGCACGATAAAACTACTAAAAAGAAGACAAGAACTACAACAAACTAAAAATAAAACACGCTCATTGAAAAACGAACTCTCCGCACTGTACAAACTGGTTAATAAATATATCAAGAGAGACTATGCAAAATATAGACAAGAAACAATAGAGAAACATCTGCAGCTTTATGGCAGCTCAAAGAGAGCATACAAAGAACTCAGAACAAACAGATCTTGGATAGAGGGACTGAAAAACCTAAATAAAGACTTATACAACCGAACAGATATTGTCAGTACAGCAACTGAATTCTACAAGAAACTCTATAGAGACGAAACACGTATAATCACAAATGAAACTGAAAAAGAGACTGCAGTCTATCATTCCATACAACCAATCCACGAAACCGAAGTAATAAACTCCATAAAGAAACTGAAATTCGAAAAAAGTCCTGGATCTGACAACGTCACAAACGAATCACTAAAATATGCTCATCAAATTTTGGCAAAACCACTGACCGAACTGTTTAACTCAATACTTCAAAGTTCTGAAACGCCCATAGAGTGGTCTGAAGCAGATATCATACTTATATATAAAAAAGGCGACCCAAAAAATATCAGTAACTACAGGCCAATTAGTTTGTTACCGAACATATACAAACTTTTCTCATCGATTATAAATAATAGACTGAGCATGATAATAGAGGCAAACCAACCCATAGAACAAGCAGGCTTCAGAAAGGGGTACTCTACTATCGACCACATCCATACTATCGAGTTAATTATAGAGAAATACCAAGAGTTTCAGAGACCTCTTTACATAACTTTTATTGACTATCAAAAAGCGTTCGATTCGGTCACACACATAAGTATATGGGAAAGCTTGAAAGAACAAGAGGTGCCAGATAGTTACATAAATGTGATTAAAAGTATTTACAATAACAATAAAGGAAGAATAAAGCTAGAAACCTTAGGCCCCGCCTTCCATATAGAAAGAGGGGTAAGACAAGGGGACCCGCTCTCACCCACTATTTTCATTGCCATTCTCGAAAACACCATAAACAAGCAGGATTGGAGCAAAACGGGACTCTATATTAAAGGTGCCTACTTAAGTCATCTGAGGTTCGCCGACGACCTGGTACTTCTGTCAGAGACAGCCAACGAGATGCAATCCATGATAGAATCCCTACAACAAGCGAGTGAGAAAGTCGGATTGGAAATGAATCTAACGAAGACAAAGATAATGACTAATACACGAATAAGACCAGTAACTATCAATGGAAACCCTTTAGAATATGTAGAAAATTATATTTACCTAGGAAAAAGAATAAGTTTCGAGAAAAACAACAACATTTTAGAAATAGAAAGAAGGGTTCAACAAACCTGGAATAAATATTGGAGCCTGAAAGAAATATTTAAAAGTAACTTACCAGTAACTCTCAAAGCTAAAGTAATGAACTCATGTCTTCTACCAAGCTTAACTTACGGAAGCCAGACCTGGAATTTTACTACACAAGCTAAGAATAAAATCAACACATGTCAAAGAGGTTTAGAGCGAAGCATGTTGAATATAAAGAAAATGGACAAAATAAGACACACAAAGATAAGAGGCATCACTAAAGTTATAAACGCTTTAACCTTTGCTCGTAAACTAAAATGGCAATGGGCTGGCCATGTAGCGAGAATGTCTGACGGAAGGTGGACTACAAGGGTAACCCAGTGGAAAGGTCCACCAGGCAAGAGGAGGATGGGAAAACCCTTAGCCCGCTGGGAAGATGAAATAAAAAGATCAGCTGGCATAGACTGGTACTCCACAGCTCGAGACCGACAAAAATGGGCATCTTTGGAGGAGGCCTTTACCCAAACCGGGGTTCCTGTTAATTTATAAATACTTTTTTTAAAAACATAAACTTATACTACTAATATAATCTAAGCTAACTTACTAACACCAACAAACTGTATAAAACTGGAAATAAATAGGCTTATTATTATTATTATTATATTGTCTGTTTTCGTGTTGCTGAATTGTTGACTGTAATCTGTTCCGATTGTTATCGCTAAAATATGCGCAACCCCTATGAGACAACAATTTTCACTAAGTTGATGACTCCACCCTCAGTCAACGAGGCTGACGTCACTTTCTGCTTTTAACAATAATTTGCAAGGTAACTCCAGACACCACTTAATTACTTAAGAACTTAGCTAATTAGATTGTTGTGTACCTACATACCTCGGTGTGAACTTTGAGGCGAACGTCTAAGTATATTTTATAAAGATGGCGTCAACTAAGAATCAATATTTATAATGGACAACTCAATTAATAAGTTATTAAACCAACAATTATGAGAAGTGAGACTCGTGGACGGCTGCAATTTTCACACACTTATAACCCACACCTAGCAACGCGTTAATTGGTAGAGTGATTGCATGCTGAAAAGGATAGAATCTATGACGGATGAACAGGATGAAATAACAATATTTATCTATATTAGTACTATCTGGTAATCAATGAACTTGAATTCTGTCTCTGTTCACCAAGATATTTAGGGTTCAAGTCAACCTCACCTGCAAGTTGATACACCTTCTAATTGATATTATTAATTCTAGCAAGAATAGGTATATCCTCTTCAAAGCACAAAAAGCTACATACAAACTTACTAACTCAAACAAATGATGAACGAGGTTTGTAACATGACACGTGTCATGTCTGCACTCACGAACTCAGAAACCATACCACATGACAATGTAAATAAACCACGAACTCGTGTGTGCAGTGGTGCATTAACCTAATTCTTTCAGTTTACAGCTGTTTGACAACTGGCTCATATTAACCTTCCTGTAAACTCGTCAAATAGTGTAACATACATACCCACGCATGGTCTGTGAGACCGAAATAGAGATAGCCATCTATTCTCACTTTACCCAGAGTGCTATTACTGTCCGCGAGTCCCGAACAAGGAATTTTGAACTGTTTATCGAGAATTGTAGCAATTATATTGATAACCGTATCAAAATAAAAAAGGAAGATGATATGCTTGCGTAGCACTAATTGCGTAACGCGTAGAACTATGCAGTTGCTAATAAGCGAAAAATGTAAAGCGTTTTCCATTATAATAAAACAAGACAAACTTATAATCGTAGGTAATATATCAGATTCCAAAACGCTCTTCGCACTCCATGTGCGTGCGTGGAAATAGTGGTGACGGTTTTTCTCTCACGAGCATACATGATACACAGGCAATATGGCTTACGTAGTTCACCGGTTCACGATTCAAACCCGAAACCTTACCTTAGCTCCGGTTATGTAAATTAAGAGGAAGTTTTCGCAAAACAAAAAAGGGAAAAGTACTTATATCATTGGTCTGACAGACCCATGCTCGGGTATAGGAAGGTTATGTATTTGGTACTTACACAATGTGTGTCTTCTCCTTGAGAGTTAGGTCTTAATTTCATATACGTTCAAAAACATCACTTTCTGTTTACACAACATTTTACGTCGTCGTTGCAAAATAAACGAGTCATTTTCGTGTGCTCCAAATATGCTGTTCTCAGTGGTTCTCAGAAAATCTTTTAGGAATTTTCTACTGCAGTCTCTTTAATTGTGTGTGTAGTTATAGAAACGATTCTGAACACAAAAAAAAAATTGGAATTATTGTCTGTTTGTCGGTTTACCTTTTGTCTGATTATTTTATATTATATGTGTACAAATTGTGCACGCCAGGTCTGAAAGGATTAACCCTTTCAGACCTGGCGTACACAATTTAGTTTTGCTATAACCACTAATTAATATAATAGGTTAAGATCCGGTGTAAGAAATACCTATATACTCCTAAAATATCACAATGACATGTGTAAAACAAACAAAAGAAATTGCTTAGCAAAATTTGTGAATCATAAGTACATTCCAATCTCATTAATCACTTTTAAAAAGATGCGTCAAAACCAGAGCTAACTTTATAAATTTTTTATCAGGTGTAAAGCAACGATCATAAAACATAAGTTCTATAATAAAATCGCTCGATGATTCCGATTATCTCGGTGTAATTGACATTCCAGAAAGACAATCGATTATTGATAAACACTTGGAAACCACTTATAATACGATAATAATGAATATGCAATGGAAAATTATTACATTTATGATTGTGTTTGTGTGATTGTAACTAGCAAACAAGCACATGGCCCAGTTGATGGTAAGTAGTAGGTTATATGTACTAAGTACGATTGTGATGGAATATGTCCAATCAATGTTTTACCTATGATAATTTAGTAGTAGGTCTCTTGAGGATGTAAGAAGACCCCGCAAAATCTTTGGACCTGTAAGTCAGTACAACTGCTGACTGACGGATGAGGTTCTGATTCTGACACAGGCTTTCCTTTCGAGGTTTGGGGAAGTCAGACGGCAGTTTGCCCCTATGGTAGCTAATAGAAGCCTAAATCAAAAGCAACAGTAAGAGAGCGTACCCTTTTTTTCCGCGCGGAAATCCTCATGAATACCCACCCCGCGGCCAGCGGGGCAGGTTATGTCGGACTCTTACCGATTTCGCACGCCGTCTAGGGTTTTCTGACGCCAGGGTGTAAGGTGGCCCATAGAGCATTTCGATCTTGACTTTTCCCGGCTTGACCCGGGCCATCTCCGGTTTCCGAGATGGCCCCCTCGGGTGGTAAGAGTGTGCCCTGGGTTTCAATGTGTAAGCTTTAGATGTACCTAACCTGTAACCTGGACTAAGGCTGTAATGATGATGAAGAAGATTCATGACTCAGTATCCAACTTGGACTTGGGATGGAAACGACAAAAAATAAAAAATCACATAAAAAACAGTAAGTAGGTTGTTGTGGCGGGTACCAGTCCATATGTTTATTTGTCAAACTTGGGGGGTACTTGTTAGCGACCGGTAAGTGGGTATGTTGCTGATCTTAAAATTAACGGCTGTGAGTTTGCGAGCGGCGCGAGTCAGCTGATTTGCGAGCGACACGGCAGTCAAATTTTGAGCTCCTTTCGAGATAGACGCCTCCAGCGGCTCACCGCTTTGAAACACAACTTAGTGTTTTCGCCCCGGGTCTACTGCGGATCCCGGACACCGCATACGAAACGACATCGGCTGGTGGCCACCAGCAGCAGCAGCAGCAGAACCAGAACAGCAGCAGAACACCAGCGCTGGGTGAGTGATATACTCATTTTTACTGTGTGGCTGCATGGCCCCTCTGGTTGTCGGCATAGACAATTGGACTGAACCCGAACTCCACGGTAGGTCGTAACCTGTTCTCAACCCGCTTTGGAAGACACGGCTATTTACACGCCTGCCACTCCATTTTATGGTCCTTACGAGCCTGATAGGTTTCAGTATTATTTTAATAATAGGCAATTTTAGTAGTTAAAATTTCCTACCCGCTTTAATTAATTTAGTGCCGTTTCATACTTACGTAAGTCTTGGTAAGTGTGAGCGCCATACCGCATTTATTTAAATCGTTTCATATTGCTTGAGTTGTTTGTTAAATACATACACTTTACAATGTCTATCGAAAAGTCTCGAATAAATATAACGCAGCTAACTGCTAAAAAAGAGGCTATCTTCGAACGAATGAATCGTTTGTATAATTCTTGTAAAAATATTTCGAATTACGATTCGCGTTCGAACGAATCTTTCTTGGCGCAATCTGAGTCAATTACTGAACTGTACGGAAAATTTGAGGAAATAATCGATAAAATTAATCAAATAAATTTTGAAGTGGACGGTACCCCACCAGATTATTCATGTTTGAGTTCGATTGAGGATTTATACTCGAGTATCAAATATAAACGCAATCTCATACTTTCTAAATCTAATTTTGAATCAGGCACAGTTGCTCCGGAAAAAGTCAACATTATGTTACCGCCTATTAAGTTGCGTACTTTTGACGGAAATACCGAGAATTGGCCGATGTTTTATGAGATATTTCGAACAAACGTACATCTTAATACCGGTCTCACGGATGCACAGCGCGTGCAGTATTTAATTAGTAATCTGACTCACGGTGCATCAAATATAACCGCAGGTATTATTCCATCAGGAGATACCTATAAAATTATCTGGGACAGTCTGATAAAAAAATATCAAGACACCCGCAGTTTAGGTGAACATTACCTAAACAATATTTTTAATACTAAATGTTGCACTGTTAATGCCGCTGGTTTAAGTGCTTATATCGAAAAATATTCCGCGTCTGTCGCTGCATTGAAACAATTAGGCATACCCGACCTATTAGATTTCGTTCTGTTGTATTGTGGGTTGAAACCACTCGACTCACAAATAATTCAACAGTTCGAGAACAGCGTCAGTGGGAAAGAATTCCCTTCCAGTGTCGAATTAATCTCATTTATACAGGAATATATTAAAGTACTTGAGAGGTCACAAAATAAAAATTCTAAGGTCGAGCCGCGTGCGAGGGCTAGTGCGTCTAACAGTCGTGGCGCACAGAGCACGTCGAAAGCGTTCGTCGTTAGTAAAAAACCGGTTTCCGAGTCCAGCTGTATATTATGCGATAATATAGAACATAGGTTGTTCAATTGTGCTAAGTTTAAAAATTTTGATTCACCGCGGGCCCGGTTCGAGTTTGTTAAGTCGAATCGTGGCTGTATAAACTGTTTGAGCTTAACACATTCGATATATAAGTGCAAGTCGCGTAATGTTTGCAATGTTTGTGGCAAACAACATCATTCGTTGTTACATTTTTCGAGTGAAAATAATATCCCGACTAATAATCAGTCTGTGACCGCGCTGGCGACGCAGCCGGTTCGAACTCCGGCCGTTGAGAGCGACAGCGCGCAGGCTGGGTACTTGACTACACCTGCTTTGTCGCTAAGCGAGACGCATTCGGTTTCGCTCACAGCGGGCGCTAAGTCGAACACTACGATTTTATTATCAACTGCGCAAGTTTATGCGCATTGCAAGGGCCAAGATAGAAGGTTGATTAGGTGTTTGATAGACAGCGGCTCACAAAATAATTTAATTACCGTGGATTGTTGTAAACGTTTGAACATACCGGTTGTTAAGTTGTGCAATTCGTCGCTGCAAGGTGTAGGCAATACCTCGCGACCCGTACATGGGTTTATTAATTTTACAATCGAATCGCGCATTAATCCTAATAATAAATATTATATTCATGCGTTGGTGGTTGACTGCATTACAGACAGACTACCCTCCAATTATATAAAAATAAATGATGATTTTTCATACTTGAATAATTTACCGCTTGCCGATTTAAGCTGGAATGTACCTGGTGAAATCGATTTAGTTCTTGGTGTACAACTATTTCCGTATATTTATTTGGGAAATAGGGTCGATTCGGGTAATCGCGCACCACCCGCAATACTTACTAGTTTCGGTTATGTACTCATGGGAGACATTGTATGTCGTAATGATACGAAACCTACCTTTTCTTCATTTACCGCGATTACGAATATTGACATTGAGTCAAATTTACAAAGATTTTTTGAGCTAGAGGAAATTCCGACTCAGCGATTTATTGGTCCGGAAGAGTTAGAATGCGAAAATAGTTTTAATTCCTCAGTTTTATTTAGAGACGGTAGGTATTTTATTGATTTACCTTTCTCGCGAAGCCCTTCGGAGTTGGGTAATTCTCGCGGAGTGGCTCATAGGCGCCTGCTTGCACTCGAGCGAAAATTCGCACAATCACCTACCCTACGCGAGAATTATAATAAAACCATCGCCGAGTATATAGCTCAGGGTTATTTGTCGGAGGTACCCGACTCTGAAATAATAGAGGAAGGCTACTACATACCGCATCACGCCGTTATTAGACCGGACAAGGACACCATTCGGGTGGTTTTGGACGCTAGTGCCAAAACTCACTCAGGGTTGTCACTCAACGATGTCCTGCATGTCGGACCTAATTTACAGGCTGATTTGTTTTTATTACTACTTGATTTTCGCACCTTTCCTGTAGCTATGACCGCAGACATTAAACAAATGTTTTTGAGAGTCGGGGTAAATGAGCACCATCGTAAATATTTAAGAATTTTATTTCGTTTTAATAACAGTGAAAACATACGTACTTTTCATTTTAATCATTTACCGTTCGGGTTAAAACCTAGTCCGTACTTAGCTATGCGCACATTGCGTAGCTTAGCGTGTGAGCATAGTGACCGCTTTCCTGAGGCTTCTAAATTAGTTGAAACTCAGTTTTATATGGATGATTATGTTTATTCAGTGCCCGATGAACCATTGGCAGTTGACTTATCTCGCCAATTAATTGATTTACTTAAGATAGGTTCATTTGATCTGATAAAATGGGCAAGTAATAAGCCCGCTGTATTAGAGACACTTCCGGAATCTCATCGCTCGCCGGTATGTTTCTCTCCGGTAGATAAAAATTCAAATAATTTTAAAATCCTTGGCTTATCCTGGGAACCCGCTGACGATCAGTTTTCTTTGACTACCGCCATTGTTGAAAATAAATGCACTAAACGCACTATTTTATCATTGGTGGCCCGCTTGTTTGACGTGCTGGGTCTTGTGGCTCCGGTCGTTTTGTACGCTAAAATCCTCATCAAGGAACTCTGGTTGGCTAAGATAGATTGGGATGAGATTCCTCCGGAACATATAGTCAATAGGTTCTCGGCTTTTACACGTGATTTTTCTGCACTCTCTTCTTTAAAAATACCGCGACATATTGGGGTTTATAGGGAGTCTGTGGTAAATATTGTAGCATTTTGCGACGCCAGCTTTAGTGGTTATGGTTGTTGTATATACCTACACATAACCGACCCTGAAGGGAATATCACGGTCCGGCTCCTATGTGCTAAATCTAAGGTTTCCCCCGCTAAGATTACGACGCTGGCTCGTTTGGAGCTTGTCGCCGCTTTGCTTCTTTCCAAGCTTGTTCGCGTGGTCAAAGATAAGCTTTCCGCTCGCGTACCTATTCAGGGTATTTACGCTTTTTCAGATTCCACTATAGCTCTTTCATGGATCCATTCATCTCCGCATAGATGGTCTGTTTTCGTGAGCAATCGTATTGCTAAAATACAGGAAAATTTACCCGCGGCTTGTTTTAATCACGTGTCTGGAAAGACAAATCCTAGTGATTGTCTATCACGCGGCATGCTGCCGTCGGATTTGATCGCACATGCGCTATGGTGGGACGGGCCTACCTGGCTTCATTTACCTATAAGTGAATGGCCTTTGAAATTCACACCGACCGAATTTAATACTTTACCGGAGTTGAAAGCGAAGGCGTTCCTGGCTGAGGCTTCAAAGACTGAACCGCATGCCTTGGAGTCCATAGCTAACCGCGTCAGTTC
This sequence comes from Lithosia quadra, assembly GCA_963576445.1. Taxonomy (NCBI): domain Eukaryota; kingdom Metazoa; phylum Arthropoda; class Insecta; order Lepidoptera; family Erebidae; genus Lithosia; species Lithosia quadra. The sequence goes on from OY754883.1 coordinate 1,961,123, forward strand.
GTGGAATAAGATACTACGTATATTTATGTGGATTCTTAAATTCACGAACAGACTACCCGGTCGGGACGCTGTTGAGAATATCTACGCCGCTGAAAGGTTTATTGTTCGCGTTGTTCAAAATATTCACTTTTCCAACGAAATTAATCTGCTTAAAGCCGGTGAACTCCCGTCTAAAAAGTTGCGCGGTCTGTCGGTTTTTGTTGACGACTGCGGTGTCTTGCGCGTTGGGGGCAGACTTTCTAAGTCTGACTTACCATACGAAGCCAAACATCCCGCACTACTACCTAAACATGACCGGATAGTTGATTTAATAATTGATCACTATCATAAGGCTTACTGTCATACGGGTCCCGGACTATTAATGTCAATTATTAGGCAGCGGTTTTGGATATTGGATGGTAGGACAGTTATTCGTTCTCGCTGCCGCAAATGCAATACATGTTTTCATTTAAAACCTATACATCCAACACCCAAAATGGCTGATCTACCTGGGTATCGTATCTGCGATGCTAAGGCCTTTGTGCATACTGGGGTGGATCTAGCTGGTCCTATTGCTTATATACCTACTCGTCGTAGAGGTCAACGCTCGCAGAAGGTATATATATGTTTATTTATATGCTTGGTCACTAAGGCCATACATATCGAACTTGTTTCGGATCTTACATCCGAGGCTTTTCTTTCCGCCTTTAAAAGGTTTATTGCTCGCCGCGGTCCAGTGTCCGTTATGTACTCGGACAATGGTACTAATTTTATAGGTGCGAAGGCACAGCTTAATGAAATATATTCATTTTTATTAGATTCGAATGTCCAATCCGACATCAAACAAGAACTTCTCAAAACTCGCATTAAGTGGACTACGATCCCACCGCGCGCTCCGCACTTCGGAGGTCTTTGGGAGGCAAATATTAAAAGCGTAAAGACTCACTTATTCCGAGTCATAGGGAAACAACTTCTCACGTATGAGGAACTCTTAACAGTTTTAGTACAAATAGAGTGTCTTCTAAATTCTCGACCTCTTAGCGTTTTGTCTGCGGACCCTCACCCCGAGGTGCTCACACCGGCGCATTTTTTAATGGCTAGCCCGTTAACGTACTTGCCTTCTTCTGAACTAACGGAGGAAGGCAAAAATCTAACAAATCGTAAGAAACTTCTTGATCAACTTGTATTATCCTACTGGAAAAAGTGGCGAGTTGAATACCTAAACACGTTACAAACTCGTCAGAAATGGTGCACGCCTGATCGTCCGATAGAGATCGGTGTTATTGTACTTTTGGGTCAAGATAATGTACCACCTTTGTCGTGGCCATTGGGTATTGTAACCGAAGTTTTTCCGGGCTCGGATGGCGTAGTTAGAGTAGCTTCTATTAAAACCGCGTCAGGACTATATAAACGTCCTGTAACTAAGCTGTATCCTTTGCCAACGCAATAAATTCTTAATTTCACTATATTTAATTACACCCGCAACTTAGCCTAGTATTTAGTTATAAGTTTAATAATTAACAATCAACAGTCGAATTCAATTTGAATATCTGTTTGTTTTGTTTATACCGCTGTTGTGTGCTGTTGCATCCGCTGTAACAGTTCATTAATGTACTCAGACCGTTTTATAATTTTATTTACTTAACTTAACTTAACCGCTCAGATTATCGTCACCCAATTACTTAGCTCTCCTCTTTACTTATTGCTCTGGACCTCGTCAAGGCGGGGAGCGTGTTGTGGCGGGTACCAGTCCATATGTTTATTTGTCAAACTTGGGGGGTACTTGTTAGCGACCGGTAAGTGGGTATGTTGCTGATCTTAAAATTAACGGCTGTGAGTTTGCGAGCGGCGCGAGTCAGCTGATTTGCGAGCGACACGGCAGTCAAATTTGGAGCTCCTTTCGAGATAGACGCCTCCAGCGGCTCACCGCTTTGAAACACAACTTAGTGTTTTCGCCCCGGGTCTACTGCGGATCCCGGACACCGCATACGAAACGACATCGGCTGGTGGCCACCAGCAGCAGCAGCAGCAGAACCAGAACAGCAGCAGAACACCAGCGCTGGGTGAGTGATATACTCATTTTTACTGTGTGGCTGCATGGCCCCTCTGGTTGTCGGCATAGACAATTGGACTGAACCCGAACTCCACGGTAGGTCGTAACCTGTTCTCAACCCGCTTTGGAAGACACGGCTATTTACACGCCTGCCACTCCATTTAGTTATCCTTCTTTTTTGGAGTCGATTAAATATGCTACAGATGGACTAAAAGTAGACATTTGGTAAGTAATTACATTACACTGGCGCCATGGACGTAGGTATGGGTAGGCAGAGCCAGAGAGCTCGGGCTTATAATGACGAAGTCTTATATTTGCACAACTCATTTGCGGAAGGCTGAATTACCGAATTGAGCTTCTCATAGGGCTACCAAAAAAGGTTTTCTTGGTTTATATTTTTTATCGGAAATCGTGGGTTCAATTGCTGTTTAGTGCAAATATTACTACAATTCTACAGTACGGGTGGACCTGCCTGTCAACCTAGCAGAAACAGGCAAAAAAGGCAGCGCGTGAAGGACCCCTCCCCCATTTTTCTGGGGGCAAGACGTGGACACCGGGGTCATCTCGAAGCCGGAGTTGGCAGCCGGGAAGCGCGGGCTTACGAAATGTATTTGGGTCATCTTATACCTACCTCGGTGTTTGAAGACCCGAGACGGCATGCGGTTTTACTTGGCATAGAGACATTATAAAATAAAAATAAAAGATTCGTTCTCCTAACTGCCAGCCCTAATAAATATAAATGTATACCTGATTATACATATATGACACGCCCAAATGTGTGGGTGGATGGGGTGGATACTGAAACTGAGATCGAGTTCTTTGTATTTTCAATTATCTATGGTACCTAACTTTTTCTTAACTAGACTATTTATTGGAAACCGATATGAGGTTATAGGCATAGCATAGACTTAGGAAAAGTACATATAAGTATATTTTTAACTATAAATAAAATATTTCACGACATTCTACACAGCGTTCTCTAGACCCAAAGTAAGTATTACCACCGATTACCTAATAGTTCGTGTATTACTTATAATTTAAGAAGCTTGTGTTGAGAATGCGGCAAAACGTAGTTTTTTTTGTAAATAGATACATATTTGTTATACATAAAAACACCCAGACCAATGCAATACACATATTCATGCATACAAATTGCACTGAGCGGGAATCGAACCTGTGCCCGCTGTCGTAGCAGTCGAATGCAACACCGCTACGCTACATTTTACTAACTTATTTTCTGTAGCTCAAAGCTAGAAAAACAAAATATAATACGCAAAAATCTCTTTATTCTTTAAATATTTATGTTTAATATTATTCTAGTGTCTGTTTGTAGCCTCATCTCAAAAAATATCGGACAGTTAAACCCGTTTTATGTAGTTTTTTAAAAGCATTCAGTGCGATACTAAACTGAAATAAATATGTTGATCTGTTCGCATATGCTTTAAAATTTGCTGCAGTACATCCACAGTCACGTGCCATATGTATTAGGTAATATTATTATGTAATACATATAAGCTGACTGCATGACGTATTTTAGTCTTGGTCTATTAATGGAATACCTACATTTACGACCAGGACTACTTAAACTTATGAGCATAAAGTCACATGAATCTAAGTAGCATACTGTATATTAATTAAATACAATGAATATGTATTCATTACGTCATAACAAACCGTAAAACATCATAAACGTTGTACCTACTTAATTATATAGGTACATAATAACCGTATAAAGACCGGCCATAAAGGTAAGTACTGATCGATGTCGTGTCGTGGGGTGTAATGTAACATTCTCAACGAGTAGGTAAGTATGATGTCGTCTGATGTCGTTATGCCGTGTGGTCAAATATGTGTAAGCATACGTAAGCCACTCTATCTGTTTACCTAGAATAGAATAGAAATAGAAATACTAGTTGTATACATTTAAGTCCTTGTGGACTCAAAATACACTACTAGACTGGGTAAATAAAAATTTGATACCGCGAAAGACAATACGAATGGACCACAAACAATGCGTATTCTTTTATTGCTGTCATAATTATATGACATTACAAAAAAGTGCACTATGTCCATTTCAAAATCGAAATTAATTACCAAAATTGACGAATCGTGACCAATGTTCGCTTTGTAACGTGTTCCATTACGCCTCTTAACGATGCTGGTAAGCACCCACCCTTACACGTAATGTACGAAGTGACGACGTAAAATCCTGGGCAGTTAGCCGCCCCCTGGCCTTTACCAAATTTGTTTTTCTACCTCATTAGTTCTTATTATAATAAACTGTCAATGAAGATAATGACCACGGACATCCATTTAGACAGGCATAATTACATAATTAAGAAAATGGATGTCTGTGGTCATTCTATAGACATCCATTTTCATAAGCTGTGCCTTCTACATGTTTGCATTATGGTTTGCGTTGTTGCAAAAACGATTTGTTTTTTTCTTTGCGATGGAACAGTGGGCTTAGGACATTAAAAAAATGAGAAATCTATAAAAACCCTGGCTACGGAAGTTATATTTACTATTCTAGCGTCCGTTTTTCTAATATAAGCAGTGAATAGAATAAAAAAAATTGAGATGCAAACACTCGTAGTTTACGATTAAGAAACAGATGTTAATAATATATCTTTCTATACGAATGTATAATTTCCGTTCGTTCGCATAAACAATCAGTTGCATTATTTTTACTTGTGTTCGCCTACTGACCAAAATTTTTCCATATTCATTATTGAAAACAGGAACACATTGAGGAAAACAGAAATAATAAGTTAGGTTGAGGAAAAAACCAAAAAATTCCCTTTTTTTTATTGATCACTGAATTCCTAGGCTGGGTAACGTAACGCAACGTAAGTGGGTTAAGTTTCCTAAGAAACAGAATGATTAATTAAAAATGTTTCGTTTTCTTAATTTTAAAGACCTGAATTTATATTTATCAGTGCATAAACTTAGTTTTCACCAGTTTTCACGAATAACATAATTAATGACTTAGTACAGAGGTTACCAACAAGTAGGTAAGTAGGTAGGCACACGGTCTACTCGCAGGTTTGATTTCTCCTTGTTTTCTAAGGTCCTGACTTATATTATTGGTTTATAGTATCCATGAAATAATTTCTTATTTATTCTACAAACACTACGCGATAAAACATAATATCTTAATACATATAAATCTCGTGTCACAATGTTTGTCCTCAATGGACTCCTAAACCACTTAACCGATTATAATAAAATTCGCACACCATGTGCAGTTCGATCCAACTTGAGAGATAGGATAGTTTTTGAAACGGATTTCGACATCCACGCGGGCGGAGCCGCGGGCAACAGCTAGTTATATGATAAGTCTACGACGCGGTCTATAGGCCTCGTGATAGGCCTATAAGTATACAAATCCCATACTACTGATTATAGTAGTCGAGAAAATGTTTATCTATGGTTGTTTAATAGTGATATTGTGTATCTGTGCTACAACACGTTCTATTTTCGAATTACTATATCTGATAAAAGAATTTAACAGCTTTCTACTATCAAAAGCAGCTGACGATGACGTTGTTATGAAAATTTCCTTACCGCAGTATGAACTACTTATTTGCTTTGTTTATACGTATACAAGCTGAAATTAAGCCTTTGTGAGAAACTGCGGATTGTATTAATGTAGTAATGAGAGTATATTTCGTAAATAAACCGGCTAAACCCCGTAGCACACGCTAGACATTGGTAACTAGATTAATTTGTATCCTACCCAAATCCAAAATGACCAATAATCTCATGTAGGATGTAGGTATAGCTTGTCTATAAAGTCGTGAAATTAAATGAGGGCGCTGCTAAACTTCATGTAGCAACCCTATATAGTGCGACTAAAAGGATCTTGATACTAGAAGTTCGTTTCTAGTAAAATGAGTTAATAAAATAAAACACATTATACAGTCATAATATTGTTTCTGTTTTATTTATTAAACCAGGTGCAGTATAAAGTTTTGACCCAGATCTAGAATAGATTTCATAATGAAGTATTTTATCTTTACTATTAAATAGATCTAGAATAAAGTTATTGAACCAGATCCAGAATAAAGTTAGTTCAAACTCAAACTTAATCATTTATTAAATTCAATCAGTTACAAAGAATAATCACTCCGGATTCCAAATATTATATATTGAAATGCGTTTCGTCGCCACTTTCAGCAGTACAGTCACCACTGTCACCACAAATATTAAAGTTATCCATTTCTTTCTTCGGCCGACCTTTCAGGTGTTTCCCAGGAGTTTCAAACTTTCCATAATTCTTAAAACCTTCGTTAACTATCCGCCAACTATACTCTGATTTTCCTGTAAAGAGTAAAAATAATAATTTAATAATTAATTACTGAATGGCAACAAGTTATTGACTTGAAGCAATTAATTCAAATAAAAAATTGGTACAGATTGAACGAGTTGTACCATCATATCAAAAATTTTAATCGCACTATAAAAATGACCTACTGACAGTTTTTAATCTAACCTAAAAATTTGCAATGTAAACATTGCCTTTTTTGCCTTCAAATCGTAAATTCAGACAGATTCAAAACAAATAATAACATGATTACATACCCATCAAAGATGCTGTTCGCTCATTAACGTCCTCCAAATCCCATAAAATTGTCCAGCTTAGTAATCCGTGATTCATTGCTGGAAAACTTTGAAAATCACTTCCCACGCACCACTCTGATTTCCTTTACTCATTTCTCAACCTTTTATGCGTAGTTTGGTCTCAATGTATTGCAGTTTAATGAAAACAATTAAAAATAAGAGAAGAAAACTATAGTTCGACGATACCATTGACAACTGACGTACTTATGTTTGGTGTTGCCACTCACATGTTTAATGTTAGTTCCTCAAACATTCTTTTCACGACTAAATAGACAAGCTATACAGTCACCATCGGTGTTAAATTAATACTCAATAGTCGGTAAAACTGTACATAAAATAATTATTAAAAATTGTAAACTGTTAAATTTGTCCTCTGCAGATAACAAAAATTAAACATCAATTTTAATTATTTGTTTTATTTCAATCTAGTGTTCAGCAACTTCTGAGGCCGACTGTACCACCTATCACCATTGTACTACTTTATGACCACATTGTAGGTTGTAGGTGCTACGAATGCGTCACGTCAAGTTTGGTGCTACGACGCCTACGTCACTATTCGTACTTTCAACGTTGTCACTAGAGGTGATTTGCAATTTAAAAAAAATACACAATTCACGCCTTAAAATAAAATTACATAATTATTAAGGCGTGAATAATACAGAAGTTTTTCCTGCAAGGCATAAAGAGACGAATGGTCGTGGAATTTACTTTGATTTATGTCTTAAAATTAAGTTAAGTTAATTACATCCTAATGCCTAAAAGACATAAGCCCAATGATATTATACTTACATGTCAAAAGAGGCATAAGCCTATGAAAACTGTAGTCAATTTCATCAAATTCCTGTTGTCATTTTATTGTTACATTAAAAAAGTAAAGGTTTATCGGCCATCCGATTATTTATTAGCCATAAACCGCGGAAAAAGCTGCTTATAAAATTGTAGCAAATTGTAATAATAACCTCATTTCTACAGCCGGCAAATAATTCACGTGGTAAGCCTTGCTAAACATTCAAATAGTTTGTATTCGAGTGAATATTATTATGTTGATGTCATAAATAAAACTTTTATTAGAATTATCCACCATGGAATCTGGAAACACGCCTAATAAACATATCACACACAACTTACTTTAAATACCCACCATAAATCGGATCTGCACCATAAAGTTTATAAATATTCATGAAAAAAGAAAATAAGTTGAAAATTGCTGATTTAAAAGATATAAAAAATTATTGATATTTAAGAATTTCAAATGCAGACCTTATCCTTTGGAGCCAGAAATCTGCTCTACTACTATTCTTTACTATTCTTTTCAATCATGCCTGTGTACACCCAGCCTTAGCACCAGGTGCCATTCCATTCTTGTTTATCAAATGTTATCAAGTTATCGTAGTTTGTTATCGACGATGATTAAGAAATCTAGGATCATTAACACATTATATACCTATTATTTACACTGTGACTCATTGCTATGCATACCTAACTGATTCTCCTCTGCAGGTGGCAACGCGTGAACTCCTTTAGAAATGTAGAGTTTGGGTCATTCTCAGCCGGCTCAAATAGGCGAGTCCGCGTCGAAAACCAATACTTAGAGATTACTTATCAATATGATTATTTTTTTTATAAAATGTACGGTCAAAAATAGTAGGGGGGGCCTGTGGTATTTTTTAGATAAATTACGTAGAAGTTAGTTTAAAAAAATTAAAACTGCGAAAATATTGACCTCGGTGTCGCGTCCGGTCCTGTCCTTGCAGCAAAAAATATTTTTTATCTTTTTTTCTCCAATAAAGGTGTTATATGTACATATATTCACAAACAACTTGATAACTATTTACTTAATTTATAACATTACTAAGCCATTATAGGCATTACTAGACAAGTTACAACTGGTTGTCTTTACGTCCGACGTTCAGAGTTGACTTCAGTGGCGCGCACCGATTCATTAATTACTCTGTACTCTAGCGACTGCGAGAATAGAGGTTCGAGTAGTGCAAACTATCAGTTACACCGCACCGGTGGTAAGGACAAGACGTCTGTATGTTATCGCCCCACTGTTTTATTAAGTTATGTAAGCATTTTCGGTGGCTTGGTATACACCTAAAACTGATTTCGGTGAATCCATTTTATCCTCAATTATTTGAACTAATAATGTAAAGCTATAATAAAAGTGTGTCTTTTATGTATTAGATTTCAATAAAAAACATAAGCATTCATAATACAGATTACTTTTAAAAATATATAGGATTTTGTTAAATATTTTGATTACAGTGCCCTTGATTCCGGTGTATTCGGTGGGTCTGGAAGTCAAAATGTATGACTGCCGCGTGGCTTTCAGTATCGCCACCAAGTCTATTTTAATAAAACGACTCTCCACTCGACTTTCCACTCCGCTGTTCACTCCACTCTCCACTCCACACTCCACTCCACTGTTCACTCCACTCTCCACCTCCACTCTACTTTCCAATCCTCTCTACCGACTCCACTCTACATTCCACTCTCCACTTCAATGTCCAATCCACTCCACTCCACTCTCTACACCACGCCCCACTCCCCACTCCACTCTCCACACCACTCCCCACTACGCTCCACTCTCCACTCCACTGGTTTCCACTCGTCTAGCCGAAACCTTTCGGATAAAAAGTACTAAACGGATTTTAGTACTTACGGTTTTCTTAGTCAGACTTAAAATTTGGAGATATGACCAATAAGTTTTTTTTAAATTTATTCATTGGTTTCACCTTACACCATCTTTACAGGGCTCACCTAAGGCGACAGTGTGGACATCATATCCCTATATGACAGTACTTTTAGTTGTAATAATCAATATTCACGCGGGCGGCGCTACGGGCGTCAGCTAGTAACTACTACTAACTATAGAATTGTAAATTACTTGGCCTGATACAACTACACATATCGTTGGAGACGACGATATGTGTAGATATAAAGATATAAAAGACTTGGTTATGTTGACCACAAAAAATATCTAAGTATTTTTTGGAATCCTTATCTGTTTGTTCGTGATGGACGCAAAAACTGCTGAACAAATTTTGATGTTGCCTTTTCATTAGCAAGGTCTTGGTTTTACATAAAATCTGCCGTATGTTTGATTGCATTTGGTTTAGTAGAACCGGGGAATTGACCAATAAACGATTACGAACCAATCGACTCCCACGGGCAGAGCCGCGGGTATTAGCTTGTATAAAAAGTAGCCTATACTAGTACTACTTAGTAGTACTAATCCAGACTATAATCTATCTCTGTACCAAATTTCAGCCATATCCATTCAGCCTTTTTTACATGAAAGACTAACAAACATACATCCAGATATCCCGACTGATAGACTCCGTGGGTCGAGTGATCGACTTCGTGAGCGGAGACGCGGGTATTAGCTTGTATAAAAAGTAGCCTATATGTTATTTCATACTTTAATCTATCTCGTTACCAAATTTCAGTCAGATCTATATCTCAGCCGTTTTTACGTGAAAGAGAAACAAATATATATCTAGAAATCCCGACGACCGACATAAGCCGTTTTTATGTGGCAGAGTAACAAACATACATCCAGACATACATTCTTACAAACTTTTGCGTTTATAATATCAAGTAGGAAGTAGAATAGGATAGGATTTTATATATTTGATTTCGGTGATAAAAATGTTGATTTCGGTGGACACTATTAAAAAAAAGTGAAATATCTTCATAACCATTCAGTCTATAAAGTTCCCTCAACTACTGAAATGTTTTAAATTAACACTAGATTTGATATTTCATGTAAGTAAAACCTTAATTGAAAGAAAAAAATTGGACACCGAAGTCAACCAAATAATGAGCCGCCTGAGAAAGACCCGTTTAGAGAGAGAAAGTTCAGAGACCTATTTACCTATCTCTTTTATTTTAAAGTCAACATTTTGTTATTAAAATTGAAAAAAAAAACTTACCTCTTTTTTGCACAAAAAACGACTCCAGAATGTAAAAAGTACTTTTCTCAAAACCATATTAAATCGGCCAAACAGCTGTGAATGAACCTCCTTATGAAGTCGGTTGAAAAGATTAAAGTATTGTTGCTAACCATTATCTATCTGTTATTAACCAGTTATAGCGGTTAGATCTAATACTCATTTTGCAACTAGGTACTTATCAATAGTCCTGATAGCGTTAGAATGCGATATAAATAATTGATATATCTTATCGGTATAATATAAGGGAGCCGCTGTTATCACTACTTTAATATGATTAACTTTCTATAAAAATGTTTAAAGTACCTAGTCCTATGAAAAGTTAGGGGCTGCAAAAATAAGAGAATGCAATAATATTTTTAAGTGTCAAGAGGGGGTTAGTGCTAAATAAAATTCAAGTTTATGGGGTCGCAACCCTAGTCCCGTGGCCGCCATCTTGAAGAAGTCTGTAAAATCATCGTACATGTTTTTATAGGATACAGGGTTTTCCTTTTGTAAATACATGGAAAACTTAAGAAGCTGCGCGCGTGGCTACGCCCGCTTGAATTTTTACACGCAACGGTACCTTATTTTTCTAAAATACCTTTGTTACGACTTATACTTAATATCCTATCTGTCTACTAGGGAAAGTCTCGTCAAAATTGGCCTATCCGTATTTTCCCTTATTAAAATGACAGAGAGATATAAGTACAGAAAGAAAGACAAATATTGTAAAAACTACTTTTCATTATAGGTAGGTACACTCGTGTAAGTGTGCACCGTACATACCTACACTCAAATGCATTAATTTAAAACCTGTTATTCTAATATTAGAAACATACACTTCAATGTTATTTATTTGTATTGATAAACTCTTATTTATAGTAAACACGTGTAAAAGCACATACGACACAAAAACAACATTATTATGACAATACGACGAGATGACTCTCCGCGGGCGGTAAATTGTACGAGATCGGATAAGCCTTGTTTTACACCTTTGTCTGATAGTCTGATAGCTAAACAATTGATAATGAAACAAAATTGCATTATCGCTCATTCAACGGAACAGTGACGCATCTACGTAAAATTGCAAATTTGTTTTTGATGTTGACGGTTTCCTTTGTGGGTGGTTTATCTAAGGAAATATTAGCCGGGCTATAAATACCGCTGAATGTAAGTGTGCAGGCGTCGTAATATCTCTCCCACTAATATTATAAACGCGAAAGTTTGTAAGAATTTTCCTTTATGCGGGGCGTGAATAAGCATTTGATGAGGCCATCAAGCTGAGAGCCACCATTGTGGCACTATCGGTGTTTGCAATGGTGACTCCCATTCCAGAGACTTTGCCTTCAGCTTACCATCAGGCGAGGTGAAGTCATGTTGACGTGACCGACATAAAAAAAAGAATGTAATTCTGGATGTCTGGACGCAAAAACGGCGAAATGGATCTGGCTGGAGATTGGTACAGAGATAGATTACCTATAGTCTGGAATAACATATCGGCTACTTTTTATCCCGGGAACTGGTTCCCGTGGGTCACGGTACCGGGAACAGAATTTTACACGAGTGGAGCCGCGGGCAACAGCTATTACTATTATAAAATTGTAAAGATTGTACATTGGAGATAGATATAAAAAATACTTGGGTTATGTTAAATGAACGATTCTGAATATAAAAATATTTTTCTTGGAATTCTTGTCTGTTTGTTCGCGGTGGACGCAAAAATTTTTGAACGGATATATTAATGTAGCTTTTTCTATTAAAGAGGTCTTGGTCAGACTTAAAATCTTTCGTTTTATGTCTGATAGATTGGTTAAGTAAAACCGGAGATATGACAAAAACGGATAACCGAGATCTCCTCATCCCCCTCAACCCACCCTCTCCAGGGTCGGTAGCGCGAATGTGACGTCCCTGGTGTTGCATACTTCCATAGGCCACGGTGACCGCTTCCCATCAGGTGGGCTGTGTGCTTGTCTGCCACCTGAGTTGTATAAAAAAGTTGTAAATAGAAATAAATTATAGTTCAATGCATGAATGTACAACTTGTATAAAAAGTCGGTCGGTATGGCGCTCTCGTTGAGATATTTTTACAATATTTATGGCCAACCGACCAATGTATCTAAATGTTTTGTGCTGGTTTTGTGGCACAACAAACTAATGTTCCTATCTGAAATAGTTCAGTTCATAGCCATAAAGATGTACCCCCCACGCTCCCTATTTGCCGGGAATAACATTAAATAATTATATTATTTTTATAACCACCAATAACACAAGTCTATTTAATTTTATTTTTATCATACACACACATCATGCAAATAATTTAAAACCTAAATGTTGGTACTTACCTACCTATGATTTTTATTTTAATAACATGTTTTTATTTGATTTCACCAGAGTGATAGAAACCGAGATCTAAATTGCTTATCTAACCAAAACTAAACTGCGTTGTAACGTTTTACGCAATGAATTCCATTGAATGAGGAGTGAGTAGTGATCCTACCGTGGAGGGCTTCAGGGTTCAGGTTGAGATCCATATCCTTTAAAAGAAAAGCCGAAAGTACCTAGTGCTATATTAATTGTTTATTGCCGAAATGTAGGTATAATACCTACTTAACATAAAAGATAAACTAGTTTCATTATTATCATATAATTAGTTTATTTGCAAATGCAGATGTAGATAAGGTTGTATAAATATACAGATCAGAGAATCTAACCTAACCTAGCGGCCGGCATGCAAATTTTCAAATAAGTAGGTACTTATAACTATAGGTACCTATCTGCCACAGAATAGATTGGTATTTACTTTAGTTATATTTAGCTTTAGTTAACGTTAGGTAAACAAGAAAACAAAAGGCGGCTGTGTAATCAGAAATTCGGCACTATTTGGAGTGATCCTACTATTAAAGGCGTGGCAGTAAATATCCAATCAATTATGTTCACTTGCAACGATCCGTGATTCATACAAGACTTAGTAGATTACACGCAGTCGATTTACGACGCAAAGATTTACTATTGGCACTCCACTGTAACACCCAATATACAAACACAAATGCAATTAATTCTTAGCTTACTCACTCTAAGAGCCCATGTACAATGTACAAGACACCGACGCGACGATGCGCGCTGCGACTGCAGCCGCAGCACCACCGGCGCCGCATCGCAACAACTGTGCAGGTCCTCTGGGCTTGATTTTAACAACGAACGTCATGTGTACGTATGCACGTGTGATATTCGTAGCTAATAATGGATTACAACAAGGGTCAGTTTTCTACCAAAATCAAGCGAATTCGGCAGTCGTGAGCTGGTGAGTGATAATTCTATCTATCTGTTAGTGCGTGTGTAGATATCCATTTATCGACGGTGGCTAGGTTTCTCTATCAACTTTTAATAATCTCCTGCTTACGAGTATACAAATCCGAATACATTATAATGAAGGAGAAATTCAGGAGAGGGCTCTAACTCCAAAGTGCTAGCATTGAATGCAACCCTGATTTTTACTCAGATGACTAACGATAACAACGCGCAACGTGCGGTATTTACACTATTTAAACTCGCTCGCGGAACCGAATCTCACAATATCGTTCCGTATCTTGAAGATGCTTGGCCAATACATACAAAATATTGCGCAGCATGTTGTAGAATATTAAACTGTAATAATTTGGGCGACGCGGTTTGTCCTCTAGTGTATTCTCGCCTTTAGAGTTTATAGTAAAGATTGTTATAAGCACGTTTATTCCGAAACACACTCGATATGTCCTACTAACCTAGCACAGCAGCTTTGTACAAACAAGGTACTTGACTGATGATGTGTGCACACCACGCAAGCGACAGAGCTGACGGATGGCTCTGAAGAGGCACCACATATTGGTACTAGGTATTTATCTTTAATATGGTTTGGTCATAAATATGTGTTTAGTTTTAATGACTTCTTGCTATAGAGCATAAAGGTCAGAACAGATTATTAATTTTTTATACCATTTAGGTGGCAGACAAGCACAAGGCCCACCTGATGGGAAGCGGATACCGTAGCCTATGGATTAGTGAAGTCAAACTGACATGTGAGGTCCATACCATCGCGAACCAAGCGGTGATTCCACAGAACATTAAAGGATTTTTCTTTGTTCTGTGGGTGATTCCTTTCTTTGTCATACGATAAAGAAGTGGAATACTTTATCCTCGCACGTGTTCCCTTTCTCTTATAGTCCCGGGTTCTTTATGCGGGGCGTGAAAAAGCATCTGTCGAGGCCGTCTGGATAGAGTTCACCATACTAGGGGCATCCCTTGGGAATGGTGACCACTACTTTTAGGATTGCACCTCAACTTACCATCAGCTTCTATAAAAAAATCCGTGCGATCGTGCCACTTGTCATGTCCACGTCCACAATGTATTAGGAGACGAGGTCATATCTAATGCTAATAAATTACCTACTAACTAACGCCGCCGTGACGCGAAGAGCGCATTGTCAAGCCTTATTGGAAGGACCCTCATTAAAATATTGACAATGGATCATATGTTATTAGATTATGACAATGTGGACATCTACTGTTTTTAAATCTATCAAAAAAGTATTGAGTTCTATTCTTGTAGACCGGTATTTGGCAGAACTAAAGTTTTGAACAAGGCTTAATACGCTAGGCCTTGATGGAGCTCATGGTTAAGTGGTAACCGAGTGAGCCAGCACAATGTGCTATATTAGCCAGGTCAGCCTTCGGATGCGTGGCCATTCTCCGTGGCTCGGTGAACACGTTAAGCCGACGATCCTGGGTGTTGTATGAACACCTATGGCATTCATTACGGGTAGTTAGACCCGATTTCTCACTCGCCCGATTTACTTTTGATTAAATTCAATGTGGGTTTCAAGACAGTGTAACTTCCCTGGGATGGACACCCAGTAGTGACACCCGGACTGTCATAACTGGGTGTGCATTAGGAGTTACAATAGCGGGAATGTGGGTGGGATTGGTACCGAAAAAAAACCTTGAATAAGTAATTTTTTTTTTATTTCGGTCACGTCGACATGACTTCACCTCGCCTGATGGTAAGCTGAGGCAAAGTCTCTAGAATGGGAGTCACCATTGCAAACACCGATAGTGCCATAATGGTGGCTCTCAGCTTGACGGCCTCATCAAATGCTTTTTCACGCCCCGCTTAAAGGACCCGGGGCTGTATGAGGAAGGAAACACGTAAAGTAATGACTCATGTGCCTGCTGTACAGTACCTAATTGCAATTGACTGTTGCCGTGAATTGCCTAAATTGGCCTAAATCTTCCAATCAATCATTCAATCATTAAACTGCCAATAAAGCTTATATGTTTTATGATTACGTTCATACATTATCTGTGTGGAAATAGAAATATCTGTGACGGTGAGATTGAAGCCGCCGCGGTCGGCACTATCATAGAGCCGACCGCGGCGGCTAATACATAGAGCGGCGGTATAAAACATAGAGCCTCTATGTATTATACCCAAGAACATTAGAAATTTCCTTGTACTTAGCTGGACGATTCATTTCGAACGAGCGGTTGTCTCCAGGATTTTTGAATCTCGGCCGGAGGTCATCTCTCTCGCACACTGCCTAAAATTGCCATGATACGTTAAAATTTCCCAATCCAAACCTGTCAAAGTCAAATTTACGCAAAGGCTGAGTTCTTCGGAGCTTCATTTTGATTCTAGTTGAGCTTTATGAAAATTCGCAGAACACCGTACATATCAATTATTATTAATTGAGTAATATTTATAGAAATTAATAAAAAAATTGACACATATTCGCTTCTTAGATTATGGGTGACAGCCATTTTAATAAAGAAGCAACACTGTTTACCAAAAATTCGTAAGGTGACCAACCATCCGTATTTTGCGGGATAGTCTCCTACTAGAAGCTCCTGCATTGCAATAAATACATAGAATAGTCCCACAAAACGTCAAATGCTTTCTGCACGTTTACAATTTCCATCATAATATATTACAATATTAACTGTAGAGAGGTCAATTCTATACATCCATACTAAATTATTATAAATGCGAAAGTAACTCGGTCTGTCTGTCTGTTACGCTTTCACGCCTGAACCGCTAAACTGATTTTGATGAAACTTGGTATAGGAGTAGATTAGACCTAGATAATGAACATAGGCTATGTTTGGTTGCGATAACCGACATCCACGTGGGTGGAGCCGCGGGCAACAGCTAGTTGAATATATTTAAAAAATAACTACATATTGGGAAATAATTAGTGATCGATACTAATGCAAAAAATGCAATCAGTATTTTTTTTGTCTTTCTGTCTGTCTATCTGTATGTGCACGCATGGATCAAAACTACTGGAGGGATTTTGATCAAACTTGATACGATTATAGTTCATACTTCTGGGCAACATATAGGCTACTTTTTATACAAGCTGATATACCCATGGCTTCACCCGCGCTTCGTTTTTAGGTCGCTTTTGGTCATATCTCCGGTTGTACTTAACCAATTGCAAGCAAACATACGATAAATTTTGAGTCTAAGTAAGACCTTTCTAATAAAAAAGCCGCATCAAAATTCGTTCAGTACTTTTTACGTCCATTGCTAGGAAGCTGGTCATAATAAGTATATAATTTCAACTTTGACGCTTATTATTTATTGCTTTCTAGACATAACCTATACCTACTCAAGTAGGTATTAAGTTATCGTTTCTAAAAACCACTACACTTTTTTATTTGTTCACGACTGTACATACTTAGACCACGGTAGTATAAACTTACTGTATACAGGTTGACTCAAAATATTATTATATATTTATTATTCTTCACATACAGACAGATAGAAAGACAAAAAATTTACTGTTTGCATTTTTTGCATTAGTATCGATCACCAATCATCCCCCAATAGTTATTTTGTAAATATATGCAATGAACAGAATTGACCTCTACAGTTTTATTATAAGTATAGATCATGTATTTGTCTTATTTTGTTCCTTAAATTTACGAAAGAAAGTATAATAATGGGACAGGGATTCACCTGACGATTTTTAAAATTCACATTATCTTTCAAGTCCGTATCGATTCATTCGTTTTAATCGACCTTTTTTAACAGGTCACCTCATTATGAATATAAAACTGACAAACGTCAAATGTTACCTATTAATGTGACGCTACTATAGGAAACACCCTTTTGTTGCTACTCTATCGCATTGGGTTTGCCTGTAATGACACCGTATGTATAAAATAAATAAATACATAATCCTTCATTTAATGTAAATAATTTATTTTGTTATTACATGCTTACATAAGTCTCAATTAATAAATAAATAAGTTACAAAATTACTGTTTTCATCTTTAATAGCTTTTAAATATATTATAGTAAAATAACCTTTTCAATGAATTTGGCCTCTCTTTATAGTATTAGTAAATATGGAAACGTAGACTATACCATTTATTTTCATGAGCATAGACGTAAACTACATCATATATCCCAACCTTGCAATTAAACATGGTCACCGCAAAGAAAGGTACGCAACCCAACCAACTAGATGGAGACACTGCAATGTATGTCCTTGCAGTATCCATTGGTTCTAATATTCTTGATTATACCAATGTTAGGGTACGTTTCCATCGGCGCAACGTTCCGTGGATGCGACGAACCTAAAATTGTGGATTTTATTTTCTTATCTTAACTTTGAGCTGATTTTAGTGACTAAAATTACTTAGGACAGATGCCAATTTATGCACCTTAGAATTAAGATTGTTATTGCTTCCTTAACTTTGTAGACATGTTGTGCTTTATATTATAACTGCAGTGTGTACAAACTACAAAGTGATAAAATATAGTGAGTTGGCTACATTTCTGTGCATACCGTTCTGCAATCTTTAATGGTTATGGCGTTGAAGATTTGAAGGTAAAGCTGAGTCACAAAAATGTCGGCGATTAACCATGTGTGAGTGAATTTTGGGTTGCAATGTGTGTGCTGACACTAGTGTCATCGGTTGTATTTGTTAACGCGTTTCGTCCATGGGTTTTTTTAGGTTTATGTGTTATGGTTATACACTTCTCAACATCATCGTAGGCAACAATTTATGTAGAGAAAATATAAATATCAACATGTGCGCCAAAAATTCACATTTATAGCTCGCTCTAGAATCGTGTAGCCGTGTCAGAGTTAATAAAGAACTGACCTATGTTCGTATGGTTCGCACC
This sequence comes from Lithosia quadra, assembly GCA_963576445.1. NCBI lineage: Eukaryota > Metazoa > Arthropoda > Insecta > Lepidoptera > Erebidae > Lithosia > Lithosia quadra. Next base: position 1,979,889 of record OY754883.1, read on the forward strand.
AATTGAGCTCAATATTATTTACTTGAGCAAAATATTTCCTTCTCGTCTCATATAGGTACTCTCTTGGCCTTTCAGGTCAAATTTCATCTAAGATTGACCAGGAGAGCTGTTTACTACATCGAATGTTTGCCATACAATTTCCTCCCATCCAACCCTCGAATCACCACACTGGTGGAAATGCACCTTTATAAGGGCTGAAACTTTGGTGGTGCCTGAAACAAGGATGGTTGAACATTCATAACGCATTAAACCCTGTGCTTCGCCAACTTAATTTTCAACCTCCAATTATTTTCAAAGACTGTTATTATAATAAACCTAAATATTCACGAATGTCCACACACCTCCCGTTCGATAAGGTCAGGTACTATACAGCGTTACAATCGTCAACTAACTGGTTGGTCAAACAGTTGTGTCGCTGGCAGAACTGTCGAATCACGATCAAAGGCCGTGAGTCTACAATTAAACTATAATTCACATATACCCGCAGAAATATTTGCTTCGGATAGAGACGAGTGTCGACAACTGAAAGCTATTTATGCTTACTGTAGACGTGTTACGACTTTTAGGGGAGCAACTGCTGTTTGAACTCCAACCTCGAGAGTAAAGCCTGTGAATACCTCGCCCGAGATTTGGACAGATTTATTTCAGGCATTTCAAACCTAACCATTTTTCAAATTCAATGGCCACTAGACCCAATTTGTTAGTAACAAATTGTCTTAAATCTACTGTTATTTTTATATTATAGTTTTTTTTTTATATTAGACACGTCAACATAACTTTATCCCGCCGGATGGTAAGCTAAAGGTAAAGTTTCAGGACCGGTAGTTTGAGTTGATGGTATTACTATATTGTATTTCATTTCAAAACATTATCAATTTGATTGGTGTACTCGTATGTTCTACGAGTTCTGCGAGGGGATCCGACTATTTACTTAATTTTTATACCACTTAGGTGGCAGACAAGTGCATCTGATGGGAAGCGGTCACCGTGGCCTATGGACGTGTGCAACATCAGGGGTGTCACACTCGTGCGTGTAAGAATCTTCTAATGCCCTTCTATAAGAACACTAGCTAGGTATTTTTTTAGGTTAATTGGGTCAATGGAAAAATAAGTTATATACTTACTTTTAATTAGTTAACGGTAAATACAATAGAAACGATACTAATCAATTGTTCCAGAGTGCTGATAATAGAGTTCAGATATAGAGATTATTTCAGGGTTTGTAGCAATTTGGTACAATGGTTAGGCCGCCGCCGGCCGACTCTATAAGCACTATATTACCGACACTTCTTCATTTTGTATCCGTTTAATTTTATATTATTGCGTGGAATTCGGATTTATTTCCAACATTTTTTCGTGCTATTAGTAAAGATGTATGGAAATCTGCCCGATTTATTGACATTAATGCTCACTGCTCCGCTCCCTTTGGTAGTAGCGTGATGATATATAGCCTATATTACTCCCAGATAGTGTAGCTTTCTATAAGTGAAAGAATTATTGAAATCGGTCCAGTAGTTTCGGAGCCTATTCATTACAAACATACAAACATAGGTACAAATCTTTCCTCTTTATAATATTAGTATAGATATAGATGATTTCCCTCGCACCCCGACCGACCCTGTGCCATCTACGGCCTCTAGATGGCCACTTCGGATTCCAGTCTTACCTACCTACCGGCTGCTTTCCTACAAGCTAGCAACAATGGCGATAGGCGAAATAATCATATAGTATGATTAGTATGTATATAGATCAATGAACAAGAAAATAGTCTGCCAATAATTTATAGGTATATCTACTGATCTCAATACGAAATTATCTCGGTTCGAATCTCGGTCAACGGTTCATTCAATAAAGAAATACAGAGTGAAAACTTCTAATACAAAATAGAAAACGATGCTCGATGGAGAAATATAAAATACGGTTTTTTTTTATATATTTAGACCATTGTATTGACTGCACCCCGCTTGATAGTAAGCTGAGGTGAATCTCCATAAAATGACTACCATTGCCAGAGGTTGCTCCTAAAAATGTTAAGCTGATACCGATTAGCAAGTGTACATTTTAAATCCTCCTACCTACCAATATTATAAACGTTTGTAAGAATGTCTGAATGTCTGGATGTATGTTTTGTTACTCTTTCACGCAAAAACGGCTGAATGCATCTGGCTGAAATTTGGTAAGTACAGAGATAGATTATAGTCTGGAATAACATATAGGCTACTTTTTATCCCGGGAACAGATGCTCGTGGATCACGAACCGCGAGCGGAGCCGCAAGAAACAGCTAGACCCTTCCTTTCCTCAAAAAATTACGAAGAATTGCATCTCAGATGATATAATTTAATTTTTACTCAACCTGTCAGGTTAAGTCAGATTAGATTGTGTCTTAATTTTCACAGTTATAGTGATTGATGGTGATAAGGAGACATACATCGATAAATACCGATTATGTAGTAAGATTACTGCTATCAAACGTAATTACCCGCAAAAATCTTCACTAAATATAAAACAGATGTTTACTAAAATCGGCAATGTTTATTTGCTTTTAAAATATAAATGTAAGTAGTTCATCTTTCATGCGGACGAGATGAGCGTACCTAACTACTAAAAATAATTTATTTGTTATTATAATGATTATAAAACAACAATAAATTTCGTTTTTTTTTTAATCTACAACGCGTTAGCGCAAAAACTAAATTTGTAAAACTATGTAACTAGGTAGGTATTATCTAAATTTAAACATTTTAAAAACTTACCCAAACATATTAATAAGAAATTCCAAAGAACCAGTCTACAACACATGTTTAAAATGTCTACATAAACACTATACACGAACCATCCTTCGTTCTTTGGTTCTAAAAAAATAAGTCCTGCGTCTATTATTTATATTAAAAAAACTACATCTTATTTCTTATCATTGCGCTTTCTGTCACTACAAACACATTTAATAACAAGTATTTTTCATCAACACTATTTGTTAATTTTAATTCACTTACAGTAAAATATTTTATCAAATAATTTATCGTAACACTATCGTAATAATGTTATCTGTGGTACGCGCAAACGCGGGCATCCTCTACGGCTTGCTAAAATCAACTGAATAAGCGGGAAAAGAAAATTGGCGCGAGGAACTTTTCACTACGCTTAGTGATTTTCCGTGCACATGAAGTTAGGAGACATAATTAATTTAGATAAAATCAACGCTACTACAGAGTTAAGTAAATAAAAAGAGTTTTAATTTACGAGTATACCTACTAGCTAACCATTCCAGGTTCGTACGGATTCAATTTGATTAGGTACACTTCGGTTAAAGAACTATAGAACAGACTGTCCGTCTGCAACCGGCCCTCTCTATAATTTTAATAAAGTTCATTTGACTTAGCAGTCAAGTAATTTTTCTTAATAGTTGTTTAAATTTAAAATCTTCGTAGGAAATCCTGTATAAGGGCATTCAAAATGTAAATGAACGGTTTAGCTCTACATATAATCTTGGATCTTACAATGCTTATCATATATATGCTTACAATATTATACTTAATCTTATCCTAACTACGAACTAATGATTTAACTCGATAGTCAACTACCCTATTCAAGACTCTTTACTATGCCAAAGACGAGTGCGACCTGAGTACTTAGTTTAATAATAGCCTCTTATCTAAACTATTAATAACATATCAATGATTAGGTAGATAGGCCAAAAATATAAGGAATATGCTAGTTTGTCGCTAGGCTGATAAAATGTTCAAAAAGCTTTAGTGATTCATCATGATCATTCAATAAACTCACGTATTTATACTTAAGTTGATCTCAAGTTTACTATTTTTATTCGAAGTTCAGCCGTAGCGTAGCATAGACTGAAAGCCGACCCCAACTTAAAAGGCTCAGAGGACGAGCGTCTCGGCAGGCATTTCATAGCACTGCACTGTGCTACACAGGCTAGCGCCGGCGGCGTAGCTTGAGCGTAGCGTATTAGCTTTCTTTTACCTTTGTAGGTGAAATTATGAGCTTATTGCTTATAGCGTTTTATTCAATAAAATATGTTGAGAAAGTTTAGTTTAGTCAAACGAATTTTTACTGCCGAAATCTAGACTTAAAAATGCGTTCTTTGTTATGTTTCGATGTGATCTACCTGTAGATCCAGTTTATACTGAGATTTTTAAAGAAACTTCTTTCAACTACTTACAAGACTAAACCGATTTCATTTTTTTTGTTTTATTGGCATCAGCTGTGATGGCTAAGAAAAAAGAAAATTAGTAAAACCCAAAAAAACAGCAAAAAGCTAAATACCTATAGTTAGATAATTTTGTGTGGGAAATGGGAATAATACGCAGACCTACACTCTTTGACAGCAATTTATACCTATGTCACTCATGTTCCATTATCATCCAGTAGTGAAATTGTTTATCGATATTTTAGGTACATGATTATTATTATTAATAAAACCTTTTAGTAAAGTAAAATGAATTGCGCGAGTAAATTACTGACGAGTGAAATATAGTTAGTGATGAATGTGATGATTGATCATATACAACTATTGTTATTCGGATGGACCTACGTCACTATTCTTATGGCTCAATATAGATCAACGGAGTTTCATAAACATAATGTTGGTAAAAATACATTATTATAACTCATCATCATTCTCTTAGCTATTTTCTAGTTGCGCCCAACCGCCGTCTGACAACCCTGGGGGGCACCAGAGCCTCGTTCGTTATTTAGCAGGTAGGTACACCGACTTGGAGGTGAGGTTGACTTCGGCCTCAAAGGTATTGCTCCAAGGCAATAGGCTCCAAGGTATAACTATTGAAAGTTTAATAATGAAATAAAAAATAAAAAAAAATACTTGAAATGAAAAAAACTTATGAGTTTCTACTTCACTCTTATGAAACGACCGGCGCATTAAGTAAAATTACGTTTTCAAAGCATGCGAAAATTTATAGGTAGGTAACTATGGCTTTTGCCAAATTTAATTGAAAATTAACTATACAATTATGGGTTGGGGGGCAAAATATACAGATTTACATTAACATTAAAAGAATAATGTTGATTCCCGTTGGTTCGTATTTGCTGGAGCACCACGTGCCCCCAGATTATGTAGTTACGATTACCGACATTTTTTCATCAAGAAAAAAATATATTTGTTCTGTACTGACGCGTACACTGTGAGTAGACCGTCAGAACAAATATTATATTTCAAAATAAATCATAATCGAACCATGAACGAGCGAACAGTTTGGCATCCATCCAGAACTTCACTTTAAGGAGTATTTTTGTCTATTTTATGAAGACCAACTCTACGGGGAAGTAATTCCAATAGGAAGTGGGATTTTTAGCATTATGGTACGGGTACAGTCAGCAGATTCTTCCCGACACGCTTCCATGGTTTGCAATCAAAACTGACGCCTGATTCAGTAACGCCACGCTTTCAAATCGTGTGATTTCAATTCGATAGCAGGGTCAATCACAATTCTAAAACAATAAATAAGTACATTTAAAATTTAATTTCGAAATATTTATAAGTAGCCTAAAACAATATAGGTACTGCGGTTTATCACGCAGTGCTGCGACGACAATCACCTCTTCTTTCATAAGGTCGTCAAGTTGAGGGCCACCAATAAGTCATGTCGGTGTATGTATTGGGGACCCCGTTCCTGAGAATTTACCTTTAGCTTACCATCAGGCGAGGTGGGTCATGTTGACGTGACCGTGCTTTGAAAATCACACGTTTTAAAAACGTAATTTTACCGAGTCAAACTCCTATAGGTATAGTTACTATTTTTAAAACACTGTTTTAAAAGCTATTATTACCTACCTATAATTGATGACATGAATAAAGTTTAGTACTTAGTTTATTATCTATCTCGATGATATATTTGCGGTCATCCTTGGTAACACGGCACGTAAATTATACTCCTGTTTACGACTTAACGACTGAGCCACCGGCCACGATCCCTACTAAGACTGTACATCAATTTATATTTGGGTTTACGACTTAATGTCTGTCGTATTATCTACAACTTCCTTTTAATTATAGGCCAAGATGTGTCTGAATTACACCTAAATATTTGTAAAGTATTTATAACTTTTATTACTTATCTGTTTTCCCAAAATACATTTTATTTAAATAGGTAGATGTGATATTAACAATTGTCGATATAGAAAAGGAAGCAATTTTCAGTAATGTTTATGTAAGTTTACCTACCTGATGCGAGAAAGAGGTATGAAGCTACTTAGAGCGTATCTCCATCCAAGGAATACAAAGAGGTAGGATACGACGACGATATGTCCCGTCCGAAGAGCAGATCGACTGGGGTAGTACATCCGCCCTACAGAAATGATCATTGAGGTCGCGAAAACATTATGACCACCACAGCATATTGTACATTTTGACGATGGAGCAGTAGGTATCTGCGTCAACAACGTGGTTATAATAACCATTGTGTTATGTTCCTGGCGGTGAGTAGGGTAGCCAGAGCTCACAAACTCCCATGTCATGGTAAGCCCTCTGAGGCTGAGCACATCTGTGGTAATAGAGCTTTCGACAGCTACATAAGTCACCAACAGGTTTGCATCCCGCCCAGTGCATACATTTTTAACTTTCAATTTGTAGTCGGGGTCACATAACAGAAAAACGTTCGAGAAAAAAAGAAACTCGTTGTCAACATCATTATTCGGACTTCCCCGTCAGCTTCCCATTATCAGACTTATAGGTCATAGATAATCTGCTGGCTGGTTGCCCATCCCATTTAAAGAGAAGAGTACCTACCATAGTAATCAATGAATTATAAATAGACGCACCACTTGAGCGCTATATTTACAACCCTCATGACGATTGATTACCAAATGAAATATTACCATACGTATCTCTACATAACCGACATTTTGTACTTTTAGAATTTCATATTGAAGGCCTTCACGCGGGTATTTTACAGGTGAAAGAGGCACTACGAAAATGCCTGTAAGCCGGGCTCAACTCATGATTGTTTCCTTTAGACGGCAGTCGCTCTCCTATCCAAAGCGTATGTATATTAACACAGTAGGTATACTTATTTGTTATAAAAAATCTCTACTAACTACTAACTACGATAATATCATCAAAATTGGTTCACCCAGTCGAAAGTTCTGAGGTCTGAGGAGGTTCTGAGTACAAACATAAAAAATTGCAGCCAAATTGAGAACGTCCTCCTTTTTTGAAGTAGGTTAAAAAGTAATAGGCGCCAGGGTATTCAACTGAATTCTTTTTATACGTATTTCAAGATTAACAGAACTCATGTTTTAGATAGCTCTAAAACTGTTAGTGGTTGCCGTAGCAATAGTATTCACAAATTCTTTCCTAATTTTTCACCAAAAATCGTAAAACAAATGTCTTCTCTATATTTTGAGATACCGAGTTACAGTTTTTTCTCAGTGTAGCAGACCGAGAGCTCAAGTTAATTGATCAAAACTTCCTCATTTACATTTCATAAATTTTTAATCATTACTATCACAGAACATTAAAAAAAGGATTTTTCTTTGTTCTGTGATTACTATGAAGTTTTCACAATATTTTCCTAAATTCTTCCTTAATTTCGTAGGAATACAACCACTTTGAAAAAATGAGCCCTCCGTCCACACGCATGTATGTGTATTAAGCTGATATCGATAGCAATTAAAACAGAGTTAGACATCGCCGTTGTATGTTAGCCAACCCCATTAAACTATTAGCAAATGTTTTAATGAAAAAATTGTGCCATTTTCTCCACTATCAAGTGAAAACAAAGTCGTTATCGTTAATTTTATAGTGTTGACTGTCATGTCGGCATACTTTAAATCTGTATGCGGCGTTTGTGCGAACGTAATTGCGAATCAATGACAGACATGGCGGTAGATTAATTGCTGGTCTGACGCATTAGCACTGTAAACAAGGTGATGCAATGATTTGCTTACTTTCTTTTTGAAAAATATACCTAACTAAAATACGATATAGTCTTGCGATTGGTCTAAGGGCCGTGTGTACAAGGCCCTACCAACCTCACATGCAAGTTCGTGCAACTGCTAAACAACGAACGAGGCTCTAACGCAGCCTTTCCTTTCAAGGTTGGGAAACGTGGGAGTTCAAACGGCAGTCGCGTCCGGTAAAGTCGTAGCAACCAAAAACAACATGCGGACATCGGGCTAAAAAGTGCAATCTTTGGAATCTACGTGGAAATCACTATGAAGATGATAATGATGACTGGTGTATGGGTCCTAAAAAGATCTTTGGGGCCTAGTCAACGACACCTGCTAACCGGTAGCTAAGTATACTATAGGCTATCTGATATGTAGGTATGAATTACGATATCTTGTGTTAAAAAGTTTGGAGCACTCTTTCCTACCCCCGCCCCTTTCCTTCAGGGTCGGCCGCCCTTGGTGTTGCACAAATCCCTAGGCCACGGTGACCACTTCCTATCAGGTGGACCGTGTGCTTATCTGCGGCCGTAAGCCGGAGAATAGGGTGATATGGCGCATATTGGGAGAGGCCTACGTCCAGCAGTGGACGTCGACCGGCTAATTGATTTTTTTTATGCTACATACGTGGCCGACAAGCACACGGCCCACCTGACGGGAAGCGGTCACCATGGGCTATGGACGTGTGCAACACTAAAGGTGTCACACACGCGCTGCCTACCCGGAAGGGCAGAGGGGAGGGCTAGGAAGGGGCGGGGGGAGTTGGGGTACAGTGGGAATAGTTGATTGATTGTTTAAAAAACTCATATAAACCGAAGCGAAGCGGGGCGGTTTACTAGTGCAACATAAGCCGACATCTAAACCCGTAGTCACGGCGGGAGGCGATAAACACAAAATCATTATTGACACGGTCGGTGTGAAGTGTTTGACTTCGTAATTATATGTCACAATATTTATGTGCCGGGGCTTTTTTATACTGCTTAGGTGGCAGACAAGCATTAGATGAGAAACGGTTATCGCGGCCTATGGACGTGTGCAACACTAGGGCATCGCACTCGCGTTGTCGCCCCTGTAAAAACCTTCTAATGCCTTTTTTGCAGAACCCCATAATACCTACAATATTTTCTGCGTGGTTTATATAGGTATTTTTGTTTGCAGGGTTCTGCAAAAAGGGCATTAGAAGTTTTTATAAGGCAGCTGCTTATCTACCTAGTACCAAGATAAAACATCATAAACATTCTTCCTTGTTCATTATATTACTAGTTAAAATATTTTAGCAGCACTTTCAGTCATTTTTATTATCTATACCAAAGTTTCTCAAACTTACAGTTCCTAATCCTAACCCCTATTGAATTTTGAAGAATTCTAAGACGAACGATTGAGAGATTGAAGCTATGTAGGTATAGTTTTTATCTATACTTAGTATTAGAGAGTTTGATATCTTCATAGAGAAGTTAAAACCGGTTCTGCTTATAAATTATTTAAAGTACAGTAACTATAATATAATTATTAAGTATGTAGGTATACAATTATGTGCAGTGTGATAGAGGGAACGCTTTATAAAACCGAAGCAAGCCGATCTTAGCCAGACGCTCACTCACCTTCCCGACGATATATCTATCGACTGGCCAAATCTGAAACCGGGTAGGTAGATACCATAATATGGTCTCCCTGCTGTGATTTAACCTAGCGTCTAGCGTCTACAATATATTATGGGGTTCTTCAAGAAGGGCATTAGAGGGTTTTTATAGTGTCGGCAGCACGAGTGTGACGTTCCTGATTTTGAACACGTCCATTGGCCACGGTGACCGTTTCCCAACAGGTGGACTGTGTGCTTGTCTGCCACAGGAGTAGTATTAAAAAAAGGCATATTGTGTACCTCCTGTTCCGGTACACAGAGGTCCCCACTTTGAGAAACACTGGTCTATGCACAAAAGGCCAGGCACAAAAACAATCTTGTAGCCTGTGATAGTAGGCTCCAAAAAATCAGTAATTCTTTTCGGGGTAACTGTATACGCTTTTTCAACAAACTCCCAAGCGAAATTAGAGATTTACATGTAAGTAAATTTAAAAATGTTGTTAAAAGAAAACTCTCCCAAAAAGCTTATTATAAAATTCAAGATTATTTAGATGATAAAGAAGCTTGGAAATGAACTGTTCACTCAACTATGTTACTCTAAATAACATTGTATCTAGACTAAGGCAATTGTTGTAAATAGACCAAAAAAAAAACAGCCCGCTGAGTTTCTTGCCGGAGTCTTCTCAGGTCTGGGCCGCGTTTCGAACCGGTGGTCCATTTGCTTCTAGTTTTAAATATTTATAATTTGACGTTTTGTAAGTGCCGCTTAAAATGGTCTATACAGAATAAATGATTTTTGACTTTGACTTTGACTTTGACTTTGACTTTGACTATACAGTTAATAATATTCATGAGATGTCTAAGCGTAGAAATGGTCAAAGTGAAACAGACTTCTCGAACTCTTCGTAATTTACGACGTCCTAAAGGATGCTATTAAACGAATAATGACGGCATTATCTCGTTCGATGGTCGTTGTCTGAAATAATAGCGCTTGACAAATTTTATATAAAAATCGTGTCAGTAAGTACCTATATAGCTGGCACTTCGGAGCAGTGTAAAAAATCTTATCTGAGCCAAGCCTAATAGAAGCCTAAAAACGAAGGGTCAACAGAACTCATATCTTCAGTCTATTGAGTAGTTTACTTAGGTAAAATAAATTGTTAGACCAAGCCAAGCTTATAAAAAATTTGCCTATACCCGCGGCTCTGCCCGCTTATCAGTTGGTTATCGTTTTTTGGTCATATGTCCGATTCAACTCAACCCATTGCTATGAAACATACGGCAGATAATTATTAAGTCTGACTAAGACCTTTCTAACAAAAAAACCTCATCAAAATCCGTTCAATAGATTTACGTCCATCGCGAACTAACAGTTGAGTAAAACAGAAGATAAAATCAAAAAACGCAAACCAACGTCCACGCGGGTGGAGCCGCGTGCATAAGCTAGTTTTTATTGTAAAACAATAGCCTGCACGTTAGGAGTGTTATGACGTCATACTAGTTCGTGCCTTGTTGCCTACGAGGTTCTAAAAAATACAGATGTTATAATAATATGTTTCGAATGTTCTTGGTTTCGATATACCTACCTATTATTAAAAATTAAAAAAATCTAGGTTGGCTTGATAGTAGACTCGTTTAACATTTTGAGGCGTAGCGTGGCGTAGGCAGATATAGTTCATTATCAGTCTGACTACGTATTGAGGGTAGGGTCGGGATAAGCTATTCTATTACCACTACCACTTTTGGTCATTTACTAGGGCCATTGACTTCAACCTTTCAGGATAACACACAACAGCGCACGGATAGTTTATGCTTATTCCCTGGATTTACCTTAAAATTTTCTCGATTTATTTTTTGTGTTAAACGCCATCTATAAGCAAAATACTGATACTACCATAAAACATTTCTCTCAACTATTTATAGTGCCATAGATTATAAATTTTGAACCATAGACACCAGGTAGCACGTTTTTTAATGACATATTTGAAAGTTGGAACATTTTGTGAAAATAAATAAATACTTCTAGAAATTTAGGGATCCATTTTTTTTCTACAATTTAAAATGTATTGAGTTTATAAAAAACAGAAATCTATTATTTTAATAACCTATTATTTAGTCTATGCTTTGCTCTATTATTTTGCGCCTGCGCTCTTGATGGTCTACGCGACGTACCTAAAATCATTTTGTGGAAAATTTGAAGTTTGTTGTTATTTGTGACAACTTATAATTCATAATTATTTATGAAAGCTCCGTGCTAATTACCATTCCAGGCGCGGGGCAGGATTTCACTGTGGTGGTTAGCCTGGATGCGTTCAGACACTATACTTCGAGCGGTGTACGGTAGCCATCTTGGAATCGAACAAAGCTTCAGATGTGTAGTTTGTCTGTTTATCAATAATTTTTGTGCATTTTCTTGTAAATAGTTTGTATGTTTAGGATATGTACGGAACGTTCGTCCATATGTGTAAATAGCTATGGCTGCGACAAGGAAATTACAAGGTAATTTGTTATGTTATCAGGTTAGAGATTGATTGACCCCAACCGATGTAGGTACGTGTTCTAGAGCATTATTGTCAATTGATGAGACCTCTGGCGTGTTGGAGCCACTAAAGTCGATCAGAATATGTGAAACGTGTATTAGTTACACGCGTACAGAACGTAACACGTACAGGTGGTCGGTAAAACTTCACAAACTACCGCGTTACTTACTGTTCACAGTACTCCTAGCAGAATTTTATTGTTATTCACTGACAAACATCGATAATTAGCGGTGTTATCGGTCCTACCCTCAATATAAATAACAAAAAAGTGAAAGATACAGTTGTTATTGAGCGATACATTAAGAAAACAGGTTTTTTTTGCATTGAAGTGGTTATGCGGTTTTCAGGTGAAATAGACAGGTGTTTAAAAAAAGTAACAGAAGGTGTGGAGACATTTGATGACATCTGGCAGAAGGTACACAATGCGACGAACAGTAACCAAAAAGAGAAGTATGAGGCAGACCTCAAGAAGGAGATCAAAAAGCTTCAGAGGCTACGGGATCAGATCAAGTCGTGGATCGCCTCCGGGGAGATTAAGGATAAGAGTACACTTTTAGAATATAGGAAACTAATAGAAACAGTGAGTATTGAACCACCTTCATTATTATTTGTTAACAATCCCACTGGTGAATCACCTTCATTTATATTTATTGAGCATTCCAACTAGAGAATATTAGCCTTCCTTCAATTCCATTATTGAAAGTTTTATGTGATGATGGCAAATTCATTGCTGAAAGAAATGTGCTGTACTATCATATGGTGACCGTATGGTAACTACACCCAAACTTATATATAGGAATACCAGATGCTCATTCAATGTGATTATGCTTTAACCAGAAATATTCTTATTAGGATAGCAATTGTCCATACATCCCTGTAACAGACAATCTGTACTTATCCTCGAAACATATGTTTCTTATTTTCGATTACCCTCTTTTGTATATTAATTCTGTTGCGGCTAAAATTTCTTCATGTGCAGTTAATAAGAATCTGTGGGGAGAAATGTATCCTAAATATTCTGAATCATATTGCAAGTTTACTTCATTGTACTTATACGCTATCTAGATACATTATTTAATCTTGGTTTAGAGTACTGATTAAAAAAAAAGGTCATTGACACCAATACATATAAGATAGTTTAAAATTATCGAAAGAAAAATGAATATTTTTATGAAACCTAAGAAATAGTACCTCTTAGCAAGTTCTGTTTTGTACAAAAGTATTGGTAGGCCTAACACCGCTTATTTATCTAATAAATAACAATTTAGTAAAATAATACACAAGTTTTCTTAGCAATACTTATAATACCATTCTACATAATATTAATGATATTCACTGTACTATGAAAGTCAATGAGAATGTCATAAAAAGAAAAGAATATCGGCCATTGTTATTCAAGATCGTGAGAGATTTGTAATAAATATCGAACTAGTTATTAATTAATGCCTGTATAAAGTGCTAGTTATGTCTAATAACGGTTTAAAACCATCGGAAGTAATTATATTCTATTCTCATTATTTATCCCAACATTACTCGCTCACACAGTCAATACGGAGAGTTAACTTTAGGTAGACTATCAGAATAGTTATATTTGTCCACCATTAATATTTACTCAATTTAAAGAAATTTTTTTATATCTTATGGGATATTGTTACAAACAAAAGTACATAAGTTCGTCTGTCAATCAGACAGTACCGGCTTGCAGGTGACGTTAGCTTGGGCTCCAAATATCTTGATGGGTTTCCACAATGTTGATGTTAATATTAGCACCAAGGAATGTTAAGTATCTAGAATTATTGAATTGCCGAAGCATATTACAATTGGCAGCTGTGTTCACACAATGGAGTTCTTATCTAATCAAAAACACGCTGTATCCACAGAATAAGACCAGCTTTGATATAATTTGTGTGAGGGCTGCATGCTTCATGTACGTACATGCATATACTCACGACTTTATTCCCTCCGGGGTAGGCGCCACAGCCCGCTATCTGCTATTGTCCTTACACACTTCACGGTATTCGCCAAACTTCGACTAACACTAGGCGCACACTGGGCGACACGCGATAGCGACTGCAGCCGCAGCCTGTCGTCGCGTCTAGTAGCTTTCGCCTGTCGCCAAGTGTGCGCTTAAGCTTAGTGTTTTTATAACGCGAAGAAAGGGTAACAGATTGTCAATCTGCTATTCTGAATTATGTTATATTATAAAAGTAAAGAAATTCCTTGGTGACACAGCTGTCATGTGAAACTGCTTTAAGTGATGTGGGGGATTAGGGCAATCGTTATTTAACATTTTGGTTAATTCTCAGTAACAGTAATGCTACAAATTCGATTTGTGCCTCGGAGAGCACGCTTTGCTCGGTTGACATACGATGATCGTATGGCGTGACATTTGTTACGGGTTAGTGCTCTAAAAAGTCCGAATAACTACTTCGATATCACCAGTGATTTGTGGAGGTCGGATGGCAGTCTCTTCGTTACCAAGGTCTTCGGGCTCCAACCTCATCGGCAAGCCGGTAAACCTACTGATTGTTGAACGAAACCTGGCGTTGGTATTCCTCTCGGGGTTCGACGATTAGATGGCAGTCGCTCCCAATAAGCCTTTGCTAGCGCCTTATCTGTTATTCAGCAGGTGAAGTTGGTTTCGTTCTAAAGGTCTTGTTAGAGCGCCATACATCCATGACAGCAGTTCTCTTATAGCGTCAATATCTCTCAATATTCCTTTACATATGAATCTGATACATGACTTAGTTTCTCCAATACAGAGAAGTGATTTATCTCTTCCATCTATGTTGTAATCCCTTATCAAGGCAGATATACTATTACTGCATAATACCTACAGGCTTTCGAAACTGATTAGATTATTAATAACAAAAGAAAATCATTGCTTTAGTGAGTGTTCTTTTACGTGCATCAATGGTAGGTAGCCGGATTTTCATTAAATCAGACTATTGCAGTCCACTGCTGGACATGGTCGCTCCCAATGTGCCCTGGATCCTCCATTTTGTGCAAAACTAAAATGTCTGGCCACCATAGCAGATGCTGTCAATTCTGAAACGCTATATGACCACAAAATCCCCAGAATTTAGGAATGACGTGTCTTGGGATATGTTGGGAGCTACAGAATTCTATCATCATCTCAGCGTTGCTCCCGGTGGCTTCCGAGGCTTTCACCTCAAAACCCGGGGACTGTGTCTTGGTCTTGTCTAATCTCTGAAACGGCTGGCCGATTTTGACGGGACTTTCTCTAGCAGATAGCTGATGTTAAACGGCGTACCTTTCTCCACATTTATTTTAGAAGAATAATTATGGTTAGTCGAATCATAGAAACTTTCCGCGAAAATTTCGCGTGCGAACTCAGGGCATGCCGCTAGTATGTAATATAGAAAATGTGTGATATGATCGCGTTTGTAGATATATGTATTATTTATAACACGCGATGCAAGAGTATGTACATAATAAGAAATGATTTACTATCACTAAAGTTGTAAAAAAAACATTCGAGCATCAACTCCGGTTGTATGCAAAGCTTGCAATTTGGAGCTTGGGGTCCGCGAGACCCCTCCATAATTTGGTTTACCAGGCTTTAACGGTAGTGACTGCCGTCTCACCCCTGATCTCGACAGGAAAGCCTGTCCCAGAGCCTCGTCTGGCAATCAATAGGTGTACCGACTTGCAGGTTAGGTTGGCTTGAGGCTCGAAGATCTTAGGAAGATTTGGTACACGCCAGTGGCATGATCGTTACAACTGGCATAATATCCTACTAATACTATAAAAGCGGAAGTTTGTGAGTATGGATGTTTGTTACTCATTTACGCCAAAACGGCTGAACGGATCTGGCTGAAGTTTGGTACTGGGATAGATTATAGTCCGGAATAACAAATATACTATTTTCCATCCCTGGAATAGGTACCCATGGGAAGTGGGAACAGGAAAAAATTCTAGTATTTGTGCCGATGCTAAACGCTAAAGCAACTAAATCTCTCGCCGATCATATTTGCTCAGACCCTAGCAGTAGATAATATAAGAAGGTTCTGCCTAGTCTAGCTGTCCCAATGGTACTGGAAAAAACATGGCCACCCCACTTTCTTCCCACACCATCTGCCGGTAACGACAGGTGCGAATGTGATGCACACATTACAAAATAAACGGAGAGGTCAATGACATTACTGTATTATCGAATATTGTCGTTAAATATTATAAACTAGCTGTCCCCGCGATTTCGCCCGTGTGGACTTACGATTTCGCTTATGCAATACGACTAATACCACGATAGTAGCTAATACAGAAATTCCCATTAAAATAGGCACAGCCGTTTCAGAGATTACCTAATGCAAACAGATAGACAAAAGCTGAAAATAGTTTTTCGTTGTACCATGTAAACTGTTATATTCATATGCATATAACATCAGCATTTCATTCAAAAATTGTTATTGTAACGTTACAAAATTTTTATTTATTTGTATACCTACATAGCATCACCCCGCGGGTTTTCCTGCTTCTAAATCCAGATCCTATGGGTATTTCAGGATAAAAATATAGTCAATCGCGTTTGACCACTATCTCACCTGATTTACCATTATGTGGTAATGTAGTCGACGATGGAGCATACTGTAATAAGTGCATTTTGGTTTTTCTATATCACCTTTACTTGTAAACAATATCTCATGCATTAGATACATTGACACAGATACAGCTGTTTTATATTCTGAGTCAACAAGCCGTGCAAACATTATCGCATCTCGCCACCATGATTTGACCTTACGTCTATGTACACTATGCTTGGCCGATTTATATGACCTTAGTAGCGTTGAAGAGGCAGGCAGACGTGTATACACCCATACTTCGTTGAAGATATTTTTACCATCTGCTTAGGGTAGGTAGACTTTAGAGCGCACTGTACCCCTTCTCCTTCACTCTTTCCTAGTCCTCCTCCCTTCCCTTTGGTAGATAGCGCGTGTGTGACACACTTAGTGTTGCACACGTCCATAGGCCACGGTGACCGCTTCCCATCAGGTGGGCCGTGTGCTTGCCTGCCACCTACGTAGTATAAAAAAATAGGAGAAAACAGAAGGCAGATAAGGCCTAACACAAAACTAATTTTTCAACTCGAACCAGTAGTTGCTGAGATTAGTTCAACCAAACAAACGCAGCTTAACAATATTGAGAGAGTTTTCAATTAAACACTTTTTCTAAAATCTGATCAGATAATGTCTTAGCAGTATAGACCCAATAACACTTTACCGACCTGGGAATCGAATACAGGGCCCTCAAGGCAGCAAAATGTAAGGCGTGTGAAAGCGTTGTATACTGTGTAAAATATTCGTGATATCTGAAGGGTATTTGAATGTTGTGTCTATCTTGTTATTTATAAAAAACGATGTTTATGCACTATTAAGAGGGTTAACAAATTTTGATCAACTTGTCACTTTTGATAATCTTAGCTCTTCGTTTATGCTGTTCGGAATTATTTGAATATCATTATTAGCCTATGCTAAAGTCTCGTTATTTATTTAGCAGGTAGCTTCCCTTCAGGGTAGGCAGCGCGAGTGTGACACCCTTAGTGTCGCACACGTTCATAGGCCACGGTGACCGCTTCCCATCAGGTGGGCCGTGTGCTTGTCTGCCACCTACGTAGTATAAAAAACAAAGGTAGTTATACCGACTAGCAGGCGAGATTGGTTTGAGTCCTATAGGTCTTGGCTTGGCTTGGATTATTACCGAGATACTTTCAATTATCATGAATTTTAGAGGTGCGTTAGGCACTTAAATAATTATAACCAAAACAAACCGAAACTGTTTCTTGAGATACAAATTAAACTTAGTACAGGAGAGACTCCTATCCGCCCCCGCTGGTTCAACGGGGGTGCTATTCGTGGCGATTTCCGCACGAAAAAATAAAGACAGCAACTCTATGAACTGGTGTCATTGATAGTTTTTTAAAATAAATCTTTATTAAATCTAGCAAGCCGGATAGAATCTGCAATTAAACAAGTTAGATATTTTTGTTTTTCAAAAGATTAAAGGTCGAAATATGTTAGCGCCATTTCAAACAATGTAAATGTAGTTATATTTTTAGAACCAAAAACAATACATAATTTAGTATTTTATTTGTGTAATTTACATATTAAATGTTATTATACAATTATAGTGCTCGAAGCATTAAGCGATTGCGTTTGTACATATTTTTTCCCCCACCACGATTTTGTTCAAGATGTTTTCCGATTTCTGTAGAGAAGACAGACAAACTAACATACAAACATTGCAAGTTGTTCGAAAGTTTATAAGACGTCGTCCTCCGGTGGCGTGGCGCTAGAACATTCGACTGCTAAGTCGGAGCTTGCGGGTTCGATCCCCGTTCAATACAAATATTTGTAACATAACATAACATACACTCACGCCTATATCCCCGAAGGGGTAGGCAGAGGTGCCAGCACTCACTTCTGAGTAGAGGCTGCGTCCATTCAGCTACCATCGCTTAAAACAATAAAGTTATGAGAATGTTTGTTTTTCAGCAAATGGAAAGGTTCAAAGTGGTTGAGAGGGAGACGAAAACGAAGGCGTACTCGAAAGAGGGGCTGGGTGCTGCGCAGAAGCTGGACCCTGCGCAGAAGGAGCGCGAGGAGATGTCCTCGTGGCTCATCTCCTCTATCGACGCACTTAATTTACAAGTTTGTACACTTTTTAACACTAGAAAGCCACACTGGGCTATTCCAACCTCGGCAAAATGTAAACCGAAAGCTGCAACACAAAAAAGAAGAGGTTGTGTTTTTTTGTACCGGGATACAACCTCCCCCCCGCTCCCCACGGATACCAACCCCCTCGTTCAACCGTGGTGGTTACGAACCTATTAAAACCGTACGCAGTTTCGGATCTCAATTACCGGTACCCAATAAGGCACTCCGTTGTCATTGGGCCATCTACTGCCCAAGGTCGATCGTCAAACCCGCACTTTTTGGATCTTCCCCTTCTATAGGAGTCCGGTGAAAGCGACATGACTAGCAGTCGTATATACTGTTATATCCAACCATCACATATTTCATAATACTATTATTAAAAGGTTATAAACTGCAATATGTGAACCATAGTAGATTACGTGTGAGTTTGAGCGATAAGAAATCAGTCCCGGTTGTCATGCAAGCACTTTATCGACGTCATTCGTCGCGGGTCCTGTTGGCTACGTCTGTTTCAACCACAGAGCCGATCCTACTGCCTACTAATAAGTACGCGAAAGTTTGTATGTATGGATTTATGGATGTTTGTTACTTGATATAAAATAAATTAAGTAAAAAGTTTTTTTTTTAAGTTAAACGGTTTTAAATTGTATTGTCATCAGAACTATAGATTCCTGCCAAACATCAGACCAATCCGACAACTGGTAGGGGGTCGAAATTCAAATATTTCAATTACTAGATTTGAACCAAACAAACAGGTCAAGATAAATAAAACCGTTTAAAAACGGCTGAACCGATCTAACTGCAATTTGGTACAGGGATAGATTTTTTTTTATTAAACTTAGGTGGTTGACAAGCACACGGCCGACCTAATGAGAAGCGGTCACCGTAGCCTATGGACGTGTGCAACACCAGGGGCCTCACTCTCACGCTGCCGACCCTTGAGGCGGGGCATAGGGATAGCTTTGCCCGCGTGGAATTCTGTTCCCGTTCCCGCTTCCCATGTAGCTTAAGTGTTATTCCTGACTATTATCCTATCTCTTTACCAAATTTCAGCCAGATCCCTTTAGCCGTTAGAGCATGAATGAGAAAAAAATATTCAAACATACACACACTTTGGTATTATTATTTTGTGTTTCACATACATAAATATGTTCTCGCCTTTTACCGGGGTAGGCAGAGACAACAGCCCGTCAGCTTCTGTCCTTACATACTTTATATAACTATTGAGATTTAATAAATCACACAAGTGTTCTCCAATTACAGGTTGATCAATTTGAGTCTGAAGTAGAGTCGCTTCTAGTTGGTAAGAAGAAACGATTGGACAAGGAGAAACAGGACCGGATGGAGGAGCTCAAATGTAAACTGGAAAAGCATAGGTTCCACATAAAAAAGCTAGAAACGTTGCTGAGAATGCTTGACAACATGTCCGTAGAGGTAGAACAGGTGGGTGCCGTTCCAACTCACGAACTAGTGTGACGCCTTTTTTTTTATCATGCGGAAATCCCCATGGATACCACCCCCGTTGGCCATCGGTGGTGGTTATGTCGGGATCGAACCAACTAAAACCGCACGCCGTCTCGGGTCTTAATTACCGGGGTGTAAGGTTACCTAATAGACATATCCCTCGCACCCTAGCTGACCCCCGGTCATCTACGGTTTTAAGACAGCCCCCTCGACCCCCCGAAAGGTGGGGCGAGCTTCGCGCCAATTCGCCGACGGTGGGGTGTAGGGTGAAAGGCGGCCGTCTTGTCACCCTACACCCCACCGTTGGCGCGCGGACACTCAGCTCGCTCCCCGCTCGCTTCCCACTGTGCCCTAGCCTGCTAGTCAGAAGGACACATGGAGAGCCTCGGAGCAGCCCTCTAGAAGGCCACTTCTACCCCGGCTGGATTGGCCGCAGGCAGCAGCGTCCCCCGTGGCGAGTGGAAAGCGCTGCTCGAAATTTACTATCCCTCCCTGTATAGCCATCCGAAAAAAATTGATTCTTGAGTTGGCGGAAATTTCTGTGTTCATGGGGTATGCTTTTTGCTACCTTAGTAACAAAAACTAAATACTAGTAATATTATCATGACTTGCCGTAAGATTTTCCGTAATCATAAATCGATTAAAGCGCCTAAACGGCTACCAAATTAAAAATCCGAACAAGTTTATTGAGATAGATCAGTTACGTATTGTGGTAGGTCTGTGATCTAGGTTTATGGAGATTGGAACCCAGTTTTACAATCTAGTCCTATTCGTTGACCCATTTATATGAAAAAGCGAATCTCCATTGATATGTATGATTTGTTATGTGAACGTCAATCAATGCGATTGTATATATGTATATTACACTGCTGCCGTCCTCAAGTTAAAAATCCAGGTTCGAGCTAAAATTTATATTTATTTATAATCTACACGCACACTCTTATACACAAGTTAGCCACTACGCGGTTAACGTCATTCGATTCAATCAGTTTAAGTAGTGAAATGAATACCACTGTAATAGCAAGAAATGTGACCAGAAATCACATTTCACTCAAATTTAGATAACTTATTGCAACCCAAAATTCACTCAAACATGGTTAGCTGCCGGTTTTATATGTTCATAACTAGAACTTTCAATTTCTATGGTAACTGTGTTATCTGTACGTGTTTGTTTGCGATTTTCAGATAAAAAGGATAAAAGACGACGTAGAATATTACATAGACTCTTCACTGGAGCCGGGCTTCGAGGAGAACGAGTACATATACGACGACATCCGCGGGCTGGACGAGATCGAGCTCAGCGGCGTCGGCCTGCCCTCCTCCGCCACCACGGACAGCAACAACAGCAACGACTCCGCCGGCTCGCCCACTAGCATGCTCTCAGGTACACACATAAAGGACACGACACTACTTGTGTGCCCGCCGGTAAGTAGGGTAACCAGAGCTCACAACCCTTTCCCCCATCTCGCCAATCCTCCCCTCCAACCCCGCCCAAACTCCTCAACCCCACGTCAATAGGCCACGGTAAGCACTTGCCATCAGGTGGGCCGTGCGCTTGTCTGCCACCTAAGTAGTATAAAAAAACACTGCTTTCTCGTCTTCATCTTCGTGGAGCCGCCTGTCAACCTAACAGAAGCAGGCCGAGGCGGCATCGCGCGAAAGCCCCCCCCCCCCATTCCGGGGGCATGACGGGTACACAGTGGTTCCCAAACCCGAGGGGGCCATCTCGAATCCGGAGATGGCTAACAACTTAATAACAGACGAGGCTCTAGCGCAGGCTATTCTCACGGTTGGCAGTCGCTCCTGTAAAACCCGATATACCAATTAAAAACTAAGTAAGCGAACACATACTCCAAACTTTGAACGCATTATGTGTCATAAAAATATCGTGCCACTCTTAAATCAGTGACGTCACCGTTACAAACACAACTTGTGACATTCCAGGTACAAGTCCAATAACGTCACCAACGTTAGAGGTACACAACCACTCAACAGACTCCATAGACATTGAAAAGAAAAAACGGGACAAAGACGAAATCATAGCAAAAGTAAGTACCGTACGCACACATACATATATACCCAACTGTCACACATATTTATCATTAACTTGTTAATGTATTGCTATGTGGAGTTTTGATGTGGATTTTCCAAATTTTCTATTGTAGATGGTTTGTTTTGGGTTCTTTAAAAAATAAATTCATCCACGTTATAAAAAAAAACAAAAGTAGTACTTTTAAGTTGATTGGCATGAAGATAGGTTCTAAAAGCAGGGCTTAGAAGGCCAATTCTTGTAATTATGAATATGTTCAAAATTATATCTCAGTCTAGTCTCAATTTCATGTCGATCTCTCAAATATCAAAAAAGTTTTCTTTTGTTTACAAAATTATTTTTTTTGACACTTGGGGAGGTTAATACTAGACAGAGGCTGGATTTTGATTTTCGGAAATCTTTGAAATTTTTGGAAAACTGTAGATTTATAAAAAAGAAAATCAGATAGACTCTTTTAAAACATCGTACCTATGTCATTTATCATGTATGCTAATTTCAACATTGTTTTTTAAGGTCTTTCCTTTCGAGGTATTTATAATCATTATTTTTATCGCTATAAGCTTCTATATATCACCAGATAAGTTACTAAAACTTATTTGATCATCCTTTAAAACTGAAGGTCTAGCCATACGACGACGAAAATATTAATGATTCATTAGAACTGGTTGAGCAGAAATATTTATGATTTCAGCCGTCCCTCTTAATTAATAACATAAATCCAGAACCAAATAAGTTTTATTGTAGATTTGCGTTTGCTCAGCATTTATAGGGGATTATGAGCAACTTTAGTCGTTAATAAGTAGCTCATCCGCCCCTGTGAATGATGCGCTGGTACAAATCAACACTTTATAAAGAACTCTATATGTATGATAAAGATCTTAACTTTAGAAAAGTATTTTTCATATATCATAGTATTTAAAAAAAAAAAGAAATTAGTAGGCAGTGTCTAAATTAAACAGTACAGACAAAATGACGAGCCTATCGACTACATAAAAAATGTTTTCGATTTACTTTCGATTTTATATCTCTATGTGAGATGGTTAAACTGTCTCACCAAAAAATAGTTCTTATTTAGACCTGCCTACCTAGCTTAACCTAGTGTTCACAAAACTCAAGAACCCAAAACCAATCTAACACTTATTTGAAACAATGATTGTTATATTTGCAGCCGGTTAAACCTCTGCCGCTGCGCGCGGTGAACGCGAGCGCGGTCAGTATCAGCACGTGTAACGTTAGTTCCTTGCTCAATAACTCCGCAGCATCCACCAATAGGTCAGTCCACTGACTACCTCTTTATATCCACTTTTTTAATACGCTAGCTTCTATACACATTAGCTATGTCTATGGTAAGCACCTGGATTTCTTGTTACAATTTTATCTGCTGTAAAATGGGTGGGAATTCACCACGCATTCTCGGTTTGTCATTTTTTTGAAGTCGGTCACGTCTACACGACTTCACCTCGCCTGATGGTAAGCTGAAGGCAAAGTCTCTGGAAGGGAGTCACCATTGCAAACACCGATAGTGCCACAATGGTGGCTCTCAGCTTGACGGCCTCATCAAATGCTTTTTCACGCCCCGCTTAAAGGCCCCGGGACGGGAAAGGAATTGATATGATAGCACCATCGTCGACCACATTATCAGTTGAGATTATGAATCGCGTGCCTATCGACTATAAAAAATCTAACGATTACAATAGAAAAGTACACCAAGTGGGGGAATTCCCCAAAGTTGTGAAAAGCTTGCTTAACAGAGTTGCCAGGTACTGTCAAATTTTGGCACATGAAAGTTTGCTAGCGAGGAACGTAACGCTTAAAAGTGTTTCAACTCTATTCATTGAATCCGTAGGATCGTATGACAAAGTCTGATCCTAATATACAATCAATTGACAAACTAAGGTTCTGTGGTGAGATTTTCTCTTTAATTCATATTTTTTGTGTTGATATCCTAACTAATCGTATACAAGATTTTCCGCATTGCAATGGATTTAAAGTTTTAATCTTGCAATACGTTTACAAAACATAGCTAATGTGTGAAGGCTCACACGTAGTCGAGAACAATTTTGAAGGTAGTCATTTGAATATAGTATGTAGTTTTGCATGTGTAAATATTTTGTACAGATGCCGGCACGTAACTTGGCCAGGTTTTGGAGTAGTGGGGGTAAGTTCGCACATCGTGCACTTTGAGCCAATCAAATGATTCAAAGTACGAACGAACGGAACGTTACTTGACGGACCAATCATATGTCCGCGACGGCGCAACCGCGTCTCCCGCCACCCGCTCATATGACGCGTCTGGCCAATTTACGTGCCGGCATCAGCTGTACCATACTTGAATGCAATTCGGGTGTACCAATACCCAAACCAACCAACAAGTTGGTGCACCTGCTCAACAACTGGAGAAGTTCTGATGCAGGCCTTTCTCTTTGGGTTGGGAGATCACACTGCAGTCGCTTCCGAAAAAGCCGACATACCAATTAAAAACATACCTATCATACATACGCAGTCGGCAGGCTTCCTTATGGTTCCATCCAAGATTACACCTGGGTACCCGGAATTACATCCCACGGATACTGTGGTTTAGTAGGTTCGATTCTGACTAGAAGTTTTAACAAGTAAAAAGTTGAAAAAAAAATGAAAGTTATCATAGTAATATGAGATGACGAAGCACTTCACAATTGAAATTGTTCTCGACTATATCAATTAATTTTAAATATACTTAATTCACTAAAAATGAGAATGAAAAACAGTTTTAAACTGTTTTTTCTTGTCATTCAAACGCATGCTTAACTCATTTAGAATAACGAAAAAATATTACACGTAATTTGAAATGAATTCCAAATCCAAATAAACCTGATTTACTCAGGTAAAAGCTTATAATTTTACAGTTATTCAAATTTACCGCCTTCAAAGACGGGAAGCGCGAACTCGATACAAGTTAAACTTACTCTTAGCTGAACGCAGCGTACCGAAGTTGCATACGAACATCGTTACAAACTGGCGACATCGGATGCATTGTAAAGTTATAAGCTTATCGTAAACAGTAGATAGCGACATCTCTTCAAATCTCGTTGAAATATCTCGCGTCTTACCAGCTGACGCGCGGTGCATTCGATACTGGTCCTTGCACTCAACGCAACAAGCTTCAAACTAGATACTCTTCAATAAAACGTGCATACTCTTAAGTTATACATGCTGTTATTGATTTTATATCAGTTCTATTTATAAAGTGATAGCGACCTGTAGCTGTTTCGCGCGTTTTGCAATGTCATACCACGTTTATTGATAGCTGAATGCTGTTCGTGTATATAAAATTAGTGAAATGTTATTTAAAGTGATCTAAATATATTTTAAACGATTTTAACTGCACTATAATAGAACTTAAATGTTGCATATAAGCGATTGTTTCTTTAGTATGCTATAGTTAATAATAGCATTAAAAATATCGTGATAATACAGTAAAAGCTGGGCTATTAATATAAGTTATATGAGTTGATTATAAAACATTTTATTTTGTGCTTTTTGGACTTACTAAGGACAAAAACTAGGTCACAAAATATTTTTCTTCATATTCACTTCTCTAAATACCTGCGATATCGCAAGTCTAAAATGAACCACAAATATCTTGAAATTTGAAGAGATGTAGCTAGTGTAGCCAAAATGTCGAGTGTGGCGTATGTTATAGAGTGAAGTGGGCAAAATAGTGACGTGTTAATTATGTGCAGTATAAACAACACGGGGCTTTCGGGCTCGTCAACGCCGAACAAACTGCCACCGCCGCCTAGTCCTCCCCACCACCACGTCAGACAACCTAACAATACTGGTGAGTAGTACAATACATTCTTTTTTTTTTATCTAACTTTTTCAAAATGAGGTTTGACCTGTATGTTTGTCTGATTATCTCGCTTTTGGTTGAACCCATTTTAATCTGGTTTTCAGAAAAGTATTTTTTACGTTCTGGAGTTTATTGTACCTTACTATATTTTAATATAATTAACCTAATTATAAAAGGAGGTAAGTCGATTCTATTTTTTTGTACTCATGCTAAGCGATACTCAATGTACAAATTTCTGTTGTCGTGGCCTCTAAGTGACAATTTTAAATACATAATAAAGAAGACTATAAAAATATTAGTAGAATAAAATTGTATAACAAAAAACTATGTAGGTATGTACGTGTTTTTATCTGTGCATGTTATAGAAGCGCCACAGGCTTAAAAAATACTACCGCACATTCACCGCTATAGTTTTGTTCTTATAGCGACAATGACAACACTACATAGTATTTGTACCCGTTATCATTACAACTGATACCGTACAACGCATTGTTTACAAAATAAACAAAACTATCTACAGAATGAATGGAACACGCCGACACACGAACTCGTAACTAAACCGATTAACCGTACCCTGGCGTCCCGCCAATATTCGTAAAAGTTCCACAAAATTGGCGGCTAGCCAACACGATGACATGGCCCGCGGCTCAGTCACTAGGCTGTATTCGACGATACCTGTGCCTAACTTTAGAAATAAAAGGAAAAACTTTATAAACAATGGTTTCCCGCGCAAATGTAGGATAAAAATATGGACGATGGTAACGATATTGTTCTCAAGTGTTTGTGTGCATGTTATTTACATGAAACAAATGTGTTGGAGTGGTAGAAATAATTTCAGTATGTTGTGAACTGCGTAGTTTGGTGTTTTGTGGGGTTTCTGAAGTTCAATGTCGATTATATAATTCATTGTTGTGGTGTGCCGTGATTCGGCTGTAATCGTATTTTTTACGTCTCTTAAAAACTTGTAAGGTGAGCAAAGACCTAAGGTTTTTGCAAGTAGTTTTTAGGTTATAATATTAGCTTTTTAGAAACACGTAGTGCTCGACTTTCACAACATAAACAAAAGATGCATTAACTAAAATTTATCAATCATCACATTTTTTTTATTCAAGTTTTTTTTTTTATATCTGGCAAAGAAAACTAATGAGTCAGATTTTATGGTAGCATATAAATACAAACCAAAAGGCTGATGTGTCACAATAAATTTACACTTTTCGTGCCATATCGCGCCAATAGTTTTTGGCATCGTATATCTAATTCCTTGTTGGCACATAAATATCCCTATTTCTACTTTACGTCATGTATCGATACTTTTACACAAATTTATTTTGCCGTGAACGTGACTTTGGTTTGCATGAATGGTTTTCCGATCAGCTCAATTAGCTATGTTTCTAAACGAGTCTTCATTACTTGTTCCATGACATCGGTCGTTCATGTTAGTTTAAAATAAGTCGGTTATTTCTCAACCATTATCTCGGTCATGGGACCGTAACTAATGACCATGACCTATTTTCAGGAGTGACGACAGTTCTCCCAAAGATTTCTATACATATTTAACTTTTTAACTGTGCTTTGCGTGTATCTTCATTTCGAATTTAACTAAAATCCGTCGTAACTATTTCAGTACACAAATTCGCGTATCAATTAAATTATGTTTTCTGCAGTACACTGCAATAGATACTAAGTAACACATTCCAAAATATATGCTCATACAAAATTCTATCCTGCTATGTTTTGTGTTAGTTTTTCTTCTTC
The DNA here is from genome assembly GCA_963576445.1 of Lithosia quadra. NCBI lineage: Eukaryota > Metazoa > Arthropoda > Insecta > Lepidoptera > Erebidae > Lithosia > Lithosia quadra. The sequence continues at coordinate 2,007,707 of OY754883.1, forward strand.
AATTTGATTCCTTATAATAAAATATAAGTATGCTAAAATTATAGTGCCACGTAGAACTGTAAGATCCGAGTCAATCTCACCTGCAAGCCGGTATACCTGCAAATTAACGGATGAAAATGCATTCATCGAAATGCCTAAGCCGAATAAATTAGACAGATCGGTCCTTGACTCACAGCAAGTAGTAATATTGGCCTGGACTATCCAGAAATCCAAGTAGCAGACAAGATCTTAGTCCTAAGGCGCGATTCAGTGCACCTCGTTGAGAGCTCGGCGTAACACTGAACGCGCTGCATGGGCTCAATACGTTTTACCACGTTGTATAGTACACGGCATCTAACTTGGCAAGATTTTGGAGTAGTGTGGGCTCACACTACTCCAAAATCTTGCCAAGATAGATGCCGTGTACTATACCGTATACGCGGACCATCCGCGTAGGTCATCCGCGGCGCACAGAATCGCGCCTAAAGATGTATAGGCACCTCCTCCTCCCTTTGCATTGCATTGCAACCACCTCGTTACAAGTTAGGTTTTTGATATATTGGTATTCCGTTCATCTGTTCTGTCAGATGGGTGTTCTTCGTGGCTCCGCCCACGGGGGTGACGGTAACCGCGCATGAACGTCCATACGAACTGCCATCCTCTATTTCATCCCAACACAGGCTGACATTTCAAAACAACTCATAGCATATTTTACTATCGAATATCCTCATCGAAATCATCCTTATCGAAATTTATGAACTTTGATACAAAGTTTCATTCCCTATTTGAACCCCTTTAAGCCTATTTTTCATAACAAAAACTAGCCCATGTCCTTTTTCAAGCTGGTTTGAACGTGAAATACACTTTCTAGACAGGCAGACAGACAGAGTTAGTTTCGCATTTATTCGTATTATTTTTTCTGAAACAAATCATTATGCAAGCAAGCTGCCTTTCGCAGGCTTTAGATAATGAATCATATTGATAGTTTATTGGCCTGTGTTACACGTAATCGCGTACTACACATCAATGAGTCATACTACAAACGGGTTGTACTACACTATAATTAATTACGTAGGATTATTACACGTACTGTTTGTATACAAACATTATGATGTAATTTACACTTAAACTTTTCTACAAAGTTTTACTGTTCGCTGCCGATTTTTTATTAGGCTGACTGGGCCCGATCCTAGGCTCCTTATTCTGATACCTACCAACTATACCGTAACTACGCGCGTTCGTATTAGTCGACATATTTAATTTATTGTAGTTTTATGCCAGTTCTTTCGTCTATGTGAAGTAATGGAAATTCACCGACTTCTCACGTTTCGACTGTGATTAGAACCCGGTGTCAAACAGAGTAATGCCCAAGGCGTTAGGGACGGCGACTGTTTTATTTGATACTAGTGGTCTCCCGCGGCTTCACCATACTACGTCCCCATGGCACCTAATTAACCCATACACTCCCGTGATTTATGAGCTTTTTATTTATATAGAAATTTGAAAAAAAGAATGCTTAATCGGTACAGGAACTAATAAAGATTATAACCACCGTTCAACTTGTTTACGTTAGTTGCAGGTTTTAAAAAAGAAGACTTGGGTTATGTTTAATTCTTCTGAACAATAAAATACATATTTTTGAAACTGTCTGTTTGATCACGATCCACATAAAAACTACTAGCCGGATTTTGATGCGGTTTTTTCTATTAAACACGTCTTGATCAGACTTAAAACCAGCCGTATGTTTTAATTGCAATTAGTTTAGTAGGACCAGAGATACGACCAAAAAACTATAACTGACATTCGTGCGGGTGGAACCGCGGACATCAGCTAATCTATAATATTACTATACATTTATGAATGAAATTTTATACATAATCAATCATGTCTTCATACTATATTACAGCTAGTGGCGGTGAGTCACGAATACCAATTTGTGTACACTAGTGTTGGTAAACACGATACGGCTTGTGGCGTGATCGGGCTCGATAAGACTGCGGCCTAATCTGCTATTACCTAGAATGACATTGTTTGCGATTGTTTCACGCTCAACAAACTGTAATTGGTATTACGTAGTAATTAGTCTGACAATTGAAGAGTTAAATTTAGTTAATATGATTAAGATAGGTAATTAAGGCTTATAGTTAACAAGCTGTTGTCTGCGGCTTTGTCCGCGTGGTTTTTTTTATATATACGACACGTCAATTTGACTTCACCTCGCCTGATGGTAAGCTGAAGGTAAAATCTCAGGAAAGAGGGTCACCATTACATACACGTACCATGTTAGCAATGGTGGCACTGAGCTTGACGGCCTCATCAAAAGAGGATTGTCGTTCAGATTTTTAAGGTTTTAGTTTTGTTGCACACTGTTCCCTGAAATACCGGTTTACGACTATAGTCATTCCACTCCTTATTTTTGCGTTTGACAGCAGTTTTAGAATGTAACTATTGCATTAATCGTACAAGTAAACTTGGAAATGCGTGACTAAGAAATTATATAAACTGGCGTATCATATGTATCTACCCTATTTATAACTCATTACCAAAATTAAAATGCTTTATTTGTTTCGGTTGATTTAATTTTTACGATTATTTGCTCACTCAATGAAAACGGCTACACTCTACTATATCTAGTGTTGGGATCGAATTAAATCGCTGCAAATTACGAATCCAAAATAATCGTTCACACTTACTTACATTTACGTCAACATAAAAGTTGTTGTAACATATATAAGCTTATTATATTATGTATTATGGATTCTTGTACGTGTTTTCAATGGCTAATCATCTCATCAAAATATTGAAGTGTAGGGATTAAAAGGTTTCATCATATTATACGTACGAAAAGCACTGAGCCCACTCGTCTTCGACGGCATTTTAAAACGCAGCAGTGTTTTCTTTCTTTTCGGAAAAAAATAAAAATCGCAAGGTGTGAGGTCAGGGCTATACGGCGGGTGACCCAGTAATTCAGCAAAGAGTTTTTACCATGAGAAAAGAAATGAGCCTAAACTCGATAGGCTTATCTTATTGGCGTAAACCCATAACAGGTAATCGGTATGAACAGCCTATAAATGTCGCCGAATAATTTATGCATTGTACACGAATAAAGAATGTTTATTACAAAACATAAAATTTTGTTGGAAGATCAAAATAATAGTCATTATTTATTATTATCATGATAATAAAAATAAAACTATTTTTAACAGATTTTATTGCGAATTATTTTAGTCAGTTACACATCTGGCACTCAAAAGAAGTACCTATATAAAAAAATAACATCGAGCAGAAATAAAATATCTTAGTTTGAAATCGATTGCAACTTCTTCAGAGATAATGTCGATTATTGTTTGAAATCGGTCAGGTTACGCATTTGGACATAACTATTTGACAGAAAATTGAAATGTCAAACGCAAAAATAAGGAGTGGATTGACTATAGTTTGAGCAACAGTGTCAATATGAAATTGTAAAATAACTAACACATAAATCACACAAACAGGTTGATTAACTTTTTTGTTAAAAACTTGCAGGAAAATAAATATATATTTACTTGTACCACACGGCCATTTTTGTCCATTGTTTAAATAGTATTTTTTGTTGCATTTTTGCAGAAGTAGTGGAGAATGGCCCGGTGTCGACAACCCCCGCGCATACGGCAACGCATCTACCACCAGCGCCAGCGTTACCACCTCCAGTAAGTTCTTTGCCTTGCGTATCTATCACTTACTCTATATAACTGAATGTGTAGGTCGCGTCAAGCAACTTGAGCCAAAGTCAGTGTGGATGGGGACTGTTAAAGCAATCACACGGGCCCGTACGGCGGCCATTGGTTTCGTATTTAGATGCTCAAAATGCCAGGGCATAGACCCTCGTATATAGATGAGTTTATGCTCGGCATTAATCGGACGGATTGAACAAATGCCCATAAATGCCCAAAGTGACAGGACATAAACCCATCTCTAGTTTCGTATTATTTATTCATAACAAGTTCTACATTGTGTTAAATGTATTTTTGTAATAGACATTATAAAAAATCAGTCGAGCATCTGAGACTTGTCCAGATAACTCAGTTGGTCTGAGTATTCCCCCTGTAACTGGTCGCGGGTTCAAGTCTCGTCCAGGATTTTACTTTGTCCGATCTACATCACTATAAAAAAAAGAATAACAATTAACTATTTACGTATAATTATACGAAATCGTATACTCATAATCATAAAAAATCAATGGCCGTGTGATAGGTTCATCAGTCCCCATCCCCGCCGACTTTGGCTCAAGTTTCTTATCGCGACGGATATCAAGAGCAGAGCTTCATTGACCACAGGTTACAAATGATTTAATTTGGCAGACGTCGAAGAGTTCGTCGGTCCCGCTCGGTTCGTCCACGAGTGCGAGCGAGACGGCGCCCTCGCCCCTCACCGTCAACGGGCCCAGCCAGCCCCCGCCGCACCACACGCCTCAGCACGTCGCCAATAAGTACGTACGATCTCTGTCTTTGGAGAAACTCCGCAGTCTTATTACAAAAGAAGAAAAGATTAAAATGTAAAAAATACTGGTAAAATAAGTTTATATTACCGCAAATAGGATAAACTCAATTATCAATGTCCATACCATGTTAAACACAGCGGTTCTCGTCCGATTGCCGAAGTGAAGCTATATCGGGCGGGGTCGGTACTTGGATGGGTACCTGATACCCATCCAAGTACTTATGTACTAACTGCGGAAATACCGCGTGACGTTGGCTTTTTTATCGCTATAAATGTCATTAAAGTTTTTATATTACAAAAGTTAAATAATCTCTGCCTACCCCGGATGGAAAAAGGCGAGAGCATAATGTATGTATGTAAATAATCCGTGGAATACTTGATTGATCATTTGTATATATCGTAGTGGTCGAGTGAGCGAGTCGTCGAGTACGGCGACGTTGAGCGCGAGCAGCGGCGGACTCGCGGGCGGCACCGCGTCGCTCAAGAGCATGGCGCAGGAAGCCGTGCAGCGCGCGGGGCTAGACACCATACACCCGCAGGTACTCCCCACCCCCCCCTCCCCCCCTCCCCCCGCACTACTCACCACACCTATCTCTCCCACACTAGTCACCACAAGTACCTCTCCCGCACTAGTTGGTACTGAGCACACTTTCAAGTGCACAACTCATTCCTACACTAGTAATATGTAGTAAAAAGGAACTAGTACATAATATACGCCTTAATAATGACGTTTTTAATGGTACTGTTACAGAACGTAAGGCGAGGGGCGGCCCTGGCGCAAGCGCACATTCCTCCATTATTGGGCGTCGCGCCTCTAGGCCCATTACCACTTAATTCGGTAAGAAGTTTTATAAACACATTTCTCCGTCACAGTCATGTATAGTCAACGTCAAAAAGAGATGATCAGTCTCTAAATTTGAATATTAGTTTATGAGCAAAGTAATTAATATCTCTTATTGAAAATGCTTTTTAACTACTTATTGATGTGCCCTATTAAAACATTTTGTGAAGTTATCAAACCTTTAAATGACGAGCATTTAAAGGTTTGATAACTATATTTATACTTTGATTGATACTCTCACATGAAGAGGGCCGTATGCGTGTCTGCCACCCAAGTGGTATAAAAAATTATTTTTTAGAAAAAATAATATGTATAACTTTTCGAAAACTTTGAAATTACACGCTTTAAAATCGTGATTTTACTGAATCTGGCTACAGGTTTGAATAAGTCTTAACTAGATACAACTAACATACAATTCCATTATTTTTTCAGGAACACCAGCTACAATTCCAAATGTTGGAATCCTCATTTTACCACATGCCACACCCGTCCGATTCGGAAAGAACGAGAGTATACCTACCAAGAAATATATGCCAGACACCTATTTATTACAATCAGGTTAGTGGACACAAGGTTGAGCTACTCGTGCAAGGTCAGTTTTAAGATGGGTGACCATTCTTAACACCTAGTGACCTTTTTTTTATCGTGCGGAAATCCCCATGGATACCACCCCCATCGGCCATCGAGGTGGTTATGTCGGGATCGAACCTACTAAAACCGCACGCCGTCTCGGGTCTAACTACCGGAGTGTAAGGTTACCCAATAGGCATATCCCTCGCACCCCAGCTGACCCTGGGCCATTTACGGTTTTAAGATGGTCCCCTCGACCCCTCCGAAGGGGGGTTGGGGCGAGCATCGCGCCACTTCGCCGTTTTTGCCAAGGCGACAGTATAATAACATTATTTGTATAAACATTCGAAACCATAATTGTTGAATAATAATTCAATAACAATTTAAAATAATAAATAATTGCATATAACTGACACGGTATCCCCACTTTCCAGGTGCTGTTACCCCACTCAGACTCGGTAGAATTCTTCCAGCGGTTGTCGACAGAGACGCTGTTCTTCGTGTTCTACTACATGGAGGGGACGAAAGCACAATACCTAGCTGCCAAGGCGCTAAAAAAGCAAAGCTGGCGGTTCCATACCAAGTACATGATGTGGTTCCAGCGGCATGAAGAGCCCAAAGTGATTAATGAGGAATATGAACAGGTAATTCATTATTATACTTGTAAAGGTCAAGGTCAATCTAGGCGTACGTATTTCAATCGAGATAAGAGCTCGCGCAGACGAGGGATTATTGTCCGCGGACTTTTTTTTCCTCTAAAATAGATCGCTTACTATTGTATCGAGTAATGCAAACGAAGGGTTGAAAGTACGCGATCTATTTTAGAGGACAAAAAGTCCGCGGACTAAACTCCCTCGTCTGCGCAAGCTTTTAAGGTTACGTTAGGGTAGGTTGACCTAGACGTACGTATGTCAATCAGCGTGAAGGTTAACTTTGACATCGGTGTGCGTATGTCCATCAGGATCGTCAATCTGCGGTCACTAATAGTCTTGAGGGATGTAAGCAATATATTACTGACTTTGTTTCACTAGTTAAACCAATGAACTCTTGCAGTTATTTCAATTCACTGCTTCAAATTATAGATTTCACTTTACTAAGTTCACCGACAAACATTTCACTCCTGTTTCAACGATTATGTATCTTCTAATAATAGCGTGTAAATACTTGCAGGGCACATATATCTACTTCGACTACGAAAAGTGGGGCCAGCGCAAGAAGGAGGGCTTCACTTTTGAGTATAAGTACTTAGAGGATCGTGACTTGAACTGAGACGGGACAGTGTACAGTAGTGCGACCGCGAGCCGCCACCGCCGCCCGCGCTGGCCGCGCCCCGGCCCGGGCGCGCGCCGCGTGCGGCCCGCCCGGCCCACCCGGCCCGCCCGGCCCACCCGGCCCGCACGGCCCGGCCGCTAGCCGCACGGCCCGCCGCCGGCCGCACGGCCCGGCCGGCCGACCGCTTCATTCCTTGACGACAGTATTGTAGAGTAGCGCCGACCGCCCGGACGCGAGACGCGCCTTCTTGTACTACGACCAAAAGTTACCCAAACCCGATCTGAGTATTCCAGTATGATGATGTATGTGACTCTGTTGGATGATATTGTATGATGTGTTGTCTGGTACATATTTTTTTTATGTGTGAAGTATAGAGTGTGACGGTCGACGGAAGGCCCCCGGCCCGACGGTGAACGGAAAAAGACTTATTTAAAAACTTTTGCTCGTACTACGAGTGGACGACAGCTCGCGCGGCGGCAGGCGACTCGACTGCGGACCTGAAATGAAATTTCACACGCGATAATTGGACGAATTCTGGCAGTTTTGTACAATGGCATGATTTGTGAGAGGACAGTCGGGCAACGAAGCCCACGTGTTTGTTAACTTACTGTACACAAGAACGAACAAGCGAAAGATTTTGTGATGCAATACGATTAGTTTCAGCCATACGTCGGTTGTTAGTAGCGAAACAATGTGATAATTGATATAGGGCGCCCGGGGCGGGCTCGGACCACTAGTGGGCGGCCGCGTTGCCTTTCATTTGTACTGAGCGATAGTTTAGCCATTATTGATCATAAAGCTGTTTTAGACGAGCCGCCCACGGCACTCGACTGCGGCCAACACCGACACGACACAACGTTAACGCACATTGTAATACATTTTAAATGCGTTACAGTCCAGTATTATAGCTCATTTATACGAACATGTTTCTTGACAAAGGTTTCTATGCGACAGTACTTCAAGTACGATTTGCCGACAGCCTAACGACTATTGTCTCTATTCCTTTCTTTGTGTCCAAGTTAATGAGAGTATTGAATTAGCTTGAGCACTCAAGAGACCGTCTCGTTGTAATGGGTCCACGATAGAGAGCGAACAAGTAACCAGTCGGCCGCAGAGTCGATTCGAGGACGCCCCGGGTCTTTTGTTTTTAACTTGTGTATAGACATTGGAATAGTTTGAAATTATTTTAAGTGCCAACTCGCGCGCAACACGCTCACCTTGCATATGTGATCTTAATTTTTTGTAGACTGACTAGTTTTCTTATAATTGTGATCGACACTGTCGAGAGTGAATCGTCGAGTGTTGGCGGGCCGTCGTCCCGCGCGAGTTGCGAGCTCGCATGGGCGTGTTGCGTGTGCGCTGGATACCTAAATATAACTACACATAAGGACCTCCAGTGCGATTTCATTAGTTTGTTATGTAATACACTTTTTCACCTCCAATTTTATGTATATTTTAGTTAGTGCATTTAAATTTGAACAAAAATTATGTAAGAGCATGCATGTCACACTGCCAATGTATTATATTATTGGATAGTTTATACGGTATATATACATATTATATATATAAATTGTACTTATTTATTGTTTGTGATATATAGCGGTGGCTCGCACGGGGTGAAAGAGTCTATTACCGATTGTCTCCGAACGCGAACGCAATAGTTCTACTGCCAGATGGTGATGCCTTCATCGTACAATCATTGATATAAACACCAAAACAAGTTTTCCATTGTTTACAGACCATAGTGTAATTTTGTATTTCGTATTAAAATGTAAATCATAATTGTTGCAAACGCCTCGCGCAGCTCAATTAGATAGCGTACCGCTTGGGGCGCGCCGGAGAGTGCGGGGGAGCGGGAGAGGCGGTACTGTGTACCGCGGCGGTCTGTGTACTGTGTACTGTGTGCGGGGTGTGTACTGTGTACTGTGCGGTGAGCGGTACACGCACGATCTCGTTTATTACGTGCGTAATGTTGATAGTTTTCACTTTTGTAAAAAGTCTATCGTGAGAGCAGATGAGATGTGGTAAATAATTTAAAAAATTATCTGTACAGTTCTATTTGTATAGAAATAATAAATAACGATTAAAAAAATTAAAAACAACGTTGTGATTTCTTCCTAAACGCTTAGATGTAAGTGCGTCGGTTTATACAAACGCGCGCCGAGTTTAGCGGTGCGCAGTTTATCGCATTTCTTTTTTTTTAATTTATTTTTTTATAGAAAGAAATGACTGTTTACTTTTAGAATAAACTGTAAGAAAGCATTGAACAATTTTGTTTGGTTTGAGGATCGCTCCGAGTCCCGATATTTATTTAAATAATTATATCTATACCATCTACCAACTGAACCGAAAGTCTTATGCACAAGATCTGCCGACAGTCAATGACATTATGTAGGTACTGTAGGTGTATTGCAATATTTTGCATTGAGATCATAGAACATAACTACTGTAGAAAAATAGTCTTGATGTCATTTTGGCCGTCAATGGTTATGTAAATACCATTTTTTTATGTACCTTCATGGCAGTTGCTATAACTAGATAAGGCGATCCTTATGCCGTAAGATTGGGCGTCGGACACCAGTCGCTCTCGTAAAAACCAAGTCCGGGGTCCGACTTCGCACCCAAAGTACAAGCTTTGAAGGATACAACCGGGATTGAATGGATGAAGAGAAAGTAAGTATTGGGTTAAATAGAAACGGAAGGAAAGTATCTACAAGGCATAAGCCTTCACCATACATACCTAATACTACTGCTACTTAAACCGACTCGTGGCCACAGACGCATATATGCGTCCAAAAACCCCAACCCCGACCGACGCACATGTGCGTCCGTTGAACAATCTTCGTGGTAGGTAATAAGGTATGCCTTCGTAAAAATGAGGATGTAGATACGTGACAGGGTGCTGTTACGAAGTCCCATAGTGTCTAGGGAAAATGAAACTAATTGTATAAGAAATATGTTATTTATATTCATCGTCTCTTCTTGCCGCCATGTTTGTTCCCCTTGCCCCCCTTGAGGCGCCGGCGCACCCCCGCCGCCTCCTCGGTATCGTCCTCCGAGTCGGCCGCGCCGCGCTTCTTCCCTTTAGTATTCTTCTTGTCTTCTAATTCTTTCATTTCCTGATGAACATAATAGTGCACTTTAGTATTCTCTATCTACTGAATATAATAATAAGGTAGGTAGGTAGTTATTTAACCGACTCCGGACTACAGACGCCTATGCGTCTAAAACACCTTAGTGAGGTCAATGACGCATGTATGAGTCAATGAATCGTATGAACTTTGCACAGTTTTGTGCAAATAATACTGAACTAATTTCGTGCGGATAATTAAAACAGTCGCCCGCAGATGTGCACACATAACGCAGCTCTTACACTTTGGTGTACCTACTTTATTTATAAAGATTTCGATTGGAAAATATTCACTTTGCCGAGCTACATCTAGAGGTATTATTAAGATTATAATTCGCTTACTATCTTGGTAAGTCGTTGCGCTTCGGCGACCCTTTCCTGCAGCACCATCACCTCGGACTCGTCCGTCTTGTACAGCGGTAGCTGCTTGCCGATCAATTGCTCAATGCGCTGGTATAGTTCCACGTCATACTGCACAATAAATAAAAAATACGTTAGAAACTTACATGCTTTTCCACGCCTTCGCCAGAGAGTCCTTACACACTTCACATACATACAAATCACGCATTTTTCCTATTGGGGTAGGCAGAGACAACATCTTTCCACTTGCTACGATCTTGGCATACCCCTTCGCTTCTTCAACTTTCATAACTGCACGCACGCCGGTTGCGGGTACTCTTGACCGGACCTTTCTCCAAAACGACCTGGATCTGATTAGAATATGTATGCCTAGGTTGGCCTTTACCGTGACATCACCAATTGTCACCAGACTTGTCATATTATAGCGATTTAAAAGTGATGCAGTTCCAGACTATATCTATCCCTGTACCAAATTTTAGCCAAATCCGTTCAGCCGTTAGAGCGCGGTTGAGTAACAAATGTCTTCACAAACTTTCACATTTATAATATTAGTAGCACAGGTATAATCTTACCTGTGACACAAAAGTAATGGACTTGCCGGCTCGGCCAGCTCGCGCGGTCCGGCCTACTCTGTGTATGTAGTCCTTACTGTGCAGTGGGATGTCCAAGTTTATGACCACATCCACGTGAGGAATATCCAGACCCCTGCAAAAGTATCATACATAAATTGTAAATGGCTCCAGCGTCGTCGGCTTTAGACGAATACATCGACGAATTTTGAATATCTAGGAAGTGTCCAGATAGGTAGTTTATTTGGTCAGGGTACTTATTTTCCCTGCAAAGGACCGGTCGCGGGTTCAAATCCCATTCTGGATGTTCAGTTTTTCCGAACTAAATCTACAGTTATTTAGTGTTAGGATTTTAATTGATATTTAAAAAAAAAGTAGTTTAAACTTCCGTTAAATTCGAAAGATGGATTCCAGGGATAAAAAATTTTATCTATGTGTTATTCCAGATCTATCTCTATACCAAATTTCAACCAAAAATATTAGTAGTTTTTGCATGACAGAGTAACAAACATCCACACGCACAAACTTTCGCGTTTATAAATATTAGTAGGACAATATAACGATAGTTCAACGTACCTAGATGCGACATCAGTACAGATGAGTATACTGCGGCTCTTGTTCTTGAACTTGTTGAGCGCGGCGAGGCGCTTGTTCTGCGACATCTGCCCGTGCAGGGGCACCGCGGCCAGCCCCAGGTTGCGCAGGAGCAGCGCCGCGCGCAATGCGCCCGCGCACGTCGACACGAATACTATGAACGTGTTACCTGACAACTCGTTCAGGATGTGGACCAGGTATACGTCCTGGGGAGCAGAATAGGCGTTATTGACACGAGATGGTACAGTTCTTTGTTTAAATAAATAGCAACTCTTCAACTACATCACTACACCCTGGCTGGCGGTGCATAGATTCATGTCATAGACTTGTTCGTCTTTTCCGTGATAAGCTCCTCTCCCACTCTTCTGCTGGCTTCTTCCAAGAGGTGGGGTGGATCGAATAACATGCCCACACGCAAAAACCGCGCCAGGATGTGGAGTTACAGACAACAGCCCGAGAACCATAACATACATCTCCCACTCTAAATGGAGAAGGGTCATTGGATCAGGAGAATGGTCTATGAATATAGGTAGTAAAATACTTTCTTTACAGTTGCGTAAGATTCAATATTGTGTATGTCTGACTCACCTTATACTTAACAGGTATAAACAAGTAGTACTGCAGAAGTTTCTCAACAGTCTGGTATTTAGTGGACACCTCCACTTTCACAGGGTCTTGTAAAGAGGCGCGCTGAAGTTTCTGCACCTTTTTGGTCATGGTCGCAGAGAACAGATACGTGCGGCGCTCGCGAGGTATCACGCGCAGAATTTTATCAACTTCCACTTCGAAATCCATGTTGAGTATACGATCGGCTTCATCCATTACCTGCGTTTGAAATATTTTGTTTTATATAATGCTGATGTTAATTAACATTAATACATTGCTGTATCAGAAAATAAGTCATTTGAGAATTTGCCATTTTCAGAATTAGTCCTGTAACTTTGTTGCCTCTTACTGTACTTCCCTCGAAGCAACTTATAAACTCACCGCACAATGACAACCTCTCATACTTATATATAAAACGTATCAATGTCCATGTTACAACCTCCTGAACACTGCCCCCAAAATAAGCCTAGCTTGGGGAACAGTAATCACTAATGTGCTAAATATAATCACCATTCTGATGATAAAATTCCTAAATTGTAAATGTGTCAATAAATTTTATTTATTTATTTTGAGATTTAGGCTTTCTGCGCTTAAACCCTCTTGATTAGCTAATGCAGGTAACAAAATACTCACCAGAAACTTTAAAGCCTTTAAATTGAATCCCTTAGTGTTTTCAAGGTGGTCGACCAGCCTGCCTGGTGTGGCTATGATGATGTGGGGTTTCTTCGACAATGTTAAGGCTTGGGCGACCATGTCCATACCACCCACTATTACTGAACATTTCACTCCTATACTTGCACCTAGAATATTATTACATTTAAGTATTAATAAAATATAATAAAAAACAGCTTGTAGAGTTGTCAAATTAGCGTTCCTCTCTCTCTCTCTCTTGCCCAGATAATTCCATTTTTTTTTCAAATATAGTGCAACAGATTGACTGCGCCCAATGATCTGATGATAAGCCGAGGCAAAGTCCAAAAAGTAGTGGCCACCAAATCAAGAGATTACCCCTAGAATGGCAGCTCCTAGACAGCCTTCAAAGGCCCTTATTCTCACTCTGCTAAAGGACCCTGGGGTTGTAAGAAGGGAACAATAAGCAGACCTCGACTCCAAAACACAAACTTTTGAGGCTACTGGGAAATCACCATGAGGATTTTCAGACAAGAAAAAAAATTGTTTATATTACAAACATAGACTTAAGAAAAGTATGGACGGAGTGCCTAGAGTAACTAGTCTGTGTCACAAAATGGCGGGCAATAATCATTGTGTGAGTGAATTGTAGGGATGCGAGGTTTTACCTAAATTTCCCCATTTTATATTATTTTAGTTGAGGAATAGGGAGAATTATTGCTCCGTCAATAGTTATTCCTAGGTCCATGATTACAAACTTCAAAAAGAATACTCACCAAGAGCTTCAAACTGTTCAGATATCTGGAAAGCCAATTCTCTTGTAGGTGTTAGTACCAGTGCAAAATATCTTTGTGGGTTCTCTAACAACGCCTGTAAGATTGGCAGAGCAAAAGCGCCAGTTTTTCCGGAGCCTGTCTCTGCCAAACCTATGATGTCTTTGCCTTGCAGAGCCACTGGTATTGCCTCTTTTTGAATTTTTGAAGGTTTCTTCCATTTTAATTCCTCACAAGCTTCGCATAATACGTCTACAACACCCTGTAAACATAAAAATGTGTGAGTGATGTTTTTATCATTAAATTAAACACCACGATGGAATATCTCCCAAGCAACGAAAATACAAACCAAATCTTTAAATGTTGTGCTATCCTCCTCATTTGTGGCGATATCACATACATCGTCCGGCTTTAAGGGTTCTTCCATTTTAATTCCTCATCAACTTCACTGAATTAATACGTTTGAATACACTAATTCACTTTAGAAACACCAAAAACGTGAACATAACCTCAAAGGTAGCAAACAGTAACAAATCAACATGTCAAGTCAAGTGACTCAAGTGAAGTGACAACTGTGACAACTCTAGTGACAAGTGACTCAAGTCAAGTCAAGCTGTCAAGCCTGTCAAGTCAAGCTGTCAACTTTCATTTTTTTTTTTTATATTTGCGCCTTTCGGAACAGGCTAAGGTTCTATAACCATGCTGCCTTGTCATCAGTATTCTTCTTGTTCATATTGTTCATATTAGTGTGCCGCAACCGCAACATTCCGAAGTTATGATTTTCAAAATTGAGTAATAGGTATAGAGAGTTGATTTGTTTTTATTTGATTATTATAAATTACTTTATATCCTTAAATAAAACGTAATGGATTCCAATATTTAGTCAGTAGCTAAAGTGAGAAGTAATTATACACTTTTACGCTGTTGCTGAGTATCATTGTTTCCAATAACATTGTTTAGATTTCAGTCTTTTATAACATACAACTGTTCAAATACTTAATCGTTGAGTTTGATAACAAAAGCAAAAAGTAAACAAAGGCATTAAATTTCTTGTACATATTTAATTTTAATTTATTTTTCCATTAGAATATTGAGCCACATTACATTGTTTCATAATTTATTTTCAGTATATATTATAAGGAAGCCTACGACCAAATTTAAAAAAATCATTTTGTTGGTTTGTATTTTGTGTTAAGATTTAGAACGCAACCATAAACAGCATCTATAATAATTTTGAGGTTATTTATTGTCGATTACAATTTGTTATTGTGTATTTCATTTTCATTACTCATCATAACCCTAGAAAATACACCATAAAACATGGCCAAGCATCATCCAGATCTAATCTTCTGTAGAAAGCAACCAGGTGTTGGTTAGTGTAGCTACTATTTACTATCAGAAAATCAGAAATTACAACTTCTGAGCCCAGAACTTACAAATTGTATTTTGTTTCAGCTATTGGTCGCTTGTGTGAGAAATGTGACGGTAAATGTGTAATTTGCGACTCGTATGTGCGTCCGTGCACGTTGGTGAGGATATGCGACGAGTGTAACTACGGGTCATATCAGGGCCGTTGCGTTATTTGCGGAGGACCCGGTGTATCCGATGCATATTATTGTAAAGAATGCACAATACAGGAAAAAGATGTAAGTAGAGACTTTTTTAATATTCTTTTTAAATTCTAGCTCATTCTACACAATCTAGACGCAAAATAGGCATACATAAATGCATACATACATACATACAGACAAATCACGCTTCTTTCCCATTGAAAATAAGCACAATACCTTTATTTGTTGCAACTTCTGTAGGTACCTACAAGACTGGTAAAGCCCACTTGATGGGAAGCGGTCACTGTGGCCTATTTATGTGTGCAATACCTAGTGTTCATTCATAACCTAACCATAATAAAATTTATCAAATTTAAAATTTTTGTTATTGAGTCAAGATAATATTGCAAATAACTAAATATTAAATTACTTTTTCAGAGGGATGGCTGTCCAAAGATTGTGAACCTCGGAAGCTCAAAGACTGATTTGTTCTATGAACGGAAGAAATATGGATTTAGACGACACTAGCATTAACTTATCTTTAGGACAATAATTATTTTTTAAATAAAAATGTTTGTGAAGCATGTGGAATACGTTGATTTCGGATATTTATAACATTCAATTCATTCAAGTCACAACATTCGGATAAAAACTTGATTAGGGACACCATGTTATGCTCAATATCAGGGCTGTATTCTATAACAATACTCAGTAATGACTCTAATCTTGAAAGTAGTTTCCGACACTTACATTACATACAATCTAGGCCCTCTATTCTGTTAAACAAGCCACTGTCATTTCAAAAAACTGCCATTTATGTTAGACTATTGTTGTCAGATTAAAGTCTAAAATTAAATGATATTTTGCAGTGATTGAAAAAGTTTTATGAATTCTTTTCATTTGATTTTAGACTTTAACTGCATAACAGTAAAGTCTACAATTGAATAGCATTTTTTAGAGTGTCAGTGGCATGACTGGTTTGCCTTCAGCAGAATCGAGGCCTTGTACATAAACCTAGTGTCCACTAGAGATTCATGACTGAAGTATCATTTTATAATTTTTTTTTCATACTTGTCCATAGTAATTTTTTTTAAAGATGAAAGAGACCATTGAAAGTATAACACAAGTTGCTATAAGCCTTTAACTTAGACCATTTCTCTGTTATATTAAACTCTGAAGATAATGTTAATTGAACAAAATGTTATTGAATTTTTCTAACCATATATTATGTCATCGGATGCATGTCGTTTTTTACACGAAATTTATGTAAATTGTCTGTACAAAATATACTACATGTCAGATGCTAATAGCAACAATTACTCTAGGCGCACACTAGGCGACACGCGACAGCGAGAGGGAAGTCTCACGCGCTCGCTACTTGTCGCCGCGTCTAGTCAGTCTAGTGACGCTGTGCACGCGCACACACGGCGACAGTCGCGCGACTAGCTCCGCGTCTAGTCGCGGCGTTGTCGTTTGTATTTGGCGTCTTGTCGCCGCGTCTAGTCGCTGAGCCGTCGCGTGTCGCCTGGTGTAAGCCTAGGGTTAGATGGGTAGCCTAGCCAAAACATTCCTACAGATACAATTGTACATACAAGATTCTGATTGCATACACAATTCATAAATGGATCTTGCAGCTGGATCGTAAACCATTAGGTACACATAATATACGCATTCTTTAAAACTCACTGTAATATTTTAAGAATAAATTGGGTTAGCTGTAAATTGTATTGAATAATAAAAAAACCAACAGTAAAGCTTCGTCACTCATTTATTGATACACTTACAACTTATATCTATACAAATTGTCAAAATATGGTTCAATACAAACTGTTAGAACTATTTACATGACTACATATTGAAGCTAATTTTACTGGATTAGCATTTATTAGCGTCTTCAGCAAGACGGTTCATTGTAACATGACGATTTTAAACTAAATTCGGGCAATGTATATAAATAAAATTAAAATTTACGTACGATATATACCAAAAACAACCTATTAAAACTTTGGTCTGTCTTTCTGTCTATTTGAATGATATGGTAATCTCTGGAACAGCTGGACCAATTTCAATGGGAGTTGCGCTAGCAGATAGGTAATTATGATAAGATAATGCATAGCAGATCTTTTTTTTTTAGAAAAATAATTGCGGTTCCGCGGAAAAATCTTAAAAATCTATATCCACGCGGGCGAAGTTGCGAGGACTCAGCTTCTTTCGGAGATTTCAGTTCGTTTTTTAAACTACTGTGAGCTACCTACTACTGCCACTGGCAACACTGTTGGCTGATGACATGACGGGGTTGGTCCAAATGTTTGTGTCGTTTGACCCTGAATACGTTGGCCGCGACGCTATTATTGGTGATCGAATGCAAACCCTGGAAAATCAAAATTAATCAGACTTTCAAGCGATAATCTTTTTTACGTTTTAAATATCTTGAATAGATAATATATGTATGACAATGGAGAAAGAATAATCCTGTACTTTGCATAACAGTGTTGTACACATGAAAAAAATTGCAAAGTTGAAGAAATCGTACTAAATAGGATATTGCATTTTGTACATAGGTACATGGATACAGTAATCATTTCCCGCTTTATCGAGTTAGGTTGTAAGGGTCGGTGACTATATGGAGGAAAAATGGCGTTTGAATTTTCGGAATATTGGAATTAGATGTGGTACATGGTTTTGCCATTTCTGGATTTTCTTGGAGCGATGAAAATTTCTACCATAACTCTCGACTGGCAATAGAGGAAGTTTGTACAAAACACCATGGTGTGGTGTGCCAGCTAGGAGCTAGTTTTTAAGAGGAATCAGAAGGGGTCGTTCGTTAAAACCTAGACAATAGTAGCTAATTATAATATTATACTTATCAGACGCCAACTCTGATTTAGCATATTGCATAACCTCAAGTTCACATGATATGGGTTGCGTAAATCGAGATTTAACTGAACGTTAGGTGTAAAATAATTCATTAAACCAAAAAGTGTGTTACTATTGCGTCATACAGCCCCGACCCTAATTCACACGGTGTGTAGTGCTCCATACTTGATTATTTAATGCAGATATTATTTAAATTGTTATTTGTCATCATGCCTTTAGATATTTGTTTTAGTAAAACAGTGTAGAGCGTGACACATGCATTGATTCAGCTTTGTAACTGACCTCCCCGCACTCGTGCTGGAATATCAGCTGAATCCGAAAATAGTCCTATAAAAATTATTACAATATCTTATTATTTGTAGCAGCCATGGGATCCTGCTCTCAATCAATTTGTCTATCGACGGCCACTACTAGATATAGGCTTATAGGCCTTTCCCAATGTGCGCTATATCTCCTGATTCTCCGCCTTCCGCATCCAGAATTCATTCCAGCTATCTTATTTCTCGTCCCTTTTTATTTTTTTACGTGTGGAACCCTCATGGTCACCACTCCGTCGTGGCTAGCGGCTCGGTCTATGTCGGAATCGAACCGACTAAATCGGTGTTCCATCACACCCGGATAGACCACCGTATGGTTTTAGTCGGGTCCCTTGAGGATAAGGGCTAAATCCAAGTATACCCTTTGCAAGAAATTCTCGAGGATCCCAGGCATTGTCCACCTACAGGTGTCTCACGATGGAATGAAGGGCCTCTGATCTCTGGAATAACTCTGTGCTTATCAGACCTTCTCTCCTTCTCAGAGAATCTTGCAGATTTCATAGAGACGTTGCTTCTCTGGCTATTTTTACCGGCTCTACCAGAGCGAGTGTTCTGATGAGCTCTTTCAATACCACCTATGCCTTTGTGAAAATCATCCATTATTTTAATTATGTATACCTATGTGAGTAATTTCTGTCCTGGACCCCATCGACTTAAACCATATGGAAGAATTCCGTAAAGCAATGAAGGAGAAATAAAAGCTAACGAATGGAGTCCAGGGGTCTTACTATGAGCTCTTATAGTAATTCAAATGCGATGCAGCTCAACTCAGGGAGAAAGATGGCGTTATATTAATATATATATAGCTGCTCGTGCTGATTCACTCACTCATTGGTCACCTCTCCTGAACAATTTTGTATGAAAATTTTTTTTTTCACCGATGGTCACGTATAGAGGATGGAAATTCATTCGGAGGAAAAATATGGAGAGAGCTGATGATGGAGGATTTCGGAGACGGGTGAAGAGCACGCTTAAGGTATTGAAGATAGGTTGGTGGTGCTTGAGCAAATGTCACTCGAAACGTCATTCAATTGCCAGTGACCTGAAAAAAAATTCAAAATGGCGAAAAAAAAATGGCCGCCATAGAAATTTCCTCGGTGTCCATCTCGGAGAGTATAAAAGATGGAAGAGT
The DNA here is from genome assembly GCA_963576445.1 of Lithosia quadra. NCBI lineage: Eukaryota > Metazoa > Arthropoda > Insecta > Lepidoptera > Erebidae > Lithosia > Lithosia quadra. Next base: position 2,027,389 of record OY754883.1, read on the forward strand.
AGTTTCTTCGCAAAAGATGATCAGGATCCAAAGGTCTACTCGATGAATAGAAAAAAAATTCAAGATGGTGGAATTTATTTTTCTATAGAAAATGTATGGCGAACATTGAATAGACTACAAGTTTTGAACTATGCAAGACTTTGATTTATACATAGTTTCTTTGGCGACGTACCCGTAGGACCTCCAAGTTTGGACCCTTTTTCAAAAGTGCCCTTACGACATCTTTTTTGGTACCCGTACGACCTCCAAAATAAAAATTATTAAAAAGGTGCCCGTACGACCTCTTTTTTAGAACCCGTAGGACCTCCAAAATTTTTAAAATGTTTTTGTGGAAGAACTCTTAGTCAGAAATATGTAGATAGATGATGATCGAGGGTTTGGAAGATGGGTGAGAAGCACGGCCAAGGTATTAGACATAGGTGAGGGCTGCTCAAACAAAAAAATACTTGGAACCTCATCCAATTGGCAGGGAGATGGAAATAAATCCAAAATGGCGGATTCAAGATGGCGTCAACACAAATGTCATGGGTGTCTCTCTCAGAAAGTATTAAAGATGGATGAATTGTGTTTCGGTTCACCTCTGCTGTATTTTTTTTCCCTGATGCTTTCATAATATATAAAGGACCAAAATTCATTCGGAGGAAAAATATGGAGATTTTGGAGACGGGTGAAGAGCACGGCCAAGGTATTGAAGAGAGGTAGGGAGTGCTCAAATAAAAACCACTCGGAATCTCATCCAATTGTCAGTGAGCTAAAAATATAACCAAAATGGCAGATTCAAGATGGCGCCCATACAATTAGCGACAGCGTCTATCTCACAAAGTATAATAGAAGATAGAAGAGAGGTTTTTTGGCAAAAGATGATAAGGACCTAGCCTAGAGGTCTACTCGATGAATAGAGAAAAAATTCAAAATGGAGAAATTTATTTTTCCAAACAAAATATAAGGCGAATATTGAAGAGACAAATGTGCAAGACTTTGATATGCTTTTAACCGACTTCCAAAAAAGAGGTGGTTCTCAAAACGGCCCGTTTATTTTCATTTTTTTGCAAAGATTTTTTTAAATAAACAGTAGAAGTTTTCGTCTTGGTCCCATAAAAAAATCTGGATCCAACTCCTTAATCCTGATGCTGAAAGATTACTGCCCGCCTAGGCCCTAGGTTATCAAGATTCAGAAAGTGTTCATTGTGAATTAATATTATAGGTACCAAGCAACGACTTCATGGTTAGATTTCAAGTCCCAATCCCTCAACCCTGATAATGCAGGGTACAGCTGCGCTCACAAACTATAGTGATTCAGAAACTGCGGATGGTGCAATGTAATAATATTTTAAGTACCAAGCATAGACTACATAATTGAACTTCGGATCCCGACTCCGCAATCTTGATGCTGCAAGGTGCTGAACTCTTAAACCATGGGGATTCAAGAATTTCTTATATTTTTATTTATTCATGCACATATGCAACAGGCATTCTCTACCAGTCAAGTCAGGTGTAGAGAATAACATAGCATAGCATAGCATAGAGAATAACATAACAGCATTTTAGGCATCAAGCAACAGCTTCATGATTACACTTCAAGTCTGAAGTCCACAAACCTGAGGGTACAACACTCCTAAACCATAGAGAATAAGGAACTGTTCCTGGCGAAATAATAGGTACCTATTGTAAATGCCGACCATAGACTTTTGTTAGGTATTGAATTCCAAGTCCCAACTTTTCAATCTAACCACAAATTCACGGTTTTCAGATTTTTCCCCTATGTCTGCTATAAGGCATACCGATGGGTAGATATGCCAAAGTGATTTAATTCAACGGGATTTCTTGATACGACACGACAGACAGACAGACAGACAACGATGTGATCCTATAAAGGTTCCTTTTTAGGGTTCCATACCTCAAACCCTAAAACGGAACCCTTATAGGATCACTTTGTTGTCTGTCTGTCTGTCGGTCTGTCAAGAAACCTACAGGGTACTTCCCGTAGACCTAGAATCATGAAATTTGGCAGGTAGGTAGGTTAGGGGGAAAATCTGAAAACCGTGAATTTGTGGCTACATTACACAAAAAAAAATTAAATTGTGGTCATGAACTAATAATTAGTATTTTAAGTAAGATAACTATATCAAGTGGAGTATCATATGAAAGGGCTTCACCTGTGCATTCTGAAACAGCTTTTTGTTTATTTTTATACGTCATAGTTTTTGAATTATCGTGCAAAATGTCGAAAAAATACGACTGTAATACGGAACCCTCCTTGCGCGAGCCTGACTCGCACTTGGCCGGTTTTTTCCTTTTGAGATACGGAACCCTAAAAATGACTCCTCACGATCCATTTTAACTTTTTGTGTTAAAATTCATGTTAAAAGTACATTTTTAGTTCTTAATTTAAAGGTGAACCATGAACCGTACTTTTGATATGATAGTTGACCCCTAGAGTTAAAATAGCGGGTGAGAAGTTATTTTTTACGCATTAAAAACACCTTTCTTAAGTTACCCGTGACTACTGTAGTAGGTACCGCTAGCGGTACTTTAGTGTTTCTTGAAAAGAATCAGTGCTGGCAAAATAATGGGTAATTGTTATCCTACCGGTTGTGGCAGTTTGATAATTAGCACTAAAGGACCGCTGTTTAGCCCAGTAAAATCTTCAGAAAATCAGAATTCTTTTTTCGGCGTTAAAATTTTGAAAAAAAAAAGGATTTAATTAAAAAAAATTGAATAAGCACTATAAAACGACAAAGTGTTAGAGTGAACAAAAATTGTCAGGATGATTTCGAAAATCGAATATTTAAATGTCTAAGTAGGTATTTATTATTTTGTTGATAATAATAAAAACGGTTTTAAATTCTAACATTTAAAATAATAGGTTTATAATATTATGCTTAGAATTATACATAGTACATAACACTTAAGTAGAATGTTTGTTAATTTTTAGACGAATACGGACGATGTTCTTTTTTTAAATCCGGAGTGAAAAAAACAAAAGGCGGTACAAATATTTTACCTTTCAGATTTCGTTCTACGTTGTATTTCTTCTGCGTGGAGTGTTCTAATTGTTCTAAACATATTTTTAGAGATTTTTATCAATTGACCTGAGGAATATAACTACATTCTTAATATAATATTGAAAAATCGGTCAAGTGCGAGTTGGACTCGCAAAAAAGGGTGCCGTACCACCGTACAAGAAATAACACTTTATTTTTTAAATTTTCATGCTATAGCGGCAATAGAAATACACATTCTGTAAAAATTTCAACTCTCTACCTATTGCGGTTCAAGAGATACAGCCCGCTGACAGACAGAAGGATGGACGGATAGCGGAGGCTTAGTAATGGGGCCCGGTTGGAACCTTTCTGGTACAGAACCAAGAAAAACTGTTACATAATTACTTACACACCAAAACTTTAAATCCAAACGGACCCCTGTTCCAGGTTCCTTTTGTCCACTCATCTACGTGGTCCGCTTTAGCGGGCCGCGCACCCACGCGCCGTACTAGTACGGTATATAGCTCCATTTCTCTCCCTGAGGTGAACTGCATCGCATTTAAATTGCTATAAGAGCTTATAGTATGGGGCCTGGTTAGTACAATTTTATCTCTACAAACACCTTGAAGCGCTTACTCACGAGTTGACATCCTCCAGCTTCTTCAGCAGCCTCTCGTTCTCTCTGCTCAGCATCTCATGGTCCCGCAGCATCTGGTCCCGCATTCGGAACAGTTCCGTGTTCTCCGTCCTGAGCGCGGAGTTCTCCTCCATATGAAGCTGGACCAAGTCTACTAGTTCCGGTTGGGGAAGTTGGAACAGTTTGTTCGGTTCGATCTGACTTGGTGTGCGGCGGTGGCCTGGAAGAAACAAGATTAGTGAATACTATCAGGTAAGGTGGAGTCATGTAGACGTGTCCTTTAAAAAATACACCACTTGATACCTGCGGCTTCGCCCGCGCGTAGGTTGGTGTTCTTTTTTTGGTCATATCCGTGGTTCTTTTGTTGGTTACAATCAAAACATACAGTAGGTCCTAAAAACCGCATCAGAATCCGGTCAGTAGTTTTAGCTATGGGATCATCTTAAAACCATAGATGGCTCAAGGCCAGCCGGGGTGCAATAGGAACTTATTGGGTAACCTTACACCTCAGTCATTGAGACCCGAGAAGACGTGCAGAATACGCAGTTCGAACTGACAACTACCCCAATGGCCAAAAAAAAGGTTCTCACTATAGGAATCCACGTTGTAATCTGTCTGGACGTGGAGCGCAGTGCGAAGGTGCTGGTTCTCCGCGTGCAGGGCTTCCACTTCTCTCTTCAGACTCATTATTAGAGCGTCTCTTGCATCCTATAAACATATGTACCTATTTGGATGTTTTAGATGACGGTTACTAAGCGTAGTGAATCTTAAGTAAGATTCATTTGAACGCTCAACACCATGTATCTTAAGGTTCACTATGTGCGTAGTAACTCTCATTATTCAAAATCTTTGATAATTCCATGAGGTGAAATTGTGAAACAAGTGATTTCATTTAATATTTTAGCAAGTTCCATCAAGTGTCATCAATCAATATCCTTCTTCTTCTTCAACCTAGCGTTAATCCCAGTCGCATCCAAAGCTTTCACCTCGGGGTCTGGGGTCCGCTTTACCAGTCTTATCTGCGGATTTGGCTGGACCTCGATATTTTCCGTGAAGCGACTGCCATCTGACCTTCACAACCCAATGGTGACATTAGGCGATATCGAAGCATTGCAGCTAGACCGTTGTTGTTGGACTTTTTTGGGCTCCAACTACCCGTAACGACTGCCGTAGATGTTTGTAACCGGGCAACCGGGACTGGTGGCTTAACGTGCTCTCCGAGGCACGACCAAACCAATGCAAATACCCATATTCATGCATACAAATATTTGCACTGAACAAAAATTGTGAAAAAAAGGTACTTCACGGAAAATATCAACATTCTTCAAAAAAGGCTTTAGAAGGTTTTTACGGGGTGCAAAAACCTTCTAAATGGAATATGGACTTATGCAACCATAAGTACAATGCAATCACAGCAGTAATCACTCCCTATCAGTTGTACTACGCTGTCCACCACCTGGGTTTTTGATTTTTTTTTTATTGGTAATTGGCTCGCGTTTGACCACAATCTCACCTGTTGGTAAGTGATGATGTGGTCGACGGTGATTATAAAAAACTTACCATTTTGACGATAGGCTTAGATTTAATCTTCTTAGCCCTTGCAGCGTATCGCAGGGTGTTGACAGTCTCGCTAAGATTCGATCTCGTTGGAGCTATACACGCGATCTGCCATGTCACAAAAGAATATCATGGTAGCTTGTCTTGAATAGAACACCGTAGCTAAGTGTCTGCTCTCCGCCCCATGGGGAAGTTGAGCCTTTTTTCAATTTGAACTGCTACTTACCATAAGCGTGACGCCATTTCCCGCGAGGCTATCGGCGAGCAGTTTGGTGAGCTTGCTGTCCCGGTACGGGATGTGACCGCGCTTCTTGCCATCGCTCAACTGGGCTATGCAGTAGCCTGCGGACAGGACGGGACATTATACAAAATGCGAGTATCTAAGCGCACGGCCGTGCGCAGGACAAGTTCCAGCAACAGGCCGTACACTATTTACACGAACCGTTTCGATATTATGAACATTATACCTTAGGCAGTGCATGGACACTAGGTACCTACGCATATTCGTACATACCTAATACCAAGTTCAGACAGACAGAGGGTGTATTGACACCCTGGATCAGCGGGGGTGCACCTGGGTCAGCCGGGGTGTCCCTGGGTCAGTTGGTGTGCGAGGGAATTGGGTCATCACCTTACACCCCCGCTGGCTAGCGGAAATCGTGAAATTCCCACGAGTATCACCAATATCGCGATGCTATTTTTTTTGCTGTAAGCGAAAACGGCCGTTTGTTTGTCACAGCGTCCTGTCTTCCTTAGCAGTACTATGCTTCATGTATTCAAAAGGCTGTCACGAACTTGCTGCGTTTTTCCAGTCGTCCATCGCCCCCCCCCCCCATCCCTTTTCACTTCTCTTGGAGATTGCAACCACTAAACTTACCTATTCACTTCTTATCTGCCTTTAAAAGAACACTATAATGATGAAAAGACTTACCAAGTACCATAAGACTTCTATTAATATTGTTCGCTTCTTCCAAGGTCTTCCCGGTGCTATGAGTTCGTTTGGTCATCTCACTGCCCGCGAGGTCAACGAAGTTGATCTTGCCGTGTGTGGAGCAAGTGACGTCAGCGTCCGCGCGCAAGTCCCGTCTCACTCGCACGCACAGGATGGTGTGCGAGCGGGAAGAGTGCGCGTTCATTGCGTGTGCGCCGACTGCGCGGTTTCGCATACCTGGTAGGAGTAAGAGAATCATCTTCCTCTGAGTCTTTTCCCAACTCACTTGGAGTCGCGGTCGGCTTCTCAGTCTAACTACGAAGGCGTACTTCGATAATTTCCGTGAAGCGAAAAAAAATGGGTTATCATTAAATTCAAATTGCTTCAAAAATAGATTTAAGTATTAAAAGGCTCACCTTCTTCTAAGACCGCGAACAAATCGTCTATCTGTTCACAGTCCACCGTGAACAGGTTCTCCACGTAGAAGCCCCTGGTTTCCTTGGACCATCGCACTTGTAAAGGTTTTCTTGCACTGCCTGGGTTGAGCAAATCTATCACCTGCAAAAAATCGTATTTTACACACAGAGAAGTAAATATGCTACAACATTTTTTTCTGCACGGAACCCTAATTCTTTGTTCAAAATTAGAATTATCAGAGAAAATCCCGTCCAAATTGGCCCAGCCGTTCCATAGATTACCTCTTACAAACAGACAAACTAATGGCATTAGATAGTGCCAGAAGGCCAGAATATGAATCTGTCATTTTATAAACCACATACCTACAATCTTAAAAAAATTCTAGGTTCTAGTTTTTATCAATAGATGGCGTGCTACTCAGCTAGATCGCGTTATCATAATGGCAAAAAATTTTAATGCGCGTTTTGAATAAGTACCTACCAATATTATAGACTCACCTTTTCATTATAAATCTCTAAAAAGGATGCTTTCAATATAAAGTGTGATTCTGGCCGTTCGTTAATCAGACGGAATAGATAGACGAAGGATCGGACCACCAGCCCGTGTTCTGGAGAATAGGGACTTGTGCCGCCTTCGACCTGAAAAACAAACCTTTATTTAATACTAGCGGATCCGACAGACGTTGTCCTGCATGATAGATACCAACTATAGCGCCATCTGCCGGGCTGATTTGTGAATCTAAACCATCCAGGGCGCCACCCAAACATACTCAAAAAAATTCATTCAAATCGGGCCAGCCGTTTAGGAGGAGTTCACTGTTAACGGACGCTTCATCCGGATTCAGATTCTTAGTCTTTTTTGTGTGGAACCCAAATACTTTTTGTAAAATTAAAATAGCTAGCCAAAAATATGCCAAAATGAATCGAATAACGCGTTGCGAATGAAACTATTCTGTTAATGGTGAGCATCATCACATAATGGCTCCTCTCAGGGTTGAGAAGACAGACTACAGTCGCTCCCGGAAAAGCTTTCAAATACAATAAGCGGACCTCGGGCGCCGAAGTCCAAACTTTGGATGCCACTGGACAATCGCTATGAGGATGTAGTGTGTCGTAGTATCTAGCCTATTCTAAATCTATGATGCTACATTATTAAGCTATTTTTCATGCATGTAGCGTGACTAGAACACGTCATGCGATCGTATTACTGCGATTATATGTTTAATTGTGGATGGACCGTTGCAGTTTTTACGTAATTACGAAATAATAACATAATGTCACGTAGTAGGCGTGTAGTAGACTTTTTGTTTACTTACTACTAAGGAGGCAAAGAAGCATACGATTTGATAGTAAGTTCTGTTCATAAATGGTTTGAATACTAAAACTGCTGACCAAACCGGTGTGTATGGCGCCTAAAACTTCATCTGCAAGCAGGTACACCTGATTAACCGACGAGGCTCTGGGCCTCTAGACAAAGTAGTGTTCTACCAGACCCCTCAATGTGTTAAGAATGGTTAACCAAAGAATGGTTTTTCCACCTTACAGAAGACCGCGGCAAATCAACGGTACGTATTTAATAACTACCTAAGTGGTAGATAAGTGATTTTGCATGTTTTGTTTTCATGACCATTAGAACACCCTAACCTATCGATTAGTTTATTAAAAATAAATTTAAGTTGAAAAATTGAACCTTAAATCGATGTAATACTAACATAATAAAATATAACAACCAACCATACATAATAAAAACCATCGTGTTGTGTTCCCTTTGCAAGTAAGGGTAGCTAGAGTTCACTGTACCCCTCCCGCCCTAAACCTTCCTAGCACTCCTCCTTCCCTTCAGGGCAGGCAGCGCTTGTGTGACACCCTTAGTTTTGCACACATCTATAGGCCACAATGACCGCTTCCCATCAGGTGGGCCGTGTGCTTCTCTACCACTTACGTAGTATAAATAAAAAATACAAAAATCAATGCGAACCACGCTAGCAATTCCAAAAAAAGATAGGTCATAAAGAATTCCGGCAGTCGGTTATCTATCAATCAGTGATAGTGACAGGTCATCAATGCACCGGGCGTCGGACATGCGATGGGTCGATAGAGCTTCGAGGTCGGACCGCGGCTAATAATGTACGTGGACATTGTTTCTCAAAGTTTGTCAGTATCGCGACCCCAAAGAGCCTGATGCCTTAGTCTTTCAGTGAATATCAACCTGCTTTTGTTACAACTATTTGGGGTCGGCGCAACATGGCATTCTCCTCCATACATTCCTCTCAGATGTCATCTCCTCAGTCACTCCCTTCCTTTCCATATCGTCTTTCACGCATTGCATCCAGTGAACATGGTGATGAAATTCGTTTGAACTTAACGGTTGCACGTTAAACTTAACAGTTCAGGTAGCCGATGGGGTTTCCACACGTAAAAAAGGGAGGACGGAGTAAGAGGGGATTTATGGAGAGGGGAGGAGGAGTTGGATTTACTGAATGTTTTGGGACTTGCAGATTATATTGAATGCCAATGATTTTCTGATCGGAAAAAACGATCATCCAGGACGGAATTTGAACCTGTGACCAGTCCCTTACAGGGGGAATGCTCTGACCAACTGATCCGATCAGAAAATCATTGCAGATTATAGACGGAAGATTTGTGGATTATAATTAACTAGCGACCCGCCCCGGCTTCGCACGGGTGCAATGCTGATACTAAATTAAATACACTACAGAAAAACTATGAACGTTGTATATAAAAACATAGCGGCCTCCCCGCACTCCCCCGTCCGACCGGTACCGCCCGCCGCAAACGCAAATTTTAAATTTGTAATATCTCCGAAAATATTTGTTTAATTTACATGCTGTAAGGAACCATATTGATCTATATTAATTGCACACTGTATTTAAGGTACTTAATTCGATAAGGATTAATGCCGTATTGCTTAAAATAGCTTCCTAAATAAGCCATTTTTTCACGTAAAAAGTAAACAATAAAAATGGTTAATGTGGGTTATCCCTAAAAGATAAACATATACCATCGCGGACTTTTTTGTAGACCTTTTTATGGTGTACAATACTGTAGTACATTAATTTGATCTAACTCGTAGGGTTTAGGCAGCGTTTTTGCTAAATTGCTAAATAAGCCCAAAAAAATAGGTTAATTTACGACATCACGTTAGAAACCTCTAAAATTAGCAATGTTGCCTTAGTATATGATGCATGTATTATACATATAAACCTTCCTCTTGAATCACTCTATCTATTGGAAAAAACCGCATCAAAATCCGTTGCGTAGTTTTAAAGATTTAAGCGCACATAGGGATATAGGGAAAGAAAAGGCGACTTTGTTTTATACTATGTAGTGATGATGATGATCTTAGGAGCAGAAGTTACAGTAAAAATGCCCTTTTGCAGAACCAACTAGCACTTTCTTGACAAAGTAACAATTTAAGCATCTTCTTATTCTCATATTGAGAAATTAAGGTAGGTACCTATGCAAGCATGATAATTTGGTGCTATTAAACGGAAAAAATCGACTTAATGACCATAGGATGTTGATCAAAATAGTGACTATTCGATTGAAATTGCTGATGTTTCTGATATCTTTTGTGTGTCAAGAGAACCTGCTATTATAAGGTATCCATTAAAGCTATAATGCTATAAAAGACTGACATTATACATGGTAATGATCACAGGACTGTTTCTTTTAACTGTTCTGTGGTAATGATAGCTTGGACGCACCTTCTAACCTTGACCACAAACTGTCACACTCATTGTTTTCATGGTATTATACCATTGATAACCTTGGATTGTGATACGAGAGTTACTTATAAAGACAGTATGGATAGAAAGATACGATAGACGTTTTTTATCGCGCGGAAATCCATACGGATACCACCGAGCGGATCGGGGGTGGTTATGTCGGAGTCCAATCAACTAAAACTGCACGCCGTCTTATATCTCAATTACCGGGTGTAAGGTTACCGATTAGGCATATCCCTCGCACCCCAGCTGACCCCGGCCCATCTACAGTTTTAAGATAGCCCCCTCAACTCGGTAGGGCGGGCATCTCGTGCCGTGGCAACAGTGTCCACCCATGGAAAGTGAGAGACACTGCCCTCTTAATTGCCCGGGTAACAATAGACCTTAAAAAATATGTTTTGTAGTATCTTCTATCTTACCAGTCCTGGTGGCCCAGTCAATGTGTGTGTCTTCCCACTACCGGTTTGGCCGTAACAGAATGCGGTGCAGGAGAAACCTTCGACAGCCATTTCCAGTAGCCTCTTGACTCCAGAGAATTCTAGAACGTCCTCCTGTTAGAATAACAAGAAATGATAACTTTTTTAACAGTACAGAGAGTATTACCACTGAATTGGAGAAGACTGCTGGAAATGGAGAAAGAAATTGATCAATCACATGCACTATTTGGAAATGAGACGTGGCCGGGATCAGACTACCTACTTCTGCCCTTCGATCTCAGCTTTACTCAACTTCACGTCTATCGCAACACATCGGGTTATAAAAACCGATGATTTCAGCAATGGTCATTTTTTGTCAATTCAGCGAAACTATTTTCTAGAAGATGTTGACTAAATGAGAATCCATTTCGCACAAGATAACATACCTATCTATATTTGATAATAATACATTCCTGTGACTGCTTTTGGTTAATGGGCACTTTTTAAACCTGAATAAGTAACCCAGTAGCGCTCCAATGTTTTATTCTGTTTGGAAATGAGTTTTTAATCATGCGTCTTTATGTGACGGTTAATTCCGGCGTGACTCAGGAGTCGAACTTGGGAGCTCATGCACTTAACTTACACATTCTACATCCCTCGCCACTGAAGTTTTTATATACTGCTACAGCTCTACATTAGTCCATTTAAATGCCTATTTAATAGATGGTATGCACCATTTCCCAGAAAACGCTTTCAATTATGATACTTTTATATTTTTGTCGTGTAAATGTATAGTCATTCCTATTACACTGAGTGGATTATGGTATTCGTAATGCAAATAGGTCATTAATCAAAATAGCGTCTATAGTCGTGGACCGTGATTGATGGAGGCACTAACATCGACAGACTATTTCATATGTTTCTGTACGGTCCAAAGTACACGCGAATGTTTTGGAATTAAACTAATTTTTAGTGGATTATATCGCCATAAGTTCCAACTAAAACTGGTTAGGTAGAGGGGGTAACACTGGAGACAACAGATAGATCCAATTCTCAGCATTGCATGGATTCACCGTGCGGTCGCCGGGTCTATAGCGGTACAGAGAGGAACCCCGTGATGGTGACTGGGACTTGCGACCCAGAAGTAGGTTTAGGGTGGCCACCTTGTGACGTGTCAGCGCTAAGTTATTATAAGTTCAATTTGTAACAAAAAGTTTCTACCTGGGTAGCCTCAGGCTCGAAGACGACATTGTATGAAAACACTTTGGACTTCTGGTTGGGGGTCGTGTTGTGGCAGATGACCTGGCCTTTGCCAGGGAATTCCAGCAGCATTCGCTCCCCATGTGATCGCTCCTTGTCGCTTATAGGTCGGACTCTACGAATTAAAAAAAATAGCATCATAATGTAGATATTGTGTAGCGAAGTCGCAACTTTTGGTCATATTTCCGGGTCTACTCAACCAATTGCAATCAAAGATACGGCAACAGACAAGAATTCCTCCCCACCGCTTCCTAGCCTCACCCCCTTTCCTAACCCCGCCCCTTCCCTTCAGGGTCGGCAGCGTGTGGATGACGTTGTTGGTGTTGCACACATCCATAGGCCACAGTAACTACTTCCCATGGTGGGCCGTGTGCTTGTCTGCCACCTACGTGGTATAAAAAATAAAAAATTAGAGGTCCTAATAGTTCCATGGAAAAATTGGAACTAGTAGGAACCATCCTTACCTAGAAAAGCTTACAATTAACCGTTTCTTTTGAATACTTAATAATATAAATCATTTTGCTGACTGACGGAATATAATTACAAGTATTTCTTAAACGTTTTTTACCCCACGTAGTAAGTATATAATTAGTCCGGTTGTCTGTCAGTATTTTATCAGTTTTTATACATTAGTCTCAATAATAGGTGTTGAAGAAATCAATCACTTGAGGGCTAACGTTCTCTTTCATTAAAATACAGAGCAATCCTGGAAATATTCTTTGTAATGGCTTGTATATATAATATTCAGTGTTTCGAAGTTTTAATATACCTAATATGAAATGACGAGACTGGTAGCTGCGTTGAAAGTTGAATAGTCTATTCTGTGGACTAATTAACTCTAAAGTTGTGAAATAAATAATAGACTAGCTCCTTAGCACCACTGAATCAAAATTTCATTTAAAAAAGTTCGATAGTTTGAGAGGAGTTCAGTAAAATTCAGACGTACCTACAGATTTCTTTTTTGTATAGTCGATAGGCCCGCGTTTCCACTATCTCACCTGATGGTAAGTGAAGAAGTTTGATTTGTTTTTGTTTTTATAAGGTCTTTATTAACATAAGAACAGGCATAGTTACTTAAATGTAACGAACATGAGCACTTTTTAAAATTTCATTAGGCTAGGGCGCCTGCAAATTGATATCAAAAATCATCCCTCATCACTAGGTAAGTATATATTATTCAATATTAATGACTGCATTTTAACTATCCGCAGTCTCTCGGTACGCATACGATTCGCTAACTATACGAAAGTAATTTCATGCTCGCCTTTCAGGTTAATTCCTATAAAAATAATTGTAATTTGGCATCACTTTTATTAAAACTAGGTATTACAAGCATTATTGTAAACAAAGCGTCTAGACCACTGAACCAGCGGTAACTATAGCATGAAATGGTTACAAGTTACAATGAATTATGACAATAACTTAAAATACAGGAGGTTTTAAACCGCGGAGGTGTTCAATGGAGGTGACAATCGATTGCTTTGTTACTTGCCGCGTGTCAACTACCTGACCACGTATTATTAAAAACAGCCGTTGAAAAGTTTGTGTGTAGTTGAATAAATGGTAGACATCCATACATAAATGACTAGGTACTGTGACGTGTGTAGTGTAGATAGAGTCTTCAACTGCTAAATCAGAGGTTACAGGTTCCATACCCACTCTATGTAAATATTTTATATATGTTTATGAACTTTTAACCGACTTTATAAATCGACGTTTTCTTGTAGGTATATTAAGAAGTAGTTTATTTCAATTGTGGACATTAAACGCCGAAGGGATATAGTTGTACAATGTAAAATTGTGAATTAGTAGTGAAGTCAGTCTGGGGGCCGCCACTGTAGCACTACCGGTGTATGTAGTGGTGACCCCAGTCCTGAGACTTTGACTTTAGCTTACCATTAGGCGAGGAAAAGTCATTTTGACGTGTCCTATATATAAAAAAAAGTTGTGAAAATCTCCGGTATCCGGTGCTGTGCACCTATTGTGCAATTACCTAATGTTAAATGAACAATTTCAAATATTTTAAAGCTATTGTTGTATAGCTTTTATCGCGGGCTTTGAGCGCGGCGAATGCAGCAACCGAATTAAGAAATTCCGTAACGAAAATAAAAACCTAACACCGCCCATTGAGTCGCACAAGTTTCAACCTTATTTCATGTATGGTAACAATCTTATGATTATTCCTGTGAGTCACTCAATTATGATTTTCAGATTAGTATGTTCGCGAAAGACTCAAAAACTACTGAACCCATTTTGATGTTGTTTTTTCTATTAGAAATGGTCAAGCTTCAAGTCTGACGTAAGTATGTTTGATTGCAATTGGTTAAATAGACACGGGGCACGGATTGTAATAAGATAAAAGTGGATGCCCCTGGTGTTACACACGTCCATAGACCAGGATGACCGCTTCCCATCAAGTGAGCCGTGTACTTGTCTGCCACCTAAGTTGTATAAAAAAATGGTTGATACCTGACAACAACATTGATATTGTCCTCATCCGAGTTGAGGGTAGTGCTTGATCCTCTGGTACTGCGGTCCAGGCTCGCTGCACGACTGCTGCCACTGCAAGACAGGAAAGGGTTAGTAGGTACGGCTAACATAGAGACAAGCAATAGCCTTATGAATATCTATGGCAGTCGTTACTGGGCTTAACTACAAAACGCGATATCACCAATGCAATGGATTGTGAAGGTCCGATGGCAGTCTAATCCTTTCCTATACAAAAATTGAATGAAGTACACACTCACACAGTGCAATCAATTTCATCAAGAACCAAACGGTTCGGTGCCTCTTTCATTTGCCGCACCATAATGACTTCGAATTCTTTTACAGCGCACGTGTTTCCATCTTCCCATAGTTCCGGGGTCTTTAAGCGGGGCGTGAAAAAGCATTTGATGAGGCCGTCAAGCTGAGGGCCGCCACTGTGGCACTACCGGTGTACCTATGTAGTGGTGACCCCGGTCCTGAGACTTTACCTTTAGCTTACCATCAGGCGAGGTAAACTCATTTTGACGTATCCTTTAAAAAAGGACTGAAAATCCGACCGCAACTGAATTGGGTAAAGGCTGGAATTATTTTTATTACTAAACGGTTTTACTTAACTTGACCTGTTTGTTTGGGTCAAAACTAGTACTACCCGTTCGCGCTAAGTTTGCCGCTGTGAAATGACATCAGTATAGCGTTGTCTCACTGGAACTAGAACTGAGTGAGTGAGACAACGCTAAACGCGTGACAGTTGGCAGCGGCAAACTTAGCGCGAACGGGTAGGTAGTAATTGAAATTCAACTCTCTTTCAGTTGTCTTGGTTTGATATTTGGCAGAAGTCTTTAGTTCTGATGACAATACAATTTAAAACCGTTTAACTTGAGAACTATTTTTTCACAATTTATATTACGTTCAATGGGAGCGCGCCGGCTAGTGATCAACCTTAACTAAGTCGGCTATTTCGCCCATTTGTCCTGGTCCTCTCTTCGGGGACACTGGAGGACGGTGACACCGTACTCCAGTGTCCCCAAACTTCACCAAACTGGCGGCTTGGACCTTCAAGATCTTACTGACGCCTGGTGTACGCAGTTATCGACCACTTGACCGCTACGTCACGTTATGAATGATTTAATAGGTTCGATTGTGAGTAAGTAACCGTTAATGCGGTCGACCTTGCGGAATATTTGCCAACTGTGCAAATATTTGTGCATTTTTTATGCGATTTATTGATCGATCTTATGCCGATGAGCTTAGATAGTAATACTTTCTTTGTCAAGTCACTTTTTATCTTTTCTTTTATGAAATTTAGTTTCAATTTATACAGAGATTACTGTAGGGGTAGCCAGGGGTGTATCTAACACTCATTTTAGTTATGCTGAGGATTTATTTCGATTGCAGTGATGAGTATTTTGCCGTCAACTTGATATTTTTAGGGTCACTCACACAGGGGCCTACGCTACGCTAGATTTCACCAGTTTAAATCACTTCAACTAACCTGAATTCAAACGTGAGTAAAATTTAAAAACGGAGTTTAATTCGAATTGATTTTCTGTCCTATCATTGTTGAAATCCGCCGTAAGTGTTGTAATATTGTAGTTTCCTGTAAGGCATAATTCATTCTTTTTTAGAAGCGTGCCTGCGTTTACATGCCTACACACACACACACACACAATCGCACACACACACGTACATGCACACATACACAAACACGTGTCCACTCGCGGTGGTGACACCCGCAGTGTTTACTATTTTAATCAAAATGTTATTAAAAAAAAGAAACAAAACAAAAGTTAACCATACACTCTCATCAAGGCAACCTTCTATTCTAATTTTAAATTACCGAAAAACAAAACATTCCAAGAAGTTAGTAGAATATTCAAATAGCCCGGCGAGTGAGTGACAGTTGGGTTGCGAGGCGCCCGCCCAAATGCCAAGGGCTCTCTTAATGACCGCTGGCAATATTAATGAAGTACCAACTCTTTTCACTTTGATTGGAGCCATTAGCCCTTAGCCTGTAGTTAGTTAATACGGTGATTAAGGTTCGATAACTGGTATTTATAAGCATTAAAAATATTCCCTGAAATCTAAAGTAGGTACTTCCAATAAATACCTACTACTTGAAAACATAATTATTAATAAACTACTTGAAAATGTATGCTCCGAATTAAATTTAATAATCAATTAGATTTTTGTTTCAATTGTAACATGACTCGTGCAGAGTATAATTTTGTTTTAGGAACTTTACGAAAATCAGCATAATGCCAATTTAAACGATAGTACTGTCCGGGTCCGGACTAAGCCAGTTCAATCGTATCTACTGAAAAAAGCATGGCTTCATTATTTAATAGTGTAGGTAATCTTCATAATCCCGGGTTCTTCGAAAAAGCATCTGTCAAGGCCGTCTGGGTAGAGGTCACCATTCTAACGGCATCCCTTGGGATTGGTGACCACTACTTTTTAGACTCCACCTCAGCTTACCATCAGGCGGGGTGCAGTCAATCTGGCGGACTAAATTTATATAAAGAAATCATTAGCATAAGCTGACAAAAGTAGACCGTAAGAAAGGTTCTAACCTAATCTATCCGTGTCGGGGTGTTAAAAACAATGTTAAAAGTACTTTTGACTGGTTAGGAGTTTTGACTGCAACATAAACACCAAGATGGTCACCGTTTTTTTTCCTATCTTTGCTTCTGTTTGCCTTTTAGCACTAGTTATGTGCGTTTTATGTCACTTGTATTTTTAACCTCAGATATGATCGAAAGTAATGTGATGTTTAGATACGATAAATAGACGTCATACCAATAACTTGATGACTTTTCCACACGACAATAGTTAATTTAAAGTGTGGCTGTGTATAGCCGCTAATGGCTCTTGTATAAGTATTTTTTAATTAGTTTATTTTAGTGGCTCAACAAATATTAGTCGGTAAACCGATGTAAGGTGGATTGATGTGAAATAATTCATGCATGAAGTTTCGGGGCGGAATTAATTAAAGGTAGTGAATATTCTTGGTTGTTAGTTGATCTACCAGTTTTCTACTTTGGATTAGTTCGGACAAAAGAAGTTGAGGTTTAAAAATTAATTTGTTTTATTATTATATCTCATTCAGCTATTTCAGACCTCCCCCATAGTTACAGAGAATAGGAAAATTTGCTGACATTTATAAAAGAGTACCATTGTTTATCTCTGAAAGCGATAAAATGATTGTGGAGTCTGCCTATCCTAGTCTGTCTAACATACCTAGGTACATAAAAAATATAGGCATCCGAATTGAGTGACTCATCCTTTTTTCAAGTCGGTTAAAAAGTGAACAATGGATTAGTTACCTTTCTAAATTTAACAGATATCGAAGTGTGCCGTACCACATTCGTTTAAAAAATTCGTTACCATGAATGAATGGAAAGTAGAATCATTAGTTCAGCAATTTGGTTCAAGGCTCCGCGCATCAATACTCCATTAAATTTTCTATTCAGATATGTTTATACAATTATAGTTTACATTTGAATAAAGTATAGTCACAGTCCAAAGTTAATTCATACGTTACTCGAATTGAACGATATTTTCAGTTGGGACTGCGCATATGCTACAGAGAGCTTCTGAGATGTATCTTTTTTTAGGGACCTTTATATCTTGCAATCTACCTAAGTATACCTACTTGGCATTTAGCTAGAGGTTAAGAAATTGTCATTGGTGAAACGGAAAAACTACGATATTTTCTATAAAGCTACTGCCATCAGGAGCCTTACTGTGAGCTTTTAATACAAATTCAAATGCAATGCATTTCAACTCAAAAGAGATGGAGCTATATGCACCGTGAACAGCACCATCTCCCTGAGTTTACTGCATAGCCCCAGACCTCCGCAACCCACTGCGTTGCTGAGTCTTTGGAAATGTCAAATCAGTTTGTTAGGTCAGAGTTACGTTACCTTTCTTAAGAGGGTGCCCTGTGAATTCGCCTGTATTGCCTTCTCTAACTCATCAAAAATACCGTGAATGACATTAATTTTTTCTCCGTCACGCTTGTAATGCCATGTCACGCTTAAAAGGCTATAGAAACAACACCTTTTAATACACACAAGTGTAAAGAAATAGTAAGCAGCTGACCACATCGCGTGCGTAGATCAATCCACTGTGATTCATTACACTTAGCGGGTGAAGGAAGCCGGTGAACGCCTACTACATTACTCATTATCCTATAATCTTGGAGTTAAATGGAAATTGCGTACACTTTGGAAGTTATTAGATTACTTTACAGCTTGCTTTCAGTCCGTGATTTCGGTTGCGTGGACTACAGAATTAGGTCTAGAGAGAAATAAAATATTGTTAACCAAGTGTTTGATTCGTGGTAAGTGGTAATCAAATATCTGACAAAGCACAAGTCATAAAAGCTGTTTCCGAAAGTACGTTACGCCTTCGATTCCGGTTGCCATACGAACATCTATGGCAGTTGTTATAGGACTGATAAATCAGATAATATATGGTCTTCTGAAAGAACCCTATATTGCAGACGCTAGAAAAAACCAGAGTCTGTTTTGATGAAGTAACAATCAATCTGATTACAAACTTCGTATATAAAAACATGTGAAAGATTTCATTGCTTTACGATCTGTCTTTCTCTTCGTTTAGAAAAAGACTGGATTATAGTTAAGTACTTAGTCTTTTTATTATTATTTTGAACTTTTATTTAACCTACCTACATTGTTCGTTAAAATTTGGCATCCGATGAAGCAAAATTTTTGCATACACGTTGAGTTTGGATGACAATTGAATACAAGCTTATTGTAGGAAGAAAATTTTATTCTTCATTTATCGACGGTTATACTCGTTTAACGAAAACTGACAAGTCACGTAATATTTAATGGCGCCGCTCCTTTTAATCACGTTCTATTATTTATGATGTATTAAGTGACTAATAACCTAAAGGTTTCGTGTGGAAGTAACAACTCCTTAACCTTACACCTTACCCTTTTGAAGGTCACTCAGAATTTGGCGCGTTTATTAATGTAATGGTTTCTGACCGCTAAGGTTTTCTAGGAATGAAAGAAAATGTAAAACAGTTATGTTGAATCAGATTGTAACTAGTGATTCATATTCTATTCATTTATATGCTACAAAGTATATTTGCAAAGTTGATTATATTGGTGCTGATTAACGTTTTTCTTTAAGGCGAAATATGTGGCAAATATTCTGGCAATTCTGTGCAATTGCTTAGCGACAAAGTTCATGTAAAATAGTTTCAAGGTGCAAATTTTGACGCTGCATGCGTTACGTTCAACTAAGATGTTTACTATTGCAACAGAGACTTGCAAGCTTTAGGTGGTAACTTAGTAGAGTATCTTGGAATCGTCGTAATTTTAGTCCTGAATCTTGAGTGATCAATTCTCTAGGAGTTCTAAGAGTTTTTATTTCAGCGTCGACTAGGTGTTTTGCGTAACGGTGTACCTACCTACTTTCGAATGGAGAACAGACCTATCCCTTAATCACCTTGTACGATACCCATGGCAAATGAGGTGGCTATTGAATGGTCCGCCGAACCAAACTTCAACTTCAAATGACAACGGATTGGGGCAGAAACAAAACCTCTATAAAAATTACACAGGTGGAGTGGGAGGATTCGCTGCACGGGCTGAGTGAGGGACTCAGTAATAGGTCTGATGTCGAAGACAGGTGTTAGTGAGTTCAACTTCAAAATAGGCACTTCTTACTGTGGTACCCATGGTTTCCAGGTGGGAAATAAAACAGTTCCAGTAAAAAAATTTACGTGAAAACCGCACGACGACTGAGGCAATCGACTAGCGATTCATATTTAAATGGTGGATAAGCGGGGCCACTGGCCACTCCTAGCACCCATATCTATATCATCCACCAATTTACGTCACGAAATCTTCATACATAATTAAATCACAGTAATTACTCAATGTCTACGTCAGGCCAGCACGTGTCAATCGCCAACATTATTATTGATGGAGAGCCCTTAGATATACCGTGTGAATTTGTGTTATGAAGGTAATTTATGCACACCTGGTAACGCTAAGGGATGCCCTTGGGTGTGTACTGTTTAAGAACTCTAAATACAATACTGGTGGAGTAACAAGCGTGTTAGTTTACGTCGATCGGTATAATTCCGTATAATTGGTATTGTACAGTGTACAATCAGATACGAAAGTCGTAGATCTATATTGCTTTATAGTGGTTATTGGTGTCTATACATCTCTGGACTAGGATCCTTGCGTCGCTGTTCCATTTTTTTTTATATCTAAAGGTAAAGTCTCAGGAAGGGGGTCCGCATTACATGCACCGACAGTGACATAATAGTTGCCCACAACTTGATGGCCTCATGAAAGAAGTGGTGATACATTGGAGTAAGGTGGCACTGAAGCGGGACTTGAGAACTGCTCTTCGGGAGGCAAAGAACCTAGCTTCATTAAGGGCAGGACCCGCAGGACGCAGAAACTATATGAATGAGTTAAGTATTGACTTTTGACATCTCTCTGTATCTATAGCTCAAGCCCCTCGAGGGAAAATTGCGTAAATCAAAATTAATAAATTTATTTATATAACACGATTTATTCAACAACATTATAGTCGAGTTGATTGAGGGAATAAATCGGTCGTCATATACTCGCAGATCATCATACCACGTCTACGTAAGCTATCAAATACAATCAGAGATGTCCTCACCTGCCATTCCTTGAGCGGCTTAGTATGCTGTCGTCATCCTTCAGCCAACTCTTGCCCAAAGCTGGTAACCCTATAGTACTGCTACCCTTGCTTATACCAGCGCCCGGCTGGTCAGTGCTTCTTGCTTTGCGGCTCTTCAACTCTTTACCTGGATTGAAAGGTAAAGGTTGGAAGAAGTCATTTTATTTACGAAATCATAGATACGATAGGAGGTTCTTTAGTTTTTTATTCACGCTCGGGTCACAGGCTATCATCCTCTGAGCCTTTTCCCAACTCCATTGGGATTTTGGGATCGGCTCTTCAATCTAACTACGAAGCGGCGTTTCCGTGTAGCGACTGCCATCTGATACCCACAACCCATTGGCGATTCGAAGTTCTGTAGTTAGATCAGTTGTTGGACTTTTAGGGTTTCAACTACCCGTAACGACTGCTATAGATGTTCATATGAATACTGGGCCCAACGGCTTAACGTACTCGCCAAGGCACGATCACCCAGACAATTCCAGGATTATAGAACTGACATTCGACAAACAAGAATGGTAAATATCCCATCAACTATTATAATAGGTATACATGCATGACCGGGGTGAAACCCATATTGACCCTCCGAGAGTGTATACGTTTGTCCTGTCGAATCCAGGAGTCAATTATCCTAAGCTGTCGTACAGATTCAGAGGTTGCCTACCTGAGTCAGTTTATAAACTGGGTGATATTATTATGTATTATTCAACGAATTATAAATTTCTTACCATATTTGGGTGTGCCGACTAAAGTTTCAGCAGACTTCGAAATGCTTCTGGACATAGCAGTCGGAGGAGCCCTCATTGGGGTCGCCTGCCTCCGGTGGTATCCCATAGTATCTGATTTCATGGGACGAAATATTTGGAGATTTTTCAACGCCATGTCTTATCACGTCCATTTTCAAGTAAAGGCAACATTTGACTCTTTATTTTTATTTGTAATTATTTGTAAACCTACAAGTTTACACGACACGTCTTATTGTGGACAAATTCGTGCTTCAAAATGCAAAATGGCGATAATAAGTACAAACAAGTACACGTATATACTTTTGATAACATTTCACATTATGCGGGCTTACAAAATGTATTAAATGTAGAAAGTTTTAGTAGAATAAAATACAAAAGAACAGCGATTTTCTAAATAATATTCCAACAGAGACAGTTAGGTTGGCGCCAATTCATTCATTACTTAAATAATTTACTAACACAGTGTAGGTATTTCTTCTACTCATAATAATTAATGTCCATCAGTCATATGAATATTTATAGTTTTAAACTGATTATTAGAATTAAAATACGAACTTTACACTTCACTAATTTTAATAATCTATTCAAATCTTTTTTTTAATTATATCTGAAAAAATCAAGTTGATGTTCAATGGCGCGAACGGAAAAGCGGGCAAATCATTTTCAATATGGCGACGCAACTGTCACTTACGCGCGCGAGGCACTGACTGAAGCACTTTCAGCCAAGGGTTGTTAAAACTAATTTGTGGGGGTTTGTATTTAACTATAAAGAAGGTGAAGTTTTCCACACCTGTATTATAAAGTTTTTTATGTGTGGTGAAATGTTGGACATTACTTTTTAAGAAGCGATAAATCATGAAGGTAATAAATAAGTACCTAGTAACTTATTTTTTAAATAAGATTAATGTAGAAATAGTGCTCGATTCCGCCGATTCGACCGGACTGTATGATTTTGAATTGAATTATATATGAAAAAAGGAAATTATAAACGCAACTCAATAAAATATCACCAAGGTACAAAAATTACCATCCAAGGATTACGTAGGTACATAATATTATTTTGTCCTTGACCCTTTTTATTACAGTTGCAGTACCTACGTAACCAAATACATCACAACGTAAACATCTACTTTAATTATGTTTTGATTATCATTTTAATACAAACCCCTCTTCCGGGGGTCGATATTAGAATTAAATGTAAACTAACGTCGTGAACCAATCCAAAAACTACTAAAATTGTGTACCAGCTCCTGGGCGAAGCGAGATGTCTTTTGACTGCGCCAGCGAGTCCTACTGTAATCCCTCTAGGTACACCAAGATCAACTGCAGTGACCCACGAACACCACGTTATGACACCCAGAAAGTCCAAGGGAACGTTAAAGTGTTTTGGAATCCGCATCAAAATTATTCAAAAGTAAATTGGAGGAGTTAAAAATATAATAAATCTACTTCCCTCTTTAGCAAAATGGAAGACAATAGGCACAAATAAAAGGCAAACTACCTATAAAAAAGATAAGCACCATGGACAGCCATTTTTTTTCTCTTAGATTCCAAAATTAATGTGAGAAAGAATTTTACATTTCGAATTTAGAACGGAAATTAGAAACTAGAAAATGAGTCAATGGTTTGTAATGGTCACTTTTCTTATTTATGGCCACAAACAATTTGTGCATTATAGGTAGCTGGTCAAGTAGTGATTTTACGCGATAGTTTTTTTTTCGTCACAGCCAGCCTATGACTTACGTTTTAGGTATTTCTGTAAAAATAATATTTCCAACCATTTGTTTCACTTTTGTGTAAGTAATGTATACAAAGTTCACGTGACGTTGGAATACTTCTAAAGCTCGGTAAGTGGTGTAACAACGTCGATTTAAATATTATATGAGACAAAATTGTAGCGTACCTTGCCTAAACACTTTTTTTCAGGGTTTATTTTTCTTTGAGCGCTTTATACCAATGTTCACAGGTGAAATAATAGTTGTTGGAAAAATATTCGTGTACATAAATTGTGGTTCAATAAAGTATAGGTACTCCACGATGGCAACATCGACATGAGAGAAGCAGACGTTGTAAGTAGTTTTATTCATCTTATTTATATTGATGATTAGTTCCCTACGTATTAATTAAAATGGGACGAAATACCTAAGTATATGGAGATTTATAACACCATGGAAGACAAACTACCATGAAAGCACACAGTATAGAGTCATATATATGGCAGCTCGGTCGGGGAAGTAGACTTACTGAAAACTGTCAAGAAAAAGCAGTAGGGTGAAGGTACTATCCCAATCGGACCTTATGATAGTAGTAGGTATAGACATAGACTTTACCTGAAAAAAATAATATACCTCTACTATGCCTCTACTATACTTATTATCGGTTAAAATATTTTTTTATTCCATTCCCCGATACAATAAAAAACAATTGATTTAATTTTCGGGTCAGCTGAGGTCTTTGACAGGATTACACGTAAAATTGTTTTGTCAATATAATTACTGTAATTCGTGTATCTAATTTGGTATAATATTAAATATTACTACGTTAATTCCTGGTTTCTCTTCGTGTTGTATTTGTGTGAAGCGTTATTTTGAATTTAGCTTTTTCGAAAAAGCTAAATTCAAAATAACGCTTCGACATCTTAACGTCATCGACAATCTGGCATTCCCATCAGGCAAGTGAATACTGTGCCTGACACCTATGTCACTCGCGCGATTCTAGGCGATATCATGCTAGAAAAACATCATACCTAATACCTAGTCTAGTCCGATAGTTCGGTGCCTCTTGTATTTGCCGCACCATAAAGACTTGAAATTCTTTAGCAGCGCATGTGTTTCCTTCCTCCTATAGTCCCGGGGCCTTTAAGCGGGACGTGAAAAAGAATTTGATGACGCCGTCAAGCTGAGGGCCACCACTGAAGCACTACCGGTGTATGTGGTGGTGACCCCAGTCCTGAGACTTTGCCTTTAGCTTACCATCAGGCGAGGTAAAGTCATTTTGACGTGTCCTATATAAAAAAAAGATTTGTACGTTAGAGCGGGTACCAAAGAATTTACACAGAGAGTTGGCGATTGGCGATTTCGCCGTTTCGGTTCCACAGCCGGCGTAGAGTATTCTATCCACTGAGGTTGGATTTCAACGATGAATCTAAGCGCGTTTAACTCACAAACACTGACCTCACCAAGGTCGTCGATTTTTCTAATAATATGCGTATGTTTATAATAAATCGGTGTTAAAAGTCACAGACCATGTTGATACTTGTCACAGGACTGCTTGACGAGTGACAGTTATTAGCAAATCTGATAGCCTAACATTGAACCAGACCACAGAACAAAGAAAAATCCTTAGGACAACCAGACCGTCATGAGCGTAGATATTTGTATGACTGTATTTTTAAAAATAGAATCAATTTTCATTTTCATACATACAAATCACGCCTTTTGCCCATTAGGGTAGGCAGAGACAACATCTTTCCACTTGCTACGATCTTGGCACACTCCTTTCGCTCCTTCAACTTTCATAATTGTTTTCATACACGCACGCCGGTTGCGGGTACTTCCATTTTCATAGGAAAAAAAGTACCTACTTACCATAGGTACATAGGGTGTGGGGCCTTACCAAGATATTAGGGGCTAAACCAACATTACCTGCAAACCGGTACATTCCAGCCAGTGCTTGGTGGATGAGGTTCTGACAGCAGTCGCTGCTGCAAAACTTTTTTTTTTATCCCTAGATCTTTTTTAAATATTGAACACCGGCTTATAGGGCAAGCTTGCAACCGGCATTGAAGTTCGAATGAAGGAGAAAAAATAAATAAAATAGTTAAAACATAGATATTATTTTATTGTCCATTATTATGGGTGAATCGAAATTTGGAAACCAGGAGAATCAACTGAATACGCCAAACTTCAAGATTAACCCAAAAACGCCTTTAAAATATTAGGAAAACCACAATCATAAATGGCTACGTTTAGTTATTGCTAATGTTTACAGTGACAAATAAATTATTCAGTGACACAAGCAGATAGTACGCGTCGAACAGGAAGGGTGGAAGGTTATTGACATGTGTATGCTTTTGTCCACTTGGTTTAATACAATTTTGACCTCCCTGGTAAACGTATGGACAGGGCACATAACACGCCTCTTATCTATAACATGTAGAAGACATTTTGAGGTGACAATTTAACTTGAATACTTTGAATGAAGTTTTCATACCTAATACTAGGTACGGAAGGTTCTTGACACTGATGTGGGCAAGATAAGTTACATAAATATAGGTGTAAGGGTGTAAGTGCTGCATTTGTTGCGTTTATTCGCACTAAATCTTTGCTCAAATTGTAACCAGCACAGATCGACATTGACATTTATTTTCCCATTGTCAGCCAGCAATGGTCAAAAACTGTAGGATAAATGACAACAGGAATAGACGCATCATCTACAATACATAAGGCTAAATATAAATTGCTATCAATTTTATTCACATGGTCATATTTCGGTATTTTCCCCGAAAACCGCTAGTGGTGGCAAAAAATAGATGAAAATGAAAATACCCATCTACTTAAGAGGATACCTACATTATTATTGATTTTATTCAACCAGTCAAATTTCTTCGAACACATTAAAAAGCTACCAACTACAATGTCAAAATATGGGCCACTGAAACTGTCCAACGTGCACTCCACTCAATCGGTGGTGACGTATATAATTTCAATATCCGATTGAGGTCAAAATCAGGTCAATCGAATGTAGACCAAAGTGGTGCATATTGGTATCCATAACTTGACACATATAGCTCTGTGGGACGATCGAAACCAGGACAATTAAGAGTAATGATATTTTTTGTTCTTTGGTAGCAGTTGATTGTTGTTGACCCGTTGATTGACAGACAAGACTCTGGCGCAGGCTTTCCTCTCAGGTGTCAGACGGCAGTCGCTCCTGGAAAAGCCGAAATATCAATCAAAATATCATAATAATTGAACTTTAAACTGTAAAGTGCAAATATTGGACGTAACTGGGAAATCACTATGAGGATGACGATTAAGACAAATATTTACACTGAACGGGCATCGAACCTGCTAACTCTGACGTTATGAAAAATGTTATTGCGAAAAATGTAGTTGCGTCCTATATTATTTGTATCAACAAGCCCCTCAAAGTAATCGGTCGGCATTCGATTAATTTGTATCGATTTCCCGTCACTCACTCGTTGCGTATAATAATAGCCTATAGACTTCGTTTTGATTCGTCAAAACAAATTGCTGACATCTAGGTCGCGCGGCGGCGTAGGGGTTAATTAAAATAAATAAAAAAAAATGAGGTTAAGGCTGAATATTTTGCAAAAGATGAAAATCCTGGGTAAGTGAATTGTTTTAGGGTAATTTTCTTGACTAGTGTGCTTTGTGGCCATCGTCACGCTCGCTGTAGTGTTTTTGGTGAACTTTTGATAAAGATTCACAAACTACACAAAATACCTATAGTTGAAAAAAAAGTAGAACGGAAAACTTATTCAAAATTTATAAGTAGCACAGGTAGCACTACTGCCATTTTTAATTAAAATAAATTTTATGTGTGCAGATGAGATTTTGAGATATTCAAGTCAGATCTAGGCAGTGCGTAGGGACAGGGTAAGACGTTCAGAGAACAAAGAGGCGATGATCCTCCCTGCTTAGTGCTTGTCCTCCGAGGTTAGGAGAAAGGAGCCGCCTTCGAGGATCACTTTACTTCACATTCGTGATGTTAGAATTGGTATCGTCAAAGTTTTTCAACTTGCTGTCGCTAGATGGTGCTAGGTACATGTAGTGTTATCACAGTTAGCTCAATTTGCAGAGTTTCTCAGTAAGAAATATAATAGAATTATGGGTAATCTTACTGTGTGTTCATAGCTCCACAGGATGACTACGATTAATTATATTCACAGGGGGGCACTGGCCGTCACGCACATGCGTATGACAACAACTTTGGGCGGGAACGACATCTGTCATCCACGCGAATTACGAATAATATGTCCTCGTTTCTTCATACTCATCACTGTTAATGGTGAAAAAAACCTAGTAATTTGCGATAAATATTAGTCTAACGATGCCATTGTTAAGGATTTATTAGGCAAGTAAAATAAATATTAGTTTCCAATGGCTGAGTTTCATTTATCAATGTCACTCTATTCATTATGGTCAGATTAAAGGCCTAGATTAGATTACCCTAGTATTAAATATTCGCGGTATGGTTAATTGTATGTACCTAAACCATAAATGAGGAACAAAACCTTTTTATTATAATTTGTTTATTGTATCTCTAACTAATACATATATTAAGTCCACAATAATTTAATAAGTACACAAAAGCCTTCTCTAGAAATTAAGCAATACATTTCATAAAAAACCACATAAAAATCAGTTCAACCAAACGCGAGATAACCGCGGATACTGGTCAATCAGTGCATCTTGTGAATCCGCTTAAAAAAATTAACAAAAAATGCTAAATTTGTCCTATGTAGGAGATAACAAAAATTATTAAACAATATAATATGTTTACTTATTTTAACGCAAAGATTTCGTTAGTGTTTAAAAACTTTGTAGGTATCCTTTAAAATTGCAAAGAAATGATGCTATTTAAAAGAGCAATGGCCGTCAAAGACACTCTCATTTATAGAGCTCACGACCCGGAACCTATCAAAACAAACGGCATTTTCCGACTACGAGTGCTAACTCATCTTATTGAAATAATTGGATGATGGCGTACGTAGTGGTACGGTTCGCTGGTTGCACCACACAATGACGTGTCAGTCGCGGTTCGGTGCCCGGCGCATTTTGATTTAGTTGTGGTGTTTAATTAGATTGTTTCCACTGTGCTACGGTTTGTCATTGAATTGTATTGTCTGAATGCGAATGACAGTGAGCAGACGGCTGCTGCATCAAAGTGGTTTCGATTCCCGTTCAGTGTATACAAGGTTGCATGAATTTGTCTAGTTTCAGCGCGCGAACTTCACTTTCGCGATTCAGGAGCGGTAATGACGTAGTAGTATTGAAATAGTTCAATTTGCTGACGCTAGATGGCGCTGGTTATATATAAATCGCCACTCGTTTATATCATATTTTGATGTATTTGTAGACCTGGTTTTTACTAGACTGCATAGTGTTGCGCAAATGTCACCCATATGCATTATGCTGTACCATCGTTTTGACTTTGACAGACCTATTACAAGATTTAACGTCTCTCTATGAGTTATGTTCACATCTCGTAAAGAGTGAGCTTCTGTGGGTAGCAGGAACGGGATTCAGTATTTCACGCAGACGGAGTCGCTAGCAACAATTAGTTATTTAGATATTCATAAAAAATTACCGTTACCTTAATTTTACGTTTTATAGGTTACTCGTATTCGTATACCACAAATTAAGTGCGGTGACAATGGAAACAGACGGCTATAGTTTTAGACAATAGCGTTTCCTGTTCCTGCTTCTGAATTTGTGCAGATTGTTCCCGGTTATTTAATTTTTAATACAGACACCTTAGATGTCAATCATTATTCTGGACTGAATATTAATAAAGGTCTACTCTACAATATGAGTTTCGGCGATTTCTTCCGTGAACGATCCCATTGATTTTGAAAAAAAAAGACTCACCCAGTATTATCACATTGTTCGATAGTGCCACTAGTAAGGGACGAATTCTGTTAAGCAATGACATACAGTCAAGTCAAGTCAAAAATCATTTATTCTTTATTTATTATCATTATACGGCACTTGCAAAACGTCAAAATTAAAAATATTTAAGACTAGTTAAGCAAATGGAACCGGTTAGAAACGCGGTCCAGACTTGAGAAAATTAGGTTAATTTAGGAAAGGTCTCTTTAGTTAGACGTACCTATTGGTTTTAAGGAAAATTAATGATGCAGTTTTTTATACCACTTAGGTGGCAGATAAGCACATATCCCACCTGATGGGAAGCGGTCACCGTGACCTATAGACGTGTGCAACACCTGGGGCGTCACAGTAGGCCCGAGACTCCTTGAGCATTTTTCGGTAGGTATTTCTCATAGTTTTGGATTTGGCCATTCATGCCCAGTTGAACATTCACCCTGTTTTTTTTATTTATGAATAGCATGCCAATATGAAAGTAAACTTAAGTCTAAACAATGAAAGCCACCACGCACCGTAATGGACTTATTTGATTTAAAATTGTACATAAAACCATAGGTTAATTCAGCATGCTGCCGGGTGGTCCCCAACTTGAAACATTTTTCAGTTAAAAGTAAATTTCATGACAATACATAATTTTGTTGGCAATAAAACTTTATCATTTACTACAATGACAAGAATCATTCATGGACACACGATTCTCGGCATTTTACTGTAAAAAATATTTAAGTACAAATCTAATTCCGTGAACTTAATACAGTTTCGAAATGAAGTCAAAAAACTCTAATTCAAGTCAAAAAACTCGTTCAATTGTGCTGGTTGTTATGAGTAGATAGTTACAAGTAAAAACACCATAGCATACAGTAGCCTTCACCATACACGAACCCAGGCCCTAGGCTAGGCGGATGGACAGACAAAAAAGTAACCATCGACCATAATTATTATAAGCGGGGGACGCATGCGCAGTGGCCAGTCCGCCATAACGCGTCCGCGTATTATCCCGCGTTTTCAAACAATTTAAATTAAATTTGTATTTTAAAAATAAATAATGTAAAAGAATTAAATTTATAGTTATTGTTATTTTAGAAATTGTTAAATTAAATTAAAGGCAAATCAGTGATATTTAAATAATGAACTTTTTCGAAAATAAAGTTTTATAAAAATCAAAATGGAAAGAATTACGATTTTGGTGAGTAATATTAATCGTGATAAGTTTTCACTGATTTTCAAGTTTCAGTAGCACTTTATTTTCACTTTTTTTGTAGTTACTCTCTTTTTCCTTTGTTTTACAAAAGTTGTAGTGTTTTACAACCTATAATTACTGAGGAATGTCTATTGATATGAATTTTTCAGACTCCCTAAATTTTTCAATTGCCATTCATGAAGATAAATTCTATTTCAAACACTTGATTAATTATATGATTAAATTAACCTGCCAAGTTAAAATTTTGAAGAAATTTAGATGATTATGATCGATTTTAAAGTGCATCTAAACTTGGCATTGGATTGGATTTCAATCCTTTTTCAGGCGAACCTTTAGCTGATAGGAACTTGGCCCCCTTTTTAACAGATATGTTTTTTGGTGGGATAAGTTACTGAGGAATGTCTATTGATTTTAATTTCTCAGACTTCCTAAATTTTCAGTTGCATAATTTATTGATGTTGTCGAAAATTCACGCGAATGTCAAACATTGAATTAAAATGGGTTCAATCAAGAATATTAAAAGTAATGGATACTGCAAGGCCATACATTGCAGTGTCTCCATCTAGTTGGTTGGGTTGCGTACCTTTCTTTGCGGTGACCATGTTTAATTGCAAGGTTGGGATATATGATGTAGTTTACGTCTATGCTCATGAAAATAAATGGTATAGTCTACGTTTCCATATTTACTAATATTATAAAGAGAGGCCAAATTCATTGAAAAGGTTATTTTACTATAATATATTTAAAAGCTATTAAAGATGAAAACAGTAATTTTGTAACTTATTTATTTATTAATTGAGACTTACTTATGTAAGCATGTAATAACAAAATAAATTATTGACATTAAATGAAGGATTATGTATTTATTTATTTTATACATACAGTGTCATTACAGGCAAACCCAATGCGACAGAGTAGCAACAAAAGGGTGTTTCCTATAGTAGCGTCACATTAATAGGTAACATTTGACGTTTGTCAGTTTTATATTCATAATGAGGTGACCTGTTAAAAAAGGTCGTTTAAAACGAATGAATCGATACGGACTTGAAAGATAATGTGAATTTTAAAAATCGTCAGGTGAATCCCTGTCCCATTATTATACTTTCTTTCGTAAATTTAAGGAACAAAATAAGACAAATACATGATCTATACTTATAATAAAACTGTAGAGAGGTCAATTCTGTTCTTTGCATATATAAATTTACAAAATAGCTATTGGGGGATGATTGGTGATCGATACTAATGCAAAAAATGCAAACAGTAAATTTTTTGTCTTTCTATCTGTCTGTATGTGAAGAATAATAAATATATAATAATATTTTGAGTCAACCTGTATACAGTAAGTTTATACTACCGTGGTCTAAGTATGTACAGTCGTGAACAAATAAAAAAGTGTAGTGGTTTTTAGAAACGATAACTTAATACCTACTTGAGTAGGTATAGGTTATGTCTAGAAAGCAATAAATAATAAGCGTCAAAGTTGAAATTATATACTTAATATGACCAGCTTCCTAGCAATGGACGTAAAAAGTACTGAACGAATTTTTATTAGAAAGGTCTTCCTTAGACTCAAAATTTATCCTATGTTTGCTTGCAATTGGTTAAGTACAACCGGAGATATGACCAAAAACGACCTAAAAACGAAGCGCGGGTGAAGCCATGGGTATATCAGCTTGTATAAAAAGTAGCCTATATGTTGCCCAGAAGTATGAACTATAATCGTATCAAGTTTGATCAAAATCCCTCCAGTAGTTTTTCATCCATGCGTGCACATACAGATAGACAGACAGAAAGACAAAAAAATACTGATTGCATTTTTTGCATTAGTATCGATCACTTATTATTTCCCAATATGTAGTTATTTTTTAAATATATTCAACTAGCTGCTGCCCGCGGCTCCGCCCACGTGGATGTCGGTTATCGCAACCAAACATAGCCTATGTTCATTATCTAGGTCTAATCTACTCCTATACCAAGTTTCATCAAAATCAGTTTAGCGGTTCAGGCGTGAAAGCGTAACAGACAGACAGACCGAGTTACTTTCGCATTTATAATAATTTAGTATGGATGTATAGAATTGACCTCTCTACAGTTAATATTGTAATATATTATGATGGATATTGTAAACGTGCGGAAAGCATTTGACGTTTTGTGGGACTATGCTATGTATTTATTGCAATGCAGGAGCTTCTAGTAGGAGACTATCCCGCAAAATACGGATGGTTGGTCACCTTACGAATTTTTGGTAAACAGTGTTGCTTCTTTATTAAAATGGCTGTCACCCACAATCTAAGAAGCGAATATGTGTCAATTTTTTTATTAATTTCTATAAATATTAATCAATTAAAAATAATTGATATGTACGGTGTTCTGTGAATTTTCATAAAGCTCAACTAGAATCAAAATGAAGCTCCGAAGAACTCAGCCTTTGCGTAAATTTGACTTTGACAGGTTTGGATTGGGAAATTTTAACGTATCATGGCAATTTTAGGCAGTGTGCGAGAGAGATGACCGCCGGCCGAGATTCAAAAATCCTGGAGACAACCGCTCGTTCGAAATGAAACGTCCAGCTAAGTACAAGGAAATTTCTAATGTTCTTGGGTTCAATATACCTAAAGTCATATGTCACAAAAATCGGGTAATTTAAAATCTTGCATGACACAGAAAACACAGTGTGCCTACCTACTTAGGGTATTGTGGGTAACATTGATCCCTATGCGGAGTTATTTTCGTAACAACAATGTACTTAGTACTTACCTAGTAACTAGAATGACTTGACCGAGAGTACGAACTGGTTTTGCAGTTTACGATACTTACAAGTTTTTATAGAACATCAATGATTTTTTACAGCCTCTTTATGCATTATCTCAATAGTAGAACTATTAATAATAATTATGTTTTATCTTTAAGTTAACATAGTAAGTAGGCAACAACATGTTTGGCTATTAACTTACAATTTATTTAACTGTAGCCGCCCGCAGCAGCTCCACCGCGTGGAATACTGAAATGGTCATTAAGTTTTAAAATTTGCTAATTTTTTGTGTATTTCTTAAATTTTCAAAAATTTATTTGGTCTTCTGTTGGTGGAAAGGGCTTAGATGTAAAAACTTTGCAATGTCAGTGCACATTCCCAAAATTCATCCGTTACTCGAATAAGATATTTTGTCGGCTTCTTAGCTCAGATTTATTCTCGGTACTTACAATAAAAGCTGTGAAAAAAAAACATCAAAATTCCAAAAAGAATTTTTAGCAGAGCGTGGTTTCGATCCACGGACCTCTGGGTTATGGGCCCAGCACGCTTCCACTGCGCCACTCTGCTTATATAATGCACACTCGAAATAGCAGTTTACTCGCTTCTCGCTTCATTTTTACAACCGTGTCATTACTCTTGCTCTTGAAAAAATAAATACCTACGCCCACGGCTACGCAAAATAACATTTACCTTGAAAATATAAAACCGTTTTGACCTGCATTAATTCATGAATTTTTTATGTTTAAAAACCCGTAAAAAGTATTTTCTTAATCACCTAGAAGTCATTGTCGCTGACTGTACCTATAGGTAGATATAATACGAGACTACGAGTACTTATGCTAAATACAGGTCTCATGTACCTACGCAATAAAATGTATCTATATGCGATGCTCTTGTATCTTTACAATGCATAACTGTTTACAATAATATTAAAAGCTAATATTTTATTTTGAGTAATAAACTTAAAGTTTACCTTGCCTAAGGAATTAAACTTATTTCATCAAATCAGGATTGATAGGTTGAGTGTGACGCCCCTAGTGTTGTACAGCCCCTTAGGCAGACTGTGTGCTTGTCTGCCACCTAAGAGGTAAAAGAATCTAGATAGTGGTAAGCTCATTATGGATGGATAGTGGACGTGGTCTAATAAAGATCTTCAATCATCCTAACCGTTACTATGAGCAGTAAAGAACAGAAACAAATCGGAGCTATGAGAAACTATCAAGTTCTCTATTGGAGTTTGAGACTTCGCTCCACGACTAGGTAACAGACTAACTATATCACCTCTTAGAGTAATAAGACTAATGTCGGAAACACCATGCAAAACTACAAGTCAGTTGAACTTGATCGCTTTTCTGTTCTTGCCGTAGTTTTAGAGAAATGCAGGACTCTGTACCTAATTCTACGAGGATTCCAGCGACTGGGACCGCTAAAGCTGGGACC
Organism: Lithosia quadra; assembly: GCA_963576445.1. Taxonomy (NCBI): domain Eukaryota; kingdom Metazoa; phylum Arthropoda; class Insecta; order Lepidoptera; family Erebidae; genus Lithosia; species Lithosia quadra. The sequence continues at coordinate 2,062,298 of OY754883.1, forward strand.
GCGGTTCCAGTTGCCGGTTCTATTAAATTTAAATATTTTTCTTCCGTCGACTGGGACCACCTTTACTTTTATATTTAATACTCAGAATAAATAAATAAAAAATTACGGCAAAAATTTTATGCAGTTAATAATAACTATCTATGTACGTAGGTAGGAAGGTAGGACACGACGGTATCTCCCGTCTGAAACCTCCGCCCTACAGAAGACCGCGGCCATAATAACCATAGTGTTGTGTTCCCGGCGTTAGGTAGGGTAGCCAGAGCTCACAATCCCCCTCTCATCCCCCGGATCAGCAGCGCAAGTGTGCCGCCCCTGATGTTGCACAATGCACATCTCCTTAGGCCACGCGGTGACCACTTCCCATCAGATGGGCCGTGTGCTTGTCTGCTACCTTAGTAGTATAAAAAAAAAACTATTATTAAAACACACATTTTGAGACATTTCTTTCAAAGCCGCATGTGTGCGTATCCTTTCCACGTCATAGCGTTGCACAATGCGGCACTTTTGTCACATTCGACCATGGTCGGACGTAATTATAAAGCGATTATACAACGGATGTCCACGGACAATGCTCGTAAAGTCACTAGCTAAGTGACTAATTTGTATGTTTACATTATATAAATGTGTTACAAGTCCTAGTTCACACGGTGTTTTAGGGAATATGCTTGGCACGTCATTGGAATATCAATTTAGAGTAAGTACTTATTATAAGTAAATTACTGATAGATTTGTTTTGTTGCTAAAAGTTCGCCAAATCAACCTCTTGAGGTCGCCAATTTTGGTGGTCAAAGCCAGTCGGAAGCTCTAATAATGCCTGTCTAGGACACACCAGAGTCGCCGGCCACACCGGCTGATGTGACGAAACATATGTAAATACCGACTATTAATATAGGTCTGCCTATCCCTTGGGGTATGACTATGCAAGCATGCATACATTTTCATGTGCGAACTTAAGTCCAACAGAATTACCGTTACTTGTAATCAACCGAATGGACTTCTGTGAAGCCAGGAGCACTGCGTCGGTGTTAAATTGCAGTTAGTAGGTACCTAACTCATTTAGAAAAAAGTGAATTGTTAGAGCATTATTCTAAGAACTGCCAGTTGATTAGACCCTGAAGTCTAAAAATAGTGACATTACTGTTTATTTAACATATTTTTATTTTACATCCGCACACCTGTAGGATATAGGCGTGAGTTTATGTTATGTTTATGTTATGTTACACCTGTAGGTATATCCGCAAAGACGAAGGTAGAGATGTATGTTACACGTAGGTACACCTATGTTTCATTAACCATAATTTTGTTTCGGATACGTTGCCGTTAATGGTTCCTAACCAATTTTAGCTAGTGACTTCTCAACTTCTGTATATTTATACTAGCTCTAATTCTAAAAATAAAATAAACTGAAAGCCTAAAAATTCTTGGGCTAATCCAGGAATCTCGCAACCGCTACGCCACTGAACTGACGCAATTTAAAAATGTAAGATAATCCCACTTCTGCTCAATTAATACATTCATGGATTTTGTTCTCAGAGATTTTATCATTACTCAGAAGGACTTTTTTATTCTACCCTCAGAATCATTGATAAGTATCACATATTACAAAACATATCCAAATATTCAGTAATCTTGTTCCGGCATTATATTATGTCAAAAAACAATGGCAAATTAGGTTAGGACCTTGATTTCGTACATTTTGGCTTTGTTACGGAGTTATGTGATCATACCATTGTTATTGGAGGTCATAGGTACAGGGCAATTTATGGGGCTCTAATTTATGCATGCATGATACGTGTTATTGTTATTTTAAACTGACTTTAAAATCACAACAACTGTTTTACGCAAGAAGATTTGCGACACCTATCGACCATAACATATATCCAAAAGTGAAGGGTCGCAACATTTGTGGTTTTACTCGTGATTTAAAACCTGCAGAGGATAAAGTGGAAGGAATAGTAAACAGTTAGGTAAAACCTCAGGCAACCTGCCATGCTATTCTGTAAGAACGTTTATCCCGATAGCTATTTCTGTAGTATCAAATTTCTTATGGAAATGATACCTCACTTCGAATTTAGCTTTCGAGATTCAGAATATAGTTTCAATGTATGGCCACACCAAGATCTTCGAAGCCCAAAGCAACCTTACTTGCTAGCTTCTACACCCTGCTGAATGACGACCGAACAAATACAGAATTTAGTATGAAAACCAGACAGTCACGGTATTCTGTAAGAGTGTTTAATTAAAAGCATTCTTAAAGAACAGCATGGCTGGTCTAGCACTGGCTACTATTGGTATTAGTTGAGAGGTGGTATTATGAGTAAGTCAATTTTTGCTGAGAAACGAGAAATATTTGCTGTACTGCTTATATTATTCAGCCTGTTCTGCTCTTATGGTAAGCAAAACCGAAATAATTACGTATTCGATCCCAACATAATTAATTCACTGCTGAAATCCGTAATCCCTGGGGGTTTCCCCACAAAAAAAAATATACAAAAATAAATCTTTTTCATTCATATGTAAATCAGAAGTTAACTCATAAGGACTCATCAATAATACTACCTTAATTGTACGAACAATTGTTTCCACGTTTTTTTGTCCAGCGCCTAGTTCCGTGTCTAAAGTATTATTGTGAAAAAGTCAGTGTAATTATATAAATGTAAATATGGTTTTATGTACGTTGATATATCAGTCAAGGTTGTCACATTTTTTAAAGTAAATACATGCCTGAACCGTGTAATTTAAAAAAGAAGGCTTGTTTTATTTATATACTTAGTAACTATTCTGTAAACATCTCCTCCAGGTACATTTTTCAAGTCCACAGTGAATAGGTTATTTTTATTAGGCACATTTTCTCCATCATCGACCATTTCATCTCTTATCGACGTGAGGGATACTGGTCAAATGCGAATGCGGGCCACTGTTTATAAGAAAAAAAAATCCCGAGTCCCGCATTTCATTTAAATGTTATCGTAAATGTTTCCTAAATAAGCTATTGGAGGAATTCTTTACTTCATTCACTTTGCGACTCATATTCTTATAATCACATCTCATGACATACCTACACAAAAATTTCATTTTTACATCTTTCGTTTTGGAATGCGTTCGGCGATTTAAGAACTTTGCTTTTGATTCCACTCTAAAATTACTGCATAGGATTAAAAACATTTTATCATCTTCTATAGATTATTATTTATCATCCTTGAATTAATAATTAGTAGTCAATAAAAACCCTACTGATACAGGTCTCGTTTCAGGTTTCTTTGGTCAACCATCATCATTCTATTTTTTATTTAATTATAGCACATAGGTACCAGTAATTTTAGACTTCTTATAAACGCGTCTAAGTATATATTTATTCCGGTAAATTTGTGTTTTTTTGTTCCAGGTATTTTTAACGTACTGCGTAACCTGTATTCAATACGCCTCAGCTATAGACTTACAAAAGAAAGAAACTGTATTATCTGCAGTTTTAACACCCACCGATGAAACCGATAGTTTAAAACGACAGAGTCGAAGTTACTATGACTATAGATATGGCGTCCCTAGACCACTTTACGACAGGCTAGAGTATGCTAGATTAGAATACGACAGACCAAGATGTGGTAGATGCGATGAGAGATACGACAGAGGAAGAGACGACAGAGACGATGATTACGACCGCCGAGACCGTTACGATGATGACAGAAGAGGGCATAAACCAACACAAGGCAATAGATACGACAATAAGAAGAACTATGATAGGGACAGGGACACTGACGAAGATAGATATTCTGATAGAAAAGGAAAAAATAATACCACGGAAGATGACAATGGTGATAATAAAAACGCCTATGATGATAAGGATAGTAAATCTAGTGGAAGTAGACGAGGCAGTGATCGTGATAGAGATCGTGATAGAGACAGGGATAGTGGTAAAAGGAGAGGGGGAGACCGAGATAGGGATAGATACGATGATAGAGACCGCTATAGACCTGATTATTACGATAGATTCCTAAGAGACCCGCCTAGAGAGAGGGACTATTATGATCGAGATGATTATTATAGAGAAAGGAGACCGCTTTATGATAGGTATTCTGGGGGTTACGATGATGCATATGGAAGATACGATGGCTACGGGTATCCTGGATATCGAAGACCTGCATATCCTGATCGCGGATATGATGATGGTTATGGAGGCTACGGACCAGGTGTTGGCAGAGGACCTCACGATAGGTAAGTGTATCGAATATTTGATTTTTAATTCTAAATTTTACATACTATAAGTATAACTTTCGGTTTCAAAAAAGTCGAAGTCAAATTTCAAGAGTCGTTCCAAAAGTCAAGTCAAAAAAGTATCGAATTTATAATCGGCACTTACAAAACGTCCAAATCTTATGTTTGGCAAATGCAGTAACACGCAAAGCGCGGTCCTGAGAAGACTCCAGCTAGAAACTCAACGGGAGTGTACTTAATCTAATTAAAATTATTTATTTGAGTGGCATAATAAGAGCGCAAAAATTTTATATCCAAACTTATTTTTTGTCGTCTATAAATTCTGATAAATTCTAAGGACATGTCCGATCCACCAACCCGCATTAAGCCAGCGTGTATGGATTAAGGCCTAAACCCTCTCAGCTCTCTCGTTAGAGGAGAGGAGACCCGTGCCCAACAGTGGGACTTAATGGGTTGCTATTATAAATAGATACTCTTGAATTGTATCGTCTAACGTCAAGCCTTTTGGCTTTTTGGTTCGATGTCGATTGCGAATATTTTTGTCCCCAGCTAGCGTGTTAACAAGTACTTATCTATTGTAATATAATAAGTACTTGCAGGATTGTTGCAAAGTTCGTTCACACATGACGACTACAATACATCAACCGTTACCATCGAATTAAGTTTAACGTATACGCTTTCACTTCAAAATTGAAAATGTAGATTCGAATCAGGACATAACGGTTGCCAAAATTGCAAGGGTGAGCTGATTTGCCGCCATTGTAATTTGTACTTTTCTTTTTTGAATTATAAATAGAATTAATCGAAAAAATGTTTGTTGGCAAAAGAATAGATTTGATTATTTATCATAGGAAGTTTGAAATTGAGTGAATGAAAATTAGGAAACGAAGAACTGTCGTGATACGGACTTAAGAAATTTTATGAGAAGAGATGACAGTCATATGACAGTAATGTTTTTAAAAAGGTTCAAAGAATGAATGTAAAGAGCTTTAGGGGCTGAGGCAGGCCTAAGAAATGATGGATGGAATGCGTGAAAGAGGATATGGAAAAGAATGTATGGAGATAGGAATGATGGATATCTGATTTTGGTGAGTGTCTCACAAAGTTCACAAACTATTATTCAAAACGCTTTTGCAGTAATAACATCGCACACGTCACCTCTTCCAAGTTAATTCCGACATTAAGAATCCCATACAATTATCCAATTTGCAGAACAATCAGATTATCGCACCTCAGCACGTAACAGTACAACGGATACTGTTACAAACAACGGATACTGTTACAAAACCACATTTTATAAGATTAGCCGCATACCAGCTAACTGATTTGTTTGTTTTCAAATTGTTGAATGGGTGCTTCGAGATATCGTGGGATTTGCTCCAAATGTAGCGGGTCACGACTAAGTTAAAATATTAATATCTGAACACAATTTTCTCACACGTGTGTATCCATGGGTAAGCACTGTTTGCTACGTAATAATAAGTGATCTTGAGTCTATTCAATCGGGCATGGGTTTGGATAGGTACCTAATGGAAAATGGAAACGTAACATAAACTTCCATAATTTTACAGTAATGCCTATCCCAAAAATAAGCAAATTTTCACTGTGACGCTACTGCAAGCCAATGTTACTATTTATGTCTTTCTTATTGTCTTAGTCCACTAGACTAGGATCGATGGGTTCATTGGCTAACTCGATTTCAATCGTCCTAAACTGGGGTTCTGCCGACATTATTATAATACAACTAGGTACTTCGGATTTCCCGGGACTATTTAATTTTTGAATGAATTCTTTGGAAATTCAAGAGTTATTTGTCAAACCCTTACAGTTTATTAATTCAGGCAAGCAGGTGGCATTTTGGGCTGATTGAGTAAACGCCAGATTAATGCCCTAAATGCTAGGGCATAAACCCATCACTGCCCTTGACCACTTTGGGTAAATAACCAGAGCGCCTCGATTATATTATGGTACCTATATAAACAGCCATAACGATCTCTCCATACACAGCACGCAAACACAGGTGACAGAGCGTAACTCCTGATTGAATCAATGTGTCATGTCGCGCTTTGTCAGTAACGACCAAAAATTTAAAAAGGGTGCAGGTTCATTCACACCTCTAGTTCATTTTCGGGATGAGATTAATCATTTTTAATTGAAAACATTAGGAATTTTTAAACGGATATCCAAATAGTAACGCCTGCTCTTACCGAGACAAAAAAGACGCATTACTACTACTATTACGTAAAATGTATTCGAGATAGAGTATGGGTGGAAAAAAGCGAACTTCGGCCTCATAAAGAAAGCGTTGGCAAATGGAATAAATGATAGAAGACGCCAGAGATGGTGGCGCACTCATTTTTTTCACACGCTTCTTTAGAGGGCAGCAAAATTTGCTCTCCTTCATAATGGCAAGGTTATGCCAAGGTCAGCCATGTTGACTAGACCTGATAGAGGCCGGTGGACAATCTGCACTGAGAGCAAAAAACAGCCCATCCTCATAATTAGATCTGATGATCCGTGTGATTTTAGTCGATCTAACTAAGAAATAACCACTTTGTCGTACCCACGGTGAGGTGTTATCCAGAGGTTTGCACTCAGAAAAAAAGTGATTCCGGTAATAACAATTAAATAAAAATACCAATGGCATACCAAATTCTGTTTTTTCCATATCAGACCGAGCACTCCTAACGTTTATGATACCCAAAGCAAACTGTGTTAGTTTCAGGCCCTGGGACGAGACGTATCGAGGGCAGGCAGGTTGGGATGCCGGTGGCAGAGGATACTACTTCGCATCTGGCAGACCTGACGCTGCTCCAGCCGTAGGGTGGGGACGACCTGTGTATTCCAGGTTTACATTTATTTTTCAGTCTCATTACAGAGATTGCGGTTGGGACAGTAACGCTTTACTTTCAATTCAACTAGTATGTAAAAATATTAGGTACCTATATTGTTCATTGAGGGGAGAAACGGACTAATTAATAACGAGCGTCTACAATATGAGGTTCTTTAAGAAGGGCATTAATAGGTTTTCACAGGGTCGGTAACGTGGGTGTGATTTCCCTGATGTTTAACACGTCCATAGATGGGCCGAGCGCTTGTCTGCCACCTAAGTAGTATAAAAAAAAATTGTGCGTGTTAGGTTGAAAAGCGCAATTTCTGCCGAGTGAATACATTTTTGTCTCCTGCATATTTCTACTAAAGTTATATCTACTTACGTACGTAGGTACATTCTGCCTAATTTTTGAAAAAGTACCTACCAGGGTCCTTTCTGGATAAGTATTAATAAAGTCATTAAAGCCCTAAACCGACGATTAATACTCATCCCTAGCAGTTAAATTATTTAAAAAAGGTAAATAAAAATTATTGACGGTATGCAGCTGCAAAACTCAGCGGCACCGAGACTGGAAAACGGGCCCAGTACCTAACGTGTTACGGGCTACCCTCTTTAGCTAGGTGAATCTTGAAATTTGGTGTATTCCGTTTATTTCCCTGGCTAAAAATGTTCAAAGGGGTACTTTGAAGATTTTTAACAAAAAAGTAATAAAAATCTTGAAGATTTTTAACAAATAAGATAGTGTGTTAAAATTAACACACAACCTAAATTATGTGTTAATGAGTGAGTTAATGAGTACCTTTTACTTTTAATTCCAGACAACAAGACAATGGCTATCAAAACCTAGGTTACTCAAGCGGATACGCTAGTGGCTACCGGGATCCGTACGTTGGCTACGGACAAACCAGCACCGGCTACGGACAAAGTGCTGGCTACGGAGGTGGATATACCGGCGGCAGTGGTGGATATACCGGCGGTAGTGGTGGATATGCCGGCAGCACTGGTGGATATGCCGGCAGTAGTGGAGGCTATGCTGGCGGCAGTGGCGGATATATAGGCAGTGGCGGTGGATATGCCGGTAGCAGTGGCTATGGGCAAAATAGCGCTGGATATGGCAGTGGAGGGTATGGCCAAAGTGGTGCGGGATATGGGAGCAGTGGTGGCTATGGAGGTGGATATGGAAGTGGATATGGAACGACTAGCGGATGGCAGAGTGTAGGAGAACGAAGACCTTATAGAGATGAGAGGTAAGACTTCTGACGTATATAATAATAATAGTCTACTGACTGATCGGGACTAAGGCTATGATGATAATGAATAAATATTTGCTTCTAACACTGAGTAATCGAACCGGCTATAATCCGGAAAAAATAACATCCTGGTTTTTTTTATACTACCAAAGACGATATGATAGTCATATCGTCTTTGATACTACTCAGGTGGCAGACAAGCACACGGCCGACCGAGGAGGGGAGGGAGGAGTTGGAACTGGGGATTGAGGGATGAGAGGGGGGGGGGGTTGGGAGCTCTGGCTACCCTAGTCACCGCTAGGAACACAACACGATGGTTATTATGGGCGCGGTGTTCTGTAGGACGGAGGTCCTACCCCAGTCGGACTGCTCAGTTCGGACGGGAGATACCGATACCTACCTCCTACTACTACTATCTCCTCCTGTACTTTTATGACATCAATCGATAGGATCCATCGTACCATATACCCATATATCCATCAACCATACTAAATTATTAAAAGGAAATTCATGAAATCTTAAGTTTATAAAAAATTGTTCTCAATTTTTGCTGACAATTATTTTTCCACACTTTCCAGCGGCGTCAAAAATCTAGAAAACCGGGAGAAATACAACCAATCCCGCAACCAGAATAAGTACCAATCTAGCAGTCAACCTAGCTACAACCAGCCATCCGGCAACTACGGCCAGAGCTCATACCCTCAGAGCTACCAGAGCAGCAGCACCACTCCTGGCACCAGCTACCTGTTCCAGAGAGAAGATGAACTGGTTACTGTTAAAACAGCTGACACCACTCAAACGCCATCTTAGTTTTATTTTCACCCGACTGCGGCGAAGAGGCTTATGAGTTTCAGTTGCATGTATGTTTGTTTGTATGACCGTCTTTAAGTTTTCAAGGAACTACTAAACGGCTGAATAGATTCAATGATACTAACTTTTCCTATAGATCGGAAACAGGGAACATCTAGAACGGGATTTGAACCCGCGACCTGGAATTTCAATTCATTTCCGTCTTGGATTTTCACTTTTTCTCAACTAAATCTTTAGGCTGAAGAGATATGAATGATGATGATGAGTATATCATTAAAATTATAAAATAAAATGGCGGCGTTATTGTGCAAATGTGGGTATGTTTTCAAAAACTACCGCAGTCGGGTTTTAGGTTTTAATAATTTGATTTTATAGCGGTTGTCTTTTCTTGTAACATATACCTAGGACCAATTAGATTTTGCTACAAACAATAAAATATAGTAATGAAAATTAGTTTTATTTTTCCTGCAATAAAAATTGTTCTGATTTTGATGCAGATTTTTTTACCCAACTGCCGAAGAATGGAGGGTAATGTTTTTTCTTAGAAAAATCTTAGTCAGACTTAAAATCTTACACATTTTTGATCACTATCGGTTGAGTCGCGGGTATAGGTTAGTAAAAGTAAAATTAAAAAAGTCTTTATTCGCTGACCAAATTACAATTTAGCTTACACTAGTACCTACACATTTTTTTTTCTTAAATTTACAAATATTACAATACAAAAAATAATAATTATATAGCAACCATTTTGTTGGTCAGGTTGTCCTTCGACATGGGCCTCCCCCAGTTTCTGCCACTTATCTCGGTCTCGAGCGTGTCTTCTCCATCCTTTGGGTATAGGCTAGTTTTGTAATAATACCGTAAGACACTCGTTCGACAGTGGTTTACGATTAGCATCGGGCTGTAGCCTGTAGCAAGCTGACACTTGTGACCTGACAAGCCTAGGTCATATCGTAGTGTTAGTGAATACGTGTGAACCCTTCCCACGACACTATGTGAATAATGTAAGCAATTACTGTATGAAATACACTTCATTAAAATAATAAGTTTTATTTTTAACTATTTTATCTATCTACTAAATCAAATATACCCAGATTTTATTATAAAAACTTTTGTATGAAAGGACGTGAACAGTCTGGTACAGTCGTTACGGGTAGTTGGAGTCCTAAATAGTCCGATAACTGGTCTAAAAACAGATCTTCGATATCGCCAATGGGATGAGGATGTCCGATGGCGATGGCAGCCGTTTCGCGGAAACCGACAAAAACCGTAAGAAATCCAGGAAACTAATATACCAGTCCAGTCAACATAAATAGCAACCAAAAATTTTATAGACTTATGCATAATGCACCCTGTATATAACACAATCTCTCTCTCTTTCTGAGATGAACTGCATCACATTTGAAAATTGTTCATGGTAAGACTTCAGCATAAACCAGCACAGAGCTAAATTCTAGTCAAGATTTTGCGGACATTTAAAAAAGTCTCATGAAAAAATATTGACCGTAAAAATCTCTACAAAAAAGGTAGAGTCGGATAATTCGAGCGTGTTGTATTGGAGAAGTGTAGTGTAGCTTTGTCTGCTCTACCTCCTAGCAATATTGCATCTCATCTTTGATTATAAACACAGACCTGTAGGCTTATATTCTTTAAAGAATTAACAGGCCCGCTGTCCCGAACAACATCTGCACAATTAAGGCCTTAAATCAAGCGAGTGAGGAAGCTATCAATTTTGGACTGGACAGATCTACTGCCAGAAAATTGCCATTGAGCCGACGAAAAATAATAACAGGTATTGTAGGAATACCTATAGACAAATTCTTCAAAGCCGGTGTGGGGATCATTATAATTGTTCTGTAGAACAAATAGTGTCGTACAACGCCATCTATTATACAAGTTAAGAATGACACACATAGGAATAAGTATAATTTGTAAGTATGATGTAAGTTGGAACAGTATCGCATAGATGGCGCTAAGATAATAAACTTGGTGTGTCCAATCATAATAATTTTCATAGCAATATTTCCATATACAGAATGTCCCACGGCGATGCCCCATGGTGCGAAAGTATCTTAAATAATGTTAATAAACAATTTACTGAAAGATGATGTAATTTTGCTTTTCAAAACAATTTAAAGTACATTCAAAGATTGTCAAAAATTCGCTTGCAACACCCAATAATCGACCCGGCTAAAATCCTAAAAAATAACATACTTACTGTATTTTTATGGCATCAATCGATGATGTCAATTAAAAGGATTAAATCTCTCTAACAAACAGTAAATTAAATAAGAGGATATCTTGTTAGATTACACAAATTTTGAGAGGCGAAAGTCTCTACCAAGCCTATATTATAGTGTTAGGGCCGACTCTATGTGAGAAGGATAGTGCAGTTCTTTTAAGGGGTAGGTTACTTTACACAATAAAATTGAGGTCGCGTAAAAACGTAAAAGGTAGAGTTCTGTGTAGCGGTAGTGTGTTCGACTGCTACGTCCGGTAGCGGATTCGATACCCGCTCAGTGCAAACTTCGAAGTCAAAATCAAGGTTTGTTTTACATTATAACGAGGGGAGGGCCAAAAGTTCGTGGAATGAAAAGGTTTTAAATGAAATATAACAATAAACCTATTTTTCCTTATTAATAAACTACCCTTAGGCTGAATACAGTGTTATTAAACCTATTAATTAATTTATCTTAACCATTGAAAACTCGTGTATGTAGGAAATATACTTCTCGAAAAATCTCGACATAGTTAATATTGTATAAACAAGATATAAAGCCTAAAGCCTTAGCTATGGCTCTTACTGTGCCTACCTACTTGACGGTGAAGTATGACATTATTTACAAGTAGGTATACCATTCCTGCCTTTATCGCAATGTACTAAGGAAAAATGTGAATTACCTACTTATTGATTACAAACAATTAATCGAAGATATGATAAAAGGATAATTTTCTTCATATCTGATAAGTGATATACAACCGTCCACTTGGTATCGGAATCTTGTAAGGAACCCTCGCTGCACATATATTTTTTATCAGTCTTATAAATATTAATCAAAATAACATTTTTTATAAAAACATCGAGTTTAGTGTCTATTATAATAATAATAATTCGTTTAAAATATTATTTTCGTAAAAAAAGTGTAGTATAAATTTGAAAAATCGCGAGTGTATTTTTTGGTTTTGGCAACGATTCTTTTCGGAAAAATGTCATTTCAAACGGATTTGACCTTTAAATATACCTACTTATAAATACGTATCTGTGTAATAATGTTGTTTATCTTCAATTAGTCTAATTAACTAGATTATCTATTAAGTGAAGATACGATTTCGCTATATAGATAGGTACTAAAACCAACTATCTGACGCAATATAAAAAAAAAGAATCGTTGCCAAAAAAAACATAGTTCTTTTTTTGAAAAATAGGTGATTCGAACTGTCATTCGTTTGAAAAATGTCACAACCGGACTCGGTGCAAGTGGTGAATCAACCCGAACCGGCCACCCAACAAAATGTTGGACAAGATCCACCAAATATCGCCGCAGAAGCTGCCGATGTAGTGAAAGACCTACGGAATATCGTTCAGGTTGTCGAGAATGCCGAGCCAGCTGCACTCAAACCAGAGTGAGTACATAATACATTTTAAACAGATATTATTTATGACAGATATTAGAGCAATATAGTATTGCAATATTGCTTTATTGAGACATCTAGGTAATTTAGATATGAATTAAATAGGTATATGATATCGACGTTATTTAATATGATAATGATTAGACTTAATATTGGGAGGATGTAGTAAGCCTTCTTGCGTAAAACGAAGAGAAGAGGAAGAGACCTAATATTGCCGTGACATTATTGTTGGCGTATTGGTGAAACTTTTATATTATCTACGCCATAAACTAATAAAGCTCTACGCACGCACGTAGCTCGTAGCAGGCAGCGTCAGCAAAGGTAGAGCAAGAAGACTGCTCGCTCTAGAGGACGCCAACTAGCAAAGGGGCCCGATCAATGCAAGGCGAAGAAAAATTTAGAAGTAAAAAAAATATGGAGTTTTTTGGGACCCATTGGGAGTGTAAGGGTAGTTAGTTACTGAAAAAGGGTTAAGTACTAGACCTATATTGTTTTATTTATGTCATTAGAATTTATTACCCTATGGATTACCATTAAATTTCTTAAGTTCTTGCCATTTATAAAACTAATGTACAGATTATTAAAAACTTTATGACAAGTATTAGGTAGGTATGAGGATAACTTTGATCATTAACCTTTAATTTCTTTATGTTCACTTCCAAGCTACAATAGATAACAATTTTAAAGTGATGCAACGTAAATATGATAGGAACGTTTCCTCCTTTATGAAGTTCACACAATGGTTCACAATTGTATGTAAAAAAAAATACCTAACAAGGATGTGAAGAATTCAAAAATAAATTACGTAACAATAGACACTCAATTTCAGTAAGCATAGTTAAGTTGAAGATTTCATATAAATATTTCAATTCAATTGTAATTCCTCAAACGTAAATTACGTAAATATTCTGTATTTATGTCCAATCCCACCCTCATTCCCAGTACTGTAACTCCTGTACATCAGGAACAGTACTGACCCATGAACTCACCGAGTAATGACACTTGGAAAGTCCCAGGGAAAGTTAAACTGCCTTGGAACCCGACTTAACCCGAGTCGAAATTAATCTGAAGTCAATTGAAGGACTTAGAAGTATAATAAATCCACTTATAACCTAGGAGTCTTTAAGTCAAAAGGTTACTTCTAGGCAAGCGTGCTCCATCGTCGACCACATCATCACTTACTATCAGGGCCTCGATTCTGCTAAAGACAAACCACTGATTTACCACTGACACTCCAAAAACTGCAATTTAATTGTAGACTTTATTGTTATCACATTAAAGTCTAAAGTCAAATGATATTTTGTAGAGCGAATGAAAAAGTTAAATGAATTCTTTTCATTTGATTTTAGACTTTAACTGTATAACGGTAAAGTCTACAATTAAATAGCATTTTTAGAGTGTCAGTGATATTACAGTGGTTTGTCTTTAGCAGAATCGAGGCCCAGGTGAGATTGTGGTCAAACGCGAGCTTATCAACTATAAAAAAAAACTTGTCTCCATAGCAAAACGGGAGACAATACACACAAATAGTATAAAAGAGATAAAAGATAAACTCAGTTAAATAATTTATTTTAAGTATAGGAAAGTACCCAATTATAATATTAGGTATTACTGTCTGAGTCAAGTATTAAGTGATACTTTTAATAAATAACACTTCAACCAGCCTTGAGCTACGTTTACAGTCATATAATTGTTTGTTATCACTGAAGAAATGTTATTTATCGTAACAACTAAACACTTACGTAAGCGATAGTGTACCATAAAAATAGTATCAAGAAGTTCTATCACAAAATATCGGTTGATTGCTATTAATATTGTTGGGGATGCCAAAAACAGGTAACCTCTCTTGGGACATTTTAACAAATTAAGTCTCAGGTTTCCTTAATGGGGAAGAGGTGGAAGATAGTGGAAATAATTCTCTCTTTGCCTAGCCGTGTCCCATAGCATATGCTACTGCTTTACCTATGTCAGGACTTTTCAAAGCTGAATGTAAAAGTGTAGGTTCTTTCTCGCACTTTACCCCGTTGGTTACTAAATAAATTATTAATTAGTAAATATTTCTATGCATTTCCAAATAAAAATAGTTCAGCAAAATGTGACAACGAAAACTACGCTAAGTACTACATTTTGAAGAACTATCTGAAATTTTACTGGGCTAACTGAAAAATTCAATTAGGTATACATGTTTATGATGGTTTTCTAATCGGAAAAAAATTATCATCCAGGACGGGACTTGAACTCGTGATCATTGGGAATAGTTGATAGATTCTCAAGTTTCAACATAAAGAAGTTGCTACACAGTTGATACAGCTAGAAAAATGAAACGAAACGTACCTAACATCAATAAAAACAAATAAATCGGACATTGTTCGACATTAATTAGGAACAGAAATGTACAACGCATTATCAACAAATTGTAAGTACCTATACCCGATACTGAATATGTCTACTCAATGGAAGCAATCTATTTTAATAAAAGATCATTCAATACGGTTGCGGTGTCATGGCGTCTCTGTGATGCAGTAGACAATTCTGTGAAAACAACATACAAATAATCACGCCTTTATTTCCTTTAGAGTAGGCAAAGATAACAGTCCGTCACCTGCTTCATAATCTTCACATAGTAACTTCACAGTAACCACTCTAAAGCCCGTCTCAAGTGCACGCTTGAGACATATCTCAGAGGTAAGTGTTATCTATTAATACGGGCCTAGGACTTGTTTATGGCCATCGTCCCTTCAGCAGATACGACCAGAGATACGAATAGGTATTGGTGTGGTTATAAAAATATGTTCTAAAAGATTCAGTTAGACTGAACTATCTAGTCTTGATCTCATATCGAGCTCCCAGTATTATTTTTGTGACAAGAATACCTTTTTTTGACGTTTGGGAGATCGACATGAGATTGAAAATAGACTGAGACTGAATTGACCCTCAGGCCATTGTCTTGGCAGTCGTCTGACCTCCCAAATCCGAGAGGAAACAATCAAACAGCAGGTGGACGGACTTGCTGATGAGGTTGGTTTGGCCTTAAAGATCTTGGTGGGGCCTCATACACCCACCCAGGTAGTCATATAACTACATATTACGACATAAGATACTTTTTACGCTCAACCAAAATATTTTACTAATTTTGAAAATCATAACCAAAACAATTATACATAATTTCCTTAAACAAAAGCCAAAAAGAAGATAATTTAGTTTATGGCACGCAGCGGCAGGTATTTATTTATTATGCCAGTCGTGAATGCAAAACGACACGAGTTAAAAATGTCTATTGTTTGCTTTAAAAGCGTATTATTCGAAAAGGAACTAATTATGAAGCATTCAGTTTTATTTGAAGCTATTTGTGTTTAAGTCTCGACTGATGTTTGCTTACAGAAATATACTCACGCTTTGTTCTGCCGTGGTAGACAGAGACAACATTCCGCCATCTACTTCAGAGTTTAACACACTTTACGTGTTTCTTCTAATGTCATTAAACTTTTCATACAAGCCCACCGTACTCGAATGTTTCTGACCATTTCATTGTTTTTATATATCGGTCACGTCAATAGGTATGCCTTCACCTCGCCTGATGGTAAGCTAAAGGTAAAGTCTCTGGAATGGGGGTCACTATTACAAACACCGATAATGGTGGCCCTCAGATTTTTACACATAAATATCACAATAATATAATATGATTAGATTCTGTGAGGTCGACGACATTATAGTGCCAGACATACCTATTTCTGATTTCTTCTTCCTCAATCAGCCTTACTCCATACATACATGCATTACCTACATGTTTATTGCATCCACTTGACAAAATTTTGTAAATAAATACGTAATATGAATTACGCCAGACGTGTGGTGTGTACTTACACCGTATATTCTAATGATTATAATTATGTGTACTGTAACTACCTAGTGAAGTGACGGCAAAGAATAATAAAACGAAATAGTTAATTAGGCGAAACAGTTTTTCAGCAAAAAAAGTCCTTGGCCGGCGGTTTTTTCAAATTAGTGGTTTCAAATTTTTGCTCATCGTAGGGTGACCACCGATCCTGAAACTTTGCCTTTAGCTTTCCATCAGGTGAGGTGAAATCATATTGACAATAAAACAAAAAGAACTTCAATTTTTTTATTATTTCATTAATATACCTTGTGGGAAATTACAGGAATACCCTCGGCGCGATGGTCGACCAAAACAAAAATTATATTCTTCTTTTGTTACCTACAATAGACCAGACAACTCATTCAAACCCGTTATCCACTTTTACACATAGAATTAGCTATTAATTCAACATGTAAATTAGTTTTTTCACTATCTATCGGCCTTAATTACTAAAGCTCGTTATCAAAAGATTACAAGATCAGATTTGATACGACGACTTGCCGCCAGATCACGTTTTGCGATTAGATATTGGCAAAATTTGTGTCTATACCTAGTGACAACACCTGTTTATGGAATACATAAGCCTTTATTCAGCGATGCGATAAGTCAATTATTTAAATAAATAAATCGGATTTCTTGCCAACAATCAGCTCGTTACTTGAACGTTATCCTGACTTGCTCGAGCTGTTTTTGTCTAAAATTTTCCGATGATCTTACCCTTTATATCCTACTGCTAGAGGAGCCGGTGAAGATGTATCTTCATTTCTTCATCCATCTGATAACCAGATTGGATATTTTTTATCAAATATTAGGTATTCTATACGTCTATACTCGCCTATCAAAAAGTGTTCATAACTTTATTTAAAATTTTCATGGCTATTTCATGAGCGGTTTTTTTGCAGGCAAGCCTAATACGATTAATTTTGTAAGCAAAATTATCGTTCTCATGAGGTCACTTTCGTTTGGTTATTAGCACGATTCCTGATTGCCAGGTTGTCATGAACAACTAAAATAAGTAGGCAAGCCTACCGAGGTAAATTCTCTACGTAGATATAAACAATCAGTTTGGAATCAAAATTTTCCGGTTATCAGATCTATAATGAATGTGTGATAAAAATAAATATTTTAATTAAGAATAGCTATGAACACTTTTTGATATACGTACTCATAGTCCATAGTTTTCAAAGGTTCCAACAATAACAGTGTAAAATTAATTTGTGAACGGTTTAAAATAAAATCGAGTGTGCATCTGATAAAATATATGTCTCACAGTGCAAATATTGAACGTGAACTGTTAAAAATATATTATATCGTTCTAAGTGAGTCATGTGGATAAGTCATCCGTTCTTTTTAATCTCAAAATCGTAACCTGATATACCGAAAGATTTTAATCTCAGCCAAACATAGGTAGATACTGAAAGATATTATTTTCAGCAAGTCAAGTGTTTAGAAGAATACAATCATTGATAAAAAAAATGTTGTCAATAATTTTAAAACTATTGTCAAACTGTTTGTTAGATAGACTTAATCGACATGGGACTACAACACTTACGATAATTTTTTGACTTTGATTTTATTTTATTTTTTGTTATTAAATTGTGCGTGTAAAATATAAAATTGAAGAAGAAACTGTTCAATCATTCTTTTAATACCTAATTAATTTAAAAAAAAATGGAATCGGATTGTAATTAAGTCCCTAGGTCCTACGGGAATTAGTCACTATAATAATTTGTTAGGCATCAATGGGGATCGGATCGTGATTATAATGAAGTCTCTAAGGTCCTGCCACAGTAATTTAATTAATCACAATAATATTTGTTGAATATCAATCGGAATTGAACAGTGATTAAGTCCCGTGTTCCCGCCACGGGAATTCACACTATAATATTTTGAAGTCAGATTTTGTATTGTCTAAGTAAAAGTTATGAAAGTTAAAAAAGAGTTATAAACTGTTAACTCATACTTTTACCACTTCAATAAAAATAAATATTTTATCTGTTAATAAGATAATCTCTTGCTGTTTGTTTATCCGAATTAATATTTAAATGAATGCGTCTTATGAGAATCTTATTAGAATTCATTTGAATGCACTTAGCTCCTACTCATTTAGGGTATTCTGCTTTGTCAATAATAAGTTAAAAGTAAGTTAACTCACCCACACATCGCGTGTGGCAGAAAAACGTTAAGAACATTGATGTCACAATGCGAGCTCTCACTTGACCGAAGCCGAACCATGTCAGTTCAGTACGGCGCCAACTCCCGCAGAGTTTCCATGTCGGTCGGCACAACACTGGCCGTTAACGATACAAACTTTTTAAACTTCGAACTTAAATAGGTGAAAAAAAAAACAACTGAAATTACCGCGAAAAGTGACAAGTGAATATCTAATAGATTGGTTTTTAATGTCAAAAAAATTATCAAGTGAATGTTTATTTCTAGTAAGGTGAAAGATAAGCAGTGATAATATTAATCGATATTCACGTGTTGTGTTCAGGTTAATTTTCGTGTTATGTGATGCACCGAGGGATGTGTGCGTCGAATGTGTTCTTAAATCAAGTTTCGTTTTGAGCAAGGTGAGTAGTGCACTTTTTGGCGGTCAATGACTTAACTTTTTCAGGCGATGCTAGCAATAATGGAATCGATAGTAATCTCGATTATAATAAAATTGATGGTTAGTCGAGATAAGTTTTAAAGCTCTATTTGAGACGCCGAAATTCGTAGGTAGGTATCTTATTTTATGTTTTTATATCCTAAAGCCTAATAGCATGTATAGTTTTATTATTATATATTAAATTTATTATATTTTCTGAGACTTGATTTATTATCTGTTAATTAATTTAGGTCTCACATCGGACTTACAGTTATTAAATTTTAACGGTAAAATAGATTTCCCAGAATGAATCTACCTACATAGTTTTACTTAGCGATATTTATTTACAATAAATTTATCTTACCTTAGTAGGGGTTGCACCTAGTTGCTAAGCAGGTGAATTTGATAATTTTATTTAACACATCTTTCTGTATCGGTCATTGCGCCTCAGTACCTGCTAGTAATAAAAAATAGCTTTATCTACCTAACAACTCGGAGAAAGGAAACTTCATTGTACACTTCCTTGTTAAAAAAATTCCCACGAAATATTGACATTGAAGATTGTATTTTTTAGAAAGATAACAGAATAATCTCTAATTTGCTTGAATTATTTTTGTGTGAAATCGACAGCCAAGAATTAATTCCTTGGTTACTAGTTTAGGAATCTAAAATAGAAACCTACTCATTTTTGAAGTCAGTAAAAAAGCCGGTTCCTCACAGTTACTATATTTTTATATATATGACATAATTATAAACATGAGTCTAGCAGTTATCTTGAATAAAAAGTCGATGTATTTTTGTTGTCTGTTTAGGGTCTTGATCCAGTGTAGTTCATCTTGGTCTACTGGCTCGTTTTTCGGTCTCAGTATCTTGCCTATGTTATTTCCCAGTATACAGAGGCCAGTGCAGTGATTGGCCAAAAACTTTAATGCGCAACTGTGAGACATCGACATAGAGTGGTCACACTATGGAGCATACTGCTATATTTGAGAGCAAGCAGCTGATTGCTACGCACAACAAAATCCCACTGCAGCTTACTATACCATTGCCCTCTGTAGCCTATACCTAGGGGACCAATTATGGCCATCGCGTACCCATACTGGATGGAGCCATACTGGATGTTTTGAAGCTCGAGTGCCATTGACTTGGAATTCTTCACCAGTGTGTTTCCTTCCTTCTACAGTCCCGGGTCCTTTAAGCAGGGCGTGAAAAAGCATTTGATGAGGCCTTAGAGCTATTGCTCCCTCAGTGTTAAATTGAGGGCCACCATTGTAATACTCCCGATGTACCCATTCTGAATGGTACCCATTCCTGAAATTTTACCTTTAGCTTACCATTAGGCTAGGTGAAGTCATTCTGACATGACCAATAGGTATAAAAAAAACATTGGTTAATAAACTAAAAACAAGTCTTTTTTATACCACTTAGGTGGTAGACAAGCGCACGGCCCATCTGATGGGAAGCGGTCACCGTGGCCTATGGACGCGTGCAACACCAGGGGCGTCACACTTGCGCTGCCGACCTTAAAAACCTTCTAATAATAATATAATAGTGGCTAAGAATTTAACATGAAACCTTTGACACTTAACTATAAACTTAGATTCCTTATTAGCGGAAGCTCACAGATGTAAACAGTCAAACAGGAAACTATTTTCTCAATCCATATATTATAGAGTTAATTGATCGGCATAACATATAATACAGTGCGTGATTCAACAGTCGCCATTGCTCGTCTGCGTCGGTAAATATTTTAATTACTGATGTCATACTTACGGCTACGATTCTATTGTCACCGTACCGAGTTGGAAAAAGTTTGTGACAAAGAGTTCATCCTGGAAGTAGCTATTGACGTCTGTTTGTGCCACAAATATATTAGTAGCAGGCCGTTCCCTGCAAATTCCTTCGCTTCCTACTCAAATAAATCCAACTGTGAATTTAAACTAGGTAATCATTTGCTCAAACACACACTAAAAATCTTATGGGTACCACTGTGTTGCATGCATCGTTCAAAAATAATGAACTTCCTTCAACCCTAAAAGAGTAAAATGCCTTCATCGCTGATATATTATCTTCTATTATTTTAAATTAGAAGCGTGAAGAAATGACGGACTTGAGGAGGAAAGTTTCCAAAAAAATGCATCAGCATAATAGATACGTAATGCTACTCGCTACATGCTAAAACGGCTGAACTGGTTTTAGTGAATTACTACAACTAAGCAAGATGCTGTGTAATATTATGGACTTATTCTTAAATTTCAAAGTCGTCACATTCTGGACAAAAACCTGACAGAAATGGGACGTCCACTTAACACTTAAAAATGTCAGACTTCACATTATGACATTATCAGCATCATAAATCTCTGCGTTGCAAAATGATATCAAATTCGGATTGCGTAGTGGTTGGTTACACAACCAAATGCCTCTGCATCCAGGGCTTATGGTGTTCTTTTGCTTAACCTTCGCAACCTAAAGATAGAGAGATAGATTGGCGCATCCTCTTTTATAAAGATCGATTGAAAAGATTAAAAGTACCTACCTAAGTACTAAGTAATTTGCTTATAAATACTTGTTTAATTACTCTTGAATAGTGTTACAACGTGTATCATTGTACAATTATTATAAGTTTTAATTAAATAATCGAATGTGCAGCATACCGTTATAAATGTTTGCTATGCAATAATAACGGTACCTACTTTACCAATAGGTACCTATTCCTACTATTAATTTTTCTGTTTTAAGATATAGACTGCCTACCTACGAGTACTTGTTACCTATGGCCATATACGCGTGTCCTTATTTTTCTACCATTTTAGTTGGCGGACATTCACACGGCCCCCTTGATGAAAAGCGTTCCTTAGAGGATGCATTTTTTCTTTTTTCTGTTTCTTTTCTAATCAACTATCTGCATTAATTACTTGGAGCTATAATCCCCGCTTAGAAACTTTACAACGATTTAAGACTAAATACAATCGTATAAAATTATGGTATATGCCACTTTATGTTAAGTACGATTATAAGTCTCACTAATTAATGGAAGAATTTCGTCGATAAATGGAAGTACTTTCGCTATGGGGTATGAGGTCCCATTGCTGTATTTATAATTACGTTCGCTATTTTGTTGAACTCTGGTGAACCTCATAAAAGGTACAATGGCTTACAGGTACGCAGCGTACGCACACTATTTTAAGGAGCCGGTTGACCAGGAGTTTTAGAAACACACTTGTCTTCAGGACCTAGTACTTAGGTTGATCTAGGTTTCTATAGGTATCAATTAATTAGTTCATAGACGCAAAGCCACAAAATCACTGGGGTTACAAAACATAATGATGGCATTTGATGCCGTTTATGTTGTTGTAAGCATCCATAAAGGATGGATTTTTGGATAGGGGATCAAATGCTTCGCGCGGGTAAATTGCGTTAAAGGAAGTCCTATACTTATAGCCCAGCGGTTCTCAATCTTTTTTGGTGACGGAACCCTTTTGGATAGCAAAATACTTGATGGAACCCTACAATAAAACAATGGTTTTTAAGTGTATTTTTTATTAATAAGCATAATTAGAGTACCATGTAACAGTTACCTACTTATTACTTACTTACATAACAAGTATAATAATAAATATAACATTGAAAAAGAAAAAAAATCTAACTAATGGGATGTATGAAACTGTTTTTTATTTTTCATCAATTGGTTGATATCAGGTTTCATAGAGGACAGTTGAAGTCTCATATCAGGTTCGGCGTCCAGTCTATTACGGTATTTTGTTTTCGTGGCTGCATAGGTTGAGAATCCTGTTTCGCACAAATATGTTGTTGGAAACGGGAGAAGAATAGGTATTCAAAGCCATTTTGGCAAGCATTGGATATTCATTTCGGATTCTGCACCAAAAATCGTTGAGAGGCGTCGTTTTGAACAGTGACTCCATACTTGTGTCAGATGACATTTCTAAAAGAGATTCATATACCTATCTCGTTTGACATACTTTCGGGCTTTTATAAGTTGGGTAAAAAAGGATTATGAATCCATGAATTCAGTTTCATTTTTGTATTCTGTTCTTCAGGAAAATACTTTTCAAAAGATGCGCGCATCGAAGTGAGATATTGGACCAATTCTTCAAATACATCATCTTGAAATATTTCTGAGCTGTTATCGCCAACAAACTCACTGAGTGACGTAAAGCTTTCTATTTCTCTATTTCCAACGCAAATAATCCAAAAATCTAATTTTCTTTTGAAGGCAGTCATTTTGTTACAGGCCTGGAACACTGTTGTCTGTTTACCTTGCAATGATAAATTTAATTCGTTCAGTTTCTGAAAGATATCCGCCATAAAAGACAGTCGGAACAACCAAGTTTTATCATACAAACGGTCTTTCAAATTAAAAAAGAAGTATCTGAAAGAAACATTTGTAACTCGGCTCTAAGTTCAAATAGCCTTGTTAAAGGTTTACCCCGAGACAGCCATCGCACTTCTGTATGGAGCAGCAGTGTTTTATGTGTGCTGCCATAATCTTCACACAATAATGAGAACAATCGGGATTGTAGTGGTCGTGATTTGATAAAATTAATTATTTTTACCGCTTCATCCATAACTAATTTTAGATTGGACGGCATTTGCTTCATCGCAAGTGCTTGTCTATGCAGGATACAATGGCTGGAACTACAATTAGGCGCTTTATTTTTTATTCGTGACACTACTCCTGCTGTTTTACCCGTCATCGCCTTGGCCCCATCTGTACAAATGTCAATGCAATCGTTCCAACTGAGATTATTTTCCTCAAAAAATATATTTATTTTATTAAAAATTTCCTCTCCGGTAGTGTTTGTGGGTAGAGGTGAACACATAAGCATGTCTTCTTCAAAAGAACTTTCACATGGATATCTCACGATAACCAGCAAGATAGCCAGACCAGCGACATCAGTCGACTCATCCATTTGCAAGACGAATTGTGTTTTTTGTAGACGTGTAACTAGTTCTTGTTTGACGTAGCTTGCTAGATCATGAATTCGCCGTGAAACAGTATCGTTAGATAGCGGCACAGTAGAAAGATGCTTTGCAGATTTTTCATCGAGCATGCATTTTGTTATGTCTAATACACATGGTTTTATTAAATTCTCAGCGATAGTGTGCGCTTCTCCTGCTTGTGCAATGCGATAGCTAACTAAATATGATGCCTCCGTGGCCTTTTCATTGATAGTTTGGGTTACATGCATCATTGTTTTTTGACTTTCCAATAACTGTTCTTTTTTACGTACAAAAAATTCTTTATTCTTGTCTTTAGACTCAAGGTGTACAGTTTCTAAATGTCGGCGCAACTTGGCAGGTGCCATGGAACTATTAGGAAGCAGTTTACTACATAACATGCAGAGAGGTGAGCCGTTGGAATCAACAAATCCAAAACTGATATATGATTCATCATACTTCCTTTTTTTCGCCTTTGAAACCGTGGAACTTGACGTCGTTGCATCATCGTCTGGATCGGTAATTGCTGTATACTCCACGCGGACTGCTTTTGAACATTCGGCTTCGTTGGAAGATGTTGTTGCGACACGTTTAACGCCTTTAAGCCAACGTTCCATTCTTTCAGGATGGTGAGGTTAAAATAATGCACGGTCGTTACTGCGTAGAAGAGTTTAGCACTTTAGTCCAAAGAAGAAATGTACAAAACTGATACAATCAGAAAACAGCAGTAGAACAATACACAATTTTTTTCTAGCAGGTAGGTACTTATCGCTCCGAACGCTAATCGTCGACTGACTAGTGTCAAGGCTTGATCATCGCTTTTATAGTCCTAGCCTCAATCTCGAACATTCTCAAAAATACTCGAGTCGGCGTCTTTGATAAATAAAAAGCCGATATAAAAATAGAAATTCAAAAAATGTGGTGTAAGCAATCTCGACTTTACGTTTTGAAGTTAGAGCCGAAAGTCGCTTGTTCACAATTATAGCGTCTAATTTCAAAGGCGGCTTTTATCAAAGGGATTGCGCGGTCACAAGTAGGTATCGGCGGTGGCGGCATAGTAAAATTGTTCGTGAATCGTGATACGCCGCGTCAGAACGGTCGACCAGAGAGAGGTGTTTTGATTTTTTTTTCTAACTTCTTGCGGAACCCCGACAGGGGTATCGCGGAACCCTAGGGTTCCGCGGAACACACTTAGAGTATGGCTGTTATAGCCTATTTGAGACATACTACCTATAAAGAGTCCAATATTTACTTAATTGTACTCTGCCCATCATTATTTACACTATTGATTGATAGCACTTGATAGAACTTGCTACACATATTGAATGATATCACTTGTACTTTTCCACAATATTTACTTCTATTACGCCATCTAGAATCTTTGAAAATGTTATAAGGTGAAACCGGATAGGTTGAATGTAATAAATACTGTGGCAAAATATGAGTGATTTCATTCAATATGTCTAAAACCTTCGCGCAACTGCAAGTTGCTATTGCAATTTTATCTGAATCGGATGAGCGTTACGGCAGTTCATAATACGAACAAACAAACATTGATTTTTATGTATTAGATAATAGTATCTAATATTTATTGATTCTCTGTAAATATTTACATAATTATGCAATAATACGTGTAAAAAGTAATAATAAATAAACATAATAGGTGGTAACGACCCTATGCTGATAGATTTAAATGTAGAAAGAGACTCGATTCTTTAATTTAATTACAATGTTACATCATTTTCAACCTTTTCCCTAAGTATGTTAAGGTCAATTTTGAATGTGATTCTTCTAATTATTATTATTGGCACGAAACTCCATCCAACCTTCACAAACGAACTATTGACTATTTAAATGTAACTACCTTCAATTTATTTACACTTGTTGATGCCTATTATGCGTAGCCATGGATACCAATTAAGATGGAGAACCTCACCGGCCATAATATATTATGCCATAATATATTTGACTGCCTCCTTGGCGTAATGGTAGTGTATTCGACTGCTACGACGTTCGATGCCCGCTTCGTGCAAATATTTGCATGCGTGAATGCATTTTTTATTAGGACACGTCATACCCATACAGAGTGTATTTATAAGTTAAATAAATTAAATTAACTAACATTTCATTCACTATCACTATTAGTAAACATGTTTTCGTTTACTTATCAAATAAAAAAATAGGTCACACTTATCAATTTTGATTTAAAAGTTTATCGACCTTCAACGTACTCGAGCATCTGTCAACAATCTTGATCTATCAGTTCGTTACTTCATTCTGAAGTAGTTAACAATGAACGTATAAACCTAAACGATAGAACGCGCTGAAGACAAGACTGTGTCACAAAAAAGGCGGTGACAAAAATGTATAAGTGAATTTTGGTCTGCAATGTGTTACCCTTTGTGTAAAAGTTCTTTTTCCTACAGCCCTTTGTCTTATAGATCTAGCCGTTGATCAAGCATTCCTTTTTTGGGCAGTCGTATAAAAACTCATGATCTAAGTGGATACAAAATATATTTCTATCATCTCTTCGGCGATTAAAAGCCATCTAAGGCCAAAATATCATATCAAAAGTATAATTGTGTTCAGTTAGCGGGCGTTCTTTTCAAATTTATACACCTAATGCTCTTCGTCGGTGTTTCACATAAAGGAAGGCTTAACACCTACGTAACTAAGTCCAGTACTTGGTGAGATATCTAAGCGTGGGTGAGAGCACTCCATTCAATGGACACTCCACACATATTTATACAGGATGGTGACAAATTGAATGAAACTACACAGTTTCTTCAAATATACCTACTGCTGAAATGACTAGAAGAATTTTTTATTTATAATGGTGTTGGTTTTATATTGTAATCACCTTAATTGCAACATGTCTTCTACAATTACATTGTAAAACTATTTAGTTACATTCAGAAGTATACCTAGACTATTACTAAACCACGAATTAGGCACGTATCGTTTAATATAATCAGTATCTATAAGCAGTACCATTGTACTATTCTTTCCACCTTCCATTTTCTGTAAGTACTAATTAATATTGTGTGTGCATAAATATTAAATAAATAAATAAATAAATATCTATTTTACTTGAACAAGTTAATGTCATAACCTATTTTTAATCATTTTACTTACTACTACGTTTAAAAAAAGGAACTTAGAGGAAATAAACAAAACCTCCCCCTCCTTCCATGGTGGCGGCGCAAGTGTGACGCCCCTGATGTTGTGCACGTCCATAGGCCACGGTGGCCGCTTCCCATCAAGTGGGCCGTGTGCTTGTCTGCCACCTAAGTATGTAGTATAAAAAAATTTGAAAGAAGAAAAGAAACCACTATATTTTGAAGGTTTAAAATCAAGTTCAACAGAACCGACCTTCTGTAATTTTGTCTGTTCATTTATAATCTACTTCTACGATTAAAATAGCATACAAATATTTATAACTTTTAATTATTATACATATTATAGAGGCACATTTTCATAAATAAATAAACATCGTCACGGTATACGGTTTTCAAAGTCATGATCGCGGTTAAACTTTCACGATTTGTGTTCAAAATATATTAAAATAAAAACACACTGTATAGGGCTCCGCTAAGACATTCGGAGCTAAGTCAGCCTCATCTACTGGTCGGTACATCAGATGATGGGGCCAAACCAACATCATCCAGATCTAGGAAAAAAGTTTCGCATTCCGGGAGCGACACATGCTTACCTACGTCACTATCTAATTTCCACTTTATTGCAACAAAATACGAATCTGGGTACATTTTCAGTTATAGATATTCTATCTCACGAAGGCGGGTGGACAATAGCCGGATCCACACCAAATGATCCATCTTGGATCGGCGATCCCGTGATCCGCGATCCAGGATCACGGAGCGGGATCGTGGATCGTGTTAGACCGATCCAATTTTGGAAACGTGCGATCCTAAAGATACGCTCCAAGCGATCCAGACTGATCCGCCTATAGCACAGTTAAACTTTCGGTCGCTATGGAGTCACACGTGCAGCAACGATGTCGAATTGCTGTGGCAGCAACAACCTACAACTTACTTGGATCCATAAGCATAAGCATTTAAGTATGTTCCTTGTAAAGGGATATTAGACGACGACTTTCAAAATTTTCCATTATGTGTGATCGCGCGCTCCACACACAAACGTCTACACCGAGCGCGCCGAGAGGCTGAGGCGCCTGTGTGCTACTCACAAAAACCGACAACTGACGGATCGCTCGCGGCAAGGAGCGAGCGCTCCTGCCGCGCAGTTTGAATCGCGCGAGGCAAGTCCACATCAAACGCTCCTGTGGAGCGCGCTCCTGCCGCCCGCGATCGGAGCGCGCTGGATCGTTTGGTGTGGATCCGGCTAATCAAATAGTAGTACCTGTGTCTTGTAAATACGCGTACATGTGTGTGCGAAAGTTCATGTCACGTCAAAAGAAATTCATGTAGCAGTTAGTAGAACAATAATTGCATTGCAAGTAATCCATTTTTAAAAGCAATGTGTTTAAATAATGTTTTACTACAATGACAGCTAAACCGCCTTCGTGTAATAGAACATCTACCGGTCTATTCAAAAATATATTATACTTACTTATAAAGGATTTAAATTGTCGTTTTGTTTGTATAATTATACGAAACTAGACAGATAATGATGATTAAAATTAAAGCAATGGATTTGAACCACGTTTAGGTTTGCTAGTTAATTGACAATAGGTACCTACTAGTGGTTAAGTGGTAACCAAGCAGGTTAGTGTGTTGAAATATTAAGCAATTCTAGCCAGAATCCCTCTGTGCCTCGCAGAGCACATTAAATTATCGATCCCGGTTGTCACACGAACATCTGTGACCTTCGTTGATGATAACCTTTCTATTTTATGAGATCAAAAATATACTTAGTCGCCAAATACTAGCTACTTCTCTGCCTACCTTTTTGGAGATATAGGTATGAGTATATAAAGGTAAATCATCGTAAACTAATCCAATAAGGGCTATAGACGTACACGATCATAGTGTAGAACAAAACTCGTAATTATGTAGATCAGCCATACTCTAAGTGTGTTCCGCGGAACCCTAGGGTTCCGCGATACCCCTGTCGGGGTTCCGCAAGAAGTTAGAAAAAAAAATCAAAACCTCTCTCTGGTCGACCGTTCTGACGCGGCGTATCACGATTCACGAACAATTTTACTATGCCGCCACCGCCGATACCTACTTGTGACCGCGCAATCCCTTTGATAAAAGCCGCCTTTGAAATTAGACGCTATAATTGTGAACAAGCGACTTTCGGCTCTAACTTCAAACCGTAAAGTCGAGATTGCTTACACCACATTTTTTGAATTTCTATTTTTATATCGGCTTTTTATTTATCAAAGACGCCGACTCGAGTATTTTTGAGAATGTTCGAGATTGAGGCTAGGACTATAAAAGCGATGATCAAGCCTTGACACTAGTCAGTCGACGATTAGCGTTCGGAGCGATAAGTACCTACCTGCTAGAAAAAAATTGTGTATTGTTCTACTGCTGTTTTCTGATTGTATCAGTTTTGTACATTTCTTCTTTGGACTAAAGTGCTAAACTCTTCTACGCAGTAACGACCGTGCATTATTTTAACCTAACCATCCTGAAAGAATGGAACGTTGGCTTAAAGGCGTTAAACGTGTCGCAACAACATCTTCCAACGAAGCCGAATGTTCAAAAGCAGTCCGCGTGGAGTATACAGCAATTACCGATCCAGACGATGATGCAACGACGTCAAGTTCCACGGTTTCAAAGGCGAAAAAAAGGAAGTATGATGAATCATATATCAGTTTTGGATTTGTTGATTCCAACGGCTCACCTCTCTGCATGTTATGTAGTAAACTGCTTCCTAATAGTTCCATGGCACCTGCCAAGTTGCGCCGACATTTAGAAACTGTACACCCCGAGTCTAAAGACAAGAATAAAGAATTTTTTGTACGTAAAAAAGAACAGTTATTGGAAAGTCAAAAAACAATGATGCATGTAACCCAAACTATCAATGAAAAGGCCACGGAGGCATCATATTTAGTTAGCTATCGCATTGCACAAGCAGGAGAAGCGCACACTATCGCTGAGAATTTAATAAAACCATGTGTATTAGACATAACAAAATGCATGCTCGATGAAAAATCTGCAAAGCATCTTTCTACTGTGCCGCTATCTAACGATACTGTTTCACGGCGAATTCATGATCTAGCAAGCTACGTCAAACAAGAACTAGTTACACGTCTACAAAAAACACAATTCGTCTTGCAAATGGATGAGTCGACTGATGTCGCTGGTCTGGCTATCTTGCTGGTTTTCGTGAGATATCCATGTGAAAGTTCTTTTAAAGAAGACATGCTTATGTGTTCACCTCTACCCACAAACACTACCGGAGAGGAAATTTTTAATAAAATAAATATATTTTTTGAGGAAAATAATCTCAGTTGGAACGATTGCATTGACATTTGTACAGATGGGGCCAAGGCGATGACGGGTAAAACAGCAGGAGTAGTGTCACGAATAAAAAATAAAGCGCCTAATTGTAGTTCCAGCCATTGTATCCTGCATAGACAAGCACTTGCGATGAAGCAAATGCCGTCCAATCTAAAATTAGTTATGGATGAAGCGGTAAAAATAATTAATTTTATCAAATCAAGACCACTACAATCCCGATTGTTCTCATTATTGTGTGAAGATTATGGCAGCACACATAAAACACTGCTGCTCCATACAGAAGTGCGATGGCTGTCTCGGGGTAAAACTTTAACAAGGCTATTTGAACTTAGAGCCGAGTTACAAATGTTTCTTTCAGATACTTCTTTTAATTTGAAAGACCGTTTGTATGATAAAACTTGGTTGTTCCGACTGTCTTTTATGGCGGATATCTTTCAGAAACTGAACGAATTAAATTTATCATTGCAAGGTAAACAGACAACAGTGTTCCAGGCCTGTAACAAAATGACTGCCTTCAAAAGAAAATTAGATTTTTGGATTATTTCCGTTGGAAATAGAGAAATAGAAAGCTTTACGTCACTCAGTGAGTTTGTTGGCGATAACAACTCAGAAATATTTCAAGATGATGTATTTGAAGAATTGGTCCAATATCTCACTTCGATGCGCGCATCTTTTGAGAAGTATTTTCCTGAAGAACAGAATACAAAAATGAAACTGAATTCATGGATTCATAATCCTTTTTTACCCAACTTACAAAAGCCCGAAAGTATGTCAAACGAGATATATGAATCTCTTTTAGAAATGTCATCTGACACAAGTATGGAGTCACTGTTCAAAACGACGCCTCTCAACGATTTTTAGTGCAGAATCCGAAATGAATATCCAATGTTTGCCAAAATGGCTTTGAATATTCTTCTCCCGTTTCCAACAACATATTTGTGCGAAACAGGATTCTCAACCTATGCAGCCACGAAAACAAAATACCGTAATAGACTGGACGCCGAACCTGATATGAGACTTCAACTGACCTCTACGAAACCTGATATCAACCAATTGATGAAAAATAAAAAACAGTTTCATACATCCCATTAGTTAGATTTTTTTTCTTTTTCAATGTTATATTTATTATTATACTTGTTATGTAAGTAAGTAATAAGTAACTGTTACATGGTACTCTAATTATACTTATTAATAAAAAATACACTTAAAAACCATTGTTTTATTGTAGGGTTCCATCAAGTATTTTGCTATCCAAAAGGGTTCCGTCACCAAAAAAGATTGAGAACCGCTGATGTAGATGTTATGATTCACTAACTCTTCAGCTAAGTAAATATTGACACAATATAGTAAGGCTCTCTTATTTGCTAACTCAATGTCATTGATGTAGGTACATGTATATTATGTACGTACAGTCTGGAACGGTAGCCATTAGAACTTTAATGGTAGTCATTACATGTAGTTGGAGCCCTAAAAAATCCAACAACTGATTTATCTAACGAACTTTGATATCGCTAATGGGTTTTGGAGACTCCAGATTGGCAGTCGCTATTTTTATATAGGTCACCTCAACATGGCTTCACCTCGCCTGATAGTAAGCTAAAGGAAAAAAAATCAGGAATTGGGGATTACTTAGCCTAACGGCCTTACCAATTAATACTTTTTCACGCCCTGCTTCACAGATCGAAATTCGATCGCATCGTAGATAGATTGTATAGGTAACCCCAACTGAGTTGTGAAAAGTCTCAGAGTACCTATGACTCAGCAACAACGACGAATGATACTCTGATACTGACTGAGACGAATGATAATGACGAACAGAACAAAAGTATCTTAACACATTTCAAATATTTTAACTTAGCAAAACCTTACATTTTTAATGAATTATGGATCGTGAAAAAAACATTTCTTAAATAATAACTTTGTACTATGAGTGAGTACAATGATCGTTTGTAAATT
This sequence comes from Lithosia quadra, assembly GCA_963576445.1. Lineage (NCBI taxonomy): Eukaryota > Metazoa > Arthropoda > Insecta > Lepidoptera > Erebidae > Lithosia > Lithosia quadra. The sequence continues at coordinate 2,094,870 of OY754883.1, forward strand.
TGTTAATGTTCAACATCTTTTGTTGCTAACTGTACCGTACCATCTATGTAACTTCAAGCATTTAGCAGGTCAATGTCACTTACGAAGTCATTCCAAGTTCAGTTATAGGTACTTTTACAATTTTGTAAGGAATATCACTAAATACTTACTGGCTACGATTATAAAAAAATCCAATATTTCATAAACTACCTATGTAGGGTCGGCAGCGCGAGTGTGCCGCCCCTGGTATTTCACACACATAGGCCACGGTAACTGCTTCCCATCAGGTGGGCCGTGTGCTTGTCTGCCATCTAACAAAAATTCAGCCAGGTTCCTTTTTCCTTTTTAAGTACGGAACCATAACTGTTTGTGCTCATACTCGCATACCTACCTAAGAATAGATTACAATACAACACTGCTGTTTCTCAATCATGCGAACTGTCAACTAAAATTATTGACTATTTGTCATTTAATTGACTGTTCTGTTCCCATGCGACAATCATGAAAAAAAGTCTATTATAGAATCGCTGAAAGAATGCGTTCCTGACAGGTTGTGAGCGAAAGGGCGATGTAACTTTGAACTGATGTATAATTTACGGCAAAATTTTAAATATCGTTTATTGACCTTATTAACGAGTCATAACATTAAAATTTTAATTACTGTGCCAATTTACAATACACAGATTAATTTTGGGCTAAAATGATAAACAATTAATTAATTAAAAATATAAAATCAATAGTTTTTAAAAGTCATACCACGTCCAACCACGTCAAACTGCGCTGTTTCAAGGTTATGTCAAATGTTTGCTTTCATAGTGATGAGACAAAATAACAAGGCAATTGTAACCGCATATTTTAGTCATCTTAATAATAATAATCTGTTGGTTGAAAAATATAAAATAGAATGTTATAATTTTATAATAATGTAATTTTGTAATAAGCCCCTACCCAAGCTAATAGAAAGAATAAATCATATTTTTATAATGAATGAAATGAATATGATTTTTTTTTATTATTTCAGGTAATAACCCATCATTACAATTAATAATCACATAAAATTAAATAAGAATGAAACAAAATTAAAAATTAAAAATTGGAAAAACAAATAGGGCAGATAGATATTAAATTAGAATATTAATTAAAATTAAAATGAAATCACGTTGTCACAATATTGCTGACTGTGATTATTATTATGTTATTGTAAGTCGGGAACAGGTTTAGAGAACGGTTCTAGGTAGGGGAGGGTAGCCCAGAACGGGTAAGCTAAGGAAAGGGGCCTTTTAAAACACGTTAAAGAATCATAATTGAACTTTTATTTATATGCTTATAATTTGCATGTTATGAACTTTCATAAATTATATGACAAACATAAAGTTTTCTTAGTATTCTAAAGAAAAATAACAAATAACAAAACCTTTCCATTTACCCGTTTTGCCCGAAGGGGTGGCCTAAATCAGGTAAGCCTTCTGGGCAAAACGGGTAGTAAGAAACTATAAGTATTAAAACTTCTATATCGAATTTTTACCTACTAATTCACAACCATAACAATCAGTCTTAGTGTTTTATTAGTGTAACTTAATCCTAAAGTAACTAAAGTAAATATTTTTTTTGTTTTAAACGAATTATTGGTGACAGTAATCACAATAATACGAGCCTCGTCCAGAATAGGCTGTGCAAGCCTCATGTGACCATAGCTCACAATCGTCACATCTGATCCAGTCTTCTGCAGGCGGCTCTATAAAAAGCTCATTGCAAACAAGACACCGGTACTCCGTTTTTTGTTTCGGATTGCATTTGGGTCCTCGTTTAGTCTTCATACGTCCTGGTGGCTTCAGTTTCTTGCTCGTACTTGCTTGTGCTTCTGTATTAAGGTTCTTTTTATATTTATTTTTCTTCTCTTCCTTCTCTTTCTGCTGTTCTTTTATAGGTGTGCTAGTCAGGACTTCAGCTCTTTGTGTTTTACGTTTGCGAGTGGTTTTATTTGGGAGCATCTTAGGTGATGGTCGGATATCCATTGGGGCCACTGTCACTTGAGTTAATGGTGAGACGTCTGCTAACGTAATTGGTGTTGGCGTTATACAATTGTCACGAGTAAAAAGTTCCAGGACAGAAGGTGATACTGTGCGATCTGAATCTGAATTTTGTTCCTCAGGCACAGCAGTCTCTTCGGAATTTGTCTGAATTTCGTCAATTATTACATTATCGTTAACTTCCGGTCTATCACTCAATGTCGCCGGCATATAATGAGAGTCGTCAAATATAAATTTATTTGTGGGCCATATGCCAGTGCACAAAAACACTTTAACCGCATTTTGCGCACTTGCTGCTCTCATATAAGCCTCACCAAACAATCTGGCTACTTCATATTGAGTAACTATGCGGCCAACGTGTGCTCTTTGGAATACAGATATTGCCTGTTCAAAATATGTCTTTAATGGTCCATAGACACATGTGTCGAGCGGCTGCATTCGATGAGTTGTATGAGGAGCAAGAGACACAAAAATCACATGATTTTGTGAAGCGTACTCCAAGACACCGAGATATTTATGGGACTCGTGGTTGTCCATCACTAAAATCACCTTTTTTTCTTGAGTCGGCCTTACTGTATCCACGAAGTGTCTTAGCCATTCTAAAAATGCTGGTCCATTTACCCAACCGTTATCGGTACAAGTAGCAGCTGCTCCAGGAGGCGCCCCATCGAGCAGTCTACCTACCATTCTCTTTCGTCCAAATATTAAGAATGGGGGTATAAAAGAACCTGCTGCGTTACAGCAGCATATTACTGTAGTGAGTTTGCCTCGTTCAACGCTTGATATGATTCCAACCTGTTTTTTTCCTGATTTACATAATACACGCGGTGGTTTATTGCTGGTAGTCTGGATCCCTGTCTCATCGACGTTGTAAATACGAGTCGCATCAATATTATGCTTGTCAATTTCCGCTTCAAGAATATTGAAAAACCTCTCTACCTGTGGCTTGTTGAAACCCCTGGCGCGTGCCACAGAAGTTGGTTCAGGTCGACGGAGAGTGATATCCGGATGTCGCTTTTTGAAACCTATAAACCAATCGTTGCCTGCTGTTCCATTCTTAAAAGGATGCTCAATACCGTTTCTTTCTGCATACTGATATACTAATTTTAGGAACTCTGTTTTAGTCAATCCAAAAAACAAACTGTCCATATGCAAGAGATATTCAACCAGTTCCATCTCTTGATTCACTGTAAATACCGTTTTAAATCTACCTAATACCTTTTTAGAGCAGTCTTTCTTTATGTGTCTTTGGAGTGTAGACAAATTAATGCCATACTTTTTTGCGGCTGCGTTTACGGATGTTACTTTAGCTTCGTCAATGGCAAGTTTCATTGAGTTTTCATCCCACGACGCGTTTGCGGTTTTTCTCACATATTTATTAACCATCTGCAATAAAATTATACACCAGTAATTTAAAATTGTATTAAATAGTTCCTTTAACACTCTTATCTACTAATAATAGGTATCCCTTAAAGCAAAATTAACCAAATTAATCCAAATAAATGTAATGCAAAAAAACAACGAAATCGGTGCAACTGGTTTAGGAGATAGTAGCTATGTTTATAGATGCGATGGATTCTAGAGAAACCTGTTATTTATTACTTAAAATGAAAAAAAAATATTACCTATCCAGAATGTACATAAATTATATGCTATAGGGTAAATCGGGTAAGGGCAAAACGGGTACCTGTTTTACCCTTACCCGATATGCCCAAGAGCATGCTTTTATTTGTAATGAAAATATAACCTCCAAATTAAACAGATATATCCCACACATTAACACAAATTAGCAGTCTTATTGACATAAAATAATATAGTAAAATTAATAATAACACTTTAACGGTCATTTTCGAGTATTCGTACGTACCATAATCCATATTTTTTTAGTAATATTGACCAAAAACTTTGATGAGCTCTTACCTTGAAACCGCAAGCACGCGTCGCGCGGGGTGACTGCCTGTGATTGGTTGGTTGCGTGGCTTGGGAGCTACGTACACAGATACTCGATTGCGTTAAGGGCGCGTAAATTTGAACGCTTACCTGTTTTAGGCGGTCTACTCGATTTGGGCTAAGTTCCCCTACAAGTTATTTATTGTACATAACTAGTCATGAAGAATTGACATGTGTCAGGAACGCATAGTCTCAGCGGCCAAACTGTAGTTATTCCCATGTAGAGTTCCAGTATAGGTAAAGGGAAATACCATATCAGATTACTTTATTAGGATTGTTTCCTTACATCGTAAAGTTAGTTTTCCTGTACTTATATACATAGAAGAATTACATTGGTGTTGTATTGAATTTCGATACAATACTAATTATTCTTGGCACTAAGTAATGAGTAATGTGATGTTATTTACTCGTGTGTTTATTAGTTAGTATTTCTAGCAAACTAACGCCCTATACCTACACTTAAATACAGAAAACACGTCATGGTTTCAGTGTTTACGTCATTAAGTGTAATTATGTTATTGGCATAAATACAATAATATTTATTCGCCTCCGAAATTCAAAGGCATAAATTAATAAAATATGAGTACATTTTTATAGTTTTAGTCAGTGTTTTTTGTGTTGCAAGAAAGTGTTTATTTAGTTAAATGCCGCCCATAATACGTGGCAATATTATAAGAATTGAATAGTGAAAAAATGAAAACTACATTGCCTAGCTATTCTAGCGCAGGCTCTTGTGCCCGGCAAGGGAGGGTGGGCTTTCGCACGCCACCGCCTCGGCCAGCTTTTGCTTGGTCAGGCAGCTCCATCATTCCCCCCATACGCCACTAATTGTTGCCCGCGGCTGCTCACCCATTGGTGAGATTTTCATAGGGTGAGTAACCACCTAAACCCTAATAACCTCTTCCACAGGTAAAAAAGTAGGCTGTGTTATTCCAGACTAATCTATCCCTGTATATTTTTCCAAATTTCAGCCAGATCCGTTCAGCCGTTTCTGTGTGATTGAGTAACAAACATTCAAACTTCTTCACAACTTTTGAATATTAGTGAGATAAGCTGTTGTCCGCGGCTTCACTCGTATGTATATTAAAACTGTCAAACATAAAAAATCTTCAACTTGCTCGTTTAGGTCAAGTAACGTAATTTGTTAACCTGTCACGTTTCTTTGAAGGATTTAGTGACATCATCGGTGTACAACAATGACTCACGTGAATTAGGATTTATATCCTGCTAAAACAAAAGTTTGGTTAAATGTTTATTACTTTACTACAACTTAAACAAGCTGGTTTACGTTATTAAGCGTTTGAATCATCAGAAAGTAGGTGAATTTTTATCTTGATGACGTTCCAGTCGTATCTGAGGCTTTCACCTCAGAGCAGGGTCCATCCTGTCCATTAGCGTCTAAGATTCGAACCTGAGATTGGCTCGCGAAACCGTCTACTGGTTTACTAAAATTACTAGTATACTTAGTCGTGCACTAAGTATACTAGTAATTTTACGTGCCGTACACTATACTTTTTTGTGGCAAAATGCGTCGCATAGAAATGAGTATAGTGTACGGCATCTAACTTGGCAAGGTTTTGGAGTAGTGGGTGGGCTCCACTACTCCAAAATCTTTTCAAGTTAGATGCCGTGCACTATACTAGTAATAATACTAGTGTTATTCTGAATAGGAACACTGTCATAATACTGCCCCTTGCCTAACTGAAACAGAATAACCCCATAGCGTCGTCGGAAGTACCGTCTTGGTAGCACGTAAATCAAAAAAAGGTAGGCAGGCAAAAAGGCACCAAAGAAAAAAGATAGCTAGAATGAATGAGTGATGAAAGTAACGAGAAGTAAATGGCGAGGCTATTGTTAACTTGCCCTAAAAGAAGAAGGATGAGAGTGTAAATTAATAAATTACTCGCTAACGTAAACTTTGTCACCGTCGTCACCGTCAATGCACTTACCGTTATGTAACAGTGCGCTAACGGCTAGGTAACAGCCGTAACAGTCTACCTCGTATGCAACTGACATACACGCTAGAAGAATTATGATGACGTCAGTATTGTTAACTAGACTGAGATACCGAAGGTTAGCAGGTGAATCATGGTAGGTACTTAAATCTGTGCGTTTAATCCGCATTCCACAAAGAATAAGTAAGTTTAGTTAGCATCTGTGGAATAGTGACCGCTTCCCATCAGGTGGGCCGTGTGCTTGTCAGCCACCAATCACGGAATATAAAACCAAGAAGAATCAAGAATATGGAGACTATTGTCGCCAAACTGGCTCCGCCAAAGTGGCTCCGCCCGCGTAGGATTCTGATCATATTGCCTTACACCTGGGAACTGATTTCACGAAAAAAAAGTAGTGACCTATGTGTTATTCCAGACCTATTTTTATCCCTGTACGCAGCCAAACGGATTTGACTGTTAGCCGTTTGGCTGTTAGAGCGTGATTAAATAACAAACATCCACACTTTCACATTTATAATGTTAGTAGGATAGTAGGATACACATCTACCTCTATTGCTGAAGTTATCTAATACCTTCCCACGAATATATATTTCTAGCAGTTAATGACAGATTGACAGACAGGTAAAAACAATGTTCTGGTTTAGTTGATTGATTGATAGATACCATCGCTTGCATATATCATTGTATTAGGTTTCAACCTTTCTAATACTTCGTAGAAGGTTGCGCAGAAAAAGTTACTCACGCATGCAGAACCGCGGGCAACAACTAGTTTACCAACGTACCTCATAGTACAAACTCGAATATTAGCAGATACCCGCTAATGCACCAAAAGCATCATGTAAGCGGGGTACAGTGACGTCACACATTTCCACGTCTGACACCGGATGTGGGATGTAGGTCGTGGGTGCGGCAAGGCGCGGTTATATCCCATCATGGTTGATGTCCTGACCCTTCGTGTCACTTTCTTTATCGGTTTTGTAAATTGTTGCTTTAGAATACGGTAGGTCGATCGACTGACCCAAAATCCAGGTGAATTTTGAAATTCGGTGTGAGTTTCAAGATGCACCCTTATTTTCCCTGGGTTACAATGCAGTAATGCCTCGTGTTCAATTTCAATTCGATTAGAAAGAACAAGTTAAAAAAGCTTTGGTGTTTCATACTTATCCACAACATTGATCCCTGAAACACAGTTCACAGGAATCTGGGGACCAGGGGAATTTGTATTTTTGTGTCAAAAAAGAAATTATTGTTATTCGTCTGTCAAATCAAAATCTATCTACATTATTGTGAGGTTAATAAACCTTCAGGGACATGATCATTCTTAGTATGATTCGTTTTCAGTGAAATTTTAATGTTTTTAACAGTTTAATAAACTTCAATTTACTTAATCGGGTCCCTGACCCAAGACGTTGATAATCCTGCTAACCTATTTTCTGTTATTTTTGTACTAATCTGAAATATTCCGGACGATTCTTTTAATTTTATTTTTACGTGGCCAACTTTTTTTCAAAAAATATCTTGAACATTTTACAACATGGCCGTATTCAACAAACAACAAGGAACTGAAAAACGAAAGCGTACCTGTTAGGTGTGTCTGTGAAAGCGCTTGTCAAGCGAGCACTAAAATGTTTAAAGCCCTGTTTCTGCTAACACTAATCTTTAGACTCTCCTCTCAGGTAAAATTTATGGTTTATTTTATACACACTGAGACTGCAATAAATTATTCACTTAATTAATTTCTTACAAGTACCTGCTTAATAAAAGAAAGTACACCTGCTAATTGATGGGCGAGGCAGTGGTACAGGCTTTCCTCTCGGTATTGAAGGTTAAAGGTCAGTCGCTCTCGTAAAAACCAAGATTAACCTATCCATCCATACGGAAAGGAGGAAGAGTACTGCGTTCCATGAGCTCTAAAGTGCAAGTTCTGGATGTAATGGCACTCGGATGATGATAACGACTAATATTCATTTACTGAGTTGGACGTCGGGAATCGAACTAAAAAAATAGACCAAAAAAACAGCCCACTGAGTTTCTTGCCGGAGTCTTCTGGTCTGGACCGCGTTTCGAACCGGGTGGTCCATTTGCTTCTAGTTTTAAATATTGTTGATTTTGACGATAACGTCAAAATCAACATACATAAGTAAGTGGCGCATTAATGGTCTATACAGAATAAATGATTTTTTACTTTGACTTCGACTTTGAACTCAAAACCCCTAAAGCATCAAAGTCAAATAATGACATAGACATGCGTTAATATTTTAAGATTTCAAGTGTCTCCATACTTTGGGTTCCATTGACCTTGCCTTACAAACTGAATGTCACTGACACGAGTCTTAGATGACTAAGTCTCTGAATGACTTATTGTTTTAACTCAAGCTCCTTGTATTGACACAACATTGATCATGCCGAAGTAAGAAGTAAATACACCTACTGTCCCATAAGTACCTTTCCTATTCAGAATAACACTAGTATTATTATTTATTCTATGGCACACCTCAAGTCTGATGCCTGTGCTGTTACACCCGCGGGAAATTCGATTCTAGTTCCCACTTCCCATGGGATAAAAAGTAGCCTATGTATTATTTTAGACTATATATCTATCTCTGTACCAAATTTCTTTGCCTTCTTACCTCACACTGAGAGGAAATCCTACTCCAGAAGCTCGCTTGTCAGCAAGTGTACCTACCAGGTGAGGTTGACTTGGCCTTCAAGGTCTTGGTAGGGGCCAAACACCTTTCTACAGTACACTAAAGAACTTAATTAACGCACTTTACAGGATTCTGTTTAATTAATACGTACTTTATCTACTTATAATGTTGTTTTGAGCTACAGTTCAAGGCTGAGCAGCGCTAGGCTTCCAATAATTTTATATTCAAGCCTTGTTTTTGTAATTGTCACGGGAGTAAGTGACTTCATTTATAAAATTAATTAAACTGTCTAATAATAAACTAAACATAATTCATTATTCAATATGTTTAGTTTATTGAGAAAGGTTTTTGCGGGTTTGAACCTAAAATTTACCTTAACTGAAGAGGTTAATCTCGGATTAACTGACATATTAATAAAGGTTTCAGTAGTTCAGTCCAAAGAAAAGAAAAACTAATGTGTAACTCATGGAGCATTTACCATCATCGATATAAACCTACGTAAAAATATTGTTTTTTATTAATTTTTATTCCTGCTTATTACATATTCATTATACAACTCTGTTATCTAATAGATCGGTCAAAATGGAAACTAACCAATTACCTATATCAATTAATAAAATCATCGTAACATTTTGAGTGAAAGTTGTAATTTAAGTTCTAAAAAATTGTTGCAAGCAATCATCCAGTATAACTTGTTTCATACTCGTATATTATGGTAAACATAAATAGGTATTTAATTGTAGCTTAAATCTAACACTTCTTCGAGTGAATGCCAATACATATACGGCTATTCAATTAAATTTGTTCAGCCCAGAATTCAGCGACATTCACAGCCACCTTAGTCAACGATAGGTAGGTGGTGCATTGTTTGCAGAGGCGCACCACTGTCATAGCCTCCACCCTCTGCATCCAAATAATCTCATATCATCCAGTTAGCCCTGCAGCAGCTGACCTGAGGGATTTCCAGGTCGTCCACTGCAGTTGATACCCGTGTCATAGGTTTTCGGCAGGCTGGATGTGATCCAGGGGCCACACTCAGAAAATACTTCAACATATTTAATTATATTTTACTACACAGCTCAATAACAACTTGGCTGTGGTTTAAGAAGTTATGAATTAAAATATGTTTTACATTTTTACATAATATAATTAATAAATTAAATGTTATGTAGGTAGCCTTGATACTGTTTAAAATTTATGTTAAGTAGGTATATACATACATACTATACTAATATACATTTTGTTATTATTATTATATACCTGCATACTAGTGACTGCACTGCTTGATGTCTAAAAAGTCAATCAGTATTCACATAATTTTATAACGCATCGCTACGACAAATCATTACGATAGCACTGTACCTTTGTAACGCCAAATTTTGAAAACGCGTGATTTTAATTAGATTATTTTTTTGTTCTATATTGGATAAACAAACAATATTACATTTAATATAAAAAATTCGATAGAAAACCTAAAAGTCTAAGGATGTCAATTACATAAATGAAAACAATTATTAAACATTAAAAAAAAGCTAAATAACCAAATAAATAACACTAAATATAAAAAAATAATCTTCAAAGTAATGGACGCAACGCACCAGGGGAATCAACTCATACAGCTTTCAAAATTCACCCACGAATTAAACATCACAAACCCACAAAATATTATGTAAAGTGATAAGCATTAATGTTTATTTTAGTATTTAAAGTAGCATAATTTTGTGTTAATTTAGCATATAAAGTATAATGCAGAATTTCATTCAAATCAGATGGTTTCACACACATTTTTAAAAGGTAGTCGTAGAAATAAAGATATTTTAACGGTTTTTATCGCAATTTATTCAGGGAAACTGTTTTCCCGTGACCATGTGCTGAAAAGCAAACGAGACGTCGGAATCAGTGTAAATAAAATAATACTAAGATAAATCGTGTTAAATGAGTGTAAATACAACCTTTGGGGCCGACAGAGGTGGTATCCATGGGAATTTCCGCACGATAAAAAAGTAACCCTAGATTTATTGTCAATTTTGAAAGTATTAGGTTTCTTTCTTCTTCTAGTAATCTGTAATCATTTTTATTTTTATTTTGTGTTAAATAAATTCATTCATAGTGCAAGTCAAGATGGAATTTTTCTAAATTAAGTATTTTAGGAATTGTTTTTATTCAAGTAGTAAAAAAAACTACTTTTGTAGCAATTTTATCAGAATGCTTATCAGACAACTTCTTGCATCGCCGAGCAGTTCCTGTGATATGCATAGGTAAAGCCGAATGTACATCGCAATGGTAAACTTTCGCAGTGATGTACATCGCAATAGTAAACTATTGTAGTTACTTACATCGTAATGGTAAACTTTTGTAGTTACTTACATCGTAATGGTAAACTTTGGTAGTTACCTACATCGCAATAGTAAACTTTCACAGTGTAACGTTCATTGCAATGTTATATACCCACAAATAAAATTGAAGTATCAGTTTGTAACGTTCAAATAACAGTTATTTATACTTACAACAAAAAACATATCTTTAACTTTTATCTGTCTGACTGTCTGTTTCAATTAGGGAATATCTGAAACGATACATTCGTATTTTAATTTTAGGAAAATAATTAGGTCTCCACGCAAAAAAAAATAATCCAAATCTAAACCCACACAGGTGAAATGGCAAGCACAAGCAAAGTATTCATGGAGATGATTGCACCAGTATCAGGTCTCCACAGCGGGGTTCCAAAACGAGCACAGTTCTTTAAAACATAATAGAATTTAATTGATTTATAGTTTTTTACACAGACTAGACTGTATAATTTATTGAACGTTGCATCATTAGCTTACATCACATTGAGGTTCGTTAATTAATATAGAAGTGTGTTGATTATTAAAACATTATTAACAAACGAAAGCAATGCTAACCGCTTCTCATCAGGTGGGCCGTGTGCTAAGCGTGCCGGGGAAATGTCTTTTGGGTCACCTTACACTCCGACGTTTGGTTTGGAGGCCCGAGACGGCGTGCGGTTGTAGTCGGTTCAAGTCCGACATAATTCCCTACAGAATGCTGGGTCATTCCTGGGAATTTGCGTACGAAAAATATAATAGACCGTGTGCTTGTCTGCTAGGTGGTAGAATGGATTTTTTTTTAATATCGTTGGTTCTATGTAATACAACATTGCAGAAAACTTCACCGTGATCGCGCTAAAGCTCTTATGTTTTCGCTTTTCTTTTTAATAGACCCACGTTTGACCACTATCTCACCTATTAGTACGTAAATAAATAATTTTGTGTCCCATCATTGACCACCTGCTTACCTACAAGCAAATTATTCTATTCTATAACTTTCATATACCTAGGACTTTTTTTGTGTAAAGTGCGGCAATATGATTTCACCTCGTCTGGTGGTAAGCTAAAAAAGAAATTTCAGGAATGAGGGTCACTATTGCAGATTCAAGTGAATACTGCAATGATGACACTCACTTTGACAGCGGCAGTGCAATATAATAAATTTGCACTTTTTAAGTAATGCTAATTTCGCAGGGCAATATTAGTTGACAGTTTTTATTACACTACGGTCATAAGCATAATATCATGGAAAAGCCGACTTTTATAAATAACTCGTAATGATAACGATTTGATATCTGATAAAGCGACCATAAAAATATATTGCCGCTTTCTCAAAATGTCAATCGCTAGCGTAACATGTTCACGTTGTCATGCGTACAAACGCACCTAATTGCAATTCTTAGTGCCCAGTGCAACAGTGTAAAAATGATCGAATAATTTTACGATCGTGCTAGACGAGTAGTTAAAAAAATGTCAATGATTTACAAAATACATAGCTACCGAAGTTAATGATCCAATACGATAGGTATAAATAGTTTACTCGAATAGCTGCGTATTGACCGGTGTTACGGGACCTAAACGGTCGGTCTTTTTTCGTGCGGCAATCCCCTCGTATACCCTGCCCTGCCGGCCAGTAGGGGATTATATCGGACGCGAACCGACAAAAATCATAGGCGTATTCTTCGCATCCCGGACGCGTACAGTCACCCTCAGAAATTGCTTAACACTATCAAATGTACAAAGGATCTTCACATTGAAATAAATAAATGCCTTTATTTTTTTGTGATTTAGTTTTGTGTTAATTTTGTATCTACAGTAGGTATTTCCCGTTTTCGTTGCTTTTCAATACCCATGGTCACGGGGAGAATCGTCAGGAAATAGATTAGATTAGAGTTAATAATATTCATATAAACTTTCGGCAAAACCTACATTGTAAATTTTACAATATAAAATATATAAAAAATTGGAACCAAGATAGAGAGAACTTGGTCTTGAAAGCCCTGCATGAAATCATGCTGTAAATGAATCATACTTTATAATCAACGTAAGTAACGTAACAACTAATAGTCTGAAAATCCTTTTTTTTTTCGTTGGTAGCCCCACGGGTACAATAAAATTACGGGGAACCCGGGTATACCCTAAGAAATGAATTTCACAGAAACCTCGCCAGCCTAGCCTAAAGAGCCACCTAGCCACAAACCTTGAACACATTTTTGCATCGTTCCTAATGCGTAAGTAATTTTAAAACAAACTAATTAATAAATAATAATACTTATTCATTTATGTTAAATTGGTTAAGAGTACATAATTTCATTAAATCACAATTTGTTAATTACCCACTTATGTATACTACATTATTACAAACACGCATTACTTACTTAATAACTGCTTGAAAACAATAGCTTACAACTGTTGCAAAAACTATGTGTTAGGTGGAGAGTAACGCACAGAATAAAAAAAATATCTATAAAGTAAGGCAATAAGAAAAGCCTGTGAGAAAAGAAACTGGCAATAAACTTACGGGTACTCTTTTCGGCAGTTCAGAACTGATTAATGCAGAACAATGTAGGTACTGCGAACTAACCTGCTATGACGTTTCTCTTAAGATTTTCATTGCGTCATCATTATTAGCCTGGTTGCATCTCAACTCACCTCGAAGTTCGGCCTAAACTAGCAACAATAATCATCATTTGATGGTGATTATTTTGGCAAGTTTTGGGTTATGTGGCAGCCACTATCCTCTATCTTCCCAAAACCGAGAGGAAAACCAGCGGTGAGCCATCCGTCAAACCGCAGGGGTACTGCTTTCAGTTGAGATTGGTTAGGGCATAGGTATTCTGTGGTTAGGGCCCTAATAAAAACTCATATTCATTGAGTGACACGTAATAACGCAGTTTAATTTCAATTGATCACCGTTTGTATAGTGAAATTTGCTCTCAGTGTTGACTTTTCCCATTTAAAACATAACATGACGTATTTATTTTTATTACGCTCTCAAACACACAATTATAAATCGTAGATCTGGTCATAATAGACGTTGGATTAGCATAATATTTCAATGGCGGGAGATTTTGACGTACGCCCCCTCTATCGGCAGTTGATCTCGACTCGACTCTCGAGTGGGTTATTGTCAGTGAACTTATTCAGAAGTAGCCGTTATGTTTAAGTAGGATAATGAACTTTCAGACCGACTCATTGTTATGTAAGTTGTAGCAATTTTTTGATAAAACAAGGAGATAAACGAAAATAGATACATCAAGATCATCGGAGCCCAAGTCATTCCCTGCTGATTGACAAACGAGGATCTGGTGCAGGCTTTTCTATCGGGGTTGCGAGTTCAGATGGCAGTCGCTGCTATAAAAAGCCAAGATGAGCCAAATCAAACGCAAAAGAAAAATTATTGGACCACGGGCTCCAGAACGCATCGAAACTGGGAACAACACTAAAATGCTGATCTGGTTTTGATAACGTTTGACACAGAGATAGCTTATAATCTGAAAAAGTATATAGGATACTTCGTATATCACAGAAATTGGCAATTCGCCACGATAAAGAGATTAAATGCAGATGGAACCGTGGGTAGTAGCTAATATCATAAATCCGAAGGTAAGCTTGTACACAAGCAGAGTACAATAAGAATGGCTTCCTGTGACCAAGAATCGGATCAGTAGAAATTTCCCATCAGGTGGACCGTGTGTTTATCACCCACCTAAGTGGTATAAAAAAGATGTTTTGATGTTTGTTACAATTGTTACTCAATCACGCTCAAACGGATGAACGGATCTAGCTGGAATTTGATCAGGAAAAGATTATATAAGCTATACCTACCTTCGGGGCAACGGGATGCTTCGATCTAGTACTGAATTATTGTCATGGTGATAGTACGATAGACCTACTTATCTGTATACTAAAGGTATTGTGCAAAAATAAAGAAACATTTCCAGCTGAATCGTATTTAACGAAGCGTTATAAAGATTACGTATCGATACGATTAATATTTCGATAAGTTTTGTAATCACGTTTTGTAAATGTTATCAAACGTGCGCATATTTGATGAGTTACTTCATTAGCATGCACACGAGACGTTGATTATGAGTTAAAAGATACGAATTGATGTTATAGCGAGTTCGATTTAGATAATGAGAGATATTGTTGATGCGTACGTCAGGGTTGATGGCATTATAATCCGAGGATCATTCATGCAACGCAACGCTGACGTAATTGCTAATAAGTATTCTATTTTACTGAATGTGAAAATTTTTTTAGGTGAAGTTTTTCATAGGGGAAATTTTTACGCGTTCGCGCCGGTATATCACTGGAAGAAATCACTTTTAGTGATAAGGCCGCCCATTGTGCATTGAACTTTACCTTAATGCTCCGAACTTATATACCGTAATCTTGGACATCTTGGTGTACCTACATAGTCTTTCTGATAAAACTTACCGTTTTGCTGAAAATCGCGAAAGACTTATTTATTTGATAGTGAATAAAGGGGAAAGATTCAAATTCAAATTTTCACTTTCAAATTTTACTTTTATATTTTGAACGATTTCACCAATTCTCAGATTGCTGGGAATTTATATAGCCTCGAATGTCTAAATTGACCGGACTATACAATAAAGAATTATCTATCTATCTAATTATCTGTACCCATTTTTTTGTATATTAAGAAGCTAGAGGCCAAGGCAGGGACCTAAAGGTTGTGGGTTCGAGCTCATTTTAGCGTTGTTCCCGGTTATATTTGAGGCTTTCAATCTAGGTATTAAGGGATAACAGATAGACAGATACTTTCACATGATATTAATGGTATTAGTGTGGATTAGTTAGGATTAAGCACCCCAATATGGTGGAAGACATGGACTGAAGTCGTGAAAATGGTACCGACACGACAGACTGTATGTGGAAGGCGCGAGGATCGGGAATCAGGGACTATGGCATATCTACAATGGGAGAGGCCTATGTCCAACAGTGGAGTGGATTACAACAGGCTAATTAATTGGTTAAACTACCCCAAATTTGAGTCATTCCTCACCCTTCCGTTATCAAGGGAATACCAGTTTTAGGCAGGGAATAAAATTAGCTATGACACATAGTGATGTCATACATTTGGTATCAGAGCTATTTATTGATCCATAATAGGGTACACAAGATAGGACGGCTATTCAAACAATATCTATACATATTCGTATCTACACTAATAAATAAAATTAGGGTGTCCGTTTGTAACATAAAATAACCGCTTTATACTTTTGTATAACTTTATATTTACTTTTTTGTTTGTCGGGAAATTCGTTCCGGAGAATCTCTGAAATGGCTAGACCTATTTTGACAGGACTTTCACTGACAGATAGCAGATGTAACAAAGTGTAACTTAGGCTTTAATTTTGGAAAAACAATTAGGGTCCCGCTCAAAAAAAAGCTTAAAAATTTAAATCCGCGCGGGCAAAGCCACAGGTTCCAGCTAGTTATAAGATTAATGGATAGATTGGTTAGCAATTCTAGACGCATGCATGACTCAATATTAACTTAAACACGCCTTTTGTAATAAGGGGCCACGCTTTTGCACAGAGTGTCAAAAGTAAGTATTGCGACAAAGTTTCAAAATTAAGTGATGAGTACAGTTTCATAAGTTGATGATAAGTGTATTGCCATACATTGTAGACTAGATTCACGAAAATTATTATTACTTTTTTATTTACTCCTTCCTTTATGTGTTCATAGGCGGGGAGTAATACTATCTCTGTACGAAACTTCAGCCTAATCTGTTCAGTTTTATGAACATGTTGAGTAATAATATATTCAAATATCATTCACAAACGTAATTAGGATTTTAGACACTTTACACAAAACTTAAATCATATTTCTGGATAACTATGAATATTTGTATAACTCTTTTACACAAAGAACGTTCTTTTTAACTACAGAACCCTTCCGTTCAACCTGCGTTACGACACTAATTCGGACCCTTTTAATACGTTAACCCT
Organism: Lithosia quadra; assembly: GCA_963576445.1. Taxonomy (NCBI): domain Eukaryota; kingdom Metazoa; phylum Arthropoda; class Insecta; order Lepidoptera; family Erebidae; genus Lithosia; species Lithosia quadra. The sequence goes on from OY754883.1 coordinate 2,111,746, forward strand.
CAAATGGTTATTTAGTCAAGCACCTACACACACATAATTAACCGTATAATATTAGTCAAATGACAATGTAGACTGTTCATTACTGGCACTGCCCTAACATAGGTGACACACTCCCCATCGCGTCTAGGTCAAGGCTAACATTGGTGCACAGTTGGCGAACCAGTAATGCCTTTATTTTGTGACTCATCATATTTTAACCTAAACTTGAACGAGTCACCCTTTTTACAAGTATTTTTCTTTGCAGTTTGTGTACTTTGTCCGAGTTAAAAAATTAGGGAAAATCACAGTAACTATTTACAATTCGCATTCTAGGACTCGTATCATATTAAAAGGTATGCTTACTTTCAGTTTCAATTGCTAAGTAGGTATATGCCAATAGAAGCGAACCTCATAAATCCTTAGTATACATACCTACTTTAATTCGTTTAGTAAAGGATCTACCATAATTAACTTTTATTAGATTAGGCAAGCTTTATTATAACACCGTAATTTGAAGGATAAGCGTAAAGCGATTAACGAAAAGACCAATAACTTACAAAAAGGTGGATAAATTAAGTGCCCGTCTAAATGGAAGCCCTGCAGGGTTTCGAAGCTTATTTCAAATTAGTTATAGTTGCGTAAGATTTAGGCCGCGGTCAAACTTCACATATTGTCAGACGCTGACACAGTGAGCGAGGGTTACGGCTTATGACGTTCATTGCTCATAGATACATCGTTCATTATAAATGAAAGTACCTACTGCAAAACTTTTCAGGAAAAGAATTTCAACACATTGAGGGATTTTCAAATTGATTAACTTATCGTTGGCATAGTGTGAAATGTATAATTGTATGTTTTCTATTTACTTACACTGTGTGACCCAATCAATTTGCGCGTGGAACAAAGATACTCGTAATTATGTTCTGAATAAACACGGTTTTGGACGCCAAAAGACGCCCTATACTTAGATAAAATGAGCAGCATCAAAGCGAATTTATTTTTAAAAATTTGCTAAGATAGTGTTTTTACTAATGCCTTAAAGCATATAGAGAGGATTACGGAATTACAATCATGCCGTTTACTGTAGATTTAACTGCCATCACGGAGCACAATAACCATGCCACAGTGCTGTACGTCAATAGACGGTTCAAACAAAAAAAATAATTCACAAAGCGCACCGCGAGTTGCATCTAGCATTAAATAGTAATTCAGTCAGTTGTACAACCGGCTTACATACTTGAAAGCCAACATATGCGTCATGGTCGGCCTGTAGACAAGACACAAAGGCCTGGGAGGTCAACGCGTGCCGTATCTAGCTTGCGTAGGATGCCTGACGCCATACCTGGCCTGCCAATCATTATTATTATAAATAGTATTCAATTACTGTTCACTTAACCTTTGAATAATATTTTGGCTAAGAGCTATTTGTAATACTTTTGAAGACGTTTGAAGTGACGTGCGGAGGCGTTCGAGTATGACGTAATTTAGCTAGGACCCGGAGGTAAGTTGGGTAGCCGGAGCTCACTGGAGGGATTCTGTGCAGTCAGGAAGCCAAAATCTCCAGCGTTGTCATCACAGAAACTCTCAACCTCCCCCAAACTCCCTCCCCATTCCCCCTCCGCACAGCACGAGTGTGGTGCCCCTGGTGACCACTTCCCATCAGGTGGGCCGTGTGCTTGTCTTAGGTGTCAGAAAGTTCCTCTCGGTCAATCGTGGTACGTGTTTAAAAAAACACACCCGTAATGTTCTGGCAATTAAAATCAAGTTAAATCTCACTAAATATGTTTACCAAGTTCAGTTCAATGATTCATAAGTACCATCTACATTATACTTAATAGAAATACAGAGTCTTACAGGTCAAGGACTTGGCTCAGTGCCATTCCTCTGTAATCCATAACAGTAAACGAATCCTCAAAATGTAGCTTTAGCCGTTTTGGTAATACGGGGTGAATTTATCTAAGGCGGGGGTGGTATCCGTGGGGATTGGAAAATATAGTATTAACGAATTTGAAGCTTCCTCATTTTTTATACTAGATACTTAGGTGGCAGACAAGCACACGGCTCACCAGATGGGAAGCGGTCACCGTGGCCTATGGACGTGTGCAACACCAGGGGCCTCACATTCGCGCTGCCGACCCTGTAGACACCCTCTAATGCTCTTCTTGAAGAACCCAATATTGTAGACGCTAGCTAAAACCACAGCAGGGAGATCATTTCACTGCCTAAGCGTGGAATAACTTCCTTTTATAGAAACTAATTATAAGCTATTTAAATTACACATAGCTATGCAGGTTTCGTGGCATATAGCATACCTTTCGAAATCTTCAGTGCAATCATAATCCTTATCACGCATATTTACGCTACATTAAATTAGCATAATCTATTGCTAAATACCAATCTATTTTTAATCACCTTCAGGATTACAAAATGTTATACGCTTTGTAATAATGATGATGCTAGATAGTCTGTTACATTCTATTCCTGAGGTCGAGTTGTCCAGTGCAGTACATACGAGTTACGAGTACTTTGTTTGTGCTTAGTATGTAACTGTTCTAGTACCACTTAAGACGACACTTAGTCGTCTTGATTCTACTGGCTTACGATTAGCAAGAAGGATGCATTGTACTTGTACCTACCAGTTATTATAATAAAGAAGTTAACAGGCAAATATCATAGCAGAAAAACTAGAAATTAAAAATAAACGTGTGAAGTCATGTCGGTCACTATTATAAATCATCGTCATCTTAGCTTTGTATCCGGATTGCATCCGAGGAATAAATAAATAAACTACGACACAATGCTATTTAGACCCAAATATAAGCATAACTAAGCCATTCAGGTCTCCATTTTTTTGTAAATGCATTGCATATCTACATCGAAAGTAATACATCGAAACACCCAATCCGATGCTAACATATAGATATATTTACGGATACAAAAATTGGCGCTGAGCGGCAATCAAACCTGCGACCTCTGAATTAATTAGCAATTATCAAGTAAGTGTCTAAATAGTGTTAAATTTCTTAACTCAGGTGAGATCGTTTGTCTTTAGTCTTGTAAACACGTAAAGTAATATCATTACCTACAAGCAAAAAAAGTTGCGTGCTATCGTTAACGTAATCTGTCGGTTGTTAAGATGCCTGCAATATTTAATTAGTTGTGAATAAGATGCCAGCATGCAACTAAATGCATATATGCATTTATGCCTGCATATAAATTGTATTTTAACATCCACATTTGACAAAGACTTGGAATTCTTTACCAGCGCATGTCTTTCCTTACTCCTATAATCCCGCGGCCTTTACTTAAGCGGGCGTGAAAAAGCATTTGTAAAGCCGTCAAGCTGAGGGCCATAATAGTACTTTACTGCTATAATAGCACTATATAGTGTATGTAGGGAATGTGTCCTGAGATGATTACCTTTAACTTACCATTAGGCGAGTTGAAGTCATATTAACGCGACCGATTTAAAAATAACTCAAAAGGGAGCAAGTACCTACCTGTTTGAACTATCTTTAGAAACCCAATACCAATTTGCCCGCACTTACCGGGAATCGAATCCTTTTTTAGAACCTGCATACCTCTAAAACACCTCTGCCAAAAATATCACGTCGTTAGTTACAAGATAGGCTTTGGCCATGGACCACATTACAAAAGGATCAAGTGTCGTGACGTGAAACTAACTGAACGGCATGAGATTTCACTAACCGGTCTGCTTTTGAGTGCTGTAGAGCATGATGCAAACCTCAGGCGTTTTCTAATATTTCCATCTACCTACCTACAATCAAGGCACAGATGGCCGTTTATTTTTTTTTATCGCGGATACCACCCTCGTCGGCCATCGGGGGTGGTTATGGGGGTGGTGACAGGCGGCCGTCCTGTCACCCGCGCAAGGAGAATCAGCCCGCCCCCCGCCTGCTCCCCACTGTGCCCTCTGCTAGTCAGAGGGACACGTGGAGAGCCTCGGAGCAGCCCCCTAGAGGGCCACTCCCACCCCGGCCGGATTTGCCGCAGGCAGCAGCGTCTCCCGTGGCGAGTGGGAGGCGCTGCTCGCCTCCGTTACCCAGGTGTGCACCACGTGGAGGTTCCGGCCCGCACCCAGGCGCAAATAGCCTATATGTCTAAATGGCAATAGAGTCGCAAAATAGCGTGGCGTGCAAAAGGCATCCATTGAGACGGTCGAACTGGAGAGAACCATTTATAAAACCGACTTCAAAAGGTCCTTCATTCGACTGCTTTTAAATGTTTGTTACTTCAGAACTTCGACTGGGCGACCCGAGTTTAATTATTCTTTTTTTTATTTGAAAGCTGGTGCTATCCGTGTCCCCATTATCATTCATGTTCATTGAAGTTTGAACAAATCAACAGGCATTTCCAGTTTTATAACAAGACCTAATGTGGTGATGTTTTTTCTAAGAAGAAACTAAGGATTATTTTCTTAGCCAAAATTAGCTGCTTAGCTTAGTAGCTTAGTGACTTTGGTCAAGGTTTACCTAAATACGATTCTTGTAGGCTTTCCCTTTTCAGATAGATATTATTGTATTTGTTACGATACTTACAACGTTACCATGACGATACAAATGTTTGAATGAGTCACGCCGGTCACGCGTTATCGAATAATGCAATTCGGAATTATGACGACAGAAAGCAATAAGCCGTGCTAATCCTCATTGGCTTCCCTGATCCGATCTTTTCTCTACGATAAGTGATATTTCATTGTGTAGCGATAATTACAAAGTATTAATACATTAGCAACTTTTCACACAGCGAGTGCATGACTCTTCAGCTGAATCTTCTTTACAATAAAAATTTAATTGAAAATTTTAAAAACGTCGCATCACTACTAAAATCTCTCCCGACTATTCATCTGTCCGACAAAAATTACGAAATCAAAATCGATTCATCCGTTAATTCGTAAGCTACAATTCCGCAGTCAGACACGTGAAACTTAATAAATATAAAATAACTTGTGCCTATTGCATATAGTCCGCCTATATACTTGTGCATAAAGTTTAGTAAATAAACAACCGAAAAGCGTAGGTAGTTAGTGTCTGGCCGCTGGGCCACCTCCCACTGGACCCCTGTAGGAGGGGAAAACCCAAGAAATGCTGGATTAATGTTGTAACGGATGACTTACATGCAATGGTTTGGCGGATACTGATGAAGGTCGTGAGATTATGGAGAGGAAAAAATAATAAAGCAGACCCCGAGACCCAGGTAACGTGAAATGTCTGGCCTTGATTTTAACTTGCCCTGTCGCATACTGTTACGGTGTTGCTCGTAGACACAGAGGAATGCTTCACGGGCATTTAGTTCATGTAAAAGTCATATTATTTGTGCATTGGGTACATCGTTGTACTAGCAGTTCAAATCTTAATAATATATGCAAACTAGACTGTGACGCGATCGGCAACTTACCGTCATAACAATGGCAGAATTAGACCCATGTTTTTCTTTTTCGCGCCTAACTAACGGGTTTGATAATGGCTGGAATTTCTAAATACACCATTCAAAAACAAAACGCAGTGTTAGAATATTGCACCTGGTGACAAATTCTTTACCAGCTCACGTGTTTCTTCCTCCTACCGTCCCGGGTCCTATAAGCGGGGTGTGAATAAGCATTGATGAGACCGTCAAGTTGAGCCCCTTCCTGAGACTTTACCTTTAGCTTACCATCAAGTGAGGTGAAGTCATATTGACGTGACCAATATAAAAAAAAATTGGGCATATTTTTTCACAGGACTGCCTTAGAGAAGTTCGTTTTTCGTCGGGCGTTGGATTTTTAAATTACTTACCCGTATACGGTGAAATCAAAGGAGAGCAATGAGTAGGAGACAGCAGAAGAAGAATAGAAATAGACTGAAAGTTTGAAAGTTCTTGGTCGAACTTCAACATTAATATTAATATTAATGTTGAAGTTCGACCAAGAAACTCGATAATAAGGAGCTGGGAACAAAACAAAACGGTGTGGTATTAAAACATTATTTAACGATCGATATCGTACATCGGCGCCAGACTGCCGCGATGGACATAAAGTGTGAATGTGATCTGCTACTTAGCAGTAATCCGAGTGTACCATGATGTCATATAAAACAATATTTGAACTTAACGCAAGGATGGGAACAAAAATGTGTACAGTAAGCGTCAAAAGTAAATGATCATTTTCAGATATTCAAGTGTCAACCGAAAAAGGTCCCATGTGAAACCGGCATGCAGGACTCGCTAATATCTTATGAAACTTACTGTTGGCAGCCCTAATCTTAAGTACGAACAATTCAAACATTAATATTCTAACTGCGGTGATGGACTATCATAGAGGCTAACTACTTCTCAATTTGGTATGAATAACGGGCCTAGCCTCATTGTTGCCATGGAGTGTGGACAACGGGTCCTTCATATTAGGAAAGAGTGACATAAAACGTAGCTACGTTTCTACTAGCTACTAGGTATGTAGGTGTTACAAAACAATATAGCATCGATCAACGATATAATATTTATGGAGGTAGGACACGACGGTATCTCCCGTCCGAATTGAGCAGTCCGGTACGGGGTACCTCCGCCCTACAGAATATCGCGGCCATAATAACCATCGTGTTGTGTTTCCGCCGGTAAGTAAGATAGTCAGAGCTCACTGGAGGGATTCTGTGCTGTCAATAGGGAGATCAAATTCTTCTGCGTTGACAGCACATAAACTCTCTCAACACCCCCAAACCTCCCCCAAATCCCTACCCCAATCCCTAGTCCCGAGGTCTATGTCAAACAGTGAACTGCAATAGGCTAATTGGTTAATAATATAGGCAGCGTAATAATATCTCTATAGCTAAATACACTCGAGAGCAATGAATCCGGGTCACTTAAAGAATGTTAAAAATCTCGGAAACTAAAAATGATAGAGGTTAATGCAATAAATTGTATTTAATAGACAATGTAATACTCCTTAAATGAAAGTAAAAAAAATATGAGTCACCATACATTTTATTAACACAAAATTACATAAAGAAAAAAACTGCTGATCTCTCCTTAAAACAAAAATAGGAAACATGAAATTTTTGAACTTTATTACGATTTTCTTGAATTTTAATACTTCGTATTGCCTCCTCGTGCTTCCATTACTGCGTTTACGCGGTTTGGCATGCTGTACACCAAGTTCCTTATACGATTTTGGGGAATATTCTCCCATTCCTCTGTGAGAGCAATTTTGAGCTCACGAAGCGTGATTGGGGGAGGGTTTCGTTGTTTTACGCATCTGCCTAGCTCGTCCCAAGCATGCTCGATCGGGTTGATATCCGGGCTGCGCGCTGGCCACTCCATACGAGTAATGTTCATCTCTTGAAGGTAGTCATTCACAATCCTACCTGTATGAGGTCGGGCATTGTCATGCATAAATATAGCATCCTCACCTAAATTGACCATAAATGGACCAACGTGATCATTGAGGATTTCTTCCACATATCTTACGCTAGTTAAAGAGCCGTTTTCTATGATCACCAGCTCTGTGCGACTTTCAGAAGAAATTCCGGCCCACACAAGTACAGACCCACCACCGTAGGCTACTTTTTCTTCGATGCATGCTTGCTTGAATCTTTCCCCTGGTCTTCGATACACTCTGTGTCTTCCATCGTGCTTGTAGAGCATAAATTTTGATTCGTCGGAGAACATAACTTTTGACCAATCTTCAATACTCCAATTTACGTGGCTCTGGGCATATCTTAGTCTCGAAATACGATGCCCACGCTCCAGTTTAGGGCCGTTTGCAGGTCTAAGGGGTTTTAAGTTAGATTCAGCAAGCCGACGTCTTACTGTCCATGCACTTGGGTTACTTCCTCCGAGGCGTCGAAACTGATTGGTGAGTTCAGTTCCTGTGAGAAAGCGATTTCGAAGCATGGTGTTCACCAAGTATCGGTCTTCTCGTGCTGTGGTACACCTGGTTCTGCCCGTTCCTGGTCTGCGTAGGTTAGAACCAGTTTCTTCGTAACGTCGGAGAACTCTTTGTACTGTTGACAGCGACACACCGACAGTCCTGGCTGTATCGCGCTGACTCCGGCCGGTTTCCAGCATTGTAAGTATTCTGGTGCATTCTTCAGGCGTAAGCGACATAATTTCAGCTTGAATAATGAATATAGAGCACTATCAACATGGTTTATGTACCCACATAAATGACAGATTACAAACAAAAGCAAAACCAAATGCTGTAATTTCGTAGTTCCATCTTCGAAAGTGGCCCTTTTTCAAATTTGATTTTTTTATGATATAACTTTACAATAACTAAGAAGTTTTAATACCTTCATTTAAGGAGTATTACATTGTCTATTAAATACAATTTATTGCATTAACCTAGCATTTTTAGTTTCCGAGATTTTTAGGATTCTTTAAGTGACCCGGATTCATTGCTCTCGAGTGTATATTCTGTTACTGTGATTAAGTAATCATTCATGAGGTTTTTATAAAGCTTCTAGTTAATAGGTACTACATTCTAATTTACTCGTACTTTCACAATTCACTGTGTTTATTTAAATATTATGTGTTTTTATTTTTATAAACTACGCAATTTGTTGCCAAATAACTCACAACACAACCCAAGTACCTACTTTATATTAAGCAATTTCAAAATATTTTATTGGTCGATTGGATTTCATTGGTCGACCTAATCTATTCGATGCCTTAGCGATTTACGCTGTGACACTTGTCTACGGGGGCTGAAATGCTCTACCCGCACACGTGTTTTCTGAAGGCATAGGTAGGGACCACCATTTTGGGACGAGTTTGTCTGAAATGGCGGTGCATATCCTCTAGAAGTGTAGACTGTACCCTAGCTTCTTATCATCCAGCGGGGTAAAGTTAATTGAAGGGCTGAATATATAAAAGAAACAGTAAAATCTGTGGATTGCGATATAATCTGGATTGCTCCATCTGTCATTCGGCCCGGTGGAGTGCAACTATAGTGGAAGATTCCATTCGTAAAACAAATATAGAATTGCCAGTTGCGTAAATAAAAATTCAAATGCATATTATTGATTTACTAAAAGGCTTTTTATTACCAAAGATGTAAAAATTATTCCCAACTTTCAGTATTGCAAATTAATAATTTAAATATATTAAGTGTATTAATATAGACGAAATATAAATAAATAGTGAAAGCATTGTAACTTTCAGAAAAGAGACACTGGATATTAAATGTAAAAATTATACCATTAACTAACTGTTGCCCGCGGCTTCGCCCACGAAATACAGATTCCATCACCACAGAAACCTATTTAATTTCACGGCGTACGGAGCCCATGATTCGCAATACTTCTATGGTGAAATATAGGTATATTAACATTTTTTTCAGTAATTTGTTTACAAGGATAAAACACTTTTCTAACCTCGGACGCTCTTTAATAATTTCCTTAATAACTACGTCCAGAGACGGTTAGTTATGCCTCAGGGTCAGGACTAGCCTTAGGTCAAGGCATGCCATTGTCTATGAAAATAACAGGAAATTAGCGGCACTCATGTATGGCTCAGTGCCGCTTAGTATGCCCGAAGGCAATCTGTTAGGGTGCATAACTGCACAACACTATTACACAATCAAAATAGGTACCTACTATAGAAGCAGAAACATATGCATGTGCATTTTCCTAATTCCTTCTAATCCTACTAACATTTACTAGGTGTATTGATATTCCTCCTAATAATCCTACTAATATATTTACTAAGTGCACTATTATTTCCCCTAATCCTGCTAATATTTACTAGGTGTACTAATATTCCTCCTAATCATTTATTAATATTCATCCTAAAATTATAAATTAAGAAAAAATTTGGGATGGATGGACGTTTGTACGTCGCAATCGCAAGTTTCCCCTGGGACTGTCCGAGTGTATTACAGTGTTTTTGTGGGTCTCTTCTGTTGATCCTGGTGTACAGGCGTTTATAGTGATGGGACTGTGAGTGGGATTATTTCAAAGTTTCCAAATAATTTCTGCATGAAACACTCAATCGGCTTCTTATCCGATTCATTGCATCTTTCTATATTAATTGCTACCACCGGCCAAAAAGATTGTAAGTATACGGGTCGCACATTTAGACCTTTGGACGCATATATGCGTCCAAAGGTCACAAGTTTATTAAACAGTACTTAACACCTAGACGCCTAAACACCTAAACGCCTAGACGGAAGCGCAATGAGAAAGTTTATCTCATTATTGCATTTGAACGTGCTGATTGACCTCCACTTGTGCTAAATAGAAAAGCTTTCTCGAACATTAATTATCGCCTTGACTCGTTTGTAAAACGTTAGTGTAGGTCTTTATTTGATTAGAAAAACACATTCCCTCCATAAAACTTAAAGCTATGTTTATGTCTAAGCCTGAAAAGGTAGTAAACAGAGTTACCTACTTTCGTATTTATAAATTACTTGCCTCATCGGTCGTCCCACGATTTCACCCATGCAAATTCAGATCCCGTGGGAATATTTTTTTTTATACTACGTAGGTGGCAGACAAGCTCATGGCCCACCTGATGGGAAGCGGTCACCGTGGCCGTGCAACACTAAGGGTGTCACGCACACGCTGCCTTCTTGGGTCTTCAGACGCCAGGGTGTTTATGACCCATAAAGCATTTCCCTTGCACCCCAGCTAACCCAGAGCCATGTCCGGTTTCGAGATGACCTTATCGGATTTGAGAATCACGATATCCCCGTCTTGCCCTCGGAAGAAGGGGGATGGATTAAAATATACTTCTACGTAATTCCAACACAATCCAGAAATTCTTCTCCAACCAGACATCCGGAATTACACGAATAAGCAACGGACATCTAAGTCAGAATCGCACGTTATTTAACGTTACACATATAGCTATGTTCAATGCTATTTTAACCGCAGGGTGATTGACTTGAACCGTTTTCGGTAACGACTTACTTTACCGAAATAGTCTTCGAGCTTGAGTTAAACATACAAACAAACTTGGCCACTTGATTATACACTTTATTAACAATACATAGAGTAGGAAATTGAGTTTACTGTGATAGTATTGTGACTATACATTATGCAGAATACAAACCGCGATGAGAATTTTTAATGAAGCCAATTGGACACGTTTCCGTACTAGGTATTAGGTATGTATTAATTATTTTGAATTGATCTCTTCACGGGACTTGAAGAGCATTCGATGAGTTTTATACTGCTAAGGTAGCAAAATAGTTACGCAATATGAATATCTGAGAATAGCAATAATAGTAGTACTTACTCGTATTTTTTGGAATTAAGTTGAAAAGTTAAATAAGCAATTCAATTCAATTCATTTATTCAAAAATAAACAAGAATATTACAAATTGTGTCTGAATGTAAATTTTAAATACATACTAGGATAGAATATAAATAAAAAATACATGCAATTAAATTTAAAACAGTCCAACAATAATAATTAAAATACGTAAAAAAATCCAATACTTAATTGTATTCTGGCAAATATAATTCTGTATAAGTAGTAAAAATTAAAGTGCAGTGAAGAATAATGGGAGGGTGTACTAGAGGATAAACAAGGTTTTCAAGTATAAATCTGTATTTAAAAAAATTACAAATATACAAGAGCTTTATAAATATTTTGATTGAGAACCCACACTCAAAGAAAGAAAATTTAAGAACCTTCAGTCAAAAGAAGAAAAACAATGTGTGTCCTGTCATTAGGACCTCAGTAGTAGTGGTGGTTAAGGAGTGAGCATTACGACAGGCGGTGATCCTGTCACCGCAGCCCTCTAGAGGGTCACTTCCAAGTCATATGTACACACTTCTCTTTTTTCAAAACGATTTTCTTATAGGTAGGTGAAGTTCTGAATTTTAGCAAAATTTTAGCTAAAAACATTGAAACTGTTGACCCAGTCTCAACATAACGATCGCGAACAGTAAGTCAGGCCAGGAAATGGGGTCCGGCTTGGCACGCGATGGCGCTTTTATTAATTACTAGCGACCCGCTCCGACTTTGCACGGGCATCACGGACATTAGCAATGTTGCCTTAGTATATGATGCATGTATTATACATATAAACCTTCCTCTTGAATCACTCTATCTATTGGAAAAAACCGCATCAAAATCCGTTGCGTAGTTTTAAAGATTTAAGCGCACATAGGGATATAGGGACAGAAAAGGCGACTTTGTTTTATACTATGTAGTGAAGCGCACATAGGGATATAGGGACAGAAAAGGCGACTTTGTTTTATACTATGTAGTGATAGTGAAGTAAACGAGTGGACATGCGGAAAGGAGTATTTTTGTTAGGGGTTTAGGCCCTTTACGGTGTTTTGGTCATCATCATCGTGTGGTGTCATTATATTAATGACACGCCTATTGATTTAGGCGGTGGTGGCGTAATAACTAATAATTGTAACATTTTTAGGTTTTTTTTCTTAATTTTTTTATTAAAGTTTATGCACAAGTATCTGCATAGGCGTAATTAATGCTAAGGGCATTCTCCACCAGTCAACCAAAGGTGGTGCAGAAAAGACTCAGTAGGGAAATGTCCACATACATGTACAACACACACGGACACACACACACGGACACACACACACACACACACACACATCTCAAGTATATTTGGAATGGTAGATTAGAACATTTTAATGTGTGAAGTGTGACCCTCATGCTTTATAATAGTTAAAAAAGTGAATAACCACTGAGACCACACATATTTTTGCATAATTACGGAAGACTAAACTTTTTAATTAAAAAATGAAGGTCAAGAAACACAGTTCATTCTTCAAGCCAAATTAAATGAAAATTTTTACAATTATTTATTATTACAATTATGTAATATGATTTCCGCTTCAGTAACTTTTTAGTCAGGAAATTCTAAGGCTGAATTTTACCGGTGCTAACTCAGTTAACTAAACTGGGACTCAGTTTAGGAATAACGATATCTTAGATTAATTTTCTTGATCTCGGTTCTTGTGAAAGCGCTCTATCTAAATGAACAGAGCTGCAAAGATGTACCTACTTTAATATCCTATCTTTGTCCATCTTTGGTCTCTGTTCTTCACATCCTAAAAAGTGTCCTGCCACAGAAATTGGATCTCCATAGATCTCCTCCATGTTTGACAAATACCTATAAGTAATATGTATCCTACTAATATTATAAACGCGAAAGTTTGTAAGAATGTATGTCTGGATGTCTGGATGTCTGGATGTCTGGATGTATGTTTGTTACTCTGCCACACAAAAACGGCTTGATGGATCTGGCTAAAATTTGGTACAGAGATAGATTATAGTCTGGAATAACATATAGGCTACTTTTTATACAAGCTAATACCGCGGCTCCGCTCGCAAAGTCGATCGGTCGGGATTTCTAGATATATCTTTGTTACTCTTTCACGTAAAAACGGCTGAATAGATCTGACTGAAATTTGGTAACGAGATAGATTAAAGTGTGGAATAACATATAGGCTACTTTTTATACAAGCTTATACCCGCGACTCCGCTCACGGAGTCGATCAGTCGACCCACGGAGTAGATCAGTCGGGATATCTGGATGTATGTTTGTTACTCTTTCACGTAAAAACGGCTGAATAGATCAGGTTGAAATTTGGTACAGAGATAGATTATAGTTTGGAATAACATATAGGCTACTTTTTATACAAGCTAATACCGCGGCTCCGCTCGCAAAGTCGATCGGTCGGGATGTCCAAATATTATGTTTGTTGCTATTTCACGTAAAAACGGCTGAATGGATCTGGCTGAAATTTGGTACCGAGATAGAGTGTAGTGTGAAATAACATAATTATAGGCTAATTTTTATACAAGCTAATACCCGCGGCTTCGCCCATGGAGTTGATCAGTCGGGATATCTGGATGTATGTTTGTTACTCTTTCACGTAAAAACGGCTGAATAGATCGGGTTGAAATTTGGTACAGAGATAGATTATAGTCTGGAGTAATATATAGGCTACTTTTTATACAAGCTAATACCCGCGGCTCTGCCCGTGGGAGTCGATTGGTTGGTAATCGTTTTTTGGTCATATCCCCGGTTCTACTTAACCAAATGCAATCAAACATACAGCAGATTTTATGTAAAACCAAGACCTTTCTAATAAAAAGGCGACATCAAAATTTGTTCAGCAGTTTTTGTGTCCATCACGAACAAACAGACAAGGATTGCAAAAAAATAGATATTTGTGGTCAACATAACCAAGTCTTTTTTTTTTAATATCGATTATTACAACTAAAAGTACTGTTATAAAGGGATATATGTTCACACCGTCGCCTTAGGTGAACCCTGTAAAGATGGTGTAAAGTGAAACCAATAAATAAGGAAAAAAAAAACTTTTGGTCGTATCTCCTTTTAGGTCTAACCAAGAAAACCGCACTAAAATCCGTTTAGTACTTTTTATCCGAAAGGTTTTGGCTAGACGAGTGGAGACCAGTGGAGTGGAGAGTGGAGCGGAGTGGGAGTAGTGTGGAGTGGGGAGTGGTCTGGAGAGTGGAGTGGAAAGTGGAGTGGAGAGTGGAGTGGAGTGGAGATTGAAGTGGAGAGTGGAATGTAGGGTGGAGTCGGGAGACGGGATTGGACAGTAGAGTGGAGGTCGAGGGTTGTGTGGAGAGTGGAGTGAACAGTGGAGTGGAGTTTGGAGTGGATAGTGGAGTGAACAGTGGAGTGGAAAGTCAAGTGGAGAGCCGTTTCATTCAAATAGACTTGGTGGCAATACCGAATTCCACGCGGGCGAAGCCGCGGGCGGAAGCTAGTCTACCATAATTTCTGACCATAGCGAGAAATTCACGTAAAGGGGATATAATATTACGAGTATATTGCTCCGTTATGATGACCTTTAAACTGTAACTTAAGGTTTACAGTGCCACCAAACGGCTTTACGCCTAAATGTGGGTCAGAGGAATCAGAGATGCTGGTTTCAAATTCAACTGAACACAAAATTTCAATCAATAGGTAGATACCAAAAATGCTTGTACAGCAACACAATTATGAAGCTTTCAAAGTCAAAGTCAAAGCCAAAAATCATTTATTCTGTATAGACCATTTTAAGCGGCACTTACAAAACGTCAAACTCAAAGTTATTTAAAACTACAAGCAAATGGACTACCGGTTCGAAACGCGGCCCAGACCTGAGAAGACTCTGGCAAGAAACTCAGCGGGCTCCAAAATCCAGGCACAGAAATTAATTAACTACTCGGTTATCACGGGTACAAATAAATTAGTAGCATTTTACTAAGCTAAATACAAGACTGATAACAGTAATAAGGTCGTGAGAATAATGTAATTGTGTCAATTGCAACCGGACGGCCCTATCGTAGGGATGGCAAATACCTACTTACACTGCAGCACATACTATGACGTCATCAGTCTGATAACGTTACTCAGCTGTAGGAGATCCTATCAACTTTGCAACTACGAAAAGCTATTCACTTTTTTATTGCCGATAGACTCGCGTTTGACCACTATCTCACCTGTTGGTAAGTGATAATGTGGTTGTTGGTGGAGCACGCTAGATTAAAAGTACAAAGTGAACAGGTGTTCACTCCAAAAAAGGCGCTGACAAAAATTAAGAGCACCTACGCATCCTCAGTTAATGTTTAACTACCAACTACTTATAATACACTTTAACGTTAATTAATAGGTACAAAAAAAGCCTAATCGAACTGCTCAACTCTTTTCTCATTTACTCAATCAAGTTTAAAAAAGATGTCAGCTGCTATTTTGAAAACTTCGAAAGCATTTTTAGTAGTCCTTCTATAAGGTAAATTTTAAAAAAACTGCCACATACAATACAATAAACTTCGTTGGCTCGTGAAATCATTTTTTAGAGTATGTTTAAAATAATGTGGGTAGTTCAGTACTATACCAACGTTCTGTAGCAAAGTTAACTACCACAATATTTTTCCGCTGAACCCCTGAATTCCACGAAACGACATCGTCACACTGAGTAGGTAGTCATTTGGTGAGAAATCGTGGCATGTCCTAATGCCGCTAACACCGCTAATGTCATGATATTTTAGCATAATGCCAAGAGAGTTGACATTCTGTAACATCGCCATTTGTATCTCCGCAGCAGACCTGCAATACGACAAGTCTTATGTAAAAGATTAATGACATGTCGCCCACTTCTGTTACATTTTTTATTTTATTTTTACGACAGGCATTTCGTGTTTTGATGTGGGTACCTATGTTATGAAATCTTTATACTAACCGTCATGTTACTGGAATACCTACATGTTTACGACTTATATACAAACGCGAACGTTTGTGAGTATACATATAGATGTAGACTTATTTGTGACCCTTTCACGCAAAAATGGCTGAAAAAATCTGGCTAAAATTTGGTCCAGGGGTTGATTATAGTCTAATAACGACTACTTTTTATTCGTGGAATGGTTCCCATCGGAAGCCACGCGCGCAAAGCCACGGGCTAAGCTAGTGTTGATGAAACTTGAAGAACAGAATTATAATTTCATAAGTTTTGAATGCCCAATTTAAAAACGTAATTTTACGGATACAACTCTACCTGTAATACTTGTCTACAGAGTTGTATTTTTAATTGTATCAATTGAATAATATTGTTTGCATGCCAACTTAGCGGCATTCGTATTGGCTATTGTGAACTATGCTGTTTCTTTTGTACTATATAACTCGCAAATAAATATTATCATAGTATTGTGCCATATTGAACTTGTAATTTGCAATATATTTAATCTATTTCTAAATTCTATTTTAATTTATTTTATCGAACGAATAGCGCAGTCTAGTGCTCACCTTGCCAACTGCCGCTGTGTCGAGTGCCGTTAGTTCGATTCCTACGAGGGATTATTTTTTTGAGTAATTGTAAATTGTAAAATCTGTTTGAGTGTCTGTAAAATCCCTCGCAGTACCTAAGTGATCATTATTTAGTGACCATGTGTTTAAACGAAACTAAAGCTAGGTAAATATGTACGCTAACTTTGAATTTTTCAGTCCCATGACCCATAAATAAGTTTTAGGGGAACATGTGACAGTTAACTCTACGAATTCACATTAATATATTTCTAATGCTATAAGTACCTAGATAAATAAGAATAAATTATAAACATTTATTAACTCAAATGAGAACTAATAAAAATAACGTCCGCTTATCACATTACTTCAAATCTTCATTGTTTAAAACGAAACCCTTATAATATTGATTTACAATACTAACAATGAGCTTTGTTTACACTTCCTCACTTGTTTACACTTCCTCACATTAGGGGGTCTTAATGACTTTGTACCTTATACTTTTTGGGATATTATCTCCCAGTCAATGAAGATCGTTCATATAAGATGGGGTGTGAGAATTGTCAGTGGTTAAACCTAATGCGCTATGGTGATTTTGGTGATTTTTGTTACATAGCGATAATTTATGCAAAGCTTTCGAAAGTATGGTGAGTAAAAGTGACTTAGACGGTGTTAGATCTTACAAATATTGCCCACAAATGCTTACGACTTGCCACAATAAGGAGAGAGATGATTTAGTGAAAGTTTCTCATAAACTGAAAGTGGTTTTGACTGTAAGCTTATGACAATACAAAGGTGTTTTATTATCATTGTTGTTTATATGCGCATTATTTTTGTTTATGTTAGAGTAATATATTATTGTGGTGTACCATCAAATCAATAGCATATCCTGTTGTATTTCTTATTATAAAATTGTGGAAGTCGGTTTGTTTGTTTATCTCACTATCTCATTTTGACTGAAATTAGACATAGGTACTTACTGGGCCTTGCCATGTCGACTTATAAACAGTTCCGTTCGTTTACATTCATTGTATGTATCGTGTCTCTTGTACATCATGCACAAAGACTTGATCCTCAGCTATGAAGTACTTCCCAAGCTAAATCATATAAAACCTGTACTGAGTTATTGGCGGAAGCATAGGAAGCGCCAGACTCCAACAAAAAAAGCAGTTCAGTTAGGGAGTAATCCAATACTAGTTTCTAAACTGAGTTCTCCTAGTTTAAGTTGGTTAAGTTAGTTTAAGATTTTAACCCAACCTGGTGATTCTTTTTTCTTCTTCTTCAACCTAGCGTTAATCCCAGTCCTATCCAAAGCTTTCACCTCGGAGTCTGGGGTCCGCTTAACCAGTCTTAATTGCGGATTTGGCTGGACCTCGGTATTTTCCGTGAAGCGACTGCCATCTGACCTTCACAACCCAATGGTGACATTAGGCGATATCGAAGCATTGCAGATAGCTAGCTGGGGATCCTTTTTTAACGTGTGGAAATCCACACGGATGCCATCCCCTTCTTCTTTAGTCTTCTAACGCCGAGGTGACCCAAGAGGCATTTCCCTCGCATCCTGGGGACCCGATGATACTGATTGGTTTCTCCAAATACTTTTAAAGAAGGAGGAAAGGAGCTCCCTAAAGGCTAACGTTGCTAATAATGCCTTCGTTGTCTGCAGGCTCCTCCGGCCGGTGTCGGTGCAGGGCATGATGGAGCACGCCCTCCAGCACCGCGAGCGCGTCGGCGTGCAAGACTTCATACTGCTCGAGGACTTTCGCTCCGAGGCCGCCTTCATCGATAACCTCAAAAAACGCTTTAACGAGAGCATCATCTATGTAAGTATCGTTATTCTATCACATACTTCTGCAAATTCTGGTGTGACAAGGACTCTATCAGGATCTTCAGGTTCCGATTAACAGAAGAGGCTCCGGTGCAGCCTTTTCTTAGTCTTTCTCGCCTGGGTTGGGGCTCAGACGACAATCGCTCCCGCAAAAGATTAGCCAAATCAAGAGTAATAATTAGATATAATATGTACTTACATAAACTACAAGCTTTGAATGCAATCGAGACTAAAAAAATATTTATCAATTACTGTCTTTATTTATCTACTAATATTATAATGAGGTAAAGTTTGTGAGTTTGTGACGTTGTACCCAAGGGGTAATCTCTGGATCTACTGAACCAATTTTGTAAATTATTTAACCAATAGAAAGCCACATTATCTGTAAATGTCATAGGCTGAATATCATCTCGCTACTGCCCAAGGGAGCGGAGCAATAATCATAAATGTGAAGAAATCCGGTAAATTCCCATACATTTTAGGAAAACTGATAAATTATAGGCAAATTTGGGTTAAAAAGGGTGCATCGGGATTCGAAATATGCCACGGGCAATGCCGGGTAGAGCCAGCTAGTAATTCATACAATAGATCTTAACGTATTAGTTTTCAGTATGACACTATCATACTTTATGTGTCCTTCCTCTAGACCTACATCGGCAACGTGCTCATATCAGTGAACCCCTACAAGAACCTGCCCATCTACACGGAGGAGAAGGCCAAGTTGTACTACAAGAAAGCTTTCTTCGAGGCTCCCCCACACGTGTGAGTCATACTTTCTTCAACTAGATATAGTTATAAAGTAAAAGATAAGTACATCATTTTGTTATTTCGCAATAATAATTCATGGCCGTTCCGATAGGTAAATTATATTCGGGTTACAAAATATAGATCAAATTAACTTTCCAAAAGTTAGTCAAGTTGTAGGATATCTTTCAGATTATAAATATTGACGTATTATCGTAATCATAAGCGATAAGTAAAAGAATACACCCTGACGTCAGAAGACCCTAGACGGCGTGCGGTTTTAGTCAGTAAGAGTTCGACATAACCTACCCCGCTGGCCGCGAGGTGGGTATCCTTGAGGATTTTCGCACGGGAAAAAAAGAGGTTACCTAGATCTTAGAATAAAGTAATAGGTCAACAACCCGACAAGGCTCGACCGATCGACATAGGCCAGGGTAGCCTATAGGACCTTGTCGGGTTGCACTGTGACTGTATGTAAAGTACAGTCAACGGCAAAAGTCTATGATGATTACGCAAATTATAACTAAAAAACTCGAATGAAAATGGTTCATTATATTGTAATCAAAGTTTAAAGGTAGATCAATAGAACCCACTAAAATAATTTTCATTAAGAACCATAAGTTACTTACTCAAAACTACTGTTCAAAATCTGAAAATGATCATAAACTTTTTATTTTATTTTATTTATTTTATTTTACAGTTTAGAAAACTACAGCTAGTGACAAAATATTCTACATGCGTGCAAATTTGATGGCCAACTACAAGTTTTCGCTTATAAAATTAAAGAAAAAGAATTATCATGTAGACAACTTACAGACATTATGTTAATTAATGCGAAAAAGAAACACGCGTTCATTTATGATTTATGATTATAAATATAACGCAATATAATAATTTTAACGCTGACTGTACATTAACTATAGTTATTAAAATCACGATAACAATCAATTTAGTTGTACAATCATCATTCATTGTATTATTATTGATTACACATTCTTATTTGATATAATAATAATTATATGATAATTAATTATTATGTTCATTTTATTCTATTATATTGATATATTATGTCATTAACATTCATTTGTCATTAATTTATAATACCATAAAACTTTATGATTATCTTTAATGTGTAAATTTACATTTTTCATCCATTGAAATACTTGGCAGTTTAACTAAACTAACGTAATGATTATGCAGTTACCTACCTATTGTATAGCGCGGGTTCGATTCCCGCTCAGTGCAAATATTTATATCCGTGAATACGTCTATTTGCGTTGGTCTGGCTGTTTCTATGTTATAATTATAATACGTAACTACGCAAGTAGTTATTTACAACTATGCTAGTTAAACAATGCTTACTTTGGGTCTATAGAACGCTGTGTAGAATTCTATAGAATATTTATTATTTATTATTATTTACATTTCTATTTACAAAAATATAAATATAAATGAGTCAGCTGCTAACCTAGGGATTTCATAAGATGCTCCTACTTTAGATTACAAACTGATAAATTAGGATTATTTTCTTCACTTCGAGTGGGAAAATCCGTTTTGCTAAAAGCAATCTTGCATTATCATTTTGATAAAGTGATAGTGATAAGCATCACAAATAAAGTGACAACCTAAGATGGCATCTTTATACAGAATTAGTCTTATGCTACGGTCTTATGTTACTACGAGTACTAGTTGTACCCACGTCTTCATAGATCTTTAAATCTATAGATCCATAGATCATTTTTGCACGGAATCCTAAAACTTTTTCTGAAATCAAAAGTAGCTTAAATTATGCCATATAACATCAGCTGTCTGCATCTGTGGCCGCTTCGAAGATTACCCCGAATCAAACAGATAGAAAGACAGACAGCACAGCCAGATATTTTAGCAATACCTATTTTACCTACTTATATCCGGTTCTATTCAAATATACTTAGGAGAGATTTTAAGTCAGACCAAAACCTATCTTATTTTGATGCAATTCTATTGCATTAAAATTGTAGGTGTATGTTACATACAAACTAACAATTGAATGAAAATTAAACAATCTGAAATGATATTATTGAAAACAAAAATTAGCCAATCTGATTGGGCAACTAAATTGTGTCGCGTGGATACATTTTCACATATAAGTCATTCATAAAATATTTTCCTTAATAAGTTTAGATAGGTATTTGTTATTCAAGGATAAACGTAATGGTCTCTTATCACCTTCCGATAAGGATACAATGATTATTAAGTACGGCGAAGTGAGGTGTTATCTGCTCCGTATAAAGAGACATTGTTATTTGATAACATACGTTTATACGACTGTTCATTGTTTCTAACACGATTAAACGTGATATTTGACTGTTACTGCGTGTGCCCACCCCACGAAATTTGCTATCAAGTCTATCTAAATCTAGACCATAAAAAGCCCGCTGAGTTTCTTGCCGGAGTCTTCCCAGGACCGTGTGCACAACGCGGACATCTCCTGAGAAGGCGTTTGTTTTCGAAATATTGATAAAATGATTGTTTTTTTACAGATTCGCGATAGCCGACAACGCATACAGGTCTTTGATTTATGAACACAGAGAACAATGTATCTTGATCTCAGGTAGGTGTTGTGAAACCTTTCCTTTGTATTATCAAACATAATACTATGTTATCTATGTATATTTTATAACAATGAGCAAGTTGGCAGGGATATTTTTAGGCTTAAATTTTGGGCAATATCTAAATATTTTTTATCTGAAGGTGTGAAAAAATTAACAATGGGAAAAAACACGTAGGTGTAGTCTTTTCTTTTTCTTTTTCAACTTCATGTCCTCCGGAATTTTAATAAGTAATTATCAATAAAAAAATGGAAACAGTAATTTTACCCCACTCTACTCTTGCTATTTTTCATATATTTTCAATAATTTATAATAACTTTAAATATAAATAATATTATACAATATACTCCTTATAAAATTCACACAATAAATTTAAATAAGTTTTTTTAAGAGCCCTAACTAATAAAAGAAATTACTAGTATTCCCGCTAACCCTTCCAGCTAAACTAAATAGCTTGTGTTAACCATGGAGGTTTTAACTGTATTCACATCAATAATGTAATGACCAGATTTTGAACCCGGAACCTCTCAGTCGTAACACCGACACATTAATCATTAAGCTACAGACGCGACGTTACTAAATATAACTAATCACCTAATCTATCATTCCTTTAATCAAAACAGGTGAATCGGGCTCCGGTAAAACTGAAGCGTCTAAGAAGGTTCTAGAATACATCGCCGCTCGCACGAACCACCTCCTGAATGTGGAGACAGTCAAAGACAAACTTCTACAGAGCAACCCCTTACTAGAAGCTTTTGGTAATGCCAAAACCCACAGAAATGATAACTCCAGCCGTTTTGGAAAATACATGGACATTCAGTTCAACCACCAAGGGGCTCCTGAAGGAGGGCACATCCTCAACTACCTCTTGGAGAAGTCCAGGGTCGTGAGCCAAATGTCTGGTGAAAGAAACTTCCACATATTCTATCAATTGCTAGCGGGGGCCGACCAGGAGTTGTTGAGACGCTTGAATTTGGTTGGGAAACCTGATGCGTACAAGTACACTACTGATTTGGTGAGTATTTTGAAAACCAAAAACAATAATTTAATCATTCTTAAGGACTTATGGGACCAGTGGGTAATGGCGCAGTCTAAACCAATATCTGCGCTTTGTCACGCAGTGCTGCGACGACAATCACCTCTCCTTTCATGAGGCCGTCAAATTGAGGGCCACCATTATTATATCACTGTCGGTGTATGTAATGCGGACCCCCTTTCTGAGACTTTACCTTTAGCTTACCATCAGGCGAGGTGGAGTCATATTGACGTGACCGATATATAAAAAAACCGACTTCAAACGGACCAAATTGAAATGGAATCACACAGGAAAGAAGCACTAGCTTTCAAATAAAAAATATTTGTTACCTCGACTACGTGGACCAATTTTGATGATTCTTTTTTCATTTGAAAGCTGGTGCTTTCTGGGGGTTCTCTTAATTTAATTTGATCTAGCTAAAGTCAGTTTCTTTAGTAAGAATTATATCTCAATAAATTTCATTCCTCGACCTATTCAAAAGC
Organism: Lithosia quadra; assembly: GCA_963576445.1. Classification (NCBI taxonomy): domain Eukaryota; kingdom Metazoa; phylum Arthropoda; class Insecta; order Lepidoptera; family Erebidae; genus Lithosia; species Lithosia quadra. The sequence goes on from OY754883.1 coordinate 2,135,141, forward strand.
TTATACAAATTAAATAATATACTGTGACTTTTCTCAGAACACGCAAGTGAACCAGCGATCTAACGACGCAGCACAGTTCCGCACCGTCCAAGATGCCATGAAGGTCATCGAGATAGGGGTCGCCGAACAAAACGAGATCTTTGAGATCGTCGCCAGCGTCCTGCACCTTGGAAACACCAAGTTTGTTACGAATGAAAAGGGATACGCTGAGATTCTGTCGCATGACGCCAACACAGGCAACGTGTCCGAGGTAAGCTACACGAGTGCTTAAAAAAAACTAAAAATGAAAAAAACAAGCATTCAGATGTCCGGTGGTCTAGAAACATAACAACTGAACTATGTCGGTCGGTCGATACGATACGATACGATAGGGTCGGACGATAGTCGGGATCCATTATTCAACAGCCAATCTTATTTTTTTTCAATGGATCCCGACTGTTAAGTTGTTATGTTTCTAGACCACCGGACATCTGAATGCTTGTTTTTTTCATTTTTAGTTTTTTACGCAGTCGGGTTTTTTAATTTCTAAATTATATTTTTTTATTTTATACTGTTTAGTTATAAGTGTCCTAGCCAGCTATTTACCCGATTGGACTTTCTACTGTCTAATAAAAACCTATGAATTGTTGTTACGCAATTTTAAATCGCTATAGATCCTAAATGGTCAATGGAATCGAAAAATGTTGAAAGGAAGCTAAAAATGATTTTTAAATACCTATTCAACGATACCCCACTTGACATAGTTTGCTGACTTTCATTTTTTTAATTTTCACAATATGGCGGCCAGTAGTCGCCATATTGAATTTTCACTGACGTCATGTCTTTAGTGACACTCGCCGGACTAAGAGGAATCGATTGACGTGTGAATCATGAAAATCGGCCCAGGCGTTTGGTCTGTATAGTGCTTCAAAGGAACATACAAACATACATACATACATACATACATACATACATAGGCTGTTAAACACATTACCACTCCTTTGCGTTGCGCAGTCGGGTAAAAAGGAGTGTAATGTTTTCAGGGTTCACAATTCAGCCTTTTTCTGAATTGAAACCCTAAAGAGATAAAATAAGATATGAAAGTTTGTACGTAAGTCTAACTTTTTCGAAGTAAGAAGCATGATAGGTATTTCGTATGTTTAGTTAGAAATAACTGAACACATAGGTAAATCCGAATTTTAACTCTTGAGGAGATATAGGTACCTAATACAAGATGAACGTTTGTATAGAAGTCCCTTATTTCCTTAATTTATTTCACCATAACTTTTAAATACATAAAAACTGTACCGAATACGGGCTATAGCTATACTTAAATTACCCAAAACCAATTTGCCCGATGAAGCCATCGAACTCGGGACCTCACATATTGGAGTTATATTAACTATCGCAATACCACAGTGACACTTAGGTAATTGCTTATAAACTTGGTACTAAGAATATACAATTCAGCGATGAAAGAACCTACTTTTGTGTAGGTAGTTAAATTTCCTCTTCGAAAATAAGGACTATAGTCGTGTTAGTCCTCAAACTCCTGTCGTTATAAGCTGACCTTGTTCTATCATTTTCCTGTTTTGCTACAATACTTATTTAAACTGATGTCATTAAATAAGTAACTGTGCCAATATGCTCGTCATTACTAATTGTGTCAAGAATAAGTTAGCTTAGGAAATTTCTCAAAAACTCATTTTGTATAACGTACCTGAATATGACTGTACGTTAAGGTGTGCGCGAGTTGACTACAAAATAAAATACATTGAATTAAAGGTACCAACTCGCTAGACTGAGAAAGTTCCACGTGCGTGAGCCAGTTAATGAATCTTCAACCTAGCGTTAATCCTAGTCGAATCCAAAGCTTTCGCCTCGGCGTCTGGGGTCCGCTTTTTCCGTGAAGCGACTCAATTTCAATTTCAATTTCTTTATTTTTCAAAATAGTGTAACGTAATTACATCTTTTTGACGTCAAACTGACGTGACTGCCATCTGACCTTCACAACCCAATGGTGACATTAGGCGATATCGAAGCAATGCAGTTAATGAATAAGTCAGAAAGATATCACAGAAACGTACTGCCGTCCTTATCATAAACAACGCAATCGACATTTTTTACGAAATTGAGTTATTAGTATATTCGGAATCACGGAAACGAGATCTACCAGGATCAATCACTCATTTTTCGATATCTTTTATAGTTTTAGTTTTTTTGTTATTGATAAACAGCGTATTTGCCCCATTCTAAACCTATTACTAGTCATAAGCATCGTAAGCAACTTATGCGTTTCTCTTGACTATTTTAGTCAGAATTTAGATGTATGAAAATACTAATCATAAATAACGCATGCGGTACTAGTGATGTTTATAATTAGCAAAGTCAAATATTTTTAATAATGTGAACAGGTCATAAACGTACTTGCGCTATATATGGTAAGTATTTGATATGAATTTAAACTAAATAGCAATAAGAAAAGTAACGCAATTATTACATTTGCGACTATTATGATTAGTAAAGTGTGTCAGAGTATGGGCAAGTCCGGGGTAAAGTGAGGGAGTCATGGGAGGCTTCTTTCAAGGTATCATACATAAAATATTTATTAGAAAAACAAAATTGAAATAAATGCTTAAAGTAGGTGGGTAGGAGTCTGTGGATGGTACGTTATTAGCTTAGTTATAGGTATTTAGTTTATCACAATCGTTTTTATTGCAAATCTTAATATATTGTACAAAAATATTGAGATCAGGGTTTTTTTGAGTATTAATATAGGTTATTATCTTTTCTTAGCAATATAAAACAATCTAAAAATAGCACAATAAATCTGTCAAATCTCTAGGTTACTACTTTTTACGTAAGAATAACAATTTACTAAGTACCTGAATAACAAATTAAAATGGGAATTAAAAAATATAGTCCCTAAATAGAAAAAAACCGGTCATTTTGAGTTAAATCTTTGGCATCTAAAACAAATGAATTATACCAAAAATGTTTTCAATTTTCTGGCATTAGAGGAACAAGCTTTGAAACAATGGTAATGGTTGTGCCTTTGCAGAAACTGTAGAAAATTCCTGTGATTTTATCACTCTAGCTTGCAAAAAATCAAGATTCTGAAACTTCTACATTTAAGTATCGAGTTTGATTTCGGCCTGACAGTACCAATGTGAATTTCACTTTTTGGAATTTATATGTGCTAACCACATGATTTACCATTATTCTGCTGATGGTGAAGGAGTGAGAAGACCCACATGTCCTAGAAAAAATTCTAACGACCTGTCCGATGCACCAACCCGTAATTAGGACAGCGTGTGTGGATTAAAGCCTAAAGTTTTATCTGTAGTAAACTACAGATTTAACAGATTCATTGTTCTATTTTGAGATTGTTTTATATTGCTAAGAAAAGATAATTATATTGATACTCAAAGAAAAACTAATTTCAATATTTTTGTATAGGTAATAATATTAAGATTTGCGATTAAAATGATTGTGATAAACTAAATATAACTAACTAAGTGCGGCAGTTAATGACGTACCGTTCACAGTGTGCTACCCACCTACTGCAAGCATTTATTTCATTTTTTTATCTAATAAATATGGTATGATACCTAGAAAGTAGTTTTAATTTTTGTTCAGTTGCATAAAATTAAACGCATGTGGACTGCCCTTACCATTATTTGCTAGTCATGTTAAACGTATTTGCAACATATACGTTACAAAGGTGAACTTACATGTAAGTAATTCCACTGTCTTTGCTAGACATAAACATCACAAAGGCATCTTCCTAGACATAAACCACGCACTTGCCACACATGAGTTGCTTATGCCTGGTAAAGTAATATTATTGCAGTTCATGATTTCTAGTCTTAAACAATTTTTCGTCTTTAAAAATATTTAAATTAACTAAATTTATAAATATAGGATCGCCCATGCACAGTTCACATATAAAGGCACGAAACAAAACAAAAATATTTGTAATATTCGTTTTACTTTTAGAGGGACAATAAAAAAACGAAAAAAAACTTTAGGCGCCATTTACTCGAAAGTTACCGCCAAGCAAGTGCGTTGTTTATGATAAGGACGGCAGCGTAGTACTCCCTATACTTTACTCTTGTGACTATACTGAGTTTATGGTACAGGAATACTTCTATATATCCCTTCGGTGCTATACTGGAATGTGTATGTATATAAAAAATGAAAATTTAAATGAGCCAACACTCCAATCTTTCCATTCCGTGCGAATGCTCAATCCAACGTATGGCTAGACCAAGCTTTACCACTACCTTTAGGGCTGAAGCCCTCCAAGGCGGTACACCTGCTAGTGGATGAGCCTCACACCCTGTCCTCTCTCTAGGGATTGCGCAGTCAGCGCTTCGCACATAGTACTATTAGGTATTCTATGGCTTCGCTCCGAAGTACGAGTGCGAACCCAAGGCTCCAAAGTGCAAGCTTTAGATGCAACTGGGATTGGCACTGAGATGCTCACTCAGTTCTTTAGCCAAAGTACTTAGTGCGTACATCTTAGAAACCAAAAATATATCTCTGAACGGCTCAGTACGGCAGATACTCGTGTTTGTTTAGTTCGTCCATAGTTCATAATCCTAACTATGTCCATTGTTCCGGCGTGTTTATATAAATATCGTACTATTAGCGTACCATTGTCGCGCCTCGTACTGACGTCACTCTATGTAATACCGTTGCCTGGCGGGTCGCAACCGCCACAATATTCACCAATACAAATGTGTTTTGATCAGAATTGTATAGGGTCGGCAGCGCGAGTGTGATACCCCTTTTTTTCCGTGCGGAAATCCTCATGGAAACCTACCCCGCGGCCAGCGGGGCAGGTTATGTCGGACTCCTACCGACTAAAACCGCACGCCGTCTAGGGTCTTCTGACGCCAGGGTGTAAGGTGGCCCAAAGAGCATTTCCCTCGCACCCCGGCAGTGTGATACCCCTGGTGTTGCGCACGTCCAATAGGTCACGGTAACTGCTTTCCATCAGGTGGGCCGTGTGCTTGTCTGCCACCTAAGTGGTATAAAAAAAATTGTAACCATCGCAACATGGATCTTCAAGCACCAAGGAAAGTGCTAGAAGTCGAAGCTCGAGCTGCTTAGAATAACAGAGCTTGATAACATGACTAGGTATATGACAGCAGCCTAGAGGACTACCTCACTAAAGTAGCCAGATTTGCCAGTATTTTTGAGACTCCATTTTTTATAACCGAGCTGAAAATCATAAGTTTGTTTTTTGTTTGTTTAAAAAAATCATATGAAATTCTCAAAATTGAATCTAAATTTTATTTTCTCCATAGCTTCTCAAAGTAAACGCCATTAAACTACGAGAATCATTAACAAGCCGAACGATAGAAGCTCGTGGGGACGTTGTGAACACTCCTTTAGATATCGAGCAAGCGCAATACGCCAGGGACGCCCTGGCCAAGGCTATCTACGACAAGCACTTCAGCTGGCTGGTCTCCAGGCTGAATGCGTCCATGGCGCCGAAGGACAAGAACACACTCTCATCCGTCATTGGCATTCTCGATATCTATGGATTTGAAATCTTCCCGAAAAATTGGTAAGACTTTGTCTTTTGGGGCTTTTGATAACTACTCGCCGCGGACTTGGGAGGAAGGCAATGGGGACACGGACAATTCTGCCAAAATTTCATATTTTATTTGTCCCTCTTCCTCCTCTTTGAGTAAAAGAAGAGGAGACAAAAGGTGAAATCTCTCTCACGTGAAATCGACTTTGCTGGAAGAATCCAAAAACAATAAAAGGAGATAAGAAAATAGTGATACTGGGTAAGGCTATCCACTAAGACAGGGTTTTGACTAAATCGTAGATTGATACGACTATCTATTGGCTTGGCGTTGTAGAAGCTGGCATATATGCCAATGGAAGCAGTAGTCAGGGATGCCCAAAACGGTGCGAAGTGGAGATTGAAAAGCCGGAAGGGAGAACCCAGACTCCGAGGTGAAAGTTTCGAATCCAATCGGGACACAGCGCTATGATGATAATGATTAATTGTAGAAATTTAAAAAAACTATCTAACCCGTAGCACTTTATAACGTTTTAATATTTTTGCAGCTTTGAACAGTTCTGCATCAACTTCTGCAACGAGAAGCTGCAGCAGCTGTTCATTCAGTTGACCCTGAAGCAGGAGCAGGAGGAGTACTTGCGGGAGGGCATCGAGTGGGAGCCCGTGGAGTACTTCAATAATATCGTCATTTGTGACATGATCGAGGCTAGGCACACAGGTACGCACGTCTCAATTTCCTAAACCTAGATTTCACTTATGGAGTAAAGCGTGATTACCCATTTTAGTTTTAGTTCATCCAAGTGCCTAACATTGCAAAAATCCAGTTTTAAGATGTATCGAAACTAACCCATGTTATTATCGTCGAGAATGATGATAATCTACCTGCTAAAATTTGTTTGAACCATTCATTTTGTTAGCTCACGATGCAAAACTCAGGCGCGGCGTCCATAGAGCTTAGATAGGCCATAGACGGATTAGTCTATTGGTTGGTGGGTCGTGGATCGTGGACTTTTGCGTCTGTTGGTGATCATTTTTTTGTATTTGTTTATGTAAAACCTATGTGCGTTGTGTTCATAAATAAAGTTAGTTTTCTTTCTTTTTCTTTATTTTCTTTCTAAAATGACGATTTAAGAAGTCTTTCTAAGGTTCTTTATTTGCATCTTCTTACTCATGTTGGACCTTACCTTGAACCCATTGTTCCTATTCCCAAAAACGGCGGCTAACTCAACCATTTCTTGTACAGGTATCATCTCAATCCTGGACGACGAGTGCCTGCGTCCCGGCGATTGTACCGACCTCAGCTTTTTGGAGAAGCTGTCGCAGAAACTGGACGGCCACAAGCACTATAAATCACACAAACACTGTGACATCAAGACGCAGAAGACTATGGGTCGTGATGTAAGTACTGACCTACCTTCTTTCCTATGTACACCACGAGCAGGGCTGAGACCCTCATAATGGTGCAAACAATTCCATACAGGAACAAACTTTTCGGCATTCACTTTATTTGTGCGCTTGTGGCACCGTAAAAACTTGGAATTCTTTACCAAAATACGTGTTTCCTCCTTCTGCCTACAGTCCCGGGTCCTTTAAGGCATAAAGGCGTTGTTTGGTACAGAAATGTAATTGTTCACTTCCAGGAGTTCTGCCTAGTCCACTACGCTGGTGAGGTGACGTACAACGTGAAGACCTTCTTGGAGAAGAACAACGACCTGCTGTTCAGGGACATCCAGAGCCTCATGGCCACCAGCGGTAACACCATCGTCGCTAGCTGCTTCAAGGTAACTTCAGACAGTCTAGAAAATATTGACTAACTTTGTTGCTTTTACTTTTTGCTCCTATTTAGATATCTTTATCTTCCGAGTCTTTTAACATCTCAGTTGGAGTCAAATTTCAGCTTCCAGTCTATTAACGAAAAGGCCAAACTACCATATTTACCGTAACGCGACTACCATCATTCTGAACCACAACCACGATATCGAAATTCGATAGTTGGACCAGGCACCTTATTCTGACTGACCGTCTGAACCGTAACTACGCGCGTTTGTACTAGGCGACCAATTTGAGTTGGTTTAGTTTTCCACCGCTTCTTGCTTCTATGTTAACCAATTCAAATATACCGGCTTCCCACGTTTCTAATGTGATTAGTGCTCGATGTCAAACAGAATAATGCCCCAGTTGTCATTGTTAATAACTATTTGCAGGATCTAAAACGGAACTCCAAGAAGCGGCCCGACACAGCGATCACACAGTTCAAAAACTCGCTCAACGAGCTGATCAAGATCCTGAGCAGCAAGGAGCCTTCCTACATCCGCTGCATCAAGCCCAACGACCACAAATCACCAAGTTAGTATACATCATACATTTATATATACCTACTAGCTACCTGACAGGAGCCCGTGATACTGTTTCCCCACTTTCACACTTTCCTCCCCACTTTCCGGAGTTCGATGGGGCCATCCTAAAACATTATATGGTCCAAGGTCAGCCGGGGTGTGAGGGAGAGAGGGTGAGATTACCAGGGCGGGGCGTAAGGTTATCCGATAGGGTACATACTATAGGGTAACTACATTCTGGTGATTGAGTCACGAGATTTGACGAGTTAGCGTGCGGGACGGAATTTATATCATTAGGAACTGACTAAAAGTCAATTCCTAATCTAATAATAATAAATACCTGATTATATTGTCACTAACTAGGGCACAATGTCAAAACAACTACGGAAATTTTCTTTTCAAATAGTCCTAGCTCGAATTGATGTGAATATGATATCAAAACATCTATTGTAAATGGTTCCTACTTGCAGTAACAATTACAAATACCTACCTAGATATTATATTTCCTTCTTCCAAAACTGTCCGTCTGTTAGTCCAACAATAATTGTTTTCACGCACGGACTACCTGCATTTGATTAAACAAAATTATATTCAAAATAGCTGACACTTCGGTTGGTTATCGTTTTATGGTAATATAGGTATATATATCTGGTTTTACTTAACCAATTGCAATCAAATATACGGCAAATTTAAATCTGACCAAGACCTATCGAATAGAAAAAAACCTCGTCAAAATCTGTACAGTAGTTTTTCCGTAGACCGCGAACAAACAGACAAAAGAATTTCACAAAAAAAATACTTTTGTGTTCAGAATCATTCATTATAACATAACCCAAGTATTTATTTCAATATCTCCCAATTACAGAAAATTTATAATTTTATTGATATTTTGTTAAACTAGTGCAATTCGACGACAAGTTAGTGTCCCACCAAGTGAAGTACCTCGGTCTGATGGAGAACTTGAGAGTGCGACGAGCCGGCTTCGCTTACAGGAGGACTTATGAAACATTCCTTGAGAGGTGAGGACACTTCTATAGTTTTCACAGGACACAGGACAAATTTACAAAAAGACAGATTCTTAAAAGGATGGGTTCTCAAAAAGATATATTTTCAAAAGGATAGGTTCTCAAAAGATGATTCTCAAAAGGATAGATTCTCAAAAAGACAGATTCTCAAAAGACGATTCTCAAAAGGATAGATTCTCAAAAAGACAGATTCTCAAGAGGACAGGTTCTCAAATTACTGGATTTAATTTTTAATTTGGATATTTAATTTAGTTTAATTTAATACTAAGTATGAGTATGACACTTATAACATTTTTATGAATGTGCAATCCGAAATAAATGATTTTGATTTTTGTGATTGGTGTGGTCGATAGATACAAGTGCCTGAGCCGCGACACGTGGCCCAACTACCCCGGCCCCGCCCGGGACGGAGTCCAGAAACTCGTCAACGTACTGTCCTACGACAAAGAAGACTACAGGATGGGCAAGTAAGTGGGAACTTTCCTTTTGATATCAATCAATTTTTGACCTAGGATCATTGGACTGAAATGACAACTGCCAAGGACTGTAGCGTAGGGTACTGGGTGGTCTGACATGATGTGGGATCATGGTCATCATGGTCTTTTCCTTGGATTAGAACTTGCAGGGTAGACATCAACTTAATACGATGCTACGCATTATCACCTCAAATTTTGTGTAGTCTAACTTTGGTATTGACTTTTGTAACGTATAAAAAATAGTATTAAGGTATAATATGGTATATGATGTATAGAGATGAATAGAATGGTGACGTTACAATATTGAAATATAGAAAATTGTACAAATAATGCTTCCGGATCAGTCTCTCGGCAGTTTACATTGAACTATTGTTTCAAGGACCTCTTGTGAATAGTACCTGGAAGATATTTATTTACCTTGATGAACCATTGGGGCACCTCAGGAGAGTAAATGAAATTGCGGTTGATAACATTCAAAGAACATTTTATATATTAAACTTTAGGTATACAATAAGTTATCAGGACTACAGGTTGCAAAATATACAGGATTAGAGCAATGTCCAGTTCGAAGAAAAGGTTGACGTCGGGTCAACTACCACGCGGCACACGCGACACGTTTTTGCGATCGTAAGTTCGCGAACACGAGCACAAGATCAATGGCCATTGAAATAAAGTGGATGGGTACCTTATTGGATCTAACGTATGTCAGATCTCACCACAGTGATGACACGATGCAGCTCGATGCCATTCGGCCTCCGTCTCTTCAACGGCTATCCACAGCTTCACAGCAGGTGGATGTGAAGGGCTGGTGCTCCTTAGCATCGCTGCATCTGGCCGTCAGATGCAGCATAGACCGCGCCACAGGTCTAGCCTACGGAGAAATCCCGTAGACACGAGGTAGCGGCAAAAATATAACGTGTCGCTGACACGCCAACACTCGCCTTCGGTGTACGCCACAATCTTATCTTCTCATTGGACGGGATGGATGAAGTACTCAACGATACATCGTCTTCGGAGTCTTCATCGGCTTCCAATTACACTTTCTAATATGTTTATATGATGAACTCAAAGAGATTATGTGCAATCGCCGACCGCCATATCGGAAGTGAAAAAGTGAATGACCACTATCGATGACATTATTGACAGTTGACAACCAACTGACAGCACAGGAAGGAACCGAGTCCTTTAAGTTCAATCTTATAAATTACATCGATAAATAACTGTTGCACATAATTATCAATTACGACACCAGGAACGCAACCAGAATCGAAAATAGAATAAATTTAAGTATTCAAATGCAATCAAACTAATGTAAACTTAAGCAACGATGAGTTGATTTATGTTTGCTAACAAAATGCGTCCCTACAGTTATTATAAAAGCAATTATCTATTAACCATAGATAAAAAATGTTAGTAGTAGTTTTGGACTACTACAATACCCCCCTTCGGAGCAAAGAGGATAACCCCTTATCCGAAGCAGCCGGGGTAACCGGAAAAAACTTTGAATGTCAATGAAAAGTTTTTTCTGCTTACCAAGCAATGAGATTTTGCATGCTCATGAAAAAGAAAAAAAAAACTAAGCTAAGATGTATAAAAGACTAGCTTAACAAACTAACTTAACTAAGGATTTAACACAATCCAATTGTTAAATACTAAACAACAGCAGCAACACTGCTTACCCAAGCCGGTGAGTGTTGTGTGTACTATGCTAGAACTATTAATACTAATACAAGTCCACAACAGGTCGCGATCCTGTTGGGATGCATGATATATACATAAGTTAATCATATCCACTGCGCAGTTAGATAATGAAAAACAAGGAAACCAATTTCTATAGACTAGGTCTAAGAAATGGTATCAGAAAAAAACAACTTATTATGAATTATTTTCAAACCTGAGATGGTCGAAGAACTATCAAATAAGTGTTATCAGATTAGTCATAAGCCGTGAGTACAACATCAATTAAGAAATTGTGAGGAATAAACAAAGTGATGAAAAATCACAAAGAGAATTTTTAAGACTAAGTCATAAAAATTTCAAGCAAGAAAACTTGTTTTTCATTGTTTTGAAACCTAGAATGGTAGAAAAACTGTGAAACAAGTAATTCCTGAATAGTCATAATATGTGGATATCCATAAAATAAGAATCCTATACAAGGAGTATAGATAAGTGTGATCACAGATAAATTGAAACTTAGTTTCAATTAGTTTGGCAAAAGTACTGATCAAAAAATGATCAGAAAAGCAGATCTAGGATCTGTGAAATGTGTATATACACTAGCCAAAACAAAAAAGTCAAAACAGAAAATAAAAAATTTTCATGTCTGAAAAAGAGTGTGATCACAAGGAAATTGAAACTTAGTTTCAATTGGTTTGGCACAAGTACTGATCAAAAAATGATCAGAAAAGCAGATCTAGGATCTGTGAAATGTGTATTTACACTTGCCAATACCAAAAAGTCAAAACAGAAAATAAAAAAATTTCATGTCTGAAAAAAATTCTATCTTTGAAACTTAATTTTCATTACTGAGAAAAAAGTTGAAAACAGACTAACAAAAATACATTGCTCATGCGAATCTATACATATGCAGGTACTAAAAGTAACTTGACATTGACTAAAAAGTCAACATCAGTTAGACAAAAGTAGGTACAAATATGCCCACACCTGTACAGACTCACACTAGCGTTATACACCTCCTGGCATTTTAATTATGTCCTTGACATGATATTTCCCTATAATGCCTGTATTGAGGTCTTCTAAATGGTAAACCACATCGGATGGTTTGCCAACAACTTTACATTTGACAAACCTCGGTGCGAGCTTAGCCGAGAAGAACTTAGCTGCATTTGACTGTACAAAATTTCGCCTCCACACAATATCACCTACGCTTAACCGGAGCTCACGGCGGCGCAGATTATATCTGTGAGCGTTCTGTTTGTACGCCTTGGTCAAAGCAGTACTTACACGTTGGAAAATATCAGCAAGATCATTCAAGGCTTCAGCTTTAGAATGCCTACTTGAGAGTTGAAGATTGTCTAACGAATCAGGTGTACTGCCATGCGATGTATTCAGTGCACCATCCGCGACTATCGCACGATCTTTAGCCAAAAAGTATGGTGTATAACCAGTAGCAATGTTAACAGAAGTATTTAAAAAGAGCTGTATTTGAGGTATATAATTATAATTAATTTACAGCTAGTACTATCGTCGAGTTCTGGTGGCGTTCGGTACACATCTTGGTGTTGTTCCCTAAGAGTGACGTTACGATGCTGATCATCAACAGCTAAAGGCTTTGAAACACTTGGTTCATCAGCCATAGTGACCAAAAAAACAAGAAAAAATTTATATTTGGTATAAATTTCAAACAAAATAAGAAAATTATTGCAGAATCACCCAACAAACAGTAAACAAGTTTATAATATATTTCTCAGTATAGTGAGAACCAATATGACTATTTAGTCAGTAAACAATAAAATATTAAAATTCTTTGTTGGTGTGATCCAAACTAAATTGCAAAAAGTTTCAGAATAACCCAATGTAAACAAATGTTATCAGAAAAAAGTTAGGTTAAGTGTGTTCATAATATGAACTTATGCAAACAATAACCAATAATATCTGTATTTAAAGTATATAATATGTTGTTAATCTACATATAGATAGAATAAACTAAGTTATTCATAATTATTGATACAGATAGTTAAGCAACCTGTTTGATTTTATCAAAATAGTGTTCATCATACAAAAAAATTTCTCCGAGGCATACCAATGGTCAAATAGGTTTAAATTAAAGGTAATTATTATTATTCGGGCGCCAATTGTAACGTATAAAAAATAAGTATGACACGTATAAGTGTATAAGATGGAATAAATTGTATAAAGGGTGAATAAAAGAATGGGTGTGATATTAGAGTAGGTACGTTACAATATTGAAATATAGAAAATTGTACAAATAGTGCTTCCGGATCAGTCTCTCGGCAGTTTACATTGAACTATTGTTTCAAAGACCTCTTGTGAATAGTACCTGGAAGATATTTATTTACCTTGATGAACCATTGGGGCACCTCAGGAGAGTAAATGAAATTGCGGTTGATAACATTCAAAGAACATTTTATATATTAAACTTTAGGTATACAATAAGTTATCAGGACTACAGGTTGCAAAATATACAGGATTAGAGCAATGTCCAGTTCGAAGAAAAGGTTGACGTCGGGTCAACTACCACGCGGCACACGCGACACGTTTTTGCGATCGTAAGTTCGCGAACACGAGCACAAGATCAATGGCCATTGAAATAAAGTGGATGGGTACCTTATTGGATCTAACGTATGTCAGATCTCACCACAGTGATGACACGATGCAGCTCGATGCCATTCGGCCTCCGTCTCTTCAACGGCTATCCACAGCTTCACAGCAGGTGGATGTGAAGGGCTGGTGCTCCTTAGCATCGCTGCATCTGGCCGTCAGATGCAGCATAGACCGCGCCACAGGTCTAGCCTACGGAGAAATCCCGTAGACACGAGGTAGCGGCAAAAATATAACGTGTCGCTGACACGCCAACACTCGCCTTCGGTGTACGCCACAATCTTATCTTCTCATTGGACGGGATGGATGAAGTACTCAACGATACATCGTCTTCGGAGTCTTCATCGGCTTCCAATTACACTTTCTAATATGTTTATATGATGAACTCAAAGAGATTATGTGCAATCGCCGACCGCCATATCGGAAGTGAAAAAGTGAATGACCACTATCGATGACATTATTGACAGTTGACAACCAACTGACAGCACAGGAAGGAACCGAGTCCTTTAAGTTCAATCTTATAAATTACATCGATAAATAACTGTTGCACATAATTATCAATTACGACACCAGGAACGCAACCAGAATCGAAAATAGAATAAATTTAAGTATTCAAATGCAATCAAACTAATGTAAACTTAAGCAACGATGAGTTGATTTATGTTTGCTAACAAAATGCGTCCCTACAGTTATTATAAAAGCAATTATCTATTAACCATAGATAAAAAATGTTAGTAGTAGTTTTGGACTACTACACTTTGTATTGCTTTAGAGAATTTTGCATCAGAAAGACCATACTTTCCTCTGCCTAGAAATAGAACTGGAGACCGTAGCACCATCCAATCTATATAACCATTTAATTTGGGCAATATTTCTAAATTACAGCACAAAAATTTTCATCCGCTTCCCAAAGACTCTCTTCGAAACAGAAGACGCGTATCAGATCAAGAAGAACGACATTGCGGCCATCATCCAGAGCAGGTGGCGAGGATACTGGCAGAGGAAGCAGTACCTGAAGATGAGGCAAGCGGCCATTGTGATACAGAAGTGGGTGCGGAGGTTACTGGCGCAGAGGCTGCTTGAGAGGAGAAGGAAGGCTGCCAACGTCATCAGGGCCTTTATCAAAGGTTGGTTCCATTAATACTTAAGTAACTACTTGTTTCTTTGCTAGTATGTTTGAGTGTTTGCTGACATGATTTTTTAAGGAATAGATTTTATGCTGGGTAATCTTGGTTCTAGGCAATTTGTAATTAGGTAATCCATAGTAGGTAAGGTATTTCAAAATTCCAAATTAGCAAAGAAATACGTGTTTCGGTTTTTCTGTAAAAATCTCCCTAATAAAGTAAGGGGTTAAAACTATGGGGTATTCTTTAAACACATGAAGCCCTACAAAATCCCTATAAACTATGAAAATGATAATGTTGGCGTTAATTTGGATGCATAGTCCAGATACATAAATAGTATATACATGTCTATTTGGGCGTATGTCCTAACCTTATCTAACCAAACACAATCTCCTACAGGATTCATCACCCGCAACGGTCCCGAAACTCCAGAAAACCGTCGTTTCCTGGGCATCGCGAAGGTCAACTGGCTGAAACGTCTTTCCACCAAACTACCCAAGAAGGTCTTGGACCAATCCTGGCCACCCTGCCCGACGACCTGCCAGGAGGCGTCCGTAGAGCTGAAGAGACTCCACCGAGCTCACCTCGCCAGGAAGTACCGACTGGCGTTGACACCGAAAGACAAGAAACAATTTGAACTGAAGGTGTTGGCCGAGAAAATGTTTAAGGGTAATCTTTACCACTATTTATAACATTAAAGAGGGAGCTAGCACATAGCAAAGGAATCAGATTATAAGAAGGGGGATCACATTGGGGGAGAGGAGATCAGATTAGGGATCGGGGTATCAGATTAGGGGAAAGGGCCTCAGGAAATCCTTTCTAAGCTGCTCCTGGGACCCCGTATCACATTAAAGCAAGAGACACCGTGATTAAACGACTAAAAAACTTGAACATCAAATAAAAATATCCAAACCTATAATGAAAATGTGTCTTTTGTTATTCTTCTTACTCATATTAATGGACGTTGTAACGTTACAGGTAAGAAGAAGAGTTACCCGGCTAGTGTCCCGCAGCGCTTCCAAGACGACCGGCTTACACCCGATCACCAGGTGCTCAGAAATACCTTCATGGCCTCTCCGTCATGGCCCACTGGCGAACAACTTATCGTGAGTATTGACTTGTTAAAACAATCCATAATCAATACAAAGTAAGTTTATACAAAACATATTATTTTGATCTATCGAACTGATAATGTATTATTTATGTATTAATTTATGTAATAAAACATTATTATATTATTTAATGAAAGAAAGCCGTCCACAAATAGCATTGGTAACAAAATGATACCCTGTGGCACTCCTTTATTGAAACAAACTGCCACCTATTTCTCTTACAGTTTTTTGAAAATATTACTATTCTGTATCCTATTTTTAAACTTTAAACATAAAAATAGAGTTACTGCTTTGCATTTTCTAGGATATTGATTTAATATTTTGATCAACATTACGTGAAGAACAATCGAGAGCTTATAACAAATCATAATACATTTTCAAACGAATTAATGGACATATTAAGACGGTGGAAGGGCACTAATCAACCAATTATAGATTATTATAATAATAGGCATATGATCATCTTATCTGTCAGGTGACATAATTTACATAATAAAATATGTCAAAATATGTCAACTGACGGATATGATGAACACAATATGAAACATCAAATGTGGCCTTTTTAGCCCCCCAGTTCGTGTCATTGATTGATCAGATCATATAATGGTTATGTGGTTAGTCTGACATTTGACCAAGTATCCCTTCCGGCGCAGTACTCGTGCTCGGCGCTGAAGTACGACCGGCGCGGCTACAAGGAGCGCGCGCGCACGCTGCTGGCGTCGGACAAGGCGCTGTACGTGCTGGACGCGGGCAGCCGCAAGACGTACAAGCTCAAGCACCGCCTGCCGCTCGACAAGCTGCGCGTCGTACTCACCAACGCTACGGACCAGCTCGTGCTCGTCAAGATCCCGCACGACCTCAAGAAGGACAAGGTGAACACGCATCCTACTCCTCACACTAGCTATTTTTTTTTTAAACTACGTAGGTGGCAGACAAGCACACGGCCCACCTGATGGGAAGCGGTCACCGTAGCCTATGAACGTGTGCAACACTAAGGGTGTCACACACGCGCTGCCTACCCTGAAGGGAAAGGGGGAGAGCTGGGAAGGGGTGGGGAGGCTAGGAAGGGGTTTTTATTTAGTATACTAGTACTCCGTGTGTTGTGTGACTGGTTTCTCTTCATATTAGCGAGGTTCCCAGTTGCATCCGAGTCTTCACCTCGGCACCCGGGGTTTTCTTACGCCTTGTATGATTTTTGCGTTCATCCGAGGTTTTATCTGAGCTAGCGGTCCACTTACTCTTGAAGTATCTAAGTGTTGTTCGCGGTTGCATCTAAAGTTATCACCTTGGAACCTGAAGTTCACTTACTTATTCTCGGCCAATTCGGGAATTCTACTCCGCGACGCTTCTATCTTAACCTTCATGGTTTTTTTTCTAGCCCTGCAAAGTAAAAGTCTGAAACTCAATTTGGAGCAAAATTATCCAATTTGGTGACTAATCTATTGGTAGTCAAGTTTCATTCAACACATGATCTTCTAGATAATGATATAATTTGGAATCATAACCGTAATTAACGTGGTTTTCCAGGGTGACCTCATCATCTCGGTACCGCACATAATCGAGGCCATGACGATCGTCACCGACTACTCCAAGAGACCAGAGATCATCGAGATCGTGGACACAAGGACGTAAGTAATTTAAATATCTCTGCACATTTCTTGAGGACATTACAGAATATAATTCTCTTTCTGGATCCTTCTTCTACCCTTCTAGCGAAGCAAACAACCCCTTTCCCTCTGAAATTGGAAAATTCTTAACTGCTCATTTCTGTTATTAATGTAAGTTTGGTCCTACAGAATCGCGCACGAAATGGTGAACGGCAAGCAGGGTGGCACCATCGAGGTGACGACCGGACAGCAACCCACCATCCACCGCGCCAAGAGTGGCAACTTGCTTGTTGTACGTATTACGTTTGCTATGTACCCGCCAAGGGGAACTCCCTAATGCGAAAACCTAACCTAACTGAATTTAGGCAGCACAATTATGGCCCGAGACGAGTTCGCATCGAGTTCCGTTTTTTTTAAATATTCAGTCCATCAATTGACTGCACTCACTGGATAATAAGTGCAGAAGATGAGGGGGGGCAAAGCCGCCTGAAATCTGCGGTGAGGATGCCTGTTTATAGTGTTCACGAGGAGATTCTGGGGAATTTCATTTTTATGGTATAACAGAGTCCCCAATAATAAGGACCGTCACGGAACGTGCTTTTGGTTGATTCGATTCCGACATAAGTAAAAGACTCAATATTTAAAACAAATGTAACAAAACATATCCTATTCATCTTGATCACAAATTAAAACTTATAAAGAGAACGTTTATTTTTTTACAGGTGGCAACACCCTGAGCCGACCAGTATTCCAATAGATAGTTAATTATACGAGAACAACGACGATTCTACTGTACGTACCGACATCTTCTACTATTCCATTGTACTGTTAAAATTTATTATATCTAAGATTTTTTACTGGATATGTCTGCTATATTGTTGTACCAGTACTACGAGTATAGGACACCAGATTTGATACTCCTGGGCCCTTACCACGACGGTCTTATAGCAATTCAGTTCGATGAGGGAGAGAGATGGAGCTATACATGGTGTATAGTTCTGACGTCACCACTGGTCAGTTCAGCTGAGAGAGATAAAGCTGAACTGATTTGCTCTTGAATTGATATAAGAGCGGCGTGGTTAGGCCCCTGTACCCTAAGTTAATCAAAATTGGTTATTGGTGAGAAATAAAAAAATATTTTTAAAATTATTGCAACTCTGGCAACACAATATCAGAACTACGTAAACTTACAGTTATTTATAGAATTTATTTGAACTCTTGCGAGGTACACCGTATATTATGATTAAATTCTATTTTTTTATACTATTTAGGTGGCAAGGACACTGCCCACCTGATGGTAAGCGGTCACCTAAAGCACTCAGTTTCATTATAATTTATTATGTTAGATGTTTTTTTTTTTCAAGTCACTTATTTTGAAACAACTCTAGACATTATTATTTTTATGAAATCTTCAAGCAATAACCCGCCCTGGATGTTGACTTTTTTCGATATAAATCCATAATTTATGTTATGTATACAATATAGCAGACATATACTAAGCAATACTTGAAAATTGATAAAATATATAGTGTTTCTAACCATGTTGAACATTTTATTGTGAATAAGTACTTAGGTATTCTTAATCGTCTTTATTATTTCTTGTATTGACAATAGTTAAGTACAAAATGTAAATTATGGCTACTTTTGTACGACAATTCTATATTTAAATCGAAATATTACATATTGAAGAGCGTTTTATACATTTTGTATTTAATTATTATAAAGCAATCATTTTTTATACTTTAACATTAATTTATAATTATGTTTACTCACTTCTGTATTTAAATTAGTATCTTAATTTTATAATTTCATTTGGTCTTATATTTGATGTGATATTTCTTCATGAGATTTACGTACAAAGTACTTAGTATTTTTTTGTATGCCATAAAATGTAGTTATCGCAGGGAATGTGTCAATTATCATTAATATTAAGGCTGATTTCACCAAATTATTATGAACACGTTTAATTTTAAAGAGTATTATCACATTTTGAAAAATTTAATTGAGTATAATGTGAAAACTCGGTTTAGTTATACGAATTTTCACTGGTGGAATCCAGCTTTAGGAATTAAAATAATATACAACTTAACGTATTTTTGTACATACAAACAGCTATTATAAGTGGAGCCCATGTAGCTTATAGGAAAAACGCTAAGTCTCCCAAACCAAAGCAATTTTTTTCAAAATTTTTGATAGCATTTATAATAATTATAAAAGTAAATTATAAGCGTAAAATTAGCAAAATTATGAACTTGGTATAATTGACACATTTCACTTATATAAATAACTATTATATAAGCTGAATCAACGGTGCCTAACTACGGAGAATGATTTATATAATGTTACAAGTGGATCGTATTCTTAGGTATCAAGGTTCGTCATAGATTGGGATAATAATTTAGGTTAACTTGGAAAGTTATTGTTTTTGGTTGTCCTAGTACTTTGGATTATTGGCACCATGAGAGATGGATATTCCTCATCTAGTCCTCATTTTTATGAAGTCATCACTGTATTTATTAACCGACTTCAAAAATGGAGGCTCTCAATTCGACTTTTTTTTGTTACCTCAGAACTTAATACTTCGTCACTAATTCTATAAGAATTAGGGCGGGCCAAAAATATTTGCTATCACTGCATTATACATAACATACAGTATACAGTAAGAAAAATAATCCCTAGACTGGGACAACCAAAATGACACAAAAACCCTATGGAGTCTATTCCCAAGAGTAGTTTTTAAACTGCGATAAGTTTTGTATTAAGTATATTTGTATATTATTCTGTAGGCGAATCTGAGGGAGGCTCGCTGTGACAGAATCACATTCTTTTTTCACTTGACAATTTGAATAAGTTATAAGAATAAAGTGTTGTGATTACAGCGCGCCTCGATGGCAGGAGTCAATGGCCATTATTAGGTACAGGCAATCAGTGCCTTCGTTATACCTAAGCCAGTTCCTTTGCAGTCATTTTAAATAAACATATTTTAATATAATTTACTTTTTTATTCCCCTCCCTTCCTTGGTACAGTCGCCCTCAGAATTAGCTGAACACTAACAAAACAAACGATCTTTACATTTGTTTTTTGTAAGTTTAGATCTAACTGTGGTCGGTAACTTAGAATGTGTTTTACTAATTCCGATACCGAACTGTTATCATTGTCAAATTTCAAAAAAGAAAAGAAAAATTATGTAACCATTCAAAGTGATGCATGAAAGGTGGAAGGGAAAGATAGATGTATATAACGATGCCATGTCGAGCTGTTGTCTGCCTACCTCGAAGGGAAAGCAGCGGGAGTGTTGTGTAAATAAAATGAAAAGATATTTATATTTCATCGTAATATAATTATTTTAAAAAACATTAGGTACATTTTTACAATTATTATTATCATAGATGTGATAACAACAATCCAGAGTTACAGTGACAGACAATCGTTCGATGCACTCGCCTCAGTCTTACAACACAAAAGATCATTGGAGAACTTCAACTTAAATCTGTTAGGCAGTCTACCCTGTCTCAGTTTATATAAAAAGCCTTAATCTTACACCATTTATTTTTACAAAGATTGTTCACTAAAACATATTCGAACGGGGAAACCATTAAAACAAGAACTCCAATTCCACATCACGCAAAATATAAAAAATAAACATAACGATTATCTCCGAAACTCCGGATTATTCACACGATTGGACATCGCGTCTTAAAAACTAGTATAATACAAGGGAACATAGTCTTTTAGCCAGCGGCTTAACATGATGTACAATATCCTGGTGTTCAGATATAGGAGAGCGAAAATTCACAACATCTATTTCGATACAACCTGAGAACATTTCAAACTTGTATATTCAAATACGTCTTTCTAGGCTATGCATTTAATATTATTTTATTTCATTTTATATACACTATGTATACAGCTGGACCGTCCCAGACGAAGCTAGCGGCACTAATATAATTATTGCAGTTTATCAATAACGAATACATAATACTCTATGTTCTATATTGTTCAATAAAGCTACCTTATAAGGCCATGTATTGTGTGAATTTTCGCCTTCCGTATGTAAGACCTTATATGGCCCTTGAAATGCGGAAGTATCAATGGATTATATTATGTACAGTTCAACTAATTCATGGAAGATATGGTGTTGGAGCACGCGTACGCATCATATTTACATAGAAACGCTGAAGTAATAATGCAACTCCCACTTTATAAGTTAATTTTTACATCCAATCATATATTTGTGAACAGACAACTTGATAATATATATGTATACATATTTAGTATTTATTAACTAAGAACATCGTTGTTTTGGCGATGTGTGGAACTCAAAAATATACATACATGCTTAATTATCATATAAATGCCAACCAAATCAGGTCCAGCTTATTATTCCTACATAGCAAGTACGTTCGTTGGATTGAATCAAGAGTTGTGCCAATTCAATTCAACTTTTAAAAAAGTCAATTTTAGCCAATAACAGAAATGGGATGGAATTTCGTGTGGTTTGATGAGATTTCAATTTTTTAAGTAAAAAGTGAATTATGTCAAATTATTATTGAATCTTATATAAAGACAGGCATGAGCAGATTGGGCAGTAATCATTTTGCTTTTTGTTTATAGAAACCTCGGGTCATATCGATTACTATTTATTTCGTTTAATGATTTTATTATAATGTACGCTAGGTGCGCACAAACCCTTTTTGAGATCACTGGTGTTGAGGGCGGGGCGCGACGGCAGAAGCGCGCGAACCAATCAATCAATAAACTATATAAGGTCTCAAAGGGGTCGCTGGTTGATGAAAGCTGTATTTAACTGACACAATAACTCATTCAATCCAAACCCCGATAACACAAAGGACCTACATAACATATAAACAGTAGACGAAACACCTCAATTCCGTTAACACATAATCACAGTATTGCCAGACTATAACTTAGATTGTCCTAAATCACAAAGACTCTTCTTTTGCTTTCAGAAACTTAACACTAGTATTTTGTTTAGGCTTAGCGCACATTAGAGACAAGACAGTCTGCAGACAGATTATTGCTTTACAGAAACGTATAACAGTGCGCACGCTTCGAACAAAATGTCTATTGCGTACTGTCAAAGACTGTGTTGTCTCTAATGTGCGGTAGCCCTTATTGTGAAGAGTTAACCAAATGATATGAATATAGTACACAACTTTTTTAATTGACATTTCGGGTAGGAAAATCTGGCTAAGCTAGACTTGCTTTAGTTATATAGAGCGTTTTCTCTATCACACACTGAACTAACAGTTTAGTACTTTTAAAGAGCAGCTAAAACCGCATTATAAAATACTAGAATCGCCGCCTAATCCTGTGGGAATATCATGATAAATGCTAAAAGAATTTAAAAATCAGTTCAGTACTTTTTGAGCGTATTTTATCACAAAAATAAAAATCTTTCCTCTTTATATTAGTAGGTATAGATTAAAACTATAACTTTGGTTTCAACAACTCCATAAAGATACCAAGCTATAGATATAAAAAACCGCAACAAACCGATCTTATCCACTCTTCTGCCCGACATGCCAGCTCAAAAGTCAGGTACTATAAGTAAATATGACGTTTTACATCACATTACATATTTATAATTGATTCTACAAGTCTTTCATTACCTACGATGACCATGACTTCATCGATAACCATTCCTGATCTCAAACTAGCAAGGAATCAGAATATTCTTTATAAATTATCGGTTATACTAAGGCATGTTCAAATATTTGTCATTTTGTATTCCAAATATTTGTCTTTAAGGCTCACACGGTCTTACTTCATAGTGAAACAGGGTATAAAACTATTATGCTCTTCTACATTTATTGGCAACACTAAAGGATTCAATTATTTTCATTTTATATCGCGATTTGGCAAACCATTTTATTGTATTTTTATAAATAAGGGATTAGCATTAGCCTCATACCAAAATTTATAACACCTTTTGAATCTATAAAGAAATGAAGCTATTTGTTGTTGGTAAATCCATCCAAGTCCGTCCAAGAATTGATCTAAATATACGAAACTACTACAAACGGCGGCCATTTTGATTAGGGACTCATTTTGGCACTGCCACTATCACACACTGGCAATCTGATTACATAATCTTTAGTTCAATATGCAAGACATTGTAGTATTTTGATGTCTATCGATCTCTCTTCAAAATGAAAGTTTTTTTTATATATAGGACACGTCAAAATGACTTTACCTCGCCTGATGGTAAGCTAAAGGCAAAGTCTCAAGACTGGGGTCACCACTACATACACCGATAGTGCTGTGGCGGCCCTCAGCTTGACGGCCTCATCAAATGCTTTTTCACGGCCCGCTTAAAGGCCCCGGGACTATAGGATTGGAAACTAATGGCGATATAATGAATGATGATGGCCTTAGTGACGTAACGGTAGTGCATTTAACACGGGTTCGATTCCCGCTCTAGTTGATACGGCCCAGCGAAGCGAGGTTAGGCATATCCAGTTATTGTATTTGTTCTAATCCTGGAAAATCTCTAATGGAAATGCAACCTCAAAAGAATTTTCTCTCAAATTTTTAAATTATTAACTGCGATTTTTTTTATTGATAATAGGCTCGCTTTTGATCACAATCTCAACTGTTGGTAAGTGATGATGTGGTCGACGATGGAGCACGCTTGCCTAGAATTACTTCTGGAGATATCAAACTTCTGAATAATGTAATCAAATATCGTGATAGCCGCGTGAGTGAGCCCTTGCGATGACGATTGCCAGACAAACAAGGATCAACACAAATAAAACAAGTCATTGCACTAAAATTAATATAAACAGAACTGTTCTTATTTGTCAATAAGATATTACACTAGACTACGTTATTTACAAATATTTGCACAGGACGTCCGACGTTTCTATCCTGCGGGTAACAACCGCTATGCGATACTTTGGTTACAACTATTTATCATAAAAATTTTGGTACGCGTTTCGTTCAACGCAATAAATTAGATTGCTTTACAGGGTTCCGCACTTTCATACTAACAAATTCAATTTTATTCACCTAATTGATTATAAATTACTAGCTGTACCGGCCCACGGCTCAGTGTAGACAACAAAACAACGTATTTGCAACTGTACAAATATAAAATTATGACAAATTCTTAAAGCAATCCTTGGAAAATGTGAGCGGAAATTGATTTGAACACGAACATTTCTACATACTTTCATTTATATAGATAAATGTTCAAGTCTAGATACACGTGAATGTCCGAACAGACTACGCTGCTTTTCAACGTTCACTTTCTGTACTTAGGAGTATTCAAAGCGCTAAAGCGTAGCGCAGTAGAACAATTTCACTTAAGAACACAGTTTTCGCCTTAAAACTATCGGAAGTTGATAACGTGAAGCAAATTTTGAGACTAGGCACGTCGACGCGACCGGCACGGAACCCGCACTCGCCACACAAACACCACAGGCAATAATTTATTCTAATCACTCAGTCAATTGGTTAGTGTCTACGATAGCACCGATTTTTCCACCTGGAATAGTAATATCTATACTATTTGACTTGTCCGACGGGTTCTTGGGAGGGCTCGGTGGGCTTGAAGCCCTCGGACTTGTAGGGTTCGGTCTTGTAGTCCTGTGAGTCGCTGCGGGGGGGCTCCTTGTCGTCGTAGCCGTAGGGCTTGCCCTTGGCCTGCGCGGCTTGCTCCTGCTCGCGCTGCTGCCGCCGGCGTTGCTTGGACCACAGCTCGTGGCAGTCCTGCCACGTGGGCAGCGACGGCGCAGTCATCCTGGGGGGAAGGGGCTGTTAGGCTACTGCTACATATATAAGGGACTTTTTGGAAGCGTCCTGACCGATTGTAACTATCATTGATGTCAATGAAGATAGCAATTAAACCCACGGATTTGCGTAAGAATGAGTGCAACTTTTTGAAACAATCAGGAACTTTGGGCAATAACAATACAATTTTAGCAACTTCATAAGTTTCATAATAGTTAAACTTGAAAAATCTTCTGTATGAATTTGCAATCTCAATTACAAAATCAAAGGATCACACACTTTCAAAGGTGATAAAATGACACCAGTCAAGGGAAACTAAATTCTATGGCACATTGGCTATTTTAGTTGGTACGTCTATTCGTCATAATATTGAATGTAGCCGTCTTCTTGCGAATCGATTATTTTAAGTATGTAGCATGATTTGTTACGACACTGCGCGTAGAAATAAATGTAAAGTTATTATATGTTTGTATTCTGAGAAGAATGGAAAGAAAACTGAAAAATATTATAGCACAAAACAAGTGTACTAACAAACAAAAGGATGTTTTTTCTTTTAAAAAGAATTAGTAACAGCAATGAGTAGTATTCCCGTTAATTCCTCCAGCTAACCTAAATTGCTTGTGTTAGGATCGGCTTCACATCGGTAGTGTAATGGCCAGGACTCGACCTCGACCTCGATCGTCAGGCCACCTCCTTAACCACTAAGCTACCGACGCTTTTTACCCAGTTTCCAATTCATAAATAAATCGGTCAGGATTCTTCTCCAATAAGATCACAAAAGTCGCAAAATTACGAATAAAAACTACAATTTAAAAGAAAACAGATAAGTAAGTACAGTATACTTTCCTTGTTGCTAATATTATCCAATATTTTAGCGTACAGCTCTGTGAGGTTTAATTGATAATGCTAGATAGCTAAAATATACTTTTATTCATCCTAATTTGTTTCGACATTCAATAATATTAGGATAATAAGTAAAATTTAAGTATAAAATTGAAAATCATATAGGCTGGGCTGTTACTTGTCGGTAACGTCAATATCAAGCTGGCTGCAAAAGATCCATTTAATCCATCAACATTATTGAAATAAAACTAATTTTAACGGATTCCGTCGCGATATATTTTGTTGTTGACAAGCAATAGCAACTTCGAGAAATAGTGCAGGGAATCGCGATAAAATACGTTAAAATTAGTTTGTATGTAGCATTCGCGTGAAATTTTGCTGATATCAATCAGAATTTTTGTTTTTTGGGAATCATGCATGAGAAGTTAATTTGGAATATGTGAATATTTTTGCTCTGAATCAATCTATTTTAAATCTAGTAGTTTTTTAGTTGAAAGGATTACAGTCCGAGCAATAGTAAGTTAACGAATAGAATAGAAACTAATAGTTCCTTAAGCCCACCCACAACGCATTTCCAGTAAGCCGATGGGCTGTAGATCTATTTTTCTTCGTACGATATGGGCGCATTCGGTTAGCGGCTAGTGCGCTGCGTTCAGGTAAAAGCGTGTTTAATATAAAAACCGGATGTTGCAAGTGCGTTGTGGCTCTAAGGGTGCAGAGGCAGGTGGGGTGGGTGTGGTGAGATGAGATGTGATAAGGTGGATGAGGTGAGGTGGGCGGGGTGGGTGTGGTATGGTGAGGAATGGCGGGTATGTTTAGTGCGGTGGGGTGGGGCGGGTACTCACTGGTCGGGCACGACGTTCTTGAGCCAGGGCGAGCGCAGCGCGTCGTCGGCGGTGATGCGGCGCTCGGGGTCGAGCTCCAGCATGCGGTCGAGCAGCGTGAGCGCGTGCGCGGGCATGAAGGCGAAGGTCTCGCGCACGCAGCGCTTGTGGAAGCGCTTGGGCCGCAGCGTGTGCCACAGCGGCAGCCGCACCACGCCCGGCCACACGCCCGGCACCGGCGTGCCGCACACGCGCGAGATCATCTCCAGCTGCTGCAGCTCCACGTTGGCCTGCAACACACCCACATACATACATACTAGAGGTGAGTAGTTCCGGACCGTTATAGCTCCAGGAACTATGTCCTTTCCCGGAGTTCCGATCCGACCGCTCCGCCTAAACAGTTCCACCATGTTCATGTCCGGAACGAGTAAGCGAACTCGGAGCATGGAATGAATAGAGCGCGCGGCGCGCGGCGCTCGGAGCGTGGAGCGCGGAGTATACTCCAATGTGCATAGTGCAGGTTCGGCCGGAGCGGTTCGGGTTTGCGAACAGCAGCCGACTACTACCGAAGCGCACTAAGCGCAGCCGAACCGGACCGAATCGCATTTCGTGTTACGTAATTATCTACTTGCGCAGTGACTGCGGCGACGTTCGTATTTTAGCGTTTAGATGCATTTATTTATTAGTTGCGAATGCGTGCGTGTTCCGAATACTTTATTTACACAATACCTACTTTCCAATTATTTTTAACAAATTACACTGTCTTTGATAAGTAATAATAGTTTATTGAGTTCTATAGTGAATAAGTGAATAGATTTAAATAGTAATTTACTTTGCACATACCTAGGTAGTGCAGTTTTTATTTATGACAATTATTTCGAAAATAATAAGGCTTTGAGAACTTTCTAATTATTAACTTCATCTGAAAATGCCATCTCATAGAAAAATCAGCATACTTTGGGATCATTTTATTGAAAAAAAGGACTCAAAAAAAGGAAAATGCAAATACTGTTCTGAACTGATCTCATTTTAAATATTAACTATATACTTAAACACATGCTTGTCTGCTACCTCAGTAGTACCTATATAAAAAAAAATTGAACCTTTTCATATATATCTACACATGTTATATCAGCGTGGATTGCATGAACTAGGTATGTCCGGGAAACGTGTCCGCGGACATGGTTCCTGAACATGGTGCCGACTGTATAAGGAACCGTTCCATGTTCAATCCGCTCCCGGACATGTTTCGCACATGCCTAATACATACACACTGGTCCAGTCCACAGCTCACTGGTCAGATTCTGTGCTGTCAGCGGCGAGAAAAAAAGTCTCCCGCTTTGTCAGCACAAAAACTCTCTACCACCCTCCAACCTACCCCCAAGGTCCCCCTAACCTAGGTCGGCAGCACGAGTGTGACGCTACTTTTTTTCGTGCGGAAATCCTCATGGATACCCACCCCGCGGTCAGCGGGGCAGGTTATGTCGGACTCTTACCGACTAAAACCGTCGTCTATTCTTCTGACGCCAGGGTGTAAGGTGACCTATAGAGCATTTGATGCATAGAACACTGTGACGCTCCTGGTATTGCATTCGTCCATAGGCTACTGTGACCGCTTCTCATCCGGCCGTGTGATTGTCTACCACCTAAGTTGTATAAAAAACACCAGACAGCCTACCACAGGTTGTTTCAAGCTGGCCGCAAAAGATTCATTCAACTGATCAACATCATTGATGTAAAACTAATTTTAACGGATTCCATCGCGATATATATTGTTGATGACAAGCAATCGAAACTTCGAGAAATAGTGCAGGGGGGAATCGCGATAAAATACGATAAAATTAGTTTGTATGTAATATTCGCGTGAAATTTTGCTGATAAAGTTGTATAAAAAAACATCAGACGGGCAGTACCACAAGTTGTTGCGATCCTATCGTACCTGGAAGAGCGGGTGCTTGAGGAACAGCTCGCCGAGGATGCAGCCCATGGACCACACGTCGACGGCGGGCCCGTAGCGCTCCTCGCCCAGCAGCAGCTCGGGCGGGCGGTACCACAGCGTGATCACCTTGTTGGTGTAGGGCCGCTGCCGGTCCTCCGCCGACCACAGCCGCGCCAGACCAAAGTCGCCCAGCTTCACTTCCCCTCTGGAATATCACTCTCAACGTATTATATTTGTTGAAATCCAAGTTTTGTACCTTATTTACTAGTAATCCGTGATAGGTTTGTGTCCTTATTATGTTGGTAATTTAATAAAGCGTTTATGTAACCCGGCCAAAATGTCAAGGCATTAAATTGTCTAGATGGATTTATTCCCTGATATTTTGGGCATAGATAATATAATAGTTGTGAGACTTTTTCACACCACTTCAGAACTTCGGTATCACCAACAGGTTGTGAAGGTCAGATAGCAGTCGCTCCACAGAATATATCAAAGTTCAACCTCATGATAGTTTGAATAAAAACCCCAACCCCACTTGTGTTGGCAAAAAGGCTCTAAAAATGATGATACTGTCGTAGCAAGCAAGCTACATCATCCTCTAAGCTACAATATAAAAGAAAGAAATCAAACCCTCACTTGTTATTCATCAGAATGTTACTGCACTTGATATCCCGGTGCAGGAAGTTCTTCCTGTGGCAGTAGGCCAGGCCGTCCAGCAGCTGCCGCATGATTGAAGCGTTGTGTGACTCAGTGAAGTCCACCATCTTGGACTCTAGCAGGCCCATCAGATCGTGGTCCATGTATTCGAAGACTAGATAAAATGAACCTTTGTCCTGAAATGACACCCGCACCCACAACACGTAAATTTAAACTATCGTGGTAAACTTAGTATTAAGTAGTTTTTGACGTCAAAAAGATGTAATTACGTTACACTATTTTGAAAAATAAAGAAATTGAAATTGAAATTATCAACATAATGGTTTGTTTCCTGTAGATACACAAAAAAACTATGCTTTCAATGCTTCATGGAAACTCAAGTTAACTCTCCGATATATTTTTGGTATGATACATAGGCACGTCGTTATGAACTGGTTCACCGGCCACAGAAGGAGGAAAAAGGGCGGACCACATAGAAGATGGGTGGACGAAATAAAAACTGTGGCGGGTGGAAGATGGACGACGATAGCAAAAGAAAGAGACAGATGGAGTCAGTTGGAGGAGGCCTTTATCAATAACCGACACACGGGCGGCGAAATGCCTGAATAAAGGCTTTATTTATTTTATTTATTTTACATAGGCACATACAGATTTTATATTTATTTTAACCACTTTTACATTCTCAACATCAAGTGATAGAATTTTATATAACTAGTATTAGATGATTGAATCTTTTTTATTAGAATTTCATACTGAAACCCTTATTAATATAAGTTCCGGTAAGCGGGCGGAAGTTTCTCATCAACCAATATTTTATTGTAGTTGTTGTTGGGTAATTTTTTTTAAACTTCTTTTTTCAAAAAGGATACCAATATTAGTTTATGTAACTAATATTGGTATCTATACTTGGACACTAGTGATATTACATATTGCATTAAATTAATCTTAAATTCTCTCAACATACCTTTCTAAAATCCATAGCGTCTTGTTTATCAGTGACGATTTCTCTTAAATTAACGATATTCTTGTGATTCAGTTGTCTCAATATTTTGATCTCGCGCACGGCGGTGATGGGGAACCCTTCCTTCTCGTTCTCAAGCCGGACTTTCTTGAGAGCGACTAGTTGTCCCGTGTTCTTGTCCCGGGCCTTGTACACTTGGCCATAGGTTCCTTCACCGATTTGAGTTATGACCTGAATAAAACAATCATATAAATAAAATAAAATCAGGTGTTTTTTTTTCCAAATCAACTTTATTTTTAATTAATAGTACCATGTAATAATCTACTATCTATGGCGTTAAAGAATGCAGTCCCTCTTTTGACACTATAGGAAGTATCAAAGAGGGGGGGCTTGATGTCGAAGTGAAGATATGCATGCCAATGGTCTCACCGCCATGAATGCCCAAGATCGTACGAAGTGGGGAAGGAAAACCAGGAAATTGGACCCTGGGCTACGAGATGTAGACCTCGGACACAATCAGAACACAATGCTGAGATGATAATGTTTTTTTTTATACTACTAGGTAGCAGACAAGCACACGGCCCACCTGATGGGAAGCGGTCACCGTGGCCTATGAACGTGTACAACACTAAGAGTAACACGCACACAAGGGTAGTACTATAGTATTTAGAATATGTTTGTATTTAAAAGTAAAAGAAGAAAAAATGTACCTGGAAGCCGTCGACACACTTCTCGCCCCAGTCTTTGGCATGATACGTAGGAGTGGCCACAGGAACAACCTTTGACCCTCGTCTCTTGAGAATACGCGGCCTCTTCAGCTTCGATCCCGACTGCAATGTTATAACAAGCTATAAAGTTTATAAAACTGTAACCAGACTACAGATGTAACATTCCATAATTTTGAATCTAACATCGGTTATGTTGATGATGTTCATATTTAGTGGTGGCACCAAATTTCTCTATTCGCTATTCGCCGTTATTCACGTGTATAAATGTAAGTAGGAGGGCTTATACGTGTATGTTTGCTTTATTCGCACGAATATTGGCCTTAGTCACCCTTATATGACGAATTGTGGAGAGTTCAGTCATCTATAAGAATAGCGAAGTGTGTTTCCACCATATAATGTAGCCACCCCGATAGCGAATAGATTGATACCTTATTACAATCATTTCAGTATTTTAGGAGCTCCAGTGGAACATACGGAAATACGGAAATTTGACATAATATACAGACAAACTCATAACCAAACATTGGACGCGCGTAGTCTGGTAAAATTACTGAATTTAATTATCCACCCTTAGGCTCAATTCCAAGGTATAAATCTGCGAAGTTTGTTGTTGTTATATTATTACGTAATCACCGTACCATAATAGTAATAAGGGGAACGTACGTTGTCTCTGTTGGCGGCGCGGCTGGCGAACACGTGCGAGTAGTGGTCTCGGCGGGCTGAGGGCGGAGGCGTCGAGCCGTCCAGCTCGTCGCCCGACAGCTCCTCCGAGCCCGGGATCACTGCCATACAAACTTCATTACATTCGAGGCAACAGTTGAGAAGAAGCAAGGAATGTGTTAAATAACTACATATTGACGATATGAGTACTATAGATCGACACTATATAAAGTTGACTTGGGAGTCTTTACTTGAAATAAATTGAAAGAAAGAAGGAATGAAAGAAGGACAGAAGGAAAGAAGGAAAGAAGGGAAGAAAGGAAGGAAGGAAGGAAGGAAGGAAGGAAGGAAGGAAGGAAGGAAGGAAGGAAGGAAAGAAAGGAAGGAAGGAAGGAAAGGTAGGAAAGGAAGGAAGGAGGAAAGACAAAAAGTACCATAACATACATGTACATAAGGTGAGAGATTAGCTAGAAAAAAAAATCTCTTTTATGACTCGCTACAGTTTTGACAAGTTACATTGCAAGCCCCGAGTGACTTTTATAACTACATTTTTGACTTGCAAAATTGGTTAAACTATGAACTTCAGCTTAGCAGTTGGTAGTGCATTATAAAAACTTACCCGGCGGCATAGGCAGGTTCATAATACCGGTACGTTTAGGTTTCTCTGGCTTCTTGACCGGACTCGTCGGCGGCGTCGTCAGCGGACTGTCGTTCGCTAACGTCTTTATATCATCCACCTGACAAACAAATACAAATACTTGTTATCGTGTGAACTAACCTTATATACCCTAAACGGTATCTTATTTCCTGCAGTGACACCGGCAACCGGACGAACTATCCACCCGCGGTGCTTGCGGGCCACTTCGTCCATAAAAAACGGTAGCTAGAATAGTCTTTCTCAAATATAGAATGAAAAGCCGACTCTAAATAACATAACATAAACTCACGCCTATATCCCCGAAGGGGTACGCAGAGGTGCTAGCACCCACATTTCGCCAGTTTATGTTTAGGTCCCAATGTAACAGGTGGCGAGCCTATTGCCATTAACCGGGCACTTATGAACCTGCGATAAATACACACATAACTTCGAAAAGCATCGAAAAGTCATTGGTGTGTGCCATGGTGAACCTGGGATTGAACCCGAGACCTCGTCTCAGCAGTCCATTACCCAGACCACTAGGCTACCGCGGTTAGTCTAAATTAGCTGGGAAAAGGTTCAAATGATAATTTTCACAGCATTTCTTGAAAGTGCTTGAAGGATGTGGGTTATACCTGGGTGTTAGGCGGCATGGGTAGTTTGGTGAGACTCTTGTGCTTGGGCAGGGCGGGCGTCGCCTGGCTGTTCTGTAGGTACACGCTGTCCACCACCGAGGTCTTCGGCAGGGGGGGGTTGCTCACTGTACAGCTGGTCGTGGTCACCGGGGGAGGGGTGGTGGACGCGGGCTTCTGGAATAAAGACGAAACAGAAAATATTACTTTACGTATGTGTGTTTTGTGTCACATAAAATATATTTATTCTTTATCTTTCTATGTATGACAACAATCAAAATCGGTTCATCCATTCGGGAGCTACTATACGAAATCACACAAAGACACGTCAAAGTCGTAACACGTTTTTTATCGTGTGGAAATCCAGATGGATACCACCCTTGTCGGCCTTCGGGGGTGGTCAAGATCGAACCGACTAAAACCGTACGCTGTCTCGGGTCTGAATTACCGGAGTGTAAGGTTCAGCGTCTCCAGTGGCGAGTGGGAGGCGCTGCTCACCTCCGTTGCCCGGGTGCACCGCGTGGAGGTTCCGGCCCGCACCCAAAGTCGTAACACCTCACCGTTTTTGGATCGGGGGTTAAAAAGAGGCATAGCAAGAATAAATGTATGTTTCAATCGTATATTAGTACTAAAGCCAATGGATCGATTACATGAACTAAAAGGAGTGACTATACCTCAGGCTCTTTATCGTCTGGCGGTAGCGGGGGTTGCGGAGGTTGCGGCGGCTGCGGGGGCGGAGGCACCTGCGTAGGCGCGGCGGGTGAGCGTGGGGGCGGCGGGGAGCCGTTCTCCTGCATCTCGAAGGCGCAGAACTCTGGCGGAGGCAGCATGGGCGGCGCGTTGGAGTCATCACTGTGAGGCATGGGGATGTCCATGGTCGACACCTCCTGACTCTCTTTAGTACTCTCGCCGTTTTCTTTTGATACCTACAAGTGTAATTGTTTGTCATGTATGACTTCATTGAAATACTTCTTCTTCTTCAACCTTCACAGTCGCATCCAAAGCTTTCACCTCGGAGTCTGGGGTCCGCTTTACCAGTCTTATCTGCGGATTTGGCTGGACTTCGATATTTTCCGTGAAGTGACTGCCATCTGACCTTCACAACCCAATGGTGACATTAGGCGATATCGAAGCATTGCAGCTAGACTGTTGTTGTTGGACTTTTTAGGGCTCTTTTTTGGCTAGTTTACTTCATTGAAATACAAAGTTAATTAATCGTATGGTTTTCCACTTGGAATTTCGACACTTTTTGCAAAGGCGTTGCTAAGTATAGATGGTAAATAGTTTCTGTAAATATTGATATAGGCCTGATTTGATGATGTACATGACACGAATAGATAATTTTCCTTGTTGAATCATCATTTATATACCAAATACTACATATAAATAATACACTGTGATGTCTTGTTTATTCACTCATAATAAGGAAAAAAAAAAATTATTCGCATTCTAGAACCTATATACAACCCATCACACAATGTCGTATTGATTATTTGATTAAATTTTCCACCTCTTAAAACCTGACCTAACCTCTATTAAACCTATAAATAAAATACAACTGTAAATACCTAATAGCAATAATAAAACTTATTTCTTAGTGTATCTCAGGGGCTATAAAAACTGTAATTGTAACCTCACTAATTTAACGTTTGAATTGAATCAAAGAAACAACAGCTTAACAGTCAATTATCTTATTATTATCGGTAATTTATAAATATATTTTTAACACTTATTCCAACAACAATTATTTCTAAACAAGGCTATAATCATACCTGTATACAACTATCTGATGTGGTGTTAGACAGTTCGTCTATAGTGAGTATCTCGGGGTTGTTGATAGACGTCGTGTTCGACAACGCGCCCAGCGATTCTTCCTCCTTTTGATTGAGGATCTCCTGTAGTTTCTGTAATAAAAATTATAATAGTTTTCATCTCTAATTTAATTTAATCAAATTTCTACGTCTATAAAATCAATACACCGGTAGTGCTACAGTGGCGGCCTTCAGCTTGACGGCCTCATCATTTGCAAGTCTTTATGGTGCGGCAAATAAAAGAGGCACCGAACCGCTGGGTTCTTGATGAAATTGATTGCACTGTGTGAGGGTGATACCTCAGCCTGGCACGTGTACTTCTGTATAGGAAAGGAGATAGATTACATAATTGTACAATATTGTTTACCTTAGCTCTTTTGTGTTTGTCCTTGACTAGTTCAGCGAACAGGCTAGTATCACTGATTTTCTCTTTGAAGTCGATCCTGCGTTGTAAGATGGACGGCGGGCTAGGCGACTCGTGCTTGACCCTGTACACAGTGATTAATTTGCGTCTAAATTGGATAAGATAGAGATGAAAATGATGGCAATATGCTGAGGAAAAAGAGGAAGAAGTTAGTTAAGGGTATTTTTGGATTCCCATTATATCTTTGGGGCTCAGCTAACCTCATTTGCAGGCTGGTTCATCTCCTGATTGACGAACGAGACTCCGATCATTTCGAGGTTGGGAAGGTTAGACGACAGCTGCTCCCATGAAAATCAAGATAAGGCAAACCAAAAGAAAGAGTAGAAGACTTTTATTACGTTTTCCAAAGTGCAAGTTTTGTAACCGAGACGCTATAATAATACTGAAAGTTAATTTTGGCATAAATTTAGACATCGCAGTCTGTCCGGTACCTGTAGGGGCATTACCTGTGTCTCTCGCGGGTGGGCTCGGGTACTTTATTGCGATGTCGGGGCGGGGACGCCGTGGATCCGCGGCGGCGAGGCCGTGACGCGCTGCGCCGGCGCTTCAGCGAGCTACGACTGTGAGACCTGCTAGAGACACCTCATATTACAGATATGTATATCCCAAAACATCTTGAAAGCCGGTGTAGTGGGAGAAACTTGGCGCGTATGCACTGCACCTAGTACTACGAGACACTATCATACTCGCTAACGTGGTGATATCGAAGTAGTGTAGTTAGACCAGCTGTCGAACTTTTTGGGGCTCCAACTGCCCGTAACTGCTACAAATGTTCATAAGGCAATCGAGACCGATGGCTGAGTGTGTTTGTTTCAAATAGTAAGGGAATCGAACGAGAGAATAAAGACAGTCAATATTTATTACAATCCTATATCGTGGCTCGGTGTTTGACGAGTCACGTTCGTTTTCACTATTATTGACCGAATCGTATTCAAAATCCATCCATAATTGGCACCGCTATCGCTTAACATACATTACAAAAAAAATGGCGTACGAATTGAGAACCTCCTCTTTTTTTGAAATCGGTTATAAATGGTGACTTACCGGTGGCTGACTTTAATTTCCTTATGCCTGGCGCGCGTCCGCGAGCGAGATCGCGTTCGACGGCGGTGATGCGGCGAACGGCATCTGCGCCGACGTTCGCCGTACTCCCGAATACGCGACTCGTGGACTGGCGAGTCTGCAACAACACTCATACATCATTCACCGAGCCTCTCCTCAACTTAGTAGAAGCCAGCTTAAGTCTAACTACCAAAGGGCCGGTCTTAGATAGTTTCCTTGTAGTGGCTGCCATGACCTCCGCTGTCACAAATGTTTGTATGGTGTATGGTAACCGGGATCGACAAAGCTCTATGGTATGATAAACGATCATATGGCCTCTTGGTCAGCGGTCATCTTACCCTAGCAATGAATAGCAGAATGTAAGCCGACCAGAAAATTAGAAAAAAATTGATTTGGTTGAAAGAAAATTTATTCTTAAATTTTTATTAATATTTTCATTAACTACGTTAATTTTGATTATAGAACCAAAGTTGTAAAGAATTTAATTTGCAACTAAACTACTTACTTTAACAAATTTTCTGTGCTATGCATGATTTGCACGATCACTTTTTATATGTATGTTTGTCCGCGTTTATCTCAAGTTTTGTTGAACTGATGTTGATGATGATTTTATTTATAACATTTTGGAGTAGATTTTAGTATACTTATACGACTTAAAAAGTACTATTTAACTAACTATTTTTGTATTAATTTTTATTGATTTTTTTTTAGTTGTTTAAAATGGTGGCCGCGGGACTATGGTTGTAACTAACTTTTGCACGCTAAGTCTAAAACTGTAACATTTCAATAAACTACTTACACTTTCTGCTTAAGTAACTTTTATCTGCAACTATATATGTACTAAATATGTAGTATTATCGGAGTCAATTGTCAGTTGACCCCGTGATTCTATGTCAACAATGGATATAATAGTTGTTTCGTAGGTGAATATCATACATGTTTATGTATGGGGAATTTCCCAGTATAATCAGCGTCAAAAGTAAATTATCACATCTAAACACCATTTTTTTAAACTTTAGTTTTTATTCCAATTAGGCAATCTCTGGAAGTGCTACACCGATTTTGACAGGACTTTTTTAATACGTAACTTGGCTACTTTTATTTTAAAAATATGCTTTGGGTTCATTGCAAAAAAAAATAGGTCCCCGCGGACAAATCTACCTAATTGTTTTTTATGTTTAGTCCGCCGGATGGACTGCACCCCGCCTGATGGTAAGCTGAGGTGAAGTCCAAAAATCATTTGTGAAATGAAGTTCAAAAGGCATCTTTCGTTCATTTTCAGGAGATGCCCCTAGAATGGACCAAAGTTTTTTCACGCCCCGCTTATAATAATAATAATAATAAGCCCTTTATTTCCGAACTATCTACAGGTTTAACATTTTTTTTTTTTTTTTTTAGTTTTTCTTATAATATATCTCGCAGTTCGACGTGCCTCCTGGCATAGGCCTCCTCCAGCTCTCTCCACTGTCTTCGATCTTCTGCAACTCTGGTCCAGTATGGTCCTAGGGTTAGGCGGATATCGTCACTCCATCTTGTTTTCGGACGCCCCTTTTTTCTGGTGTGTCCTCTTGGGTACCATAGGGATACTTGTTTGCTCCATTTATTTATTTTGCAACGTAGCATATGTCCTGTCCAACTCCATTTTAGATGGTCTATGCGAGTTATTATATCAGCTATTTGTGTCTTCCTTCTTATTTCTAGATTTCGGATTCTATCACTAAGCCTGATTCCCAACATACTTCTTTCCATTGCTCTTTCTGTTTTAGCAAGTTTTTCTCTGTGTTTGTCTGTTAATGTCCATGTCTCGCAGCCATATGTCATGCAGGGGAGAATACAAGTGTTGAAAGTCTTTCTCTTGATATGCATGCCTAGATCTTTATTTTTTAATATTTCTTTTAATGACCAGTATTTCTTCCACCCACAGGCTATTCGTTTGTTTATTTCCTTGGACATAGAATCTTCAGGAGATATGATTTGACCAAGGTATACATATTCGTTCACAAATTCGATCTTGGTTCCGTAAACTTCTATGTTGCTTTCTATATAGTTGGTCATTAGTTTTGTTTTGTCTGTATTAATTTCTAGACCTACTTCTCTGCTTTTCTCTGCTAGGTCTTTTACCATATGCTCTATTTTGTTGGGGTCTTCTTCTAGCAGGACAATGTCATCTGCAAATCTCAAATGGTTGAGGCGGCTTCCATTGATTATAATGCCGTAGGTATCCCAATCCAATCTTCTGAATATGTGTTCTAGCACTGCATTAAATAGCTTAGGAGATAAAGGGTCTCCTTGTCTCACGCCTCTGTTTATTGGACGCCCCGCTTATAGAAGTTAAGTACAAAAACAGGGCATGGAACTAAACTCACCTGATACCATGATAGGCGACTGTTGTACGCGCTGTTGTTGCTCGAGCCAGTACTCCCGCTCGCGTCTGCTGCGCTCGTAGTCCTGCTCCGTGTCCGAGTCTATTGTCACCGTATCGTGGTACGGGGGAGCTATCGGCGTGTGTGGTGTTGTTGATTTCTGTCGCCGTCTGCAAGGTGTTAAGAGAACTTAGTAAATAATATAGGTAAGTTGGGCTGCAGACTGTACACCTCCACCACTGAGAACCTCCACGCGGTATGTACACCCGGGCAACGGATACGGCAGTGAAGACTTAGAACGCTAAAGGGGTGAAATAGTCTACTCAAGTAAGGGTAATGAGGTTGTGGACCGGAACCTTTACGCGGTGCACCTGGGCAATACAGACGGCAGCGCCTCTCACTCGTAGGGGAGACGCTGTCACCTGCGGCAAATGCCGACGGAGACGGGAGTGGCCCTCTAGTGGGCTGCTCGGAGGTTCTATACTTGTCCCTCTGACTAGCAGAATGCAAAGTACGGAACATGCGGAAGGCGAGCTAATTCTCCGAGCGCTTGCTGACAGAACTGGTGCCTGTCACCCTATATCTTACCGTAGGCGCGGCGGCATGATGCTCGCCCCACTACGGGTTCTTGCCTGCAATGGCTTGTTTATCAAAG
Source organism: Lithosia quadra (assembly GCA_963576445.1). Classification (NCBI taxonomy): domain Eukaryota; kingdom Metazoa; phylum Arthropoda; class Insecta; order Lepidoptera; family Erebidae; genus Lithosia; species Lithosia quadra. The sequence continues at coordinate 2,174,596 of OY754883.1, forward strand.
ATGGTTTATAGGCTACGTATCATCACGTTACTACCCAGGAAACCGGAGGATATAATAATGTCAACAAATCTGACAAATATTCATACGTTACAGGCATGTTTGGCCTATATACTGGTGTCGGTAAGTAGGTTTACTACGAGCGAAGCCACAGGGGGACAGCTAGTAATATAATACCGTTCATTCTAAACGAGGGTAATTTAATTTTCAAATATGCTGTCCCATAATCAAGGAAAGTTCATTGACCATCTTGAATTATTAAACGCTGCAAATGTCACTTGGATAACATGAAGATTATTCAAGAAACGTGTGCGCAGCCGCAGCTCATGAATTGTAAAACGCAGTCTGTATGCAAAAATTTCAGAACTGCAAACATGGAAATACTACCTATTTAGTGCTCATCATTTTGAAATGATAAGATTTCACTTCATCTTCAAAAGCAAAAAATAGTAACTACTAAAATTTTAGTTGCGAAGTAAGTTGAATTAATCTGTGTCGCTTTCACGCCTAAACTATTGAACCGAGTTTGATGAAATTTGGTACAGAGACGGACTAGACAAGGAGCTTGGGAAAGGAGAGGAAAGGGGTGCCAATACCGGATTTGAGTTCGTCATTGCCATTATTATAGGTGCTCCATAAAAAAAATACGTAATAGAGCGTTTTTTAAATTTCGATTTCGAGATGAAATAAGGGGATTATAGTTCGTACAGACTTCCACGCACGACGAACCGCGGGCAACAGCTAGCATTATAAATACGTAAGTAACTCTAAATCGTTGAAACGATTCTGATGAAATTTGATAAGTACAGAGACATACTAGAACTTGAGAAACACATAGGCTATGTTTGACCGCGATAATCAAAATTTACGCGGGCAGAGCCACGGGCAACAGCTAGTAAATAGTATAAAATCACATCCCGGCGTGACGTGTCAAACCAAATACTCTTCTAGCAGGAAATAAACGCTATCCAGATAAGACGAGCTAATGAATTCTCTACCGACTTGTTATCAATATCAGCTCTACCAGTTTGTATACAATTAAAAAAAATACCTTATCACTTTCTTATCAAACTTGTTTTCAAACATAAACGCTAGAAATAGCACAGAAATAAGATATATCGATGCAGTTATGAATTAAATCTTAAGCTGCAGTGATGAAAGGTTTATACAGGGTGAATTTTCAACTGGGTGTATTTTCAACTGGGTGTATTTTCAACTGGGTGTAGATAGCCAATCCGAAAGAATAACGAAAAATGCTCAAAGGAGTCTCAGGCCCGATTTAATGAAAACTAAAACTGTATGATTGGATTTCTTAATATTTCTTCAAAAAAAACCGACTTCAACGGACCAAACTGACATGGACCACACGGGAAGCGCCAGCTATCATAAAAAAAGAATCATCAAAATCGGTTCACGTAGTCGAAAGTTCTGAGATAACAAACATAAAAAAATGCAGTCGAATTGAGAACCTTCTTTTTTAAAGTCGGTTAGGTCTCATTCGCACGAGCGCTTCATTACCTCCCGTTAAAAAAGCGTTCAAATAGAACAAAAATGCATTTCTCCCGTGCGAATGAGACCTTAACGCTCAAAATGTAACACTGCGCGATAAAAAAGCGTCGCGTTTTAAAAGCGCGGTGGTATGCACATTTGGAAATGCATTTATTATTTATTTGAATGTTTTAAATTTTTAAACGGGCGGTAAAAAAACGCTCGTGCGAATGAGGCCTTAAAAATCCATACTCCTACGCAGGAATTTCCTCTTTTGAGGTTGGAAAAAATACCCACCTGTATTATTACACCATGCGATAGTAACAACGGTAAACTTGAGGAAAAGATCTTTCAAAATATGCAACAATCTTAATATAATGGAAACCACATGTTGCCATTTTTGTACTCTAATCTTAGAAACAGGCAATGTGTAGAATAGGTAGTAGTTTGAAAGATAGAATAGTTTTCAAGTTTTACTTTACTAACTAATAAGTTTTTCTTTAAGTGACTTGAAAAGGAGTTTTACTGCATGGATTCGAACCGATTTTGATACAGTTTTACAGAAAAGTATATTTTAACCAAGTTAAAAGGTGTTAAAATTATCAACTAGATGCATCCTGCCAATTGTCGGTTTATTTAAAACATTGCACCTGTATATTAACTGTACCTACTTTGTATATATTATTGTTTTTTTTTTGGATGTTTATTTTTTGATCTAGTTTATAAGTTGATTTTGTATACAAGTAAAAACAAATTACTTCTTTCTAAATTAAGTTTGTCAACTCACTTAGTTTTTAAGCTTGCATTAAAAATGAATAATGTTTTGGATATCCATGACTGAATCAGTTCGGTTTACCCAATAAAGTACCTATGAAATCAAACCTGTTGCTAGGTAATGAGTCAGCTAATCATTATAAGTTCTTATTTCATAGCAACCAAACCCTCGATTCTCTTAGAACAAGCACTGACAGTTCAAAAAATACCATTTGATTTTGGACTTTACTGTTATCAGGTTAAACTTTAAAATTAAATGATATTTTGTAGATTGAATGAAAAAGTTTAATAAGTTCTTTTCATTTGATTTTAGACTAACTTTATAACGGTAAAGTCTACAATAAAATAGCATTTTTAGAGTGTCAGTGGCATGACAGTGGTACACCTTTAGCAGAATCTATCCAAGTTTCGAACCTCTTGCGTTTTATAAGACAGTCAAAAAAACCATTTTTTTTTCCAACTTGTTTTTTGGGGAGGTTTTTATTATCACAGCTAGAAATTAGTTCACAAAAACTTAACACAGTAGGTAAAGTCTCATATAAAATATTTACTACTGTAATGATTTTATTCAATCAAGAGATAAAATGTAAATTTAGATGTATGGAACAACCTAGAACATTCCAGTAACAATATATGAAGGAAACATGTAGTTATTGTTCAGAAAATGAACTTGGTTCTAGCTTAAATTAAGAATGGACTTCACCAATGACAGTAACGGTGATCAAATTTAACTAAGCTATCAGATTTTACTCCAATGAACTTTATTGAGTTATGTTCAGTTAGGTTAAACTCAAAAGATTGTCACAAATGAAATCTTAAAATAGGAGAGATAGAAACCACACCTTAACTAAATAGTAATTTGATAAAATACTGTAAGTAATTGATAAACAATAATTTGACCAAAAAGAAATTTTAATATCAAATTAACTTTCCAAAAATAGGGAAAATCAATAGAAGTTTCATTGATTTTGTTTAAGATCTCATTGAGAGCTCAAACAATAGCACAAGCAATGTCACAATAGGCAATTAAATCAGTATTTCTTGCAGAGTTGATCAAAATGACTTGTCATCAAATTAACCCAATCATCTCTGCAGCAGACACAACATACATTGCTATGTTTAAAACAATCAAATGATGTCTTGAATGGGCAATTCACTCCATATAAAGTAATCAGTTATCAACAAATCTGTTAATAGTCAAAAGCTAATTGCAGATAAAACTAAAAAAAATAGAATTGTTCTTAGATAACAAAAAATTTAACTTACCTAACAAGTGGAGATCTCTCTCGGTGTGGGGAGTAAGGCATTGGATTGTGATGCATTGATGGCTCGCGAAGTACGGCACGGTGTCGCGGCGACTCGTGGCGCATCAACGGCGGCGTGCTTGGAGACACCGGTGAGCATGACCCATTACGTAGTGGAGACGATGCCTTCTCCCACTCGCTCACAGGCACCTGATGGTAGCGCTGCGGAGTCGGTGCCCTAGGTGGTGGCTCCTCAGGCATATTGTCATCTGGAGAGACACTCTCTAAACTTGCCGACCGTGACCTATTTTTGGACTTCTTCTTTTTCTTCCTCTTTTCCTTCTTACGTTTGTCTTTTTTATTCTTCTTATACCTGCCATGTTCATCGTACTCTGGCTCTGCCTCAATGTATCCTTCTAGTCTTCTCTTTCTCGACACAGAAGAGTCTCTCATGGAATACTCATCGATGGTCCGACGACTCGTAGTTGTGACTGATATTGTCTTGTTATCTACAAATGTACGTATGGAATGGGACTTTCTCGTTCTATCAAGGTCATCAGCGATGTGCCTGCTGATGGAGCTAGTTTCACTATCAATCTCACCAGCCTCGGGTGCTGATAGTGCCTCTGAACTGACATCTGAGTACTCCACCAGTGGCTTGACAGAATTGACAGTAGCATAAGATTGTTCATGGGAACTACCTGAATATGATTTGTGCTTCTTGTGGCCATGCTTCTTATGTTTCTCCTTGTGATGCTTGCTATACCTCTTATCGTAGCCTCGTTCCATATTCAACTGGGGCGGTGCCCCCGCCCTGTGTCGGCACTTCACATCACTTCAACTGAAATATAAATCCAATTACATTTTTATAATTTTATTGTATCTCTAAATAATACAAAAATAAAAGATGATAAGGACCTGAACAAAGTTCACATTTCCATACTTCACAAGTTTACTTACAACTAATAAAATTAATAATTTGGTTAGTACATACCTACAGAACTTCACAAAAGTTTGTTTAAGTAAAGTAATGAAATGATAAGTTGTCAAGCAATTTTATTTTGGTCGATTGTACCCGCTTAAAAAAATTCTGAGGACATAATGCAAAATGTGCAGGTACATAAATAAAAAGAATTGTTATTTCATTCCAGATAAGCACAGAAATTAATAATCAGACTGTCGGAAAACTATCAACTAAGTTGCAAATTCTAAAAATAAAGCAGTCGTAAGCATTCGCAAATTCGAGAATTCCAAAATAAAGTAAACAAATGACTGCATAACAAGAGCACATGCAATATAAATATAGAGTAAATGACTTACCTAAGCAATAAACGGACGTGCGTCCGTCACACGCACGATTTGTACTTTTGCAATAAAATACGAATTGTATAAGCTAAGTAAGGTATTAATTTTTTGTATTTTCTATACTTTCAGCAGGCTTTCTGCCAGTAATATATAGTAATCTTAGTTCTTTACTGTCTTTGTAATCTTATTTCGCTAATCATTATCATGAAGAGCGCATAATTCATGTAATTACATCGGATTTATATTTGGACTAAGAACGTCGATTTTAGTCAGCCATTTGCTTTTTTCATTCATTTTCTTTCATCATCGTTTAGTGATGTGCGTATCTTCAAAACGTGAATGGAGTTGTCATGTGAATAAAATGAAATTCACTAAATTATAATCGATTAAACCGTTTTAAATCGTTCAATAGAACTGCTTCAGAAGAATATTTTTAAGGTGTTTTAAAGTTCAGGATAGCTTGTATGTAGTTGTTAAATCTATTTTTGCCTTAAAAGTTAACTAATAATAATATAAAGCGTAATCTATATTAATATAACTACAAATACAAAACGTGATCCGAACAATAAAATTACTTATAACTCTGAACTTTAGAAATCAGAATAAAGTAGCACTATGTTGTATTCAATCATTTTTGTAGACAAATTTTCATAAGTGTTTTGTTCATTATCTTACGAGCTGTCGTCTATCTATACCTATCTTTCTTGGCTCGACTTTCAGTGTACCTACGAATCGGTTACACTTTGATATTTTTCGTGAAGCGTTTTGCCATCTGAGCACAAAAACCCACTGGTGATAGCCAAATTCTATTCAGTCATGTTGTCGGACTTTTCATATTATCTTCAATTACCCGTAATGAATGCCGCAGATATTTATAAAGTAACCGAAACCGACGACAGCTTTACGGAACGTTCTCAATGTAGTAAGATAGTCGCTTATAGTATAAATTTTGCATATTTAATTGCATTGGCACAACAATTAGGTGCAGAGGTAGGATTAAGAAAAGATAAATGGAATGCAGGAAAGAGAGGGGACTGGGGAGATGAAATCTGGCAGGAATGTATGAAGGAGAATGATATATTGCACCGGCCCAAATAATGTGTCATGGGCAGGTATACTCTGTCTATTGAAAGCTGAACCACGACATTTATTGATTTGCAACACCAGTAGACTATAAATGTCACCTTCTGTCATTTCTCTGTGAACGCGCGTAGAACATTATGAGTTTGATACTTTGTTGTATTCACGTCAAATATTAACGAGATTCAGATGCGATATCGAAAAATATTTACTTTTGTATTAGATATCTGTACTTTTCGACAATATTTATTTAAACAATGTAATTAATTATAAGTGTGACTGATGATGGATCAAGCAGAAATCTAATTTTGATCATAATTAATAATATTTTTTTTCTAATAAATGAATTTCGTCTGATTCCTATAAGCCCGCTTGAAGATAGTTTTTAGTCTGGAATAACACAGGCCAAATGTCTTGCACATGTTCATAGGCCACATTTTGTCCCTAAAATATATACCCAAGGGTAGCGGGAACGGGATCAGAATTTCACGCGGGCAACAGCTAGTCTATATCTCCACTACATCAGCGGTTTTACTCGGTTCGATTCCGACATAACCGCCCCCGATGGCCAACGGACCGTATTCGTTGGGGATTTTCACACGAATAAACCTGCTACCTTTTCTCTCTCTTCCCGAGGCGAAGTCGTGGGCAATAGATAGTATTTAATAAAGAAATCAACATGTAAATAATAATGACACCGAATAAAGCGCGATGAAATTCTTTAAAAATACCAGTTAAACTTTAATAGGTACATATAGCTTGTCTATAAAGTCGTGAAATTAAATGAGGTCGCTGCTGAACTTCATGTAGCAACCCTATATAGTGCGACTAAAATGATCTTGATACTAGAAGTTCGTTCCTAGTAAAATGAGTTAATAAAATAAAACACATTATGCAGTCATAATATTGTTTCTGTTTTATTTATTAAACCAGGTGCAGTATAAAGTTTTGAACCAGATCTAGAATAAAGTTATTGAACCAGATCCAGAATAAAGTTTGTTCAAACTCAAACTTAATCATTTAATAAATTCAATCAGTTACAAAGAATAATCACTCCGGATTTTAAATATTAAATATTGAAATGCGTTTCATCGCCACTTTCAGCAGTACAGTCACCACTGTCACCACAAATATTAAAGTTATCCATTTCTTTCTTCAGCCGACCTTTCATGTGTTTTTCAGGAGTTTCAAACTTTCCATCATTTCCTTTGTTAACTATCCGCCAACTATACTCTGATTTTCCTGTAAAGAGTAAAAATAATAATTTAATAATTAATTACTGAATGGCAACAAGTTATTGACTTGAAGCAATTAATTCAAATAAAAAATTGGTACAGATTGAACGAGTTGTACCATCATATCAAAAATTTTGATCGCACTATAAAAATAACCTACTGACAGTTTTAAATCTAACCTAAAAATTTGCAATGTAAACATTGCCTTTTTTGCCTTCAAATCGTAAATTCAGTAAATTTGTAAGTTCAGACAGATTCAAAACAAATAATAACATGATTACATACCCATCAAAGATGCTGTTCGCTCATTAACGTCCTCAAATCCCATAAAATTGCCCAGCTTAGTAATCCGTGATTCATTGCTGAAAAACTTTGAAAATCACTTCCCACGCACCACTCTGATTTTCTTTACTCATTTCTCAACCTTTTATGCGTAGTTTGGTCTCAATGTATTGCAGTTTAATGAAAACAATTAAAAATAAGAGAAGAAAACTATAGTTCGTCGATAGTATTGACAACTGACGTACTTATGTTTGGTGTTGCCACTCACATGTTTAATGTTAGTTCCTCAAACATTCTTTTTACGACTAAATAGACAAGCTATACTTTTATTTCACTATCAAAATTTTTTTATCCAACTATAACGGGTGATACCTGCCCTAAATTTTTTAAATTTGCCGCGGTTTTGTTGGTCCAGCTTTCATTAGACAAACTATAGATGCCGTAGATGATGAATTGTATTGGCACAATAATTAATCATAAATATGCAAAAAAATTGGGCAAAAACAAGATGATTGTTGTTGTTTATAGGGTGGTTACCAGTGATGGGTATATGACCTGATATTTTAGGTATTAAGCTGGCGTTTATTAAATCCACCCAGAATGCCACGACAGAAACCCATCTAAATAAATTAGTTTTTGCCTTGACATTTTATATCCAAAATGCCAAGGTATAAACCCACCACCTGTTGTAAATGCTATTATAACCAAATAATATTTGTTTAACACTAGCTTAGTAGTGATCGGGATTGCCAACAAGTCTATTTTAATAAAACGAATCTCCACTCCGCTCTCTACTCCACTCTCCACTCCACTTTCTACTCCACTCACCTCCACTACACTCTCTACTTCACTCTCCACTCTCCATTCCACTCTCCACTCCACTAGTCTCTACTCGTCTAATAAATAAATAATTTAATTGAATAAGGATTAATACAGAGACATCAATATCGTGGTCTTTTAAGGCGGAAACATACTTATGTGTCGTGTTGTGTCGAGATGCTTTCTATCGTGACGCTGAGTGTGCATACGAACGTGTCGTGTCGTGGCGTACTCTGGCGTTATTTCTGAACAGTACATAACGAACCTTCGCAGAGTTATGTACTGCAAAGATACATAATGTTTTGTTCTGATTTGGATACTGATTATGATCAAGACCTTCAATTTCTCCTAAAAATTGAACTTTTTAAGAGCATAAAAAGAAAAAAAGATACTGGGTTCACCCTATAAACAGGGGATAGCAGAGGGAGACAAGATAAAGGTGAATGTCATCGTCTCGTTAAAGAATTAGAGAGCGACGAAGAGAAATTTCATCAGTACTTTTTTATTGACTAAAAAATACAATACTTGAAATTATATTTTATTGACTTATATTGGTTTTTTCAAAATTTTTGAAATTTCTTCCCAAGCAGCATTTCTGATCAAATGATCCTTGTACTCTTTACACTTTGAGTATATTATAACTTTTCGTTGACGTACGAGTTCATTAAGATCGTCAGTCATTTTGCTGCAAATATAATAAATTTAAAAGTCCCGCTAGATGTTCGCGCCACGAGCCACGCGCCAGTGAAGAGACACATTTACCTGTTGTGTCGTGTCACATCATAACCCCCACCGCCGCTCTGGCGCAATCGGTGGCGAGCAGTCGGCGCCACGACAGAACGCGTTGCGACACAACACGACATGCAAATATGTCCCTAACCATATTAAATGTATGAAAGCGATATGCTTCTGGCACGTCACAACACGCCACGATACATATGTGTGTTTCCGCCTTCTTTGTTTTTGTTTTTTTTTGTTTTTGTTTTGTTTCGTTTTGTTTTTGTTAACATTTCTTTCAAAAAAGTAATATTCGTCCTTTTAACTAGCCTAGTTTTATATAGCATTCTGTATTTTGCTACACTTTGCTTAAAACTCATTGAATCTATGTTTTAGGTGCTTTTAACCGTGTAAATAAATGTTGGTAAATCAAAATAAATAAAACTATTTTAAAAGAACAACTCGATTTAACATTATAATCGATATCCTAGGTAAACAGCACTATATGCTGATAGCTGATGTAATACATCTTTGTACGGCGCAAAATTCAAATATGTTCACTAACTTGATAAAAAATGATTTTAAAGACAAGCGGAGACAAGTTACAAAAAATATTATAAGATAAATATTTAATCTTATTTTGATTTATCAATCAGTTTATTTAATAAAAAATTGTACATAGTTTTTCAGATAACTAATTAATAAGTTAACAATATCATTTTTATTGGTGTCCGCCGGATACACGTTCCTTTTAATGTTCGACTTCGAGTTGCAATATTTGCTATTTATTATTTATTTACTGTTCGTTGCTATTAGTACTACAAATACCGAAAAACATCCAACCATTTAGAAACTATATAACATAGATTGTTATCGATATATTTAATATATTTTATGATCAAAGATGACAGTTTTAATCTTATAATATTTAAAATTTATTTCTTCTACTGAAGTATCAGTATTTTATGCTGCGTGTAATTTATCACATGCTCAGTAATGTTACAATACTAAAAAAAAATCTCTAATAGTGCAAGTTTAGTGTACTTTATAAATCCACTTTATTTCGTATTTTATTGTATTTCTTCTGAAAACATTAATCCACGATCTATTCTTTGTTTTACTTACATGTTTTCTCTAAAAACAACTTATCCTCCTTGATGAATTTACATGTTGAGTCTAGCTACGTAGTTGTTTTTTATTGTTGTAATAGTATCTTTATAGAATGGTAACACTGCGTAGTTCGCGTGCAATTTGCGTCCTTGCGCTGTAGCATTTATTTTGTAGAATAATAAATAGAAATCAAAAATATTTTATAATAATTACTAATATCACATTGAAAAAGAAACAATGTGTAGTGATTTCTTAAGATCTACATTATAGTATTGTCACGTAATTAGTCACAATGACCCCCGAGTTCACGGCTGCTATTGCTGGTACATAGTGAAATTACTCAATATGGGAAATATATTACAAACAATTTAGTTATCAGTGTTGTTTATATTATTTTTATATTTTCGGTACAAAATTTGTGTACTTCAGGTATTGGGATATAGTTCTAAATATTTTATTATGGTTATAAATGGTCATTTTAAAGTCATTGAACTTATACACGGCGTGGTGACACTATGCAGTGACTTGTGAATCGGAAATATGTAAATAAACATGAACGATATAAGCTTGAAAATAGTGGAATCTCCGAAGAGCCACGGTGGAGTGGAAGCGCCTCCAAGTGTGGAGGCTATTGTTGAAAATGAGGTAGACCCATTGGCTCTTGATGATGCAGAATTAGACAAGTTGAAAGAGGTATCGATACCGGTACCGCAGGAAGCGACTGAAGAGAAATCTGGTGAAAAGGCGGGAAACTGTGATGATAATGCCAAAGAAAAAAGAATAAGTGAGAGTCAGAGTGAAAGTAGTGATAATTTTGTGAATGTACAGTCTGAAAATGATAAAGGTAAGTTAAACTCAAACTAAAACTCATTTATTGCGAAAATGTTTATCCGCATACTATAAGTTAAACTAGGCTTACTTTGGGTCTAGAGAGCACTGTGTAGAATTTCGCAGAATATTTATAAATTTATTTATTTACTAGCCCGCGGCTCCGGTCGCGCGTATGTCGGTTTTCGCTTACGTAGGATTCTAAGTCTAACTAAGACCTATCAAACAAGAAAAACCTCATCAAAATGAAGAAACTGAATTAAATTTTCGTTTATAGTGCACAAACAGAAAAGAATCCTGAAAAATGTATTTATGTGTACAGAATCGTTCATATTATAACAGAACCCAAGTATTCTTTTTTAATTTCTTCAATATACAGACATAGGTAGCTAGTTTTACATATATTTATTGTATGTAAGTATATAGAATATAGATAGGAGGTTGTCAATTGTTGATTCATAATGGTGGGTAGATTTCTGAAGTTTTTGCAAAGACTTAAGTAAATTTTAACTGTTGCTTGTTGGTTTTATAAATAATGTATACAGTTTAATAATGTATACCACATTACAGCAGTGTAAAACAGTTAATTACCTATGGAACGCAATTATCTGCCTACATAAATACTGTTTATATGCCTAGTGTATAAAATATCAATAAAATCACTGAGTGTTTCAACAAGTAGAGTAATATTCTCCCATGTTTGTACTTCTTGTGGTATATTAGAAAACCGCTTGTCAGTCCTCAGCTCTTAAGGAGTAATTTAAAATGGATAGATGGAACTATTGGAAATCAGGTATTTGGATAAGTTTTGTGATGATACCAAACAGTTGCACTGACCCTAAAATAAATAGGATGAGGGCATACGATATAAAATATTAATCAATCAATAAAAAAGTTAAACAAAATCGAAAAATCAATTTTTTAATTTTGTACTATGTATTTCTCCTTCGTACATTCCTGTCAGATGCCATCTTCTCAGCTCACTCCCTGCTTTTCTTTATCCTCTTTAACTCATTCCAACTATGTTTTCTTAGGCCTACCTCTACCTCTACAGTCCTCTACATTCATACTTTGAACCTTTTTAACAACATTACTTTCATCTCTTCTCATAACATTTATCCATACCACAACAGTCGCTTGCTTCTCAATTTTTCACTACTGCAACTTTCAAACTTGCAACTTTCGTGCCTCCACTATAATGCTGAAATGACCCGACTGTCACTAAAGAAAACCCTGCAGAAAATGTTTTGGTAGTAGTTTCCCGGCAAACGCAAACATACTGGGCCTCGATTCTGCTAAAACAAGCCACTGTCATGCCACTGACACTTAAAAAAATGCAATTAAATTTAGGACTTTATTGTTATTCAGTTAAAGTTCAAAATTAAATGAAATTTTGTAGAGCGAGTAAAAAGATTTAATGAATTCTTTTCATTTGAATTTAGACTTTAACTGTACAATGTTAAAGTCTACAATTAATAAGCATTTTAGAGTGTCAGTGACACGGCAGTGATTTGCCTTTACCTGATTTGAGGTCATGATTGTTGATTGTAAATTCACTCCAGACTATAAAACTGAACAACAAATTACCTATGAGCATAACAAAATTGACTAGTATGGGGAAGTACCAAAACAACAAGTCGAAAGTCAAAGGCCAAAATCTGATAATGGCACTTACAAAACATGGTATCTTTGTTAGTGTTCTATTTAAAAATAGATATGTTAACCTTCAAAACTCCTCTCAGTCAGCTGCATTTGCCGTGTGTGCCAAAATTATTGCACGGGCTTCTAAAAGTATATACAGCACCGCTGGTGTACAGGATCATCAAGCTAACTTTAGCTGGGACACCTTAGGATCAACAGATGAAGTTCAGATACAGGCTTTTCTTTCGGGGTTGGACTTCAAGGTTGGATTCCGAAGATTTTTTTGCATGCCGGTTGTATCAGAGGCTTAAAACCCTGATGATAATAGCGTCGTGGACTTCACGTCTGTTCAGCAAGTCATTCATTGCGTTGGGCTTTTACATGGTACGCACACTGGGCGACAGGCGACAGCGACAGCTCGGCGTCTAGATGCAACGACAGGCCGCGGCTGAGAATTTCATACATTTTGTTCTAAGCTCCGCACACTTGCCGTCAGAGACGCCGAGTCGCGGCGACAAGCTAGTGGCGCTATGAAATTATCGGCCGCAGCCTGTCGTTGCGTCTAGACGCCGAGCCGTCGCTGTCGCCTGTCGCCAAAAGTGTGCGCCTAGCCTTATAGTCTTCGACTGCATCAAAACCTGTGATGTAAAGGTGTTGTATCGACTTTCGATATACCAAAGAGCTTAGATGCTTATGTTATTGTTATTCCGCTACAACCAACTCAAACGACGAACACCTAAAATATGCAGCGTGAAGTGAGACAAGAGATATTCATTATCGTCTCAACGCTGGTTGCTACTCGGAGTCCTGAGATCATTGCAATATCTCTAAACTATTCACCAACTTCTAGATGTCTACTAGAAGCAGGATTGGATCGGGCTGGGAATTAAGTAACATAAATGGCGAATCGCATCGAAGCCGATTGATATAGAAAAGTCGACGTGGTATTCTCCCTAACACGTCCAGCTAAGCTAAATTATGTTATGGATGGTTTCACGTCGTAGTGTAATGGTCAGGATTCGGACCCAGGACCTTACGATCGTAAAGCCCACTTTATAACCACTAAGCTACCGATGCTAGCAGCAATATTACCCACTGAAAACGAACTAAATTTGGGTACTGTAAAGTAAAAAAAAGGTGTATGTAGTGGTGACCCCAGTCCTGAGACTTTACCTTACCATCAGGTGAGGTCATTTTGACGTGTCCTATATATAAAAAAAATAACTGCGTAGAGAACTCGGTGTCCCCGTGGCAACAATTAAATAAAATAGATCACGATAGAATGTGTTAACTAGTTTTATTTAAATTTCAAAGTTAGACTCCAATATAGGTAGGACACCTATATTGGAGTCTAAATTTGTAATGAGGTCATCCCGCAAAGGGCTAAAGTTATCGATAAAGCTCGCAGATAGAGCTAACTAAAGTAGTATTGGGCTGGTAATCGCTACAGATAGACCTGTTTGCTTGTTGGACCAAAAGAGTCCCAAAATGGAAACTGCGAAACGGAAGGTACGACTCATTCAAACATTTGGACTAATGCGAAAGGCGGAAATGGGTGCCATGGTGCATATTGGGTGAGGCTTATCCATCAGCGAATTGCAGTCGACTAATTGATTGATTCAATATAAAGTAATGCAGCCGCTGCGACAAACGTTTCCTATTGTTATTATGTAGTTGTAATTTTTGTGTTGAGCTCCAGATACTGTTTAGGTTCTGATAATGATGCCAGGAAGTGAAGAAATCCTACATTGCTCCTATAAATTTAAAAGCCGTCCACACCATTGAGCGGAACCGGTTGCAGGTGTCCGCTCTGTGTGCTGTTTCATGCAAATAAATAGAGGAACGCTCTGTTAGGCGAGGTGCCCGCTACACGATTGTTCGCGATGTAATCCGCCGCAGGTCCCCCGACGGGCGCCAGCACTGGTGCGGCGCCCGAAATCGAAATCGAAAGTTATTGCATTGTTATGTTTTGTGCCGCGTGCCGGTCTCCTTATTTTCTCAAGTGCGTCATTCCCGCTTGCACTTTGCAGCCCGGGATCCGATCTGACCATGAATGGACAGCCTGCGTCACAACTTCACCCGTTAATCAGCAGGAATAGGCTTGCAAGTGAGTTTACCAAGGCAAAATTCGATTCGGCACTAAGTGTACTAAGATCGCAGCCAAAATAAACTTCAGTTATGTTTTCACGGAAGCAGTTTGGAACTTTTTAACAAGTTCTTTCTGTCGACGGGATTATAGGTTTACAAATATTTTGAACGTGTTTTTTTCATATATTTTTATTTCATCTAATTCCTCCCGTTTTTGCAATCATCCATAGGTTACTGTCACGCTTACTACCGTCCTGTTTTACAATAGCATCATCTTAGCATTGTTCCCGTTTGTATCCGAGGCATTCACTTCACCCCGGGTCAGCTTACATTTGGTTTTTATGGGAGATAATGTTATCTGTCTTTCCTAACTAACTCTCATAGGCAAGCCTGCGCCAGAGCATAGTCCGTCAATCACTAGATGGAATTGACTTGTCCGTAAAGGTCTTGGCGGAGCCCATACACCCGTTTTCCAATATCAAAATCCTAAATTACTATGCAACTTTCAGAGAAATTCAAAGAAAAGACTACACCAGTAGTAGCAGTCCACACAACTCCTGAACCAAGCAACCGACCCAAGGATGAATCTGCAACAACAAGTAAAGCAGCTTTACAAGAAGTAGAGAAGGAACTGAAACCTCATAGAGAAGATGTTGTTGCAGAACCATTGGTTACTAAGAAGGAGGCCAGTGCTCTGAAAGTTGAGCCTGTGGCTGTTGACGCCAGGAAGTCTGAAAAGGGCTGTGATGTGGAAATGGCTGAAGTTTTACCTGTTGAGGAGAAGAAAGTAGAACCGAAAGCTGAGAAGAAACCGCAGTCGATGAATGGAGATATTAAGGTAAGAATATTTTTTCGTAAACAATGATATGTAATGTTATGCCGCTATTTTTTCCCGTGGCTCCGCCCGCGTGGATGTCGGTTATCGCGACCAAACATAGCTTTATGACCTTTCATAAGCTCTGTTATACCAAATTTCATGAAAATCGTTTTTGAAAATGTAACAAACAGAGTTACTTTCGCATTAAAGGCGTGTTCAAACATAAGCTGTGGGTATAGGGTATGTACCACGCGGGTTTCGCTCAGGAATTTAGTAGGTATGAAGTTCCGCGGCTAGAACGGAATCGAAAACTTCCTGAGCGCATACCACATCCCGCGCGGAGAAGGATAGCGAAATTAGCTTTGGTGTGAACAGTAATATTACCGAATAGGTGGGTACCTAATTTTCTGTACCTGTACAGCTGTACACAGACGCCAGCGAATGCAAAACCGCTTATGTTTGAACAGACCTTAACTGTAGCCCGTGACTTGGCCCGTGTGGAATTCTGAAGCTAAAGACTCGTTCAACCGTTAAAACGTGGTTGAGTAACAAACATTCAAACTTGCAAACATTTTCACAAATTAGGATAGGACTAGATTGGATTTTAATTTTTGCTGCGTATTGTTATCTAACAGACAGACTTTGCACTGTTGCAATTTCATTGGCCGCTGCTCTTTAAAAGTTTACTTACGATGATAAATAAAGCTACATTAAAAAAATATCTAAATGACACTGAAAATTTAATCAAAATCTGTGATTAAGGAGTAGTTAGGGGAGAAACACACGTAAAAGTAACTTAATTTTATGCTATTCAATTAGTTTTTTCTGGGGGTAACGACATCTGGCGCTCACTTTATATATCTTTCCGACAAAGCAAATTTAAATTCAACCGAAACATTTTTATAAAAACTAGTTGTAAGTGAGGCAATATGACCTTCCATGACACTTGATCTTAGCCAAGGTCACGTTACCCAAGCCGGTACAGAACTAACAATACGACGACGGTATACGTTGGACATTTTATTAAAAAAAAATTGTATGCATCGTTTAATAGCTTAGACTTTTAGGGTCCGTTCACACAGACCGGCTCGGAGAGGAAAGCAGATTCTTATCACGTTGAAAACAGTTTTTAGTATTTGTAGTAAGGTTTATTTTTGCATTTGCACTGCTTTTGTCATTATGAAAATCATTTGTCAGTGTGAAAAAAAAATGCGCGCCGATGCTCTCCGAGCCGGTCTGTGTGAACGGATCCTTAAGCAGCGGTGGCTTAGGGGTACTACACTACTACTACTACTACATACTTTAGAAACAATTTTACTTAAAGGCTTTATTGTCACTGCCATTGTTCATCCTCCTACGACCTCCGTGGCGTAGCGGTGGAAGTCGCGGGTTCGATTCTCATTCAGTGCTAATATTGGCATAAATAAATATATCTATTTACATTGATCTGAGTGTTTCCGCGCCTTAATTGTAGATGTTAAACCATCGGTCCCGGTTGCCATACGAACAGCTATAGAAGTTGTATGTTTATACACCCCTATCTCATGACAATCACGTTTAATATTAGTTCGGCTTAGCTTAACACGTTTGTCTGGAGTAGGTTCACTTCAGTAGTTCAATAACCAGGCGTCTTGCCATGAGCTCTTAATTGAGTTGAACTGCAAGATTTCATGGTAAGGCCCCGGGATTCGAAGCCGGGACCTCGCGATCGAAGACCGACTCCATAACCACTGAGTCATATTGTATTATGTTTGTGTTAGCATTGTATTAAAATGTCTTTGCCTTTCCAGCAAGAGCAAGAGCAAGCAGCAAAACGGCGCGCAAGCGAAGACGTAGACACAGAATCTCCCCTCAAGAAACTGTGTCTTGAAATTCAGAAAACCTACCCACAACACGACACAATGATAAGTGATTACATACAAACAGCTACAAAGAACAACGTAGATGAAATACAGAGGCACACAGAACAGCTGCTCTCGGAAATACAGACGTTAAGAGAACTTGCGCAGAAGAAGGAACACGAATGGAACAATATTCTCCATTTAAAGAAGGTCAAAGAAGAAATCTTGCTGCGACTCCTCAGACGAAAGCAGGTGTTATCCTTCGAGAAAGCAGAAGTTAACGGCTCAGACAGAACAGATCCATTCGATTATCTAAACCAAGCGAAAAACTTAGCTATAGATAAGAGTGACGAAATTTCTGGTCTAGCTCTGAAGCAACCAGGTTCTTCAATCAATCCAATGATGCAAAGCCCAGTTATGCCTGTCACAAGCCACTATAACCCAATGGCTGGGTTACCCCCACCTTACGATAAAGCAGCTCATATGCAGTCGATGCCAAAACCAGTATTCCCCCAAGCTATGATGATGCCTGGTCCTCTACCAGGGTTTCCTAGAGACATGAATGGACAGTTGCCTTCGAGTTATGGACTCCCTATGGGCCGGCAAGGCCCTACGAAGGATGTTAAGTCGATAATAGCTGATTATAGGCAAAGGAATCCAGATGTCACGCCCAGAAGAGGTCGGAGAATGAAGTCTATATTAAATCCTAATATGATGAATGTGCCAAGACCGATCGCGCCGAAAGTTGATAGTATGAGCAATTTAAGTACACTTAATATGCTGTTTAATAATTTAGATATGGTAAGTGTTTTCCATTTTTTTACTATGTTTAGAACTCGGATTTGCTCGTGTTATATACAATCTCGCGTCACATCAAGTTGAAGCATCAGAAAGTTATTCTGGGCTGACACCAACCTCACCTGCAAACCGGTTCTCACCTACTCTCAGGGTTGCAGGATCAGCTCCCGTAAAAGCCCCATACACACATTACATACCTACTATTCCAACCAAATACTCGTTATTTATTACCTATCATTTAATTTTATTTCTGCGATCCAGTGATTCAAAAGATTATTTGACATCCAAATCACAAACTTTCATTTATATTATTATCTAGTACCATGTTCCGTCTCCTCCTCTTTACTCCGTTTTCGTTTTATCGTGCGGAAATCTCCACGGAACCCCCCCTCCCCCCTCCTGCGAGGCAACGGGGACGGTTATTTCGGACTCGAACCGACTAAAACCTGAGTCTCGTTACGTTGGATTGCGTAATGATTCCATTTAATCAACATGCATTGTAACCCCGAATCCCAAAGCTGAAACTTGGTTAAAACCATAGTTTGCACCATAAACACTTAATTCTTTTCTCGATATAAAGTCTTGCGAACTGCCGTTGGTAGCTACGGCGATGTCAATAATATAATCTAATTTGTAATTGCGTTCCTTGACCCCAATTGTCAATGACTATGAGCGCGTCTACGGTTCTACGACTTATGGTTGGCTGTCTTATGTCTTATTCAAGGGCTGGCGGACATTTTTAATGCTAACACCTTTTTCTTTTTAACCGATTTCAAAGAAGGAGGGGATTCTCAATTCGATTGTTTTTTTTTATGTTTGTTACCTCAGAACTTTCGATTGGGTGTACCGATTTTGATAATTCTTTTTTTATTTGATAGCTGTGCTTTTTCCGTGTGGTTCCATTTCAATTTGGTCCGTTGAATTGCTTTTTTTGTATGAATTATTTGTTCAAAAACTAGCCGGTGCATGTGACTCCGCCCGTTTGTATGTCGGTAATCCCAACTTTTGGTTATATCTCCGGTTCTACTAGATTTTAAGTTTGACCAATACCTTTCTAATAAAAAAAAACCTCATCAAAATCTTTTTAGTAGTGTTTGCGAGCGAAAAAAACAGATAAAATTACCAAAAAAATATTTTTGCATTTTTAATCGTTTTTAAAAAAATGAAATTCTTTTTTTTGTGTTTGTTTGCGATGGACGCAAAAACGAATTTTAATGCGGTATATGAACCAAATATGTGTACCACAGGTCAGAAAGGTATGTAACATCTTTTATTTGAATCTTTCATGTAACATAACCCAAGTATTTTTTTTTAAATATTTCCATTGTAGAGACACCGCTACTTTAAAATTTTATACTAGTTAGAGATAAATATCTTTACCCTGAGAAATTTTAAACGCCTCTAACCTACTTCTTAACCCTGAAATGTGCGGTAAATATTCTGATCCCATTTAAGATACTAAATATTTGCATACATAGTTATTGTTGGGTGACATACCCAACCCCTCTTTGTCGTTTTGGCCGTGTATTGCGTAATGGGTACGTAAATAAATATGTAATAATAGAAAAACTTTAATTTCCCATTTGAACCGTAGACTTATTTTGCTGCTTATGCGTAAGTAGTCATGTTAATATAAACCCGAAACATGTTCAGGTACTTTAAAAGTAATGCTGGAAAGAAATTCAGAGCCCTTCCGGCTTACCATACCATGACGTGTTAAAATGTGAGTCTACTGCAATTGTAATTGGTCTAAAATAAACCAATCATGTTCTAATACAGTCAATCAACCAGATTAAGTGATGGCAATTTAAATGTTACGAGTTCAAATCCCTACCAATTTAGTATTAATTTGAATCCATTTCCGACCTAATAAAAGTGTCTAGCTAAGTTAATTGTTACTACGTTATAGCATTTAAAGGGTTAGGTCTAGATATAGGTCAATTTATACATCTATACTATTAGAAAATTGTTAAAGTGTCTGTACATTGAAGATATTTAAAAAACTTGGGTTATGTTATATGAACAATTTTGTACACGAATTTTTTTTTTTTATATAGGACACGTCAAAACGACTTCACCACGCCTGATGGTAAGGTTTTTGGAATTCTTGTCTGTTGGTGCGCCATGGACGCTAAAACTACAAGGTCTTGGTCAGACTTATACTCTTACGTATGTTTAATCAAAATCGGTTGAGTAGAACCAGGGATATTAACGTGGGCGAAGCCGCGAACATCAGCCATTTTAAAATAATCACAAATATTAGCATTTCTAAGTGATTAAATAACATCTTATTCATGTAACCTAGTAAAGAGTATAGACTTAGAAGATGTCGTCGGAACAGGTTTGTCTATGACCGTTGAGCCCAATTGACCCCTTCATGATAAATTGCGGTCATAAAGAGTCACACATAAATTCATTTTCATTTTTGTGCCAAACCGTACTGTAATAATGTAATTTAAACGCGTAAGTTTGTGAGTATGGATATATGGATGTCTGTTACTCATTAACGCAAAAACGGCTGAACAGATCTAGTTGAAATTTAGTACAGGGATAGATTATAATCTCGAGTAACGCATAGCACTTTTTGTCCCTGGGATAGAATCTTATGGGAAATTTCGGCAACTATACCGGTTAGTAGGTGAGTTCCGGTCTTGGGCCCCTAAGTTCTTAGTAGGGCCCCGTGTACCCAGCACAGATCGATTACCCCAGATTTTTTTTATTATATTTCCAACTTCGCCAATTTACTTCTGATTATATATCTGAGTCAATACTCACAAGAGTGTCACACACACGCTGCCTACCCTGAAGGAAAGGGGGGAGGGCTAGGAAGGGATAGGAGGCTAGGAAGGGGTCTGGCTACCCTACTTACCGGCGGGAACACAACACGATGGTTATTATAGGGCGGTTTTCTGTAGGGCGGAGGTACTACCACAGTCGGACAGCTCATTTCTGACGGGAGATACCGTCGTGTCCTACCTCCTTTTAAGATTTTTATCCCGGGCACGGAACTCAATCTTAACCGAACTTCTCTTTCCAAGGTGTTCCAATCGAAAGCAGGATACTTTATTTCCTTAACCAAGTTATTCGTACTGTAAAATAGTAGAACCGATTACTCTGTCTACGCCTTTGCGGATATAGCCACCGTGAGTATATATTATGTATAGAACAAAGTGCTGACGCAAATAAAAACTTAGATAGTCATGTAGCTAGTGAGTGTTTCGTTGGTTGAAGGTCATTAGTCCTAGCTGTGTTGACCTACATATTGGGTCAAGGCACAACTTGCTGTAACCTATAGTCACTGTTCAAAGGTTAACTGGTTGTCTTGCAGTATCGCATACATAAACTTTTTAATTCTAGATTTTTTGATTAGATTTTGGGACAGTTACATTCTAAAGTATCTACTGTAATGTAGAATGTAACTGTCCCAGAATCGAATGTAGATGTGTGTCATTGGTCAGGATTACTATCCAATGTCCAATGACCAGTTTTTGAAAATGCTCAATGACGCACATATGCGTCATCTGAACGAGCGTTTTATGCTGAGAATCGCTTCTCGCTCGGTCGCTATCTCCTGTAGACACACCACATTTTATCAGCGCACCGTGGTTATCCGTAGCGTCTACGATATGGGGTTCTTCAAGAAGGGCATAAGAAGGTTTTTATAGGGTCTGCAGCGCGAGTGCGACGCCCCTGGTGTTGCAGGTCACGGTGACCGCTTTTCATCTGGTGGGCCGTGCGCTTGTCCTGCCACTTAAGTGGTATAAGAAAAACTGGTCACGATGTTTGTGGCAGAGACACTGTGAAATTATTCCCAAATATTTTTATTGTAAATTGCAATCTACCCGACGTTAATTTACATTTTATATATGCCGCAGAATCAAAAGGCAGCGCTGGAGCGTCTCCAACAAATTCAAGCGGGCGGTCTACCAAACGGTCTATCCTTCAAAGATGTACTTGTCCAATTCGCGAACATGCAGCAGACCAATGCAGGTCTTATACCCAACAGACCGCCTGAAACTATCACCAATAGACCGGAACATCATATACGGCCTGAAGGGAGAAGACGACAGCAGGAAAGACCTCCACATGAAGAGGCCCACGTGTCTGTCAAACAGGCGGAAAGACTCGCGTCTCCAAGTCCTAGGCTACCTCCACCGCCTCCGTACCCAGAAATATCGCTATTACCCGTCAGCAGCAGCCAAGAGACATCATCTCAACAAAATTCTTTGTTGCACGGTATTCTAACAAAGGTAATTTAAAAAAATATTTTTATTATTTTATTGCTTGTAGAAATAATCATATCCCAGCTTTCATTATTAATATTTTCTTTTTTTGTATATGGCAATAATTATGCTTGCGAAGCTTGAAATGAGTGTTGCCAAACTTCCAGCAGGGGACACCTGCGACTCAAAGTTACTCGCCGACGTTGGCTAAACTGCTCATGTCGCCGGAACGGAAACAGAGTGCATCAACATTGCCCACTTTCGGTCAGGCCAAGGTACCACCTAAATGTACAGCGATTATAACGAATTGGTGTGCTGAATTGGCCTCGATCTATCAAAATTCCAAATTTAGATTTTAAGTCAACGTTTTTTTTTTAAAGAGTTGGAGCTGTTATGATACAATGCTTTATGGTTGTACTTTCTGATGTGCATAACTTAATCTATGACTTGATCTGATTATCTATGGGTCTTTTGAGTTGTGAGCATTGAAAGTAGTTTTCATTCTAATTTTATCTACCTATACTTATAAAAAAAGTATAAGTTGTCGGTTGGTTGTGATATTATTGAATTCAATACGCCATAATGTGTTGGGATCTTAACGAGAATATATATTCATATATTAATACATAAAAGCCTGTTTCAAGTTAAAAATAATTAGCTTAGTTATTGCATTTGATAATATAAATATATGTATTTATAACCAGTGTTATGCGATATTGGGTTATTTAAAAAAAAAGTACCAAGCTTCAACTTTTTAAATATTTCGTACTATTTGAAATTGTTTTTTGAGACTGGCAATACTCATTGGAAAATGCCACCTCATAATTCATATACCTATCATATTTCAACTTATCAACAAACCTTTTTATATACCTATAGGCATTATACGACATGCAAGATATGCGTCCTTTTTCGATCTCTTATTAATATATTCACTTAAATAACATTTAATTATACATAAAATCAATTATAAATAATATTAAATTAATATCTTGATAATCTAAAATATATACTTGATTATGCATATTTATATTGTAAATACAAAATAAAATTGATATTTTTTATCTATGAAATATCAAATATTATCGCTTAGAAGCACATTTAATACCATAATATGTAACCAATTACGTAATGCAAGTTCGATATGGCTGTCTAGAAAAAATCAATTTCAAAATAAATAATTTCATAAAAATAAATTGTTAACCTATATCGGTTTATCAATTTGATGTGCTTTTAAGATTGTAATAAATAATTTAATTCAATATAGTACATAAAATATTAGTTATTATAGTTAAAAGAATTTGCTAACATAAGTACGTATTTGCTGTGTGTTCGAAGCTTCCATACAAAAATATTAAGTTATTTATATCGTTGTATAGAACTGCGGGGAGATAACGATAACGCCGGTACAGCCGACCCCTCCTCAAGAACCGCCGCCAGAGAAAACTGAAGAAGTTGTACAGTTGGTGAGCTTTTTTTTTTAATTACCCACACTCCAGATTGTTCAGTGTGAGGCTATATATATATAATATGGTGCTAGTAAATAATAAATAAAATAAATAAATATTTTTCGACATTCTACACAGCGCTCTCTAGACTTCGAGTAACCATAGTTTAATTAGCCTGTGTTATGGGTTCTAGAATGCGGATAAACATTATATATTTTTTTTGTAAAACATACATCCAACTTACCATCAGGCGAGGTGAAGTCATGTTGACGTGACCGACATAAAAAAAAAAAAATACATTATTAGACGTAGAAACATCCAGACCAACGTAAAAAATTTATCCATACAAAAATTTGCACTGAGCGGGCATCGAATGTCGAATGCACTACCGCTATGCCACAGAGGCCGTCAAACGATGACTCATAAGTGTAATAATTAATTTCAGGATGACGAAGAAAGTCCGGCGTCGGAAGGCGAAGCATCCGGCTCCCCTTCGGGCTCCGGGTCGGGGCGGCTGGTGATTGACGAGGGCGGGGGCGAAGGGCCGGCGGAGGGCGCGGAGGCGGAGGCGGCTGACGACGCGCCGCTGTGCCAGGGCTGCCGCAAGCGCGACGCGCAGTTCGTGTGCGCCGGCTGCGCCAACCAGTGGTACTGCAGTCGCGAGTGTCAGGTAAGCCGCCAGTCACATACATGCGCTATAAGTTGAGACCTGACGCTATGATGTCACCGGCGCGTGTTTGTACAGTGCACAAAAAAATATCGTAAACAAGCTTTCGCCCGAGAAGTTACCTACCAGTCTACCTATTTTTTTGCAAACAGTACGTCACGGGCGACTGAGGGGCAGTGCAGGGGGAAGTGGACGGAGAGCACAAGTCTCAACTTATAGCGCACGTGTTATATAGAGGCAAAAATCTTGACAATGTACTAGAGGCGCAGTAACGAGTCTATAGGTCTCTTTAGGGGTAAGTGAAGGGCGTGGCGGTAGATATACGAAACTTATCACGAGCTATATTTAGACGTTTGGTCAAGATTTTTGCCATTACACGAGGCATTTAGCTATGGAGGTAGGACACGACGGTATCTCCCGTCCGAAATGAGCTGTCCGACTGGGGTAGTACATCCGCCCTACAGAACACCGCCCTATAATAACCATCGTATTGTGTTCTCGCCGGTAAGTAGAGTAGCCAGAGCCCTCTGTACCGTTCCCCTCCCCCTACCCCTTCCTAGCCTCCCCACCCTTTTCTGCCCCCGCCCTTTCCCTTCAGGGTCGGCAGCGCGTGGGTGACGCCCTTGGTGTTTCACACGTCTATAGGCCGCGGTGACTGCTTCCCATCAGGTGGGCCGTGTGCTTGTCTGCCACCTACGTGGTATAAAAAAAGCTACAAACTCTTCTAGCCCAACAATAAAAATAATACGCCTTTTTTTGTTACTGACTATACGAAACAGATCTATTTTTGAAACTAATGTTGATTTTGGAATCTAAGAAACTATTTATGTTATGTTCTATTATTCAAACTCAACAATAAATAAATCAATTAAATCATGTAATTTGACTACTCAAAAAAGTAGATTCTAACCTCATATAAAATAGAATTACCCTATGAGAAATTTATTTTACCCTATTTCCTTATCTACCCTACAGGTGGCAGCATGGGACGAGCATTCAGAAATGTGTTCGGGTTAACGATAAGTAACACTTATTATGTAATAAAGTAGCATACATAACGCAGTATATACATGGAGACACGACATCTGCCTTACCGAGAACTGATCTGGGAATCTCGCAGTTGGCGTGTACAAGCGTACTGGTGCTGACGTATTCACCTCCCATAATAATATAACATGAACCTAACAAACATACGGACGGAAAGCATTGCTAACAAGACTGTCTCCTACGAATAATGTATCCTATAAAAATGTAACTCCTATACCGCGGAAATTTTGGAGTAACTTACGCATTCTAAAAGAAAAATAAAACAAAACATTCACACTATCCATCATTGCACACTTGCAAGTGATTGGTCGCGCCATGAGTCATGCTGGCGCGGCGTCGCGTCATGGCGGCCACCGCGCACCGGTCTTACTGGCAATAGATAGAAATTAGAATTAGTATTTAAGACAAAGTCGGGATCACCAAAAATATAGCTAATAATAGCTATATTTAATTGGAACTTTACGAATTGGAACTACTATAAAATGTGCAGATCGAAAATGTGAAAATATATTGACAGCAGTATATACAGTAAAAATAATAACCATAGCAACCACCACAGTATTGCGGTATGTATTTATATGGTGCCATTTTTGGAGCCGAATTACACTTCTATAGAATACATTATTCGTAGACTGTCTCACACAATAGCGGCGGCTATCCATGTGTGAGTGAATTTTGGGTTGCAATTTGTTACCCAAATTTTATTGAAAAGTGATTTTTTCACACAAGATTTTTTTTACACTCTTTTAAATTGATCGAATCGAATGACGTTTGCCGCGTATTGGCTGACTAGTGTGTGTGTGTGTGTGCATGATGATTGTATACGAAAGTGGGCCGACTCTACTAGTGGCGTCAGTTGTATTGTTCAATCCTTTCCGTCCGCAGGTTTTCTGCGTTCATGCATGTAATGTAGACATCATTTATGAATACTATTTAGCTGTACATTGCTTCCTACCGTTATAGAATCCATTCCCATGGAATAGAAAACACGAAATGTAATAAACACTGAGCAAACCAAATGTTTGAATATTTTTCTTTTCTGACAATGTACATTGAAGTAGTATTATAACTCGTTGAATAAGAAGATTTAGTTAGACCTCTGATTGAACAACTGTGTGATATTAAGGCGGTTATCGATGAACAATCTAATCTGAAACCGACAGTTCAAATCTAGTTCTAGATCTGAATCGACAGTTCAGATCTAGTTCTATATAAATTACTAACTATTGTACTGTCGTAACTTGTCAGAAGCTTTGCGCAAATATAATGGTGGTTTTCTGGAGACTTACAAACATAAATGTAAAATTGTCAACTGTGATGACACCTAAGATCATCTTCCTAATAAAAAGCAATTACTATATCATCGCTGGATCAGCCCAAATTTTACTCATACGCATCAAAAGTGAAATTCTTCTTACTGAAAAATGTATGGTGCGTTCGTGCGACCAAAAGGCATCTATATGAATTCATATGCTCGTACGCTAATGTGATGATCTCATAATCGCTTTATATTAGAACGATGCTTTCAATAATAATTTTGGATTAGATTGTTTAACGATATCGGCCTTTAACTTCTGTTTTTAAAAGTCGGCAATCTGTAAACTGAGGAATAACTAATTCTGTATTCATGATTCAACGAAACAGCAAAAATAACGTTAAATTTAAGTTTCACTAATAAGTGCAAATTAAATTGAGCGTTACTTAAATTATATAAAGATAAACATCGATATCCGATTAGTTATTTGAAATGATAATTTGTTTATAATCTCCCATAGTGATTTATGGGCATAAAATCAAACACAGTGCGTTACCTAGATTTTCGAATCTAATTTTAATCTATGCAGATTTTCAAGATCTCCAAAAGTCTGAAATTTACATTGTTAATTGGGCATTTCTTGCGTCTTTTTTACAAATGTCTAAATCTGAACAGTCGCATGTGAATTCCTAAGACCAACCAAATTGAAATATTATTGTACCATCATACTGATTCGTATTTCTCATATTGTATTAATGATTTTCATTATATTTTATTTTTTGATATGCAAAATAATTAATATTAAATGACCGCACCACAAATTGGTCTGAAGGTTTATAATTTGATGGAAATAATTATAATGAAAGACTACTATAGCGATGACGTAAACGTTTCTAATATATATCACATTGTATGTATATCGTTAAGTAATGCTTTATCGTGAAAGCAACTTTCAAACTGGCCATTAAAATGGGAACCACCATTTGAGTTTTGACCATTTTAAATTTCAACTCGTGATCACTCGAGAAACTCGTGAAGTTTGTAAGCATAGAAGAAAAAAAATGGCTATTTTCTCTGCTTACCCCCAAAGAGAGAAACGCTTGAATATATGTATATATTTATGTATTTATTTGTCTTTCAACTGATGTAAACGTTATTTAACGAATCGTATAAAGATTCCTAAAAAATATTCCTAGTAGGATGGCTGTTAGCCCGTGTCATACGCCTAATATTTGTTTGGTACTGTACTTGTAGAGTAGCGTAGCGTACACTTGAATATTGATGACTTCATCCTGAATAGAAATTATTGATTTTTCAACTGGGTGACTGTCAAATTGTCTAACAGAAAAGATGGAATGTCGAAAATAATTTTCTTGTTGGTTTGGTAATACAAGCGTTCATAAGTCAAGGTGATCGCTTACCATCAAGGTCTCAATTCTGCTATTTTGTATTCAACCAAGTTACTGTCATTATACTGGCACTGAAAATGTGACATCTTATTTTAGACTTTGTATAAAATTAAACTCTAAAATTGAATGAAAAAAGTTCATTACACATTTTCATTCATGTTTTATTTTTAGACTTTATTTTCATGTATCTAAAGTCTATAATTGAATGGCATTTCAGAGTGTCAGTGGAATGACAGTGGTTTAGTTTAGTATAGATAGCAAAATTGAGGCTCCAGTGTACCGTGTGTTTAATAGTATACAAATATTTTTTTTGACGAATGTTTATTCATAGACATTGCGAATCGTCATACGCCTCAACCTGACGTGTAATGAACATTGCACCTTTAGCGCTTAGGAATAGAGTTGATTATAAATTCAGCAACAATATTTTTGATGCTAGTTGAGAAACTGTATTTGATTTCAACAATGTATAAACTAAGACAACGTGATAAGTTTTGCAATATTACTTTTTCTGACTTGTGAAAAAAAAACTGAATAATTTAAAAAATGTTAGTACTTGTACAGATAATCCAATTTATACAGACAGTCTACAGTTATTAACCTTAAGGTACAATTTAAATGATATATCAACGTTTCAGTTGCACCAACAACAACTGAACTGGTTCATTTGATATCATTGTACTTATAAAATAGACGCTATTGTGAATACCGTAAGGTGCACTTTATAATGTAAATCTCGTTAAATTGTTCCTAATTTAGAAACATTCGTGGCAGTTCTCACGGAACATTATTGTAAGAAGTTATACTATTGTATAATTGAAATAATTAAATTGCATAATAATATAATTTTGACTGATTTTTAGATCAAACATAATATATCGTAAAATTTTCTAGATTTGCTAATATGGCAACTGCCTATATTTTACTTGTTCCTGATATTTTTTTTTATAAAAGCACTAAGCTTACTCAAATGGGATGTAGTACCAACATAATACTTATCAAAAGCTATTACTATTAGCAATTTACGCTCAACGAAAGAAAAAAACATCTAAATGAAAACGTTAACGTAACGTATGAAAAATCGTGTGAATCCTGAAAACATTAAAGTATGAAATTGTGCCTTTGCCTACTATAGGTCGAAGTGAACCCACTGCAAACACAAGTAATTTAATTTAGCTTGGGTAATTAGGAGTAATACTAACTAGAATTTCGGTTATTGCTATTTAAAAAAAAAGAAACATGTAAAGAAAAATTTAAAAAAATGTTTACAATTTCGTAGAAAACCTTCAAATCACTCAATAGTTGATTACATGCCTATAATTAAATAAAAATACTGAATCGGGTCCTCGATTCGATTCGTGCCTAAAAGCTTTTTAATTTAATCGGAATTCGCTTTGCCCTAAGTGACGTGCTCAAATTATTTTTTAATATATTCAACGGTCAACAAGCATGCATGATGGATGACCAATAAAAATAAATTACTTTTGTTTCTTGAAGTTCTGATTACGTTTTATATGTATATTCTTATAACATATGAAAAATCAAGTTTATTAAAGTAACGTAAATTGGAATTGTCATCATAAAACAAAGATAAAATAAAGAGTACAATTGTTGATGTGGAAAAAATCGATCATAGCATCGATAGGATTGATTTAGAGTGCATAGGCACTCGAAGTCAAAGATCATTTTGTTCTGTATAGACCATTAAACGGCACTTACAAAACGTCGAAATTGGAGATCCTGTTAGAAATATTTTATTTATTAGCTTAGGGCTAAATTGTACCTTAAGATTGCTGATTGGTAAGTAAAAGCAGCTTTTATTGAATAATTTTACTGTCACGCGATATTATGCGTGTAAAATTTCATCTCAATCGGAAACCGGGAAGTGTCTCATTTAATTTGCAAAATTTTATTACAGACAACGTAAATAAAAGCTTGCAAACATTAGTCTTAACTTAAATTTCTCTACAACAACATAACCTCAAAACTTTTTTATTAATATAGGTACATCTGATGAACAAAATCTCAAAAATATACCGTAGAAATACAGCCAAACAGGTACTTTTAACTTAACAATTAGGCCATTTCCTAAAAGCTATATTATAGAATAAGAACACAGTGTTAGAATAGTTCATTATTTATGAGTGAAATAAACTATTGTTCGTGTGTTCTGAATTATGCCAAGCTTATATTATATGGACAATAAGTAAAATAGCTGCCTAGGTTTTTTATTCCAGTGAAGGTATTTCTCGTTAAGTGTCTGAAATTAAATGGCTTACGAAAATATACCACTGCATAGTAAGCAACTTCTTAATACACAAATGTAAATATATCCAAACTTTAGTTCGTATAACCGGGTGGCCTCGGAAATTACCGATCTTACCCGAACTGTTGACCAATCAGCGTTGTGAATTTAAACGGGTAACCGTCTACAAATCGCTTTAAGCATTTTTTATTTCTTGTAACACCGGTGTAATTCAGAACAACAGGTGTGCCTGAAAGTGTGTATTATATACAATATAAAGCAACTTAAGTAAGTTAGGATATAATGTTAATGTGTAATTATGTGAAAAGGTCTTTTCTTCTTCATATTTAAATCAGATTGATCAAAATATATCAAAATATTTTGTAATAAAGTTGCTTGATCGTAAACAAGTTCTTTATTAATTTAATTTTTTTGTCTGATAATGTCCGGTTAATATAAACAATGACTAAGAACTACTGCGATTGAGCAACATCGATGGATCATAAATGTAAGAGTTTATTTCTACAAGTATTATATTTTGTAATATAAAATAAAGCATTCTAATTTAGTGCAGTACAGTGCCAAAATATGTTTTTTTTTCTGACTGTCAACATTGACCCGGCAAAGTCACATTGCATGGTTAAGACATATTTACAACTTATTTAGCTTAGGAGGTTTATGAATTGTAGTCGACCTGCAGACGGTGGTAACCTAGGGTAAATTACTTGTGCAGTTTTAGGCTAGCCTATTTTATTAAATATTAGTGCCTCGTGCCGGTTCGTGTATTCATAAAAATTTCTAACAACAAACGCTAAAAATACCTTGCCTCCAAAAACTAATATAAACTCTTCTTACCGTCACACGATATTTTATCTTGAATATTTTAATTTACAAATCTCAAATTAAAAAAATATTACGGTCTAATGTTATATTTAGAATTTATGAAACATTATCTGCTAAACACCGCCCATTTCGGAGCATGACCAGTGTTCCAAAACCCAAATATTAACTCATACACGTAAATATTCATAAAGCAAATATAGAAAACAATCAAATCGTACTTCGAAAAATGCCGAGTTTCGCTCTTTCATATATATGCCTCTACATATTCTGATGTAAGAAAGTGGCACAACGACATTTTGACATTACATTTGTGTTTAGAGGATATTTCACTAGCAATAAAAATATATATGTAGAAGTAGTAGTAATTTATATATTCAAGAGTAATGTAGGCTTGCTTTTGTGCCTTGCTATAAAATTTAAGTAAACAAATTAGATCTGACGCCTTAGTTCTTCCAAAAACATACTGGCTGTATTTTATTTCAAGTTTGTAAGTAGAAATGCCTTATTTTGTATATATTTAGATTGTACGTAGCTCTGTAGATATAATATTGAAGTAGTAATGAAGAAACGTAACGCAATATACCGTTTTGACCAGTCGTGATAATACCCGGTCAATGTTGACATTAACTATGCAATTCCTAGTTTATGTTCATAATAACTGTTCTTTTTCAGTATTTTTACATTTTACAATAAGTAATGAATATTTTGACCTCGAAAATTGTAATATAAATAGTATATAATTCCCAAGTTGGGGAAAATGTTTATTATCATTTGAAACTACTCTGATCTATATTCAGGCATCTAGTGTTCATATTATGTGCATCTTGTGAATGTGTTTCTCGATAGAATATTACTAAAATATTGTACTATAACAAACAACTGGATTTTTTTTACCAGAGTTCCATACTGAACGGAACAACGGGCTATAGATTCACATTTTTGCTCTGAATGTTTGTATAGTAGGTATGTTGTCCGCCAAATAAATTTTTCATAATTGCAAACCTACTAGGTACTACTAAGCGAAAAGTAAAAAGTTTTGTATAAAAATGTACGAGTAGTGTTACATTCTAAGCAAAGGATTTTCTTCCTTGCTATTGCTACTTACCATACTTATATTCACCATCTTGATCACGGGTGACCCGAATCTATATACAAACTGCGGTTTTAGTCGCCTATCGATACACACATTCACATGTTGCATGGCCAGCTCACAACGACCCGTACGTTCGTCTTAAAACGCTAGTCAAGTGTTTTGTTACCTATATAACTGTTTATGTATTTTGTAACTTATGTGTTATATAAGAATAAATCACTACTGTATTTGATTTAAGAGTTTTTGACTTTCAAATCCCCGCTTCCTTTCTTCCTTACCTTTCTTTCTTTTCTTGAGTTTATGATCCTGTAGTTTATGATTGGACCTGACAGAAAATAAATTAAAACGGTGTAACCTCAGCTGTCTTCTTATCGTCTCTCCACTATAACCTCTACTGGTCAGAGAGACTACAGGAGGAGTTAAGCCAGGGAGATTTTCAGTTTTTCAATCTAACCACTGTAAATTAACTAAAAATTGGCAGTGTTGACAGTGTTGGTGAAGAAAAGTGTCAACTTAATGTTTATTTATGTATTTGGGTGTATTTTTTGTTTGCATTAGAAACAGTCCTTGCAAAAGTGTGCAAAAAGATCCTAAATACTACAGAGAAATAAAGAAAAACAGTTGTATAAAAGAATCAATATAATAATGAGTCACATTCATTTCATTACAACATTTGACTTAAAAATTAATAATGTACATTTTATATGGATAGCGCTAAATACAAAATTAACATAATAATATTATAATATATGTAATTGTATTTGAATATAAGTCGATTTCATTGTCAAAACAAGTACCTACAAATCACTTCAGAAATATTCTTAAATTTAAGGGTACATTAGATTAGACCTACCCTTAACAAATAATAGCGTTCCACAGTAATTACAAAAAAAAATAGAATAATCATAAACTTGTTTTGTCAATAATATAACAGTGATTAACTTTAACTATAGTCAATCCACTCCTTTATTTTGCGTTTGACATTTCAATTTTCTGTCAAATAGTTATGTCCAAATGCGTAACCTGACCGATTTCAAACAATAATCGACTTAGTCTCTGAAGAGGTTGCAATCGATTTCAAACTTCAATTTATTTTATTTCTGCTCGATATTCAAATTTTTATACTTCTTTTGCGTGCCAGGCGTATAATTGAATAAAATAATTCGCAATAAAATCTGTTAAAAATGTTTTTATTTTTATAATAATGATAATATTAAATAATGGCTATTATTGGATCTTCCTACAAAATTTTATGTTTTGTAATAAACATTCTTTTTTCGTGTACAATGTCAAAGTCAAAATCAAAAATCATTTATATTCTGTACTAGCTGTTGCCCGCGGCTCCGCCCGCGTGGACGTCGATTTGCGCGTTTTTTTACTATATCGCATGTTCTAATGAGCCGATTGTGATCAAATATGCGTAAGATTTTGAGTCTAACCAAGACCTTTCTAATAAAAAAAACCGCATCAAACCCCGTTCAGTACTTTTTACGTCCATCCTCCTCCTCCTGAATGTATCAATTATTCGACGACACTTATAGGCTGTTCATACCGATCATCTGTCATGGGTTTACGCCAATAAGATAAGCCTATCGAGTTTAGGCTCCATTGTTTTGTCATGGTAAAAACAATTTGCGGAATTACTGGGTCACCCGCCGTATAATAGCCCTGACCTCACACCTTACGATTTTTATTTATTTCCGAAAAAGGAAGAAAATACCGAGATAAACGTTTTATGGATACCGAAGAAGCTGTGGCTGCGTTTCAAAAGGCCGTCGAAGACGAGTGGGCTCAGTGCTTTTCGTACCTACGTATAATATTAATGAAAACTATTACCCTACACAACACAACTTAAATATTTTGATGAGATGATTAGCCATTGAAAACACGTACAAGAATCCATAATACGCTATAAAAACAAAGCTTACATGTTACAACAACTTTTGTGTTGACGTAAATGTAAGTAAGTTTGAACGATTATTTTAGATTCGTAATTTGCAGCGACTTCATTCGATCCCAACACTAGACATGGTAGAGTGTAGCCGTTTTCATTGTGTGAGCAAATAATCGTAAATTTTAAATCAACCAAAACAATTAAAGCCTTTTAATTTTGGTAATGAGTTATAAATAGGGTAGATACATATGATACGCCAGTTTATATAATTTCTTGGTCACGCATTTCCAAGTTTACTTGTAGGATTAATGCAACAGTTACATTCTAAGACTGCTGTCAAACGCAAAAATAAGGAGTGGAATGACTATAAATATAAAAGAACATCAGCTACTGGTGATAATCTCTTAAAATAATAATTTATTCATTAATATTATGCATCGATTAAAATATAATTTCAAATGTACAAGAAATAATAAGGCACAGATAAAACCTGACTAGCAGACGTGTTTAGATTAGTACCTACTGCAAAAAACAAATTTCAATATTGATTTAAAAAAAGCGAAAGTACTAAAACTCCAAAAAATATCGTAATTTTTTTTTAAAACAAAAAATAGCTTTCGTAATCGTTTTTAAAAATAATTATTGAATATGTACTCTTCCTAAAAGCTAAGCCTGTTCTTCTGCTCCTATGTCCTAAAGCATATAGGTAGTTTTGTACAACATTTTATTGCAGACTCACATGGTTTACAAACATTTAAGATGTGTAACTGAAAAATATGCATCGCGTCGCAGTTCACTGTCTCAAATATAAACATATAAAGACAGATAGAAACAAATATAACTTCATTAAATATTAGACAAAATCTAAACACGTCTCAATAAAAAAAAAAATTGTGCGTTATTGAGTGCTCGATTAATGAATACATATTTATATACAAATACACAGATTAACAATAAACACGACTAGACATAGTTAAATGTATAATTTAAAAAAATCTAAACGTTTCAGGCATTATGCACCTAATTGGTTCTTTACAATAGCAATTATAGCAAACACATTCGGTGGGTATTCGATATTATTAATGCATTGTTTTAGAATTCAAAAAATACTTTTAAATGCCAATGATTTTATATTAAAAAGAAATTGATACTGCATAATGCGCTTGCACGGTCACTCAAACTTAGTAACCGCTAATCAACAAGAGCATTATTATACGTAAACGGGAATTAACGCGATACACGTTAAAGGTATATACATACCTTTGGATGCCTGACGTGTATCGCGTTAATTCCCGTTTACGTATAATAGTTATGGAACGCGAAAGTTTAAAAGTTAACAAGAGCATTACCCTCCTTTTCCTAAAAACTAATTTAACGCGGTACACTTTCTTTTGACACCTCGATGGTATTGAGATAATATATTATATCTACCTACCTCTTTTTAATATAACAACATTAGCTTTCAATAAGAGGATTAATTCCATCCTCAGTATCAAAATTAGTTACGAAAAGATGAAAGTATTTTACTGGCCTTATAAACACAATTTTCCTTGAAGGTTTTTATGCCGATAACACACCTCCATTGCGAAACCAAAACGTCGAAACCGCTGCTATAGTTTCGTTATGCATCAATACTACACTATTATAGTGAAACAGAGGCGGAGATGTCCCGGTGCCGCGCCTGAGCTGAGCCAGCGAAATGAAAATCAAACAATAGTCAGTTTTGTACGTTAGAGCGGGAACCAAAGAATTGATAACTCACGGCGAAACTATAAGGGTTTCGTCGTTATGGTATCGCAGCGGAGATGTGCTACAAGCATCAATCGTGTATAAAACACATAATAGTCAAAACAGTAGAATATAGTAGATTGATATTTCCACGGAGTAAAACATCTATTCTTCTTACAAGTCCACTTTTGTTTGATAAAGTTTAAAAACGTCAGTAAATAAAGCAGACTTTTTTAAATGACAATTTTATTATAATGTGATGCAAGGAAGTCCTTATTCATCTTTGGTTTTCAAAAATGGTATATTATATCTTGCTTTATACATAATAAAAAATATTTAGCACCTTATAGATTGACCGGTCCGTATATACGTTTAATGAAATATAAAATATTTTATGGATATATTTAAAACTAAAACTATTGAGCAGATTTTTTATGTCTATATAAACTAAGGTCTACGACCTGACTGACCGTCGGAGATATTTAATTTGGATTGGATTTCATCAATGATAGGAATTGAGTCGTTTCACTGAAGAAATCCAGTCTTAATAGGTGTCACTTGTCGACATGAGTATGCCAACGACATCTACAGTAAATCTGCGACAACTTATGAAAATTTTACAAAATAGCTTTTTAATGTAGTTACAACTATACTATTCTAAAAATAGGAAATCTAGGTCTCTTAAGATTCGTAAATATTATTATACTGTGTGTATAATCAATTGTATATTTTATGGAGTATAAATATTTCAAATTCCATGCACCATAGACCATTTCAGTTTAAAATCATATAAATGTATTATAAATTGTGGCTAGATGGCGCCACTTGCCACTTTATAAGAAATCGTGTGGACCAAAACGATTTTACAGTTTTTTTTCCTATACGGTTGTTTTGTCATAGTTGATTTGAGTATTGAATCAGTATTGAATGAGTTAAATTGGCTCAAATTGGACACAGATTATTGACTTTAAAAATATAACATTAGGTATACCTATACATAATAATTATATGTTACAATTTTATGATAACATTGAATACATTAAATAACATTTTAACAATCAAGCAACCTTATAGCAAAACAATATAAATTTTCATCTTTCATACCACATCCATTACGTTGGTATATTTAATTTTCAATTTGACATTTGGAGTTTTGAAATTGCAAAATTTTACTTACTGTTCAAGTGTAACGATGTTACCCGCTCACAAATAGTGATGTACTTACTTACGCCATAGACTAATAAAAAGAGATCAAAAAAGCGGGAAACATGTGACTGTACACGTGAATGAGAAGATTATCAGTCAACTTTAAAAATAAATGTAAGTATTTTGCACTCTACAATACAATTCCATGTTTTATTTTAGTATCCGGCTTTTAATTTCTGCAAGAAGAGTGGAGTTCGGCTTACATCGGCTTGCTTCGTTTCTAAAGCGTTCTCTCTATCATAATGCATTTCTACAACTTGATATCTGTTTAAAGTAGTTAAAACCAAAATTTCAGTCTAATGTACGATAGAGATGTACCTTCTTAAAACCAAAACAAGCCGGTTTAACGCGGACTTTAACTTTTTTGTCTCGACGTAACTTGCTTATCAAAAGTCTCGTATTATTATGGTACTATTATCGGTTTACAACATTTTACAACAGTAATTATACAGTACATAATTATACACAATTACAATTATACAATAACAGTATTTTGGTATACCATAAAAGCAAAATATCTCAAAAATATATTATTTTTTAGCCTTAAATTCCACAAATAGTAAATAAAGTGCATTGGGGTCGGCTTCTAGTCAAGTCTAACAATTTTGGTTGTACAGGAGTTGTAAATTAGACATGGGAAAGTCTTAACTGTTATAAACAATTGGCTCTGGTTTTAAATTACATAATATATCATTTCTGATAACAAAAGAAGGTCCCGATGAGATTACTGTCTTTTGACAACGACGGTTTTGTGTGCCCTGCAGAGCACAGATGATTTTTTATGAAATCGATTTTTATACTTGGTACAAAATATAATATGGGTAATATTTTTTTAGATTTTCTTAAACGATGTATTAAAAAGTATTATGTAAGTACATTTATAGTT
This sequence comes from Lithosia quadra, assembly GCA_963576445.1. Classification (NCBI taxonomy): domain Eukaryota; kingdom Metazoa; phylum Arthropoda; class Insecta; order Lepidoptera; family Erebidae; genus Lithosia; species Lithosia quadra. The sequence continues at coordinate 2,212,604 of OY754883.1, forward strand.
TCAATCTTCATTTATCAATCATTTACAAATACAAAATCTATTTTTTACTTTATCAATTATATTATCAGTCTGGATTATATAATTATCATCTATATTTTTACGGGCGGACATTTTATCGGGTAACTATAGTCGAGGCTAAATTAGATACTATCTGTGACCTTTCAACAATCAATAAAGTATATACAGTAAAGGCCTTTAATTTGGCACATCCGGAAGAAGAAATAGTTTGGTTAAGATCGGCTTACTTCGGTTTTGTACAAGGTACATCTCTATTGCACATCGGAATGACAGCTTGGTATCTTCATAGAATTGTTAAAACCGTTTCTTTTTTTAAATATTAAAATATAGTTTCGGTTTTAACTACTCTGAAAATATATTAAGCTGTAAACATCGCTATGTGATAGAGAGAATGCTCTATAAAACCAAAGTAATCTTATCTTAGCCGGCCTCTTTTTTATGACTTATTCGAAGCCTGTTATTGTACCTACATACTTACAAGTCCAGGTATGTCAATAGTTTTTGAATGAAAACTAAACTCAATTGTATAGTCAAAATTAGAAAAAATGAAGGCTGCCTTAATTAGGGTCATGTCTTCTTTAAAATAAAGAAATTCAGCTTATATCCAGCTTTTCGTAAAACTTAAAATTAGTACTGCCTGAATACATTACACGAAATGAAGAGATATAATCATGGCGGATTTCAAACTTATCGTTACGGCTGTGTAATATCAAAACCCAGTATCTGCATAAAACAGAATTTTACAGGAGAGCTGAAAAACTCTTCGTACATTTGACAGCGTGCTGTTTTTTTTTTAAAAAAAAACTAATCATACACTGTTGGGACTGATGGCTAGTGATACTAGTTTTTTAAATATCTGACATGTTTTATAATTAGTTTCTGACATATTTTAAATGTTAGTATCTGACATTATTATGTCATAGTACTTGTTTTGAAAAAAATGTCAGATACTACTTTTTTAAAATCTGTCAGATACTAGTTTTTTTAAATCTGTCAGATACTAGTTTTTTAAAATATGTCAGATACTAGTTTTTTTGGACAGCCGGTTTGACCACGCAACAAATAACAGATACTTTACTCAACCTTTTGAAAGTCTTTTATCCCTGTCTTTCACATGATGGCGATCATTTAACGATGAACACAACATTGCTGTCTCTTTCCAGCTGTTCCTCTAACTGTAGCGCAGAGAAGCCCGACTGGCAACACAGCTCGTCGAGGCAAACCAGCCCGTTGTAGGTAGTTCGCACTAATGGCTGACTGTGGTCACTCAATATCGAAGATGTGTCGTCGTTGTGGAGGGTTATCGGGTACTGTGGAATGTGGAACAAAATACGTGATATTATAAATTAAGTCGTTGTTTCGTGTAAATGTATAATACTAACTCATGCCCGCGGCTCCGGCGTGGGTGTCGGTTTTCGCATTTTTTGACTATATCTTCGGTTTTACTTAACCGATTTTGTTCAAATATGTAAGATTTTAAGTCTGACCAAGACCTTTCAAACCAAAAACAGTATCAAAATCCGTTCAGTAGTTTTCACATCCATCGCGTACATACTAACATACAAGAAATTCCAAAGAAAAAAAAAATTGTATTCAGAATCGTTCTCTTAACATAACCCAAGGTTTTTTTAAATAACTCCAATGTACAGACACAGCTACTTTACAATTTTAAAATAGCATAGATGGGGCCCCCACTTCCATTTTTGCACTGGGCCCTTGGAGCCCTGGACGGGCCAGTTTGCATATCTACCTACTTACAAAACCAATTACCCTTTACCTTATAAACCCTTCTGATGAGACCCTCGAGCACTCCGAACAACACCAGCTTCCTCTCATTGATGGCCAGGTCCTGCGGCTTCATTCTCCGACAGAGGTCTCGCACTGTACTTCCGTACGTCATGCCGGCGTACATGCGGAATAAGTCGCTCACTCTTGGCAGCTGGCGAGCTGTCAGGCGGAAAAGACACATTTAATAAGAAAAAGATAACTGTACGTGTGTGCGCAGAGGTGAGTCGGGCATTACCTAACCAACTAAGGTTTATCTACGCACATCAGGGCCGTCCCGGGCACGGACGTAGAGGGACCGTGTCCCGTCAGGGCTCCAAGAATATTGGTAAAAGGAAGCTTTCGTCGCTTCCTTTTACACGGCCTGGTCACATCCCGGCCACGGCCTTGATGTGTGTCGATACACCTTAAAACCGCACAGAGTCTCTCGTGTCAGCCATGTCGAGAATCTTGTGTACGTACTAGCAAGGAAATTCCAGAGATCCAGACCGGCTAAGAAATCGTGCGACTACCCATCACTATTATTATGTCATTGGTTCACTTTGAATTTGCTGGGTAAGCACTGGTAAGCACCTATACCTACCAATAATTAAAAAAAAATCTTACGTGATCTTGCACAGAACTCCACACATTGCCGCTGCAGACCTGCACATCGAGTTAGCTGTCTTAGTTTTGGGGTCGCGCTGTACACCTGAAAATATACATATCATAAGTTACACATCATAAAAATAAAATCAAAGTACGGCCTATCATTCGTTCAAGGAAGGTTTGGAAGTGTGATACTGGCATAAGAACTGTGTTACGCAGCGATATAAAGGCATACCTACAGTATTTCAGAAAACTACCTACATCAAAAGCAGGAAGAAATTAAAGGAGAATACTTCAGGGAGGAATAGCCGGGAAAAGAGGGCTATATAAGGTTGGTAATGATTTTTGATCGGAAAAAGTGAACATGGACACTAGACACGTCCTAGATATTCGATTTTTTCCGAATCCGAATGGCTTAGAGTGCCGGTGGAGCCATCTACCGTAATTCATTCGAACTACGAAAACAATGAACGATGTCACAGTCGTTTTGAAACGTTATTTTTAGATTCTCCGCACGATTAATTCAATGAAATTTTAAAGTAATTAGTATGCTATTCCTTTGTTCACGTTTTCCGATCAAAAATCATTAGGTACAGTTAGCATACTAATTGCTTTAAAAATTTCATTGAATATAAGTAGATACCTATAAGGTAAATATTGAGAAGTAAATAACGACTCGCTATATGGTTAATTGAATGAATGATATATTTACAGATTGATGGATCTTATTATACCTACTAGTTAATTCTATTCTAGTATTATTTTCAGACTTGCAATTATCAGATTGCTATACCAGCATCCATGAGTGAATAACTTCCTAAGAGGAATCACGTAGAGATTGTGACGCGCTACTACGTGACCACACGTGACTGCAATAGTAAACTTACAGCACAGTACTGAAAGATGGGCACCAGAGTCACCACCCCATAGTACACGAGGTTCTGCACGCAGGCGCGCACCAGGCTTATCTCCACGTCCGTGAGGGCTGCTATCTTCGACACGTGGTTGAATCCGTCTATGTAGGGTAGGATCTGAAGCAAACAGAATGGAAAAGATTACTATTTGCACACTTTTTTACTATAAAGGTTAAACCACACTGGGCGACGCTTCACGGCAGCGGAACGACGCGACACGTAGCGACACTATTAGGTATACCGCACTTCAACTGCAGCGCGCGACAGTTTTTCTGAAGAAAATGAACTATCTGTACATACCGCACTAAACGGCAGCGGAAATACGCGATGCGACACGGTGCGACAGATTTGAGGAGTTGATCAACTTTGACGTGCAGTGTCGCGTCGCGTAGTTCCGCTGCCGTGATGCGTCGCCCAGTGCGGTTTAACCTTTATAGTAAGGTACTAGGCAGCTAGAAGCAAGCTGCAGCCTCAGCATGGTGTTTGTAAACGACTCTTCAACCGACCAAAGTAATCGCAAAAAAAAGTTGGTACGTGAACAAATAAGTCACCTAAACGGCTAAACCTCATCTACTTTATTCTACGATTTCATTGATTGATTGAAAGAAGAAATATGTCGACGAATGCCATGCAGCAGCCTCAGACTGCTGATCTTAGCCGGACTTTCACTCTTCTAACTTGACGTGATTTGAGAGATTTCCAGAGAGGACCAAGTTCATAATGTCTAATGTCACCATTGGGTTGTGAAGGTTAGATGGCAGTCGCTTCACGGAAAATATCGAGGTCCAGCCAAATCCGCAGTTAAGACAGACTGGTAAAGTGGGCCCCAGACTCCGAAGTGAAAGCTTTGGATACGACTTGGATTAACGCTAGGTCGAAGAAGAAAATAGGAGGTTATTTATTCTGAATACATAAGTTAAGGAAAACAGTTCATCTTATTTTCCTTCAATATTGTGTACAATTGGATTACTGTGGGCGATAGAATCAATATACTAGCCTTCTTTGATGTTCTACGAAACCGGCGCACATTAATATTACTTAAGATTCGGCACAGCTTTTTTTTATAGAAAAGGTTTCTTTTTCAAACAAATGAAACAAACATTTACTGCCTTTGATGTGCGTACTTTTTTTGTGAACAGAAAAATTGTTATTGAACGAAATTAAGATCTAAACAGAATAAATACTTAGAAATTCCCTGAATAAATACTTAGAAATTCAAAGAAGGAATTTTCCTTCTCCGAATTTCTTGTTATTTAACAAGCTTGTTATTTATTAAGCTGACAAAATTAATTCTCTTTCATTAAATTCACCATGACTACCATTGCTATGGTAACTCCCTCCCATGGTGGACAGGGTACCACGTCATATCTATGATGCGAGTACCTCATTTTCCTGTTATACCTAATTAATTAAAAATAATCTCCTTTGGATCATATTGTGGAAAAAGCGTCAATAGCTTAGTGGTTAAAAGTCAACCTTACGATGAAGGGATTCAAGATTGCGAGGTTTTACTAACGTGAAATTCTAACACAAGCAATATAGCTTAGCCAGAAAGTTTATGAATATGTTTGGTTGTTTGTAACTCAATTACGCTCAAACGGATGACCACCACTGGCTGAATTATTAACACATAGGCTACTTTTAGGCTTGGAATAGGTTACCATGTGGGAACAGAACGGGATTTGAATTCCACGTGGATGGAACTGCGAGTAACTGCTAGTAGGTAAATAATAACTGTCCTAACTATTATTCATGTATAGGTACTTACCTAGTGTCCCTACATAGATAGATCATTGCGTCATATATCATGATGATCATTGCGCAACAGGGAAGGGATTCCTCTGGCATCTGGCCAGGGTACGAGAGCTTTTAGACCAGATTGAATGATGTTTGTGTAACCCGTTTGTGAATAAAAATAACCGGCATCGCACAAAGTTCATATTAACCCTTCTATCTGAAAGCAAGTCTGGCCTCCGAGACCCATCATATTATACCTAGCTAAGCAAATTCTTTGAATTTGCTTGTGTCGTCCGACACATAAGTATTTAATTATATGGTATGTGTATACATATAATCAGCGACCCTCTTGTCCAGACCCCGCGAGAAAGACCTCGGGAAACCTTTTCTGTCAATCAGAAGGTGTACCGGTGAGGTAGGCTGGGGTCTTGAAGACCTTGGTGGGGCTCCATAGACCCAAGTTAGAGTAAACACAACCCTGACTTGTCGGATACCCAGTTCAGGTATAGAATGTAGCGCTTAACCATCGAATTGTAGTGAAGCTTTGCGGCTGAAGGTTATGGCAATCGCCATTTGTCATCCTCATTTGAGTGCCTATCCGCGGTACAGTGGCGGATTTATAAATTTGCCGCCAGTAGGCTATACAATTCTCCATGACTACCAACCCCCCCTCCCCCCGTCGGCCATCGGGGGTGGTTATGTCGGGATCGAACTGACTAAAACCGCAAGCAGTCTTGGGTCTTAATTACCGGGGTGTAAGGTTACCTAAATAGGCATATCCCTCGCACCCCAGCTGACCCTGGGCCATGTAGGGTGACAGGCGGCCGTCCTGTCACGGGTACCCCTCATCGAGACTAAAAGGTGAGGTGGTTATGTCGTAATCGAACCGAATTAAACCACACTAGGTGTTAGCGTACCGTCTAGGGTACCTACAACGGGGGGAATCCGCGTGTATACACGCGGATTAGGGTATACCCTAAGGAAGGAAATTCCCCAGAAACCCCACCAGGCATTGACCATCCATCATGCAACAGGCGGCCTCACCGTAAATGCAGGGAGACTAAACTAGACTAAAACCGCACGCCGTCTAGTCTTCTGACGCCAAGGTGTGAGGTGGCCCATAGAGCATTTCCCTCGCACCCCAGCTTGACCCGGGCCATTTCCGGATTCGAGATGGCCCCCTCGGGTTTGGGAACCACGGTATTCGCATTCGGGGGGGGGGGGGCGTGCTTGTGCACGCTGCCGCCTTGGTCTGCTTCTGCTAGGGTGACAGACGGCTCCACCCGTCACCCCCAGGCCTGTGCTCATAGAGGACGGAAGTTATCAGACCTCCGACGCCTGCGGCGTCTGCGCACGTCACCGTTCGGGTGAGCTCTGTGCAGCCTCTCCCGAACCCATTCCGCCGCCTCCTTCTCGAGCATCACTTGCTCGCAGAATGAGGTGGCGGCCGACCACGCGTCGCAGTAGGAGGCGGCGACTCACCACGCGTAATTGTGACGTGCCCTAGTGAAGAGTATACCTACCTGCTATTAAAGAGCTAAAAACAGCGCCGCGTACTAATTAGAAGGTGGATTAAGATATGTCTCTCCAAGAAAACGCTCCCCAAAACTCGTTTGTGTATATAATAAAGTTTTTTTTATTTTATGAAAGAAAAAAAAATTTGGCTCAAAATTGCCGCCCCCTAAAATCTGCCGCCCTAGGCTCCAGCCTACTCAGCCTACTGGTAAATCCGCCACTGCCGCGGTAGCCTAGTGGTTTGGGTAATGGACTGCTGAGACGAGGTCTCGAGTTCGATCCCAGGTTCACCATGGCACACACCAATGACTTTTCGATGCTTTTCGAAGTTATGTGTGTATTTATCGCAGGTTTATTAGTGCCTCGGAGAGCACGTTAAGCCGTCGGTCCCGGTTGCCATACAAACATCTATGGCAGTCGTTACGGGTAGTTGGAGCCCACAAAAGTCCAACCAGTCTAACTTGGAACTTCGATATCGCCATTGGTCATTGGACCATTGGTTGTGGAGGTCAGATGGCAGTCGCTCCACGGAAAATATCGAAGTTCAGCCGCATCACAGTGAGACTGGAAAGCCGACCCCAACTGAGTTGGGAAAAGGTTAAGAAAATGATGATTTGAGTGCCTATCCACGTTACATCAAAAGCTTGCACCTTGGAGCCCGGAGTCCTCTCTCCCTTCCACAGATTGGTTTATTTTAGTTTCTATCGAACACACAATGTTTCTTGATAAAACATTGCAGTAGGTATATACCTATCTACTTTGTTCTATATTCAGAAACCTTTAATATCTTTGTAAATATGAAAGTCATATCAGCATGTAGGTAACATGTCAGTTATTAAATCCACGCAGATAATATTCTTTTCAAATAATAAGAGATAAAAACAGCCCGCATAGTGTATCACGCGCTGACTGCTGCATCCTATCAACCACTCGGCGTGCATTGCATCGTGCTACTAAGATCTATTCACACCTGAGCTAAGCGGTACTCGCTACCGCCTGCAGGCACCACCTATGTACCAACTATTCTTCTGAGAACCTTCTGAGCGTAACCCGCGCTATATGTAGCAGCGAAACCACTCAAGGCTTCCAAAGTGACATTGTATTAGTGGAACCATTTCGAAGCGAATTGTCAAAAGTTCGAAATATATGGGATTGACATTGTTTGTCGACATGTCACTTGTTAGCTAATAGAAAGGGAATTTGTCTAGGCCCCCTGGGGCCTCCCGGGTCAAGCCGGGGTGTGAGGGAAATGCTCTTTGGGCTACCTTACACCCTGTCGTCAGAAGACCTAGACGGCGTGCGGTTTTAGTCGGTAAGAGTCCGACATAACCTGCCCCTCTGGCCGCGGGGTGGGTATCTATGAGGATTTCCGCACGGAAAAAAAGGCCCCCTGAGGCCTTATCACGACGCGCTAAAAACCTTTCTGTTTAGGGCCGCTGAGATGGAGTGTGTATAGTTCGTCTCTCTGCCTCAGTTGAGACGGAAACTGAATGGTTCTTAGCGCGTCGTTGTGATAAGGCCCCAGGTCTGCACATAGCAACAGCGCATGCGCGGGAGACCGCGACCGGCGCACACGCAATGTTGCATTTATTCACACGTTCGTTCGTGTGAGTCAGCTTTTTGTGTAGCTGAAGAGAAATTAGATTACTGTTCGCAGATGATCAAATTGCGACCGAATTGAATGATTGCTAGACATTATCAACATTTTAAAGATGTAGTGACCTAAGCAATGTAGAGAAAAATAGAGTTTGGACGAGTAGAGAGGATAATAGACGAAAGAAGATTGACGTAACAGATTTGTGAGGTGAGGGTTGAATGGGGTAATAACCTACGTATGTCAGATCCAGGACTTCTTCTTCAATCTAGCGTTAATCCCAGTCGTATCCAAAGCTTTCACCTCTCGAGTCTGGGGTCCGCTATGTTACATGTTTACATGACATCGAGGACATATTATAGAAAATGCCAGGTCAAGGGTGAAATCAGTGAAATACGACCCTACTCCTCAATTTCACCGTCGAAGTGTGACCTACCAATAAAATTGTCACCTCACATGAGTGCGTAGCACTTCCTATCAAGTTAAGAGATTGCGAAACTTTTCCAGGTTTATTGACGCGATACCTGACACCTGACCGCAATTGATTGAATTGAATCAATCACTCACCACAGCCGTAAGGGCCCGGCATTACAGAGAAAACAACTCGACCTCCTACCAAATACGAAACCAGTGACCTTTCTTTTAAAGAGTATTAAGCCGGGAACACACAGCACGCTTGATATTTTTTTATTTTTAATGTTCGGTGTACCTTATTAGACAGCAATGAACACAGAATTACACTATTTATAATAGTATACTGATTGATGGTACTTGATGGAATTTAATACAATGAAATCACTTGTACTTTGCCACAATATTTCTTAGGTTCTGGTTGTCAATGTTTCTTCTACCTAAATTAAACCAGACCAGTTTCTCATCACGGCATTTTCAAAGATTTTGAAATTGATAAGGTACTTTTTACCCCGGAAAAAAAACTACCAACAAAAGAAACCATGGGGCGTAATGAGGTTAAATAATGGAATTGAGTACTCCCTAAAGACGTTAGGTATAACCGTGAAACTGAATGAAAAATAGATACGTAGTCGTGGCGCGTGGAGCGTAGCGGTAGTGCCTTCGCCTGCTACGACAGGAGGCGCGGGTTCGATTCCTGGATTCATGAATATGTCTGTTTGCATTAGGTTAGGTGTATTTCTATCTCGGATATGTGTTTAAAAAAGTATATAAGTCTGCTTATCCGTATTCTAAAACCCATAAAACAAGCCAGTTACACTATGCTTACTTTTTGGGTCTAGAAGTCTAGAGAGCGCTCGCTGTGTAGAATGTCGTAGGATGTTATTTCATCGCATCCTGCGCCCGGTGTACACTAGGCTTTAGCATCAATTTTGCCTGCGGGTGTCCGCAAGTTGAGCTTGAAATTATGCGGGATTTTTGGACGTAAACTTATGTATGGGTATAATCAATACGCATTTATCTGTGAGCGGTCCACGCTCTCTATACACGTGTCGTCTTCCGTGACTTCCCTACTCAATCGGGATTGGGGGTCGACTTTCAGTTAGGTAAACCAAGAAACGGGCGAAATTCGATATCTCTCGTGCACGTGTATCTTATAATAACATCCCGTAAACACGCACACTACCTACTTTTATGGACTTAGGACCGGCCGAATACCTTAGTAACTAGTAGATAAGTAGGTACTAGGGTACTAGTCAGTGAAGGAGTAGTCAGAAAGACGAATGAAAATGGTATCGGCTGGAAGTGGTACCTAGTATTTATTTAAAATCACCTGATTTACAGAAACCAAAAAAAATGCTCAAAATTGCAAATCAGCACTTTGTATAATCATTTCTTTTATACTACATAGGTAGGCAGACAAGCACACGGCCCACCTGATGGGAAGCGGTCACTGTGGCCTATGGGACTTGTGCAGCACTAAGGGTGACATGCCTGCCTACCCTGAAGGAAAGGGGGAGGGCTAGGAAGTGGTGGGGAGGCTAGGAATCCTGTAGGTATTACGGAGTGCATTACAATGATTATTTATATGAAAGATGAGTTACTTACGTACGGGCATTAAATATAGGTACCTAGGTTTATACTAGCCTATTATTAACTTCTCTTGTACGTTTCGCGCGTCCAAATCGCTTCAACTCTTGGCAAACCGTACCTACATTTACGAATAAACAAACATTACAGTTACAATAGGAAACGTAAACCAACAACCAAATTAGCATATTATGATACTAACACAACACACAATACAGGCGTGTACGTCCGTCAGTAATATATTTTGTAAATGTTATGTAGGTACCTACATTATTATATACTTAATTCAATCCTTCACTTATTGATGACGGTGTCGGTAGTGGTTTAAAGATCACTAGTGCACTTCATACTTGGAAGGACGAAGTCAAATCGCATGTTACAAGCGACAAGCGGGTGTCTGCATGTCTGTTTGTACTGGCTACCTAATCTCTGTAACGGCTGGGACGATTTTGACGGGACTCAGATGGCTGATGTAAGAAGGAGTACCTAAGTTCATAGGTTTTCCGCACGATAAAAAAGGCTACTACAATTTTGGAAAAAGTATAAGGGTTCTGCATGAAAAAATAAAACCTTAAATATATAAAGCCACGCGGCGAACGTCGCGGGCAAAGCTTGTATACAATATAATATAAGACGTCTATATCTCGTACTACGATCTATAAACTATTATATCAATTGTAAAGTGGCTGTGTCTGTACATTCATATTTTAAAAAATACTCGGGTTTTATATGAATGATTCTGAACACAAAAATATATTTTTTGGAATCGTTGTCTGTTTGTGCGCGATGGACATAAAAACTACTGAACTGATTTTGATGGGGTTTTTTTTTGTTTAAAAGGTCTTGGTTAGAAGACTTTTAGGCATGTTTGATCAAAATCAGTCGAGTAGAACCGGAGATATAGTCAAAAAACGTGAAAACCGACATCCACGCAGGCGTATACAAACTATGATCAGACGTGGGCCAAATTTATGTACGTTGTCATATTTACTGAAGTTCTGTAACAAGTATTGTACTGTACTCTATTCAATCATATGAAAGGTTCTCAGGGGATTCTACCCATTTCTATTCAATATGTTTCCTGCGGTTTTCCTCAAAGGATTTCAGAGGCGTTATTACCATTCAAATGTGTACGTAATGAGGTTTTAGCTAGTGTATAATATTTTTTTTTGTATACCTACATACATACATTTATATTACAGAACTATTCTATTAACATTATAAATGTGAAAGTGAAGATGTTAGTTACTCAATCACTCTAAAAACTGAACGAATCTCGCTAAAATTTGCTAAATTCTGGAGTAACACAAAGACTACATTGTATCTCTGGAATAGGTAGGTGCCCATGGGAAGCGAGAACGGTAACAGAATTTCACGCGGGCGAAGCCGCGGGCAACAACTAGTTGGAAATAAAATTTAATAGTTTTAATTACTGTAAACATTCACAATAACAGTTAACAATAAAATAGAGTAAACGTGTAGTAAAAGTTACAGGAGCCACATCAAAAATAGCAAACCAATTTAACGGATTTCATCACAATTTATTTATTTATACATATATACATTTGCTCACGTCTTTTTCACTCCGGGGTAGGCAGAGACAACAGCCCGTCATCTGCTTCTGTCCTTACATACTTCACGCGCTTCCTCTACTGTCATTAAACCTTTCATGCAAGCTCGCGGCGAGCTGCTCACCGATTCCGAGTGCTTCTAACAGTTTTATAGTGTTATTTTATTACTATCATTTCGGGGAGATTATTATTATTAATTCAAGTGGGAACACCGGTAGCCCGACGGACGATCCACCCGCGGTATTTGCGGGCCACTCCATCCATTTCCCCAGCCCTCCTATTACGGAGGGCGTAGGTTATTCCAGCTAATTCGGGGAGGTAAAACAATACAGAATAAATTTGCAATTAAATTTTAATAAAATTTCAGTATGTAAATTCCGTGTAAACTTCCAACAATAGAATAATTAATTAGGTAACTAAATTGTTACTTAATCAAATGAGAGGCTTCTACGAATGAGGAGTTGAACGTTGAGTCAAATTACTTAATTATTAGGTTAATCAAAAGTTGTAGTGGTTTTCAGAGTAATTACGTGAAGTTCGTTAGTAGCACTGATCACAATTTATTTTATAATTAAGGTAACTTTCACGAAGTTTGTGATTAGCTTTGTAAATAAATATTACGGCATTAGCTTTTGCCGCGTGGAATTCTATTCTGTTCCCATGGAAACCTATTCGAGGGATATTTTTACACATAAATACTACTTGTATTTATGTGTAAAAGTAGTCTATGCTGATAATATAATCCATACTAATATTAAGGTGAATCCAAACCCTGTGCCAAATTTTAGTCAGATCTGTTCAGTCGATTTTGCGTGAAAGAATAACAGACAATAATGCATTCATACCCACAAACTTTCACGTTTATAATAAAATACTACCTAAGTAGGGTAATGCTTTAATATTTTTATTTCTTAACAATATTTATTGTTGTCCCTATTCTAAGGTCGCCTTTCGAAGCGAGCGTCTAATAAAAAGTGCACAAGCACATCGTTCGTCTATCAGTAGGCATACCGGCTTTCAAGTTAGATTAACTTGGGCTTGAACATGATGGGGTCCCTTAGACCCAGAATGTTTACCAGCATAAATTCCTGGTAAGTAAAAAGAAGATCAGAAAAAATTGCAAGAATGCGTAACGGAGGTGTGGATCTCTAGTGCCAAATTTAAAAAAAAAACAATAGATTTTTGTGTATTATTCGCTGCCGCTTTTCACTTACGGCAAACGCTCTACACGTGGAGTCGTTAGATGGTCACACCACAACGCTGCGCGTGCGCTGCATATAATAAACGACTGATTGTTTATTTATAGTTGGTACGTGTATTATTTAGTGTTAATTGAATTGGCACTCGACACCGACGCATTAAAGGTTTAATGACAATACAGGAAGCTCTTGAACTGTGCAAGGAGAGATGCAAAAGTGTACCACTGCTCTGCTTACCCCCGAGGAAGAAAGGTGTGTGGGTATTTGTATGTATGTAATATGTAGGATGGTTTAGTATAATAGCAGTGGTTCATCATCTGTCTAACAGTCTAACTACGATGCCGCGTATTTTAATATTTTCCGTGAAGCGACAGCCATTTCATTTTTTTTATATAGGTCGCATCAAAATGACTTCACCTCGCCTGATGGTAAGCTAAAGGTAAAGTCTCAGGACCGGGGTCACCACTACACACACCGATAGTGCTACAGTGGCGGCCCTTAGTTTGAGGCCTCATCAAATGCTTTTTCACGCCCCGTTAAAGGCCCTGGGACTATAGGAGATAGGAAACACATGCGCTGGCAAAGTATTCCAAGTCTTCATGGTGCGGCAAATAAAAGAGGCACCGAACCGCGCCACAACCTATCGGCGATATCGAAGTTCTATAGTTAGACCGTTTGTCGGACTTTTTAGGGCTCCAACGACCACGACTGCCATAGATGTTCGTATGGCAAACGGGACCGACGAGCGGCTAAACGTGCTATTCGAGGCACGTAAACAATGCAAATAGCCATCAACTATTTGCACTGAGCGGGAATCGAACCCGCGACATCCGACGACGTAGCAGTCGAACGCTCTACCGCCAAGTCGTAACATAATAATAGCAATGGTTGACGAAAACAACGTCACCAATAACACTGATTGGCCACCTGAAACCCGTCACGATTGTTTACACAAACCACTCGTTATAAAGCTCTTGTTCAAACGTTGTTTACACATATCGGATAGCAGTTACCTACTATTATACGAAGTATATTGTATGTCCAAGTATAATTGAGCTATAGAGTTAATCAACTATTATGTTAAATGCTATTTTTCATTATTCTGAGGGCTCGTGACGTGAGGTCAGATGGCAATCGCTTCACGGAAAATAAGTAAAGTACACTCGAGAGCAATGAATCCGGGTCACTTAAACGAAGAAGCTGGTTCTAACCTACGCAGACCAGGAACGGGCAGAACCAGGTGTACCACAGCACGAGAAGACCGATACTTGGTGAACACCATGCTTCGAAATCGCTTTCTCACAGGAACTGAACTCACCAATCAGTTTCGACGCCTCGGAGGAAGTAACCCAAGTGCATGGACAGTAAGACGTCGGCTTGCTGAATCTAACTTAAAACCCCTTAGACCTGCAAACGGCCCTAAACTGGAGCGTGGGCATCGTATTTCGAGACTAAGATATGCCCTGTTTCCTATTTTTGTTTTAAGGAGAGATCAGCAGTTTTTTTCTTTATGTAATTTTGTGTTAATAAAATGTATGGTGACTCATATTTTTTTTACTTTCATTTAAGGAGTATTACATTGTCTATTAAATACAATTTATTGCATTAACCTATCATTTTTAGTTTCCGAGATTTTTAACATTCTTTAAGTGACCCGGATTCATTGCTCTCGAGTGTAATTAAGGCGCGTCCCTACGGAAATTGTTGACAATTTCAGTGTTTCCAATTGTTTGTAACTCTTTAGAAACTGACAGATACACCATTTTTTTTATTTAGGTACCTACTTGCTGGTGGTTAAGTGGCAGTGTGGGCGGGGCGCATCGCTCGTAGAGCCGACGGCCGATGGGGCAAAAAGGTTATCGAGTGGCGACCACGAACCGGAAGACGTGGTGTAGGCAGGCCTCCAACAAGGTGGACCGACGACCTGGTAAAGGTCGCGGGAAACCGCTGGATGCGAGAGGCGCAGAACCGGTCATCGTGAAGATCCTTGGAGGAGGCCTTGTCCAGCAGTGGACTCTTTCGGCTGAATGATGATGATGATGATGACTTGCTGGTGGGGCCACAATGTGGGTACCAGCAAGTAAATACTTAAATAAAACTTTTGTTAACTTTGGATTTAAAAATAAATTATTCTTATTCTTATTCTTATTCTTAAAATTGGTGTCTGTTTGTAAGGTTGAAATAATTGCTTTTGGTTAATTCTGCTCAGCTCAAGCCCCCCTGTAAGGATGCTCAAATGCAAATCAACAATTTGTATTGCTCACATTTGGCTCAGGGTCCTACTTCTTCGAACTCTGCTCTGGAGATCTGTTTAAAATATTCCCGCTAGCAGTGGCACCATGACTTGTAACCGTTAAAAGACTATCAGACTTCATAGTAGGCTGGGTTTGGATGGTTCCGACTTTTGAATTTTTTTTTCTCTGTGTGTGTGTACATATTTTTTATGTTACGATCCAGATCTAAAAATTGTATTTAGGACATAATACGTTTTGATTGTAATGTGTTTTGTGCATTTAAATAAAAAAAACGGTTTTTAACATAATACCAATTACTAGATTTCAAGACACGTGGCTTTCTGCATATTCAACAGGCGCTTGTTATCGAACTGGTAGGTGACATATATAGGGTTGCTCCGTGTATTATAAAGTGTTGTAACAACATTATTTCCGGTAAAAAAAACAACTGGAAAACGTATGTATTTTTTGCACAAAACTATCCAGTTAAATATTCTTGCATGAAACAGGCGTTTCGTGTAGTTTTAGGCAGCGGACGCCCTATAAGTTAAAAAATGCAAAAAGATAGCAAAATGAGTACTTTTTTTCTATATTTAGTACCTACCTAGTACTTAATATGCACGAAATAAAGTAGCAACCCTAGTGATATGCTATGAGTCATACGACTTTGTTTTCGTCAAGTGTTTTGTGTAAATATTTATAACTTAAATAGGTACCTACTTACATTATTTTTCAGGAATGTTGTCAGTTCGAACACTTCTGAACATGTATTTAAAATAGGTACAGTCAACAATAAAATTTGATAAACATAAATAAATTGGAATACTTACCTAGGTACTTGGACTAATATTTTTTTTGTATAATGATTATTATAATGATTTTATATGAACGATTCTGAAAACAAAATTATTTTTTTAGAAGTCTTGTCTGTTTGTTTGCGATGGACGCAAGAACCACTAAACGGATTTTGTACCGATTTTTTTTATTTGAATGGTGTTGGTCAGATTCAAAATCCTACGTATTTTTGATCACAATCGGTTGTGTAAAACGGGAGATATAGTAAAAAAAACGCGAAATCCGTAGTAGTATGCCGCGCGCATAGGCTAATAAGTTTTATAATCACCAGAGGAAAGGTAATAGGTAGGTATACGTCATGATTGTTTATCTATTATTTTATGAAAAGCTAAGAGCTAAGGTGATCAATAAATTACGATTAGTTATGTTACTTCTGTCGTTGACTGTACCTACGTAAGGTTAAGTATGGAAATTGAGGTTCTGGTGATTTAAATTTCACTTTGTTTATTTGTTGTCAACGCCAAAGATACCTAACGGTGATGACTCACGCTCCAATTCGTTCCTGGTGTAATGGATGACCATCAACAAGGCCATAGGCCATACTCTCTGTCAGCAATATGGCACCTTTTGCGCTGTGAAAGATGCGGGGTAGGGTTGCCAGTAAGTGCAGTGGCAAATTGCTCGAAATATAACATAAAAAATGTACAAAATATGGCCTCTCTATTTATAATAAGTAAGATTTTTACACAAATATTTGCACTAAACCGGAATCGATTCCGCGAGATCTGACTTAGCAGTTGAACGTTTTATCGCTACGTAACAGGGGTAGTTATGGTTTATCATGGATTTTACGGGAGCGACCACCATCTGATCCCCAACCCGATAGGAAAACCTGCGTGAGAGTCTTATCCGTTAATCAGCAGGTGTACTTATCTGTTTGCAAATAAGGTTGATCGGTGATAATAAGCGCCATGTTTAACAAAAAGTGAAGGCCAGCAGTTTTCGTTGTACACATACAGACAAACAACATAGTACCGTAATCAAGGTTACTGGCGCAGTGTCTGACCTTGTGTTGCTAAGTACTTAGATACAAGCTTTTAGTACCGGGTGGCCTTGGTTTTTTGTGAGTTTAGGAGCACAAGTCGGCCAATTACGTTTATAGATGGAAATGAGCTGGTACTTCAAGCAGTTTATCATAATAAAGTGGTTAGTAGCTAAGAATAGCGATGTTTTTTATTCTTAAATGTTGTTTTATTTTTCACTAGCTGCGCCTACGCGGGTCGCGATTTCGCCCGAAACGATTTTCATTTTTAGGCTTTAATTTTTTACGAACCCTAATTTTTTTTTCTAAAAAAATACTTACTATTTATCATTAGAATTTAATTACCACTTCTGTCTACGTGTACACACGTATACACACATCTAAGTGGTAGGTAATAAAAAAAAACTTTTCATACCTATTATTTTTCAGTCAAAACCCGTTCCTACCGGTAAATAGTTTTGACTGTAGCATTTTAATACGCATGAAAATACCAATTTATTATACAAAATTACAATTAATATTGAGCGTGGTAACTGTGTCCCTCACGTCAAATAATATGCATTATTCATTGTTAATTTGTGTCGTATAAACTTGCAGGGGTGCATAACTTTTGGCTTGCATTTAATAACTGTTTCTTTTAACGGGTAATTCTATAAGGTACCTAACAACCTAATAAGTTCCTTTGATTATTGTATTCGAATTTTTCTGCTGTCTATTGCCATCTAAATTATATATTACTTTTGTTATTATTACTGTTGTTATTGTACACATCAAATGTTGTGATACATAAACTCCTTGTCTCTTATATCTAGGTATATGTGAAATCTTTTTTATTAACTGGTATTTTTATAATAACTGTTATAACTGTTCTACTTTATTAACTGTACGTTTCTAGAAAAATTAAAATAACGTGATAAAATTTAACAATATTTCACAAGAAACCGTTTCAAGGGGAGTTTTGTTACATTGTGACATGAGAATTTTATGTATTAGATATCATGTTAATAAATAGTGAAAAACAGTTATAAAAACCAAAATGAGTATAAAAATATAGCAAAACAGCTATTATTTGAAGTGAGTCACCGACACGAATACATCGATTGAAAATTTTACGAGCGAATAGGTTTTAAAATCTCTTACTATTTATAGTGTTTTATAGCTTTGTGAGCGAAAACATCCTAGCACTACACATTAAGAGGCAGTAATTTTTAAGAATTCTCTAGAAAATAACTTTTGGCATGAATTTAGACATACCTAACGTATCTATAAATTATTGTTATCTCAGTTGACGAGCTTTTACCATGTTTTTTTGTTTTGTCTCCGATATAACGGCCCTGTTTAGTTTGTCATAAGAATGAAAAAGAGAATTAATTATTTTTAAGAGAATCGCATTAAATCAAATCTTTGATAATTTTGTCTATCACTTTTATTTGAATGAAAATTCCTTCTGAACCAAAGTTTTAATTACTTGTTTCATAAAAACTTCCATCCTTGCCTCACTGAATCAGAAGTTATTGGGAAGGTTGAAGTCGAGCAAAATTTCCTTCAAAACAAAATACAAATATAAATACACTGAGCTGAAAATGACTGAATCTTAATGACCATTGTGTAAACACAATAAAGTGCGGTTAATAAGACTCCCGAATAAACCATAACAATAAATAAAATACACGTCCAGTTTTACGATTATACTTATAGAAGATGACTTTTATATCCAAGGGAATTGTAAATTACGATAAATAGATCGTTGTAAATTAGAAAATGTAATCTTAAAACAAAAGTCTAAGGTTTCATTCTACATCAGTGAAAATCCGTTAAATAATAAGTTTACACACAGTGATTAAGTGTGACTTAAGACCTTTCAAACAAAAAAGTACATCAAATTCGTTCAGTAATTTTTGCATCTATCGCAAACAAACTGACAAACAGACAAAAACTCTAAAAAAATGTTTTTGTGTTAAGAATCGTTCATATAACAACCTAATTATTTTTCTTCAAATATCTCCAATGTATAGACACAGCTACTTTAAAATTTTATAATAGTATAGATAGATTGTAACGCATGGACGAAAAAACAAGTATCAAATAAAAATGTTTTCTTTTTGAATGTGTTAACAATGAAATCATTTCGTAGGTCAGTGTGGCGTATACTTGAGTGTAAACTACTTCTAGTACCTACCTACGAAGCAAAAAACAAATAGCCATTAAAATTGCCAAATTAACATTTAAACGTGTAGGAAGAAGAAAATATAAAACAGTAATTATTTACGCTAACAGACGTTTCAATGTCAGCAAAAGATTCAGTAGAATCACAAATAATATAATTTGTTTTATAATAGAATTTTTAATGATGTAATATTTTATGGTAGAACTAGCTGTTGCCCGCGGCTCCGCCCGCGTGGATGTCGAAATCCGTTTCAAAAACTATCCTATCTCTCAAGTTGGATCGAACTGCACATGGTGTGCGAATTTTATTATAATCGGTTAAGTGGTTTAGGAGTCCATTGAGGACAAAAATTGTGACATGAGATTTATATATATTAATATTAGGTAGGTAGGCAGCGCGTGTGTGCCACGGCTGCCACCCCTGGTGTTGCAAACGTAAAATAGTTCATAGACCACGGTGACCACTTCCCATCAGGTGGGCCGTATGCTTGTCTGCCACCTAAGTGGTATAAAAAAAACTTGTATCTACCGATTGTATCATGCTATAAACGTAGGTAGGCAACAGGCAGGTAGATACATGTTTTTTTTAACAAATGTCGCACAACAGTATCTGTTTATTTATAAAGCCGCTTTATTTTTTACGTGGGTACAACTATAGGATGGTCAATATAGGCGACTGACAAAAACCAACAATGTTTATTATCAATTTATCGAGTTGAGCGCCCCTGATAGTTAGTCGTCAAGCGCGTATTAATCGGCCGAATAAACAAACACGAAACAGCGATCTAAAGCTACGTTGAGATAGACTCTCCAATTTGATCGAGTTATAACTCGCTTAGCAACGAATCGTTCCAATTTATTTAATGTTTTGATTCTGCTATCATGAACTATAGTCATGTGAGTTTGTGCGGCATTGCAATTTTATTTATTAGGTATATTTTCTTTATCTCGGTTTTGTGACTACTTGCCAGGTTTCGCGTATAATAACAATAAGTTAAAAACGCGTAAACACGCGATAATAGTATTCATATTCAGATTCGTGTTGTTCGGTGATAGGTAGGCACAATACGAATAGAAAAAATCGAATCATGCATGGCCAGTCAATATTCAATACTATACTTTGTCGTAAACTTATAAAACGGCAAGCTCAAACCATTTTGATGTCAATATTACTAAACTCACTGGCTAAAGCCATTGCTTTACCACATGATTGAAGGTCACACTTTTTATAAGGACGACTTTGAGACGATTATTCGATTAGACCTACTTGCAGCTTTTTTTCGGGCTGGTTCTTCGAGCGCATAAGGAGGGTGACAGGACGGCCGCCTGTCTCCCTACATCACATCATCAGCGAGGTGGCGTGATGCTCGCCCCCCACCTTTCGGGGGTCAAGGAGGACACCTTAAAAGCGTAAATGGCCCGGGGTCAGGGTGCAAGGGATATGCTTAGTCGGTTCGATGCCGACATAAATACTTACCTCCAATGGCCGACGGAGATGGTATCTGTAGGTCAGTTATTGGTACTAACCCACGAACACACCGAGAGACACGATTATGTCTTAGTTAAGGAGGTTATTGTTTAGGATCACACCAAAACATACAAAATGGTAATATAATAAAAATATGTTTATTTTCCACGCACGGGCAAACGGACCTACATTTACGACCAAAATGGCTGCTTAATTTGGATAACCTGTTTCTATTTTGAATCAAAACAAAAAGCAACAACAGTTTTTTAAAACAATTAATACCTATGATAATTTCAGTGCCAAGTTTAGCACAGATTCAAGATATGCATCACACTATCTTAATGTTATTTTTTATATTGGACTCGTCAACATGACTTCACCTCTTAGATATAAGCTCAATCAAACACTGCATACATTGTCATATCATAACCCAAATAAATTCCACTTGATTGATATAAATTTATATTTAGAAAATAAATTATTATTGACAAAAAATAAATTCTATTTGAATAGTTCTTTTAAGAGACAGATAGCATCTTCGCTATCATATTATATTAAATATTCAGCCAAGAACTTGGCTAACCAACCTGCTTTTATTGAGCATAAAAATGACAATGTTTGTCTTGCGACCTTGGAATCTGTTCCAAATAAGAGTGACAATGACAATCATTTAAACTTAATTCTAGGACAATAGAAGAAATCTCTAGCAATTTAATTTTAGCGCCAAAGAATAAATTTATGTACATGAATATTATTCACCAAAATATTGCTGGCTTTTCTGGCAAAGAGTTAGAACTGGAATTATTTTTAAATGAAATGCATATTCATGTACTTTGCTTAACTGAACACTGGTTAGAAGAACATGAACTGTTAGTTAATATTGATAATTTTAAAATCATTAGTTCGTTTACTAGAGATTCCGCTATAAGAGGTGGATCATTAATTTTGATTAATGACAATTTAAAATCTAAAGAAAGAAAAGATATAGTAGCACTCTCAAGTGAGCGTAATATTGAAATATCATGTGCAGAGCTCGAGCAATTCATTATTGTTAGCGTCTATAGACCTCCCTCTGGAGATTGCCACCTGTTCTTATCTATTATGGAAGATATCTTAAAAAAAATATGTAAATGTAAGAAGTCGGTAGTTGTATGTGGCGATTTTAATATTGATATTTTAGAAAACACTCAGAACGCGGTAAGGTTCCTCAATCTTTTTAAATCCTTTAACTTACAAAATCTCTTTTGTGAACCAACTCGCACTACATCCACAACAGCTACCTGCTTGGACAATATTTTTACTGACGGCCATGTAAGTGAGAAGTCTAAAATAAACTTCATAAAATCAGATCATGAAGGTCAGTTAGCTAGATTTGAGCACCAACATGCTCCATTATCCAAAAATATTGTATGTAGACCAATCACAAATTATCGATTAGAAAAATTTAAAGAAAATATTGACAATAAAGTGCCTCTTTTGGAGCCGCGTAATGATGTGAACCCGAATGATCTTTACAAAGATCTGTTCGGAGTGATCCAATACGAATTTGATAATATTTTCACTAAAAAAACAATAAATATTAACCCATTCAAAATTAAATTTAGTGATTGGGCTACGCCTGGAATCCATAAAAGTAGAAAGAAATTGTATGAGTTATACGAAACAAAGGCATGTACAAGCAATCCACAAGTTATTGAACATACTAAAAAGTACTCAAAAATGTTCAAAAAAGTCTGTTCAATAGCCAAATCTAACTATATTCGAGCCAAAATACAAAAATCTGATAATAAAATTAAGGCAACCTGGAATGTTATTAACAAAGAAACCTGTAAAACAAGGTCACGTGATCGATCCTTCGAATTAAAAATAGATGATAAACACATTAATACTGATGCCGCAGTGGCCAATGCCTTTGAATCCTTTTTCACAAATATTCCTATTACCACTACAAGTAAATTGAATTCTTCAAAAAATGTAGCCGCGTCTCTTCTTGAAACTAGTGTTGAAAAATGTAATGTTAATTTTGATTTTCAGTACATTGACCCTGTAACCATTCTTAAAACTTTTAAAGAACTAAATATTAAAAAAACTGAAGATCTTTGGGGCATTTCAACTAATATAATAAAACCAGTAATGCCCACTATTGCGCCTTATCTTGCATTTATATTTAATCAATGTATAGATGATAAACAGTTTCCTACTCTCATGAAGTACAGTAAAATCATTCCGTTATTCAAAGCAGGGGAAAAAAGTGATCCATCAAATTTTCGGCCTATCTCCATACTCCCAGTCCTCAGTAAAATTTTTGAAAAAATAATATTTAACCAACTGCTTTCACATTTTACGTGCAATAAGTTACTTCATGATAAACAATTTGGTTTCACTAAAGGTAGAAACACAACGGATGCAGGCGTTGCACTCATTAAACATATATTTGATGCTTGGGAGGAGAAGCAGGATGCCATCGGTATCTTCTGTGATCTTTCGAAAGCTTTTGATTGTGTTGATCACGAGACTTTGTTATTAAAATTAGGTCACTATGGTGTTTCGAACGGTTCACTTAGCTTGCTTGAGTCTTACCTCACTGGCAGAGTACAAAAAGTCAACATTAATGGCACCAATTCATCTGGTGCCCCATTAGTCATGGGAGTACCCCAGGGCTCGATACTAGGACCCCTTTTATTCTTGATATATGTAAATGATCTTCCTTACTTCACTGAAAATCTTTGTGAAATAGTATTATTTGCTGATGACACATCATTAATTTTTAAAACTAACAGGCAAAAGCTAGTATTTGACGATGTAAATAATATTCTCTCTGAAATATTGTATTGGTTCACAAGTAATAACCTGCTACTCAATGCTAAGAAAACAAAATGTGTAAAGTTTACGATGCCTAATGTAAAACAGGTAGATACTCATATTGTAATGAACGATGAAACTGTTCAAATAGTCGATACCACAGTTTTTCTTGGAATCACTCTAGATAGTAAACTGCAATGGGGTTCTCATATCACAGCCTTAGCAGGAAGACTCAGCTCAGCAGCCTATGCGGTTAGAAAAATAAGATCACTAACTGATGAGGAAACGGCACGATTAGTTTATTTTAGCTACTTTCATAGCGTAATGTCGTATGGTCTGATGCTGTGGGGCTCAGCTGCAGATATTGAGACCATTTTCATATTACAAAAACGAGCGATACGAGCTATCTATGGCCTCAGACCCCTTGACTCGCTGAGAGAACTATTTAAAGAAATTAATATTTTAACAGTTGCTTCTCAATACATTTACGATAATATCTTATATGTACGCAAAAATCTAGATCTCTTCCAAAAAAAATCGGACGTTCACAATTATAATACGAGAAATAAGAATAAACTTGTAGTGCCAATGCTAAGGCTTCATAAGGTTGGTAATTCGTTTGTAGGTAACTGGATAAAAATGTTCAATAAAATTCCTCAGGATCTGGTTGACATGCCACTTAATAAGTTTAAAATTGAAGTAAAAAATTGTTTAATGAAAAAAGGTTATTATAAATTAAATGAATATTTTGATGATAAAAATGCATGGTCATCCTAATCTCTTGCTCGCTCGCACTTTAAAAATTGTATTAAATAAAAACATAAAAAAAATATAAAAATAAATAATGGATAATCGTGTTCACTGAGTTTCTTGCTGGTATCTTCTCAGTAGAACCAACATACTGAACCAGCGAAAGAATCATTTTCTAATGATTATTATTTATTGTATTTATATTTCTTGACATATTTTTTTTTTTCTTACTGTAAATTTTTGACGTTCATATGTGCTCCTTGTGTGCCTAAATTGAATAAATGAAATTGATTCTTTGATTCTTTGATTCTTTGATTCTTTGATTCCTCGCCTGATGGAAAGTTAAAGGTCCATTTTTTCCGCGGGTATCGTACAAGATAACTAAGGGGCAAGTAGGGTTGCCATCCGTCCAATTTTACCAAAATTCGGTCTAGTTTAGAACGACACAGCCGCTGGAGTTTGTGCGCAAAACATTTTTAGGTGTCCGGAAAAATAAAATTCTTGTGAATGTCTGAGGCTTTGTAAGTTTCAGCTGAGGTTTCGGCAATCTCAATTGAGTTGATTGCAGCCCTAGGGATTGGACAGTAAACATAAAGGCCAATGAAAATTGCTCTTGGGATGGTAATAGTTATGGTAATAGGTTCGCCCCCTTGTGCGGAGTTAACGGAGTGAGGAAATACATAGTTGGCGAAATGAGGTAGGTGTTTATTGCCTAGACACCGATGGAATATACGAGTATATAATATCACAAGCGAGAATATGTAACTAGTTGTTTGTCAGTTGTAATTCTTTTTAAAAAACAATATTTTTTATGATGTTTGAAATCAAGAACATTAGAAATTTCCTTGTTTGAAATATTTGTAAGAAGAGGGAGATTGACTATGGTACTTTTCCGACCTGCCTCATTGTTAAGTCGTTTAAGTATAAGTATTACAACCTTCTCCAGAATGTAAAAATAAATTTCTGAAAACAGCAAACGCAAGACCGACAATGCGGTCGGACTACGCCGCCATGACCAGATAATCGCGGACAAACATACAGGTCAAACAGTAAACTTCCTGTTGAAGTCGGTTAAAAATTATTCTTATAATATGTGATGTAGATATAATAGATAAATACACATAGATACATATTTACTTATACTAATGGCGGACATAGATAAATATTTACGTATAATAATGTAGACATTTCAGTTAGTCTATCACAGCCGCCAGCTGGACCCAATCAGCGCTATAGTCTAGTCACTGCATTCTAATCCTCCTCTTTCCGCATTCAGTCTAATCGCTTTTTGACATGGTAACATTGATAACCATATTTATCCACTAAGTAATATTTTTAATAACTATGGGTTTTAGTAACAATTATACTAAACAATGCTCTATACACAAGTTCATTGACCTTTCAAATGTCGCGAACCGAGGTGTTACCCCCCACTGTGAAATTTTATGTTCTGCGACGATTGTCGACCAAACTCACAGGGGGTCATATTGAAGAAAATTCAACATTGAACACAATACTTTCAAATAATTGTTTTTATTCATCATACTTAGGCTAGGACAGGACCTCTTTATACCACCTTGGGCACGGAGAACGTGACCATGGTTGTTGTAAAGCAACCAAAATGTCAACATGAGTATAAATAAAGCAGAATAACGAAATAGAATCCGTTAAAAATATTTTTATTTCAATGTTATGTTTCGCTCCTCGACTAAGATTTTTCAAAGGATTTCTGACATGTAACGTCTAATTCATTTTGGTATCTCAACACTGAACGCTAAATAACAGATGCTAAAGTAGCATTCAACCCACGCCAGAGGCCATAATGTGTTTATTTTAGAAAAATATAAATATTTCTAACAGAAATGTGACAATCCCAACGCTGTTCTCGATTCAATGTCACGGCACGACACATTTAGAGATAAATCTGGTATATTTAGGCTTTCACTGGCGACGTTTTATTTTCGACCAGGGCCTCGATTCTGCTAAAGGCAAACCACTGTAATACCACTGACACTCTAAAAATGCTATTTAATTATAGACTTTACTGTTATACAGTTAAAGTCTAAAATCAAATGAAAAGAATTCATTTAACTTTTTCATTCGCTCTACAAAATATCATTTGACTTTAGACTTTAACCTGATAACAATAAAGACTACAATTAAATGGCATTTTTTAGAGTGTCAGTGGTTTATCAGTGGTTTGTCTTTAGCAGAATCGAGGCCCTGTTTCTCACAATTCGGTGTTACAAAGCCACAGTTGTTGGTGGCAATTAGGAGAGCGCCACTTTATGGGCAAAGGCAGCAATGAACTATTAGGGATGCACCTAGATCTAAATACGAGTCGCAGACTGGTGTGGGACACTTGCTGATTAACTGACGAGAACCTGAGTAGGGTTACCCTCGCAGTTGGGAGCTAGACAGCAGTCGATTCCGTAACAATATGAAAAGAGAAACAGCAACTAAGTTTTTTATGAATTAATATTTACTTCTTGCAATATATTTCAAAATATACTGGCGCGTGGTGCGTACACACATATAGCAACGACTTTATAATGTGCCCTATAGTAGACTTAGGGCTTAAAGGTGTGTGTAGTGGTGACTCCGGTCTTGAGACTTTATCTTAGCTTACCATCAGGCGAGGTGAAGTCATTTTGACGTATCCTACATGATAATAAAAAAAGGTTTTCTCCTGAAAAACAACCTGGTACACAGCTGCTTAACTATGAAAATTTCCAAGTAAAACTAACGACTAAACCGAATGAAACGTCAGTCCTCAAGTCAGACGTCAACTTTGCTCAACTCGAGAAATAAACCGACAGTTGGTACAAACATTACTGTCGTAGCACCCGAAAATGTGATTTGTTTTTCTCATTAAGCTGACATACAAATTTGATGGACATGTTTTCGTCCAAATGTTGCGATAAACAACTTATTATTTGGACATGATTGCCCGATTACAGGTCCCAATTTAGCTGCAGGGGATCCACTATGAAACATACATCAGAAATTTACATGTTACTAAATAGATTTACCTAGCATGACAGAAAGACTAATGGCCGATGGAGCAAAAAATTCCTAGAGATCACGGATCAGAAAACGGACTAACGACCCAGCCAGATGGACTGATGACCCAAAAAGGTCGGCTTTCATTTAGTACAGTTCAGACCAAACGAAATTTCGCGCACGGGCTGTCGTTGGGACCTAAGATGGCAAACAAATACTTGACTCACTTGATGATAATCTACGTCTCAAGCTACGGGGACTGGTGAAACTGCGCTGTGTTCTAGTATATATTTAAGTATATAGAAATACATCTAAGTACTTCGCACGGGGCCGACGTGCATTTTAAACAGGAAATAAATAATTTTAAAAAGAAAATCGTGACTACCAACAATTATAGACCATTACTATTCATTACTCGATACTCAATTACAATCGGTAGCAGTCATTTAGTCGATTAAGCTAGTGGGGTAATCACATCACTGGTGGGCCAGCCGACGCAACCAAATAATTATTTAGTTGGTCTGCTGGACAAGTTCGGAGTCTTGATTTAATATTATAATATGGACTAGAATTTTAACTGGTTTCACTAAGTGAATTAGATAATGAAGATTAAATTAGAATAAGCTCTCTCTGAATGGCACAGTGCAGTAAAGATGGAGAAGTAAAATAACTAAAAATGTTTATTTTTATTTTACATGCATCATTCATTCACTTTTTGGGCAAATTGGGAAACGGAATGTGGTGACACCAAATGCCCCCGACTAGATGAAGCAAAGAACTGACAACTTGAAAAAGGTAGCTAAAAGAGTGTAAATAATAATTGGGAAAATTTGTTGGATTATTTTATATTAATTTTCTGACAAAGTGATAACCCTTACATTCGAGTTGGTGGCGAAGGTATGTTCGAAACAAAAGACGGTACCTACCTAATTTTTAGGCTATTAAAACAGCGTATCCTTTAAGATCAAAGGAGTGCAACTTCTGTACGTAGTATTTTTATTTATTCAGTGCTACTAGGTTAGAATATAATTATTATGTGCATATATTATTATATTTTTATAACCCTGTTAGCGGGATTTTTATGAGGTATTTACTGTTAACTCATTCAACTTACTTTAATAAACCAACCTTTTAATATTGTAATTACTTCAACTAGAACGTTTACGAATATGTACGATTTTAGCTGTTTAACCATTTTAACATCACAAAGATTTCAGGAAGTTCACGCGAATATTACTTACAAACTGTTCATATTCCCCAACTTTAGGTTACTTTTCTCCCGTAACCATGGCAGCTGACACCTACTGAAACTTCGGAAGCAGTGTAAATATTAAAATAACTCAATATAAATCGCAATACAATCGGTTACCGTTACGTTATTTCAATTCAAACAAATAGGTCTAATAGAGAACATGATATATACATTATGTAGATGTGTTCCCTTCGTTTACCGGTCCCTTTCCAAGGTCGACCATAACGGTTTCCACTTCTAACTGAGGCTTTAAAATTAGTTCTACCATAACACCGATCATAAATCACTTCATCTTTTAAAACTACTCTAAATTAGGGAATTTATTTCGATTATCGTCTGGCAACATTGAAAAGACTGCGTATACGTCTGTGGAGTGGTCTGTGGTCATGAGTTCATGACCGTTAAATAAAAATGAGGGCGTGTTCTTTAATCAAAAAATCTATTTTGGATATCAACAAATCTGAATCGTTCTTTGTTTCAATTTTATGGCTTTGTTTGACATGACTTCACTCACTGACCAGTTAACGAGTATGTATATGGGTCAAAGGTACTGTACTAGCAGCTGGGCGTAGCATTGAGAAGTTATTAATATTAGACAATCGTAGCGATAACTTAATTGATTTTAAATGCTAATGTAATCATTGGTTATTATTATATTAATAATAATGTGCTTGGATAACGAGTAATAACGACCATTCGTCATATTCATTGGAAATTCTAGAGGTCTATTTACTTAGGTAGGTACCAATATTGAAGAGAATTTTTTTATATTCATATTAAAATGAGAGTAGACTTATGAACCTATTTCAAAAATTCTTTCGCTATTAGATTTTTTATTTAGGTACCTAGGTACCTAAATACGCTACTTTCCCTATTTAAATTCCCGATATTCCCACGGGACCACGACTTCGCGGTTGAAGTCGAGTGAGAATGCGTCTTCCATAAATTGGTGCTAGTGTCAACCCAGGTCATTGAACTCATTTAAATGCAATACCTATTGATATTGTATTTTATGTAGTACATTTTTTTTATCTTGACAGCCTTCCAAGATTAGATAGGGCATAGACATAGAACACTATTTGATAAGTTATCTACCTCAATGGATTTTTAACACCAATACTTTATCGCCAAGCTGTCTGGATGGATTTTTCCATGAATATGATGGGCTAGTGCGGGGCGTTTGGGTATGCATCAGGTTTCTACTTGTTTACGCTTTTTTCTTACAAACCGCTATCTAGACATAACCTCAGACACAACCTATCATATCATGTAAGTACCTAATTAGGTTCTTAAACCACGAGTACCTAATCGAACTTATCATTCACTTTTTTATATCTGATGACAATTAAATAGGCCGGTTCCCAGTCCTTTATGCACTTAGGTGTCAGACGAGCAAACGATCCACCTGATGGGAAGAGGACGTGTGCAACACTCGCGCTGCTGCAGACCCGATAAAAAAAACCTTCCAGTGCCCTTATTGAAGCCACATCGCAGGGAGATCATTCCACAGCCTAAGCGTGCGCGGAATAAAATCCCTCTTCCTTTAGCGGGTGCAATGTGTGAGGACTATGTAGAGTGTAAACTATTCTTTGAGTTATGTGTTTTTGTGTTCCATAAATACACCAAAAGAATATAAATTCAAAATTTAAATTAAGAATCTGCGAAAACAACGTCTCATCCGGTCTCATCCAACCTAAATCTGTCAAAATACACATCTCTATCAACTTTGAGTAGTAATAGGGATGTGTGTGAGTGAAAAATTGATAAGAGTGATGATGAAAACGAAATAAAAACGAAAACTAACGATAACGGTTTCATTGAAATATCGATTCAGCGCACAGTCCAATTCGTTTTTGTGTAATGGGTCGTTAATTTTTTTGTCAATCTTATTTTCTCTCTAGTATTTATAAGTATCTTGGTTGTTTTCGGGCGACGAACTCATAAAACTATTATTGTTTCCGTTTTATTCTCATGAAATAGAAAAAAATATGTTTACTAACTGCAACTATTTTTTTTACGCTTCAGATAATTTTAATAGTGGGTTAAATTAATAGCTTCCACTGCGACGCATTAAATTTATTTCGTAAACATGTCTACAATTTACATACTTAGGTACTTAATTTTTTTTTAAATTATACGAGTACGGCTAGAGCTGTAATAAAATAGTTATATTCTAATGTGTAACACTCGCTTAAACTTCCAAATATATTTGTAAAGTGACAGTTAGGATTGTTATTTGAAATGGTTACCTATTTGACGGAAAATTGATTTATTTTTACGTATTATTTTGAATATTGTAAAAAAATATTAGCGAATAAATGAAGAAAATTAATTGCAAACAATGTGAATGTGTATTGTGAATTTTGGTGCATTTACTAGAAATTCAATAAATTTTTAAACATTAATTTTACAAACGAAAAAAAATTGTGCATATTTACAATAAACATCATATATATTCAACAAGTATTATAAAAATAAATTATAATTATATCCATTTTATAAAATTTGAAGTAAGGACTAGATAATTAAACTAGTCATAAAACATCAAATATTCAAGGTTTACAGTCTTAATAGGCTTGTATTTTTAGCATATCATAATGATTAGCTTACAAGCAGTTGCCAATTAGCATAAAAATATCAAACTTGCGTTCATAATTATTATTATCATACGAGTAGGTATATAGTTTTGAATCAAAATATAAAAAAAAAACAAAATTTAACTTCAATAACAGGTCCATAATATAACTAACACACTAACACTATGGACTAAGTATTGGTCTGAAATAAATGATTATTATTATTATTATTATAATTTAGACACAAGTTCATCAGGCCCATCTAAGGGGAAGCGGTCACCGTGGCCTATGGACGTGTGCTTCCTCGCACTGCCGACCCTGGAAGACGGAGGTTCAGGGGAATTGGTAGGTGGTTGGAGGGGGGGGGGGGGGGGTGGAAGGTGAGAGAGAGTTTCTGTGACAACGCAGGAGACAAAATACAAATAAACGCTTAAAAGACAATCGAAACACATCTATATTATACGACACAAAATATAAATAGATTTCAAAGCCCCATGTGTTTATGGTCTGTGGCGAAATGTCTCAACCATGGTGATGATTTCATCAGTTACGGTGGCCACGTCATGTGTCCCATAATTGCTATGGCCCGTGAGTGAATCTATCGATATTGTGGTCATGGTCAACTAATTAGGGAATTAGTTGTCAACTAGAATGAATAATAAATCGGTGAGTAATCCTTATTTGGCTATAAGTGGCTGACATAAAAATGTTTAACCTATAGAAAGTAAAACCGGATTTACATTTCGAAATTAGTCATGAAATTACGAAATTACTTTCATAACATTAATTTCACCAGTAATTTCACGTGTAAACATTAGGTTTCATGATGCATGCATTAGTTTCGTGACACTAAAGTACTAAAATTATTTTGTCTATACACTTATTTAAATTTTTTGTGTTCATGTAGAGCACAAAAAAATTAAGTACAATAGACTAAATATTTTATTTGTCTGTATTAACTCAGAGGTTATTAACATCCAAACATCATAACTGGGGTAATTTTATTAAGAATACTTTAAAAACGGTTTTCTCAACTACATCATAAAATAAAATTCCTTTTTTAAATTTGCTTGTATTTTTTTATTGATCAAATATCAAGGACGTCTTTTTATTTACGTCCTTTTTATTAGGGTTACCATAACTATCAAAGCAGCTACTAACTTTATTGTCACCTCCAATTTAATTTGTGGGTTGCCTTTTTAGGGCACGTTTTATCTTGGTCACATCAAAAAGTGACGTAGACGTAAGTCAGAAAGTGAAGTAAATTAGTAAATTACACCTGAGAGTTAGCCCAATGAAGGTCCAAACTATTCTATTGCACAGAAAATGTTGTGATGTTCACAGCAAAACAAACTAATTTATTTATCTTTCTCATTGTAGCTTTTACTTCGAACCAGTTTCATTAATACAATTTTAGCAATTTAAATGAGGAAAATATTCAAAGTGCCTCAGCCTGTTTTGTTTACAATTAAGATTTTTTTAAGAGATTAGCATTATGATTCATCATCGGACATGTAAACATAGAAGATACTTTATTTATAAAATCATTTGAATATATGGTTTGATTTATAAAATCATATAAAATAGCTATTAATTAATCAATAGGATTTTTTAAATTTACCTCGCAGTTGCTAAGTTGCCCGTCTGTCAGGTACCTACCAATTCCAAATTTAGGTTAAGCACGAGCAACGGCTCATTACAACACATAGCGACAAGCCATATCTATTTTAGACGACGCTGTCGCCATACGAATTATCATTTTATTTCACGGCATGAGCCGGTTGAGCGAAGAGGTGACGGTAAGCGATATCGTTATTTCAAATGTGCATTTTCGTATTACTGTGGCAGATAGGAATATCAGCGTGTAATTGTGCATACAAAGTAAACAGATTGTAACCATAATAAAATATTAGTTTATATTTTTAAACACGGAAGTGACATCTGTGACATACCTACTTACTGTTATAATTTTCATGCAGAAACGAAACGAAACGGCTATTGTATTTTAAGAAAAAGTTGTTTTCATAAAACATTGTTTTGATTGTCAATTCACTTTTATTAAGCGTCAAGACGCTCAAAAGTCATTATGGAAAGTTGTGTGAAGTGAAATAGCGAGGTATGACGTCATACCTTGTTATTGTCAAATCAAGGATGACTCCTTGTGTAAAATAATTATTTTAATCTTTTTGACAACAGAAATAAATCATCGGTAAAAAATCCAACTGTAACTATCACGGTTCATGAGGGTAACAGACAGACGGACCGGACAGCAGTCTTAGTAATAGGGTTTACGTTTTTCCTTTTTGGGTACGAAACTCTAAAATTGAACTAAACGGAGGAAATAAGAAGAGAAGTATTTACCGCTATTTACCATTCTTTACAACATTTCAGATAAATCTTTTTTTTTATATTGGCAGCCCTACAATTCCGGCAACCTGTTCTCTTGGAGATTGCGAGATGAGGTTTTCAGTAAAATTGTTATGTACACTTGAGCACTAGACTATTTGGTTGACACATTTTGTTGACACAATACGAAATATACGACATGATACGCTGTGACAATTTAATCGTCCTACAAACGCGGCTATGTAAATATGTCCAATGTCCGCTACACATCTGTGGAAATAGCTACATTATTTTTAACTTGTCCCAATTAACATGACTAATGAATTATTATGAGGGAAGTGACATTATTCCGTGTTACTGAATTTGTGTTTTTTTTCTAAATATTCTACGGCATTCTACACAGCGCTCAAAGACCCAAAAAGCATAGTTTAGCTAGCTTGTGTTATGGATTCTAGAATATACAAACTAAAGTTCGTGGCGACTACTACAAAGTACAAAGACAATCGATTGAGATGGTGTTTAGCACACTGTGTTTCAATCGAAGGACACAATTTGGCAAC
The DNA here is from genome assembly GCA_963576445.1 of Lithosia quadra. Taxonomy (NCBI): domain Eukaryota; kingdom Metazoa; phylum Arthropoda; class Insecta; order Lepidoptera; family Erebidae; genus Lithosia; species Lithosia quadra. Next base: position 2,246,520 of record OY754883.1, read on the forward strand.
AATAAATTGCTCGTTTGTGTAAATTAACGATATTTTTTTTCCTCCTTCTAAGGATCAATAGACAATAGAGTAATACATAACCATAGCTTCAATCTGAACTGTTTTTGGACCAAAGTTAATGTATTGTAATAGTTTTATTTAATGTAATTTATAGAGTCTTTGTGTCCCGTGCCCCTCTCTGGAAGTCATTGCCTGCAACAGTCTGTGTACCAGTCGCGTATAGCGTATGCGCAGACGTCGACTGACCCCGATATCTTACTGGGCCATTAAACAGAGATATGGACGGGGCCAGCCCGCCACTACCAACTACAGGTTATCGTCGCAGATATATTGAATTTAATTATAAAGGCATATAAAGGTATATTGTCAAACTAAAAGCAAACCATTGTGGATATTTGAAAGCTTGAATAAACCATTCGACAATATGGCGACAATGTGGTGTCAATGTTTGGATAATTAAATATGTCATTGTTTGGACACGGTAAGGAAATAAATAAAATAAGGAAAAAAGTGGACACGTTCACTTGTAAAGGTCCTTATTTCTTTCGAGACGAATCCATTTTTTCCCGCCTTAATTTATAGCTGCGCAAACATGCAAATAAATTCTTACTGATTTGATTACTTATAGGACATGATGTTTAAGGAGTAAGTCTTTATCGTCAATACTACAATATCAGTTAATTGCCTAGCTAAAATAAAATAGATAATACATATTACGTCGATATTAAATCTTTCATGAAATGAAACCCTATGAGGGTGTCGATTTTTGGAAAAATTATGCAAAAGTATCAAGACAGTGTGGTTCGTTTTTAGGGCGAGTGATTTCTTCGATAGTTAACTTAAATCACTCGTCTAGCCTATTTATTTGACTGGCTGAGATGATAGCAAAACGCATTTAAGTGGCAAAAAAGCTATCAATGTTAAAGATCAAAGAATTTGTTAACACATAACCATTACAAATAGGCAAATTACCAGATCGTTGAGATTAACAAAATGTAAACAAAACTGATAGTTAACATGGCTCAGCGGCTGAATGCGAGCGATGTCGAAAGGCAATGAAAATAAACGCACTACCTCTATAGACAACTTTTTCGTTTTTACTCTGCATTCTAGGGTTGGCGCAAGAACATTAGAAATTTCCTTGTACTTAGCTGGACGTTTCATTTCGAACGAGCGGTTGTCTCCAGGATTTTTGAATCTCGGCCGGCGGTCATCTCTCTCGCACACTGCCTAAAATTGCCATGATACGTTAAAATTTCCCAATCCAAACCTGTCAAAGTCAAATTTACGCAAAGGCTGAGTTCTTCGGAGCTTCATTTTGATTCTAGTTGAGCTTTATGAAAATTCACAGAACACCGTACATATCAATTATTATTAATTGAGTAATATTTATAGAAATTAATAAAAAAATTGACACATATTCGCTTCTTAGATTGTGGGTGACAGCCATTTTAATAAAGAAGCAACACTGTTTACCAAAAATTCGTAAGGTGACCAACCATCCGTATTTTGCGGGATAGTCTCCTACTAGAAGCTCCTGCATTGCAATAAATACATAGCATAGTCCCACAAAACGTCAAATGCTTTCCGCACGTTTACAATATCCATCATAATATATTACAATATTAACTGTAGAGAGGTCAATTCTATACATCCATACTAAATTATTATAAATGCGAAAGTAACTCGGTCTGTCTGTCTGTTACGCTTTCACGCCTGAACCGCTAAACTGATTTTGATGAAACTTGGTATAAGAGTAGATTAGACCTAGATAATGAACATAGGCTATGTTTGGTTGCGATAACCAACATCCACGTGGGCGGAGCCGCGGGCAGCAGCTAGTTGAATATATTTAAAAAATAACTACATATTGGGAAATAATTAGTGATCGATACTAATGCAAAAAATGCAATCAGTATTTTTTTGTCTTTCTGTCTGTCTATCTGTATGTGCACGCATGGATGAAAAACTACTGGAGGGATTTTGATCAAACTTGATACGATTATAGTTCATACTTCTGGGCAACATATAGGCTACTTTTTATACAAGCTGATATACCCATGGCTTCACCCGCGCTTCGTTTTTAGGTCGTTTTTGGTCATATCTCCGGTTGTACTTAACCAATTGCAAGCAAACATACGATAAATTTTGAGTCTAAGTAAGACCTTTCTAATAAAAATTCGTTCAGTACTTTTTACGTCCATTGCTAGGAAGCTGGTCATATTAAGTATATAATTTCAACTTTGACGCTTATTATTTATTGCTTTCTAGACATAACCTATACCTACTCAAGTAGGTATTAAGTTATCGTTTCTAAAAACCACTACACTTTTTTATTTGTTCACGACTGTACATACTTAGACCACGGTAGTATAAACTTACTGTATACAGGTTGACTCAAAATATTATTATATATTTATTATTCTTCACATACAGACAGATAGAAAGACAAAAAATTTACTGTTTGCATTTTTTGCATTAGTATCGATCACCAATCATCCCCCAATAGCTATTTTGTAAATTTATATATGCAAAGAACAGAATTGACCTCTCTACAGTTTTATTATAAGTATAGATCATGTATTTGTCTTATTTTGTTCCTTAAATTTACGAAAGAAAGTATAATAATGGGACAGGGATTCACCTGACGATTTTTAAAATTCACATTATCTTTCAAGTCCGTATCGATTCATTCGTTTTAATCGACCTTTTTTAACAGGTCACCTCATTATGAATATAAAACTGACAAACGTCAAATGTTACCTATTAATGTGACGCTACTATAGGAAACACCCTTTTGTTGCTACTCTGTCGCATTGGGTTTGCCTGTAATGACACTGTATGTATAAAATAAATAAATACATAATCCTTCATTTAATGTCAATAATTTATTTTGTTATTACATGCTTACATAAGTAAGTCTCAATTAATAAATAAATAAGTTACAAAATTACTGTTACAAAATACCATTTATTTTCATGAGCATAGACGTAAACTACATCATATATCCCAACCTTGCAATTAAACATGGTCACCGCAAAGAAAGGTACGCAACCCAACCAACTAGATGGAGACACTGCAATGTATGGCCTTGCAGTATCCATTACTTTTAATATTCTTGGGTTGGCGACTGTAATTTTTTTTGTATAAATGGCAGCAGTCAACAATTTTAAAGGTTTTGTTCTCTTTGGTTTATCTACGTCTTAATCGTCTGCCATGCCATTACGGTGCCCAACTGTAGAAACATAGTCCATAGTAACCCAACCTCGGTTGGGTTGCGTTCAGGGTTCAGCAGGTGCATAGCCGGGGCTTGAGGTGATGGTTGTTGCAGCACTAGTGGGACCAGTGGGTATTGGTGTAGTCTATGGCGTGGGGCTTCATGGCGTGGGTCGACCCGCCGGACAGGGAGACCCGTAGAAACGGTGGTGCCGCTGGCCGCCCGCGGCATAGTACAGGGGCCCAACTGGGGCTAACCACCTCGGAAGGCTGCCCCACCAGGTCGCGCATAATCCCGATATGGTTCGTCGTGCCGGTTGGTGACCGGAGTGGGAACCCGGCGACCATATTCGGGAGGGTACGGGGGCCCTTCCGTCCGGCGGGTCGGTCTCCGCCGTGCCTCATTTCCATGGACGAAACCAATCTCCACGCTTTGTCACGCGGTGCTGCGACAACAATCACCTCCCTTTTCACGCCTTCTCTTCCCTTTTATTCATGGCAGCGCAAAATAGAGAAAATGGCTATACAGCGGCTCGACTTTTTCCCACCAAAGCACTTTTTGAGGTGGAGTCCACGAACATCTGTGGACTCCATACAAACCTCAACGCCGTCCACCACCACCTTGAGACGGCGCAGCCAGCCATGCTCTTTCTGACGGAGACGCAAATACGCCGCCCTGACGACACGACCTACTTGCTTTACCCCGGCTACGTTATTGAGGAAAGTTTCCGGGCGAAGGCCGGGGTGTGCGTGTTTGTTAGGGCGGATGTTTGCTGTCGCCGTCTGCGCTGCCTAGAGGACCCCTCCTTCTCCGTCCTATGGGTACACGTAGATCATGGCTCTTCAAGCCAGATTTATGTGTGCCTATACCGCTCCCACACAGGAGATGCCGAGACAACTCGACTCTTTGAATATCTGAGTCAGGCGGCAGATGATGCGCAGGAGCGGTTTCCGAACGCGGAATTGGTAGTTTTGGGGGATTTTAACGCCCACCATGAGACCTGGTTGGGCTCCGCCAAAACTGACCATGCGGGAAGAGCCGCCCACGCATTCGCTCTCACGCATGACCTGACCCAATTGGTGCACCAGGTCACCAGGATACCAAGAATATCAGGTCAAGCGCCCTCTTTGCTAGACCTTCTGCTGACGAGTCACCCAGACCAGTACAGTGTGTCGGTGCATGCCGCTTTAGGTAACTCCGACCACTGTATGGTCTGTTCCAAGGTGCCCATCGTAGCGCCCCCACGAACTGCGCAGGGGAAGCGACGGCTTTGGCACTACTCGTCAGCAGACTGGGATGGACTCCGTGATTACTATGCGTCCATCCCATGGGCTGATCGCTGCTTTAAACATAGGACTCTATCGGAAAGTGCTACTGCGGTCACCGGTGAGATCAGTTTGGGTATGGAATATTATATCCCATACACTGATGTCACCGGTACCCGCAAGGCGCGTCCCTGGTTTGGGCGCGAGTGCGCTGAGGCTGTTCACCAGAAGCAGCTGGCGTACCGCGCCTGGACCAGAGCAGCCGCGCAGCGCGATCCTGGCGTAGGCCGGTTTAAGGCAGCGTACAACAAAGCCACAAAGGTATGCAAGAGGGCTTACATCAGAGCGGATGCCCAGCGCATTGCACGGCTTGGGCAGGACCTTGTGGCGCACCCCACGGGCAGCCGTGGCTACTGGCGTCTGGCCAAGGCCGTGCAATCAAACTTCTGCCAGCCTTCGCTGCCCCCGTTGCGGAACCCCGATGGATCGCTGGCTCATGAGCCGCAGGAGAAAGCTGACTTGCTAGCTAATCTCTTTGCGGCTAATTCCCGAATTGATGATTGCGGTATGCAGCCTCCGACACTTCCTAACTGTGACCACGCAATGCCTGATATTTTTATCAGGCAACGCCATGTTCGTGCAGTGCTGCAATCACTCGATGTCCGGAAGGCCAGTGGTCCCGATGGAATTCCAGCGGTGGTTCTACGAAAATGCGCAGCGGAGTTGTCTCCCATGCTTACGCGACTGTACCGCATCTCATACACCTCGGGTACAGTGCCGCCAGCTTGGAAGGAAGCGAATGTGCAGCCGATCCCCAAGAAAGGGGATCGGTCAGACCCGGGCAATTATCGACCCATAGCCGTCACCTCAGTGCTGTGCAAGGTGTTTGAACACATCATCAACGCACAGCTCATGCGTCACCTAGAGGATCACTCCCTAATTAATGACCGGCAATATGGCTTCAGGCCGAAACGGTCAACGGGTGATCTTCTGGCGTACGTCACCCATCTATGGGGTGAGGCTATGGACAAGCATGGCGAGTCATTGGCTATCAGTCTTGACATCGCCAAAGCTTTCGATAGAGTCTGGCACAAGTCACTTCTTTCCAAGCTGCCTGCTTTTGGTCTACCTCCCCTATTATGCAGCTGGGTTAAGAACTTCCTGCAGGAGCGCCGCATCCGAGTGCTCTGTGATGGGCGGGCATCGGCTTTCTTGCAGATCAATGCAGGTGTACCGCAGGGGTCCGTTTTATCGCCTACTCTGTTTCTTCTGCATATCAATGACATGTTGTCAGCAGGCAGCATTCATTGTTATGCAGATGATAGCACCTTGCACGGACGATATCACGGTCAACCTGCGGACAAGCAGGCTGACGTAGGGGAAAAAAGACAGCTTCTTGTCACTGAGCTTGATCGGGTCTTGAATCTCATTTCGCAGTGGGGCTCTGAGAACCTGGTCGAGTTCAATGCCAAGAAGACGCAGGCTTGTGCGTTTACAGCAAAGGTATCTCCTTTCCTTCCACTTCCTACTCTTCAGGACACTCCACTGCCACTTCGGGATAACCTAGATATACTTGGCATGGATGTTCGCTGCAAACTGAATAATAAAAACTACATCGAGAGCATCATCAAAACGGCCTCGCGGAAACTCGGAGTCCTGAACAAGGTGAGACGGTTTTTCACGCCGGAGCAACGGTGTCTTCTGTACAAGGCACAAATCCGTTCCGGCGTGGAATACTGTTCTCATCTCTGGGATGGCTCTGCTCAGTACTTGTTAGATGCTCTCGACAGGTTGCAGCGACGCGCGGCCCGTATTATTGGGAGTCCCGAAGTTACCAATACTCTCGAGCCCCTGCAATTGCGCAGAGATATAGCATCTTTGGCAGCTTTTTACCGCATATACCATGGGGAGTGTTCCGACGAGCTCTACCAACTAGTCCCACCCTCTCCATTCCTATACAGAACAACACGTGCAAGGCTGAGATACCACCCTCATATGGTGCAAACAATTCCATCAAGAACCAAGCGGTTCGGTGCCTCTTTCCTTTGCCGCACCATCAAAACCTGGAATTCTTTACCAGCTCACGTGTTTCCTTCCTCATACAGTCCCGGGTCCTTTAAGCGGGGCGTGAAAAAGCATTTGATGAGGCCGTCAAGCTGAGAGCCACCATTTTGGCACTGTCGGTGTTTGCAATGGTGACTCCCATTATAGAGACTTTGCCTCAGCTTACCATCAGGCGAGGTGAAGTCATGTTGACGTGACCGACATAAAAAAAAAAAAAAAAAAAAAAAAAACGATTTTAAGTGCTTTACTTTCTTAATCGTAATTTTGAACTTTATTTTTAAGTACCTAGGCCCCAATGCATTCATTCATTATGACATGATTTAGTTATGCGCCCAAGTAGGATCGCTGACATATATCTACCTACTTAGTTTAAATGTGGGTGTTATAACTATTTCGTGAAGAGCGTATTTTTTTTTATAAATATACCTAACAAAAATAGTTTGTTACGTTAATATATTATTATTTTCTGTTCACATACCCCTATCTAGTCAATGATCTACTTATTTGAATATTACATTTTGTATATTCTACAAAAATAACAATCGATAAAATCTAATATTTTTTTTAAATTAAATTAGATTTTAAAAACCATTAAAAACTACGAAGCATAAAAATCTTATAAAAAATCTAAAATAATAAATTTGATTTATAGCGTAATTTACTGTACTTTGACTTTTTAAATTAAAAAGATAAATTATTTTTTATGCCGGCAAGGGCAACATTCAGCAGGCAAAGGCATCCCTGTTGGCACAGCGCGCGTCCAAAAATATTCTCAAACAATATCAGTGAGGTCGTTGAACTTTTTATCGTTATATTTGCATAGGTTAGACACATTTTGTTGGCGTTAATTTGTGTAATATTTTATTAAACGCACAATAGTAGCGTAGCTGCGTGCCAGTTAGCATCTTGAGAGCATTAGTGGTTAATAAATTAAGAATAAGTACTGTTTACAAAATGTTATTGCGAAAAAAGTAGGTAGGTAGGTACTTAGACTTTTTAATTTCTTTTGTATTTAGTCCGCCAAATTGACTGCATCCCGCCTGATGGTAACTGAGGTGAAGTCCATAAATTAGTGGTCACCATTTTGTAATTCGACTAATAGTTCAATTATTTTTTGGAAACCAATTTATGAAGAGCTCTGTTCTGAACTGAAATAGCTCTTTTGATAAGTTGTTGGAAGAAGAAGTTGCCATTCTGAGATTTTGCCTTCATGCGATAAGGGCCCTCTACCCTTTACAAGTATAACTCATCTTCAAAACTTTCAAAGATGGAATATCAAATTAATACCGTTCGAAGTCCTGACGTAACGGTTCGCTGGTACCTTTATAAGAGTGCATAAAATTAATAATTCAAGTATTATGAATACCAACACGACTGTTAATATTAAAATTTGCATCTATTTATCAACGCCTACAAACCATGCCCAACCATATTGAAATGAAATCGATAATAATGTTAGTCAAACCAGTGAACTGTGAACATGACACTGCATCCAATATTAATATTGACAGTTTATTATATCATAATAATGAATAGAACTGTTGCATTTTAACCTAAGTATATTATAAGAGAGTGTTTACAATAAAATAAAATTTCTAAGTAATGTTATTATGAAGACTAAAAATATGTTCAACGAGCTGTACCTACTGCAATGTAACTAGGTGGAATAGATTCGAAATTCGACATCTATTTTGCAATAGTGTCAAAATGTATTTCATTTCACAATCGGTTGAGTAGAACCGGAGATTATAGACAAAAAAATCGAAAACCAAGGTCCATGCGGGCGAATCCGTGGGCACAGGCTAGTTTCCTAATAGTTAAAAAGATATTATGATCAAATGCATCAATTTATTCATTATGAAATCAGCATCTTTGATTATCAACCGAGGATAAAATAAAGTTCAATAAGTGCCTACTAACTACAGAATACGAAGGGAAAACGTGACCCGTATAATGTAAGCTTGAATAATTTATAACGACGACGTAGGTTATTGTGGAAACAAGTCGTAGGCGGTTTTATGTTGAATAATTTAGAAATATAACAATAATATTTATTATTTATGCCATGGAATGTTGTCGGTTACAATAAATGTATGTAAAATGTAGCTTTCATTCCAGCATCCATTCTACCTCAATGTTCTTGCAAACAAAGAATTTTTGACAAAAATATTAGCGGAAATGTTGAGTTGTTGAGAGCATAAGATTCACAAGAGTATGCCTGGTTACAAGGCTAACCAATTTTTGGCCGTGTTGCCTAGGGGTAAATCCAAGAAGTACCAACTGGCTTGATGTCATAGACGATGGCATGTATGCCATTGGACTCACTTGCAGGGATGCCCAAGACCGTGCGAAATGGAGGACTAAAAACCGGAATGCGGCTGTGCAAAAGATACCATTTTCTACTGTCGTTGTAGATGTAGCAAGCAAATTTTTCAAAATAACAACTTACTGTATTCTTCGGTAAATAGTCGCGAAATAGCGAAGATATTGCAAGGAAATTTTTATTTAGAAAAAAAACGCATCGTTTGAATGCGGGTCAGATAGATAGGTAGCGCGGGAATACATAATATAACATAAACTCACGCCTATATCCCCGAAGGGGTAGGCAGAGGTGCTAGCACCCACATTTCACCAGTTGTGGTCCCAATGTAATAGGTGGCGAGCCTATTGCCATTAACCGGGCACTTATAAACCCCCGGTAAATACACACATAATTTCGAAAAACATCGAAAAGTCATATTGGTGTGTGCCATGGTGAACCTGGGATCGAACCAGAGACCTCGTCTCAGCAGTCCATTACCCAGATCACTAGGCTACCGCGGCTTCTATACCGTATACGTGGGAGCGTTATTAGTCTAAGCGCGGGAATACATTTTTTCCGTACTCCGTATTATTTTGTGCCCCAGTACATTTTTAATTAAGAACCGATTATATCTGATTGTGCCCGGAGACACAATTTATTTTTGAGCCTGAGATACACCGTACGGTGCAACATCTTGACAATGGGCGCGGCACCGCACCACAGAAAATGAAAATCTTTTTTTTTTCTTCGTGGGCGAGCGACCGTGAATTAGTTATCTTTGTCTCTTGAAGCGCAGCGTGCTTTGCTCTGTAGTCTGTGAAGTCGATGAACCGCATTATGTATTGGCACAAGTGTAGAGTATAATCATGACATAACAGCCATACAAATTTATTACACATTGTTTCATGTTCATCCACGTTCATATCGGGTTTCATACAATGATTTATGAATTAACTAGACTGAACAACCGTTGGCAGTTTCATGTCTCGGTTCATAACCACATTATTTTATATGATTTTGTCTGTAAAATGTCAGAGCCCAGTTTAGTTTAGCTTAAACGGAAATATTTTCATTGGTGAAAGTCGACCTAAGCATCCGGATTTGTCGTCTTTTAAAAATAAATACTGATAGTAGGCCATGAAATAGACTAATAATTATGTCAACCTAGATTACCTGCCGACTAGTCGCTTAAATGAAGTTTTAAATAAACTATAAAATAGAATTACTTATTTACCGTACCGTATAGTTACATTAAAACAAAACAAAGGTACGTACATAATTAATTTTGTTCCGCCGCAAGAACCCATGACTCCCTTTGATGCAAACCGACCACCGTGACGCTCTAGTAGTTTTTGTTAATCGGTCACGTCAATATGCATTCACCTCGTCTGATGGCAAGCTAAAGGTAAAGTCCCAGTATTGGGGTCATTACGAACGAATTACTTGATCTAATTTGTTAATAAGACTGTCTGGTAATTACACAAACCTCGTGCCTCCCTAAGGATTTCCGTTTCGGCCATTTCGAACCTAAATAGATAAATAATTGGATTAATTAATTAATTACAAAACGTCAACGTCAAGACAGGCTCACCGTAGATTGGAATGTGCTAAATATTTCAGTGGCAGACTATAACATTGTTTCTTTTGAGGTTTCAATAATAGGACGAATAGAGAAATATGTGCCAATATTTACACCTATTTACACAGTTGGCGAGATTTCCATAGTGAATTTTAGCAATGAACAGTGAACACGTACAATAGGATAGAAATTAGTTTATTTTAACTGCTTTCTTCGTTCTGAGTCATGGTGTAATTTAAAAATATCATTAGGTACCTTTAAGGCGCTCCCAAGCGTCCTTGGGTAAATATTATTTTCTCTTCAAGGCAAGACCAAGAAATATTCACAAATTGCTGAAATTGAGGGAGATAATTTCGGGAGTCGGAGTCGTCTTTTGAAAATCTTTGTTGAAAATTCTCTCTTATTGGTTTATCAATTTTTTTTTATAATAAGGACCTGTGCCACGCCATGTGTGCACGCATACCGGTGTTTCGTGCAAATAATACTGAGCTGATTTCTTATAGATAATTTGCACATATCGGAAGAATTCAAACGATTTGCACAAGTGACGTGTGGGTTCCGTCCGGCGTGACCCGTACGACGACGCGCAGCGCAGGTGTTATTAGAAAACCGTATATAACGCGTGCGCTATAAGTTGAGACCTGGGCTCTCCGCCTACTTCCTCCTGCACTGCCCCTCAGTCGCCCGTGATGTATTGTTCGCAAAAAATAGGTAGACAGGTAGGTAACGACTCGGGCAGAAGCTTGTTTACGATATTTTTTTGTGCGCTGTACAAACACGTGCCGGTGACGTCTAGCGTTCAGGTCTCAACTTATAGCGAACCTTTAGTAATTATCTACTATTGTTTTTTTTTAAACTTGTTTTGCTAATAATAATTGCATCTTTTTCTGTACTGTTAAACTCTTAAAATACATTTTTCTAAAGGTCGTTGAGTATCCAACGAGGTATCAGTCATACTTTTAGAAGCTTTGTACTTATATTTTTCATGTATTGTTACCAGACTGGTAACCGTTCCGTCACCGGTACGTTAAATATTAAACGTTAAAAATGTCAACTTTATACGTTTAACGTTAAAAACATTTAAAAAAACGTTACATGAGTCGTTATCTGGTTGAAAGCTTAAAATATCTTACCTGATTGGTTGTGAGATCCCATTGGTCGGCCACGAAGGAGTGCCTGCTATAGAGGAACACTGGGACCTGGTGATCTTTGACCGGAGTAGGGTCGCTGTTCACCCTCACCACTGTTAGGTGAGTCGTCGTCGTGCCCACTGTTGGACAAAACAATAAAAAAATAACTAGAAAGAAAAAAAAACACTGAACGTAAAAATATTATTTTTAGAATTCTTGTCTGCTTGTTTGAGCGCGATGGAGGCAAAAACTAGTGAATGGATTTTGATGCGTTTTTTTGGAAGGTCTTGGTCACACTTAAACTCTCACGCATATTTGATTGAGCTGGAATGACTATATGTCCGGTTTTACTACAAAACGAACGCAAAAATCGACGTCCACACGGGTGGACCCACTGGCCAATAATTATGTAATTTTCAATGCTTGAAAACGTCTAAACCCAATAAGAAATTTTTTTTCATTCTTATCGAACGTAAATCATGGTTAACAAAAACATTACCTAAATGAACATCGGTAGGTACTTAATTAATCAATATTCTTTAACTTTTTTTTCTTTTCGCATTTTAAACAGCAAGTGACCGTGATAGATTGACGGTGAGAGAAAACCGTGTTGGCAAAAACTCGCAGTTCTGCTAAGTGCATTCTCAGTATCGAATAGTGAAGCGAATGTGTGTATCAAGCAATCGATTATGATTCTTTAGTCGAGTTGAGAACGAATCGATGTGTAGCATGGTTAATTTTTTACATTATATTAACGGTTTGTAAGACATTTACTACATAATAAAGTTGTTTTTATTATCCCACTAATTATTATAATCGCATTAAGCTTGTGAGTATGGATTTATTACTTTGGAATATTGGAATGAAATATTTGTTACTTTTTCACGCAAACACGGCTCAACGGATTTGGCTTCAATTTAGTATAGGGATTTAATTCAGAATGTATAATTTTCGCGTGCCAAATGTGTTCCAAATAGAGAGTTGCTCGGCGCCATATTTTGAAAATAGAACGTATTTCCATTTCATGATATTTATACAATTTGTGTTTTTATACAACAACGTGTACATACGGCACAGTGCGTTGTTATTTCAATTGAATATGTACATAATTTTGTCAAACAATATATTAAACCAAGGATGTTTGTTGCTAACCCAGTGCCCAGTATCGGAAGAACCGTACTGTTCAAAATAGTGTGTTTATTTCGTAAAGATTCATTTCAGTTGAAGGATCTAATTATACTAGTCTTTAACTATTCATACAAAATTGGTCACAAATTCTCAGCTGTTTCCGCACATTTAAAAATAAAATATAACATCACAAGTCATTGTTTTTAATTCAAATTGTTGATTAACTAATATATAGATTGATTTGTATGTAGGTGCTTTTTTCGTGCAAAAAATACAAGCGATTTGCACCAACAACAGTTCGCATGACTGCACGCACATGCGGCTGCCCGCTTCCACGTATTATGAGTGCACGCATGCGGGGGCACTGTATGTTATTGTACGGATTGCGTAAAAATAATCTTATTCGTGTAAAAAATCGGCAAAATCAACATCCAAGACGTAGGTACATAATTATGTTGTTTTTAAATTTTAATTAGCTTTCGAACTGAGTGTGTTATTTAAGCGATTAATTAAAATGATAAGATTAATTAGGTGTATTTACATTATAAAATAATGTTTGTAATCTAAATATAACCTATACCTATCTTGATTTAGAGTTTATTCTGTGTATTTTTTATTCCTTCGATGCCAAAATATTTCTGGTAGGTATCTCGGGAATCTATACATATAATAAAATGGTAGGAAAGTCAAAACTGTACATGGAATATTTTTTTAAAAGAATACTTGGGGTGTGATCTACAATCGATACCGAAGCCAAAAATATAGTTTTTGGAATTTTTGTCTGTTTGTCTGTTTGTCTGTATGTATGTCCGGGATAAACTCTAAAAGTACTGCACGGATTTACTTCAAATTTGGCAAGAATATTATTAAGAAGTCGGGTCAACACATAGGCTACTTATTATCACGCCATCGCCTACGGGGAACGAGCAGTGAACCTTTATATCTTCAACGCATTCTGTAACAACGTGTAATCTAAAGACGCATATTTGAATATTGTTATTATGTTAACCATGATATAAGCTAGCTTCACACTATAAGTAACTTGACCAATAATGTATACAATAAAAAACAAACTTAATTTTGCAGTTCGATCCGTAGACCCGATTACTGTACCAACCGCAAATAATAAGTTTGTCGTAGGTTACGTCAATAAAACTGTTGAGAGGTAAAAATTGTGTACATTGAAATATTTACAACATAACTATTCTATTGGGACGACGAACTGATAAGTATTCATAATTTGTGTAATTAGTATTGTTCTCATGGAAGTGATGTAAATCTTATTATGAGAATAAATATCTTTAAACCTAAACCTAAACCTAACTATTCGGGGATGGTTGGTGATCGATACCAATGCTAAAAATGCAATCAGTAATTTTTTTTGTCTTTCTGTCTGTCTGTCATGGTATACAGCGACGGAGGCTCTATCTGTATGTTCATGCATGGACAAAAAACTACTGGAGAGATTTTGATCAAACTTGGTACGATTTATAGTTCATACTTCGGGACAACATAATAATAATATATCAACCCATATATGTCTCACTGCTGGGCACGGGTCTCCTCTCCTCTAACGAGAGAGCTGAGAGGGTTTAGACCTTAATCCACACACGCTGGCCTAATGGGGTTTGGTGGATCGAACGTGTCCTTAGAATTTCTTCTAGGACATGTGGGTTTCCTCACTAAGTTTTTCCTTCACCGTCAGCTGATGGTAACTCATGTAATTAGCACATATAAATTCCACAAAGTGAAATTCACATTGGTACTGTCCGGCCGGATTCGAACTCGATGCCTCTGAGTAGAGGCCACGTCCTTATCCATTTAGCTGCCATCGCTTACAGGACAACATAATACTTAGACTACTTTTTATACAAAGCCGGGGTGCGAGGGAAATGCTCTAATAGACCCCTTACACGCTTTTTTTCCGCCGCCGCAGCCAGCAGAGCAGGTTATGTTGGACTCTTACCGATTAAAACCGCACGCCGTCTAGGGTCTTCTGACGGCAGGGTGTAAGATGGCCCATAGAGCATTTCCCTCGCACCCCGACTTGACCCGGGTCATCCGGATTCGAGATGACCCCCTCGGGTTTGGCAACCACGGTGTTCCCGTCATGTCTCCGGAATAGGGGAGGCGCGCATTGGCGCGCTGCCGCCTCGGCCTGCTTCTGCTAGGGTGACAGGCGGCTTCAATGGAGGTCGTTAGACCTCCGACGCCATCGTCGCCGCCGTCCGGGAGAGTTGTGTGCAGCCTCTCCCGAACCCTTTTATAGTAAATAGGCTCGCGTTTGCCAGTCCTTCCACTCCACCACGGTATCCCGATGGAGATGGGCGTAGACGGCCTCGACGACTCGAGGCTCCGGGTCCAGTCCCCGCTCCCGCGCTTCCTTTCGCCACCAATATAGGCATAACGCGCTGCGGCGCTCCCAGAGTACACCTGTTACGGCTATTCAGGGCTTCCGCCCAGATCGGGTTCCCGTACAGGGCCATGGATAGCACGATCCCCGCGTAGAGCCTCCTGCAGGAGTCATCCGGCCCTCTCATGTTGGGCAACAGCCGCGCCAGAGCGTTGGCCCCCTTACACCCTGGCGTCAGAAGACCCTAGACGGCGTGCGGTTTTAGTCAGTAAGAGTCCGACATAACTTGCTCCACTGGCCGCAGGGTAGGTATCCATAAGGATTTCCGCACGGAAAAAAGGCTATTTGTTATACAAGCTGATACCCGCGACTCCACCCGCGCGTCGTTTTAGGGTAGGTCATCATTTTTTGGTTATATCTCCAGTTCTACTTAGCCAATTACAACCAAGCATAGGGTAAATTTTAAGTCTAAGCAAGACCTTTCTAATAAAAAAACCTCATCAAAATACGTTAAGTAGTTTTTGCGTCCATCGCGATTATCGGCTTTTGATGGGGTTTTTTTATTAGAAAGGTTTTGGTTAGACGAGTGGAGACCGGTGGATTAAAGAGTAGAGTGGAGAGTGGAGTGGAGAGTTGTTTTATTAAAATAGACTTGGTGGCGATACCGACCTCCACGCGGGCGAAGCCGCGGGCGGAAGCTAGTTAAAAATAAGGGCCGGGATCGAATTCCCTAGAGCAGTTGTTAGTCAGTAAATAAATAATAATTACAGAGCGATATTATGTTACAGATATCTCAAGTTGCCATTACGGTTTATGTAACATACGTATACATACAAATATATAAATCCAATTTTCTTTACATAACTTTATTACAATTTTATTTACGCAACCTCCAATTTTTTTTTTATACCACTTAGGTGGCAGACAAGCACACGGCCCACCTGATGGGAAGCGGTCACCGTGGCCTTGGGACGCGTGCAATACCAGGGGCATCACACTCGCGCTGCCGACCCCGCAAAAACCTTCTAACGCCCTTCTTGAAGAACCCCATATTGTCCAATCCATCCAAAGACTAATATGTACAAAAGCATCCCAATTAGCCACTCTTACATAGTATATGAATAAAAACTGGAATCTTGACTCCATCTAACGAGTCCTCCATACAAACGAAGTGCGATAACCCCTAATCAGTGTCGTGATAACGTCTCGTTATTATGTTACAAATTGTAATCACTCCGGACTTCGGCGTTATCAGACAGACAGACTATTTTGGTACACCGCCAACCATTTATACAATGTATAGTAATGTAATGTACACTAGTTATACAAGTGGAGGTAGAACATGATGGTACTGCCGTCCGAACTGAGCAGGCCGAGTGGGGTAGTACCTACGCCCTACAGAACACCGCGGCCATAGTTCCTGGCGGTAAGTAGGGTAGTTTAGAGCTCACTGGAGGGATTCTGTGCTGTCAGCGGGGAGACCAAACTCTCATGCGTTGTCAGCACAAAAACTATCTCAACCAAGTTACGAGGGTTTGGACCCCCGAAACTCTTCCCCCAAACTCCTTCCACCCTCACATCACGCATCATGAAGCCACTGTTCTAGTCTGCCAACTAAGTGGTAGTCGGACAGCTCAGTCCGGTGGGAGATACCGTAGAGTCCTTGAGAGCAGACTTTTTGATCTTATTTGTGAAGCTGCGAAACTTGGAAAGACCTTCGCATTGAAGAACACATCCAAACATTAGAAAAATCCATACCCGCCACTTTGTGCGTGTGGATCTAAGTTTGGGTTTTTTTAACAGAGATATAAAACAAAAATTCACCATGTTAGCCGCATTAGCCGATTTCAAGGTTATGTGTTACGTTCATTAACACATTTTTTTTGGTAGGTATGTGAAATCCTTCAATCTTATTTAGCTAATATGCGAACTATCCAAATACGTCGATAATTCAATCTGGTTAAGTGGCAGACTTAGCACTAGTTTGTTACCTGTTTTAACAAAACAAACATACATATTTCGCGATAATTTTTGCTAAGGAGTGTAAAAATGTGGGCATAGCAACAATTTTTTGTCTTAACGTTAGTAACCGAGGCGAGCAAAATGTATTACCGATTCTGACGGACTATAAGTTTATGAATAACTAGCATCCCCACGTGGTTTCGCGTAAATACAGGAAATAGCTGACAAAAGCTGCTGTAGAACGTCAAATACCGCGCTTCCACTTCATAATCATCAGTAGAAAACGTTATATTGACTGCACTTATTAAAACCAAACTGAATATTTCTATTAAACACATGGCAACATGGACAAATTGTAGCCATTACGGTATCAATTATATAGTCTAATTATTTAAACAATTAACAGGCACGCCTAGTAGATAAAATCTCGGTGTCTAGATAATTTATAATTACAACTTACTAGGAGTGCAGAACTTGAAGCTGATGTCGTATTTTGAAATACTATGCAGTCATAGCTTATAATGGTTTATTTAGCTAAGACTAGCAATTACCCGCGGCTCGGCCTGCGTGGAATTCTGATCCCGTTCCGGCAACAATAATTGCAGTGAAATAATTTCCAACTAATCATGTGAAAAATACTCATTATACCTTTTTTTCGTGCGGAAATCCTCATGGATACCCACCCCGCGGCCAGCGGGGCAGGTTATGTCGGACTCTTACCGACTAAAACCGCACGCCGTCTAGGGTCTTCTGAGGCCAGGGTGTAAGGTGGCCCAAAGAGCATTTCCCTCGCACCCCGGCTTGACCCGGGCCATCTCCGGATTCGAGATGGCCCCCTCGGGTTTGGGAACCGCGTGGTTCCCGTCATACCCCCGGAATAGGGGGGCGCGCTGTCGCGCGCCGCCGCCTCGGCCTGCTTCTGCTAGGGTGACAGGCAGCTCCACCCGTCACCCCCAGGCCAGCGCTCATGGAGGACGGAGGTCGTTAGACCTCCGACGCCTTAGGCGTCCGCGCCCGCCGCCGTTCGGGAGAGCTCTGTGCAGCCTCTCCCGAACCCTTTCCGCCGCCTCCTTCTCGAGCATCACTTGCTCGCAGAAGGAAGCGGCGGCCGACCATGCGTCCGCACTCTGCACCATCGCTGCGATCAGCACCGGCAGTGTGAGGACTCCCACCCCGAGGGCTGCCAGGAGGGCCTGTCTCGGCACCTCCCAAGCCGGACACTCGGCCAGCGTGTGCAGCCCTGAGTCCTCGCCCGCATCGCAGTGATGGCACTCGGGCGTTGGCTCCTTCCGAATCAGACACAAGTGATCCCCGAAGCACCCCTTACCAGAGATCACCTGCGTCAGCCGGTACGAGAGGCCCCCGTAAGGCCTCTCCAGCCAGTCCTCCATGACGGGTCTTACCGCCGCTATAACGGCGTGCCCCGCGCTTGGTTGCCCAAGTCGGTCCTTCCACTCCACCACGGTATCCCGGCGGAGCTGGGCGTGGACGGCCTCGATTACTCGAGGCTCCGGGTCCAGCCCCCGCTTCTGCGCCTCCTTTCGCCACCAGTATAGGCGCGAAAGGGCTCTCGCCTCCAGGTCCCACGGTGGAGTCCCGGCAAGGAGACTCGCCGCCTCGAAGGAGATCGTGCGGTACCCCCTGATGACCCTGACAGCCATAACGCGCTGCGGCGCACGCAGCCTACGCCAGTTACGGCTATTCAGGGCCTCCGCCCAGATCGGGCATCCATACAGGGCCATGGACCGCACGATCCCCGCGTAGAGCCTCCTGCAGGAGTCATCCGGCCCCCTCATGTTGGGCAACAGCCGCGCCAGAGCGTTAGCCGTGCCCTTCAATTTGGGGGCCAGCCTTCGGAGATGCTCCCCGAAGTCCCATCGGCCGTCGAGCACGAGCCCCAAATATTTCATCTGGGCCTCAATGCCGATGGATATGCCTCCCACATCGATGCTGGATCCCGCCGGCGGCGCGCTCCGAGGCCCATGGAAAAACAGGGCCTCGGTTTTATGCAGAGCCACCTCGAGACCCAGCTGCCGGATCCGACCCACGACTTGGGCAACCGCGGTCGTGGCCTTCAGGGTCGCTTCGCTGTGAGACGCCCCGCACGCCGTCACTAGCGTGTCGTCCGCGTAACACGTGACGGCTGCCCCGTCCACGAGCTCACCGCGAAGCACCCAGTCGTAGCCGATATTCCACAGGAGCGGCCCCAAGACCGATCCCTGCGGAACACCGCACGACATCTCACGCCTGCCGAGACCGGTCATGCTCGGGTAGATGACGGCTCTCTCCGACAAATACGCCCCGACTATGCGGCGAAGGTAGAGAGGCACTTCGTGATATACGAGCGCCTCCCTAACGCAACTCCAGGGCAAGGTGTTGAACGCGTTGGCGATGTCCAGGGACACCGCCAGCATCACCTCACCCCGGGCAACTGCATCCTTCGCCAGAGCCTTCACGCGCATGATGGCATCCACGGTGGAGCGCCTCTGCCGGAAGCCGTACTGGCCATCCGACAGGTCCGGCCCCACTCTGGAGAGGTGCTCGACGAGGCGCTTCGCAATCACTCTTTCAAAGAGCTTGCACACCTCGTCGAGCAACACTATGGGCCGGTAGGCGGACGGTGAGTCCGCCAGGCGCCCCTCCTTTCGGATGAGGACCAGCCTCCCCCGTCTTCCACAGTCTCGGAAACTGGCCCCGCTCCAAACATGCGCTAAAAAGCCCTCTCAGTCGGGGCCCGAGAGCATCGTCGTCTAGAGCTAGGACCCACGCTCGGCCTGGAATGCCGTCGGGTCCCGGGACGGTGTTCTTGGCTTTGAGCCTTCGCACCGCCAGCTCTAGTTCTACCCAAGCAACCTCGGGTACGTCGTCGTCATCCACGCTGGGCGCCACAGGCGACCGAGGCGGAGTCATTTGCGGCGGAACTTGTTCCACCGCCCTCGCTGGGAACAGGGAGCTAACCACTCCTCCGAGGAGATCTGGCTGGAGACACTGGGTCAGCGGCGGGGCCCAAGGGCGCAGCTTGCCCCGCACCATGCGATAGGGCCGCCCCCATGGGTCCCACTCCAACGTCTCCAACATATTCATTATACCTCGATTATTACTATTATAAAATTGTAAGTTAGCTGTGTCTGTTAATTGGAGACATTTAAAAAAATACTTGGAGTAGGTACCTGTTATATTTGAACGTTTCTGAACACAAAAATATTTATTAACTTTTAAACTTTCGCGTTCCATGACTATTATACGTAAACGGGAATAAACGTCAGGCATCCAAAGGTATGTATATACCTTTAACGTGATCGCGTTAATTCCCGTTTACGTATAATAAAAATATTTTTTTTTGGGAATTCTTGTCTGTTTGTTCGCGACAGACGCAAAACATATTCAACGGATTTTGATGCAGTTTTTTTTTAAAGTTCTTGCGTCAGACTTAAAATCTTACGCATGTTTGATCACAATCGGTTGAGTAGAACCGGAGATATAGTCAAAAAACGCGAAAACCGATCCACGCGGGCTAATGCTAGTGAATAATAGATAAACAAGATTATTACGAGTATATGTGACGAATTTGAAGTGGATACACTTAACTCGCTACCGATAACTTTAATAATGTCAAGCAAATAACGTTATACACTATCGCTACAAATAGAGGTAAGTACTTTCAACACAAATAGTAAGAGATCGTTGTGAGAAAATCGAGTACCGTTTTCTTAGAGCGAGCTGCTTTTAGTAGAAGCAGCTCGGAAAAGATAGATTTCTTGGAAAAGATAGTGAAGTCGATTTTTTAAATGTTTTAGTCGATACATTGAGCTCGATTCTGTTGTGTTTCACTAAACTTAACTAAAATCTTTAAATTAGTCTAAATGTTATGTTGACTTTAAAACCAAATTAAACGCTGTTTTGTTTCCAAAATCGAGATAAAATCGAAATATTAGTATAAAAGTCCGTCTGTTACCCAGTGAACACCACAAGGATGTATATTAAGCCTTACGTGTAGCCTCTAGGCTAGTAATCTTAGTAACCTAAAAAACATGCCGCTGTCTTCCCAATCTTCCCATGTATGTTTAAATGAACACTATGAACAATTGTTACAGGAACCAGTTAATTGGGCTGGGTAGATACCACCGTGCACTTTAGCGAAAAACCCTGCAGAACTGAACGCAAACCAACCGGGGTTGGATTGCGTTCCTAATTAGGTATCTAAATATTGTATTTGAAAAAACCGTAAGGTTACCTATCCAAATAGGCAGATAATACCGACAATTTTTTTAAGTATACACTAGCATAATGCCTGAAAAAAACTACTGAAAAAAAGGCAAGACTTCCAAAAAACAATATTTTTATGTTCAGATTCGTTCATAATATAACATACGCATACCTATCTACTTATACCTAACCCAAGTTCTTTTTTTAAATATCTCCAATGTACAGATACTGCTAGGTACTTTACAATTTTAATTAAGGAAATAAATTAAAAAAAAACAATGTTTTCATGTGTGGTTGTTTGTTTATAGTTCATACCTACTAATTTACATAATAGAGAATGTTATCCTTATGAGGTAAACATTATATTATTATGTGAAGGAAACGCCTCCATAGTGACGGTCAGTTACGTTACAGATTTGAATGGACCGCTGAAAATAAAACTTGCGCCCATTGCATTCGAATAGTATTCGTAACGGGAGAACTTCGCAACGAGAAATAGCGAAAATTCTGAAAGGAGTCTCGGCGTCCGATTTTGATGAAAACTAAAACTGTATCATTGAATTCTTAAAGGAATCATTATTATACCTAGTCTAATTTAGGATGATAATTTTGACAGCTCCAAGTAGGGTACCCCATATAGTATAATCGAAAACGAATCTTTCGATTTTCGATTATCGTTCCCATAGAATATGGAATCGATACTTACAAAAATACAAAAGCATTTATTTTTTTATTATTTTAGGTAACTTACTTCAGGATGACAAAAGAGAAGTTTTATAGTATGGTACTTATGTTTTGTATTATACTTAGTTAATTATATTATAAAAAAATGTAGTAGATAAGTACTTAATTATTTCAATAAATTAATTTAATTTCGATTCATTCGATTCATTTGTCTGCAGTCAATTGTGCTGATTTCTTTCAAGTCGCTTCACTACGGCAAGTGGGCGGTACCTGTCTATGTGCTACGATAATTTTTGAGGTATCATCATCTCGTTGATAAAAATATGATACTTCATAGACGTGAACTGTCAAAATTATCATCCTAAATTAGACAAGGTATAAATCATCATAATTAATAGGTAGATATGCAAACAAACGCGGTCAAACACTGAATCACGATATAGGATTGTAATATTTTTTTATACCACGTAGGTGGCAGACAAGCACACGGCCCACCTGATGGGAAGCGGTCACCGTGGCCTATAGACGTGTGCAATGCAACACCAAAGGTCACATGTTATATTGACTGTCTTCAATCTCTCGTTACGAATACGATAAGTAATAATCGAATGTAATTTCTTGGTCGCCCTACTATAAACACACCTTTTACATACAAAAAAAAGATTATGGTAAGTTTGTCTTATAGTGAAACAAAAACAACAGATGGTATCGCACCGCGAGAGATCGTGACTAATCCAAAGTTTTCCACGCTCATTTTGTTTGATTACAAATTTTATTGATATGTAGGTACCTAACTGGTACACACGCGGGCGTTATTCAAGAAATGAGGAATGATTTAGCAGTCGATGTTATTTACAAACATTTTACAGAATTTGGTATATTTTTAGTGGTTGAAACCGAAGCTATAGAGTTCGTTTATATGCTTAAACAAACACTTTTAAACTACTAAGGTACCGGGTGCGTGGTCCGGTACCTCCACGCAATGTACCCGGGCAACGGAGGCGGCCGGCAGCGCCTCCCACTCGCAAGGGACAAGCTGGCGCTTGCGGCTAATTACAGCCGAGGCGGAAGTAGCCCTGTATAGGGCTATCCCCCTATTTCTGGGGGCAAAACTGCGACACCGATCAACAAAATCTGGAATGGTGACCTTATACCCTCTGGACTACACCCTAGCTTCTTACCATACCAAACGGGGTAAATAGGAGGTAGGAAACGACGGTATCTCCCGTCCGAAATGAGCTGTCCGACTGGGGTAGTACCTCCGCCCTACAGAACACCGCAGCCATAATAACCATCGTGTTGTGTTCCCGTCGGTAAGTAGGGTAGCCAGAGCTCACTGTACCCCTCCTCCTCCCCTCATCCCATCGTAATCTCCCGTCACCTTCCTAGCCCTCCCTCCTTCCATTCAGGGTAGGCAGCGCGTGTGCAGTGACACCCATAGTGTTGCACACGTCCATAGGCCAAAGTAACCGCTGCCCATCAGGTGGGCCGTGTGCTTGTCTGTCACCTACGTAGTATGAAAAGAAAAACAGACAGATTGAACAAAAAAAAAGATTTTCTTTACCTGTCAACGTGCACATCCTCCGGCTGTTAATGTCTTGCATGACTTGCCGCATCAGCCCCCCAAGTGCTTTCGCGTCACCAGACATGGACTGCTTCGACAGCCATTCCGTTTCCAGCTCCATGGATAACTAGAGAACAATATATAGTATAGTTTATTATCTATTAGCTTATCAGATTACACCGTTCGTTTGTGGTGGGCAGTGTGGGGCCTTATCAACATCTTGGGGGTCTAAACTAACCTCACCTACAAGCTGGTACACCTGCTGGTAAACCCAACACAGCCATGAATAATGAATTATAGTAAAAGTAGAGATATAATGCCCATGGCTCCATCCGCGTGGAATTCTTATCCTGTTCCCGCTATACACGGGAACCATACCTATCGGTTAGTCCAGATCATAATCTATACATGTACCTACCAAATTTTAGCCAGATTCATTCAGCCATTCAGGCGTTAGAACGAGATCAAGTAACCATAGGCTAAACATAGATACCTACCATTGGGTTGTGAAGGTCAGATGGCAGTCGCTTCACGGAATATATCCAAGTCCAAATCCGCAGTTAAGACTGGTAAAGCGGACCCCAGACTCCGAGGTGAAAGCTTTGGATGCGACTGGAAATTAACGCTAGGTTGAAGAAGAAGGCTAAACATAGATTTTTACCAACTTTCACACTTATAATAAGTAGGATATGCTTTATATGTTGCTACAACAGTCATTATACGCCAAATATAGAAACATCTTCACAAACATTCACATTTATAATAAAGTAGAATAGTAGGATATATGCTTTAGGTGAAGTTTCAACCTCAGTTTTATCTACAAAGGCTCATCATTAATTTATTCGGAAACTTTGAATACGTAATGAATAACTGGAACCTCTTGTTCAAGACGAACTTTAAGTTTATGTAGTTTCTAGCTGAAAATAACAAAGGCTTAGAAAATTATAATTTGTGTGGACGGTTACCATGCCTTACACTATCGCTATGCAGAAAATAACCAACTCCAGCACATAATTATGTTCCAGATGTCTACTATCTTGCGTTATCATTATCTCAGCGATATCTATGACGCGATGAGATAATAATGTGTAACAGATAAGAGATGAATACATAATGAGCTAGCCAAAGGATTTTTATCAATATCGGTACAGATATTTGTGAAAATTATGGTTATAATCGGCATGAATCAGAGAAAGACATCTTCACGGTGGTCAACTACATAGATTTAAGGCCCATATTAATTAGATGACCCTAAACTTATCTCTGAGATATGTCTCAAGCGTGCACTTGAGTTTCTCTGCGAGTTAATAGGACGAACTCAGTGATGTTTCTGAGTTTACTCACTCAGTTGAGTAGCGTTCGTATTAATAAATAAAACTCTGCACTTAAGAGAGCTCAGCCTTATATTTGAGTGCGTGTTTTGACAGTTTGAGTGCTATCAGACCAGCGTTCACTATTGTTTTATTAATAAATACGTGACAATCTTGAGTAGCTATTCTTAGCTTGAGAGCGTATCAGCTGAGCTTGCACTCAAGTTCGCTACTGAGAGCGTTTTATTAATACGGGTCTTAGAGTAGATTTTATTTAAAGAAAGAAAGAAACGTTTGTTTAAAGTATGTAGATCACATTAAACAACTATGCTGCGAAACACTGGTACGTAAACAGACGAATGTCGAAATTATAAGGAAGCGTCTTCAAGAAGTTAATGAAATTTAACGATAAAATATATGGCTGTCTGCGTCAATTGGTGAAAGAGGTCAATTGGATGTAGAGCTAGTTGAAATAATGGTGTCACTCCCATTGAGGGAGAGGGCCCGACTTCTACAGTAACTATGTTGTAAACAAATTCTGGGAGTAGAATTTAATCGTCTTACAACTGTCGTATCGATTTCACCTTTATAAGTATGTGACGGAGGGATAACAATACCTTAATTTGACACTATAATGTTAACTCGAATCAGGATCGCAATCTCAAGATCTAGCGATTAGAAATAATCTCTTGAGATTTTGACATTGTCGAGTAGGTACATGGATAATTTTCTAAAAAATATGTAGTTGAATTCGAACAATCATTTGGTTAACTAGATAACTTAAAACACAGAAACTCACATGCCTACTCGTACGTAAACCCTGAAAACATTACATTCCAAATATTTCTTTTTTTGGGCAATACATACATAGTATCATAAAATGTCTTAAAAGAAACATGATGATGATAGCAACCCATTTATGTCCCACTGCTGGGCACGGGTCTCCTCTACTCTAACGATAGAGTTGAGCGGGTTTAGACCTTAATCAACACACACTGGCCTTATGCGGGTTAGTGGATCGGAAATGTATGTACCTACCTATATCGGACAAAAGTATAAAGTACATGACATGTACTAACCAGGTATTCCGTGAGTTTCTTGACCAGGGGCTCGAGATGCACCGTCCTGGCCCAGGCGTCGCATACGAAGCACAGATTGAAGTAGTACGCGTTGCGCGCATACTTCTTGTTGTCTATCCGAACAGGAAACCCAAGGATCTTGGAGCCCAGGAGAGTTCTAAACAAACGAAAAAGTATTTAAAACACGTATGTCTTTGCACGTAATAATTCTTTTGCCAGTCGTGCGATAGTTAACCAAAAAAAGGTTTTAACTGGACCAAATTGAAATGGGACCACACGGCAAGTACCTAGTGCACGGTATCTAACTTGGCAAGATTTTGGAGTAGTGGGGCCCACACTAATCCAAAATCTTGCCAAGTTAGACGCGCCGCGCCGTGCATTAGATCAGCTTTCAAATAAAAATAATAATTAATTAATAATAATTTTAATAGGATTATAACTGCGAATAGCTGATGTTATTATACATAGCTAGGCTTATTTATTTAAAAAAAAGTATTAGGATTCCTCGCAAGAAATCGAAGATGAGTCGAACGACACGCGGACGAAGCAAGAGGGTACAGCTAGTTGAGTAATTTAATAATTTATAATGCTACTGGTAAACGGGATAACACGTTGGAACTGTTAACGCGTTTTATGAGTTGATTATTATCTTAGTAGTAGCGAGTTAGATTGTTGATGATGACTGAGTGCAGCGAGCGGATCGTTTCAGATGTGACCCTTTTCACAGTTTGTTTGCTTTCATTTCTCAGTTTTTCAGCGTCTGTTTATACCCTAACTGTTCTTCGTGAACCGTAGAGTTTCGTATGCAAACGGACGCGGACGTAAAAAAAAGGAACCCTATTACCAAAGACGATATGATAATTATGCAAAGACGATATGATAGTTATCATATCGTTTTTGCTATTACTAAGACTCTACTGTTCGTCTGTCTATCACCAGGCATCTCATGAACCGTGATAGTTAGACAGTAAAATTTTCATAGATGATTTTATTTCTGTTGCCACTATGACAACAAATACTAAACAGAATGTGTACTAAAATAACATTATCTGTTTCATTTTCTCAAGTGCAGGTTTGGTAAGATTATTTTTTTTACATGGCAACATTTAATAAAATTCGGGAAATATCACTGGGATGGAGTCTTCGATAGTCAACAAGTGGTCGTTTTTAATAGGCTAACTGCCGTTTTGTTCTTTGAAATAGTAAACAATATTACCGGTTTTGAATATAATATAATGTATCTATGTTATTTACATAGGTATGTAAGTCTTTAATGGTTGTTGTTATGAACGCGATAGGAATAATAAGAACTTATTTTAATTGTTCGAGATAAATTAGGCTTCTCGGGTTTTTTCGGGTGCGGCGTTGAATGAGCGACCTAGGTATTCAATGAGCGATCTAGGCGTTCAATGAGCGGCCTAGGCGTTTAATGAGCGACCTACCTAGGTGTTAAGGAGCGGTTTAGGCGTTTTATTACCTGTTCATCAAAACTGTTCAGTATGCCAAATAATTACCAAGATAGGTACACAGCGGTAGGTACTTAACTATTCGCATACAAGAGATAAAGAGTTTAATTAAAATTTATGGGACTGATACTGGTGGTACAGAAAGTGAAGGTCGTATATAAATTTTAATACCTAGCAGACAAACAAACTAACGTGTAGTGGGTCTACAACGACCACGATTAACAGCTTCCGCAGTCATATACCTACCTACCTACCCATATTTTTAAACAGATGTTTTGATGGTCCCTACGCATAGGTACGAGTAGGTAGGTACATACGGAAATGTCAAAATGGCATTTATTATTATAATATTTTCCATTTGCACATAATATTTTGCTACAAGATTAGTTTATTATAGTTTATAGTTTTTTTTTGTAACTTATGTAGGTAAATTAAAGATCTCGTATGTAAAATCTAAAGTCAATATTGTGTAATCTAAAGCCATGCATGTATATGAGTGTATGTACGATATCTATAACAAAAAAAGGCCTTTTAAAAAAAAATTACAGTTTGAATGAGGTAATCTCTTGAACGGCTGGGCCGATTTTGAGGAGACTTTCGCTGGCAGGTAGGTAATATTATGAGGTGCATATTATACGCTATCTCAAAAAAAATTAAAATCACGCAAGTGAAGTCGCTAGTTTCAATTGAAATCACAGCGTTAAATTCAACTTTGTCAACATAATTTTTTTGAATACAAACTGGTTTAGGTACTGGGTACTTAACCCAGAAGAAAAGCAAATATCTTTTTTTATTTTTATGACATTCGAAAATAACATTTTAAGGAATTCTTTTTTCAAAAAACGAGTCCAATGTTTACGTTATAAATTAGCACAATTTGAATCTACCCGCGACTATACTTACACTGTCAAGGTGCATCTCTGAAGTTGAACTTTTGGTATGATATAATGACTGACTGTGTCAAAAATATCTTTAGATATATAATTTTCTGGCACTTGGCATGTTATCTTCGGACCGGCAGTAGGATGAAATTCACACAAAAATATACAACGAATCGGCCCTTCCTGTCCACAGCCTTCATAATATTTCACTTTACCATCCATCGTAAACAAAATAATAGTGCACTTAGCACTTCACTCACATATTTACACCACACTTATACAATACACAAAGGTTCACTTACTACACTAACACCATTGAAAAAGTTACAAGGTATAAGTTTCATAAACGTAAATAAAATAGTTTTCATTAGCAACTTTATACACTACCCGTCCGCATAATGTAATCGGCTGACTGACGACAACGACAACTTTTCTGACTGAACTGACGTAATTCTGTTGTTGTGATGTTTTTTTTGATAACACTGACGTCACTGACATAAAACCAAAGGTTACCAGAGTAAAATTTGTAATTTCCTTTAACGTGCATTCAAAAACCTTTACAATAATAAGGATTTAATTTTAATTTTCAATTTTCAATCCTATTTTATTCATATTAAGTTGTAAAAATACTAATTTATTGCTTAAAACCAATATGAATCAACTTTGAAGATGTTTTATTGGCAATTTGAATTTTCTATGCGTAGATGTTTAGTTCATCAATTTTGCTCTTGTTATGGTATTTTTGTAGTTTTGTTAATGTTACGAATGTACCAAATTTGTCAATCTGTCAAGTGTCAACGAATGAAAGACAGGTTTTCATTTTTCAATAAACCTTTCGACAGTTTTCTGACACTTGACATTGGCGAAATGGGGTTGGCAACTGTCAAAGTGGCGCTAGTGTAGATGGCTCATAAAACATTGATCATTTGTATTGTATGGAGTTGAAATGCTCAGAATTTGGAGTACACCATATCCCAAAAGATTACAAAATTCGTCGGCTTTGGTTGAAAGACATTTGCCTACAAAATTTTATTTCTAAAAATAGTTAGAGGTTATGTCGAAAACATTTCGTGGAAAATGATTATAAAAAAATTGTGAATACACAGGTGAGTGTTGCTTATTCAACATTATTAGTAGTCTTAATACATATGTACTTGATATACCTACATAAAATAACATACAAATTGATTTACTCCTATAATCTTAATAATAACATGTCATTTCTATATTCTAGGAGTTGAACACCAACATGAATATATGAAGAAAAGTGCTGTACCATCTATATCTCCTTGAAACACTTAACCACTATCAGAAACAGCAAGAACAAGAAAAGATATATTGAGAGTCCGGAACCTGAGGAAATAGCTATTTGAAATGCCATCAACTTTCCAATCCTGTGAAGGCATAGTGCCATTAAATATAGTGATAGTATATTATGATGATTTTGCAATGTATCTCAAGAGCATGAGATTGATAATGACACCAACAACTTGCCACACTCATCGAAGTACTCATGCATCTAATATATATAGTTCACGGCATCTAACTTAATAGTGTGGACGGTAGGCCCCACTACTCTAAAATCTTGCCAAGTTAGATGCTGTACACTATACTTATTTGTGGCAAGGCAAAATGCGTTGCATACAAACAAGTATTGTGTACGGCATCTAACTTAGCAAGGTTTTCAAGTAGTAGGGCCCACAGTACTCCAAAATCTTGCCAAGTTAGATGCTGTACACTATACTTAAGATTATTTTCCACAGAGCTACTACTTGCAGATGATGCAGGTATTGTAAATAAAAAACTAAGATGACATAAAGTGTTTTATTTTTAAAAGCTTCATGTGTCCTATTCACGTCCAAGTATTATGTATGTCCACTTCATATTGAACATTTTTCATTGATTTTCTGCAATATCCCTTTATTTAGGTATTATTACCAACAACAGAAGATCTTACCATCAATAAATGACGGGTTTCATACAGGTGCATAGCAATATTGTTCTTTTTGTGTACTGAAAAGAAAAAATATAGTTGTGAATAAGTAATGGTGAAAATGGGCTAGGGTCTCAGTTAAAATTTCACTTTGGTTTATATCCTAACTCAATGCAGTTTCCTATTAGGTATAAATCTATACTTAGTTTAAACTACTTACTAGCATAGATAATGCCTTATGATTGTCTTATCAAGAGGTAGTAGAGCCGTGTTACTGTTAATATCACGATAGGTTTCTGGCAATGGTAACTATATTTCAGGATCTTCGTTATCAGCCCTTTATAGGTGTTCAAAATTAAAGTTTTGGTCATAAATCTCCAACCTGAAAGTAAAAGTATGTATATTATTATTATCCCCGTAGTTTAACTATATGCATAAGTATTACAAGTCTATTACATTTTAGGTAATGGTATCTTCAAAACAAAAATGTTTCTGAATACGAAATTTGTGAATATAGTGGTAATTTATTTAACCCTTAATAGGGTAAGGGTATATATATTACCACTTTCTACTTTTCTACAAAATTTGAGATATGTTTAAAATGGCAACATTAAATGTTATTCCTTGATGTTCCTTGATCTATAATTATATTTTTTTAGTAAGTTTACTGTCATATTTTTGACTCTTCATAAGTTATCAAAGTCATTTTAGCAATCTACGGTACTGTCAAAGTTGACCCAACGAATTTTGGTGGCAAAAATTGAATGTTTTAGTGGTCGAGTGCGGATTTTGTGCAAATTTGTTCTACAATAATTCTTTTAAGAGATTTTACGATACAAATTTATAAAATAGGGTATATTTACTTTCGTTTTACGTATTAGCAGCTTTCAGGGACGATTTTTAATACATTTTTCGATATCGTTTTTAAGTGCTAAAATAGTTACCATTGCCCGATTATACTTACTAAAAACCGTAGGTAACTATATATAAAAATCAATTTGTTTGTTACGGTAAGCCGGGACTCGTGTAAAGTTCACTACTAAAAAGCTTTCATAGATAGTTTACGTAATTTCTTTAGAAGCTGATGGATGTACCTAGTCAAAAGTACGATTTTTTTTTTAGTTGAGTCGAGTTTTCGGTCGAGTGGTTTATGAGTTTATCAATAACATAGGCACATACAAAATAAGGTAGCTACATAAATTTATTTAACAAAAAATGTATGACAAACACAGATGAAACCACTAGTCTTAAAATAAAAATGCGCCAGAAGGGGCAATGGTAACAATTTTACCACCAATCCGTAAATTTTTGAAGTTGTAAACGGGCAATGGTATATTATTTACCACCGGAAAAACTACCCCTAAAATGCAACCCCCATAAAAAATATTTAGAAAAATGAAATCTGTGAGCTATTATTAGCCAGGAACCAGTGTTAGTTTGAAGAAAAAGCACTCACAGGCTCGGGCCCTATTAAGGGTTAAAACAATATACCTTTCCACAAGATCTGCTTTTTTTCCTCGTAAAGAAGCACCACGTTTTTTAAGTTAATCTTTAAGTTCCTTCACTCACCTGTTACAATACATGATGTATTAGTTCACAAACTACTAGTTAATACTGTTTTAGGTCCCTCTTTATGTTATGAAATGATAATAAATGCATGTTTTTTTTTGTAAACAATAATGACATGACACTGAATATGGCCGTCGTACACAAAGGAGCCAAACTCGCTAGCGCCATCTGCGATTAGCTTGCACCGGCCAACCCCATTGTGGTGGTATCCCCCATAGCCACTATCAACTATCAATAGTTGAAGTTGAAGTTGAGTTTTAATATTAGGAATTCGTAATTATAAAATGAGTCCACGTTCTTGTAAAATAGTGATTGCGGCCACTGGCAGCGTTGCTGCAATGAAAATACCAATATTGATTACATCTCTATTGGAACCAAGCGATAAAAGGAATTACATTTTTGAGGTTATGTTTATATATATAATACTGCTCAAGGCTAAAGGAAAATTTGTGATGTGTCTAATAAATCCTTGTCATTGTAGATTCATCTTATAGTCACTGAACATGCTAAGCATTTCATGAAGATGTCGGAACTGCCACCAGACGTGAAGGTGTATGACGATGCTTTGGAGTGGCAAGCCTGGCAGCAGAGAGGTGATCCGGTCTTACACGTTGAACTTGTGAAACTAGCTGATATGATGATCATAGCGCCCTTAGATGCCAATACTATGGCTAAAATGGCACAGGTAAAAACATATTTACTAATAATAAATTGAATAAATTAGAAGAGAAGGATGTGTGAAAATTGAAATAGTAAGGTTTTGAAGATACGTTTGTTGGGCTTACTTTTTATTTATGTTATTCCAGGGCTTGTGTGATAATCTCCTAACCTGCACAATAAGAGCTTGGGACACCAACAAGCCATTATTTTTCTGTCCCGCTATGAACACAAGAATGTGGGATCATATTGTTACTGCTCAGCATATAGCCATCCTCAAAGAATGGGGTTACATAGAAATCCAACCCATTTCGAAAACTTTAATGTGTGGAGACGTCGGTTTAGGAGCTATGGCTGAAGTACCAACGATTATCGAAAATATTGTTAAAATTGCAGACCAGAAATTTAATAGAACTGTTTAGATTATCTTTGGCACCAATTTAACGGTCTTTGACACAATTTTCATACTTTTCAACTATGTGGAAGTACACAGAAGCAAGATTACCAAATAATGTTGATTTATCAACAATCACAAGTTCCACATTCGTTTTTTTTATATCACTTTGATGTTGACATTCTCTCAATAAGATTCTTAGTATGGAATTGTTTCTGTAGCATCAAGTCACATTAAGTGTGGATAGGTGTGGAGAGCTATATCAGGCTTAATAGTACCTGTTCACACTTAAACTGAGTATACATACCTATACTGAAGATATTATTCTTCATGAAACACTGCTATTATAAACAGCACGCTATTGCCCGGTACAAATGCTGGAAAATCATTGGTTGCCTTTCAATCATCAATAGTATTCAACTCTTGTGTTCAACCAATTCAATAAGCTTATAGAATTTAGTGTATTAAGTTGACATAAGTTTGATACATACAAGAAACTGCGGTTGCCAGAAAAAAATATTCACATTTTCTGTGGAATAGAAATCTCAATCTTCATTCCTATCATATTGCTGCTTTTGTTATTAAGATGAAAAATACTCTTATAATATACTGACTTCTTATATTTTTAAATATTATATTCTATAATTTAAGTGATGGCATATTTTCTAAAATTATGTGATTTTTTTTATATAAACTAAAGAACAAAAATGTACTTAGTTATAATGTATATTCCTATTTAGTAATTTAGGAATCAATTGACCAAGCATTGTGAAATAAGTTTTTAATTACTTAAATATTATAGTTAAAAGAATATCGATAATTTTATCGACATCCGTTTATCTGTCTTTGAATGGTACAAGTGTGTGCTACACATTACAGTGCTATGTCGTCTTAATGCGGCCAAGTTGATAGATTTGAGTATTTATTTATAACAAAACATCGAGCATTCGCCGTTTTTTATATTTATCGAACTAAACAACGAACAGCTCGATAGAATGCTCTCTAAAACATTCGTTAATTTTTCTTTACAGTAACATTCGCAAGAATGCTCATTACAAGTGGATGCTCTAGACTACCTTAAGTTGTGCAAGCAACATTATATTCACGCTTGTTGGGCGATATTATAAACCCTTCGTAAAGAACAAAATAACTTTAAGTTTTAGAAAGAACATGTATGTTGAAACCTCTTTTCCAGATTACTACTTATATAAATATAAAAAGCTTTACGAGAGCTATTAAAATTTTCGTATTATATTGAAGGTGAGGGCACAAATAAGTTAAATAAAGTCATTGTTATTATTTACCTACTTAACTATAAATATTGTTTTATTTTTACTTCAGAAATATGCTTTGCGCGATACTGCACGTGTTGTGCATTGCATGTACTACCCGTTCGCGCTAACTTTGCCGCTGTCAAATGAAGGCGGTACCTATAGAGCGTTGTCTCACTGGGACTATAACTGAGTGAGTGAGGCAACGCTAAACGCGTGACAGTCGGCAGCGGCAAACTTAGCGTGAACGAGTAGTAGGTAGCATGAAAACTGAGCGGCGGGTAATTTTTGCCCACCACCGGTTATGTCACACGAACCACGTCAACCAATCCCGAATGCGTCCAAACCTGAACTTGGAACTCGCCCTTGCCACCAGGTGACAATTTATGTGGGGAAGACTGCATAAGAATCCCCTGGGGGGGTCATAGTGGGATATCAGACAGAGCTTTTCGATCCCCTGGGGGATGGAAGTGGGGGATCCCAATGGAACAAGCGATAAGCGATCTCATTATCATCTTAGTGTTGTGTCCTGTCCTGACGACTACGGCTACGTCGGCTCCGAGGTGAAGTCGAGAGGTCGAGACTCGACTTCACCTAGGACTCACCTAGGGTTCGCTTTTCCTTCTCAGCCGCTTTGTACGAACTTGGGCATCACTTTCAGTGACCACCATTATTACGAGAGTTATTAGACATTATTTTCTCTTAATTAACCTACTTTATATGGGGAGCAAGAGTGATATTGATTACAGTTTATTCCTAAATTGTTTATGGTGATAACGTTTTACAAACTTGACATTTATTTTTGTGTATACTTTACCCTCAGACTTTACTTTACTTTACTTTCAGAATCTAAAAGGTTCCTTTAAAATCAAATTTATCGTGAAATGGAGGCTCAGTCATATAAAATATTAATAGCAGCCACAGGAAGCGTCGCTGCATTAAAGATACCGACATTAATTAAAACGTTATTGGAACCACAACCAACTGTGACGAGTTATGTTTTCGAGGTTATGTTTATGTCGCACCTTAACTGTATAATCGGCTTTATCACAAAATGCCTAATTTACCTTGGTAAACGATTAATTGTCTCCAACATTGCAGGGTGTTTAATGAAACATTTGAATTCGGGTTAATATTTCATTTAGTTTTAGTGTGTAACAAGTGCCCAAGATCTTTGGCGTCAAACTGGGGTCAAGAAAATCTCACCGCAGTCCGCTGGGTAGGTAACTAGGTACACCTGTTAAGGACGATGCTTTAGCACATATTTTTTTCTCGAAGTTGGGCGATTAGACGGCAGTCACTCCAATGAAAGCTGTGTAAGTCAAATCCAAAGAAGGTTACTGGATAGGTAAAAATTATTCTGTTTAATAGAGGAATAATAAGAATTGACTTATTTAATGACTGGAGAAGACTTCGAGTTTAAATAAATATATTAATTTCCCAGGTTAAACTTATAGTTACGAAATCTGCAAAGCAATTTTTTAATAGTGAAGACTTACCACCAGATGTGGAGATGTATGATGATAAACGGGCGTGGGAGACGTGGAAGCAGAAAGGAGATCCCATTTTGCACATTGACCTTCCAAAAGAAGCCGACATGTTGCTTATTGCACCTTTAGATGCCAATTCTATGGCTAAAATTTCGCAAGTAAGTGTTTGTAGTTTTTTCATAACGTAAAGTACCTAATGTTTTTAAAATATGTGTTTACGGAAGTAGGACACGATGCGACCGTATCTCCGCCCTACAAAACACCGCGGCCATAATAACCATAGTGTTCTGTTCCCGGCGGTAAGTAGGGTAGCCAGAGCTCATAATCCCATCTCATCCCCCAATACCCCCTCCAACCTGCCAAACCTCCCCCCTCTAGGGCCGGCAGCGCGAGTGTGACGCTCCTGATGTTGCACACGTCCATAGGCCACGGTAACCACTTCCCATCAGGTAGGCTGTGTGCTTGTCAATTTTCAAAAATCTAATTGAAAACGAATCACGCTATGAGGGATGATTCTGAAGGCATAATAAGGTCAAGAAAATGTCAATTGTAAACGATCAAGCCCGTCAATGTCCATTTTAGAGTAAATTTTAACAAGTAATTGTATTTCAGGGTTTATGCGACAATCTCGTAACTACTAGCGTCAGATCTTGGTGCTTCGATAAGCCGTCGCTCTTCTGTCCTTCAATGACCACTGGCATGTGGGAGCACCCTGTCACAGCGCAGCAAATAGCTACCCTCAAACAATGGGGATATATAGAAATACCACCAGTTCGCAAAACGTTGATGTGTGGAACTACCGGTTTAGGTGCTATGGCCAATGTCAATACAATTGCAGATACTGTCATAAGAATAGCTAATCAATATTCGACTCTAGAGTAGTCTAGAGAAATATTATAATGTAATGGTGAAATTTATGCGCAACATGGATTTACGAAGACCGGTTTGGTGTTTCAATCGAGCGTTCTACTGCAACGTACAAGGTCCTGAGTACGATTCCCACTGAATTCAAAATATGAATTGAGTGTTTCTATATAGGTGCATACCGTGCATATTAGATATGTACCTAATTTTGTTTTTTTATTGTTTAATATTAGTATTCGTGATTCATAAAACAAGTGATGCTTAGTTCGGGTGTAGGTAGATAGCGTCTGTGTTTATTAAAAATGATTGAATTGACGATGTGTTTCACAATTATTTTTCTTTAATTTAATCTACAGAAATTGCACCAGTACCTACCTGCAACTAGATGCTACCTATATTAATGCATACAAATATTTGCACTGAGCGGGAATCGAATCCGTAGCCTCTCACGTAGCACTTAGCAGTCGAATACTCCACCACCAACCTTAATAGGTTGAATACTTTTTTATGTTAGATATACCTTTGTCTACCTTTCTGACGACCAATGAAAATCATTTCGTAGTACGAAGAACGATAGATATTCCGGGTAAGTTAACTTTTTACGTTTAAACGTTCCACCATAAATAGTTATTGCCGTTGGTCTATGAAGGTCTATGACGATTCTGCTCTGTCAATCAAAAAATATCAATTTTTCTTACAGATTAATCTTGACATAAAAATATATTTTCCTCTAAATGTCATGGTGTTTCTAATTCCTCTATATGGATATACCAGTATTCAAATTACTATTTGCAGCTACGGGAAGTATAGCTACAATAAAAATACCAATATTAATGAGAACTCTATTGGAATTGTCGACAAGCGTATCAAATTATAATTTCGAGGTTATGTTTATGTTACAGTCGAATTGCGTAATCCGCCGTATCACAAAATGCCTAGTCGCTTTCAAAGTAGCTGTTTGTATTAGATGTACTGGTTTACGGGGTAATGGCTTGTTATGTAAGCAAGCAACGCTCTTTGATCATTCTGATAACTGTAGGTTGCCTTGCCTAGATACTCTGTGAAACTTGAAGATGTTATAGGTATTATAAATAGATAGGTAAGAGGTAGAAAGATAAGGTGACCGCTTACCATCAGGTGGGCCGTGTGCTTGTCTGCCACCTACGTAGTATAAAAAAAGATAGGTATCTATTCTTATTGTCGGGTCTGTCGCCTCAAGGGGTGTCGACGGATTGTAATGTAGGTAGGTATATCAGCACCTGTTATAAATCTCAAATTTCTACAATCCGTTGGGTCCATTTTCAGGGATTTCTGTCAGGAACTTTAAATTGCACGTACCTAGGTGTGCTAGCTTACATGCACTTACCACGTTCCGTACCGAGGTCAATCTGTCCACCAGTCTATTATCAAAGCATGTTTATGTAGCAAGGTATTTGTGATGCGGCCAAGGTAGAACGCGGTCTTAGACTTATGAACTCATCAGCCGCGCAGCTAACGGAAAGAGATGCAGTTATAGCTGCATTTCTTTTCCTTAGAATCATTGTTCGAAACTGAACTGTTTTAAGCACTTCGTGGTAAGGTGCCTGTTGAGTTTATAGTAAGTCAATTAAAAAGATGTATTATGTAGGTAGGTAGGTGTTCTTCCTATTAAAAGTTAGATATTTGTATCTGTAGATGCATCTAATGGTGACGAATGCTGCGAAACGTTTTTTGAATAAAGAAGATTTACCTGCAGAAGTCAAAGTGTATGATGACGAAATGGCAGACCAGCTCTGGCAGCGGGTCGGTGATCCCATTCTCCACGTGGAACTCACAAGACTAGCGGACATGTTGGTTATTGCACCATTAAACGCCAACACGCTGGCTAAAATCGCACTCGTGAGTCAAAATAGATAACATAATGTATTTTTTGTAATCATGTAGGTGTGGCTATCAGTTAAGACTGGTAAAGCGGACCCCAGACTCCGAGGTGAAAGCTTTGGATACGACTGGGATTAACGCTAGGTTGAAGAAGAAGGTGTGGCTACCGAACTTTGATATCGCCAACGAGTTGTGGAGGTCAGATGGCAGTTGCAACTTAGTTGGGTTTTTCCGTGACGGGACTGCTGACTTTTTTTATACCACTCACGTGGCAGACAAGCACACACCCCACCTGATGGGAAGCGGTCACCGTGGCCTATGGACGTGTGCAACACGAGGAACGTCACAAGGAGGGGTAGGGGGCGGTTTGTGAGCTCTGGCTACCCTACTCATCACCGGGAACACAACACGATGGTTATAATGGCTGAGGTCTTCTGTAGGGCGAAGGTACTACCCCAGTCGGACTGCTCAGTTTGGACGGGAGATACCGTCATGTCCTACCTCCCGCTAAAACATTCTTCCTTCTCCACAAACCATTGGCAATATCGAAGTTCTATAGTAAAGAAGTGATTGTCCATTGTTCCAGGGTTTATCCGACAATCTTGTAACGATTACAATACGGTGTTGGCCCTTCGACAAGCCGGTAATATTCTGTCCATCTATGAACACGCGTATGTTCGAACACCCTATCACAGCGCAGCATATCGAGACTTTGAAGAAATGGGGCTTTATAGAAATACCACCGGTTTATAAGAAGTTAATGTGCGGCACTTTGGGAACGGGTGGCATGGCTGAAGTTGAGACGATTGTACAGGTTATTGTTGAGATAGTTAATAAAGATAACAGTGAGAGCCAATGAACAGTTGTTTTGCATGATAACCTACGTTCTACTGTAGAATAGTTGAATGAATATTTTATGATGGACTTATTATATCTATGCGTCCGTTGAACAAAACTCGTGGGTAGTGGTAGCCATTTGTAAAAATTAGTGTCGTAAACACACTATATCGAAGTTACGTGACCGAAATCGCGCGGCTGATTTTTCTTTACGACGTATTCGGCTGATATGACACACATTATGTGCCGAACTTACGCGGCAAAAATTCGGTTGCGCGGGCGTTACCGCCTACCCGCTGCTCCCCGCCCCGTATCTTCGTCGGCAATCGAACCGAACTTCGGTCGCATAAAATTTGTGCTTACAAAATGTAAGCGTAACGTAATTTCGGCATAATATGTCGTCTGAAATTCAAATGGCATTGTAGGCGTAATCATGCCGAACTTCGGTCGCGTACCTTCGGCATAGTGTTTTTAGACACTGAAGGTGAAATGAATGGATTAAGGCAAAGTAAAAAGGCACGTGTAAATGTATGTTTTATTTATTGCATCCGAATACTGTGTCTAATGCTAGCGTACATGCGGTACTAACGGAACGCCCAGGGTCGAATACAAAACACTCCACATACGATAACTATACACAAAAAACGTTTCTATAAATTTCTACTAAAACTTAAATATTTAAAATTCCCAAATACAGATTATTGTGTTATTTTATTGCTTAGAAACTTTAAACGACCCAATCTTGGGTATATATTTATGCACATATTAAGTTTCCATATTCTATAAATGAAGTTTTCCTGAATTAATTTATTAAATGATATTAAATAAAAATACGTATATAAGGCACCTACAATCACCTTTAACGGGATTAATCCTACCCTCATTCTCACTACTATAACTCCATCAAAAGTAGTGACCCACGAACACACTGAGTACGACACTTAACTTTCTCCTAGACTTCCTGAGCGTCTCAGGGAAAGTTACACTGTGTTGGAACCCGCATCGCAATTAATCAGAAGTAAATCGGAAGTCGACTTCGAAAAACACCGACCCAAAATGGTAATGTTTTAAAAAAAAAGGGTGCATGTTTTTGGCATGAAATATGCGAATAGCAAAAGGAGACTGTTGG
This sequence comes from Lithosia quadra, assembly GCA_963576445.1. Classification (NCBI taxonomy): domain Eukaryota; kingdom Metazoa; phylum Arthropoda; class Insecta; order Lepidoptera; family Erebidae; genus Lithosia; species Lithosia quadra. Next base: position 2,286,714 of record OY754883.1, read on the forward strand.
CTCTGCTAACACTAAAAGCGTGGATTATGTATTTATGTTTGATAACATAATAACAATAAGTATTATTCACTTATTTACAATAATCCAAAGGAATCCGCCCTGTTTTTATTATTAGACAATCAAATAGGACCCATAGAATGTTTCCATGGGCCCACGATGATTGAAATGGGGCATGGCGGTTCGCTTGTTACTTACACAATAATCTGTATTTGGGACAATAATAATGTTTAAAATGTATAACTTGAGAAACCGTCTCGACAATACTACGACACAACATATCAATAATAAGATTCAATATTAAAGGAACGGTTCATTCATGCGCTCACTTATGTTGGAGTAAGCACTTATTTTCATTTCGAGATAAGCACTTATTTACATTTCGGGACCTGCTCACGTTTTCATTTCGTGAGATGCATTTGATGTCATTTTCTCATAGACCTAACACCAGATTATAGTGTGAAATAAATTTGGTAACTTGAGGCACGTAGGTAAAAATTATGTAGAAATATAATACCGGCGAACGAAAATATACCTTACGTGCATTAAGGAGAGTCGATATTGCACTGCAGCATACAAACCAATAACTGCTGTTGGTAAAAGCACACAAATGAACCGCACCCACGTTTGTGCAAATTCACGTTATAACATAACCCTGTATATTTTTACAACTCCCGAATAATATAATTATAATTAGTAATATAATTAATCATCTTGTCATGACTTAGCGAGAATGAATAATTAAAAAGCTAACGTGCGAATAAGCACCTCTATTTTAGTATGTATGAGTGCTAAGTTAGTAAAATCATACAATACATGCAAATTGTTAATAAAATAAATCAAAATAAAAGAATTATTATTTTTGAACATTGTTTAATAATTTGACCAGTAATAGAAGAAGTATAAACAATTTTATTAACATAATATTTATGTATGAAATTTTAAGCAATTGCATGCTAACTATTTACAATGATTTTCTGATCGGAAAAATTTCCGATCAGAAAATCATTGTAAATAATATTTATGTAGATTATTAACAAAATAATTATCAAAAAAATATTGTATTGTATGATTTTATTTTCTAAACATTCGAGCTAAGTGCTTAAGCATCAATATATTAAATAATTCACTGGATTAAATAAACTAATTAGACTTAATGTAAAAGAACCGATTCCAGGGACCATATCAGATACACACCCTAACAGTTATATTGCTTGCTTATATTCCCAAGTACCTTGAGTAAATACATATTAATATAAAAAATACAATATTTACATTATCTATTTTATGCGGTTGTCGTTCTGAAATTGGAACTTACACAGGTAAACAAATATTTAAAACGAATATTTACAATAATAATTAAAAATTAACAGAATATTTTGCTGTTCTGATTACAAGTGCATATGCTTTGAGCATTGTTGTCATTCACCAGTTAAGAATATCGAAAACATGACTGTTTGCTTCGTATTTAGTGAGATGGGCGTTCCTTGTCAACGGAGATCTAATAAAAAAACAATGATTTCGAATCGAGACGTGATCAAAGTAAATTTTGGGGTAAATTATAATCGGAGTAATTTGATTTAAATTTCGGGGTTATTATCATATTATCAATTCGATCTAAATATCAAGGTAACTCAAAATATCGGACAAGTTTACGAAACTTAACTCTCTTTATAATTTACATTGAAAACGACTTTTTTATTCTTCTAGGAATTTATCAAAGTTCAGGGATCACTGAGCTATTTTTTTAAATTACTTTTATTCCCTCTCACGCCTCCAGTTAAGTTTTTATACGGAGTCGGTTCACGTCGGTAGAGTAGGTATTAGCCCAGATTCGAACCTGGAACCCCCGATATACTTCCTTAACAGCTAAGCTACCGACACACATTATATCTAGAACAATAGCTTCACAATTTTCTACATTCAACTGATATCCAAACAAGTCTCAAAGAACACGCACTTGATATAAAAACTATAATATTATATAATCAAATTATAATCAAATCTTAAAACATGTTACTGTGTACAAAACCTAATCTAAATGGAATAGAATTGTATAAATTATTACTAACTATAGTGTCATGTTCGTACTAATATCAGGATACATATTATATGGGATACTCGACCACGCCAGCGAGTGGGTACATTCAATTATATAGTATATACACTGATACGATATCTGTCGACTGTCTTGAAAAAACAATCTTATATACGATGTTATGTTATGTTGTTACTTCTTTACGCTGTAACGGCTAAACAGATTTAAGTGAAGTTCGGAATATACGGGTTCACACTTAACCTTTCCATCCCGTTAACATAGATAAGTAGTTTAAAGAGTTAGAATTTGTTTATGGTATGGATTGTCACAAGGTCAAATCTTTAGTGGTATTTTCGCAAAATAAAACCTAAATGTTGCCACTTATTTTTTAATTTTTACCCTTATCTACGCCTACTATCACGATACGTTGAACAAACATTCTATGTTTATAAGTTAATTATGATTTAATGACTCCGGTTGTCTACAGATGTCGCACCAGTATCGAAAAAAAATATTTGAACTATCACAAGTACGTAAAAATGCTACATCTTAAATGCGTATGTTTCATACCTATTATATATTATTAAAAATCGTTTATTGAGTTTGTAATAGTGTATACGTGTACATATATAAGGACACTGTTATTATTAACTATTATTATTCTAAAAAAAATTGCGTACAAAATCTGTGCGTCTATTTTAAAGGCCATTTCTGTTCTAGCAGGACTATATACCCATAGTGTTATAAACTATTGTCTATGTTGGTTTTGTAGGATTTCGTTACGTATACCAGCCTTATGTTAATTTGTGCATGAGATTCATACTAGACAAGTCAAAGTAGATGCTTTCCTCGCGAGTTGATGTTACTATGGACACGTAGGCAGCAATAAAAGCTAAGCTTTCGTATAGACAATAAAAAAACGAGTAAATGGCATCGTAGCAAAATACTGGTTACCGCTGTCGAGCGTGGAATGGAACGAACTTAGGCGTATCAAACTTAGTTTACCTTCACTATTATTTCACCCAAAATTTAGAGACATTTTTTTAATGGCAATACTTTTACACATCTGGCAACATTTTCAATGGCATTCCACATTTTCTCTTTTGCTTCTATCTCGGACGTTTAAATTTACACACCTTTTAGGCCAATAACACGCTAAGCCAAATAACATGGAGAATATTTTTAAACTTTATATAATGAGTGCAATATACGCAATACATAGGCACATCGTTTAAACGACGGTTTCGTTTTGTTTATCGAACATAGCTCTCGTGTACTTCGATATGACATCGTAAGTAGACTTGATAAGCTCACAGCGCTCTTCAACATCACAATCGATCGGCGCCACCCTATATGTAGATTTTTTTCTACAACTACCCTCCGGAATCGAGACTTCTTTAAAATCTGCAACGTCATCCTCTATATTATAAATAGCTATAGTTTTATTAACGGGGATAATTTCGAGGTCTTTACGACGTTTATTTTTGATGGTAAGATCGTTATTGCAGCGTGAGTTGATGGTTTTGATGGCGTTTTGTACATGGGAAGAATCCAGTTCGTGACTGGAGTCGAGCTCATATCATACATCCAGTTCCTCGAGCCCCTTGGAGAGTCGGTGCGAGTTGATGCGGCGCCGGTGCGAACGCCGCACGGCGTCAGCGCGGCGGTAGGGCTCGCTCCGAAGCCCGTGTAAGATATCCTCCAAAGCGCCATTGTATACTTCGTCTTGGTGAAGCAGTTTCTTTTCGCCGACGGCTTGCGACTTCGTTTTTAGTTCGTTGATTACAGCCTCCTATAAAATTGAGAAGATAAATTAGCGTTCCGTTTAAGTGAGCCTTGAAAGTACAGGGTTGTAACTACTAAGAATTTTTTAAATTAAAAAAACATGCTTAGGTCTACTTAGATCTATTTATAAAACCTAATAATTAAGAATTTAAGTAATCTACTAAATTTGAATACCTGTATTTGGTTTACCTTGCAAAGTTTATGCCTACCAACATTATAAATCAACTATCTATTGCAAACCTAGAAAATATTATTACCTAATTTAGGAAACTTTTACTACTTAAATGAAAAAAAAGTAAGATTTAACGAAAAATCATAATAAACAATTTAGTTTAAAACTGCATGACTACAAATATTATATCAAATTCGATTACCCGTATAAGCCTTTAAATAAAATAAATAAATATACTAGGCCATTCTACATAGTGCTATCTAGACCAAAAATAAGCTTAGCTAACGTGTAACATGGGTTCTAGAATACGGACAAACATATTTAGATACATTTTTTGTGAACAAAACCAATGCAAATATACATATTCATGCATTACAAATATTTGCACCGAACGGGCATCGAACCCGCAATATCTCAGGTCGTCAACTACATGGTACGGACCGCGTTGTATACATGAGGTATATAAAATGTTGCTGATTTGTTCTAGTAGAGGGTAATTTGTTTTATTATTCCGATCAAACTTTTCTAAACAAGTATCAACCGTACAATATGAAGCGAGCAATCACATTCCGCATACCAAAATAAAATACTAAGAACCAACATAACTACAATACTTGTGGCTTAAAATAATATAGATTTCAAAGAATAATAATTATAATATAAAAACATTCCCTGTTAGGTTCCATGCAAGTGCAGCGTGACAAGAAAACATTGACACTCAATATATTGTGTACAAGTCATCATACACGACAATAGAGTTGCCAGCCCAAAAAATAATTATCACTTCATATTTATTTCAAAAAGTATTAATTTAATTATATTTATTTTAGTTGACTTGATTGAATGATAAAATGAGTGGATAAATTGGTAAATATCTCACTAACACTAATACTAAAAATTGAGATTACTCAAATTTAAAAATATAAGAACCAGAGATAAAAATTTTCTCAATCGGAAAAAATGGTAGATAATATATTTTTACAGATGGCAACTCTATCAACGAAATAAAAACAAACCATATTAAAACTTAATACTTTAACTGAACAATAAACCAAATAGAATAACTTATAATACGCCTGTAATTTCCGAAACAAATCTATAATTCAAACACTATTTTTGTTACGAAACTTACGTATACCTATTATTCTTATATATACGACAGTTGAGAGCTGCCGAGTGCAAGAGTGAAATTGTATGTAGCTGTGTATCATGAGGTTTGCGTGAAGGTGGAGTGGTGAAAGCTATGATATGCTCGCTGGTTTCGCCTTCGAGGTACCGCTTACACTTTATCCTATCAAAACATGCAGTTAACCTAAATGCTAGAGTGATTAACTTTAGGATAAGAACAATTATCATCTCAGCTTGCTCGATATGGTTCTCACATTCTACAGCGTTACTGGTGAAGTGGTTTTGTGGGCATCGAACCGACTGAAACAGCACGGTGTTCGCTAATTAGGTAATCTCTGGGACCCCGATAGGACCTAGCAACCCCGGCTTTGTATAGGGATTAATTCCCCTCTCCCTTCCCTCTATGGAAAGGCTCGTATAGTGCATGACACTCCGCCACTTTTGCTAGGACAACTGTTAGGTAGCATTACCCCACAGAAAACGTGGTGTTCTGTTTATGGCGGAGAATGGGGTCACAATACCTTTAGAACATGCCTATGAACGATAATAAAATACCCATATGTGTTAAGATCAAAGTATCCGTCATGAAAACTCACTACTGAATACGTACTTAATCATATTTAATTGACACACTTCTACGCTAAAGAGTATTATGTGGATAGCACACGTGGACTTTCCAAATTTGGTGATTTTACCTGACTGCGCATAAGCCAATTTGTCTATTATTGATATGCTGCCAATATCAATGGGATGGGAATTGAACATTACGAGTGTTCAAAATTTTGGGATTGAGACCTTTCGATACCGTCGGATATTTTGACCCTGAACATAGAAAAGGACATAAGTGGCAGATATTTTTGTTACATTTTCTTTCTCTATAAACTTGAATTGTCGTAATTTTTATATCATGACAGATGAAAAATGAGTCACTGAAATATACGCGCATAACTTTGAACGAGTGCAGTCGTTCAAATAGGATAATACTTTTTATTGTATGTTTGTTGTTGTTAGAACAAGTTTTGCATGAAAGAAAATTTTTGAAATGTCCACGGGTGTGGTGGTATAATTGCACGGGGGCGAAGCCGTGGTGCGCAGCTAGTATCCAATAAAAAATGAAGAAGTTTCGAAAGAACAGTTGGTGGAATCTCAGGGTACCCTAATCTTGATAGATAAATTAACTAACTTCATTAGCTTCTTGCGCAGTCAGGTTTCCTTTCGTGAAGCAAAGGTTACTATGATCGTGACGGAACCGCATGCCAGGCGTGTGGGGGTTATCAACCAGCTATAGAGCAATCCCTCAGGTTTGTCCGGTGAAAGCATGCGTTTTTGATTCCCACTGATTTCCAATTAGTCACTTTTACCCATTTATTGGTGTGTAATATTGGTAGATGTACTTTTTACCCACTCACCCACCTACTTTAAAATATTATACCCACCCTCTGCTGAAAATACTGATTTACTAGAAATGTTTATGCTAATTGGGATAAATTGAATTACATTAATAATTTCAGATAGTGAACATTTTTTTAAATAACTAGAGGAGCCGTCTGTCTTACGGCGGAGTAAAACAGACCTAAATAAATATTTGATCAATCTTCTTGATAAATTTTAACTATTTATAGTTCCAAATCTTTGAAAAAATAAATAAGGGTATGTTCGATGAGTTCGCTTTAAGGCGTTATCAGAGCATTACTGCTCAATCACGGCCAATCGTTCATGATTGGGAACATGCACTTTGACAGTGCTAAAATGATTCTCCCCGAATCTACCCTTAAACATGTTTATGTTTCTATCACTCGTCAAAAACTACCCAGTGAAAATATTTCTAATAACGCCATCTATTAAATTACACACCAACTAACACCCCAACCGTGGTTAGTACACACGCACACAATTGCTCGGCCGAGTGTGAACCACTTACTCCTATGTGTTAGGCCTTGGGGCCGGGGAGGCCTACACTGGCTCAAGACTGTGCCTCAACTGAGACATGTGTTGCTGCAATAGTCCTGCGCTGACGGTCGCGTAGTTAAACCTCTGTGAGAAAGTTTATGTGTTACCATCACCTACTACGATGTTTCACGTGGGGTAGATTTAGTAACACTGCAGCTTGTAAGTGTTGCCATTGTAAAAAAAACAATAAATAGTAGAATTTTTGTTAACAAGCAAACTTAGTTTAATTCAAAAATAGAAAAGGCAAGGTTTTGTACACGATTCAATTTTTTTTAATACAACGCTCAAACATACTCTACAAAAAGTTTCAAAAAATATTATTTTCAGCAGTCAAAATATTTACAGTAGGCAGATTATATACAGGAAGAAATCTACAGTGTTACCATATCTACCACACAGATAAAATATACCATCACCGCTATGTTACAATGTGTTTTAATGTTCAATGTACTCCCTGTTACCTCAAAATCACAAAATCAAAGCAATAATCTCACTCAATTCTTTAGATATTGATTGTGAAATAAAAAAAAACATTCAAACCTGTCTTCTTAACCACCTTTGTGATTTATCTTTTCAATAGTTATCTTTTATTTATAAATCATACAATCATTATTATAAGTGCTTTTTACCAATTTTAGATACATTTTAGAGATAAATTTAGCTATGGAGATGAAGATCAAGTGGGGTTTTATCATTCTTGTCATTTCATATTTTCATATCTGTGTTAATTCATAAAATTACAACACCAAGCATATTAAAGGTGATTAAGAAAACTGACAACAAAACGAACTAATATAACAATAAATTAGTAGAAAATGAGTACATTATAATAGAGACAGTTTAGCCACGGGCTGCTAAGAGAATGCAGTACATCATTCTACAATACTGTCCATTCACCGAGAAGCGTTATGCTGTGCCGAAGCGGCTAACTTATGCAACATCGAGAATGTTCTGAGCGCCATTTGGTAAGACTGGAATAAGATGGCTGACTGTCGAGTCAAATTGGTTTCCTTTTAAACATCAAAATGGTAAGTTCCGTAGAAACTTATTATGAAATAGAACAATTTGACAACATTTTTTTGAGTTTATTTCATATTAATTAATTAAATGTTAACGGTTGGTTGGATGTATAAAAATTAAATAAAAGTAGATGTATTTTACTATATTTTTTCTTTATTTGCAAAAAGGAAACTATTCAATGTTATTACTTTTTCAAGGATTCTGAAAATGCGCGCGTTTTGTTCGTTTGCACGCAATTGAGAACAATTTGATGATTCTAATTTCGAACGATCTATCGCAAGATTAATAAAACGTTTATTAGTCTAGCTTGAGGCAAGACCTATACTCAACACAAAATAAAAGGCCCGTTTTGACGTTTGTTCTCGTGGCGTAACTAGTTATGTACCTATACGATTCGGTATTCGATACTCAGGATGAATCGAATCCAGTTTGCATGGGGATTTAATCGATTTGAATAGGTATGTAAACTGCATTGGATTAAAGTTCTGATTAGAAAAATTTGCTTAACCTTTGATTTTGTAGGTATTTTAAAACAATACAATGTTATTAAAGGTCAATTTACTTATATTTAATATTTTTTTTACAATAACATTCACTCAATCACAAAAATAACAAGATCAATTAAATCAGTCTTCAGAATCTAAACACAAGTATTAAAATAAATAAAAATAAAAGTGCACGTCGGGCTTGAAAAAAAATATCTCACTCGATATTTTCTTTCCTTAACTGATTATTAATAGTCTGTGGACTACATGAAAAAATCGTTATGCACAGCACTTAGCCGAGTGGGCGGTACCTGTCAATAAAAAATGTCATTACCCTTAGAACATTTCAATTGATAAAAAATTAAGAACTTCATGGGCACGAACTGTCAAAGTGGGCCTTTTATTTTGTGACAACTATAGTTGAGTTTTTTTAAGCTCAATGGGTCCGTTTGGCCGTTAAAATATTCTAATCATTATTTAGACTTAATGTTACTCACAAAACACCCAGTTCTTACAAAACAACGCTCAAACTTGCGAACAGTTCTATCTGTCAAGACGTACGGCACTATAATCGTTATCACGATAGCCACAAGAGCCATTGTCGCGTACACACATACCTGTTGTTTCTTCTGCACCAGCTTAGCCTTGTTAGGGTCAACGTGGTCTTGTTGCGCCGCCGCCTGCTCCAGTCGTCTTCTTTGTTCGTTTTCTGTATCAGCTTGCTGGAATTTTAAAAGGCGTATCTACACATAGTATGAAATAAAGGCGCTTTACCGCTGTACCTATGTGCGCTTGGATCTTCCAAACTAAGGAAGGTTTTTGATGGGGTATTTACTTATTATTCTAATCATTACTTCCGGACAGTTTATAGATATATGGAAAAGAACTTGCAGAAATTGTAAATACAATAATTAATGAAATTTTTATTGTAATAGGGTGCTTATTAACTACTTGCAGAGGATCTTAGCACCATAATCTAGAAATGATCTATAATGTACAACGCCATCTTTGGTCAACTTATGGTATCAAATTAGTTCTGATAAATCACCGTAGGTGGCGTGACATAATACAGTCTTGAATTACTCTGCCCATAAAACGCTTTAAATTAAAAAAATTCTGTGCAAAGCCGGGAATATTTAGTTACGTCATTTCTAAGACAGTGTGTATAAGCAGGGGTTGTATGAAAGTAGACCTAACCTTAAACGCCCTCGTGAACCTGACGAGCAGCGAGAAGAAAGCGTTCGCGTCGCAACCACGCGGCGCCTCGCCGAAGTACTCCACGCACGACGCAAACGAGTCCTGCACACCATACGGTATCATGTCACAAAAATTACAAAGAGTCGAAAGTCCAGTATGAAAAATAGTCTAGTTTTAATAGTAGAGTTTCACTAATTTGGTGATATTAAAAGCTAGGGTGGTGCGAGATTTTTGGATTGTATAAAAAGTTCGAAGAGTTCTTTCGTATACATATTTTAATTAAAGTACATAAGTAATCGAAGCTACTACTCGTAGTATTTCCATTAACCTCTTCCAACCCGGGATCTAGCTAGCGCTTTGGCGTCATCTGCTTCATTGCAGCTTTGGCAGATACGATCTTTCATTTGAAGTGGTACACACCTCTCTCAGTTTCTGCGAGGCGGGCCACCTAAGGATCTAGATGCCTCCCTCGGATCTAGATGGTCCCTCGGTCCAGATGGCCCCCTCGAATCTAGATGGTCCCTCGGTCCAGATGGCCCCCTCGAATCTAGATGGTGCCTCGGTCCAGATGGCCCCCTCAGAGGTGTACATACCTGCGCGTGCTTGGTCTCGTGGCGCAGACGCCGCAGCTTGTCCTGCGCGTTGGCCAGGAAGTCCCGCAGCACGTGCGTGGTGGCGCGCAGGCCGTCGCGCGCCTCCGCCTCGCGCCGCACGGCCTCCATGCCGCGCTCCAGCTCGCCCACGTCACCCGCCACGTTCTCCAGCGACACTGCGCACACGCACCATACGTACAAACAACACCATACCGACTGATCGATAGAAGCCGCGTGCACATTTCTACCTCAGCACATACGTCTCGTCTCATTACAGTAGCTATAGTTATATTCTAGGGGTACTTTGTATCTGAATACGTTTTTGTTCCCTTTAGTGACAGAGTCTCCATCTCACTATACAATATGTAGCAAAACTAATGTCCGATCAGTGAAGTATATAAGTAGGTATCGACATTTTGTATTTTTTTTTTAAATTCCTTCTTGGAACGTAATAATGATAAAAATGCTGTACAATTTGCAATAAAATTTAGTTCATTGAGAAAACTTGATTGACTGAATAACAAAGTGGGCGGGATCTTCACTACACAACCGTAAAGCGTCACGCATTTTTGACAGAGAAATCTAATTATAACAACTCATTGCATTTACACTTTACAAAACATCCAGTATAGCTACAAAAATATAAGTACAAACTCACCTTGAGCAGCTTTATCTATATACAACAGCTCTGTATCAAAATTCATCAACTCAGGGAAGTTCTGTCTGATAGTACCCACAATATAATGCAACAGGGATATTCTCTTATCGGTGGACTTCGTATCCATGAGCGTATCCAACGATTGCAGTTTGAACCCGTACGCGGGCCCTCGTTTACTGCTATTCAAGTAGTTACCAAACGCTAGAATTATTTCTAGAACATTCCGTAGCTTTGTAGAAGACTTCACTGATGATGAACCCGATATTATAGCGTGGATTTGAGGTGTGATAAGATGGATATTATCGAAGAAATTGCCCATGTAGCTCATTATGGACAGTTTGGCCGATATACGTTCGACTTTGGCCAGTTGTAACAAGAATTTGTCTTCCTCAGTCAGTTGGTTGATGTTTTTCTTCTCGGCTACGTATTCTTTGTAGGCCTTTTGTTCAGCCTCTGTGGGTACCATCCTCTGTAGGATCTCTACGCTTTCCAGAGGTAATTGTTTGAGGTCTAAGTTGTTGATCGCGGCGATGACTTTCTCGACTGGCGTGTCGAGTTTTCTTCTTGATATTGCTGTAAAAGATTGTTTTGTTAAAAATATGTCAGTGACTCAATAGTAAAGGTCTGTTCTGTTCCCCCCCGCCCTTCCCCCTTTTTGACCATAGGGGTAAATTGGGACAAAAAATTGTAATGTCCACTAAGTTGTAGATCTATTCTTTGACACATATATTAACTGGGGTAATTAACTGTCCAATTAGGCAATGGGGAATATGGGGATGGACGAAATATTCTTCTCTTGGATAGTGGTGGAACTAGTCCATGAGTAGGGAACAACGGCTGAACATTGCACATTTTTCCCCAGAGTGGGGGAAATCCGGAATAAACGGTAATAAATGATTTTTTTTTTACAAAATCTGTGAACCCGTTCTCATTTTTTAATCCAAAAATATTTAAACCAGTTTTAATCATAAAAATAGTATTTAGAACCATTCTATGTGGAAGCTTTTCACATCCTCAAAAACATTATGCAGTTTTTACTAACCGATATTCCTAAGCCTGGTGTGTTCCAACAGTGACACAGTGTCCGGTTTCCTGAACCGTTTGCTAGGGAACGATGCTAGTGTGTCGGTGTCGGTGTCGAGCTGTGTCCCGCCACAAGCGCCGCCGATGCGGAACTTCTCCTCGAACTCTGTGAAGTTGATCCGTCGCCGGGGACGCTCTTCGTCCAACTCGTTGAAGATTGTGCCTCGGACCTAGAGGATTAGCTCCAGGTTAATAATTAATTTATAACCGATTTAAAAAAAAGGAGTAGGTTCTCAATTCAACTGTACTTTTTTAAAATAAATAAATATTCTACGACATTGTACCCTGGACCCAAAGTAAGCTTAGTTTAACTAGCTGGTGTTATGGGTTCTAGAATGCTGATAAACATACTTATATTTTTTTTAAATTTAAATACCTAATTATTATACATAGAAACACCCAGACCAATGCAAAGACATATTCATGCATACAAAAATTTGCACTGAGCGGGAATGGAACCCGCGCCCCCTGCGTAGCAATTGTATGCACTACCGCTACGCCACAGAGGCCGTTGAAATGTTTGTTACCTAAGAACTTTCGCCTGGGTGAATCGAATTTGATGTTTTTTTTTATTTGGAAGCTGGTACTTTCCGACCGATCAAACCAACCAATTTCAAATGGGAACACCATTTGAAATTGGTCGGTTGAATTTGATTTTGTACATTTAAAAACCATAGTTTGTAAGATTATAATTGACATACCTGATTAGGTTTCAACGCAATCCAATTCAACGTCGGCAGCTTATATTTAGTGTCCACCTTCCGTTTGATAGTCATCGCATCTGTGTGGTGGGGCGGCGCCATAAGGCCAGGGGCTGGTGGGGCAGGGGGAGGCGGTGCGGGGGCAAGTAGCGGTGGGGGAGGCGGGGGCGGCGGGCACGGCGCGGGGGGCGGCGCGATGGGGGCAGGGGGCGGTGGGGCGACGGGAGGGGGCGGTGCTACGGGCGGTGGGGATTTGTATGTGGGCGTGTCACCGTTCGGTAAACTGTGCCCGTTTGGAGTCCCGCCGTTGCAGAGGTGTGAGGAAATTGCGCCCACTGGAAGGTTAATAAAAATATTAGTAGTCAATTTAAATAAAATTGAAAAAAATAATAGTAATATGGCCTAATTTTTGAGTATGTAATACGGCAGATGCATTCGATTGGGATATATGACTTTAACGATATGTGACTTACTAGAAGCTCCTCTCGGCAGTGACTTGGTGAGGGACTCGAGCTCCTGAACCTTGGACTCCAACATCGACTGCCGGTTGCGGGAGTCCTGCTGCGCGCGCCGTAGAGTTGAGACCTGCACGTAGAACAGAACTGTTCACATCGGAAGTTCTTCAAGAATGGTGGTCAAATCCGAAACTATGAGGAAGTAAGGAGTGATCATTGGATTTTTAAATCTCTTGCCAGGATTCGAACTCGTTGATTAAGAAAAAAAAAATTATATTACACCATTTGATTGGTGACGCTCATAAAGAACAAATTCTGGGAGGTAAACTTAAGGAAAATGTGTTTGCCTCGATTACAAGCGCTTATAAAAACCTTCATCGAGTTTCGTAAAAGTAGTGCAAATTGGACTATTTGGCACAACTGCGCCACTCATTTCTTCAACTACCTACCTTCTTACCTTAACAAGTAAGTATAAAAAATCACGCCTCACAACCCTGTTTGAGATCAGCGGGAGAAAGTGGGATACAACACAAAGATGAGGGAGTAAGTAGTGGTCTTGTCCTGCTTACCTCCTCGACGACCTGGCGGCGCGCCTCGGCGAGCTGGTCGCGCTCCCGTCGCGCGGCGGCCAGCTCGGCCTCCAGCGTCCCCAGCTTGGCGATAGCCTCGCGTTCTAGTGCCGCCATACGCTCGTGGGCCTGCGTCACACACATACGTTATATTCAAACTGTTTATATATGTATACTTGATCATAATCGGTTGGGTAAAACCAGATATAGTCAAAAATGCGAAAACCGACATCCATATGGGTGGAGCCGCGGGCATTGTATAGTTTGTTTAATATTTGGTATTTTTTCTGCGATGTTTAGTTTTAAAAGTACGAACCATGTTTTCGACCAGATAACAAAAATATGGGATGAAAACCGAAAGTGAAATTTTAAGAAGTTTTTCAAAAAAAATATCAATATTTTTAGGGACGATTCACATATAACGGGATCCGTCGCGTATTTTCGGTCGCGTAACGCCAGAACAGACAAATGTATAGAAAAACACACGTTCGTTCACACTCAACCAATGATACGTTAGTGCGTAGAGCGTACACGTTACGCGACGGATCCTACGTTATATGTGAACCAACCCTTAGCGTCATAATTTGTAGCGCCATCTCTTAGTGACAAGATAATTTAAATACTTATGCACTCACATGTCCTAACTCATCCTCCAGTTCGTTGACCTTCTCGAGCGCGGCGGTCTTGGTCTCGCTGTCCTCCATCAGCGCGGCTACATCGAACACGTTGTCCAAGTACGCCGAGATTTGGACCTGCAAACACATACAAATGGATTAGTTAACGTGTTAGTTGGGGGATGGTTGTAGTAGACTTGAACCGACTAAAACCTCATGCCGTATCGGGTCTTCCAGCGCCGCCAGGGTGAAAGGTGACCCAAGAGGCAATTCCCTTGCACACCGGCTGACCCAGGACCAATATTGGGCTTAGAGATGGCCCCCTCGGGTTTGAAAACCACCGTGTCCCGTTTTGCCTCCGAAAAGGAGGGGGGAGAGGCAAGCATCATGCCGCTACGCCGGGTTGGGTGTAGATTGTTGCTGGTGTTGCACGCGTTACGGACGCCACGGTGACCGCTTCCCATCAGGTGGACCGTGTGCTTGTCTGCCACCTAAGTGGTATAAAAAAAAAAAATTGACAGGTAACCGTCCTGTCACTCCCCCCTCTGAGCTCAGAAAACCTGCCAGTGCGGAGCATTGAGGGGGGCCTCCTACTCCTCACTGTGTTAGCATCCGATTGAGTTGAAATTATGTGAGTCAAGTTACCTGCAAGTCGTCACTCTCGCAGAGGCGCAACCTCTCGAGGTAGTCGTCAAGCTTGAGCGCGGTGAACTCATACTGCAGGTGCACTCGGAAGTTCATGTCCTCCACTGAGTGCACTATTATGTTCACAAACTGCATACACGCTACCTGCAATATTAAAAAATATGTTGGTAAGTTCTGAGAGGAAGTCCTGTTCCAGAGGTTCGTCCGTTAAACAGGTGTTAGCCTTCTTAGGCTCAGAAGATCTTAGTGAGGCTTAATACATAATACTAACTCTAGGGCGAGCACAAAGTTTCTTACGAATAGTAAGCATATCGTATTCGTAACGAGAGACTGAAGACAGCTAATATAATATTCCAATCTTATATCGTAATTTGGTGTTAACCAATTTGCATTTATTTACACATCAGTATGTGTAATCAATATTATAAACCGGATCGCGATATATATTGACTCTCCAGTCTATCGTTATGAATACGATACGCCCACTATTCGAAAGAAATTTCGTGCTGACACCACTGTTTTACTATGTCATTTTCAGTCAAATTTTGTTTTTCTTTACACTGAAACAGTACTAACCATGAATTCAATATGAAAATTATCATAATTCATAAAGTACTCCATGAGGGTATGAAACCGGTGAGGTTCTCCGACCACCTCCTTGAAGTTGTCGAAGGCCGAGAGGATGATCTGGTGGCCTCCCTTCACCAGGCATATGGCTGCCAGCAGCTCCAGAACTAACGCCTTGGTTCGGAGGGAATGGTGGACCAGTGATAACGCGATGCTGTTGATAGCTTCTCTGTGTTGGATGACCATGTTGAAGCCGTACTGGAAACAAAGAAATGTGTTGTAGCGAATTAAATTGTGTGTGTGAGGTGTGGCACACACATACCTGTGTGTTTAATGAATGCATAACTTAATGACTATTTGCTACCTACTAGTTGAGCATACTAAATTGCTTTAAAATTTCATTAAAGTATGCATTACTTGTGAAAGATAATACGGCCAGGAAGAGAATGTTAAGAAAATTACGAGAGAGAAAAAGTACATGATGAGCTAAGTCCACCAATATAATACAATATGCTCACGCCTTATTCCCTCTGGGGTAGGCAGAGACAACAGTACGCCATCTGCTTTACACTTTACGAGTCTTCTCTACTGTGAATAGGCTAGGTAGGTGTAGACGACGCGTATAGAACTGTGTTGCATTGCAAGCGTCCATAGGCTACGGCCACTACTTGCCTGCCAGTCATGCCGTCATCAGGTGAAGCCGTGTGCTTGTTTTCACCTCAGTAGTGAACTTTTAACTTGAAATGTTGCATATGCCAAAATAATTTAACATTCACATGTACATTTTGATGATAGTGTGCGCGAACACACATCCTATTACGACTCTCGACAGGAACAATACCTATCCACGAGTTTTTATTTATACATCTCCTGAACTCAGCGACATTCATCGCCTACAATATTTATGATATGATGTATAAAATACCTTGTTGTTCATAATAGCCCTCATGCACATAATGCACACGTGTATATCGTCGGTACTGGCGCCCATGTTCAACCTCGCGGCGTGCCTCGTCCTCCGCCGCGCCACTGCAGGGCTGGCCGCGCCCTCACACTCCGCGTCCGCACTCCGCGTCCTCCTCCGCCACGTCGCGCTCATGGTGGAGCCACCGTCAGTCGGACCACTGCATTCTGAAGTCGTGGTGTTCACTGACAAGGTCAAAAGGAACAGTTATTACCGATTTTAATGGTATACAAGGCTCTACCAAGATATTATACGCTCCTCTCTCCACTAGGATCCACAGTCTAGATCCACATGTGGATCATTGGATACTTTTATATCCGCTCCGATTCGTGGATGTGGACCTAAACTGTGGATCCTAGTGGAGGGAGTCTTATACGACGCTCGCTAGATTCTCTCTTTCCCCGAGGGCAAGACGGAGACACCAAATCCGAGGTGCAATCTCGAAGACGGAGATGGGGTCAGCCGGGGTGCAAGGGAAATACCTTGTGGGTCACCTTACGTGTACCTTACGTGCCTTGGTGTTTGAAGACCCAAGAAGGCATGCGGTTTTAGGCGGTTCAAATCCGACAATACTGCCCCCGCTGGCAGCAAGGTTAATATCCGTGGAGAGATTGCCGTACGAAAAAAAGTGTTATTAAATTCCAACTCTGTCACTGAAACTTACCCTGGTTGATGCCATCGGTGGACTGACTCCTGGCGAGTGCGATCCTCTGCTCGTGCCGCATCATGCTGAGCCGGAAGCTCAGGTAGTCGATCAGCACGTCCAGGCCTTGGTTCTGTTCGTTGAGGAACTCGCGTACCCATCTGCAAAATAATATTTAATTTATTTAATAATGGCAGAAAATTTTAGGAGGTAACTGCGACTTTCACATACTTTTTGAATTACAATGTAGATTTCACAGCAACAGACAAACAGACTTGTCATCACATCAACTTCACTAATGTTACGTATCTTTTTTTCTTTTAGTAATATCGTATCTGTGATCCCCTTTCTTATGAATATTTGTAACGCATGCCGTGTTCACATCAAGAAGGACTTTACATCCCTTTACGCGCAGTATACGTGCATGCCAAATGTATTGTCTAGTCTTGTGAACCAAATAAAAGTAAAAAAGAAACAAGGAAACAATTAGTTTTCAGTTTTATGAATCATTTAAGATACTCACTCTATGTGGTTTGTTCGTAAAGATATCTCCAAGTCCCTGAGGACTTGCGTCGATGTCGAGTCGCCGACCATTTTCCGCTTCTGCGAACAATAACATTTACAGTTCAGAATAGCACAGTTTGTAACTAATTTATTGTTGTTAGGTTCTATTAAGTTTTTTTAATATAGGATACGTCAAAATGACTTCACCTCGCCTGATGGTAAGCTAAAGGTAAAGTCTCAGGACCG
This sequence comes from Lithosia quadra, assembly GCA_963576445.1. Lineage (NCBI taxonomy): Eukaryota > Metazoa > Arthropoda > Insecta > Lepidoptera > Erebidae > Lithosia > Lithosia quadra. The sequence continues at coordinate 2,304,728 of OY754883.1, forward strand.
GGGTTCTATCTATTTGTCAGTTTGTTCACATAAATGGTTAGGTAGTGTTTTTTTTGATTTTGATTTTTGATTTTTTTTTTAATTTTGATACACGTTTTAAATTGGATGTACAGACAGGAAACCCCACGCAAGAACCTCGTCCGGCAATCAGTAGGTTGCCGGACTCTCAGGTGAGGTAGGGCGGGGCCCTGGAGAACTTTACTGGTTCCTTACGTAGAGGCCATATATAGATTTTGGCTCATCTAAATATTGTATTGTTGCTCTTTAATTTCACTCCAAAAAGAACATGATCACGCATAGGAACATTTCTTTTGTTAAGTATGTACATAGACGAAGGGATCCCGTGTACCTACGGGTCGTGCACATCAAAATAGAGAGAGTGTATCGTTATGACAATCTGCATTCACTTTCTCATTGCTGCCGACTCTTTAGGGCCTAATTTACAAGATTGAGGAGGATTTGATTACTTGCGTTATGTTATATCAACGATTATGAACACAAAAATTTTGGTATTCTTGTCTGTTCGTATGCGATGGAGCTAAAACTACTGGACGGATTTTGACATTTTTGACTTTTTTTTTTTGTTTGAAAGGTCTCGGTCAGACTTAAAACCTTAAGCATGTTTGAACACAATCGGTTGAGTCCATGCGTCCATGCAGGCATTAGCTAGTTCATATAATACATAGAGATCTGAATAAGGTGACCGCAACCAAATACATCCCAAGCCTATCTCTTGTCCCACACGGCAACAGAATCACGACATCTTAGCATATGAGTCAGAAATGATGACTATTGTGGGCAGCCCATGGGTGAGCGACCTCGGCGCTTAACTGTCGTACGACCTTAATAATTGATACCAAACTTGGTTTAAAGGTCAGAGGTTATCATATCTCGTGTACAATTTTAGATGTCACCCGGAAATAAATTCAATTTTTAGCTAAAAATAGATAAATGTATATATAGTACCAATATTTTTCTGATGTGTAAATAAACGGCCAACGTGTTCCATCCCCAACCCAAAAATTACTTGAAACTTATCTGTCTGTCTATCTTTTGTCTTTTTGAATGAGGCAATCTCTGGAAACGCTGGACCAATCTAGACTGAACGTTTACAGACAGATAAGTAACATAGGCCATTTTTATTTTAGATTCAGAATATGGGTCCCGCTTAATCTTAAAAAAATATCTATATTTACTTTCTGAAAACTCGTCACTTAGAGAGTTCCGTTAAAACCTTAGATACAATAAAGAAAAGCTCACGACATTACACAATAGCGCCGTGAGCTCGCACTGGCCTGGGGTCAAGTGCCTCCAGACATACGTCGAGATCTCTCCGCCTCTCCCATCTCCTGTACCATCTTATCTCACAATTACTGTCAGACATCGCGTAAAGATCATAAGCCTAATAGTGAAAAGCTCATAATTCTACGCTTAATTTAGAATTATAATGAGCACAATGAAACATAATGTGAAAATTCATTCCGCACACCCTTAGGCTGTGAAATGATCTCACTGCCTAGGTTTTCCCTAGAGATTACAATATGGGATTCTCCAAGTAGGGCATTATAAGGTTTTTCAAGGGTCGGCGGCGCGAGTGTGACGCCCCTGGTGTTACACATTCATAGGCTTCGGTGACTACTTCCCATCAGGTGGGCCGTTTGCTTGTCTGTAATTTAAGTGATATAAAAAAAAGAGGATTCCAGCGACTGGGACCGCAAAAGCTGGGACCGCGGTTCCAGTTGCCGGTTCTATTAAATTTAAATATTTTTCTTCCGTCGACTGGGACCAATCAGCCTCCGGCATAGGCTAGTAATAAAACACATCGTGGACGCCAGAAGATGGAAGGCGGAAACCTGGTCGGCAGAGGAAGCGTTGGCAGAACGACATTAACTCTTTTGTCCAAGATTGTTGAAATGCAGGAAGGGAGAGAGAAAGGTAGAGGGATTTGGAGGAGGCCTTTGCCCAACAGTGGGACAATATTGGCTAAAAAAAACATTTATCTGCATGTTCCCCTTGGAGCGACTATATTGGCACACTGGTTGTGCTATGGGTAGATCAATAGAAATGTCCCCGTGGCACAACTATGAATCCCATGCAAAAGTTACGGTTCTATGTAAAACATGTAAGGGTATACTCGTACATTATCATGTTACAGACCATAGACTTAGTGTCATTTTCTCACGTACTCATCGATAACTTGGAAAGCGTGAGTCAGTTTCGTGGATTCCCTTGTATCATAGTAAGACACGTGATAACACTATGAAAGTATTTATAGCTGTCATTAGTAGGAATCATTGTATTCTTCTAATAACATGAGTACGATTTTTTTATAAAGAATTTTAGTAATAGAAATTACTAGTACATATTCCCCTTAACCTCTCCAACTAAGGCTATATTGTGGCTATAGGAGTGGGTTCATGGTGGTAGTGTAATAGGATTTGAAACCTCTCGATCGTAAAGCCGACTTTTTATCCGACTGCCGAAGAAAGGAGGGTAATGTTTTTCGAAACTCTGTATGTATGTTTGTATGTATGTATGTATTTCCATTTCTTTGTCACAGCCTACAGCCTGAACGGCTTTCAGACGTTTTACTAGTATGTCGTTTTACTTTCATGTCGTTAATACCTCATGGCCATTTTACTAGTTTGACATTCTGATACGGAGGGTTCTGATTCGTCGTGATTGTGTGAGACACCAGGTATATTAAAATTTCTAGAAAAACAAAATGGCGGTTTTTTGGCGCCAAAATGACGCCAAAATCTTCGCCAAAAAAACCGCTTCCCATCAGGTCGTAAGCTTGTCTGCCACCTAAGTGGTAAAAAAATTAATATGAGAATCAAAATCACCTAAATGCCTAAAAATTTAAAAAGATAGTCGCTCTATTCCATAGTTACATTAATGTAACTAGTTGGACATTTTCATTCCAAGTAGTTACATTATTTAGAAATTTCATTTTAATGTAACTAGTGCCAATTAAAACACGACATGGAAATAGCAAAAAGAGTACTTAAGATCATGTAGGATTTGATGGTCGATGTACCGTTAAAACGGCACTTGTAATATGTACCCACACCTGATTGAGCAATGTTTAACAAGCACTTGGTTAGAGTACCTAGTAAAACAAAATACTTGTACATGCATAATTAGTATCATATGATTTTGTACTCAGATCATATGACACTAGAGTTTATTACGTTTCGTACACCGTTACACAGGCACTTTTTCTAGGGTTTTTTTTTTAAATACCAATAACCGACATGAATTTTCCTAAGAATACATCTTTATAATACTCGGGATAAGTCTAGAGCGTAACATATAACATATGACATAAACTCACGCCTATATCCCCAAAGGGGTAGGCAGAGGTGCTAGCACCCACATTTCGCCAGTTTATGTTTAGGTCCCCATGTAATAGGTGGCGAGCCTATTGCCATTAACCGGGCACTAATAAACCTGCGATAAATACACACATAACTTCAAAAAACATCGAAAAGTCATTGGTGTGTGCCATGGTGAAATTGGGATCAAACCCGAGACCTCGTCTCAGCAATCCATTACCCAGACCACTAGGCTACCGCGGCTACCTACTAACCAGGTGGTCTGCAAAAGTGGGCAATGGGTGACAAAACTTAACTCTCTTGACTTCGCCGCAGTTGAGTAATAATAGCTCTTAGTAAAAGTATCACGTGACGACAAGCACTTATACACACATAATCGTTATTAATTACAAACTTATTGAAAAGTTAACGTCTAATATATCGCACAATGAACTTTATGCCGCCATTGCGTTTGAAGACGGCTCGTAAACTTGAACCATTACCCGTATTATTGATTTGACCTACAGAGACATTCAAGCTGAATTGGGACAAACAAATAAACAGTTTCGCTAAAGTAATCTCGGTCCAATTAATGGGAAGGGAAGCGATCTTATACACTAGGCGCACACTGGGCGACACGTGACAGCGATAGCTCGGTGACTAGACGCGACGACAGGCTGCGGCCGAGAATTTCATATATTTTGTTCTAAGCATCGCCCACACACAAGCTAGGGGAGTCGCCGGGGTTAGTGGCACTATGAAATTGTCGGCCACTGCCTTTATTTAAATTGTCGTGCGAAAATTTCCATGGATAATGTCGGCCGCAGCCTGTCGTCGCGTCTAGACGCCGAGCTGTCGCTGTCGCCAAGTGTGCGCCTAGGGTTAGATATATCGTCTGTCTGTATCGTTCAGGCACTATTGCAATACTCCGTGCCTGGTTACTCTTTAAATAAGTACCAGATCGGGGTTTTATACCACTTAGATGGCAGACAAGCACACGGCTCACCTGATGGGAAGCGGACTTCGTGGCCTTTGAACGTGTGTACCAAGGGCGTTGATTCAGGGTAAGATTTTCTTCCTTTCTAAAGAAATCAAGCCAAAAACTCAATTTCAACCGCAAGGTGTTCGTAAAATATAGTTAAACTTGTAATTATCTTACTACAGTGTATCCCTTTAACCAGAAATCCTTAACAGGTGTTCTATATTAGCATAATACGAAGTGACGGAGCGGTACCCAAACACCTGCGCCTGCGCCGTGCTATCGTAAAAGTTACCAAACCACATTGTACAGGTGCTTACAAGGATTTAAACACCTTACGCCCTCACTATCATTCAACATATGAAGTGTACTTTAGCTATTGTATTATGATACTATGATAAAAAATTGTATAAAAGTAAAAATACTGGCTGTACCAGCGACTTTTTCCGTGTGGTTATCGAATTTTAAAGCTTTAATTTTTTTACGCGGTACCCTAATTCTTATTCCGTAATTAAAGTAGTTACACTTTACAGAATTACCTATCTGAAGTTGGGGATTGGGGGTTAGAGAGGCTACCCTACTAACCGGCGGCACGGCGGGAAAACAACATGATGGTTATTATGGCCGCGGTCTCCTGTAGAGGCGGAGGTACTACCCCAGTCGGACTGCTAAGTTTCGACGGGAGATACCGTCGTGTTCTTCCTCCTGCTAAAACTCATATATGTATTGACCTAACCTGTTAACCTAATATTGCAAACAGCCAATTCAATTTCATTTATTTGTACAGACCTAGATTCTACAGATATTATACTTTCAGCTTACCATCATGTAAGGTGATGTGATACTGACATTGACTGTTTACAAATACGACAGGGAATTGTATAGGAATGCATAAAGGGGAACAAAGAACCATTAAGATGTGTGGCACTAACGGTACACAGATCAGATGTACACAGTGCTCAATAGAGTGCATACAAGACGTAGGATAATATGTGTTTGTGTCGGATACGAGCGTGGTTTGCATTGTTGAATACCATTATATTATTATCAGTATGTGTAGCACTTGTGGCATCTCTCAAAGATGTAAGTAAGCAGTTCACGGTCATATCTGCATAGTGAAACTGTTTCTTTAACGACACATATGGAACTTTCAGATTGGGAAAGTGTGGTACTTTTTGACATCACTTTAAACCGATTTAAGAAATAGTCTGTGGTAGAAGATCGTGTGTTATGTTGCTCATTGGGTCAGGCCTATGTCTAGTAGTGGACTTCAATAGGTTAATGGATTGATTGATATTCTATTCTGGGTTCTATGGCAAATCTGTTTAAGTTTAGTCTCTGCCGGTTCTATAGGCAGCAAGGCGTGTTACAAGCACGCTTTCCTTTACCTATCCTTCCCATTTGCAGACAACGAGCGAAGTATCCCTTCTAGTAATGCAAGCGACCATTTGCCATCAGGAAAGCCACCGTCTGTTGGTCGGTAGGCTTATCAACTTGCAGGTGCGTTTGGTTTGGGCTCCAAAGATCTTCGTGGGCCCTACAGTCTACACCCGGTAAGCCGTAAGCTTGTTTATTTCAAACTACAAAACTTTCTCAAACTCTGTGACTAACCATTGCGCGCAAAAACGTGCATAAAACGATCTACCACACAAATTGCCCGTGGGCAGATCTCTATCGCGGCCTAACACTAATGTATCGTTCATTGTTTACAATGTGTAACGGTACAGCCGAATACGGCGACTCACGCGCAGCCTCCATGTATTCGTGCTTCACAATGTATCATTTCGCTAGAGTCATGCTGGAGACCTCCTGGGACCTTGTCTCTGCACTAATATGGAGAAAGAATGATGTTTGAAATGTCTATCTTATATTTTATACATCTAATCAAGAGATGCTGATTTGCGATGACGCTGTTTATAAGAAAGACAGTGTGATAGTGGCAGATAAATGAGTTGGTTTGTGTTTGTCTGGTCGTTATATAACAGAACCAATTCAAAAATTGTCAAACAGGGCAGATTTTTACTTTGTACCTGCGATAAATAAAAAGTCTTGCCCTGTGGGGTTTCTAGAGACCATTATTTAACAACGCGTCCCTGAGGTAGGAAGCCTTTGGTCTAATCTAGGTAGGTAAGTTAAGGTGCGTTAAGAAGCCGAATGCTAACAACAATTTTCGGCGTAGATTTCGATGTCGTTTTTATGAGGTGCGCGTGCGGTTAGTGAAAGCTTCGACCAAGGGGCGAAAAGCAATTTCGCGGCAAGGGTTAGGGTCTTCTACTTTCATGAGTGTTTTATGCAAGCTCACTATTTTCGAGTATCTTGATATGTTTTCAAAGCGTTTGTGCTTTGATCGAGATGCGCCTACGACGCATACCAGCTTGTCCATTTTCAATAACAGCATACATCTGTTTCGTCAATATTCTTGTCTAGTTTCTTTACGTGTCCCAAATCTTTATGCATCGCTTTCTAATATTCACTACACTTGCTACATACACCCAACGTTCCTTTGTCATTACAATGTGGACTCTTTAACCGACTACAAAAAAGAAGCTTGTCAATTCGACAGTTTTTTTAATGTTTGTTACTTCAGCAATTTCAACTACTACTTAGGTGGTGAACAAGCACATGGCCCTCCTGATGGAGAGCGATCATCGTGGTCTATGGACGTATGCAACATAAAGGGCGTCACACCATTTCAATTAGGTCCAGTTGAAGTTGGACTTTTTGTAAGAAATATGTTTATTTTTTATATAAATGTTTTAAAAATCTACATATATTATCAGTAGGTACTCACTCTGTGACTCCTGGAAGCCTTAGGGTCTAGGTAAGTTCTGAGCTTATTGAGGTAGTGTGCCGGTGAGTCTTTCGCCTGCACCATATCTTGGTCGCAGATGATCTCCCATTTCTTCTCCAAGTCGTAGTTGCGCAGGAGTTTAGCTTTATCCGGGGGTAGGTCCATTGACGCCTGTAAAAGAGAAACATAAATTTTAGGAAAATGTTTTTATTTTGCATTTATTTTTTCACTAACTTCAAATGGAGATTCTCTGTTTGATCTGTATGTATATTTGTCTGCGTTTATCTCGTGTTTAGTTGTTCACCGATTTTAATGCGGCTTTCTAAGGAATGGTAGGCTCTTTGGCTTTACTTAAGGTTGCATGAATTGCATACATTACTATAAAAATGTTTTAGCAATAAAATCAGCTGTCAATCTGTGTGAGATTACATTCACATTACCCTAGAGTCTGAATGTGTCCCCTAGTCAGTTTCTCCTAAGACAAAAACCTATACCTAAGGAACCTGTAGGTAGCCGGAACAGTTTCAGTGTTTTTTTTTTATACCGCTTAGGTGGCAGAAAAGCACACGGTCCACCGGATGGGAAACGGTCACCGTGGCCTATGGACGTGCGCAACACCAGGGGCGTCACACTCGCGCTGCCCACCCAGCAAAAACCTTCTAATGCCCTTCTTCCGTGCACCGTAGCACGCGAGCGAAGCTAGCTTATCCATACTAATTACTTACTAATATTATAAATGCGAAAGTAACTCTGTCTGTCTGTCTGTTACGCTTTCACGCCTGAACCGCTGAACCGATTTTGATGAAATTTGGTATAGGGGTAGATTAGATTAGATATAGGGTAGGTAGAGCGATAACCGACATCCACGCGGGCGAAGCCGCGGGCAAAAACTAGTAATAAATACATAACATACGAGTAGTTGGATATGATCACAATTTATTACATAACGTTTACAACAGCAGATTGTATTTAATCGTTCCTATCTAGTATCTAAACAAGGATCGCCAACATTGAACCAGTTCCTGCGCTCTTGTGTACGCAGCTAACGGTGTATCTGGATACCTGTAGGGCCTACACCCAGGCTCATTCCTGTTCTGGTCGACTTCTAGTCGTTAATTCAGCATGGGTAACAGCCACGATAAGTTAAAGATTCAGTCTCAGCCTAATCTCGATCTCCGAAATGCGAGGAAAATGCCTTGGTACTGACTAATGGTACAGGTGGTCCGGCGGGCACTTTACACAGTGGCGTTTGAAAGCCCGATACAGCGTGCGATTTTAGTCGGTTTCAAGCCCGACATAACCACCCCTGCTGACAGCGGGGTATCCGTGGTAATTTCCGCACGAAAAAAATCTAGTCACAAATGTCAAAAAAAATTAAGCAAGATGGTGTTCAAAGCTAAAACCACATAGCGTTTAAACAACGTTAGTAAAATGTCGTCATTCCGCCTGATGGTAAGTTAAAGGTCCTATCTTTTTTAGAGGTGACTCTAAATCAAGTCATAAATAACCAAACGTAGGATTTTAATTTCTTAATTTTCGATCATTTTAAAAACGTGCTACCGTCTTGTCCATATGAGGTCATTACCCAAAACAGTTTTGCCTATTCCGATCATAGTAATCCGCCATGATATTAACTAGTGTTAAGAATACAGATGTTTTCATTGCAAATTGGTTAGCCATAGATTTAGAGTAGCTAGATACCCCATACCCACCTCATCGTTAGCTTCGGCGAGTATAATATCTAGAGGTGGCTTTTGCACATAAAAAATTGTTCGGTATCACAAGCCTCAGAGAGCAATCTGATGTTACTTGCTTGCTTAGCTTGCTTTCCGCGCTTTGACTTTAGCCTAAGCATCAAGATCTTTGTGGCCCATGCCAAGTTCACCTGCTAGCCTACTCCAGATTTTCATCCATCAATCAGCCTGTGTAACGACACCTAATGATTGACAATCGGGGCTCTGGCGAAGTTTTCCTTAGGGGATTAAGTGGGCCCAAATGATGGTTGGTTGGAAGCAACCTGGATTAACACTGATAATAATTTATGATGAGACTTTGTTTAAAGTGAAATAACTACTAAATGTCTCTCATGTGACGTCAACAGTGGTGGGCAAGAACTACATGCCCTATTTTCATCCTATTTGATCCACATGCGTTATCTAGCACAGTCTAAATCTGTGGTAGTACCAAATTCAGAGTTTTATTTGTACACGATTAGTTTTGCCATTTCCTTGCGAATTTACGCCTCAATAACCACGACAAATTGTGTAAACTTTTTTTTAAAATCGAGGTGTTAATTCTCGGAACTAATAGAAAAACGTTCATAACCTTTTTATTCCGATCGAGATAGCCGCAGGTCATTTTCGATTCATCTGTAGACTGGTATAGTGTAAGATTTTGAACTAAACGTTGTACTTGGTAGATATATCGTGTCTTCAGGTAAGATTTCAGTACCTTATCGTGGTAACTGTAGTAAGGAGGAGTGCAGTGCAGGTCTTGGAAGAGTGAGCGGAGCGGCAAAAATTCAAATTCGAAGATTTCCAGCGCTTCAAAACCAGTCTAACGCCGCTTACAGTACCTACCAGAAGCAGTGTACATTAATTTGTATTGGCTACATTAAAGTGGATATAGACAGTAACGGGATAAGCATTCGGTTGGAGAAGATTATTTAGGCAGCAATGTATGTACGCAACTAAACCAAACCTGCCGGTTACTGCGGTGAATGACCGGTGTTTTGAGACATGTCAATATTGGACATGCTCTGTATTTAACTAGCAATCTCCATATAGCTTCTTTATTTTAACATGTCATGGGAACTAAGTTTGAGAAATGAGAAGGGTCAGTCAACGTAAGATCTTAAGGTGAGTACTGACTGGTTTGGCGTTCCGTGGTATAATGTAACGTGCTACAATATAGCGACCGTTCTTGCAGTTGTGTTAAAGTGTATATTTTCTCTCTATTGACAATGTTTTACCATATTTTCGGTTAGCTATACAAAGCACAGCAAAGAGAATTAGACGCTATGGAACATTGAGAGGGGCCTAAGTTTTTCCAATAAAATTCACCCTTCCAAGAAATAGCCTATCCCCCTTTACCAATAAAACGTGATTATGGCCGTGACTAACTTCGATGTCTGATAAAACTAAATTTGATTAATTTTAAGAAACTGTTCCAATGTAATTACAATTAAACAGCCTTTTTAATTCTCATTAATAACATACGTTTCATCCATCTTCATTAATTAAATAAATACAGTTTGAAAGCCACGAAATGATATAATGGACCGTAGATAATCACTGTTATTGTCGGCAGTTCTTTAGGTAAACTATTAATATTCGTTGCAAACAAAATAGCTCTAACGCTGTTTGACAGTTTTATGATACAACATAGCACGGCAAGCTTCATAAACCCTTGAGGGGGTAAAGGATTAACCCCCTCTCCCAGACTCGGCGTTTGACGACTCAAAACGGCGTGCGGTTTTAGTCGGTTCATGTCCGTCATAACCGTACCTACTGAAAGAATGAAAGAAAACATTTTTATTCTGTGCATTTAAATACAAGTACAAAATGGCAGGCACCACTTACACAAGGGTACTGCTGGGGTGATGAAGATTACCACATATAAAAAAAATTAATATTTTAGACAGTCATGCTCTATCTAAGGGGAACATGAAAATGCGTATACCTTCTCCGAACCAAAAATGCTGTCTAATACCTACACTTCTTAAGACAGACTTGTTGTGACAACTAGTCTGTCTTAAGACAGTCACGTCCGTGATGAGCGCTCAGCCTAAGTATATAAAGTTACAGAACCGTTTGCCATCATTAAATCGGGTAAAAACTTCACAAGCTATCGGCCTTAATAATTAGATTTTCTACTTTCTAATTAGATAGTCGTCGGCCGGTGCGCAGGCGCCGGGACTCCCTCATTACACGCTCATACTCTGATAGTGGAACAACTTTACGAGCATTTGACGGACGTCTTTACACGTTTGGAAACATAGTACAGATAAAAGCTGTCAGTTATCTAGTTCAAAACACTTTCTTTGTAGTTAAATGTTCAGAAGTTATTGAGATACTGACTAGTTAGCAATGAGCTTGCTTTCAAAGCAGTAAAATTTCACTTCAAGTCGATGTGTGAAGAGATTGTTCGGGGAACGACATAATGAAGTAATCTCTAGAATGAGAATGCTATTTGCAATTTATGACTTAAGTCATAATCACAATTGCGAGTCGTTAAAGCGAGATGTGAAATAACATCTATTGGAGTCTTCAAACTCGAGGGAGTCATCTCGAAGCCGGAGATGGCCCGGGTCAGCCGGGGTGCGAGGAAAATGCCTTCTGGGCCACCTTACACCTCGGCACTAGAACACGGCACGAGACGGCGCGCGGTTTTAGTCAGTTCGATTCCGGCATAACCGCCCCCGTTGCTGACGGGGTTGATATCCGTGGGGATTTCCGCACGAAAAAAGTGTCTTCAAATTAAAACTTTGTTGATATGGTACCTATAATGGTGGCCTTCGTTGACCTGAACCTGACCGTTAGCAACGGTAATGTGAAGCTCGAGGGGGATTCCAAACGCAAAAAACATGCGTCAGTAACGCATGAAGACATTCATTGATCACAGGCTGGTCAAATTCTTGGTGACGACTAACATCTGACCTTCACAACCCATTGGCGATATCGAAGTAAGAGAAATTGATGGATTTTTAAGCGACTTAACTACCCATAACGGCTGTCATAGATGTTCCTATGGTAACCGGAGCGGACGGCTTAAAGTTCTCTTCGTGATGAAGTGATTCTACTGGTTCTTAACAAACGCAACCTCGCACATCTTTGGTGGAAACACAGCCTTAGACGGTCGAACTCGAAAGTCTTTAAATCAGATACAAAACATCTAAGTAATGTAATCTCAAATCGCAATTCCTCTCAAATTGTTCTCGTGGTTTAATGGGTCTACCAAACGTAATGAGGTTTGGTCGTAAAGTCTTGAAGGCTCGTAAACTCGAGAAGGTAGTACTGAAGAGCATTGTGTGCGGTAGCGGCCAGGTATTGCACAACTCGATACTGCCGAGTTGAGCAATTTAAATGTTAAAATACAATTTTGAGAAAAGAATCGTAAAAGTGTTGAATGGAGTCTACTGAAACGTACGTCATTTTACAGTATTGAAAAGGTATTTCCTTGTATAGTGCACGGCATCTAACTTGGCAAGATTTTGGAGTAGTGTGGGCTCCACTATTCCAAAACCTTGCCAAGTTAGATGCCGTACACTATACTTGTTTGTGGCAAAATGCGTCGCATGAGATGAGATAAGACACCTTCGGAAACCAGCGCTGTCATGCTCTGAACACCATAATTATCATCACAGCGTTAGACATGGTTATATTATGCTAGTAGGTACTTTTGTTTGTTTTTTTAAGAGTAACCGAAATTCCTGTTAACCCCTCCAGGTTGTGTTGTATTGCATGGTAGTTAAATGGCCAGTATTCGAACCCACAACTCTCGATCATACTCGACTCCTAGCTACCGACACCTCTGTAATCCGGGGTCTGCTCTGCTACCCTTTGCTCTAGATTTATTTACTTTTACGGGTACAATATGGCTCCACCTCCCCCCCTCACTCGCCATAACCTGGAAGCCTGCAAGGCTCTAGCTTTGCAACGTTGCGAGGTGCGCTGCATACATTGAAATAAGAGGCGAGCGTGGCCAATCGAACACTGCACGATCGAGACGTGCGTGCCTCGACATGGGTGAAACATTAATGTCAGTACATTTACATCTTTTTTGTTTATATTCTGAAATGTATGCCACATGTTTTGTACATCTGTTGTGGAATCAGCTTTTTACGTGACTGCACAAAAAAGGAATGTAATGTTTCATGTTTTTTTTTTTTTTTCATTTTTTCATTTTTCATTTTTTTTCTTTCATATTCATTCACATTTCATTTCAATTCATAAAGGTCCTTTCATCATCATCATAGCGTTGCGGGTGCACTTACTCTTTCTCCTCTTATAGGTTTGCACGGCTTTTGACCTCGTAATCCTGAGAGGAAAGTCTACATAACAGCCATCATAACATCCATCAACAGGGTTGTTTGCAGGCGAGATTGGTTTCAGTCAGCCCCGTATATCTTGGTGGGGTCCTTAAAATTTCCCTTGAGTTTCCTTAACCCATCAAAACTTTTCAATAGCTAATCAATTGCATGTGTATAGGCTATCTTTAAAATCTTCATGTCTTACACATTCCGAGTAACATAAGCTATCGTTTTTTAAAGAAAATGTGTCTCGGAAATACCTAGTACTATTGTTCCTTTTTTTAAAGAGCAATCGAAATTACTAGTATTCCTGTTAATTTCTCCACCTATACTTAAGTATTCTTCATTTCTCTCTTTCTTTCCTTTGAAATACTCAAGAATAACAAACAGACAAAGCCTTAAAGTAAGTTGAAAGTAAATGTTCGGCGTGGCTTTGTTCAAATATCAATGTCTTCCGCTGATCTGATCAAATCCATTCCCAGTACCATGATATAATACATAATAATGAAAATATTAGTATTCATATAACATAAAGAGATACTCGAATGCCGAAAACGTGATTAATCGAACAATTCATCATAATAGAGGATGTATAGAAATAATGTGTTTCATACCCTGTGTTGTTTGCGGCCACTATGCATCGAATAAATGTTACTTTTTTTCTTTGTATCCACGATGTCAAACCGGCGCCCATGAATGCAAACAAATTTAATTCAATTTAAGTTCAATGCCAAAATAAGTTCACGGTGTAAAACGGGAAAACTCCATTTAGTTAAACGGTGTTTAATGATAAAATTCAGTTCAGTTGAGCGGTTCTAGACTTGATTACAATAAATTACAACGATACCACACGCCCAGTCATCTTACCAAATAAGATTGCTAAATACCATTCTAAACTACCATACAACCATGTTTTACCAGTTTATAATAGACCTAGGCTAATTCTAATAACATGTTGTACTCGTAGAATCTAAACAATACAACAAAGAAATAAAATGGCGGAACAGTCGGAATCAACTAATATTAACTATTTCCAACGAATCATGCCCATTTTTGTTTTATTTTTAGTACACCGAGCGTGAATGAATGAATTGCTTATGTAAACTTAAATACTAAATTTAGTGGCTACACACTACGGTGTGGGGACAAGAACGGTATCGATAAATTTTAATATTAATATTTGTATCTTCACAACTTCAATCCCAATTGCATTAAAAACTTGTACTTTGGAACTTGGGATCTGCTTCCTACTCCTCTTTTGATTTCGTTTTTTTACAGGACTCATCGCACTCCCGTTTCTACTAGTGTAACTCCTGTATATCAGCATCAAACATAGTATACGAACACACCAAGTAGTAACACTTGAACAGTCCCAAAGAAAGTTGAACTGTCTTGGATCCTGTGTCGAAATTAAACAGAAATAAATTGGAGAAGTGAGAAATATAGTTTAGCTTTTGCGAAAATCCCGAGAGGAATCCCATTTCAAAGCCTTGTTCGTCAATAAGTAGGTTCACAGGTTTACAAATGTGGTTAGCTTGCCCCAAATGCCTTGTTAGGCCTCATATACACAACTGAATATACAATTCAAACAGTTTAAATATAACCAAAACATGAGTGTATCAGACAATGATGATACAACTGCTTTATAAATAAACCGATGATTGCGTCGTATTTATACATTTCTCAACAGTGATATTGAAGAATGAATCACGATGTGAAACAATGAGGAAGCACGCCGTGACGTGAATTATCAATGAACTTGGTATTATTGATGTCTGTCAGTATTGTGCAGTCAACGACAAAATGTCATCTTCATCTTTGTATCGTCCCAATTGCATCTAATCCTTTCATCTCGGAGTTCTGGGTCCACTTACTGCTACTCTTTCTCTTAGTTTCGCTTCTTCTTTTTTTCTTCTATCGTATCGATAGTGTTTCTACTATCAGATTTTGTTTTCCCAGTGTACTGCATCCTGGATTGCGTTCTTAAAGGCACTCATGAGTTCCTCTGATGTGCATGTTCATATTGTTCATGGACATGCAACACAAGTTAATAGGTGGGCCGTGGTCTGCAGGGTAACTCCACACGCGCAGGTCTTAGCTTATATGGTTTTATGGGAGCCGCCGACTAACCTTCAAACCCCGACAATTTATCAACAGAATAAATATATTTTGAATGGTGTGTTGAATATTGTAATTTGAGATAACGTATTGCGTATAATTTAAACAACACACGCAGTCGTGCGCCATAATGAGTTGTAATTTAAGTTATGGCATCTCTATTAGCGAAAACCCTGATTAAACGAATAGTTATTAACTATAGTAAATTGTGGCCATGGCAGATATAAATCTGACTTCCTTCCACTAAGAAGCTTGGAAATTTATCAAGAACTAGCTGTGCCTGCAACCTCGTTCGCGTGTATTTAAAAATTTGCAGAGAACCCTATCTCTTTTTCAAAAATGAAAATAGCTTATGTTACGCTTTTCTATCAGTGAAATTGGCCCAATCGCGAACCATTCCAAAGATTAACTTATTCAAACAAAGACAGACAAAATTTTTAAAAATTGCTGTTTGTTTATATATCGTTAGGCAACGACCTATTATTTTAATGTTACAAACGGGCACTTCAATTTTATTTATATGTATAGATTAGCTATTACCCGTGGTTACACTCGCCTATAAATCCTCAATATAATCCTCCTCCCGAGATATATACGAATTTATTCCTAAGGTAAAAAGCCTATAAGCTATTAGACTGTAATTAGTTTATCTCTGTGCAAAATTTCATTCAGATCCGTATAGCCGTTTTGGCATAATTGAGTTTGATTTGAAGGCGTGAGTGAGGTACCTTTCCTAACAATGAAACAATATAACGTAGTAGCTTCCGTATATTCAGCCGTCTTTCCCGGAAGAGGGTTCATGAATCAATTGGTCACACATTTACAAAACACGAGAAATACAAAACAATACCCATCGCGTGGTTCGCAAGGAAGCAAAATATTGGCTCTTATATTGCTATCTCTTCCCGTTGGTGTTGTTCAAGGCCAATAAGAGAGAGGGCTCTTCTCCATTCGACAGAAAATTAACACCTTTTGAAAGTAACCGCCGTAACCGGGTGACGGTATTAGATTCGTCATAGGTATATTACGTCCTAACGTACACTCAAATAGAATGACATGCGAGAATATGAGGTGTGATGTAGAGTGACAGGCGACTGTCACCCTTTGTCTGCACTCGGAGAACCAGCCCCTCGCCTTCTTCCCACTGTACCCTCTGCTAGTCAGAGGGAGCTTTCTAGAAGGCCACTGTCGCCTCGGCCAGTATTCGCAATGCAGTCGTTACCCGGATGCACTGCGTAGAGGTGCCGGCTCACACCCAGTACAGTTATACCCTGGACCCCTGGTATTATAATATTTACAGTACAAACGCCCCTGACAAACACAATCACCATACCATAAAACGACCGTGCAAACCAATCAAAATGAGAACATCATAATTGCATTAGAACGGAAGTAATTAATCGTTACAAGGCATCGTATCGACTATCGACACGCACGTTAACATCATCTCGATAAACACATCGATAGTGGAGCGCAGCACTGGTCCCGAGTGAATCATACTATAAAAAATATACAGCACGAATATAGACCGCGACCTTCGGCCGAGTCAATCGTTTTCGACGAAAGGGAATTTATTGGACAACTTCCAGTTAAATCCTTGACTTTGTAATAAGTACTCATTTTAACCGACTTCAAAAGGAGAATCACTGATGTTTGTTTGCCAGTGATTATCTCGCGTTTGTTTGAATCGATTTTGATGGAGTGTTTAGGAAATGTACATTCTGTTACATTCCGTTATTTCCGACGAAGGAATCTTTTTCAACTGCACTGGATTTATGACAGAACGCCTCGCCAACAGTCACTGCATCTTTGTCGTCTTGTGGATTCAATTCCGATATACCGTTTGGTATTCTTTTGATATGATTGTGCGACAATTTTATCTAGAACCAAACTAAATGTAATTAATAAGTTTTCAGTGGTGTAATGAGTCCACCAGCAAGCTTTACTTGACGGACGAGGCGCCGACGCAGGATTTCTTCGCGCCCGTAAAATTAAAGATAACTCAATAATGGAGAGGGTAACTCCTGACTCCAAAGTGCAAGCAACTGGGATTGGCAATCGGATTTATAATTAACATGGATTCTGGAATACAAGTATACCAATATAGGTACATTTTTGTTGCAGTGTTAAGATAGCAACATCCAAAAATGCATATCGATTCATGCGTGAGCGTGATAAGATTTTCACTGGACAGAATAAAACTCGTCAGAACACAGTGATATACCGATGTGAGCATGTATGTAACGTCAAAACAACTCATTAAGGAGATAAATATAAACTTTCGGGCAATAAAACACAGAAATACCTAATCTATTTGAACAACATAATGATACGGCCGCCGGTCGAAAGTTCGTTATAGACAGTTTCATCAGATAATAATGACGAACTTCCTGACAGTGATATGTAGTTATATCTGTAGGTAATATGGCTATGTGCCTATAGGTACTAAACATACATATAAATATGGGGAGTTTACAGGACCGTGTACTTAGCAAACTTCGTCCACGCCTGCTAGCTGGTTCACCTGTCGATTAATCAGGCACTCTCAGATTTGGCGGTTTAGATGGTAGTCGCCCCCGTAACAGCTAAATACGACAAATAGTAGAAAAGCAGACCCCAGGTTTTGAGCCTTTCACCTGGATGATGATGACATTGCACCTACTCACTATTTGACCTACGGAAACTCATATGGCAAAAAAACCGCACACATGAGATGGTAATGTGTACATAGCCCACCCTGAAAGCTAGAAGATGGGAGGCTGTGGCAATCATATTTTGGTTTTACGTAATCCTATACTATGTTAATGAGTTGTCAGATGCCAGACAACCCATTAACGAAGTACTCTAACCGACCCTCAATCGAATCAAAGACCTTACGCTCGCACGATAACTTTTATCATTATCACGGTCACCGAAGTAAATAATATATTATATTTACTACTTAAGTACTTTGTTACTTAATATCTTACCGAGTAGCGAGTATCGATAATCCACATACTCAATTCACATCAAGTCGAAATCCACACATCATAATGACAGATTACAAATCGATTTGCGTGGAAGTATGTGAGCTATTCGAATAAATCTACAATCGCGTGATTTTGCATCGAGATTATCATTTGAGTGGTTCGCATTAACACGGTAGTTCTTTAATGATTGATGGTGAATAAAATATCGGCGTGTTTCGGGTGTTTCTGGCCTTCGAGGCCGACATAACTATCCTTACTACCCAGCGTGGGTGTACCTGTGGGGGGATATCCGCACGAAAAAAAATTTCTTGTAGGTTGGTGGAGGCAAGCCATGGTATTGACAGGAAGATCACTTTGCTGTGAAGTATTTATGATGTTTTGAGACCTAGAATAGTGTAATAATCAAACTAATTGTATGATAGCAGTAAGTATCAGCAAAGACCAAGTTATCATGGTCTTTGGTATCAGTTTGATGTAATCGTTGACTGTTATATAACGAATGAACTTTCCTTCCTCCAGTTCTGATTAGGTTCGTGGCGACGTCGCATCGAGATAACATCTGTTGTAATTTCTTAGCGACGGGTGTAGTTTCTAAGTAAATAGAGGATATTAACAACAGTGCGACTCTAATTACTTACTGATCATTATAATGAGTGCACTCATCAAAAAGTAAGAAGTGCAATTTTAAGAAATTTTATACATAAAAGTCAATAATATCCAGGCTTCTTGAAAATTTATCTCTGTGTCAAATTTTATTCGAAATCACCAAGGGTCTACTAAGAGGTCGGAAAACGTCGAAGTACTTTATGGCCGGTTCTGAAAAACCGACGGCAACTGAGTTTGGAAAAAACTCGGAGGATGAGATGAGAGGTAGGAAAGCGCTCTGGCGCAGCCTTTCACCTCGAAGTTGGGAGGTCAGAAAGCAGTCGCTACCACAAAAATCACATAAGTCAAAACTAAACAAGTAAGCGGACGCCAGGTTCCGAGATGGAAGACTTGGATGTAACCGGGAACAACGCTAAACCATGACAATGCTTACTAAACTAACCATATACTCACGTATGAAGCCATCTTACCAGATATTTCAGGAAGCACGAAATAAAGTGACGTCGCAATACTCTAGTAGACTATCGTAATTGAACGATGACATTGTAAAGCACTAACTATGTTAATTTGTAACTGTTGCCGACTGTCACGAGCTCAAACATCGCATCGCCTTGAGGTACTGCAATTATTGATTTATTGCGGATAATGCAATTATTTTGCGATGAAGAATTATGTTTTCATTATCAGTCAGCCATTATTTATTTTTGATATATAATCTTTTAAAAAAGCAAATACAGTATGCCTACAGATTGTGTGCAATTTCATTACTTGCCTCATCAAAATTTTGCAACACCTTAGGGGTAGAATTTTTAACGAGTTTGAATTAAAAAGAATTGAAAAAGTGTAGTTATAGTCCGCACGAAACTGTGGTACTTATCCACAGTCAGAGCAACTATCTATCATTTTCAATAGCATATAAGTATACAATAGGGCCTTAAATGTTTTAACAGTGTTAAGTTACCTTAAAACTGTGTAAGGTCAGGCGTTACTGTATCACACTCTCGAACCAATTCGTAAAAGTAGCTCTTTCACCATCGTAAAATCTCACTTTTGCTTATCCCATCGGGGGAACACAAGTATTCGTATGTACGAAAAAATAAAACAGGGATTTCTCAACCACCACTAATTACGTTTAATTTGGACTTACAACGAAAGATCTTTGCCCCAGAGGCGTCTAAAAAAAAAGAAAATTAAGCCTCGGCAAGCTACGTTAGAATCTAAAGAAATAAAAAAAAGTAAAGTAAGGATTCACACGGACTCGTAACATCATTATAATCGGAGGGCAATGGGCACATGAGTCACAGTTACAGCCGATCCGAAAATAGCCTGACCAAACCCTAATCTTTCAATTGTAGAGCTTCGTCAGCCATTCGACAAATATAGTTTTTAAGTATCCAATAACACCAAAATAGCACCGGTTGCTTCGGACTTTGACGGAAACGATCGTAAATACGTTTCAGAACTGTTATGGTGCACATAAAGACATTGTTGGAAATATACGAATTAGTTTCTGAAGGAGTTACTGTGCTGTTTTCCTTGTAAATTGAAGTTGGAATGTTTCATAGTTCTAAGCTTAGGACTTATAATTTCTCCCTAACTTAACAGCGTTCTAAAATAAAAATAAAAACGATATCTACTATTGTAACGAGAATTGAAAGGATATGTTAAGGCGGTTTGAGGACATACAATGTGGGTACATTATAAGTGAGCAAGCAAATTAGGAGCACCACATTTAAGTAAGCAGGCCTAATTTGACTTACAGTGATCAAAGTGCAAGTCAGAAGCTTAAACAGGCTTGACTGAAAAGTTTAATGAAAGTAGAGGAAGCTTGTGTGTGAAGTGGGAGAAAACAGAAGCAAACAGCTGATATCTTTGTTCAGGAAGGAAGGCATTCTTATACATTATAAATATTTCTGCTCTTAAAACTTCTAAAAAGGACTCTTCAAGTATGCAAAAGGTCAAGAGTCTCTTGACATCCTTTTCTTTATAGACTTTCGTCCGGACACTTATCAACTGAGGATCCTTATATTACACCTTGAGATAATAAATATCTCTCCAATTCTATGTAGGTATTATGAAGATATGGAATAAATACTTGACCTGACTGATTCATCAACGCAGAGCCTGAAGGGACTACAAGCATTAAATTTAGGCATTGATGTTTTGTACAGTTTTAGATTTTTTTATTGTGTACATATTGTCGATATCAAATAACCTCACTAAGTTTAGAAAAATAATTTTGTTACACCTTATAGATTTCTATAGGAAAAGTTTACATACCACTGCTTAATGTAATGTTTTTATTTACTTAGGTTTTTTTTTTTAATTTCATTCCCAAATGTTTTGAAAAAAATGCCCGTATAATATTAGTTGAAATTTTGACAAGTTGTCGATATTTCTACCAACTGTTGTACATAGTTGGTATTCTGAAGTTCCCACGGGAACGGCAATAATATCAGACTAAGCCACAGCAAAGAGTGAATGGATTGGGTTAGGTAGCATCTGATATCGAAGAGTTGAAACCAGATCGATCCAAATTTGTCACAATCGTGAATCGTGTCCGACAGACAGATCGAAACCCGGTCCTTTCTAATATATACAGGGCATTAGCGACAGGGTCAGAGCGGGCATAGCTTCGCATACCAGAATCGCAAGACACCGCGGGTGGCACGTAGTGACCCATGTATACCTATGTATATAAAGAAGTACTTGAATTATGATTATCCCAAAGGAATTTAGACGTTCAATTGAAGAGAAAAAAGACGTGCCTGAGATAAAAAGAGATTGGGAGCTATTGTGCTTATATTCATCGATTCCATTTTTTTATTCAAATTTTTTTTTCAATTTGAATTAAAAAATGCTACTTACTAAATGTACCTCCAATTCTCTAGTAACAGTTTAAAGAATTCTCTTATTCATATCTCCTCTTGACATTTTAAAAACAATTTTAACAATACCTTAATTGTCGCAATCCATCCATGACTGTTATTAAAACAAATATAACCTATCTTTCACAGTCCGGAGAAAAGCCTTTCAGTCAGTTTGTGAAATTCATACTGTAAGACAGTTTTCTTAAATATTCAGAATTTAACTGTTTTTTTTTAAGTTACTGTCGTCGATTCTAGACATTTTAGAATCTACACTAAATACAACTGATGACGTGAACATGTAGGTACTTGTATTTTAAATGTAAGAAAATGTAGCTACACCACATTATTGGATAAGAAGTTGTCGAGATATAAGTTCGTAGACATTCGTAGATTGGTATGTCAAAGTCAGGACCTCAGGACTACGAGGGGTTCTCAGAAGCGTTAGTACTTTAGTTTTATTTTACGACAACATCGAGATAAGTTAATAGGAAATAGACATACTGAATCGTAGATTTTATCTCTCACAATAATATTTTGTCTGAGTTTAACATTGTAAACATGTATTGTACATTTGCTTGTGACTCACAGGGTGTTTAGTCGTTTGACCCCGCGATTGACACTATTGGACATTCAAAAACACACACAAACCCAGAAGTACTCTATTACTAGTTAATTGGTGCCAGTACCAAGGACGCTTTATTATTAAAAAAAACAGTCATGCACAAAAGTGCGAATTAAAAAACCTTCTCCAGAATGTAACAAATACTTTTCTAAAAACGGTTTAACCAAACGCGAGACAATCGCGTACATACGCACAATACATAACTCTCCTTTTGAAGTCGGTTATGAAAGAAGTTCACAGCTACTATATTTTTTCTCTGACGAATGTGTCGTCAACAGTTAGTATCTGTAATCCCTTCCCTACTGGATTTACCTAAAATATTATGCCCTATTGCCCTACACTCGCGAGTGGTACCCAGTATTTACAAAGACTGGTCGAAAAGACCGCAGTGTGACGTCACCGACTTAGCAATGCCCATTGTATTGTTGCCATTGATTAATGGAGTTGCTGCAACTTGCTTTGAATCGCCGCTTTCCTCAATAGCGAACGCCTATTTAATAGGCTATGACGGCAAAGTGGACAGTATTGATTTTAATGCAATGTCTTTCTGGCGAATGAACTTAGCATAATAATAAGACTTACTGTCTTATTATTAAGAGTTCTAGGGCAGGAAACTAGCATCTCGAGATTGTACAAGATGCAAAGGAGATGTTTCATTTTTGGCCCCCTAATTGTACACAATACAGAAAAAAAGAGAAATAATACCGGTTATTGGCAAAAATACAATTATATTTATTCGCCTCCGAAATTTAACGGCATAAAATTAATAAAATATGAGAACATTTTTTTAGTTTTAGTCCGCCATGTTTGTTGTGTTGCAATAAAGTGTTTATTTAGTTAAGATTCCGCCCATAATACGAGGCAATATTATAAGAATTGAATAGTGAAAAATGAAAACTACATTGCCTAGCTATTTTTCTAAGTAGTGTACAATTATCAGGCCCAACGTCCATACATTTGTGAAACATCTACTTTCTGCTAATATTATAAGTGTGTGAAAGTTTGTGAAGATGTTTGAATCTTTGTTACTCAATCACACTCTAATGGATGAACGAGTAATAGATTATAGTCTGAAAAAATACATTGGCCTAGGTTCCCATGGGTAGTGGATACGGGATCCAAATCCCACACACGCGGAGCCGCGGACACCAGTTAGTTAGTACGATAATTACTCATCACAGCTGTTGTCGGTTTCTGCCAGACTTTCATTAGCTTACTCATTCTACTCTTGATTTGGGTTATATGGTTTTTATTGGAGCGAATGCCGTTTACCCTTTGAACTTCAATTAGCAGATGTACTGACTTGTAACTGAGGCTGATATTGGTGGCGCCCCCTGCGTTGTCTGTTTAAGTGTCAAAAACGCTTGACAACATCAGGTAACCACTCGGAAAGTACAAGTATAACCCTAAGTAGAATTCAAGGAGACACACAGGTGAAGCCACGGGAGACAGCTAGTATACACCACAGTTACGCTTCACTTTCGTTCAGTGACACAAATAGAATGTGACAACGAGATTCAATTGTCTATGCATTTCGTGCGCGGTCCGATGGGTTCGCGCCGGAATCGTGCCTGTTTGAATTTCGAGGCCTCCAGCCACTCAGTACAGCTCCGCAAATATCTGTTATGACCTCATAGCTTTTATATTTGGACTAGCTGTTGCCTGTGGCTTCACCCGCGCGGTCAACTGATCACGATTCAATAAGAGCATATTTCGAGGATATAAAGAAAAAGCCTATGTCATTCCAAACTATTATCGGTGCCAAATTTCATGAGACTGACTTTTTCATAAGATCGTAAGGCGTGACTCCGCATATTCACCACAGCATATGAGTATTCGTCTTCGTAACACGCCATCTTTAGACACCATTAACCTCCACCATTTAACGTTGCTCATTTGCCACTTTCGTATAACAAAACAAATGACAATAAGCTTCGCAGTCAACACAATGAACAGACTCATGCGCCTATGACATAATTAAGTTAGTCACGCGAGGGTCACACCACATGTGCGCCAACTATTGAACCGTGGAGTTTTTGTGTACCTACCCAACCGTCGAACCTGAAACGCTCTGTACCTACAGCTTCCGTTGTTTTTTAACCGCTGGTGACCAAGAAAAAAGGGTTATGTGTTTGGATTTATCTCATATGCCTAGCAATTACCTGATAACGTCGAAAGTTTGCACTTTAGAGCCCAAGGTCCGCTTAATATTTTTGATTAATTTGTCAGCTTCTACAAGAGGAAGTGCTATGATCTTCCAACCCTGTAGAGCAAATCCTGTGCTAGAGCCATATTCTAAGAGTGTCAAACTATCGACGACCTCCATGAGTATGGGTCTGGGTGCGAAAGGGGTCGACTCTTTCGCGCCCAGTAGAATCAGCTTCTAAAGACCAAGGGCAAATTCCTTAAGGACTGAAGAGGCAATATTTTATGGTCCTAAGTAATAAAAGATGAACTCATTGCTAACCCATAGCAACTTCGTTAACGTTCTCTGCAGTGAGAGGGAATAAAATTTACCCAACAGGCAAACTCAAAAACATTTTGCTTGACCCAGTATTCGAGCCCCGTGCCACAGGATCCCACGCAAACATATGCCCGGGACCAAGTCAATAGAATATTTATACTACGTCTTCATTCACATAAGGACAGTATAGAAAGCTACTATACCTGATCCCATTACGATCAAAAGCGCATTGATACGCACCAGTGACAACGAGCATGTGGGTGCGAGTTCGATGTCCGGGCTGTACCTACATAAAGGAGCGATTGTCGTCGGCCGTTAGCCCACCCACCTCTAGACGTCCATCGTTAATGTGTTGGTTACGTTCTATGACTTAGGTACGTTTTATGTTCAACTTACGTTCTATGTTCGAGATACAAATGTTTGATAGGTTTGCGTTGTTTACTTATACAGATGATGCTCTTCATTATCTTAGCTTAGTTTCCAGTTGCATCCGAAGCTTGGACCTTGGAGTCCGGGGTGCACTTATCCTTCTATTGATTCGGCTCATACGGTTTTTACGGGCGCGTCTGACATCTGATTAACCAAACATCGCTTGTCCCAATAAATTGGATTACCTTACAGGAACAGAATTATGACTAATAGGAATATGTTATAAATGAGGGTATGACGTGAATCCATCCCGTTATTAGACAACGTCATACTGACTCATCTTAGTAGTACATAATGTGACTAGTTCGGGAATAAACCAGTTGTAATTAATGGCGGTGGTGACTCGTTAGGACGGCTACGGCCAGCGTGACCACAAATAATTCAGATCAGGTTAGCAAACACAAGATGATCTCATGGCATTACGTCCGAACAGATATTGCGACAACTCTACGTTCAAAGGATGAAGAAAATTCTTCGAGATCCTATGTTCAAGAAAAGTTCTATAAAATATTTGAACTTAGACAAGACTTTTAGGGCTATCGTGGTCTCTAGGTGTATAAAGATATTCGAGATCCAAGTCGACATCACCTACAAGCCGGTACACACCAGTGATGCGGATAAGACTCTGGCGCAGGATTTCTTCTCGGGGTTAAACCGGCTATTCACACACCTGCCGCAGGGGCAATCTAGGGTGTAAAAGTGGGGATGACCCTAATTGCTACCTATCTAGATTGTCCATGCTTGCCTACACACAGGTGGCAATTAAGGGTAACTCCACTTTTACACCCTAGATTGCCCGTGCGGTAGGTGTGTGAGTAGCCGCTTTTTGGGGTCAGATGACAGTAGAGCTCGTAAAAGTCAAGTAACCAAATTATTTAATAGGAAAGCAGACCTCATGTTCCATGGGGCAAGCTTTGGATTGAAAGTATAATTTCGGTTCGAGCTCGAGAATACTCGAACAAAAGCCAAACGCCTTAGCAACTAAGCTACCTCCGCTTCCAAAAATACCAAGTTATATTGACTATTTTAATGATTATCAACCTATTTCTTATCACTGCAGTGATATAAACTACCTTAAGTTAAAAGGTAGAAATATATCGATCGCCGAAATCTGGGTTACTGGGTACATTCTGGAGGTCAATGAGGCCTACCACTTCTTTGTAGCCGCCAAACAAAATAAAAAAAAAACGTCAAACCTTTTGTCTATTTTCCACTATTCATTAAATTGACTATGATGATGCGTGTCTTACCTGAAACAAAAAAAATTGAATAAACATTTTTGGTCCAAAGGAGTGAACAGCAAATTTATATCTTCCGTCAGACAGGTATTACTGCCTAGTATACTGAAGCTTATGGACGGTGGAAATATCAGGGATGTCATTCGCCTGGTCCTTCCCTAGAGAAAAGAAGGGGAGGGGCGATGCGTTGCGACTTATATTTATATATCGTCACCAAAAAATAAACAGAACTAAGTATCATTATGGTTTTCAAATTTTCCTATTAAAATGAACCGAATGTGTAGCAACTGCTAGCAACCCACAAGCCGTCACGTAACACGATCTTTCATCATGACCAAAAAGCAAATTAGGACCTAAGCGCAACTGATGAACAGTGTTAATTGTCTGAATGCGGTCGTTTAAGTCATCAATTAGCTAAATAGCACATAGGTCACTATTTAAATTGATGGGAACAATAACACACATAAAATTCACAGATTTTTGAATGCAATTTAATAAAAAAGTATACAGTACAATTTTTTTTGGTTGGTTAAGCAACATAACGTCTGGTTCCCAAAATGTCCGGTGAGAAAAATGAAAATAATGTGATATCTTGGACAACCACATTTCCGTAAATTAAGAATTTGAATTTTGAATTTGAAAAAGGTTCGATTCGCGTCCCAAATCCCACTTTATGAGTCCGATACGCATAAAGTGGGATTTGGGATGCAACCGCAAATGGTGCTCGGACGCGATATTTCTTTACAAATTCATATATACCGAAGTCGAGACCGCTGGTCCATATTTTACTCACGACTAGCTGCTCTTATTGTATCAAAACAAAGAATTCTACTGTATAAGAATCTCGACTAGCATAGTTTAGACTTCCTTCATTTTCTATACATATTCACAACATTCACATATTTGCTTTAATGTGAATGAATACTGCATTAAGTGTTAAGCAGATGCGTGTGCGCAGGAAGTGACGTCATTTAAGAAGATGTTTACGCAATTGCACATATGGGGACCTACATTACGTGGTCGATCAGTATTATAGACAATTTTTTTTTTATTGTCTGTATCAGGGCGATTCTTTAGATTTAAAAGACGACGTTCTAGGGTTAAGTACGACAAGGCTCATGATATGCAAGCAAACACACACAAAATACAGCATAGCCAAAGGAAGAATTAAAATAAATCCTACTAACTTGAGGTATTTAATCGTTTGACACCACGAGTTATTGGCACCACGGTGTCAATCGCCCTAAGACACTTTTAGCATTTTTCTTTATTATTATTTTATGTAGTGATAAAACTAAGGTAATCGGTAACTTAGAATGTTAATACCGATGGCCTCAGTTCGTAAATCCAACTGCAGATGCTAAGAACAGAAATGTGCCCTATTTGCACCTTTACAATGTCGTAGTACCTTGTACCAAGCATAAGAAAAACTATAAATATTGTATCATGTAGTCGGTTAAAGTTAAAAGCTATAAAAATGGCACCCGCTCCTTAAATACCCGCACTATAGCGCTGAAACAATTGATTCGTCAACTGCGCCCGTCTGTGACTAATTTGGAACAAGGGACAGGCTGAAAGCGATTAATTCAACCAACTTGATCCTCAAGTAAGGTCTGTCTGTCTGTAAGGATCACAGATTCAAGAAAACAGCCCGAAAGCTGTAAAATGTTCAGTTGTTAGATACTCTATTGTTTTTAACCGATTTAAAAAGGAGGTTCACTGTATGACCATTGCAGTATTTTATTGCGGTTTTCTGAAAAGTTATTTTTACATTCTGGAGAAGGTCAGGACTTACTTAACCGACTGTAAGACCTTGCCAGGAACTTACAAGTAACGTAAGAACCCGCACTCCCATGCTACGCTGCTTAATGTGGGTCAGTGTGCTAATCGCCGTACGTAAAAAAATCCATAGGGTCATTTCGCCTGTTCGCGTCCACTTAGCGCAGTTGGCAAGTTTGACGGAGAAAATAAAAATGTACCAGTACTAATTTCAATTAAAAGTTTATTTAATCTGTTCATAATATTAGTCTAGTTTAAGGTAACCTTTAGTTTTATTCGAAATATCTTGTAGTTTTTTTTCTAAAAATACAAACTTCAGAAATAGGCGATTTACCCAGTTCGCGTCCATAAAATCCAATTTGCGTCCACCTGCTGGACCAGTTTGCGTCCACTGGAAATTTGAATTTTTCACAGGAAATTTGAATTTTTCACTGGAAATTCACATTTGAAAATGTTAAGAAGCCATTTAACAACCTTGTTTTTTACCATCTACTCCTATTTTTCACGCGGAAATCTCTACGGTTACCACCCACCAGTGGGGGCGTTATGTTGGAATCGAACTGATTAAAACCGTACGCCATCTCGGGTTTTCTAACGCCAGGGTGTCGCCACCGCCACCTCAGCCTGCTTCTGCTAGGTTGACAGGTGGCTCCACGCGTCATCCCCAACCCTGCACTCATGGAGGACAAAGTTCGTTGAACGACCTCTGACGCCTGAGTCGCCTGCGCCTGTTGTGGTCGCCTCTCCCAGACCTTTTCCGTCGCCTCCTTCTCGAGCATGACTTACTCGCAAAGTGAGGCAGCGGCATCGCCCACCCGCTCTGCAGCATCGCTGTGAGTCAGACTCTCAGTGAGAGGACTCGCACTTCGAGGGCCACCACGAGGGCTCGCCTCGACACCTCCTACGCCCTGCATTCTGCCAGTGTGTGCATCCCTAAGTTTTAACTTGCATCACAGTGATGACATTCAGCCGTTGGCATGAGCCAACGGCTTCCTGATCAGACACAAGTGATCCCCGAAGTATGTGTTCATGGAGATCACCTGCGTCAGGTGTAACGAGAGGCTCCCGTATGGGCTCTCTAGCCAGTCCTTATGATGGTCACCTACTAAACCTAGCGCAGGTTCTGTGCCCGGTTAAGTAAAGATACTCCATCTGGTCTGCGCCCACTGATTTTGTCTTGTCCATATTGTCGTTTTGGGAATAGCATATTTGTCTTACCGATTTCTGCTTCTCTCGAATTTCACTCAATGCTTTCCTTAAATCGTCTTCTGTGTATGTTCTTTATCCTTCTTTCTTATATTAGCAGTAGGAAATTAATTTTAATAATGGACGCGATTTGTTCTTGTCATTATTCCCTGCAGGTATAGTTTGCGTCCATTGCGGACGCAATCTGGAAGTTCTATAAATTCAGTGTAGTAATTCGCGTCCACCTTATTTTAATTGGTAATTATAAAAAAAAATTGCAAATTCATAATGAATATGATTCCTTTTATCATTATCGACGTCTAGAAACAGCTATGTATTCAAAATACACATAAAACAATAAAAGACTTGCCTTCAAACGCACCGCTGTCCACTACCTTTTTTCTTAAAATTTCGCGGATTCGCGCTCTCTCGTTGAACAGCCGTCACTAACTATTTTTTTACACAGGATTGGTTGGGCGCACAGAACTTTTACCTATGCGTACGTGGCTCTTATACAATGAGGTATTGTTGGTAATGACTTTTCGACTAATTGATGTGTTAGTATACTTAATTTCGAGAGTTTTCAAAGAGAGGTCCGTAAAATGGACGCGAATAGGGCGATGGACGCGAACAGGCGAACTTACCCTACTAATATTATAAATGCGAAAGTAACTCTGTCTGTTACGCTTTCACGCCTGAACCGCTGAACCGATTTTGATGAAATTTGGTATAGGAGTAGATTAGACCTCGGGAATGAACATAGGCAAGTTTGGTCGCGATAACTAGTTTTTAATAACTCCCACGCCCAAACGCTGCGTCCCACAACTTGCTCCACGCATCACAAAGTCAACCCTTCGCGGGTCGTCGGCCCGTGTAGTGGGCACGGCTGCTGAAACAACGTGACACAGCACCGTTGCTCAAACCTGTCTATTTCGTGTTGCGGCTAGACTTAAACAATTACTTATCAAGAGACATACCGTCAAGTAAATCATTATGAAATGTACATATGTTTCAAGTGCATAGCGACGTGTTAAGCTACGTTCACACGGCGATATACCACATGTTATTAACCCGGGAATATAAATTTAGTTGAACGAGATATTCTCAGGAACTACTAGGTAGTTCGAATTGAAAAAATATTTTTGTGTTAGCCTATTTATCATCACTCTACCTAGGAGAGCGTAGTAGTAATCATAATTTCCATATATTATTGCAGATCTAATAAATTACGGGCATTTCTGGGATACATGGGTGCCACGAGAGCGATGTACTCGTGTGTCACGGGCGAAGCCGTGAGGCACAGCCAGTTAATATTAATTATAGTTTCACCTCACCGGGATCAGTGTGGGCGGCGAGCATGACAGCTAGCGAAGTAAGTTGCCATCCTGCCATTCCTTTTGCGAGTCCTTGCCATCACGAGTACGAGGCTTATAACATTGTTAATCTCACGATTTGAAGAGTTCCTATATTTAAAAGAATGTTTTCCATCTGATACACATAACGCATAAACTACATCCTCCTTTTGTGAAGTCGGTTAAAAACAAAATTGCTTTATCATAGCAATCCGCCCCCTTGGTGCTCTTAACGGTTGAGTGGATGTGCTTGACTTGCTGAGAGTACCACTACTCCATTTAAGTGATGGTTTTGGATGATCTGTCTCTTAATGAGTGGAGGGAAAGATTCCTATTCAGCTGCCCAATTTAAAAACCTAGTATCTGACATATTTTGAAAAAACGAGTGTTTTTTTTTCGTTTTCGGATATCCCCACATGTTGTATGAGCACCTTGAGAGGTGCACCTGTATAAATAAATATACTATCATAATTCTATCGAATATTGAGTGTTACATTCATTGGCCAACATAAAGAAATTGCCACACTCACCACGTGCTTAGGTTAGACACGTCGTAAAATGAATGCATTCATAGACACGAACCGGTGTGGTGCACAATCTAACGATACGGCACGTCCCTAGTGCAACAGCCTCGCCGTTAGGGTTGCGACATTATAATAGACAATAAGATGACCTAGTGTAATACGTTAGTACTTTTCTATCTTACCTCCCGAATACCTCTTCGCTGGTCGGACTTAGTCGCACTCAAACCGCACATTGTATCGAGTCTCAGACGCCGGAGTGTAAGGTGGTTCTAATGCCGTTCCCTCGCACACCGGTTGATCCAGAGCCAAATAACTAAAACCTCAAGTCTTATCGAGTTTCAGACGCCGGAGTGTAAGGTGGTTTTAAAACCGTTCTCTCCCACACCGACTCATCGAGAGCCATCTCTGGCTTCGAGATGACCCTCTCGGATTTGACAAACAAGGTGTCCCCGTCTTGCACAACAAAACCTAAGGAACGCATTTACCATCATCATTATCCTCATAGCGATTTCCCATTTGCAATCTATAGCTTCCATATGGAGCCTTTTTTTATACGCCCACTGATTCTTTCACCAGGGACCCCGGGTATAGCCTAAGAAGGAACTCCCCAGGTAGAAGAAACTCCCCATTTGGAGCCTGGAGAAATTATTGTTGTCAATGTTCTGTTCAAGATTATTTAGATGATAAAGAAGCTTGGAAATGAACTGTTCACTCAACTATGTTACTCGAAATAACATTGTATCTAGACTAAGGCAATTGTTGTAAATAGACCAAAAAAAAAACAGCCCGCTGAGTTTCTTGCCGGAGTCTTCTCAGGTCTGGGCCGCGTTTCGAACCGGTGGTCCATTTGCTTCTAGTTTTAAATATTTATAACTTTGACGTTTTGTAAGTGCCGCTTAAAATGGTCTATACAGAATAAATGATTTTTGACTTTGACTTTGACTTTGTCAGACCTCCCAACCCCATTGATTAGTTCTTGTATCCTAAATTATCAAACAAAGAATTTCACAAACATGATTTTAATTATAAAAAAAATATGTTTAATAGATATTTAGCGAGTCACGAAGACGTTAATATCGCCACACCTTAACCTGACCTCATTAAAATTGTATTAATTTTATAAGCAACCTTTGTGTTTTGTATTCAAACCTCAGGATTAACGAGCCGCGAAGATATGCATACATCAATGTCGACCTACTTAACACTTAGCTTTATTATATTCAGGTCATTATTAACTGTACTCCGCTGGATGGAAGCGAGAAAGCGAAATCCAGGAGATACAGGCCACCACTCCAGAACCTTAAATAGTGGTTAACTTAACGGCTTCAACAGATGCTTTTCCACGCTCCGCTTAAAGAACTTAAAGGGGTTATTTTAAGGAGGGCATTAGAAAGTTTTTAGGGTCGGCAGCGCGAGTGTGACGCCCCTGGTGTTGCACACGTCCATAGGTCACAGTGACCGCTTCCCATAAGGTGGGCCGTGTGCTTGTCTGTCACATATGTGGTATATAAGGAAAGAAACCCGGACTTTAACAAGGAAGCATGTTGTTATTGTATTTGTTTTGTAATTGTTTCCTATATGAATATGCAAACATTATTTTTGGTTGTTGGTGAGAAATAAACAATTAGGTATTATTATTATTATGTAGAGGACGAGTGGGTTCTTTAAATATTTGGGTGGGCACAGGGTGCGAATTTCAGAGGACCCCTGGGTTCCAACCCTAATTAATACTCACCATAACAGGGTTGTCCCCGGTTGCCAAGGCTTTCACCTCAGTCGGAGCCCAGGGTTCAATTAAGTACTCCTTTTCCTCCTTTTGATTTGGCTTATTTGAATTTTATAGCAACTAATGCCGTCTGAACTCCAAACCCTGAGAGGAAAGCCTGCACTAGAGCCAGAGCCAGGTCAGTAGGTGGGCAAGTAAGGTTAGGTTAGGTTAGGTTAGGCAGTTAACCCACAAAAATTACACTAATTAAGTATTCATAATGTTTTCTTAGTACCCATAATGTCACAAGGTAAGCAATTACATTTAGGGTAGGTTTTTGGGATGGAAACGGACACGCGAACTACTCATTTGTCCATCAGTAATTGTTTATTATGTCAAATGATGCATTATATATGATTTTGGGTGTGCTATGGGTAACTACGAGGAAGGTTGAAATTTTAATTTAGGTTAATTGGTCATGGGTATAAAAATGGCAACAGCTGGTGTATCAGTTCATAATGTTATAGAGACCGGATTATTATGTATTTGCATATTTAGTCCATTTTCATCGGTTTATTAAACATACTTAATATTGTCCCTAAGATCTAGTGATAATCAGAATAAATATTTAGGGAAACTATTGTGCGTAGATCGTGAATTATAAATGAAATCGTACAATTACATTTATTGAAGCTATTGTCACAGAATAACTAATAGTAGGTACTGTTATTGGTACTGATTTTATTTAAAGTTAATAATGGCAGCAAAATAAATAATATACAGTTAAAAAAGTAAACTAAAGTAGGTGTACAGAGCGATCGCGATATGAATAGTGTTTGCTTTGAAAATAAAGCGGCGCAGGCGCCGTTGACGCATGTGTGGTTTTAATATAGTGATAAGAGGAGCGGAAGGCGGGCAGGGGGCCTCTAGTTACAGTCAAAACTCAAAGGAAGGAAAATGTTAATATTATATTAAACAATGAATGTCCAAGGCAAAGGACTTTCCAGTTTTTTACATACCTATATGATGTTGTTACTTTTGATAAGAACTAAGATCTAACGGTTTTTGCACACAACGGTTTTTAAACACCTTGCCGTAATCATCTCATTTTGTGTCTACGTAGGTAAGCACAGGCGCGAATGTAATATACAAACTTACGTGTATAGAAATGCTTTTAGGTGTATCAACGATATTTTAAAGCAGAAAAGTTGTTGCCCGCGTTTTTTCGTGCGTAAAAGGTAGGTAGGTAGTGTATATCCTTTTCCAAACTCTAGTACATCTCTGTACCAAAATTCATCCAAATTAGAGTACTTAGTGGTTTAGGCGTTATATAGACCAATCTCAAGTAGGTACCTAAATTAGTATCTTTTGAATGGATTATTAGGTTGGAATTCAAATTTATAGTTCTACTTAATTTAAAAAATTTAAAGTGTCAAACAGCCCATTACACCCACAACTTCAAGGTAGAAGGCGATAATTACTAGAAACTAAAGCCGTTTACGCTCGCTATGTTAATGTAATCGCACCATAAGCGCATACAAGTTGCAATGCGCATGCGCATCACGAACTGCGTTTCCTTCCTGCCTTCTGGGAATCACACGTCCTGCTAACCAAAAGTTTGTAAAGTAACAGAAAACTGAGTCGGACTCGCATTGATGTCGCAAAACCGCAGGGAATTGGGAAATCGGAGACACGTTTGTGGGGAAAGTCGGCCCGATAGAGTTGAGTAGAACGAGGTTTATGTCGTATTGCAATCTAATAATATAAAATCTATGTTTGTTTGTGTGTATGTTTACATTTTATTTGCGGCTGTGTCTACCGTCCATACGATTGCGATTATAAAAGTTTGTGAACTTATTATTCGCCATTGCGCGAGGGTTATAGGAAATTTGGAAGATTTTTGGAGCAGATTGCGTATGTGTTAAGTTGTTAGTAGGTGGCTTCTTACAAAATTTCACCTAACAAATTCGGGACGAGTCAGCCCAATAAAATTTACGTGTTGGTATGTCTGCCTACCCCCGAGGAATAAAGCTGTATAGTATATATAATTTAAGTCATTATTGAATCATGCGTTTTCGCAACTAGCTTTACATCAGAGCAAGTGACACTTGAAACCTCTAAAACCGTTAGGATCAATGGGTTATTCATGGAATCGCGCGAGTCGGCCATCTGTTTGCCGTCAACCCATTCTAATGAATCGATACTTGTATGGTTACAACCTCTATTCCTTTTATGATGCCCTAGTACTATTATATGTTTCGTGGCATTTCTTTGAGATATTGGATTTAATTAAAGTATCATTGTGGTATTGTATCATCGAAGGTACACGTATCACAGCCATGTTGGGTTAATTATTCTCGATCACTTGGTTGACACTATGCTGTTACTAAGTGAATTAGCAGGAAAACCGAATACTTTGCTAGGCTAGGATTTGTACCAGTCGCACTGGGCACTGTTGCGGCAGTGAGGCAGAAATATTATATTCGGGTGAAGAATTTTCAACTTAAAGTTTACCTTACAAAAATAACTTCTACGGGACCGATTACCCCTTTATTCAGAGGCAATTGTGCGCCTGAGCCTCCTCCGTTAATCAGTAAGTAGGTTAGGTATCAAAGATCTTGGTGTAGTTTATGTTACACATAATCGAGTTACATGAGTACAAAGATTTTGCCTCTGGGTAAAAATTTAAAATTCTTTTTCAAACCGAACTTTAAAAAACGTACTCAAATAAATTCCAAAAAATCAATCGACAGTGTATGAAATCATAAAAATTTCCAAAACTCAATTGACAGTGTATGAAATCATACAATTTATTAAAAGGCAAACTGACGTGATTAGCCTAGATTGTCATTTATAACAGATGCGCCCAATTCAATTTCAATCAACAATTCGTGTGCTGTCGCTTATTGAGTTTATAAATATGTACCTATATATTGGTGGAATCATAGGTCATCATAAGTTGATTGTGTTTATTAATGTCATAGCTTGTGTACAAACTTCTTAGCTCTAACGATGTTATTCAACAACAGAACGATGACAAGGCGATCGAAGCGATGATGAAAAGAAGTGTTGACATACGAAGCGGAGACGAGACATACAGATATCGACTTAATACATGGACAGTCAAAGATAAGATGTGAATGGCTACCAAGATAGACAAAATTAGAAGGAATAAGGTACAGAGAAGAAAATTGATCAGTGTGAATTTGCCTGAATGTATTTACAGCACCCACGATTTCTTCTAATTAATTTCACTGTGATTCCAAGACCTTTTTACCTTTTTCTAGCACTTCTTAAGTGACTTGGCTTATTCGTCGTTCCCTGTGTACAATAGGTGTAGGTACAGGCATTAAAGTATCTAGTGGTCATATAGGAGGAGGGACTAGGTACTCCCGTACATACTTGAAATCGATAACTAGTGTTCATATTTTCCTAATTGAGTTCCAGTATCCAACCCAAGTAGGGATATAAATCCTTACTCGCTAGATAAAAGTAACAAAAAATCTAGGATATTTACTGACAGTGTTGTTTTGAGTAGATATTCAATATTTAACTCCCCAAACTCCTCAAATCCTCCCTCCCCCAACAGGGTCGGGTAGGCAAAGGTGACCGCTCCCCATAAAAAAAAAATACCGACTTGAATCAAAAATTCTGTAAACGCCTGTCTCTTTTGTTGCCAAAATCGTGTAATCCTTTGATGGTGTAACTGATTCGAGATAATACTAATTGCCCATACTTGAACAAGTACAAGGTAAACATTTAGCAATGTAACGTACAGTCAGAGCTCGGAATCGTGCCTTCTTGACTCCACATAATGTGACCTTATTAATGTAGTTCATTGATTTCGTAAGCTCACGTCAGTTTTGACCTAAATACGACCATTTGTAATTTATACGATAGCCTTTACGTTGTTACACCTATCCAAAGGGAAGTTTTGGCGTGAACGTGCTTCTCTGGTGCAAAGAAATCCGAAAAACTGATGATATAAAAAACGGGGAGGATACTTCCGTGTTATAGGACTTGTCGTGGGTCCAAGCCAATGGTAAACAGTATGGAATATAAAATTTTATCTTATCCAAGCCCCGTCCCGTATGCCGATTTAGCTATAGGAAAACTTAGCATACCTACTTATTGCTCAGCATTCGTTAGAATCTAACTAACGGTTAGATAAAGGATCGGAGAATTTGTTATTTAGAGTCTTAAGTGGGGTTAGTTGAGGTTATTTTTATTTCTAGAAAAACTGTCACGGCCTCAAGTGCATATAAAAAAAACAAGACTTTATCGAACCTATAATCTAACCCAAACATACGCATTAGTCGTATTTTACTACTACACCTTCGAGTTAACCTTCAAACTAATTCAAGAAATTGTCCTGGTTCTAAAACTGTACGCCATTTTGTCATTAATTAATTATTCAGCTCGCGTAAGTTCCAATGCCTTCACGATTACGGAGAGCTGTGACATAAGCGCCACACTTAGTAAGAGCATTAATTCATCTTACATTACATTTACTGGATCCCACGGTTTTCGTCTATTTTGTCACAATTTCAAATAAAATTCATTCAAATCCGCCAAGCAATTATCAGCACGCACGCAATCATTCACAAACATTCGCATTGATAAATATTAGTGGGATAAGTGGAACTTGCATCCAATCTGTACCGTCCTGTGATGGCACTAGGATCTGACGAGCTGACCCGATTCTTACACACACACGCAATCAAGTAGTAAATTATACTTTGACCCGCTTTTAACAAAATTGTGCTCACTTACACAGACTGAAGTCACATTCGCTCACATTTGAATTGACAAAAGTGCCAAGATGCTGTAAGCCGATTCGCAATGGCTATATCAATAATTTTAAAACAATATTTCCCAATTGCAGCCTATAAAAATGTTTCATTATGTTTAATCAGAAGATCGTTTCTGCTTGGTACCGTGCTTTGCACGCGTGTGGGTTCGGATCCCATCCTCGTCGCCAGTGCTAGGTACGTCAATGAAAGTCGGTGGTTGACAGTTGACTGGCTTTATTAGCTGATACAATTAGGAATGTGCGCATACAACATGTTATTATTGACCTCAGACCTTACAGTTTCTTAGGCCCGTATTAATAGATGACACTTACCTTTGAGATTTACGGGCCATAATATCATAGCAGTTCAGAACCGAGGGGTGGGGACTGTGATAAGGCAGTCAGAACCTATATGGAATAGATATAAAATGATTCTAGTTAGGCATTCAGACAGAATACAACCCGGGACCTTGTCTAACTAACCACATCCCGTTTGAATCAATCGGATAGAGGAGCATTCATGTTCGCAAATCTAAAGTGATAGCTTGTGTCAATTCAATTTTGTCGTTTATTGTGGCACATCCACAATAAACGACCTTTGATTCTGAATATCTAGGTGGAAAGAGAAATTGATTAAATAAACACGAACACGATAAGCCACTAAGGCATGAGGAAAAAAACTAGTTAAAACTATGAACCTGTTTTCCATGCACTCTCACTGCCTACTATGGCCAGCACCAAGATCTGCAGTATGAGGCTTCCCGCTCCGATGGTTGTTACGAAGACATGGCGCCGTTCCATCCACGTTGGGCACTCTGCCAGTGAGTGAAGTTGCGTGTCCACGGAACAGTCTTGGTTATGGTGGTACGCAGTCGTCGGCTCCCGAAAAAAGGGGATATCCTATTGTAAAGTTTTTCTTCATAATAATGAACCTACTGTATATATACTTGCGTCACCACGGTTCTGTTGGATGAATGATATAGTTAGTCACGATCATTCCCCGTCACGCTCGGTTCCTGTCCACAATAAAATTGTCATCATCATTTTGAAAGTGACTCCGTTGCGTAACTGATGCATGAAAGAGGAAAATGGGTTTATGACGCAATCATAGTGGAAAAATTGGCGAAAATTTGTGCACGAGTCCGCGACTAATTGACTTTCTCTTGATTTCGCCAATCTTAGCGAAAATATAATGAGCACGATGGAAGGAGCTTTCATAAACGTATGTCTACGATGAAATAAGTTTCAACCGACTTAAAAAGGAAAGATCTTTGATAGTCTGTATCTTAGCTATTATTCAGTAGCTTTTGAACAGGTCGTAGGAACATATTAAAGATGTTTCTATAATATAACAAGCTGTGCTCGCGAGCTCGTCAGCGCGAACTTAGATGCAGGTTTTAGGTTTTTTTTTTGCGCAAAACCCTAATTCTTTAATTACGCCTTCTAACATCCGCTATTGGGCAGTGAAAATTTCATCAAAACGGGTCCAGCCGTTTCAGAGATTAATACGAAACCTTTTGCAGAGAATACAGCCCGCTATCTCCGAACAGTTAAAGAGGCATGAGTATAATAGGTAATGTGTGTACAATTATTATTACAATTTATCTAGTTAGCCAAATATCACGTATATCCTTATCCATTTCCTCAATCTTCCAATCTGCTTACAAATTAACATCAGTTTCGTGTATCTCAGTGGTAAAATTTTCACAAATAGAATGACAAATTACGTCATCAGTCTATCCTTAAAGATGCCAAGCGAAGGGGACAATACGAAACAATGGCTTTTGGGTAGATTGCTATTCAGTACAGCTTATTGTTTACGTTGATACCTACATGTACTAATAATGGGTCTAGTCTAGAAACGTCTATTATATATATAGTAGAATAGAATAAATATCGCGTGTGCATAAAATAGTATGCAAACTAAAGTCATAATGCTTACCGTAAACAGAATTATATTTTATACTGTTGATTTTTTTATACTAAGTATGGCAGACAAGCACACGGCCCACCTGATAGGCAGCGGTCACCGTGGCCTAGGTGAGCCGTCTTGATTTTATTTCCGAGTACAATACACCAGTTAAGCTCACAATTGATAAGTTAAAATACTTTTTATGCACCCTCCCCAGCTTCTCACAAAGATATCTTAGCAACGGATCCCATTGAAGTTCATTGTGGAGACAGTTCATAAGGAAGACATCAGTACACTAAAGGGGACGTCAGAAGTGGATGAAACAGTCAACGGCCCCTCTTGTGTTTCACAGGAAGTGCACTCGGGGCGGGCTATACTTAGCAGTGACCGTACCGCAATAAAACAATACGAATTAAATACAGACCAAAATAACAATCGTAACTGCTGTTTTGTAGTTCGTATAACTAGACATACTAAATGGTAAAGAAATATTGTAAAATTGTAAAAAAGGGCAGGTCAAAAGCGCTCGAAATCGGCGGGCTTGAGTGCATGAAAGGCTTAATGTCAGTAGAGGAAGCGCGTGAAGTATGTCAAGACAGAGGCAGGTGGCGGTCTGTTGTCTCTGCCTACCCCGTAGGGAAAAAGGCGTGAGCATATGTATGTGAATGTACTAAATGGTTATTTTATACCAAGAATAATGCCCTCCTTGAAGAACCCCATATTGTAGACGCAAAGGAAAACCACAGCAAGGAGATCATTCCACAGCCTAAGCGTGCTTTGAAATCGGTTAAGTCCATATTCAAGACGGAACTTGACAAGATGGGAGCTACAATCAGTTCCTTTCTAGGTGGAATACTTTGACCAACTAAAGCTGCCAAAAACGTCATGGGCGAAGTTGGAGTCATCTACCGATTTTTTTTTTACACCTAGGTGGCAGACAAGCACACAGCCCACCTGGAATGCGGATGGAAAGCGGTTACCGTGGCCTATGGACGCGTGCAACATCAGGGGCGTCACACTCGCGCTGCCGACCCTGTAAATCATCATTTTTGGAACTGTATAGGATTTCGACTATCTAGGAGAGATTAGTGAGCAATCAAGGCAAGATAACCCGAATAATGGAGTTATTGGAGACCAAGCTCCGGGATTAAGAATACGGTCTTTGGATGCGACCAATTTGTAAACACTTTGGTCAGCCATTGCCGATCTTAATCCTATTTTACGAAGCGCTAGCTATAAAGTAGGCGTAGGTATAAATAAGGTATAAAATAAACGACAGTAATTTGAATATACTTACTAAAAGTACAAAACTATGTCTTGCTAGGTATAAAACAGGTGATAAGCAGCAGGGGCCACTTAAAAAATACATTTTGTTATACGGTCTAACTGTATGTAAATTATGTACTTTGCATAGAGTTTGGTTTAATTAGATGTATAAACATGTAGTATTAAATGACGATGATCTTAGTACATGAGAATATAAAGAGGTTCAAATTTGCGTGGGAATTGTTTAACGTTTTGCTTGAAAATAGCATACAGGATATTTCGCGATTTATCTACATTATGATAATCTGAATTGCATTATGAGATTTTGTAAAAATCTTACAGTCATCAAAAAAGTTATGACGGCTATTACATCTACCTACCCTTGCTTTGTCGTCTCAAAAATCCACCCGGCAGATACGGATGACATGTTTTTGGCATTACATATTCTACGCTTTGATGGAACCGACGACGGTTCGGGTGCTTTTCATTAGCCATAGTCACGGGGAAACCCACAAAATGGCGCACTAACTTATGTACACTTATTGGTCCATTATACCATAAAATAGTACTTCTCCCTTATTGTGGCTAAATTTATCAAGTAACGTGTTCCAGCTGTGAGTTGAGGGGTATACTACGGCTGAGAAATTAATTAGAACACTCTATGGCGACGATTTAATGTTTAAAGTTATTACAATCAAACACATAAATGTCAGACGTGAGAACATTTGAATGATATATTTTATTTAAACAAGTTACAGACATATTTATAACATGCAGTTGTACTTATGCAGACGTTTATTTTTAATTATGAACGCCCAATGACGTAATGTGAATGCATTGAATACAGCAACTGCAGACATTATTATTATTATTGAATATCTGTCTTAAAGGCCGCAGCCTTCGCAATTTTGAAGTAATAAAAATTAAATAATAAAAGTTGCGAAATAAAAATTAAATTTATTTCATATTTTTTGAAGAAATGATTGATATATGTATGAAGTTGAACTGAAATAAACGTTAAAACAATTTTATTTCTGTTTTATTACTGCTAACCTGTTGTATGCTAATCACTGTGCGTTGCTTAGCATTGTATAAGCGACGCCATCCCACTTTAGTTAGCAATTTGCCACAATACGACAGTAGTTAAGCCTACAATATCTTCATGGAGAGCCCATCGGGGGGCGAAGGTTTCATAACAACAATGATGCCTCCGGTTTCCCTTATGAATACATGATTATTAACTGTAACATGGGTTTTTGGTGTAACTGTAGGTGAGGCTATTTTAGTTTCTCTTTTCTGGTTTTGCCACTGATGCCATCCTCGATTTTATCATTGAAATGATGAAGTGAAAGAAAAAAAAAGTGACTCTAACGTCATATGACGTTCGTCTGAAAAATCGAATAATGTAATGCCCTCTTTGAAATAAAGATTTACCAAGGCGGTGGCGATTATTACTTACACATGCTATCGACCCAGTAACTATCGATGTGAACCGATTCCATACAATATTCAGCTTATTTGACGGTGTTAACGAGGACAAGTATGATCAACGCATCTGATACTAAAACTATATCTCCAACGCTCATATCCTCGATTATAAGGGATCAAAAGAGACAATACAAAGAGTGTCGAAACAAAAGCAAAATGTTTGGCCCCGGGCTGGGTGCCACATGTGCTTACGTCATCC
Source organism: Lithosia quadra (assembly GCA_963576445.1). NCBI lineage: Eukaryota > Metazoa > Arthropoda > Insecta > Lepidoptera > Erebidae > Lithosia > Lithosia quadra. The sequence continues at coordinate 2,347,364 of OY754883.1, forward strand.
AATGGCCGCCATGCCAGTCAGCTGGTGCAAGCTTTGATGTGCCGAGTGAATGCAGTTCATTTGCCGTATGGAGATTATAAGAGGGCATTGCGTGATCATTTGTTGAGTTTATGATTGGATTATACTCATATAAGGAGGTATGAACTGCTCTTGAGAGAAAATAAATATACCTAATAATGATTAATTTTGCCAAAAAACCACATAGGTACCACGAAACGTGGTCATGTTTGGAGGAAGTACTATAATAATATGTGGATTCAGGAGCCCAAAATGTTCATATATTTAGTACCTAGGGTTTTTCGAAACACTAAACTGTACAAAAGTTCTTTATTTCTGCGTTTATGAGATTCTTCGGAGGAGGTATTGGAGGTAATATTAAAATTCTTAGTCATATTTGAAAAATGTTCTAGAACCTAATTGTTTGTTTTATTATGAAACTGCTTTATGTCAGACCTGTAGTAAACAAATTTAAAGATTTAAAGTATCTGACCAAAAACATACACAAAATAATAATTCCATGGTGTTTCTAGGCTTATATTTGTCTTGACGAAGGTAAATTTCAAAGTATAATAAATACAAGTTCCCTGGCCTGGATCCTGGATATACTTATAAATATCGACGTGGTCTGCAGGCCCCTCCCGACATTAAACAAGGGAACTTAGTATATAACACGCTATGAATGTATGTTGACATTTCCTTAACATATTATAAGAAATGTCGTTGGTCGCGCTAACCCAATTTTTTATGGGTTTTCTTTAATGTGACCCTCCGTTTGACATTCAGGTACACCGCGAGTATTCATTTTTCCATAAAATAAATACCAAATGCTATGGTAAAATAGGTTAACGACAGGTTTTACCCTGTTTGAATAGCAATAGAGGTACAGATTCAAAAAAATAGAAGATAACGTATTAAAAGTATATTTGCGAAGTAGAATAAAATGGATGCCTCATCTGTCCCATGGGAATCGTACAAGGGTAGGAGAAAGGAACATAAATACCCAAGCTCCCTCGAGTCTATCCGGATGCCGCTATTCAATTCCAAGTCTGGCCGAATATCCAGTATCAAATAGCTGTGTTTCATCTCTAGTAAAAGCAATGCGCCTCTGAGAACGCAATCCAGGGAAATTAGGAGTAAATATGCCATGGATACGATAGAAGATCTCTAGCAAATATACAGCCCTCGAAAAAAATGTCCATTTGACAGTAAAAGACTCGCCCACTATTACGTCATCATCATCATTCTCTGAACCTTTTTCCCAACTCAGTTGGGGTCGGCTTTCCAGTCTAACTGTGATGCGGCTGAACTTCGATATTTTCCGTGGAGCGACTGCCATCTGACCTCCACAACCAATGGTCATTATGACCAATGGCGATATCGAAGTTCCAAGTTAGACTGGTTGGACTTTTGAGGGCTCCAACTACCCGTAACGACTGCCATAGATGTTTGTATGGCAACCGGGACTATTACGTAGGATAGAAAAACTGCGAAATGTGGGTAGGTATTTTGTGTCGACTGTACCTTTGGCTACTCCACACCTGGAGATATTAGACGTCAACAAACGTCAGTTATTAAGACCTTATATGATTTTCAAATATTATTTCTAAAGGACTTCAAAAAGTTGAAGGTTCTTGGGTTCATTGGATTCATAATATCTCGGAGATTACTGGGTCCAATTGCCTGATCCTTTTTTAATTGATGCGAGATTACAAAATCATTAAAATCGGTTCACACTAGGTGATTATATCGTATTGGACACAAAAAATAATATTCAATCTGTTTTACCTTTTTTATATTATGCGTTTTTTTACTTAACTACAAAATTTAAGAAAAGCCATTCACCGCTGGATAAAATAATATTACAACACGATTAATCATCATCAGAATATTAATCTACATTGCTGTATTATTAAGTATCGTAATTGTTCGAACACAAAAAATATGCGTGGATGCGATGCGTTTTTGTTAACAGTTGGGAGGTCATTGATCTGTGATACACAGAGGCATCTTGTGTGGGCGCTGCGCTATCGGAGACTATCGTAGACGTATGACGTCACCGCCCCTAATGTCTAGCATCATATGGAATTACTGTTATTCGTGTTTAATTGATTGGTTGTTTTTAATTTTATTAGGCGTAGTTTCAGAAGAACGCAAGGAATTTCAAGGTATGGGATTCGAACAGAATGGAATTAGCTTATAATTGGTACGCACAGTTGGCGTTTGAGGACATAGAACGTAGAGATATACGGAAGAAAAACATCACGCCACATAAACCGGTCAGCCTGCAGCTTTAGACAGCTGAAGTTGACATAATTTATTCCTAAGTAAGTGTCTTTTAATAGACTATGTGGCTTTTAAGCGTCAATCTCATTCCATTACAAAGTTTTATATAAAAGGTGAAATGAGGGGTTTCATTATTATTTTATGTTAGTTCTTACGGTGTAAGTATTCATATATGGACTTCTGAACGGAACAAGGTAAACACGTCATGTTTGGGCTTATTTGATTTGTCTGGTTCTGCACTTACTAAAAATCTTGTTTTTAAAATTAATAACTTATTCTATCCTTGCATACTTTATGAGTTTCTTCCACCGTCATTATTAAACCGTTCATGAGAGCTCGCTGTTCTGATTGTAAGAAAAATAAATCTAATTTGTGCAAATATCACTGTCTATTGCTAATGTTCAGCAATAAGAAAAAAGTTGAACAATTTGCGATTCAACATTGTTCATTTATGAAGATGAGTTAATGGTGAACGACACGCGATATGCCGTGTCGACTTTGGGTTACGCCTTCGAGACGGACACTGGCACTTGGCCATGCAAGCGTAGCAATGCTTTTTTAAAGGACATCTTCGAAAATCACCCTAGATCCGGTTGAGGCATGAGTGGCTCTCTAGAGAGCTGCTAACGTGTCCCTCTGACTAGCAAAAGGCACAGTGGGGAGCAGTCGGGAGGCGGGCTGGTACTCCGGGCGCAGACCGGGAGGAGGGGAAGGCAGGTGATAACAAGACGGCTGCCTGTCGCATGATCACCCTACATCCCAAAGTCGGAGAGGCGTTCGCGAGGTCTTTCAATTTATGCTTAGTGCGGGTTTAGATAACGCTGTGCAAATGTCCTAGAATATAAAAAAATACATTATCATTTTGATTAAATCGTTAATTTTAGACTTAAACTTCCTGTACATTTTGAGCAACATTGCATTCATTCATTAGAACGGGGCCGTTAAAGAGATGAGTTATATTGCATAATTTACGCAATATAGTCACGGCTTATGAACAGACACACAAAAAAATAATAACAGTCCATTAAAATTAAAAAATAATATTACGACACCGTAAAGGGCCCATTCACGAGAGTTTATGGTGTAACACTTTTTTATACAAATCGATTCATTCCGGCCGTGTTCACAGCCCATAATATCGCATACAGAATTACAATCGTTTTGTGAACGTAAAAACATTGGTAGAAAAAGAAATCTGCGGTTACACGGTCTATGATTATATTAATCACCAACACGACGGACAAAGTAAACATTCGTTTGGTAGAGTTGAGCAGTAGTGCCATTCTGTTATCTATAATTATATAAAATTGTAAATTAGCTGTCTGTAAGTACATTGGAGGTATTAAAAAAACTTAGGTTAAGTTATAATAACAAATTTGAGCACATTTTTTTTGAATGCTTGTCTGTTTGTTCGCGATGGACGCGAAAGCTACAGATTGGTTTTTTTGTTCTGGCCTTGGTCAGACTTAAAATCATCATCACGACATCTACTCTGCTGTAGCGCGCCAGCAGTGAGCTCTCTCCTCTGAGTGAGACTAGACATCGAATTTGTAGATTACACAATAGCGCTACAAATTGAACAAGTACAAAAACACTTTATAAACATAAAGAGGATTGTGAAGTCTGTTTTGAATTAAAATTAGGTACCTACTTGATGTGTTTTGATATTTTTTTTTAATATTCATAATTTGAAATATTGATAGTTAAAAACTAACAATAAAATCGTGATCGGTATACCTAAATAAAAAAATCACGATAAAATCCGTTCAAAATAGCTTTATATCAATGACCAATATTCATGTAAACTTCCTACAACAATAAAAAATTAAAAAATGTATAGCACTTTAATTCATTAAAAAAAAAACAAAATACTTAAGTACCCACTCAAGCTTGCTTTTATTGCTTGCTTACTATAATCATAAAAATTACGATTACCTACATAATTACAACAGTATGAAATTAAAAAGTGACCTTCGACGGGTCTAGGCCGTAACGGCGCGTGCGCATGTCGACATAAACACTGTTTATAACGTCGTTTTATCTACTGTGGGAATTTTGTTTATTATGCTATGTAAATTATACCCAAGTTATTCTTGTATTGTTACGTTACGAATACTTTGACAGATAAAATCGAAGGAATCTTCCGTATTGTGTCATGAATGTCAGTGTTAAGTCAATGGTGATTATTATATCCATAATTGATCCTCTTGTGAAGATCACCAAGGCATTTTTTTAAAACACTGCATTTTTATTTTTTTATTGTACGTTAAGTAGTAAAAATTGAATTTTATAGTCTATCGACTGGTTGTTATCAACTAAGAATTATTAATTAGGATCTCTACTTGTGATTTTATACTACTGCTCATGATCGGCTAAATGGAAACTATAAGAGAAGCTTGAAGTCAATAATATAACAGCAACAAAACCCAACTGCTGTAATATTTGAAAGCATACATTTGGCGCCAAAAAAATCTGCCATTTGATTTTTATAATGCCATAGAGACGCATCAAGAAACATGTCATCATTCATAAAAATCGATTTTTCTCACGAATAGATTTTTGTGGGGTCACCGGTGGACCAGTATTCGATGCAGATAGTACTACGGGCGGAGTCGAGGATAACAGCTAGTAAACAATACAGATGTGTCTATTGCTCTATTACGAAATAAAAAATTAAAAACGCAGGCGAAACAGTGATTTCATCCACAATTAATTTTTATGATCACAGCGGCATATTAATTAATATTTATACTATTAATGTATTTTGCTAACGGTCACATTTATGAGGAAACATCACAGCTTCATTGCGTTTACTAGACTCTAGAAAATAATTTAAATAGGTCTAGAAGACTCAAACCACTCTATTAGCAATATAGTTCAGCTCTCATAACAGGAAGAGACGAAGCTATACAACCTCTCCGTCCATTTCTCTCCTTCAGATGAGTTCATCTGAAGGAGAGAAATGGAGAAATTTCTTATTTTCAAGTTATAGTGTTATAGTATGTGGTAAATAAACAAATGTGTATACATACCCTATGGGTATACTTTGGTGTATACATTATACATACATGGGTCTAATAAAAGTTTTAGTTCGTATTGTTAAGCGTAGTTGATACGGATACAAGAAGGGCATTAGGTTTCATTAGGCATTACAACAGCAGTTCAGTTGAACTGCTGTTGTATTGCTTCATAGTTAGGCCCTTGAACCCCTGAAGTTGAGTTGAGATCCTCGTAAATGGATAGATATATGTATTCCTTTTTCACTCGCTGTACGTCGACCTTCTGCACTTATTTTGCCTGAAGCTATTAACTGGATTTTATCAGCTAATGTTTCTACAGAAATTTGGTAGACTCGTACATCTAATAGACCTAAGTATTTTTTGAAATTTTATTCCACCTGAAACAACTAAGTACTAAGAAGGTTTGCTGCTTTTTTCAGCCCCGTTCTTTAGTTTCGTTTCTTTTTCCAATCCTGTTTTTATTTTCTCTCCTGTCACATTTTCCAACCGCGACTACCAGAAGATCGTATTTCTTTTTACCTCAGCAGAGCAAAAAAAGTAAGTAAGCATGATCGTGTTATTGAAGCCCACACTTAAGACAACAACAAGATACAACTCAGGCAGCCATCTTAATTCTCAACATAAACACCCGCATGTCATACATAATTATCCGCATATTCTCGTCTGAGTCACAACAATTATTATCATCGACCTTGTCCATAATTTACAATTAATAAGGTACACTTTTTGTCCTCAATGCGATACGAGTGCGTCGCGTCATGTTTTGCAACTGTTTTGCAAAGGAATGATACAGCTGCTGTGTTCGATTTATTCACAGAATTACAGGTGGGATTTAATGGAACCCTTTTTATATTGAATGTTAACCGGTTTAGAGACAAGCATTGGAGTGGTATTAATGACATTCTGTCACTTTGGAAGTGTTTAAGACTTCGAAAAGTGATTGAATGTTAGTAGGTATTTTCTTATTTTCAAGTTATAGTGTTATAGTATGTGGTAAATAAACAAATGTGTATACATACCCTATGGGTATACTTTGGTGTATACATTATACATACATGGGTCTAATAAAAGTTTTAGTTCGTATTGTTAAGCGTAGTTGATACGGATACAAGAAGGGCATTAGGTTTTTACAGGGTCGGCAGCGTTGTGGTGTTGCACAGCATAGGCTACGGTGACCGCTTCCCATCAGGTGCGCCGTACGCTTGTCTGCCACCTATTAATACTTTGTATTTTTTAAAATTTCGAAAAAAACCGTGCCAAAACAAAAACAGGCAAGGGTATACATTTTAAATTCAGCCTAAAACTCTCAATATGAGGTCGGATCTAAAATCAAGTTGATTATAGAATGAAGTTATTAGTCAGAGCAAGAAGGTCAGCTACCGAGCAAAAACCTGATCAATTAAGAGCCAGTTAATCAGTCACACCATATACAATTAGCTACGTCACGACACAGTTGGCCACACGCCATCATTGTCATGTCCTGGTATCGCTTACCTTGTAACTGGATACATGGTGTTATGTTCACCTTTGATGGATACTGTGTCTCGTCTTTCGAGATAATGGAGTATGCTTCGAGCTTCGATGATACTTGATTTAGTCTTTGAAGTTAGTAGTAAATTGTGTGCGGTCTAACTATTTAAATGCAGAACCAGCAAGAATTAGCACTGTCCCCTAACTGCACAGGACTCACCGGGCGCTGGAGAGTGCTTAACGAACTCCAACCTCCATGAGCGCAGGTCTGAGGGCGAGGGGTAGGGCTGCTCGCCGCCCTAGCAGAAACCGGCCCGAAATGACACCTGCGTTATGACAGGTTGTCAAAGGCTTTAAGGGTTCCTGGTTCGCTTCAAATGTATACGCAGGGTCTTTGGTGAAAAGCTCACATGGACTGAACACCGTGTGGTTTATGACAGTTCGATTCCGACGTATGGCACCCATTTCCACATGTACAAATAAGGGCTGTTCATACGGTTATGAAGAAGTGCCTCCGTGGATGTCAATAGTTTTGACCATATTACGCGGGCGAAGGGGGTCACAAACGCAAAGACACGCGCAATTTTGACTACTACTTACACGCTTTTTAATTATCACCGACAATTAGTTAACAGGCTCTCAGATAAGATGACATTAGGTGTCCCCGTTATTTCTCGTGATGCAATTCGCATCCTTCCTACACGCAGCGGATGTAGTAACGGAAGCGCATTGTGTAAACACATGCTATAACACTTAATTTATTAGGTACTCAACGTCTGACATACACCATACTACGAATTAATTATACACAAATATTATACCTACCTCTGAAGTGACCCACAGATTCAGACGGAATTGTGTCGTAGTTATCGTAATACATGTAGTAGGTACTATTATTTATTCTGTGGTTGTACTACATAATCTATGTATTAATGCTGTACAACCTTATCAACACGGTTTACGACGCGATTGGCTACTAACTTCGCACAAAACATTTATGTGATTGGTTATAATTTGCAAACTTAAAAGTAATTTACGCTTGCAAATTATGCATTATGCGATGTCATTAGGCCTATTTGAGAGCGTCGACACTGTTTCGTGCTCTGAACATATTTCAGCATCATTGAATACCACAGTTACACTCAGTGTAGAGGTCAGACGGTAGACTTTGCATGAAAGACAAGATAAACCAATCCGTAAAAAAGTAGGGACAGGATAGCTTGAGGACAGCGGACCCCAGCCTCCAAAGTAGAAGCTTTGGCTACAACTGAGATTGGTGCTGGAAGGGTGCTATTATTATAACTCAGGTAAAGAATGTATTTTTTGATATTATTCTCAGATAAATTAAGCAGAAACACTTCCTTCAAACACAAAACCGTTACCTACTGCATTAAATGCAATAACATTAAGCAAGACCTTAATACTGCAACCGTTATATTGTATGAACGAAAATTTATATAATATGTACTCAAAACGAATGTTTCATCTTGTACTACAAAAGATTCATTTGCCCGTACATCAGTATGCTAACTCATGATGATAAACTTTCCACATTGAAATGTTTATATACATTGCATAAACTGACATTGAAACTATTCAGGTAATGAAATCAATCATATATCGTGAATAATAGAATAATAAAATTTAATTTCATTCATCTATTCTATTATGTTACCTAAAGTTATTTAACATAACCAGCAGCCTCAGAATGGTCTCCGTAGCCATATATTTTCTGTTCTCTCGACCAATGAAATAACAGAAAAAAGTTTTCACGTGACCAAAATATCACCTAAATGCGCTCAGTGGCAAATTCCGACCGAGGGGTAGCTCTCCACGTCTTCACAACAGCGAAACAATGTCACATCACAAAGCCACAACATAGATTTATTGATTATCACGATTTCACATAGATGGAGATAGAACTATTACCCGTGGTAAAATCAGTTAGACTAAATAGGTAGTTTGATCACGTGGACTCAATCCAAGAAGTTTGACCAACAGGAATTTTTTTCCTCGTGGTCAAATCAGTTTGACAAAATAGTTTGTCCACCTGGAAGAACCCGAGAAATACCCGCACACGTTTTAGTAAGCTTATAAATTGTAGAGACTACGCCATGAGTTCGTCATATCATCAATGACTAAAAAGTAAAATTTTCCCGTAATTAATAATGGTTTTTGGGAATTAGTATTACGTATGAAGAAATATAGGGAATATTTATGCCTGTTACACAACAGGGAAAACAATACTGCTTACTAAACTAAATTATTCATGGTGAATAATATTTTTGAACAGGTACGCCGCGCCCAAATTCGGCATGCATTAAAAATGTGCTCAGAGCCATCAATAACTAAATTTATTATATTATGGCCTATAACTCATGGAATATTGAAAAAGACATTACTTCACAAGAGCTATTAAATCATAACATGCCTCAAAAGATTTATTAAAATGTTAATCTCCGATGGCTATAAACTAAACGTATTAAAGCAAGCGATAAAAAGTCGACGCGATACTCGCGGTCGCTGCTCGAAGCGAATATACAAGTTTGTTCCGAAGATGTCTTAGACTCAGTGTCACACACTCGATTGCAAATAAATCGTTTTAGACAATATTCATTTGAGCTTGGCATTATAATGGTTGTGGAGGTCAGATGGCAGTCGCTCCACGGAAAATATCGAAGTTCAGCCGCATCACAGTTAAACTGGAAAGCCGACCCCAAACTGAGTTGGGAAAAAGGTTCACAGAATGATGATGATGAATGATGATTATAATCACAAATACGCACGTGCAGATAAACTATAATGCCATCATGCCAAGTCGTTCATTTTACCTGGCTAATGAGCAATGGCAAAATTTACGGATAATTTTTGATTTTTGCTAGAAATACTTAAGTATGGTTTAACAATTATTAGTGATTTTGTTGTCTTTTAGGTGGACTTTTATTGCCGTAAATCATCATTCGAATAAGATTGTCCATTTGAAGCCCAGCCTAATTGCCGCCTATGTATAATTTTTGGAGTCTTTTGACCTATATCCAAGAGAGGAGACGGAGGTCGTTTCATATCTATCGTATATTTTGTTCTGTGGTTCCAAGATTGCGATGCGGCATGTTCCGCGTATCACATCGTCGTGTCGGAACAAAATCGTTGATGTCATCGTGTCGCACGCCTACATACCAAAGGAATATGTCGCTGTTAGTTTTTATAGCGATTCCAATTCGAATGCTTGTGAGTCAGCTGCGCATAACAAACTTCACCTTTAGTTAAATGTCGATGTGATTTATGTACACACGTATTTGGACGTCCACTGATATGGAAAGAAAGAAACAATAACGCGATTAAGATTCATGATCCATGATTAGTTCATTTATGTGACTAATGGAGTTAGGGCAATTCCCTGTGAGAACTTTTTTAAATTACCTACATCTTATGTCCGGCCGTACAAGGAGTAGTAGGTACTATCAGTTTACTTTCAATTTAGCCTAGTTTTCCCACTGCTGGACCAGCCATTTGCCGGATTTTGCCCAGCAGTAGGACTTGTCTGTTATGGACAGTAAAACTTGGACACTTAATCTATTAGGTGCATTACAAAAACTAGATTTCGTCACCCGATGTGTGTTCTGCGAATCGGCAAACAGAAGGAAGGATGTCCCGTAGCCAGACAGGCTGACGACCTGAACAAGGTAGCTGGGGATAGATTGGATGCGATAGATGCTTACCCGCAATGACAGAGGCCCATGTCCAACAATGGACTGCAATAGGTTAACTGATTAATTGACGTATGATATACTGAGTTATGATGGTGCTTCGCCTGATGGTATTCTCAAGTGGTAGTTACAAGAACCGTAACGTAATAAAATCTATTCAGTAGTATTGAAAGTTTCCACGAATATTAGATACAAGTTCACTTACTTCGTTTTCGAAAAAACAGACATCTACGTAGACAAAGACGCTGGCAGAAGCTAGTATTACATAGATTATACCGAAATATTGATTTAGTGGCTGGCATTCAATGTCGCCGAGCCGTCGTCGGGACGCATGGTCGGGTTTCTTTAGCTGCGTTGTTACGATAATAGCCGCTCATACAATTCACGTAAAATCCAAAGGTATAGGTAATGTAAGTGGTTCTCCGAAATATTTTTTATATTTATTGTGCACTTACGCCTTCCATATTTCCGAAAGGGTATATTTTAGAGCTATATTTCGCAAATTTATATTTTTGGTGCTGCGTACCTTATTTAGTACTCTTCGACTTGATATAAAGGTTTAATAAATAATAATTACAACTTAATCATGGAGACTCACATTAAGTGAGTAACTATTTTCAATTTCAGTTAAAATATTACTCATTCTGAATAAGGTTTCCTGTTTTTGTCCTTTACCTATTTATTTTTCTCAAATATGGCAAATTGTGGTTTTAGGATACACCATTAATGGAAATGACGTAAGACTGGTTTACGTAACCATTTAATATGCAAATATTACATAGACATTAGAATATATTAGACGAGTATTTTAACTTTTTTTCCCACTTAGGTGACAAACAAGCACCCGATGGGAAGCGGCCACTGGGGACGACGATGATTAAAGCTTTAAATCGGAAAAAGTTGACATACAGGACGGAATTTCATCCTCAAAACCAAACTTATAACGTATAGGAGAATTTTGAATGTCCAAGACGTGTCCAATTAGCTCGGTTAGTCCCAACCAAAAATCCTTACTGGACATGGACATTGAACCAGCTACCTCATACACAACAGCCGCATTCGCTATCACTGCTCCACCAAAGGTACTATCTACCACTTTAAATGCAGCTCATAATATCTTTTGTAAGTTTGTATGTCCCCTACATAATAAACTTTTTCTCACCGAAGCAATAATCGGTTAATTGAACGAACATGGCGTTGGCGGGAGCACCCCATGCTCTGTAGAACGAGGAATGCAGCGGCGCATGAGTCGCTCGAGTGATTAATAGAAAACCTGTATGACAAGCGGTGGGATACGCAACCAGTACAGTTTTAGAACGACCATGTACTTATGTGACGTAATAGGTATATTACAGGCTCTGGTTTAATAAACGACTAAGTAAATTAAAAAAAAGTCTAGCTTGTTAATAAAATCACAAAAATACTATAAACATGAAAGTTTGTGAGTATGGATGGATGTATGCATGAATAATATTGTTTCTCTTTCACGCAAAGACAGCTGAACGGATCTGGATAATATTTGGCACAAAGATAGATTATGGTCTATAAACTGTACATAAATATTAAATTATACAGTCTAGAAATATGTATGTTATTCATAATCTTTGACATCTAAAGAGGGGCCTTCAAGTTATTCATTAAAAATAATTCTGTATAAATTATACTACAATTTTTGGACGGTATATCAACGGAACGTGTGCCCTTTTAACCCCTACGTAATCTCGCTGTTTTATTTAACCTGTTGGTCGCTCTCGTTCTGGAGGCCTCACTGACCCTATTCGACTACGACGCTGGCTCACTCGCCCGATGACTCACTCAGTCGTCATTTTACTTATTAAAAAACAACCGACGACCTTGTCTTAATAGTATCTTCCTGTTTTTACATTGGGCAGTCTTTGTTTGCTTTGTGACTTTTGAGCCGATTGCGGTCAAAGACGAATTGATTGACCTGTAGGTATTTAGGTAAGTAACAGTTTGAATAGCGCGTAGGCGTTTCAAATAGTTTCAACTCGTTGTATGATTATATTTTAAGGAAGTTTGAATTGAAATCCCTTGTTAGTTAATTAGATGATATCCCTATTAAATTTTTTTCGGTAATTTTATTGACACCATTATATAATTCTGCCAGAGATGTGCGAGGATGCATGACAAGGAATATTTTTTGTTAAGAACCAATGGAATCACTTCATTTACCTAGCCTCGCTCTGCTACCATAGAAGTAAGCCAATCAAAAGGAAAAAGACTAAGCAATCCTTGGGCTTAGAGGTTAACGCTTCAGATGCAACCAGGAACAACGCTAAGATAATGATTGAGGTTAAGAAACCAGCTAACCCCTATAAAATTGATTTTACATTAAAAACCCAAGCAACAAAGATAAATGAAGAGTCTCATAGACCTACAGACCTAAACTCTAGATAGGTAGTTTGTTGTAGACTTTGTAACAGACGGCGTACGACAATGGGATATCTAAAAATACATTCCGATATCAATATTGGAATGGCCTTGGACGTAATCAATGCGCACTGAGTTATACCATAAACAGACCACAGAACTGATAATGTTGCAATACGTAATAAAAGAACAGTTAAAATGAATAATAAAAATTGTAAAAACCGTATTTTTTCCTCTATTCTACTGTAGTTGGAACAAATATAATAGGTCTGTATGTTTTAATGGTTTATTAAATGTAGTTGGTTTGGATGTTTGTATAGGATTGATAATTTCGCAATTTATCATGTGCTTACTGGTGTTACTATTTCTTACTAGATATTATTTACGAGTGTTACAATAATATAAAATCAATGTCCTGTAGTTATTGCTTGGTTGCCAAAGACTTGGAATTCTTTACCAGCGCATGTGTTTCCTTCCTCCTATAGTATCGGGTCATTTAAGCGGGGTGTGAAAAAGCATTTGATGAGGCCGTGGTGAGGACTGTAGCACTATCGGTGTATGTAGTGGTGGCCCCCGATCCTGAGACTTTGCCTTTAGCTTTCCATCAGCGAGGTGAAGTCATGTTGAAGTGTCCAATATAAAAAAATGGCTTTCCACCATCGGCTACTGACATTTACTTTTAGGTGTTTTCTGTTGAAAACTAAAATGTTTTGTGTGAAATGGCAGTGTTGGGTTTATGTTCAAGCCTTTTGGGCAGATAAAATAAACGCCCAACGTGGGGATAAACCCATCACTGGGAAAAGGGGCTCGCCTGATGGAGTACGACGCTACTATCCCACTCCCCTCCGGACGCGGCCAAGGCTACATACACCTATTGAATATTTAAATGCAGCAGAATATGAATTGCTATGACTGAGGGCGCTTGTTCGCTTATTCGTAGTGGAATCTTCGGATGCCTTGTCGAGTTCAGATTAAATTATCATTCGAGTGGCTCCAGTTTTTCGAGTATATTGGGGTACTAAAATACTTAGTAAGTTGAATTTCACTGGAGTTTTGCGAGTGTTTATTGCTCCCGCACATAACAATGCATGAGCTAAATGAAAGGAGAACCAAAAAAAAAATTCATGGTAACAAATACAAAAATAAGCACACTGTACTGCATTATCTCTACTGGACCAACCAAATAATCATCACCGTTTCCACATCAAGAAGGACTTTACTTCCATTTTTGAGAACACAATGTTTACGTGCATGCCAGATATATTGTCCAGTTTTGTGGACGAAATAAAAAATCACTCCAGTTTTGAGTGATATTGGCACCGATAATTGCTGAGTTATAAGTAAAATTATCATTTTATTAGTTTCTCGCAGTTTTGGGTTTATACTAGGTCGTGTATACATCTGGCGAATGCGCCGTGAATGCCCACTTTGCAGTTAATACAAGTCATTAGTGCCTTCTTTACTGTCAATTTACGCAAGGCTCAACACGCAAGTCACTTACAGATCGTATGTGCGCCTGCGACTCAGTTCGTTCGTATCCTCTCGGTTGTAAAGTTGTTTTTGATAGCGTCAGACGATAACACAGCTGCCTTAATTATGCTGCAGAATTGGTTATTTTATAAATAACGAGTTTGGTTTAGCAGTTGGTGGTAGATTGTCACAAGAGCTGCATAAATGAAATCCGCGTGGGCTGCAGTAAATCGTGACCTGATTACGAATTGACGCGAGTAGCCTAGAAGGCTTTTTTTAACAGATGCATTACCGCATAGGATAGGCAAAGGAACAAAGCTTGATGAAAAAATCTGTTAGTATGAAAAAATAAGGGTTTTAGTTTAGATTGCCAGATCCCTTTCTCACAGGTGTTACAGGTCTGCGTATCTGGCTGTGGATGTTCATAAGTGTTACTTTGTCACTTTCATCATCCGAGTATTCTTCGACGGGTTTGCAACTTAACTACGAAGCGACCGAACTTTGGTATTTGCTGTAAAGTACCTACCATCTGATCTCCACAACCCATTGGCGATTTTGAAGTTCTCTAGTTAGTCGGACTTTAGTGCTACTTGTACTACTAAGGTTGTGAAGACGTTTGGATGTTTGTAACTCAATCACGCTTTAGCAGTTGAACGGTTCTGGTTTAAATTTGGTACAGGGATAGATTACAGTCTGGAATAACACATAGGCTATGTGTTATTCCAGACATATTAGTATATTATTCCTGGAATTGGTTCCCATGGGTAACGGGAACGGAACATATTTTTACCCTATTTAAATATACAGTTTCTAATATAAACGTATCTACAGTTGTGTATTGATAATACAAAAATAGCCCAGCCATGAATGGGGGCCCTGTGCGCGATAACGCCGCCCCGCCCCCGCCTTCAGCGCAGCGCATCTAATCTTTACTGATTTATCTGTATAACTAGCTTTATGGTGTGCTATGAGAGCTTATAGACTTTAGGATTCCTTGAAATGCTTTATGAATTTCCCTGTGAATAACAAACTACATAATATTTACAAGTTATTGCCGGCCGCTCCGCCCGCGCGGAGGTCTGTTATCGGTTTATTGTCATATCTCCGGTTCTTCTAAACCAATTGCAATCAAACATACGGCAGATTTTAAGTCTGACCAAGACCTTTTCTTTAGAATAAATCACATCAAAATCCGTTCAATAGTTTTTGCGTCCATTACTTACAAACATACAAGAATTCAAAATCATCATTTTGTTGTCATTTTACAGTTTCTAGGGTTTTTTTTTCTAAAGTTAAGTGTAAGTATGTGTTGCCTTAATAGGAAAGATAGGTACTTGCCTTGTATGTAAAATTTGTCTTCCCAAAAGTTTCTTCAGCTCAACACTATAGGTGTTGGGCTAAAGAAGCAACTGCTTTGTTAATAAAATTCATAATAAAACATACGCATCATTTTGCGGCAAATATAAAGGGCTCCCTTATGGCTGGTACTGACAAGCCAGTAATGTGTTTTTCTACTACTATTCATTGCAAATTCAACCTAATCCATTGATATAATCATAGATAGCAATGAGTCAATAATGATTCCTTGCAAATAGATACCGCTATCTTTATGACGATTTCATCATATTAAATTTGGTCAAAATAAAACATAATAAGGCTTTTATCTGCCCTTTGTAGTTTTCTTTTATTACCATAAGTCTCTTTAAATGAAAAATGTCTGCCCGTTTGTCCATTTTACAGTCTGTTTGTTTCAAATGGTCTCTTTAGTGGCTGGGTAATTTGGACAGGATTATTGCTGGCATGTAGTTTATGAGCTAAGGATAGTGTTATTTTAGAAATACAGAAGTTGCGGGTCACAGCTAGTTATTATATAAAATGTACACTGACCATGATTATTGATTAAAATGATTACTGACTATTGATTGTTATTAATTAAAAATAATGAGTAATGTTATTTTGTTATTTTTTATTCAGTACCTAATTAATGTACAATTTACACATACACATTCACACCTTGCTCCTTCTGGGGTAACCAGAGACCGGTCATACTCATGTTTCTGTCTAGTTATCTTTTTTTAATACTTAATCCATGAATAAAATCTTAGGTGGCAGATAAGCACACGGGCCAACTGATGGAAGGCGGTCACCACAGTCTATGGATGTGTGCAACGTAATGCCCTTCTTGAAGAATAGTATTTTAATTTTACATTTTCTATTTAGTTGTAGAAGATAGATTAACAGTGAGTTATATGTAAATTTCATTATCATAATGATGTTTGTAATGTCAACACAGGATTCGTAGAAAAGACTGCAGCCGCATGTCACTCGGCACTCTAGAAACGTGACAGCTAGATAAGACAGGAAGTGAAACATTTAGTATAATATTTATTTTATCAACAGAATGCATAGAGGAACAATTGCTGATAATATTATATTTTGAAATAGGAAAAAGATAATGCAACTGTGTCGTGAGGAAGTTTTTTTCCCACATTGGACTATCATTGTTGTTGGTATTTCATAATGTTCAATTAGTTTTTTTTGTTGAGTTTGCTTGTGGCCAGTTTTTTTAATTAAATGTCAATTATGGAAATACATACAATAGAATTATGGAATTGGAGGTCAGATGGACGATGACAGGTTAATTGATTGATTGATTGGTATCGAAATACAGGAGTAAAGTCATACATTTTAAGGTGCTATGAATAACTAAAACAGTAATTGTTTACTGACTCAAAAATAGGGTAAACTTTAAGGTTTTAAAACTGAGGCGTAATTTAATGTTCACAGAAAGTAATTAGTAGTTTTGGAACCTGTTACAGTTACTTAAAAATGGTTTCCCAAACAAAAACCATGGGTGTTGATCCACTTTACTATACACTAGCATTGTGGGTTAGAGCTCCACCATTGTTATGGATTATGACAATAAATAAAATATACTGGAATCTTATTGGTCTTCTCAGAGAAAATAAAGTGAATTAATCACATACACCTCTCCTCATGCCTGTTGAGTTTTGTATGTATGGTTATTGAGGGGCAATTGAACATATACATGGGCATCATATAACCATTCACATGTTTTTGTTTGAATAACAGTTGGAATTACCTTAAAAATAATATAGCAGGAAAACATAAGAAAAAAAATGTGATAAGGATATCCTATTCCTTGCTTTACAATATTATATTTAAGTATAACAAATAAGTAGGTATGTGTGTAATCAGTAATCAGAAAAACATTGCTTTTATGTGGTAAAATAAAAATAGTTAATTTTAACAGCAAAATAAAGTAAAAATACAAATAATGAAATTGAAGTTTGGCAAGGACTCGCGATTTTTGGTTTTCACATTTTTCTTCAGTGCTAAATAATTTCTGATGCAGTTAAAAGTGCGAGAATGAGGGCCGTATTTGAACATTTGACGAGGGACGAGGGACATAAATTGTCAAATTTGGCTATCAGCTTTTACAAAACGTTTAGTAGGTATGAAAGAGAATAATTTCGTATGATTGTGTTAGCATACATACTGTAGACATCGCTTGTCTAACTCAAACATTTTCGTACATATCCATATCAGAGTTACGTCTACTTTTCACACCGTAAACAATCGCGTGTTTGTAAACATAAAGCCGGCGAAATTTTGACTGTATAATACTGAACTCACCAGGACTTTGACGAAACGGTTCTCCAGCTCGTCGCGGTCCGGCATCGGAGGCTTTGTCCTGTTCCTAGTCGACGGCTGCCGTACATGGTGACTCTTCACAGACGCCACCGGTCCGTCCAACATTGTCTGCTCCCTTGAAGTTATCAAACCCATTTTACACTAAACACTCAACGCCAACCACTAACAACATTTTCGAAAGACATCATGTCATTTCTATCACAGATACAAGCACTGAAACACGATGAGTAATAAATCAACAGGTCACATTACACGGAGGTCGCGGCAAAGCGCAAAACTAGTTCGTCGGCAACTGCAGGCGACAACAAAGCGAACTCGTACGAAAGGCGAAGGCCGACCAAACGTATGAAAACTCAATGAAGTGAAGTTAGCAAAAGACGAATGATAACCTTGCGTCCAATCAGAAAATAAGCATGTTCGGAAACCAGAAATAAACAACTGAAACGTATGTATTATGTTTTAGTTGCGTTGAAAGGGAAAGCAAAACAAAAATATTAACTGTCTTAGAATGTACGTATTTATATTTTTTACTGTGATCATGGCTTAGTTATGGCAAACGTTAGAAACAATTATTCAAATCACTCAAATTATTGTCCAAATAGAATACGAGCACGATGTTTTAAACAGACTTACGCATCTGTCAAATTGGCTTTTGTATTGCCAGACTTGCGTAAAAAGTCGAAAACCAAAATTTAGAAAGGAAGCAAGATTTTTAAATAATGATGACTTATTAAATATCACATAATTGATAAAATTGTTATTTGAATCTTGATTTGACTATAATTATTATAACCTGGTTACGTTTTAAAATTTAGGATAAGTTAACAACTAGATGGCGCTGAATCTGAATTTAATGGAATTTATTTTTAGGAATAAATTGAAGATGGCGTTGCTAGATTTTCAGAAAATTTAAAAAATACACTTTTTGATCTAAGTGTTTCAGACTTTTCAGTTGGTGATGTTATTGTGCTGGTTAAAAAAGTTGAAGGTTCTATAGCGTACACCATTAGGCGGGTCCACACAGAGCGAGCAGCCTCGCGAGGCATTTGCCGCGCGAAGCAGCTCGGTTGGTGTGGACGTGCCTCGGCCGAGGCAAGCGCGCACGCAGCCGCGGGCGAGCGTCCGAGCGCCCGAGCCATTCGGTGTCGGTTTTTTGTTTTGCTCAAAGGCGCCTCAGTCGTTTGCCGCGCGCACTCTGGACGCTCGCGTATATAGTTTCGTGCCTCGCTCGAGTATATTATAAGTAAAATATGAATAAAGATCTGTTTTTGTATAAAGTCTGGATCCAATATCGTCTTCGTTTAAGGTTTTCTTGTCTTCTCTTGTTTATAATCCTATTTATAAGGATAAAAGTAACAGCTGCCACCGCAACACGTACGTGTGGTGCCATGATGTATTCTCAACTGAACGAACGAATGGCTCGGGCCTGCTCGGGCCTGCCGCGCGCGGCAGCCTCGCGATGATACCGAGGCTGCCGCGCTCGTTTGGGGATAGTCTCCTCGCGCGGCAAATGCCTCGCGAGGCTGCTCGCTCTGTGTGGACCCGCCTATTCTATAGCGTTCTATAGTGCTACCAAAGACGATAGATAACGTCTCTGGTGTTACTAATAAGGTAGGATTACCTACCTTGTGCGGCCGTAAGGCCACGTTCACACGGCGATTATTTTCCCGTATACCGTATACGAGATTTTATCGAATAGAGTAGTGACAACAGAATATAATGAAAACTTAAAAATTGTTCACACGGCGTTCATACGGGAAAATCCCGTGTTCGAGAAATATATTTTAACGTTAAGGCCACGTTCACACGGCACACACGTTTTCACGTATATACGGTTTTACCGTATACGATGCAATTGTTCACACGGCAACCATTCGATTCGATTTTCGCCGATTTTCGAAGCGAGATTTCGGGCGAGTCGTGTGAACGAGACAACATGAACATAAGCGCCACTGCGTGTCGTATTCGATAAAATCGTTTCGAGACGCGGCGTTCCAGTGAAAACTTCGCACGGTATACGTTAAAATATATTTCTAGAACACGGGATTTTCCCGTATGAACGCCGTGTGAACAATTTTTAAGTTTTCATATATGTTCTGTTGTCACTACTCTATTCGATAAAATCTCGTATACGGTATACGGGAAAATAATCGCCGTGTGAACGTGGCCATACCGTGCGAAGTTGTCACTGGAACGCCGCGTCTCGGAACGATTTTATCGAATACGACACGCAGTGGCGCTTATGTTCATGTTGTCTTGTTCACACGACTCGCCCGAAATCTCGCTTCGAGAATCGGCGAAAATCGAATCGAATGGTTGCCGTGTGAACAATTGCATCGTATACGGTAAAACCGTATACGTGAAAAAATCAAATCGAATGGTCGCCGTGTGAACGTGGCCTTAGTGTATTGGGATAAAAAAAAATTGTTTTTTTTAGTGAACATAACATATTCCCACCTTGTACTACTGGTAAGACAAAACGGTAGTACTACTGGAAATAGCTCACATTTTACGTTTTAAAAAAAAAACTGCGCAACTGACTGTGCTGCAGGGAAGGATATTCCTCACCGCACAACTAGTGTATGCCAGGAGGATGGTGAGGAAGTAAGTACTACCTACCCATTTCAGACCCACGGTACCCCTTTGGTCCAAAACGGAATGATAAGCGATAAAAATAAAAACACAAGATGTATTTATATATTTTTATTGGTTATATATCATTTTTATTGGTTTTATTCGTACAAAATTATAGCGGTAACGAGAACAAAGTTATTGCCCGTATTCTAATAAAATAATATACAATACACCAATACTTTTGTTAGCACCATTTTTTTATTTATTTTTTGCTTTTATACAAACATACCATTACCTTATATTGCTACGAATGCATAGTAATAACGAAAAGATCATGGTCTTTTAACCTTCTCCATAATATTTAACTAAAATAATTAGTTGGTGTTGAGAATGATTCTACAACTAAATGAACTTAAATTATTCACTGAAGATACGCGTCCTGGCCCGGCGCTACAAGCCGAGGGCCAGCACAAACAATTTGGTCCAGCTTCAACGAGTGTTTATTCATACCTTTGTTAATAATAAAGAATCTCCACATCAGTACAGTCTTTGGTTAGGACAGAAGAGATTATCAGAGATTACATAACTTAAATTTATAATATCACAAGCATAATAAATTGAAACACTTCACTCCTAAGTTCAGTCATACTTGTATGATGTGAGAAAGCGGACATTTTGTCGCGTGACCATTGCACGAAAGGATAGCGATATATAAAAACATGATACGAGGAAGAGTGCTCGACGCGACTAAAGAGTGCAAGTTGCAACTAAACCTCGCGATTCCGTCAACCATACAAACATTAAAAATACACTTGGAAAGCATTCAGTCGTCCACTGCCTACCTTCTTCAATTCCAAATAAGTCCTTTTTAATAGATCTTTAACTAGTCTACTTCTTACTTCTATGTAAAAATTGAACGAATAAAATAATGGACAATTAGGATGGCTATACCTACCATTTCTCCCACCTGGAAGGGAACATCATTCCCTACAGGTAAGGTGGAGAATTTTTTTTACTATTAGACTTTAAAAATATATTTTCCACTTTTCTATCCTAAGACAGAGAAGTGTAATTATTTTTCTGCTAGTAGCTTCCAAAATTCCACTTATTCATCTTGGGATGGAATAATGGAAAATTAATTCCACTCTTTACTCCCAGGTGGGACTAATGAGTTATCTAGAATAGGCAAGTTTAGACAGCGTACGACTGACTAAGAAAAATACAACATACAAGGTTGTCTAAAATAGGGTGATATGGACGGAAACGCGGTGTAAAGTCCTATAGGCAAACATCAAGCGGAACCGCTACGAGAACAGATGGCGAAACACTAGTTAGCAACAAACCGACAAATGGTACAATGCACGAAGTACTATGCGAGAAACGTACAGTAATGTACATCGTCATTTTGTCCTAATTATATTTTACACGTACTTTTTTAATACTTTCGAGGCATATCTTGCGTCTACTTAAAAACCACCTTAAGCTAAACTACACCTTATTTAAAAAAATGTTCTGTTCGTCCCGAGATTTTATAATAAATATTATAAATATTAGATATACCTAGTCCCGGGAAAGAACAGAATCCGTCTATCAACTAAAATGTTTAAAGGCACAATAAATGAGCTTATGGCAGCATCATGCCTAGATACGTATAATGGACAATAAGTAATAGACCTGGTACAACTAACGCAACGCTAAGGTTAGAAAACCAAACACTACACGAAATGCTTGTAACCTTTGTAAATTAACTAATCTAAAACCCCCTATTAAATCAAAACCCTCGCTTACTTACCAGATCGGGTAAGACCAACGACCTACAAGCTTATTGTCGATATTCTTACATAGAAAACACAAACTAATTTAATTCGCAGACGTGCTATCGTTACAAAATACCAATTGCGCCTACACGATGCAGTTGCGGAAGACCCGAATCATTTCCACCATAAAAGCTGTGCATACAGCGATTTATTTTCAAGTTATATCACACTAGAACGGCTAGCATGAAGCTTAAGCCGCGGAAAAATCAGCTTGACTTAGCTTGGCTTAGTTGGATGTAGCTAGATCAAACTACAAAAAGCTAGACGTAGCTAGACCTAGTAAGACTAAGCTTAAAACAAGATCCAACTAGACCAAGCTGAACCTTGCTAGACCAAACTATAACAAGCTAGACGCAGCTAGATCTAGTTAGATTATGCTAAAATTAGATCCAATTAGACCAAGCTGGACCTAGCTAGACCAAAATACAACAAGTTCGACCTAGTTAGAATAAGCTAGACCTAGTAAGACCAAGCTGAAATTAAATCCAGCTAGACAATCAAGATCAAGCTGGACCCAGCTAGACCAAAATACAACAAGTTAGACCAAGCTAGACTAAGCTAGACCTAGCGCTATTCAGATTACGCGATAAAATATTTTTTTAGCAGCTTAATAGGAAATAGCAGAAATTACGATAGCCCCAAAGATACCCTTACTTTATAAGGTTCTGCAGGATACCAATAAAATACAAGCTTTAATCTATCTCCTAAAGCCTGGTACGATTATGCTTGTACACTCGTGGGTTTTGTGCCATGATCTTTGAAGGCATCATCAGCAATAAGTCCACTAAACATAATATTTTGTAGTATTCAGCAATTTCTGTCGCCGACTGTACAATAATTTTCTTAATAACTTTCGTTTTACACACTGTTAAATGGACCACATGATATTGAAAAGGTAAATCTATTTTTAGTTTTGGGCTATATAGTACACGTTATGATATAGCTAACAATGTAACAATTTTTTAATCCAATACTGCTAAGTCTGCATACCAATAATCGGCACTTCAAAGCACTTCTTAACATTGAATGCACTTAATAACATTTAATGCACTTAATAACATCTAATGCACTTAAGAGCATTTCATGCCCTGAACACCAAATGCACTTAATGACATTGCATGAACCTAAGAACATTGAACGCACTTAATAACATTGATAAATCACTATTTAACAGTAAGAGTACTGTAACATACTTATCGTATCTCTGTACTTAAAAAATGGAAGGCACTCATTAATAATTTCTCAATTCACCAGCACTCACCGGTTTCATGGTTTTAAGGCTATGAAAACTTGGCACCGTATACGTATTAGTCCAGGGCCAGGCCCATAAGTCGCACTTAACTCCTGGAGTATTCTATCCCAGGATTATTTCGACGAGGGGTAGTAGTAGAGGACTGCGCAGCCCGGTAGTTGCCAGCGGGAGGCATGGAGCTCGATGAGTTGGAGTAGGGTGCGGCGGATGGAGGGGGCGGCGGCTGAGTTGAGGAAGGCGTCGCGCACGGCCGTGAGGAGGCGTTCCAGCTCGCCCGGTAAGGACGACTCCAGGTCGCGTCCGATGTACGTCAGCACGAAGAACAGGTTCTCCGTCTGAAATGTATTGAAGGTTAACTTAAGGTCACGAGTACCACAACCATCTGGGTTTAAGAGGACACTCACACGTCGCTGGCGGACGGTACGAGCTGGTCCTGTGAGGGAGGGAAGAGAGGGACACTTACGTCACTGGCTGACGGCACGGGCTGGCGGATGCAGTCCTCGCAGCACTTGCAGATGAGCGTGAGCAGCACGTGGCCGGGCTGCGCCGAGGCCCCGCGGCGCTGGATGGCGCGGCGACGCAGCTGGCAGTACATCTCCAGCAGGAACGACAGGAACGCCATGAGCCGCGGCCGCCCGCCACCCACCAGCGTGCCCAGCAGCTGCACACACACAACACATATCGTCAACTATTTACAATCTGGACTGTCTAATTTATATGGTGAATAAATTAGTAAGTCACAGGGTTTCTGAAGTGCTGACTTGACGCCGCGTCCGTCGTAGAGATGACATGCGTGCCAATGGTCTCACTACCATGGATGCCTAAGATCATAGGAAGTGAAGAAAGTAAATAAGGAAAGCGGACCCCGTACTCCGAGGTCGCCTCGGATGCAGTCGGAACACAACTTTCAGATCATAATCATGACTGCAAAATCAACTCAGGCAAAAGTCTGCTCTTGGGAAAACATCCGGAGGCTGGATGATTAGCAGTGAAAGAACATGGTGGGTGGGTGCATACCTTATCCCGGTCGTGGTACCACTGCTGGCAGGTGTTGAGCAGCGACTCGAGGAACGTCTCGGTGCTCTCGCGCTCCACTACCGCGATACAGCGTCGAGCGGCCGGCAGAGCGTACCGCGGAGACTCCACGGCCCGCGACACCAGGTGTCCTACTGCGTCCATCAGCGTGCGTGCCATCACCGCGTTCGGGTCTGCGAAAGGCCAGTAAGTCGATAAGTTCTCAGATAAACCGGATAACTTCTATCACGAAATATAAAATTTGGACGTAATAAGTGATACTAGTTTCCAGGCTCTGAGAGTTTCCTACTAGTTCGTGAGGTCATAACCGTCATAAGAGATTCACGGAGTATTTGTCTAATTTGCGTCTAGACAGTGTAGTACCTATCGAGTCACAGCTAAGTAAAAGCTGATTTTTTTTGTAATGAAAGCAAAGTGGATGTTCAGAAACTTCAGGGATAATTAAATTCGGGAAAAAATTGACATTCACGGGAAAAATGAACATTCTAGGGTGGACAGAAAACAACCTCGCATAAGTTATATAAAGACTACAGAATGACTAACCTTCAAGTGCTTTATCAATGCACTCTTGTATTTCTTGCGGGAAGGTCCCCAGGTCTCCAGCATCAGCCGCAAGTCCCAAAGCGGCCATTCCACTCGCGAGGGCGTCCGCCGAAGTCAAGGACTTGGAGCGCTTCAGCCCAGGAGTGAACGATTGTGGGCGAATGCTCTTGCCGTTTCCATTTGTGAGGGATGATGGCGGGGATTTCTTCTTTTCGGGAATAATGGCCTGCTGTGGTTGTAGCTTGAAATGGACTCGGGGTGTCACCTGGAAGTGTTTTATCACAATTTTGTATGACAAAATTGTATAATATGTTTCACTTAAAGCATGTTACATTCCAGCACATGACTGAGCTGGCTCATAGGTGCTCTTCGTCGACAAAAATGCAAAAAAATAAATTCTCTGCGAAGAGCACCTGCCAAAAATATTGATAGGTGCTCTTCGTGGACCAGCCAGGTGCTATTCGCACAGGTCTCAAAGTGGACTACCTCTGTCTTTACAGGGGCAACACTTATTATCATCAGAATACAGCTTCTGATGATATTATGGGTACCGTAGGCGCGGCCTATGTGAATTTCTTCTACTTGAGAATAATAACAAACCACGAAGTGGACCAATTGCAAAGTAGACGAAATGCGATAAAACGATTATTATTTGTGTTACATAATTCATAAATTATTCAAATTAAGTAGGTAGCTATAGGTACTTAACATTTTTTCATTACCAAGGTACAGGTCAAATGAACGGCTTTACCGGTTATTCGCGCGCGCGTCTTTAGTGTCAAGTGAGCAATGAAAATTACGTAAAACTATTTGCCTGAAATCGAGTGTATGATACGGGGCTCCATCTCTAGAATTAGGTACCTACATAATTATGTTTAAAACAGTAGGCATACCAAACGTACATTCAGCATCAAAAGTAATATCTGGATGAAAGTGCTGTTTAATTTAGTGCAAATTTTCATGCCTATTTAATCATATTATATTTCTGACGCTGACTGTTCGTTCATGTTACTTCTCTAATTCGCCGTAGCTTCAGAGATTTGTTAAGTACTGACCTGCGGCGTCACACTTCCGCTGGAGGCACTGTTGAGGAGTGAGTGCGGCATGACGGGGCGGTAGTGAGGGGGCACCTGTGCGTGGAGTACGGCCGAGCGCGAGTGCTGCAGTCCCACGTGTGTGTAGCCGAGGCTCATCGCCGGCCTGCCGAACAAACAATCAATGAGGATACTGCGACTTGGTGGAAACGTCTATATTGCGATTCGGAAAGCAATAGTTGTTTCTAGAAGCCTCTGAAATATCAAATTCAATATAGGAACGCTGTTTTGTCAGTTTAATCCGGTATGGTGATTTTATAGCTCGAATGAAATGAGAACAAATAATTGTGAATCTTTTTTATCAAAAACGTTATAAAGGAGTATTGTTACTGAGGCTAACTTACAGTGATTGTGGACTCTCCCCCCTCTTAGTTTAACAAAAGCGAAAGTAAAAAAACATTAACCCCTTTTCCCCACCACGTTAAGACGTAAGATTTTTTCAGAACGTTTACAAAATTAAAACTGAAATAACTAAATTGCTTTGTTATTATTTTCGTATACTTAATACTTTATATAACCTAATTGTAAACTTTCACACTAACATGAATGTATTTTTTTAGATTAGTTAGTATTTACACATTGGCATTATTTTGTAGTCTTACGTAAGATTACTTGAGCTCTCAAGTTATTCTAAGTCAAAGCTAAGAAATGTATCATCCGCCCAGCTAGCTTAACGTTAAATATTACTTCAAGGACTAATCATACACGCTACCAATTTCCGACACTTTACCATAGGCATTCAGACATAGCATCAAGGCATTGGAATTAAAATACAAAAACAGTACAAACTACAGTTGGTACCTAGCACCGATCAAATCGCTTTTTTGTAGCTCATTGCAGCTGCGCACTCATTTGTATGCCGTTGATGAAATTAGTAATTCAGTTTTTAGTTTTGAATCGATCTTATTCGATCTATTTAGTATAGTAGAGAGGATATACCTAGGTGTTGAATAGCGAACGATCTAAGTACAAGTAATCAGTCGATGCGAGGAATGTACTAAGTAAGCGCATTTCTCCAATCCCTCCTCGCTTCAACTCTCCACAATACACGCTAATCGATACCGCCTACCTACGTAAAGTACCGTAACTGCATCTGACCAGCTACACCGTAAAGCGTTACAACACAAAGATATAGATTGGTTTTAATGCTTGTCGGGGTTCAGGGGAAAGCCTCGGATGCAACCGACTATGAATTAATCTAAAAAAACCTAAATTTCTGTTATCAGTAATTATTACTAAGAGAGCACAAAATAAATAATAGTACTTAGCACCTACTATACTATTGAGCTAATAATACTACTACGTGCTAAGAGTGCGTAATTCAATCAACTGGGTTTTGCCGGTCTCGAGTTACTATCGAGAATTTACCAACAGAATAATCCAATAAGTACCTAGGTGACAGAGCGACAGATTATTAGTCTAATAAGATAATCATTATGATCGTAGGTACCTGATATATATATATCAAAACTTATAACTATTCACACAACTATTCTCTTAACAAGACTATGTAAGTATGTGAATTATGTGATTCATCACGACGACGGGGTCATTTACGCACGTGACAATTTGCACAGCCTCGTTGTAGCTACTATGAACATAAACGTTATCATTGTCACGCCCTGATTACTAGCATCTCAGAAAATAAACTATGTTATTTAAATAAAAATCATTCATATGTGGGACGAATATGAACAAGGACCAGACAGATCAAACAGCCAAATATATTAATCCAAGGTAAAAGAAAAATTACGAAGTCTAGATAATACTAAAAAGTCACGCTCTAAAAAGTATGAAACAAGAAAATAATTCTCATCTGAAATTGTTTTGTAGGTACACACTATTCGATATGTTTTGTGTATTAAGTAAATAAACATCTTACATGTTTTTAATATTGTGTTCACAGACTTGTCCGACGCCCTCTAAAATCAAGGCTGAAAGAATCTGGAAGATGCGATCGAATCTCTGAATTCAAGCGAAGCAAACAGCTCTAGGGCCTGAAAAGTTCCCAGCTGGAACTTAATTGTTTCGTAATACTGGATCGAAACCACTGACAAGTGACAACGTTGATGCGAAAACCGAAACAGTGTTCAAAACGCTGTAGAAAGTGTTTCGAAAGTTGTTTCCCTGAAAATATGAACAGGCTGGAGTGCAAAGCCCTCCCACAAGTGTAAAAAACTTTTAAACTTTCGCGTTCCATGATATATAAACGATATATAAATGATATATAAATAATATGTAAACGGGAATTAACGCGATCATGGTATAGGTATATACATTATACATACCTTTGGAAACGTCAGGCATTCCAAAGGTATGTATATACCTATACCATGATCGCGTTAATTCCCGTTTACATATTATTATAAACATGAAGTTTATAGATTTTTTCGTTAGTTCAAGGGGTGGTAAAACTTTACAGTCTTAGGCGCTGAATCGGGAATAACTTGGACGCGACACTGAAACAATTCAGTGTCAATGAACCCACCTACATGTCTGTATTCCACGATTGCAATTCCTGTTAATCGGGGATACGTCGCGAAACCTAGTAGTTAAACTAAAACAACAGTCAAGCGTCAAGCCCACCTCGGTACTCTAGCTAGCAATAACTACAGCTGGCTAGACTCAATGCAAAATACGTTAATTACTTATACTTAATTATTATATTATTACATAAAATACAGTCGTATAGTTAGTTAGTATTCTTCGGCGCAGCACTGAAAACAATGAAAACGTAACTTGTAATTTAATCAGTCCGCTTTCACTTTCACTAGTTCAAAATACGAAGCAAATTAAATCTACACACGACTCTGTCATTTTTCAAGTAGATTCTTTTGTTTTAGATACAATATGTTAGAATTGCTGTGATTGGCATCTACAAGATAAACAATTATTTAATTTATTTGAAGTCCAATCTAATGTACTTAATGTTTTATTAATTGTTGAATGCGTGTAGGAACAATAAAAAAATTAAGAACTAAGCCAGAATATAAAGAGTTACCTTCTACCAATAATAATTTAAGTAAATGGTGACGGAGGTTAAACTTCATGTGTATATTTTTAGAGGTGAATAAACGCTTTCATTTCATTTTCAAAATATTTTATTTTTTACTCATCATTACACAAAAAGCGTAACTGTAAAGTCTCCTTTTTTAAGTCTACCCGATTTAAACGAAAGTACGGCAAGCCACAACTTCTCCCGCGAGCTGATTCACCTTACTCTATTTTAGGTGCAATATACAAGTTGTAATTTATAGGCAAAACGAAAGCCATGTACATAATGTTACAAGGAGCTAATATTCGCGGTTGGCGCAAATGAATCTTTGGCACTGGGTTCAAAGCGTCAATCTGTGAGCTATGAAAACTTGATTAATGGTTATATAAATTTTAAATGCGGACATTAAACAGGAACTTATAAAACTATTAGAGTATAAGCTACTTCAATCAGCCAATGAACGTATTGTAGTCCACCGCTGGATATAATGCTATCTTGATGTGCACCATAGGCCCTGATCCAACGGCTTCCGCATTAGTCTATAACCAATTCCAATCAATCCATAATTTAGTTCAATTAATCAATAAATTAGCCTGCAATAGGCTCCACTGCTGAATAAGCTTCTCCTAAACTACGCTAAGCCACGAGAAGCTACCTTCACATGACTAAGGCACAAGTTCCATTCGATTGAATAGATCACTTGCAAGGTATATAGGACCCAGCAACATATGGAATATGGATAACGTGCCAGCAGCATACAAATTGTGTGTAACAAATATAGAAATAAAAAAGAAACAGTAATTTGTTGTTAAACGATACCACCCCCATTGCCAGCGGGAGTCAACTACCGGGTACGAACGGCTAGTAATGAATTCATTTCTTGCCTCCTAGTTATTGCGCATCTTGGAATGTTTTTGTTTCTATTAGGACGGTGGCTGGATGGCTAATGGACCAATGATACCTATTATTATCTTATTAGATAGCAGCATCAAGTGCAGTTTTTTACTTCCGAATGCCACCCCTTCCAGATATGTTTTTTACTTCCGTATGGATTCGACATATAATTTCCGACTCTACCATATTATTATTGTATATCAACTAGTATTATTGCAATGCTCACGCATGAATCAATACTAAAGCGCTTTCTTCTATAGATGTGCAGGAGTACCCACTCTGTTCACACCGCGTGACAACACCGCACCGCGCCCAACACTTTACCCAATGGCTTGTATAGTGTTGTTCAAATGATAAATATCTAACGATAATTTTAACCCTACGTAGTTGTCATTCTAAAGAATCATTTTGACGCTGAATACGAAATTTAGATAACTTAACAATTTAAAAAAAAATTACTTTGTTATACCTATATGTAATACCTATTTGGTTTCTCCTAACAGAATTTTAATTGCGCGATGCAGGATTGTATTTTAATAGTTCAGCTTACTATAGCTAGATGGCGCTAGTTATATGCGGTTAAGGTAAGTTTTCAGTATCCCATTGTGGTACCATTACTATTTTGTACGATAGGTACAGTTATTGGTCATTTCAGCACTATGGAGATTTCTACACTATGGTCATTTTAGTAACTTGGTCATTTCTCACCGAAAGGGTTTTATAGCGTAGGTACAGAAAGAGACCAGACATCTAGTCAATGCAGATCTGGTCCGAGAGCCTTTTTGTATACTAACTAAAAAGAATTACCTACTATAAACATAATTACCTAGTGCTCTGAAGCACAAAAACTCCCCTTATGATGAAATATGGTAGGACGCGTTTAACCAAAAATCAATTCAATGAAATATTATTATTCACATCGGACCGTACCACACGTACGAATATTTCATAATCATGAGCGTTATAAATAATGGCGATCATTGTCATAAAGCCACCCCGTTATGGCGAACAAGCGACTCCTGCGCAACGCAACGCAAATTGTTTCATTACCGTAGGAAATGATGACGCTTAATAATGAACTCATTGTTCGCATGGGCAAGCATATATAGATTAAAATGAATAGTTAAGCAGTAATTTTCGATTGCATCCGGGCTTGGGTTCGGAGATTCCTAAACAATGCTGCTCCTGTAGACTGTATGTAAGTAGGTGTTGCTTGCAATATTTTTACAATGCCTTCTACCGCATCATATTAACTGTTAGATTATATTCGACGTTTTGTATGCTTTTTAGGCTTCTGGAATACAATGTTGAGTTTGCAATATGTTGCCTTGTAAAATGTTGAATTTGCAAAATGATGAGTGAATCCTTAGAATGATGTAAACTAGCGCACACCAGTTGGGTCTTTCTCAGGCGGCTCATTATTTGGTTGACTTCGGTGTCCAATTTTTTTCTTTCAATTAAGGTTTTACTTACATGAAATATCAAATCTAGGGTTAATTTAAAACATTTCAGTAGTTGAGGGAACTGTATAGACTGAATGGTTATGAAGATATTTCACTTTTTTTAATAGTGTCCACCGAAATCAACATTTTTATCACCGAAATCAAATATATAAAATCCTATCCTATTCTACTTCCTACTTGATATTATAAACGCAAAAGTTTGTAAGAATGTATGTCTGGATGTATGTTTGTTACTCTGCCACATAAAAACGGCTTATGTCGGTCGTCGGGATTTCTAGATATATGTTTGTTTCTCTTTCACGTAAAAACGGCTGAATAGATCTGACTGAAATTTGGTAACGAGATAGATTAAAGTATGGAAAAACATATAGGCTACTTTTTATACAAGCTAATACCCGCGACTCCGCTCACGAAGTCGATCACTCGACCCACGGAGTCGATCAGTTGGGATGTCTGGATGTATGTTTGTTATTCTTTCACGCAAAAACGGCTGAATAGATCGGATTGAAATTTGGTATAGAGATAGATTATAATCTGAAATAACATATAGGCTACTACCCGTGGCTTACGGAGTCAATCAGTCGGGATATCTGGATGTATGTTTGTTAGTCTTTCATGTAAAAACGGCTGAATGGATATGGCTGAAATTTGGTACAGAGATAGATTATAGTCTGGATTAGTACTACTAAGTAGTACTAGTATAGGCTACTTTTTATACAAGCTAATACCGCGGCTCTGCCCGTGGGGGTCGATTGGTTCGTAATCGTTTATTGGTCAATTCCCCGGTTCTACTAAACCAAATTCAATCAAACATACGGCAGATTTTATGTAAAACCAAGACCTTGCTAATGAAAAGGCAACATCAAAATTTGTTCTGCAGTTTTTGCGTCCATCACGAACAAACAGACAAGGATTCCAAAAAATACTTAGATATTTTTTTTGGTCAACATAACCAAGTCTTTTATATCTTTATATCTACACATATCGTCGTCTCCAACGATATGTGTAGTTGTATCGGGCCAAGTAATTTACAATTCTATAGTTAGTAGTAGTTACTAGCTGACGCCCGTAGCACCGCCCGCGTGAATATTGATCACTGTCGCCTTAGGTGAGCCCTGTAAAGATGGTGTAAGGTGAAACCAATGAATAAATTAAAAAAAAACTTATTGGTCATATCTCCAAATTTTAAGTCTGACTAAGAAAACCGTAAGTACTAAAATCCGTTTAGTACTTTTTATCCGAAAGGTTTCGGCTAGACGAGTGGAAACCAGTGGAGTGGAGAGTGGAGCGTAGTGGGGAGTGGTGTGGAGAGTGGAGTGGGGAGTGGGGCGTGGTGTAGAGAGTGGAGTGGAGTGGATTGGACATTGAAGTGGAGAGTGGAATGTAGAGTGGAGTCGGTAGAGAGGATTGGAAAGTAGAGTGGAGGTGGAGAGTGGAGTGAACAGTGGAGTGGAGTGTGGAGTGGAGAATGGAGTGAACAGCGGAGTGGAAAGTCGAGTGGAGAGTCGTTTTATTAAAATAGACTTGGTGGCGATACTGAATTCCACGCGGCAGTCATACATTTCGACTTCCAGACCCACCGAATACACCGGAATCAAGGGCGCTGAAATCAAAATATTTAGCAAAATCCTATATATTTTTAAAAGTAATCTGTATTATGAATGCTTATGTTTTTTATTGAAATCTAATACATAAAAGACATACTTTTAATATAGCTTTACATTATTAGTTCAAATAATTGAGGATAAAATGGATTCACCGAAATCAGTTTTAGGTGTATACCATGCCACCGAAAATGCTTACATAACTTAATAAATCAGTGGGGCGATAACATACAGACGTCTTGTCCTTACCACCGGTGCGGTGTAACTGATAGTTTGCACTACTCGAACCTCTATTCTCGCAGTCGCTAGAGTACAGAGTAATGAATGAATCGGTGCGCGCCACTGAAGTCAACTCTGAACGTCGGACGTAAAGACAACCAGTTGTAACTTGTCTAGTAATGCCTATAATGGCTTAGTAATGTTATAAATTAAGTAAATAGTTATCAAGTTGTTTGTGAATATATGTACATATAACACCTTTATTGGAGAAAAAAAGATAAAAAATAATGTTTGCTGCAAGGACAGGACCGGACGCGACACCGAGGTCAATATTTTCGTAGTTTTAATTTTTTTAAACTAACTTCTACGTAATTTATCTAAAAAATACCACAGGCCCCCCCTACTATTTTTGACCGTACATTTTATAAAAAAAATAATCATATTGATAAGTAATCTCCAAGTATTGGTTTTCGACGCGGACTCGCCTATTTGAGCCGGCTGAGAATGACCCAGTTACATTGTTATCAACCAAGACAACGTGTGTCTATGCTAAGTAATAAAATAATATGATACCTTTTACGGTTACAGAGAATGGTTATAATGATAACAGACAATAGCATTTCTAAGAAAGTTCATTACATATTTATTTAGTTGTAAAACTTGTAAATCATCTTCCAAAGCTTTGCTCAACTCAATTTGGTCGGTGTATCGATCTAACTAATTAATTAAAGCAACCGAACTTCGATATTGTCTGTAAAGCGACTGAAAGAAAAAAGAAATTTCGTGCTTGCCCTACACCTCCACAACCCACAGACGATAACGAAGTTCTATAGTTAAATCAGTTGTTGGTATATTTAGAGCTCCAATTACCCATAATGACTACTATACTCGTAAATGTTCATAGGGCAACTGTAACCGAGGGCTAAACGTGCTCTCCGAGGCACGGAGTAGTCTCAATATATTTAGAATGGTCACAACAATGGCAAGTATAGTTCAACTTCGCGATGTGGTAACAACCGACTCGGTGCCACTTACCCACGAGCCTTTCTTTAGCTGTAAATAACTAGCATTAAAAATCATTTTGGAAAAACGTTATTCAACTAAATTCAGTTTATTCAGTTTTTTCTCAGTCATTGAGTTTATTTTCTGAGCGACATTATTTACAGTTATCAAGGTTGGCTCGCAGCAACGTAGTCTGAAATAATGACCATTGTTTTTTTGTACAGCCAGGAGAAATGCGCTTGCTGCATACCGCGGAACGCTGGGTAACCGTGCAATTATCTGTGGCTGTCACACGCTGAACTGCTGTGTATGTCTACTGTACTTTGTGCCTTGTAGGCGGGCCGGGAACTAAGTAATTACGTCATCATGAGCCGCTCAGTCCCTTTTTTGCACATGCAACTTAACATAATGCAATGCGTGGCTACATTTTGTGTGAATGTGAAAAAGGCATCTGTCTTTGCCGTCAAGGTAGGTCTACCATTTTGGGATCGATGGTATTAGGAAAGGTGGCCCAAATTTTCTGGACTTCATCCTAGATTCTTAACATCCAACAGGGTGCAGTCAATTGATGGACTGAATATAAAAGAAAACATATCAAACTGGGGCACTGAAAAGACACGAAAGGCGCTACATGCGGATAACTTGGCATTGGGGTCTGGAGAATTCCACGTGCCCCTTTTAATTATTAGCAGAGGATCTATGACGAGAGATCCGAAGATCTATAAGTGGTAAACCACTACAGTTTTTTAAAGAAAGTTGTCTACACTGTCTACTAGTATACAAAAAATATCTTATTCCAAATCCATAAAAAGCTGCAAGTACAAAAAATTTCCACTTTTATACCGCAGACAACCTGTCTGAAAATCGTTCATTTCATAACATAGCTGGTACAAGTATGACGTGGTCGAAATGGGGGCAAGTGGCGTGTCCTGTCTGCATTGCACTCGCTATTGTCGGCTGACAACTCACCCGTATTTATCTACTTATGCCTCTAAGTTAGAAGGAATTAAACGCGCAAGAGTTGAATGAAACTGACTAGAGGTAATTTTACACGTTTTCAGTCAGTGATGTTGTCGTGCAGGGGACGAAATGGTTATTTTTTATTTAAAGTAGAATATAGGGGCTTCCCTTCTCGTCTCTTTCCATGGGTTGCGAAGGGGATAAAGGATAGGTCTCTCCAAATGCCCTGTCCCGCTCTCCTTTGTGGTCAATAACGTGGGACCGAGTCCAGGAGAACGGGCGTAACGGAGAGTACCTACTAGATCAACATTATAGTTAATATCCATGGATAGGTTGGTACAAAGCAAACACTGAAGAATTTATTTGTAATAAATTACATAAATATTGAGGACCTTACAATGAAACACAGTGGCAGTTAATGAGGTGACTTAACCCACGATATATCGGGACAGTCAAATGAAACAATAAATTAAAACCAAGTAAAACAATCGCAGTATAAAACAGTTGTCGACCATCGCATCGATTGAAAACAATACCTAACATAGGTATCTGTTCAAAGTCATATACCTAGGTAATGAATAATTCAAAGATAGGTAGGTATAATATATTACGTTACATAATATGAGAAAGATGATACCGTGTGGTCTATATGAAATAAGTATCGCAATTATTTATATATGAGAAGACATTCTATACTGACGATTATGTTACTTGCAAGTTGCATTCTAAGGGCTCATTCACACTGTGTGCATCTGGACTAATATTGAATATGCAAAATGTTGAATTCACAAACTCAGCAAAATGTTGAATGCCCAAAATGTTCGAGACTGTTCTACTTTTATTCTGCGCCTCTCGCATCCAAAGGGCTCAACATTTTGCAAAATCAACATCACCAGGGATACACGGCTATCAGGTGAGGGTGGTCCAAAGACCTTGGTAGGGCGCAATCGGAGTTCTGATTAAAATGAGACGTTTTTTCACACAGTCTTTTATAAGAAGACTGGTTCCTGTGTGGAATATTGTTCTCCACGGATACACTTCTGGGCAAGGACTGGGCAATGGCAACACATACCTACTAACATGTGCTAATTGAAAAAACCTAGAGAGAAAACATATTTTCAAAAGAATTGTCACTTTTATAATGGTGCCTGTTCTCTACCAAATCAGCTATATATTTGACAAACTAACAAATAATGTTTGTTTACCACCTAAGTAATAAAGTATAAAGTAGTAATAAACAAAAAATTAACAGGTCTGCAGGTATCTCTTGCATTGGGAAATTTTAAGCGACAATACACGTTGAGACAGTGTGTCGGTAACAGACAAATGCGAGTCAATTAGTAGAAATGGCAGAACTTAACGAATGAAGTCACATTTATAAACAGAATAAAACTGTGGAGTACATTGACCTTGAGATCGAGTAATGACAAGACGACAAAACATAAGAATGATCTCTAAAGTTAGATGAGAATGACGCACGGGTCGGTGTATTGAATGGACTGGACAGCAAACAATTTGTAAAGATCACACTGTATTCACACATAAGGCTATTTGAAAGTCAACAGGCAGCGAGAGAAACTATCTAAACAGTGAAACCATCTAAAACGATTAAAAAATTATTGCAGGCGCTAAGTTTTCTAATGCCAATAAATAATCACGAGTTTCCTGATGTGAAGTCGTTTACGACCTAAAGACTTTGTAAAGTACTTAAGCCACAAGAAACCACACAATTAGTGGGCTTGGTGACGGTGCACCATTATGAATGACTGGTAGACATAATTCGTTTAATACATTTAATACATTTGTATACAAACCAAGATTAACAAAGAATGTTTTAACATGGTACAAGGAATAATTTTAAACGTCGACACGCAATCAGTTGTGTCTTAAATTGTTATACAGGCTAAATAACACTGCTCGTAAGTTTTAATGACAGTAATCAAGTTTGAAACTCATCTATAGTACCTATATAATTACTTACACGTCAGACGTAGAGTATCTTCCGCGACCCATTTTCACAATAAAACTCAATTGAATACTAAAAATCACAAGACAAATCCACTACATCACACTCGATATCGCACTGTTTGTATAAATTCAAGATGTTTACGCGGGCGACAATAAAATATATCACTATCTTCAACTGCAAAATCTCAGTGCAAACTTGGCAAAGCTGCCGACAAATTACGTCTCATTTCCCTCGCAGCATCGGCATTTATTAATAGAATCCGGTATCCGCCACACACCCTATCCCTGAGCTTACACTTCCCAAAGAGCGGTGCATAAACTGCTAGTCAGCGATTCGTCGGCGATTCTATCTTTCGGTACTATTGAGATTTGTACTGAAAAATTCGGAGTGTACGATTTAAGTTCGTTCGGAGGCGTTCGCGTGATAATTTGGTCGTTGTTTGTTCGCGTCGTGTCGGGAACTCCGCGCGTGTCCCAGCGCGTGCGCGGACTGCGCGGGGCAGCTACGGCTGGCAGCGGCGCGCACGCTCGCTCTTCCGCCCGTTTTGGTGTGCGCGGGCGTGTTCGCGTCACCGTAGCCAACAACCAAGTGATAACAAAAACTCTACAATGAATATATTGATACTAGTACAGATAGATA
The DNA here is from genome assembly GCA_963576445.1 of Lithosia quadra. Taxonomy (NCBI): domain Eukaryota; kingdom Metazoa; phylum Arthropoda; class Insecta; order Lepidoptera; family Erebidae; genus Lithosia; species Lithosia quadra. The sequence goes on from OY754883.1 coordinate 2,385,440, forward strand.
GGTAAATCAACGAAGCGACGCCGACGCGACGTTTTCGTCACATTTTCGCGCAGTTTCATAAATTTTGTTTTGTCTTCCGTTGGATAAGAGCCAACAACGGTCGTCGCTACCTCACGTTACTACTGTTGATGAGAAATAAACGATTTGCTTATTTCGGCAACTACTGGGCAAGGTCAAAACTATGTAGTGTAGAGACTTGTTCATCTTAAAGTTCGATAAAAATACATTATATAAAGCAATCTCCAAGGATGCGCAAAAAACTGTAAACGGTGAGAAAAGAACAATGAGAAAAAGTTCACAGGTATCATGACGCAAACTCAAGGTTATAAGTCATATCTATATGCGCACTAGTTCATTAGTCTTGTTGCTAGACGGGTTGTGTGCAATCTTGTAAGGACCATATTTTGTCTCACGAGTTGGTTCCTGAGAGCTAGTAATCTCTAAATAAGGCACATTATACTGAAAGAATTCCATTCCATACCGTGTGGGTGCTGAATCCGAGCAGATCTTGATACCTAGGACAGGGTACTCCTGTGTTTTTAGCGGATTTAAGAAGCTGCTTTCCGACGTACATCAATAACTAACCACGGGATCCCTGATATAAATCCACACGTAACACTTTTCCCCACAGTCTGTTCTCCTTGCCAATATTTTGTAACTTCAAAATTGCCCAGAAGGGCCATGATCCTGCTAATGCAGCTTTTCGATACTCGTTACTTCAAAACAAAGTAACAACAAAAATCCGTATTGAGGGTATCAAAAGAAATTTTTCTAGCAGTGCATTGAGGGTATCAAAAGAAATAAATCTAGTCGTAAACTTACCTATTGTGAAGGTCAGCAGGCTTGGCCATGGTGAATTCCTTGGCATGCACGTTCAGTTTGTTGGTGGAGGCTGTAGTCGACGTGTTGGTTGCAACCCCAGCCGCACCGGACACTGCCGTGGTCGCCACGCCGTCTGTGCGGACACCTGGTGGTCAACGGTCGTCGTCAAGAGAAGAGGGAGATAGGACAGATGCTGTGTATAAGGTTATAGATGGAAGACTGATGCGTTTAAACGTCTTGTTCAATAAGTTGTGTTAATGTGGTTTCTTTTGCATAATTTGATTCTTAATGTTTGGAAGATGAAGAGTACAGATAGAATGTTATTGAAGTAATGCTACTCTAAAGTATATTTTATGACGAACAGGTCTTCAATCCGGAAAGGACGTAAGCAAAGATGTACGTATGAATGGAATAGATGGATATTGGCCAAAACACCGTAACACACTAATGTAATACAAAATAAATCAAGACAGAACAGATTCTGGTCAGGCGTTTAGACAAAATTATCTCTACCTTCGATCGATAATAAATGATCGACGATCTACCTCCAAACAGCCTGAGACCTCCAACGCTGTGTCCTTAGAGAATAGCACTGCAGAATAACGTACGTTCTTAGTAAGTTTATCTTCTAACAAACATACTTTTGTTCAAAGTTTTGTATTAGTTTATTTGTCTTTATACTATCGATAGGTTCATAATATAGGTATTTGAATGTGCAAAATTGTGATCTAGACCATTTTGTTAGAACATGATCAAATTCGTACTAGACTACGGTTCGAACTAGGCAAAGAAATACGTTGTTTATATTCAACTTCGTCTATTTTTAGGAAAGACCACGATAATAACATGCTCTATATTGCGACACAACATCGTCAGTTCCGTAAACGTAAATATACAAATAAATGTGCTCTAGTTTCCATGCTATAGTTTCGGTTTGTCCCTGTGGAAATTCCCGAAGCGCTATGCAGCTATGCTACTAAGAGCGGCATTCACTAGTGATATAAGACGATCTGATGAATTTCGATGAGTAATGCTCTCACATTATTTTTGACCACATAATTTGACTATACAATCCGTTTTAGATTCAACTAACCGCGGACTTAAATCTTTGTACGTCACGAGGTAACTTTGGAAATTTAAAAATCAGATGATTTGTTCCAGGTTTGTTCTAAACAATTAATAGTCTTAATAAAACTGAAAATTTTGCTTGTTTCAACGTGCTGGTCTCTGGCACTTATGTAATTTCATAACTTAATTGTCTTTAAACTATTTGATAGCTCTTTTCCCGGGGCTGAGCAAGTACAAGCTAGTTAGATACAACACTTTTCATAGCGTTATTGTTACAATCAATAATATACATAATAGCCACCCGGCTCTTCGCATTACCGACCGCTAAATAGAATAGCTCTGTACCGTAGACTCGCTTTACAGTTAGATTGATTGGTGACCAACCACGACTGGTATGTGGCCTTTCAACATCCGATGAGTTAATCATTTTGATCACATAATATACACATTGTATAGACAAAATGATTAAAACTAATTTAGACTATGGAATATTAGCTAACACCTGCGTGGAATTGTGTTCCCCTGTACACAACCCATGGGAACCCCTATACCAATGTAGCCCATGTGTATTTAACCATCTTCACAAACTTTCATATTTATAATTATTATGAGTGAGTAGCATTTTATACAATTAGCAACAGTAAGTAAAATCAAATCAGTATGCTGTTCGTTTCGTATGGCCTAATTGGGTAATCCAGAACATCGCGCGCTGCACGCAAGCTGTTATGCCCGAATGAACAAAAAGCAAAACTTTCATCCAAGATATACAGGCTAGATATACGCAACATGAATGATCATCTCATCACTATAACAAGTTATTTATTAAAAATATCTTTGATATTACTTAGTGCTTATTCTGTCAGGCAGCTGGGCCGTGGGAGCCCTGGTCTTAATTAGGGTAAGGGAGGCTGGAGCTCGTGGGAAAGTTTGGAAACAATTTAAATAAATTCTGTCTAGGCGTTCATTGTAATAGCTGACACGAAGAAAAATAAGGCATACTTTTTATCAATAAATAACAATTTCAAAACTTTGTTACAACAATACTTTTTTGCCATTTGTGAGATCGGAACTGAATTTTGAACATATTTTATTACGAGAATTGACTCTCCGGTCTTGGTACTGACCCGATATATCGGCGGCCTTATAACTCTCAAAGCCAGGTGATTTAAGCTGGACAGAAAAAAATGAAATATTGTTGATTCGATATAAGGAAACCAGCGACACACGACACTATGCAATAGGAACACTCGCAATTTTACGAGGGTCCGCACCGCTGAACAATGTCAGTGATGTAATGGTTGGTACACTGCTAAAATGCATAAATATACATATGCAGCAGGTATATAAAATCCATCTTTCGCGAATCGTGCAAACTGAAAGATGTGTTTTCATTATATTCCACTCGCACGAAGAATAAAATCTTATTATTCATTTAATTAAAAGTAGGGGTATACTCAACGACAAAATTAGCTTAACTATTCTAATTTATTTGATCACGTAATCAATACATTATATAAAACTCAAAGTCCTGACTGACTGATTGACCTAGAGACAACGCACAGCCTAAACCGCTGGTCGTAGAGAATTGAAATTTGATGGGTGTGTTCGTTTTGATGCGTAGAGGTGTACTAAGAAAGGATTTTTAAAAATTCAAACCCTAAAGACCTTAAAAGGGTCCAAAAAGGTACTTTTGTTAGAACTCAAGAACCGCTGAACGGATTTTCATGATCTATGATTTGTTAGATTTGTCTTCGCTGCGAATAGCATATAAGAAAATTAAAAAGATATGATTAATTCATGAAATAAAGAAATAATAAGAAAATTAGATGTTCGCAGACGTTTTTAACGCCATCTATAATTGTTGTCATGGCAACAGTAACTAAAAGTGACTCCGTCTAAATTTTAATCCTTTGTTTCTTTTTGCTCAAAGGCAAAGAGGATATATTTATTTTTAGGGTTCTGTGCCTCAATAGGAAAACACGAAACCCTTATACTTAGGATCTCTTCGTTATCCGTCTGTCTGTCTGTCAAGACCTCTTTCTTAGGAACACGTAGAGGCATCTATTGAATTAGATCAAAGGAATGTTGTGGATAGGCATTACACAAAGCGTAATATCCAAACTGTGGTCTCACTATCGATTCACTTACCAACCCCAGGCCTGCGCTCATGGAGGACGGAGGTCGTTGAGTGGCCTTTCGGCACGTGAGTGAGTCACCTGCACCGCAACCGGAGATTTTCGTGCGGAAAGCCCCACGGATCTCTCCCCTCCGTAGTAGGGACGTAATATCGGACTTGACTGACCAAAATCGCATTCCGTCTTGGGTCTAAAGGGTAGGTGGCCCATGACCCTGAGCTATCCAAGACTCACTGATGGGCATGGCTGTTTTGGTGAGTTCCTGCATTGTGTAGGCCGGGCGCTGACGCCCAAATGCCACCGTTGCCGGGGCTACTCCGTGGACACTTAGCCGCTTCACACATTGGCAGAGTGTCCAGAGTGAATAGAGTGGCGTCATATCCTTGAAGCAGACTTCGGTGTAGGCGGTGTAGCCTCATGCTCTGATTCTGGTGTCGACCATGGTCACCATAGAGTGTATGTGGAACGTGACCGCTTTTTTTGCGAGGCGGTAATGAGCGCAGAAATAGCAGCGGAAAAGCTACTGGAGATATCTAGCACTGCCAGCCCTTGCCGTTGAAGGTGCACCGGGCGGCGTTAGAACTATTTCCGTTCTCCATGATTGCGGGTCTAGGGTGACAGTCGGGGCTAACCGTCACCTTAGCAGAAGCAGGCCCAGGGTGCCAGGGCGTTATGTTTCCACGCGTGCTTTTTTATAGATAAGGTCGAGGTTTCCGGGATATCCTTTCTAGGACACACCGGATCCCGGGTCACATAGGCCGATATGACGAAAGACCGTGCGATTTTAGTCAGTAGGAGTCCGACATAATATAACATAACCGACATAATATGACATAACCTCTCCGTTGCCACGATAGCTCCGTTGAGGTGAAGCCCGACGGGGTTTTCGCACGGAGAAAAAGAAAGGGTACTTCCTTTTGGGCTAGAATCCAGATATTTTGCAGAAAGTAAAATCTTATGGCAAAGGTAAAGGTAAAAGTTTGAGAAAGCGTAAATATTACCTACATCACCAAAAAAAATCTGTGGGTACCTATGTCTGTCAGTCAAGACAAGAAGCACTGCACCAAAGCTAAGTTCGTCCCTCAACCCAGTGTTGTACGGAACCGGGACGGTTTTTGTTATTATACACACGGGTTATTATACTCTTTCTTTAGTTTCAACTTTTTGAATGTCAAATCAGGTTGTCAAATTTTAATAATAAAAACCGATAAAACCAGATTTTCGGAAATAAATAATGTTTAACTAATTTGAAATAGTGCATCGAATGTGAAAGTGCAATGCAACTATGGTAAAAGGGTTTATCAAAGGGCACCAAGGCATCCAAGTCACACGGGATACATACGCGGGATCAACAGTTCATAAGATCAACAATCAATATTTCAACGCTTGGCCAGAGCAGCTATCTAATCCCCATAAAATCTCCATAAAAGGACAATGATGGTAGACAGACTGGCTTTGGCCGCGATGCACGGCACTTTACCTTGGAGGGTTTGATAGGACTCGAGCTGAAATAAATACGTTTAGCTGCAACCACTGTTTGCCAAGGAATAGACACATTGAAAGTTAGTACGGGTAGTCCCTCAGTTTAAAAAAGACTTGGTGACGATAGTCAACATTCACGCGGGCGGAGCCGCGCGCGGGTAAGCTAGTATTGTATATTTGAATAAAAGCATTTTCATTATTACAATTATTATACTTCACATATTATGATGTAAACCTAACATGACACCTATACCTACTTGTAACAAAACTACACTTTTAAAGTATGTGTCTATTTTAGTGCTAAGCAAACGAGGCTCTGGTGCAGACCTTGCCCTCAGGATTAGGTCAGACTGCAGTCCCTCGAGGAGAGGCCAACATGAAGTAAACTATGGAAAGGAGGAATAGGGGACCAAATAGTCCAAAATTGGATGCAACCAAGATTGGCGTTCGGAAAATGAAAAAAAGAAAAATTACCCATTTGGAAGTTCTGAGGTAACAAACAAAAATACAGTTGAATTGGGAATCTCCTCCTTTTTTGAAGTCAGTGTGAGGATTGTTAAGTAATCAAACAAAAATAAAAAATGTAATTAAAACAATTTAGAAAAGATAATAAAAAATAAGGAGAAGCCTTTAACAACATGTTAATGGTTATGATTTTACGAGATAATTATGCTAAAAGAATGTAAAGTGTATGACGACCGTCCATAACGTCTGACTGTGAGTGGATGTGATGTGGAAGACTGCTAGGAGTGTGCGAGTCGGTATGTGTGTTAGTGTGTGCGTTTTGAGTGTATAAAGTGAGTGAATATGTATCTTGAGTACTATAGTGTTGTAACTGTATGAGTCTAGATACAGCAACTAGAGAAAACCTGATAGATATTATCCTATATACGGATGCCTGTTTCATTCCCTTGCCTTAAATTATTGAGCTACCTATTTTATTCATTTTTTAGTTTCCGCTTAAACAATCGCCTCTGACGCCGATCTACGCTTAAGAACCTTCTACATAGTGCTAGCACTATGTAGAAGGTTCTTAAGCGTAGATCGCGTAGAAGCGTAGCGTTAGAGGCGATCGTTTCGGTACACTAGATTTTGCTTTGATGCTACGAAAGAAAAAATAAGTAAATATCAGAAACCTACCGGGATAAATTGTCCTTTCCCTTTTTAAAGCTTATTTCATTTAAATGTTGGTCACGATTGCGTGAAATCCGCAGAATCTATTATTTCTGTGGTGACGTCCAATTTTGAGACCAATTCTTTTTCAAGAATGTATCGGCTAGTATATAACTATCTCACCGATAACACTTGTGATGTTGTTGGTACTTATTGAGAGGCTCGAATCGAGGTTGTTTTATCGGCATAAACAAGACATTTGATGTACCCTTAGGCATCGAGCACACGGAGGCGCGGGCAGGGCCGGTCAATTTCACCAAGAACGATAGCGCAAAAGGAATCCTATACTACCATGGCACACGAAGGGCAAAAAGACCGCGCCGCGGGTGCCCGGCGGGCACTAGCGGCGCTTTGTTTTCGCGGCGAGGGCAGTCGCGGGCATCGACGGGCAAACACGGTCATTATTACTACGCAGTCAAAAAGACCTGCCCGCCCCGCCGTCTGCTTAACGCCTTACAAGAAATAGTGCAATGGCGTCAAATTGCACGGTCTATGCGGTCAATTCATTGGTCCAAAACGTGGTGAATTGTTCAGTGCTCACCAAATTCATTACGCAATAGAGAAAGAGATGACCCATCGATTTGCGTGCTGTTTGGCATTGACATGTCATATTGAAACCACATTATGTCAACCAGATGTAACGTGTATTTTGGGCTGATAAACCAGCATCGGAGGAGACATCTAAGCGTTATCCGTGAGATACCAAATACCAACCGATATGCTCGAAAAAGTAACTCAAACTAGTAAACTGATTACAGGTAAACTTTTTTCATCTAACTAAGTACCTACTACATGCTGATATTTTACTCAAAAACAAACCCGAGACATCTGGAACTGGTTGTGTAGTAGTCACGGCCACGGTTACAGACGCAGGAGTGACGGGCACGGGAGAAACCGACACCGGCGACACCTGAGCCACTGAGGCAACGGCAACAGGTGCGACTGCCGCTACGGGCGCTACCGCAACCGGCTGAGATAGCGATTGTTTCACGATACACCGAGACATAATAATATATCACTTTTGTCTTTTATCATAACTCAGAAAACCACATAAACATTCGTTTGACAAACGCGCTCCTTCGCAACAAACATCAGACTGTCGACGCGTTCCAAATATGATGTTTTGTTTATTTTTAATTTTGGCGCCAATTTTACGTAGAGACCAGGCAGTCATTTATAAATTCACATCCAGCCTGTGACAAATCGAGAATCGAATGGATTGGGAACTTACATCATAAAATCATCAATAGTGTTGTGGCCATATGATTAAAAACTCAAGCAAAAAGGAAAGTAAGCATAAAAACTGTGCAACTAACTGGCGCGTGTGTGACAAAACCAATTATAATTAAGACAAATAAAGAAACTGCATAATTAGAAACTTGTTGCGCTGCTTTTACCGCATAATGATTTATGTTTAATTAAAAATATTTTTTGAGTATAAAATGAATATCAACTCAATAAGCATGTACGTGAATGACGTTACAATAGTGTTACTCGATAAGAACAACATTATTATAATGAATATTATAACATAATAACAGATTATAACACATTACGATAGGTACTAAATATGAATTAGTTAACTAGGTGATGCCAAGTCGAGCGTACACATTTATGAATTCAGTTTTTTTTTAAATATTAATGTATTGATGACAGTAATAATGATGTGTCAAAAGGGAGAAAAATAAGTGTTTGATAGTACGTCGCTGATGCATGAAGCCTTTAGTAACTTATACATTTATCAAAAACTTTGTGGAGCCTAACAAGTAACAATGTGTAAATGGTTATCAAGAGAGAAATATATATCCTTATGTTTACTTCGTCATTATTATAGAAGAGCGCATTTTAAAGAAATTTCGCCGTTTTCACTCACCAGGAGGCCTGTAAATTTCCAACGTTGGCTTCCCTTTAGCATTTGTCAGGATCATGCTCCTCCTTTTACCATTATTCGCAAACTGTGAAAAGATTAAATAAATAATATTACTAATAAGTCGTAAACAAGTTTTGATCTTAAGCTTATTTACGTGGCAGATAGATGATCACGATTTATTTCCAGATCACGATTCACAAGATGATGAAACTTGCAATATAGTCGACTAATGTAAACATTTAGGTATACGACAAATATGACTAATATAATATTAGTGGATATAATGTGTTAACTTTTCGAATAGTAAGAACACTTACATGACATCACTAACTGTTTCCTTTATTTTTTAGGTAGTTTCTCATAAACTGATTAATTTATTGACCAAGAGGCTTAAGAGCCTATGAAGTTTACCAATCTGCTCTACCTTAGTAGAGCCTTCTAGTCTAACCTTCTAGTCTAGAGAATTGTAAAATTAGTCTTACGTATACAGGTTCTCTAAGATTGTCTTAACGTTAAAGCGTTGTACATTTTCAATACTTCTTCTATAGGTAAGTAAACGAGTAAATTTAATTCCATCTCGCAATTCCACTCGTTGTGGGAGATTTGGAGAGAGGTTTATCATAGCCGTTGCCAATTTCCAGTTGCCAAAATGATGATGAATTATTATTTTTAAAATTACGTAGCCTGTAAGAGTCTTAGAAAATATCTAAAAGAGTTTTAAATTAGCAAAATTTTTGGTATTTTTTAGATCATTTTAAAAATATAAGTAGTTGATTTTGGACAAGTCGATTACAAAACAAATACTAAGGCAATCGAGTAGTGTAGACTAGACGTAGGCGAAAAATAAACCTGCGTCGCGATCACCTACGTATTAGCTGCATTCGTATTAGAAATCGTTTGGAAGACCTTAACATAATTTAGATAGGTACGGATTTCTTAATTATTAAAAATCACACTTACAGCGCAAAAAGTTCATATTGCTATTCAATATGCGTTAAATATTATGCATATATTTACATAATTTGTGCTTTTAAGTCAAGGTCGATTTTCAGAAAATTAACGAAAACTACAACTTCCATGGCCATTGTAGCTTATGAGCTTTATGAGATATAGGAAATGATTTATCAAATTTTGTTAATTATTTAAATTTAAGAACATCTTTTTTGTTGACCGGTCTTCAGAGAATGCCAAAAAATAAAAATATTTAATTTATATTGAGTTAGCATGTAATTTTATAATTAAATGAAACTTTACCTGATTGTGATGCATATTGTGATGAGATTGTGGGCGTATGAAGCTGCGTTCTCTCATAATAACGCCAGGCGATGCAAAGTCTTGCATCCTGTAGCTTCTCTGGAGCTCGTTACCAACACCTATTTGAGTCTGCATCTTGATGATTGCTTATATCGATACAACTGAGTCAAGCACTAGCTTGTATTTTATCTGTCGTATTTTCGCCCACGTCGTCGTCCCGCCTTTTTGACAGCTAACCTTTTACTTTTTTTATAGGCGCAAGTTCACTTTATTCTCTTTGGTTATTAGAATGCACTCGGCTATTCAATATAATTTTCAATAACGAGGAGGCTATCAATAGTATTAGTTTATCTCCTATAGATTATAAAACTGAATATTAGATATAAAAATAAATACACTAGATCAATGACTAGTATGATAGTTACGTTACGCAATGTCACACTTATTATTATTTTATGTATATTTTTTATATTTACAACTTTACAATACAAAATATCTATCTTATAACGGGCAATACACGTTAAAATGCGATATGAAAACAGCAAAGCGATTAAAATATGTATTAATTAGTTAAATAATCACAATTTTGATATTGTGACGTCACGTTAGAGATCACTTTTTTCTCTTTTTATATATGCATATATAAAATGTATTATAAATTAAAACCCTCTGTCGTGGCCACTGATAGAGGGTGTTCTATCGAGATTTTTTCGTTTCTTTTTGTAATACGACTAATATACAAGAGTAGTGCAGGTATAGTTTAGTGCCTGACAGTGACCGAGCGATTTTACAATATTTCGAGGGGCCGAGAAGATACTTCTTCAGCTCCAAGCTCGATTCGTTTCGTCGATGGGGTTCTGTGAACCCTAAATCTGTAACAAAAAGAAAAACAGGATTAAGAATGGTTGTACTTGCTTCAAAGATAGCTGGTATGCAACTACCTGCAGTAATAGCAGCAATAACAGTCGATTTGAAGAAATAGGATTTAGGGCTGACCTTGACCTAACTAAGTTAAGGTCGAGTCCTGACTGTGGATACGTGTAATCTAACCACACAGTACTTAGAGTGTATTATTATAACTGTTACATCTAAACTTAATTTGTATATCAATGAGCTATTTGCCAATTATGGGTAACCATAATACCTATCTAAAATGTAAATGCCTCCCAACGAAGTAAATCTATGGCCGGGTAAGGTGGATCTGTTCAGGGACTCAGGATCCCTACTCTACCTATATTTAGGTTTATCCAAAGACCATGATAACTTTAACATAAGTTTTATTTTATATATAGGTAGGTACTTAGTTCAAATTCTCGTCTACAAAATTTTATTAAGTAAGTGCGTGCTAACGCGACATAGAGAGCCATCTAACGGTATCCGCAAGAACAATGATTAATATACCAAACAAAATAAACACTGGTTTTTATGATTCTTACGATAATAGTCGGTAGTTAATATATCTTTAAATGAATCAATTATTGCAGTTTATTTTTTCATTTCACTAGACAGTCCACTAATATCACTTAACACCAGTTAATTAGGTAACAGTTTTATGTCTACTTTCTTATGATAATAGTATGTATGAAATAATGGATAGGTACCTAAATAGTGTGTAGTGCTACGCAAATACTTCTTCAGCCTTGTTTAACAAGATTGTGAAAAACAATCAATTTTATTTTATGATAACTGTAGGTACCTACCTATCTTATTGTCATTCATCCAAAAGGGGAAACGAACATTTATAACAATTATTATACAGAGTGAATTTTTCAAAAGGGATTGGATGGCCAAATCCGAAATTATAAGGAATAGCGAAAAATGGTCAAAGGAGTCACGAGCCCGATTTTGATGAAACTTAAAACCTCATCATTAGATTTTTGAAAAAATCAATAAACTTAGCTGAGAATCGAACCCGTTGATTTTGAAAAAAAAACACCCTTTATTATTACACCATACGATAGTGTCGCTTTTAAGGATCAAATTCTGCGAAGTAATGATATACGGCAAATTTAAGGAAATTATGGAATTTAATAAAATTCATATTTCATCTACCTATTTTGTTTCGTTCGAAATCCCAGAAAAGATCGTAACTATTCCGTGTTTTAAATTATACTCAGAATGATTATGATGATTGATGTTTTTTAAAATAAGATGGAGCTCCAGCTCATAATAGCTAATAAAAGGGATTTGGATTCAGCAGTTTGACGACAATTTTATTGCAAGGCAAGGTCCTGTGCCTTGATCTTACTCCCTTAAGATCACTTTCTCTGGGGGTATGTCAAAAACTAAATTTATAAAGACACATTTGATGACTTGAAACGTTCTTTGGAGAATATTCTAAACGGAATCAATAACATTGTAATATTGAATGCAGTACGATCCTTGAAGTCTCAAATCCAGCTATGTATTGAAAACAATGGTCTACATTTTGAACAATTAATCAGTTAATGTAAGAAAAATAAAACGTATTTTGTTAAAGATGAGCTCTTTCCTTTAGTTTGCGGTATGTCATTACTTCCCAGAATATGATCCTTAATAGCAACACTATCGTATGGTGTAATAATATAGGGTGTGTTTTTTTTTTTCAAAATCAACAGGTTCAATTCCTAGCTAGGTTTATTGGTTTTTGAAAAATCTAATGATGAGGTTTTAAGTTTCATCAAAATCGGGCTCGTGACTCCTTTGAGCATTTTTCGCTATTCCTTATAGTTTCGGATTTGGCCATCCAATCCCTTTTAAAAAATTCACCCTGTATATAGGTAGTGCAAAACTATCAAAATATGATGAAATGTCAAATTTCAAATCTACCCCGGTCGTTGTCGCAGTCGTTTATTGTATCCATAGACTAATAACGCATTATCTATATTTCGCAAATTATAATATAATCATGTTGTTGCAACGTTTTTTGCATCATGTTATTATTTTAAACTTGTCCATCTCTCTCCTAATGAGATTATGCAACCCGGCTGTCGTCGCATTACTGTTTTAAGCTTTACCTACAATAGTTTAGGTGCATAATTGCATTGTATTACGCTAATTATTATAAATGTTAAATTTTCTTTCCCAAGTATATTTTGACTTAAACTTTAATCAGCGCTGATTTAATTGAATTGGGATGTTTTACAATATTTAATTTTTTTAATTGCCCTTTATCTACCTATATATAGGTAAAGGATAATAGATAAAGGGCAATAGTCCGTAATTACATATTTATTCTAAAGGTTTTATTATTTTAGTTTAATTATGTTTATTTGGAACAAATTTATATTTGTCTGTGTTTTTTTTATGAAGGTACATACCTACTTAGTTGTTTACTTTTTTCAACATTATATTTATTCAAATTTATATTTGTCTGTGTTTTTTTTATGAAGGTACATACCTACTTAGTTGTTTACTTTTTTCAACATTATATTTATTTCATTCGTAGTTTTAATCACATCACATAGCAACTAGTTTACTATTACTAACATAAGCAGTTAGGCCACATCAGAACAATGATTGAAAACAGGATACGGACAATTACGTGCGCCTTCGCCTATCTTTTTTTGTTAACAAAAACAAGCATATTGTACCTATCGTTCATGTTTCAAAACTTTTGCTGTGGTTGCGGACTCAAATTACCCGTAGCTACGCAAAGTAATTAAACACCACAGATAAAATATTATATTCTTACAATATAATCTTAATATATATAAATCTCGTGTCACAATGTTTGTCCTCAATGGACTCCTAAACCACTTAACCGATTATAATAAAATTCGCACACCATGTGCAGTTCGATCCAACTTGAGAGAAAGGATAGTTTTTGAAACGGATTTCGACATCCACGCGGGCGGAGCCGCGGGCAACAGCTGGTATATTATAAATATTGGTTTATCTGTATCTGTAGGTAGTGGTAATCATATCATTATTTATGGAATAGCACTAATATAAATTTTTTGTGGCACAATGGCTTAAAAATTGAGAAAAGACAATAAATAAAATAGAATCTATATTATTGATGTCTATCTATATCGCTTTGATTATAATTATTTAATCGAAGCAATATCTATAGATTCTATTTTTGGTTGTATGTGCAATTTTTAAATGCAATTTCCTTGCAATTTCAAATTTTTTCCCGAAGGCCTTGGTGAGTCCCCATTATGAGCTCCATACACTCACGGAGAAATACCTACTATTTTTTAACATTTACTACTTACGTTTTACAAAACTGTACCTAAAGGTATATACCTACTTATATAATATAGCCGAAGCCGCGGGTCATAGCTATTATAATATACAAAAGTACAACAATAATCTACCGATAGCCCTATGATTGTTTTGTTCTAATCACTTAATTACATCAGCTATTACGTTCGTCCAACACCTGATGCAATCAAATGGAACTTTCATAACTTTCCGAAAGTAATTGCCGATACAAAGCAGAACTCTCTCTCTAAGGGCTACCGCACATTATAGACGAGACAGTCTTAAGATAATTGTGTCTCAACGTGACTAGTAGCTTTGTAGTTTATTTTGTTCTAATGGTGTACATTTATGTTTCTGTAGAGCAATATTCTGTAGACTGTTGTGACTATAGTCTGCACTCTCCTCTACCTGACCCCATTCTGTAAGCTCATAATAGCAACTCATATGCGATGCAGTTCATCTCAGGATGAGAGATGGAGCCACCCGGGCAACAGAGGGGAGCAGTGCCTCCCACTCGTCACGGGAGACGCTGCTGCCTACGGCCAATCCGACCGGGGTGGGAATGGTCCTCTAGAGGGCTGCTCCGTGGCTCACCACGTGTCCCTCTGACTAGCAGAGGGGGGCGAGCTGATTGTCTGCGCGCCGTTGGTTGGGTGACAGGACGGCCGCCTGTCACCCTACACCCCACCGTCGGTGAAGTGGCGCGATGCTCGCCCCATCCCCCTTTCAGGGGGTCAAGGGGCTATCTTAAACCCGTAGATGGCCCGGGGTCAACTGGGGTGCGACTGCGAAAGATATGCCTATTGGGTAACCTTACACCCCGGTAATTAAGACCCGAGACGCCGTGCGGTTTTAGTTGGTTCGATCCCGACATAACCACCCCCGATTCGACCCCCGGAACCACCACGGGGTGCACCCTCTAGCTAGAGGGCTGCTCCGAGGCTCTCAAAGTATCCTTCTGACTAGTAGAGGGCACGGTGGGGAGCGAGCGGGGGATGGGCTGATTCGCCGCGAGCAGACGGTTGGATAACTAAGTATATTGTGTCATGTCATGACTATAATAAATGTCTACGAATACTGACGTGAAACCAAATTCCTAAATATGTGAACTGTCAAGATGTCTCTTTTATAATGGGTTTCATATTTTTCTATTTTCATCACGCTGCCTGCGTCAAAATGGCTAGCAGTGTTTCTCTGTTGTATATTTTCAGCTACAAACTTATGACTAGTGTGCTTCCAATTAAATAGCGTTTCTCTCTTAGTGGCCTTACGATTGTGAGGTCCCGAGTTCGAATCCATTACACTATCGACGTAAACCCACTCCTAACACAAGCAATAGCTTAGCTGGAGAGGTTAATGGTAATACTTACTTGTAATTTCGGTTACTAATAACTCTTAAAAAAAAAATAAGTACTTTATCCGGAGGCAGGCTTGTATGAAAGGTAGAGAAAGCTTGTGAAGTGTGTGAGGACAGAAGCAAATGACAAACGATTGTCTCTGCCTACCCCAGAGAGAAAAAAGCGTGAGTACACATTTGTTTGTATGTATGAACTTCAGTGAATGGTAACAATTTTGTTCTGCAGCTAGCGGTCTTGTTTACATTAGAATTATTTTATGAAAAAGATTAAATAAATTAACAAAAAGTGAAAACAGAGTTTGTTACGAATGCAATAATTAAAAAATCGAGTCCAAAATGTATTTATCGCGTAGGTATATAATATTTCGGCTCTCTAAAATTCTAGAACATTCCCTTTGTACTTATACTGAAAAGAAATTTAGGCAAAACATGATGATAATGGTAAAATCGCAAATAATTGTAGATTTTTTTTTACTAATAAGGTAGCAAACAAGTCCCAGTGGTAATCGAATACAACGCTTATTGCACCAGACAGCAAACATAAATTAGACCCCGCCCTACCTGTGCTCAGAGAACCAGCCCGCCCCTCACCTGCTCCCCACTGTGCCCTCTGCTAGTCTGAGGCTCCGAGCAGTCCAATCCAACCTCGGCCAGCATTTGCCGAAGACAGAATATAAGCTTCTTGTAAGTGGGAGGCGCTGCTGTCTCCGTTGCCCGGGTGCACCGCGTGAAGATTCCGGCCCACACCCTAGCTTGCCTCTTCAGTACTGTTTATCATTGGGTAACAGTACGCTGATACTTAGCCCCAAAACAGAGCTCCCCGAACAAAGCCTTTTTTGAGCATTAGAAGGTTTTTACATGCAGGGTCCGCACCGCGAGTGTGATGCCCCTGGTGTTTCACACGTCCATATGTTGGTTAGGTAGTTAGGTACCTCTTTTACTTGCCGCACCATAAATACTTGGAATTCTTTACCAGCGCATGTGTTTCCTTCCTCCTATTAGTCCCGAGGCCTTTAAGCGGGGCGTGAAAAAGCATTTAATGGGCCGTCAAGCTGAGGGCCGCCACTGTAGCACTGCCGGTGTATGTAGTGGTGACCCCGGTCCTGAGACTTTACCTTTAGCTTACCATCGGGTGACGTGAAGTAATTTTGACGTGTCCTATATAAAAAAAATTAAATGGTGACTCACCGCCCTCTCGTTTCACTGGTCTGTCGTTTCGTCCTCTGCACTAGAGACTCGTTCACTTTACTCGTATTTGATTCACTGCAACAATATGAAAGTTTGTTTAGTTTAGTATTATTTAATACGTGTCTAATTAGTTTTAATTTAGATTATTATTCCTTATAATTAACGTGTCAGTGTTTTTTCTGCACTTTTTATAAACAATTATTCGTATTTTACTAATTTTTATGCGCCTTAATTATGTTGTATAATTTTTTTATATATGATTAGAACAATTAGCAAGTATTTTTTTTAATATTGAACACTCCAACGTGACTCCTTGCCTGATGTAAGCTCAGGAGTAGAAGTAACCATTACATACACCGATAGTTCTGTAATGGTGCCCCTCAGCTTGACGGCATTATCAAATACTTTTAAAGGACCTGAAGCTGTAGGAGAAAGGAAACCCGTGCGGTGGTAAAGAATTCCAATTTTTATGGTCCGGTAAAAAGAGGCACCGAACCGTTTAGTTCTTGATGAAATTGTTTGCACCGTGTGAGGGTGATAGCTCAACCTTAGAATGTGTAGTTCTGTACTACGTCCTACGTAATAATAAGGCTCAAGTCTATAACGTCTGTCGTATAATTTAGAGACACCGGGATGCTTTTCTTTTTATGGTTTTGAGCATTATGTAATAATAAAATTAAGTGTTATGATGTCCGTTTATTATTGCTGATGAATTAGATGACGAGAAGCCTAATAAGTATTGCATCAACTTTCTAAAACTAAAGTCACCAAATATTCTTAAATATCCTTTTTGGTGGATTGGGAATGTAGACTGTTTAAACTTTCTTTCACCTAGAAGTGGTTTGACTTTCCTCATTTAAAAATTTTCCACATACGTAGTGACTCACCTCCTCTTTCTTTCATGAACAAGAATCTAATGAAGTATTTCGTTTAAAAACGGAAAAAAGGAGAGTGTATCATCACCTGCTAGTCCCCATTCGCAATCTCTAGCGCAAAGCTGTTGCGCAGATAGCCTTAACTCTACAGTCTCTACCGTAGATACCCACGCCCAGCTCTACAATCGGCTCCAATGGATATTACTCAGCGATCCATGTATAATCGAGTCTGATACTGTATACTATGTCGTCAAATGTCGTTGAATGGTATCGAAAGTATTCGAATGTTCCAAAATATACCTACACCTGCACCGCACTGGAAGAGGCTGGAGACAATTTTATTATCGTGAGCCAAGTTTCAATCTAATCACCAGGAAGGAAGTGAAATAGTTTTGACATAGTTTATGTTTTATTGTCGTTGTAAATTATAATTAATGTGTGTTTAATTAGTGCTCAGATGAAGAAATATTTTTTACTTATCTCAAAACAAAACTTAAGTTAATTAATGTTTTGTGAAATCGTATTTTTTGTAAAATATATCTAGATACATAGATACTTATAACATTTTACACATTTAAATTAATACTAACTACCGGATAGCGCGTTCATTTGTTCATATTTGTTTGTGCATTTTCACTCATTACAGGTGGAAGGGACTAGGGAAACAATTGCCCCATCCCATAACGGCTATAAAACAATCCTACAAAATTAGTCTCTACCTAAACAAAGTAGTACAAAGTGTTTAATTGACCAGAAATCTTGCATCCTCATCAGGTGTGGCTGACAACCATGCGTGTCATATTACGTGCAATAGCGATAAATAGACATGTGAATCATACTTATGCTAATTGAGAATTAACCTCATGCAAATTCTTCCGCAGTCGGAACATTAGGTAGTTCCAATTATTTGTTAGGTACTAATACTAAAGACTAGACATAAAGAAAATTGTAATTTGTTATTTAATTTTCAAGATTGCCTAACATATTTTTTCTTTAACAAACAAAACTTCCACTTTCAAATTTTTTAAAAAGAATTCATATAAAAAAATGCTACCCAACCAATTTAAGGCGAAACGTATGAGATCATCTGATATTTACTTGAGTCTACGCACACATATTTACGTCATTTATAAATATCAAAAGACTCTACTACCTTAACGGCACAGCAATGAAATGTCGACTCTACTACCCTGTTTTAAAATTTAATTTCGGCTGTACATTCAACGAGTTACGATTACGTTTTATTGATGACATCTGTGTACACATTACAAAGTCTGCAAAGGTTCTAGGTCACTGGGCACGAGTCGCTTTTGTTTTGTCGCCATATCGATCATCGGCGATCGATGGAATTAATCGAGTTTGAATACAATGAGACGGTTTGCTCAGTAGCCTTGTGGGGTTTACAGATTATGGTTCATCGATGAGCACACTTTTGGACGAGTAAGTAAATGACGAACGTCTCACAGCGAATGAGATAGGTCTGTACTGTACGTGGGGACGAAGGTGAGACTAACAAGTAAGGATTGTTAGCCTTACCTTTACTTGAGTCAGATTCTATAGAATTCAACAAATGTGCGATAGTGCGATGTGAAATTTTTCTTTCTTTCAACCTAGCGTTAATTCCAGTCGCATCTAAAGCTTTCAGCTCGGAGTCTGGGGTCCGCTTTACCAGTCTTAACTGCGGATTTGGCTGGACCTCGATATTTTCCGTGAAGCGACTGCCATCTGACCTTCACAACCCAATGGTGACATTAGGCGATATCGAAGCATTGCATGTGAATTAAAGCTACAAAATTCTCGTTCATCGTCAGTCTACGACGCAATTACTGTAAGCAAGCAAAGGACTCCCAGGATAGAATGCTATTCCATTCTTCTATCTATTCAGCATGGTTCTGTAGACTTGTCTATCTACAAGTATCTGACCATTGAAATGAGTCGCTTTGATCCGTGACAGATTTTTCTTCGATTTCATTCAAAATGGCTGGTTTTTTGCAACTATAAAGTTTATTGTAGGTAATCTAAGTAGATATAGATTGACGTCTTCCTTTGTGAATATAGTTAGCTTCCGATGGCGATGGCGGACGTTATTATAGATAATGGCAGTTCGTACTCAATTAATAGGTACTTACTCGACTTATATTTCTAATTGTTAGTGGATAACGTTAATGTTGTACCTAATACCTACCTGTTTGGCAATTTTATCAGCATAACTTCATACAAAGTGAAGCTATTTTGTTCCTGTCCAAAGTGAAGCATAGATTATAATTATTATTTGCAAATTAAAATGAAGGACGTAATTTGAGGCCCAAGTCGGACCCTGGAGCCCCTAAGTCCCTTTCAGTTTTCTTCCTGTATTTGATAACGGATATGAAAATCCACTCTCCTTTAAATAAATTTTCAGCCAATCAATGCAACCGCTTCAGGTAGAAGCTTCGGCTTAAGCGCATATTCTCTTACTACCAAAAATCATTTCAAGATATTTTTTTTATAATCAGTCCGTCAGTTGACTTTTCCCCGCTGAATGGTAAGAAGCTTAAGTTTTGTCGCGTACCTACCTACTCCCGTTTTCTTTGATCAATCTGGGATACGTACGACGTACGCATACAATAAGTTACCTAAGCAAAGTGCTTTGAGAAATTCTGGCCAGAAAAATAGGTAAGTATGTTGAATTGTATTGGTAGTTGGTAGGTATTTTTAAACGCTTTTATTTATTTATAAAAGTATGAATGTCTCAACCTGTAGTAACTCGTCGAACATGACATCATGGTCTTGTAAATTCAATGAATAACCTGTATTATTGGAAGGTAATGTAGCAATATAATTCACGATTGATTCAGAATTAATTGCCAACTAGGTACTACACTACGGCATCAATGATGAGAGAACATTTATCAATTAGGATTTCGAAAATGCCCTTCCAGTTTTTACAAATAATATAATTTAGCAGTTCGGCAGCCCAGGGACTTTCAGTTTTTAATGTATAAATACAATATGTCAATAAAGATTATTAAACCTTATAATTATCTACCTATTGGTGGCGATTGAAAAATAGTGACTAAGTATTAACTGTTAAATTATTTACAGACTCTTTGTCACAAATCAAATTAGCCTGTAAGTACTGGATATGAAAAACCTGCCACAATACAGGTAGAGTCACCGAAGCCGCAATCGTCCCGGAAGTGTCACCTGAAGTCATGTCTGACTAAAAGCTTTATTGGCTTACATCCCAAAAATATCATCACCACACCACTAAGAATAGTCAGACAATTAAGTGCGTCTTTTGGTAATAGACACCAACTGAATTTAGATTATACAACATTAATCAGTCTCAAAATTGTCGTTTTACAAAAGATATCGAAAATTGCCTTAACTGTGTAAAATAAATAGTCTTGAAAACGTTTCGTAATTTGGGCGCGACCGAACATAGCATGGTTGACGTATGCAATATGTCAAAAAAGTTTAGCACTCTCTTAGCAACACTAGGTGTGGTCTTTCTGAGGTCATTTTCCGTTCGTCACCACTAAGAAACCGCTGCCCCCAACAGGTGAAAGTTTCAGAAACTTTACCTATAGGTAAACATAGCCTCTCCTTCCATCAGGGTAGAATAAACAGAGTTTAATTTTTGGACCTTACCTGAAGGTAAAGTAGGTACCTACTCTAAATAATGGAGACAGCAAATTTTACTCAAAGAAACTTTGTTTCTGCTCAAAGAAACAAATCTGCAAGACCCTATCGATAGATTCCATATTCCTTAGCGCCGAATTGCATAATTTTCGAAATTTAACTGACTCGTTTCGTTCGTTCGAGTTTGACAAGGAAGTTTTCAAATCTTTAAATAAAGGAATAGTTATTTTCTTTTCTATCTCCAGTATTTAGAGTAGGTACTTCCCCTTCCAAAAATTCCACCATGTATTATAGTGATTTTACCCTTACACTTTAGATTTCCGTCCAGAATTTTTTTTCAGCTCGTGAGTCAAATCTTTAGGCCTCATACGCACTGTCCGGTTAGCCGGAGTGCGAACAGCCGTCCGGCTAGCCGCAGGATGCGGTTGCAGTTGCGGTTAACCGGGTGGCGGCTAGCCGCAACTGCAACCGGACAGTGCGGATAAACGTTAATACGTGCACCTTCAATGGCGAGCAACCGTAAACTAGCAAATCGCAGTGCATCCGCGTAGTGCGTACAGCGACCGTCCGGATAGCCGTCAGTCGGGCCGCAGCGCTCCGAGCGACCGGAGCGGTTGGGCGGCAGCCGCATCACAGTGCGAATAAAAAATACTTTTGCGTATATATTTTTGATTGCGGTTAACCGGACGGCTGTCCGCACTCCGGCTAACCGGACAATGCGTATGAGGCCTTAGAGTCAGGTTTAGAGCAAATAAAAAATTTTACATGAAAAAGTTGAGACTACACTGTCGTGCACTTTTATCTTTAATATATATAAATCTCGTGTCACAATGTTTGTCCTCAATGGACTCCTAAACCACTTAACCGATTATAATAAAATTCGCACACCATGTGCAGTTCGATCCAACTTGAGAGATAGGATAGTTTTTGAAACGGATTTCGACATCCACGCGGGCGGCGCCGCGGGCAACAGCTAGTATATAATAAATAAATGTAGGTAAGCCATTTGTAGAGAATGCTATTTTTCATTCTGTGCTGTGACACAAAGTTATCGCGTGTCTTACAGTAATCGGTCAATTCTTGTCTCTAACCGCAACTTAGGTAGAAGATAGTTTCTATTTTTTATTACAGTTCATAGTTTAACTGGAACTAAAAAAAAACGAAATAAAAATATGTCGTAAAAATGCTGTTAAATTAAGTAGGTAGATACTGCACAAAATAATCATCACTACTTTACTTATTACAAAATGAATACTAAGGTATGACGTAACTCCTTGCTTTTTTAAGATTTATAGGAAATATCTGCCTTACGTATTGATGTAGGTAAGATAAAAAGATGATTGGTGCTATAAATATAATTTACCTAGCAATTTCGTATTTGGCTGTACTACCAACTATTAGGTAATCTGCGGTTCCACGTTTTTTTTTGTAATTGTGCAAATATAGAGTTTTGGTAATCCTTGTTTTGTTATAAGGGGATCTACGAGTATATCCATGTACATATTTATTTTGTTTAGTTATTTAGAAACTATTTGTAGGTAGGTACTTACTTTACTGGTGGCCCATGCATAGGGTAGAGTGCCCATTATCGATGCCTATGTTACAACCTAGGTGTGTTACAACGTATACCGATAGATTAACGAAAAATATGTTTTTTTATGGTGTTTACTCACTGCCAAACTCCGTCTATCATAGTAAGTATAGATACTTGCTATGATAGACGGAGTTTGGCAGTGAGTATAGATCGTAACAGCACAATTATCTATAAGTGCGTAAAAGTTATAAAATCCAAGATGGCGCGAGGTTTCCAACGCTGAGTCATCGTACAAAAACAATCACTAGAGTGCTGGACTACCGATACAAGTAACAAAAAAGCATTGAACATTGTACTTACTAATGGCCACGCGATGGCTTCGCGAATACGTTGATTTTTAAGCCCTGCTTCCTAGTCTCAAAGCCTAAATCGGTTACGACATAAACTCGTTATCAAATATTTTCAGACAACAGTAAGGTCCATCACTAGTAACTAAGTTTTTTTTTTAACACCATTACTCTGTACCCATATTCGCAAATAAATAAATGATTGATTGATTGTCTCTCAGATCCAGGACGTTTTGGAGAAAAGATAGGTCAACAGTTATTAAATGAAAGTTGAAGAAGCGAAAGGAGTATGCCAAGATCGTAGCAAGTGGAAAGATGTTCTCTCTGCCTACCCCAATGGGAAAAACGCGTGATTTGTATGTATGTATATTTTATGACTGTCTCATCATGATAAAATGTATTCCACAGGTTATATTATATTCATATAAAATATGTACAAATTAATATAGGTACTTAATTATTGTTATATTACCTGCCTTCTGTCACGAACAAGTGTTGAGCGCAAGTCAGGGCCACCATCGCCTACACTTCTGCCCACATTACAACACACCTCGGTGACCTAAACATTCGGACAAACTCCCAGTTGTATTGACTGTTTACCTTGTCGATTGTTCGTGAATCTAAGCTAGGCATCTTTTGTAGGAATTGTAGGTTTCAAAGATAGGCTTGCCAGGACAAAATACTTGAGAAGGAATCTTTTTCCAGTGACAAACTTCTTAACATTGTTCATGGGGTCCAAGTGCCCGCCTTGTCTATGAGGATTTGGCGAAGCGGCTGATCAACGTCACAGGTGACCTTTGCACAAAGAATCAGCATTGCCATTCAGCTGTGGCAATGTTGCCAGCCTTCTGGGCACATTACCAGTCAGCGATAATGCGGAGGAATTTTATGACGCCATGTGAGTAAATATTAATTTTGTTCAGTTATTTAGAAACTACTGAACTTACTTTATATCATAAATTAATATTACAAGTACCTACCTATTAGCTAAATTCCTTGTGACGTCCGGCCGTTACACTACCGACTTGTCACGTCGCGCGTCGGTAGTGTTAATGGCTGGAGATCGAACCCGGGACGTCTTGATAGGCCGACTCTACGACACTACTACGCTACCAACGAGTAGAGAGTTCGTCAAATAATTTTGATGTGGGTTTCAAGACAGCTTAAACTATTTCTATTTCTCTTGATATTTCGATTTATTCATCAACTAGCTTACGCTGAAGCGAGTTGGACCTTCAAATTGAATTTTATTTTATGTGGGCGACTACTAGTACTGGCAATAGTGTGTAACGTATAGTAATATATTGTGTAACATTCTAGGACACGCAGCCCGTTAGCGACCCGCTTATGTCAGCAATGTCGCACTTATTATATAGGAGCTGTGTTAATGAACTTCAATGGTTATGATCAAAGATGAATGAAATAGCAGTTAGTTTCCTAAAGTAAGCTCAAACAATTCCTAAAAAAATTCAAAGTAATAAGCGCCAGGGTAATTAACTTACTTATATAATCAAAGATTAACTTATTATACTGAATACGCCAAATTACAAGATTCATATGTCGCAGGTACTTTGTCGCAATGAAACATTATCTTGTATTAGAAAAATATAACAAATGTGACAAGATAAGCCATATTTAAAAGCTGATATTAGTCACGGATCACGGCTACATATTAACACAGATGTTTCTAAATTAACAATTTTTCCACATGTAGGTACAATTGTATAAACACACATTTAAGTCAATACTGGTAATACAGCCTATTTACTAGCAGCTGAAAACTTGACTACAATCCTATTTCCTACGCATATTATAAACGCGGAATTTGATAGTTTTTATGTATGTATCCAGTCTATCCCAGCTAACCTTTTCAGGTCGTCCGTCCATCGTGCTGGGGGGCGTCCTACTTTACGTTTGCCGGTTGGCGGTCTCCACTCTAGGACTCGTTTGCTCCACCGGCCATCGGTCCTTCGGCAGATGTGACCAGCCCATTGCCACTTCAGCTTGCTTATTCTGCGAGCTATGTCAGCTATTCTGCGCAAGGCATCGGGTGGTATGGCGTACATTGGGAGAGGCCTATGTCCAGATTGTCCAGCAGTGGACTGCAATAGGCTAATTGATTGATTGATTGATGTATGTATGAACGTTTGAATGTTTGTTACTCTTTCACTCAATGACGGCTAAACAGATCTTAAAAGTACAGTAAGCAGTTCATCATCTTCCTAGCGGTTTCCCAGTTGTGTCCAAAGTTTTCAACTGCCATTTGACCTTCCAAACCTGAGACTTAGCCTGCGCCAGGACCTCTTCCATTGTTTAGCATGTGCCACTTGCATGTGTGGTTAGCCAGGGGTTCTAGAATGTTGATAGGGCACTATACACACTTTTTTTTTTATTGGTAATAAGGCTCGCGTTTGACCACAATCTCACCTGTTGGTAAGTGATGATGTGGTCGACGGTGGAGCACGCTTACCTAGATGTAACCTATTCACTCTAGACTTGAAGACTCCCAGGTTGTAGCTTTCCGGAAATACAGACTCAGCAGGCCATTCCACTCTTTAGCAGTACGCACGATTATGAACAGATGAGACTATTATGAACAGGCACCCTGTTACGTGTAAAATACTTCTGCCTATCCCTTCGGGGAATGTGCGTGAATGTATTTCACACATGAACGTTCGCCCTCTGACTCACAATGTTGTATTTTGAATGATGATACCGCGGCCGCGGTTCTTTGTTACACTGTTATTGTCTAATATCCTTGACGCTGTCCTATTCGCTACGGTGGCCACGCAACGTACAGTCAGCGTCAAAAGTAGCTGATAATCGCACAGACTTCTAACTCAAAATCTGCATGAAAATATGTTAATTATATTTGATCAAAATTTTAAAGTACTTTAGTACATAGAAGGACCGATGGCTGTTGGAGCAAACGAGTCCTAGAATGGAGGCCGCGAGTCGGCAAAAGGAATATGGGACCCCCACAGCCAGATGGACCGACGACATGAAAAAGGTAGCTGGGTTGGACTGGATGCGTAAGGCGGAGAATCGGGTGGTATGGCGCACATTGGGAGAGGCCTATGTCCAGTAGTAGACGTCGACAGGCTAATTAGTTGATTGATTGTTCAAAAACCAATTTTTGAAATCTGAAAATGATCATCTCTTTTTGACGCTGACTGTACTTATACAATACATTAGAGGAGGCAGGGCGTTACGACTTTACAAGGTATCCCGTTCGGCGTAGCAATAACTTTGTTATTTTCTACTAACCTAGAAAGGCTTGGGTTACCTACGTGGAATACTGTGCTAAATCCACTAGAGTTGTTTTAATATCCTGCCGAAGTGAAATTGAGTGTCAGGACTGTGGCTTCTGACTTCTGATCCTTTTTTATGTTATACACTGACGTGTATTACATATAGCTTACCATCAGGCGAGGTAAAGTCATGTTGACACGTGACTTTACCTCGCCTGATGGTAAGCTAAAAGTAAAGCGTCAGGACCGAGGGTCACAACTACATACACTGATAGTGTTTCAGTGGCGGCCGGCCCTCAGCTTGACGGCCTCATTGAATGCTTTTCACGTCCCGCTTAAAGGACCGGAACTGTAGGAGGAAGGAAACACAACATGCGCTGGTAAAGAGTTCCAAGTCTTATTTTTGCAGCGGCTGAAATATTGGTAGACTAGCGTTTAGCAAACTGTTGCTAATTGATCGTCTGAATATCGCATCGTCTAATGTACCTATGCAAAATACCTACAACACGCCAACGAAATTCATTATCATTTCGAGGAAATTGTGTGTGCATAATGTTTGAACAACATGGTTCAAATGTCTAGAGCTTACATCATACCTTCTGGTCTATTAGGTGGGTACCTGGCATAAAACATGTCTCTTTAAAAAAATAGATTCTTGAGAGAAAGCAAGGGAATTTTATTCAGAACGAGATAGATGTTCTTCTTATTCACTTGTAGGAGGAAAACTTAAAATTATAGATTTAGTTACGCAATTTCTTTGTTTGCACCTTGGAGCCCTCGTCTATCTCCGTAGTTAATTTCAGCCCAATCCGTTCAGCCTTTTTATATATATAGGACACGTCAAAATGACTTTACCTCGCCTGATGGTAAGCTAAAGGCAAAGTCTCAGGATCGGGGGTCACCACCACATACACCGGTAGTGCTACAGTGGCGGCCCTCAGCTTGACGGCCTCATCAAATGCTTTTTTTAATTGCGTGATTGAATAACAAACATCCAATTCCCAAACATCACAAACTTTCAGGTTTATAATACTTAGGTATTATTAGTAGGAGGTAGGATCAGAATAGTTATACTTTTATCCGTCATAAATCTTAACGGTAAAAGTACATTTTTATTGAATCTGCCAGTAAACAGCGCGGTGTGATGTGTGGTATCGTCTGCTTTAGATGCTGTGACTAAATCTCAAGGCCACAATATTGGCAGGATATCAATATTTACATACGCCGCTTACGTATTTTCTTCCTACAGGGCTTACAATCTATACCTACTTTTAGTCTAATAGTAAAACAATGAAAGATTTATATGTTTGTAATCGATAAACTCTGAAACTAATAAACCCATTTCGAAAAAGCTTTCACCATTAGAATTAAAATTCCACATAATAAGTATAGCAAACTATTTGAAATCGCTTAGATAGATAGGTAGACATTATACCTGAGTAGCATATCTATAGGCTGTTTTTTATCTCAATATTTGCACAGGATCAGAATCCACGCGGGAATAACCGTGTGGCGATGCTAGTACTCCATATTAACTACTAAACATAAAAAAAATCTTGCATCTTTGCAAGAATCAAGAAGCAAGGATGTTGACCACATTAGGTAGCTAAAACTTTATCTTATCTGCGTTGCTAAGATTCAGCCTAGAATTAGAACAGGTCATTTACTTTTCCAACATGTAGGTATCTGATGTATCTAGTTATATACGTACCTAGTCTGTAAATATCTGCTATAATCTTTCCTCGTGAATGTACACAAATGCAGTGTTTGCACCACTACACATTCTGTCACGAAAACGCGCTACAAAAATTAAGGTAAGCCAATCTTAGCCGGACTCTCTTACGTTTCTTCCCAACTTAGCAATGCTAAATTTTATTTTTGTCCCTTCAATATGACTGCACCTCGCCGAGTGGTAAGCTAAACTTAAAGTCTTAGATAATGAGGGACAGCATTACAGACACCGATAATGCTACAATTGTATATGTAGTCCTCAACTTGAAGGCCTCATAAAATGCTTTTTCACGCCCCGCTTAAAGAACCTGTAAAATATTAAGTATGCTTTTTCGTATTCTAGAACCTATAACAAAAGCAAGTTAAACTTTGCTTACTTTAGGTCAGATGGAGCTGTGTAGAATGTCGTAGTATATTTATTATTTATTTTATTTTATTTTTAAGAATATATAAATTTGACCGTATTACCCAATGGTCTTAAATTCAAATGAGATAGATATGTTATCTCAATACAATCGCGATATCAAAATTAAAGTGTTGTTGACAGAGTCATACTTATTCTGATCTCGTTCACACTTGCTGATTTGTGCATGTTCTGTTGCACTCGTACTTGCAGTGATATAGACGTCGGTAGCTACGTGGGTAAGAATGCCGCCTTATATTGCAGAGGTCCTAGGTTCGAATGCTGACTGACACTACCGATGTGAACTCAATCCTGATAAACAATTTAACTTAGCTGGAGTTGTTAATTTCAGTTATGTTACTAATATTCCTGTTAAGAAACGGACGAATTCGCCTAATTCCAAGTGACTATTTCATGTGCCAGTTTAGTAATTACTTTATATCTATTTGATCAACGCAATATTCTCTGCTTCCAAGAAACCCACAGGGATTTGCATCAGGCAAGAACTGAAGTAGCAGGAGGGAAAGATTGACAGCCATTGACTCGAAGAAGAAGACCTATTAGATCATCGGTATTACCTTATATACTCTTAATCATTATGTAAGAGCGTAGGTTTATAGATTTTCAGGATTTCTATAGGTATGGTAGACGCGCCTGTAGGTATAGCTGAAGAATCTATGGTGCCGTGGTGTGCTCTAGAAAGGATAAACCACGAGACTCTAAATCTGTTTTGGCCACCAACATCGGTGATCCCAACGTGTTAGGGATCAAATCCCCCTCTTCTTTGAGAAACATTGAAAACCCTTGTACAAAAATCATCCGATTGTCTCCTAATTACATTTGATGTTCGCTAATCGGTCTGATATTCAACAAATGCGGGTATGTGAATTGGTTAAACCGTTGCTAAACTGTTGCCAAGTATTTAACAAATGTTTATTAACAACGCCTGTTGGTGACGAATGCGAAGTAGGTCACTCATCTTTCTTTCTTTCTTTGTTTCTTCTTTCTTTCTCATCGTCCTCCGAGCCTTTCCTCAACTCAGTTGGAGAAAGGCTTTTCAGACCAAATACAAAGCAGCTGAACTTCGATATTTTACGTGAAGCAACTACCATCTGACCTTCACAACCTATTGGCGATATCGAAGTTCTGCAGTTAGAACAGTTGTCGTCCTTTTTAAGGCTCCAACTACCCGTAATGGCTGCCATGGATGTTCGTAAGGCAACCGGGACCGCCGCCTGTTTAACGTGCTCGAGTGGTCTCAATGTGTTAGTAGGCCCAGAAGAATGGTCACCCATTCTCCAATGAGAGTAAAATACTACTATGATTGGCTAATTGATTGACATCACACAAAACAGTGTTTATAACACTGTCAGCTAGCTTATCATTTCAACTGTTGCAGCAAAATGGTATTTAATAGCCAATCATCTCCAATCATGTAGCAAATTAAACAATATATCTCTTTTACAGCGATTTCCCTCTTATTTCATGAAATTAATTTCTATCGCAATAAATTCCAGTTTCTCACTCAAATTAACAGACATTGTGCGTGACAAGTTGCTAATTTGCTAGCCGTCAACTAGCTTCAATTTAATGATCTATCCATTTCTCTTGAAAGACTGCTAACTGCGAGGCTCTTACAATTTAAATTAGCATTAGCTTACTTTCTGTTGCATCTTTCTAAATTATTATTCTCAGAATATTGCTAGTTTTTTTTCAGTTACTTCAATGCTAAAACGCAATATAACATCACAAAAGCGAATGATAAACTGTAACTTCGTCTCTCGGTCTCAGTTTCAGAGGTAAATGACCCGAGTCGATCGGCCGAGTCCATTCGCTATATATTTTTTTGTTACACAACACTACTAGTACACGAAGAGCCGATTTTAATAGATAATTAACTGTTGAACGGATTTCATAAACTCTTTCCGCTTTTGTTGATACTCTAAATAGGAAAAACTTCGATATTACAAATCCAAGGATCGTAGGTAATATTTTTCATCAAAAATAAGGCAGCTATGTAAGTTTTTGCATATTATAATGACTTGAATTCCTATTTAGTTACTCATCCAGTAGGTGTATATTTTACTTGCTAGCTACTATTGTCTTTCGATAACGTCTTAAATATTAATGCAACATCCTTTAACCCTATCCTTGCCTGTGCCGTTCTCATGACAATCCGTTAAGAAAATTAAAAATTCATTGATTGAAATGTGCTAAGCAAGTTTAAATTGAATTAAACGAGTTTGTATTCAACTGTGAAATCTATAACACATCTAAGGTCCTCTCTTTCCTTGTACCTACCTTTGGGCTATTGTTAATTGATCAAAATGTTAATGTTCATGTGTTACTTTGTTATCTACATGAAAAGATATTTGATTTGGTCCTATTGTAACATCTTAAAGTTTTGAAAATATACACAAAATTATTAAAATATTAATCGTTATCTATGCCAAGAATGTCAAGCAAAATTACATGGAACTTAGGTAATGCCTATTTTTTGTTTTCTGACAAATAAGTATGACGCCTAAACTGTTAGTCATGTCTGAATGCGCTGAAGTCTTTTTACCGAGTTCAAGGGTGCCAAAATAACAACATTAATATGAATATGCGAATGCTGTAACAACCGCAATTATGTTAATGATGTTTATAGACCGTCTGTAGGTAGAGGTGCCCAATGAAACTACTAACAGAGAAACATTGATCTTAGTAGGTGTGCGGGCGGTATTTAGGCCAGAGCGCAGACTGCGTCCTATTGAGAACACACGAACCTACAAGAAAATCTATTTTTTATCACGCCTCTAACTAATTAACCGACTAGTACGATGTTTTCGTTTTCGCTTCAGCCTATTCTGTACGATGTGTAGTGTTGACCGCTTTCATTTCACTCGATTAATTTTAGTCGACGGATTTCACTAGGTACCTATTCGTATTTGGTAGTGCAGTAGTGTTCACACTGTTCACCACGGTGACGCACGGGTTAACGCGGGTCAATTGTTGACAATGTAAGATAAATTTTCACGTGGAAAGAGCACACGAACGATGGAAACCGCGTAAAAGCGCAGCGTTTAACTCGCTCTTCAATGCAGCGTCCGAAAATAAGGCGCAACTATATATAGATGTAGGAAATGCTTGAATAATGAGTGTTGTTTCGGCGTGTGACTAGATAGGTATAAGTGCGGTGATAGTGTGATGATGTACTCACCAGAATCTTGCGCTCGCACGTTTCAGCGTTTTGCGGATACGTGTTTATTTCACTGATATTATTGGTTCGCGTTGCCGCTCGTCGCTCGCGCAGATCCCGGTCGTGTGGCGCCCGCCCGGGCGGTGTGCCGACTGGCGTAGCGCACGGCCACTCACATTACCAGACTCGGTGCTGTGGCACACACGACACTGTGTCGACTTGGTTTGTCATAATGTACACAAGTCAAGACCAGCCTTTTGCCTGCTAATCGTGTAGGCGAGGAAGCCGTAAAGCTGCATCCGCACCATTCACCTCAGCGTTAATGGAATACTCTTGCATCTGTGTTATTGTTTACTGGCTAAGCAAGATTATGCCACAATAATAGCAACGTGTGTAGTTGGAAAACGGGATGCACACGATTTGCGGACTGTTCAACCATTGAATCGATGTTCGGCTGCTCCGGATTGTTGTTGCTTTGGCAACTGCTTTAGTGTTGTAGTCTTCGGAGTACCAACTCAAGTCTCTACTAGTTGCGCCACTCATTTTTTTCCGTTTTATTTAGTCCCGGACTCCCGTTGTAACTTGCCAACCTGCTTAGCTATATCCGGGATATACCTACCTACCTACCTACTTACCATTTTCAGCAATTTTAATGTTTAAACTGAATAAACAGGCTAGTCCTAAACAAATCTTTATATATAGGTACTTACCTATAAATTATGTTGAACCAAATATAGGTAGGCAGATATCTAATGATGTAAGGAAGTAGTTACAGAGTCTCTATAAAGTAGGCGGAGGTGTACCATTCTTCACCGTCGGTTAGGGCACTATAGGGCCGATTTCGAGAACCTATACCTAGTAGTGTAACTGGTTTGTATGTACCTACGTACAATACGATGATACTATACCTACATGTCTGTGCCTAGTCTGGATCTTTACACTTTGAGGGGGCGATACAACCTTTTTTTTTTATAGGTGTGGTAAACAAAGGGATATATATTATTAGGTATTCAAGTTGTAGCTACGTATGTAATACCTTCATTAAGTCTACTGCATATGTGAGTATGACGCATACCTATTTACATTCAGCCACTCATTCCTCAATGCCATATTTGCTTGGAACTATTGACTACATGCGTTGGTTGAATGAGGCCCCACCAAGATCTTTGGTGCCCAAGCCAATCTCACTTGTAAGCTGGTACACGTGCTAATTGACGGACGAGGCTCTAGTTTACCAGCGCATGTGTTTACAGCCTCCTACAGTCACGGGTCCTTAAAGCGGGGCGTGAAAAAGCATTTGATGAGTCCGTCAAGCTGAGGGCCAACACTAGCACTAACGGTGTACGTAGTGGTGACCCCGTTCCTGAGCCTTTACCTTTAGCTTACCATCAGGCAAGGTGAAGTCATTTTGACGTATCCCATACAAAAAAAAGTGCAGGCTTTCCTCTCAGGATTGTGACGTCAGACTGCAGTTGCTCCCGTAAAAGTCAAGATAACCCAAATCTAGAGAAAGAATAGGAGAGCGAACTCCGGCTAAACAGTTTTTGATGCACAAACAAGACTAATGCTGTGTAATGATGATGACATTTAGGGAATAGTAACCGCACCTACCTACTACAAAAACAGAAAAAATAAATTGGAATGGGCCAACTCGCTCGTTTGAGCGAGTTCCACGTGAGCCAGTTGACGAAGGCTGAATTCCCGCTAAAGATCTAAGTAGTCCCGATTAGGTACATACATTTGAGGCTCACACCTCGGAGTCGAAAAATATTCGAAGTCGATTTCCGAATTTTACTTCTCCACTTCGCACGGTTTTGGGCATCCATGGCATTGAGACCATTGGCACGCATATAATCTTCTACGACGCCAAGCCAGCACTTCTTGAGCCGATATCTATCTCTCTATCAATCCTGAACCAAATAGATTGGTATATCTTCGCCTACATTGCATTTCTTATTATGTAATACGTGGGCAATGCCGGCACTGCCCACACGAAGATTAACAATAGTAATTGTGAAAGGTATAATAAGTTTAGCTTATACAATAATGAATTCAGAAGTTATGGATCTAAAGGCCTTACAAATCCGACTTAGCCTGGATATCACCTAACGACCTCTGTTCTCCATGAGCGCAGGCCTGGGAGTAGGTGAAGGCACAGGTCACCCTAGCAGAAGCAGGCTGCGGCGACGGCGCGGCGGTGCGATGGTTCTTTCCCGCCTTGACCTGGGGCAAAACGAGGACACCGTGGTTCCCAAACCCGAGTGGGTCATTTCGAAACAGATGCCCCTAGGTAAGCCGGGCTTGCGATAGACACCCTGGGTGCGGGCCGGAACCTCCACGTGGTGCACCTGGGCAACGGAGGCGAGCAGCGCCTCCCACTCGCCACGGGAGACGCTGCTGCCTGCGGCCAATCCGGCCGGGGTGGGAGTGGCCCTCTAGAGGGCTGCTCCGAGGCTCTCCACGTGTCCCTCTGACTAGCAGATGGCACAGTGGGGAGCGAGCGGGGGGCGAGCTGATTGTCTGCGCGCCGACGCGACGGTTGGGTGACAGGACGGCCTCCTGTCACCCTACACCCCACCGTCAGCGAAGTGGCGCGATGCTCGCCCCACCCCCCCTTTCGGGGGGTCGAGGGGGCCATCTTAAAACCGTAGATGGCCCGGGGTCAGCTGGGGTGCGAGGGATATGCCCATTGGGTAACCTTACACCCCGGTTACTAAGGCCCGAGACGGCGTGCGGTTTTAGTCGGTTCGATCCCGACATAACCACCCCCGATGGCCGACGGGGGTGGTATCCATGGGGATTTCCGCACGATAAAAAAAAAAAAAAAAAAGTAAGCCGGGTTTGCGATAGACACCCTGACAATGAAGGCCCGAGACGGCATGCGGTTTTAGTCGTTTCGAGTCCGACACAACACAACCGCCGCTTCTGGCCGGGTCTCGGACTGGGTATACGAGATGCGTCAAGATGTCACCCATCAAAATTCGTTACTAAACTGCTTTCTCATGTCTCAGTAAATAGTGTTTGACGAAATCCACTCTTAATTTTCGAGTTGCTACTTTGGGACCACTGCCTGGCCAATGCTGAAAACACTAGGTACTGGTCATTGAGTAGAATTGAAGATAGGTAAAGAAACCTTTAGCACGTTAATAATTCACTAACAAAGGACGAAACTACAAGAATGAGTACTTAACTCCTCGGGGAATCAGAAAGCAAACGGTACAGAGTGATATGCTATGAATACTTAATTAGCAGCAAAGATAACTTTATTAGCTGCGTGACCCTGAATCGAAGCAATATATCCTAAGAATTGTTTTCAATTCTTAACAATTGACTATAAATATATAAATATCTTTTAATATTCTAGGTCTAAGCTATGACATAATTTACGAACTTGTCATAAGGGTTTTATAAAATGGATAAACAACCATAGCTACTTAGATACTTACTTACCATGGTACAATCAATTGGGCCATGGGAGAACATACTTTCCATTTTTGGACTAGGTACCGAATTTCGTGCCACGTAGTTCCCTCATGGTACACGGAGAAGGAGGAAGGAGGTTTGCCCGTAGTCCAATCGGTTGAACTTATTTATTGGACATAGTAAATTAGACCACCGAAAAAAACTAACCGATAAACAAAGCAGCACAGCTACTGCACTCGCTGCGCCTGCGCCATCAAGGCTAAAACGGTTGAGTCAGCCCAGTCGAAATCAAGGAAACCTTATTTTAAATTAGATAAAGTCAAAATAAAAGATCAGAAAATACTTTCAATGATACCTAACCTACTACGTTGATACTGCTGAGCCCGCGACTTCGCCCGCCCAAAATTAAACTTTTATTCTAATTCAAACAGAAAGACAGACGAAAATTTTAGAAATATTTTTTTTGTTAAATATATCGTACTTACTATTTAAAATGAAAAATATTACAAACAGATATTTTAATTTTTTTAGGTATACTCGTATTTAAGATGTATACATATTTGCTCATTTATTATTAAAATACATAATTTCAGCTGAATCAGCGATATGCATGAAGCTATAGTTTATCTCTAGCTTCATGGCGACATGTGTGTGCCATGCTAAGTACAAGGAAATTTCTAATGTTCTTGGTGCCATGCCATCCATCACGACATTATAAAACCCTGTCATGTTTAGTATTAGACCAGTGCCGATAGACTTTGAGACAAAATAAATTTATAGTAGGATGAAACCTGTTGGAAAAGGATCAGAATGTAACAAAAATTAATGGAAAAATAAATTACGGGCGATCTGAGGTCGGGAAGGGGGGAGGGGGGTGAGTTTTAAGGGTAAAAACGGTTTATCTCGATTTCCGGCAAAACTACAAGTCCTATGGAAAAAAGTTAAATGACAAAGTTGTAGGTAATAAAGAGACCTACAACTTTTGTATTTACACTTTTTTCACATAACCTCAAAAAGTATGTGAAAAATTCAAATAATCAAGTTTTTGGTTTTTTATTTTTATCTTAAGCAAAACAAATTTATTTTCCACGAAATTTGGTGAAAACTTAGCTTTTTATGTCCCAAAGATACTGTAATTTTTTTGATTTGAAATACTCTTTTTTTCAGCTTATTTTGACTAAATATCGAAAAACCACCCCAATTTTCAATCGAAAAATCTCACGTCAAAATATCAGCTTTTTAAAAAAAGTCAAAGAGTTTTTTGTTCTTTGAAATCTCTTCTTTCTGATAATGTAAAAATATATATACATTGCTATGGTAAATGTTCTCAGAAAATGCAAAGAAGAAAAACTCGAATTCGAAATTAACATTTTTGTATTTAGTCATTTCCTCGCTGAGGTGGGATGAAAAGTTACATGTTGCACTATAACTTCATGGTTGCACTCGAGTGCAAAGATTTTTCACCTTGTGCTCTTTTGATTCCCTCGCTAAAGCTCAGGGTTCTATCAGCGAGGAAATGACTAAATACAATAATCACAAAATAGAAACCTGAGCTTTAGCGAGGGAATCAAAAGAGCACAAGGTGAAAAATCTTTGCACTCGAGTGCAACCATGAAGTTATAGTGCAACATGTAACTTTTCATCCCACCTCCGCGAGGAAATGACTAAATACAAAAATGTTAATTTCGAATTCGAGTTTTTCTTCTTTGCATTTTCTGAGAACATTTACCATAGCAATGTATATATATTTTTACATTATCAGAAAGAAGAGATTTCAAAGAACAAAAAACTCTTTGACTTTTTTTAAAAAGCTGATATTTTGACGTGAGATTTTTCGATTGAAAATTGGGGTGGTTTTTCGATATTTAGTCAAAATAAGCTGAAAAAAAGAGTATTTCAAATCAAAAAAATTACAGTATCTTTGGGACATAAAAAGCTAAGTTTTCACCAAATTTCGTGGAAAACAAATTTGTTTTGCTTAAGATAAAAATAAAAAACCAAAAACTTGATTATTTGAATTTTTCACATACTTTTTGAGGTTATGTGAAAGAAGTGTAAATACAAAAGTTGTAGGTCTCTTTATTACCTACAACTTTGTCATTTAACTTTTTTCCATAGGACTTGTAGTTTTGCCGGAAATCGAGATAAACCGTTTTTACCCTTAAAACTCACCCCCCTCCCCCCTTCCCGAGCTCAGATCGACCGTAATTTATTTTTCCTATCATTTTTATTATATTCTCTTTCTTTTACAACAGGTTTGATCCTACTATAAATTTCTTTTACTTTTTACCATTTTCATAGCTATCGGCACTGGTCTATATTGTGAATTTAAAAATTTAATTATTTCAAAGGATTTTATTCAATGCGTGTTAGTTGCGACCATGAAAATATTAATTAATATAAATTCAATGACAGGACGCATCCTTTGATGAACTTATACTGAAATATTATTTTTAATGTAAAAATAAATAATGTTACACCAATAATCGAATAATTTGACCATTTTTTCCACCACAACCTCAGCTAGAGAAGGCTAGAAGTACCTAGTAGTGACGTCAGATTCGAACCGACTAAAAACCACACGGTGTTCGGTCCACGTGAGTCTTTCACCAGGGACCCTGGGATAGTATACCCTAAGAAGGAAGTCCCCAGGAAAGAGATAAAGAAAGTAGAAATAATTTGACCAAAATATTACAATTGTAATCAATTATTACCGTTAGCTCTAATCCCTTTCCAGCCCTCTAGAAGAGAGTTCAAATCCCTGCATATAACTGTTTCCGACATAAATTTTCAGAAAATTCTATTTGGAATGAGCACGCTCACTTTTTAAGATACATTTTTTAGTTCAGTAGAACTTGTGATCCCTTTAAGTATGCATAGTTGTTGCTTATAGGAGAAATGCGCCGGTGAAATTAAAAAATATGTAGAGTAGATACCTTATGCTATTATTATAACAAAATATATTATTATTATTGTTATTAGAATGCCTTCACGGTACTGATTCTGTAGAAACTTTGCGGCCTCATAGGCATAAGTATGACACTATTTGGCAGCAAACAATTAAATTATTATTAAAACTAATTTAGGCCTCCTATAGTCATACTACGCAAAGTGTTCATACTCGTATAACACAATTCCCAATAGCTTACCTTTTAAATACGTGTGTAATGACGACCTCTATCTACTCTGTGGCGTAGCGGCAGAGCGTTTGGCTGCTAAGTCATAAGTCGCAGGTTCGATTCCCACTGAGTGCAAATATCTATATGCCATGGTTCCATGGTTACACTCACTACGATCTCGCCCTCATTACGAATTTTAAGCACAAAGAAACTTATAAGGAAATACGTTACCTACAGCAAATAACATCTATGAATTCCTCTTTTCAATCTCTCTCACTACCATACTCATTCCCATATTCATGTAAATGTTCCGAACTTATATCCGTAATCTTGGTGGGCAATAAATAATTATATTATCTGTCTATCTATCCATCTATCTACTTCCATATTGGAAACAAACAGAATAAGCCTTACCTTACTAGTTTACCATCGAGGAAGTCGGGCATTATATTCACAACACAATCACACTAAATTCTAAGATAAGTAGATAACACACAATATCACGAATGCTAAAAGCTATTCCAGCTTCACTAAAATCCACATTCAAATCATGCACTGCCATCAAAAGGTAAAAAAAAAAAAACAAACAGAATATAAATCAACTAATTTATTTTTCTAGGGAATGTCTCTACACTAAAATTAAAACTAAAAAACTTACTACTTATAAACGAAAAATTGACCTAAAGTGAAATAAATAACTACTTAATTAAAAATAAAAAAATACTTGGGCAATTATATATCAACATTATTATATACGAAGGAAATATCCGTGAAATTATTAAAAATATTTTTAATTAAATATGTTATAGCAAACATCAGTCTGACGAACGTTCTAATAAAGTGTTCAAATTAGTAACACGGCTGACACACTACGGCACGGTTTCACTCAGCAGTGAAACCGTGCCGACGAGTGCGTCAGTAGCAGTAATGGCACGGTTTCACTAATGTGTAACGGCACGGCAAGTCACGACCGACGTGAAGCGATGTCGTGCCGTTCCACGGTGGCGACGACGTAACTTAACTAATGTGACGATATTTACGGCTTAAGCGTTAGAACGAGAAAGGATTGGTGGAGCTTTAGGAGGTGTATAGTTCCATCCCTGTCTAAGCCCGAACGATTCTTCTAGTCTGACAGTGCCGCACTGTGTGTTGTACCTTATTGTCTGTGGATCACCTAAAAGTCCTTTAGACCAAATATCACCAATTTAAAGAAGAGATCAAATAAATAAAACCGCGTCATAAAGTTTTTCAATGAATTGAGTAAAACGTGAAACTCAGTTTGGATAACGAACTTTTCCTATTGCAAGAGGTTGGCACTAGGAAAATTTACGTAAAAAAGATCAGCTACTTAATGGTATTCTCACAACTTCACAGATATTTACTTCTAAGTTTAAAAGATCCATTCCATGTGTATTTTGCATCTATGCGTACTTTATAAGGACACTTTCTCACCTGCCCGTTTATCACTTTGGGCAACCGTATTTTCTCTATTGGCAAGCTCTTCAATTATTTAGTTTGAGCTTTACCTTTTCGGCCATCAATTAATGAAAAATGTTTTAGCTACTATTAAATTAATTCGGCCCGTTGACATACATAAACTGCAAAAAGCCTCAGTAACCGATATCTTGTTTCAGTTTCGTATTATGCGGGAAAAAAAAAGAAGACAGTTACATTTTTTAAATATACGTTAAGTGCAGGAGTATTCACACGTCATAGACAATTTGATATACACTACGGAGGCAAGCCTAACATTAGAGTCTACAAAATTAATTTATCTTACAAATTCATAATAATAAAGAGTTATTTATACCAATAATTTTTTATTCATTTAGGTACAATAATTCGCGTATACTTTTTTACAATTTTACTTTATTCGGTTTTAATGTGTTTGGACCGTTCAAACACACCCTTGTCATGGGGTGGGCTAAAAAATTCAAATTAACCACTACCACTTTTCAAACAAACTAGTATTTTGAGTATTTATGAATATCAAATCAAGAGAAACGCTTGATTTGTAATTAAAAAAACTTAGCTATATTACTATAGAAACTCTCTCAACTTAAACATATTGTTCATAGTAATAGCTTTACAATACTTTTGTCTTGCAGTTGAAATAGAAAACGTACTTCGCATTGACAGTAAACACAGTCATAAGCAACATTACAAATTATATCTAAATCTCACTTATAATACTTATACTTCAAATATTGCTTACAAATTGCTTACTACCCGACACATTAAAACCGAATTTATTCTTTTTACAAATACGCCATCTTACATACAAATACTTACTACTAAAATCGTAGGAATCGTCTCAGTACAAAGCAGTAAGTCATTTGTTTGAAATAACCCACCATTTTTACGCACTTGAGTAAAAATAATCGCTAATCTGTGGGCATTTTCGAGATTATTAGTGTACCTCGACACAAGAAACACTTATACTTTTGATGTATTTTATTAGTTGATTATATCCTACTAGTATCATCAATTTCATAGTTACTTGTTTAAATATTTCGTTTACTTGACCTGCAAATTTATTTTTTCTTAAATAATCTCGAGACAAAATTCAAATATTCTTTAGATCACAAAAATTGACGAAAGACCTAAGGCGTACAATAGTTCATTTATTCGTTTGTAAATTCATTATTTCTGAAACCGATAACACAAAAGTTAAATTGGTTGATTTGTTGGACGTACATATATTTTGATACTGTCTCAATGTGACGACTCTGGTAGCTGTATGGTATCTAGTTTGGTAGCTTACGGACGGTGATGCGACCAGTTGCGCAGCTACGGTATTCCGGTAAGATATAGCCCTTATTATTTATCCCAAAGCCAAACAGTTAGCAAGAGTAAAGACTTTCTTGTGGTCGAGGCATATTTGTTGCTAAATAAAAACTAAATAATAATAGAGGTTTTGAGAAGTTTGTTTCATATAAACGTCAAAACGTTAAAAACTTAAGAATTCAAGATGTAAAACTTTGTTGCTTATCAATTGTTATCACCGTTTGCTCAAGCCTTACATAATACAAATTCAATGGCGGCCGGAAGGATTTTGTTGAACTTTAAACAACTTTTCAAATTGGTAAAGTAACTGTACATTACTCAAAACGCGACTCAATGATAAAACATAAGTTAAGTCTAATGCAGTCACAGTTATTTCACAGAAATATATTTGTGATTGTCTTAAAATTTAAGTTACGTTTTAGTACAGTATAAACTTTTACTTGAATAAAAGAAATCAAGTCAATTTCAGCCCGTAGGATCGTCTAGGAACTCTAGAGGATGCAAAACTGGCATGAATCGCAGATCAGTTAGAGGCAAAGTATCTTGAAGTCAGTCGCGGGTCAAATCCTGTCATAGCATTCATTTTCACTTCTCAACTAAAAGATTTTGTTCCTGTTTAAATTTATGTTCAGATAATAAAACTAATTGTAATTGCTGCCTTACGCACTACGCACTGTTTCGTGCAAAAAGTATGTTTTGTAGCACGAAATTTGAACCATATTATTTGCACGTAACAAGTGCCCGCATGTTAGCATATGCATGAGATAACGGACAGTCTAAGCAGATTAACTAATGTTACATTTGTATGAACGTATTATATAATGTTGAGTAATTTACGTATTACGCAATAATTATTTTTTTAATTTGTGAACATTTCAGCTAAACTTTCTCTTACGTTTTACATTTGTACGGTTTATAAAATAACAAGCAATTAAATATATCATTTTGAACTTGCTTAAATACTTTAAGGAGATACTTAATCACTTTCCAACAAAATAAATTAATAACAGATACACTCAATCATGACAAAGCACAGTACACACAGTTATATTTTCAACATTTTTTTTAAAACTTTCAATATTTTATACATAAACTGTAAATTTAATAGTTGCTAACTTCTTATATTGGAATAAGCATTTCATAGGTGCGAAACAGCAAAAAAGAGAAAAATTAAAGCGGTAATAATATATTGCCATGTGTCGATATATTTTCTGCCGTACCTATAAATAGCTTCTACATTTATACACTGGTAGGGTTATTACATATAATACAATGTTTGTCCATGGAGCAGTAAGTAGGGATCACTATTCCTCGTATCGGACGCATCTACTTTACAACAATAAAAAAGCCATACGAAGATTAGGTTAAAAATCAAAATGGAATATAGAAAACACAATCTCTATTTTATAATTAGCAGTCTGTACTAAGTTTAAGTACTTTACTTTAAAACCTGTCGCTTCCCGTCTTGGTGCTAGTGTGACGTGACAGCCCTCGAAGACGGTTTTTCGACAACTACTCGCTTCAGCTACCTACTAAGTTATGTGCGCCTAGTACTTAATCATTTTGATTTTTTTTAAATAATGCAATATAATTTAAATTAATAAAAACACGTGCACGCGTCTGTTCACTTTCGGGGTTCGGAGGGAAGTGAATAATAAAAAAATAAATATGAGCGCGAAACTAATATTTCTATGTATAATATGCATTCTAGAACACAACACAAGCTAGTTCAACTATGCTTACTTTGAGTCTAGAGAGAGTTGTGTAGAACATCCTATACGAGAAAAAATAGCACACCCAAATACCATACCTTTATATTGATAACATTATACTGTGTGTAGTCAGTCAGTCCATCATAACTATTGTACAATATACACGGTAATACACATATTCACACTTATTTGTCACATGAAGTAGATATTGGTCGTATCACTTTCACAAACATTGGTTCACTGTTTGGTTGGACGCGGGTGAGTGTTCGTCTCACGTCCAATGTTGGCGTTGGATCATTTGTTTGGAGACGTGAGACCCAACGCAGCTGACAGTAGACGTCCAACGTTCCTTTGTTCATGTGCTTCATTTTCTGGAGAGGAATGGGATAATTAGTAACATATGAACTTATTAGCTTCCTTTAACCCACAGAAGCATCTTGCCAGAATAAAAATGTCGCCTATATGCAAATATTAACCTACTTCTGTGGATGGTAAGGTTCTAACATAACTTACGAGGCCGATAAACCTGCTGACGGACGGACGGACGGGACTGGCGATGGCTTTCCTCTCGAGGTTGGGGCAGTCACTCTCATAAAAGCCATAGATGTCAAACTATAAAGACAAGTAGTAAGCGGATTCCTGACACCGAGATGAAGATGATAAATCTATTTCTGTGCCTCATTTCATCATGAAAATTTCAGCGGTTCTTTCTATTCTCGTAACCATGACAATACATTTTCGACATTTGGGAGATCAACTAGATCGAGACTAGACTGAGACTGAATTTTGAACAAATTTTTTACGAGAATTGGCCCTTAGGTGTGAATTACTAATAGTCTAATAATAAATTTTTCGCTAAACCCTTTTTTACATTGGACACGTCAACATGACTTCACCTTGTCTAATGGTAAAGTCTCAAGACCCGGTCACCATTACAAACATAGTATTTTGGCTCTCAGCTTGACGGTCTCATCAAATAATTTTTCACGCCTCACATAAAGGACTTTTTTAATACTTATGCAATAATGGAGGTTACTCACCATCTACGCTAGTAACATGTTTCTCCAAGTTGAGCTTCTCCTGAGCCACCTGGTAGATGCCCTCCTCGATGGTCCCGCAGCTGATCAGGCGGTGTATCGTCACCGGGCGCGTCTGACCCATCCTGTGACATCTGTATAACAAAAGATGTGTGAAGCTGACTACAGGCAGTTGGGATAATAGAGATATGATCATGACCACAGAAATGTTGTCTAGATAGAATGGGCAAGTGGGCGTAGCACCCATGCCAAGCGGGTGCAATATACTGCATGCTTTCCTAATCGCGCTCTCATTAAAGCGACCGCTTCCGCGTTCAAGACATAAAATTGTATTATAACATATGAATATTGATAGTCTCTTAGGTTGTATTAGAAACGGGCTAATGCCGTGTTAACGTTCTTACCTGTCTTCTGCTTGCTTGTCATTGTAAGGGTTAAAGTCTATGTCGTGTATGATGACTGTGTCAGCCGCGGTCAGGTTGATACCCAACCCGCCCGCTTTCGTCGACAACAGGAACACAAAAATATCCTCTGAGTTGTACAGGTTTATCAAGTCTTGTCTGGAAACAAATAAATATTATTTAATTACCTTATAAGCATAGGGGGGTATGGGCAGTAGCCGCACATTTATTTATAATGGACACGTCAATATTGCTTCACCCCGCCTGATGGTAATTTTATTTTATTTTATTTGGAAAACTTACAGCTAACACAGTTTATATTTACAAATTATATTATAGCTGAAGGCCATTTAAAAGTTTTCACGAATACAGGCTAAAAGTAGTCTAAGAAATGAGGCTGACTATTCAGATATAAAACAATGCTGGCCTTCAACTTGACACTTCAAACACCAACTGATTGACAAACAGGCTCTGGGGCAGATTTTCCTCTAGGGGTTGGGGAATCGGAAGACAGTCGCTCCCATAAAAGTCAGGCTGAGCAAACCAAAAGAAGAAAAAGGACCAAGCAGGTCTAAAGTTCTGAGGTGAAATCCACAG
The DNA here is from genome assembly GCA_963576445.1 of Lithosia quadra. Lineage (NCBI taxonomy): Eukaryota > Metazoa > Arthropoda > Insecta > Lepidoptera > Erebidae > Lithosia > Lithosia quadra. The sequence continues at coordinate 2,429,999 of OY754883.1, forward strand.
ATACAACTTATTAAAAAAATCCAAAATGTGGATAACTATAACACAAAACTTACCTCTCTGTAACAGCAGTGCTGCCATCTAGCCTGAGGTAGCGGTACCTCCGGATGTTGAGGTAGGGCTCCAGAATGTCCAGCATCATGGTGAACTGGCTGAAGATGAGCACGCGGTGTCCGTCTGCTTTGAGGCGGGGCAGCATCTCGTCTAACTTCTCGAACTTGCCAGAGTCCAAGATTAAGTGTTCTGGTAAGCTGAATGTGCTGATACACTGTGGGAGAATATTGTAAATATAAGGAATATGTAAGGAATCACAATTTGCAAAAAAAAAATCCTATATCAGTATTACTCGTATCTGTACTTTTAACAGGTGCGGTGTAAGTTTTTTTTTAGTGTCGTTAACGTCGCTAAACATTTTCCTCACGTAAGCTACAAATTTATGTGCATAGACCTCGGGATGAGCATGGTGAAACAGGAAATCGAATCCCACAGCAACAGATACCAACTAAGATTGGCTCACCACACAAATGACCTGGCCGCCGACACGATACTGGTAGTCTCGACATTTTCAGATTCACGAGACACGGGATCAAGGCGGGGTGCGAGGGAAATGCTCTATGGACCACCTTACACCCTGGCGTCAGAAGACCCTAGACGGCGTGCGGTTTAGTCGATAAGAGTCCGACATAACCTGGGTATCCATGAAGATTTCCGCACGGAAATAAAAGGAGACACGGGATTCATCAGTGGGCAGGATGGAAAAGGATATGCGTTATCAGCGCAGAAACTCTCAACCCCCCTCCCCTCCAACCTCCAGGGCCGTCAGCACAAGTGTGACGCCCCAGGTGTTGCACACGTCAGAAGCCACGATCGGGTCGTGTGCTTGTCTGCCAAGTGATATAAAAAAAGATGATTAGTAGTAGAAAAAGACTCACGTTATGTGTCAGCGTCAGTTGGTGTATCTGGAAGTCCGACATACACATGAGGTCTTCGTACGCGTACTGTTCATTCTTCTCCTTGTACGTGGGGTCTCGGGCCAGTCGTTTCGCTATCTTACGCACCTATGAACAAAGAACATTCCCGTATATAGTGCCCGCGTATAGTGTATTCAAAACTACCCGAGTCTGTACATTGGAGATATTAAAAAAACATTACCCTCCTTTCTACGGCAGTCGGGTAAAAAAACTTGGATTAAGTCATATGAACCATTTTTAGCATAAAAATGTTTTTTATTTGTTGGAATTTCTAGTCCGTTTATTCACGATGGACGCAGAAACTACAGAACTGATTTTGATACGGGTTTTTTCCTGTTTGAAAGGTCTTGACTTAAAATTTTACATATATTTAATCACAATCAGTCGAGTAGAACTGGAGATATAGTCAAAAAACGTGAAAACTGACGTCCACGTGAGCGGGTATAGGCTAGTATTAAGCAAAGCGTTTTGGGACGAATGGTGTCTAGAATGGCGGCCCGCACCCTCTGGAATTTACCCTAGCTTCTTACCATCCAGCGGGATTAAGTCAATTGACGGACTGAATATAAAAAATGAACGTACCTGCTCTTCTTGGTAGTGATATCGCAGCAGTAGAGGGTGGTTAGCCAATTTTCGCATGTCCATCATCATAGCCATACCGCTCTGTTCTGTTGTGGCGTGAATCTGTTCAACAAAAAAACATTTGTAAGTAAGTATACATTTATATATAATGTGAGAATATTAGTAATCGAAATTAATATTATCCGCCATGACTCCAGCTAAGCTAAAGTAATGTGTTAGCGGTGGATTCACGTCGCTAGAGAAAGGCATGTCCAGCAGTGGACTTCGACAGACTAATTGAAGGAGGTAGGACACGACGGTATCTCCCGTCCGAAATAAGCTGTCCAACTAGGGTAGTACCTCCGCCTTACAGAACACCGCGGCCATAATAACCATCGTGTTGTGTTCCCGCCGATAAGTAGGAGAGCCAGAGCTCACTGTACCCCCCTCCCCTTTCTAGCCTCCTCACCCCTTTCTATCCCTCCCCCCATCCCTTCAGGGTAGGTAGCGCGTGTTTGACACCCTTAGTGTTGCACACGTCCATAGGCCACGGTGACCGCTTCCCATCAGGTGAGCCGTGTGCTTGTCTGCCACCTAAGTAGTATAAAAAAATTGCTTGATAGAGCTAAAAGCAAACGTACCGTGCCATCAGCCGTCGCGAAGCCCGCGATAAGGGTCTTATACAACATGTTCTGTCGGTTGGACATGGCGCACAGTTCGCGGTGGTTGGTCTTCTTGGGCAGGTCTTGGAGCACGTCCAGCTTGAGGCGCCGCAGGACGAAGGGCTTCATGATACGCTTGGCCTGCGTGATCTGACTCTGTTCGAACGCCGGCTCGTCATCTTCAGTGGTACTCTCGCCTTTTATCGTGATTTTTGATTTCTGGAACATGCAATTATATGTTGATTAAAGTCCTATAATATACTTATTCAAGAAGGGCATTAGAAGGTTTTTACAGGCTCGGCAGCACAAGTGTGCACACCTCTAGTGTTGCACACGTCCATAGGTCACGGTGACTGCTTTCCATCAGGTTTCAGATGGGCCGTTAGCACAACTTTTGGTAATATCTCCAGTTCTACTCAACCAATTGCGATCAAACACATCGCTGACTTTAAGTCTGCTAAGACCATTCTAATAAAAAGAAATGCATCAAAACTCGTTTAGTATTTTTTCTGCCATCATGAATATTTCTGATTCCAATTTCCCCAATACAATTCCAAAAAAAAAAAATCCAAACCAGACAACTAATTTACAATTTTGTATTATATCCCATCCTGCTAATATTATGTGAAAATTTGTAAATACGTTGAAATGTTTGTTACTCAATCATGCTCAAACAGCTGATAGGAGGAAAAAAGACTCGCCGTGGAAATTGAACCAAAATTCCACGCGAATAAAACCGCGGGCACAAGTACAAACAAATAAAGAGTAGGTAATTTAAGTCTAGTATATCTGATAGGCTACCCTTTTGGTTCTACTTACAGCATTCTTCTGGAACAAACTCTTGAGATCGTCCGTCTTGCCAGAGAACATGTGCGGCATCACGAAGGCTAGCAGAGACATCAGCTCCAACAAGTTGTTCTGTAGTGGAGTGCCCGTTAAAAGCAAACGGTGCTTAGACTGCAACAAAATCATCGGAATATAAAACAAATGTTAGTTTCATAACATAATTGACAAATCGAGATCACTCCATGCCTCGGAAAACATGTTAAGCCGTTGGTCATTACCGGTACTTGAAGCCCTAAAAAGTCCGACAACTGGTCTAATTACAGAACTTCGCTATTGCCATGGGTTGTGAAAATCAGATGGCAGTCACAGCTATTATAGAATCGCTGAAAGAATGCGTTCCTGACAGGTTGTGAGCGAACGGGCGATGTAACTTTGAACTGGTGTATAATTTACGGCAAATTTTAAATATCGTTTATTGACCTTATTAACGAGTGATAACATTAAAAATTTATTTACTGTGCCAATTTACAATACACATATTAATTTTGGGCTAAAATGATTAACAATTAATTAATTAAAAATATAAAATCAATAGTTTTTAAAAGTCATACACGTCAAACTGCGCTGTTTCAAGGTTATGTCAAATGTTCGCTTTCATACGGCTTTCATAGTGATGAGACAAAATAACAAGGCAATTGTAACCGCATATTTTAGTAATCTTAATAATAATAATCTGTTGGTTGGAAAATATAAAATAGAACGTTATAATTTTATCATATGTAATTTTGTAATAAGCCCCTAACCAAGCTAATAGAAAGAATGAATCATATTTTTATAATGAATGAAATGAATATGATTTTTTTTATTATTTATTAATAATCACATAAAATTAAATAACAATGAAACAAAATTAAAAATTAAAAATTGGAAAAACAAATAGGGCGGATAGATAGCCAAATTAGAATAAAATTAAAATTAAAATGAAATCACGTTGTCACAATTGCTGACTGTGATTATTATTATGTTATTATAAGTTGGGAACAGGTTTAGAGAACGGTTCTAGGTACAAGTTATTTATTGTACATAACTAGTCATGACGAATTGACATGTGTCAGGAACGCATAGTCTCAGCGGCCAAACTATAGTATCGAAGTATGTGTAACATTTCGAATTAGGAAAATTAAATTGAGTCCCGACAACGCCGTCGTGGGTAGTTTTGTTTCGTACTGTGCACTGAGTATTTCTCAAAAGATAGATTACAGACAATGGATTTTGCAAGCTAAATTTGACACACATGGTTTTGCACACATAATATGACAATGCAGTTTGTTTTAATATTTTGTATTCCTTTTGTTCAAGATGTTTGTCGGCACTTGAACTAACAATAAACTGCAAAGAAATACATTTGTTCGGGTCAATCACCGAACAAAGAAGCTTGTCAGCGGAATTGCAACACCGCGCGATATGCATTGTATAATCTATGTAAAAACAGTCAGTACGTGTCATAGTATGTGTCGAATAGCATATCGGGCGCGACTCATCCCATTCACCTCATTAGTCTTAATTGTTATCCCAGTTGTATTGTTTCATTGAAATATAGTATCTTAATCTCACCCCAAACAACATTCCATACCTTTATTTTAAGCAGATTGTCATATCGCTGTGTCGACATATTCTTCAACATATGCGCCTCGTCGTATATAACGTAGTGCATTGGAGTGATTCGGAACATCTTGCGTTCTTCGGGGCAACTGTTCACCATTGTGTACCTGTAATTTACAAACAAGGGGGTTATAGAAGAAATTATGACACATTTTTAATTATAACCAGCTTGTCTAGTTTACATAGAATTTTGTGCATTGAATGTAACTGAGAATAGCGCTAAGATAACTGACCAAATTAAGGAATTATTGCAAAAAGTGCAGGTCAAAAGCACTCGAAACCAGCAGGCTTGCATGAAAGACATAAGCGCGTAAAGTAGGTTAGAGGTGGTCTGTTGTCTCTGCCTATGCCGGAGGGAAATAGGCGTGAGTATATGCATGTATAAGAGGTAAAGCAACACACGTGGTGAGTACAATGTCGACGTTGTCGAGGCCGCGCGCGTACTGGATGCGCAGCTGGCGCCGCTCCTCGGGCGCTCCGTAGTACTTCGACACGCGCAGCGCCGCGCACCAGCGGGATAACTCATTGCTCCAGTTATCTGCAACAAGACAAAACACGTTACACATCACCTCGCCAAATGGTAAGCTAAAGGGAGTCTCAAGATCGGGAGGTCACCACTACATACACCGATAGTGTTTCATATCGATATATGATACCCAGCTTTGGAAACGTTTCATTTTAAATTCTGGTAAATTAAGCTAATGTCTCCTATGAATTTAGCTCGGAAACAGTGAACATCCAAGATGGGACTTGAATACGCGACCAGTTTCAAAGTCAAAGTCAAAATCAAACTTATTTAAAACTAGAAGCAAATGGACCACCGGTTCGAAACGCGGCCCAGACCTGAGGAGACTTCGGCAAGAAACTCAGCAGGCTGTTTTTTTTGGTCTATTCCTTACAGGTCCGTACAGTTCCTTACAGGTACAGGGGAATCCCTTCCTAGATTTTCAGTTTTGATCTTATTTTTTTAAATATACTAAATACCCAGCGTGTAGAAATTTTACTTCTGTGCTTGTAAACAATAGTCAACACTATGAATTTGGCACTTGCTATATAAAAAATATCTTTGAAGATCAAGTTGTACATACCAAGTGTAGAAGCAGGTACCACGATCAGGTGTGTGCCTCTGGCCTGGCCAGTCTCCTTCAGGTGTGCGAGGAAGGCGATGACCTGCACAGTCTTGCCCAGTCCCATCTCATCGGCCAGGATACCTGACACGCCTTGCTTGTGCAGGACCGCTAGCCAGTTCAGACCAACTAGCTGATATGGGGCTAGTGTTAAGCTGCCGAGAGAATAAATTGTGATGAATTGATTTATATAGATATAATAGTTTTTCAGGTAAAGGTTCATTCTGATACGAATATCCGATTTTAACCAGATTCCAAAAAAAAGTTTTTTTTTCCTTTGCTGAGATCTGTCTCAGCTGACATGAATGATTAGGCAACAGGTTGGTAATTGCTAGGCGGTGTGAGGATCATGTCCAGTGACAAGTCCTCGTTTTCATTGCTCTAGAGCAGGTCCTGTGGCATTCTGCGTTTGAGTCTCCTTGTGTGGCTGGGAATCGCGCCACTAGGTTTGGATGCAAACTTAAATATGCAAAAATAAAACATTTTATACAACTGAACTTATCCCCATTTGCTCCCCACACTATCCCCTCTGCTAGAGGGATACGTGGAGAGCCACTAAGCAGCCTTCTAGACGGAGAGATTTGCTGCAGACAGCAGCGTCTCCCCTGCAAGTTAGGCGCTGCCGTCTCCGTGTGAAGGTTCCAGCCTACACCAAGCTAAGAAAAAAAGGGGTTTTAGTCATACCTGGGGTGTAATATAGCAGGCTGCTTGAGCCTACCAGCGCCGGCTGCAACAGCTGACTCCAGTTGCTGTGCGAGCCCTACACACTTCTTCATGAGACGTTGTATGTTGTTCCTCGTCGTCAGCAGCTCTTGTGTCGAATTTAAAAGTTCTGTGCTTAGCCCTTTATTGCTGTTGAACTTCTCCACCTGATGGTCAATAGGAAAAGAGATTACTTTAACAGTCCCGTTGCCATACAAACATCTCTGGTAAATGTTATGAGTAGCTGGCTCTACGCTTAATATGAGTGCACTACCAGAAATGCTGGAAGTACAATCTTAATTATGTTTCAAGTTAGATGACATTTGAAAAAAATCAAATCCCTTTTTTTTAATCATGATAGGCTCACCTGTAATCACTATCTCACCTGGTGGTAAGTGGTAACGTGGTCTAAGATGAATCAAGTTTGTCTAGAAGGAACCTATAGACGGACGGACGGACTATCAGATATCACTTAGATAAGTCTTAGAAAAGAGTTAAAATTAATCATACCATATCAAGCCACCCTTTGAACGGTCTGAGCGCAATGATGGCCTCTGCTTTCTTCTGTGAGCAGCCGCTGAGCAATGATAGTTCATTCATATTGCTTGTGTTTAAAAACTCGAACACTCTCTTCTTGTCACCGACAAGGTCATCTGTTACTTCATTATCAGAATCCTCGCTGAAACATACAAATAAACATTTTTTTATGTATTCATTTTATATTATTACTCTGTACTCTATTCAAATGTGCGAATGGAAGATAAGGTTGTTCACCGTCACCTGCGTCCCCGTTGGAAATAATAACACTCCGGCCAACTGCTTATTTAACTTATGACAGCGACTTGATATCGTAAATGTTCCATTATACGTAAAAATAATGATGGGTCAGTCCATGGCACCGTCATTTAATGCAATTACATGCATAGGCGTAAATCTAGCACTGACTTAAACTTAGCCTTTATTTTTCCGTGCGGAAATCCTCATGGATACCCACCCCGCGGCCAGCGGGACAGGTTATGTCGGACTCTTACCGACTAAAACCACACGCTGTCTAGGATCTTCTGACGCCAGGGTGTAAGGTGGCCCAAAGAGCATTTCCCTAGATGCTTACCTGTCATATACTCGGTCATCCTTTCCTTTTCTAACCCCATAGTCATCGTCTTCGCTTCCACTGCTCCCTCTCCTCGCCCTCCCACCTTGAGCCGCTAAAGGTTTCTTCACCACCACAGTAATTTTTGGTCCACTAGTAACCCTCACTATTCCCATATTGGTGGCCGGGCGAGAATTCTGGCCAGACGCTCCGGGCCTAGCCCCAAAGTATGTAGACGAATTAGGGTTCGTGATAATGCTTTTGTCATTGGTCTCAGGGTCATATTTTAACAGTTCATCTCTAGAACGTTCTTCGCTCCAGCCATTTTTTACTAGTGTGTTTTTCACGAACTGTAAACAATACAATCTTTGCTAAGTAAAGTATTTCAAACTACTACTACTTTAAATAAGAAATGTTACTGTCGCTAACAAACATAAATAAATATTAACAATGGTAGATTTATGCCCTGGCATGTCGGGCATTTATTCAATCCACCCAACAACTCCTAAGATGGGTTAATGCCATGGCATTGTGGGCATAATTTTATTAATAAATGCCCAGTGTCAGGACATAAACCCATCACCGAGTATGACACATTCCAGCGTAAAAATACTTTTTATACTACACCTACTTTAGTAGTTTTTTAAAAATAGATTGCTGTAGAAATACGCAGGGGGGAGAAGTGCAAGAAAATTCATTGTTAACATGTTTTTTTTTCCTTGTCAGTGTAGTTTAAAGCACTATGTATCATTCGAAAGAAAGTGCGATGTGACACACAAACTCGTGTGTGTGTATTGAGGATCCCCAATGTGTGTTGCGCCTCAAACTGCAGCCTCATTAGTAATCTATCCCTTTGTTTTTGAAGCCAATTTGACTTACTTTAAATACTTGTTTCCATGCACTGCTATGTGGCACTTACCAAAGGAGATATATCAGGGAACATTGACAGCATGTTTCTGAACCTCCTTTCTTTGACCTGGGCTGTGAGTTCTATGGTTACAGCGGGTTTCTTAGCAGGAGCGGCAGAATCGTCAGAATCGGAATCTGGTAACCTAATCCTTTTGTAGACTATGGGGCCGCCGCCGTTCCTGGATACTGCATTTGGGGCGGCCATCCTTATTATTTGAGGTTCTAGAAATAAGAAAATTTTCCATTATGACTTTTCTTTGAAAAAAGGATAATTTACAGCATATTTTGTAAGTTTAAAATTTTACATCTATAATGAAAAAAAAAAATTGAAATGAATATAATAACAAGAAGTCTAATTCATTTTTTTTTTATTTCCTAACTGCTTTATACCATTTCTTACCAGTAATTTAAATATTGGAATTTTTTGCCCAATACAACTGTAATACATATTAAAATCATAGAGAGAAGAGGTAATAGACGGATTTCATTTAGTAAAGCAATCTTGCTACCTATTATGTGGTGGATAGTGGTGCTTTCCTAGAAGTAACCTATTCACTCTAGACTTGAAGACTCAGGTTCTAGCTTTTCAGAAATGCAGACTCAGGCTGATGAAAGGGGCTTGGAGGAATTAGGTTATGCAAAAAGTATCCTATGCAAAAACTAAGAAGTACACCACAGGTGAAGCCCCAAGGTACAGCTCGTAGATATATAAGGGAGTAAACCATTGGCACCTTTGCCATGATTTACCTTGTGTCCTTAGTTTTCTAGGGGTTCTCTAGACATAATAAAATTGACCATGGTGATTTAAAAAAAAATATTTTTGGACATTTTACACAGCGCTATATAGCTTTACTAGTTTACTGTATGGGTTCCAGAATGTGGATTAACATGGCTCAGATATTATAATTTTTCGTAAATATTAAATTTAGAAAGTTGGTGTTATATACATAGAAACAATATAAATATGACTAATATACTATAATGCAAGCCTTATCTAGTCTCTAGAGACAAGATAATTATCTACACAATAAGCTGATGTAATTGTAAGAGTAATCTAACTATACTTTTTAAACAGAAATATTATTACAAATTAACACTACGACAACACATCGCTCATAAACGAAGGTCAGTTTTGTATTACGAAATGACTTCGTTATAAATTATTAGCATAGCCAACAATAACTATTCTGCCGAATACACGTCATAGAAAAATATCAAAATTCCATGGTCAAGGTGAAGTATCCTCATTAACAATTAACCGGTACATAAGTTTGGTAGACCTACGTTACACGGGTCACTGAACGTAAATGTGATTCCTCGTGGTGAATTTTCACAGGCACGTGTGATATTTCCCGGTGACGCTTTTCAGCTGACTAATAAAAGGATAGTACTCACGAGAACCAGACGGTGCTGAAGTGACTGTCACTGGACTGCTGGGACCACCAGGACCATTCGGTTTCCTCTGGAACCTGTATTGTCTTAAAAAACTCAGCACACTCGGACTTGTACCATTAGACATTTTTACACTATACCGATGTAGCAGTTAACGCTATTTACGCAAAAAAACTTGAAGGTTCTCTGATAAAAAAATATTAATAAAGTTTCACGAAATTGTAACACTCATCAAGAGCACGACAAAAGACAACACTACGGCCATTTTTATCCGCGAGTCTACAAATGTGATGTGAAACTTAACGGACCAATGGGCCAATGAAACTACTATGTTATCGACATTTACAATTCTATGGACCAATAGCAGCTATGAAATTTCTTTTTAACAAATGGCAACAATTTAAAGTTGTTTATGATAAAACTTTGAACACTAGGAATTTGGATGAGTTTGAAAAGTAAAAAAGTTTGACTAGACTAAAAAAGAAAATATAAAATTACGGTTTTTAAATTTATGTAGGTTACTCGTCGTAAGTCGTACGTCATCGTCATTGAGTCATCAGAGATATTTAATATCTCCTGTGTGATCTCATGGTTAAGATAATTTCTTGGGAGTGTAGAGTCCTACCAACTTGACTTCACCTGCTAGCCGATGCACCTGGTAAAACAGGTTTTTCTCTCGGAATTGGAAAGTCCTAAAAAAGTCAACATGTCATATTGATAAAAAGAAAATAAGCAGACTTGGCTCCAAATTGATGTGAGGATCGATCCGGAACCGGACTCGGACTGGATCGGATCCAGTGGGCGTGGAATAGAACACCACGCCACGCGTCATAGTCGTCATACGGGTCCCTGCGTTTTGCTTGTTCCTGAAGTTGGGATTCCCGGAACTGAATGCCGGAATCTAGTTTTCGAATCCCCAAGTCCAGATCCGGAAACCGGTTCTCGAAGCCCGGAGTCCAGTACCGGAGTCCGGCTCCTGGGGTCTGGTACCCAGACTCTGGTTATCCACAAATGAAATAACATTTTTTTTAAACTAACTGTTACTGTTTAAAATCGGTACGGTAATCGGTAAGTGTAATTTCGTTTATTAATTCACATCACTAAAATCCAATGTTGCCACATGCCACACTGTTCTGTTTTGCACTGCACTGCACTGCACTGTTACTGTCAGATTAATAGGTGCGGCCATGTTGATCTGTAGTGAATAGAACTGAGTTCATTTTCTTTTAGGGAATTTAAATTGACACAATATGCCCAAATGCGACCTCAAAACGAGATACATCCCTGCGACATTCGCCTGGACGTTACTCTTGGGCACAACATCCCTGTTTTTTTATTTCCCGTAAGTATACAATGTCGTCGATCGTCTGTAAATTCTTATTTTCGGTTTGACAACTTTCACATGAGATTGTTGAATTGTTTCTATTAATATCTTGGGCCTGTGTAGTTGCTCTGTGTTACTGTGTGTGGAATATACCTGTGCTTCGCCTGTGATGGAAACGGTAAGAGTGTTTCACTTAGATTGATGTAGGTGCCATGTTCGCGATAACTTAAGTCTTATTTACATTACCATAATATCAGTGTATTAATTAGAGCCTTGAGAAGTGAATTCCCAGTGTTGTGTAGTAGTGTCAATGGCCAGGAACTTCCTGTGTGTTATCCAAATCGGTATAAACAAAAGAATATTATTCCCCATGGGCTTCAAGTCAAGGAGTTCCAATTGGTTTGAATAAGTTTATATTGTATTTTCTAGCAAGGTATATAATAGCAATCATAATGATATGAGATTGAACAGTGGTTTAGTTTACAGAAGTTTTAGTTGTCACCGCTGATTAAAAATATTACACCACTGTGACTAATTTATTTGTAGATTAACCAGCTATTGAAATTACTCCAGTGTGATTGATTATATACCTATACAAATAAATATAAATGGTATGTTGTCATTGGTAATTAACTGTAAGATAAGGCTTGGCCAAAACTTCCTGACAATGTTTATTTAACAGTTAAATTAGGTAAAACATAATGCATGCAGTTCCCATTGTTTTATTCTCTCTGAATGTTATTTGTTATACTAACTTTGTTCTATATTTACTATAGACAACTTAGCATGATCATAACATCTATCTAAAAATACACATACCTTTATAGTAACATAATCAAATAGATAAAGCAATATCAGTGTTCATATCTAATAAGATTATTACTAGACTGGTCATAAAAAATTAACCAGCTGTTTTTAACAGAAAAGTTTTTTTTTAATGGATTGAAAATATATTAGAATTGACATGTTTGTTTATAGTCATGATACCATTTAAAAAAAGTTATAATTGAATAAAAACATTTATTACTGTTATTGATTTTAGGACTACTATTTTTCATTTTAGGGGGCCAAATTTCTCGATTGTATGGGTGGGATATATAACATTCTGACTTGAGGCATTATATATAATTATATTTTTATTTCTTATGCATTATTGCATTCCCTGACTTTTAATGGGTTCTGGCAATGGCCTCTAGTATTATAAACATTGACTTCACATTGGGGTCGGCAGAGACAACATCTTTCCACTTGCTATGATCTTGACATCTGCCATTGCTTCTTCAACTTTCATGATAGTTTTCATACATGCACGCCGGTTGCGGGGTGCGGTTGATTTGATTAAAATACCTACATATGCCTAGGTCAACCTTTACCGGATAGCCACAGTAAGAGAGGTTTAACATAGTATACATACAGGCAAGTTGTACATTGATCTGTAAAAAATATATTGATGGCTTGCTGACTGAAACACTTCAATAATTTATTCATAAAATACAATAGTTATTTAATATTCATATTTCCCAAGATCGGTAATAATATATTGCTACTGCAGTTGTTTACGCAGTAGCAAAATAATGATGATGTTGTTATTCTAGAAAGCAGTAATATTATACAATAGTAATTGGATATTAGCTTACTCATATCATACAACATAATGATATCCACTTAAATTACTTTTTTTTTGTTTCAACACTACTAATTGTTATTATGATGCGAAATTTTGGATAGATACTCGTATGGAGATGTTGTTGTGGACTTGTTTGATGCAATCATGCCAGAATGACTGAACAGACCTGGATGAAATTTGGAACAAAGATAGATTTAAGTCTGGAATAAAATTACTGGGTTGGGAGAACAGACTCCCGTAAGACCCAGTACGCTAGACAATACCATTAGAAAAGCGGAACAAGGACCTCAAAGTGGAACCTTTACCGTGTCGCGTACAACCCTTCATTTAGGAACCAATCTTCATTGTCTTTAGAGCCCGTAGTCTGCTTACCTCCACGTCAACCAAACCCTCATACTTATTATCCATCTGCTAGCGAAAAAGTCTCGTCAAAATCGGCCCAGCCGTTCCAGAGTTTTCATTCAAAAAAACAGGCAGAGGTAGTCAAACATTTTTTTTTTTAATTCCGTTTTTGTTATACTTATGTATTGTACATACACTCTGCATTGACTTGAAACCGGTGATTCCATTATTCTATTATTAAAATAAAAACGTACACTTCAATTTTGTTCATATATGTATAGATTTGATTCTCGCTCGCACTTTCAATACGAGTCTACGTTGAGATAGGTTAATTAGCCTTTTTTTGAGTGACAGTTTGTAATAAAGTTCAATGTCGCTTTTTCTAATATACCTACGACCATGATAGTATTAATAATTTCTTTTTGTGAAAGCGACAATTCTATTAAACCATCGTTTTATTTTATAACATTTATCTGTTTGTCAGGGCTTATTTATGTGGCACTTTCATTAAATTTGTAATTAATTTCATGCTTAGATTATAATGACATACACTTTTCTACTTTCACTGGTAATGAACTAACGTAAGATGTTAATGTGCGTTTGTAATTGTTGTTACAAAATATACGTCGCTGTTTTTTATTCATATTGTATTTAATTTATATACAACCGTCATTAAAGTTAAGTGTTAGTTGAGTTTAAAGTGACGTACCTATAATAAAAATAAAGTGATCTCTTTAAACAGTTAATTCCTGATCTCAAGGTTAAAATTTAGGGTCTCTTTCAGGGACTCCAAATGGGCCAATTTGGAGTCGGTAACCGGGGCTCCGCCTGCGTAGTTATCGCGTTTTTTGACTATATCTCCAGAGGTATACCTAGTCAAAAATACCGTAAAATAACATCTACTGATTCTACTCGACCGATTGTGATCCAAAATGCGTAGGATTTTCGAACAATGCGCATCAAAATCCGTTTAGCAGTTTTTGCGTCCATCGCGAACAAACACAAGAAGACAAGAATTCCGAAAAAATAATTCTGTGTTCAAAATCATTCATAAAACCTAAGCCAAATATTTTTTTTAAGATCTTCAACGTACAGAAACAGCTACTTTACAAGTTTATAATAGTGAGCTAACGAGTAGTAGCCTTATTTTCCATGTTTTTAAAACCAACTTCAATTCGGTCGTATCGATTTATTTATCGATGGCATATCGATTATCAAACTTCTGTACCTACATATCGCGTTCTCAGAGGCGGACTTGAGTTCTTTGGTGAATTACCAACATTTCTCAGTCTCACGTCCCTATATTCTTCATGGCTTAAATAACCCAATCTTATATTCACCTTGTAAGATTTAGCAGCCCTTGTGTCCATGGTCTACTTTCCGAAACATGATTGAAAACATCTCACTTGTGTGCCCCACCGCCAACAATTCTTCGCTATAAACAGACTGTGAAATCGGATGTAGATATCTTGTTGGCTGCTGATTCCACGCGGCCTGATTGATCTTCTTATTGGTTCGATGTGGATTCCCGCCGCGCCGTCTGTCGTTACCAAGTTCGTGGTTTCTATCTTGTCTAACGCAAATATTTATATGACCTATTTCCCCCGATTTTGTAATTTATCGTCTGTACAGATTGTTAAGAATCGTAGTTCTGTGTGCTTTATACCTATACCTGCTTTCATTTTAAAATTGAACAACTACTTTTGTGTCTATATATTTTCGTGATATTCTTGCATAATTTTGCTAATTATGCGTTACGCAAAAATCCGACGAAATAATTGCGTACCGGGAGCTCAAAAATCTCTGTTGTCTCGCGTATTCTAGAAGGCTTTTATGTCTTAGTAACAAGTTATCTTTAAAGGCATATACTATACATAATTATTTTATAAAGAAAGAGATGTTATAAGAGCTATTAGTCCAATCGGCAATCGCACGCAACATGCTTTTCGGTCATCGCGCACCCCACAACTTTTTTTACGCCTAACCGCTATAAAACAGTTGGCGTGTCTTGATTACTCTTGATGAACATTGCTGACAACCTCACCAGTACTTAATACATTATTGAACTAAATGCTCAGTCCATTGTAATCCTTCTATGTGTATTAAAACCACAGGACACCCTTGCAGAAAATTTTAAACAATAGCATTTCAACAACATTGAGAAAACCTGTTATATTATATGCCTTGATTGTAATATTTGCATAGTTACTGCGTTACCCTACTAACACAACCTGTTACCCTGCTACCTAAACTAGGCTCTGAGCCTAGTTTAGTTAACAGGGTTTATAATTTTCTGTGTAATTCTCTGTAATTTAATATCATTTTATGTTTAAGAATTGCATGTAACCTAGTTAACCTATGTTTTATGAAATAAATAAACTTAAACTAAACTAAACAAGACGTCAACCAATGCCGCTCATAGGAACAGGCTGGTGTGCGTTAGGTATTCTATTGCAGCCAATATCGCTATGAACATGTGAAACTGGGTCTTGCGAATGCTACTTTTGTACTCGTACGCAACACAATCACTATAGCTCTTGGTTGCTGGTAATTAAAAGATTTATGGTGGAATTGGACAGTTTTTTATTTATAATCTGTTCAATATTGGCAAGGGCACCCTTTGATCAATACGGAGTCGTCCATGTTTATCTTTGGCGTTTGGATAGAGGTGTGCCCCACTTTGAAAGTTTTGTAGCCGCGATCCCGGATTTCGTAGTTGAATACCTACTTTAAAAGTTATAAGAACAAAAAGGTGGCATCTCAATCCAAGAAATTGAACTGGATATTATGGATGAAGTCAAAATTTTATGGGATTTTGTACAATTCAAGATTATTTAGCTGTCAAGTTTTGAGCACCGAGTGGAGAAACTTACGACATGATAAAATCGCCACCTTTTTGATCACTTTTCAGATATTCTACAATAAAGTTCTGGATCGCAACTACAAAAATTTACTACTAAATAAGTGTGTTAATCTCTTTACGATACTAAAAGTGGCACTTCAGTCCAAACGCTCACTTTATCTTGATAAACTCGAAGTTAATAAAATCGGAATCTCTCTGCGAAATTTTTAGTTAGAAGTTTATCATGGCCACACAATCATTGTCCATGATGTTGACAAATGACAAACGTGCCAAAAGCGGCTGAGTGAATGAAATGATTCATTCTTTTTTGCGAATCACGTATTGGTTGTCTACATTGACGGTAGTTTATTTTTTATATTGACCACTGCACTGGGAAACAAGCATAAGACTTGCCTGGTGGTAAGCGATCACCGGAGCTTATGGACATTCGTCAAAAAGAGCAGAGCATTAGGTTTTTACAGGGTTGACAGCGCGAGTATCAGGCCACGTTGACCACTTCCCATTAGATGGGCCGTGTGCTTGTCTGCCTAAGTGAAAAAGAAATTCTTTTCTTAATAGATTACAAGTCCATCAACATAAAATGCACCAACCGTATAAATCAATTTTGTAGCGTTATCGCGTCGGGTGAGGTTCTGCGTTGATGAATTAGTCAGTCAGTCTGGACAAGCAATTATGTAATTTATAGATTTGCACTGACTAAAACCATACAATACGCCTATAGACGGGAGCCTAAGTAAACTTCAGAACGAAATAAACCTGACTCATAGACTTGGCCTTGACCATAAGGCAACAACACTCGCAGTGAACTTTGCGTCCTCTTGTTAGTTTTTTGCGTGTAGAATATACATACATTACCATTCTCTGTCAATGGTGACAGGCTGGATCTTTTGATATCTTCAGCTTATTGAGGCTAGAAGACTTAGCACCCTACGTTGCTTCTTCTGCAAGTAAAGGGGGTAATCCCTTTACTTTCCCTTTATAGCACGGCCCTGTAGACTCTTGTCTCGAGAAGTTTCGACCAAAGAAAAAGTCATTTTGACTAACGAAAGAAAGTTTTAGTCATATGTTACATTTTTCACTTGACCAAAACGACTCTTTCATTGGTCAAGACTGCAAATTTTTATTAGTCGAAGAGATTCGCCGCAATGCTTATACTGCGGGTCTTCTCATGTTCTATGTCTGTCACTTTAGAGGTGACTTCAAAACGAACAGCAGTTAGCACCAATCTTATCGAAGTTTCAAGCTTTGCCATATAATCAAGTGATTGTGTTAGATAAAATCATTTTGCAGACTATCTTTATCCCTCTTAAGTGATCACATAAATCTTTTATTTATTTACAAGACGTGTTTATATTGCTATTCATTATCACTAACCTGCTAAACATTTATAGTTATTTAACGATTACCATAACTATTGCATACCACAATGTGTCGAGTTATATGCTTCATAAATATGCACATATTTGGTTGCAGATAACTTATCTGGTAACAGATTATTCGATGAAATAATGTTGAGAGGTCAATCGAATCTCGCAAATTTATGCTAAGATATCACACTCATATGTATATCATTTTCTATGTAATTGATAACAATTGGCCGAGATTGAGAAGTGCATCACAACTACGCTACTGTATGGATAATAATTTGTGATGAAATAAGAAAATGTGCTTTTTCGTATTTTTGTACTTGCTGATAAATTTTTCAGCTAAATGATTTAATGCATGTTATACAGGTACTTACCTGTCAAAAGAAGGAAACCCCTTGGTCTGATACGGATAAGTGATCCGTAGAGATTAAAAGTAACATCGTATGGGAGGCACTAAGATTACATGGGGAAAGGACAGTGGCCAGTGGCGGATTTACCAGTAGGCTGAGTAGGCTGGAGCCTAGGGCGGCAGATTTTAGGGGGCGGCAATTTTGAGCCAATTTTTTTTTTCTTTCATATATAAAAAAAATAACTTTATTATATACACAAACGAGTTTTGGGGAGCGTTTTCTTGGAGAGGCATATCTTAATCCACCTTCTAATTAGTACGCGCCGCTGTTTTTAGCTCTTCAATAGCAGGTATAAATACTCTTCACTAGGGCACGTCACAATTACGCGTGGTCAGTCGCCGCCTCCAACTGCGACGCGTGGTCGGCCGACACCTCATTCTGCGAGCAAGTGATGCTCAAGAAGGAGGCGGCGGAATGGGTTCGGGAGAGGCTGCACAGAGCTCACCCGGACGGTGACGTGCGCAGACGCCGCAGGCGTCGGAGGTCTGATGACTTCCGTCCTCTATGAGCACAGGCCTGGGGGTGACGGGTGGAGCCGTCTGTCACCCTAGCAGAAGCAGACCAAGGCGGCAGCGTGCATAAGCACGCCCCCCCCCCCCCCGAATGCGAATACCGTGGTTCCCAAACCCGAGGGGACCATCTCGAATCCGGAAATGGCCCGGGTCAAGCTGGGGTGCGAGGGAAATACTCTATGGGCCACCTCACACCTTGGCGTCAGAAGACTCTAGACGGCGTGCGGTTTTAGTCTAGTTCTAGTCTCCCTGCATTTATGGTGGGGCCGCCTGTTGCATGATGGATGGTCAATGCCTGGTGGGGTTTCTGGGGAATTTCCTTCCTTAGGGTACACGCGGGTTCCCCCCGTTGTAGGTACCCTAGACGGTACGCTAACACCTAGTGTGGTTTAATTCGGTTCAATTACGACATAACCACCTCACCGTTTAGTCGGGGGGTAACCTTACACCCCGGTAATTAAGACCGACCGGTTTTAGTCAGTACGATCCCGACATAACCACCCCCGATGGCCGACGGGGGGGGGGGTAGTCATGGAGAATTGTATAGTCTACTGGCGGCAAATTTGTAAATCCGCCACTGGGAAACGAAGACCCAACAGGAGATGGATGGACGTTGTTCAAGCAGAAACAAATTGAAAAAAAAAACACTGCCCCGATTTTCTGACTCAGTCTTCTCAGTACGGGGCCTCATTAAAAGCAAAAGGTGTACGTAGGTTTGCTAAACATTTGTTTTTTTGGACGTTTGGTAATACCCAGAGTAAATTAATTTCACTTTAACCCTAAATTGATAGGAGATAAGACCAGAAAGATGATGATGAAAAGAGATGATAAAAATAATCTGTTCTGAAGATAACATTCGAAATTGAGTTTTTGGAAGCAACGCTTTTGACCAAAAGCTATCTCAGATTGTCTTAGATTCGAATCTATAGAAGACTTATTCATTCGCACATTTACTTGGAAGTTCCTGAATCTAATCTATAAATAAAATGAAAGAACTCTCAGTGTCAATCCATTCCTGTACTTATAACTCGACACGGTCTGATCCAATTTCCCTGTCATTACGTTATCCTGCGGGATTTTTGCAGGCGACAAAAGTAAACTAATTCCCTCTTGTTAGGGAAAACTTTTTTGTGGATTGCGGATTATTACGTAAGGTTTTTTGGTCGACCTTAATTTGTAGTTTTTTTTTTTATTGGATGTGCCCAGTACACTATTAAGTCTTAAATTTTTGATAATGTATTTTCATTACAGCGTTAGTCTTGATTATCCAATATGTATACAACTAAGAATCTTATTTATCTGTTATTTGTAACTAAAGAAAGCGTTGTAGCACATAGAAGCCTTGATCTAATTTCGATCTCCCAAATGTCAAAAAAAGGTATTCTTGTAACCAAAAGGATACTGTACCTTCGTGTTTCCCTCTTCTCGTGAAAAAGCATCTGTCTAATCTAAGCCATCAGGGTGGGACTACCATTTTAGGACCGGCAGTATCTGAAATGGTGGCCCATATCTTCTGGACTTTCACCCTAGCTTCTTACCATCAAGTGGGATAAAGTCTATTAACGGGATTGATATTAAAGAACTCCTTTGAAAATTGCACCAAATAATCAAGCAATGTTTTGGTATGGTTGAAGATGTAGTGATCAAGATGTAGAGAGGATGGATGAAAGAAGAGAAACAGATAAAATATATTAGGAAAGAGTGAATGGGCAATCCGGTTAAGAGCGACCTAGGCGTACGTATGTTAATCAGATCCAGAACGTTTTAGAGAAAGGCCAGGTCAAGAGTACCCATAACCAACGTGCATTGTATGAAAACAATCATTCAAGTTAAAAAAGCAAAAGGCGTATGCCAAGATCGTAGCAAGTGGAAAGATGTTATTTCTGCCTACCCCAATGTGAAAAAGGCGTGATTTGTATGTATGTATGCATGCAATGTGTACCTTTTGCAAAATTTTATTCCGATTCATGACCAAATGACCAATTGCCTAGTCTTAAAATAAATAAATCAATATAATATCCTTAACTTTTAATGTGCCAGCTATTGAGTACCTACCTACCTAGGTAAAGCATTAGTCATTAGTACTTAGTTGTAATTAAGTGATTAATAATAATATAGGTACATTCTGTATTTCAATTAATGTTTTCAACCATATTCTACATATAGAATAATTCTTAGAAATAATTATGTGAACTGTAAAGAAGAATTTATCACTTGCAGTGAGACTTTAATACCTTCTGCGAAGTGTGAATATAAAAATCTTTTCTATATTTATCTTAACCCTTTCCTGTGCAAACACTTATGATGATTTATACCATGTGTTTACAGATTAAAAAAGAAAATGTTTGTTATTTTCAGGTGTCAATATTATCTTCACAAACACCCATGGGTTCCCGCGTACCAGGGAGTCATAACGTTTTTTGTCCTGGCCAATTTTACCCTGGCCACTTTCATGGACCCGGGCGTGATACCAAAAGGTATATATTTTGTCATATTCCGTGTTCCATGCTTATAAGAGCACTGTCGATCCCGGTTGCCATATTAACATCTATGGCAATCGTTACGGGTAGTTCGAGCCCTAATCAAATCATTCATTTATAGATTTCATCACAATCGGTTGATTTGAACCGAATATATATTCAAAAAGCGCGAATATTAGTAAGTAAATTGCTAAATTATTTAAAAAAAGGCTTGACGAATCGAAACCTTTTATTGACTTGACCAGTTGATACTTTTATATTGCTTGACGAATCAGAACCAAAACGTAGGGAAAAAACACGCTTGACGAACTGAAACTTTCTTTGCGCTTGACGAATTGAGTACTAAATCCGAAAAACGACGTCCACGCGGGCGGAGCCGCGGGCATAAGCTAGTTTTCATGATATTTATGTCTCTAGAACAGTAAGCTAATAAATTATTGGGGTCAGGTCAATGAGTTATGTATAGTAACGTTAAAGGTCAAACATAATGTGATCCAGTTAACATTTACGTACGTCGACTCACATTCAGTGAACTATTTGACCCGTGATTGGTTTCATTATGACCGAAGACCTTCGGTACACAGTTGTGGCTCAAAGCGTTTTTATAAAAAACTAGCGACCCGGGACCCGGCTTCGCCCGGGTGTAAATTCCAGTTTTCCAATAAAATACCTATATACTTAGCCTATGACACTCACGAATGACGTGGCTTTCTATTGGTGAAAGAATTTTTAAAATCGGTTCAGCAGATCCCGAGATTACCCCTTACAATTTAACAAACTCACAAACTTTACCTCTTTATAATATTAGTATAGATACGTTAAGTCCGCCTGATTAACTGACCCTACCTGATGGTAAGCTAAGGTGGGATCCCAAAATTAGTGGTCACTATTTCCAGGGAATGCCCCTAGAATGGTGATCTCTACCCAGACGGCAACTATATAAAAAAGGTTATAGGTATCTAGGGATAATGAAGTGCTTTAACTGCCTCACACTGGCAGCGCCAGTTCGATTCCTTGCTAAACATTTCTGACTTATCGTAGTTCATGTGTCATCAGTCATCACCCTCCAAGCACCGATCCCGGTTGCATCCGTGAGCAGCCTGACTCCGCTAATATACAGAAGGTTCTTAAAAATAGTGTGCCAAGTTAAAAATAGAAAGGATATTTGAAAACAGTACAAACCTCCAAGAAATCATATTGATGGTTCTTTATGACCCGAACAAACGAAGTATGACGTAAAACGGCATGTTTGCCAGAATCGAAACTAACTAGGGCAGTAAAACTAGGGTGGTGGATGCAGCTAGGGGCACGGCACGACTACCCTTCCTCGAATCGTTTTGGTTGTATTTTGAATATATAGCTTCGTTGTGCGTAATGAGAAACGCGTATAGGATAATAGACTTGAATTGCATTCTTAACAGCTTCTTTTTCAATTTTAACCTATTTCAGAAAAGGAGGAGGTTCTCAACTCGACTGTATTTTTTTATGTTTATCACTTCAGAACCGATTTTGATGATTATTTTTTATTTGAAAGCTGGTGCTTCCCGCGAGGTCTCATTTCAATTTCGCCCAGTTGAAGTCAGCTTTTTACTTTAAGCGGGATTGCCCCACTTAATTAAACTACTTATTTGTCTGTAGAATTCACTGTCACAATGTTTTTTTACTGTGTAAAAAAAAAATTGCATCTGTGCCCGCATCGAGATAGAAAGTGCAACTAGAACCGTTGCACTTTCTCCTCTATTCCACAAATAATGTTTAAAACAACATTTTTATCAATTATACACAGATTATACATAGACATTACATATATTATAAATAAAAATGTATTATTCATACATAATGCATGACGAAACGTCGTTATTTACCGCACTCTGGACTCACTCACTTGCTTAGTGATGGATGGATTCCTCTCGGGATTGTGAGGTCAGATGACAGTCGCTCCCGAAAAAGTCGACATATACAGGCTGTTTGAAACGGGGCAGTAAGGGCAAGTACCTTAACCGTTGTAGTTACAGTAAAACGTTCTTAGGAGACCTTTTTTGCTAACTTTAGGATTTTTGCAAAATCTGTGAATGCAGTTCAAAATATCTCAAAAAGTTCAGGAAGGTCTCCTAAGAACGTTATGCTGTAACTACAACGGTTAAGGTACTTTCCCCTTACTGCCCCGTTTTAAAAATACATCCTATATACCACTAAAAAGAATAATCGGGCGCCGGGCTCCAAAATGTAGATTTTGAATGCAATCGCTGTAAAGATGAATGAAACGCAGCTATTTTGCTTGCCTTGACTTAGAATTTTGAATCGGATACCGGATAATCTTCACGGATACCACCACACGGCCAGCGGGGTAATGTTGGACTTGAACCGACTAAAACCGCATGCCACGGGTCTTCAAACGCAGTTTTAAAGTGACCCAAAAGTTACTTCGCCCGAGAGGTATCTATGGGGCCCTAATGCGAATGGAAACTAGACGAACTGACGTTTTTTACTAGCTATGTCTATGTGCCAATACGAACACGAACGTTATCTTATCGCCGTAAAATGTAAATGTGTGATTTTCCCTGCCTGCCCTAGTTTACACAGCTTTGATTTAGGCACTTTATTTACCATAGCTATTTTTACACGACTGCTACAAAAGGAGTATGATGTTCTCAGGGTTCATTTTTTTTATACTACGTAGGTGGCAGACAAGCACACGGCCCTTCTGATGGAAAGCGGTCACCGTGGCCTATGGACGTGTGCAACACGCAGTGCAGGGTGTCACACACGCGCTGCCTACCCTGAATGGAAGGAGGGTTAGGAAGGGGTGGGTGGAGGAGGGGTGCAGTGAGCTCTGGCTACCCTACTTACCGGCAGAAACACAACACGATGGTTATTATGGCCGCGGTGTTTTGTAGGGCGGAGGTACTACCCCAGTCGGACAACTCATTTCGGACGGGAAATACCGTCGTGTCCTACCTCCCTAAACGTATGTATGACGTTTCATGGTAGCCTCCCCAGATTTGTATTTATAGGATATCGTTCAATGGGGTGCGGGCCGTAACCTCCACGCGGTGCACCTGAGCAACGGAGATGGCAGCGCCTTCCTCTCGCCAGAGGAGACTGCTGCCACGGTAAATGCCGGCCGAGGCGGAAGTGGACAGACAAAATTTTAAATGAGCTAGTCTCTGGAACGGCTGGACTGATTTTGACGGGACTTTCACTAATAGATATCTTATAAGGAGTAACATAGGCTAGGTACTTATATTTCAGTTAAATTTTAGGGTTGCGTGCAAAATTAAAGCCCAGATAGAACGTCCACGTGGACGAAGTCGCGGGTACAACTAGTTTTACATAAATTCCGTGACTAACCCTTTCTTAAATTGTCGCCTCAACGACGCTTGAACACGAACACAAACCAATTTTATTAAACAAATAATCTACAAGGCATTGTTCGTTATCAGTATAAATAAATACCATTAATCATTTATGTAATTTAGCAAAGAATCGTGGCTGTCCGCCATTAAGTACCCGTATCGCGGTTACGACTCCATAATGACTGCTTTCGTCGCGTAATATTTCGTAATATGAAACGGTATTTCAAGTTATTTGTTTCACTTATGAGCTTGTTTAGGGTTCCGAAGGGTTGATAGAAAACTGTGTTTAAATAGCGACGAGTGATTTTTGATATGGGAAAATGATACGTTTAGTTTGCTTTTCTTTATTTAATTAAGTAATCAATTTATCATGTGTAGCTATGTTTTTTTTACTATAATCATCAGATCAACAACATTTTTTTTAAATATGAACTTTGAATTAAATAACATAATGGGATAGGAAGTAGCAAGTCTTCCTTACGATGGAGAGGTTCCAGATTCGGACCATTGTTGTTGAAATTTTTAGAGCTCCAACTACCCGTAACGACTGCCATAGATGTCTGTATGGGAACCGGGACGAACGGCTTAACGTGCTCTCAGAGGCACGACCAGACCAATGCAAATACCCATATTCATGCATACAAATATTTGCACTGAGCGGGGATCGAACCCGCGCCTCCTGCGCAGCGACCGCGTTCACTACCGCTACGCCTCAGAGGCTAAAAAATCCTCCATAAAAAAAATCTTTTCGCTCATATCTCCCCAAGCGCTATAAAGGTATAACTTCTAAGCATAGTTTTATTTTTTTATACTACTTAGGTGGCAGACAAGCACACGGCCCACCTGATGGGAAGCGGTCACCGTGGCCTATGAACGTGTGCAACACTAAGAGTGTCACACACGCGTTGCCTACCCTGAAGGGAAGGGGGGAGGGCTGGGAAAGGGCGGGGAGGAGGAGGGTTACAGTGAGCTCTGGTTACCCTACTTACCAAAATAGTGACCAGAATAGTGATGGGAGATAAATAATAACGATCCTCTTGTCCCCAGCTCCACCTGACGAGGACAGGGAAGACGACTTCAGAGCGCCCCTGTACCGCAGCGTGGAGATCAACGGTATCACGGTGCGGATGAAATGGTGCGTTACTTGCAAGTTCTACAGACCGCCGCGGTGTTCGCACTGTTCAGTCTGCAATCATTGTATAGAGGTACGTCTATAGGGACTTTGATACAGCATTAGGAGTGGAACTGCCCGAGTCTGTGTTTCCGGAAAGCTATAACCTGGGAGTCTTTAAGTTAAGAGTGATGAGGTTGCTCCTAGGCAAGCATGCTCTATTGTCGACCACATCATCACTTACCAACAGGTGAGATTGTGGTCAAACGATTGTGGTTCAACTTGCCCTATTTGATCCTAAGAAGTTTAAAATCCAAGCCTTACTATTATTTTCACAAAAATAACTTCGAATTCATATCCCCTTCATATTACATTTCTACGCAAATATGAGCAACTGAAACAGAACAATCCTTTCCTAACCCCTTACCTAAGTGTGACTTCACACGGTAAGTGTGCCGCCCGTGGTGTTGCATACGTCCATGGGTCACGATGACCGCTTTCCATTAGGTGGGCCGTGTGCTTGTCTGCCACCTAAGTAGTAAAAAAAAACTTGAAACTAGGGTAGCAACTAGTCAAGAAAGAGTATTATAACTCATAGAAGTCATTTCAATTAGTAGTAATTTACTGCATTTTTTTGCAATCTAATTGCTATTGTCCACAGACGTTTGACCACCATTGTCCGTGGGTGAACAACTGCATCGGACGGCGGAACTACAGATTTTTCTTCTTTTTTCTAATATCACTGTCGATACATATGCTGAGCATATTCGGCCTCAGTTTGTATTATATCATGAACAATAACAAAACGTTGACGCAGGTCGAGCCCATTGTATCGTATCCTTTTATAAAATTATCAGTATTATGAGTGAAAATTTCCTCGAACAAAAGTTGGCAAGTTCGTGCATTTGCACGAATTTGCCGATTTGCACGAATAAAATGGGTAATAAGCCAAAGACGCGACCATTTTTGAGTCCTTAAAAGTTCAATCTGATCTATGATTGGTCCGATTTCATTCAGTCTGATTTAATCTAGTCTATGGCGCGCGTCAGCTGTTGCGTCACACACTTACTACCAAAGAGACCTAAAAACGCTTTCTGTGCAGCTAAAAAACATTGTCAAGATGATTTTATTGATCATTATTCTATATTAGTATTCACGACTTGGTGTTTGGATGTTTCTATTTCTATTGTATTTGTAAACAACAAAACTAAGTATGTCTAGCCGTTATCTAGAACTCATAATTAGACTACCCATAGTTAAATTACACTTATTTTCGAGTCTAAATAGCGCTGTTTATAATCTCTTAGAACATAAATTTAAAATTATTTAAAATATCTCTGTAAAGTCACCTCAACCAGTCTGTAAATTCATGTCATTATTTTGTAAAGTCAATACTTTTTTTCTTAACAATCCGATCAGAATGGTGATAATGGGAATTATCGCTCTACTAGCGATACCAATATTCGGTTTAACCGGGTTCCATATGGTGCTGGTGTCACGAGGTCGCACCACGAACGAACAGGTGACCGGCAAGTTCACCGGGGGTTATAACCCCTTCTCGAAAGGATGCTGGCACAACTGCTGTTACGCGCAGTTTGGACCTCAGTACCCTAGGTAAGTCTAGCTCTTATCAAGAATAATAATAGTCTTAGACTAGAATAATCGACTGCACAATGCATCTGCTACGACATCCGAGTGTTATGGGTTCGAGTCCTATACGACAAACGACTTTTTTGTGAGATTTACCAGGGTTACATTTAATCAAAGTTAAATTTAAAAAGGTAAGGACTGTAATTTTATCTTTCCCAAGTCGCTATCAAAGAACCTTTATTAAATCTAAATGTACAGATCTCAGGATTTAGATTAGTTTGTGCCGCTAGATGGCGTGTCAGTCAATCTTAGTATCAGTAGTAGTATTAAATCGAATGTAGATTTTCTCTTTGTCAGGTTCACTTGAAACTGAGCTAGTAAGAACGATTGACGATGCTGTATTGACTGTTGCGCTTTCTATGGCCCCCGCAAAGGTTTGGCGTTATTTCATTGTCTTGAACAGGTACCTTTAACTTAAATAAAACCGTACTGTGTAATGCTGTACATTGCTTCATAATTCGTCAATGCGGATAATCTTACGTGTTTAAGCTGTCAAGGTACAGAAAATTGTATGTGAGTCCACAGATTGACACTGCGAACTTTTGAGGGTATATTGGAATTGTTGTTTTTGTCAAAAAAAAAATATAGACATATAGTCGAAGCTCAATGCAATATTGATTTCTATTCCTATTAATATAAAATACAAATTTGAACTGATGTATTATTAGTGTTTATTCTTATATAGAAAAATCGTTTCCTATCCTCAAATTCTTTTAGTATCACCGACATGATATCACTCCCTCACTAACGAATTCGCAATTAAATTTCCAGTCTAGTCCGACCATCGAAATATATATACAAAGGCGGTAAAAAGCGTCGGGAGGCGATGCCTGGTGGCGGCCATTCAGCATCAGCGATATCAACGATAGCGACTGATACGCAACACCAGGTAAAGACGTACACGGCAGACAACGGGAACGCGCACCGCCCCGCCGGACCTCACGCACACTATAACAAGGTGAGAGCCAGACGCTTTGCTATCATTGCTAAGCTAAGCTATGATATCGGTGATTTGACTTCTAGGCCGTTCGCTGCGTCATGCATATGCACGCATGTGGGCGCCGGTTTCGTGCAAATAATACTGAGCTATGTTAGTGTAGATAATTTGCATGAATCATGCAAAAATCTACACTATTTGCACGAATTGTGCAAAAATCTATACTATTTGCACAAAATCGTCCAGAATCTTCTCACGATTAGCACGAAATCGTGCAGAAAGTTATTACTATTTGCACAAGATCGTGCAAAAGATTTATACGATTTGCACGACGTGCGGGTGCCCTCATGCGTGAAATGCATGAGACAGCGGATTCGGTTAATGATGGTGATGATACTGTTAAAATTTGTAAATTTCATAGGGATTATTTCATCGAGAAGAAAAATTTCATCATGTTGCATAATATTTTCTTTTTATTGTAATTAATTCGTTTGAAAGTAAGGGACCAAATCAAATCTCTCAAACTATTTGGGGAGACGGGTATGTGAAGCTTTAGGGGTAGGAAATCAACAATCAAATATGGAAGAGAAGGGGTGGGGGAAAGGGGAAACAAAGACTGGGCCATAAGCTAGTTGCCGTTATAATAATTAAATTTCTACATGAAGTACTCTTAGGAACATCTTCATTACTGTGTTTTCATCTTCACAAGTCTTTAATATGACATATTTTAATACCTACCTGTCTAATATTTTAGGAAAGTGTATAATATTGATCACATGGGTAATATATCATTAATTTAACTAACACCTATTTTTCATTTAACATTTTCACAACAAAATGTCTTTGTAGCTTTATAATTATCATTTCACGCTTCATTAGACGAAATACAGCTTGTTTCATTCAATTACGATCGTAGTATCACTAGTTATCATGCTTGTAGAGCGAATTACATACCTTCAATTCACTGACGTAAGGTCTATATTAGCACTTGCACAATTACAAGCAATCTTAAAATTAATTAGTGAATTGAAGACATGATATGTCTGGCTCTCTACTAATACGTTCGACTCTGCAAACAGGTAATGTAGAGGTATGATTTAACGGTGTGAGGTACAATACCGTGGAACCCACTCTTTCTATAAAAATTCTATGATAATGCACTATACCGAATCTGCATGCATTTGCTTTTTATTGAACATAAAAAAAACTATTACAAAAACACTTTCTTTTTTTAAATTTTTAAATTTCGAGTTTGTCATGTCAAATGACGTCATAATCTTATAGTGATGGGAACAAAACGATTCTAGCACAATGAAAAGCATGCTGAAGATACGTTTTTTAATCATAGCTTAATGTTAAGATTGCACTTACAATATTCACACTGGGTGTTGGGATTTCTCATTATAATATGTACAAATTAATATACATATACATATTATGTATCAACACTGAAAAGTAGATGAAACTTTTTTTTTCCAATTTGAAAAAATTGCGTGATGCTCTAACTAGAATATTTTTTAGTTTTCTCAGGTAGGTTAGGAGTCAACTGTCGAAAAACTCTGCTCTAGTCGTATTAATTAGAATTATACTTTACCAGACGGTAACTGTGTATTTGTTCGGTTAAGTCTGGTTTTGTTGAGTTCTTAACTAATCAAGCAGATCTTATGTTTATTTACTAAAAGTTAACACAGAATTTAAAATTTGATCCACTATGAACAGAAATTAAAAAGATTACATGCTCGTCTTATTCTTCTATTTTATTCTTTCACTTATTTTTTTAATAACTTGCGTGTCTTTAACCTTACATGTGACTAACATTCAAAATAACTTTTTCTGCTGTCAATGTATTAAACTCACGCTTCTTACACTCAAACTGCAATGGTGCACAATAAACGCAAGAAGAGTCGTAAAGCAATGATTTTTCATGTTGTTGAC
This sequence comes from Lithosia quadra, assembly GCA_963576445.1. Lineage (NCBI taxonomy): Eukaryota > Metazoa > Arthropoda > Insecta > Lepidoptera > Erebidae > Lithosia > Lithosia quadra. The sequence goes on from OY754883.1 coordinate 2,459,772, forward strand.
AAGCTTTGATGTTCATCACCATTTCATGTACATTATAAAAAGTTACACTGAGTTCTAAATTCATAAACAGCCTAATTTCGTAACTATTTTTTTTAATTTGTCAATCTTTGCCCACTCTCATTAAAAAAAAATCAGAGAGTGTTTATCTTATTTCGAAAAAAAATATGTATGTGCCTTTAAAAATGATTTATAATTATTATTTTTTTACTGCTATAGAGAACCTTATGATATACTGATGGTGCAGCCTTAGCTTAAGGTAGCTGTATGTGTGTCGTTTACATAATACCATGATAAAGCATTCTGGTATATTGTAAACATCACTAGTGACCTAGTCAAGTTGTCTATATACCGAAAGTTATAAGTAAATTCGATTCGTAAAGTAAAAAAATATGATTTCATTATGAAATTGACGTAGTTATCGCCAAGTAAGAACAATATAATTTCCAATTTTGTTTTTGTTCTTTATTGTTTATGTTCCAAATAAAGATTTTTATTTTTATTTTTTTTTTAATATTGGCAAACATTTGAAATTATTATAAAAATTTAAGTCAGTAAATTATAACACTAATTTTTGGGTAAGCTACTGTATAAAGTACTTTCTTATTTTTAAGATGATTGAACCAATCCAATCACTTTAGAGGAGCTAATGAGCTCATCAATATAATAAAACTTAAATAGTTTTTTTAAAGTCAATGTCTAGAAAAGACTTGAAGCCACGACAGTTATTTTCTAGGTGATTAGACTTTAGTGTCGACCTTAGAAATAAATAAATACTCATACAATAAAGACAGCAAATGTCGTTATCATTTGTTAAAATTAACTACGGTTGTAATATTAATTCATAATGCCTAGTAAGTATATTTATCTTATCTACAATTTGCAATTTGATAATTATCAGTAAATTACTTTACGTATCGAATTAAACGTTCGATTATTTAAATGTTAATGATAGTTACAAAATAGGTAAGGGAATCATAATGTCATTCATTAATTGTTTCATATTCGGCTTAGGATAATATTTGGAGAGAACGCTTTTTGTAGCGTTAAAATCGTGCTTCGGAACATACCCTTAACGTTGTTGCCCCTCCCTACGTGCTTACACAACGCAACAAATTCTTTGATCCTTCAGGTTATCAATGAGATATCTGAATGTTGCTTGTAGATGATAGACATATCGCTGCAACAGGAAACTGTATCCTTCAATTTAATTAGTATCAATTTTTCCTGTTTGCCTCCCATTGTGGAAACAAATATAAAAATACTCGTATGTTCATCTGAAAATGAAAAAATGGCGTTATGATTCCCTATAACCAATGACTTCAATGTTTACTAAGTTGTTTAGATCAGATTTGAGTTAATGAATTTTGACACCAATAACTATAGACATAGCGCATCTTTTTGTAAATGTCTATGACAACTCGGCATAGTATATGGCGTTTCGCGGTGCCAAAATTTTGTTCTATACGACTATTCTAGTAGTATACAAAGAAGTCATTGCCTACTACCTTTTTTTTGTACGAACCATATCAATTTAAACCATGACTGGCGAATAACACGTGGATTGTAAAGTACGTGTGGGCGGCGCAGCTGTCTCCGGGCCGAGAGGAGGGTGAGGGCGAATTGGACGGGCCGAGCGCGTCGCAGTCGGCCGACTGCGAGCCCACGCCGCCACCCATGCAGCGGAGAGGGTCGGCCGCCAACCTGTTCCCGCCGGAGCATCACCATCTACCGCCCAGACCGCATCATTATCCCAGACTTAGTCCACTTTCGAGGAATACCAGGTGAGGTTTTGTATTCATAATACCAATATTGGTATTGGAAAAGTTTGTGAAGAATGATGGATGAATGTATGTATGTATGGATGGATTTATGATTGAATTGATGTTTATTACTCAATCACGTCAGAACGGCGCGCGGCGGGGCGAAATTTGACACTGATATAGTTTTAGTCTGGAATAACACAGCCTTTTTTTTCCGTGCGGAAATCCCCATGGATACCCACCCCGCGGCCAGCGGGGCAGGTTATGTCGGACTCTTACCGACTAAAACCGCACGCTGTCCAGGGTCTTCTGACGCCAGGGTGTAAGGTGGATCAAAGAGCGTTTCTCTGGCATGAAATAACACAGCCTAGTTTTAAATTCTGGGAAAAGGTTCAGGTTATAAATGCGAAACTAACTTTTTAATATTTTATTTAGTTTATGAAGTATGTATAAGTTTTGAACACAACGGGGATTGGGCGCTCGGATTATGACTTTTTTTCTTCACACAAGCTCACCACCATTGATGGTGATTTGCAGCCAAGTTGACAGAGTACAGATACAAAATACAAACGTACTTAAATGATGAATCATTTTCAATTTTGTGGGTCAAGGTCTTTTGCTTTTATCGGCGGTCAAAGTCGCGCGATATAGATTTGCAATCAAGGTCTTTCGAGGGTAAAACTAAATATTTAATTTTGACACATCCAAACCCACAACAAAATATAAATAAATATATAAATTAGACGAGTTACATTTACATTTCCCGCGGGGACGCCTACAGCCGGATGGACAATCTACCCGCGACGCTTGCGGGAATTAGAGGAGTTAGAAGTATAATTATTAATCCACTTTCCTCTTCAGCAAAACGTGAGATAATAATGAATCCACTTAGTAAATTAAAAGTATGTCAGTAAGCAAATCGGTGTGATGTCGTTACAGCCATGGTGGCACGACGACTTCGGGCTACCGGGTGGTTATGGAGCCGGTTCGGTACGAATCTGGCTCCAACGGCGGCGCCCGGCCGTCACCCACTATGCAGCAGAGAATCAAGGCGCTCGGTGTACCCACGCCTTTAGCCGTCAGCAGTCCAGTCAGAAGGTATGTATGGCAGAGATAGTCAAGGAGCTGGACACGCGGGAACTGAAAGCAATAAAAATATTGGTAACTGTTATTATTTATACTGACTATCAATGCACTTTACTTGTGCTTAGTTCTGTTTTCACTTATCAAGTGAAGTTACTTATAGCGCCAGAAGGAGAGTTGTTAGTAGGAGTAGATGATACAAATGAAAAAAAAAAAAATTGTTACTATACAATTTTAACGAATACTATGTTTCTGTATTCATTTTGAGACGTTATTTTTAATGACTATAGTGAATATACCTACATAATAAATTATGTTTAAGTTTTTTTTGTTCATAATATGAATTTGATATTTTAAGTGTCGTGAATTTCGTTCTTAAACTTCTGTTTTCTGTGTTCTACAGGGATGTGTGTAGTCAAAAATTAATTATTCTGCCACTAATTAAATCGATTTTTTGTTAATAAGAAATCGATAAGCTCTAACAACTCGACGATTTTTAAACTACTGTTACTAAAACTCTTACTGGTGACTGGTATCTAAAAAGAATATACACCGTAGATGATGTCTCTAAGATAGAAATTCATCAGTGAAAATAACTGCGATCAAGTTAAACTAACCCGTGTTATTACGTTTAACTCTTATGAGTAATACGTAATTACGCCGTATGACTTGATAGCGATTACTATCATTGGTGAAATTCGCACTAAATTGCAACCAGTTATAGATTGTCATTAGTGTCTTTGTCAAAATATCCTTTCAGTTTCCGCACATTCATATAAAAAAACAACACTTCAAAACAGTTAACAAACACTACACTGTATTAAAATGCTTACCTAAGATATGTTATTAGATCAAAATTTCAAATAAAGGAATAATTGGCAGATTTTTGAGAGGAGAAAATGTTCCCATAATGATTAAATAGGTATTTATATTATTTCCCATTGTATCATGGCCTGTTCCTATCATTAACAAAAATGGTTTTTGATCCCCTTCTACCTCAACCGGGAATGCATCGCTTATACCACAATACTGGTAACAAATAACAGAATAACTAAAAATTATTTAGTGAAAACGTCCGCTCACTTTGAAGTCTGAGCTCCAACTGATTTGGTCCGGCTCATATTTGTTGTATTAAAGGGGTGTTATACTGTTTTTTGTAACCTGTATTGTGCTTATGATATATGTTTTTGATTTGATTCAGTGTTTATTTGCATGTAAAATGTTTTGCATTCACGTATTAGCGGTTACTAAGTTTGGGAACACTAATTATGTGTTGATATTTATTGTCATTGGTGTATATTTAGCTTTGTAAGACGTAAGGGTCGCTTACTAATTTGTGGTGTGTCCAAAAAGGAGGGTAGTCAGAGATTTTCTTTTTTAGCTTTCAATTTTAAGTTATCTAAAAGTATCTTTAGAGATAAATGTATATAATGGGACTATTTCAAATATACGTAATCAGAAAAAATAAAAGAGGTCTGGAAAATAGCATACTGAGTCGTACCAAATTTGCTAAAGTTCAGACCATATTAGAACCTTGCTCATAATTCCTAAATTTATTAAGCTAGGCAGTATGAAGTACTTACTTAAACACGCATTAGTTTTAGTAAATCAAAGTTTAGTCAGTCAAAAGTAAAAAAAAGAAAATTTAGGTATACGTTTTTTCTTAAAAAAGCGTTTTCAATTCATCAACTACTGACTCTCTGACTACTCTGGCAACCATTTAAAAAACAATTGGAGTCGTTAATGTCCACCTTTTGGTGAAACAATATTATTAACTGGGTCTAATATTGTCCATAACCTGTATTATACAAAATGTTTCTACACACCGAGTCTGTCATATGCAGTGAGACCATAAATAAAATATATAAGAATAAACGTAGAAACGGCACTGGCGAGGCTAATTCACCTCACTCGCCATAAGCACGAGTGCAACAGGACATCGTGAATCTGTGGGTGTGAGCGAGAAAAAAAAGCTTCTGTCATACAAGGTGTTTCATTATTGACATCGCATTAGTATTGAGATGACATATCTACCTCATATAAGATTATTGATTTATAACATCATTATATTGACCGGATGTAAACAATTCAATTCTAGAGCATATCCGCCACGAACATTTATATTTAAGATTTTGATCTTAACAGTAAGGTAATTTGTTACCATACTGATAACGTGTTATAGAATTGTTACTCAATAAATAAATATTATGTATTATTACTGTAATAATCAATCAAAGAAATTTCGATATTTTTAAATCTAAAATTGAAATAAAACAATTTTGTTTCTCCAGATTGTACTTTGCTGACTACTTAAACAATCTTAATTTTCGAGAGCTTAACTTTTTCTTTTCATATAAACCATTTTGAGCTCTTGAAAGAAGTTCAGTCGTTTCTGAATATTGGCTCAGATTCAAAAGAAATATTTTAGAATCAATTTTCAAGTATTTAATTAAGTTAATTGTATTTGTAGGATTTGTAGTTAAATAGATGATCCAATTGTTAATGGCTAAAACAGCCTCTTTGAATTAAAAGAAAAAATATATTATCGCAGTCTAGGCAGGGTTACCATATTATTTATGGTCTCTCAGCGTATTGACACAGACTAAAAATTGTGATTTACCGCTTACCACGGCAGGTGGACCTAACGCATAGAGCCGACGTGTCAACGGTAATTCTGTCGTTGTATGCTCATGTGTGTTTGTGTGTTTTATACGATCTTTTAAACGAATTTGTGGATATTTTTAATTGGTTTTTCTATTATTATCCTTTTTTTCAACTACCCCACTTTACATGCACAATGTTGACACCACTCGGCAATATCCATATTAAGAACATTAGAGGACTGCATAAGTGACAATAATCTTGACATATCGGCAATAAAAATAATGTTGTTTTAAGTGTCCTTGAACGAATACCTATATACAATCATACAACCCTCAATCAAGAACGATCAGGCACTTTGCTTGAACTATAAGATGCTTTTAAATAAATACTTGCTCGAAACCTACTTTTTTTCCGCAAAAATCCCGTTGGACACCGAGGGTGGTTATGTCAGTTTTGGACCGACTAAAACACCGTCTCAATGAGTATCAATTACTGGGGTGTAAGGTTACCCAATAAAGCATTTCACTCGCACCCCGGCTGACCTTGAGTCATCTAATGTTTTATGATGGCCCATCAAAACCTAGAAAGGTGAGTTGGATATTGCGCCATCTCTAGGGTCAAGCGGCTAACCTATCAAAACTCATGAAGGCGCTTAAGCGTTCTTGCACAAAATTGTTTAAATGCAGACTTGTCAAAATTACAGTTACGTATGCATCCGTCTCATGACGTCATTTCATCTGTAGTAACATCTCATCCTTCTTGTAGAGTGACTTTTCTATCTAGATAACGTATATTTCTTATCGTCAGTACGAAACATTTCTAACTATTTCTTCTTCTAGATTCCAGAATTCGAACAGTAAGTTTTGTGAAATATTGAGTTAAATCCTTCATAAAAATATCCACTAATTCATTATTTTTGTAAATAAATTTATTGACATGGCTCTGCACGGTTTTTGCTAATAAAAAAAATTCGTAAGTATTAAATTCGTCTATGGAACGAAAATTTTGTTTTTGATTTTACTTATAGATTTTGGTTGTGTAAAATCGGGCTGAAAAAAATATTAGGAAGTAAATTATGCGATCTTTGCGTTGTATATGAAGCACACGTTTGTTACTTTTTTCTTTTTGGCATGTTTTTGTATATATTGCAAAATGTTTTAAGATATTGAACAATCGGTTACACTGTCTGTATTCGCATTATTTTGTAAAATTGTATTATAAAATGTCAAGGTGATGGTTACTATTCTATGGTTATTTCGCACTAATTGTTCTAGAAATCTATCTTTAGAATTAACTCTTGGATGACTTTTTCTTTAATTGTTGTACCTACATTATATTAATTTTGCACAATTATCTTTTTTACACGACTGCCATAAAACGAAGTGTAATGTCTTTAGCGTACTTGTACGAGGTATATGGGTTTCTTTTTCTACCATTTCTTTTAAATTCCTGAACAGTTTTGGATATAATATATGGTCTTTAATATCATCCCAAGTGACATTCGCTATAAAGTTTTTGAAACTAAATTATTTTTTTAATGCAGTCGGGTCAGTTTTTGGCAAAGCACAGTCTACTTCTATCTATGCTTTATAGGGGATAGATCGGACTTGGAGACCCATAAGAATAAACTATGTTTAACATCAGAGTAGTCATACCACGACCTTCATAGATCGACCTTATGCGGTCTCCTATGTAGATAATTATATAGATAAATTTATTATTGGATATGCGTAAGACATTGTAACCTGGTTGACATGCGAATTCTGTCTATTCTTAGATTTCTTAGTATATAGGCCAATGATACACTGTAATTACCGGTTACTATTTTATTTTGTATCAATAAACTTAAAAAAAAAAACTTCTAAGTTTAATAAATTCAACTAAAAAGACAGAATTCTACTATAGTATATGCAATAAAAATTATATTTCTTTTTATTTTGCAAGCTGTTGTGACCAAACGGAGCGCAGGCGTAATGCGACACACTATACAATGGCTGATAACGGCTACCAACGCCTGTCTATGGTCGACTTATGATCATAGATGCGTTGTGCTTTATGGTAAACGAATCACTCGACCTCATTTTTTTTTTAAATATTCAAGTTTTCATCGTTTTACGTCACAAGCTCTTGGCTATATTTTTCACAATATTTTTACAAAATTTGTATGTGTTACATTGATAGTTGATATTTAAAGAAATACTTTTCAGATGCTATACTTATTTTTATACCTATATCGATTTTTTGAAGTCCTGTAATTGCTCATGTACTGAGCCATTGTATGTTGTGTCGTTGCTTGCCGGTTGTATTATTGTTTTGTCCTGATGAAATATATTATATAAGTATTTTTATTTATTAATATTTTGGCGTATTTATTCAGGTGTAATGATTATACATTTATTAGAAAGTTATGTAGGTATTCAATTTATTTAACACTTTTTGGTTTACAATATTATTTCAGAAATAATTAATACTCTACTTATGAAGCACTTTAATTGACTGTTTTTATATTTCACCAGGATAAGCATGCAGTAGTTTGCATTAGTCGTACGATAGTGTGTAATGTACAATAGTGTAACATAAAGTATGTATAGTTGTGGCATGTGGCGTTAGCATGCTCCCCGCAACCGTAGCTGGCGGGGTCGCCGCCTACGGACCCAAAGTTCTTCGCGCTCAGAACCCGGTCACTATCTTACGATGACTATTCTTTGATCCCACACTTGCGCTACACGCCCACGATATGCTTTATATTAGTAACCTATGTACAAATGTGACTTTTACACTAGATGGGATTGCGGTACGATCGAACCATAGTTGTTGTAAATATCGACAGTCGATAAGCTGTCGGGTTCCCGCGGCGGGTATCCCCCAGCCCGCCCCGGGCCCGCTCGTTCTGACGCGCTCAGTCCCGGGCGGCGGCGCCGGTCTGCGATCGCACGTGCAAACGCTTCGCCCCGCAGCTCCCTTCTCCTTCTGTCCGTAGGCCGTACGATAACGATAGCGAGGGCTCGGACGAGCTCGCGCGATTAAACCCCTGACGTGAGCGCCGCGCCTGACAGGTCCAACCCGGGCACGCCGACGCAGCCGCGGCGGCCGGACTTCATCGGCGTGGGGGGGCGCAGCTCGCCGCAGCGCCGCTTCCTGTCGGAGGGCGAGCTGCTGCGGCCCGAGCCGCCCGCGCCGCACCGCCCCACGGCCGACGACATCCGCGAGCTGGCCGCCAGCCCGCAGCGCGGCAACTACCTGTGGGCCGAGCGGCCGCACGCCCCGCACCACCCGCACGCCCCGCACGCCCCGCACGCGCCGCACCACCCGCCGCGCGGCGGCGTGCCCGTGTTCCCGCCGGGCGCCATGCCCGCGCTCACCGGCGCGTCCCCGCTGGCGCGGCGGCGGGCGGGTGCGGCGCCGGCGAGGCCGCTGTCCTTCGTGCGCGCGCTGGAGGTGCAGGACGCGCTGGAGACGCGCGCGCCGCCCCCCGACCCGCCCGATCGCGCCTCCGTCTACGACTGTAACTACGAAATCTCCGTCTGAGGACGCAGGCGGACGACTCTTGTATCTATGTATATTTGTGAGTGATTTGTACCGTTGACAGTATATTTAATTGTGAGATTGTCGAGAGAGTGTACATAGTCCCCCCAGTGTTGTGATTCCGAGATGACATAATAATTATATAGAGGTATATGAGAGAGTAAATGTATCAGCACGCGAGTGTCTCAATTATTGTGTAAAGAATATATTTATAAAAAAATTGTTTTTCAAGGAGCTGTTGTATGTTTTTCCTTTAGGTTTAATCGAAGTCTCAGGTAGTCGGAGGGTACGGAATTGACTGATTCGTTAATCTGCCTCAATTTTTTTAGTTGAATCTTCCTGCGAGCGCAGTGAGGTTTAGAAAATGTCACGTCGTGCGTTTTTCACTGGACTAATAGAAATTCAGAACCGTATACTAAGACACAGTTTCGTTCGTTACCGACATTTAGTTCCGATACCAATGTAATATAGAAACTAAGTAATTTTGACAAATTTGAAATGACGCCATCCTGTGCAGTGAAAAACGCACGACATAAATGAGAAAATGTGCCAAATATTCTGTAGTCACAGGTAGCTTAGAGCACGCATCTATGAAATGTTTGATATCATTTGATTTCTTTAAATTCTACTTTACCCTTATTTGTTAGAATACGTCCATTTAATTGAGGTCTACATTATTGGCACTCGTTTGCAGCCACCACACGTACCTGCTATTTATGGCAAAAAATATAGAGCGATACTATGTCGGACTTTGACAGGTGTCAAACATCTGTCAAATATGACAAGCAACAAGTGACGCCTTCTGGTTTATAATTTACCTCCGTCGGTTAACGCGGCACGCTAAAGCATTTTACCTTTTACGCTAAATCGTCCTTTGACAATTTTTTTCTCTTAATTCTTTTAAGAAAATTGCTATTTTTGATTATGAAGGTGACATGAAGGAAAGTGGTGATAAATTCCTGGTTCAAATCATAATAATTTATTTTCTATCGAACGTCAGAAATATGGAGGCTTGAGATTGTGTATTCTGTTTATGTTTAGAGTTCTATCACCAATCTCGCCATGACAAGGACCAGTTCAATTTAATCGAAACTCGGGATAATCGAAAGTATTGTTTATTTATTCGGTAATCGAATTACGATAAAACACATCCCTTGTGTTTACGGTTATTAGTTAATTGGTTTTAATCTGAAACTAAAAACTGAAAATTGATTTTAATTCTCTAACTGAAAACGAAAACTATCGATGTAAAAAACTTAACTAAATCACAGCGTTGTAAATACATTAATTATAATATTTTGCAAGTGATTTATGTAACGACGATCGATTTAAAATTATTCGATGACATTCTATTTTTTAAACACTATCCATTTGGGGTTGCAAATTTCAAAAACGCAATTTAATTTTTTGGATGTCAAGAGAGGGTTTCATTTTTTTTTATTGATTTCCTAGGTTTTTTCAGTTTTCCCGGGAATATAAATGGTCCATCGAGATAATTCGCGCTCAAAGCTAACTTACCTTCAAGCCTGTACATCTGCTGATTGAAGGACGAGATTCTGAGTGCAAGCTTTCTTCTTGGGGTCAAAGCCAAAACAAACCAAACCCATAAGGAGAGCAGATCGCGGGCTCCAAATTGTAAGCTTTGGGTGCAACCGGGATTGGCGCTCGAATTAATGTCGGGTTTGGTTTGTTTTGATTTTTACGAAAGTAACTGCCGTGTGAAACATCCCGAGAGGAAAGCCTACGCCAGACCCTCGTCCGTCAATCAGTAAAAATACCGGTTTCTAGGTGGGGTTGCTTTGGTCCTGATTATCTTCATTGGAACTCTAGGCAACACCAACAAATAAAATAAAATGAAAATAGTGTTGGTGTGTTTGAAAGAAAATTTGTTCCTAACTTTTTATTTTGGGTTATTATTGTTGGTGCTACGGTTGAAAGTTAAAAGTAGAAGTTAAAAAAACAATGAAAATTAATTCGCAACAAAAAAGTTTTTACAAATTTTCTGTGCCACGAATTTGCCAGATATAGCGTAAAAACCATTCGCACCCTTTTTGCACGATGGCGGCCGCGGGAAAGGGCTGTGTACTTAAATTTAACTTCGCACTAATCCTCTCTGGGCATTCAAAAAATAAAATATATATGTAACATCTCAATGAACTAAAGTAATGATTTTGGATTTGGAATTGTGTTTAAGAACTTTCTGTAATGTATAAATTAATCTAATCTAACCTTATTCATTTGTCAAGTGATTCAACGCCAACTTAAATTCAAGATGATTCGATAACATTCTAAATTTAAAATTAAATATGGCATCTGTAATTTTATTAAATGCTAAATAGATTAAACATATCTATTAATTAATAATCTTGGATTAGATTGGTTATTATTTAAACCTAATGTTTCCATCCATATTTGTTTCTAAAAACTTAATTATCTTAGCTTTATTAAAATTATAAACATAGGTTCTTGAAGTTTACGCTCAGATATCTTATAGGCATAGATAACTTTAATATTTTATTCGGCCATTATTGGACGCAAGCTGAAATGCCAATAAGGAATTCTTTTGGCATGGCTAAATGCAAAAATATCTGTCGATGTAACAATATCTGAAATCTTTATAAATTCTACCTTTAAGAGGAATGACGTAATTTTTAAATATTTTCATTTATTAGTTTTCCTTTTTCGTATATATTTGATCAATATTACCAATAGGAGTGGTGATCTAACTATCATAGGCGAAACTAGACTTAGAAAGGGGGAAAGCGGAAGGGTATCGCGGAAAACTACACATACGCACATACTACACTGCGCTATCTAGATCCAAAGTAAGCATAGCCTGTATTATGGGTTCTAGAATGCGTATAATCATATGTAAATACATTTTCTTTTCGAATCGAAAACGCGACCACTAACACAGTAGAGAGTGCAGCCGATATCGGTTTTGTGAAGCGGTCTTTCTATCGCACAGCGCATGGCTACAGCTTGATATCTTTATAAAGTAGCTACAACTGAAGCTATAGTTTTAATGTTAATATTATATAAACAAAAACAGTTTTAATTACTCTATTGAGATACCAAATAATGTCAGTCCGGCGACGAGAGAACGATTTATAAAACCGAAACTAACCTACATTAATCGGTTTATTTTCCCATCGTGCCGTTATACACACTAGTACTACTACAATCGATTTTTGCAATCAAGTTTTGATAATCAAAATATATGATTAGGCTCGGATTTCTCTCATAAAAGTTCATATCTTAATCTGCAAACGAAATACAACACCTTCCCTTTTGGTAGTATTGTCTTGTATAATCCAATCTGAAGATTATAACTCTCTTCAAAGGACTATTAGCTGCAAATGTAGACGTTAAATGCTATGCTATGCTATGAACCTTGGCTAGCAGTATCCAAGTTACCTTATTAGTGCCTATGTATGATCTACTTTCACCATTATGTTTTCAAATTAACGGATCTCAAATATCCGAATTCATATTTGTCCCTATATGAACTGTATGTACTTATGAAAATATTTATAATTGTAAAGAAATTACTTATAAAACACGACGCACTGAACACGCGGTAATAGATGTGAGTCAGTTGAGATTAAATTATGTACATAAATAAATATACTTATTATATTATAAATACCAGAAATATATAAAACGTAATACGTTTTTAACACGTTTTTTGATAGCGAACGCTATCTGTTAACCAAAACGTTTGAACGTAGCGCGTTTTAGGGTATGTTCGTGGAGCAAGCTTTTAGCTTCATAAGCGTGCTATTGCCCAGTTCCGAACGGCATTTGGCTCAGTCGAGACGAAACTGGGCAATAGCTCGCTGGTGCGCTGTAAACGTGCTCCACGAATTTCCCATACATGTATAGTAAAAACAATACAATAACTGTCTTTTATTTATTAAGGATTAAGTATGTAAATATTTATGAGATATTTATGTAAAAGAAATATCTAAGGACAATTTTGTATAGAATTTGTGTAATAGTATTTGTTGTGAATGTTACTATTTGCGTATGAAGAAACACAATGTTTTGATTTCGGTGCCAGTAAATACAAATATTTTTACATACAAACATATCAGCAGCGTATTTTATTTAGCAAAGGTTTTGCTGATCGGCCTATTAGAGATGTTTTGAAACTGTGTTCAATCATTCATCAACCTTTCATATTTGCACATTCCGTTTTTTCATAATTATTTTAACGTATTTATTGCGAAGCACATTGAGTTGATTGTGCGTACTTAATTTCACTATTAGTGTTATATATATACATTGTATGACAATGCACATGATCACGGTAAAGTTGTTGGAATCTGGCGTAATGTGTCCACAAATTAATGTCCATATATTTTAGTGTGACCACATTACTAGTTAGAGATATTTATACAAATAAAATTGCATGATATTAAGGTGTAAAAGCATGTTTTATTCAAAAAGTTACTGTTGCATTTGAGTTACATTTTATGTGACCCCAATTACTTCTCGATGTTTCTATAAAACTGCACGGACTTCACGAATTTTAAATTCGACCCTGTATTTTATTACTCCAAAATGTATACCTTCAAGCTTCTAGTTCTTACTTTCCTACCATTCTTTCCTTCTTGTTGTGTTGCAATAATAAAAATAGGCGCGCAGGAACGCGGGAATGCCTCGCACTAGTAACTCCAGAGGTGACTAGAAGCAAAGTATACCTACATGGCACAAAAATACTGTATCTGTATGTAAACTTATATACACGGACATGTAATTGCCCATCAGTGCGCAGTGATGCGAAGTCATTCCTAAGGACTGGCATAATATCTTTGAACAGATACTTCGATATACATGCCAAATAAATTGGTTTAGTAATTATTGTACAAAGCCGTTGCGTAAAAGTAACGATTAGACGAAATCATGATGCCTTATAGTGTATCCTTGCCTGCAATTAGCGCATTTCATAATTTTTGGTATCCAATATGGCTTCTAAACCTTGATATCATGCATATAAAGTGTACAAATGTACAAAATATTGATTTCTTTTTTGACATTTCCTACATCCGAAAGTTTTTGAGGATATATAGGTCTGAGATTCAGCTGCGCTGCAACAATACCTAAGACTAATGTGTAATAATTATAATAGTACCTCCTCAAACGTTATTACCTATATGTATGTGACAGTGTTTTATTTTTGTATTTTGATAAAATTTGTGTAAATAATTTTCTTATTTTATTGATATTAAACTCAATTAATCAATTCATTCCTTTTATTGTAGGTGTATCACGCATGCTATACTTATTATTTACCATATTTTTGCGGGGTAAGGAAAACTCGCGACCAATGAAATAGCAGCAAAGTCACGTGATCAAAACAACCAATTTCATTGGTCAATGTGGGTCAAAGAGACACGTGTCTACAATACCGCGCTACGGGCTAGGGTCCCGGACTGGTAACAATTAGATGGGCTAGGGTCCCGGACTGGTAACAATTAGATGGTCTAGAAAACAAATGTACTAATTGCAATATTCTACACTTAGCATGTTTTTCTTTAGAATATGGGTTTAAGGTTCATATTTGAATGTATGTTTTATGGAATTAGCACTATTGTTTCTCGACCATCGAATTTATATAACTTTTTGACATTATGTTATATGGCAATCCCTACAGGGACCAAAGCTAAGTATGCACTACGATAAAAAATGATTTGTCTCTATATAAACAATGGAAATTATAATCTCAGCTTCTTCAAGCTTCAATTTACTTTAATTTAAAAAATTTTGGTAGTTGAACAAAAATAGATTTAGCAGAAAAAAGTCAATAAGAAATTTATTTGCCCTCCGCGAGCAGGGTAACTTTTCTTTAAGTTTTTGATTGAACAATGAACTACAGTTCAACAAACAATTAATTGATTAAGCCCAAAATGATGATTTGGACTTCACCTTAGTTTCTCACCATCCAGAGGGTGCACAGACAGTTGACGGACTGAACTTAAAAAACTTCGTAAAACTTTAAGGCTGGATTTGGAAGCAGGCAACAGCAGAAGGAATGCAACAGACTTTGAGAGGAAAAACTACCAGTTCATGTTAGGCCAATGTAATAGTCGTCTACCGAAATTCTATGAGCTATGGAACAGTAAATTACTACTCGTGCGCGCTTAAGTTTGCCGCTGACGTCATTTGACAGCGGCAAACTTAGCGCGAATGGGTAGTAGTAATTAGTTACTCTTTAAAACTAAGTAATTTACTGTTACCTACTGTATGTGTAGGTACTTATTAGAGTTATTAGTATTCGAGGTTGCTAGTATCCCTGTTACCCACTCATGAGTGGTTGGTAGGATTCGAACCCGAGACACCGATACGATAGCAAGGCCGACTCTAACCACTAAGCTTCCTATGAGTTTAAACTAATTATGGCTTAAACAAGTAAATGGTCTCAGTAATTTCTCGAAGTAGGTATATACTTAGTTAATATTCCAACAGAGCCATAACTGCCAAAGCCGTACATAAATTCTTCCAAGCAGCCATAAGTCTAGGGATGAGTATAGTATATGTATGGTACGAATGAATGCCTACGAAATATAATTATTAAGCTTTTGTCTACCGCATACTTTTTGGCTTTCGAAGGTGCAAAACAAACCAACTAACTTCTTGCCCTTGGTGTACAAATACGTACGCATATAAAAAAAATGTGGCATGAAATAGTGACAAGCAAAAACCGTAACTACATAAAAAATATTTATTATTAATTCAATATCGACTAAATGTTTCTCTCTATTGCCTTTCGGGGTAGCCAACAGAAAAAAAACCGACAACGAACTGTCACTGTCAAATGCATATATATTTTAATCAAGCAACACTCTCTTTTTCTGTCGACAGGTAAACGGAATGTGAGTTTCGCGATCTTTTATAAAATTTATCCATAAAAATCTGTGATATGACGGCATTTATAGTACGAAAACTTGCACGTATAATAAAAGTGTGATTCGCTAAATATTATAGTGCCAATATTTCAACACTGTACCAAGAATTTCCTGATTCAAATATAAAACTAAGTTCGTGTTGTTCACACAGTTGTCTGTTTCAATCAAGTCATTTATTCACAATTCTCTATTAAATCTAACAAAGTATCCACGGAAACGGGAACTAGCACATATTTACAGTGATTTCAAGTGTTCACGCGGCAATAAATACACACAAACAATGTTTTGAAGGTTAGTTTTTGTGGTTTTCAGATTCACCCAAAATGGGTAAGATTATGAAGCCAGGGAAGGTGGTGCTGGTCCTTAGCGGCCGGTACGCAGGCCGCAAGGCGATAGTCGTCAAAAACTACGACGAAGGCACATCAGAGAAACCTTACGGACACGCTTTCGTCGCCGGCATCGACAGATATCCCCGCAAAGTCCACAAGAGGATGGGCAAAAACAAAATCCACAAACGCTCCAAAGTCAAACCCTTCGTTAAGGTGAGGCGCACTCGACTGAATCTAACTTACATGTATTTGTTTTGTAGCTGAAAGTGACATGTGTATTTATGAATGCTACAGTGCTATAATGTAACCTAAACGTAGTCAATAAGGTTACACACAACATACTGTGGATGTGAAATAGTATTGTTAGTTGGTAGTTAAACCAAAATCCAAGATAGAGCTTTTTCAGTCCAAAGACTGTTTGTTATACTTTGAAACATGTTTGTATCACTTCCAATTAGCAAGACATCTTGATGGTATCTGTCTCCTTAGATTCTATCAATTTCTATCTTACTGGTCTGCATTGTCTAGCCTAATATCAATATTGACTCATTTTGTAGTGATTTATAACATACTATTTAGAACCGTGTATTGAAAGAAAAATATGATAACATTTGTCTTGTTTTGATGTGTAAAAACTATTCAATGTTTTCATACATTTGAATATCACATTTTTCTAATTACTCTGAGAACATTAGGTAGTAACCCTACTAGTAAGGCTATGGCTTGCAGAAAAATAACAGGGGCATTGTTCAGTTCAGAAATCAGCCTTAATCAAAATAGTGATGTCCGCAGTCAGTGGATTTCCATTAGCTAACATAGAAGATCTGGCATAAAATGAACTATAATGTTTAGGCTAACACAAATGCAAGTGTTCACTTCACACAAGTACCATCACAAGATGTACAAAAGATTAGTCTTGTTAAACAATTCTAAATGACAAGAAGTTTTTAATAGTTCGTTGAAAGAATCATGTTTCACCTAATATTGTCAAAAAAAAGTGCTTTATTACTCGTGTGACACAATGCTGTAATGATGTTTTACACACTCAATCGCAACATGATTAGCCACTACCTAAGAATTGGTTACAATTGAAACTTATAACAATTCACATTAATGTTCTGTGCAAAAGTTGAACAACACTAATTTACATTTCTTTCTTACTTTACATTGCATATGTACACATGTAAATATTCCATTATTTACATGTGTAAATATGGAATACTCAAAAACATTTATCTATAGCCCTCCAGCCCTACTTCAGTGACAATTATATCAATAAACCATTGTCTTAGGGTATAAAATAGCCTATTGCAGACCACTGCTGGACATAGGCCTCTCCTAATGTACGCCATAGCACCCGATCTTTTGCCTTGCGTATCCAGTCTATCTCAGCTTTTTTTTTTTTATTTTTTTTTTTTTTATTGGTAATAGGCTCGCGTTTGACCACGATCTCACCTGTTGGTAAATGATGATGTGGTCGACGGTGGAGCACGCTTGCCTAGAAGAAACCTATTCACTCTAGACTTGAAGACTCCCAGGTTGTAGCTTTCCGGAAATACAGACTCAGGCAGGGCATTCCACTCTTTAGCAGTACGCACGATGAACGTACTACCAAAACGTTTTGTGCGTATGAGTGGGATATCCACCATGTACCGGTGGCGCGTTGCCGTACGTCTGGTCGTTCGGTGATGAAAAGGGCTTGGAGGAATTAGGTTATGCAATTCCAGCGCACATTCCCCGAAGTGCAACCGATAGAAGACAGAAAGGCTAGCAATTCTACGCCGATGTTCCAAGCTTTGAAGCTTAGCCTCCACCAGCGCATCGCAGTTGATGAGCCTCTTGGCCCTTCTCTCAATTGACTCAAGTGCCTCGAGTTGGTATTTTGCTGAGCCGTCACAGAGGTGCGAGCAATACTCCATACATGATCGAACTTGCGCTTTGTAAAGGTTGAGCAGCTGTTCCGGTGTGAAATATTGCCGCACCTTTGAAATAATACCCAGCTTACTCAGCTACCTTTTTCAGGAAATCTGTCCATCGTGTATAATGTATGTAATAATAATAATAATGGCCCACTGTTGCCGACCTTGCTGGGGTTATATTGCCACCTTTCCTGAACTCTGTGATCTGCTCATATCTGAATAATAATAATGTGTATATACCTCTAGAGCCCTAGACATTAGGCTATCAGTGACCTTAACAGTTAATGATGACTAAGTGTTGTCTTATGATAAGTAGGAAGAAATAAGAGAACTTGCTTTTCTAAAGCACTGGCATTGGCTAACATTGCTTGCATTGCAGGAAGAGACCTCCTACACACGTTTTATTTCCTGACAGAACCTGGACTCTGAGCTGAGAGCCTCAGATAAAACCAGGACTAATGCATTGATAATTCATTTTTATTCATAGCTTTGAATGCATGGATATTGATGAAAGAATAAATTTGAAGCAATTTATTTTTGTGGTACTGGACTGGAGACAATAGAGACCCCAGGAGTATTAGACAGATCCTATATCTCCTCATTTTCATATTAATTGCCTTTTGCATTGCATATTGGTTCTGTATTTTACACGCCTAAACCAAAAAAGACGGCTGGTTGGAGTACATTGCTAAGATGTTTGTCAGTCACTATACGATACGTGCGTGTGTGGCGTTCGTAAACATTTCTCTCGACCAATCTCTCCGAAGAAGTTATAGGTGATGTTTTGGTCACTTGACAACTTTTTTCTGTACCTTCCTTTGTCGAGGGAAAAGAAGACAATATGTCTTATCTCTTATATGTCTACAGGCTCTATGCTGACGGGGCTGTTCATATTTTAGATAATGAATATTTCTCTTCATTTCAGACCCAATGATGACATTTTCAGTAGCAAACAATTTGCTACTGAAAATGTCATCATTAATATTATTTTTATTTTATTTGGAATGCAAGTACAATACAATGGATGACAACTGTTGCCTGACGCATGTGTCAATTAAATAGGAATCACACCTCAGAAATAAGTCCACAAACAAATGCTTAACCCCATGTGAAAATTTGCACTAACTTGTACTAAAGGACCAAAAGTTTGCTAATAAACTAATCGTCCTGTTGTTTGTTCCAGGTTGTAAACTACAATCACCTAATGCCCACACGTTACTCAGTAGACTTCAGTTTCGAGAAGTTCAGCGCTAAGGACCTGAAAGACCCCGCGAAACGCAAGAAGCTCCGTTTCAACACAAGAGTGCGCTTCGAGGAGCGATACAAGAGCGGCAAGAACAAGTGGTTCTTCCAGAAGCTTAGGTTCTAAGATATTTTAAAAATAAACATTACGCTCGTAATGTATGTGTCGTTTTATTATTATCATCTCGATCTTCGATGTATGTAAATGCATTCTTTCTCCTCTATACTCTTCATGTAAGAGCCTTTGCACACGTTTTTTAAACGACGCGACGTCATCAGCGTATATAAGCAGATGATAAGCAGATTTGTTTGCATTTGTAGTGGTTTGTGGGCTATGGAGGCCCTACCTCCATAGCCCGTCACTTTGACTGCTTCGCATACGAACCTGAGTAGAGTAGGTACCTACTGTGTGAGGGCCAGGCCTCGCGGTGCGGTGCGGCTTCATACATATAAAAATATGTATGGTATGCTACACGGTATATCGCCGGACCGCAGTTACACCGGACAATGGCGCGAGGTAGACCAGGCGGGGAGGGTGCAAATAGTGCGGCGCCATAAGAACATTGCGACGCCGCGCCGCACTGCTCATGTGGCCGCACCATGTGGCCTGGCCCTGAATGGTCCTACTCTACCTGAAGATATAACCCGTCGTTGTGGAAACTGTTGGCAAAATATTGGTAGCGTCAAATACGATGATAGTTATCATCGGTTATCATAGTCTTTGGTAGCGTAATGAACAGGTGATGAAATATGAATAGTTCAGCTAACTATCATTAGATGGCGCTGGACACCAAAATAACAAGTAATATTGTACTACTGATGATCGTGAATGTTTAATGAACCAAATGTCGTACATAATATAGTTTGTAGTCGTTGCTTTATCTTGTAACTTGAAATCACAAGCTAAACTAAGCATAAACAATAGGTAGTAGATGTATCGAAACAAAATTCGAAAAATATACCTATGTGGTTTTGCCAATTATTTACAAATATGGGGTCTATAAGTAGGGCATTAGAAGCTTTTTATAGGGTCGGTGTAGCACACCGCCATAGGCCAAGGTGGCCGCTTCCCACCAGATGGTTCGTGTGCTTTTCTGCCACCTAAGTGGTACAAACAAAATGTTAAGAAAGATTTTGCTATTATAGCAACATTATTAATGAGTCGCCAGTATAAACGTGTCGAGTAAAAGCGTCTGATGAAGCCGTCAAGTTGAGAACTAGGTACGATTGCAACATCAATGGTGACCCTCATGCCCGAGACTTTAGTTTTAGCTTACTATCAGGCGAGGTAAAATCATATTTAAACTCATCAAAGCAGCTTAAAAAGTGTGTAATCTGCTTGCAGGATGGGCCGAGTCGCCCCGTATGCCACACATGGATACCCTCATGTTGGCCCGGCTTATGGGTACTATTCGTAAGCCAATTTAATAGGAGTAGTACATTACGACGCCGACGATTGTGCGTATCCAAATTAATAATCATGTTTTTTGAATCGTATGAAATCAACTGTGCAATGCATTTTTTTGCTAATAAAAGTTTTACAAGGTTAAAATGTTATCTTTATTATGCTATACTCGTATCTACGTACTTCAAACTTTCAAAATATATAGATTAACAGAATTTGTTAGGTACCTAGTGTATTTTATTTCATACTAACTGTCCCGCGACTTCGCCCGCATGCATTTTTTTAGGGTTTTAGGTAGCATGTGTTGCGTTACGCCTTATAACATTACCTATCTCCTAGCGAAAGTTCCTTCCAAATCGGCGCAGCCGTTACCGAGATAACCTCTTTAAACAGACAGACAAAAATTTTAAAAAAAATATTTTTGTTATTGTATCGTACATACGTTCATTATTTAAAACCTTTAAATATTGCGAATAGACACTTCTACAATAATGTTATTTACTTACTTGTTTTGTTTAGATAGATTTCGAATACCAATGTCATTTATTGTTAGTAATATAAAGAATTTGCATAACAATGTCTGTTGTAGAGACTATGTAGGTGGGTACCTAATTAGGTGAGAAAATATATGAATAATAATGCTTCAATGACATTTCATTCGTCTAAAACACTAAAAATTGCAAAATTGAATTAAACTAACTTGAGAAGTTTTTTATTTTTCATCCTGCAGAAAGACCTAGTATCAAAAGTACAATGCTATTAATGCTATTGAGTGCCGGCCGGCCCCCGAATACCGGTCTTACATACCTACTTAAATAGGTATCTACCAGTTGATAACAGTGCCGATTATTACTGTAAACTGGCAGTAAAAAATATATACACTAGATATTCACGGGCAGTGTTAAGCTGAACATTCACCGATTCACACGAGTTATACTGTTAAAAGGTAAGTTAAAGATTACGTTAGTAGGTTAGTATCTACCCATTATTAACATTTTATCCAATAGTTAGACAAAGTAGGTATAATGTTTGTTCAATATCTCTCGCGTCGGATTGTTTTGATATTAAAAAAATTGACCCAATCTGTGAAGACGAATAATTAAAATCTATACTTAGGTAGGTAGGTACCTACGATTATCGGATGATGAGAGTAGGTAGGTGCCTATAGATAACCTATCCTATGGATTAAGGATTGAGATTCCAATATTCAGTTGAAATTAAAAAAATCATAAGAAAAGATTAGAACAGTCTTCAAAGCTCTTTTTTTCGTAGTTGGCTATATAATATATCTACGTATATAAGTATACTAAAACCTTCTCCAGAATGTAATAAATACCTACTTTCCTGAAAACAGCATCAGAATTGGTACAACCAAACGCGAGACACCTAATCGCAGACAAATATCTGTTAATCTCCCTTTTGAAGTCGTTTAAAAATAGTCATTTTTTATATTACAGATGACTTTGCGCTGGGGTATCGTAACCGCTGGGAAGATCAGCAATGACTTCGTCAACGCATTTAACTCTTATCCTGAAAAAGGAGATCAGGTCATCGTTGCAATCGCCGCTAGAGACAAGACGAGAGCCACGGAGTTTGCGAAAACTCACAATATCGGAAAAGTATTCGACAGTTATCAAGACCTAGCCAGCAGCAAAGATATTGGTACGTAATGTAACAATATGAGGATATGTAAGTTTTAAGTACCTACTCACCAAGATCTTCGGGGCTTAGAGCAACCTCATTTGCTGATTGATGGATGGGGCTCTAACGCAGGTTTGATCACGGATTTGAGAGGTCAGACAGCAGTCGTGAACGAGAAGGAGTAACGGACTCTGGACTTCGAGGTCTTGGACGCAACCGAGAAGAACGTGATGTAGATAGTTAATTCTTACATAATGCTTTTCTCGTCGTAGCAGTCCACAGTTCCGAGTCCTGCAGTGCTATTCTCTAAGGGCATAGTCTTGCGTTTATCGCTACGACAGCAATAAACTGCTAAGATAATAAAGGTACCTATGTGGTAAAATCAAACGGAGAAGTGATTTCAGGACACAATCATGCAACGCGTCGTGATACGGCTCTTGCTCGAGGTATTACTCGAAACTGAACGGTTTTTAGCGAGTCGTGGTAAGGCGCCAGACCGTACTGAGTATACAGCGCTGTCTCTGCACAAAATAAGCATCCCTAGCTTCAAAACATTCTCTCGTGTCTTGTTTCCTTGAGTTTTCTTCTCCCTAATATAACTGTATTTTGCTGTCACAGATATAGCCTACATAGGAGCGTTGAATCCAGATCATTATCCGTTAACAAAACTATTCCTTGAGAATGGCAAGCACGTGCTGTGCGAGAAGCCGTTTTGTCTGAACCGTAAACAAGTCCAGAGCTTGGTCAAACTTGCCAAGGAGAAGAATCTGTTCCTGATGGAGGCTTTGTGGGCCCGTTTCTCGCCTGCGTACCTTGCTCTGGAGAAGGATATCGATGCTGGGAAGCTTGGTGACGTCAAATTCGTCGAAGCCAATTTTGGCATCTATGCTGGGGGTGATCGAACATAGTAAGCTTATACTTTATACTTTAACTCCTCCAATTTACTTGTGATTAATTTCGATACGGAGGCACTTTTGCTTGATATTGTTTTTAATACATTTTAACCGACTTCAAAAAAGGAGTAGGTACCTATTCAATTCATTTGGACTCAATCCAGTCTAACCCAGCCAGCTTATTCAAGTCATCCGACCAACGCGACGTGTTGAAGGACGTCCTACTTTCTGTTCGCGGTTTCCACTCTAGGAATCGCTAGCTCCACCGGCCATCAGATCAGTTCTTCCATCATTACTTTGTTGACATGGATTTAAACGGTTCATTGTCTTTTCAGCGTAAAAAAACAAGGTGGTGCTGGAGCTCTACTAGATGTCGGCATATACTTGCTTAATTTAGCACAGCACGTTTTCAAAGAAGAACCCACAAAGGTTACTGCAGTCGGTAACCTGGTCGAATCTGGCGAGGATGAATCAGAGACGATCATCCTGGAGTACAGCGGTGGCAGGAAAGCTGTGCTGAACGCTCACAACAAACTACAGCTTTGGAACAAAGCCACGATCTACGGGACTAAGGAGCGAATTACGGTGAGAGTAGTTTTGGTTCTATATAATAACATATTATAAAAGGATGCTGCAGGGTAAACCTGATAAATTGGGGCCACTTGAATGCGGAGATGACGCGACAGGACGTCTTTGCAGACGATGGTCCACTCCTTTCGTGTCCGCTGTGCCCCAACACCTTCCCAATTGAGGAGTTAAACCAAGTGACTGAGATTGCTGTCAATGTGGCCGAATTGTGGACTGTATAGATCTTATAACAGAAAAATTGCCATTGACTCGACCAAAAAGAAGCGTTGCTGTCCTTGATTTAGCAAAATTGCCTTTTAGAATGTTTGATTTTCTTGCAAAGGAAAAGAAAGAACCACTTACCAATGACATCAATATTATAATGTGTTTCTTTGTTCGTTGCAGTTCGAGCCGCAATTCAATTTCCCGGACAAGATTGTAGACGTAGACGGCAGCTTGAAAGAGTTCCCGTTGCACACCTCAAACTTGCCTTACAATTTCCCAAACAGCGCTGGATTGGTCTACCAGACCTTAGAAGTAGCAAGATGTATCAAAGCAGGTAGATATTCTATATTAAGTAGTATTTTCAGACTTTTTCATTCCATACTAATGTTTATGTGGATGGAAGCTGAAGCTTGTTTTCTCCTATCAGTCTTTAAAAATTGCATTCACTTGCAGGATTGCTGGAGTCACCCCGTATGCCACTTAGCTACAGTCTGCTGTTGGCACAGCTCATGGATACCATCAGAAAACAAATTGGAGTCCATTACGACGCCGATGACGAAGAGTATTAAAAGATATGACGACACTATATCTATATAAATTGATGTTAATTGGTTGACACGTCCATAATGAGTTGTGGTGTACCTACCTACTACCTACAATAAAGGCTATGCTATTTTATTTTACTTATAATTTGCTTCGTTTTGTTTTATATTTAAGTGAATATCATATTATAAGTATTGGCGCGTGGCGACAGTCAACACAACATCGCGATTAGTCCCTTTTTAACAAGCGGAAATCCGCACGGATACCTACCACACCCGTCGACCATCGGGGGTGGCTAGTCCCTACATCCTACACCTGGATAAGGATATTGGATTGCAATTTATATTCATGAGTAGCTGGCACTCAGGCAGGTGTTTGTATAATTACAGGTAAGTTATAGGGATGGTTATAGGTAACTACACCGATCTAATAATCAATCGAAAGTGGCATCATGAGAAAGTTAATTTAGGTACCTACTTAATTAGAAAATCTATGAAAGGCTTGCCGTCAAAAAACGGTTTATGAAATAGGTTTATGAAATTCATTAAAAATAAAAAATAGCCATGAATACTTCTTGAAATGCGAATCTTAGGCTTAGGCATGTTAATAGACGACTAATAGGTATTTGATGAAAATATAGGTACCTCATCTTGTTATCAGATGGGGAAAAGTCGATCTTCATCGGCTCTTCCTCTATGTCACTATGAGGTATAATGCCTCGTGCGTAGGTAATCGCTTAGCGGGGTCAGAAATACCTTTCAACTTTTTTAATCCGGACTTCTTCGGTAGGTGTGATATACACAAATAAATGTAGTGCGCGGTTGACAGTGACGTCTAGCGTCAATCAGATTCAGTCTGGTGCGGCGTGCGGGCGTGCTGTGGATCGTGTACCTACTCACTAAATAACAACGTGTTTTATTGTGTAAAGTAGTGGACACCACATTGGCGACGAGTATAAGCGCAGTGAGTAAATTAGTGCCCAAAATACCTGCTTACAGAAATTGGTCAACAACAATTATAACTAATAATTTCAATTTCACAAGTTAAAACAATAACATAAATAAATTGTGAAATAATGTTTATCAAATTAAACGGTTTTAAATTGTATTGTCATCAGAACTAAAGACTTCTGCCAAATATCCAGCAATCAGACAACTGAAAGGGGGTCAAATTTCAATTACTAGATTCGACCCAAACAAACAGGTCAATTTAAATAAAACCGTTTAAAAAAGGGAGATAGAAGTGTTTTGTATAAGTCTATCAGATCGTAAACAATGCAGTAAGAACGCGTGAAACCATTGCATTATCTATCCATATTTAATCATAATATATGGACCGTAATTATGTAAAATACAATATTTATGAAGTAAGTATCTAGTTAACAATAAAATTATCATGAAGTGCTGTTGACCAAGTCGTAAGTAAAGTATGAAATAGGTACCTACAAACATTTCGAATCTATACCTATTTGACCATAAAATTATTTTACAAACCAAATATTCCGACAATAATAATTGTCAAGTACCAGTTTTAACAAAGGTGTGTTCCTGTAACTTCGGTGTTATCAAATTGTTATGGTTAAAACTAAACAAGTATCTGGTGTCAAAAACGTACTGGTAAAGGCCCAACACTTAATAAACATTCACCGAAATGTACTCTGTACTGTTCATTGTAACGATTTATAGACATTTAGGTATCAAATGAAACTCCTCTGAATGTTCCACAAAATCTTCACTTACCTAATAGTAGGTAATTGAGCTTCAATTTAACATATTGATTTTAACACGTAGATACCTGTTACATTAAATATTAGAAGATTTTTATGATAATTATTTATATCGTGATTAGCGACAAACAATTTGAGATTACCTCAAATTGTTTTGGTTACAAGATAATTTGTTTATGGGGCATGACACTGAAATTTCAAAAAAAAACTTGAGGAGTATTTTCCCCCCAAACAAAGCTACTTATTTCATAGGCACATATTTTGTCTGATGAAACAAAAACCAGAAAAATTTAAAAAATTCTTGATTCGTCTGAGACGACCAAGTTCAAAATACAAGTTTTTTAGAGAAGACGAGTGCACCTTATCGATCAAATAAAAAGTGCTATTCGACTATATTAAGAAAAAATTTGTTAGGTGATGAGGCTACGATCGAAAAGATCATAATAGAGGCTAACCCCCTTGAAACTGTAGAATGCCAGTTAAATAGTTAAATGATTTTCACCATAAACAAGGTACAAATACAACTACTACCCAGAATACCTGATGTCTATGTGGTAGTAAATGTCACAGAAGTGACAACGATTCCTGCCCTGCAATTAATACTAACTGCATAAAGTGTAATTACAAAGGTCATTTCCAATTGCAGAACAAGGGCCAATAAAAGAAAAAATCTGATGTCTATGTGGTAGTAAACGTCACAGAAGTGACAACGATTCCTGCCCTGCAATTAATACTAACTGCATAAAGTGTAATTACAAAGGTCATTTCCAATTGCAGAACAAGGGCCAATAAAAGAAAAAATCTGATGTCTGAGGACCAATAAAAGAAAAAATCTGATTTCTGCCCTGCAATTAATGCTAACTGCACAAAGTGTGGTTACAAAGATAATTTTCAATTGCAGAACAAGGACCAATAAAAGTAAAAATCTGACTCCTGCCCTGCAATCAATGCAAACGGCTTAAAGTGTTATTACAAAGTTCATTACCAAAACATAACAGAATAAAGGCCAATAAAAGAAAATCTCTTCACAAACTATAGCGATAGCGTTTCCATTATAGCGAAAAAACTAAAGTAAAAAAAAAATTGCAAGTACATTATATTTTTCATATCGATGATGATGTAACTATTATTTGTCTGGTTGGTGGTGTTAAGATAGAAATGCTCATCGATTCTGGTAGCAGATCTAATATTATTAGTGATAAAACCTGCAAACCACCTGGAAACACATGAAAAAATCTTAAGTTGTTGTTTCCAATCAAGAAAAGTCGTGTAACCAACATGACGTGTCCTATATAAAGAAAAAAATATTATAGAAAGTATTTGAATTTGTAATAGAAAGGCTCCGCATAATGTTCAGAGGCATAGGTACAAATAAATAAATAAATAAATCAAGAAAAGTCATCAGACAGAACGTTCCTGGCATATTGGTACCAAAATACCATTAAAGGTACTAGGCTCATTCGATGCACTGCCAAAAGTGGTTCCAATTCAATAACAACAAAATTTTATGTTTATAAAAATGGCACAAGGAACATTTTGAAAACAGATGAGTTCAAAGATGTTCAATTAAAAATCACTACCTATTGATAAAGAAGTTCCCCTAGTTATTAACCTTATAGGCGAATCCCAATTCCGTTGGAATCAAAAATAAATAAGAAAATAGATGAGTTCAAAGATGTTCAATTAAAAATCACTATTGATAAAGAAGTTTCCCCAGTTGCCAACCTTATAGGCGAGTCCCAATTCCTTTGGAATCAAAAATAAATAAGAAAATAGATGAACTGGTAAAAATTGACATCATCGTACCTGCCAGTAAACCATTTTCCTGGGTTTGCAGTGCTCAAAGACAATAATGTTTTATTGAACGAAAGCAATAGCTTTTTGTCATACATGAGTGCAAAGTTACATTTTAACCGCGTGCTCAGTTTTGATGACCGAGCAAGTGAAGGGTTCTAAAATTTGAATCACGAGCGCAAGATGAAAAATCTTTGCACTCGAGTGCAACACATAACTTTTCATCCCACCTCAGCGAAGAAATGACTAAATACAAAAAAAAAAAAGAAAAGAAATTTCTTCATCACTCAAATCACTCATTTTAGGTTTCGCACTTGTTCTCAAGTTTCTTGTTTAGTGACCTAAGGTTTTAATGAAATAAAAAAAATTACAGCAAGGAGGCTCCGAGTCTAACTTTAATAAAAACAAATAAAAAAAAAAGTTGCATACTCGTATAAATTTGGCGCCATAGAGGTACAAGTTTAATGATTTTTTGAATTCAAGTTTAATCATGTTTTGAATTCAAAAAGTTAGCGCACATGAAGTTCTATAATTCAAATTTACTTTATCGTTTAGAGGATAAACACGACTTTTGCACGCAGATATCGAAAAGCAAAAGTACTCTTTCCGAGGTGGTGGGATGAAAATGTGTTTAAATGCAAAAATAATTCAATTTCTTGGTCACTAACTTTCATCATCAGGCTTTAAGCTGCTTGATAAATAAATTAAAGCAATGGGAAATGAATCCCCAATCTGTCAATCGTTACAGAACCTATTCGAAATGTATTGGTTGAAAATGAAAAAATATATATACCTATGTATATATTAACGGTGATTTGGCAAAAAGAATAAGCAATCAATAAGCAAGCAAGAAAGCTATCTTTCAATCATCTAAAGACCGTATTTCGAAAATTGCAAACCTACTACGACCCAAATTGAGCTTATAACAGACCACAAGCCTTTGGGAGTTATATTTGGTATAAGGTCAAAACCTTGTGCTCAAATCAAAAGATGGGTCCTTCGACTACAAGGAAACGATTACAAAATAATTTATAGATCTGGTAAATCAAATATTGCAGACCCGCTACCTCGTTTTAGCACAAATTCCAATACAAAAGAAATAGATACTATTGAAGGCGAATATCATGTTAACCAGATTATTCATTATGCATGACGTGTGATTATTGATAAAAATCAATAATAGAAGCATCCAACAATGATGCTAAATAAAAAATTAGTCAAAGATGCCTTAATAAATGATTCTTGGGATGTTTCAATTAGTAATTACAAGCTATTCCAACATGAGCTCTGGGTACATAACGGCATCTTGTTAAGTTTTTGAGTTACGAAAACAAGTATTAGCAGCAGCTCACGAGGGTCACCCAGACATTGTAAATATGAAAGCTAGATTACGCATCAAAGTGAGATGGCCTAAAATAGAAAAAGGTAAAAAATTGCAGATTGTGTGCTTTAATCTCAGCCTACAATCCACCAGTACCCATGAAAAGACGCGAAATTCCTACAAAAGCTTGGGTCGATACGGCAGCTTTTAATTTTTTAAGCCATTACCGAATGGAAATAATCTTTTAGTGATTATAGACTATTATAGATAGTCGTTTTAAAGAGATTGAAATTATGAAATCTATCTCTGCCCTTGATACTATAAATGTATTGAAAAAATCTTCTCTAGGACCGGAAATCGTGCAATATAACCGCTGACAATGCAAAACGGCGAAGTAGAGGGACAAAAAATCAGTCAATATGAATTAACAGATTAACGGTTTGCTAAAGTACTTAATGATGTACAATAGGAGACCTCATCCCTCCACAGGAAAATCCCCATCTAAATTGTTCACAAAATAGAGATAGAGCTTGAGACACCAATTAAACAAAGACACAAGAGACAAGCTATGGATAGAGAATTACTGATTGGATTATTTACTGATTGGATTATGTAAAGAACCTCGTAAAAGAAATAAATATTAGAAATAATGAAACTGGATAAGAGTATAGAAGGAATTTTGTACATCTGAAGAAAGTAGAAGGAAAATGGAAAGATAAAGATCACGAAGGAGAAATGGATATATCGTACAAAGAAGATTAATTTTGAATGGTACATTAATAAAAAATTGTTTGTTTGTTTCTAGATAATGCGTATATTATAAAACTAACTGATTTATAAAAAGGAAGAGATGTGATATACACAAATAAATGTAGTGCGCGGTTGACAGTGACGTCTAGCGTCAATCAGATTCAGTCTGGTGCGGCGTGCGGGCGTGCTGTGGATCGTGTACCTACTCACTAAATAACAACGTGTTTTATTGTGTAAAGTAGTGGACACCACAGTAGGTATCTTTTAAGTTGCTGAAATCGCAATGAAACAGCAACAATACTTTTTATTTTTCATCCTGCACAAAGGGCTTGGTATCAAACGTTTTATACACCGGTCCGATATCCAATACCGATAACAACACTGATTAGAACTTTATCAGTGGGTAACGTTAACTAAGTATTCACTCAAGACGAGAGAAACTCCGGTAAACTGTCAAAAGGTAGGGTATTGCTTACATATTATTTTATGGATCTGTTGCCTTACTACCGCTACCGCATCTTTGCCGGGTCTCTATATACATACAAATATACCTACAGAAAGTAGTGAAAGAGTTTCGTTCGATTATGGTATATGTAACTTTAAGATAAACGTAGGTAGGTAAGTATATTATGCCTATAATCTAAATACATATTATTATGATTATGTAATTGTCAGAGTGTAGGTACAGTACCTAAACAGATAAATATGTGAGATATAGGTAGGTAAGATAAAAGAAAACAGGTAGTTGGTACCTACATTGTAATTATCTTTTAAATTACAAAGCTAAGAGTTTGTTTATTGTTTTGAACGAACTTATCTAGGAACTATTAGTTCCAATGTGAAGTTTCTTTTGGTGTTGGATAGCCCATTTATCGAAGTAGGCTATTATGATGCGTATCATCATGCTGCTACCCATGAGAGCGGAAACCTCGAGAGGGAGCCTGCAGCAGATTATCATCGGTCAATCAGAAGCTGACACACTTGCAGGTGCGGTTGGCTTGGGCTCTAAATTCTTTAGGTATCTGCGGCAAAACCTTCACTGTTTTATCATCGTAGGTACCGCTTTTGGATTCGGATGCCAACATGGGTAACTGTGTATTCTTGTTAATACAGATGACATTGCGTTGGGGTATCGTAACCGCTGGGAAGATCAGCAATGACTTCGTCAACGCCCTCAACTCCTATCCTGAGAAAGGAGATCAGGTAATCGTTGCAATCGCTGCTAGAGACAAGACGAGAGCTACGGAGTTTGCGAAAACTCACAATATCGAAAAAGTATTCGACACTTATCAAGACCTAGCCAGCAGCAATGATATTGGTACGTAGTTGTTACAAATAGTGGAGTAAATTTTACAGAGGCATTCTTCCTCGCAGCAGCAGACTTTGCACAGCCACAGCATGACGAATACAGCTCCCAATTGTGTTTGTTTTCCCAATTTTATTTAGTAACAGTAATAATATCTTTCTTCTTCTTCTTCTTCAACCTAGCATTAATCCCACTCGTATTCAAAGCTTTCAGCTCGGAGTCTGGGGTCCGCTTTACCAGTCTTAACTGCGGATTTGGCTCAACCTCGATATTTTCCGTGAAGCGACTGCATAATATCTTTCTCCTGTCTTATAATTATTTTATTTCCCGTTTGTTGTCACAGATATCGTCTACATAGGAGCGTTGAATCCAGATCATTATCCGTTAACAAAACTATTCCTTGAGAATGGCAAGCACGTGCTGTGCGAGAAACCGTTCTGTTTGAATCGCAAACAAGTCCAGAGCTTGATCAAGCTTGCCAAGGAGAAGAATCTGTTCCTGATGGAGGCTTTGTGGTCCCGTTTCTCGCCAATTTACATTGCTCTGGAGGAAGCTATCAATTCTGGAAAGCTTGGTGAAGTCAAATTCGTCGAAGCCAATTTTGGTATCTATGCTGGTACTGATCGAACATAGTAAGCTGATTTATAAAT
This sequence comes from Lithosia quadra, assembly GCA_963576445.1. NCBI lineage: Eukaryota > Metazoa > Arthropoda > Insecta > Lepidoptera > Erebidae > Lithosia > Lithosia quadra. The sequence continues at coordinate 2,491,966 of OY754883.1, forward strand.
AAATAACTCCTGCAATTTACTTCTGATTATTTTCGGTGCATTGGTGCGGTCAACAGTTCTGACCAGAACCAGCCATTATGTGGTTACAGGGATTTAAATGGTTGATTGCCCTTTTCAGTCTTAAAGAACAAGGTGGTGGCGCTCTACTAGATCTTGGCATATACTTGCTTCATTTATCACAATACGTTTTCAAAGAAGAGCCCACAAAGGTTACTGCAGTCGGTAATTTGCTCGACACTGGCGTGGATGAGTCAGAGACGATCATTCTGGAGTACAGCGGTGGCAGGAAAGCTGTGCTCAATGCTAACAGTAAACTCCAGCTTTGGAACAAAGCCACGATCTACGGTACTAAGGACCGAATTACGGTGAGAGTATTTTTTTAATTGAATATAGCGTAACGGCTGATGCAGGACAAACTGGATAAAATGGGCCCACTTGGATGCTGAGAGTGGGGCGGTGACTGTAGCGCAACTTCGCAAGCGAAGGACCATAGTCTGTGAGGTTGCAGTCAATAAGGCCAAATTTTGGAATATCAGATGAAGCCAAAATATGGCATTGACTCGAAAAAAAAAAGAAACTAACAATTTCTCCAATTAATTAATATAACGTGTTTCTTATTTTGCAGTTTGAGCCACCCTTCAATTTCCCGGTCAAGATGATTGATGTGGATGGCAGCTTAAAAGAGTTCCCGTTGCATACCTCCAACTTGCCTTACGTATTCACGAACAGCGCTGGTTTGGTCTACCAGACATTAGAAGTAGCAAGATGTATTAAATCAGGTATTCCTATCTACGTTACCTAAGTAGTAATTTCAGAGATTTTATCATGCATCATACAGGCAGTATGATGCATATCCTGCCAATAAAAGTGGAACTTTGAGGATAGATCCATGAAAGCTGTCAGTATTTCAACATTTTATCCACTTTCAGGATTGATCGAATCCCCCCGTATGCCACATAAGGACAGTCTGCTGTTGGCACAGCTCATGGATACCATCAGAAAGCAAATTGGAGTCCATTACGACGCTGATGACGAAGAGTATTAAAATAACTTTTGACAATAGCTATACATATTAATGTTAATTAATTGGCACATCCAAGATGAGTACCTAATGCTATACAATAAAGGCTATTTATATAATTCACTTTGTTTTACATCATTATTTAAATATGAAGCATGTAGGTACCTAAGTATCCATCAATGAAGTCTATCGTGCTTGACCAGCAACAATGCAACATCTACCCATGGAAGGCAAACCGAATCATTTCAGAACAAAATTATTATTTTGCATCGGACGAGCAAGTTTTTATCCGCTTATGTTTCGTAATTTATGTTATCACGGTGATTAAACTGGGCGTGAACAGTCAAATCCGAAATTAAGAGGAATAGTGAATAATGCTCAAAGGAATCTTAGACCCGATTTTAATGGAAATTAAAACTGCATCAATGGATTTTTTAACGATTTCTAGGGATCAAACCCATTAATTTTGAAAAATAACATTTTATATTACCACATCATTCGATACTGCCGCTATTATGGAACGCTACATAATAATTTTTATTTTTCATCATGCACAAAGACTTGGTATCAAACGTTCAACGCTAAACCGGTCCGATAACCAAGACCTTGATAATAACGCTGATTAAAAGTGTCAGTGAATGATAAACACGACACGACGATAAACACTCACTTCACTCAAGAGAAGCTCCCAGGTGAACTATCTAAAGGTAAGTCATTTAAGTTAATGCTTATATTATATTTTTGTATGGATAATATGTTGCTTTTCTACCGCCTCTTTATTATTATAACATCAAGGCAAGGCTATTGTGAGAAGTAGGTAGGTACACACGTAATAGGCATATAATAATTGACCTACACCGGCATGTATGTATGTATGAAAACATTAATGAAAGAAGAAAAGTTATAGCAGTTATAGGCGTTTGTCAAGATCGTAACAAGTAGAAACAATTCGACCTCTGTCTAACTGCCCCATTAAGCGGCGTGATTTGCTACAACGACGCGCGACGTAGGTACCTACTCATAATATTTTGTTTTGTATTCTACACGATTATGTAATTGTCAGACTGTATGTACCTACCTATTGTATAGTGTAGTAAACAGATATACCTACGATAGAAAGTAAACAGGTAGGTAACTAGGCATCTATATTTTATTTATCTTTTAATTATAAAGCTAGTGTTTGTTTGGTTAGACGCGCGTATCTCAGCAGGTAGGTTCGAATCGGTGTACCTAATAATTGTCAACAAATCGGGCAAATTTCCATAACATACACTCGAGAGCAATGAATCCGGGTCACTTAAAGAATGTTAAAAATCTCGGAAACTAAAAATGATAGGTTAATGCAATAAATTGTATTTAATAGACAATGTAATACTCCTTAAATGAAAGTAAAAAAAATATGAGTCACCATACATTTTATTAACACAAAATTACATAAAGAAAAAAACTGCTGATCTCTCCTTAAAACAAAAATAGGAAACATGAAATTTTTGAACTTTATTACGATTTTCTTGAATTTTAATACTTCGTATTGCCTCCTCGTGCTTCCATTACTGCGTTTACGCGGTTTGGCATGCTGTACACCAAGTTCCTTATACGATTTTGGGGAATATTCTCCCATTCCTCTGTGAGAGCAATTTTGAGCTCACGAAGCGTGATTGGGGGAGGGTTTCGTTGTTTTACGCATCTGCCTAGCTCGTCCCAAGCATGCTCGCTCGGGTTGATATCCGGGCTGCGCGCTGGCCAGTCCATACGAGTAATGTTCATCTCTTGAAGGTAGTCATTCACAATCCTACCTGTATGAGGTCGGGCATTGTCATGCATAAATATAGCATCCTCACCTAAATTGACCATAAATGGACCAACGTGATCATTGAGGATTTCTTCCACATATCTTACGCTAGTTAAAGAGCCGTTTTCTATGATCACCAGCTCTGTGCGACTTTCAGAAGAAATTCCGGCCCACACAAGTACAGACCCACCACGGTAGGCTACTTTTTCTTCGATGCATGCTTGCTTGAATCTTTCCCCTGGTCTTCGATACACTCTGTGTCTTCCATCGTGCTTGTAGAGCATAAATTTTGATTCGTCGGAGAACATAACTTTTGACCAATCTTCAATACTCCAATTTACGTGGCTCTGGGCATATCTTAGTCTCGAAATACGATGCCCACGCTCCAGTTTAGGGCCGTTTGCAGGTCTAAGGGGTTTTAAGTTAGATTCAGCAAGCCGACGTCTTACTGTCCATGCACTTGGGTTACTTCCTCCGAGGCGTCGAAACTGATTGGTGAGTTCAGTTCCTGTGAGAAAGCGATTTCGAAGCATGGTGTTCACCAAGTATCGGTCTTCTCGTGCTGTGGTACACCTGGTTCTGCCCGTTCCTGGTCTGCGTAGGTTAGAACCAGTTTCTTCGTAACGTCGGAGAACTCTTTGTACTGTTGACAGCGACACACCGACAGTCCTGGCTGTATCGCGCTGACTCCGGCCGGTTTCCAGCATTGTAAGTATTCTGGTGCATTCTTCAGGCGTAAGCGACATAATTTCAGCTTGAATAATGAATATAGAGCACTATCAACATGGTTTATGTACCCACATAAATGACAGATTACAAACAAAAGCAAAACCAAATGCTGTAATTTCGTAGTTCCATCTTCGAAAGTGGCCCTTTTTCAAATTTGATTTTTTTATGATATAACTTTACAATAACTAAGAAGTTTTAATACCTTCATTTAAGGAGTATTACATTGTCTATTAAATACAATTTATTGCATTAACCTATCATTTTTAGTTTCCGAGATTTTTAACATTCTTTAAGTGACCCGGATTCATTGCTCTCGAGTGTAGGTACCTAATTGCAGAACTAATGAACTATGTGCCTACCTACCTTTTTTTCCGTGCTGCGATCCTCATGGATACCCAGATATGGCAGGATATGTCGGACTCTTACTGACTAAAACCGCACGCCCGTCTAGGGTCTTCTGACGCCAGGGTGTGAGGTGGCCCATAGAGCATTTCCTTCGCACCCTGGCTTGACTCAAGCTATCTCCGGATTCGAGATGACCCCTTCGGATTTGAGAACTACGGTGTTGCTGCCATGCCCCCGGAATAGGGGGGGGGGGGGGGGGCGCAGCCTCGGCCTGCTTCTGCTAGGATGACAAGCGGCTCCACCCGTCACCCCCAGGCCTGCTCTCATGGAGGACGGAGGTCATTAGATCTCCTACGCCTGCGGCGTCTGCGCCCGTCGCCGCCCGGTAGAAATCTGTGCAGCCTCTCTCGCACCCTTTCTGCCGCCTCCTTCTCGAGCAGCGTCCGTACTCTGCACCATCGCTGCGAGCCACACGAGCAGTGTGAGGACTCCCACCCCGAGGGCTGCCTGGAGGGCCTGTCTAGGAACCTCCCACGCCTGACACTCGGCCAGAGTGTACAGCCCTGAGTCCTCGCCCGCATCGCAGTGATGGCACTCAGGCGTCGGCTCCTTCCGGATCACATACAAGTGATCCCCGAAACACCCCTTACCAGAGATCAACTGCGTCAGCCGGTACGAGAGGCCCTCGTGAGGCCTCTCCAGACAGTCCTCCATGACGGTCATTTTATACCTTTTTTACATACTTACATAACCCAAGTTTTTTCAACTACCGCCCAAAACCTCCTCGTGCATCCTCGGCTTGCAGGTGAGGCGGAGGTTGAGTTGGGTTCCGAAATCGAATATATGTACAAGTCCACTGTTCTGAAAGAATCCAGAGACAGCAAATCCTTTATGTCAACACAACTATAAAGTTTAAATATGAAATTATTATTGTCCATACAGATGACTTTGCGTTGGGGTATCGTAACCGCTGGGAAGATCAGCAATGACTTCGTCAATGCCCTCAACTCCTATCCTGAGAAAGGCGATCAGGTCATCGTAGCAATCGCCGCTAGAGACAAGACGAGGGCCACGGAGTTTGCGAAAACTCACAATATTGAAAAAGTATTCGACACTTATCAAGACCTAGCCAGCAGCAACGATATTGGTACGAAGTTATCTATCTATCTATACATATAATAAATCTGTAACTGATCGGTGTCTGTACATGGAAGATATATGAGAAAAAAAAATATTAGGGGACTTTATGAATGTAATAGATGCCAAAACAATGATTTTTAGAATTTTTCTCTGTTTGTCTTGTCTGTTTGTCCGCAAATCTTTGTGCGCGCTAAAATCAAAAACTACTGGAGGGATTTTGATCAAACTTGGTACGATTATAGTTCATAGTGCTGGGCAACATATAGGCTACTTTTTATACAAGTTGATACCCGCGGCTTCGCCCGCGCTTCGTTTTTAGGTCGTTTTTGGTCATATCTCCGGTTCTACTTAACCAATTACAACCAAACATACGGTAAATTTTTAGTCTAAGGAAGACCTTTCTAATAAAAAAAACTAACTAAACGAACTAACTAAAAAAAAATCGCTATCGCGATGGACGTAAAAAATACCGAGCGGATTTTGATGCGGTTTTTTTTATTAGAAAGGTCTTGGTTAGACTCAAAATCTTACGCATATTTGATCAAAATCGGCTCATTAGAACATGCGATATAGCAAAAAAAACGCGCAAATCGACGTCCACGCGGGCGGAGCCGCGGGCAACAGCTAGTTACAAATAAATAATGATGGAAAATTTAATAGAGGCATTCTTTCTCGCAGTAATATTAACCTTCTCTTGATTTTTTTGTCACAGATATCGTCTACATAGGAGCGTTGAATCCAGATCATTATCCGTTAACAAAACTATTCCTTGAGAATGGCAAGCACGTGCTGTGCGAGAAACCGTTCTGTCTGAACCGCAAACAAGTCCAGAGTTTGATCAAACTTGCCAAGGAGAAGAATCTGTTCCTGATGGAGGCTTTGTGGGCCCGTTTCTCGCCTGCGTACCTTGCTCTGGAGAAGGATATCGATGCTGGGAAGCTTGGTGACGTCAAGTTTGTCGAAGCTAATTTTGGCATCTATGCTGGTACTGATCGACTATAGTAAGCTCATTTATATACATAACTTACTCCTTTCGACTTGCGAGTACCACGACAGTTTAACTCATTGGAGGGCTTCCCGAGTGTCATTAAGTACCTAAGTACTCGATGTTTTGTGGGTCACTTTTGATCCTGGTATATCTACAGGAGTTACAATAGTGGATGTGTTGAAGAGATTAGTCGTTAGTCCTCCTAGTAAAAATATCGAATTCCTTCTATTTACTTCTGGATAATTTGGATGCGTGTACCAAACAAGTTCATTTAAGAATTCTCCTTTCCCTTTTTTTTTTTTTTTTTATATAGGACACGTCAAAATGACTCCATCTCACCTGATGGTAAGCGAAAGGCAGAGTCTCAGGACTGGGGCCACCACCACATACACCGATAGTGCTACAGTGGCGGCCCTCAGCTTGACGGCCTCATCAAATGCTTTTTTTTTTGTTTTTTTTTTTTGAGATATACAGGGTGTCATTAGATAACTACTCGGTGTGTTGAAGGTCTTATTGCTTTTTTTTAGCAAAAAGGAGCAAGGGGGTGGCGCTCTACTAGATCTCGGCATATACTTGCTTCATTTATCACAACACGTGTTCAAAGAACAGCCTGTCAAGATCACTGCAGTCGGTAACCTGCTCGACTCTGGCGTGGATGAATCAGAGACGATCATCCTGGAGTACAGCGGTGGCAGGAAAGCTGTGCTCAACGCTAACAGCAAACTACAGCTTTGGAACAAAGCCACGATCTACGGGACTAAGGACCGAATTACGGTGAGTAATAAGTAGGTACCATATTAGCTTCAGCGCTGACCCTGAGATAGCATGAAAGGATGGAGAGGTTGCAAGAAGCGAGGGGCTATAAGATCAAATGCGAAATACTATCGGTACCAAAGTATTCAGCACTAAATAAAATGTCGATGGCGTTTTTAAGGAGCATGGGGAATGGACTACCCAGATCGAGGGTAGCGCTTTCCAATTATATGCTGGGTGGGCACTAAGAAGTTGGAGCTAAAAATTCCGACAAACTGGTCTAAATATAGAACTTTGATTTCGCCAGTAGGTTGTGGACTTGTGGTGCTCAGATAGCAGTCTCTTTACGGAAAATATCCAAGTTCGGTCGTTTCGAAGTCGACCCCAACTGAGTCGCTCACGCAAAAGGCTCGGAGGATGATAATTCGGCATAAAAGGTTACTTTATATCTCCGTTACAGCTCGAGCCACCCTTCTATTTCCCGGACAAGACGATAGATGTGGACGGCAGCTTGAAACAGTTCCCGCTGCACACCTCCAAATTGCCTTACAATTTCCCAAACAGCGCTGGTTTGGTCTACCAGACCTTAGAAGTAGCAAGATGCATCAAAGCAGGTATCTACATTCAATAGTTATTTCAGTTTTTATTTCTACTTAAGTATTAACATTGGTCTTCGGGGCCCGAACCAACCTAAGCTGTTAGACGGATCACCTATGAGATTTTAAAAATTTCTGAATTTTTAATTCACTCCTGAGATTTCAAAAAAATTCTGAATGGTTAACTTCCTGCCTCGATTCTTTTTGAATAAGATTATATAGGTACTTTTCACGCGGACTAAGTACCATAATGTATAATGGTCGGCTGTGAATAAGGATTTTTAATTTTTTACAGGATTGCTGGAGTCACCCCGTATGCCACATAGCTTTAGCCTGATGTTGGCACAGCTCATGGATACCATCAGAAAGCAATTAGGAGTCCATTACGACGCCGATGACGAAGAGTATTAAATATGTATTGATATTAAACAAAGAATACTATTTTTAACGGATTTTGTCGCGATTTATTTGATATTATTTCATAATTTACATAGACCCCAGAGTTTCAGTTGTGCCCCGTAACTCGTATTGTTGATAAGTCAACCGAAACGTCGGAATCAGTGTAAATAAAGATTTCGAAAACAAATTGGAACAATATGTTTTCGATAAATATGTAGGTAGGTATCTAATTTTTGCGGAAACTGTTGACAATATCAGTTGTTAAGAATTACAAGTTTTCAAGCACGTTCAATATGGTTATCGTGTACAATAAAGACTATTTACGTAATTTGTTTGTTTAGTTTCTGTTTTACTTTATTATGCGTCCATTATTGCAGTAAATTTCGAAATACGCCATCTAACGGAGATAAGCCGAACTACTTCGGAACTTTTGATCCTGCATCGCACTATTAAAGTACTCACCACGTATGATTGAAAAACAATACGTCTTCCAAAAGATTTTAATAAAACAGCCAATAGCTACATAATCGATTTATTTTAAATTTAAATTTAAATAAATTATATTCTCTTAAGCAGTCTATTCTTACAATTAACAGACGATAAGTATGTTCAACATTGAAATAATAAGTGATATAAAAATATAAACTCGCCGCGAGTAAGTTAGGCGATAAATAACTGCAAATAAATGAGATATGTGTTGATAGGGCCTCTCCACACTAGCTTATATATTTTTGCTACTGAATCGTGTGAAATATCAATTGAGGTCAGTAGAAACCCCCCAACCTAGTTCCAAGGTAAGCATAGCTTGACTAGCTTGCAATATGGGTTTTATATCGCGGATAAACATACTTATATACATTTTCTATTGGAAATATATACATAGATATAATTACATACATTATATTATACATTCACGTTCATTTCCTTATATGCCGCACCACCCAAATCACAGATTAAGTCATGATATTTCAAACAGAAAATGTATGTCATTTTCATGGCATAATTTGATAAAAGAAAAGCTATTTTTCTAAGATTGAAGGGCTCAAGTCAATCTCACCTGCAAGCCGGTTTACCAGCAAGCCGATTCACATGCAAACCGATTCACCCGCAAACTGATTCGCCTGCTGATTGACTAACAAGGCTCTGGAGCAGGCTTGCCTCACGGGGTTAAGAGAGAGACTATTAGTACAGAATTCGTTTTGCAAAAAATAGCTAATGTTCGCAGGCCCTTATATATACCAGTTTATAATTCGTAATATTAAATTAATGTCTTAAGTGTCAGTCCGTTCATCCATCGTAAGACCGCATAACAAAATTTCAAATTAAACTTTATACACCGTCCAATACACCTGAGCTTCGCCTTAATTACAAAATTGGTCTCTTTATATGTTACCGTTAAAATATGTGGTTCAAGTAAGGCTGGTAACAATAGCACTGTTGGTATTCTGAGCAAATTACGTTTTTTATTCGAGAACAACAGGAGAAATAGATTCAATGAATCTTTTAAGCAATTAGTAGGTATGCTAACTTTCCTTTAAAGATGTTTCATTTTGGGCCCCATAATTGTACACAATACAGAAAAAAGAGAAATAATACCGGTTATTGGCAAAATTACAATTATATTTATTCGCCTCCAAAATTCAAGAGCATAAATTAATAAAATATAAGTAAATTTTTATAGTTTTAGACCGCCATGTTTATTTGTTGCAAGAAAGTGTTTATTTAGTTATATTCCGCCCATAATACGAGGCAATATTATAAGAATTGAATAGTGAAAAATGAAAACTACATTACCTAACTATATTTCTAAGTACTCGGGCCCAAGGTCCGGGGATATTGAACAGTTGGTTAGGCCGCCTCCTCCCTATATGTGCTCTGTAGGGGACACTGTGTGATGAGAAACGCTGTAATGCTTTTTTTATATTAAGTGTCTTCGTTAATAGTTACCTATTAGTTATTCAACCGTGTGGTGTAGTTATAATCGGGTAACAAATATGACATTAAGCACAGACCCTTACAAAGTGTTGTTCAAAAATTGATTATTTATTGAATTTTTTAGTCTCTGGACTGTATTAATAAAAAAAATTGTAAAATAAATAATTATATACGTTCATTATGCGTACAGCTAAGGAGTGGAATGCCCTGCCTGAGTCTGTGTTACCAGAAAGCTGGGAGTCTTTAAATCTGTTATTCCTAGGCCACTCAAGCGATGGAGGTAACTCAAAGACCTACGTCCTCAATGAGTGCAGGCCCGGGGGTGATGGTTGGAGCCGCCTGTCACCCTAGCAGAAGCAGGCCGAAGTAGTGGCCTGGTATAAGACGGGGACAGTTTCCAAGCCATCTCGAACCCAGAGTTAGCCCAGGTCAGCCGGAGTACGAGGGAAATGGCATTTGAGTCACCTTATACTTCGGCGATCGTAGACCCAATACGGCATGCGGTTTTAGTCAGTAAAAACCGACATAACCGCCCCCGCTAGCCGCGTGATACAAAAGACCTAGATAGGTCAGCATTTGCCAGTCTATAAGGATAGTTTTAAATGTTGATTTATCTTTAACCAAAATTTATATTACGGGTTTATATTTGGAAATAAGCTTCCAAATTGTAGACAAGAGGTGTATATATCCATAGTGAATATCTAATAAAATAATCTAATATGTACTGTCTTTTGTTTTAAGAATTATAATTCAGATTCGTTCTGCACTACAAACAAGTTGTTCTTTATAAAAGGTTATGGGCCCAGATCATGAACAATAATTTCATCATTAATAATAAGCTGCAACACAGTTATCGTAAAAAGCTTACAAAATAATCAATTTCGGAACAGCACCACTGAGTTACTGATGGTAGAGCAAGATCACACGGCCGCCAGCTTGCCGATCCGCTCGTCCAGTTTCCTGATCTCCTTGTGCAGACTGTCCACGTTGTGCGCGAACACCTCCTGGACGCCCTGCAGCAACTCCTTGTTGTTCTGCACACCACTCGCTATCGTAGTTTGTAAGGTCTCCAGTTCCGTGAGAGATTTGCCGAAGTTGCATGCTGGGAAAATTAGAAATATATTTTATATCTACCAACTGCAAGATCTAACTAGTAAAAATCTAGTTAAAAATAATTAAAAAGGAAAATAAAAACTACCTAGTCCAAAAATAGGTAACTAGTAAATAAAAAATTGTAAAAAAGGATAATAATCTAAGATATTTTTTTTTTCCTTTCCCACTCTCCAGGAAGGTGGCAACTAACTACTGTTGTTACACTTGTAACATAACTGAATTCATATTTGTCTGTCTGTAATACCATGACATAGATTTTCAAAATAGTTAAGCAGAAAACTCTGAGTGGGTTAGCAAAAACATTAAGAAAGACTAGCTAACGATTATAAAATTGAGAGTAGGCCTTTGACCAAGTCAAAGATGCTAGCATAAAAAAAAATACCATGACAGACAAATATAAATATACTATGTTACATAATTAAATTAAGATAAATATGACAGTAAGCTACCTTGGTGATGCAGAGCCTCTAGCGCCTCCATACGCTCCAATATCTCTGAGTGTGATATGCCGTCGATTTGCTTCAATAGTTTGTACAACTCGTTCACCTGCGGTATTAATATACGAGTAGTATACATTGTACAGAAATTCACCATTTGGTGGATTGTAATCATTGATTTACAAAAAACCCAAGATGCACAGTCAGGATGTCAAAACTGTCCGCAAAAAATAAGGGTCGGTTCACATATAACGGAGGATCCGTCTCGTATTGTCGGTCGCGGATCGCCAGAACAGACAAATGTATAGAAAAACATTCGACCGTTATATGTGACATAACATATACATAAACATAAACTCACGCCTATATCCCCGAAGGGGTAGGCAGAGGTGCTAGCACCCACATTTCGCCAGTTTATGTTTAGGTTCCAATGTAATAGGTGGCGAGCCTATTGCCATTAACCGGGCACTTATAAACCTGCGATAAATTACACACATAACTTCGAAAAGCATCGAAAAGTCATTGGTGTGTGCCATGGTGAACCTGGGATCGAACCCGAGACCTTGTCTCAGCAGTCCATTACCCAGACCACTAGGCTACCACGATCTTATGTGAACTGACCCTTATTTCGTTCTAGCTCTGGCACTGGCAGCTGGATCTGGGGCATTATTCTGTTTGACATTGATTTCTAATCACAGTCGAAACGTGAGAAGTCAGTCGATTTCAATAGGTTAACATAGAGGAAAGAACCGGTGTAAAACTAAACCAACCTAAATGTGTCGGCTAATACGAACGTGGATGGTTACGGTACGATTTGTAAAACAGAATAAAGGCCCTGGACGATCTCTACTACACGAATCAAAGAAATATGTCACCTTAGCATCAAGTTCCGGGTCGGAGGGTTTGACGCTGAGTTTGAGCGCTTCAACGTTAGCCCGCAGTGACGTCACGCGAGCCTCCGCCGCCGCCATCTCTCCCGCCCGCAGTAGGGACGACTGGGCGGCCAGCGTCGCCGCCGCGCCGCATAACGTCGCCTGGATAACAACAAAATATTACGATTAGGAGTCGTAACTTATTTACCCAGCGCCATCTAGCGACAGCAAACTGAACTACGTTGATAATATTACAAAATTCGGATCCTGCATCGCGCAAATGAAGTTAATGCGTTTGTATACTATGTTGTTTGGCAAATGCATAAGGTGTAATATGACGCGGGTGACACCTCGGATGCCATTCCACCCCGTCGCCAAGCTCAGTAGCTCCACGGGTACCTTAAAGACACCACCCCCAAACCCTCCCCTGGGCAGGGCTTAGAATAAGTCGCAGCCTCTGTCGCTGGTTGGCCCTCAGCTGGGCTTCCGCCAGGGTCACTGGTGGTCCCACCCGGCTGGAGCCGACCGCCAAGGCCGAGTGAAACCGGGTACCCTATTAAGGGGCCGAGGAAGACACCGCGAGGAAGGGGCGCACAGCTCCGGCGTCGCCACCAAGAACCCACTTCGGGCCTCTTGAAGATAGCCAGTACAAAACGTGCGCTATAAGTTGAGACCTGACCGCTATGACGTCACCGCTGTGTGTTTGTACAGCGCACAAAAAAATATCGTAAACAAGTTTTCGCCCGCGAAGTTACCTACCTGTCTACCTATTTTATTGTGAACAGTACGTCACGGGCGACTGAGGGGCAGTGCAGGCGGAATTGGGCGGAGAGCCCAAGTGTCAACTTATAGCGCACGTGTTATACATTATGATGGAGTGTACACTGCGAATGTACTAAGGCGGAGTGTACACTACGAATGTACTATGGCGGAGTGTACACTGCGAATGTACTATGATAGGGTGTACTACGAGTATGTCGGTAGATTATAACAAAGTGTATTATGATGGGGTGTACTATGGTGGTCATACCTGTCCAGTAGCCGCCTGCAATCTCCTGAAGGCCTCTTCATCCCGGACGCCCGCTGCTTGCTCCAGTTTATGTAACCTGATAGAAATAAAATATTTGTGAACCTTTTACACTTATTCTAGATGCAGCATTGTCCTGGGAAGACTCTGGCCAGAAACTCTGCGAGTTTTTTTTCAGTAAATTTACTGTGACACCCTATGGACGTGTGCACCACGCACACATCCATAGGCCATGGTGACCGCTTCCCATCAGGTGGGCCGTGTGCTTGTCTGCCAGCTACGTAGTATAAAAAAATAATAATCTTTACTTTTAAATTTTTATAATTTTAAAATTGACTACACATCTTCTTAGAAACCCAGTTTAAAATCCAGATTGAAAATAATTTTGAACTATAGGAAACTTACGCAATGCGGGCAGGTCTTTTTGACCGCGAAGTAATAACGACCGCGTCTGCCCGTCGATGCCCGCGACTGCCCTCACCGCGAAATTAAAGCGCCGCCAGTGCCCGCCGGGCACCCCCGGCGCGGTCTTTTTGCCCTTCGTATGCTATGGTAGTATAGGATTCCTTTTGCGCTATCGTTCGCGGTGAAATTGACCAGCCCTGCCCGCGCCTCCGTGTGCCCCATGCCTTAGTTTACATACCTGTGTTCAAGTTGTGCTACCCTTGTGGTATGTGCTAGGTTCACTTCCGGCTTCAGTTTCAAATGTGCTGTCACTAATTGCCCTTGCTGCTTTTTGCCATTATTTGATAAATACTCCCTGAAAGGTTATTAATCCTTGAGATATTGAATTCAGTTGTGTATTGAAAATTATGGTGATCATTTTGAGCAATAAATGGGATATGATAAAAAATAGAGACATAATGTATGTTTATAATTATTTATTCTATACTGCCATTGTAGTTTTGATGTATAATAAAAAACCATACCACCACTGTTTTATTTTAAATTTATAATTAAAGAAATAGATTTGAGTGTAGCACATTTATTAAACTTTTTTATCAGAAAGTCTAGAGTTTGACCATATAAAATGACCACAGATAACATACAATAGTACAGCTACTTACTTTAATTTCTCAGCCCTAGGATCAATCTGTTCACCCTCTTCCAGTTTCAGTTCTTCCAGCAGTTTCTTTGTTGAGTTTATCTGAACTGCTAGTTTTGTATACTCATCCTGAAATTTTCAAACACACTATAAGTATCGTCCATATACAGGGTGTCACATGGAGAAGTTTCTTAAATAATATAGATACGACATTTTACTGAAAGAGGACTTCATTTTGATTTTAAAAACAATTTAAACTTCATTCGAAGATTTTCGTAAATTCGATTGCATCACTCGGTAATTGAACCAGACTAAAATTCGAAAAAGTAACATCCTGTACCTTTAAGGCATCAATCAATGGGGTTTATCATAAGGATCAAATCTCTCTAACCAACATGGTATATTAAATAAAGGGAATTTTTAGGGGTATATTAAATAAAGGAGAAATTTTCATTCAAGTATCAGTTTGCACTGAAACTCTCTCAACCCTCAACTCCCCTCTGGGGGTCAGCAATGCGAGTGTGACGCCCTTGGTGTTGCACACGTCCATAGGCCATGGTAACTGCTTATCATCAGGTGCTAGTCTGCCACTTAACTAAAGTAGCTAAATATGTTCTAAATTTTAGGTTAATTTTGATTTAAAAGTTTTTAATTAAATGAACACCACACCAAATAAATAAATCTTGTCCTCTGAGGGTTACATAATACAGATTTGAAAGTCTAACGAAACACAACCAAAAATGCTTTCCAAAGAATTCAAGATTTTTATTTTTATTTTATTTTATTTATTTGGGACACTAAACAGCATCCATCCAATCTTAATAGCTTGGTTTACAAATGAAAATACACAAACCACACGGCATTAAAGTTAAGAGATAAATAGGAAGCACATAAAATAAAAAAAATAAAAGTATATTTATTTTCTTACCAGAGTCCAACTCAGAATGAGGTCATGTTACAAACTGGTAGTCAGTTTAACACATTACCTCTCCCCATACAATTCTTTTTTTAAACCCCAATGATCAATATTTTACCAATTGTTATTTTATTAAATTGTTAGATTTGAGTAACTTTTGTCACTGAAATGTATTTTTAAAGTTATGCAATAATATATTAAGTAATAAATTATAATATTACCTTTTCACTTTCTGTGGCTTTGTTTTGTTGTTCAGTAACCTGTTCTAGTAATTCGGAGAATTCACAACGTAACCTATTGTAGCGCTCCAGGGCCGTTTCTGGCTCACCCTCAGCTGCTAATTCCCATTCTCCAGCCCTACAAATATACATTCATTGTTAATTAATTAATAAATTGAGCTTAGTGGATAGGTTAAAGGAGAATATCAGCAATTTCGAACGCTAATGCTCATAAAAAAGTAGGTACCTGTACCCAATTCGTGATTTTCTGCTAAGTCTGTCGGAAAAGTCAACTGCACCAGTTAAAAATTTGCCTTTAAACTTATTGAATGAGTCTTTGACAGATAGATGTAATTGTTCAATGTTCTCGTTCTCCTCTTCCTCCGTGGGGTCCGGCTGATCTGCTTCCGGCAAGTCCCCAGTTTCGTAAACATCGGGCTGATCATATGCCTGCGAAACACAAATCACTTCATAGTTACCACATCATGAATCAATAATTTAATTTCGCTTCATAAACTCCACTCACTATGCCAGGAAGATTCTCATATTTGGGATCTGCCATGGTTGTTTAATTGAAATGATTTATTTGAATTAATCAATATTATATTTTGTTAAATTTAATTTGTAAATTTGTATCCGAATGACGTCACTGAAAAACGGGATGAGTACTCGTTTTGACATTAACGTCTCGTTACGCCTTGTTTTTAACTTTGAGTCAGAAAAACTAATTTCTGGTTGGCAATTCTATTGAATATTTTAAAATCTATTAGAGCATGCCTATATATCAATATATCTATCTTGCACAAATATTTTTCTTAATATATTCTAGTAATTCATTTCTTATTTTCTTATAGCCATAATCAGAATTTTGGTAGGTATAGGTAAAATAATCATACCTAACGTGAATAGAAACGTTTCATTATTTATCGTTCTGAAATCTTAAAGTACTTTTTTGTTCGTTCACCTTCTTTTTCCGCAATCCGTGTTTTATTATACAATAAAATAAAATGATGACAAAATACATGACATATTTATATTACTAAATTTATTATATACTTATAAAATGGTATGTTGTATTTTATAGTTATTGAGGTTCTAGAAAATTCGTGGATTGTGAATTGTGTACAAATGTGACACCATTGACAACAATGACATCAATTTTGACACATCAGGATACCAACAGGGAAAATTATTCTTCTAAATGTTAATTTTATTACGTAATATTATGTGTAATATAAAACATTTATTATTAGGCTCAGACCAATAAAAAAGTATAGACGGAGCCATTGTGAACAATATCGACAAAAAAAGTGAAGCTTCATGTGCGTAAGTCAAAACACGTCACACGCTGATAGTAGCTCTTCGGCCGACTACCAAAATACTACCGAACCGAGCGTCCGTCACAATTCCGTCATAAGATTATCAAATCGTCTTAAGTTGGTGGGCTTCAAAAAAAATACGCAAGACTCCGTCTATACTTTTTTATTGGTCTGAGTTAATAGGTTATATTAATCTGTAGTCCTAAATTTGAACCAAATCTTAGTGAAAGACCGGAAGGACTTACACGCTCGTATCGTAAGAATGAATTATGTAAGTATATAGGTACATCATTTTTACTATGTACATGAGTGTTCATTTTTAATACTGCAGTTTAGGACAGGCAATGGGAAAGTCTCCATAGTCCTCAGTGACCTCAGTCCACCTTTACACTAATACTATTTTATAGCGGAATTTTTTGTTGCTGATAACTGACAATATCTTGTAAAAATAGTGATTTTCACATTTTTCGTTATCAAACTATAAAACCCAGTTTAATTAGAATTTCAGATGCTAATCAAATAGATAAGATAAGAACGCACGGTCCACGATCAAATAAATATTTTATTTTATGCAAACACCAAGAATTCCGTTCCATAATATATCTCCTTTCCATGATTTGGTTTAGTTACTTTACGGGAGCAACTGCGGCTGAGGCTGACCCTGGAAATGACATTTGTTCAATTTTATTTAAAACCTACAATTTAGCATTTTTAGCATGATTTTGAAGTAGGTAGAAAAATGCTTTCTGTAGTTGGCAGTTCAGGACACGTCATTTGAAGAATGTTGACCGGCTGACGGCTCATTTTACGTCATTATTTTGTTAGTCATCGACTAATATTTTTATATAAACCGCATTGCACGCTGTCCCTGTAGATTATTGTGATAGTGGTGTGTAGTTGTTGATTACCGGTTAAGGAACAAATTTACCAAAATGAGTCTTCAGTGGACAATCATCGCGACGTTCTTGTACGCCGAAATAGCTATAGTCCTTCTTTTGACATTGCCAGTGGCGAGTCCTTCAAAATGGAACAGGTTTTTCAAGTCAAAGTTCCTTGCTTACATAAGTGGCCAAGCGTCTATTTACTTTTTAATTCTTATCGGCGTATTGGTACTATGCCTTCTAGACGCTATCAGAGAAATGCAAAAGTACTCAAATATCGAAGCTACTGACCACCAACATCTGGATGCTGAAATGCAAGGTAATATGAGGCTGTTCCGCGCTCAGAGGAACTTTTACATCTCTGGTTTCGCATTGTTCTTATTGGTGGTGATTCGGCGGTTGGTGCAGATGATTACTCAACTAGCAACTTTGTTGGCTCAGTCAGAGGCTAATTTCCGCCAAGCACAAAGCGCGACTGTTACCGCCAGGACACTCCTCGATCAGCAGGGAGCTGGCGATGAGAAGACCAAGAAGGAACTTGAAGAACTCCAGAATAAAATTGAGACACTAGAAAAAGATCTTGTCCGGGAGAAGAAGGATAAGGAAGCAGTAAAATCACAAGCTGAGAGTCTAAATAAAGAATATGACCGGCTTGCAGATGAACACAGCAAATTGCAGAAGAAATTGACTGTGACCAGTGGAGGAGATGGCAAGAAAGATGAGTAAATAAAAAAAAATGGTCTGATATCCAATAGTGATGTAAGAAACAATTTTTTTTATCAATTTAATAACATCACTAAGGCTTGAAAAAAAATTATTTTTCACTTTTAAAAATACTATGATATAGATGTAATTGAATTTCTCAATGAGATTCAGATGTTAGAACAAAATGTTTAATCCTATATCATTATCTGTTGCTTCAGCCATTTTAATTACTTACTAATATTGTAATCTGATAAGTAATTGAATTATATTCTATTCTCAATCGTGATATGGTTTAGCTATTGAAGAAGCAATAAGAATGAATGAAGTGTGCATTTATTTATGTCATGGAGTCATAAACCTTTGAATTTTGTTTTTTGGCTGATATCAACATTTAAAACAGGCCTTAGTATTTTTTATAGTCTGATTTCTAAAATACACTTTGTCTGTGGATATTTGAAATCCAAATTTGGAACATGTTCAAATTGAATGCTATATTCAATTTAACACCAAATTGTTTTTTTTTGTGCTTATGTACATACATCATGGTGTTCAGAATTTGTACTTCTTTTTTAAGAAGATTTGAAATATTGTATTTAACATTTAAACAATTTCTTCAGCTATAAACAGTACCAAATGATGTTGTAATAGGTACTAAGTACAGATTAAGGCTATGCTTATTGCTAGTATGGACAATGACTCATCAGTCCTTTTAAAACATTACACAACTGTTCACTATTTTTTTATTGATGTTTAAGTCCACCAAGTGGACTTTGTTTATCAATCAATCCTAATCTCGTATTTACACAGAATTTGAAAAATACTCAACAAGATAAACAACATCATGGTTTAGTGCAGTAAGGATTTTGTATGATAGGTACAAATTTTGTCTAAACATTTTTTGTACAGAAAGAAAGCAGGGCCTCAATTCTGCTAAAGGCAAACCACTGTAATACCACTGACACTCTAAAAATGCGTTAGACTTTAACTTGATAACAATAAAGTCTAAAATTAAATGGCATTTTTTAGAGTGTCAGTGAATCGAGGCCCAGGTATCTTGCTTTCATCTACCAGCACTTATAGAACCGAACTGGAATTAAATATTGAAAAATTTTTGATAAAATAAAATATATTTTTCTATTACTGAATTGTTGTTCTTATATTACTAAATACATTAAACTGGCTTGTGTAATTTTATTTATTTATTTTAATTTGCATTTGAATATCTAGTATAACATTAATTATGCATTGTCATTTGGAAAGGTTTTCATCTGTTCATGTATATGCAACCAAAGAGTTACCTGGAACGGGCCACACAGGTAAACCTCTATAGCTATTTCTTTGGCTTTGTGTACATGATAAGATGCATTATGTGTGATAGTGCAGGTGAAATGATCACAGGTTCAGTTGATATAGTCAACTGAAACCGCATATGATATATTTTGGCACATTCATAAAATAATAGTGTATGTACTTACTTCAAGAAATAAAGAATTAATATATCATTCTGTTCTCTAATTTTAAAGAATTCTTGTACGAGTATACTCTTCAGTTATTGCGATATATGTGTACGAATATTTAAATGAGGATGAAAGTTATGGTGATTCAGTTGGATAGTTATTCTCACAGTATGAGTCTTGTAGTTCAAACCAATGAAGTTTGCTAATACGCTTAAAAAGCTGCACGAATTTTTCAGTCCTTCCCAAGGGAGTTCCACTTCCTAATTCTTGTTTCGTGCAAAAAATGTGGAGCGCATTTCGTGCAAAAAATACTTGCATACAATTTGCGAAACACAGTACCGGCATCAGCGTGTGTGACGTGCAAATAATGTGCAGGTAGCATATGGTAGCATATGCACCCTCCGTCCACTTGGATCCATCCACGTGTCTATTCCTCATTCTGTCACACATAATTAATTTTATACTTGGCATTTTTTGTTAAGTAGGTACTTTGCACAGTTCGTATTTTTTGCCCTGTCTTGTTTTTTAGTCAGTTTTATCACATTCTACATTGTATTTATGAAGTGTATAATGATGTTGTTCTGTTTCTATAGCATTTTAAGAATGGGTTGTTATATGGGTAGCTTAGAGAACATACAGGGGCAGATCCGGCCTTCAAATTCAGGGGGGAGGTCTTAATTCTAGTAAGGATACTCCAAAGTCATGCCCCCCCCCCCCTTGGATCCTGGATCCGCCACTGTAAAATAACGGTTGTTTTGTGTCCCGTTAATCTATGCATTGTTGCTTAAACTTAATACATTGTATCTATAAAATGATTGTTTTTCTAAGTAATCTTCAAATTAATACCTACCCAACATTATACGAAATATGGTCTGACCTGGTCTGACCATACTTAGATAGGTACCTCTTGCTTCTTCATCCAAGTGCCAATATCGGTTGCATCCAAAATTTTGGAGCCCGAGGTAAACTTACCTACAACTCCTTTCCATAATTGAATGAAATCAAGTCCCGTCCTGGATGATCATTTTTTCCGATCAGAAAATCCTTTCCATAAATTGCCCGACCGGGAACCTGAGATCGATTAAAAACATACTTACCAGCCACTCCAAAAACTTGTAAGTCTTGCCATGGACGGAGGTGACCAATTAGTTTCGTTTAAACAAATCAAATAACTGTTAGGTAATTGACCCCCTTTCTGGAACTCTCCAGCTAAAAGAATAGATACCTACACACCACTTTCTTCGTCATCTGGACGCCAATGGTTGCAATCTTCCTTCTATAATTTGTTTTGGTTGTAGTACGTAAATACCTAGTAATTTACGTGTATAAATTGTAGGTATCTAGGTAGGTAGGTATTTCATGAAGTGTACGGTACATACTGTCTGCAATTTTATTCACGTCTGGTTACGCGGGTCGTCTGCCAAGATAGGTATCACTCACGTTTCTAAAAATAGCAACAATAATAATGACTCAACAATGGCGCAGCGCTTGTGCAATTCACCCGCCGAGCAACTATCACTCTATCACCATTGATGTATCACCACGTCAGACTGTATAATTATATACCTACCTACTCAATGTTACTATGCATTTAGTTAGACCTATTTCGGGCTATGATCTCTGAACGCGTAGGTACCTACCTAAGTACACATTACCTACCTACTTATATGTCAGTAGGTCAGCCGGGGTGAGAGGGAAATGCCTTACAGCCCGGCACCTGAAAACCTGAAAAGGCGTGCGGTTTTACTGGGTTCGAGTCCGACAAACCCCGCTAACTTAGGTACTGACAGAATTTTTGGGTAGGTACCTACACTCCATTTGCATGATTTTGTTACTGTAGGTAGGTACCTATACGGTGACGTAATATTATTTAGATATAAATGATAAACGGACGTCATCAAACCTTATTAAAGTTGAAATA
This sequence comes from Lithosia quadra, assembly GCA_963576445.1. NCBI lineage: Eukaryota > Metazoa > Arthropoda > Insecta > Lepidoptera > Erebidae > Lithosia > Lithosia quadra. Next base: position 2,513,575 of record OY754883.1, read on the forward strand.
AAACACATTTTATCGGATTTTATCGCATTTTTTTGCCATGGATTAGCTCATAATTATTATAACAATAGGTGTTGACAGTAGGTAGGTGAAGGTCAAACTTGGTTAAGTCAAACGGGGTGAATAGGGACTAAGGGGTGAATAGGAATAAAATGGTCAGTAAAATTTTGCGGTTATTATCTTCTATTCGAAACTATAAACCACTTTCACGTCACGATGAAGAGAATCATCGAATATCTGGTTAAATACTTGAAAATTTATAAAATAAATTATTTAACAAATTCTAATGACCATTTTATCCCTATTCACCGCGCTTGACGGTAGGTACCTACTGTTCTGAATTTCACCGTTTGAATTTTTGAAAGATATTCATTCCTCATCATCATAAAGTTTTTTCACAAATAAAATTATACACCTACCTAGTAGGTTTAATACAAAAATAATTAAACAAATTATCTAAGTACATAATATACTAGGTAAGTAGGTATATCGGCTGTTTAGTCCCCACGAGTTATAGGACCGTGTCAGTCGTCCCAAGACACTTCTTGCGTGCGTTGTTTTTTTGACACCATGGTGTCTATCACTCAATATTTTTTTTGACAACAACAGAAAAACACAACGACTCTATTCTGAAGTAAACAAAGTATAAATTGGTTGTAGCAAAGACGATTATGATAACTATGATATTGTTATTATGGTCTTTGTTTGTAGGTATGTACTAGGTATTTTGATAACGTTTTGCGACATAAATATAGAATTAATTTTACAGAATCGAAGTATGAATTTAGAATTCATCTCGAAGATAAACACGGTAGTTTTCACCCTCGTTGAATCCCAGTTTATCCCAAAATGATTTTGTGCCAAAATCAGTGGTGGACTTCATCTCCAGTTTATTGGGAGCTAAGATGTCGAGGTAGTCCAGCTCCTGAGCACCTGCCTTGACAGGGAGCCACACAGCTCCATCGCCGGCAAATATTGGAGTTCTGAGAGAAAGAAGGAATATTTTCTTAAATTAGAAGGATATGTAGGTAAGTATATTAAAATAAGTATAATAAAAATGTAAAATACCCAACCATCCACCTACCCTCCAGGGTCAGCAGCACTAGTGTAAGGCGCCATCGACATACGTTGCACGACACGTTCATAGGTCACGGTGAACGCTTCCCATCAGGTGGGCCGTGTGCTTGTCTGCCACCTAAGTGGTATAAAAAGAAGTAAATAAGATACATTACCCAGTAGTAGCATAGCTGTAGATCATGTTTATAAGTGCATCCACGATGGCAATATCTCCTTCGGTCTTGGCTGCAAGCTGAGGGTAATGGAATATCTTCATCACATCATCAGCATGGCTCGCACCTGCAGCATACATTATATAATTTAGGAATCTCCTCGTTATTGCTTCTTATACTACAACCATACTGAACATTGACGTCAAAATATAAGACGATTTGGCGATATCATGCTGTAAAATATAATCAGCGCCATCTAGCGAAAGGAAGCTGAACTGCTGTAGATTCCCACACTAGATTACAAATTATACAACATCCCAACTTCAACCCGTGAATCCAGCTAGGTGTGATCACCTTGCCTGGCCGGGGAGTCTCGCTTTGTGCTGGAGGAACGATAGAGCTTTACCTACTCCCTTAAAGCGCTCGTACCCTGATCACTTATTGCGACTAGAGAACCGAAGAGAAGAACCTGCAAGCGCTGCAACCTGTTGATTGCTGATTTACCTCTCGGCTGTCAGACGGCAGTCGCTCCCATAAAAGCCGTACCTATAAACTAAATCAAAAGTAGACAGGATGAAGCTCAGAGCAACAAACTCTTTTCTCTGAGGAATGAAGTAAACAGAATCCTGGCATCAACAATATTGCAGTAAACAAATAGGTAGACGTTTGGTAGACGTTCTATTATTTTTCGTTCTTTTATTTAATGTTGAGGTAGTTACAGCAAAACGGAGTGAATAGGGATCAAGGGGTGAATAGGGATAAAATGGTCATAAGAATTTATTTAATACTTACTTAATTTCTTTTAGATATTGTCATCTTCGATGATTAGGTATCTTCATTGGAACGTGTATCTAAGTAGTTTATAGTTTCGAATAAAAGATAAAAGCCAATATTTAACTGACCATTTTGTTCCTATTTACCCCTTAATCCCTATTCACCCCGTTTTATGGTAATCGATGGGAATGGTTAGAATAGTTGATACTCTTACCGTAGTCAACATCATTGAGTGCCATTATGTTGGACAAACTGGTAGAGGTTCGGTAGGCGTATCTATAAACATAAGTTGGTTGTCCAGACTTAGCTGCGTGGATCTGCGCCAGTTTACCTACGCCATCGTTGAACAGGCGATCACCGAGGGCCTACGAAACACAAAATACCTATCAGGGTACAATAATAATAAAGATTATAAGAAATTCTAGACAGCGCTTTCTAGACCTAACGTAAGTATAACTTTACTAGCTTGTGGTATGAGCTTTTTAGGACTTAGGACACGTCAATTTGACTTCACTTCGCCTGATGGTAAGCTGAAGGTAAAGTCTCAGGTAAGAGGGTCACCATTATATATACCTACCGGTACAAGTACCTAGTACCATGTTAACAATGGTACATGACTTTTTGATAATACCTACATAGGTACATAGAAACAACCGGACCAATGCAAATATACCTACATATTCATGTACCTATATACATATTTGCACTGAGCGATAATTGCAATCCGTGACCTTTGACTTAGCAGTCGAACGCTTTACCGCTACGCCACAGAGGTAATCACAAATGGATATTACAAAGCTCCAGTTTAAATTAAATGGAGCAGAAGCCCACCTCTACCAGCTGTGGGAAAGTCTCTTGGCTGACAGGTTTGCCTCCAAGATAGTGCTCCTTGATCGCCTGCGCAACTTCCCGGCGACGGTTGACTGGGAGTGTGTCGTTGTATTCGAAGATGTTGGCCGCCAGCTCATCCCAACGTGTCTCCAGGTCTTGCAGGAGAGATGGGTCTCTCTGATATGCTGAAGTAACAAATGTCACAGATTATAAATAGGTACCAGTGGTTTGTTTGGTGGTGTCTTGCAACCTTATCCTTTTACAGGCAAGCAAACCCTGCAGAGAACCTATTTCCTTTCTTAAAACCTTAATACCAATAGAAAAATAATATTTATAAGCATGGTATAACTGCGGTTCTTTGTAGGCTGAAGACAGTCTAAAGTTCTAAGAAGACCAAATCCCTGTATGCCATAATTATGTATTGCTCCTTACCAGCAGCAGGGTACAATCCCTCTTCAGAAGTAACAGACGCGATGAGGGGTACGTTTATCATGGCTCCACTTTTAGTGGCGTAGTATGGGTGCTGCTGTAGGAACGGCTCACGTACTCCTGGGGCCTCAATGACCGGGGTGAATGGCGTGAAAAGATGCATCTTCCAGTCCTGAAAACAAGACAAATCAATTAAAAACAGAACTTATTGAAATTTTGGCATTTTGAGAAGAGCGTTATTCAACGCTTTTGAGCACTCATGGAAACATCTAATGTGCAAGGCGCGTTGCTGCCGCGTGGGTCAAGTGACTTAAGGTGACTGACATTATTTGTGACCCTCATTTGGTTAAAGAGACAGGTTGATAAAACCACCATCAGGCTTGTCCACACGGCTGCAAAGTGTGCATGCTGTTGGAGCAATACAAGCAGAAACAGCGTTTCACATAAATAAAAATGTTAGGTACAAATTTTGTAGCAAACGCCAGGCAATGTGGGCAACAAATGTATGGCCTTGCCGCTTCCGGCGGGTCTCAGTAGGAGGAGTAGACGCAAGAAGTGCTGGATTGACGTCATGTGACATGCGTGTCAACGAAATCAATAGGTACCATGGACGCTCAAGAAAGTGTGAAGTGAAAGACAAAAAAAACCGAAAGCATGCAAAGAAGTAGGTAGGTAAGTTCTGTATCAAAAAAATTTAATAGTACCTACACTAGCCGATTTCTTCAAGATAAAATTAAAATATTTATATAATTCTAGGTAAAAAAAATACTACACGATACCTCTTTTAATTGTTTATTTTTCGCTGATATCTGTTGGCACGATAGTTGAATCTTGTGCTCATTGCATTTAAATTTTGCTGTCGTTTTATTTTAAACAAGTTATATTTAGTAGCCACCTTGCAGAACATACATTGATTGAATTGATTGGAATTGATGCTGTATATTGCAGGTTAGAAGCATTAGGAATTGGCAGGCTTGCACGAAAGCTCGCGAAGTGTTTTAGTACTGAAACAGATGGTGGGCTGTCGTCTCTGCCTACCCCGAGTGTACTACGTGAGTTCGACAAATGGAAGTGCGATTAACAAACAGAAATTTAAGTTTACATATTGGCCTTGAAATACGTACAAACATCTCGATCTGTGCGTTAACGATAACCTCGGCAGGCCGGTAATTGAGGCAGTCTACCATCTCCTTGCTGGTGCCGGTGGGGCAGCCCACGATAGACGCAAGCGTTCGCGCTTTTTCTGCCGGCTTGATGGAGAGCGTCCACGAAGATAGAGCTGAACCACTGAAGGCTATTCCTCTTGTGAACGTACCTGAAAAAAAATATAAAAAAATGTGGACGTGACTTGACCCCGCGACCAATCCCTTAGGGACCACTGAATTTTTCCCTCTCTTGTATTTTACCTATATACTATAGTATGTTAGGAATCTCATACCTCTGGACAAAGGCGACAAGTAATGGTAGTGCACGCTGGCTGCACCGGCCGAGGAGCCAGTGAGCGTGATGCTGTCAGGATTTCCTCCGAACATCATGATGTTGTTCTTAATCCAATGCAACGCGAACGACTGGTCTTTCAGCCCGTTGTTACCTGGAATGACCTCGTCACCCGTACTTAGAAAACCTGAGAAGTAAAGTTTTTAAATTAATTACTTGCACTTATTAAAATAATGGTGTTTGCACACTAGTTGCTACGAGCGAATTTAATCATTTTTATATTGCCATGCCGCCCCTACACATGCTCAAGTCCATCTCACCTGCACGTCGATGCACCTGCTAAACAACGTACGGGGCTCCGGTGCAGGCTTTCCTCTCAAGATTCAAGATTGGGAGGTCAGAGGGCAGTCACGTCCGAAAAAGTCGTTATAACAATTAAAAACAATACACTGACCTCAGGCTTCAAAGTTGTTCAAAGTGCAAACTTTGGACTTGAAATAATGATGATTGCCACCCCTGTCGAACTCTTTAGTTTGTATCAGTTGTTAAATAAGTTTTAACTGCGTAAATTGTAGGAAAATGAACCTAAAACCTGTCATCCTTTTTGATACCTCCTCGGGCGTCACCCTACCAGACTAACGGTGTCGTGAGAATGTCGGACATGAACCGACTAAAATCGCAGTGTCTCTTAGGTCCTAGGTTGAAAGAGCAAGTAATATCCATGATCCATCCTCACAAACCTTTCATAAAAAAGGAGGATTATAAACTTCTTACCTAAGGGTCCAAGCCTATAGTTTAAAGTAACAACGACCATGTCCCAGTCCATGAAGTTGGCGCCGCCGTAGATGGCCCCTTCACCGTACATGAAGGCTCCTCCATGGATGAACACCACGACAGGCATCAGGGCGTCTGGTTGCGGCCGCGGAGTGTGCACGTTCACGAATAGACAGTTCTCGCTACCTAATGAGAATATTGAGAATATGGTCTTTACTTTTTTCATAAATTGATGAATATCACTAATTTTTACTAGCTTGCTTTATTGCTAATCAAATTTTCATATAGTTTTTATGTAGGTGGATTTTCAACCCTACTTGCAGCCACAGCATGACGTCCGTAAAATATTTCTTCTTTTCTCTTGAACAATGAAGTCGTAGGAAAAAGTCGTCACGTAATCGAAACGTTTTTTCTGCGCTTTCATTGGTTGAAGTTGAAGAGTAAGGAAGACATGTCTACGTACGCCATGCTCAGGCTACTGTAGTAATTTAAGTAAGGAATCGATAGGTACTTTATTTTTGTAAAGAAACAAATCTAGGTACCTACATTCAAAGATTTCCAAAAACTCGCTTGCCTGTTCGATTACTGAATGTGGTTATTCAGTAATCGAACAGGCAAAAATTCGAAAAAATAATACTCTATACTTTTATGGCAACAATTAATATTATGATCAATCATTAGCATCTTTATTGTCTCAACAAACATGTATTGGTTAAAGAAAAAAGTAAAGGGTTACCAGTGATCTTGCCCTCGAACTGGTCATACTGCATACAACCAGATAGAGGCCTGGTGGCGTCCCACACACCAGTCCATGGCTTCAGGCGTTGAGGTTCCTGGCATCAAAATGAGGTAGGTATAATTGATAATGGAACGCAATTTTTGGTGTGTAACATCAGTAACATCCCAGGTGGCGGCGACACAAACGGGTTAGTGCCGAATGACTGGGTATTGTTTTCACTTTACTTTCCACGATGTAAAAAAAGAAACAGAATCAAAATCGGTTCATCCGTTTGGGAGCTACGATGCCACAGACAGACTTACAAACACACACACACACACACACACACACACACACACACACACACACACACACACACTTCAAACTTATAACACCCCGTTCGGGTTTCCGTCGGTGGTTAAAAATATAGATACTTAGCTACCTAAATACGGGCCCTAGATCTTCGTGGCTTAAGCCCTCTTACCAGCTAGCCGGTACACCAAATGATTAACAGACTCTCCTCAGAACAGCCTCTGGAGTACACTTTCATATTCGGGTTTGGGAGGTCAGACGGCAGTCGCTCCCACAAAAGGCAAAAAGCATAATCGAGAAAAAGAAAGAGTACATAAGATAGTGAGCCACAAGGCAACTACAAGCTTAGGATGCAAGATTTTTTTATTCACACAAAATAATATAAATAACCATAATATTGACTATGACTTAACTTAAAACTTACCCTGAATCTATACTTGCCGACCGGCGGGCGCGCATACGGTATCCCGTGGAAGCTTGCATATGATCTTCCCTTCGTAGACACCTTCCAAGCACCCTGTATCACCCCATGGGGTATCCTGACTGTTGGATTTGGTCCCTCAGCGGCAACCAAACCCACGATAACGAGTAATAAAAATAACTTCAAAATCATTATGCCGGCTGGTAAGATGGCGTAGACTTGGCACGCGTGCGTCTTCGCACACAAGCCACGACAAACTGTGTTGTGCAGCCAGGGATATTATAATATATTATACCTAAGTAGGTATATTGGACACGATGACGCAGGTAAGTAAATTAAACACTGTTGATAATGGCTGTTTGGTTAAAGATAATAATTAGGTATATAGATATACCAAATTACAAAATAATATTAGGTATCTAGGTAACCTATGTGAGTCTGCATGCTTATAATCAGTCTAGATGCTCTAACTCTTTTTGTAAATATATTAACACTAGCTAATGCCCGCGGCTCTGTCCACACGTAGATTGATTATGGTTTTTGTTCATATCGCCGGTTCTACTTAACCAAATGCAATCAAACACACAGCTGATTTTAAATCTGATCAAAATCAGTTAGTACTTACGTAGTTTTTGCGTCAATCGCTAACAAACAGACTAAAACTTCAAAAAAAGTTTTTATGTCCATAATCGTTCACTTAACATTACCCAAGTATTTTTTTTTAAATATCACTGATATTTTACAATTTTATAATGGTATTGATAGATGGCGAGGTTAGTCATTTTTAAAGAAAGACATACATAGGAATTAACGAATTTATTTCTGTAATCAACTTAAAACTAAAACATTGTAAAATCATAAAAAGAAATAGATTCAGAATAGAAAACAATACCTAATAAATTATAGAAACCTAATATTCATTCATTATAGCTTTTAGTGAAGAAGTATTGTTACGATAGATACCTACCGTAAAACGGGGTGAATAGGGATCAAGGGGTGAATAGGGATGGAGGGGTGAATAGGAATAAAATGGTCAGATAAATTCTCAGGTATTTTTTAAAGTGATACTATACTATTCTAATATCACAACGAGCCGAATCATCAAGTATCTGGTTATTAAAATTTTGCAAATTAAATTATTAACCAAATTCTAATGACCATTTTATATCTATTCACCCTTCAATCCCTATTCATTATATCTTACCGATAGAAGAAAGGAAACAGAATTTGTCAATGTCTTTCAAGAACCTTTGGCTAAATTGCAAGTCTAAATTAGTTTCACGAGCTTAGCATGTGTTATACCATATTGTATAATCTTCTTTCAATCTTCCTATCATAGATTAATTAGCCTACATATCAATGCTTCCGGCAACAAAGGTCGTTAAAACAATACAAAAATGTTTCGTTAAAAATACCGTCATTTCAAAAAAGAAATGATATACCTACCTACATACAAAAAATTTGGAGTAGAATTTTTTAGGCAGATTCTAATATTAAAGATTTTTGGATAGACGCTGCGGCAATTTAAGTAGGGCTAAACTAAAATGAAAGCTCATTTTCGGTCAAATAGTCAAATGTTGTCGGAAGCATCAATATTAAGTACAATAAAATTTAGATATAAAGTTATATGTAGGTACATAATCAAATTCTTAATATTACAATTCATCTTTAAAATAAACACCGTAATTGGCATTCTCATTGAAGCCCAGCGTATCCCAAAATGATTTCTGCCCAAAGTCAGAGGTCGAATTCATCTCCAGTTCACGTGGAGACACAATATTGAGATAGTCCAGTTCCTCGGCTCCTGGTTTGACAGGGGTCCAGACGGGACCATCTTGGGGAAATTTTGGAGTTCTGTGAGAAAAGAGGAACATTTTTTTGAAACATGGTCTATCATTCAACATGTGTTTAGCAATAGCAGATAATTTATGTATCGTATGTACCTACACTCATATACCTACATTGATTTAAAACCTGTTATTTTAGTACTACAAACAGACACTTCAATTATATTTATTTGTATACATCTATTATATCAATTAAGTATATTATAAAAAAAGTCGTGTTAGTTACACTATTTATAACTCGAGAACGGCAGAACTGATTTGGCTGAAAATTAGTAGGGAGGTAGCTTAGGAGACGGACATAGGATACTTTTTATCCTTTTTTTTAAGTGGAGAGTGGAGTGGAGTAGAGAGGAGTGGAGAGTGAAGTGGAGTAGAGAGGAGTGGATAGTGGAGAGTAGAAGTGGAGAGTGGAGCAGATAGTCGAGTGGAGAGTTGTTTCATTGGTGGTGATCGCCACTTCCATGCGGGCGATAGCTAGTTAATGATAATAGTAATTACCCAGAAGTAGAGAAGCTGTAGATCATGTTAATGAGCGCATCGGTTATTTCAGCGTCTCCGGCCTCCTTGGGCCGAAGACCAGGGAAACGGAAGATCCTAAATACGTCGTCAGCATGGCTTACTCCTGCAGCAAGATTTAACAATAAAATAAAGCTGTTGATTTTTCATACATTACTGCTTCTCGGCTTATAGATATTGCGCACCAGTGAGCCCGACATGTTTTATGCAGCAACCTAGAATCACGTGCTGCCGCAAAGTATCCGACATTACCTCCCCGCCGCCGGGAAGCGGCGGTGATATCGTAGTCGAATCTAAAACTAAAACCGCACGGTATCTCGTCACATCGGCTTGCGAGACCGGGGAATCTGATGCACCCTAGAAAGGATATCTAAGAGACCCCGACCGGCCTTGGCCGCGACCATAGGCGGCCCCGACGTGTTGTTAGGCGCGTGGAAACACAACGCGCTGCCACCCTTTTTTTGTTTTTATCGTACGGAAATCCCCATGGATAACACCCCCAGTTGGTAATCGGGGCATGTTAGGTCGGACTCTTACCGACTAAAACCGGTGCGCCTTCTGCGGTACCTACTCCTTTGTGATAAGAATACTTTTACCATAGTAAACATCATTGTGAGCGATTATGTTGCTAAAACTCATGGACCCCTTGTAGGCGTATCTGTACACGTAGGTTGGCTGCCCGGAGTTAACTGCGTGGAATTGCGCCATCTTGCCGACGCCGTCGTAGAACAGGCGATCACTGAGGGCCTGGGAATGGAAAGTGAAGGAAATAGTTTACTTGAAACAAAAGTAGTGCTTCTTAAGATCCGGCTAGACAATTTTGGCCGATCTGTAATATTGGCCATAATACCTAATTTACAAATAATGATCGAAAAGTTAAAGGTATAAATAAAATGTTTGTAATATCAACGTAACATGTTTTAAATCGATAGGTCAATCATAATGACAAAAAAATATAGGTATAGGTACTATTAAAAATTTTGTCTGTCTGTCTGTTTGAAAGAGGCAAGCTCTAGAACCGTTGGGTCGATTTGGACGCAATTTTTGCTGGAAGATAGCTAATTTTATGGCGTGTAACATGGTCTAGATTGGTCTAGATACTTTAATTTTAGAAAAATTATCAGAGTCCGCGTGAAAATTTGAAGCCTTCAAAAATCTGAATCCACGCAGGTAAAGTCACGGGCATAGCTAGTAGGTAATGGTAAATGCTTCAATTACCTCCACTAATTGTGGGAAAGTCTCCTGGCTGACTCGCTTGCCCCCGAGATAGTGTTCCTTGATCGCCTGCGCAACTTCACCACGGCTGGCGAGTGGGAGTGTGTCGTTGTATAAGAAGATATTGGCCGCCAGGTCATCCCAATGCGCCTCCAGGTCTTGCAGAAGCGATGGGTCACTTTGATATGCTGGAGTAACAAATGCCACAGGTTATATAGGTTATATAGGGCGTGCGTGTATGAAAACAATCATGAAAGTTTAAGAAGCGAAAGGAGTAGTTATGTCGAAATCTTAGCAAGTGGAAAGATGTCTCTGCCTACCCCATATGTTGGAGTTGGTTGGAGATGTATTATTACCGTGCAAGCAAGTTTGCACTTCATTGCAAGGGCGCTAAAACGCTATTTACTTAAACGTCTTTGTAGGATGAATCTTTACGTTAATTTTATACACGAAAACATGTATTTATAAGTATAAGTATTCCGGATGTTTTGATCATTTTAGTTTTAAATAGATTAGCAAAAACCTACCTTCTTCAATTATTAAATTATCTGTTATAATTAATTAAAATTAAAAAACCTGTCATCTTTAAAATAGACGTTAGATAAGCCATAGGTCGTTTAAAGACCCGAGATAGCATGCGGTTTTGGTCGGCTCAAGTCCGACATAACAAAAAATACTGAGAACTCCTTTCCTTCTTTTATTTCCATTTACTTACCTTCTTTTTCATCCTCTTTCCTCTTTGGAAGTTACAAACCCTGTACGGGTCATGGCTTTTTAAGTTTTTATACCATTTAGCTGGTAGATAAACACACGGCCCACATGATGAGAAGCGGTTACCGTGGCGTATAGACGTGGGTAACTTCAGAGTCACCAATTGGCGTCACACGCGCTGCCGACCCTGAAAAAACCTTCTAGTGCCCTTCTTGAAGAAACCCACATTTTAGATGCTGCGAAAACCACACAAGAAGCTTACCTGCAGCCGGATATAATCCTTCATCAGCTGTAACGGTTGTGATGAGGGGTACGTTCATCATGGCTCCACTCTTAGTGGCGTGGTATGGATGCTGCTGTAGGAACGATTCTCGCACTCCCGATGGCTCAATGACTGGAGTGAAGGGTGTGAATAAATGCACATTCCAGTCCTGGGAAATCGAAGACGACAAATTATAGATACTTTTAGTACCTACACAAATATATAGGCACAAAGCTGTGGACAGTTTTATTTAAGTACCTAGTTATAAAAATATTATAAGTATTACGATATTCTAGACAGCGCTATTTAGACCCAAGTAAGCATAACTCAACTAGTGTGTGTTATTGGTTCTAGACTGCTGATCGACATACTTAGATTTTAGTTGTAAATACCTACATATCCATGCAAACGAATATTTGCACCATCTTAAGCACAATTTTCAGTACTTAGTGATATTTTCTTTGCTAAATCTACTTTGTGAATCCAATTTAAGAAATATTTGGGTTGATATAAGGCACAGTTTCCTTTGTCTTGGTCAGACTTAAATCTGTATGTTTGATTGCAATTGGTTTTTTTTTAAATATAATATAGGACACGTCAAAATGACTTTACCTCGCCTGATGGTAAGCTAAAGGTAAAGTCTCAGGACTGGGGTCACCACTACCTACATACACCGGTAGTGCTACAGTGGCGGCCCTCAGCTTGACGGCCTCATCAAATGCTTTTTCACGCCCCACTTAAAGGCCCGGGACTATAGGAGGAAGGAAACACATGTACTGGTAAAGAATTCCAAGTCTTTATGGTGCGGCAAATAAAAGAGGCACCGAACCGCTTGGTTTTGATGAAATTGATTCTACTGTGTGATGGTAATACCTCAGTCTGTAGTTCTGTATAGGAAAGGAGGATGGTTGAGTAGAACCGGAGATTTGTCGACGAAAACCGACATTCACGCGGGTTGAGCTGCGGGCATTAGCTAGTTCATATAAACTCCGATAGATACATACAAACATCTCGATCTGTGCGTTGACGATAACTTCTGCCGGCCGGTACTTGAGACATTCTACCATCTCCTTGCTTGTGCCGGTGGGGCAGCCCACGATGGACGCAAGAGTCCGCGCCTTCTCTGCCGGCTTGATGGAGAGCACCCAAGGGTTGAGGGCTGAACCACTGAAGGCTATGCCCCTTTCGAATGTTCCTGAAAATAATCATGATATCATTATCTTCATAGCGATTTCAAATTGACGTCTAAAGTTCACATTTTGGAGCCCCAGTTCCGCCAATTGTTTTTGAGAGGAAAACCTGCGCCAGAGTCTCATAGGCATAAAGTGTTTTTGTGATATCATCCATAGTAATGAAGGAATCCATACGAATGCTACTTAATATAAAAATAACAGGCTTTTAATAAAATGCGTATCAATGTATCACAAAAAAGCTATGTTTTTAAGTTTTGTCTATCTGTCTGTCTTTCTGTCTGTTTGAATAAGGAACCCACTGAGATGTTAGCCAGAGCAGTAATCCATAGCAGAACATTGGAAAAACAAAATCTAAGAGCAGAAACGCCATCGATACGATAGAAGAAGAAAACGATAGCTAAGTAGGTACCTATATAATAATATGCGGATTGTAGGTAAGCCTTGTAAGGAAAACTAAGTGTGGTTTGCGTCGGCTTGTTCAAACATTTCCTTAACGATGTCACAGAATAGGTAATTAAAAGTATTATTAGTTCTACGATGTAAACAATAGCTAAAGAAATGGATCTATTGGTATTTCCACAGGACAGAGAATGGAGAGGATATAACATTTAGGTATCCTCCTCATTCTATGTCCTGTGTACCTTTTTTTTGAACCGACTTCAAAAAAGGAGAAAGTTCTTAAAAAGGCTGTATTTTTTATGTTTGTTACCTCAGAACTTTCGACCGGGTGAACCGATTTTGATGATTCTTTTTTTATTTGATAGCTGGAGCTTCCCGTGTGGTTGAATGTAGGTTTTTTATAATGGCAATAGGAATATACAATCTATCACAATTTTTAACTATCTAAATACTATGGTTTTGCGATACGGCATACGGCCCAATGTCGCAGGCCTCGCAGGCCTTGAGAAAGTACCTATTAAGGTTACAAATCAGGTACCTACCTCTGGATAAAGGAGACAAGTAATGGTAGTGGACGCTGGCTCCTCCCGCCGAGCAGCCAGTGAGCGTGATGCTGTAAGGATCTCCTCCGAACATCATGATGTGGTTCTTCACCCAATGTAGCGCCAACGACTGGTCTTTTAACCCGTTGTTACCGGGAGCAACTTTATCACCCGTGCTCAGGAAACCTGAGGAATCAAGGACTTTATAAGTATTTAGGCATACCTATTCAAACGCGTAACGAAACAAAATGACATAACATAACATAAACTCACGCCTATATCCCCGGAGGGGTAGGCAGAGGTGCTAGCACCCACATTTCGCCAGTTTATGTTTAGGTCCCAATGTAATAGGTGGCGAGCCTATTGCCATTAACCGGGCACTTATAAACCTGCAATAAATACACACATAACTTCTAAAAGCATCGAAAAGTCATTGGTGTATGCCCTGGGTGAACCTGGGATCGAACCCGAGACCGATCGAACAAACAATAAAAAGAAGAAACAAATGGTAGGGTTCTTACCCAGAGGTCCCAGCCTGTAGTTTATAGTAACAACGACCATGTCCCAGTCCATGAGGTTGGAGGCATCGTAGATGGCCCCCTCACCGGACATGAAGGCTCCTCCATGGATGAACACCACGACAGGCATCAGGCCGCCTGACCGCAGCCGCGGTGTGTGCACGTTCAGAAATAGGCAGTTCTCGTCACCTGGAAACGATACGTTTATTAAACATCTTTAAAGTTGGTTAGTAGTTCCATATTCTACTTTTAAAAATAAGCCCGGGGCCTTTAAGCGGGGCGTGAAAAAGCATTTGATGAGGCCGTCAAGCGGAGGGCCGCCAGGCGGTGTCTGTAGTGGTGACCCCAGTCCTGAGACTTTGCTTACCATCAGGCGAGGTAAAGTAATTTTGACGTGTCCTGTATAATACAAAAAAGAAAAAATAGGAGGTTCTGAGGTTTAGCTTCTCTATCTTTATAAGTGTACGCGTACTTATAGACTTTTTTATACATAGTAGGTAAGTACGTTTACTCCGTCCTACTTTATTTACTAGACCTTAACCCTTACCTTAACCGGTCGGTTAAGACCTTTTAAGGGTTTAGTTTCGAGTTAACGATTGATTTATTTAGTTGTAGTTGTTGCTTTAGTGAAAGAAGTAAAAAAGTATTGTTACCAGTAATCTTGGCCTGAAACGGATCGTACTGCAGACAACCAGATAAAGGCCTGGTGGCGTCCCACACACCAGTCCATGGCTTCATGTATTGAGGTTCCTGATGACATAGTCATAAAGTGAAGCATTTTAGAAGGAAATGAAGATTTTGACTAGTGTCTTCTCCTGCTGGATCTCCACGCGCTGACGCGGATGGGCGCCTGTCACCGTATAGCCTAGACTCTAGACTAGATGAGAGAGGCCTATTGGGTAATCTTAGGTAATTAACCCCGGTAATCAAGACCCGAGACGGCTTGCGTTATTAGTCGGTTTAATTTCAACAACCACCTCCGATGGCCGACGGGGATGGTATCCGTGGGTATTACCACACGATAAAAAAAGGGTCTCGATGATCGTAGTCGTACCTATCGTAAGACTTGCAAGTATCGTAAAAACGTACTTAGTTACCCACATTACAAAAAAAATCGGCGCAGATTATGTATCTATTAATACTGGAAGATTTCCTGCATCTAGACGTTCGATTCAGTAACGCAAGGTTTCAGCTATGTGTGATTTCAATTTGAAAGGAAAAATGAAAAAGCTTTTTTATCTCGTATGATCGGGAAAAATTAAATCTACCCACACTTTCATGAGGTTATCATACCTATAAAATCACTCGGTTTGATTCATTTTCAATATATTTTGAAAAATCCAACCATGTCCAAGTTGATGTTAGCTTTTTTATATGCCTAAACGTACCTCCGTGCCCCCCCCTCAATGCGCGAATCTGACTCGCACATCGCGGTTTACTTAAACAATTTTTTTTTAATTATTGTATTGTCATCGGTCCTTGATAGTGTTCTTCGAAATCGAGTTCATGTTCACGATTAAATTTAAAAAGTGTGTTAGTAATAATATTGGCTCACCTTGAACCTGTATTTTCCGATAGGCGGCCGGGCATACGGTACTCCTTGGAAGCTAGCATATGATCTACCCTTCGTAGATACCTTCCAAGCACCCTGTATCACACCGTGGGGAATCCTGACTGTTGGATTTGGCCCCTCAGCGGCCACCAGCCACACAATAATAAGGGATAAAAATACCTTCAAAATCATTATACCGGTAAATTATGTCTTGTGTATAGCACGCGTGCGTTTGCGCAGATAACTCGCGACAAACTGTGTAAAGTCTGTGTAGCTATAGAATATTAATAATAATACCTACTTACTACGTTGAATTGACACGACGTTGTTGTCACAGTTGTTGTTATTATTGGTTGCTGATAAGATAATACAACACATACGGTATACCTATATGCATCTTATTTTTTATACAAATAAGCTTTTTTTTTCATATCTGTTTTTTAATTTCAGATATACCTATTTTCAATAGTGTTTTGTATGTTCGATAGGTAGTCTGTGGTTATTCGTTTATGTGCGTTCGAAACTGTTCATGGCGCAGTGGCAGCAACAGTAAAGTGCGTTGTTTGGGTTTTCTATTAGAAAATATTAGGGCCTTAGACCCACAACACATGAATATCTATAGTACTGTTGTACCCACAACGCACGGATCCGGCTGGCTGGTCTTTATGAAACAAGGCGAGGTTTAGCAAGTGCATTGCATCTTAGTAGCTAGCAGCGGAGTCGAAAAAACTCTGATTTACAGGCAGTATATTTGACCCCCATTTATATTGATTCAGCTAACGATTTATGTATTGTGAAATTAGGAATGTTTATAGTACGAACAACAATACCTATGCTCGAGCCCTCACTCCTTAAGAAGCGACTAGCGGCATTGCCGTAAAACCAATTACTAGGTAGGTACACTATGATGGCAACATTGACACGAATGAGGAGGAAGATGGGAGTAATTAAATGATACCAATTTTATTAAATGATATTTTATTATATTTATACTATACTAACTAGTATACTAGATACATTAAATTAAAATAAAGATGTATACTAAACCTCATTTACCACATATTGCTATGTGTGTTTACTTAACTGCAATTAATAAATAAGAATTATGAGTACCTATGTAATTATAACGGAGTTATTTGCAAGGTATATTATGTTACACAGAATTGTTAATGCCAATATACGAAAACAATTTATTATGACCGAAATGTCTTATTTTAGACTAAACTATAGCGAAATTGGGTTAAGTTTTAAGCACTTACATTTTGATTTAGACACTTTAATTCATCTTTAAACGGGTCAAGATATTATGAACAGTAGGCGTTACAACATGGCTGAAGCATCAATTGGGTTCGTAAAGTTAAAAATGCACAAAAAATATTATAAAACTAAGATATTTAAAAAAAATTGTTCATTAGCGTATTCTATACATATATCAACTTGGGCAAGAACTTCTTAGAACAATATTTGCTAAAACTATGTGGATCAATATCCATTAGGGAACGTTTCCATACTATATGACCCCATTTTTTTAGTTTTGACCCCTATCCTCCCTTTATTTTCACCAAAAACCAACTAGTTATCATGGTCTTTGATTTTCACCTATATTTTCTCGAAAAAGTGCGAGATTACCCTAAAGCCCCCTTGACAACTTGATGTCTCTCCTACCGTGAACGGGTCACGTAGTATGGAAACGGTCCCTTTTATTTGCATATTATTGCCAAATTTTTTAATGTAACTAGTGATAATTTTTCATTATAGATGAAAATCGACGCCTAGAGGCAATCAGTTTCTCAATAAGAATATTTACATTAGAACAATAGAAACCTACCTATTAATCAGAAATTATTGCTTTCACGATTAATAAATTAGTTAGGAGTTATAGATAGCCACTACAGACTACTATAATTGTCCAATCATCACCTTTTTCCACTTTTTCTATGAAATTCAAAATAGCTTAGGGGCTGTCTCCACGGGCGAGAGAATCGCGACGAGTCCGCGCTTTTATCGTCGTCTCCACGAACGAGCGATAATTCCGCCACGTATCGTTGCGAGTCGTAACAGAATCGCCGCGGACACGCTGCGATTCTGTTACGAGTCGCCGCGGACACGCTGCGAGTTTCCTTGAACGCGTTGTGCTAAGAATTCAGTTACGCTGCGCGCGATTCTCTCGCCCGTGGAGACACAGCCCCTTAATAACAGTAAATATATAAGCTAAAGCAGTAAACTACGCACACGTTCAAAATGACACACACACATACATACGCACGAATCTACACGAGCCTCACCGGATCTCACCGTGTTGTCGCTTGCGCCGCACGTGTACATTTCGTGATCTTTTTAAAAATACCACATATATAAGTTGCCAACCCTAACGTTTCAATAGAGCGCTTCATTGTTTCAACAATTTGGTCTAGCTTATATATATTTACTGTGAGAAATATCATAAAATAGTGTAATGACAACAAGTGTTACACTTACTCCTATAAAGTATTCTTTTAAATTCATTCATCGTATTATTTTTGGCAAATTTTCAAGTTAACACTAATACACATAACATAATTCATTATTCACGTATGTATCGGCGCAGCCTCGGGCTGTAAACATTTCCAAAAAAAAGAAAACAATTACGCTGGATTAAATTTTTTGCTATGCATCTTTTTTAAGTTATCCCGCATCAAGAAATAAATTCCAAGAAAATCAGTAAAAAAAAAGTAGTAAAAGATAGTTGCGAAATGGTTTATACATTAATATTACGTTCTAAAAACATGTGATATCAAAGCTAACTAAAATTTATATAATATTAATGTTTCTAAATCTAATTGAAAATGGATTAGGAGTGATTTTAAAGGTTTGCTAATCTCAGGAAAGCGAAAGTAGATCGTACAAAATAACTTTATATTTTTTATTTTCCCTTCAAACCGAACTGAAATCACGCGTATTGAAAACGTGGCTTTACAGAATCAGGATCTAGATTTTGCAGAAATATTGATGAATAAGTCGTTAAGCAAAATATAAGTAAGTAAAACTATATGGCATGTCCATATTGCGATTTCGTAAGGAATTGTGCAAAACTGTAATAAATTACATGTCGAAATACGTCGCCATTTTGGTTCAATAATGGAAAAAGGTATTGATGGACACCTAACATGGCTATTATAATATTTACACCAGCCTTGTTTCGTTACAGGCTGTTGTCTAAATCTACATCTAATAAAACATAGATACAACCTCCTGTTTTTGAAATCGGTTAAAAATGAATCGAATATACCTACTAAGGGATAGACTGGCCATCAATAAAATTACATATAGGTACACAAAATTGTCTTTGTAGCAAACATAATAATTATGTAATATAAAATGTGAAAGCACATTATTATAAGTAAACATTTAGAGTGGATTTCACCAATAAGGCACTTAACTGGGTTATTAAGATTTACTCCATTTAATTAAGCAAAACGTAAGAACCCAATTAGACTTACACTCTACACAATGTCTTGTAGCGGATTTCACCAAAAGGAACCGTGATCAAGGTGAATAATTAATCTGTCTAACCATATTTCACTCAACAAAATGTAATTGAAATAAAACTCGTTTTAACTGATTCTATTGCTGTTTATTTTGTTTCCGTAAAATGCCGACAATATAGTGAGAACTCAGTTTAGTTAAACGGATCATCACCGCTGAAATCCACTCTGTAAAAGCAATACTACATTTAAAAGTAAAAAATCCGTCGCATACTTTCTTCACAATTTCGACGCAACGTGTTTTGTTTCAACAACTCTATATATTTACATTTTACATTCATACCTTATTATTATACACTAATTACATTATGTACCCTGGCTTTGATTGGCACGTCGGGAAGAAGAGCCCGGCTTGCTTCGGTTTTTATCTTCTCTCTAGAGACAGATAGCTTAATATCTTTATGAAGTTGTTAAAACTGAAGTTCAAATATTTTGTAAAAATAAAATTATTCTATACTAGCGAACCGGGACCCGGCTTCGCCCGGGTGTAAATTCCAGTTTTCTTTGCTATAAACCTCACGGAGCCTGAGACCTTTCCAACGAATGCAAAACCGTGGAAATCGGTTCGTGCGTTCTGGAGTTATAGCGTCAGGAAGGAAAACCCGACTTATTTTTATATAGTAGATGACACTCACGAATGACGTGGCTTTCTATTGGTGAAAGAATTTTTAAAATCGGTTCAGTAGATCCCGAGACTACTCCTTACAATTTAACAAACACAAACTTTACCTCTTTATAATAATTACAATAGATGTATGCTTGTTAGTGGCAGTCATGGCTGCGGTGTTGGTTGTGCTAGCTAATCTTTGCCACAATGTTGGCCAAATGAAGTCGCTATTAGACAAATTCTCACTCTGATTTCCGACGTACCAACACAAAAGCAGGTTACTGTACTTATTACAGATAGAAAACAACATGAACCTATAAAACACATGGACGGGACGCGTTGAAGACTACAACTGACGACACTAGTTGACCACACATGCACTCACACACATTACGCGGCAAACTCGATTCACTGAGTTTAGTTATCTTGTGTAGTGAAATTGTGTAAAAACAGCCGTGAAAGCAAGAAAAAATAGTTATTTGAAAAATCAAAAAGTTTTTACGCAGTCGGGTTTTTTGATTTTTTAAATTACCATTTTTTATTTTATACTTTTTAGTTTTCGTGTACATTCAGTACTTACATTCATCACAAGTTCACAACCTCAATCCGCGTGTAACTTATATAGATAAAAATTACATTATTTTAAATTAAAATTTGATCAAGGTATTTCAACTTTTTGAAATAAACTATAGGGTATGAAAGCGGCCATGTTGGTTTTTTTTTTCGCGTCGCCTATCTAAGAACATTTCTATCAACTTTGGGTAACACATTGCAATCCAAAATTCACTCACACACAGCCAATACCATTTTTGTGACAGCCTCGTCTTCAACGCGTTCCTTCCGTATATTTTATAGGTTCATGGAAACAATATCAGAGGTAATGAGATATCTAGAGAAACACTTGATAACGTAAGCTGACGACTGTAGTTCATATTAATACATGAATATGCTCTTGCAAATATCTTGGTATTATTGCAAGCTAAACACGTTACTCCTGAGCTTTGCTGGCCTCTGTTATAGATTCGTATTGTTCCTTGTCTAATTCAGTCATTGTTAAGCTGCCGTCGGGCAACATAAGTACTACTCTTCTCGTGCCACCTGTGAAAAGGTAATAAAATAATTTAGTACAATGATTATTAACTTTTAAACTTTCGCGTTCCATGACTATTATACGTAAACGGGAATTAACGCGATCACGTTAAAGGTATATGTATAACCTTTGGATGCCTGACGTTTCGACCAGGTTACACTGGCCGTGGTCACAGGCTGACTGACTGACTTTAACGTGATCGCGTTAATTCCCGTTTACGTATAGTAGTACAATGATGTTATTTCACGATAAATAATTTACATACTTCGGAAGCTTGTGAAGTATGTGCGGAGGAAGCAGATCTACCGCTTTCACGGAGGGAAAAAGGTGGTGAGTATATGTATGTATGATAGTAGTATTATAGACAGTAGCATGATAAATATTTTCTTTGAATCACAAGTATAGTGCACGGCATCTAACTTGGCAAGATTTTGGAGTAGTGTAGGCCCCACTACTTCAAAACCTTGCCAAGTTAGATGCCGTACACTATACGTGTTTCTATGCGACGAATTTTGCCACAAACAAGTATAGTGCACGGCATCTAACTTGGCAAGGTTTCGAAGTAGTGGGGCCCACACTACTCCAAAATCTTGCCAAGTAGTGCAGTGGTTTAGTGTGTGTAGTGATAGAGTAGTGTAATGTGGGATGGTGAAGTTTAGTGTGGTGTGGTACGTACCAGGCGAAGGCAGGTCGGCCTGCAACAGCTGCGCGATGACCTGCGTGGCGTCCTCGCCGGGCTCGCCCTCCACCTGCACGGCCACCTGCTGCAGCGCCGGCGCGGACCCGCCCGGCATCAGCTGCGCCAGCTGCGATGGGTCGATGGCCAGTACGTCCTGGGGACATACCAAGATACATGAGCTGGGTTCTTACTTGTATACGCATAGTCAGTGTCTAAAGGAGGTGATCAGATCATCCTTGAGCAAAGTAATTTATATTCCTTAGTGAAAATACTTTTGAACTACTCTGTGTACAGTAGATTAAAAAAAAATGAGTTTCATTTCAATAAAATTTAATAATTTAAAATTATTCATTCTGAAATAATGGTTTAAAATGCGAAGAGATAGAACCATTGGAAATTAAAATATACACTTTTTTTGTTAAATAAATTAGCAAACTATAGCGAAGTAGTCTAGAATTGATTCTACAAATTACGTAATACGTAAATACTATTTTGCACGAATCAGAAAAGAATCTGCTACCCGTCAGTGGCAAGAAAAAAAATTACGACAATATTTCTCATAATAAAAATAAATTTATTGTTATACAAGATCCGCGTTGAAGATGCTTATAAACCCAAACCAAAGAGTAAAATAAAACTATAGTCACTTTTATTTATCTGTGACGATTTTAGTTGCACTAAAATCGTCACATATTATGTGTTACCTGTCCATCCTCTCTAGTGACATAGACAACGTCTCCTTCGCCCTCTACGCCCCCTTCGACGCCCTCGACGGCGCCTTCTACGCCCTCCGCCGCCACGAGTAACGTCTGTCCAGCCTCATTTTCACCTGCAACCTACACAACAAAATATGTTTATATTATTTCTTCATCTATCATGCATATCTTTAAAATTTATTTACTTCTCTCTCTACATCACTATTCTTACAGATTTACCCTAATACAATAGTGTAGTACCTATTATAATGTTTCACTAAATACTATAACATATTACATGCAATGCCACTTTTGTGAACTCATTCAGAGAACAATTAAAATCTGTGCTGTCCGCCACTTTGTTTAGTATCTTGTAAGCTGCGCATTATCGGAGCTTTTCCCAATAAATTGGTTCGGCCACTAGGGCACTACCGTTAGATAGACTGCCAATTGGTAGAGTATTGCTACAAAAACATCAATTTCAGAATAACTCCCGAGGCGAATTTACTTATAGCTATGAACCATCTCATTCAAACAACCTTCTTCAAACAAACCTTCAAACAAACAAAAACAAAAAGCCTTCAAACATAAAATTTGGATCAAAAATGGTTCGTCCGTTCGGGAACTAAGACACCACAGACAGATCAAATCATTTATTTGCTAGAATATGGTCTAATACTTATAACACCCTGTTGTTTTTCATTAAATAAAGACATTTCTGCAAGATTATTAATTTACGATTTGAAGTTTCTTACACAAAACTTGTAACTTTTTTTATTTACATAAATATTATGGCAGTACAAGCGTGCCATTAGCGACAAAAATATAAAAAGTGACCCAGTCGAAATATATAAAAATGAAGCTTACCTGATAAAGCACCCCATCCTCCCCTCTGATCATTATAGGGGTGTGTCCGTCGTGCAACAGTCCGACCTCTTCGCCGTCGTCACCCACCACGCTGCCTTCTAGCAGCTGTTTGACTGCACTCGCTTCTACTTTCACTTCCGTCTGTACAAATATATTTATACATTTGAAATAGTGGGCTTATTTTTAGACATATTTACTAATGAAATGAAATTAACTCATATTAAGTGAAAGTTAAATATCGTGTACGCCAAAGAACATAAGGAAAGGCCTACGTCCAACAATGGACAGCCATAGAATGCAAGTATGTAATAGCGTTCGCTGCTTCATGCGTGTTATGCATGCGGGCGCCCACACTACGTACAAACAGGCATGCGTGCAACTACAATAGGGAGCGGACGCTGCCTCACGCGCGTATGTACACGAGGGTTTGACGCAGAATGCGCACTTCGCAAAATGAGCACTCGACGCAAAATGTGCATTACGCGGAAGGAGCACTTCTCACAAGGGGCATTTCTCATCGAGCACCTGTTTCGTGCAGATAATTTACACATATAAAAAAAGCAATAAACAGTGAACAGCTTAAAGCAAAAATTATGGTGCTATGGCGTACACTGAAAGATGCTTATGTTCAGCAGTGGACTGCAACGCACTGTAAATGAAAATTAGTTAATAATTATTAAACTTACGCCATCTTCGTCTGTGAGTACTGGCAGCGAGGGTTGGGCGCCATCACCCTGTACCAACATGCCGGTAGTGCCGCCCGGTGACATCTCCACCTAATTCATACAAAATTGTTTAGTATCAACTAAAAATAAATACTATTAAAGTGGCAAATAATAATTACAAGGTTTAGTAACGTACCTTCATGAGCATGGTGGCGTGTGGCGCGGGCGGGGGCGTGGGCGCGGGCGGGGGCGTGGGCGGCGGGGAGGGCGTCGGCGGGGGCGTGGGCTCCCCCTCGGCTCGCGCCAGGCGCCGGCCCGACTGCGGACATAGCGTTAGCTCCCGGTCGGGACTGGGCGGGGGGAGAGGGCCCAGCGAGGTGGGGAACGGGTCCTCAATACCGTCTGATGTGTCCGATGACGCGTCAGACTGCAATAAGAGCGCGTGATATAGGTGGTGTATTCCAATTTGTTCACCTAGGTGATATCACCCGGGTGAACAAAGTAGATTTTGTAGTTTGCTCATTTCACCTGCGAAGCATCACCTACGCTTTATATCCCAGGTGAAATATGTCGACACAATGATGTCGCATAATAATATGTTCACCTTGGACTTGGTTCACCCAGGTTATGGGTTGGTATGCAAAACTTGGAGGACTTTCTATTTATTTTTTATTTTTATAAGAACCCGCAGTTTGTAAGTTGATGAAAGAATATAAATAGGTTTTAATAAATTAAAGGAATTTATTACTTTGATTAATAATAGCAAGTATAGCAACCCATTTATGTCCCACTGCTGGGTACGGGTCTCCTCTCATCTAACGAGAGAGCTGAGAGGGTTTAGGCCTTAATCCACACACGCTGGCCTAATGCGGGTTGGTGGATCGGACATGTCCTTAGAATTTCTTCTAGGACATGTGGGTTTCCTCACTATGTTTTCCTTCACCGTCAGCAGATGGTTAATCATGTGATTAGCACATATAAATTGAAATTCACATTGGTGCTGTCCAGCCGGATTTGAACTCGATAACTCTGGAGTAGAGGCCGCGTCCTTATCCATTCAGCTACCATCGCTTCACTACTTAGACCAATCTTAATATATATAAATCTCGTGTCACAATGTTTGTCCTCAATGGACTCCTAAACCACTAAACCGATTATAATAAAATTCGCACACCATGTGCAGTTCGATCCAACTTGAGAGATAGGATAGTTTTTGAAACGGATTTCGACATCCACGCGGGCGGAGCCGCGGGCAACAGCTAGTTATGATATAAAAGAGCGAAGGCGCACACAATGACCGTGTACTGATATACTCGTAAACTACTGCAAACCAACGTAAACGCGTTTCGTCAATAAAATGTAAGGTGGTATCACACAGAACCCTTCCTGGCCATCCAACAGATAGGCCTACTATTTCACAGAAAGCTAGCTCTCACCTGGTCAAAGTCGAAGGCCATGGGCGCCTTGCTATCCCGGATACGCACGATGTTGCCGCCGGCTGTAGCGACTGCGTAGCCTCCGCGCCCGCGACCCCGGCTTGAGCCGCCGCGCCGCAGTAAGCTATCTCCCTGCACACGACATTAAATAAAGCAGTCAGATTGCGAACTTCCTTTTATAAGGTTGCCCAATAGGCATATCCCTCGCACTCGAGCTGACCCCGGGACATCTACAGTTTTACGATGGCCACCTCGACCCCCCGAAAGGAGCTTGAAGAACCAGCTAGAACCAGGCCACCCCAGCGGGAATCGGACCCTCGATCGCTGTACCGCTACGTATACTATACTTAATTTGTGTCTCAGAGAGTCGGTCCTGGCCCCGTAGACAAATGTCAGTGTATTCCGTAGCGTAAATCGCAATCGAATAGAAACGGTTAGGTCGATCAATCACATCCAAGCTCGTCGCCGGCGTACGATGCACGCGCCGCGGCGGAATCACGAGCTGGAGTGTGATTGGTCGACCTAAACTATTCTATTCGATACGATTCGATAGCGATTTAGACTTTTGCCACTTGGCTACGGGAAGTGGTTACCATACGAACATGTATGGCAGTCGTTACAGGTAGCTGGTGACCTAAAAAGTCCGACAACTGGTGTAACTAGACCCGGTAAAACTTCGATATCGCCAATGGGTTGTGGAGGTCAGATAGTCGCTTCACGAAAACTATCGAACTACGCCGCTTCGTAGTTGTACGATGTTGCCATCGTGGTGTAGCCACCCTCTCACACACCGTGTAGCTATATCTTATGGCGGAACACAGTATGGTATTCGCCTATAATGTATTCGAGTAAATTCTTATAGATGACTAAACCCTTTACAATTCGTCATATGAGGTGAATATTCGTGCGAATAAAGCAAATATACACAAATAGGCCTTCCCCACTTCATTGTATACACGTGAATAAAGGCGAAGTGTGGTTCCGCCATTAGGGTATTCAAAGTGTGCTATATTCTCACCTGTGCAAGTTTCTTATTGAGAATGGTAACTGGTGACTTTCCTTCACCATGGCCAGACGGCCGCTGTATGGTCCGCTGGATAATCTTCTGCCCCGAGGGTGTGATTATGGTCTTCTCAGTCACTTGCTGTCCGCCTGAACCGTACGTCTTTTTAATCTGTGAATAAATCAAACATTGAGTACATTAAGCTCATTGGCTGTATCGTATATAGTCAAATGAATGATTATAAAACAAAAATCCGGACTACTACTGAATAGACTGAAACAGTGTTTCAGTCTGCCCCTTGGATACCTTAGATTATGTCAGATTTGGACTGATTAGGAACATCACTCCGTTTGGAAATGATACAAAAAATTAAAATTTTACATACATACAAACATTTATTACTCACGCCTTTCCCCTCCAGGGTAGGCAGAGACAACAGACCGCCATCTGCCTCTGTCCTGACATACTTCACGCGCTTCCTCTACTGTCTTTAAGCCATTCATGCAAGCCCGCCGGTTTCGAGTACTTTTGACTCGACCCTTTTTCAACAACTCCCCAATTTGGTCAGTGTATACTCTGCGAGGTCGACTCCGGCCTGCCTGCCCACTTACACGTGGCCTTTCATATTTGGTGTGTCATTCGCTCTACGTGCCCAAACTTTAGCATACTCTTTTCAATTCTAATTATGCAAAAAAAATAATAGTAAAAATAAAAATGTCTACCGAATACACATGTACCTGTTTTACCTGTGATGTGAGAGGCGTGCGCACGGGTGAGGTCTTTTTGGATTCTTCCAATTTTTTCTGAAATTATCAACATAGATTAACTTTCATTCATGATCACAACAAAAATTATAATTACAAGTCATTATTTTGCAGTATAATATTGAGATCTATACATATACACAAATAAATAAAAATTGGAGCTTCTGTTTGTAATATTAAAATAACCGTATGTTTGGTCTATCAATCAATTTTAGTCTGTCTGTTTGTTCTGACTAATCTCAGAAATGACCAGACTGATTTTGACGGCCTTTTCATTAGGAAATAGCTGATATAACAAGGAGTAACTTGGCTATTTAAATATTGGTAAAAGAATTATGGTTCCGAGTACAAAATTAAGACCTTATAAATTAAAAAACCACGCAGACGGAGTCCCGGGTTCAGCCAGTTTAAAAATAAAGTGTACCTGTTTGGCAGCCAATATTTGTTTCCTGATCACCTCCTGGTCTATATTTAGGCCTGGTCCCAATTTCCCGGGTGAGTCAATCTTCATGATACCCGAACTCTTCGACATTATATACACACCTGTCACAAAATACACCACATTATAACATGACAATGTTAGAGCAAAGCCAGCACTACATCTATTCACAAATTTTACAGATATACCGTATGTGACAAAACCCCTGTCCGATCGAAGGGATACATAGGTATTCTAAATACATACTTAGAAATGAAATGAATACTAAAAATTGTTGTCACCATACATGTTTCTGTTACAATACAAAGGTATATAATAATAATACAATAATTAAACGTCTAAGTATTTGTGTATAACTAACTAATTTGACCTTACACCAAATAAAAGTTTCTTTCTTCATCTTTCCTCATAAATTAAACTATTAATATTATTTCAAGTGGGGACACCGGTATCCCGACGGAACCCCGGTATTTGCGGGCCACTCCATCCATTTCCCCAAAAACTAAATTTAACTTAATTTTTTATGGGGTATTTTTTAAACTTATTTTCCAAAAAGGGTAAGATGAACATAACCTAATAGACCTTCACTTATCGGACACAGGTTTCGTTACATGTTGTACATCATTAAATACCTGTTGTAAGGTTGGGCATATGCTTGGGGTCAACTTTAATGACCCCTTTAATGTTGGGCATGCCCTTCCCACCGAGGCCGAGCGATTTCACGAGCTCTGGGTCCAAAGTGGACTTAGGTGAAGACTGTCCGTTCAGCATTTTCTTGTCAGCTGAAATATTACTTTATTTATATTAGATGTTAAGTACTGGGCCTTGCATTTCACTTGTTAAACATGCAATTTTTATCTGTTAGTATATATTTTTTTACTAGATTTTTATTAATAAAGGTCGTTATTATAGCAACCGGCAAACTTCGCGTGACAATGTACTTTAAACTGAACGTCTTTAGATCCCATTGGTGGTAAGCGCGATCATCCTCCGAGCGTCTCCCAACTCAGTGGAGTCTAACAAAGCGACATATTTAGATATTTTTGAAGCGACTGCCATCTGACCTCCATAACTGCTTGGCATGGCAACCGGTACCGACGGCTTAACGTACTCTCCAAGGCACGGATACGCCCAATCCCATGCAAATAGACATATTCATGCGTACAAATATTTGCACCGGAATCGAACCTGCACTTAGGTGGCAGACAAGCACACAGCTCACCTGATGGGAAGCGGTCGCCTTGGCCTATGGACGTGTGCAACACCAGAGGCGATACACTCGCGCTGCCGACCCTATAAACACCTCTAATGCCCTTCTTAAAACCCCATATTGTTTAGCCAAGAAGTTTGCCGGAAACTATAAAATGAACACAAAATCGTAAAAAAAAGTTCATGCCTTTGACGGAGTCAGGGTCGGAGTAGTCCTCATCTTCACTTGACGGTTCCTTCTTAAACTTCTTAGTGGCTGGTTCCCCATCCTCGACTCCACACCATGCCTTAACTTGGTCAAGTGCTCGCACTTTACTTGTACGCTGAAGACGCCTGCAAGTATTATATAGCATAAGCTTACGAGTATTCAGGATGAAGAATGCCTTTTCGGCCACCTTACATCCCGGCGTTAGAAGAGCCGAGACGGCAGGCGGTTTTAGTCGGTTCGATTCCGATATAACCCCCGGTGACGATGGTGGTATCCATGGAGGTTTCGGCACGAAAAAAAAAAGAGGTGAAATTTCAACTAGGCGTGGATGGCCAAACCTAAAACTTCTTGTACTACTTCGTACTTCTTAAACTTGGAGTAAAGCCCCCCCCCCTCCTACTCGCATTGAAAATCTTCGCCGCAAAATTTGCATTTTCAGGTCACATGTCGTCTTTCACTTAGGAGTGGGGGAGAGTAAGCGTGTGAAGTTACGGATAAGACTTACCCAGAAGGTGTGACAGCAGGGCTCTCTTTCTTAACTATTTGCTTGACTACCTGCGGCAAAGGTGTGCTTATCTGCTTCACCTATCAAACAAAGGAAAAATATTGTTACAAGTTTCTGTACTAGCAGCAAAATGTTGCATACCATTTCGAATCTTACCGATGTGAGTTAAAATTCATAATCATTTTTTGGTTACAAGAATACATTTTTTGACATTTGGGAAATCCACTTGAGATCGAGATTAGACAGACACTTAATTTTAAACATGTTTCTTCGCGTTGGCCCTGATTTTCTCTCTGGAAGTAAGCGCAGGGCACAAAGGCGGACGCGCGCCAAAAATCAATCACAGATAATATTATGAAAAACTAAACACAGGTGATCACTACTTTTGGTCTAAAAATTTCTGCTTGTTCAGTGGAAATTGACCCTTAAACTTTATGATCTTAGGTGTGAATTATATAGCAAAGGCATACTGTGTAAGGTCCAAGTTTCTTTACCTGTACGGGGTGTTGCTGTTGTTGTTGTTGAGCTCTGAGCGCCTTCAATTCCTTCTGTCTCGCAAGTTGTTTTTCGAACGCTTCCAACAAGTGTTTGCATGTTTCCATATTTTCCACTGGCTCCCAGGTGTTTTGTTCACTAGAGAAATATCACGTTATTAGTGTACAGATAAGATAGCTTTACCTACACTACGTCAAGACGGCGTGCGGTTTTAGCAGGTTCAAGGCCGATATTACCGCTCCCGCTATCCAGCGGGGAGATATCCGCACGAAAAAAAAGGTAAGTACTGTTGAGGTTGTAACAAAATATGGAAATATGGCCAGTATGTTTGTTGATATTTCATTTGTGTCTTTTCAAAATAAACATTGTATGTCAGTCGTTGCCGAGCTATCTCTGCGTATTATTTAATAGGTTATGGGCCCGTTTTACGATTAGAGACTGGTTGAGAGATCGGACGGCGGTCGCTCCCGGAAAATCCGACAAGCGGGAGCCGGAGAACACGTATTACATTGGAAGTACAGTAAAACCCGCTTAAGTCGATTTCTCAGGGACCCTACCAAAAACGCGTCTTAAGCGAGAAAGCGTATTATGCGGGATAGGGAAAATACGATTTTTAAAACGATCTATCCCGTTAAAATCACTGATCTGTAAGCTTTCAGCAATCTTACGTGCTTTCTCGCATTAGTGAGGCCACTTGTGGGCAGTTTTAAAGCTCGTGCTTGATGAAGCCATTCCACTAAAAATTTTGCCAATTTATCAAACTTTCCTACCTTTTGCTTTTTTCTCTGCACACCTCCCAATCTGTATTTTTCTTTAATTTCTTCTCTATTCTTCTAAATGAAACATACTTTCAATATCTCAATTTTTTCTTGAAGTGACAATGCCTTTCGCTTAATTGTAGTCATATTGTCATATTGTAACAAGGGCTCGCGGGCGTATTAAACGGGATGCGAATCGTATTAAGCGTTAAGAAATGTATGAAATATGTCTCCAAGTTGCAGGGACTGGCGTAAAGTGGCGTATTATGCGAGAAATCGTATCAAGCGTGATCGTCTTAAACGGGTTCTACTGTAGTTGGTAAATCGCTATAAGGATGATACAGTCTTAAGTACAACGCAACTCACTGCGGATAGCCCTCCCACTTGAGCAAGTACTCGTACTGCTTGCGGCGCGGGTTGAAGCGCTTGGCGAGGATCTTCTCCACGACGTACTCGCCCGCCTCGGTCGCGTCGCCCGCGCGTTCTGTGCGACGCGCGATTCGCTCTTCGGGCGGCACGCGCTCTTGAGCGTTGCGGACTGAATCGCTCAGATCCTGCACACACGGATAGGCTGTTATGGTAGGGTGACGCGGGCACAGTTGGGAAACACCATGAAATAAAGCCAGTAGTGTAAGAACAGCTAACATTTTCAATTACGGTTGTCTTTAAGACAAGGCAGTTTGCATAAGACTGCATATTGTACTATACAAATTGTGTTAAATTGTTATCATGTCATAGGAAAAATATTGTCACAAATTTTTGTGGTGTACAATAAAAAACTATTCTAATTTCATCAAAAACTTAATTTTTAGAATGGCGCAAGATGGGCTATGGCAAGCCATCGTCATTGTGTGTAGACGCATTCAATGGTATATAATGGCGCACGATTAGCCATCGTGGTGCACAATTTTTTGGTACACGTCATTTAGTTTGTGGTACAGCAATGTGCTTTACACCATTGTGTGATGATCTTGACTCTAGACAAATAGTGTTGATGATCTTGACTCAGACAAATAGTGTTGATGATCTTGACTCTAGACGAAGTGTTGCAAATTAATATTTACGCATTAGACATGCGGAGTATTCGCACGGGTCAGATATTATACGTATTTGAAGTATGTATGGGAGGTATTATGTATTTATTGGAATACAATTTTTTTCCTTGTTTTTTGTTTGTGTGTGAATTCGATTTTGATACACAAGATTAATTGCGATCTAGCAAATGCATAAAGTGTTAAGCCAATGAGAGTAGATTATATATTATTATATAAGACACGTCTTCAAGATACATAGAATTTGGGTTTGGTTTTGATTGGGAAGCATATAGCTTGACTTCATCGAGCAATCTATGATGTGTCTCTATGCCCATCTACTCATATTTATATGCAATCAGTTTCAAGCATGACGATGTCAGAGTAAAATTGTAAATCAAGCAAAATGTAATCAGCTCCTAGCAAACAAAAATCTACCACAATTAATAAATAAAAAAAATACTACCACAGTTAATAAAGAAACTAAAAAAAATCTACGACAATTAATAAAAAAAAAATTTGGATGAGTACCTTATTAGATTGTTTAATTTGTGTTATTGGTACTTTATTATGGAGACTCTTCAGCCCAGGACTAGCTTTTACAATATCATCGCTTTCCTCGCCCGAGGGCTGTGTTTCAGAGTCCTCCTGCAAGATTGAGTTAGTACTGAGTGTTCTGAAGTAATGACATGAACATATGGTATTCATTTGGCATTCATATTATATACATACTGGTTTTGGCAACTTCCTCGGTCTGCCACGCTTTTTGGCCTCTGTTTGTGCAGGAGTTTGAACAGGAACTAGTTGATCTTCAGTCTTTAACTCCATCTGCAGATAAAATATATGGTTAATACATACAAACTAATAAGTGGTTGAGTTTGGAGGCAAATCATGGATGTCTAAATGAGTGAAGTGCAACTTTCGAAAAGAGCCAAAAACGGTTTAAACACTTTGAAAGTGCCAAGATTTTCGTGATAAATAGGAAAACTCGATGCCGTCTAAAAATGTGTATTATGAAACAAATCTACAATACAGTCAGCGGCAAAAGTCTAAAAAAACCGTGTTGTGTGGCCGAAAAGGACAAAATTACGAAGACTCATCATCATCATCATCCATCTGTCCTTGTCTTAACTATTTGGGGTCGGCACAATGTCATTTTCCTCCATACATTCCTGTCGGATGTCAAATTATAAAGTCTATAGCTTAAATTTTAATTAATACGAAAGCTGAATCATGTTATAGTATTCGGGCATTTTATAATGAAGCGAATAGTTTTAATAGACCACAAAGTGACCATTGTGACTGTATTTGGTCAAGTAAAGTTACAATGGTGTTACTAAAGTTACAATATATTTCATGCTCTGTATCATATCTTGAAATTCAGGGTCGGCGGCGCGAGTGTGACGCCCCTGGTGTTGCGCACGTCCATAGGCCACGGTGACCACTTCCCATCAGGTGGGCCATGTGCTTGTCTGCCACCTAAGTGGTATAAAAAAAAATGTATACTTACAACCTTGGCATGGGCGAATTTAGACAAGGCCTGGACATCAGACCCGGCTGTGATCCAGGCAGTGCGCTGCGCCTCGGCCATACGACACCACTGCTGGTATAGCTTCCAGCTGTTGTCTGTGTTCACGGTAGATCCATCTCGGACAGATGAACATTTCCATAACAGGAAAGCCCACACTTGAGCTTTACTTTCATTCTACAAGAAAAAGGGGACAATTAAAAAGTTATATAGTGTGTAACAAAATCCCTATTCGGATAGGGAAATCATGTACCTAGTGCCCCATATTGATCGGTCAATAAGGGGCACATAGGTACCCTAAATACATAATATTTAAAAAAAGCATCATCTATCATTGCATGCAGCATCAACCCCCAAATGATTGGTACAAGGTCAGCTTGTCATAATTATTTGGGGGTTGGTGCGGCATGTAATTGTTCTTCATACATTCCATTCAAATAATTATCATCTCTTCAGTTAGGTACTCTTTTCCTTGCCATATCATCTTTCACACACCTTTGCACTTTTTTTTTCTTTCTTCTCTATCTGCAATCAGCCTAGCAGCCATAATCAGATTTGATTAACGTGTCACCTTTGCACCTGAAGTTATCTACATTCATACTTCGAATCTTCATAACCAAATTACCTTCATCTCTTCTCATAACATGTCCATACCACAACAGTATCTATCACTTGTCCTCTGGTACAATTTTCTTCTTTTAATAAACTCTTTCTTTATTCTGTCCATTCTCATCACACCACACATCCATCCATCAATTCTATAATATGCTTTTTATCAAATTAAAATAGAGTACTTACACTATCTCTAACAGGGGATTTCCCAGTACAGTTATTAGCATCTTTATGCTCCTTGAATTCCTCAACAAAATGGAATGCTGAATGGCACTGGCCACATACTAAAACATCCAATGTAGCCATCTGCTCATGTGCCTCTAAAAAAAACAGAATTGTAATTAAATTCAAATATATAATGAAATTAGTCATCTGTGGGAGTTTATACTACGGAACATTGGCAAAATTGATACTGAAAGTAGGCCATTGAATTTAATTGTGAGAAAGTAAATCAAAGGAATGTAATGCTTCCAAGGGCCAAGTCTTCTCGGAGAGTGATACCTATGCTTGAGCCCACTTCATAAGTAGTGGCATTGCCATGAATCCAATTCCTACACCACAATGGCAACAGGTTGGTTGCAGCAAGGAAAACCGGGCTAAGTGGGGTTTCCTTAATGGGGTGGTCATGCGATGTGACTATGAGTCACTCCACAATGGCCAAACACATGTACACTGCAGGAGCTTATGAGAGCGTCTGAGAGCGCAGTAATGGTAGCAGCACTCTTGGCAAACAAAATTTGACATGCCATCAACAAGACAGAAGAATGGCAACATCAACACGAGAGAAGAAGAATTAAGCGCCTGTCATCTGACCTTCACAACCTCCTAGCGGTGTCGAAGTTCTGTAGTTAGATCAGATCATTAGACTTCCTAGAGATTCAATGACATGACAATGAAACTCTGACTTGTTATAATCTATGTAAGTTCTGAATACAGATTATCACTTGTGCAAAAAGATTAATAGTCATACTTTCACAATTGAAGCTCATTAAAATTACACTAACTGAATAACAGTAACTTAAAACAAGAATGGTAGTATAACCTATTGTGTTCTGGTTTTACACATGACGTGACAGCAACAAATAATTAAATGGAACTTCTGACTACAGCCTAAAGACAAAACTCACTTTTAACTAACCAGTATGTGTTAGTTTGAAGACAGTATAATTAGTTGAGACTGCATAAATGCTATATTTCTCGAACATGCCTCAATATTGACAAACTATTAACTAGTATACAATAAACACACACGAACCTTTGAGAGCAGCAGGATTCTTGGTTAAATCATCTGGATTTCCCGCCGGTACGTCCTCAGATGGCGTCTCACCTTCCTCTACTGAAGTCATTGTGAATTGTTTTCTGTCTAGAATGGAAATACAATAACACACTTTTTTACTTCTGAACACAAAACAAACGACATGCACCTTTTATAAGTTTAGAAATTGGATATTCAGATAACCTTATTGCTTACGAACCGGCATTCCCGCCAACTCATTAAATATATTCTCGCATTTATTGTCCGGACACACGCTAAAGATAGAAGTCTTAACATAATGAAGATAACATGTAGAGCGATGGAATATGCAGCAAATTGAGGTGGTGAGAAATATAAAAGTAATTTAAAATTTAAATATTTGAAATCCTATGACACTAATCAGCGAGTGTACATTCAATTACACTACCAGCAGCACAGCGATAAAATTAAATACCACGATAGAAGTGATTTAGTATAATCAGCTTTTAATGTTTACCGATTATTTACCTATCTCGTATTCACTTATAAAGCACAAAGACAATGTCACTTACCAAAACAATATTTTTTTATAAAATT
The DNA here is from genome assembly GCA_963576445.1 of Lithosia quadra. NCBI lineage: Eukaryota > Metazoa > Arthropoda > Insecta > Lepidoptera > Erebidae > Lithosia > Lithosia quadra. The sequence goes on from OY754883.1 coordinate 2,549,198, forward strand.
TATTAGAAGTTCAGAGAACACAACGCAAAACGGAACAAATCACATCAACAATCGAATGTATAATGAATGTAAAAAAGCTTTGGCCGACACGCTTGGGATGCCACCTAGTGTTCGCCGACATTTTTTGTTTCCATTGTCACTTGTGAAATTTGTAGCCAATAAGAACGCGGCATTTGCGTTTTTAGACCAATCACCATGCTGTTTATTATAAGCATGACAGAACGAACTTGCTGTTTTATAGGTTGCCCCTGTTTATGCCGACAGTCGTGATTTGCCAACACATTTCGCCGACATCCTTAAATTCTAGTGTTATTTTCTGCATTCATTTGTTACATTGTAACTTTAGGCCATTTAATTAGGAAAAAGGGTTTCTATTAATGGTTGCATCCGTTGCATCAATAAAATTTTCCCAATTCATTGTTATTTTATTGTATTTTTATGGAACATGTTAAAACCAAGTTAAAACCTTAAAAGATTTTGCATTAAGTATTAAATCAAAGAAAATGAAAATATCCGTAGATCACCTACTAAATATTTAATTCCCTTTGGGCTTACTGTTAATGCAGGGAATAGGTACAGGGCTCAGACTAGTCTGAGGTACAGGGATAGAAATTATGGCAATGTTTCTTATTCAAAACTGAGGTAGATTAGGTAGGTACCTACTTTACTACCTTTTAACTACCTACCTATGTGTTAGGCTTAGCGTTAGGTGCCTATCTAAACATTATCGTGATGGTCAAAAAAATACCATATTCTATTACTATGACGGTCGCACCTCAGACTAGATGAATTGTAGTCTGAGGGTCGCACTTACCGTACTTACCTCTTTTATATAATCAAAGCCGTACCTATAGTATAGTGCATGTCCTGTCTAATTTAGGATGATAATTTTGACAGTTCACGTCTATGAAGTATCATATTTTTATCAACGAGATGATACCTCAAAAATTATCGTAGCACATAGACAGGTACCGCCCACTTGCCGTAGTGAAGCGACTTGCAAGAAATCAGCACAATTGACTGTAGACAAATGAATCGAATGAATCGAAATTAAATTAATTTATTGAAATGATTAAGTACTTATCTACTACATTTTTTTATAATATAATTAACTAAGTATAATACAAAACATAAGTACTATACTATAAAACTTCTCTTTTGTCATCCTGAAGTAAGTTATAGCTTGTCTATTTAGTCGTGAAAAGAATGTTTGAGGAACTAACATTAAACATGTGAGTGGCAACACCAAACATAAGTACGTCAGTTGTCAGTGTTATCGTCGAATATTGTATAGTGGACCAGTTTTCTTCTCGTATTTTTTATTGTTTTCATTAAACTGCAATACATTGATACCAAACTACGCATGAAAGGTTGAGAAATGAGTAAAGTAAATCAGAGTGGTGCATGGGAAGTGATTTTTAAAGTTTTCCAGCGATGAATCACGGACTACTAAGCTGGACAATTTTATGGGATTTGGAGGACGTTTATGGGCGAACAGCATCTTTGATGGGTATGTAATCATGTTATTATTTGTTTTGAATCTATCGGAACTTACAAATCTACTGAATTTACGATTTGAAGGCAAAGAAGGCATTTGTTTACATTCAATATTTTTAGGTTAGAAAAATATTTTATAGTAGGTCATTTTTATAGTACGATCTAAATTTTTGATATTATGATGGTACAAGTCGTTCAATCTGTTATTGTACCAATTTTTTTATTTCAACAATTGCTTCAAGTCAATAACTTGTTGCCATTCAGTAATTAATTTTATTAAATGATTATTTTTACTCTTTACAGGAAAATCAGAGAGTAAAGTTGGCGGATAGTTAACGAAGGTTTTAAGAATGATGGAAAGTTTGAAACTCCTGGGAAACACATGAAAGGTCGGCCGAAGAAAGAAATGGATAACTTTAACATTTGTGGTGACAGTGGTGACTGTACTGCTGAAAGTGGCGACGAAACGCATTTCAATATTTAATATTTGGAATCCGGAGTGATTATTCTTTGTAACTGATTGAATTTAATAAATGATTAAGTTTGAGTTTGAACTAACTTTATTCTGGATCTGGTTCAATAACTTTATTCTAGATCTGGGTCAAAACTTTATACTGCACCTGGTTTAATAAATAAAGCAGAAACTATATTATGACTGCATAATGTGTTTTATTTTAGTAACTCATTTTACTAGGAACGAACTTCTAGTATCAAGATCATTTTAGTCGCACTATACAGGGTTGCTACATGAAGTTCAGCAGCGCCCTCATTTAATTTCACGACTTTATAGACAAGCTGTACCTAAAATAATAAAAAAATAAATGCTTTTGTATTTTTGTAAGTATCGATTCCATATTCTACGGGAACGATAATCGAAAATCGGAAGATTCATTTTCGATTATACTATATGGGGTACCCTACTTGGAGCTGTCAAAATTATCATCCTAAATTAGACCAGGTATAGATAAGCATAGGTACCTGTAGGTAGGTATTAGCCTAATATTATTGACTTCTTGTATGCCCGTTTTTAATGCGCCAGTGCAGTATCTTTTATAGGTGTACTTACCTAAGCACAAGCACTTGACTAAGCATCTTTTATAGTAATTGGATCAGGGTTTTCAAATTTCATATCTGGAATAGGTATCTGGATCTGGATCTAGGCTTGGAAATGGTCCTAACTTTTTCTGTTGCAGTCGTACTTGCGGTGAGGGAGGCGCCTATAGATTAAGTAGTTAGCGTCGTGTCGCTTTGAGTGGCTGGCGTAGGTATCAACTCATCTTTATTAGCTTCGTAGGTATTAGACCTTAGTACAACACTGTAGTTGACATTACCTGGGTGTTAAGGAAACGTGCCCGAAAACGAAGAATAAAAAAATGAGTGATTTTTTCTATCGATTGAATTAATAAATTGATGATTGTAATTTTAAAAAAAACCTACAGTTAATGAAACATGTCGTTATGACTATCCTCTTTTGATGAGGCCGTCAAGCTGAGTGCCACCATTGTTAACATGATTAGGTAGCTACGTGTATGTAATGGTGACCCTCTTTCTTGAGACTTTGCCTTCAGCTTACCATCAGGCGCGGTGAAGTCGAATTGACGTGTCCTAACTCCTATACCTATATATTTAAAAAAAGTCGTTGAACTCGCGCGGGTCGCGTCGCGCGTCAATCACCATTATTTTTTAAGAGCGATAGATACCTATGCTCGGGCCCTCCCTGTACAGAGTACGTAGCGGCATTGCTGTCAAACCAATTAACTACTAGTATAGTGCATAGCCTCTAAGTTGGCAAAATTTTGGAGTTGTGTGGGCCCCACTACTTCAAAATTTGCCACTGCCACTTTGGGGGCTGAATCACCTGCGTCCGTAGGAGAATACCCTATTCTGAAACCCTACACGTAGTCCCTGGGTAAACAGGTGATACTCTGGTGGTAGGTTTCGACCGTCGGCTTGTGACCACCCACCGAGCAAAGACGTACCGCCAAATAGTCTGGCTTGCCTGGCTGTGTTCCGGTACGATGCTCGGTGCAGCCACTTGGGAGGATGGGTCGAGGTAGCTGGGTGAATCCGCCGTTTTGATTCTTTCTTATTTATTTTGAACTTTTTTTGAAACTTGTCGGAAATGCGTGTCAAACGCAATAAATTTAAAGGTTTTTTAATAACCTTTACAAAACTATTGGAGGCACTAAAATCCAACAAGAGAATCAGAAGTTATTGATCTTCAAAGTTATTTAATTGATATGGTAATGACGTCTATAGCATGGTAATGATTTTTCTATAACGGTAATGACGATATGTTAATGGGAATGATGAAAAACTGAATAACACTTGTTTCTCCTTTGTTAAATCACTATAAACATAATAGAATATTGCAAATAAACTTTTTTCTTTTAGTAAAAGTCATATAGACGTAACCGACAGTTACGTTAATAATATGACTTCACCTCACCTGATGGTAACTATGGTAAGCTAAAGGCACAGTCTCAGGAAGGAGGTCCCCATTACATACATACATGCCATAATGGTGGCCCTCAATTTGACGGCCTTATCAAATGCTTTTTCACGCCCCGCTATAGCCCCGCTTAAAGGACCCGGGACTGTAGTAGGAGGAAGGAATCACGTGGGCTGGTAAAGAATTTTAGGTCTTTATTGAGCGGCAAAAAAGAGGCACCGAACTTCTTAGTTCTTGATGGCATTGTTCAACACGGTATGAGGGTGACATCTCAGCCTTGCACGTATTGTTCTGTATAGGAAAGGAGAGGATGGAACTAGTTGGTGGAGCTCATCAGAACACTCACCATGGTAGAGGTACCGCCTCTACCATGGTGAGTGTTCCGAAAACTGCCAAAGAGGCTATGTATCGACGTAATTGTAACGGTTCGAGAGCGTTGGTAACTTGAAGAGTCCCAATAATACGGCCTGTACGTCGAGATGAGTACAGTATTCTACGCCAGAACGGATTTATGTCTTGTATAGAAGATACCGCTGCTCCGGCGTGAAAAACCGCCTCACATTGTTCAGTTCTCTGAGTTTCCGCGAGGCCGTTTTGATGATGCTCTCGATGTAGTTATTATTAGTCAGTTTGCAGCGAACATCCATTCCGAGTAGATCTAGGTTATCCTGAAGTGGCAGTGGAGTGTCCCGAAGAGCAGGGAGGGGCAGGCAAGGAGATACTTTTGCTGTAAACACACAAGCCTGCGTCTTCTTGGCATCGAACTCGACCAGGTTCTCAGAGCCCCATTGCGAAATGTGATTCAGAACCCGATCAAGCTCAGTGACAAGAAGCTGTCTTTTTTCCCCTACGTCAGCCTGCTTGTTCGCAGGGTGACCGTGATATCGTCCGTGTAAGGTGCTATCATCTGCATAGCAGTGAATGCTGCCTACTGACAGCATGTCATTGATATGCAGAAGAAACAGAGTAGGCGACAAAACGGACCCCTGCGCCTATCACAGAGCACTCGTATGCGGCGCTCCTGCAGGAAGTTCTCAATCAAGCTGCATAACAGTGGAGATAGACCAAAAGCAGGCAGCTTGGAAATAAATGACTTGGGCCAGACCCTTTTTTTATCGTGCGGAAATCCCCATGGATACCACCCCTGTCTGCCATCGGGGGTCGTTATGTCGGGATCGAACCGACTAAAACCGCACGCCATCTCGGGTCTTAATTATCGGGGTGTAAGGTTACCCAATGGGCATATCCCTCGCACCCCAGCTGACCCCGGGCCATCTACGGTTTTAAGATGGCCCCCGCGACACACGAAAGGAGGGGTGGGGCGAGCATCGCGCCATATCGCCGATGGTGGGGTGTAGGGTTACAGGCGGCCGTCCTGTCACCCAACCGTCGGCGCGCAGACAATCAGCTCACCCCCCGCTTGCTCCCCACTGTGCCATCTGCTAGTCAAAGGGACACGTGGAGAGCCTCGGAGCAGCCCTCTAAACGGCCGCTCCCACCCCGGCCGGATTGGCCGCAGGCAGTAGCGTCTCCCGTGGCAAGTGGGAGGCGCTGCTCGCCTCCGTTGCCCAGGTGCACCACGTCCACCAGACCCTATCGAAAGCTTTGGCAATGTCAAGACTGATAGCCAATGACTCACTATACTTGTCCAAAGCCTCACCCCATAGATGGGTGACATACGCTAGAAGATCACCCGTTGACTGTTTCGGCCTGAAGCCATATTGCCGATCATTAATTAGGGAATGATCCTCTAGGTGACGCATGAGCTGTGCGTTAATGATATGCTCAAAAACCTTGCACAGCACTGAGGTGACGGCTATGGGTTGATAATTGCCCGGGTCTGACCGATCCCCTTCCTTGGGGATCGGCTGCACATTCGCTTCGCTGCACAAGCTGGCGGTACTGTACCCGAAGTGTTCTTCTTCTTCTATCGTATCGATGGCATTTCTGCTCTCAGATTTTACTTTTCCAGTGTGCTGCTACCTGGATTGCGTTCTCAGAGGCACTCATGAGTTCCTCTGGTGTGCAAAAAGTACATGGGCATGCAGCACACGTTATTAGGTGGGCCATAGTCTGCGGGGAAACTCCACACTCGCACTGCAGGCTTGCACTGCCCGAGAACCCCCTTCTTGACCGATTCTCCTTGCTTCGGCCGACCTGTGTCCGAAGTCTATTTAGAGACTTCCACGTGACCCAGGGAAGGTCGTGTCCAGGTGGGAGGCTTTCCGCCCACGGAACAAAAGGGGTCGGAAACGGACTTCGAGCTCTCCAGCGAGTCACTCTGGCTATTGGGGGTTCACTGTCAGCGGTAGCGACGCATACCCAAAAGTTCTTTCGGCTTTACAGCCTTTGTGGTACGTAAGGGTGACCATGCATGGGGTGTCGGTGGTCCGCTTCCAGTTTGCCCCACTCCATGGATGATGCCACATCTCTGCGAACGCTGGGAGGTGCAATGCCAGCCAGTGGGTATAGCTGCCGTACCGGAGTCGGCTTTAGATAGCCAGTTATTATCCAGCAGGCCTCATTTAGTGCTACATCCACTAGCCCCGCGTCACCAGCTGAATAACACAGAACGAGCCCCGTTGCCCGCAGCACGTGTGTTGCGGCCCCCCAGTTTATACTCGTCAGCCTTTTAACAAGGTTATTACGAGCGCAGACCTTCTGCTTGAGGTTTTCGCAGTTCTTCCTAAACGTGAGGGACCTGTCCAGAGTAACTCCCAGATATTTCGGGATGCTTGCAGTGGACGATGTTGATACCACGCCACCGTTGCTAAGTGAGGTGTTTGAGGGGTTGGGCTTCAGCGCATTGCTGTCGTAATAGGAGCTCAAGTCCTCGAGTGCGGCATTCAAGTTTGCCTCTACCTCCTCAAAGGAACCCTGTGACGTAAGAGCCAGGTCGTCGGCATAGAGAAAGCGTGTCGTGCGCCCGAAGTGTAAGAGATGCAGTACAGACGCGTAAGCATGGGAGACAACTCCGCTGCACATTTACGTAGAATCACTGCTAGAATTCCATCGGGACCACTGGCTTGCCGGACATCGAGTGATTGCAGCACTGCACGAATATGGCGTTGCCTGATAAGGATGTAGTTGCACGGCCTTGGCCAGGTGCCAGTAGCCACAACTGCCCGTGGGGTGCGCTACAAGCCTACCCAAGCCGTGCAATGCACTGGGAATCCGCTCTGATGTGAGCCTTCTTGCAGCATTACTTTGTGGCTTTGATGTACACTGTTTTGAACCGGCCTACGTTTGGATCACGGTTATCAGCTTCTGGTGAATCTCGCTCACTCGCGCCCATACCAGGAACGCACCCTGCGGGCGATGCTTGCCCCACCCCCCTTTACCGGTGGCCCAGGGTCATTCAACATCACCCAAATCAGAATACATGAGATAAACACACACAACACATAGAGCAAGATCATTACCATTCACTTCTTATCATTACCATTAATAGAAAACAAATGGTAATGATGATAATGGTTATGACGTTTGATAGCTTATGATTTTTTAAACTAAATACCATGCTGCAGAGAGCACAACCAACCATTTTTATGGTATTGTGCATTAATTACGGTTAGCTTGGGTATTTTAAAAAGATCTAGTAATTAGTGCTTACCTAAATTTCTCTGATAATGGTGATGATGCAAATACGTGACACACTGCCCCTAAGCAATGTAAGTTGAAAATTTTTAGACTCCTGCGTGGATAAAATTGATGTGCGCTGCACTCCGCTTCATTAGAGACACTGGGAAAGGAGATCTAGGGCGTCTAGATCGGGCTAGGTAGTTAGAATTTTCGAGGAATACAAAGTTGACGGTGCCGCAACGGTGATGACGAATTTTCGTGACAAAATTTATTTAATTTATTTTTATATGATATTTGATATCAAATCACATCATGGTTCGTTATGTTATTGTAGATAATGTATACTTTCGAAGTATGAAAGAAAAAACGGAAAGTGCTAGTACAATTTTTGGGAAATAATTGTGGAACTTTATTACTCGACTTTTTTTTGTAAACGGTGATGACGTTTGGTGCGTGTTTATTGAAATAAAAAAATAAATAAAGGATGTGTACTATTTTAAATACCGGCGCCTTACGTGAAAATATGTAGGAAATGTCATGCAAAGTAAAAAAAGAAAGCTATTATGATAACTAATTTATTATTAGCATATATTCGCAATTATTGGTTTTCCGCGGATTGACCCAGCTGTTCTACTGCAGGCTGACCGATCTGTGGCACTCTGGTATGGACGCATCGGAGTACTGGCCGAGGAGGGTAGCGGGATCCGAGGCACGGTGCACCGCTGGCCGACCGCAGGTAGTTGGGGGCCCAAGTAGTATGATAGCCACATATGAAAGGCTGCCCCGCCAACTGTCGAAAAATCCCGGGATGCCCCATCGTGCCGGTTGGCGACCGGATGAGAGGGCCCGATGGACATTCCCGGGGGGGCTCGGGCGTCCCCGCAGTCTCCAGTCCAGTATCCCATTAGTGCGTCCATCCATAGTGTACCTGCGGGTCACCAGCGTGGTACCTCACTTCACTGCCATTCTCTCACCTATCTTCACTCGCATCATATGAAAAGGAACAAAAAGAGTAAAGTTAAACAGCGGCTGCACTCCCTCTCACTCAAAGTGCACCTCACCAATATCCGAGGTTTGCACTCCAATCTCGTTGCAGTCCATCACCACCTCGAGACTGAGAAGCCAGCACTCTTGTTCCTTTCGGAGACGAAGATCAGATGTCCGTCAGACGCCTCGTATCTTCAATACCCAGGGTTTACCCTGGAGCACAACTTTAAACCACAAGCGGGCGTGTGTGTATACGCACGGGATGACATCTGCTATCAGCGTCTCCGAAATCTTGATGATCCCAGGTTCTCTGCAATTTGGGTGATGGTGGATACAGGTATCGACAAAATTGTCTATGCCTGTGTCTATTGCACTCATGGTGGAGACCAGGAGACGACTGGGCTCATGCAATACCTCAGTGAGGCAGCAGATACAGCTCAGCACCGGTACCCTTCTGCCCAATTGGTATTGCTGGGGGATTTCAATGCCCACCATAAGGAGTGGCTTTTCCCATACCAGCAAACCGACCACGCTGGGATAGAGACTCGTAAGCTGGCACTAGCGTTCGATCTCACCCAGCTGGTTCAGGGGGCAACGAGGGTACCGGATGTTGATACACACACAGCCAATTGCCTGGACCTTCTGCTGACAACTGATCCAGACCGCTACTCGGTGTCCATTTCTTCACCTTTAGGAACATCCGACCACTGTCTGGTGAAGTCTGTATCGGTTTACTCCCCGACCGACATCAGTCCTAGGGGCTCCCGGCGGGTATGGCGATACACGTCAGCAGATTGGGATGAGATGCGATCCTTCTTCGCATCCTATCCATGGCAGCCTACGTGCTTCTCTTCTTCTGATCCATCCGTCTGCGTGGATGCCGTGGTGGAAGTCTTGCGACAGGGAATGGAGTACTACATTCCATTCTCTGACATAGATATGTCTGCAATGGCTCGACCATGTTTTAGCGCTGAATGTGGCCGCGCTGAAGCCCTTAAGCACGCGGCTTACCTGGCCTGGGTCGATGCCCGTAACCGCAAGACAGGGGACGTAACTCGGAAGAAGAGAGCCTTTAACAGGGCTGCCAAGTCTTGCAAGAAGACTTTGCGAAAGGCCCGCTTCGATCATATTGGCCGTATTGGGAGCAAACTTGCTTCATACCCAGCGGGCAGTAAAGCGTTTTGGGCCCTAGCAAAGTCGGTTGAGTCAAACTTCTGCTGCCCCTCACTGCCTCCACTGCAGAAGCCTGATGGGACGCTGGCCCACTCCGCGGAGGAGAAGGCAAATTTATTTGCTTCGCTTTTTGCGGAGTCTTCGCGTCTGGATGCTGGTACCTCCAAGCCTCCTGCTCCTCCTGCCGGTTGCGAGGCCCGCATGGCAGATATCAGCATCCGTCAGCGGGATGTACGTGGGCTACTACGTAATCTGGACGTGAACAAGGCCAGTGGACCTGACGGGATTCCTGCAATTGTACTGAGGACCTGCGCACCTGAGCTGTCTCCTGTATTGACGCGCCTGTTTCGTGTCTCGTATGAGGCTGGTCGAGTGCCGAGGGCTTGGAAGCAAGCTAACGTGCAACCTGTGCCCAAAAAGGGCAGCCGGGCAGACCCTGTCAATTATAGACCAATTTCGGTAACGTCCATACTTTGTAAAAGTATGGAGCGTGTGCTGAACAAAAAGCTCCTGGCATACCTCGAAATGAATGATCTCCTCAGTGACCGGCAATATGACTTCCGTCAGAACCGTTCCACTGGGGACCTTCTTGTGTATGCCACCCACATATGGAGCGAAGCTATCGAGAAACATGGGGAAGCACTTGCCGTCTCTCTCGACATCTCGAAGGCATTTGACAGGGTCTGGCACGATAGCCTAATTGGCAAGCTTCCGCCCTACGGCTTGCCCGCTGGCTTATGTATCTGGATTGCCGACTTCCTGAGGAATCGGGCCATACGTGTGGTCATTGATGGCTGCGCATCAGACCAGCTTGAGATCAATGCTGGGGTTCCTCAGGGGTCCGTACTCTCGGCCACTCTATTCCTGCTGCACATAAATGACCTGCTCAAACCCGGTACTTTTGGGTACGCAGATGACAGCACAGTGGTCGAGAGGTATGAGTCTAATTCTAGAGCCAGCGCGGCACACATCCGATCTCTCCGAGAGGCGATGGTTGGGCGCTTGAACTTATCCTTGAAGGCGGTCTCCGACTGGGGTGATGCTAACCTGGTTAAGTTCAATGCTGCTAAGACTCAGGCGTGTCTTTTTTCTGCCAAGCGAAGTCAATTCCAGCCAAATCCCTACTTCCGAGGTGTACCCGTGCCGATAACCGACCGCCTCGAGCTTCTTGGCGTAACTCTCACATCCACCCTCAACTTTGGGACTTACATTGAGGCTAAAGCTCAAATGGCCGCAAGAAAGCTGGGCATTCTGTCAAAAGTGCGACAGTACTTCACACCGGAGCAACTGCTCAACTTGTATCAAGCGCAGGTCCGATCCTGTATGGAGTACTGCTCGTATCTGTGTGATGGCTCAGCTAAATACCAACTTGACGCGCTGGAGACGATCGAGAGACGAGCCAAGAAGCTCATCAATAACGATGCACTAGTCGAGAAAAGACTTCAAAGCCTTGCCCATCGACGCAAAGTTGCAGGTCTCTCGGTGTTCTATCGGATGCATTTCGGGGAGTGCGCTCTGGAATTGCACAACCTGATACCTCCAAGTCCTTTCCATCAACGAACGACCAGACGAACAGCGTCACGCCACCGCTATATGGTCGATATTCCACTCATACGCACAAAGCGCTTTGCTGACACGTTCATCGTGCGTACAGCTAAGGAGTGGAATTCCTTGCCTGAGTCTGTGTTTCCGGAAAGCTATAACCTGGGAGTTTTCAAGTCACGAGTGAATAGGTTCCTTCTAGGCAAGCGTGATTCATCGTAGACCACATCGTCACTTACCATCAGGTGAGATTGAGGTCAAACGTAAGCCTATCATGAATAAAAAAAAAAAAAAAAAAAACCTTGCCAAGTTAGATGCTGCGCACCGTGCACTATACTACTTGTTTGTGGCAAAATGTGTCGTTTAGAAACAAGTATAGTGCACGGCATCTAACTTGACAAGGTTTTGGAGTAGTGGGGCCAACACTACTCCAAAATCTTGCCAAGTTAGATTAGATGCCGTGCACTATACCACGATGGCAGCATCGACACGAAAGAAGAAGTAGTGAATGCGCCTGCATTTTGTCAAATATTTAGGTGTGGTTGGGTGATAACCGCAGGCGCGGCAGAGTTCTGTTAGGCGTCATGGCACAGGCACAGGTTTTATAATATTACGCGTTGTGTAATAGTGTTCCGGGTTTGGTTTCTATTGGGTTTGAAACAAGCCAGATTCGCCCGAAATGCAAGCTAAACCAAACAAATAGAAGGGTTGGTGTCGGTTCTGTTGTGTACTTTCACTAAACTTGACTAAAACCTCTGAATGTTATGTTGTCTAGCCAATTCAGCTAGTTTTGTTTCCAAAATTAGCAAAAATAAATAGGTAGGTACAGTACAGGCCGTGGTAATATTCAATGGTTTAAAAAAGTTCTGCAATTAAGTAAATCGAGATAAAATCGAAATTGAAGTTTAGTAAAATTGCACGTCAAAATCGACACCAATGAGGATCAGTCACTTTTTTAGCTGAGTATGCAGTTTTATAGACCTAAAAAAAAACAATAAATTCTGTAAAAAAATTATTTGAATCGGATCAAAAATGACGGAGTTATAGCCATTTTAGTGCGGTAATCTCAAAAACGCTCGCCACCGCGTAGAAAAACCCTGTGACGTCAGCGCTCACATCGTCGCGCGTCGCCGCCCGCCGCGCCGCGCCGCTATGGAGAATATAGGGCTATTCGGATAAAACATTTCATGATTTTTTTTTTAAATTATAGAATTAAGTATTTTTTCTTTTTTTTATACTATGTACCTAGGTGGCAGACAAGCACACGGCCCACCTGATGGGAAGCTGTCATCGTGGCCTATTGGACGTGTGCAACACTAGGGGTGTCACACGTGGTGTCACCAGGGGTTCTGCCTACCCTGAAGGGAAGGGGGGGGGGCTAGGAAGGGGTGGAGAGGCTAGGAAGAGGGGGGGAGGAGGGGTACAGTGAGCTCTGGCTACCCTACTTACCTTGGGGAACACAACACTATGGTTATTACAGCTGCGGTGTTCTGTTGGGCGGAGGTACTACCTCAGTCAGTCGGACTGCTCAGTTCGGATGGGATTAGATGTATTAAGAATATATGAAATATTTATTCTTTCATTTGTAGTGGTTCGATAGCATTTTTAGGCATGTTGGAAATCAAGTACTTATATAACCCGTGCGGAAATCCCCACGGATATCAATCCGTCGGCCTTTGGAGATAAAGATTAAAGATAAAGATAAAGATAAAGATAAGGATAAGGATAAGGATAAGGATAAGGATAAGGATAAGGATAAGGATAAGGATAAGGATAAGGATAAGGATAAGGATAAGGATAAAGATAAAGATAAAGATAAGAGCAAGAAGAGGACACCGTGGCTCGCAAACCCGAGGGGACATCTTGAAGCCGGAGAGGGTACGGGTCAGCCGGGATGCGAGGGACATACCTTTAGGGCAACCTTATACCTCGGTGCTAGAAAACCCAAGACGGCATGCGGTTTTAATCAGTTCGATTCAAACATAAAACGCCCCGGTTGGGGGTGTTTTTATATTTGTCAGTCCGCCGAATTGACTGCACCCCGCCTGATGGTAAGCTGAGGTGCAGTCCTAAAGTAATGGACATCATTTCATCGAAACTTGAACACTTTCCCATATAACGGATGTCTAGGTATACAACCACTCTACCCTTATTTGCCCCCTTAGGGGTGGATTTTTGAAAAACCGCGATTCCGGGGTAAGTTTATTTTTAACCAGAAGCAGCTGTATCAAATTTCGTGCTTCTTACTTTCAAAATAACGGACTTTCATGCAACCAGCCATCGCCTATTTTACGCCTTTAGTAGTGAAATTTTGAAAACGCTGGTATACATGTATATTTATTTCTAATCAGAAGTAGGTATATGAAATTTAATGCGTCTAACATTGAAAATGAAGAACTTTCATATAAATGTTTATGCCTTATTTTGCCACCTTAGGAGTAAAAATTTTAAAAATCCGTTCTTAGTGAATTCCTACAACATAAAAAGCATCTACTGTCAAAATTTCAAGTTTGTAGGTCCAGCGGTTTAGGCTCTTCGTTGACGTATCGGCCTGTTTATCAATAGGGCATCGCACACGAGGTGAGCTATGACGTCATCGACAAAAATCCAGCGAGAGTGTGCGTTTTAAAACAGCCGATTTTAAATCTTCGATAACTTCGTCATTTCTTGTCGGATTTTAATCATTTAAAAAACAAAATGCTTAGAAATTTGTAGCGCATACGTTTCATTAATTAAAAATTAAAAGTTCTGTTATGTGACTGATCCTCATTATACATAAGTAGGTATATCTAGAAATTATGAATTTTGCATTTAAAGACATTTATCGTGTAATGTTCATTAATATTATTATTATTTTAACAGGCAGGCAGTCAAAACAACTGATAATGCCCGTATCCTGCTTATGCCCACTAGTGTTTATTTTTTTGGTTAAGGTGTTGGTCTAATCTATTTTTAGATTGTTTTGGGCTGTCATAACATCATGTGGTAGCTTATTCCACTCTCTCAATGCCCTATTACTTATAAAGGTTTTGTAGATAGATTGGAGGGTAGTTGAAAGTGTAACAACTTACTTTAAAGCTCGTGTATACTATTTAATATATAAAATATAGAAATTACCTTTTTATGATAAATTATATATAAAAACCTTCCAAATCCTCTAGTGCACCATCTCACTTATTATCTCCGGTATATCTACTGAATTGCACTTCAAATCACATTACACAAAATGGATCTGTATGCTAACTTGTTTAGCTCCATAGAGGAGTTATCTGCTACGTTCACTACACGCATGGCACAGTACGAAGAGGATCTGAAGAATGCTGGTGGTGAGTCAACCATCCATAAATCTATAGCGGGCTTATCTCGAGACTTCATAGTATTTAAAGGCCTAATGTGGAAAACTGTGGGTGCCCTGAGGTCTCAGATGGAGCTACTGGCTAAGGGCTTGGATCGGCATGAGATGGCATCACGAGCAAAAGTTCTTCTGCTGCACGGTCTCGCTGAGGATAACACTGTGAATCTGGTAGGAAGTGTCGCAACTGTATTCTCAGACAAAATGAGTATTTCCAGTGTTTCATCTAAAGATATAGCCGTATGTCATCGATTGGGGACTGACACCAGTAGACCTCGTCCAGTGTTGGTGAGGTTTGAGCGTCGTGGGACTCGTAATGAGGTATGGCAGGGCAAGACAGGGTTGAAAGGCACGGGTTTAACACTGTCCGAATTCCTCACAAAGCCCCGTCACGAGGTGTTCCTGTGTGCTAGAAGGCATTACGGAGTTAGGCGCTGCTGGACCTCTGACGGCAAGATTATTGTCCAGGATTCAAATAACACGCGGCATAGGATTGAGACGGCGCACGTACGGCAAAATCATGCATTTACGACGACAAAAGTCCAAAAATCAAAGTTATATAAATGAATCTATTTCATATGTCAGATGTTCCTAAAGCTTCAATACACATAGTACAACAAAAAATATTTATGAGTGAATAAGAATCTGTGTGTAGTACACACGTTTTGGCAGGGGTGTCGCTTGTTGTCAGCTGCGTTTCCAGTATTGTGTTAAACTCAGTGCGAATACATTATTTTTTAATTTGATAAGTGAAAGTGTTGGTTTATTTTTTTATTATGGAGGTGTTACCGTGTTGTAAGTACTTTATTGTAACCCTATTAACCCTTATTTCGATTTAGTCCGCTGTGACGGACAAGTACTTTAAATAAATCTGTGGCACTATTGAACCTATTTTTGAACAATTTATTTTTACTAATTAGTAGTAAATGTAACTGGCAAATAGAAAAAAAATAGCTTTGTGATCTGTCAATATTTCATCTGTCACTTATCGACGAAAATGGTGAAGAAGCAGAGGTGTTCAACTTTGCGCAAGGTATTTACAAGATCTTTGCCTATTATTTATTATTTTGGATTGGTATTTGGGTGTGATATTTGTTGTTTTGTATATAACGAATACATGCACTAATAAAATGATTCATTTGTAGCTGTTTATTTACATGAAATTCGTCCATGAAGTAGTTGTCCGCCATACCGGACTGTGCTGAAATGATACTAAAACATACAAAGTTTTGCTTGTCCGTGGGAGCGGACTTTGTCGAAAAGAGGTCAATAAATAAATGTATGTGTTATTTTTAAAAAGTGATAATAATATACATATTTATAAGCACACACAACCTAATAACACATGTTTTCTCCTTGGTGTGCATAATAAAGATATACTATAGGTATCTACCTACTTTATTATGTGTTCGTATGTGTATGTAGTGTATGTACCTACATTTTTTCATTATATATTTTTTGTGTGGTGGCTTTTTTTTAGCTTTTCTTTTTTCTTTGCCAGTGTTTGCTACAGCATGGCCGCACTAATAAAATATTAGCACTTGACCTAAAGAGCGAGCACCATCTGAAACTGGTGACAAGTCTAATTCCGATAATGAGCTTGATTATCTGCACTACCTATTCAAATAGCTCCTCGCCTGCACCTTCGCTTTGATTCTTGTTTAGATAACTGATCACCTTGAGCTTCTTGGCATAACCCACCTTAACTTAACAAATCTACGCTTAACTTTGGGTCTTACATCGAGGCTAAAGCTCAGATGGCCGTAAAAAAGCTGGACGTCCTGTTTATGGTGCGATAATACTTCACACCGGAGCAACTACTTAATTTGTACCAAGCGCAGCTTCGATCCTGTATGGAATACTGCTCGTATCTGTGTGATGGCTCACCTAAATACCACCTTGAAGTGCTGGAGATAATCAAGAGATGGGCCAAGAGGCTCATCAATGACGATGAAGAAAAGGCTTCAGAGCTTGGGCGCATGGGCAACATCGACGCAAAGTTGCAGGTCTATCGGTGTTCTATCGGATACATTTTGGAGATTGTGCTCTGGAATTGCACAACCTGATAGCTCGAAGTCCTTTCTATCAACGAACGACCAGACGAACAGCGACGCGACACCGCTATATGGTCGACATTCCACTCATATGCACAAAACACTCTGCCGACACATTCATCAGCTGCGTACAGCTAAGGAGTGGGCTTCCCTGCCCGAGTCTGTGTTTCCGGAAAGCTATAACCTGGGAATATTCAAGTCACGAGTGAATAGGGAAGCAGGATTCATCGTAGACCTCATCGTCACTTACCATCAGGTGAGATAGTGGTCAAACGTAAGCCTATCTTTTCGATGATCCTCCTGCAAACCAGTACGAAACATACGAAGAAGATGCTTGTATGTAATACGCGACTATGTTTTGTTACTGAGAAGACACCAAGTAATAAATTTTCCAATTTTCATATCAAATAATACTACTTACATTCTTATATTACTTGTTTTATTTTGACTGCCCTATTTTGGCAAAGTCCGTCATAGCGGACAAGTCATTTTTGTATAGAATTACAGTTATTTCGACGGTGTCCGCCGTGGCGGACAACCTATTTCGCAAAAATGGTGGGTGTTGTATTTTTTTCTTTATTTTTTTTTGACCTCTAATATGCTATATAAACCTAATAATAGAAAAAAAAATTGATATCAATATGTAAAAATCTCCGTCGAAATAAGGGTTAATACCGCATAAAAACGCATTTTACTCAATAAATTCATAATTATGTTTATACAGTGAAATACTCCTTTTTTTTTGTAATTATGGAATTTGTTTGAGACTTTTAAAAAAAGTTTCATCGAGTTTCGCGTCAAATTATGAATTAATCAAAAGGTCATAATGCTGCTTGTACTGTGTACTGTTTTTAGTGGCCCTTTTTGGCCCCTTTTTGAGTATTGCTTGTTTATGTTTCAGGTAGTCGAAACGATTCCATTATGGACGTGCAAATTACAAGATTACAATACAATTATTCAGTGTTAAATGACAGTTTATTTAAATTTTCTTCAGTAGCTTTTATTGATCGATTATATTATCTATATTTTGCATAAAGTAAATACCGAAAAATGTACTGAAGATGAAGAAAATTCGATCAAAACGAATCGCAAAGTGTTTTTAACTAAGTTATCTCCTAAATGGAGACAATGGTAGCTGAGCTATTTACTACAATTAGCTCTACTAACTTGATATGAACCACCTTCTGTCGTGTTCGCCGTGCCCCAATACATACACGGTCGAAGACCTGAACAGAGCAAGTGAGATGGCAGTCAATGTCACCGAGTTTTGGGCTGGGCACATCTAATATAAAATAAATGAATTCCATCGATACGACAAAGACGAAGTATCGATTATTATCGGTTTAAATATTGATTCAAGTTAGGCCAGTATTTTTCTGTAGCTAAGTGGAGAGAAAGTGGAGTGGAGAGTTGAGTAGAGAGCGAAGAAGTGGAGAGCAGTGTAGAGAGCGAAGTGGACAGCTGACTGGAGAGAAGTGGAGAGCTGAGTGGAGTGAAGAGCTGAGTGGAGATCTAAGTAGAGAGCTGAGCGGAGACTTAAGTAGATAGCTGAATGGAGAGTCGAGTGGAGAGTGGATTGGAGAGTGCAGTGAAGAGCGGAGTGAACAGCTGTTTGGAGAACTGAGTGAAGAGCTGAGTGGAGAACTGAGTGGAGAGCGGAGTGGTCAGTCAAATTGACCTTAATAAGCAGCAAAGGATCTGAAAGATGTAAAATAACTCAATTACAGATTTAATTTTGAAAATAAAACAACCCTTTAGATTTTTCTGTTGAAGTCGGTTCTAAGTCATGTATTAAAGTCTGTTAAATTAAATAAAGACCACTGGTAGCGATAACCGACATCCAGGCGAAGCTGCTGGCGGAAAGCTAGTTATAAATATATTGCTTTAAAATTCCTTGTTTCATTTGATCAAATTAGTCGTGTAAAATACCTACTAATTTTAGGTAGGTACTTAGGTACCTAGTATTAAGAATACTCCGGTAAGGTAATCACTACATAAAATATACGTAAATAGCATATTCAAGGTAAATTTTTATCATTTATAGTTTTGTCGTCGTAAATGTGGCATTTTGCCGTACGTGCGGCGGGTGAGCTGCAACAACTTCTATTGAAATTCCCCGCAACCGAGTCAAAATCTGCTGCTACTTCTAAAGCGGTGGGCGGGGCCTCGGATAAAAGACCACGTAAATTGATAAAGTGACGTGTTCGTTATATTTTGCATGTTCTTAATTATTAATTCTATATTATCGGTCAGTTTCACTTTTATTGCTTTGTTTACTTTTAAATCTGACAACCATTTGACTTTGACGTGTGGTGTCGTTCGGAAACTTAATCATGTATATTTTACGATGTTTGAATACTAGTATTTTTAGTCTTAGTTTGCAATTATGTAACCAGCGAGTGCATTGAGGACTGGAAGAGATAGAAACTTTTAGTGTATATTTTAGTAGTTTAAACTTTCGTGTTTTTTATAATTATTCGTTTATTGTATATTTATATTTATTGTTATTTATTTACTTATGTTTATAGGTTCTGACGATAGCTTTATATCTTGTTCTTCCTCTGTTGCGTCTAGTGACAGTTTTGCTAGTGCGGATAGTGATGAAGACTCCGTACAGCCTTCACAGCTCTGTAAGAAACTATCCTCTATTTTCTCAGCCTTTCCTCATTTCTTTAATGTTGTCCACATAAATGCTCAGAGCATTCCTGCACACTATCCCGATCTTTTGTCTTCTTTCGATGCTAAGTGCGTTCATGCTATCCTTGTCTCTGAATCCTTTCTTAAGCCTGTACTCCCTTCAACCCAGTATTCTCTACCCGGGTATAAGCTTGTGCGTGTTGACAGAACGGGTAAGGCATGTGGCGGAGTTGCTATTTATCTTCGTGGGGATATTTCTCATAAAATTGTTGATCAGTCCCCAGGTGTCTACTCAAATTTTACAGAATATCTCTTTATTGAAATTGATTTCAAGCACACTAAAACACTACTAGGTGTCTATTACAGCCCTTGTTGCAATATTATTTTTTTCTCTGCTTTTGAATTGCAACTTGAGAAGTTATCGTCACTGTATGAACATAGGATTATCCTTGGGGACTTCAACACATGCCTTCTCAAAAATGACACACGCAGCCGTGAACTTTGTTCTCTTGTCTCGTCTGTGGACATGCACATTCTTCCCCTTAATGCCACGCACAGGGTCCCTAATACTAGGCCCTCTCTACTTGACCTTATTCTAGTCTCTGACCTACATAAGGTGGCATCACATGGACAACTTTCTGCTCCCTTTTCATACCACGATCTACTATACCTTTCCTATAAAGTTCGGCCTCCGAAACGCAAGATTACATTTCTATTTCTTCGCAATTTCAAAGACCTTGATCTGGAGCGCTTGAGGGGTGATGTGGACGGTACTGATTGGTCATCTGTTTATGACTGCGATAGCCTGGATGGGAAGGTTTCTGCCTTTACAAACACGTTGTTGGCCATCTATGGTGTACATGCTCCTCTTAAAAAAGTAAGGGTCAGACACCGTCCTGCGCCATGGCTTTCTCCATCCATCAAAAATATTATGCTGAAGCGAGACAAGGCCAAGCGTAAATATAGGAAAAGCCCATCGGAGGAGGGGTGGGAGCTGTACAAGAAGCTGCGAAATCGCTGCAATCGCATGTGTAGGGATGCAAGACGGGACCACATTCATGATTCAATTAAAAATCGTAACATTTCCCAACAAAGGCAGTTTCTTAGATCTTTGGGTATTGGTAAGGTCGTTCAAGACAACCTTACTGATATGGATCTCAACGCATTAAATGCTCATTTCGCAGCGCCTCCAACTATTATTCCTAGCTGTGTCAAAACTTCGACTCTTAATACTCTCTCTTCGCTTCCATTACCTTTAAATACTTCCTTCTCATTTCAGCCAGTCACAGAGGCAGATGTTAAGAAACGTGTACAATCCATTTCCTCTAGGGCGGTTGGCGATGATGGTCTCCAACTCCAAATGCTTCTCCCCATCCTAAATGCAATTCTACCTATCCTTACCCACATTATAAACTACTCACTTTATTCTAACTGCTTTCCTTCATCATGGAAGAAAGCTTCTGTAATACCTCTGCCCAAACTATCCAATCCTACAACACACTCTCATTTCAGACCCATTTCAATTCTGCCTATCCTGTCTAAAGTACTCGAGAGTGTTGTTCATGATCAACTTTCTAATTATCTCTCCTCTAGTGGCCTGCTGAGTCCATTCCAATCTGGCTTCCGCCGTGGCCATAGTACTGTTACAGCACTAGTTAAAGTAACAGAGGATATTAGAATGGCAATGGAGAACAAACTACTGACAGTTTTGGTCTTATTGGACTTCAGCAGCGCCTTTAACTCGGTTGATTTTGACATCCTCTTGGGTATTCTGTCATCTTTTAATGTTTCTGTCTCCGCTAGGGCTTGGTTTAGATCCTATCTTGAGGGTCGCTCGCAATGTGTACGTATGAATGAGACCTCTTCGGAGTGGTGTGACCTAGTGGCGGGCGTTCCTCAAGGTGGTGTTCTTTCTCCTCTTCTCTTTTCTATTTTTATAAATGCCATTACTGGGGTCCTAACCTCGCATTATCATCTCTATGCAGACGATTTGCAGCTATATAGAAATTTCAAAGCCGATGAACTGGCTGGGGCTGTAGCTGCCATCAATAATGACCTTGTAAATATTAAAACGTGGGCTAAATCTTTTGGATTATTAGTCAATCCGAATAAATCTCAAGCTATCATTGTTGGTGGCAGATATATGCTCGGCCTCCCTGGATGATGAATCTCTACCTCCTATAACATTATGACTCTGTGACCATTGACTACTCCAAGAGTGCGAGAAATTTGGGCGTGCACATCGACTCTAAACTTTCCTGGGATATACACATTACGGAGGTAAGTAGGAGGGTGTACTGCTCGTTTCAATCTCTCAAGCGTCTCCAGAAATTCTTACCTTTTCAGACTAAAGTTACTCTTGCACAATCCCTTCTACTATCACATTTAGACTATACTGATGTCTGCTTTCTCGATGCATCGGAGGAACAACTGAACAAACTTGAGCGCTTGCAAAATTTGGGAATTCGCTTTGTATTTGGTCTGCGTAAATACGACCACGTCAGTGAGTACCGCGAAAGACTACACTGGCTCCCTATCCGACAGCGCCGCAACACTCACATTCTATCTCTTCTCTATACAATACTTCATAATCCTAATTCTCCATCCTATCTGCAGGAACGCTTTCAATATCTTGTGCCTAGGGGCAAACCCTGTCGTCTCTCTTTATCTCTTCTGCTTCATACTCCTGCTCACAGCTCTAGCTGCTATGACGGATCTTTTACAGTGCAAGCTGTTCGTCTCTGGAACTCGCTTCCACACACTATCCGCAGTAGTAGCAGTCTGGACATTTTCAGGGGAAGAATTAGGGAGTATTTCTTATCTCATTAAGTGTGTATGTCTGTATTATAATATAATATGTATGATAAGTCTATGTATGCATGTGTATTGTGTATGTATGTATATGTATATATTTACCTAACGGGTACTTTTTATTATATGTATCTATTGTAGTCACTTGTCTTTGTACACTTCTAGCCCTCTCGAACTACTCTTCCTCTATTACTCAAAGGTTTGCTGGGAGAGAACTCATTTTGAGTTAAGCTCGCCTTTGTACATCATTTTTGTTTATTTAATGTACTTACTTATAATACAAGTTTGTGTACAATAAAGAATAAATTAAATTAAATTAAGGTTTTGTGTGGATTGTTATTCGAGAAGCTGGTGGATAGTCTTAGGTGGTGGCCTCTGAGGGGGTTATTATTGTTGCGTGTGAACAATTTGTCAAAGTCTTCAATGTCGCAATGTCCACTTAAGATCTTGAAAGTCTCTATCATGTTACCTCTGTTTCCGCGTTCTTTTAGCAGTGGCGGATTTACCAGTTGGCTGAGTAGGCTGGAGCCTAGGGCGGCAGATTTTAGGTGGCGGCAATTTTGAGCCAAATTTTTTTTTCTTTCATAAATAAAAAAAATAACTTTATTATATACACAAACGAGTTTTGGGGAGCGTTTTCTTGGAGAGGCATATCTTAATCCACCTTCTAATTAGTACGCGCCGCTGTTTTTAGCTCTTCAATAGCAGGTATACTCTTCACTAGGGCACGTCACAATTACGCGTGGTCAGTCGACGCCTCCTACTGCGACGTGTGGTCGGCCGCCACCTCATTCTGCGAGCAAGTGATGCTCGAGAAG
This sequence comes from Lithosia quadra, assembly GCA_963576445.1. NCBI lineage: Eukaryota > Metazoa > Arthropoda > Insecta > Lepidoptera > Erebidae > Lithosia > Lithosia quadra. Next base: position 2,572,103 of record OY754883.1, read on the forward strand.
GAGGCGGCGGAATGGGTTCGGGAGAGGCTGCACAGAGCTCACCCGGACAGTGACGTGCGCAGACGCCGCAGGCGTCGGAGGTCTGATGACTTCCGTCCTCTATGAGCGCAGGCCTGGGGGTGACGGGTGGAGCCGTCTGTCACCCTAGCAGAAGCAGACCAAGGCGGCAGCGTGCACAAGCACGGCCTCCCCCCGAATGCGAATACCGTGGTTCCCAAACCCGAGGGGACCATCTCGAATCCGGAAATGGCCCGGGTCAAGCTGGGGTGCGAGGGAAATGCTTTATGGGCCACCTCACACCTTGGCGTCAGAAGACTCTAGACGGCGTGCGGTTTTAGTCTAGTTCTAATCTCCCTGCATTTACGGTGAGGCCGCCTGTTGCATGATGGATGGTCAATGCCTGGTGGGGTTTCTGGGGAATTTCCTTCCTTAGGGTACACGCGGGTTCCCCCCGTTGTAGGTACCCTAGACGGTACGCTAACACCTAGTGTGGTTTAATTCGGTTCGATTCGATTACGACATAACCACCGCGGTGCACCCGGGCAACGGAGGCGAGCAGCGCCTTCCATTCGCCACGGGAGATGCTGCTGCCTTCGGCCAACCCGGCCGGGGTGGGAGTGGCTTGGCTCGCTAGAGGGCAGCTCCGAGGCTCTCCACGTGTCGGGGCGAGCTGATTGTCCGCGAGCCAACGGTTGGTTGACAGGACGGCCGCCTGTCACCCTACACCCCACCGTCGGCGAAGTGGCACGATGCTTGCCCAACCCCCTACGGGGGGGTAACCTTACACCCCGGTAATTAAGACTCGAGACTGCTTGCGGTTTTAGTCCCGACATAACCACCCCCGATGGCCGACGGGGGGGGGGGGGGGGGGGGGTAGTCATGGAGAATTGTATAGCCTACTGGCGGCAAATTTGTAAATCCGCCACTGTCTTTTAGAGTTGTAATTTTTAAAATTTTTAAAACTAAGATTTATGATTTTAAGGAAACCTGATTAGGTTCACCGAGAACACTGAGAACATTCATTAAGGAATAAGGCGTACTGAACCGTTAAATGCAGGTTCCTACATGCTGATCATTCAAGTTTAAGTTTTACACGTCCCAGGCCACCACTATGGCACTATCAGTGTAAATAGTGGTGACTCCCAATCCTGAGACTTTACCTTTAATAAGGTGAAGTCATGTTGACGTGTCGAATATAAAAAGGTGATAAGTAGGGCAGCCAGAGCTCACCTCTCCCCCATCTTCTCAATCCCCTCCTCTAATCCCCTCTCAACTGCTCAATCTTCTCTCCCATTCAGGGTCGGCAGCGCGAGTATGACACCTCTTATGTTGCACACGTCCATAGGCCATTGTGACCGCTTACGATCAGGTGGGCCGAATGCTTGTCTGCCACCAAAGTAGTAAAAAAAAAACATAAAATAAAATACTTCAAACGGTGAGAGCGCCTGCAAATTGTTGCATGTTGATTATGTAAATTCCGTAAGACGTCGTCGTGGTATATGCACTGCTGTTAATTTACGGCGCGTAATAGGTAGTACGGTATACTACCTATGTTTTTCCTATGGATTTCAAGCACACTAAAACACTACTAGGTGTCTATTACAGCCCTTGTTGCAATATTATTTTTTTCTCTGCTTTTGAATTGCAACTTGAGAAGTTATCGTCACTGTATGAACATAGGATTATCCTTGGGGACTTCAACACATGCCTTCTCAAAAATGACACACGCAGCCGTGAACTTTGTTCTCTTGTCTCGTCTGTGGACATGCACATTCTTCCCCTTAATGCCACGCACAGGGTCCCTAATACTAGGCCCTCTCTACTTGACCTTATTCTAGTCTCTGACCTACATAAGGTGGCATCACATGGACAACTTTCTGCTCCCTTTTCATACCACGATCTACTATACCTTTCCTATAAAGTTCGGCCTCCGAAACGCAAGATTACATTTCTATTTCTTCGCAATTTCAAAGACCTTGATCTGGAGCGCTTGAGGGGTGATGTGGACGGTACTGATTGGTCATCTGTTTATGACTGCGATAGCCTGGATGGGAAGGTTTCTGCCTTTACAAACACGTTGTTGGCCATCTATGGTGTACATGCTCCTCTTAAAAAAGTAAGGGTCAGACACCGTCCTGCGCCATGGCTTTCTCCATCCATCAAAAATATTATGCTGAAGCGAGACAAGGCCAAGCGTAAATATAGGAAAAGCCCATCGGAGGAGGGGTGGGAGCTGTACAAGAAGCTGCGAAATCGCTGCAATCGCATGTGTAGGGATGCAAGACGGGACCACATTCATGATTCAATTAAAAATCGTAACATTTCCCAACAAAGGCAGTTTCTTAGATCTTTGGGTATTGGTAAGGTCGTTCAAGACAACCTTACTGATATGGATCTCAACGCATTAAATGCTCATTTCGCAGCGCCTCCAACTATTATTCCTAGCTGTGTCAAAACTTCGACTCTTAATACTCTCTCTTCGCTTCCATTACCTTTAAATACTTCCTTCTCATTTCAGCCAGTCACAGAGGCAGATGTTAAGAAACGTGTACAATCCATTTCCTCTAGGGCGGTTGGCGATGATGGTCTCCAACTCCAAATGCTTCTCCCCATCCTAAATGCAATTCTACCTATCCTTACCCACATTATAAACTACTCACTTTATTCTAACTGCTTTCCTTCATCATGGAAGAAAGCTTCTGTAATACCTCTGCCCAAACTATCCAATCCTACAACACACTCTCATTTCAGACCCATTTCAATTCTGCCTATCCTGTCTAAAGTACTCGAGAGTGTTGTTCATGATCAACTTTCTAATTATCTCTCCTCTAGTGGCCTGCTGAGTCCATTCCAATCTGGCTTCCGCCGTGGCCATAGTACTGTTACAGCACTAGTTAAAGTAACAGAGGATATTAGAATGGCAATGGAGAACAAACTACTGACAGTTTTGGTCTTATTGGACTTCAGCAGCGCCTTTAACTCGGTTGATTTTGACATCCTCTTGGGTATTCTGTCATCTTTTAATGTTTCTGTCTCCGCTAGGGCTTGGTTTAGATCCTATCTTGAGGGTCGCTCGCAATGTGTACGTATGAATGAGACCTCTTCGGAGTGGTGTGACCTAGTGGCGGGCGTTCCTCAAGGTGGTGTTCTTTCTCCTCTTCTCTTTTCTATTTTTATAAATGCCATTACTGGGGTCCTAACCTCGCATTATCATCTCTATGCAGACGATTTGCAGCTATATAGAAATTTCAAAGCCGATGAACTGGCTGGGGCTGTAGCTGCCATCAATAATGACCTTGTAAATATTAAAACGTGGGCTAAATCTTTTGGATTATTAGTCAATCCGAATAAATCTCAAGCTATCATTGTTGGTGGCAGATATATGCTCGGCCTCCCTGGATGATGAATCTCTACCTCCTATAACATTATGACTCTGTGACCATTGACTACTCCAAGAGTGCGAGAAATTTGGGCGTGCACATCGACTCTAAACTTTCCTGGGATATACACATTACGGAGGTAAGTAGGAGGGTGTACTGCTCGTTTCAATCTCTCAAGCGTCTCCAGAAATTCTTACCTTTTCAGACTAAAGTTCTTGCACAATCCCTTCTACTATCACATTTAGACTATACTGATGTCTGCTTTCTCGATGCATCGGAGGAACAACTGAACAAACTTGAGCGCTTGCAAAATTTGGGAATTCGCTTTGTATTTGGTCTGCGTAAATACGACCACGTCAGTGAGTACCGCGAAAGACTACACTGGCTCCCTATCCGACAGCGCCGCAACACTCACATTCTATCTCTTCTCTATACAATACTTCATAATCCTAATTCTCCATCCTATCTGCAGGAACGCTTTCAATATCTTGTGCCTAGGGGCAAACCCTGTCGTCTCTCTTTATCTCTTCTGCTTCATACTCCTGCTCACAGCTCTAGCTGCTATGACGGATCTTTTACAGTGCAAGCTGTTCGTCTCTGGAACTCGCTTCCACACACTATCCGCAGTAGTAGCAGTCTGGACATTTTCAGGGGAAGAATTAGGGAGTATTTCTTATCTCATTAAGTGTGTATGTCTGTATTATAATATAATATGTATGATAAGTCTATGTATGCATGTGTATTGTGTATGTATGTATATGTATATATTTACCTAACGGGTACTTTTTATTATATGTATCTATTGTAGTCACTTGTCTTTGTACACTTCTAGCCCTCTCGAACTACTCTTCCTCTATTACTCAAAGGTTTGCTGGGAGAGAACTCATTTTGAGTTAAGCTCGCCTTTGTACATCATTTTTGTTTATTTAATGTACTTACTTATAATACAAGTTTGTGTACAATAAAGAATAAATTAAATTAAATTAAGGTTTTGTGTGGATTGTTATTCGAGAAGCTGGTGGATAGTCTTAGGTGGTGGCCTCTGAGGGGGTTATTATTGTTGCGTGTGAACAATTTGTCAAAGTCTTCAATGTCGCAATGTCCACTTAAGATCTTGAAAGTCTCTATCATGTTACCTCTGTTTCCGCGTTCTTTTAGCAGTGGCGGATTTACCAGTTGGCTGAGTAGGCTGGAGCCTAGGGCGGCAGATTTTAGGTGGCGGCAATTTTGAGCCAAATTTTTTTTTCTTTCATAAATAAAAAAAATAACTTTATTATATACACAAACGAGTTTTGGGGAGCGTTTTCTTGGAGAGGCATATCTTAATCCACCTTCTAATTAGTACGCGCCGCTGTTTTTAGCTCTTCAATAGCAGGTATACTCTTCACTAGGGCACGTCACAATTACGCGTGGTCAGTCGCCGCCTCCTACTGCGACGTGTGGTCGGCCGCCACCTCATTCTGCGAGCAAGTGATGCTCGAGAAGGAGGCGGCGGAATGGGTTCGGGAGAGGCTGCACAGAGCTCACCCGGACAGTGACGTGCGCAGACGCCGCAGGCGTCGGAGGTCTGATGACTTCCGTCCTCTATGAGCGCAGGCCTGGGGGTGACGGGTGGAGCCGTCTGTCACCCTAGCAGAAGCAGACCAAGGCGGCAGCGTGCACAAGCACGGCCTCCCCCCGAATGCGAATACCGTGGTTCCCAAACCCGAGGGGACCATCTCGAATCCGGAAATGGCCCGGGTCAAGCTGGGGTGCGAGGGAAATGCTTTATGGGCCACCTCACACCTTGGCGTCAGAAGACTCTAGACGGCGTGCGGTTTTAGTCTAGTTCTAATCTCCCTGCATTTACGGTGAGGCCGCCTGTTGCATGATGGATGGTCAATGCCTGGTGGGGTTTCTGGGGAATTTCCTTCCTTAGGGTACACGCGGGTTCCCCCCGTTGTAGGTACCCTAGACGGTACGCTAACACCTAGTGTGGTTTAATTCGGTTCGATTCGATTACGACATAACCACCGCGGTGCACCCGGGCAACGGAGGCGAGCAGCGCCTTCCATTCGCCACGGGAGATGCTGCTGCCTTCGACCGTCGGCGAAGTGGCACGATGCTTGCCCAACCCCCTACCGGGGGGTAACCTTACACCCCGGTAATTAAGACTCGAGACTGCTTGCGGTTTTAGTCCCGACATAACCACCCCCGATGGCCGACGGGGGGGGGGGTAGTCATGGAGAATTGTATAGCCTACTGGCGGCAAATTTGTAAATCCGCCACTGTCTTTTAGAGTTGTAATTTTTAAAATTTTTAAAACTAAGATTTATGATTTTAAGGAAACCTGATTAGGTTCACCGAGAACACTGAGAACATTCATTAAGGAATAAGGCGTACTGAACCGTTAAATGCAGGTTCCTACATGCTGATCATTCAAGTTTAAGTTTTACACGTCCCAGGCCACCACTATGGCACTATCAGTGTAAATAGTGGTGACTCCCAATCCTGAGACTTTACCTTTAATAAGGTGAAGTCATGTTGACGTGTCGAATATAAAAAGGTGATAAGTAGGGCAGCCAGAGCTCACCTCTCCCCCATCTTCTCAATCCCCTCCTCTAATCCCCTCTCAACTGCTCAATCTTCTCTCCCATTCAGGGTCGGCAGCGCGAGTATGACACCTCTTATGTTGCACACGTCCATAGGCCATTGTGACCGCTTACGATCAGGTGGGCCGAATGCTTGTCTGCCACCAAAGTAGTAAAAAAAAACATAAAATAAAATACTTCAAACGGTGAGAGCGCCTGCAAATTGTTGCATGTTGATTATGTAAATTCCGTAAGACGTCGTCGTGGTATATGCACTGCTGTTAATTTACGGCGCGTAATAGGTAGTACGGTATACTACCTATGTTTTTCCTATGGATTTCAAGCACACTAAAACACTACTAGGTGTCTATTACAGCCCTTGTTGCAATATTATTTTTTTCTCTGCTTTTGAATTGCAACTTGAGAAGTTATCGTCACTGTATGAACATAGGATTATCCTTGGGGACTTCAACACATGCCTTCTCAAAAATGACACACGCAGCCGTGAACTTTGTTCTCTTGTCTCGTCTGTGGACATGCACATTCTTCCCCTTAATGCCACGCACAGGGTCCCTAATACTAGGCCCTCTCTACTTGACCTTATTCTAGTCTCTGACCTACATAAGGTGGCATCACATGGACAACTTTCTGCTCCCTTTTCATACCACGATCTACTATACCTTTCCTATAAAGTTCGGCCTCCGAAACGCAAGATTACATTTCTATTTCTTCGCAATTTCAAAGACCTTGATCTGGAGCGCTTGAGGGGTGATGTGGACGGTACTGATTGGTCATCTGTTTATGACTGCGATAGCCTGGATGGGAAGGTTTCTGCCTTTACAAACACGTTGTTGGCCATCTATGGTGTACATGCTCCTCTTAAAAAAGTAAGGGTCAGACACCGTCCTGCGCCATGGCTTTCTCCATCCATCAAAAATATTATGCTGAAGCGAGACAAGGCCAAGCGTAAATATAGGAAAAGCCCATCGGAGGAGGGGTGGGAGCTGTACAAGAAGCTGCGAAATCGCTGCAATCGCATGTGTAGGGATGCAAGACGGGACCACATTCATGATTCAATTAAAAATCGTAACATTTCCCAACAATGGCAGTTTCTTAGATCTTTGGGTATTGGTAAGGTCGTTCATGACAACCTTACTGATATGGATCTCAACGCATTAAATGCTCATTTCGCAGCGCCTCCAACTATTATTCCTAGCTGTTTCAAAACTTCGACTCTTAATACTCTCTCTTCGCTTCCATTACCTTTAAATACTTCCTTCTCATTTCAGCCAGTCACAGAGGCAGATGTTAAGAAACGTGTACAATCCATTTCCTCTAGGGCGGTTGGCGATGATGGTCTCCAACTCCAAATGCTTCTCCCCATCCTAAATGCAATTCTACCTATCCTTACCCACATTATAAACTACTCACTTTATTCTAACTGCTTTCCTTCATCATGGAAGAAAGCTTCTGTAATACCTCTGCCCAAACTATCCAATCCTACAACACACTCTCATTTCAGACCCATTTCAATTCTGCCTATCCTGTCTAAAGTACTCGAGAGTGTTGTTCATGATCAACTTTCTAATTATCTCTCCTCTAGTGGCCTGCTGAGTCCATTCCAATCTGGCTTCCGCCGTGGCCATAGTACTGTTACAGCACTAGTTAAAGTAACAGAGGATATTAGAATGGCAATGGAGAACAAACTACTGACAGTTTTGGTCTTATTGGACTTCAGCAGCGCCTTTAACTCGGTTGATTTTGACATCCTCTTGGGTATTCTGTCATCTTTTAATGTTTCTGTCTCCGCTAGGGCTTGGTTTAGATCCTATCTTGAGGGTCGCTCGCAATGTGTACGTATGAATGAGACCTCTTCGGAGTGGTGTGACCTAGTGGCGGGCGTTCCTCAAGGTGGTGTTCTTTCTCCTCTTCTCTTTTCTATTTTTATAAATGCCATTACTGGGGTCCTAACCTCGCATTATCATCTCTATGCAGACGATTTGCAGCTATATAGAAATTTCAAAGCCGATGAACTGGCTGGGGCTGTAGCTGCCATCAATAATGACCTTGTAAATATTAAAACGTGGGCTAAATCTTTTGGATTATTAGTCAATCCGAATAAATCTCAAGCTATCATTGTTGGTGGCAGATATATGCTCGGCCTCCCTGGATGATGAATCTCTACCTCCTATAACATTATGACTCTGTGACCATTGACTACTCCAAGAGTGCGAGAAATTTGGGCGTGCACATCGACTCTAAACTTTCCTGGGATATACACATTACGGAGGTAAGTAGGAGGGTGTACTGCTCGTTTCAATCTCTCAAGCGTCTCCAGAAATTCTTACCTTTTCAGACTAAAGTTACTCTTGCACAATCCCTTCTACTATCACATTTAGACTATACTGATGTCTGCTTTCTCGATGCATCGGAGGAACAACTGAACAAACTTGAGCGCTTGCAAAATTTGGGAATTCGCTTTGTATTTGGTCTGCGTAAATACGACCACGTCAGTGAGTACCGCGAAAGACTACACTGGCTCCCTATCCGACAGCGCCGCAACACTCACATTCTATCTCTTCTCTATACAATACTTCATAATCCTAATTCTCCATCCTATCTGCAGGAACGCTTTCAATATCTTGTGCCTAGGGGCAAACCCTGTCGTCTCTCTTTATCTCTTCTGCTTCATACTCCTGCTCACAGCTCTAGCTGCTATGACGGATCTTTTACAGTGCAAGCTGTTCGTCTCTGGAACTCGCTTCCACACACTATCCGCAGTAGTAGCAGTCTGGACATTTTCAGGGGAAGAATTAGGGAGTATTTCTTATCTCATTAAGTGTGTATGTCTGTATTATAATATAATATGTATGATAAGTCTATGTATGCATGTGTATTGTGTATGTATGTATATGTATATATTTACCTAACGGGTACTTTTTATTATATGTATCTATTGTAGTCACTTGTCTTTGTACACTTCTAGCCCTCTCGAACTACTCTTCCTCTATTACTCAAAGGTTTGCTGGGAGAGAACTCATTTTGAGTTAAGCTCGCCTTTGTACATCATTTTTGTTTATTTAATGTACTTACTTATAATACAAGTTTGTGTACAATAAAGAATAAATTAAATTAAATTAAGGTTTTGTGTGGATTGTTATTCGAGAAGCTGGTGGATAGTCTTAGGTGGTGGCCTCTGAGGGGGTTATTATTGTTGCGTGTGAACAATTTGTCAAAGTCTTCAATGTCGCAATGTCCACTTAAGATCTTGAAAGTCTCTATCATGTTACCTCTGTTTCCGCGTTCTTTTAGCAGTGGCGGATTTACCAGTTGGCTGAGTAGGCTGGAGCCTAGGGCGGCAGATTTTAGGTGGCGGCAATTTTGAGCCAAATTTTTTTTTCTTTCATAAATAAAAAAAATAACTTTATTATATACACAAACGAGTTTTGGGGAGCGTTTTCTTGGAGAGGCATATCTTAATCCACCTTCTAATTAGTACGCGCCGCTGTTTTTAGCTCTTCAATAGCAGGTATACTCTTCACTAGGGCACGTCACAATTACGCGTGGTCAGTCGCCGCCTCCTACTGCGACGTGTGGTCGGCCGCCACCTCATTCTGCGAGCAAGTGATGCTCGAGAAGGAGGCGGCGGAATGGGTTCGGGAGAGGCTGCACAGAGCTCACCCGGACAGTGACGTGCGCAGACGCCGCAGGCGTCGGAGGTCTGATGACTTCCGTCCTCTATGAGCGCAGGCCTGGGGGTGACGGGTGGAGCCGTCTGTCACCCTAGCAGAAGCAGACCAAGGCGGCAGCGTGCACAAGCACGGCCTCCCCCCGAATGCGAATACCGTGGTTCCCAAACCCGAGGGGACCATCTCGAATCCGGAAATGGCCCGGGTCAAGCTGGGGTGCGAGGGAAATGCTTTATGGGCCACCTCACACCTTGGCGTCAGAAGACTCTAGACGGCGTGCGGTTTTAGTCTAGTTCTAATCTCCCTGCATTTACGGTGAGGCCGCCTGTTGCATGATGGATGGTCAATGCCTGGTGGGGTTTCTGGGGAATTTCCTTCCTTAGGGTACACGCGGGTTCCCCCCGTTGTAGGTACCCTAGACGGTACGCTAACACCTAGTGTGGTTTAATTCGGTTCGATTCGATTACGACATAACCACCGCGGTGCACCCGGGCAACGGAGGCGAGCAGCGCCTTCCATTCGCCACGGGAGATGCTGCTGCCTTCGACCGTCGGCGAAGTGGCACGATGCTTGCCCAACCCCCTACCGGGGGGTAACCTTACACCCCGGTAATTAAGACTCGAGACTGCTTGCGGTTTTAGTCCCGACATAACCACCCCCGATGGCCGACGGGGGGGGGGGTAGTCATGGAGAATTGTATAGCCTACTGGCGGCAAATTTGTAAATCCGCCACTGTCTTTTAGAGTTGTAATTTTTAAAATTTTTAAAACTAAGATTTATGATTTTAAGGAAACCTGATTAGGTTCACCGAGAACACTGAGAACATTCATTAAGGAATAAGGCGTACTGAACCGTTAAATGCAGGTTCCTACATGCTGATCATTCAAGTTTAAGTTTTACACGTCCCAGGCCACCACTATGGCACTATCAGTGTAAATAGTGGTGACTCCCAATCCTGAGACTTTACCTTTAATAAGGTGAAGTCATGTTGACGTGTCGAATATAAAAAGGTGATAAGTAGGGCAGCCAGAGCTCACCTCTCCCCCATCTTCTCAATCCCCTCCTCTAATCCCCTCTCAACTGCTCAATCTTCTCTCCCATTCAGGGTCGGCAGCGCGAGTATGACACCTCTTATGTTGCACACGTCCATAGGCCATTGTGACCGCTTACGATCAGGTGGGCCGAATGCTTGTCTGCCACCAAAGTAGTAAAAAAAAACATAAAATAAAATACTTCAAACGGTGAGAGCGCCTGCAAATTGTTGCATGTTGATTATGTAAATTCCGTAAGACGTCGTCGTGGTATATGCACTGCTGTTAATTTACGGCGCGTAATAGGTAGTACGGTATACTACCTATGTTTTTCCTATGGATTTCAAGCACACTAAAACACTACTAGGTGTCTATTACAGCCCTTGTTGCAATATTATTTTTTTCTCTGCTTTTGAATTGCAACTTGAGAAGTTATCGTCACTGTATGAACATAGGATTATCCTTGGGGACTTCAACACATGCCTTCTCAAAAATGACACACGCAGCCGTGAACTTTGTTCTCTTGTCTCGTCTGTGGACATGCACATTCTTCCCCTTAATGCCACGCACAGGGTCCCTAATACTAGGCCCTCTCTACTTGACCTTATTCTAGTCTCTGACCTACATAAGGTGGCATCACATGGACAACTTTCTGCTCCCTTTTCATACCACGATCTACTATACCTTTCCTATAAAGTTCGGCCTCCGAAACGCAAGATTACATTTCTATTTCTTCGCAATTTCAAAGACCTTGATCTGGAGCGCTTGAGGGGTGATGTGGACGGTACTGATTGGTCATCTGTTTATGACTGCGATAGCCTGGATGGGAAGGTTTCTGCCTTTACAAACACGTTGTTGGCCATCTATGGTGTACATGCTCCTCTTAAAAAAGTAAGGGTCAGACACCGTCCTGCGCCATGGCTTTCTCCATCCATCAAAAATATTATGCTGAAGCGAGACAAGGCCAAGCGTAAATATAGGAAAAGCCCATCGGAGGAGGGGTGGGAGCTGTACAAGAAGCTGCGAAATCGCTGCAATCGCATGTGTAGGGATGCAAGACGGGACCACATTCATGATTCAATTAAAAATCGTAACATTTCCCAACAATGGCAGTTTCTTAGATCTTTGGGTATTGGTAAGGTCGTTCATGACAACCTTACTGATATGGATCTCAACGCATTAAATGCTCATTTCGCAGCGCCTCCAACTATTATTCCTAGCTGTGTCAAAACTTCGACTCTTAATACTCTCTCTTCGCTTCCATTACCTTTAAATACTTCCTTCTCATTTCAGCCAGTCACAGAGGCAGATGTTAAGAAACGTGTACAATCCATTTCCTCTAGGGCGGTTGGCGATGATGGTCTCCAACTCCAAATGCTTCTCCCCATCCTAAATGCAATTCTACCTATCCTTACCCACATTATAAACTACTCACTTTATTCTAACTGCTTTCCTTCATCATGGAAGAAAGCTTCTGTAATACCTCTGCCCAAACTATCCAATCCTACAACACACTCTCATTTCAGACCCATTTCAATTCTGCCTATCCTGTCTAAAGTACTCGAGAGTGTTGTTCATGATCAACTTTCTAATTATCTCTCCTCTAGTGGCCTGCTGAGTCCATTCCAATCTGGCTTCCGCCGTGGCCATAGTACTGTTACAGCACTAGTTAAAGTAACAGAGGATATTAGAATGGCAATGGAGAACAAACTACTGACAGTTTTGGTCTTATTGGACTTCAGCAGCGCCTTTAACTCGGTTGATTTTGACATCCTCTTGGGTATTCTGTCATCTTTTAATGTTTCTGTCTCCGCTAGGGCTTGGTTTAGATCCTATCTTGAGGGTCGCTCGCAATGTGTACGTATGAATGAGACCTCTTCGGAGTGGTGTGACCTAGTGGCGGGCGTTCCTCAAGGTGGTGTTCTTTCTCCTCTTCTCTTTTCTATTTTTATAAATGCCATTACTGGGGTCCTAACCTCGCATTATCATCTCTATGCAGACGATTTGCAGCTATATAGAAATTTCAAAGCCGATGAACTGGCTGGGGCTGTAGCTGCCATCAATAATGACCTTGTAAATATTAAAACGTGGGCTAAATCTTTTGGATTATTAGTCAATCCGAATAAATCTCAAGCTATCATTGTTGGTGGCAGATATATGCTCGGCCTCCCTGGATGATGAATCTCTACCTCCTATAACATTATGACTCTGTGACCATTGACTACTCCAAGAGTGCGAGAAATTTGGGCGTGCACATCGACTCTAAACTTTCCTGGGATATACACATTACGGAGGTAAGTAGGAGGGTGTACTGCTCGTTTCAATCTCTCAAGCGTCTCCAGAAATTCTTACCTTTTCAGACTAAAGTTACTCTTGCACAATCCCTTCTACTATCACATTTAGACTATACTGATGTCTGCTTTCTCGATGCATCGGAGGAACAACTGATCAAACTTGAGCGCTTGCAAAATTTGGGAATTCGCTTTGTATTTGGTCTGCGTAAATACGACCACGTCAGTGAGTACCGCGAAAGACTACACCGACATAACCACCCCCGATGGGCGACGGGGGGGGGGGGGGGTAGTCATGGAGAATTGTATAGCCTACTGGCGGCAAATTTGTAAATCCGCCACTGTCTTTTAGAGTTGTAATTTTTAAAATTTTTAAAACTAAGATTTATGATTTTAAGGAAACCTGATTAGGTTCACCGAGAACACTGAGAACATTCATTAAGGAATAAGGCGTACTGAACCGTTAAATGCAGGTTCCTACATGCTGATCATTCAAGTTTAAGTTTTACACGTCCCAGGCCACCACTATGGCACTATCAGTGTAAATAGTGGTGACTCCCAATCCTGAGACTTTACCTTTAATAAGGTGAAGTCATGTTGACGTGTCGAATATAAAAAGGTGATAAGTAGGGCAGCCAGAGCTCACCTCTCCCCCATCTTCTCAATCCCCTCCTCTAATCCCCTCTCAACTGCTCAATCTTCTCTCCCATTCAGGGTCGGCAGCGCGAGTATGACACCTCTTATGTTGCACACGTCCATAGGCCATTGTGACCGCTTACGATCAGGTGGGCCGAATGCTTGTCTGCCACCAAAGTAGTAAAAAAAAACATAAAATAAAATACTTCAAACGGTGAGAGCGCCTGCAAATTGTTGCATGTTGATTATGTAAATTCCGTAAGACGTCGTCGTGGTATATGCACTGCTGTTAATTTACGGCGCGTAATAGGTAGTACGGTATACTACCTATGTTTGGTCCTCATTGGGTCCAAAATTATCCAGGCTTGCCCAAAATGCAACCATTAGTTGTAGGAACAAGGGTAGATTTTACAATAGATACCTACATCTTTAAAAAATATTAATTTCGCATTCGATAACTTTTATTTTATGTTGTGATGTTTATATACATATTTTAGGGAAATCCTACTAGGTTAAGACCAAACCTAACGTAACCTAACCCGGGAGGTTCTCTATGAATTTTTAAGCCAAGCTTCTATGATAAGCCAAGTACCTACCATTTGTCAGTGTGACAAAATACCTTTGCGCTTTGGATCTCGAGGTCTGCTAATAGTTTGTTATTTGGTATTTACTCAAAGTTGGTTATTGAGGTGTAATTTAATGCAAATTATTAATTATAATTGGTAATTGTGTAGTTGATTAAAATGTAATTTAATTCATAATTAATTGTATGATAAGGTACCTTATGAACAATGTAATTTACAGCAATTATAAGCGTTTTAGTGTAGGTAAAACTGTAAGCTTATACTGCTAATAATATAAATGAATAAATGAAAAAGGTGTCCTGTGGGGCGAGCACGAATTTTCTTTCGTATCGAGTTCGTAACGTGTGCGACAAAAATGTATGAAATTTGTACAGCGCCCCTGTCGTGCGTAAAAGGAACTGTACAAATCTCATATAATTTCTATCGCACACGTTACGAGCTCGATTCGAAAGAAAGTTCGTGCTCGCCCCACTGAGCTGTCGAATGTGGGGACTGGTCTAAAAGAAATATTATGTTGATGGCATCAAAGTGAGGGCGCCTACAAATTGACGCATGTTGATTAGGTAATGCAGTTCAATCACTCGTGGTGAAGTTTTGTAAGGCGTCGTAATAGTACCTACAAGCTTTGTCACCAAATATGGTGCCGGGTCTGGTTCATGTTTGGCCTGAAATTATTAAAACTTTTCTGAAATCCATGAATACGTAGGTAAGTACTTACATCAAATACCTAAGTAACAATAATGGGATCAGTATTATTTTATGGGAATCTTACAAAAATGGAACTTTGATACGACTGGACCTAGAGTGATTACATTCATCTTTTTATGTTTTCTAAAATATATATTTTAGAGTTCTGTAATATCGCTGTACCTATATATTACAGCGATATTACAGAACGAAAATGACGAATAATAATAATAGCATAGATGCTTTAATATATTTATTTTATATCCACATTGGCAGTTGCTTCTTCGTCATAATTGAGGGGGCGAGTTGGCCATCTACCGGTCATAGAACATTGGGAGGTTCGTTATTTCAACAAGATCAAACTGAAAACTAAAATAAATACCTACTTCTTTGAATGTAAATTAATTACAATGCAAGCGAAATAACAATGATAAAAATGTAGAGTTGACTCTACATTACACACTAAGCAGTGCAAGAGATAAAGAGGCTTTGACGAGACTTTGGCGAATAGGTTATGAATGCCAGTGTTAAGTAATTTGATAAAAATCAAATAGCTAATTTGCGAAGGCAATATATAATAGCGTTTCAGCCATTTCGTCACAGTCAAGATCAAGTGAAGTCCGTCATAGTCATTATCAAGTCAAAAGTCCTACCCCAGTAAAGTATTGAAGATTTTGCTAGAAGTTTCTATTGAGTTTTGGTATCAACATATTCATCAAGATATTCCCAGTCGTCACCACTGGTGCCGTTCCCACTGATGATAAATGGGAAAAAAAATCCCATATGTCGCCAGTGGTGACAAACGGGATAAGATATTCCCTATCGTGACCATTGGTGTCGTTCCCACTGATGATAAATGGGAAAAGAAATCCCATATGTCGCCAGTGGTGACAAACGGGATAAGATATTCCCTATCGTGACCATTGGTGTCGTTCCCACTGATGATAAATGGGAAAAGAAATCCCATATGTCACCAGAAGTGACTGGATTCGTTTCCACTGGCAACAAATGGGATTTTTTCTGTTATTTTTTGTGCTTTTTACTAAATATCGCTAATTATTACTTTTTGAGCTAATACATTTATCATTTTAATTAGCTGTTCCTTATATATTTCAGATAGATAATAGTCTTATAATTACTACTACTTTTTATCATAAGTTTTCTTTAAAAGATCGGAACTTGATTGCACCTTTATTGATGGGTTACATGCGACCTATTTGATTAGGCACACCTCGTCGTTTATCTTTTTAAATATGTATGTCACTCTCAAATGTCTAACGTCATAAGCTGGTAATGTCATAAAGCGGAATAAAATAATTACTGCATAATTATCGCTTACATTGGCAACATTGGCTCTTTCGCCGACGGTTCTTTGCTTTATCTGTTTATTCTCCGTGCGTCGTGCATTCACCTTATCAGAGCATTCTTAGAAAAGCGTGATGGCGGAACAAAGTGCAACTGCGTCTTGTTCTTCCGGGTCACCTTCATTAGTATTCATAAAAAGAAGACATGGTACCATACTACTCCACGGAGGACATGAGTACCATACAAAACGAAAACATAAAAGTGGTCTTACGGTATGGGTGTGCACAAAACGGCCAAAATGCAAAGGTCTTTTAAGAATAAAAGTAAGTACCTACCCTCTTTTTACGAATATAATGTGTATTGTTTTATTGTGGTTGTCGAATAAGGCGATATCGAAGTTCCAAGTTAGACTGGTTGGACTTTTGAGGGCTCCAACTACCCGTAACGACTGCCATAGATGTATGTATGGCAACCGGGACCGATGGCTTAACGTGCTCTCCGAGACACGGCCAGACCAGGGGGGCTAAAAAGGCCACATTTGCTGTTTCATATTGTGTTCATCATATCCGTCAGTTGTCATATTTTGACATATTTTATTATGTGAATTATGTCACCTGACAGATAAGATGATCATATTATGAAACGTCCAATGTGGCCTTTTTAGCCCCCCAGTGCAAATAGCCATATTCATGCATACAACTTTTTTGCACTGAGCGGGGATCAAACCCACTGCCCCGTGCGTAGTAGTCGCGTTCACTACCGCCACGCCACAGAGGCAGAGCGATCAATCAAGATATTTTATTTTTCACAACTACCTACAAAAATATAACTAAAAAAATTACTCACTATCTAAATTTGGTTTACAGAGCGATAGCATCATTGGTGAGAAGTCTCATATGTGTGTGCCTGACTTCAATAAAAATGCTATTGAAGAAGCTATTCATCAGTGCAAACAACAAATTGCCACAACAAGCTTTCCAAGCGTTCCTACAGCGTATAACTCAATGATTGCAAAAATGAATGATTCTGGACTGTCATTGGTATGTAAAGCACCCGAATTTTCTAAGGTAAAATCCTCGCTCTACAGGTATAGAAATACTGCGGCTGGAGTTTCAAAGTTGCAGTGTAAACGTGTCGAAGATGTTGAAGTGCCACCAATTTATCAACAATTTGTATTAGCGGATTACGCATGTGACGGTACACGTATATTAGTTTTTGCATCTGAATCAGCAAGACGTACCGTTTGCGAAATAAGTAATTTTTTTGGTGACGGCACATTTAGAAGTTGCCCCCAACCATTTGATCAACTTTACACCATTCATGGAGATTTGGGGAGCACTGTCAATCATACCAAGATAATACCACTTGTGTACGCGTTAATGAGCAGTAGAGTAACAGAGTCTTACGTGATTTTATTCCGTCTAATTAAAGCAGTATTGCCTGACTGGAATCCACTAAATTTTAAAATTGATTATGAACAAGCTGTAATGAAAGCTCTTAAAATAGTATTTCCATCTATAAACATTAAAGGGTGCTACTACCATTACAATAAAGCCATATGGACTAAAGGACGCCAGTTAGGAATAACTAAGTCTCTGAATTCGACAAATTTAAGAATAGTAGCACTCAGCGCCGTTCTCCCATTGCTTCCACAGAATGAAATTATGAATGGGTGGAACTACATAATCCGTGGGGTCAATGATGATCCTGAAGTAGTGAAATTTATAAATTATATGCAAACACAATGGTTTCGGGAAAATTTTGTACCAATATGGTGTGCTTATGGAGAACTACATCGTACCACCAACTTCCTTGAAGCGTGGCACTCTAAACTAAACCGAGCAGTACGCAATAAAGGCCCAAATATGATGCACTTTCTGAAAGTTTTGCAAGAAGATGCATCCTACTATACAGTCTGTGATGTTCGTCACAGGAATAAAGCTGAACCACTTAAAAAACGATTGAAGAAATACATACTTAATGACGAATTTATTCAAAATGCTCAGCTAGAACTTGTTAGTGGTGAAATATCAGTAGGCCATTTTTTGGAACTTTTAAGGCATTAAGTTTATTTATGACTTTAATAATTAATTAATATGAAAAATTAATTTGTTGATTATTTTGTAGGTTATTACAATTATTTAATATTTTTTGAAGTGAAAACTTCTTTAACGGCGCTGAGCACTTTTTTTTGTATGGGTAAAAACTTTCAAACTCGCGTCAGGGTCACGTGATGCTGATCGAAAAAGCGTAAGATCGAGGGGAAGGGAGAGGAACTAGTATCTCCCACTCTTTCTACCGTGCCTGAGTGTGCTGCTCTGTTTAGGCGGCACAGGGCGCTTGCGCGAATGACCGTGTGTGTTTATGTACAGCGTCCCACGCGTATCCAAGGATGGTGACAGCTGATTGCTTGACTGTCGTGTAGTAAATACACTGTTGTGTATTCGTAAATGTGAATAAATAACAACATATAAATTGTCATATTTGTGTACGATAGCGCAATAAATAAACATTGTATTCTACCTCATAAATGATAGTACTTTTATACTTATAATTAAACACAACGTTAATATTGAAGTTTTCACTTCTGCCGGCACTCCCGGAGTGCTATTTTTTTTTTTTTGTTTAAATTGTTACTGATTCTTTACCTGTATGTTTGTGTGATAGTTCACACTATCTGATTATTTAGAAAAGGTGTGATTTTGGTTTTACTGTGATTTTTAAATATTACTACCAGTAAATTTGAAATATCTCATTCATAAGACTGATTTTTGTAATAAAGCGACTTATTTGATTCAATAAACTCGGTTTAATTTTTACTCCCCTTTTGGTGGTGACAGTAAAAAAACACTAGGAACGAGGTGGTTTTTATTTAATCCAATTTTTTTACAATAAATTGTCGCTAGGTGGTGATGACTGAGAATATCTTATCCCATTTCTCACCACTGGTGACATATGAGATTTCTTTTCCCATTTATCATCAGTGGGAACGACACCAATGGTCACGATAGGGAATATCTTATCCCATTTGTCACCACTGGCGACATATGGGATTTTATTTCCCATTTATCATCAGTGGGAACGGCACCAGTGGTGACGACTGGGAATATCTTATCCCGTTTGTCACCACTGGCGACATATGGGATTTTTTTTCCCATTTATCATCAGTGGGAACGGCACCAGTGGTGACGACTGGGAATAAGGGAAATAAAATACTTCAAACGGTGAGAGCGCCTGCAAATTGTTGCATGTTGATTATGTAAATTCCGTAAGACGTCGTCGTGGTATATGCACTGCTGTTAATTTACGGCGCGTAATAGGTAGTACGGTATACTACCTATGTTTGGTCCTCATTGGGTCCAAAATTATCCAGGCTTGCCCAAAATGCAACCATTAGTTGTAGGAACAAGGGTAGATTTTACAATAGATACCTACATCTTTAAAAAATATTAATTTCGCATTCGATAACTTTTATTTTATGTTGTGATGTTTATATACATATTTTAGGGAAATCCTACTAGGTTAAGACCAAACCTAACGTAACCTAACCCGGGAGGTTCTCTATGAATTTTTAAGCCAAGCTTCTATGATAAGCCAAGTACCTACCATTTGTCAGTGTGACAAAATACCTTTGCGCTTTGGATCTCGAGGTCTGCTAATAGTTTGTTATTTGGTATTTACTCAAAGTTGGTTATTGAGGTGTAATTTAATGCAAATTATTAATTATAATTGGTAATTGTGTAGTTGATTAAAATGTAATTTAATTCATAATTAATTGTATGATAAGGTACCTTATGAACAATGTAATTTACAGCAATTATAAGCGTTTTAGTGTAGGTAAAACTGTAAGCTTATACTGCTAATAATATAAATGAATAAATGAAAAAGGTGTCCTGTGGGGCGAGCACGAATTTTCTTTCGTATCGAGTTCGTAACGTGTGCGACAAAAATGTATGAAATTTGTACAGCGCCCCTGTCGTGCGTAAAAGGAACTGTACAAATCTCATATAATTTCTATCGCACACGTTACGAGCTCGATTCGAAAGAAAGTTCGTGCTCGCCCCACTGAGCTGTCGAATGTGGGGACTGGTCTAAAAGAAATATTATGTTGATGGCATCAAAGTGAGGGCGCCTACAAATTGACGCATGTTGATTAGGTAATGCAGTTCAATCACTCGTGGTGAAGTTTTGTAAGGCGTCGTAATAGTACCTACAAGCTTTGTCACCAAATATGGTGCCGGGTCTGGTTCATGTTTGGCCTGAAATTATTAAAACTTTTCTGAAATCCATGAATACGTAGGTAAGTACTTACATCAAATACCTAAGTAACAATAATGGGATCAGTATTATTTTATGGGAATCTTACAAAAATGGAACTTTGATACGACTGGACCTAGAGTGATTACATTCATCTTTTTATGTTTTCTAAAATATATATTTTAGAGTTCTGTAATATCGCTGTACCTATATATTACAGCGATATTACAGAACGAAAATGACGAATAATAATAATAGCATAGATGCTTTAATATATTTATTTTATATCCACATTGGCAGTTGCTTCTTCGTCATAATTGAGGGGGCGAGTTGGCCATCTACCGGTCATAGAACATTGGGAGGTTCGTTATTTCAACAAGATCAAACTGAAAACTAAAATAAATACCTACTTCTTTGAATGTAAATTAATTACAATGCAAGCGAAATAACAATGATAAAAATGTAGAGTTGACTCTACATTACACACTAAGCAGTGCAAGAGATAAAGAGGCTTTGACGAGACTTTGGCGAATAGGTTATGAATGCCAGTGTTAAGTAATTTGATAAAAATCAAATAGCTAATTTGCGAAGGCAATATATAATAGCGTTTCAGCCATTTCGTCACAGTCAAGATCAAGTGAAGTCCGTCATAGTCATTATCAAGTCAAAAGTCCTACCCCAGTAAAGTATTGAAGATTTTGCTAGAAGTTTCTATTGAGTTTTGGTATCAACATCAACATCCACACACAACAACATCCCACGCTAATGCACATTGTCGAAGACGTTATGTCTTAAAATCCACCATTCCTATATATATAAAAACTCGAATTTACACAAAATGAAACAATGTCTCGATGTATCTTTGCCTGCATTGGCGCCAAAACTCCTCCATTAAACTTACATAGTTGCGATGTTTTGAGTTCACCACTTTTGCGTAAGAGAAGCGTTCCGTTTTACGTGGGCATCAAGTAAGACATTCTGTAAAAGCAAACTTTTAAGAGTCGTGTTCTCCAGAAGTAATTTGAAATCCTTTGAAGTCACCTAATAGGACAAACAACAACCATGTATAGAGCATTCTTTCAGCGCTATTACTGTTCAGGAGAGACACATGCGCGCTCTTATTTTCATTATAATTAGGTTGCATTTTGCACGCCTCCTTCATTTGCGATCGTTGTCACGCATGCTGTGGAATGGAATACTCTTGCGCACTGATAAGGCGGTTGTCATTTATCATTGCATTGCAGTATTAGGTGAATCCCAGTGCGAGTAGGACGTGCTGTGCGATG
The DNA here is from genome assembly GCA_963576445.1 of Lithosia quadra. Classification (NCBI taxonomy): domain Eukaryota; kingdom Metazoa; phylum Arthropoda; class Insecta; order Lepidoptera; family Erebidae; genus Lithosia; species Lithosia quadra. Next base: position 2,593,819 of record OY754883.1, read on the forward strand.
GCGGTCACATATAAAATTTTCGGGCTGGTGATCTTGATGTACAGTGTATCAGTAGTATATTCCACACCAATTCCTCGCTACCTAAAGGAAGTACAAACTCCAGATTATGCAGTGCCAAAGGTTGACGAATACGTGTTGAATTTAAAAAGACTCTATGATGCTATTCCTGGACCTCCTTCAGAGTAAGTTCTTATATTTTTATGCTTTTTATTGCATCATAGGGTTTATGTTGTTCTAACTGCGTGTAAAATAGGTAGGAATATTAATGTGTAATACAGCTGTAATTAAATAATTGTTTTCATTTAGTTACGTTCGCCATGCGTTCGCCTTATAAGGCAAAGAAGTATTAGGTATTACCCCTTCCACTTTACATCCTTTTTGAAGAGCAATGGACCATTTTCTTGACTGCTAAGATTGTGCTACGATACGAATGAAGATCTTTTTAAAATTATACCCAAATTGTTACATTGGTATTAATTTTCGTGTAGAATACCTACCAAGCTTTAGTAACAAATTGCGTTAAGAGGAAATCGCTTGGAGCAATCGTTGTCGCTAAGCGAAAACTTTGCGAATCTTTTTCTCCTTTGTTTGTCAATCGATTGAGATTCTCTTTTTTTTGTTTTAGGGCCTATTGATAAACCTTTTTGTTAAGTAGGTATTAAGTAGGTCATTGATGTTTATTTTCATTTCACTTTGATTACGTACTACTTTAGTATTTGAATTTAATTATTTCATAATACATGACATTTTATGGTACCTAGTACCTATATTATTATGCAACCTCCCTTTAATTGATCCAATATTTTTAATTAAGTATATTGATATAGAAAAGTTTGTGACCTTGAATAACTTTTTTTAGCTGATGGATGTAAATTTTTAGCTTCTTTGAAATAAACGCAAGGATAGATAGCGGTGTATCGCATGCTTCCCGATTACGGGAATGAGCGCGATTCGGTGATTCATTATAAGTAGGTGTCTGTAGGTAACGTATGATGTTTGTTTATGCGAACATTACCAGTAGGTATACAGATATTGCGACTTATTTAAGAACAATTATTCTAATATTTGACACTTATTTTTCTTTTTATCTTCCTGTTTGTTAGACTGAAAACTGAGCTACATACCCACTTAGCACGCAAAATTGAATGTTTTCTGTAAATCGACTGCCGTCTATAATTCGCAACTCGTTGGTGATATCGAAGTTATGTAGACCAGTTTTCGGACTTTTTAGAGCTCCAATTACCGTAATTTGTATGACAACAGGGGCCTTACTCTGAAAATCGAACATGAACGTTTCGGATCGAACGAAAACGGACCATTTGTCAAACAACGACAGCGAAAACGTCAAATGTTGTATTTTGGGAGTAGGAGGTGTACCTACTGATAACGATCGACAACCTCAATGTCAAACGATCGAAGACGGATCCGAAATCCGAAACGTAATACTTTCGGGGTAGCTAAATGGTCAAAACGTCAACGGATACGAATATTTTCGTTTTTCGGAGTAAGGCCCCTGAGACCGAGGGCTTAACGTGCTCTCTGAGGCATAAAAAATATAGCAGAGGCTTATTGTCGTCATCAACATCTTAAAGTGGCTCCTGGTTACCGAGACTTTCACCTTGCAGCCCCGGGCCCGCTTAGCTCTTCCAAGGAAACTCCTAACAGCTTAAGAGGAAAGTTTGCACCAGAGCCTCGCCCGTTTTTTTATATACTTATAGCCATCCCGCCTGATGGTAAGCTGTAGGTAAAGTCTCAGGAAAGAGTCACCATTAGGTACATACATGTACCTACCATGTTAACAATGGAGGCACTCAGCTTGACGGTCTCATCAAAAGAGATTGTCGTCGCAGCACCGCGTGACACCCACCAGTCCCACTAGTGCTGCGACCACAATCCACCCCTCAATCAGTAATTTAATATGAAAAATAATAATTCAATCTTTTTGTTGTAGATTACAAGACGTGGAGTACATTGACATCGCTTCTACAACAGCAACTAAAGTTGAAACCACACCCAAAAAAACAGCAAAGAACAATGAATTTAAAACTGAGAACCTACCCAAAACCTTAGGAACGAATGAAATGCTATTAGTTTTAGCTCTGTCTAAAGCAACACCTACTGTCAAGATCGAATTTATCACCACAACTGAGAAAACTAGATATTTTGATGGTGTTGAAGAATATATTCATGAGTTTTTGCCCGACGATACACCAACACTACTCGTAGTTGGACTGTTTTTATTCATTGTCTTAGCTGTATGGGCATATGAGCGATTGTAAGTTTTTTTTTTATATAGGACACGTCAAAATAACTTTACCTCGCCTGATAGTAAGCTAAAGGCAAAGTCTCAGGACTGGGGTCACCACCACATACACCGGTAGTGCTACAGTGGCGGCCCTCAGCTTGACGGCCTCATAAAATGTTTTTTCACGTCCCGCTTAAAGGCCCTGGGACTATAGGAGGAAGGAAACACATGCGCTGGTAAAGCATTCCAAGTCTTTATGGTGCGGCAAATAAAATTCCAAAAGTCCAAACATGTTGTGTTCTAATTTATGGGATTCTGCCTTTTCGCTGAAAATTGTTTGGCCGATTATCACTTGCCAACCAACGTTTCGCCTATTTTTAACTTTGACGATTAACGATTGTCAAATTTTTGTATGACAACGTTTCATTTGGTAGAATTATTGTTTAGCTTATTATTGTAATGACAAAAAACGTTTGGGGCCTTTATTTTTTGTCAAATTATTTATTAGGCCAGACAATTTTTAGACGAATAGTTCAGGTGAAATCGAAAGGAATCGGTTAGGTTAGGTTAGGTTAGTATGGTGACAACCGGAACCAAATCGCTTTTATTTCACTACACAGGGCATTTAAATAGGGTCTAGTTATGCTACATCGGTTAGGTTAGAACTGCGATCAACAATGCACGAGCGAAACGCTAACTACTTACTTAAAACAGTCGCTACTTGAAAGTTGGCATTTTGAAAAGTGTCATTCTAAAAGGAAGACCAAACGTACAATTGACAACTGTGAGGTTGGGTAATAAAAACAAAATTATATCACAAGTTGACAAATGATTATTCTGCGAAATAAAATTCTGCGAAACGTTAGTTGGCAAGTGATAATCGGCTGAACAATTTTCGGCGACAAGGCAGAGAACCCTAATTTATATCTAAGCAAATAAAAAAATTACTATCTCTGCCCTACAAGATACTGCAGCCATAATAACCTTCGTGTTGTGTTTTCGCCGATAAATAGGGTAGCCAGAGCTCACTGTACCCCCCCCCTAGCCCCCCCTTCCCTTTAGGGTAGGCAGAGCGTGTGTGACACCCTTAGTGTTGCACACGTCCATAGGCCACGGTGACCGCTTCCCATCAGGTGGGTCGTGTGCCTGTCTGCCACCTACGTTGTATATAAAAAAAAATTGAACGTTACATTAACAACTTTGCATTTAAATATGCACCCGGCATTTGAAACAAAGATTTTTTTAACTTTCATCAGTCTGCCCTTAGCACATTTTTACCAGCACTAAACCCTAGCCTGGGGCATGCATTATTCTATTTGACATTGATTTCTAATCACAGTTGAAACGTGAGAAGTCAGTCGATTTCAATAGGTTAACATAGAGGAAAGAACCGGTGTAAAACTAAACCAACCTAAATGTGTCAAAATGTGTAAAAAAAAAAAACAGAATAAGTAGGTAATATTATGAGTTTGCTGTCTATGCCAATTGTCCGTGTTTACGCATGTTCCACTGTTTTGAGTTTGTATTAATACTGCATACAGATACCGGCACGTAAATTGTCCGGACGCGTCATATGCGCATAGGTCGATTTTTAGATCCCCTTTGAGGTATGAGCGGGTCGCGGGAGACGCGGTTGCGCCGTCGCGGACATATGATTGGTCCGTCACTTGACGGACCAATCAGATGTCTCCGAGAGACGTCTTGTAGCGAATCAACGTTCCGTTCGTTCATACTTTGAATCATTTGATTGGCTCAAAGTGCATGATGCGCGAACTTACCCCAAACCTGGCCAAGTTACGTGCCTGTATCTGTACTTACATAGATTTTGTTTTTCCCCAGGCGTAATTACATTCGCCGGCGCAGACTTCAAAGAGGTGATTTCCAGACAACCACAATTATTAGCTAAGCCTGGTCGCGTCACTGGCATGTGGTGTAGTTTTTAAGACCGATAATTTATTGTTTAGACACAATTACTACAAGAGTATCCTATGACAATATGTAACTCAGTTCCCAGTTAATTTATTTTATATAGTAACGCGAACCTATTAACTTGATCTAAGTATATGAACTCTGTCGTAAACGACAATGTAGGTAGGTACCTTAATAACTCATAGAATTATAAAAAATTACGACTGTGACGTGCAGTTGCCATCGATATGAGCTGAACACTTTCCAAATTACTGATTACCATGTGTTATGTGTTAATATATATTTATACATATGATAAAAAAAATATGAATGTTAAGTTTTCTCTATAAAACTTACAAAAATATACCTATCAGATAATGTAAAATGTAAATATCATTCTTAAATTCGTTAATGTCCAGTAACTTTTGAGGGCGACTGTACTTAAATAATTTGAATGTAAGTGCTTTGCTATTGTTATTTTTAGTGATTTAGGATTTTTACGAAATGGATGTTTTTAACGAAAGAAATATAATTATATCTACTATAATGTTACCGAATATTACGCTATCTTTGGATTGCCTGACGTTTAAACCAGATTACACCGGTGGTGGTCACAGGTTGACCGCTTCAGCGGTGCATTACAGTACAATATAATATAGAACTACCCCTAAATTTAAATATAAATATAGAGTTAGTCATTTTTCAAGTCGGCATCAGACATAAATAAAAAATCTTTCTCTGATCTCTCTAAAATCTTGGTTCAGAACATCCATAAATTATAATCCAATTTAAAAAAGTGTGTTAAACTAAGTTATGGATTAAACTAAGTTAAGATATAATTAAGGAAATATGGACCATATTGAAATTATTGTTTAAATTTTTTTTATATATTAGTATTTGTTACATAATAGAGTACTTATATAGGTATAGGGTGTCACATGGCGATGCCACATGGAAGGGAAGCGTCTTAAATGATGTTAATATACTCCGTAGATCGACAATTTTACCTAGTGAAAGCAAACTTCATTTTGACTTTAAAACAAATATAAAATGCATTCAAAGATTTCCTTTTATTTAATTTAAGATGTTTGTTAGAGAGATTCGATCCCTATGATCGACCCTATTGATTGATGCCATAAAAGTATAGAATGTTATTTTGGATTATATCGGTTCGATTACCGAGTGTTGCAAACGAATTTTCTGAAATTTTTCGCTGCTGTTTTAATTTTTGTACACTATTTAAGATATTATGTACTACCTTCACATGTGGCATCGCCGTGAGATAACCGATTATATGATATTCTGTCCATGACTGTTTTTTTTTTAAATTTGCGCATTATACACACCCAGACTGATATAAAGTTAGTAGTATTTTTTAAAATAATGTATTCATAATCTTGAATTGAACACTCATTATTTATGGGGAGTTTATAGCGCGCCAATTTGTTACTGTAATTGTGATATTATTAAATTTACAATAATTGTGGTAGGTACTTAATTTATCAGCCATCTTTTTCCAAATTTTAATGGTTATGTGATATTTTTTAATTAAATGACATCAAAACAGTAAAGTAATTGTCTTTTTTTTTAATTGCCTCAAAATAAATTCAAGAACCTGTAGACTAAGCGATAAAGTGACTTTCTATTTGCGAAATCGCTTCGAAACTATCCATTTTTATTCCTTATCAAGGGATCACATGACTGGCATGACATTGTGAATACCTTGTATAAAAAATGTACAAAGACTCAACCAAATTTCATTAAATTTTTGTAGCGACATTTTATGTTCATGTCGATCTCATACAGCATACAGCATACCTAGTTGAGTGTTTCCACTGGCGATGGCGTTATCGCTAATAGAATGTAATTTTATCTAAAGGTTTATGTCGCTATAGAACTATAATTAAATTATGAGCAAATAACTATTAATTTCAAACAGACTTTTTTAAGTGACAGACACTCTACATAGCGCTATCTAGAGGCGCAACCCCGAGGGATAAGCATACGCTGTCTTTTGTAGACAAATATTAGGTTATATTTCCTAAGGATTTTTCTTTGTTCTGTGGGTTATATGTATGTACTAAGTATGCACCAATAATGACGGGAATCGATTCTGAAATCATTGTAAATAAATAAATAGTACAAAAAATATTGCGTAGGTACATTCTTATACAGGTCGCAACTTGTATAAGCAGCATTTAAAAAATAGTAGGTAATTAATACAAATACAACTGCTGTATTGATCTAAACCTTAAGCTTCAAACTATACAACTTAAAATGCTGTAACACGAATATGGCATTTTGCCCTTTAATTACTGAAACCACTCCTCGGACTGGCGAACTAACCATTCGTTGTGTTTGTATTGCCACGTGACTTTCAGCCAATGGCAGTCAGGGTACATGATGCGTGAATACATAAATTTACACTTATAACTTTTTGTTGGTATTGCGTCCTACTTATTCGGTTTCGATTTATATTTTTCCATTGATGCCTATAGCATTATAAAATTGGAAATAAGCTGCAGATGTTTTAAAATTCGTGGTGAAGCGAACGATTCTGAACACAAAAAACTTTGTACTTATGGAATTCTTGACTGTTTGTTTTTTTCTCGTGATAGACGCTCCCTCTACTGTCATTAAACTTTTCTTGCAAGCCCGCCGCTTTCGAGTGCTTTAGACTTACCCTTTTTTTTATAACGAACTCATTAATTTGGTCAGTGTATACTCTGCGAGGTCGACCCCAGCTTGCCTGCACACACTTACATAATCTTGGTGTGTCATTCGCTCAGTATTTATTTGTTCTACGTGCCCAAACCACTTTAGCATACCCTTTTCAAATTCTCGTTACAAAATTCTATTTAATTGACTGCATAACAAACTACTTGAGTGTATGTTTGTTTATCTCTCAATGTGGTAGGATGTACACCTACATTTTAACAAATGATAAGACCTGTCTATAACCTATGTTCCACAATTAAATGATTTTATGAATTGTGAATTTATTTTCATCTAACAGATAATGTCGGCGACACACGAGCTAGGTATTTTATTTGACCTCAATAACTCCGTTTTAATTTCTCATTACTCATTCTCCGAATTACTCATCGCTCATAAACGTAGCTCGAGCAAAGTAAAATGACGCGAGGCATGGCGTTTTCATACACTTTAATTGTAACTAGGTACTTTACTTAGATCTATAAATGTAAGTAAGTTATATATATTTATTACGATATCTCTGTCGCAATTTCGAAGTTATAAATCTTACTAATTAACGCCCACGGCTTCGTCTGCGTTATCTGCGTAGAATGCTATGCCCGTTCCTGTTACTTATACACACCTATTACAGGAATAAAAAGTGTTATTCCTGACTATATACTTATGTACGGAACCTATTTCAGTTCAGTTTTTTTCCCTAGCGACTACAATATGGGATTCTTCAAGAAGGGCATTAGAAGGTTTTTGCGTGGTCGGCAGCGCGAGTGTGATGCCCCTAGTGTTGCACGCGTCCCTAGGCCACGGTGACCGCTTCCCATCAGGTGGGCCGTGTGCTTGTCTGCCACCTAAGTGGTATAAAAATAAAAAAAAAAGATTCTTTCAGTTGTTCGAGCCTGTTTGAGTGGCAAACATACATACATCTTCACAAAGTTTCACAGTGTTATAATAAGGGTCAAGTTGTCAAGTTTTCGCAATAAATGACGCCGTCACTAATGTCATAATCAGTTCACAACACTAATGACTTAACATTCAGTGTTCCCATTGTTCAGTACCTATCGTTTATACCTACACATCGAGCATTATACAGGGATATAATAATTCTATGTACACATACCTACAGAATAATTCTGTTGTTATTTTGTGGTGTCTTGGCGTCGATAATATGAAATGATGAGTTGCGAACGTGAACGATATCCGTTTGTTATTGACCTATTTAAATATTTTCCAACCTGCCTATAAATTGATCATCCATTTTTCTAAACTGAACTCTCAGACCAATAAAAAAGTGTTTTATTGGAACTTGAACTATGAGACGAGGTCTCGGGTTCGATCCCAGGTTCACCATGGCACACACCTATGACTTTTCGATGCTTTTCGAAGTTTTATGTGTATTTATCGCAGGTTTATAAGTGCCCGGTTAATGGCAATAGGCTCGCTAACTATTACATTGGGACCTAAACATAAACTGGCGAAATGTGGGTGCTAGCGCCTCTGCCTACCCCTTCAGGGATATAGGCGTGAGTTTATGTTATGAGTTTATGAACTATACTCATGTTTTGAACTGAAACACGTAAGAATTTACATATGTGAGTGAGGGTTTGCTTTTGATCGATAATTTGTGAAAGAGATAATGCTATACAAGTTCTATACCTAATGGCATTACTTTCATCAAATTTTACAATCAATTAGCCTATTACCACTGCTGGACATAGGCCTCTACCAATGTACGCCATAGCGCCCGATCCTCCGCCTGTCTATCCCATCTAACCTTTTAATGTCGTCTGTCCATTGTGCTTCAGAGCGTCCTACTTTCCATCTGCCGATGACGTAGCGGTAGTGCATTCGACTGCTACGATAGAGGGCGCGGGTTCGATTCCCGCTCAGAGCAAATATTTGTATGCATGAATATATCTATTTGCATTAGTATGGGTGTTTCTATGCATAATATCGCACACCCCGTACAACAAAGGCGTATCTGGAAAACACCAACTTTACAGGAGAGCCAAAAAACAGTTTGTTTCTGGAATATTGCCTGAACTAATAATGATAGTACTTTGTATCATATATCACAAGAAGCCTCAAAATGAGCTATTTAATATGTATTTACCGAAATTAAAGATAGATTTACTATTTTCATAGTACAGGGAAAATTAACAATTACCTATTTATTGTATTAGGGTTTTTCTTAAATAACTGTTGGTAAATAAACATACACCTTTTTTGCTGTTTAGGTATAAACAAAACATGGATCTTATGTGTACATACGCTTTTATTGCTTATTTTTCCTCGTGATATAACCTCGGAGCTTTTAGTTTTAAGTACTTATAGCACGTGTATTTTTGAAAATAAATAATGAGTAAGTTTATATAAGTGTTTATTGCAGTGATAATTTATTAAGGTTTTTTAATGTATGTGACACACTCATTTATTGCACGAAGAAATATTTTACAGAGTAATACATATTTTCTTATATTTTCATAATAACAAAAAATAACTTTACATTTTAGTTTGAGAATTGTGGGTATCTAATTTGTTATGATTTTACAACTACTGTACAATATATCAAAAAGAGTTTGGTGATTAATTGCAGGAATACAACGAAATTATAAATATATATTACTAGAGACCCGAGACCCGGCTTCGCCCGGGTGTAAATTCCAGTTTTCCAATAAAATATAGACTATGACACTCACGAATGACGTGGCTTTCTATTGGTGAAAGAATTTTTAAAATCGGTTCAGTAGATCCCGAGATAACCCTTTACAATTTAACAAATATACAAACACACAAACTTTACCTCTTTATAATATACTAGCGACCCGGGACCCGGCTTCGCTAGGTGTAAATTCCAGTTTTCCAATAAAATATATAGCCTACGACACTCACGAATGACGTGGCTTTCTATTGGTGAAAGAATTTTTAAAATCGGTTCAGTAGATCCCGAGATTACCCCTTACAATTTAAGAAACACACAAACTTTACCTCTTTATAATATTAGTACAGAAGTATAGATATTTTTTAATAATTCTTTATTTTGTATTTATTTCGCTAACTATAAGTAATTTCTTACATCTATGAAAGTTACAAAACGAAAAATATGAATTCTTATTATTATATTTTCACAACCATAGCTCTGGAACCCTCATTTAAACCATAACAAAATCAGAATGGCACGCAACGGTCTTTAAAACTGTGGTAAGTAACTTTTACATAATAATTATACTATAGCACGTCAATTAATCAGGTACCTACAATAATCAATACATTTTATAGGTACCTAAAACCAATATCATTGCCTAAAACTCAAAGTCCTAACTGACTGATTGACCTAGAGACAACGCACAGCCTAAACCGCTGGTCGTAGAGACTTGAAATTAGCAGAATGTCTGTGTTTTGATGCGTATGGGTGTACTAAGAAAGGGTTTTTTAAAATTCAAACCCTAAAGCCCTAAAAATGTTTCAAAAACGTGCTTTTGTTAGAACTCAAGAACGGCTGAACAGATTTTCATGATCTATGATTTTTTGGATTTTTTGAACTAAAAGTGACTTGGTCTAAATTTCCATAGAGTAATATACTTTGTTTCTTATTGCTAAAAGACAAAGAGAATATATATTTATTTTTAGGGTTTATATACCTTATTAGGAAAAAACAACTCTTATAGGACCTCTTTGTTGTCCTTCTGTCCGTCTGTCAAGGCCTCTTTCTCAGGAACACATAGAGGCATCAATTGGTTCGTGCTGAAGATATATTATGTTAGAAGACGATGCTATATAAGGAATTAAATGCATCTAAAGAGTACTTTCCGTTGATATAAAATCATCTAATTTGGTGTAAAGCAAGGTATAGTACAAATGTAGAAAAAAATCTATAATACCTGAGTATGTAGTTAGCCATCACACAAAAATATATCATTATGTAGGTAGGCGTGGAGAAATTAAGTCGAAACTAGCATGAAATATTTAGGTGTGCACGTCTTGAAGCTATGAAAAAATCAAATCAATGCAAGCAAATTTAAAAATTCAGGCAGCATATTTCGACATTATTTACAGGATACTTCCTGTGCATAAAGGTTTGAGGTCTGCCACAAGAGAAATCGAGGTGCAGCGATCCCAATTCCGTTAGATGGAATGGAAAGAACGACTTGGGTAATCAAGCGTAGGGCAGGCCTAGATGGATGAAATATGTTTGAAGCAGATTTAGATTCCTAATAACATGTCGGTGTCGGCAGTGCTGGCGGCTGGAACCGGTCGGGGTCTCTGGGATATTTTTACTAGGACACACCAGATTCCTCGATCACCCAGGCCAATATTGCGATAGACCTAGTGATTTTAATCGGTTAAAGTCCGACATGCCTACCTCAACGTTGGCTCCGGTGAAGTGAAGCTCGAGGGAGTTTTCGCTCGAAAAAAGAAAGAGCATATTCCCGTTGGCACAACTTTTTTTTATACTACGTAGGTGGCAGACAAGCACACGGCCCACCTGATGGAGGATGGTACTCAGTTGGACTGCTCATTTCGGATGGGAGATACCGTCGTGTCCTACCTCCTTTGCGAAAGGAAAAGTGCAGAAACCGTACCTTTACCCACATCACCAAAAAACGACGAAAACGACTTTCTGTGGCGATGCACGGAACTGTAAGGAACCTTGAAGGGTTTGACAGAACTATCTACTACCTACCACTGTTTACCAAGGAATAGACATTGAAAGTCAGTACGGGCAGCCCCTCGGCTTAAAAAGACTTGGTGGCGACAGCCAACATCCACGATAATCTATAAAATTATAAAGGATTGAGTACACATACGTTTCAGAATAAGTTTAACAGTGACGCTTAAGTGAAGTTACGAAAAATTTATTCAAAAATATATCGTGCAATAAAGGAGTAAGTAAACTTACGAGTGCACATCTTTTAATTTGGCCTGAGCAATAAAGACTGGATTGCGATTACGTACATATTGTTAATGGTTTGAATAAATTATGCATCGAGCAATTATATTTACGTTTTTTTTGCCAGTTAATTATGAAATTTCTTAAGGAAGTAGCTTTTGTGTTTTTTCTTAACCATTTTCTTAGTTTTGTAAGGAAAATTACGAAAAAAATATAGAACATGTGTCGAAGTATTTTACATCGATTGGCGAAATAAAAAAAAAATTGCATATGTGTATATACTCCTTTGTTGTACGGGGTGTGCGATATGTAGGTATGTATTTACAAAAAAGAGTATAAAAAGTAGATATGTTTATCCGCATTCTAGCTATGCTATGCTATACTTGCCTACTCTGGGTCTAGATAGCGCAGTGTAGAATGTCGTAGAATACCTATGTATCACAATAACATTCAATTTTCTTTTTAGTGAGAAAATACGTAGTAATGACTGGGAATAGTTGGAATAATTGTGGGCGTTAATCACCTCTGCCTAGTTTGTCTGTATGTTCCTCTGCTGTGATGTTTTAATAATTGTATTTATTTCATCATCGTCCAACATACCACAACTGGCACCATCTAGCGAAAACTTCAAGTAACTACACGAAATGTGTGTGTGTGTGTGTGTGTGTGTGTGTAGTTAGCGTTGACGACGTTACGTCAACGCATACATTCCATCTTCTAAATGTATCTACATACATTAGACATAGCTCGCCGAATAAGCAAGCTGAAATGGCAATGGGCTGGCCACATCTGTCGAAGGACCGATGGCCGTTGGAGCAAACGAGTCCTAGAGTGGAGACCACGAGTCGGCAAACGGAAGGTGGGACGCCCCTCATCCAGATGGACCGATGACCTGAAAAAAGTAGCTGGGTTGGACTGGATGCGAAAGGGGGAGAATCGGGTGGTATGGCGTACATTGGGAGAGGCCTATGTCCAGCAGTGGACGTCGACAGGCTAATTAATTGATTGAAATGTATCTACATAAAAAAACGTGAGACTAGCTGTTTCTAATTATCCTAATTCCTTTGCCGAAATAATACTCGTAGTACTTAGCTTATGTTATGCCTTATAAAATTACCTAGGTATCTGCTAGCGAAAATCCGTCCGAATCGGCTAAGCTGTTCCAGAGATTACATCTTTCAAAGAGACAAAGACAGACAGACAATAATTATTTTTTTTGTTATAAGTATCGTACATACATTCATATACTTACTGACATTGATTTAAAACCAAATCTCATACAATTTATGTCACACACGTTACGAATTCGATTCAAGAGAATACTCATGCTCGCCCTACTGTTACCTACCTATTTTAATATTACAAATATACACTCCAATTTTGTTTATTTGTACAGATTCGACTTGCAAGTGCAAGCGCTTCACATTTACTCGTAAATAGCCTGTGTGAACAGCTGTGGCGTGCCGCGCGATATCGGTCATTGCATGTCGTCATTCGCGTAACAAGGTCAACGCTCAACAACGATGTTTCCTTCCTATCAAGTGGCGAGCCTCTCTGTGGCGTCATTGGTACGTAGTATTGTGTAGAACTTTGAATTCATCATCTACCTGCCCTTTTCCCAATTACTTAGGGTCGGCGCAACATGTCATTCTCCTCCAAACATTCCTGTCAGATACCATCTCTTCAGTCACACCTTCTTTTCCATATTTTCCTTCACGAATTCCAACCATGTTTTCTTCGGCCTACCTCTGCCTCTAAAGCCCTGAACATTCATACTTTGAACCTTTTCAACAATATTACTTTCATCTGTTCTCATAACATGACCATAAATCACGACAGTCACTCGTTTCGCTTCTCAATTGTTTATTCACTGGCACAACTTTCAAACTTCCTCTAATATAGGTATGTACTCATTCCTTATTCTGTCCATTCTTGTCAAACCACACATCTATTTTAACATTCGCATCTCTGCTACACGCAGTTCTTTTTCAATCGTCATTTTCTTTTTTATTGTGTAGAACTTTGAAGTCAAGATATTAAGCCAGTAATATTATTCAACTCCTAATAATAAATGCCTGGATGGAAACCGTCTCTCAAGTTACAGTGATTTCCCTAACTTAACAGATAGTTTTTCTAATGTTTCTGTTCCAATGTCTTTAACTTTTTTATAAAACGCAGGCAATGTTGAATATAAATTGTAAAACTATGTTATCTTTTATTATTGTATTATATTCCAATTTGATTATAGCCGTACTTATTTTTCTCTGCAGTCATAATAATAATTTATCACAAAACATAATACCTAACACTTATCGAGAACAAGTGTTTTACTTTTTATCATAAGCTGCTGACTATTACCGACTATTACGTAATCTGTGCTATCGCTACATATTTATTTATCGAACTTCCGATTTATATATGCAAGTATAACTGGTATGTATAAGTAGGTATCAATCTTTATTGTACCTTTTTTCCACTTGAGTCTATTACCAGGGACCCCGGGTATACACTAAGAAGGAACTCCCCAGGAACCCTGTGAGATTTCGACCACCAGCCACAGCACAGGTGGTCTCGCTGTGAGATTTGGAGGCAACCCTCTCCTCTTTGAACAGTGCGCGCGTGGAACGTCACCTTACCGTCTCAGGCCTGGTTCTGCCTTTATTGTACCTACATATCCTACATGTAGATAAAATAAGGCAATTAAGGTCAGAAATGACGATCCATACGGCAGGTCTTATCAGGGAAATTAGGGGTCGCATGTCGTTTCTCTGACCTGCCGCCATTTCATCCAACCTGCGTCAATTCCGTGCTTCACTGCACGCTCAATTCCCTCATATCGACTTGCAAAAGAGAGCCGACGTACGTCCGCGTCCTAATAAATAAGTAACTTGTTTAGCGCGTTGCGCGGCGCGTAAACGTATCAATGCGGCGCGGCGGCCATCATTGATGATACGATTTATTATGACATCATGCTCAAAACAGCTCAAAATGTAACGAAACCGAATGTATTTGCGCGCTTTTAAAACAAAGAAACGAAAATTGACTTTTTAAATTATTAATTAACTTAATACGGTCGACACCGTGTCGATCGCATGGAACTCTTTTCTCGATTCCGCATCCAATGGAAACCTATTCCAGGAATTAAAAGAAGCCTATGTGTTATTCCAGGCTGTAATCTATTCCTGCATGGTCAGATCCATTCAGCCGTTAGAGCGTGTTTAAGTAGCAAACATCCAAACAACGTCACAAACTTTCGAGGAAAATATAAAATAAACTTGTAGGTAGGTTACCCTACATTTTGTAAAATTCGGAAATTTGACAATTATTTGCCGATTAAATTAACAGCTAAGTAGGTATATACTATTTACACTTCATCAAATTTTTTACACGACAAGCTTCTTCGTCGACGCAGGTCCATGGAAATATCGATTCCGTGTGAATAATTGGGATACTTTAGTTATATACTTAGGTTACTTTTTACCCGATTGCCAAGAAAGGTTATGTTTTTAACCCACATTATCCCTTGAGTAACCTCAAGGATAAATGTCGGTTCAGTAGTTTCAGAGCTTATCGAATACAATTAAACAAATCTTTCCTCTTCATAATATCAAGTGTTATTATATAGGACGTAGAGATTAAGGAACATTGGCATTGCGTAGGCTTTAAAATATGTTTATTTCGTGTAAAGTGTTCATAATTTAGAAAGGAGAAGCTAAATAACATTAGAAGTAAAAATGAACGGGTCTGTCTACGTTGGTCACTTACAATAAGTGTGTAAGCAGAGTAGGTTGGTACCTAATATAAATAAAGTAACTATTCTAGGATATTATCACAAAGTACCATCTAGATCTAGACCCAAATAAGCAGAGCTTGTCATAATGGGTGCTAGAGTGCAGATAAACGTATTCCGATACATTTTTTCTGTAAATAAATACTATACTTATTAGAAACTAGCTGTAAGTAAACTAACATTATAATTATACAGTTGGTAAACAATAAAGTCGGGAGTCATAGAGTCCAAGGGTGACTTACTGGTAGGTCTCCAAGAGACGGTAAGAGGCAGAAAGGCAGACCGCAAAAAAGAGATGGGCCGACGACATTAGACAAGTGGCCGGATTCAAGTGGAAAGATTAGCACAGAAAATGAAAGAATGGAAAAGTAAGAGGAGACTTTCGCGATTGGCAAACAGATCTAGGAAAGATATCCAAGCAACAGATATTAGCTTAAATAGCTCATTTAAGAGTTCAGGGTTATTACATTTTAAGTCTAAATGCGTTGGTAACCAGCTAAGAGATCTGAATTAAAAGGTTATATTATTATGCAGTAAGTAAACAATAAATTATGAGAACCAGTTACAGTTCGGCCGTGGGCCCATGACTAATTTTCTCGGTCGGCGCAGGCGCGGCCCCGTGCGTCGCGTCGTGATCGCCCGATATGACGTAGAGTGACGTGTTTGCGCCATATACATTTCTCATTGCACAGACAGACAGACGTATTGTAATGAATTATTATTCTTCATTTTCTTTGTCATTTTCACAGAACTAGCCAGTCATTATCCTCGGAGCCTTTACCCAACTCAGTTGGGGTGGAACGCAAGTGATATGATATACTCGTAGGCAAGTATGTATTCACCAACACATCAAGAACTTCTTGGGTAATCCCCACCCAACGGGACAAATCGCTTGACCTTATCCTTAAATTCTTAAAAGACTGCCCTGATTATAAAATATGTAAACATCAAGACAATAATAGAAATGATTCGTTTCATGCATGACAAATAGATACATATCTATTAGTACCTGGCACTTTCCCAAATAACATAATACCTAATGTACTAACATCCTTAGAATAAATCTGACATAATTCTATTACTATCTGTTACAATCAACAAGTCACTGACTAGGTACTTGGTGTTACCAATAAATAATGGCAACCCATTTATGTGCCACTGCTGGGCACGGAAATGGGTTCTCAGAAAGCTGAGAGGGTTAAGACCTTAATCCACACACGCTGGCCTAATGCGGGTTGGTGGATCTGGACATGTCCTTAGGATTTCTTCTAGGACATGGGGTTTCCTCACGATGTTTTTCCTTCACCGTCAGCAGATGGTAAATCATGTGATTAGTACATATAAATTCCACAAAGTGAAATTCACATTGGTACTGTCCGGCCGGATTCGAACTCGATACCTCTGAGTAGAAGCCGCGTCCTTATCCATTCAGTTACCATCACGTGCTACCAATAGATAGGTACGACCACAGAACAAAGAAAAATCCTTAGGACTAGAAATCGTATGGGGGCGTGTTTGTGTCGCCAAAAACCTAAGTGTAATTGCATTTACCTCACACATATACACTTGTGTATATGCATGAAGCAGGCTAAAATATAAAGAAATACTTTCTTCTAATCAAAAAATAAGTTTATGCGATTGATTTTAAGGTTTCTTTTCCTATAAGTTTTCACGAAATATTTACTTCAATATTCTAGAAGTTTCTATACTCTGTCCAATTCAGGATGCTAAATGATAATGTTGACAGTTCACGTCTATTAAGTATCGTATTTTTATATACAAAATAATACCTCTAAAATTATCGTAGCACATGGACAAGTACCGCCCACTTTTCGTAGTGAAGCGTCTTGCACGAATTCAGCACAATTGACTATGACACAAAGGAATCGAATGAATCGAACTTAAATTAATTTATTGAAAATTTTAAGTACTTATCTACTAAATTGTTTTGTAATATAGCTATCTTCTTAATATATATAAATCTCGTGTCACAATGTTTGTCCTCAATGGACTCCTAAACCACTAAACCGATTATAATAAAATTCGCACACCATGTGCAGTTCGATCCAACTTGAGAGATAGGATAGTTTTTAAAACGGATTTCAACATCCACGCGGGCGGAGCCGCGGGCAACAGCTAGTAATAATATAATATAATAATAAAAGTAATAGCTAAGTATAATGCAAGACATAATTACTGTACCATAAAACTTCTCTTTTATCATCCTGAAATAAGTTACCTAAAATAATAAAAAAATAAATGCTTTTGTGTTTTTATAACTATCGATTCCATATTATACGGGAACGATAATCGAAAATCGATTAGATTCATTTTCGATTATACTATATGGGGTACTCTACTTAGAGCTGAAAAAATTATCATTTTAGTTAAGTTTGTGAAAATGTACTACAGAATCGAAACCATGGGGGTCGATTCTAGTGTTGTCCGTATTTTGAGTTAAGTTAATTAAGTACATCCTTACCATTGTTATATTTAAGGACTGATTTCCAATACAATACAATTTTAGACATCTATTGGTGGATAGCAAAACTATAATGTACATTGATTTTGCTTTTGACCGCTAGATGGGGTATTATTGTGATAAATAAATTTGTGCTCTATTCCAACGTGGCTTAAACATAATTCTGTTGTATATTACGTTAAAATGGGGGCAGATTTGATGGAACTCTGTAAACATAATTGAAGTATATACCTTGTCAAAACGTACTTTAAATTCAATTTCAGTAAAATAAGGTGTGTAGTTCTGCTCTTCTTATATTTTAAGGTAAAATGTATGCAACCAATAAGACGTCCTATAAGTCTGTGTGAGTGTATTTTTTGGCGACAGCTATTCCTTTGTATTTTTACTTAATTACTACTTCTATGGTTTTTTAATGTTCTGTGGGTACGACAGTGTTAAATAAATAGAATTTCATTCATAATAATTTTTCTTCTTTGTACATAATATATTCTCGTACAGTTTGTTGTAAAATACAATCCCACCAAAACATACCTGTTAAAAAGGGGGCCAAATTTCTATCGGCTGAAGGTTTGCCTAAAAAAGGATTGAAATCCAATTCAATGCCAAGTTTAGATGCATTTTAAAATCGATCATAATCAACTAAATTTCTTCTAAATTTGAACTTGGCAGGTTAATTTAATTATTATCTAAAAAGTGTTACGTATAGCACGAAAACCTGTACCTGTAGTGAATATTTTAGGCAGTCGAACCCGGTTATCATACAAACGTCTATGTATGCCAATATGTTACGTGTACTTGGAACCCCAAAGTCCGCCATTGATCTAACTCTAAATTTATCACTAAGTAGGTACGACTTTGCAACCGAAATCGCAAGTTAGGTAGGATAGCGACAAACATCGGTTGCAGTAACGATTTCTGTGTCAAACGGTAGTCATTTAGGATGTACGTTTTAGGATGGTCAGCAATATGGAGATACCGATAAATCGTTAAGTTTGCAATGATATTCGTTAAGATACCGACGAAAATCGTTAGTTTGGAAAGTAGAGACTACCAATTCAATTCAATTAATTTATTTCGTGAACACAGGCTGCTATAGATATTTACAAATATCTATACGGCGTCGCTACGAGATTAGCGACCGAATTTGGTAGCTAAGGCGAGGCGTTGTGATAAAATGTCGAGACTGCCGCCCGTTCTCACCCGCACTCATTCTGTCTATCTCGCTCGCGCCAAGTGGTGCGAGCGAGATAGACAGAATGAGTGCGGGTGCGCTTGTACTGGTCGGGGTCGCGGTGGGACGGGCCTTTTATTTATCAAAACGATCTACTCAAACGCAGCCAACGCAATATTTACGACTCGTAACGGCCGTAACTCCGATAACTTAGTGGAAATGTGAAAAGTTGTTGAGAACAGATTGATCTTTAAAACTGAATTCATCGCATAGGATAAGTAATTATTAGTAGGTACTATCGGTACTATCAGCCGAGATAGATAAACTTGTTTATAAAAATAAATGAGCCAAAAACCGTAAGCGGTAAGTTTTAGAAAAAAAAAATACAAGAAACAAAAAATGTCATATTTTATTCTCTACAATAATGGTAAATAGATGGCAGTCGCTCCACGGAAAATATCGAAGTTCAGCCACATCACAGTTAGACTGGAAAGCCGACCCCAACTGAGTTGGGAAAAAGGTTCAGAGAATGATGAATAATGGTCTTTTGACTTTTGTCTTATAGTGCATAGTTGCTGAGATTTTGGCCAAAAACTTTGTTCCAAGATCGCGCCTGAAGCTCCACAAAAGTCTGTCTAAATTTTGTATTTTTATACCCAATGAATAAAATACAGACATAACAATATTCTTTGGGCTCATTAGTTTTGTCATAGCAAATATTCCAAATTTTGATTAAGGACACGACGGTATCTCCCGTCCGAAATGAGCTGTCCGTCTGGGGTAGTAGGTACCTCAGCCCTACAGAAGACCGCGGCCATAATAACCATCGAGTTGTGTTCCCGCCGGTAAGTAGGGTAGCCAGAACTCACTGTGTTCATTTGTCCATTCATGTCCATCCTTAAACTTTATAAAAAACAAAAATTTAATCGGTAAGAAAATACAAATCTATATATATAAAAATGAATCCCTATTTCCCTTGGTCACGGCATCACGCGTAAACTACTGGACCGATTTCGTTAATTCTTTTTTGTTGTGTTTGTTATTGTCAGGAGAAGGTTCTTATGAAAGAAGTCAAGAAAGTTGCGCGAGACATTAGAAAATTTAATTTAGCTTAGAACTGGGAGATTTTATTCTGCCACGGGGACGAAGTATGCCACGGGGCACAGGGCACAGCTAGTTTAAAATATTTTTTTACTGGCCTAATATAGACATCAATGCGTGTGAAATCGACACGACATGACACACACATACATACATTCAATTTATTGATAAGTCGCTTTGAACGTAATGATGTCATACTGTATATCTACTGTACACCTCACTGATAATACATTCATAAAATAAATTTGACCCTGCCATAACCCGCCAGTAATACAATGTGTATTAGAAGTGCAGTTTCAGGGTTAGTGGCGTGATTTTGAAAATAGGCTCTGAGATGTTTATGCAGAGTTTACATGTATAAAATGAAAATGGGCTCCGAGATGTTTATGTAGAGTTTACATGTATGAAAATAGACTCTGAGATGTTTATGTAGAGTTAACATGTAGGTATGATGTATGAAAATAGGCTCTAAGATGTTTTTTTGTATTCGACACATCAATATGATACATGGATGGAGGATATATGGTAAGCTAAAGGTAAAGTCTCACGACCGGGGGGCACCAATACACACACCGATAGTGCTATATAATGGTGATAAGATGTTTATGTAGACTCTAAAACTCTACATAAACATCTCAGAGCTATATTTTCGAAATAATGCAAACCCTGAAGATTCTCTTCAAATACACGACGGCTCAGCTAAATACCATCAGGAAGCGCTTGAGTCAATTGAGATTATCAACAACGATGCGCTGGTCAAGGCTAGACTTCAAAGTCTGGAGCATCGGTGCAGAGTTGCTAGCCTGACGATTTTTTATCGGTTGCACTTCGGGGAATGTTCTCTGGGGTTACATATTCTGATTCCTCCAAGCCCTTTTCATCACCGAACGACCAGACGTACGGCGATGCGCCATCGTTATATGGCGGACATTCCGCTCATTATGTCAAAGTCAAAGTCAAAAATCATTTATTCTGTATCTATAGACCATTTTAAGCGGCACTTACAAAACGTCAAAATTATAAATAAATGCATGAATCGCTTCAGCAATAAGTAGGTACGTTCATTATGCGTACAGCTAAGGAGTGGAATGCCCTGCCTGAGTCTGTGTTTCCGGAAAGCTATAACCTGGGAGTCTTTAAGTCTAGAGTGAATAGGTTGCTTCTAGGCGAGTGGCTCCATCGTCGACCAAATCGTCACTTACCATCAGGTGAGATAGTGGTCAAACGCGAGCGGAAAAAAAAACGTTGTATTACTACATACACTCACTTTATTATACATTTACTTTAATCTAATTCACAAATAACTAACAAATACTTAATAAGGACTGGTAGATGACAATGATGACTGGGATGATTTGGTATGCACTACATACACTCACTACATAGTAGAGTGAGTTAGTATAGTAGTCATATTAGTATAGATGCAAAACAATTTCATACAGTTAAATTTCCCAATAATTAGGTATTTCCCTACATAGTATAGTGGAGTGAGTGTATGTAGTGCGTACCCAATCATCCCAGTCATCATTGTCATCTACCAGTCCTTATTAAGTATTTGTTAGTTACGAGTATTTGTGAATTAGATTAAAGGAAATACTTAATTATTGGGAAATTGAAATGTATGAAATTGTTTTGCATCTATAGGTACTAAGAATTATAGAATTGTAAATTTGCTAAACTGTGTCATTGGAGATATTTTAAAATATTACATACTTGGGTTATGTTACATGGACGATTCTTCTTCTTCTTCAACCCAGCGTTAATCCCAGTCGCATCCAAAGCTTTTACCTTGGAGTTTGAAATCCGTCCGTCAGTCAGCAGACAATCCACGTGGAGGTTTCCGGCCCGCACCCAATTCAACCAAAACTCTAAAAGTCAATCCTCAAAAAGCTGTTTCCGGCCGACAACCACGCTGCTCTTTCAGTGTGAATTGAACCTAATGCTGTATTGATTAAACACAATAATAAGTTACAACGAAGAGTAAAGGAAAACAGACGAGGTATCGTTAGCCGACTGGATTGCATAAATTATAGATGTATTTTTTTCATATACCCAAGAGGCGCTTCGTATAATGAAAACAAATTAACAATAAACTCGTGACGTACTTAGTTACAATGAACGAAATCCTGTGTAGATATTTTGCGGTTAAGTTTGTTCAACCTAGCGTAAATCCCAGTCGCATCCAAAGCTTTCACTTCGAAGTCTAGGGTCCGCTTTACTAGTCTTAACTGCGGATTTGGCTGGACCTCGATATTTTCCGTGAAGCGACTGCCATCTGACCTTCACAGCCCAATAGTGATATTAGGCGATATCGAAGCATTGCAGCTAGACCGTTGTTGTTGGACTTTTTAGGGCTCCTACTACCCGTAAGGACTGTAACCCGTTACATGAACGATTTTGGACACGAAAATATAGTTTTTTTGAAATTCTTGTCTGTTTGTGCGTGATGGACGCCAAAACTACGGATCTCAATGCGGTATTTTTGTTTGAAAGGTCTAAGTCAGACTTAGAATACGCATGTTTGATCATCGGTTGAGTAGAACTGGAGATAAAGTGAAAAACACGAAAATCGACGTCCACGCGGGCGGAGCCGCGGTCATAGGGTAGTTAAGTATAGTAAGATTATTTAGTAATTAGATTGATTTATTTATAATCTTAATATCTAAACGATAAAATCTATTGTACCTATATTTTATCTGTAATAAATAATTACCTATTTTTACTTTAGGGAAGCCCGTTTGCCGGACGGGTGATCAGCCTCACCTTTGTTGGCCATTTCACCCAAAGTAAAAATAATTACCTAAGAACTCTGTTTATTTACTTATATTTTGAGTTGCTTATCTAGATAGTTGTATTTTTATATCGGCCACGTCAATATGACTTCACCTCGCCTGATGGTAAGCTAAAGGTAAAGTTTCAGGAATGGTTCGGAATCACCATTAGATACGTACGCCGATAGTGCTATAATCGATTTAACGGCCTCATCAAAAATGCTTTTTCTCGCCCCGCTTAAAGGACCCGGGTCTGTAGGAGGAAGGAAACACGTGAGCTGGTAAAGAATTCCTGGCCTTGAAGGTGCGGTAAAGAAAAAAGGCACCGAATTGCTTATGAGGGTATGAGGCTAATATATCAGCCTTGCATGTGTTGTTCTGCTTATATACTACTTAGGTGGCAGATAAGTACACGGCCCACTTGATGGGAAGCGGCCACCGTGGCCTATGGACGTATGCAACACCAGAGGCGTCACAGTCGTGCTGCTGACCCTGTAAAAACCTTCTAATTCGTAATCGCTAGGGAAAACCATACAGAAAGAAAGAAAGGGGCAGACAAATGAATCCCATCATTGATCTGCGGCTTTCTTTCTTTTCGTCAATTAATCCTTCTATAATTTTTGCAAATAAATCGGCGACGTCCCCATAGGATCTCCAAGTTTCAACCCCATCTAAAAGTAGGACCGCCTCAAGTAATGTTAACGATTTTCGACATGACTGTACCTTTGACATACTAAAATACGTCATATTTAGTAGTTATAATTTTGGAGGTCAAACGGGTACCAAAAAATAGGTCGTAAGGGCACTTTTGTAAAAGGGTCTAAACTTTGAGGTCGTACGGGTACGTCGCCAATAAATCGTGTCGTATCAGACGGAAGAATATAATATTGTACAATTTGATGTTTACTCATCATGTTATTGCATCATTTTAGACCAAGTTATACCTAGATGGAGCAAGGACGTTCATACTGAAGTATTAGCTGTTTAACGTTACAGAATAAATCTTATTAAATAATATTAACCAATATGACTGAAACTTACTTGATAAACGCTATATTTACCCGACTGCCGAAGAAAGGAGGGTAATGCTTTTAGTCTTTATTTATTAGGGAAAACAAACAATCGATGACGAATGGGGGTGGTCGCGCTGGGGATTTCCGCAAAAAAAGGGGTTAACTCCCCCATTTTTTATCTTGGCTTTTACTGAATTAACTGCACCAGTCTGACCCTCCGATCCCGAAATGAAATCTTACATTCAACTTCGTCTGGCTATCAGCACTAGTACCCATCGGTGAAGGTGAGGTTAACTTATCTTAACGGGCCTCGTACCCTTTTTACCTTAAATGAC
The DNA here is from genome assembly GCA_963576445.1 of Lithosia quadra. Taxonomy (NCBI): domain Eukaryota; kingdom Metazoa; phylum Arthropoda; class Insecta; order Lepidoptera; family Erebidae; genus Lithosia; species Lithosia quadra. The sequence goes on from OY754883.1 coordinate 2,618,235, forward strand.
TTCACCCCGCTTGATGGTTAGCCAAAGGAATTCACCCACTTTTAGACGAGAGTGACGCAATAGTACGCTTCGTGAAACAAATATTACACGATGTAATATCTAATTATGACAAAATAATGTCGTAGATCATCAATCTATTTACTGATAGTCTATTAACATACCTATAATAAAATGATAGGAGAGTCAACACGTACATTGAATATTTTTTGAAAAGAATACTTGGTGTGACCTATAATTGATACCGCGGTAGCCTAGTGGTCTGGGTAATGGGCTGCTGAGACGAGGTCTCGGGTTCGATCCCAAGTTCACCATGGCACACACCAATGACTTTTCGATGCTTTTCGAAGTTAGGTATGTGTGTATTTAACGCAGGTTTATAAGTGCCCGGTTAATGGCAATAGGCTCGCCACCTATTACATTGGGACCTAAACATAAACTGGCGAAATGTGGGTGCTAGCACGTCTGCCTACCGATATAGGCGTGAGTTTTTGTTATGTTATAATTGATATCGAAGCCAAAAATATAGGTAGTTCTTAGAATTTTCTTGGTGGCTATACCGACCTCCACGCAGGCGAAGCCGCGGGCGGAAGTTAGTTAAATTATAATCATGAAATTACAGACGTTGTCTTATTATCATTGCCTTCCTTACCACGGAAACCAGGCAGCGGGGGCGAATATGTTGAAGTCGAACCGATCAAAACCGCACGTTGTTGCCGGGGAATCTGGTGCGCCCTAGGCAAGATACACCTACCCATCTAAATAGTTATCTTATCTAAATAAAGTTCTAAACAATTTTTCATATTGAACTCGTCAAAACGACTTCACCTCGCCTGATGGTAAGGTAAAGACAAAATGCTAAAATCTTGTTGTAACAACAACGCAATAGAACTGAATCATGCCAAAAAGCTTCATTTCCTTTCAAATACTTACTATGTTTGTCCATCAACCGATACTAAAAGCGGGTACCTAATATGTATACGTAATAATACTTTGTTATGGTGTCCGAACGTTATTACAATGACATCACATTATATTAGATCACATTGTTAACGCAACAATAAATAATACTTACCACAAATAAATTGCACAACATTTCGAATAAAAGCGACCGCGCTGAAATAGATACATATATTCTACTGAAAGTCTTGGAGAGAGGAACATCTGAGTACTTGAACAAAACGTTTTGGAAAATTTGATAATAGAAAATTTGAAAATCGATTATCAAATTTGGAAAACATTAAGAATCGAAGGAGAATTTGGAGCTATAAGAGTTTTACAATAAACATCGCACTGTGAGCTGGAAAAAACCTTTCAAAAACCCGTAGCACGATTATTTGAAAACATAATCAATATTCTTCTGGATTCATTGAATAACAAGAGGAAAGAATAATATTTACTACTAACATTGTAAGTATTACTTTTTATTTAATAGTTAATTTATTCTATCAATAATCTATTTGATTAAATTTTAATTACGATGTCGCAATTTTGAAATGTATTATTTATTTAATTTATTCATAATGTAATTAGGTTTAATTTTACATAGAATGCTTTCTCCATGAATTATAACAGCTTTTAAAATACCCTTTGTGGCTTTAAAATATAAAATTGTCTTATTTATTTTAGGTATCTTCGAGTGGTGAAAAGAGGGGAAAAGGACGAAATTGAAACACGTTTGTGAAGAGATGTAAAGATATCTCTAAGAGGAATCTCTTTGCATTCTACAGGACAGACTCTCAGAGCTTGAAACTGCTGAAGATATTTACATCGAAACACCCTTCTTGCAGTACAAAAGCACATCTCTTATTTATTTCAAATAGGTATAATATTTGTATTATTAAGATTTTAATTGTAATTTGTACTAACTAAATTTGTGGGCCTGAACAATTGACAAAACTGATAATACTAATTCCCTTAATTGTCAATTCCTCCATGTGTGTGATATCACTACTATAATATTTGTTGTTCTCTAATCTTTCTCATATTTTACAAAATGGACGTACTCATAATATGAGATTATTGGACATAAAGTTAATGTTTTCGTTGATCAATACAATGTCAGTTCATTTGTCTAAACAATATTAACTAAAACATTAATAACATTTGTCGTCCATACATTAGTTTTCAAACAGCACAATATTTATGTAGTAGTGGTCTAACTGAATCTATCAGGATCTGCTAGATTCTGACTAATCAGACGTAAGATCAACGAGCAAGTTGATGAATGAGGAATCAGTATTGTCATTTGTCAGATGTTGTTTGTAGTTCACGGCCCTCCTGTCAGCTGGTAGCGAAGACTTCTAACTAAGTTTTTGTACCTCTCCATGTTGAAACTTTTACATTTGATAAAGCCGTCGGTTCATCGCAATCACTTTGACTGTTCGGTGGGTTGGATGTATATTTTTGGGAGTAGGCGGTTGTATCGTGTATAATATTGTAGATTCTATTTATCTACAAGTAACTTAAACTCTACTGTTTTCATTATAATTTATGTCTTTTCTGCTTAATTTTTTGTTAATTTATTCTTAGTCATCTACGATGACCTTAAATATGCCCGAGACTTCTGAATGCGATCAAGGGTATGCGTCCAACTAGTCGGAAAGGATTAGAGATGGCTTTGAAAGTGCGGCTCGTAAAATGTTTTTTTTTTTTTACAATCATACATAAATATTGAGGCAAATCATCATGTCATAGGGTGCTTTAGCACTCAATATATATTGCGATCTTCGTGATGCTGACAATATAGATAATGGTTGATGTGTAGACAAACGCGAACGCAAAACGAAATTGGATCGCGATATTTATTGAATCTTATCACGCCCGTACAACTTTTGTCGCCACGTTTATATTACGATTTGTGCAGTTTTTTGCTAGCTAATTTAATTTTGGTTATGCGGAAAAGCAAGACATGATAATATTGTATATTTGCTCTAGTTTTTGTGTTTAACAACATGAAGTGAATACTGAAACTTATGTTGAAAGCCGTCCCTATTGGGTGAGGATGAGTTGCGTACACAACACAGCGTCCACAAATGGTTAGAAATACATAATATATATTGCGTGTGAGTTTCATCTCAAAGTGTTACAAGATGATGAACGCAATACTTCAATAAATATGCACTTTTAGGTAATTAGAGACCACTATAAGACTGAATTAATAATAATAAAAAAGGTGAATATATATTATTATATATTCTTATATTCTTATGATTGTTAAGTACCTATTTACAAATCAGTTTATTGTATAAATTAATTAAACACAATCAATTTATAGAATAGGTACTAAGTACATTATTATAATATTATTTGTTTTATCCTACTTGGTTTTATCCTTATTTCACATTAAACACTCTTAGAGGAAATATTTAAGTCATTATTTATAATGACTTAAATATCTTCAATTATTTCCGTAGTAGGTACGTAGGTATAGCCTAAATCGATATATTTGTATATATTTGTATTTAATTGTAAGACTAGACGTTCATCTGTATTTGTAACTAGCAGTTCCCGCGACTTCGTACGCGTGGTTAAAGATTTTTAAGCTTATAATTTTTTACTCGGGACTGTGGGTAGCTACATACATTTTTTGAACAACATTCGGCAGTATTTGTCGAACAACAAAGCCGACCCGATTTGCGTGCAATTACTGCACTTGTTCGATTTCAATCGGCTAGTGCCGATCGAGTTGTTCATTCGGGTCGACACATCATTCCATTCGGCAGTATTGCAGAATGAAAAAGCCAACCCTTTGCTTTGCCAATTGATGGCGACTCGCTTTGTTTAGCAACTACCAAGAAGAGTGGTAATGTGCGGCAGCCGAGCGGTTTGTGATGTCCGAACATTCATCACATCTATTCGATTTTACCGCCCGGCCTTGCCGATTATTGCCGGCCCACTTATGTATGTAGCTACCCTAATTGGCTATCTGCCAGTAAAAGCCACATCAAAATTGATCCAGCCATTACAGAGATTGGCCGGAACGAACAGACAGACAGACAATTTCATAAAATTCTGTTTTGTTATATGTACCGTGTATACCTAGGTACATTCAAATGCACTTGGTAATAAAAAGCGGTTGTTTTAATGTTACAAACCAATTTTATTTATTTGTATAATTACTTAGCATAAATATAATTCCAAATTAAATTAATCCATCGTTAAGGCGAAGTTTTTGATCATAAACCTCGCCCTAATTAATCAGTTTTTAGGTGATATAAAAAAATATTATTTATGTATATTTGGAAGTTGTGCCTATCTAGTATTATAATAGATTAGAATTAATATTAACCAAGTTATTTGTAAATATGACAAAAAAAATATAAATTTGTTTCGAACTAAAAAGTCATTATTTAATAAGATCATTGTTCGAGTGTTGGTATTTACTGCATATTGCTACATCACGTGGTACTTACTTCTGAGAGGGGCAATGTCCACCCGGGCTATGGAGACGGCAACGCCTCTCTCTCGTAGAGAAGATGCTGCCGGCTGCGATGCGATGCAATTTTTTATCAATGGCTTTTCTATATGCGACGCATTTTGCCACAAACAAGTATTTAATTATACTTTGCATATGAATGTATTTCATCATTTATGTCATTTAGTCACAGTCAAGTTCTTCATAGTAATAGTCAAGTCAGTCTTCCTTCATGGTCTTACTCCAGTAAAATAGTGGAGACTTTTACTAGAGCTTTTCATGGAGTTTTGGAATCACTTTCCCAACTCGTACACGTTGCCGAAGAAGTTATGTTTAAAACTTCCCCGATGTGTCTTTTTCTGCGTTGGCGCCAAAAGGGACAATGGTTCTTCTGACTAGCAAAGGGTTCAGTGGAAAACAGGTGGGGACGGGCTGGTTTTCTAAGCGCAGAAGGGAATGACAGGACAACTGCCTGTTACCCTACACCCCACACCGCCGTCGGTGCGGCGACGCGATTGTCGCCCCATCCCCTTCCTGGAGGTCAAAGGGGCCATCTTAACATCCTATGTGGCCCGGAGACGACTGGGATGTGAGGGAAATGTGTTTTTGGTAATCTTACATCCCGGTAATTGAGACCTGATGCGGTTTTAGTCAGTTCGAATCTGACATAACCGCCCCACTGGCTAGAGTGTCGATACGTAGACTTGTTTTACCTTAACCTTTCCTTTTCTGTATAATTCACGTTATGCAACTCTACTAAACCTTTATGATTTAAATAAAATATGTTTATAACTGCCAAATCTTTAGACATTTGAGATATACACTCATCTTCTTACTATATTGTCTGTTTTGATATTGAGTCTTTTGAATAAAGCATACATACATACATACATATTATGCTATTTCCCTCTGGGGTAGGCAGAGACAACAGCTCGCCACTGGCTTCTCATTCACTCGCTTCCTCTTCTGTCATTAAAGCTTTCATACAAGCCTGCCGGTTTCGAGTGCTCTTGACCAGCCCTAACTCATTAAATTTGGTCAGTGTATAGGTACTCTGCAAGGTTGACCCCGGCTTGCCTGCCCACTTACAACGTGCCTTACATATGGTGTGTCATTCGCTCAGTATTCATTCGCTTCGCTCTACGTGTCCAAAACAACTTAGCATACCCTTTTCAATTCTCGTTGCAATATCCTCTTCCATGCCACACCATTCTTGTACCTATATCAGTATTCCTCTTCCTAGCAACCAACCTTACTCGCAATGACCGCACATCTCTACTGCATTCACTCTACCGCATGCTTTTTCTGCCATACCCAACTTTCCCTTACTGACACGCTGTTATGAACTTCCTATCGTAGGTACCTTTTTTTGGCACAGACTGACTACTCATGGTAGTAGTAGGTAGTGTAAGGGTTGTTGGTAATTGGTACCCATCCCCAAATAAAAATAAAAAGTTATTGTTGAACTTTTTTATTAAATAGCATCATTTTTTATAGAATAAAGCAAGGAATATATTAAATTCACACACGCATAAGAATATAACAACTTACAATTAAACTTAAAATCTAAGACATTAATATTAAAGGACATTATGCGTATCTGAATATGGCCGCCAACCTAGCATCGAAATAAAATAATGAATACCTACCTAATCACAAAAGTGTTAAAAAGATAAAATTTGCATCAATTATTAAAAAAAAACAATACACGAAACAACAGTTTTTAGGCCGGAATCGGTAGGCTGGGCGCATGCTAGAGACAATCTTAAGATAGACTATAGGTTTACAAGAAGCATGAAGCATACTTCAAATAAAACGTTTCATAGACAGAACAGTGTAATAAATACCTACAAGTACGATTTCGAATGGAGCATTTTTAGGGGATTATTCCAACTAGTCCTACTAACAGTTCGATCATCGGACAGTTTGGACAAAAATATTCCAAGTAGTTAGATCCTGTTTGACAATCGAACTACTTGGACAAAAATCTTCCAAGTAGTTAGATTGTGTTTGACAATCGAACTACTTGGACAAAAATATTCCAAGTAGTTAGATTGTGTTTGACAATCGAACTGTTAGGACAAATATATTCCAACTAGTTAGACTGGGGTTGAGGATCTAACTATTAAGACTGAAATATTTCATTTAGTTAAACTGAGCTTAGGTTTTTAGAAATAAATATTACTATCTAATATACCTAGTAATGTCGGTAATAGACTTACTTAAGAAAGTGTAGTGGGAGATGCAGAATTTGATCCAGATAATAGATTTCCTCATCATCAAACTAGTGTGAAAAAGCTATGTGAACGTGAGTCGGTCATGAATAGTATGGATAGGCTAGCACATATCTATACTATACATACACACACACAACAAAAAATCTATTAAAAAATACAATATTTTTGTTACTGCAATTAATAATCTAACTACTTGGAATATTTTTGTCCCAACAGTTCGATTGTCAAACACAATCTAACTACTTGGAACATTTTTGTCCAAGTAGTTCGATTGTCAAACACAATCTAACTACTTGGAAGATTTTTGTCCAAATAGTTCGATTGTCAAACTCAATCTAACTAGTTGGAACATTTTTGTCCAAATAGTTCTATTGTCAAGCACAATCTAACTACTTGGAATTTTTTTGTCCAAATAGTTCGATTGTCAAACACGATCTAACTACTTGGAATATTTTTGTCCAAGTAGTTCGATTGTCAAACTCAATCTAACTACTTGGAATATTTTTGTCCAAACTGTCCGATGATCGAACTGTTAGTAGGACTAGTTGGAATAATCCTTTTTAGGCGGCTATTTTAATATTTTACCTTAGCAGTTCATTATATTTTCAAGAATAAAAGAAAAATTGGTCGTCGTCTCTATTTATTAGTTTTGTAATAATGTATGGAAATTAGCCCGATTTGTTGATATTTATGATTACTGCTCCGCTCTCCTGGTAAGTTACATGATGATATAGTCTAAAATAACCTTCTTCGATAAATTAGCTATTCAACATAAAAGAACTATTAATTTCTGAGATTGGCGCGTTAAATCAAATAAACAACTCTTTTGTAGTAGGTACTTACTATAATAAAATAAGTTCTAACTAGCTTGATTAATACATGTTCTTAAATTAATTATCTTAACCCCTAACAGCAGTTTCATTCAATTACCCTCTGACATTACAATCTTATCATTTTTTAAGTAGTAACATATATTATTGTTGTCGATTCAGCTGTTACGAATATATCTAAACCAGATTAACACACAACAGCACACAAATCGCTAAAATTTCATTTATTCCTGGGGCGGAAGTCTCGAAATTGATCGCAACGCCTTAGCTACCGAATTCAGTAGCTAACTCGTAGCGATACAAACATGGTAGTCTCTACTTTCCAAACTAACGATTTTTTCGGTCGCCACCATTTTTATGACACAGCCTCGTTTTCAACGAGGTCCATCCACAGGTTTGATAGATTTATGATCAAATCAAACCTACTAAATTGAATGAAACAACTTAGGTATGCTCTTTTTTTCACAAGAGAAATAATAAGTAAGTACTAACATTATTTTTTCCACAAGAGAAATATTACTAAAGTAACAATATTAATACAACTAAATTTTCCAAATCTTTAAAAAATATCAGATGATAATGTCAAATTGAGAATGTAATTTTGAGCTGGTGTAGGCACCGCGTGAGTGACATTAGTTATTAGGAACAATAATAGTTAAGTCATAAGTGGAGACAAATATCTAGAGCAAACTTCAAAAAGTTGGCGCATGTGCACTAACTGGCCAACCAAACAACCATTAAAAGGACTGATTAGCGATTAACCATAGACACGAGCCCTTTAGGCCCATGACTAGTTTTATATTATATATTTATCTACTAACTGCGTCCGCGAGGTTTTAGATTTTAGGGTTTTAATGTTTTTACGCGCAACGTTAATTCTTTTTCCAAAATTAAAGTAACCTAAGTTACTCCTTGTTACATCAGCTATTTGCCAGTGAAAGTCCCATCAAAATAGATCCAGCCGTTTCCGACAGACAGACAGATAAAAATTGTAAAAAATGTTGTTTTGATGTAGGTACCGTGTATACATCCAAATGCATCAATAAAAATCAGATATTTTAATGTTACAAACAGACACTCCAGTTTTATTAATTTCTATAGAATAGATGATTGGTTGACTGGTCTACGACAGTCTGGACTACGACATTGCGGCCAGCGTTTACCACTAAAGAGATTATGAAATGTAGTCCTGCGCAATTAGAAAAGGTTACTGCATTGTCTAGATTTTTGCCCCTACTTATACACATAAGTACGAACAGCCTTGATATGCCCAGTGCCTCGATTCTGCTAAAGGCAGACCACTGTCATGCCACTGACACTCTAAAAATGCCATTTAATTCTAGACTTTATTGTTATCAAGTTAAAATCTAAAATTAAATCACATTTTGTACTGAGAATGAGAAAGTTTGATGAATTCTTTTCATTTGGTTTTAAACTTCAACTGTATAATGGTAAAGTTTACAATTAAATAGTATTTTTATCAGTAGTACGAAAGTGGCTTGTTTTATCAAAATCGAGGCCCAGCTACGACACAACGGAACTTACATGCTAATTTTCATTTCTTCGGACTGAACGGGCAATGTCTGTAGAGGCATATCTACATTTCGTTGACCCCGGCGGCGTTTACATAGGAAACCATACCTGAGAATTAAAAAATTACATGTACACATAAACACAACAAAGACTTGATATTTGAAGTTAATAAGTTATTTTGACAGGTCAGATGGCAGTCGCTCCACGGAAAATATCGAAGTTCAGCCGCATCACAGTTAGACTGGAAAGCCGACCCCAACTGAGTTGGGAAAAAGGTTCAGAGAATGATGATGAAGTTATTTTTAGTAACTTTATAGTAAATGCATAACTAGACAAATCAAATGAGTCCAAACATGACGGGTTTATCTTGTTCGGTTCAGAAGTACGTATGAACACCTTCACATCTGACATTTTATTTAAGTCAATAGTATAGGGCACACACATGGGCACACATTGGGAGTGATAGTCAAGCAATGGTCTGTGACGCTTATTGATTGACTGATTGATGTTGCTCCTAGACAGTTTTGAGGTGTTACTTAAATTAAAATATTATTAACAAAGATGATACAGTGTTATTAAGGATGGTAAAATACTTACAAGAGCTCATGTGGCCGATAGTAAAAGACTAAGAAACTGATCACTAATAATACGGGCATAAAGTAAGTTTGTAGCACCCATAAAGTGCTACCAGGACGATCAGTTTCTGTCCCATTTTCGGTTGTTGTGGTATGGCCCCTCTCTGATGATTTTTCAGGGGGTCTTGGGACTGTCTCAGCAGGCGTTGACTCTGACACCACAGGTGTTATTTCTGATGCTGTAGTTGGCGGCTGTGTAACTGCGAAAGATGTCTCTGTCGCTGCAGATGATGTATTTGTCTCTGCAGGTGTTAGGACTGTCGTAGCTGGTGTTAACTTTGACACCACGGGTGTTGTTTCTGATGCTGTAGTTGGCAGCTCTGTAACTGCGAACGATGTCTCTGTCGCTGCAGATGATGTGTTTGTCTCTGCAGGTGTTAGGACTGTCGTAGCTGGTGTTAACTTAGACACCACGGGTGTTGTTTCTGATGCTGTAGTTGGCGGCTCTGTAACTGCGAACGATGTCTCTGTCGCTGCAGATGATGTGTTTGTCTCTGCAGGTGTTAGGACTGTCGTAGCTGGTGTTAACTTTGACACCACGGGTGTTGTTTCTGATACTGTAGATGTCGACTCTGTAACTGCAAATGATGTTTCTTTCGCTACAGATGATGTATCTTTACCTGCAGGTCTCAGCACTGTCTCATTAGGATTTGACGGTTTTTCCATTGTTTCAGACAGAGGTACAACTACCAGTGGTACATCAGTTTCCGAGGTATCGACAGATTCGGATCCATCTTTCTGTCCTGGCTTAGGAGTAAATGTGTCTACCTTAGTTGTCGACTTTGTAACTGTAAATGATGTTTTGGTCGCTGCAGATGATGTATTTGTCTTTGCAGGTGTTAGGACTGTCGTAGCTGGTGTTAACTTGGACACCACAGGTGTTGTTTCTGATACTGTAGATGTCGACTCTGTAACTGCAAATGATGTTTCTTTCGCTACAGATGATGTATCTTTACCTGCGGGTCTCAGCACTGTCTCATTAGGATTTGACGGTTTTGCCATTGTTTCAGACAGAGGTACAACCAGCGGTACATCAGTTTCCGAGGTATCGACAGATTCGGATCCATCTTTCTGTCCTGGCTTAGGAATAAATGTGTCTGCCTTAGTTGTCGGCTCTGTAACTGTAAATGATGTTTTTGTCACTGCAGATGATGTATTTGTCTTTGCAGGTGTTAGGACTGTCGTAGCTGGTGTTAACTTTGACATCACAGGTGTTGTATCTGATGCTGTAGTTGTCGGCTCTGTAACTGCAAATGATGTTTCTTTCGCTACAGATGATGTATCTTTACCTGCAGGTCTCAGCACTGTCTCATTAGGATTTGACGGTTTTGCCAATTTTTCAGACAGAGGTACAACTACCAGTGGTACATTAGTTTCCGAGGTATCGACAGATTCGGATTCATCTTTCTGTTCTGGCTTAGGAGTAAATGTGTCTGCCTTAGTTGTAGGTTCAAAGTCTTCATACTCCATGGCTTCAATCCTGGACAAAAAATATTGAATTACTATAATTTATTTTTGAGGAATAAAGAAATTGAAACTTGAGAAATTGAATGGAATTGCAGGACATTAGTAAAAGTTCATTACAATCGGAACGCGTGTTCATAGTCATAACTATGCAGCTATAAAATTTATGGACGAAATGCGTTGAACAGTACAACTGACGACTAGTGTCGTCGTGACTTCGATACGGCACGCATTCACACATTAATATTAGACTACGCGGAAAACGTCATTAGATTCAGTCAGTTAAAGTAGCGCAAATAAATCCAATAGGTACAGCATGTTTTGCGTAGTGAAATGGTGTAAAAACCGTAGTGAAACGGCAAGAAAATATATCCAGGAATTAAGTACATTTTAATCAAATTGGGGTAACATATTGTAACTTGATATTCAGTCATAACTTAGTATAATGTTAGCCGTCGTCATTTTTGTGACACAGCCTCGTATTCAATGAGCTCCTTTCGAAAGTTTTATAGTTTCATGATCATAACGTCAATAAACATAACTTGTGATGTTAGTTGCATCAAGCAGCTATACTCGTAATAAATATAATCATCGTAGGTATAAAGATAAAACCTACCCTACATACATGAATCACGCTAATCGTATCATAGTTTTAGAACCTAAAAATATTCATAACTAAATTTTTAAAGTAAGTAAATAAGTTTAGTTTCATTTAACATAACATAAACTCACGCCTATATCCCCGAAGGGGTAGGCAGAGGTGCTAGCACCCACATTTCATTTAAACTCAATATAATATTATAAAACACTAATCATTCTGGTTTAACGAATTTTCACTGATAAAATTCAGCCGAATACATGAACCTTGGCAAAGCTCTTATCTCTCTGCCTATCTAGCCTTAAACACGGAATAAGATCCAAAAGTGCTTACAAAATAAAAATTAAAACTATTCGACAAGTTAATAGAATTCTCGATAACCGAAATTTGCAATGTCATGTTCAGTGGACTAATCTGAAGGGATATTACGCCACTGCGTTAAAATATAGAGCTGCCGCAACACAGTAAATAAGTAGGTACTTAGTTATAAATAAGTAATATATCTGTTTTTAGTAGGTACCTATACTGTGAATAGCTGCAATGTAGATCTAAACAGGTATATTAAATACATAACTAAATAAAACTGAAGTGTTTGTTTGTCATGTTAAAATAACAGCTATCTAGCCTCCCTCTACTACTATAATTTTAATAATGTCATTGTTACTATCATTAAAATAGGTACCTATTTGTATTTATTAGTCACCATTATCTTGCATACATATAAGGTAGGTAGGTATTAGATGCTTATATTATAATGGCTATCCACCACAGTTCATGATTTAAAAGACAATAACAATAAGTCCAACAACAACGGTCTAGCTACAATGCTTCGATATCGCCTAATGTCACCATTGGGTTGTGAAGGTCAGATGGTAGTCGCTTCACGGAAAATATCGAGGTCCAGCCAAATCCGCAGTTAAGACTGGTAAAGCGGACCCCAGACTTCGAAGTGAAAGCTTTGGATGCGACTGGGATTAACGCTAGGTTGAACAAACTTAACCGCAAAATATCTACACAGGATTTCGTTCATTGTAACTAAGTACGTCACGAGTTTATTGTTTATTTGTGTTTCATTATACGAAGCGCCTCTTGGGTATGTGAAAAAAATACATCTATAATTTATGCAATCCAGTCGGCTAACGATACCTCGTCTGTTTTTCTTTTCTCTTCGTTGTAACCTATATTGTGTTTTAATCAATACAGGCACGTACCTACCTCAGTTTACTATTACGAATATTAAACATTTGTGCTTACAAGTCATATATCACATCCGGCTTGTCCTAATAAACTCCAATTTTAAAACCTAATAGATATTCTAAATATTTAAGAAAAAACAAGAGTTATGTAGGTATTTTTTACCCTCCACGTACCAGACTATTAAAAATTATGAATATATTTATGATATCACAAGCCACAACTCCCAAGAATGTGCGATTAGTATTTTTAAAACGGCAAACGTTTTTCGGTTCTCCTGTAAAATTACAAAAAAGAAAACCAAACCTCTATGAGTCATTGAAATTAATTTAGCAAATTATCATGTGAAAATATTGTCAATAATGAGGATCAGTCACTTTTTTAGCTGAGTATGCAGTTTTATAGACCTAAAAAAAACAATAAATTCTGTAAAAAAATTATTTGAATCGGATCAAAAATGACGGAGTTATAGCCATTTTAGTGCGGTAATCTCAAAAACGCTCGCCACCGCGTAGAAATACCCTGTGACGTCATCGCTCACCTCGTCGCGCGACGCCACCCGCCGCCCCGCGCCGCTATGGAGAATATAGGGCTATTCGGATAAAACATTTCATGATTTTTTTTTTAAATTATAGAATTAAGTATTTTTTCTTTTTTTTATACTATGTAGGTGGCAGACAAGCACACGGCCCACCTGATGGGAAGCTGTCATCGTGGCCTATTGGACGTGTGCAACACTAGGGGTGTCACACGTGGTGTCACCAGGGGTTCTGCCTACCCTGAAGGGAAGGGGGGGGGGGGCTAGGAAGGGGTGGAGAGGCGAGGAAGAGGGGGGGAGGAGGGGTACAGTGAGCTCTGGCTACCCTACTTACCTTGGGGAACACAACACTATGGTTATTACAGCTGCGGTGTTCTGTTGGGCGGAGGTACTACCTCAGTCAGCCGGACTGCTCAGTTCGGATGGGAGATACCGTCGGGTCCCACCTATTATTAGATGTATTAAGAATATATGAAATTTTTATTCTTTCATTTGTAGTGGTTCGATAGCATTTTAAGGCATACATGTTGGAAATCAAGTACTTATATAACCCGTGCGGAAATCCCCACGGATATCACCCCTGTCGGCCATCGGAGATAAAGATAAAGATAAAGATAAAGATAAAGATAAAGATAAAGATAAAGATAAAGATAAAGATAAAGATAAAGATAAAGATAAAGATAAAGATAAAGATAAAGATAAAGATAAAGATAAAGATAAAGATAAAGATAAAGATAAAGATAAAGATAAAGATAAAGATAAAGATAAAGATAAAGATAAAGATAAAGATAAAGATAAAGATAAAGATAAAGATAAAGATAAAGATAAAGATAAAGATAAAGATAAAGATAAAGATAAAGATAAAGATAAAGATAAAGATAAAGATAAAGATAAAGATAAAGATAAAGATAAAGATAAAGATAAAGATAAAGATAAAGATAAAGATAAAGATAAAGATAAAGATAAAGATAAAGATAAAGATAAAGATAAAGATAAAGATAAAGATAAAGATAAAGATAAAGATAAAGATAAAGATAAAGATAAAGATAAAGATAAAGATAAAGATAAAGATAAAGATAAAGATAAAGATAAAGATAAAGATAAAGATAAAGATAAAGATAAAGATAAAGATAAAGATAAAGATAAAGATAAAGATAAAGATAAAGATAAAGATAAAGATAAAGATAAAGATAAAGATAAAGATAAAGATAAAGATAAAGATAAAGATAAAGATAAAGATAAAGATAAAGATAAAGATAAAGATAAAGATAAAGATAAAGATAAAGATAAAGATAAAGATAAAGATAAAGATAAAGATAAAGATAAAGATAAAGATAAAGATAAAGATAAAGATAAAGATAAAGATAAAGATAAAGATAAAGATAAAGATAAAGATAAAGATAAAGATAAAGATAAAGATAAAGATAAAGATAAAGATAAAGATAAAGATAAAGATAAAGATAAAGATAAAGATAAAGATAAAGATAAAGATAAAGATAAAGATAAAGATAAAGATAAAGATAAAGATAAAGATAAAGATAAAGATAAAGATAAAGATAAAGATAAAGATAAGAGCAAGAAGAGGACACCGTGGCTCGCAAACCCGAGGGGACATCTTGAAGCCGGAGAGGGTACGGGTCAGCCGGGATGCGAGGGACATACCTTTTGGGCAACCTTATACCTCGGCGCTAGAAAACCCGAGACGGCATGCGGTTTTAATCAGTTCAATTCAAACATAAAACGCCCCGGTTGGGGGTGTTTTTATATTTGTCAGTCCGCCGAATTGACTGCACCCCGCCTGATGGTAAGCTGAGGTGTAGTCCTAAAGTAATGGACATCATTTCATCGAAACTTGAACACTTTCCCAAATAACGGATGTCTAGGTATACAACCACTCTACCCTTATTTGCCCCCTTAGGGGTGGATTTTTGAAAAACCGCGATTCCGGGGTACGTTTATGTTTAACCAGAAGCAGCTGTATCAAATTTCGTGCTTCTTACTTTCAAAATAACGGACTTTCATACAACCAGCCATCGCCTATTTTACGCCTTTAGTAGTGAAATTTTGAAAACGCTGGTATACATGTATATTTATTTCTAATCAGGAGTAGGTAGGTATATGATATTTAATGCGTCTAACATTGAAAATGAAGAACTTCCATATAAATGTTTATGCCTTATTTTGCCACCTTAGGAGTAAAAATTCTAAAAATCCGTTCTTAGTGGATTCCTACAACATAAAAAGCATCTACTGTCAAAATTTCAAGTTTGTAGGTCCAGCGGTTTAGGCTCTGCGTTGACGTATCGGCCTGTTTATCATAGGGCATCGCACACGAGGCGAGCTATGACGTCATCGACAAAAATCCAGCGAGAGTGTGCGTTTTAAAATAGCTGATTTTAAATCTTCGATAACTTCGTCATTTCTCGTCGGATTTTAATCATTTAAAAAACAAAATGCTTAGAAATTTGTAACGCATACGTTTCATTAATTAAAAATTAAAAGTTCTGTTATGTGACTGATCCTCATTGGACAAAAAACATAGGTTTAGGTATTACTGAAGTTAATTCTAAAAAAGACATTGAAACAAAGACATAAAATAAATACTAGTAATATAGCCTACCTATTTAATAAAAATTAAACTGTAAATAATGTAAAATAATACTAAATAATTTATTTTACCAACTTCCTGCTTTTAATCATTGTGAAGCGTCCAAATCTGACAACTGCGTTATGGAATGCAACAGCTATATATGACAACATTCTACTTCCATTTTCTGTATTAACTATCATTGTGTGTGCATAAATATTAAATAAATAGGTACATAAATAAAAAAAACATTAT
This sequence comes from Lithosia quadra, assembly GCA_963576445.1. Taxonomy (NCBI): domain Eukaryota; kingdom Metazoa; phylum Arthropoda; class Insecta; order Lepidoptera; family Erebidae; genus Lithosia; species Lithosia quadra. Next base: position 2,634,520 of record OY754883.1, read on the forward strand.
TAATCTAGAGTGCCCACCTCCTAACTTGTCATGTGCTGCTTGCCTAAACATTTGCACACCGGAGGAGCTCATGAGCGCCTCTGAGAACGCAGTAATGGTAGCAACACACTGGGAAGACAAACTTTGACATGCCATCGAACGACTGAAGAAGAAGAATCTAGAATGCTTGATTAGGTACTAAGGTTTTAAGTTTAGTACGAATATAGACAAACTATTTTAAAATTAATATTGTAGGTACACCATAATATTATAATATTAGTGGTAGGATATATTATAATGCGCTGATTTTTTTAATGTTAAGATTTTTTTGTACCTATGATCCACAATGATACATAAATAAATAAATAGAATAAAAAATAAAGTGACTTACTCTTCCACTGATTTACATTCTGTATAATACGGCACACTTCCTCTAGGGCACACTTTAGGTGCTCTGATACCGTCGCGTTTTACTCTATTTAACAATTTTAATTCATTTTCTTCACTCATCGCATGTAAAGTCTTGAATGGCGTTGGATTTCGAGCAATCGGGTAAAAATCTACAGACAAAGCTGAGATCATCAAGGTGACAACCACCCAAGCTTTAAAAGTTAACTCCATTTTGTAATCACGTTCTACTTAAACGAAACTTCCACAGAATTAAAATTGTATTTTAATTTATTATCGATGCGCGGGCGTCTGTACTCACAGGCGATTACCTACTAAATGCCGGTGGCTGCTGTAATTGGTTGTCAGGTCGTATCTGACAATAAGGTTCAATTCTCAGCAGAAAAATACTTGTGCTGTATTTAAGTGTTAATTAAATAGCAACTTTATCACATTTCAACAAAGCTGAGTATATTACGCAGCATTAAAATCTCGTCCAATGACGATGACGATGCGCGTGCTTGTGGACTGTTTTGTTGTGAATTGAACTTTTTAACACAATAAGGCTGATACTTAAAAACTGCAGCTCGAGGTACACGTGCTTTTCCGAACCTGTGAACTATAATAGAGATGACGTAACGTTACGACGACACCACTGAAGTAAAAGTTATTTAGCGAACTTTGCCGGCAGGGTGTAAGTAAGCCTCAAACTCCGGTATCGGACTAGTTACCTATGATATGCAGGATTCGACGTGTTCATGTAGGTAATCGGACTATATATCTACAATAAGGGGTTCTTCAAGAAGAGCATTAGAAGGTTCTTACAAGGTCAGCAGCGCAAGTGTGTCGCCCCCGGTCTTGCACACGTTCACAGGACCTACGTAGTCTAAAAAAACATTTAGAGTAGAGCCATGTGATAGGGCGCGTAGCAAACGGAATTTTCCATTTGTTAAACATTAATATAGTTTTGTAAGTGCTGTTTTAATGCCTATTACGAGAATAAATTAGTTTTGACTTTGTAATAGGTAATTGATAAAATAATATAATAACTGACGCAGCTGTAAATGATGTGATGGAATTTATACCTTCAGTTATGTACGTTAAGGCAACATTGCGGTTTTATTACACAATATTGTAAAAAATATTGTAACCGTATCGAACACGAAACATTAAAAGATGTTGTTTTTGTTCTGTGATATTAAGCTCCACATTTCTAAATTGTGATTTAATACAAAAATGTTTGTCTTGGATGCACGGGGCCCTGGGGCTGCAGTCTCGACATTTATCGCAACGTTACCGAAATCGCACGTTAAGATAGCGGCAAACATCGGTTGCATTGCAGTAACGATTCTTGTGTCAAACGGTAGTCTGTATATTTGGGATGGTCAGCAATATGGAGATACCGATAAATCAATAAGTTTGCGATGATATTCGTTAAGATATGCACAAAATTCGTTAGTTTGGAAGGTAGAGACTACCAAATTATCGTTATGTTTGCATCGCTACGAGTTTAGCGACCGAATTCGGTAGCTAAGGCGTTGCGATAAATGTCGAGACCGCCGCCCCTGCCCAGACCTAGGGGCTGAACCAACTTAGCAAACTTCACTTGCAAGACCTACAGGGTCATTCACCTGCAGGCCGGTACACCAGGTGACTGAGGGACAATGCGACCCATTTGATGTATTCGTGAGCACATAATGAGATAAAACGTCTACTAATTTAGCTATTTTTTATTACCTATTAATTCTAGAGCAAGAGCCCATGACTGCCAGACATTCGTAATTTTATAAAAGCTGATAGTTCTTCTATGTGTGTCCCTAGTACAGGTAAGAATGATCCCCACCCATGAAGCTAAGGCAGCGGTGGCTTTGGCAGATAACGGGTGACAAAGGTGTGTAAAATTCCATCTCAAATTCGTCATAGTATAAAACTTATTTTTTTTATATTTTGATTCATATTAATATCAAAACTCGCGTTGCTCATTGCCAGACAGTTAGTATGGTTCCAACCCTCTGCCAGACACCCCTAAACTTTTATAATTTATGATTATACTTACGTTATATTATAACATCTAAATTTTATATATAATTTTTTGGGGGCCTATTAAACTATGTTTACATAGTAGCCGGACAGTTTCGAAGGTTCTATCATCTTGCCAGACGCATTTAAAGTGAGCAGTAGTCGGGAGAGCAAGGAGCGTATGAGTAACTATAGTCGAATTTTTAATTAAACGATATCAATTGACTGTACCTAGCTAATGTCACTTCGCCAAACAATGTTGCTATATTCAGTAATAGTGATGCAACTGATGCATTCAGTCCCGTTCGACCTAATGAAATGAATGATGAGGGATCGTTAATCTTTTCTTACTATACTTTTCTTACTTAAAAAGAACTGCTACTACTACTTTACAATACCTACGTATAATTACTGTCTTCTATACTTATAATAAATCTGTAGAAGTGAAAATTCTGTACATTGAAAATATCAAAAAAAATAATAGCAGGTGGTGTTACTAGACCGACACCGACCCAAATATGTTATTAAAAAAAATTTTGTCTGTCTGTCTGTCTGTTTGTTCAGGCATCACGCAAAAACTACCGTTTCGATTACAATAAAACTTGGTATAATTATTCTTCAATATCCTGGGCAGCACACTGGATACTTTTTATTCCGGAAAAGTACATACAATAAAAGACAAATTTAATTTTGCGGTTCAATTCCTAGATTCGATTACTGTACCAACCGCAAATAATAAGTTTGTCATAGGTTACGTCATCCGCAGTAGTGTTCAAGATTAGTGGATAGTGGTGTTATTAGTTTTAGGGATTTTGAGTTTTTTTTTGTATTTATGAACATAATTATTACATTTTGAGTTTAGATTAGTTATCATCAGGAATAGGTTTATGGAAGTGGGAGTGGGAGTGTGCGTGGGAGTGGGAGTGGGCGTGGGAGTGGGAGTGGAAGTGGGAGTGGGAGTGGGAGTAGTAAAGTATAGTAAGAAAAGATTAACCATCCCTCATCATTCATTTCATAAGGTCGAACGGGAACTGAATGCATCAGTTGCATCGGCTAAAAATAATGACTACGGCTCACTTTGAATGCGTCTGGCAAGATGATAGAACCTTCGAAACTGTCCGGCTACTATGTAAACATAGTTTAATAGGCCCCCAAAAAATTATATATAAAATTTAGATGTTATAATATAACGTAAGTATAATTATAAATTATAAAAGTTTAGGGGTGTCTGGCAGAGGGTTGGAACCATACTAACTGTCTGGCAATGAGCAACGCGAGTTTTGATATGAGATGTTAATATGAATCAAAATATAAAAAAATTAAGTTTTATACTATGACGAATTTGAGATGGAATTTTACACACCTTTGTCACCCGTTATCTGCCAAAGCCACCGCGGCCTTAGCTTCATGGGTGGGGATCATTCTTACCTGTACTAGGGACACACATAGAAGAACTATCAGCTTTTATAAAATAACGAATGTCTGGCAGTCATGGGCTCTTGGTCCATTGTCTTAGACTTTGGACGTGTGTGATACATGACTTAAAAAAGGTGTAACCACGAATGTCACGTCACGTCCCCGTAAGTTTACTATACGAAACACTTAACAATTAATGCACGCTACCACGAAAAACTTAATGCTGTAACTATGCGATTTTGATTAACGAGTGCTCTAAAATATTTACGTATTAGCACGTGATCACGACAAACTCAACGAATTAACTTATCCGAAATCGCACCGCAATGCGCCACTAGCCATGCGTTTACGAATACGCTTACTATACCATCCAAATGTAATTTTGTGTTTGCACTACTAACAAGAATGTAAAGTAGAAGGCCACCATGATAATAGTATTGGCATTTAATAAAACTTAACAGCTTAAAACAAGTGCGGTGAATCGACGTGATTTACATTTAAAGAAAAGCATTTCTGGCCATTCATGATAATGCCAGTAAACATTAGGGTTGCCACCTGTATTATAATTATATTGTACTATATTTGAGCCAATTATACTCTACAAAATAGAAAAATAATATAGTAGGTACGGAAATGTACTAATTTTCATTGTTTATCAAATGTCGTAAAATAAAAAATTGTCTAACATTTACGTCAAGTTTCTGTTGTTCTCGTTAACGGTTAGACGCTGCTTGAACATTGTTTTGTTTTATAATTTTTATTTATTTAATTTGTAATTATTTAATACCACCAAGATCAATTATGGAAAGCGAGAGTGACGATAATTCTTACTTTAGGTACCTACTCACCTTAACCTTAACCACTATTATTAATTTTAACCAACTTGACAGTTTATTAAATTCTTTAAATTTGATTAACATATTATATAATGTTGATGGTTTGTATTTAAAAATAATAGGTACTGTAAATATTTTTTTCTGAACTTAATAACGAACCTATTTCAATGTAATAATACATCTGAAAAATGGCAAATATTTTTAAAAATTGTTTAGAATCATTCATTTTTTTTAATAATAAGACATTCCTGGCTAAAGCTACAAAAAATATGCTTCGAAAATGAATAATAAAGAGATAATTTTGTGAAAATTAATGGTGTACCTGCTATATTTTTCTCTAAATTTCCTGAAAGTACTAAGTACCTATATGTTTAGGACTGAAAACAATAAATACTATTTTTTCTTGAAAAAAAAAAGGTGGCAACCCTTTAGTAAACACTAGCGACCCGCCCCGGCTTCGCACGGGTGCAATGCTGATACTAAATTAAATACACTACAGAAAAACTATGAACGTTGTATATAAAAACATAGCGGCCTCCCCGCACTCCCCCGTCCGACCGGTACCGCCCGCCGCAAACGCAAATTTTAAATTTGTAATATCTCCGAAAATATTTGTTTAATTTACATGCTGTAAGGAACCATATTGATCTATATTAATTGCACACTGTATTTAAGGTACTTAATTCGATAAGGATTAATGCCGTATTGCTTAAAATAGCTTCCTAAATAAGCCATTTTTTCACGTAAAAAGTAAACAATAAAAATGGTTAATGTGGGTTATCCCTAAAAGATAAACATATACCATCGCGGACTTTTTTGTAGACCTTTTTATGGTGTACAATACTGTAGTACATTAATTTGATCTAACTCGTAGGGTTTAGGCAGCGTTTTTGCTAAATTGCTAAATAAGCCCAAAAAAATAGGTTAATTTACGACATCACGTTAGAAACCTCTAAAATTAGCAATGTTGCCTTAGTATATGATGCATGTATTATACATACAAACCTTCCTCTTGAATCACTCTATCTATTGGAAAAAACCGCATCAAAATCCGTTGCGTAGTTTTAAAGATTTAAGCGCACATAGGGATATAGGGACAGAAAAGGCGACTTTGTTTTATACTATGTAGTGATACCTACGGCACGATATAATGGCCAGTTTGACGTTTGTCCGCTCATGAAGTTTCGTATTAATTATTGTGACATTTTGAAAGAGCAAATTGCTGTTCTTTATTGTCAATAGTGACGTACAGTAAGTCATAAAATTTTATCGAATGTAGGTATAATTTTAGGACACAATATTTATTTATTACATAGATTTCTGAATTATATAATGTATATTAGTGTCCCACGATCATTTTTTTTTTTTATAAGATTATAATTACCTATTGGTGTACTTATTTCACACAACTCGGTATTTGTTTTTCGAAATTCAATTTCTTTAAATAAAATCTATATAATCGACACTAGGACCACTGGCAAGCCCAATAATACCTCCGGCAAACTTACGTCAAAACAAAGCATTTTCGACTTGACGTTGCTTCGAAAAGTACAAACTAGGAGTGCACTGCGATTGCGATATAGTTTAGACCTCCTCGCCTGATGGTAAGCTAAATGGTAAATCTCGCCTGATGGTAAAGTCTCAGGAAGGGGTCCCCATTACATACACTAACAGTGATAATTATAATGGTAGCCCTCAACTTACTCTGTTTACGCCTTTTGTTGTGGATTTCGTCGATATGGCCGAACATACGCAGAGCTGAGTTCTAAACAGTCAGGCACGTGTGTTCGTTATAGGTACGCCTTCGTAACATTTCGATCGTGAATCTCAAAATGGAAGGTCAATTTTACCTATAACTGTTAGACGAATAGATAACTAAAGAAAAATCTGGCGAGACTGGCACAGAAGAAAATAAACTTCACACACACAGAAAAAAACGAGCAAAACCAGTCGAAGACATGTGTGTAGCTACTATTTACGGAAGGAGTATCCAACAAGAAAAAAGCTAGTGCAATCACTGAAGGAAGCTGGATTAATATTATATACTCATTTTCATTCCTAATTCCAATATTCAGTTCGTTCAAATGTATTAAGTAGGTAAAAATTTATATTTTTTTATAGTCTAAGATCCCGTTAAGAACGACCTTCACCGAGATGCTTATTTAATGAAACATATTTTATATTTAATTTAATATGTCAATAAATATAATCCATATGGGTTGCCTAGCAAATTTCAGTCCAGAGTATGTTTAATTAATAATTAAAAAAAAATTTTTTTTTAAACATTTCAACGGTATGATTATTAGATAAATTCTATACCAATCGAAAGTATGAAGCCCATAGAATACACAAACGTTAGGTTGCCTATTCTTTTCCGGTCACAACTATCGGGTTGCCAGGTATAAACAGGTAAATCTGTACTAGCATTTTGCAACGTTCTGTTTATTGGATGAAATTTGAATGAAATTAAAGATTATTTTATTCTGAACACGGTGGTGTAGGGTTGCCTGTGAAAAATAAGTCCAGAATTGCGGTTGTCGAATTTTAAAAAGTTAAATATTGCTCCGAGTGAATGTGTGCGACTGAGAGGTCCCAACCAACCATCCCATGCGATAGAAGAGGACACAGCATAGCGGCTGTTTAAAGTCCGGCCATTTAAAGAAAGAGAGTGTGCATGCTATTTGGGCTTGGAAAAGAAAAGGATAGCGATAGACTATGCATCATTTTGGAGTAGTTTATTATTAAAATAGAGAAAAAGTTTTTTTTTTTTATCAATTAATTATTTATGTGTATATTTTTTATGTGACACTAAAGTATATATACATCTTTAGTAAAAAAGAAGGTTATAGTGATACATATATAATACTATTATACAGGGTGAATTTAGCCGCGGTAGCCTAGTGGTTTGGGTAATGGACTGCTGAGACGAGGTCTCGGGTTCGATCCCAGGTTCACCATGGCACACACCAATGACTTTTCGATGCTTTTCGAAGTTATGTGTGTATTTATCGCAGGTTTATTAGTGCCTCGGAGAGCACGTTAAGCCGTCGGTCCCGGTTGCCATACAAACATCTATGGCAGTCGTTACGGGTAGTTGGAGCCCACAAAAGTCCAACCAGTCTAACTTGGAACTTCGATATCGCCATTGGTCATTGGACCATTGGTTGTGGAGGTCAGATGGCAGTCGCTCCACGGAAAATATCGAAGTTCAGCCGCATCACAGTGAGACTGGAAAGCCGACCCCAACTGAGTTGGGAAAAGGTTCAGAGAATGATGATGAGGGTGAATTTTTCAAAAGGGATTGGATGGCCAAATCCGAAACTATAAGGAATAGCGAAAAATGCTGAAAGGAGTCACGAGCCCGATTTTGATGAAACTTAAAACCTCATCATTAGATTTTTGAAAAACCAATAATCCTAGCCAGGAATCGAACCTGTTGATTTTGAAGAAAAAACACACCCTATATTATTACACCATGCGATAGTGTTGTTATTAAGGATCTTATTCTGGGAAGTAATGACATACCGCAAACTGAAGGAAAGAGCTCATCTTTAACAAAATACATTTTACTTTTCTTACATTTACTGATTAATTGTTCAAAATGTAGACCATTGTTTTCAATACATAATCGTACTGCATTCAGTATTAGAATGTTGTTGATTCCGTTTAGAATATTCTCCAAAGAACGTTAAGTTTCAAGTCATCGACTGTATCTCTGTATCATACGTGTCTTTGTAAATTTCGTTTTTGACATACCCCCAGAGAAAGTAATCTAAGGGAGTAAGATCCAGGGATCTCGCTGGCCAAGGCACAGGACCATGCCTTACAATAAAATTGTCGTCAAACTGCTGAATCAAAATCTCTTTTACGGCTATTATGGGCTGGAGCTCCATCTTGTTTAAAAAAAACATCAATCATTATAATCAATCTGAGTATAATTTGAAACACGGAATAGTTACGATCTTTTTTGGGATTTTGAACGAAACAAATAGGTACGTGAAACATGAATTTTATTAAATTCCAAATTTTCCTTAAATTTGCCGTATATCATTACTTCGCAGAATTTGTTCCTTAACAGCGACACTATCGCATGGTGTAATAATAAAGGGTATGTTTTTTTTTTCAAAATCAACAAGTTCGATTCCTGGCTAGGATTATTGGTTTTTAAAAATCTAATGATGAGGTTTTAAGTTTCATCAAAATCGGGCTCGTGACTCCTTTGACCATTTTTCGCTATTCCTTATAGTTTCGGATTTGGCCATCCAATCCCTTTTGAAAAATTCACCCTGTATATATATTATATATATATATATATATATATATATATATAATAATAAATGGCCGGACTTTAAACAGCCGCTATGCTGTGTCCTCTTCTATCGCATGGGATGGTTGGTTGGGACCTCTCAGTCGCACACATTCACTCGGAGCAATATTTAACTTTTTAAAATTCGACAACCGCAACTCTGGACTTATTTTTCGCAGGCAACCCTACACCACCGTGTTCAGAATAAAATAATCTTTAATTTCATTTAAATTTCATCCAATAAACAGAACGTTGCAAAATGCTAGTACAGATTTACCTGTTTATACCTGGCAACCCGATAGTTGTGACCGGAAAAGAATAGGCAACCTAACGTTTGTGTATTCTATGGGCTTCATACTTTCGATTGGTATAGAATTTATCTAATAATCATACCGTTGAAATGTTTAAAATTTTTTTTTTTTTTAATTATTAATTAAACATACTCTGGACTGAAATTTGCTAGGCAACCCATATGGATTATATTTATTGACATATTAAATTAAATATAAAATATGTTTCATTAAATAAGCATCTCGGTGAAGGTCGTTCTTAACGGGATCTTATACTATTACTAAAGTTTTTGAATCAGGTACCTAGGTAAGTACTGCTTGCAATAAAAACTTATTTGATTTGATTATATTTTTATCGAGAGTAAATTGACATTTCCATCACTATTGTAATATGTCAAACCGGCCATCATATCGTGCTGCTACTGTAGTGATACTCAAATCGGTCGGGAGGCGGTGTGGCCTTGATTGAAGCGTGTGCGCCGCCGCGCGCCGTGCCCGGCGCGCCGCCCGCCGGCCCTCGCCGGCCGGCAGGGCAAAGGTCGCGGCTCGACACGCACGTATCTACTACCCGCGCGCGCGCTTTCGTTGGACCAACCGGTCTTACACGTGCGAAAAAGAAAATATGTAGGTCAAATCACGGAGTATGGAGGAATAATCCTTAATTACTTCTACGTATAATAACGTACCTACGTACAGTCAGCATCATGATGATCATTTTCAGATTTTTAATAAGTATTAGTTTTTGAGCAAAGTAAAAGTAAAGTAAGTTATTGTTTGATTTAACCACCCCTGATGGCCGACAGTGGTGGTATCTGTGGGGATATTTGCGAAAAAAAGGGTAGGTATATCGCCCACACCTAATCAGGACCTGGTCTAGCTCAATGACAAGGAACTGTCGATTTCCTTATGGCATATATCCATGATATCGACCCTGCAAAGTGCTTTCATTTGAATCGCAATGTATACTGCCGGCAGACAGCGTGTCATTGATATGCAGACAAAAGAGAGTAGCAAGAGACAGTTCTCCTGGGGTACAGCGGCATTTAGTTCCAAGAAATAAGCTAGCAAGGTTGGCTCTCTCGCAGGAAGCTAACAAACCAGTCGCATAATCGAATATTTGAACCATCATCATCATTGAATATAACTAGAAAAAGTTAGAGGACTACGTGACCTCTCTCCTTTCTGCAGTCACGTACACACTAGAAAAGTTCCGTAACATTAAAAAAGATGCACTATCCCTATACAAATAGGAGTCCAAATCCATTGACTCATTTAGCTAGTGTCTGATATTGGCATACGAACATTTATTGTGCGAGCTGTTAAATAGTGGAATGTGCCTCCTTTTCTTTATCGTGCGGAAATCCCCAATGGATACAACCCCGTCGGCCATCGGGGGTGGTTATGTCGGGATCGAACCGACTAAAACCGCACGCCGTCTCGGGCCTTAATTACCGGGGTGTAAGGTTACCCAATGGGCATATCCCTCGCACTCCAGCTGACCCCGGGCCATCTACGGTTTTAAGATGGCTCCCTCGACCCCCCGAGCCTCCTGAGTTGCATATGAAAAAACATGTAGCGCCACTAATAATATAGCTTATTACCCATGATACCTACATGGTACGGCGCACCGCGTATGCTCAACACCAAACTATGTAGGTACCTATGCTTAGACTATAAATTCTTTGTACCTATGTATAGATACCCCTCGCAACATATCAAATTAAGATCATTGAATAAAAGAAATTAAACATTATACCTAATAGACATTGCACTGCTCGCCAAAGGCAGGGAATTCATCCCCACATGTTGCATCCATCATCACGCTTAGGCTGTGGAACGATCTCCCTGCAGTGGTTTTCCCTGGCGGCTACAATATGGGGTTCTTCAAGAAGGGCATTAGAAGGTTTTTGCAGGGTCGGCAGCGCGAGTGTGACGCCCCTGGTGTTGCACGCGTCCATAGGCCACGGTAACCGCTTTCCATCAGTGTGGGCCGTGTGCTTGTCTGCCACCTAAGTGGTATAAAAAAAAACACCGAGTACCGCCGTAGGTATTTATTTTTTTTGAAGATCTTGTAGGTGGCGGTATATTTCAATGGGTGGCCGTATGTTGTACCAATTTTTTACATGCAGCAGCGTAGCGGAAGCTGTCTCGGAATGAAGTGCTTTTATGAACCGGGATAGATAACGATGGAGGGCACTGCCTCCTGACTTAGTAACTATTTATTAATCTGTGCTCCTACCACAATTAAGTTTGCTCGATACCGGCTAGACCTTATTAATCGTCAATTATATCTAATATTAACTTTATTCCATTGTAACATAGCTGAGAATAGTATGAAATAATAAAATCTCATCCGATATGACAGTGGCGCGTTGTTGCTATGCAACGGATTTTTTTCGTTAGTGGAATTAAAATGGAATTAAGGTTAATATTTAAAACCTGCAGCCCGAGGTGCATGCTTATGAGAGATTTGATGACGTCACGTATCGCAAGGACTACTACTGAAGTAAAAGTTATTTGGCGAATTTTGCCGGCATGTATAGCTACGCTTACTATTAAATTGCAATTTCGTGCTAGCACCACAGGTTTAAAGAATTCTGTGGCTTAGGATCATTTAATAAACCGCAAAATAGCAAGTAGTTTATTTTGCGGTTAATTAAATGATGGGGTACAAAATAATATGACACTCAATAAACAAGAAACGATACAATTTGATTTATTATCTTTCAATCTGATAGAATTTAAATTATATTTGTTTGGGACTTTGGAGCAAACTTCTGTCATTGGAGAATCCAATCCGCATACTCTTTTTTGAGTACGAGTAGGTATATAGGGCTTTTTAGGGTAACAACTTACTACCCGTAATGGGTGAAACTTAACACGGGCGCACCCTAACTACGCGATTTCGATAAACGTATTCAAAACACTTAACAACGAAAGCATGACCATGCGATTTCGAATATCGAAATATCTCCAGTCGCTGGTTACAAAATACCTACTTGTTTCTATGTGACGCATTTTACCACAAACAAGTATAGTGTAGGGTAGGTACTTAACTTGGCAAGGTTTTAGAGTAGTGGGGCCCACACTACTCCAAAATCTTGCCAAGTTAGATACCGTGCACTATACTAGGTACCTATTCGAATGTAATTTCACGTTCGCCCTACTACTGAAAAAATTTTGCAGTAAGTATTATTATTGACATCTAATGAGACTTAACAGCTTACAATCAAGTGAGATGAATCGACGTGACTTACATAACGAAAAGCATTTCTAGAACATTTATAACAAGGCTCGTGTCAACAAATCGTTCGATGGCGTGAGGCCTTGAAGCGTGCGCGCCGGTAGGTATGCGGTCACGGAGCACATTGTTGTGCTCCGTGGCGGTAGGGCAACGTTCGCGGCTCCATCTCATACGCCGCACCGGCGTTTGACCGATCTGACACGTGTGAAAAATAAATATAGGTCAAATCACGGAGGATTAATCCTTAATTAATCCTAGTTAAATAAATAATGCTAGTCAGAGGGACACGTGGAGAGCTTTCGAGGAACCCTCTAAAAGGCCATTTCCGCCTCGGCCAGCATTTGCCGTCTCTGTTGCCCGGTGCCCTGTTGCACCGCGTGGAGGTTCCGGCCCGCATCCGAAGAATGGACTCCAAAATACAAGTTTTGAATGAATTCCGTCTGTTCTAACGCTATCTAATGATGGAATAAAATAACAAAAAAATTGATTTAAAAGCTCTTCTAAAAATTGATCTAGCAGTTGTAAGCGGAACTACTTCAATACCACATTATATTATACCAACACTCTATCTACTATCTAGCAGTAGTAAGCGGTACCCCACGTACCCAGCGCCATCTAGCATCACAAAGCTGAACTACTATAATCTATAATGTCCCTACGTCACTCCTACGTCACAAATCCTGAATCGCGAAAGTGAAGTTCATGTGTAGAGTAGTATATACAGAATCTTAACATAGTGTTTAGTTAGGGTCGCGCCCCGACAGACGTGATCACTGATTTATTCGTGATTATTATCACCTCCCCTGGCCCGATTCAGTAAAATTACGTTTCTAAAATGTGTGATATCAAAGTTAATCAACGGTTTAATAACCTCACGAAAGCGTAAATAGATTTTAATTTGACAGATTGTACATTATTATTATAACAAAATTATTTTTCCTTTGAATTTTCTTTTATATTGTTTCTTTACACTTGTTAACGTGTAATTGTTTAAATGAAATTAAATATTCACGCGTTTTCAAACCGTGGCGTTACTGAAATAGTCGGAATCGCAAATTTCAATCTGCATAAGTGATTTGAAGCTGCGGAGGACATGCTAGTCGCAGTATAAAGTTGTATTCGACAATTCACTGCCACTGTCGTTAATTTCGCGCGTGTTCCGCTCGGTACTTATTTAATTTTTTTATGCCACTTAGGTGATAGACATGCACACAGTCCACCTGATAGGAAGCGCTCACCGTGGCTTTTGGACGTGTGCAACACCAGGGGCGCCACACTTGCACTACCTACTACTTTTGGTATCATATAAAGTGCCGCGGCTAGAGCGGCAAAATTGGGACCATTTTAACTGGCAAAATTTTTATATTTTACTGAGCGAATGTGAAGCGATATTTCGCCAATAAAGCTGGTGAAATCCGCCTTAGTATGGATAGTAGTAATAACTACTCGGTTTTCTCTAACGTACGTAACGTGAAAAGTACTTGTATACACAAAAGTGTACAAAAAATACACAAAAAGTAAGCGCATTGTGCATTTCTTTGTCAAAACACATAGAGAAACAAAAAAAAAGCTGACGCGGCATGGCAGCAGGCATGCACCCGGCTGCCATTGGCCGATTGTGTCATTAGAGAGACGTCGAATCACAACGGTTATGTTGGGTGGAGGCGGGCATTGCAGCTATGTGCAACTCGTGGCCAATGTCATATTTGTGTTATGGGGTTTTAGTTCATAGCTCTCTTACTTAAAGTTTAAATTCAAAACGGCAACAAACTAATGTTGTAATATGATAAGTACGTTCGTTGCTTTACAAATGAATGCACGTGCATAGTCGGGTTTTAGTTTTGGTGGGTTGAAGAAGTTAAAACATACCTACTTAAATGTGTATTATATTATCTACATTACTTGGGCATTACTATATCGGCCCGTGGCTTCTCTTTTGGTCATATCTCCGGTTCTACTCAACCAATTGCAATCAAACATACAGCAGATTTTAATTCTAAACAAGACCTTTCTTACTAAAATACTAACTAGTTTGAGTTGACTTTGACTTTGACTTTGCCTGGAAGCAATCTATTCAATCTAGGCTTGAAGAATCTCAGATAATGATTTTCAGACAATTTCTATTAGGTATAAAATACAAATAAGTACACTTAAATAAAACAAAGTAAGTTTAAAGTTTATTATCACTTCTTAAATTACGAAAATATACCGCAAGGGTAAAATAGCGACTATCACAATAGAGGAGACAATAATTTTGGGCAGCCCAGCGACTCCTCTCCACAAAAGTGGAGGTACTTCATCTGTTTCGCAACGTAATATAAATAATATGGTTTTTTATTGAATTGATTTTATTTTATTGAATTGATGAATTCTCGATCTCGATTCTCGACCAATTAGGTCGAGATGTTTTACATATAAATCGTAGTTGGGAATGATTTTCTATACAATAGATTTAACTATAAGTGTTCTAACATAATATTCATCTACATATATACCTACAGTGAATCTACTTAAGTCCCAATTATTTAGAATTGGTACATCATTTCATTCTGTTTCATACTTTTATGTCATATCATGATTTATGTTTTCCCCTTTCACGCAATCTCCTTCTACTTATATTCATACTTTGAACCTTCCTAACATTTTTCTTCTTCTTTCTTCTCTACTTTTACTTCTTTCTCTATCTTTCTAACATTATTCTAATTACCATAACATGACAGCCGCTCACTTAACTATCTGTCAGTAACTGGTGCAACTTTCAAACGTCTTCTAACGTAGGTACGTACTCATTCCTTATTCTGTCTTTTGTTGCCACCAGACTTCCACTTCGTCTTTCATCCATCACTTTTAATACCAAACACGAAGATCAACATAAGACGCCAGGTCTTAACCATCGTACCTACAATTAACTGGTATATAAAATTTTCACTTAATTGAGATCTTTAAAGCAACATGGCTCCAGTGATATCGCGATCGTACTCAATCACTAAACGTAATCTTTTATGAGAACATCATTTTGTGAACGGATATCTTGATAGTCTTGATTTGCGCGTTTGAAAAGAACATCACAACTGAAAAACAAAAATATTTGCATGTAGTGGTGTCGATTCAGCTGTTGTTTTATTTCCAAAATTGGCAAAAACTATAAGGTGCAAGCTGTGATAATATTGAATGGTTTAAAAAAGTTCTAAAATAAGCAAATCGAGATTAAATCGAAATTTAAATTAGTTAAGTGTGTGCTAAAAATTTACGTCAAATCGACATCAGTATTTAACTATAGAGTATTTATAGCACCCAGTTTTATAATTAACAAAGTTAACCTGACCCCAGCGATCTTCAGGGATCTTCAGGGCCCAAGTCAATCTCAACTTTTAGCTGATTTTCCAGCTGATTGACAAATGTGCAGGATTTCCTTTCGAGGTTAGATGAGATCGCGAAATACAATACAAATCAATAACAGGAGTGTCTGCCACAACAAGGATCTTTCATATATACGAACACAAGCAGCTCGTTGCTTTTGTAATTTCCTTCTAGAATTGAATTATACAGATAAAGTAAGAGGCGCAAGGCGAGCATAAGGTAAGAGTGGCTGACGAAAGCGACGCATTGTATTTGTCCACGCGCGAGGTGCGGGGGGTGCGGATGGGCGCCCCCCCGCGCCTTCACCGAGCAGCAGCGCGAGCGGTGCGGTGAGAGGCGCGGGGGGCACGGAAGGGCGCCCCCCCGCGCCTTCACCGATCGACGCGACGGCGCGAGCGGCGCTCGGCCCAGACAAGAAATTAATCTCTACGACTGAAGAAGTCATGTTACTTTATTTTCATAAAATTGTTACATACAGTCCACAGTAGTTTCAATAAAATATATATACATCACCTGAAGCCTAAACAGTATTCGAGAGAGAAAGTTATTATTATTATTAATTATGCTTTGCTAAAAATAATACTGCTATTTTGTAAAGTAGATAACAGGATAGGTACTTACAATAGTACATAGAGCCAAAATACTGCGACGCCAAGCAAAAACAATGTGTAAACTACAATATTTGTTGTATCTATCCTTACAGGTATTGACTCTATATTAGGTGTCTCTGTCACAGTAGGTGTTAAATCTAACTCAATAGGTATTGACCGTAACTTCGTGATAGGTGTTGAGTCTATCACAGCAGGTGTTAATTTTGTCACGGTAGACATTGATTCTGTCACGATAGGTGTTAATTCTATCCGGATAGATGTTGACTGTGACTCAACAGGTGTTAATTCTGTCACGGTAGACATTGATTCTGTCACGATAGGTGTTAATTCCGCCAGGATAGATGTTGACTGTGACTCAACAAGTGTTAATTCTGTCACGGTAGACATTGATTCTGTCACGATAGGTGTTAATTCCGCCAGGATAGACGTTGACTGTGACTCAACAAGTGTTAATTCTGTCACGGTAGACATTGATTCTGTCACGATAGGTGTTAGATCCTTAACTGTATTTGTAATTCCTTGTGATACAATAGGATCATGTCCTATCTTTGGAATAGGCAAAGGTGTTAATGTTACGTTATTTTCGAAGGCATCCTCATATTCAATTTCATCTGTTCGTGCTGCTTCAGTTGTAGATGCGATGTCATCGTACTCCATATCGTTGTATCTAGAAAAATATATTAAATTTTTGTATTGTAAATCAATTACTATTATAATCATCGTCTGTGTGTTGGTGTCGGTTACATCTGAGGTTCTCACGTCGGAGTCAGAGGTCCAATATGACTAAAAATCTATCTTACTTATTCAACTCGGCACTCGGTGTCAAGATGCCCCGAATTATTTTAATTTATTTTTCATTCGTCAACTCGGCCCACAATGTAAGTACGTAGTATTTTTGTACAGTCGCGTACAAAAATATGGTTTGATATAATTTGGAAGAATATGTAATCAAAACCACTCAGGAAAGGTATGACGAAGGCTCTTTCCTCCGTCGCGTCGTCGTCGGCGAGGCGGCGCGGTCCTCGTTCCTCACCCTTTTCGAGGGTTCGGTGTCAGCTGGGTGCGAGGGCTATGCCTATTGGGTAACCTTACATTCTGGTAATAGAGACACCTACACGGTGGCGTGCAGTTCCTAATCTATCAAAACAGTCATGTTATTTATTTATGCGTAAAAGGGATATGATGACTGATGATATTGAAGATTAGAAGTTTCTGGTGATTTAATTCATCATCATGACGTCATGACTTCATAACTTGCACTTCGAAGCCAGGGATCCTCTTTCCGACTTTCATACTGCTTGCTTCCTACTTCATTTGGCTTATCCTGTCCGGTTCTACACGCTACACAACGGAGGAGTTTCAGGCGTAGGCTTTTCTTCCAGACTTGGGAGGGCAGATAGCAGTCGCACTCAAAAATTCCCCATTCTCGATCAAAAACAATAAGCAGACCTCAGGCTCGGGCTCCAAAGTGCGTCTAACCTTTGAATGGAAACTCGCTATAAAGAAGGAGAAAAAAAATCAAAAGCCGTCCGTATTTTTTTTTATATAGGACACGTCAAAATGACTTCAACTCGCCTGATGGTAAGCTAAAGGTAAAGTCTCAGGACTGGGGTCACCGCTACATACACCGGTAGTGCTACAGTGGCGGCCCTCAGCTTGACGGCCTGATCAAATGCTTTTTCATATAATATGTATGAGTGAATGTACCAAAATGTAACAAAAAAGCAATTTTCAAAATTTTCTGTCTGTTCGAAAGAAGTAAAATCGGGAACGGCTGGGCCGATTTGGACGAGACTTGACCGATTTAGTTGTAGATAGGTAATATTACAAAGCGTGACATAACCTTCTTTAATTTGAAAAAAAAAAAGACTTTCCGTGCAAAATAATTAGATAAAAGCATAATAAATGAAGAAATAATGTTTTTTAAGTGAATCGGTTTCAAATTGTATTGTTATCAGAACTAAAGATTTCTGCTGAATATCAGACCAATCCGACAACTGAATGGGGGTCTAATTTCAATTACTAGATTTGACCCAAACAAACAGGTCAAGTTAAATAAAACCGTTTAAAAATCTAAATCTAGTCAACTTCACTCGCGTGGATTTCGATTACGATCCCAGGCACAGCTAATATAAAATAATCATAACAACTCACTCTTGATAAGTTTTGCATTCCATAATGTACCAGATCATTCCTTTAGCACATCTGTGGGGTCCAAAAAGTTTGATTGTGTGTCGTTTTCGCCGCACCGAATTTGATCCACTGTTGTCAATAACACTTGAGTCTGAATTTTTCAATGATTTTGGTCCCCAAGCAGTTGGTAGGGCATAAACGACTGATAAAGAAGCAATTATAAACCAAATTTTAAAATCTGCCATGTTATAATTTTTTTGAAATTAACAGAACACTGGATATAATATTTATCTATCGAACTGTATGCGTCAATACGACCGGCGTGGTCGACAACACAATAAGTAATGATTAATAAATTGATATTTGATGATCTTTATAGGTAGATAGATAAGTTTGGTAAGAATATTGGCGCTATCAGTGAGTAATTTCTTTTTTTAAACGAAGGAATACGTATTTTCTATGAATTACAATTTTCTACGACATTTTTCGCAGCGTTATCTAGAACCAATGTAAGCATAGTCTAATTAGCTTGTGTTATGGATTCTAGAATGCGGATAAACATAATTTAGATATGGATATGAAATTTAGATATGTTTAAAAGTGAAATGTCAAAAAGTACGGATTTTCAGTACAAGATAGGATTCTTCAATTAGGGCATTAGAAGGTTTCTAAAGAATCGAATCGGCAACGTCTCGTGTTGCACACGTCCATAGGCTACAGTGACCGCTTTCCATCAGGTGGGCCGTGTGCTTGTTTGCCTAAGTGGCAAACAAGCACACGGTAATTGGTAAAAAAAAAAAATTGTTTTTTTACAGCACAAACATCAAGTGACGTCATTTACCCATCAATAAAAACTGATATTTAAGTGTTTTAATTAATATGAATTTAGATGTAAAATCATTACAGATAAATATGAAAGAACATGTTGTGCTTGTTTCTTACTAAGTACTCAGAACGCAGTGATATGATATTTAGACTGAATTTTATGGAAATCAAAAAAATATTTGGTTATGAGCGTTTTCGCATTTTGACAGTTAACAACCATCAAGTGGTGAGTAGAATAATTCTTACAAAAAAAATCGACTTTAACAGACCAAATTGAAATAAGACCACACGGGAAGCGCCAGCTATCAAATAAAAAAAGAATCATCAAAATTAGTTCGCCCAGTCGTAAATTCTGAGGTAGGTACTCTCCTCCTTTCTTGAAGTCAGCTAAAAATGAGTGTACAAACATATTAGAAATTTCCTTTCCTTGTTTGAAACTAATTTTTTTAATAGTGAGTTACGCCATCTATGAATAATAACTTGAATAACAATTGACAGAAGTTGACATTAACATGAGTGTAGTCAGGATGAGTCAGGATCCCCCCCCCCTATTCCGGGGGCATGACGGGAACCACGCGGTTCCCAAACACGAGGGGGCCAGCTCGAATCCGGAGATGGCCCGGGTCAAGCCGGGGTGCAAGGGAAATGCTCTTTGGGCCACCTTACACCCTGGCGTCAGAAAACCCTAGACGGCGTGCGGTTTTAGTCGGTAAGAGTCCGACATAACCTGCCCCGCTGGCCGCGGCCATGAGGATTTCCGCACGGAAAAAAAAAGGATGCGTCAGGATCGAGTGCGGGCCGGAACCTAGTGTGCGGGCCGGAAACGGGTGTGGGCTGAAACCTCCACGTGGTGCACCCGGGCAACGGAGGCGATCAGCGGCTCCCACTCACCACGGGAGGCGCTACTGCCTGCGGCCAATCCAGTCGGGGTGGAGTGGCCCTCTAGAGGGCTACTCCGAGGCTCTCCAAGTGTCACACTGACTAGCAGAGGGCACAGTAGGGAGCGAGCGGGGGGCAAGCTGATTATCCGCGCGCCGAAGCTTGGGTGACAGGACGGCCGCCTGTCACCCTACACCCCACCGTCGGCTGGCGTACCTAGTAAGCGTAGTTTAACTAGCTTGTGTTACGTGTTCTAGAATGCGGATAAACATACTTAATGTAGAACGTAGGTAGGTACATTATAAAAACATCTTAGCTCAGTTGGAGTGGTAACAAGAATGCTAATTTTGTGAATTAAATAAGAAGATGAATTGTAATTTTCTGAATTGATATGCATTGTAAAACAAGCTTTTAATTCAACGAATTTAAACTTAATAACGTATTTCTAACGCGTACATATTAATGACGTTTGCAACTAGCTACGTGTGACGTCAGTCTACGTAGCCACTTGCTGGCTACGTCGCCGTCGTCGCGTCGTCGTGGCTACGTAGATGTGTATACGTAGCCAGTGGTCGTAGACAGAGAAGGAAATTCTCTGTCTACGGTCTACGCCAGTGGTAGACGTCACTGAAACAAACAAAAAAAGAATTTGGTTATGGCTTCTATGCGAAGTATTTTGCCACAGACAAGTATTTTATGCATATGAATTAAATATTATTCAGCGTTTTCGTCATTTATTCACAGGCAGATCTTCCTCCTTACTCTGACGTTTTTTCCCAGTAAAATAGTGGAGACTTAACTAGAAATTTATATGGACTTTTGCCATCAACACGAAAAATCACATTTCACATTAATATTGCCATCTTTCCTATGCTTGTGCACATTGTCGAAGACGTTATGTCTCTGTGCACTTGTAGGTACCTATTAGCGTTTTAATCATCCTAGGACTGATTACAAATTATGAGATCCGCAGGAGAACCAGGCCCACCGACATAGCTCTCCGAATTGCGAAACTTAAGAGGCAGTGGGCGGGGCACATCGCTCGTAGAGCCGACGGCCGATGGGGTAAAAAGATTCTCGAGTGGCGACCATGAACCTGAAGACGTGGTATGGGCAGACTGGGCAGGCCTACGACAAGGTGGACCGACGACCTGGTAAAGGTCGCGGGAAACCGCTGAATGCGAGAGGCGCAGAACCGGTCGTCGTGGAGATCCTGGTTGGAGGCCTTTGTCAAGCATTGGACGTCTTTCGGTTGAATGATGATGACGATGAGGACTGACTTGGGTAATATTGCATAACCTTGCAACGTGCTAACTTCCATTTTACCATTGAACCACAAGGTATGCCAGAAATTAAGTAGGTATAAAGAAAATAATAATGTCGATATAACAGTAATTCAACAGCAGGGGCTCGTGCTTTCGCGGTAACAGAGTGGAGTAGGTTTGAAGGAGGATGAGTAACGCAACAGTTTCACATACTCATATCTTCAGGCGGGTATAAAAAGGGGTATGAAGAGCTATCTTTATCAATTCGCCTAGAACCGTGACAGTGAAAAGTAACTTGAATACTGTTATCAGTTGAGGATCTATTGAGATCATGTCTACCAACATTTTAACAGCTATGTTTCGCTGTCGTTATGTTTTTAAAAAGTTATACAAACCTTTAACATTCGAGTGTAAAGTAAAGTTGATCTTAAAGTGGAGGCGGCAGTAGACAGTAATCTGTGAATTTTTAAAAAATAAACTGTTGTATTGGCTTGAATTTTGCTGTGGGTTTGCCCTTTTACTCGAATTGATGTTTATGTAGACATAACAAAAATTAATTCATCGCAAAAAAGAATCAAAAGTATTATGGATTTTCAGTGAAATGTGTAAAGTGACATTAATTGTGTGGTTGAGACGCGATTGGAACTGAATTTTGACCCTCTGTAGTGAACACTTGTGCAATATTAACTCGGTTGTATAAATGAAGGTTGTATTGAATTCACTCTAACACAACTGCTCATTATGAATATCATATTTAAACCCACTAAAATACTAAATTAGCTGTTATTTAGAATGATAATGTATGAATATGTCTATTGGGTCTGGGTGTTTATATTATGTATAATAAGTATGTATTTACAAAAAAAAAGTATATAAGTATGTTTATCAGCATTCTAGAACCCATAACACAAGCTAGTTAAACTATGCTTATTTTGGGTCTAGAGGGCGCTGTGTAGAATGTCGTAGAATATTTATTATTATTCTCTTTATTTGAATTATATACATATTAATTACATTTTTAAATATATCTAAAAGAAAAAAAAAATACATTTAAAAATATATAAATAGTGCTCCACCGGCGTCGGGTACAGGGACCAAGCTACTGGTGGTTAGGGCTCGGCTTCGGGATAAATTTTTACTTGTTTTGATTTACTTGAAAATTTATTCTATATCGCATCATCATCATTCTCTGAACCTTTTCCCAACTCAGTTGGGGTCGGCTTTCCAGTCTAACTGTGATGCGGCTGAACTTCGATATTTTACGTGGAGCGACTGCCATCTGACCTCCACAACCAATGGCGATATCGAAGTTCCAAGTTAGACTGGTTGGACAAGTTATTCTATATCGCATATTATAGAGAATACTCCATATTAATATACCTATTAGATAACACCAGGTCATGACAATATCTTACATTTGGCCAAAAATTATGAAACAGTGAAATTATTACGCAAGAAGTAGAAGTTTTTCTTGACACAACTTTGCGTTGGTATAAAATGGGGACCGCGAGCTATGTGAACATCAGTTTCCTCTAAGCTGTGATTGCGACAGGTCATCAATCGAATTATATTAAAAATGTCTCCCATCACTTTGTTAGTGCTGTGCCTCAGCTTATTAGGCATGGTATTTACTGTGCCTGTTACTAAAAAAAATAAAATTAGTGATATTTCGGTGCAAAGTGAAGTTCCTTTTGAAACAGAAGCAGTTCTAAGTTATGATTCAGAAAAAGTTTTAGAGAGGCACAAAAGGCACACAATCTTAGGTAGAGGGTGCTCAAGAGGGAGAATTTTCTATAAAAGAAAATGTATTACTTATAAAAGGTAAATATAAAAAAATAATTTAGATAATATTTTTTAAAGGTTCAGTGATAGGTATACTTACCTATTGCCGGGGTACGATGGTAATGTCTTTGGGCCACCTTTCTTAAACCCCAACCCAGTCAGTGTGCGGTTTTAGTCGGTTAAGTCCAACAAAACCGCGTCCGCTGGCTACCGTGCGCTAAAAGGGGTATACTTACCTATTTGGTAGGCTCTATCAAGATATTTCGGGTCAACTTAAGTCAACCTAACCTGCTAGCCAGTACACATGTCGATCAACGGACGGGGCTGAGGCGCAGGCTTTCCTCTCAAGGGTAGATGGCATTCACTCCCATAAAGGCCAAGTTAAGCCAAATTAAGAGAGATAGTGGTAGAGACCCCCCGGGCTCTATATTACAAACTTCGGATAACCGAGACTACACTGTGCTGATAATGATTTTTAATTCTAGAAGCAATCGATTCTTTATGTTTCAATTGTGAATTTTATTATTTTTATTTAATTTATGTAAAATTTTAATTTTAGTTACATTTTACACAAAAAATTGCAATGTTGGGATTTCTTGTGTAAGAAAAAAATCTAATAATTCTAGAAGCAATCGATTCTTTATGTTTCAATTGTGAATTTTATTATTTTTATTTAATTTATGTAAAATTTTAATTTTAGTTACATTTTACACAAAAAATCGCAATGTTGGGATTTCTTGTGTAAGAAAAAATCGAATAAAAAATAAAACCTGTCTTTGTTTCTTTTCAGATACAGGGCATTAAAATACGGTGATTATTAACAACGAATTAAAGAAAACAAAACATAAATCTTGGGTTGAAACTCTTTTTCGACTACTCAGTATTGAGTATCTAATGAAAAAATTAGCAGTCATTCAGATTTGTTGAAACTGGATTCATGGGATCTACTCGGCAGGGTGCAGTCAATCGCCGGATTGATACCGGACTAAATATATTTAAAAAGTAGATAATTTACTGGAAGATTCAAGAAGTTATATTTCCATTCCATATGTGCAGCGACTGGAGAGGCTGGTAATCTGTCATACAGGTCTTCTAGTACAGACACCAATCTCTCGCTTATAATATAGATAAGTTAGGTTTCTAAGTGAAGTATTTGTATAATGCAAATGCAATGAACAAATTAAATGTTATTATTATTATTATTATAAAAAAAAAACAATTGATTTGTAAAGAACTTCGATATCAGATAAATTCAACGGTTCAAATTTAATGAAATTGTTTGATTCTAAGAAATGTCTGTAATGAATACGAACTCATAGCTAAACGGGAGAATTCACGTTATCATATTTTTATGATTTCGAGAGAATTACTTTTGGACCCGTTATTATACACGTTTATTAAAACATCATTTTTGGTAATGTTTTAATTAGACGGCTAATCACTTTAACTTATCCATGTTAAGTTTCACTTTGAGTTCCTTCGTACTTGTACTGAATCTTGTATCTAAGCAGCTTTAAAGTGACTTTAAATCCTTTTTTCCTATTTAGTATTAGCATAACCGAATTAAGGAATGATGTACTACGTGACTACCGTATCATTGTTTGCTCTATACCATAATTCATTAATAATTTTAGTCAAATTATTTATTTGTTGTGCATGATTAGGTATATATTGTATTGTATTACTTATATACATTTAAAATTTTCATAATTATATTATTTTATAGTAGGTACTATTCATAAAAATATTATGAAACTAAACTTACTAACTAATGTGAATGATTAAGAATTTGATGATGACATGATTAATGAAAGTTATTATAATAGAAATTTGTATTTTTTCTTTCTAAAAGTGTTGCCGTGATATTTTTGTTTTAAATTCACGGTTCTTGTTCATGGTTGCTAAGTATTCGCATTTAAATTTGAGTATGCATTTAAATTATTTAATTAATAACATATTTTGTGTAAAATTATAGAATCTTACAAGTACTTTTGATAATGAATAATTAACACTGACCTGTATAAAATAATGAATCAAATAAAATATTCACGGGGGCAGAGTGTTGTAGGTTATTTTTTACTATGTCTGTATGTTATTAGAAGAGAATCAAGATTAGGTACCTACTATAATTACAATAAAAATTGTAAGCATTTCTTAGAATAAGAAGACTCTGTATGTTGCGACTGTGTATGCAATTTTGTGATGTTCGTTTTATTATTTATTGTGTAACTGTGATAAGATTAGGTTAATAAATTATTATAAATTTTACATATTTTTTATTGACTTTCCACATATTGAACCTCGAGTATTAAACACTAAACTATATTCACTGCGGTATTCTTGCAGTGTGGGAAGGTCCAGTTATATAATAGGTTTATGCCCTGACACTTCGGGCGTTTATCGAGCATTTATTATTTATGCCTAAAATACTAGACCCATCTTCTCCAGCCCGACATTAATCGGGCGGATTAAATTTTCAAATTATATAAAAATTACATGTTAACTAACAATCTAATAATTATGGACTTATGTTAAAATGTGTTGCTCGCCATAAGGCTAAATACAGTGTTACATCAGAACACAACATCTTATATACCTACCTGTATTTGCAATTATGAGAATAAATAAATAAATGCCCGATAAATGCCCAAAGTAACAGGGCATAAACTCATCACTGGGTAGGTACATCTCATGTCAATTGAGTGACTCTAATTCGGTCGGGGATTCCATAGTCCAAAAGCAACATCTGGTGTATTGCATACCAGTTCGCCATCTTAAGAGTACTAAATATAATATTTACATCGATTGGTATTTTATTTAGAAAATTATTATCTTAACAAGATAGCTAAAATTGAAAAGTTATCTCGATGAGTTACTGTTTCTGCCGGAAAACAGACTGAAATGGTGGCATTTCGATACTGCAAGGAATAAAAGCTCAAAGAGAAATTTACCCTACGTGCTGGTATGGACAACAGGGCAGTCCTTCATCTGATAGATGATTTAATATAGACGGTGCGATTATTTTTATAGAGGGGAGAAAGGTTTACCCTGCACCAAATAGAAGAATGTAGGTTAAGCTTTTTTTTATACCACGTCGGTGGCAGACAAGCACATGGTCCACCTGATGGGAAGCGGTCACCGTGGCTTATGGACGTATGCAACACCAAAGGTGTCACACACGCGCTGCCTACCCTGAAGGGAAGGGGTGAGGGCTAGGATGGGGTGGGGAGTCTAGGAAGGGGTGGGGGGAGGAGAGGTACAGTGAGCTCTGGTTACCCTAATTACTTTCTAGCTTGAAGCTAGAAAGTTTTTAAGGCGTCGGCAGCGCGAGTATGACATCCCGGTGTTGCGCACGTCCAATAGCCACGGTGACCGCTTCCCATCAGGTGGGCACTGTGCTTATCTGCCATCTAAGTGGTATAAAGATGGGCTAGAACGAACTTTATTTAACGGGTATGGTACCTACTACCTACCTTTTCCGTCAATACGTCAGCTGTTGGAAATACTGGGTAATACCTTGCGGTTTTAGTTGGGGTTTTAGTCACTGTGACAAGACTGGTTCGTCATTAGTCTGGCTATATACTCCTTCTTCAACCTAGCGTTAATCCCAGTCGTATCCAATCCGCTTTTACCTCGGAGTCTGGGTCCACTTTTTTAAAATTTATTTATAGAATTTACAACAGTACATGGTTTAACTTAAATATCACACATAAAAACCACTAAGGTTTGCATTGTCCTACACAATTCGTCAGTACCTACCTTGTCAGTACATAATAAAATATAAAAATTTTACCTTCAAATAAAATTTGTATTATGCTTCCATGGACGTCCGAAGTCCATTATGAGAGTACGTCACTTCCTTCACCTCGCTTGGTCGCTAAAAGTAGTTCACTTCCGTTTCCTTACCGCGCTTTTAGCGCCACCTGTCGTATCCGCTAAACAACTAAGCTCCTTACCAAAGCAAGCCGCCATCTTAGTCATTGTTCGGCTCATAATGGCCTAGCACCAGGAAGAAATTACTGGGACTTCGGACGTCCATGGAAGCATAATACAAATTTTATTTGAAGGTAAAATTTTTATATTATGCGTTCCGATTGACGTCCGAAGTCCATTATGAGAGACTGTTTGTTATCTCCTGGTGGCTTGTATTTTTGGTAATATAGTAAGTGTCCACTTAAAACGCAACAATGTGATTGAATATTTATGAGTGATTATCAACTTAAATGCACATTTAATCATTAGGTTGAAAGTATTGTGATAGAGATCTTTCTAACATTATTTATCTGATATTATTGATTTCTTTCAGGTAAAACTTTCTAAAGGTACCTTCATGATGCCCATTAGCTTTATCTAGAATATCATTTATATGATAATTTTCTACCCAATTTAAAGATGAGACAGCTGATCTACAACTTCCAGCTGATGCATGAATACCGGCAACAGCCAAAAGACGCTTCATCCAACCCCCGATGATCGCTGCAGTAGCTGGTCTCGTAGGGCCTTTAGTTGCTATAAACAAATTAGTAATATTGGCCTGCATTCCCTGTGTCATATTTACAAAAGTGCGTAACCAATATACTGCATCGATGCCTTTATCAGGGGCGGATATAAATGTCCAACTAGATTGTTGATATGAGGATGAATCAGTTTTCGACCCGAAAATGGGATACAAGGCAATAGAATCAGTGTTATCTATAAAATATTGCACATCAGTGTGCAAAAGAGTACATAAGGTTGAGTACCTACTCTACGACCCGAAGATAGTAATAAAATAGCCGCGGTGTGTCTGCATACTTGATATAAAATATTCAAATCTAGCTTTTGCCTTGTTTAACGAATTAATCCAATACCTGGCGTCCCAAATCGGTAATTTAGGAGGTACAGGTTTTGCTAAGGAAATAGCTTTCAGTATATGTTTGACAATAGGATTAGAAGAAATTTTAATATCGGATATAGTTTCGCAAATGGTGGCAATAACCGATTTATGAACGAGAATTATTCTGTAAGAGAGACGACCCGTTAGAAACAAATAAGGGCCAGGCCATTGTTTGTAGTCGTCCACTAGGCAAGCCAGGCCTGTTGCGATGCGCGTAAAAACCTTGCGACTCCGCACTGCTCGTGTGTTCGCCAGTGCGGTGGGGAGTAATGCGGTGCGGTGCGGTGCCACACCGTGTGGCCTAGCTCTAACTGAGGTATCTAGCTACGTCTGATGGATTCAGAACGAAAATTAACGCTCTTCTCTTGGCGAAATATCACCCATCTATTGCAAATGGGGGTTTATGGTAGACCGTCTCCAACACGATGACAATAATGCTTCTTACCTGCTGCGTCCACGCGCCTGTCAGGGCATCCCACCCGAAATGAGCCAGGCTTCCAGGTGTTACCTGCTGACTTGCGCGGGTGCTAGCATTGTTACTGTGTCCACCAGCGTCTTGTCCAGATGTCGGAGCTTCGCAGGACGCTTCAGAGCGCGGCTCTTCAGGTCTGGCCTCCAAAAGGACTTCTTCTACATGGGTGCTATTAGGATGTACTGGCCGGAGGCTGAATTTAGATGTGTGGGTATTAGGCTAGGTGGCAGGACTAGTCATGCAAGTCGGTAATGCCAGGACCTGCTGAACGCGTCGTGAAAGTAGGCGTTTGAGTCCGACAAGTCTATCGTAACATAGTTTGCTACGACATGTGCTGTCTGTGATGCGAACAGGTCCACGTCTGGTGTGCCCACATGCTGAACAGCCTCGATGTTTTCTACGTCTATTAGGTGCCACTCGGCGAAGGCACGATTCCTTGATAGATGATCGGCTACTGTGTTCAACAGCCCTGGTAGGTGATGAGGGCAAAACACACAATGTTGAGACGATCCGCCAGGCTCAGCAACTGTTGTATCAAGTTCAGCAGAAGACGCGATCGCGTTCTGCCTTCGTATGTAAGCTACATCTGTTTTGTTGTCGCTCTGAAGAATCACTGACGAATTCTGGAGATGCATTGCTTTGGCTGATGTAGCGGCTACCACAGCAAACATCTTTTTAGATTGCAATGCCACTTGGTCTGATGTTCTTCCCAGTGGCCCATCATTTCGTTTTTCACCAAAGGCCATATATTTAAGGCGGTATATTTATTGAATGTCCGACGCGTCTGTTCTCTGGGGATGGATCGCCGATTCCAGTTCAGTTCTGAACGTACCTCTTCCGGATACCGAATCTGCAATCGCGGGCATGTTCCGAGTTTGTTGCTGTGACGTAGTAAACGGCAATGCAACCTTCCCCGTAGGGTGATGAAGGTTGCAAAGTTGGGATGACCTATAAGGCGTTGCGCCTGTTTTAGGTTCCAACTGCCGGTCGCGAGTCGTACTCGCAACATCTGCTGAACTCGTTGTATCTTGTCGGAAGGTAGGGACTTAGTGTTGGATTTGGTGTCCCATGCCACTCGTAGTAAACGGCAATGCAACCTTCCCTAGTGGGTGATGAAGGTTGCAAAGTTGCGATGACCTATAAGGCGTTGCGCCTGTTTTAGGTTCCAACTGCCGGTCGCGAGTCGTACTCGCCACATCTGATGCATTCTTTGTATCTTATCGAAAGGTAGGGACTTCGTGTTGGATTTGGTGCCCCATGCCACTCCTAGAAATTCGATTAACCTCGTTGGTGTAGTTATCGATTTCTCCGTATTGATATAGAAACCCAAGCTGGTCAGGAACTGTATTGCAATTTCTGCTTGAGCTGTCAGTGTATTTCGCCACCACTAACCTTAGGCCTTTCTTGCGAAGTATTTCTGCAGTCCAATTTTACGGAGGCGAAGATTCGAGGTGCCGTAGCTAGGCCAAACGGTAGGCACGTCATCTGAAGCAGTTGACCTTGATAGTTGATTGATGAGGAACCGTCTGTGTTGCTTTTTTACAGGCAGGTGATAATAAGCCTGGCTTAGGTCTAACTTCACCGTCCAATCTCTTTGATGATGATGGACGACATTAAAGTGCTTCGGCTTCATGTACTGATTTAGAGCCTTGAGATTAAGAATGGTTCGACTTTTTCCGTTGGATTTTGGATCGTATATAAAAGATGGTGTCAGGCGAGCCTGCTCCAAGACTTAATTGAATTAAATTTTGAATTTCTTAAAAATTTGTTAAAACATCTAAAGTCGGTAGAACTAATGGAGGAGTCCTGTTGAGTGGTATTCTGAGACCTGTTATGAAGTGTCTTGAAAGCGTCTCAGACAACCGACTGAAAACCCTGTGTAGTCATTTATCTTTTATGTTTTATATTTTCTTACCCCCCCTCCTTATTTCTAGCTGACAAGATTCGCTCGGAATCTTTGCTTTCGGCTTGGTTTTGTTTTATAATTATTGGGGCGGCTTCGAAATAGCTTAGTGTTAGCAGAAGAAGTAAGGGTTCTGGACTTTGCCCGGGTGCGAGTAGAAGATTGGGTTTGCTTTTGTTATTTTTAACTACCCACCAATTTAAGTATATTGATAACTGACCGGCATGAAACAAGTATTCGCAAGAAGGAGGTGGTATTTTAGTCAAATCTTATCAATAAATATATGAAATATTAATAAAATGAAAATATTATCTTTCGATTTTTTAGTGGTATCCTTATGGCGTAATTCTAACACTTCAGTTCGTTTCCCGCAAACTACCTGAAGTATATCATGCAACACCGTCTTATATTTGAATAGTTGATGCATAAACTGAAATGTCAGCCGTGGCTGACCAATCAACAAGAGACTGTAACGCTCTTTAAACGTTTAAATGTACGATATTACCCGCATCTAATTTAGGTGGACATAGAAATTGTTCAGTGGCTATTAGTGGTAAACTATTCAACATATTCGATGTATGTGTGTATCGTTCCAATTTAAAAATGTGGAACGCTTCACGATTTTGCGTGTCATCCCTGCGCAGGGGCCATGCTAATTTTCTCTGCATAATATCAGATACAGGTACTTGCACATTTGAAAATGAGGTAGTCAAAAAAAATGTTCAATTGACTTACTGATTGCTGTGACAATAAGTCAAACCTTTCATCCAGGTCCCGCAAACAGGAACGCTTTTGGCGTTTCCTTGGTGGTTCTTCTCGTCCGACGAACAATCCGAGGAACTATCATCACTTGGAAAAACTTCACTAGGCGGGATTTATCACTCATTTTCTAACACTTTTTAACGGAAGACAAACTACACTGTTTGAAGTTACTTTCTACTTAAATCTCGAAAGTTAATTAAAATTAATTCAAATATTAATTTAAATAATTTTTAAAATATTGAATTTTTCGTAGCGACCATGTGCTCGGTTCGAAAAACGACGCAACAATGACTAAGATGGCGGCTTGCTTTGGTAAGGAGCTTAGTTGTTTAGCGGATACGACAGGTGGCGCTAAAAGCGCGGTAAGGAAACGGAAGTGAACTACTTTTAGCGACCAAGCGAGGTGAAGGAAGTGACGTACTCTCATAATGGACTTCGGACGTCAATCGGAACGCATAATAATAAAGTAAAAGTGGGTAGAACACATCACTTTCTAGACCCGAAGAAAGCATAGTTTAACTAGCTTGTGTTAGGAGTTCTAGAATACGGATAAACATACTTATATACTTTTTTGTAACTAAATATATTGTACTCAGACCATTGTAAATAATAAGTAGTAAGTAAAATACTTGGGTTATGTAATTATGAACGATTCTGAACACAAAAATATATTTTTAGAAATTTCGGTTTCCAAAGTACAGACAGCTACTTCAAAATTTTATAACGAGTAAGTAGTAAGTATAGAAAAGAAGTTTTCGAATTTACTCCAGAAAAACCCCATAGGCACCTTCTGCAACACCTCAAATAAAAAGTTGAGTCACATTTTTGTCAGATGATATAAACATGTATATAGCCAATTGATCGTAGCTATGAGTCAACATCATTGAGACTCACACACGGATATATAAATCAATGTTATCTGCTCATGATTTTTAAATCCAGTTTCATTTCGTGTTGAGCGCTCGCAGTGACCAGACGCAAGAACATCTGTGAAAATGTCGATCGCTTATTTAATTCCGTTTTTCCTTCTTGTTGTTTATCTTTGTACACTGCCAAGTGTACACACATATAGTGTACAGTTACCTACAGACGATGTCACATATTATAGTGTACAGTTACCTACAGACGATGTTAGCGTAACAGAACTAACGGAAAGTGACAAAGTGTTACTTGTGGACGAATATGGTTTAAATAATAATGATTTATTTCAACAAAATAATGTACGAACTAAAAGACAAGTCATCAGGAACGGGCGATGCTCAGCAGGCAATGTTTGGTGCTTTAGGAGATGTAGAACCCCAAAAAAGTGAGTATTTTTGTTATTAATTGGTTAATTATTAGAGATTTAGATTACTTATAAGGATTTTTTTGAGTGGTATCCACATTTTCGTTCCAAAATTAAAGTAGTCTATGTTACGCCTTATAATGTATCTGTCAGCGAAAGTCTCGTGCAAATCAGCCCAGCAGCCGTTCTAGAGATTACCTCATTCAAACGAAAAATAATAATAAATGCATATTGCTTTATTAATATGCATTGATTTAAAACCAGTTATTTTAATATTACAAACGTACTGCAATTTTTAGACTATCTATATTGCCTGTGGTTCTGATCTCGCTTTATTTTTTTTAAATTTACTTTCGCCTAAACAAAACAAAAAACCTTGTCTTGCCAATAATGAACATAAAAATAGATTTATTTAAGTTGGGTGCAGACGTTTGGCAGTTATGCGCGTACATTATTGTTTTTCTGGTCTCTTCTATTATTTTATATAGCACTGTTCGTATCCAGCATGTGTGCACTTTTCGCGATAATGTAAGATAATTTTCTTACATAATAAACCTTGTTGTTTAGAAACGCAACAAAAATATTAGGTTTTCAAACCGGTAGAGCTGTTCTTAAATTTTGCTCTTAGCACTCAATTTAGTTAATTTATGCAAATTAATTCATTTAGGTACATTAGATAAGATTTTTGAAATTGGTAAGTTGCTGTGTTTACATCGGAGATATAAAAAAAACTTAGGTTATGTATTCCCAGGTCCATGGGTTATATTATATTATATGTATATTAGGAACGATTTTGAATTCTTAATTGTTTATCTGTTTGTTCGCAATGAACGCAAAAACTACTGAACGAATTATGAAGCGTTTTTTTTGTTTGAAAGGTCTCGGTCAGACTTAAAACCTTCCTCATGTTTTATCACAATCTGTTGATTAGAACCAAAGATTTAGTAAAAAAAGCGAAAACCGACGACCACAAGAGTCGAATGGTGGGCACAGGCTAGTAAAATTAATAATTTCAAGATTCGAACCTCTGGATCGTAACACCAACTCCTTAACCACCAAGCTACCTCGGAGCCTAGGGTCCACTTTACATTTAATATTTAAATTATTTTTGCTCCTTATTTTTACGGTGCGTCGTCAGTGCGGGCTTTGAGATAATCGCCTTGAGACGATAATCTAAGTTTAAATATATCTTAACTTTTTACAAATCTACAAATAGTTATATTTTAAAAGCAAAGGAACCAGTTTGTGACCTAGAATAAAATAAAAACAAGTTATGTAAAATTTACAAGGTAAGTAGGTAAACGTTCGGCTGATAAATCGGAAGGCACGGGCTCAATACCCGTTCTGTGCAAATATTTGTACGTATGGATGTGTCTATTTGCATTAGTCTGTGTGTTTATGTGTAATATGTATATATTCATACAAAAATGTACATACCTGAGCATGTTTTTCCGCATTGTAGAAAAACAATATAAACTAGTTAAGCTATGACACTGTGGGCCTATTTTTTTTATT
Source organism: Lithosia quadra (assembly GCA_963576445.1). Classification (NCBI taxonomy): domain Eukaryota; kingdom Metazoa; phylum Arthropoda; class Insecta; order Lepidoptera; family Erebidae; genus Lithosia; species Lithosia quadra. Next base: position 2,668,665 of record OY754883.1, read on the forward strand.
CATTCTTTATTGTACACATAAAATTTTGTGATACATAAACAAAAGGATATTTAGATACAAAGGCGAGATTAACTCAATGTAGAGTTTTCTTCCAGCAAACATTAGAGTGCTAGAGGAGAAATTAAATAGAGACAGGGCAGAGCCAAGTGTACACCTGACAGAGCGGAAATGACCGATAGCGTTGTGTAGAATATCCTAGAATACTATCATTGTTCACTAAAACAAGTATGTGTTCTAGATCCCATATTAAAAGCTATATTTACCTAATTCGGGACTAGACGATACTGTGTTATATATTTAATTTATCATTTATTAATGTACACATTTTTTTTTCAGATGTGAAGAGTTACGCAACAGCCGGTGAAGACTATGAAGACGGATTAAAGGAAAATTTACCTCAAAACTAATTTTCTATATTACTGATCACTGTTATACAGGTTGATGTTTTATTCACGTGTATCTTTCAAGGTTCATGTTGTGATAATAGTAATACAATTATTACTGATGTTGGCAGCTGTGTTGTATGCGTGTGTAAGTGCCATAATATTATTAGATATGTATTGAAAAATAAGTAGATAATTGTTGAAATTTTAAAAATGTTTAAAAAAGTACAAGTGGTACTATATCGATAAGGAATTCCATGACGTATGTAGGTATGTGAATGTTTATATGATTAGTGTTATTTATTCAGTTATTTTGTTTTTCTTTTCATGTTTAGTTTTCCGTTAATATACCTAAACATGTTAAATTATTAATTATGCTTTAGAAGTATTGTATTATATAATATTGGGTTTGAAATGCAGTTTTAAGCGACTGCTTTTTAGCCTTTCCAATAGTGAATAAGTATTATTAGGAAAGACTTGATCTGGCTGTTTGCTCAATGACATTTTTGTGTAAGTACAAGTTTCTATTTTTAATATAAAGGTATGTATCTTTTGAAAATTGTCCTGTTTATTTATTTTTTAACTATTATTCTTAATGTACTGTTAGGAAACAACCAGCATTTAGTAAAATGGACACAATTTAAAATACCTTTAAGAATAAGGAGATTGCCTTGGATGGCTGTGTTAATTATAATTATTTATTGTAACTAAGTCTAAAAAATAAAAAATATCTATCAAAAATATGTCATGCTGTATTTATTAAAAATCCCCACGCGGTTTGATAGCAGAAAGAATTCACTTTCGATATTCTGACAAAGGTTACTTGGACGACCTGAAAAGGGTGGCTGGAATGGATTGGATGCTGAAGATCCTATATCTGGCAAATTGACTGGGTAAGGGTTACTATCTTTTGTTGGGTTCCGTATCTAAAAACGGAATCCTCTTATGAAGCCATCCGTCCGTCCGCTTGTCTATCACCTGTAATCTCATGAACCATTATAATAACTAAATAAGTAGTTGAAATTTTACTGATGATGTGTTTCTGTTGCTGCTATGACAATAAATTTTGATCTGCATCGACGTCAAATTTTACCTGAACCTTGAACCTATAAAAACCTTCTCAGCCCCCTTTGAAGATTTTATTGAAGTTCAGGCCATCGGGGGTGGTTATGTCGGGATCGAACCGACTAAAACCGCACGCCGTCTCGGGTCTTAATTACTGGGATGTAAGGTTACCCAATAGTCATATCCCTCGCACCCCAGCTGACCCCGGGCCGTGGTGACGGGGGTGGTATCCATGGGGATTTCCGCAAGATAAAAAAGGGGATGATAACGGGGTTAAAAGGGGGTAGAAATGTCTACCCCCTTTTAATCCCGTGGTGTGAAACTAACGTGTGTGGGTGTAAACCACACACTATGAAAGTTAAGTAATATTGAAATACTACTGCTTTAAGAGTTTGTGGTTTGGTCAAAGGGCATTCTAATATGAAATTATTGGATAATCACACTCATAATGTAAATAGTTGGACGGGTTTCAATTGTTTTCAATAAGGTGTTAGGTACGTAAGTTCTGACGCAATACTGAATCATTTTAAATTATGTCGGGAAGGGCTCAGGATCCTGTACAGTCAGCGGCAAAAGTATGACGATTGCACAGAATTACAAACTTAAAGAAAAAAATTCGAATGGAAATGGTTCATTACGATGTAATCAAAGTTTAAAAGTAGTCCGATAGAGCCAACTAAGTAATTAAACATAATTTTCATTAAGAATCATCATAGGTTACTTTGCTCAAAACTACTGTTCAAATTCTGAAAATGATCATAGACCTTTGGCGCTGACTGTACCTATATAGTTCTATATAATTATGTGTGTGTGTGCGTGCGGTTACAGTGCGGTTGAATCAGCCCAACAATCTGTCTATATCACTTGGGAATCACATTACGTAACGGAATAATGAGTCAGTTACCCATTAAAGTTTTTTAGGGACAGCGTTTTAGATACGAATGCTTTTTTGGGGTAACAGAAATTACCATCTTCCCTTTTTTAATATTTTCATTAAGAACCATAAGTTACTTTGCTCAAAACTACTGTTTAAAATCTGAAAATGAGCATAGACCTTTGACGCTGGCTGTACGTAAGTTAAAAGAACTTATCGTTTCGAATTAACTAAAAAAATCAGAGCTACGACTTTAGGTACACTCACCATCAAAAGAAGACCAGTCTTATAGATATTTTATGTAAACTTTTAGAGCTAAAGTAACTTGACAGTACAATGGAAAAAAACATAGTGTAAGCAAAGATTTTTTCATGTTTATATTTATTTATTAGTCTACACTTACCATAAATACAATAAATAATAAAACTAATGATACACAATTCCAATCACAGTATGTTCAGTCGAAGATATTTTACTTATTATTATTACAATTATAAATAATAAATAAATACCATATATTTTAGGAGATTCCATACAGCGCTATTTAGACCCAAAACATAGAATATAATATAATAGCCCAAAGTGAGTATAGCATAACTAGCTTTTGAGTTCTAGAATATGAATAAACAAACGTACCAACCCTCTACATAACATTGCCAAATGAATAAATAAATAAACAGTTCAACTTAAAAAGTTATCGAACTTAAGATATAGGTACATGCAACAAAAATACATAAAATTAATTGATAAAATAATTACACTAACATAGCTGGTTTTGAAGCTGATTGCAAATTCTCGTGATTTTAACTGGTATTAAAATTTATCGGAAATAAAAAAAATAAAAAATTTTATCACGCGAGATGACTTAAATTCGAATTGTGTGTAATTATTTTTATTCATTTTTAAACAATAGATTATAATACAAAAAATACATAGTTGAAAACTTTTACATAGGTGAACTTATATATTTTATATTATAATATTATACTTTAGGTCATTTTGAGTAAGATGTTTTAATATTTATTCTTCTTCATTATCATCATCATCATCATCATCCCGATATTCTTCAAGTAGTTGCCGTAAAATAAGGCTGAAACGGCGAAGACGTACTTCTTTCTTCTCTTTGTTTAATCCTTATCATTCTTAGGTATATTTGAATTCTTGAATTCTTAATTGTTTGTATCTTCATCTCGAAGCAAAAATAAGATCTTTGGCTAATAGATCCTATTGAAAAGAGTGGATTGTTCATACTTGAGTTAGGTTTCAAGGAACAGGCCAGACTAGGTTTTCATCTAGACTGGTCGAAAAAGGAGTAGAGATCCAAAATATTCGTATATTTTGCCTTCTAATTATTCATTTCTGCTAATAACCACTGCGAATTGCTTCGTATCTGAAAAGAATAAAACAATTACTTAGTAACTCTATTATAATTAAATTTTTACTATGTATGACTATTGTATGAATGTTTAAATTTATTAAATTAAGTAAGTGCGATTTTTAAAACTTCAATAAAATATGCAAGTATATATTTTTTATTATGAATATTAGTAGTCTGTTGAGCGAATCAATTTGAAAATTATTAGAATTATTTTGTAAGACAGAACGAGTTTAAAAAAAAAACAAAAGAATAAAAAATAGTTAAAAAAATCTTTTATGCAAAAGAAATAGTAGGTAATCTTTCATTTGAAACAAAATGCTATGCATGACTTGGCATGAAAGGGTTAAAAAGAATAGTATTCTTAAGTTTTACTGTAAAAGTTGGTAATTTAGGATATTTTTTTTATGTACTGTAATATTTACCTTGCGTACGGAATACAGCGTCTTTTAAAGTAAACTTTTCCCGTCGAACACTTGCCATTGCCTACAAAACTTCTTCTATTCCTCACTAAAACTTTTTCTGAATCATAAACTGGAACTGGTTTAGTTAGAAGAATTTCACTTTGCACTCCAACAGCACTCGTTTCTAAATCTTTTGTAATAGGCAATGATAGTGCCATGCAGAAAAAGCACAAGATCAACACAAATAAAGTAGTGGCAGACATTTTTTGGTATATATTTTCACAAATGGCGACTTGTCGTAAACAAAGGTCTGTGCGAACTGATGTTCAAGTAGCTCTCGGTGCGTGTTTTATATCCAAGTTGCAACTCGTAAAACTGAAGGCGTTGCCGTTGCGTTGTGACGTCTTAGCGTGTGTCATTACGGGACAGTCGCTGACGATGACGTTGATGGTAATATCCAAGGAAATTTGTATTAAAAACCATACAATACATTGCAATATTTGTTTGTAATTTTTAGGGATTAGTAGTGTCTAGACATGTCAGATTATGTCAAATAAGGTTTTTTTTTTTTAATAAACTATAAATCTGCTTGCCATTCTTTTTGAAGCTCTACCTCGGAGTCCGGGGCCCGCTTTCCTAACATTTTGCGGCGATATCGGACACAATATTGTCATCCCAGTTATATTTAAAAAGGAGATGCAATATAACCAGTTTCTTTTATAAATTTTTCGTATTTGGATATTTAATAATTTATTTAATAATAAGTAATATAAAATGTGGGTTTTCCACCACACCTTCTTATTCGTAGATAATAATGACGACATTATAATACATTGTGCAATTAGTCTATCTACGCAACAAATTGCAAGTAACATGTTATAAAATTCATAAAATATTGTGCAATAACTATTGCGAAATATTTAACTCACTGCATTGTTCTTAATACCTACCTACGATTCCTAATATTCCTAATACCTACCTAATATATAAAAAAAGTTTGTACCTAAATATTAAGATAAAAATATTTTTGAATATACATAATAATTAGGATTAATTATCTGATTTGAGACACTTTTTAAAATTTTTGACTTGTCGTTAAATATACGTAGGTATAGGTACCTATGTATCATAATAATAATTATAGAAAAAAATTCTTTCAAATTATGTCAGTTAAAGTTTAAAATTTTTAAAAATAAACTATAAATCTGTTTGCCATTCGTTTTGGAGCTTTATCTCGGAGTCCGGGGCCCGCTTTCCTTACATTTTGCAGCGATATCGGTCACAATATTTTCATCCCTGTTATATTTAAAAAGGGGATACAATAAGTTTAACCAGTTTCTTTTATAAATTCTTCGTATTTGGATATTTAATAATTTATTTAATAATAAGTAATATAAAATGTGGGTTTTCCACCACACCTTCTTATTCGTAGATAATAATGACGACATTATAATACATTGTGCAATTAGTCTATCTACGCAACAAATTGCAAGTAACATGTTATAAAATTCATAAAATATTGTGCAATAACTATTGCGAAATATTTAACTCACTGCATTGTTCTTAATACCTACCTACGATTCCTAATATTCCTAATACCTACCTAATATATAAAAAAAGTTTGTACCTAAATATTAAGATAAACATATTTTTGAATATACATAATAATTAGGATTAATTATCTGATTTGAGACACTTTTTAAATTTTTTGACTTGTTAAATATACTCGTACGTATACCTATGTATCATAATAATAATTATAAAAAAAATCTTTCAAGTGACTAGGGTAAATTTTTAGAGCTGATTGTTATCATTAAGTACCTACATCTTGAAGAAACTATAAATTTAAAATTAAATATATTATATAAAATAACTATGTAGGTACTGTTGAAAATGGGCGTGTCCCATACACAAGAAAATACAATGCATTATTGAAATAGTAATTACGCAAGTATTGTCCTAACTAAAACAGATATTGCACGAGATGGGAAGTCGGCGCGATATGCAGATACGAAAGGATATTATCAAAGTTTAGTATTCTCGCAGCTTTCGTGCATATCAGACGTAGGAAAAAACCTAACAAAATGGCCGACGATTTTGTAATTTTGTTAACCCTACTTACTTTCGTTTGCAGTCTACAGTATGTGTTTTTAGTACCAATTGATCAGGATTCAAAGTTATCAAGGACTAAAGAAAGTGCAATTTTGAATTTTGATAGAAACGGTGGTGTAATTTTAGTACGGGTTAAGAAACAAGTGGTTTCGGTTGGTTCGTGCAGTTGGGACAAGAAATGGCATTTTGGAAAATGCAGAACCCAAAAGGAGTGAGTATTAAACTATTATTGTTTATGATGTATTTGTTGTTGTTCTTTTGACGTATTATTTTTTATATATTGTAAGTTATATACGTAGTATGAATGGAGAAGGCTTTAGGAGTAGAGAATGTAGAGGTCTAAGAAGATTAATATAGATTCCTTGAAACATAATTATCAGGAAAGGAATAGCGTAGAAGATGACGTCTAACAGGAAAGTGTAGAAGAGAATTACATACCATAAATATTTGGGACAAAAGACCCGATTAAGTAACGCCACGTTTTCAAAACGCGTGATTTCAATTCGATTATCAACTCTTTCAATGAGATTATTATCACTTTCAATTGGATTTCGAGAAATAAGTACTTATGTATAAGTTATCGGCAGCTTTGAATTTACCTATATACGTTTTAAAATCGTTATTTTACAGAATCAGACCCCGAATAAGGATTATGAAAGAACAAATTTTCAAGGTGTAACCTACATTATATCTTAAATATACATATCTTGTATTGGGGGTTCTAGAATATGAATTGATTAACCTTGGGGTAAAGACCATCTCGAATACCGTGGCGGGAAACTTGCTTACGACATGACGCACTCTTGTGACGTCGACGTCATGCTAGTTTCAAATCCTGTGATGGTCATTTTATTACACACAAAACCTTAAAAGGACTAGGCATTCGTCATGTATTCTAAATTCGTGCGAATATTTATGTGAAAATTTAGTGTCAATGAAACAGCACGCGCCGGGGATTCCCCACAAACCATGAACTAGAAACAAGAGAATAATAAAACGGCGTCATTATACGTAACATATGACTAGTCTCCATATTCACGATGATTTACTTCAAAGAATATATTTTGTAATAAAATATATTGTGCCAACGTTTGAAGGTGTTTTAAGAGAGTGACTAAGTAGCTGATGTTTGCGGATCCAGCCGCATGGATGCCGGTTGTTTATGCTTTTATTTTTGGTCTTATCTCTGGTTCTACTTGACCAAACGTAATAAACATAAGGTTCAAGTTGCAGTTTTCAAGCCAGACCAAGTCGTTTCACTTTCCTGTCAAGGTTACGATCAGTCTGCTTCATTTTTATTGTCCACATACCTCAGCGTTTACGTCAGATAATGGTCTGCACGGAAGAAATTACGTTCATCAATATTCATCTTATCATCTGCCGAGCCTTTTTCTTAATTCAGTTGGTGTCTTTTATTTTCACCACAAAGCGGCCGAATTTCGATATTTTACGTGAAATGCCATCTGACCTCCACCCACTCGTGGTATCTTTTAGACTTTGAACGTCTTTAACTACCCGTAAAGTTTCTCAGATGTTCGTATGGCAACCGGGACCAATACTGCGGCTCGGATAATATTCATCTCATACGATAGCCATTATTATAATAGTAAATAGTAGCTATTGTTGGAGGCTCAGTTCGCTTGAAATATTGATGCTGTGCAACTAACTCTAAAGATATAAAATAGCCTATATACTATTCCAAATTTTAATTCATTTTCATGTCAAACGTTATCTAGATTTGTTCAACCATTCACTGAGTCACAAACATAAACTAGTGTGGTACTAATGTAACAATATTTTTATCTCCAGGTACCAAAAAATAATGAACAATGACTACGATGATAGTGATGCCAAACCTGCAACAAAGAAAAGTGTAGCAGTTCCTCAAAAAGAAATGACAAAAGTAGTTGATGCTACTTATGAAACCGCAGTTAAAATTACTACTACTACTACTACTGTGTATGTTCCACTATATACAGAACAATTGAATAGCAAAGATAGCATGAGACGAAAGGATCCTTCCGAGATAAATGCTACAGAAGCTAGCTCTACAATCGAAGCTAGCTCCCCATCCGTATTTAATGAATCAGATGTAGAAGAACTGCAAAGTACAAAGAGCATGAGAAATGATGCTTTTCCTGATACAATTGCAACAGAAGCTAGCTCCGCATTCGTTAATCATGTATCAAATGTAGTAGAACTGCAAAATACAGAGACTACGAGAAAAAACGATCTTCCTGATACTATTGCAACTGAAACTAGTACTGTATCTATTTATGATGTATCAAATGTTAAAGAATCGGACAATACACAGAGCAGATTCGATACTGATACTATGGACAGTCAAGCAATTTCTTCTAAACCTACTTTTAACGACAAAAGTGGTGTTAATTTAGAGGGTGCGAAAAATTTGACGTACACAGTACTTATGGTCGGCGGCTGCGCTGTTGTACTGACTTGGTTATTTAAATTACTGTAAGTGAAATTATATTTTATCTTTATCTCATTTCATATAACTTATCAATTCATTATCGTACCAGTAGTACCGTTGGTGGAATTCAAAGCTTTCTCTTTAGAGTTCTGGGTCCATTCTTATACTTTTTATCTTGATTTGGTCTATCTAAGATTTTACAGGGGTGTTGGAACGTCTTACACCGAGTGATTTTTTGTCCATTAATCAGTAAGCATTATAATATGTTCTGACTAGCATGTGTTCTTGGTTTGGGTCGCAAAGATTCTTGAGGGGTCCCTTGTACCCATCAATAATACATTTATTCATTAGTCTACAATTTTAATTTTTATCTTTCCCAGGTATGATCTCTACTTAAGAAAAGACGATGGCACAGCGTTACCTACTGATGAAATGCGTGACTCAGCGTCATCAAGAGATCAATTGTTGCCATCCTAAGTTCTGAAATTCACCTATGATCATCATCATTCTCATAGCGATTGCCCAGTTGTGTGCATAGTTTGCACTCTGGAGCCCACCGCTTATGGTTTAAACCCTACCCTGAGAGGGAACCTGTACCAGAGCCGTTCGTGGTTTACCAGGTGTACTGATTTGTAGGAGAGGTTGGCTTTGCCCTCAAAGATGTTGGTAGGGTCAGTTACACCCATCAGGAACGTGACTAACGTAAATCCAAAGATCTAATTAAAATAGTACATTAAGTAATATATTTATTTGATTCTGTTTAACATCGATATTATTAGTTAATCATGACATATCTAGTCTTATATGATGTCAATCTACGTTAAGAAATACTTTAATTCCAGAAAGGGAAGAAAGAAAGATTGCCGGTATAATGTCTACATAGATACAATAAGTATTATTTTTAAGTTAAATGGTTGTAAATTGTATTGTCATCAGAATTAAAGATTTCTGACAAATATCAGACCAATCCAACAACTGAAAGGGGGTCAAATTTCAATTACTAGATAATTTGACCCAAACAAACAGGTCAAGTTAAATAAAACCGTACTAATAATAAGGCAGTACTCCTCGACACGGCACGTATTGTGAGGAGGTTCCTTTCTCTGGAGCCCTAACCACCAGTAGCTTGGTCCCTGTACCCGATGCCGGTGGGGTACTATTTTTTACATTTTTAAATGTATATTTTTTATATATACATATATTTAAAAATGTAATTTATATGTGTATATTTAAAATAAAGTCAATAATAATGAAGTTCCATATAAATCGACTGTGATAAAAAAAATTAAAACAGATAGTTTTACTTTTTTAAATCCACTATTATATAAGAATGTACCTAGATATAATTTATATGGATATACTACTTAAAAATGTATGTTGACGTAGTACCTATGTATGTTTGTATGTAACCATGACCAATGTTATGAAGTCATACAAATTAAATGAGTACCTACTTACTTTTAGGATTTGTAATTGTGAAAACGTTACCTGAACTGATATTAGACTAATTTTACTTCTATATTTATTATTTACAAGTTTAATAAAAATAAATTGAAATTTGCATTTATATGAATTTCTTTGATTTATGTGTGACCCTTTCTGTGAAGCCGGCTTTTGACAATGGGATATAATATATACATCTTGAGATATAATATTTTATCGCTCGTCATACATTTTGTACGAGACCGTTTAGGTATACTGTGCTATAGTATAATTACAATAAATGTATGACGGGCGATAAAATGTTAGTAATACCTATATATTAAATTATATCCTATAGTCAAAAGCCGGCTTGGGTAACTTACCCGTTATTCTAATTTCTTTTTGGACTAGAATCTGATGATCTTTTCCCCATACTTCTATGGGGCAATAATGGAATGCATGAAGGAGGCTATAGCAAGGTAGTAACTGAGGAGATGACATCTGACAGGACTGTATGGAGGAGAATGACTTGGTGCGACGTGCTGCGACGGCCCCAATAATTTCGACAAAGAGAGGTGGATGATGATGATGAAAGAATAATGTCAAAGTCAAAATTCATTTCAAGACCATTGAAACGGCACTTACAAAACGTCAAAAATGTCAAAAGGGGTGAGACACAGTCATTCATACTAAGCGTGTTGTGAGGGACATTCACCGGCCAATTATCGTCCCCTTTGAGTAAGTGTTATAAGAAGTAAACTCGTTCATGTGCATTCCAATTACCGCTTGGGTAATCCCAGATCAACTGCAATTGATTGGGGTCTTAGTAGTAGCATCTTGTTAGCCAATACAATTTATAATTGCAATTAAAAACTAAGTACTTAGTTGCGGTGCGTTTTCATTACCAGATTAAATAAAATAAATAATAATAAATAATTTACGACATTCTACACAACGCTCTCTAGACTAGACCCAAAGTAAGCATTAGCTTGTGTTATGGGTTCTAGAATGCGGATAAACATACTTAATTTTTTATGTATATACATACTTATTAAACATAGAAACACCCAGACCAATGCAAATAGACATATAAATCCCCATGGATACCACCCCCTTCGGCCATCGGGGGTGGTTATGTCGGGATCGAACCGACTAAACCCTCTGACGTAGCAGTCGCATGCACTACCGCTACGCCACAGAGGCCGTCAGCATTTTTTCACTTTTAGGCACGAATGTAGTGTAGTTGATTTTAGTAGTACTAGTTATTTTGTGGTTTAGTAAGATAGAGGTAGGTAAGTAAAATAGGTAGGTACACAATCATTATCTTTCTAGGTTTTATTAATTTAATAATTATAGCATAATGGTTAATTTTGGCAAAACTTTTCAAGAAATTTACAAACTATGAGTATTAAATATTTCAAGTATTGAAACACATTTGAATTCTTTTCTACAAACGTCATAATATAGGCACTGTAATGAAAATTAATATAAGTTTAATAGTAGCTGATTCATTAAGACAATTTTATTATTGATACATCTTTCAAATCTTTTTCAAAATTATCTCTAATAGCGGGCCCGGGCCTCATAGTGAAGGCATTGAACTGGGACTCGACGCTGACTAACAGGTTGATGAATGATCAAAAAAGCTATAATAATTTGCTACGAAAAACGTAATATTCTAACAAATAAATAATTATTATCTATATCACAGAAAAATAGCTTAAAATACCTATGTCAAATGACATAACACATACAATGACAAACTTTCCCACTTAAGTGTAACAAGCTGATTGGGAAACAGTTGAAGTTCCTTCACATAGCAAAGAGTTCGTTGATCCTATGTAAATGATTATGAGAAAAACTATTTGAGAAATTATTTATACAAAAACAAGGCACACCTACCAGTAGATTGCGATAGATTGAATGCAAATGAGTCCTATTATACAGACATTTTTTCCACATTCTTACATTTTTCAATAAATACAGAAACATGCTCACAACATAAATTCAAATTATCATAATAATAAATAAATAGGCTATCTAATAATACGATGACTAGATTATGATAATCTTATGGCATGTACAAATCACTGGCGCCACAATCTTAAGTTATGGAATGGCGCCAATAGCGACAAAAAAAGCTGTCAGACTCGTATTATAGCTATGAAGGACACCTCTGCATTGAGTATCACTCGTGCTTTGCAGGGGCTAGAGATCAAACGATGCTGAGTTTTGAATAGCGTGCAGAGTCCCACTCATGCACTTTCTTTCTTGAACAATAACTTCCAGTGTGGATAGGTCCTTATTATTTTAGTCTGCATAGTCCCCGCTAATAATTCTTTGATACCTGAGAACAAGGAAATAAATATTTATAAATAATGATTCAGAATAATTATATTATTTAATAGTAAACTATTAGTTAATGAATGGTTTAATAAACGTTTGTAACTTATTTCTACAATTTTCCTTATGTTAATCTATAAAAATACACATAAGGAAAATTGTACTTACGTAATTGGACAAAGTGTACACAAAATTAAATTGTACACGGTAAAACTTGAATTAAAATTATAAACTGGAATGTAATAATTATATTGTAATTATTAATTTAGACTGCTGCTATTTTGGTAGAAATTTAATTAATTATAAATTTACCTTTTGTAACTGATACACCTCCTCTTGTAGTACACCCTTCCTCTTGAACACCCTTTGCTACGCATAGTATCCCTTTCAGTTCTTACTAGAACTTTTTCAGAACTTGGAACTGGTTCAACTTTAACCACAACTTCACTTTTTAAACTATCATCACTGATTTGTACATCTCGGATAACAGGCAATGCAATCGCCATGCAAAATAAGCCCAGGAAAAACACGGACAAAATTGTTGGCGACATCTTTATAGATCTACTCAATTGACGTCTTGCTATATTCACGGTTCAGAGCGAACTGATACTTGTTTAGCTTCGGTAGTTCCTTTTATATTGAAGCACATGCAAAGATGGGAAATTTGTAGCCGCAATACTGGTTGCTTATGACGTAGGTGGGTTTGATTCGTATGTCACTAAATCGTATGAAAATATTTTATTGTATCACACTTGTGTAACATTTTTTTTTAATATCATCATGTTGTACAATTATCAATTATTTTGTATAAGTTGTTATAATTTGGCGTGAATGTTATTAATGTAAATGTGTGGGATTATATATTTACTTAAATCTTTTTTTTTAATAAAGATTTGGCTGTTTTGGGCCCCATAAAGACCATTAGGGCTAAGCCAACCTCACCTGCAAGCCGGTACACCTGGTCACTGACAGACGACCGCTCTAGTTCAGATTTTTCTAGGTAGTCAGATTGTTGCTCCTGAAAAAGGGCTTTGAGCGCAAAACTTTGGAACGGCTTGACCCATTTGAATGATTTGTTTTTGTTGTATTCGTAATTGTTAGGACAAGGTTTATGAATGAAAATTTTGGGAAATCCTTGGGAATAGTCGGCACCCGGGTGACTCCCGAGACGAAACTTTATACACTCATAAAGTATTCAGTATCTACAATAGGTATAATTGAGATGTACGGGGCCGCACTTGCCCTTGTAGCTGAAGTTAGCAGGACCCTCGGGGCCAAGCAAACTTAAGCAAGCCGGTAAACCTGTAAGCCGGTACACTTGCAAGCCGGCACACCTGCAAGCCGTAACACCTGCAAGCCGGTAGGTACACCTGCAAGCCGGTACACCTGCAAGCCGGTACACCTGCAAGCCGGTACACCTGCAAGCCAGTTAACCTGCAATTTACAGATGGGACTCACTACAGATTATTCTCTCGGTTCAGACAGCAGTCGCTCTCGGAAAAGCCATACAGGCCAAACTGAATAGAAAATCAGGTGCAATTGATGAACTATGTCGAGATGATGATTAATATTTACAATAATATAATATTATTCGGCGAAACATATATAAGCGTTGAAGTACTCATCTCAATTAAGCTATTAGTCAGTAGCATTGCACACCAAATGAATTAGGGCAATTGAGCATCTTGAATATTAAATAACATGACTATCCATGACTCAGAGTTACGGGGATCGACATGGCCGACCACCATACACCAGACCTCAAACTGACGATGTTATGCCTAAAGAGTGTATAAGCAACAATAACAGATGAAAAGAAAATCACCTTTCAGTAAAATGTTCATGATGTCCTTAAGGATCATTTTTCTCTGCGTCGTGAAATAAATGGGTTATTACTATGAGTTGGTTCTTCCCCTAAAATTATATTGACTTTATTTCCCACGGGAATTACTGATATAATTAATATTATATGAATAATATTATTATAAATACATTAGCGTGATATATTTTGTAGTAAGCAATTTAAAAGCTGACGTCATTGGCAGTGGTCTATGACGTACGGGATCCTGCCAAGAGCTTCGGGTCTAAAACTTCACCTACCAACTTGCTCACCAGTCAAATATGATGTATGTCCCGCGCATGTTAATTGAAGGCATAGTGTCCTAAAAATAATTTAGATAGTCAATTTTACTAAAAATACAGGTGTTATTTTTACCCGACTGCCAAGAAGGGTTATTTCTGGTTTGATTACCTGCAAGCAAGCGAATTTCCAAAAAATTGAATGCAGTTTGAGTTATTTTAAAAATCAAAATGAAGTCATCTTTCAGTGTAATCGTCTATCTACATTATTTAAGATACTTCCCCTCCATGTAGTGTCGCCGTGGTACCCCCTGTATAAGACATGGTGCAACAACGTCATGCCGCATTTCGTTAAGAATTATAATATTATCAATCGAATTTATAGTCAAGGCACGCCCAATATATGCTTCCTTCAATCATGGGTGTTTTTTTTTTATACTACGTAGGTGGCAGACAAGCACGCAGCCCATCTCATGGGAAGCGGTCACCGTGGCCTATGAACGTGTGTAACACTAAGGGTTTCACACACGCGCTGCCTACCCTGAAGGGAATGGGGGAGGGCTGGGAAGAGGCGGGGAGGCTAGGAATGGATAGGGGGAGGAGGAGTACAGCGAGGTCTGGCTACCCCTTACCGGCGGGAACACAACACGATGGTTATTATGGCCGCGGTGTTCTGTAGGACGGAGGTACTACCCCAGTCGGACAGCTCATTTCGGACGGGAGATACCGTCGTGTCCTACCTCCTATACATATAAGCTACATTTTGTAGCACTAGCGTCGTAATTATTAGAAAGTTATGACATGGTGGGGCATTCCGTTCACAAAGCTACCTGTCTGGGGAATTCCTTATGAATAGCAAAGCAGGTTATCAGAATGCAGCCAGACAGTCTTGTTTTCGTATACCACTTAGGTGACAGACAAGCACACGGCCCACCTGATGGGAAGCGTTCACCGTAGCTTATGAACATTATGCAACAATAGGGCCGTTACACTCGCGTTGCTGACCCTAATGCCCTATAAAGAACCTCATATTGAAAACGCTAGGGGAAACTTTGAATGCATTACCGCTACACCACAGAAGCAGACAAATGTAGCTAATTGCCGAAATATAGGTTTTGGCCTATAATACGTTGCGCTGATAACATAAAAGTGTGAAATCTACTTTGCCTTTCGAGGATCTGGAACCCATGAAGCAAGATTCATCAGTGACGCAATGTATTAGTCAACAAAGGGGCAGGAACGCGTTCATCTGGCGGATTACATTCATGTAGGAGTCACGCGGGTGTGACTGTATTGTAGCGTTGTAGCAGTCACACCCATTTCTCGTTGAGGTAGGTTTTTATATCTTTGATACGATTCTGGTTTTAACTTCTCTTATTTTCATAAGTTTTACATACATTTATCTGTTAAAGCTATGTTTTCGAAACGCGTGATTTCATTTCAATTAGAAAGTAAAACTTAAAAACTTCTCAAAGAAAAAAACCGGCTTCAACGGACCAATTTAGATTGGGACCACACGGGAAGCGCCAGCTATCAAATAAAAAGTAATCATCAAAATCGATTCACCCAGTCGAAAGTTCTGAGGTAATCAACATAAAAAAAATTAAATCGAATTGAGAACCTCCTCCTTTTTTGAAGTCGGTAAAAAATAACGACGTTCTCGTGGGTTTATCAAATTTTTAGAAGTACTGCTAGTTTGATTGGTGTATCGAAGATGCCCAACATTTGATTTTACGTAATCTTATTTATAGAATTACTTAGTTCTAATTGGTCTTCTAAGAAACAACCGGGTTAGTTAAATAAAAGCTTGTAAAAAATAATGATACGATTACAAAGTCAAACTAATAAATAATCTTTTTTCAAATTTACTTCATGGAAGTGTATCATTACTATATTTAAATGGGTGCAATAATCGTTGTCAGAACAAGGAAAAATATGTAATTGCCGAGGTGTCCAAATTGTAAAAATACAGGTTAAAATATTTGCACGCGATGAAGCCTGGGATTTCCAGCAAGCTCTCAATTGTTATGGATAAACCGCGTTTTTGGTGTTTTTACTCATTTGAATCAGTCTTCGGCGTTAGCAATTTATTTAATTGGTTTGAACACAATTTCACCTGTGGGTAACTGATGATGTGGAGACGCGTCTTTATAGAAGTAACCTATTCACTTTGGAATGGGTAGGTTAGGAATGTAATATCATATAACAACCGTAATACGATAAATAAAAACAACACACAGACAGCAAAAAAGTTGATTGTTTTAAAGAAAATAAAAACTGCTGCAACTGCATAAACAAAAAAAAAAGTATGTGTCTGATGCTACCTAATTATACAGCTTGAGATATAGTTGAGCACACGCTTAGGGAATACCCGATGTGTAATTTGAAAGTACGAGTAAAGCAAACGTGAAACCGGTTTACGATCTCGGCGAACAAAAACTTGAATGTTACATTTTTTCTAAACTGTGTTATTAGTTACTTCACTAATATTATGGATATTACCAAGGTTAATTATTAAACGGTAGTAGAAAAGTTATTTATAGTAAAACTATTATAGATGTCGATGACCTTAAAGTGCGTACATGGGACTTATGCCTTTTTTTTATCGTGCGGAAATAAATCCCCATGGATACCACCCCCGTCGGCCATCGTGGGTGGTTAAGTCGGGATCGAACCGGACGCCATATTCGGGTCTAATTACCCGGGCGTACGGTTACCCAATTGGCATATCCCTCGCACCCAGCTGACCCCGGGCCATCTACGGTTTTTAGAGGCGGTAATCTAACCGCATTATCGTAATTAACGATCTCTACTCACGAGACAACTACACGTGAACCGACTATAAAAACACATTAGTTGACCAGACGTTTTTCCGTTCTCATATGTAATTGCATACCGACTATTATAATACTAGTTACGTCGAGATAAACACATTGTCCGTCTTCCATACATTACCAGTTTCGCACACTATTTACCTTATGTTTAATGAATCATTTATTACGCAATGTTGTGATAATACTGTTCATTATTCGACTGCGCTGAGGTTATTATTTAAAGAAGAGTAATAACTTTAACCTGTGTAAGCTCTTTTACCCAACTGTGATGAAGCTGGAAAAGGTGGATAATATATTTAAACTGTATATACTCATATAATACTCTTTTGAGTGTGGTGAAATCGTAAAAGGAGAGTAATATCTTTAACCTGTGTATGGTTTTCTCTAAATTTCACCATAACTAGATTCGTCTCGATAACTCAAGTGTCACTGAATGCACTGGATATGAATGAATGTGGCGGCTTTTTCTTAGTTTGTGTTGTATTCTATTAGACTGGCATGATCATTTACATAGCTATTATATTTACCATGGACCATGGATACTCCAAAAACCAATTAAACATGGTAAATATCCCGTTTACTGTTAAGTGTTTATTTTATGCTATGAATTATAGTTATACAATAAGAGGCAAGGAAATATAGGTGATATAAATAATATCCTGGCTCACAGGAAATAGGAAAAGCAAACGAGATAGATAATTGACAACAGAAACAAAGACCGCAACATGTGTTGATTGGAAAACAATAGTTATAATCCAGAAAAAAGTGACAATAGTTGGAGGATGCTTTTGACGTGACACGAGGTTCCACCCTAGCAGATGCAGGCCTCTAGGCCTGCGCTCATGAGGAATGGAGATCGTTGAGCGACCTCCGGTGCCTGAGTCACCTGCGCCTGTTGTGGGCTTAGCAGTCCAGGAGTATTCTATATCTCTCGCGCTCCTTCTTATCGAGCTCCGCTCTGCCACCTCCTTATCGAGCATTACTTACTTCCCCTATTCCTTCCTTCCACTACCACAACTGCAACACAATTTTTGTTCCAAACAACTGTATTTCTAGTATATTTGTGACAAAAATGATACAGTTAATACCTGTCAATCAATAATATTGGATAGAAAAGACGTCACTGGTTAACGAATAATGAGATCATGACAAACTGTTAATACAATATTGACTCAATAACCCCTTATGCGCTTCTTGGTGGCAGCAATTCTCCGACATAGAAGGAAAAAGTTAGCACGTGTCGAGTATGGCTCGTGCCCAAGCACATTGTGTGGATTCCCAGACTTTGAGTTCGCATATTTCTGAATAATCCTTGAGTCAATTGCTGTGTGGGAAAATGGAGTGTAGTTTGAAGGCGTAGGTAGTTAATGCGGTTAATAAACAGGTTAAAGAGAATGAAAAATATTTGTATGACATTATAATAATTATGATTAGTTTCAACAGTGTTTCATTTAGTATTCAATATTTCATCATGTTACAAGGGCCATGATCATGGTGGTATGAGAATTAATGAATTACCTACTATGGAATAGTTGAAACAATAAGTGAATCTCGGGCTCCAAAGTGAAAACTTTGGACGCAACTGGGCATTCGCTATGAAGGTGATGATAATGACGGTGTGCCGACTAATTTGAAATATTTTTTTTATACCACTTAGGTGGCTGACAAGCACAATGCCCACCCAATGGGAAGTGGTCACCGTGGCCTATGGACGTTGTACAACACCAGGGCGTCACACTCGTACTGTTGACCGTTGAAACCCTAAAAACGCTGTTTAAATGGCAGAACATAGCCTTACCATAACCTTAGTAATTCCTGACTTAGTTTCGTACTCATATCATGACGTCATATTAAGTCAGTTTCACGTTCCAAATATCGATATACGTACAACTTAAACTGTTCTCGCTTTTACTGCAAAGGAAATGCCATTATATAGAATTTAATATATATTCAATTCCATAATAGTCGATCAAAAGCAAAATATAAATATAACTTAAACATGTATATTTGTATCACGAACACATTTTATTCAAGCATGTACGGATCATAGCAGTTAAATTTGGAAAGTTGTATTGGATAATCCGAAACTGAACTGATATAAACAAGGAAGACCTCAGAAAAGACAATATTGTTTTGTTCTACGGTCTCAATAGCAGCTGTTATGCGAAACACACAACAACGAATGGATACAGTAAGTAAATGCTTTATTCTCACTGCATTATAGGAAAAACCTACAGGTTTTTTATTGCTACAGTTGGTATTTTACTCACATGTAACAGCAGTGTCCTTTACCGCTTTTACTGGCTTGACCTGTTACAATTTGCCTAGGTGTATGGGCTACATTTTTTTTGCGGCAATCCCCACGGATACCGGCCCCGTCGCCAGCAGTGGTGGTTATGTCGGGATCGAGGTGTACGGGACTTACGAGGGGTAAGCCAAGCCAACGCCTGCTGATTAAGGAATGAGATTATCCTGTTTCCTGTTAACAAGGCTTTAAAATCAAGATAAGTTTGTCATATCGACAGGTTAACGAGAGAATGCATTAGGGTTATTTTATTTCATCTGTACTTCGTATGCGAATCATCATTAATTTAACGTTTGGTTAGTGATCAATGACTGTGAACGGTTAGGTACCTACCTGTGAATGAGACCACAAATATGACAACAAGGAAAGCCATAGGAGTAAGTCATAGGTGTCAGCATATTGTGCGATGTCACGATTACTTGGTAATCTAGGTTCGTGACAATATACCTCAGTTGCGATTTTCCCTAAAAATGAAATATTAAATCTTGTTGCGTTTTTTCCTTTCATATGAGCAGGTACAGTCGTAGTTTATTGTAGGTTTCCCTGTTTTTTTTATACCACGTAGTTGGCAGACAAGCACACGGCTCACCTGATTTAATTTTTGTTTTATGTTAAATGTTTAATTTTAGTTGCCTGTAAAGGATTGAAATATTCCTAGACAGTTTTAAGTAGTACATTTGTTACGATAAGTTTGATAATACATTAAACATTATTAATGTATAAAAGACCGAATTGTTTAAAGCTATTCGGGCATAATTTTGAGAAAATTGATGAGTGAAAAATTACACAAAATTATGCCAAAAATTTACAAAAGCCTAATAATAGAAAGCACTAGATTTTAATGTTAAGTCATTGTTACTCAAAATAGAGCCACTCCCTCCATATTTAGGTCATTATACTATCAACAATGGCCCTTTTAAGGTACCAGAATGAATATACACATAGTGATCTAATTGTAAATAGTACGCGAATTCCTTCTAAAATTGAATCCTCACTGTCTACAGAAGTGCATTATGACGCGATGAGTTTACTTTGTAGAATATCAGAAATAGTGATTTAATGTAATTACACGAATTCATTCTGCCTATAAATCTTCGTAGTGTATAGAATGATGATGAGTTATATTTAGAGAATAATGTTAATGATGGAGCGTGTCGTAAGCGTGCCTGATAATAGTTACGCGTAAATATTTCCAATAATAATAATACCGTTATGGATATATTTATAATACAGTTAGTCATGACCCATTCATTCTAATAATCTAGTATTGGATACAGATTTCCTCGACGGCGAGACTCTTCTTAGTCACAGACCAGTTAAACACGTTAACTATTTCTATTTCCTGTGAATTGTTTCAGAATTCTTCCTTCCTTCTTTAGGGGCTTAGATACATTACTAATTATTATATACGAGTAAGTACTATCCTATCATCAGAATTTGTATGGAGGTAGGACACGACGGTATCTACCGTCCGAACTGAGCAGTCCATCTGGGGTAGTACCTCCGCCCTACAGAAGACCGCGGTCATAATAACCATCGTGTTGTGTTCCCGCCGGTAAGTAAGGTACATAGCTAGAGTACACAACCGCCCCTGACAATCTCCTCAAATCCCTCCTCTTACCCCTCCACTCCCCCTCCAAACTCCTCAACAATACTCCCCTCCAGGGTCGACAGCGCGAGTGTGACACCTGATGTTGCACACGTTTATAGGCCACGGTGATCGCTTCTCCTCAGGTGGGCAGTGTGCTTGTCTGCCACCAAAGTCCTAAAAAAATCCATTGAATAGTTACCCATGGGTTGTGGAAACGGGATCAGAATTCCATGCGGATGGATTCGGACTTTTTGCGATGTAGTCATTTTGCTACTTAAATGTTTTGAGATTCAGACGTTACGAGAATGTGGTATAAAAGCGATGTAGTCATTTTGCGATTTAGGTGTTTTGAGATTTAGACATTATGAGATGTGGACTAAGGGCGACGTGGTCAGTTTACGATCCAGCCTTTCTGATACTGACCCGCTACGTTCACAGCTGTATAGTTTAAATATCGATACCATACCCCACGGATAACATCCGCGCGGCCAGCACGGGCATTCTCCGTTTATATCGGACTTAAACCAACTAAAACGGTACCTACATCATCTCGGGTCTTCAAATGCCGGGGTGTAAGATGGCCCAAAAGGCATTTCCCTCGCATCCTGGGTGACCCAGCCATCTCCGGCTTCGGGGTATCCCCATCTTGTACCCGAGAAAATGGGAGACGCGCATGGCCTGCTTCTGCTAGGGTGACAGGCGGCTCCACCCATCACCCCCAGGCTTGTACTCATAGAGGACAGAAATCGTTGATTGCTCCGCCGCACTCCCTCCTGAGAGTAACCTTTACACCTTGATAGGCAGAGGTAGGTACTATGATGAATCTATTTACTTTTTAGCATGCCAACCTGTTTGAGTAATAGCTAAAGTAGGTACCTACCAATACCAGCGCCACCACATATATGTAAGTACCTAATGAATAATACTAAGGGCTCAGTTCCTAGAGTCCACCTGTTGACTAATAAAAAAACCATCTGTTTGTTGTTTTGTTTTTGCCTTGTTGCCATGAGTTTGCGCTTATGGTTGAGTGCGATTGTTAGGTTAGGCAATTGGGATGACGACATGGTCCTCAGATTCTAACCAATAACTGCTTAATGTCTCAGATTTTTCTGAAATATGCATCATAAAATTAGATATTGCCTAACTAAACTGAAAATATAATTTTTCATTGTTTTTAGTTCACAAAATAGGTCGAAAAATAAACGATCAAATTAAGTCAAAATATAATAACTTATTACTCGTAGATTCCTTATTAAATTTTAAACGAATTCTATTATACACTATACCAAAGACAATGATAACTATAGATCTTTGACTATACACATGAAAACGCAACGTAGACTGAAATAAATGTGATATTCTTTTGTACTTCATACATTTGCACTACGCGCTACCTGGTTGTGACGTCACTACTCAGTACGATTTTGTATGGACCATTTTTGAGTGGCTCGACAAATTGAATTTTCAAAATCAAGTATTTTTGAAACTATTTGTCATAACAAAATACCACTTTTGCAGTTCATTATAATCTTAATATATATAAATCTCGTGTTTGTCCTCAATGGACTTCTAAACCACTTAACCGATTATAATAAAATTCGCACACCATGTGCAGTTCGATCCAACTTGAGAGATAGGATAGTTTTTGAAACGGATTTCGACATCCACGCGGGCGGAGCCGCGGGCAACAGCTAGTATTTTATAAAATGATTATTTTAATTAAATTTTAATTAAAACCGATTTACTAAAATAGATCACTTTTACATGGAATCTATATCACTGTTACAAAGCTGAAGAGTATGTTAGTTTGAACGCGTTAATCTCAGGAACGACTATTTCGAATTAAATAATTCTTTTGGTGTTGGATAGCCTATTTATTGATGAAGTTTATAGGCTTATATCATCACGCTACTATGCAGCAGAGTATTTCCATATATTATTGTAGGACTGATATAAATTAAGTAGGTACCTACTTAATACTTAGGTAAAAATTGGTGCCATGGAGATGATGTAGGTATACCACGGGTGAATCCGCGGGGAACAGCTAGTCAACACATTAGTTGCGTTTGTGCATCATGCTCAAGTATTTCTGACACTTTACACAGCTTGTGTTATGGGTTCTAGAATGCGGAAACTTAGGTACAGGTACCTACACTTTTTTTTGTAAATACACACAATAGGTACATAATCATACATAGAAACACCCAGACCAATGCAAATAGACAAACCTACATATTCATGCATACAAATATTTTTTGCACTGAGCGGGAATCGAACCATGGGGCGCCCCCTGTAATGCACTTATAATTCCCATATTCCTTACAATATATCGTAGATTTCTCACTAAATAAAACAATAAATCTACTACAACATATATTATGACATTTATTAATATAACAAGTAAAAAATATTTATTTAGATTACATACATACATTAGCACATGTCTTAGTACCTACATAAATTAATAGCCTTTAGGTGCATGTGGTCCATATTATCATTTCGTCTAAAGTATCAAAAGGTCCATAGTATTATAAGGTCTACAGTATCATTTCGTCCATATTATCATTTCGTCTACAGTATCAAAACGACTTCACGACGATTTTTCGTAGGTATAGTTGGACTATGAACAAAACTTTTTGGTTGGACTACAAAACCCTACACACTTTACTGGCCGTTGCCATTTCCTTGACTTGACTAGTGATTTAGTTACCTAATAAAAACCTTTAGGTGCATGTGGTCCTACGAGGCTCTATACACAGAGATAGACTAATTGACATTTGGACGAATAGATACTATGAACCATTTCATGAACTAGACGAAATGATACTGGTCGTTATAATACTATGGACCTTTTGATACTTTAGACGAAATGATAATATGGACCACATGCACCTAAAGGACACATAGGTACCTTAGTCCCTACATATACAATATACACTTCTCATCAGAAAAATAGAAACACCTTGCAAGTTTATGTTTTCTAAAAAAAATTATCAGATAAATGTGTATGATTAGAAATATTATGTCAAAATGTCGTTTAATAGTGAAGAGGTTTTCAAATTCTAATGTTAATGTTCTGAATTCAAATATAAAATAAGTACCTAATTTGTGTACCTAATTGTTTTCAGCAGTTTTCAGATATCATATTAATAAAACTAAAGTGTTTCGATTTTTCTAATGAGAAGTATGAATATTACGTGTATATATTTAGCAATGAATGTATGTATCTTTATTTATATAACATATATTTTTATTAATATCTACATATCTATGTATATTAAATACTGTCTCTCGTCTTCCCTACAAACTATTCGATTATTTTCTACATTTCAAACTCTTCTCCCGCAGGTATGCTGGTAGAGACTTCTCATAGAAATAAACAGAGCCTCTGCATAGACTTAGGAAAAGTATGGACGGAGTGCCTAGAGTAACTAGTCTGTGTCAAAAAATGGCGGGCATCAATCATTGTGTGAGTAAATTGTAGGGATGCGAGGTTTTACCTAAATTTCCCCATTTTTTATTATTTTAGTTGAGGAATAGGGAGAATTATTTGGTAAATTTTAAAATATATAAATGAACAATCATTAAAGGTGATTCGTGCATTATTATTAAAAATATTATTTTATCATAAATTAATGAAAATAATATTTTAGTTATTTTTTACATTATTTTTTTCATTATACCTTTATAAAAAAAAAACTTACATGGATGGTAACCGTGGGGAATATTCACACAATTAAACTAGGTACCTAATTAACAAAAAAAGTTAAAAAACTCATATTAGTTACAATTTGTATTTTTGCGATTCCTAATCCCATGTATTTATAAAAAAAAATTAAATCACTACGGTTATCACTACTAATAAATAGTTTATGCTATTTCATCATAAAGTCACACAATTTACAGATTTCCCCAAAATATGGGGTAATTTGCACACTTTTATGTTGGGATCACTGGTTTTGTACCGAACAATTGAATTTTGTTTTGAAATATTGAATGAACATTTATGTATAATTATTAGATAAACATTAAGTGATTGAAATATTGATTAACCTGTGAAATGTGATCCCTGGATTTATTTTCTTCCTGTCACTACGGTTTTTACACCATTTCACTGCACAAGACATGTTGTATTTGATTTTTTTTTCTTCCCGCTTAAACTGACAGATCGACCGATTCGGCCGACGTTTGCCGCGAAGTGGCTGACTATGATGTGAGAGTGTGCGTGGCGACTGTATACGTATACGAAAGTTGGCTGACTATGCAGCGTCACTTTTTTGTTCCCATGGCTCCGTCCATAGTTATTCCTAGGTCCATGAGCCTCTGTACTTTTTTTCACATTATCTATTTTTATTTAATTGTGTGTTTAATTATAAATAAAAAAAGGTGCACGCTACGCGATCTCTTCACACCTGTGCACCGTTTTCAGTACAAAGTCCATTGCTGGACATTATTAGTTCTAACAATGGACATACACTAATTAGACACTACATCCCGAAAATGAACGATTTTTGTCTTAAGTGTTTTTAAGGTTCCATACCTAAAAAGGAAAAAAAAACGGAAACCTTATAATAGGATAATTTGGTTTCTTTTTTCGGTAATCTGGCTGTCAAGAAATTTCTTCTTAGTAATAAAAGAGCTGCAAGCTCTTGAAGCTTTGAAAAAATCAAACTTATAAGCGTATCTACGTGATCAGAATTACAGACATTTTTGCAGCAGGTTAAGACAGATCGTAAGGGAATTGAAATCCCCTGGGAATAGTGACCACTACTTTTTGGACTCCACCTCAGTTTACCATCAGGCGGTGTAGTCAATCCGGCGGAGTAAATATATAAAAAAACTATGAAAGTATCAAAATAAATTATTAACTAAATAACAACTCGAAAAAAAATCGTATCACAAATACGTGATAAATAATACTAAAAATAAACGAACTATTAATGAAAGTGTTAAAAGAAGTTGCTATCAAACAAACATTTGACCAAAAGTGTTTAAAAATCTTTAAAAAACAGGTTGTACAGTTGTAAATCAGAATAAAACTAACAATGCCAAGGTCACAAGTAGGTACAATTTTATTGGTCAGTTCCGTACGACGACGTAACTGACCGATAACGTATGTGTTACATTGAGGCACAGAGATGAAGTGACAACGCAACATATGAGTCATACTCGTACCTATAACTTCACAAATAATAAGTGATCAAACGAACTTACCTGTTGTGAAGTTCGATCATTATTATACGAGGGGCTTCGTTCGAAGATATAAGATTTACAATGCAGCTTCCTCACGCCAGTCGACAACCAAACGCATATTTAGAGCTGAAAGCAAAAACTAAACGCACAAGTCTCACTATTCCCGCTCTATATATTATCTGTCATTATTTTAGAGTAAGCTAACTCTCAACTCAACTCAATTTTTCAGGGTTTGGGTAGGGAGGGTCCTTATATCTTCGAACGAAGCCCCTCGTATAATAATGATCGAACTTCACAACAGGTAAGTTCGTTTGATCACTTATTATACTTCAGGCTTCGTTCTCGATATAAGATTTACAATGCAGATGTTAAGAGATTATTGAAAAATTGAGGTTCTAAACATTTATCACATGGTATACATATTACAAAAGGTAATAATAGACAAACAGTCTCATTCATTATATTAATAGACTTATGTCCAATTTTAATTTGAGTTTAAATCAAATTATAGTGATGGATAAACAATTAAGTTATTCATTTTTACCTAGACTTATTTTTCTTATTTATTTTAATAATTATTATGGCACTTACAAAATAATAATAATAATAATATACCATAGGTAACTAATTAGCATGAATTTTGTTCAGTATTAAGCACAGTAGGTATGAGCAAATTCACATGAATTATTTGCAATAATTGGATCTATTATAAAATCTAGCGAAGGTCGAAGAGCTATTTTGTCCAACCTGCTGTTTGCCTTATAATACCTAATGACACTTCCTTAGCTTTAGCCGTGGATGTTGAGGCATGCTAGTACTATGTCCTGAAAAAATACTAATATCTATATTAATAATTAATCATATATAGTATATATTGCAAACAGATTGGAGTATGTTTTATCCATCTACTGATGGTAGAGGCTATAACTGGTCTGTGGGGCTTATTCAATGAAAGTATTAGGTGAATATTATTTTTCCCCAATGCTCTGAGTGTAGGTAGTTTATGTAATCACATAATGTATTAGCTGGACAAATTTCGTGCTTTTTAAAGAAAGGTAAGAAAAGGTTCGGTTGACAGCGACCCAGGCCAGATGTTTTAATAGTATCTGTAATAGCAATGTGTATACACCTGTATGATTTACTGTAATGTTAGGTAATTTGATTATAGACAAAGTGTGTTCTTTGGGCTTGCTTAATGCTAGTAGCATTACCAATTTTTTGTATAACTTTTCAAAATGTAATGAATTATTTGGAGTCCAAGTTTTTTAAAACATTAATGACTTTACTTGGTTCCCAAGTATTTTGATACTTGGCCCGAGGTGGTTTGATGTTATAGAAACCTTTAAGTAGCCTTTTGATGTGGTCATCACTCCCAATTTTTGACCCTATTATTACAGCAAGAGCCGACTTGTGTGAATTTAAAGATCCATATGAGGCTCCTATGTTGAATTTTATTGCTCAGTTCAAAAAAAAAATACATAATAATTGGTATTGATGGTGTAAAGGGATCAATATTTTGTTTCTGACAAAGGGGCCACCATATTTTATAATTGACATCATATTGTTTCAAATTATTATTTGAAAGTGAACTTTTTAACACACTCTATTGCTGATGGATGGATGGCTCGACTTAGCCATGCTTTCCTGATAATATTCTGACCAATAGTGTAAGGTGAAGATGTAGTGGGTTGATTCTCTCAGAAAGAGGAATGCAATAATTGTTAATTGGGTTTGAAGATTAACAGTTTTTAAAACTAACTTGATTGCATTGATGGATACCAGGCTTATGACGGCCAATATGGTGTGACCATAATGCCTGTTGCTTTGTCATTCTTAATTTTTTGTAAACATTTTAATAATAAACTGAACTAAATGGGGGGAAGGCGTCAAAAATAGTTTGTTCAAGACACAGTAAAAAACATCTATATTTGATGCATCTGGATCTGGCTTCCAAGAAAAGTAAGATTCACATTTTTGCATTACTTCTCGATGCAAATAGATCAATATCAGGTTGGCCAAACTAGAGTCACAATGTACTGGAATGTGGAGGTATTCATTTCCCACTCTATGTCAGGATTGACTCTACGAAATTATTTATCTACTTCTTTGTTATCCCTTGATTTTATGTAAGAAGCAAATAGCCAAAATTTTTTTTTTTTTTTTTTTTTTTTATCTTCACACCATTGCCAAATACTTCTGGCTAAACCATCTAGATGTGGGTACTGAATATCTCCCATTCGGTTAATATATTGTAATATTTATTTTAACAAACATTTTTTAAGGCTAAAAAATATGGCAAGTAGTTTTAGGTAATTTAGGTATATGATATAGTTTTTCAGTGTCTTTCCAGAACCCATGAACCTTATTATTATTACACACGCCCCCCCCCACTTCTTGATGCATCTATAAAAATCTCCAAATCATATCTAGAGTATATATATACATATACTTCTGTGTAAGCTATTGATATTATTAGCCCACCACTGTGGGTCTAGTATAATATCTGGGTGAATGATAATCTTTGTATCATAGTTACCTTTCCTTTTTATTAAATCATAATATTTATGATGTAAAGTGGTGTAGGTAAAGAGGTGTAAAGTTTTGTGTAAAGAATTTATGCCGGGCATGCAGCAGTCAATGTTCCTATTAAATGGACAAGGTCTCACTACCACTTTATTTATTCAAGTATCTTTCAACAAATTTTTAAATAGTAAATCTTTTATCAGTGGGTAAATCTTAGTGTCATTGTTTTTGTATCAAATACCAATTCTAAGAATTGACCGGATTGTGATGGTATAATTATGCTATTTTCATAATTTATAACAAATCCAAGACATTTTAAAATAGCAACTGTTTCATTAACATTTTTCAAACATGTTTTATAATCAGAACCTATGCACAAAAGGTCGTCGAGATATTACACTGATTTGTGACCTTTTGATCTTAAATGTGCAACCGCCACTCTCATAATCTTGGAGAACACATAAAGTGCAGAGCACAAGCCATAATAGGAGTGCATTAAATTCATACAATTGATCCTACTGAAAACTGTAAGTACTTCCTATGTGCTGGATTAATATTTACCAATAAATAAGCTTCTTTTAAATCAATTTTTGTCATAAATGACATGTGCTGGATTAATATTGACCAATAAATAAGCTTCTTTTCAATCAATTTTTGTCATAAATGACATGTACCAACAAATTTATTAAGAGGCTTAAGGTTTAGAATAAACCTTTTGCTACCATTTGGTTTTTGAATCAAAAATACTTTAGATGTGAGTTGTTCTTTACATGGTGTACAAGGAGAGATTGCACTTAAATTCAGTAAATTATTAATGGCTGCATGCAAATTAGGATCATTTAAAATATCATCTTGTAACAACTGTTGAGATTGTAACTGACAAGGTGTGTCAGTAAAAGGTATTAAGTACCCTTTAATATGGTTTAATATTGACACATTGTTACAGATCCATTGCCAACAAGGTAAGAAACAATTTAATCTTACAGCATGACTAACCTCTAGTGTCGAGCACGAGTTTTGTCGTGTGGTGGGGCTCTGGGTTTCCTTGCAGTATGCTGTAGCTGGTACTGATTGTACTGTTTGATGTTTCCTGGTTTGGTACAAGGTCAATGACTTTTTGTGTCCCGGCCTCAGATTTGTCCTCTGTTTGTTGAAACGAGGTGGACCACTCAATTTTCCCTGACGGGTAGTGGCAAATGTAGTTGGCTTTTTCATAGATTGGCCTGTTCTTTGGCAAGCTTGTAGGATCTTCATCTTTTCTGATAGGTTGTTACCATAAAGGTAATCATCTCTTACCACTTCTTTGACAATGTCTAAGAATTTTTTGTCCAGGACAGGTAAAAAATAAGGTTTTGTTTGTATAAAAAGAGTAAGTCTGTTATAATCCTCCCAGCACCGCTGAGCTGAGAGATCAGTTTAAGCTTGTCAATATTGTTGTTGTTTATTATCATAGATAATGCATCACCTAATAAGGTGAGACCCATTCCCAACTGATTTTTGTTTCGATTTAATCTTTTATCCCGGTTAATTATAGTATCATTCACTGTAGCAATGATTTCAGGATTGAGTATAGGGGCTTTGAACAGTTCAATTCTTCAAAATAATGTTACAAATACAAGCTAAGTCTGTGTTATGCGCCAGTCCATATTTGGGTATTTCTGGCATCGAATCCCCTAATGCTTCCAGCACTTCTGGGGATAGAGCAGACTCCGTGTCTGGTTCAGTTGTAGGGTCACGCTCAGGTTTGGCAATTGTTACAGTCATGGCTGTACTTACCTAGGTATTTGTTTTATCCGGATTTGTTATAGAAACCGGTAGTTCGACATTGTCATTTATTTGTTCAACATCTTCGTCATTTTTGCGGTCTGGGAAGCATAGAACTGACCCCAATAATGTGCCATAGTATTCATACCTCATCCACCCAATAGGTGAAAAAAAATTCGTCCGTTTATCTCGTAAACGACCCGAATTATGTATTCGCGTCAATATATCTCGTATATTACCCGCGTGGCATAATACATGTAAGTAGGTATGTATTTGAAAATTCGTCCGTTTATCTCGTAAACGACCCGAATTATTTATTCGCGTCAATATATCTCGTATATTACCCGCGTGGCATATTACATGTATGTATTTGAAACAAGTTTTCCTGTTTTTATTGTTTAATAATAATTGTTTTTCATGGTGAAGAAAAATAATGGACGCCTCCGACGCCTCTAATGAATCGGAGTGGTACCGATGTCGTTTGATCTTTCTTTCTATCTTCGGATTTTTGAAGATAATACTTATTCCCATGTTTTCACTTCGATATGATCACTTTTACCGACTTTAAACTAGTTTTTAATGTTTTTATTCACTTTTATTATAACTTTGAAGGAATTCACTGCGTAGGTTGCCGCGCAAACGTAAAGAATGACAGATAATATATAGAGCGGGAATAGTGAGACTTGTGCGTTTAGTTTTTGCTTTCAGCTCTAAATATGCGTTTGGTTGTCGACTGGCGTGAGGAAGCTGCATTGTAAATCTTATATCGAGAACGAAGCCTGAAGTATAATAGAGAAATATATATTTATGTACGCGTAGTCTTTAGAGATGAACTATTTTGGCACAACTAGTTGTGCTATGGGTACATAATTAAAGTTATGAATATGCAGTATAGTGAGGTTGTTAGCTTCATATTATTTTCGTTTCAATCCACTTTGGTATCTAGGTGACGAACGCTGGGAATGAATTCTCATCAGGAAACTCGGTGTGCAGTCCAAAGACGCAGGGGGTCGCTGTGGTGAGGGGCCAGTTCTACCTTCTAGCCAATGCGTTGTCATTTCACCTTTACCCTAAAAAAAAATACAACTTGTTCATCTAAATCTAAATGATTGCCAGATTATGATGCTAATAGATTGGAGCAGTCCCTTGTGACAGAACATTGAACATTCGCACGATATACTCGTAATGTATGATCATTTTAATCGTTTTGTGTAGATAGATTTATTGATTTTCAATGGCACGTGTAAATTGGGCAATTAAATTGTACCACAATAAATAATAAAAATATCTTTATTTACCTACCTTTACATCCACTACGCCTCTAGGTGTAGTCGTAAACAAACCCGTTTTGTCCAACGCAATTTTTACATCTTCAGAAATTTGAATTTTCATAGCTGTAAAGATTTATGATTGAAATGAGATTAGACTGAAATCATACAAATAGTAAATTGTATTTGTTTTTGTGTGTGTACTTGTTTTCAGTCAATTCATAATTCAGTCATTTTTCGTTCCATGCTAATTTTACATTAGCAGTAAGTAAAAATGCTTACGTTCACCGGTGCTCTCCATTCTGCTAGCAGTGTTAATAGTGTCACCAAATAGACAGTATCTAGGCATTTTGCTTCCCACTATTCCCGCCACACAAGGCCCAGTGTGTATACCACTCCTCATGTATAACGCCTGTAATGGAATAAGTTCAATAAAATGATTATAATGCACACACCAATGACTTTTCGATGCTTTTCGAAGTTATGTGTGTATTTATCGCAGGTTTATAAGTGCCCGTTAATGGCAATAGGCTCGCCACCTATTACATTGGGACCTAAACATAAACTGGCGAAATGTGGGTGCTAGCACCTCTGCCTACCCCTTTGGGGATATAGGCGTGAGTTTTTGTTATGTTATGTTATATCATAGGGACTTTTGGTGAAGTGGTAACCTAATAGGTTTACATTTGGAAGTTAAGCAAGATTAGTCAGGTCAGTGTAAAGATTGGCGACCATTCTTAGCACAATAATCCCTCGGAGAAAGATGGAGCTCTACACCATTTCTCTCCTTCAGCCTCAAAACAGCCAAGCTCATGTGAAACTACTTACATCAAAAACTTTAACAATGGAAAAAATACTGATGCACCGATTAAGCTCAAATTTTGACAGGAACCTACTTCCAATTAGGGTCATCGATTATAAGATTTTTATGAACATTTTTCCGGGCAAAGCCGGGATCCGGGCAGTTAGTCTTTTATAAAAAAGATCAAAGGGAATCGCTCCTGTTAACGACTTTGAGGTCATGTAGTTCACACTTTATGAATTTCAAGAAACAGTTAAATTACGCATACCTACTTTTTGTGTTTATTGGTTAATTACTTGATTACGGTATGATGATGCAAACTTGAAGTTCAAAGGAAAAAAGTACCTTAAAGTTGTGTATGATTTGGTATAAATATTGCATTGGTCTTGGTCAAAGATATTACTCATTTTTGATTGCTTAAAAATTGATAATGACCCAGTAAAAGTACATGACATCTTTACACATGCATAAATAATTATAATATCTGAACAAATAACATAGCTTCTGAAGGTATCTTATTCGAGATTTCTCATCAATCAAAATTATAAAGACATTAGAAAAAAAAAGATTATTTCTCACCTAAATCAACATTTTTTCGAAATTTTGTCTAAAGATCGTATGACAAAAGAAGGTTTTTACATAATAGGTATTTAGCGACGCGGCCCGGGTAGGTTTCTAATAGAGGCCTTTATCTGTAAGCATTTGATTTATCACAACAATCATGTTCTTCATCTAACTGTTACTTTGTACCTACATGTAGCAAAAAAATTAACAAAAAAAGCCGACTTCAACTGGGTCAAAATGAAATAAGAGCTACCACACGGGAAACACCAGGTGGGCCGTGTGCTTATCTGCCTTTAATTGGTATATAAACCAGCTTTCTAATTAATAAAGAATCATGAAAATCGGTTCACCCAGTTGAAAGTTCTGAGGCAATAAACTTTAAAAAAAAAACCGACATCCTAAAAACTAAAAAGAAAAAAAACAAGCACTGTCCTGTACTGTACTGTGGGTTTTTATTATTATTTTATTTGTTAATCTGAAACAGTTACTAGGAATACGTAACAAAGACGTCAGTTTCCGTTGATGCATCCGTTTGTCTTAAAACGGAAAATACGGAGGCGGTTTGGAATGTGGCGGCTTTGGCTCAAGGCACAAGGTAAGGACATCCTTATGTGACACACTCTTCACTGAACGTGTGATTTAACATCAAGAGGCGATTACAAACTCTTTTGTGTTCTTTTTTGTTGTTATTCATTTTTTATATCGGAAATAGTTCTATAATAGAGCGTGGTCATGGCCATCGTGTTGTGTTCCCGCCAATAAGTAGGGTAGCCAGAGGTAACTGGAGGGATTCTGTGCTGTAAGCGGTGAGATCAAAGTCTCCTGCGTTATCAGTACAGAAACCATCTCAACCCCGACCTCATTCCCTAATCCCCCTCCTTCCTCCCCTTGAGTGAGTCACACTTGAGCTATATATGAACGATTCTAAATACAAATTTTTTTTTTTTTGGAATTCTTATATTCGTGCGCGATGGACGCAGAAACTAACTACTGAACGGATTTTGATGCGGTTTGTTTGAAAGGTCAAATCTTAATACGCATGTTTGATCAAAATCGATTGAGTAGAATACATATATATATTCACTAAATACGAAAGCCGACCTCCACGCGGGCGGAGTCGCGGAGCCTAGTATTTTAAAAGCTAAAGCATTTTTACGAAGACATAAAGCGAATCAAGCAAAGACACAGATAAATTATTACCTAATTTAGTACCTGATCGGGACGATGCGGGAGTCTGCACGTTGATGTCGCTTCTAGTAGTTCTAATGCCATGTTTGCTATTTCTGTTGCATGCTTATTACCTAGAATTAAGGGAGTTAGTTCGTTAATCTACAACGTGTGTTACATCCTTCACAGGGGGGCTCGACTCGAGCTACTTATAAATTCAAGATTTCATGAAAACAAGCTGCTGTTTTAAAAAACCTTTTTAAAAACAAGCTTTTATTATTCACAATATTGCATTGTCATGGGACTTACATAAGTATGCCAAATTTCAGCTCAATCGGATAACCAGAAATGGTCGAAAAATGTCTTGCAAGATTTGATTACAGACAACGTTGATTACACAGACAACGGGATGGGTGAAACTTAATAAAAGCTTGTAAAAACAGTAGGTAATTTTTTTTTCTTGTGACAAATAAACTGATTTAATTTTTTTTCAACACCTTGTACAGAGCTTGTAGCTGGGGTGTTTAAGGGTTCCACCAAGACCTTCAAGGCACTAGTCAACGTTACTTGCAGCTTCAGCAGGTTTCTTCAGTAAGGCAAGGCTTTTACGCGGATCAGCAGCGCGAATATGATCCTCCTAGGTGTTGCGAACGTCTATAGACCGTGGTAACCGCTCCCCATCAGACGGTCTATGTGCTTCTCTGTCATCAAAGTTTTAAAATAATACTACCGTTTCTAACAGGCAGTCCGGATGCAACCATGTACGAGTCTCCAATGGTTTCAATCTTGTAC
The DNA here is from genome assembly GCA_963576445.1 of Lithosia quadra. NCBI lineage: Eukaryota > Metazoa > Arthropoda > Insecta > Lepidoptera > Erebidae > Lithosia > Lithosia quadra. The sequence goes on from OY754883.1 coordinate 2,703,956, forward strand.
ACATCGTAACATTCGATCTTCTCGTCAAACAATTTGTAGACTGAATTCAGAAAACTGATGACCTGCAAGAATAAACGGAAATAATCATGTTACTTGCAATTTTTAGTTAAGTTTTTACAGCACGAGTTTGTTGGTCGAGTTAATCTGATGTCTTAAGAATCGTTATATTTTGCCTAAATATTACATACATACATACATATTATGCTCATGCCTCCCCCCATCGCTTCCCAGCCTCCCCGCCCCTTCCCAGCCCTCCCCCCTTCCCTTCAGGGTAGGCAGCGCGTGTGTGGCCTATGAACGTGTGCAACACCCTTAGTGTTGCACACGTTCATAGGCCATGGTGACCGCTTCCCATCAGGTGGGCCGTGTGCTTGTCTGCCACCTACATAGTATATAAAAAAACTTAATCACTTAGTGATAACATCCTGTTAACCCATAGTTCGTAAATAAATGGTTTCATTCCATTTGAATCAGTCAGCCAGTAAGTCGTGATAAGCAATGATATAGGTACTTATTGATTAGTTAACAATTTATATTAGTTACTTAATAATATCACCTGATAAGGTGTCGAGACAGCGGCAATGGCAGTGAAACCCACAATATCACTAAAGTACACAGTGACCGATGAGAAGAACTCTGCTGGTACCTGGAACAATATTTTAACAAGAAATTAATCTTCTTTTTTTATTTAGGACACGTCAAATTTTTTTTATATAATAGGACACGTCAATTTGACTTCACCTTGCCTGATGGTAAGCTGAAGGTAAAGTCTCAGGAAAGAGGGTCACCATTACATACACGTACCATGTTAACAATGGTGGCACTCAGCTTGACGGCCTCATCAAAAGAGGATTGTCGTCGCAGCACCGCGTGACACCCACCGGTCCCACTAGAGCTGCGACAACAGAAATGAGTTCACCTGGCCTGATGGTAAGCTAAAGGTAAAGTCTCAGGACCGGGTTCACCACTACATACATCAATAGTGCTACAGTGGCGGCCCTCAGCTTTTCAGCCCCGGGCCGAGGAAGGAAATACATGCGCTGGTAATGAATGTTATGTCTTTATGGTGTGGCAAATAAAAGAGGCACCGAACCGCTTGGTTCTTGATGAAATTGATTGCACTGTGTGCGGGTGATACCTCAGCCTGGCACGTGTAGTTCTATTATAGGAAAGGAGAATCTATAATAAATTAAATATTAGCCCATATCGCCATTTTGACAGTCTCCAGTCTCTCGTTACGAATAGAATACGCTTGCTATTCGAAAAAAAATCGTACTTGTCTACAGCTGTTTAATATCACTGCTGATACTAAAACTCGTCCTTGAACTACAATGATAGCAAGCGTGTTGATAACATAATAACGCGTCCAAGTTCAATGTACTATAGTAATGATAAGAACTACACTCGAGAGCAATTAATCCGGGTCACTTAAAGAATGTTAAAAATCTCGGAAACTAAAAATGATAGGTTAATGCAATAAATTGTATTTAATAGACAATGTAATACTCCTTAAATGAAAGTAAAAAAAATATGAGTCACCATACATTTTATTAACACAAAATTACATAAAGAAAAAAACTGCTGATCTCTCCTTAAAACAAAAATAGGAAACATGAAATTTTTGAACTTTATTACGATTTTCTTGAATTTTAATACTTCGTATTGCCTCCTCGTGCTTCCATTACTGCGTTTACGCGGTTTGGCATGCTGTACACCAAGTTCCTTATACGATTTTGGGGAATATTCTCCCATTCCTCTGTGAGAGCAATTTTGAGCTCACGAAGCGTGATTGGGGGAGGGTTTCGTTGTTTTACGCATCTGCCTAGCTCGTCCCAAGCATGCTCGATCGGGTTGATATCCGGGCTGCGCGCTGGCCACTCCATACGAGTAATGTTCATCTCTTGAAGGTAGTCATTCACAATCCTACCTGTATGAGGTCGGGCATTGTCATGCATAAATATAGCATCCTCACCTAAATTGACCATAAATGGACCAACGTGATCATTGAGGATTTCTTCCACATATCTTACGCTAGTTAAAGAGCCGTTTTCTATGATCACCAGCTCTGTGCGACTTTCAGAAGAAATTCCGGCCCACACAAGTACAGACCCACCACCGTAGGCTACTTTTTCTTCGATGCATGCTTGCTTGAATCTTTCCCCTGGTCTTCGATACACTCTGTGTCTTCCATCGTGCTTGTAGAGCATAAATTTTGATTCGTCGGAGAACATAACTTTTGACCAATCTTCAATACTCCAATTTACGTGGCTCTGGGCATATCTTAGTCTCGAAATACGATGCCCACGCTCCAGTTTAGGGCCGTTTGCAGGTCTAAGGGGTTTTAAGTTAGATTCAGCAAGCCGATGTCTTACTGTCCATGCACTTGGGTTACTTCCTCCGAGGCGTCGAAACTGATTGGTGAGTTCAGTTCCTGTGAGAAAGCGATTTCGAAGCATGGTGTTCACCAAGTATCGGTCTTCTCGTGCTGTGGTACACCTGGTTCTGCCCGTTCCTGGTCTGCGTAGGTTAGAACCAGTTTCTTCGTAACGTCGGAGAACTCTTTGTACTGTTGACAGCGACACACCGACAGTCCTGGCTGTATCGCGCTGACTCCGGCCGGTTTCCAGCATTGTAAGTATTCTGGTGCATTCTTCAGGCGTAAGCGACATAATTTCAGCTTGAATAATGAATATAGAGCACTATCAACATGGTTTATGTACCCACATAAATGACAGATTACAAACAAAAGCAAAACCAAATGCTGTAATTTCGTAGTTCCATCTTCGAAAGTGGCCCTTTTTCAAATTTGATTTTTTTATGATATAACTTTACAATAACTAAGAAGTTTTAATACCTTCATTTAAGGAGTATTACATTGTCTATTAAATACAATTTATTGCATTAACCTAGCATTTTTAGTTTCCGAGATTTTTAGGATTCTTTAAGTGACCCGGATTCATTGCTCTCGAGTGTATATTGCGTCCTTCATTGACTGGCTATTATCAACGGCTACTACATGTTTATGATGTTTTCAAGGCTCTTTTTTAATATAGGACACGTCAACATCATGACTTCACCTCGCCTGATGGTAAGCTAAAATAAAGTCTCAGGACCAGGGTGACCACTACATACGATAATGCTACAGTGGTAGCCCTCAGCTTGACGGCTTCATCAAATGCTTTTTCATGTCCCGCTTAAGGACCTGGGGCCTTACTCCGAAAAACGAAAATATTCGTATCCGTGGACGTTTTGACCATTTAGCTACTCCGAAAGTGTTTCGTTTCGGATTTCGGATCCGTCTTCGTTGACATCGTTTGACATTGAGGTTGTCGATCGTTATCAGTACACCTCCTACTCCCAAAATACATTTGACGCTTTCGCTGTCGTTGTTTGACAAATGGTCCGTTTTCGTTCGATCCGAAACGTTCATGTTCGATTTTCAGAGTAAGGTCCCTGGGACTGTCGGAGGAAGGAAATTCTGTGAAACTTTGGTCGCTTCAATTGTTTTAAACAGTCCATACCTATTGTAACGCATAACGATGATAAAGTGTTATCACAACTGTATAATATTATACGTTTTTATAAATGACGTAATGATAAAGTAGTTAATGTGTTTGTACTCAGTGGTTGGATAATTTGAACCGTGTTGTGCAATAATGGACCAACCCACCGATTGGTCAAACTAAAATTTTGATGGTAAACCATTAAAAACAATAATTTTAGACCTGGTACCCAGCTGTGCGTTGGTATACCTACCTTGTGATAAAAAATAATTTCTAGTTATCTGAATAAAATGAGTTTTTGTAACATACTTAATTTTTTTTTATACTACTTAGGTGGCAGACAAGCACACGGCCCACCTGATGGGAAGCGGTCACCGTGGCCCATGAACGTGTGCAACACTAAGGGTGTCACACACGCGCTGCCTACCCTGAAGGGAAGGGGGGAGGGCTGGAAAGGGACCGGGAGGCTAGGAAGGGATGGGAGGAGGAGGGGTTGATGGTTTGGCATCAATATTTCAATTTTAACCAGTCGGTTGGTTCAGTTCTGCACAACACGGTCCATTTTAACATTGACTTTTATCCCCGATGGTTCAAGTTTGAATCCCGGTCAAGACAAGACTTCGATTTGCGAATTCTGTGGACTAATCCAACGCATCGGAACTGAATTTTGAACATAATATAATATTTTGTTGCGAGAATTGATCCGCACAACACACGCGAAGCAATTTAATACCACGCAACAAGACAGTTGCGTGAATCATAGTGATTCCCCATGATTCATGGTAGTTCATGTCGTAGGACTTCATTAGCAACTATTAAAATCGCAAATGTACAAACGTCCCATTTTTGGTAAGTGGTTAAAAGTGTACACTCTTAAGATTCGTCGTCAACAGAAATGCAACATCATCCCCCTCTCTCCACGACCCATCAAGTGGGCCATGTGCTTATCTGCTTAAGTGGTATAAAAATCATTATCATCATCCGTTATCCTTGGTATATTTGAAATGTTGCACTTTCACTATTATGGATTAGTTTAGTTAGACTTTTATGGGAGCGAATGGCGTCTAGGTCAGACGGTGTTACAAACTTTCGCGTTTATAATCTTAGCTACATGTACCCATACTTACACGCCATTTGGTTAGGTGTTAGAAAAAAACAAATATTAAACAAATAAACTATAGTTGTCACAAAATAAAAGGCCCACTTTGACAGTTCGTGCCCATGAAGTTCTTAATTTTTCATTCTAAAGGCGTCTAAAGGTAATTACATTTTTTATTGACAGGTACCGCCCCACTCGGCTAAGTGCTGTGCATAACGATTTTTTCATGTAGTCCACAGACTATTAATAATCAGTTAAGGAAAGAAAATATCGAGTGAGATATTTTTTTTCAAGCCCGACGTGCACTTTTATTTTTATTTATTTTAATACTTGTGTTTAGATTCTGAAGACTGATTTAATTATTCTTGTTGTTTTTGTGATTGAGTAAATGTTATTGTAAAAAAATTATTAAATATAATTAAATTGACCTTTAATAACATTGTATTGTTTTAAAATACCTACAAAATCAAAGGTTAAGCTAATTTTTCTAATCAGAACTTTAATCCAATGCAGTTTACATACATATTCAAATCGATTAAATCCCCATGCAAACTGGATTCGATTCATCGTGAGTATCGAATACCGAATCGTATAGGTACATAACTAGTTATGCCACGAGGACAAACGTCAAAACGGGCCTTTTATTTTGTGTTGAGTATAGTGGTTCAATTTCGGTTTTTGTTTTCAAAATGAGTTTCTAAACTCAAGAATATTAATAAACTAAGTTTTTAAATAGAACAGATTAAATAGACACATCAAGATTGTTTACGTTTCCGAATGTAGTACCTATAGTATAAAATTTCATTAGTGTTTTTACCACAGAACTAATATACCTAATATAGAATATTGGTAGTTAAATTGCGACTGAATCCAAGTAAAATTTCATAACTAATTGAGTCAGGGCTCGAAAAACGTTATATTTTTCGAAACGTTATCGCCTTAAATGCCTACGGAACGTTATGTTTTGGTTTCGTTCGGAACGGAACGCTATGCATAACGTTTTATAAGAGCGTTATGATTTTTTTTGTTTTTGATCCTTAAAACGTTTTTAACCGGTTTTTCCCATTTCCCCGATAGTTTATATGTATAGAACAAAAAAATATTATTCTTCGGTCATTCTTTCGCGGGATCGCGGCCATGCGGCTTTGATGTGTGAGAGTAGAAAAAGGATTATTAAACATGGATCATTTAACTTCAGTTGAGTAGCAACTATTACATTAAATGTTTTGATTTTTTACTACTGTTTGAATTATTGATGATGGATGGATCGACAGCGGAGGGCGTTGAGATTTGAGAGTTGAAAGCCTGCTGAGGCCGCCTTGTCCTAGTAGTCAAACGGGAGAGGTATTTTACCTGAGCACTCGTCTGTTCGGCCTCTTTTTGAAATTATTAAGGAATAGGTTAAAGGGAGAGTTGTGTGGGTGTAATTGTTATATACAGTAAGGGTCTCAGACATAGGCAATTACTGACACCTCAATGCATCCTAGTCCATAGAAGTTGAACTAAATTAAAAATTTAATTAAATTCCTTGATTAGAAAAAAACTACATTTTCTAACAAAATTAAAGTAAAAAAATAATTAAACAATGAAACCATCTGTACAAACCATGAGAGTCTACACACACATACACATTTAGCTGATGGTGCGAGGAATACTCCATACACGATCGAACTTGCGCTTTGTAAAGGTTGAGCAGCTGTTCCGGTGTGAAATATTGCCGCACCTTTGAAATAATACCCAGCTTTTTGGCAGCTACTTGAGCCTTTGCCTCAATGTATGGACCAAAGTTGAGGGTAGGAGTGAGAGTCACGCCAAGAAGCTCAAGGTGGTCGGTTATCGGCACTGGTACACCTCGGAAAGTAGGGTTTGCCTGGAATTGGCTCCGTTTAGCGGAGAATAGACACGCCTGGGTCTTTTTCGCGTTGAAGTTGACCAAGTTAGCGTTTCCCCAATCGGAGACAGCCTTCAAGGACAAGTCCAAACGCTCAACCATAGCCTCTCGAAGAGCAGCAGGAAAAGTGTGGCCGAGAGAACCGACACCTGAGGGACCCCTGCGTTTATTGGCAGTTGATCCGACGAGCAGCCGTCAATGACCACTCGGATTGACCGGTTTTTCAGGAAGTCGGTAATCCAGGCACACAAGCCAGCAGGCAGGCCGTACGCTGGAAGCTTGTTGATTAGGCTTTCGTGCCAGACCCTGTCAGAGGCCTTCGAGATGTCAAGGGAGACAGCGAGTGCCTCTCCGTGTTTCTCGATGGCCTCACTCCAGATGTGAGTAGCATACACAAGAAGATCCCCAGTGGAAACGGTTCTGGCGGAACCCATATTGCCGATCACTGAGGAGTTCATTCGTTTCCAGGTATGCCAGGAGCTTATGGTTCAGCAAACGTTCCATAGTTTTGCAAAGTATGGACGTTACCGATATGGGTCTATAGTTGACAGGGTCAGCCCTACTGCCCTTTTTGGCCACAGGTTGCACATTTGCCTGCTTCCAACCCTTCGGCACTTGACCGGCCTCATAAGAGAGACGAAATAGGCGTGTCAAGACAGGAGACAATTCAGGCGCACATTTTTTCAGCACTATTGCTGGAATCCCGTCGGGCCCACTGGCCTTATTCTCGTCCAGACCGCTCAACACTTTACGCACCTTCTTCTTACGGATGCTAACATCCACCATACGGGCCTCACATTCATCAGGAGGCAACGAGGGTACCAGATGTTGATACGCACACAGCTAATTGCTTGGACCTTCTACTGACAACGGATCCAGACCGATACTCTGTGTCGGTATCTTCCCCTCTGGGAAGTTCCGACCACTGTCTGGTGAAATCTGTATCCGTCTACTCCCCACACGATGCTAGCCCTAAGAGCTCTCGAAGGATATGGCGGTACAGGTCAGCAGATTGGGATGAGATGCGGTCCTTCTTCGCATCCTACCCTTGGCGGCCTACTTGCTTCTCCTCTGCTGATCCATCTGTTTGCGCGGACGCCGTAGCGGATGTTGTGCGGCGGTGAATGGAGTATTACATTCCATTCTCTGACGTCACAATGTCTGGCGTAGCGCGGCCTTGGTTTGGTGCCGAGTGTGGTCGCGCCGAAGCGCAAAAACACGCGGCTTACCTTGCTTGGGTCGATGCTCGTAACCGCAAGTTTGGGGATGTATCCAAGAGGAAGAAGGCCTTCACTAGAGCTGCCAAGGCCTGCAAAAAGACTCTGCGTAAGGCTCGTTATGACCATATTGGCCGAATAGGGAGCAAACTTGCATCATACCCAGCGGGCAGTAAAGCGTTTTGGTCCCTGGCCAAGACGGTTGAGACTAATTTCTGCCGTCCCTCACTACCTCCACTGCTGAAACCTGACGGGTCGCTGGCCCACTCTGCTGAGGAGAAAGCAAATTTATTTGCCTCTCTTTTTGCGGAGTCATCGCGTCTAGATTCTGGTACCACGAAACCCCCTGCTCCTCCTGATGAATGTGAAGTGATAATATGTACCTACTTATTACATGACACGCATTATAAGATTCACGAGGTTGGGTGTCTCCAATATTTTCGGGGCTCGAGTCAACCTCACCTGAGCTAGCCGCGGTACTGATTATGACGGACGAGACTCTGGTGCAGGCAGATTGAAGAACGTACCTTGTTAACTAGCGAACTTTGAATTTTGGTGAACCAAGAAGATTTTAACCAACTTTAAAAAGAATGAAATTCTCTATCACGTTTATTGGAATAAAAAATACTTAGTACTTACCACGGTACTTACCTATGTCTTTGTTATGATTTCATCATTGTTAACAATAAAAAAAAATATTTACGGCACAAACTCAGACTAGAAGAATTATTCTTCTAGTCTGAGGGCACAAATTAATCGTAAAAACAAGGAGGCCTTTTTATCAGATGTTTAAATTAATTAAATATTACGATTATTTTAAAAGACCAGCGCCTCAAAATGATGGTGATTCCTGTAGGCGGCAATATCAAAGCGAATTTTGTCTCTTTCTATATTATTATGTTTCGAAATTTTATGAAAATAATGCCCATTTGGCAACGTCGCTTATCGTAGGTTCCTACCTAAATAAAGTTAGATACTTGTTAGATTTACATTTCGTATCGCATGTGAAGCCAACAGTCAGAAGTCAAAACAATTATTTATTAAATTATTAGTAAAAAACTAAAAATTTATATAACCGCACCAAAATCCGTTGTGTAGTTTTTACGTCCGTCGCTAGAGCGATAGACATAAAATCGACTTAACGAATTTACCATGCTGACGGTAGTTCTTTTTAGATTTTGGCGCGAATGCATTGTACACTAGTGATCCGGACCGCGGAACGGGCCCAACTGACCACTTCAGCCTTTACGCACACGAAAGCAGTGTGTAATATACGTTTAACTACAACCAAAGCAAAACCGCCTTCGTAAAATAGAACATCTATAGGTACTACCACCGATTACCTAATAGTTCGTACTACCTACTATTATTGTTCACCCGCTTTCCTTCCTGAGATAGAACAAATAATTATACAAAAATAGCCAAGCGGCACTGCGGTTTGACAAAAACAAGTTCATTCATGTCGACGCGGACGCGCTGCATGCGCGCGGTACCTACTGCTGTGTGGATTTAACCGTTTTATTTGGGTTTTCAAAACGTTCTCATTTCGTTTCGTTCCCAAGAAAAGTCCTTGCAATGAACTGTTCCGAACGAATTAAAACCGTTATTTTAAATAACGTTTTCGAGCCCTGAATTGAGTAATTACACAAGTTGCATCAGTTTCGCTCATGTTTCACTACCTTGAATTCACATCGAGTTCCATCCTTGGAAGTTTTACAATCTTGTTAAAAGTTTGGATGATTGATTATGCAAGAACAGTGTAAGAACTTATAATACAGAAATTTTAACGAGTGTAGCACTGTGATACATATTAGAAGCGCGAGGCGCCCATGAGTCTGGTCTGAACCGGGGCCAGTTCAATTTTTAAGTCATATTGCAAATCCACTTCTAGAGAAATTCTCTTAAGTAATAACAAAATAAACTAGAGTATTAACATTAAAAGGAAGTAGTATGTACAAATAAAAGTTTAGGTGTCGAAAAATTCCAAAAATGTAGACTGGTAACGTACGTAGGTAGGTACCCAAAAGGCTGGCGGCATTATCACGTTGGATGGCAATATCGATTCTTTGTGCGGTCTTATAAGTTTAATCTAAACATCTATTAACGGGTGGTACTGGGTCCAATTAAGCGTACTTCTAATAAAGAGTGGAATCGCGGCCTGATTCTGTATTTCCATGAAGCTATAACCTTGGAGTCTTCAGCTTTAGCATGAACAGGTTACTTCTAATCAAGCGTGTTCCACCTTCGACCTCATCATCACTTACCAACAGGTGAGAGTATGGTTAAACTCAAGCCCATTGACTATAAAAAAATATCGATAAGTTCACAGAAAAATCACTATCCTGTAACGTGTATAAAATATTGTTTAGGACCTTTTTTCTTTGAAATGTCGATCTCACTTGCACCCTTTTGTCTTTCAACCGTTGATACGGAATAATTTACTAGAGGCGCAAATGACTAAGGGTACCATGGTTATTGAACTTTATTAAGGTGTTACTTTATCTTTCCTTGTAAAAGTATGTGAGGAAACCTTTCCTTGTAAATTATTGATGCTCCATGCGGTATAGGTCTGGAATTTCCAGTTTCTTTACGTCACAGACTTTAGGTAGGTAGGAAGGATAGACGAATGGAGTAAAACCATAGAAGTAAAACCTAAAGAGTGGTCAAATTGATATGGTTTTCAAGTGCCAATTACCAAGGCCTAATAATTGCGTGACTAAATAGATTGAGGATTGACTGAGTAATTATAGTGTTGTTGTAACATATCAATCTTTGTTCTCTTTCGAAGTAATAGGTAGGTATTGCGTACCATTATTTAGGTCTAAAAAAATCAAAAGTTGGCGAAACTAATCCAGTATAAGCCTCCAAAAGTCTATTTATCTCCACAGATTTTACCTGAACTTTGTCTGTTCATAGTGTACTCATAATTTAAAAGTAAAAACATCTTTATAATATACACCTTGCACTCCTACTTGTAGGAGATTCTAAATAACAAACATTTACTTCACAATCTTATAATCAATCAATCAATTAGCCTGTCGACGTCCACTGCTGGACATAGGCCTCTCCCAATGCACGCCATACCACCCGATTCTCCGCCTTCCAAATCCAGTCCATCCCAGCTACCTTTTTCAGGTCGTCGGTCCATCTGGCTGGGGGGCGACCCACCTTCCGTTTGCCGACTCGTGGTCTCCACTCTAGGACTCGTTTGCTCCAACGGCCATCGGTCAAAAGATGTGGCCAGCCTTCTTGTGGGCTTATTGGACGATTCGCACGAATTGAACTCGCCCGAAACGTGCGAATATAATGATTATTCAAAAACATGAATCTCCTAGAAGATCTACTTATAGTACGAAGTTTCTTGACGTTAGAACCGGAAAGGACCGTTTTTTTCTTCGTGTGGAAATCCCCATGGATACTATTCCTGCGGCAGGGGGCAGTAATGTCGGACTTGAACTGGATCAGGTATTAAGTGATCCAAAAGGCTAATTTGAGTTAAATAGGCTGAAAATGTCCTCTTAAGTAGTTATTACAAAAATCTGAAACTGCGTTTTTTCGAAATCAGTTTGAATCTAATAGTTAAAATTTTCGTACGGATGGTAGAATTAATTGCCGTATATGGCAATGCAGCAATGCTGTCAGAATTCCGGGGACTTACCACAAGAGGCCTGCGATGCGGGGGAATTCCATGCTATTTAAGTAGGAAGAAGAGGTAGGCAGAGGTGCTAGCACCCACATTTCGGCAGTTTATGTTTAGGTCCCAATGTAATAGATGGCGAGCCTATTGCCATTAACCGGGCACTTATAAACCTGCGATAAATACACACATAATTTCGAAAAGCATCGAAAAGTCATTATTGGTGTGTGCCATGGTGAACCTGGGATCGAACCCGAGACCTCGTCTCAGCAGTCCATTACCCAGACCACTAGGCCACCGCGGTTCTATGTATAATAATTATGTATGTAATTACAAAAAGTATGTAAGTATGTTTATCAGCATTCTAGAACCCATAACACAAGCTAGTTAAACTATGCTTACTTTGGGTCTAGAGAGCGTTGTGTAGAATGTAAAAAAAATGATGCGTTTCAGCTTTGTATATTGGTTTTATTTTCTTTATAACGGAAATATAATGATCACTATCACTATCGTGCATATAAAGCATGCATTTTGGAAGCTAATGTTCAATCTCTTATTTCTCCCGCATCGCTAAGTAGGGAAGTGGATTTATTATAATATATTTCTAACTCCTTCAATTTACTCGATTAATTTCGATGGGGGTTACAAGACAGACGGGTGTACAGGTGTTACAGTAATAGGAATGGGGGTGAGATTGTCCCGTAGCTTCTCATGACTTTTGCCAGAGCAACTACCGTCTATAAACAGTGATAGCCTTCAGAGCGTCGTCATCCAATCTTCAGGTTTACTGATTTGCAGATAATACCTGTCTGTCGGTAGCAATTTGTGTTAGTAAGATCAGCAAAGCACTTTAAAAATACATTTTACATTTATTATTCTTGGCACGGAAATGATAAACATTTGAGAATACAAATAGGCACCGTGTCAATGAATTCTCGAGAATCTCACGCAACATTTAGGATTACGAGAATTATTTTCTGATGCAAATTATTGTGTCACAATTGCTTTTTTATAATCACGCCTTTATTGCCCAGTGTCGTTGGCAGTGGTAGTTTTAACACTCCTAATAATCCATCAACTATGTTTCCATGTTGACTATAAAGCCTTGTTTTCATGGGTTGATTTTCACCGTGTGGCTAGTTGCTTCATAAATCATCTTTTTAGCTTGCGCCCCAAAGAACTTCGTAAGTTTCTATGGATCGAAAAAAAGAAAATATCTTCACACAGTGCAATTTATAGCGTCCGCGCCGGTAGCTTAGTGGTCAAGGAGTCGACATCACGATTGGAAGGTCCCGGGTTCGAATTCGGACGATTACGCTACAGACATGAGCAGATTTTTTATAGTCGATAGGCCCATGTTTGACCACTGTCTCACCTGATGGTAAGTGACGATGTGGTTGTGGACCCACTAGTAATAGAAGCCATTTAATTTAGCGCTAGAGGGGTTAGGGATCTCTTAAAAGGCGTGGGCGCACACCGACCTTGAAAATTATTATGATGTACCTACTTATTGTGTTAAATTGTGTTTATGTGTTAAATTTAACACAGTAGTGAGTTCCAGGGTAACTAGCGGGATTAAAACGCCAAATTTCAAGATTTACCTGTAACTGGAATACTAGTTATTTCAGTCAGTGAGTACCTACCTACTCACTGTAAAAATGTTGCAAGTTCTGTCGCTCTAACTCACCTATGTGTGTATGAGTGAGTGAGCGTCCTTATTCAATTGTTACATGACGCCGGCCTTCACTCCTGTTTAGTACTGAATATTTCGAGTTACGCGTCATTACCAGGGACTTCGCATCTAAGGTACTTCACCCATCAACAACTAATTTATTAACTGACTTGGTGACTAACCTCACTGACGTATTCCTAACCAATGTTACGTATTCCTGTACGTAATAATACAATTGTTTATGCAATAATATTTTGATTAACTTTTAAACTTTCGCGTTCCATAACTATTATACGTAAACGGGAATTAACGCGATACACGTTAAACGTCAGGCATCCAAAGGTATGTAGATACCTTTAACGTGTATCGCGTTAATTCCCGTTTACGTATAATAATAATATTTTGATCCTCGTAACTTGTTAGTAACTTAGTGAAATTGAAACAATTATTATGTTAACTTTTCCTACAGCTGGGAAAAAGTGAACATCCAGGACAAGATTTGTACCCGCGATTGGGGGTCTGGGACTGCCTTACAGAAGGAATACTATGACTAACTAAGCTAGCTGGACAAGTCTTAGATCAAAGAATTTATAGGCTAATTTATAGCGTTATTAGTCTAAGTCTTAGATATTCTAAATTCTCCGCTACATTATAAGTACGTCTTGGAGCCAATGGTCACCCATCCAAATACTAATACAAAGACAATATAATATTTGCAGCTGAATAAACATGGTACCTATATATTTTTTTTATATATCGGTCACGTCAATATGACTTCACCTCGCCTGATGGTAAGCTAAAGGCAAAGTCTCAGGAAGGGAGTCCCCATTACATAGGTACACCGACAGTGACGTAATGGTGCCTCAACTTGACGGCCTCATGAAAGAAGAGGTGATTGTCGTCGCAGCACTGCGTGACAAAGCGCAGATATTTTTTTTTTTTTTATACCACTTAAGTGGCAGACAAGTACACGGCCCACCTGATGGGAAGCGGTCACCATGGCCTAGGGACGCGTGCAACACCAGGGGCATCACACTCGCGCTGCCGACCCCGCAAAAACCTTCTAATTATTAAACGCTCTTTCTATTCTGCAACTACTCCGGTCCCGACAGAATTCTCGTCACTCACTACGATACAGCTTTTTAAATAACTCAAAGCTACCGTCGAGTTGTCTACGGAGTCTGGCTACACCAGACGTGTTAATGGGGTGTTGATAACCCTGAATTCTAAAATTGACTCCTCTGACGTGGTAGGGGCGCGGCGGAAAGAGTCGCGTTCGTGCCAAGTCAGTCAGCTGGTTCATCGTCCTATTTATTTAGCTTATACTCGTATTAAATATACCTACAATATTTTTACCGACTTCGAAGAAAGAGGAGGTTTTCGATGCGATTATTTTTATAGGTATTCGGACATTATAACCTTTTTATCATGCGGAAATCCACTTGGAAGCCACCCCCGTCGGCCATCGGGGACGGTTATGTCGGGATCAAACCGACTGAAACCGCACGACGTCTTGGGTCCTGTCGTATGTCATATTATTCGCTCAATAGTCATTTTGTTTATTACTTCAAATAACATATAGTCAGGATCAAAAACAGATGACCATTTTCAGATTTTTTTAAATATTTTTGAGTTAAGTAAATAATATATTTCTTAATTATTATACTGTTAACTACTTAGTGGGCGCATCAATTTACTTTCATTCAGATTTTACATTTTGAGATCTTTGAAATCATCATCTGCTTTTGACGCTGACTGTACGCATCACCATCATCAGTAACCAAGTCAGCCCATCTACACTTGATGATCATCACCATAGTCAAAATCGGTTTGGAAAACATCGTCATTTCAAATATCTCTTCAATAAAACCGCACTAACCTGCTGAGTTTGTTTCAACTGTTTGGCTACACTCGGAGGCAGCATCTGATATAACAAGGAATCGCTAAGCTCTTTTTCATACTCCAGCTCTCTTGCTTTCTCAGCTAAATTTCTTGCATACACCTGAAAATGAGAAATTATACCAATATATAGGTACTAGCCGATGTCCACGGCTCCGCCCGCATGAATGTTTGTTATCGCAACTTATATTAAGTATGTGGAAAATGTCGTAGATCTCACAAGGGTATCTTTTATTGGTTTTAAAACTTTTTGTAATCATTTGTGTGATTGTTAATTTTCCCAAATAAAACAAAAACTTTAGGTCTCATCTCCGGTTCTACTTAATCAAATTGCAATCAAATATAACTACAGCAGATTTTAGGTCTAAGCAAGACCTTTCTAATGAAAAAAAAACCCGCCAAAATCCGTTCAGTAGTTTATGCGTCCATCGGGAATAAACATACAAGAATTCCGAAAAAATATATTTTTGTGTTCAGGATCGTTCATAATTATTAACCCAAATATTTTTTCAATGTACAGACAGAGCATTTATAATTTTATAATAGTATGGATATCTTGGAACAGGCTAGTATAAAAGTTAGATGCACGCAAGATTCAAGTTTTCATTGTTCTTGCATCATGAATCAAAGTACGTTTTAAATTTCGAATTTGGGGTCGCCAACCTTCTTGCATTAAGCGTTTACACATTGAGATAAAGGGTATAACGGGAAATTCATTAGGGCGAGTACGAAATTACATTCGATTAGTAAGTGTATAGTACGTAATGAGTGACTACAGTCAAAGATATCTATATACTTATAATAAATCTGTAGAAGTGAAAATTCTGTACATTGCAAAATAAAAAAATAAAAAATAGCAGGGGGTGTTACTAGACTGACACCGAACCCAAATATGTAATTAAAAAATTTTTTGTCTGTCTGTCTGTCTGTCTGTCTGTCTGTCTGTCTGTCTGTCTGTCTGTCTGTCTATTTGTTCAGGCATCACGCAAAAACTGCCGGTTCGATTACGATGAAACTTGGTATAATTATTCTTCAATATCCTGGGCAGCACACTGGATACTTTTTATCCCGGAAAAGTACATACGATAAAAGACAAATTTAATTTTGCGGTTCAATTCCTAGACCCGATTACTGTACCAACCGCAAATAATGTTTGTCGTAGGTTACGTCACCCACAGTTCAAAATTCAAAATTCAAAATTCATTTATAGGTCACAGGTAGATAGAAGATGTTGTCAATTACATAAAAGTATCACCGTAGCATGTCTGATAAGACCACGGAGCACTGTGCTCCGTGGATAAGACGTACAATAGTATTATCATTATGAACCACATCACACTAGGTACAAATTAAATTGTGAAATATTATTATAATTATTTAGATGAAATTATGTTTTTTTATGAGTAGGTTAATTATGAGTGGTGTTCAAGTAAGATTAGTGGATAGTGGTGTTATTAGTTTTTAGGGATTATGAGTTTTTTTTTTGTATTATTATCATAAATATTACATTTTGAGTTTAGATTAGTTATCATCAGAAATAGGTTTATGGGAGTGGGAGTGGGAGTGTGCGTGGGATTGGGAGTGGGAGTGGGAGTGGGAGTGTGCGTGGGAGTGGGAGTATGCGTGGGAGTGGGGGTATGCATGGGAGTGGTAGTGGGAGTATGCGTGGGAGTGGGAGTATGCATGGGAGTGGTAGTGAGAGTGTGCGTGGGGCGGGAGTGTGAGTGAGAGTGGGGGTGGGAGTGTGAGTGGAAGTGAGAGTGGGGTGGGAGTGTGAGTGGGAGCGGGGCCAAGGGTGGGAGTGGGAGAGGAAGTGTGCGTGGGAGTGGGAGTATGCATGGGAGTGGGAGTGTGTATGGGAGTGGGAGTGGATGGGAGTGGGAGTGTGCGTGGGAGTGAGAGTGTGCGTGGAGTTGGGAGTGGGAGTGTGAGTGGGGGTGGGAGTGAGAGTGGGGGTGGGAGTGTGAGTGCGAGTGGGAGCGGGAGTGGGAATAGACCCATGGGAGTGGGAGTGGGAGTAGGAGCTGGAGCGGGAGTGGGAGCAGGAGTGGGAGTGGACGCAATAAGCGACTTCCACGCGAGCGGAGCCGCGGGCAACAGCTAGTAGATAATAAAATAATTGTAGAGACTAAAATTTCACGTCTTTTATTTCTTTTTTTTTTCTATTCTCAGCACGTTGAACCACATTCATTCGGTCAATTTAGTTGGTGCTTTATGGACAATATTGGCGTAGTTAGGTCAATATGTACTATGTACAGCTGGCTTTTAAAACAAAGATGAACAGCCGGCCATGAACGTATAAAACCATGGATGGAGCGTGTTGAAGAATGCATTGACGACACTGGAGTCAGCCTACTTTCTTATAAGTAGCTACAAGCCGGCACACACACTCATAATCAGTCGCTATTGCACACGTCAATAGGCCTCGGTGATAGCTTCCCATTAGGTGGACCGTGCGTTTGTCTGCCACCCAATTAAGTAGTATAAAAAAAAATTAAATCAAGGGTAAAATTGCAACCCAAAATAAACACACATGCTTAGATGCCGCCATTTTTGTGACGCAGTCTCTTCTTCAACGGGTTCGTTCCACATGTTTTATAAGTCGATGCAGCCGGTAGTAATTTATGTGTCCACGCTCACAGTCATGGCCGCGGCCTTGGAGATCTGGACGTAACCGGTATTGAATTATTTATGCAAAGTGTGTCGACCTGCCATTGACACGATTGCAGATTATCTGATTATCATACTATTTAATTAGTTTCCGGTTAACTTTTACTTTCTATAATATAGGTACCTAACTAAAACACACATACACAGGCAGAGAATCCATCCTTACCTTACGCGCGCGCTGTGAGGTACCTACCTACTTCATTTTTTTATCGCGCTATGGTTAAACCTAGTGCCTACAATATGGGGTTCTTCAAGAAGGGCATTAGAAGGTTTTTACAGGGTCCGCAGTAAGGAATGTCTTGTAATAAACCAAAATTACCTTAAGTGTTTGTGTTCAAGTCGGAATTCATGACTCGGTGTCGTTGTAGAATATGCGTTATAGATTATTATAAGTCAATGAACGTTCGAGTATATAGTTTTAATACTCATAACATTAAGGACATTATGGAATGTAATGAATATATCATTACATTCCATAATGTCCATAATGTTAGGTATACCTACAGATGTTAGGTTACAGTTTGTCACAATTTTGGATCCTGTTGGGCACAGCACAATGCTTGGAGGAATGTTCTTTATTTTCGTTTGCAACATCCGATTGCGATGGGGTGTCGAGAGGTCGAAACCTCTAATTATTTACCACTAAACTACACGTGTTCCTGTTTTCATACAATACCGGGTCCAATATTGGGCACTATTATTTTAGTATCGCCTCATTCTTTAGACTTCACTTATTGCTTCTCACAATGTTCTATCAGCGTCACGTTTGACGTAGGTACAGGAGGAGGATGTGGGCATTTTACTGTCACAAGGCCAATGACTACAAAAATAGGGACCAAAGTCCTTAGAACATGATGACACATAGCTTCTTGAATGTTATGAGTTTGTCACATCATCGGTTGAGTCAATAAAGAAAAGAAAAAGAAAATCAGGGTGTGGCTATGTCGCGGAGACGGCTGAGTGTTTAACGTGAATAATATTATCATCTCGTAATGACGTTTTTGTCTCTGTAGTGCATCTGTGACATGGCGTCACAGTTAAAAGAAATATAGTGCAGGGCATCTAACTTGGCAAGATTTTGGAGTAGTGTGGGCCCCACTACTCCAAAATCTTACCAAGTTAGATGCCGTGCACTATACTTGTTTCTATGCGACGCATTTTGCCTTAAACAAGTATATTGTACGGTATCTAATTTGGCAAGGTTTTGGAATAGTGAACACTACTCCAAAATCTTGCCAAGTTAGATGCTATAAACTATATTTTAATAGCTGATGCGTACGGTTGGCGCGTGATGGTTGGTTATCATAATATAAATCAACCAATAGCAGTAAAAAACACGATAGATTTTAAGTCTGACCTAGACCTTTTTAATGACAGCAGTTATTTGCGGCAAAGTCGATATCGCAATCGGTACCAATCAAAAAGAATAGGCGGGCTTTAGGGGTCCGCTTATTCTTTCTCTACGGCATAGTGTAAACCTTGGACGCAACTGGGAAATCGTCATGAGGATAATGATAATCTTACTACTACTCATAATCCTACCTGCGTGCAAAAATTAGTCAAGTGAAGATATTTACGTAATTGAGTCACAAACAACCTCACTTTTGCATAATATTAGTTAAGATTAACGTCTATAAATATTTTAAAGTTACTGTTTTGCATAATATACGTAGGTAGGTATTTTGAATATAAAAATACCAAAACAATCGGCTCTAATTTATGTTCTTGCCATGAATGTGATGCGCGGTCGCGATGTCGTTGGGGCATGCCCGGATGTTAGTAGGTAGGTATATTGAATCACTATCGGTGTGTCGACCTTTCGCTGTCGCTTTCGTAACCAATATTATCATAAGCTAGTCAGTCAGACAGCTGATTTTGCTGATAAGTGGGCCAATTTTGGTAAAAAAAAATATGTAAAAGAACTCAATCTCTGTCTAGAAGAAGACCTTTTTTGACATTTGGGAGATCGAAACTAGGCCGAGACTAAATTTTGAACATATTTTTAAGAGGTTCAAGTTCTAAGATTAGGCTAGTAACGCATTGTAGCTACTATTATACATACCAACTACCCGTGCCAGTGATTTCATCCGTATGGATTTAGATTTTTAGGTATTAATTTTTTCGCGTGGAATCATAATTAGGTACCTACCTACTTACGGTACTGTGGTAACTTTTACACAAAACCTGATAGCTCCCTATTTGTCGTTCGTTTTAATTTACTTTGTACTTGGTACTAACCAAATCCATACAATACAAATAGCTCACAACATGTGCTTTGCGGTTTAGTAAGCAAAATTATGAGCGTAATCTTCCGAGATAACAAAACACTTGGCATCGAAACACATACCTAGGTACTTTATGTAATGAGTAACGCGTGCCAAGGCTTTGAGTTCATGACCGCAGTTTTTCTTTTTAGTTCACTACTGATTTATAATATTACTAGCTGTTGCCCGCGGCTCCGCCCGCGTGGATGTCGAAATCCGTTTCAAAAACTATCATATCTCTCAAGTTGGATCGAACTGCACATGGTGTGCGAATTTTATTATAATCGGTTAAGTGGTTTAGGAGTCCATTGAGGACAAACATTGTGACACGAGATTTATATATATTACTAGCTGTTGCCCGCGGCTCCGCCCGCGTGGATGTCGAAATCCGTTTCAAAAACTATCCTATCTCTCAAGTTGGATCGAACTGCACATGGTGTGCGAATTTTATTATAATCGGTTAAGTGGTTTAGGAGTCCATTGAGGACAAACATTGTGACACGAGATTTATATATATTAAGACAAGAAAGATAAGATTATATCGTCATTCAACGTTCATGTCAATTACTTAATATCAAGGGTCACAAAGTTTTTTTTTATATAGGACACGTCAAAATGACTTTACCTCGCCTGATGGTAAGCCAAAGGCAAAGTCTCAGGACTGGGGTTACTATCACATACACCGGTAGTCATACAGTGGCGGCCCTCAGCTTGACGGCCTCATCAAATGCTTTTTCACGCCCCGCTTAAAGGCCCCGGGACAATATAGGAGGTACAATCACCAAAGCCCACATTTTTTCCTATGCCGACGATAGGTACTGCAGTGTTGTTCAGAGAACATAGTTGGACTGATGTAAAAGATAATTTATAACTACGTTTAAAAAACCGACTTCACAAACTAATATTTTTTACTTTTTAGTGTACAGAAATAGAAAAGTACCTATTTATGAGGTTTATCATGTACAAAGGCATCAAAAAAAAGAATTTTTGCCGGACATGTCCTTCCGGTTCCTCACGATGTTTTTTCACCGTCAGCAGATGGTAAATCATGTGATTAGCACCATATAAATTCAACAAAGTGAAAGTCACACTGGTACTGTCTGGCTGGATTCGAACTCGATACCTAAGAAGAGGCCGCATCCTTATCCAATCAGCTACCATCGCTTAAAATAAATATGTTACAGTATCCAAAATATGACTCAGCCGAATACCCCTTTTTTATCGTGCGGAAATCCCCATGGATACCACCCCCGTCGGCCATTGGGGGTGGCCTACTAAAACCTACCTACCTACTAAAACCTACTAAAACCGCACGCCGTCTCGGATCTTAATTACCGGGGTGTAAGATTACCCAATAAGCATATTCCTCGCACCCCAGCTGACCCCGGGCCGAGGGACACGTGGAGAGCCTCGGAACAGCCCTCTAGAGGACGACTCCCACCCCGGCCGGATTAGCCGCAGGCGTGCCGAATGCCTCGTACCCTTGGTAGGGCCCCAAAAATATACGAAGAAGTGTGAGATATAAAATACATACCTGTATAGTATTCACCGCGTTCCGTACAAGAGCTATGATGATGGGTGACACCACGCACACTAAGATGAGTATCCCGGCGCACACAGCCTCCGATCTTCTAGCATCATCCAGACTTTCAGTCACTCCATCTCTAGAAAATAATTTCAACAGAATAGTAAAAACATATGGTGAAGACTTTGATGGCCTCTGTGGCGTAGTGGTAGTGCAGGCGACTGCTACACAGGTTGCACGGGTTCGATTCCCGCTTAGTGCAAATATTTGTATACATGAATATGTCTATTTGCATTGGTCTGGGTGTTTATATGTATAATAAGTATGTATTTACGGAAAAAAGGATATAAGTATGTTTATCAGCATTCTAGAATCCATAACACAAGCTAGTTAAACTAAGCTTTCTTTGGGTCTAGGCTGTGTAGAATTCCGTAGAATATAATAAAGACTACATTTTTCATTTTTTATCTTAAAATGCCTGGAGTTTTACACTCGGATCGATACACTAGATATTGCTCTTAGCAACAAGACTGCTCGCTATATATCTACATTGTTTACAGCTCATGAATCACGAAATATACTCACGGCATAAATCACTGATAGGTACATATAGATAGAGGCGACAAAGGTCAATCTCTTCAACTAATTTGTTCCTTGATTCCACCCTATCCTACTACGCATAATATCATAAATGTAAGTTTGTGAAGATGTATGGATGTTTTTACTTAATCATGCTCTAATGACTGAACGGAGGCCCCTCATTACCCGACTGCCGAAGAAAGGAGGGTAATGTTTTTTTTTGTTTGACTAATCGCACAGTAACCACACGCGTTCGTTTTTAATAAGCCATTTAAGTTGGTTTAGTTTTACACTGGTTCTTGGTAATATGGAAATCGACCGACTTCTCACATTTCAACTGTGATTACAACTCGATGTCAAACATAATAATGCCCCTGGTTAAAAGGTACAGGGATAGATTAGGTATGGTCTGGAATAACACATTTATGTTACTTTTTGTCCATGGAATAGGTTTCCATGGGAAGCTGGAACCGGAACGAGATTCCATGCGAGGAAAGACTAGTTTCCAATAAAATTTAACTCGATAAGTGGCTATGCAATGGGTCCCCATTGCATTTTTTAATTTTTTTCACGAATCTGTGAAAACACCATTTTAAGATTGAATAGAATAACTATTATATTTCCTCCTTATTAATTGGAATGGAATACAAGAATAAAATTCATTGAACAATAAAATAATGTCTATTGTGACAATAAACTAGGAATGATTTTCCCGTTGTTGGGTTGTTTTAATCCGAGAGTATGTTTATTTTGCCAAAGTGAACATAATAATAATAACTTATTAATACGTAATAGTGTCTTAATAATAATAAGTGATCGACTATTTACCTAAACGGTTTGATCCCTTTGAATTCACTTCACCTAGAGGTTTTTCTTAACCGCAATTCATTGCGTAATGAAATTATGAATGAACTGAATACTAACCACAAGTACTTATTGTGATGTTTGAACTTGTCATTCAAAACAATTCCTTGATTTTTTTAAAAGAATATTAGTTACCAAAACTACTGTTTGTTAGGTGCTCAATCACGCTCTAACGGATGAACGGATTTAGCTGAAATTTGGTACAGAGATAGATTATAACCTGGATCAACACATAACTAGTTTTTTCCTGGATGATTTTCCTATGTGTAGCGGCAACGGGGCCAGGATTTCACGAGGGTGGAACTGCGGGTATCGGCTCGTAATATATGTTATTTATCGTCGGTCCCGGTTGCCATATGAACACCTATGATGACAGTCGTTACAGGTAGTTGGAGCCCTAAAAAGTCCGATAAGTAACTGGTATAACTAGAAAACTAAAGGAACTACTAAGTACTACAAAATTCAAGATTATTTAGATTTAGACGATAAACAAGCTTGGAAATGAATTCACTCAACTATGTTACTCAAACCAATAACTGCATTTAGATTAAAGAAATGATTGTAAATAGACCAAAAAAATAACCCGCTAAGTTTGTTGCCGGAGTCTTCTTAGGTCTGGGCCGCGTTTCGAACCGGTTTGGTCCATTTGCTTACTAGTTTTAAATATTTTTGATTGTGACGTTTTGTACATACTCATAAGTGCTGCGCTTAATGGTCTATACAGAATAAATGATTTTTGACTTTGACTTTGATATCGCCAATGGGTTGTGGAGGTCAGACGGCAGTCGCTTCACAGAAAATATCGAAGTACGCCGAAAAAAGCTGAGCCCAGTTGAGTTGGGAAAAGACTCGGAGAATGATGATTTATATTGCCTTTACAGATAATATGGCGCCACTACGAGCCGCCGCCGCAACCAGATACTATAACTGGTAATAAATTGCTCAATTATCTCTATACACTATTATTGACACATAACGAGATAATAGTGCCTACTTCATAGTAGGTAATTATCTATACCTGCTCAGCAGAACAGTAACTCGATTTTTGCCGACTTAGTTTAAGCAGGTACATCCTTATTTTTAGCCAACTTCAAAAAGAGAGGAGGTTCTCAAATCTACTTAATTTATCTTTTTTTACCTCAGAACTTTCGACTATAAAACGATTTTGATGATTCTTTTTTTAATCGAAAGCTTGTGCTTCCCGCGTGGTTCCATTTCAATTTAACTAGTCGGTTTAAATTGGTTTTTATTTCCAAGAATTATATAATTATACCACATAAGGAGCACACGTCCCACCTGATGGCAAGCGGTTATAATGGACGTCGATAGGCTAATCAATTAATTGATACACCAATCGTACTAATTCTCGTAGAACTAATAGTAAATAATGAAATGCAACTTTCAGTTTTGCTTTCTTACCGAATATATTCTCGAAGTTGTCGTTGAACGGCCCTCAGTTTGTCCAAGAAGGTGGCTGTCTGATCGAAGTACTCGATGGCATCGGACACGCTCCCGTCCTGGTGTTTGTTATCCACGATTTGTTGGTTCCTTCAGAAACAATTTTTATAGCTTTAACCGCCTTTAAAAAATGAGGAAGTCCTACATTATCCTACAATATAGAAAACAAAAGCCCTACTTAGTGTGCCTGAGTTACAGTTATGATGTGAACAATAATTAACGGTATTATGTGGCAGTAACTAGTAGACCTATACTTGATCTATTCAGTATTCTATGCTAACTATTTTATTATTTCACGAATGTTACATGAAACAGTAAATATAAACTAGTATTTTAAAGACAGATGCTTAATTTTGTGAATTTGTTTAACGTTGTGATGAAGTGGGCTTGGTCGAACTCGAACCGACCAAAACCGCACTGTGTTTAATCACATCGCTATTGACCTGTGTGGCCGGAGAATCTAATATCCCAGAGATCCGTTGCAAAGGAGGGCGGCGACATTTCACGCATTCCTATGGCCAATTTTCGGGCTTAATAATTGACAAAATAATATCTAACTAAAACATAATTGACAGACTCACTTCTTCTCTAAGTCCTGGTATTCAAAGCTGTCTTCCTTGATGTCCTTGTGGAGAGGTATCAAGGACGGCACCAAGTTCAGGGTGTTGTCCAAAAGATCGCGTCCCAGTACCATGTGAGATATATACCTGCGAACAAAATGTTTGACAAAAATGTTAAGATTTTGGGTAAAAAGTCAGTTTGGGGATCAGAGAGTATAAGAATAACAAACATCCATACCATACATCCCACAGATTATATCCATACATACATCCATATATACACACCAACTTTCGCGTTCATTAATCAGTAGGATTTATGTGGCAAATTCTTTTAACCAAATAAGTACTGTATAAATATGATTGGATATAGTGCACGGCATCTAACTTGGCAAGATTTTGGAGAAGTGTGGGCCCCACTACTCCAAAGTTAGATGCTGTACACTATACTTGTTTATATACGACACATTTTGCCACAAACAAGTATAGTGTACGGCATCAAACTTACGGCCCACACTACTCCAAAATCTTGCCAAGTTAGATGCCATGCACTATAAATGGGATGATTTTACTATGATTGCCTAGAAAAGTGCGTTTGAGGTTCCACCAAGACTTAAAGGGTCAAGTCTACCTCACTTAAAAACTGGTACACCTGCTGGTTGACGATGATTCCAGCGGTGATATCCTTTCGAGTTTGGGGGTCAGACAAATATATTCAAATCTGTGACGAAAAGAAGCACGACGTACCTTTCGTGAGCACGTGGCTGCAGGTAGCCTCTTGCGAAGTAGTTGATGCCAAGCACTGAAGCGATTCCCTTACACTCCACGCTACGCAAGAGATTCTTGAAGCCAACCAGATACCTGTCGACAAAAGATTACTGTTAAATTAGAATAAGGATGTGGATAACGCTGTGGATTACATAACATAGGTCAACAAGAAAAACTTTTTTTTGCGCATGGGTTTTACTCACAGAACAAAGAAAAAGGTTTTACTCAATATATTCTGATTACTTACATAAGCAAATATTTATAAAAATATGTGATTACAAATAAAACATAATTTGTTTTTTAAGAAATTATAGCGATTTGACAATTTTTAATTCTCGTGCCTAACTAGTGTCGGTTTTGCGCATTCACTGTCGATAAAGAGTAGCCCATTTCCGCGCAAAAAAAACCTAATATTAAGAAAATTGTGTGTCTGTTTTCCCGAGTAAATAAAAATTAAATGGTTTTTTTAGTATCTTAAGGTGGGTAGGTTCTAATAGGATCTTCAGGACCCAAATCAACCTCATTGCTTTATAGTTAGTATTCAACGGACGAGGCTCTTGGTGAAGTTTATCTAAAGGCAGTTCCTAAATAAGTTATACCCACAGTTATACCTTACTATCCTGCAATATCCAACTTCTTATCTCACTAATACCTATTATAAAATTGAAACTTCTGAAGGTGTTTGGAAACTGCGGAACGGATCTGGCTGAGTAGGTACAGTCTGGATTAACACATTTATTATTTCATCCCTGGAATTATAGGTTCCCATACATGGTTTGCGGGAACGTGAATAGCTTTTCACACTGTAGCCAGTGAATCATAAATCAATACGGACATAAAAAAGATGATACAAAATGATTTGTAAAGTAGTTATTGACCTAATTAACTTGTAGATGAACGTATAAGGGAAAATTTGTATAATAATGAGTCATTTCTAACTTTTGTGTTTAAATATAAGATATTTTAAACGACGTCAACGGTGACGCCAATATTCAAATTAATAACATGTCTGACGTCAAAATAATAGGTTTGTGATGTCTTTAAGCTGATGTTGAGTTGAATTGCAAATTAGTAACATGTTTTTATCATAGGAGGATGATCCTCCGACAGCCTTGCGGTAGCGAACGTGGCCGCTGCGCAGGAAGCGTGGGTTCAATCCCCGCTCAGTGCAAATATTTGTATGCACGAATAGGCAATATTGGAGCTTTAAAAGTCCAACAACAACGGTCTACGTTGTTGTTGGACTGTTTAGGGCTCCAACTACCCGTGCACTAACACTAACTGTACCCCGCGGCTCCGCCCGTGGCATAATTCGTCCCCATGGCAGGATAAAAAGTATCCCATGTTCTAAGCTACCTCCTCATCAATTCTCAGTCAAATCGGCCCTGCCGTTCACGCGTGATGTCGTGACCAAGGGAAATAGGGATTCATTTTTCTATATATATATATATATATAGATATAATATAATAGATGATCTTACAGCTTGTATTGCTTGTGGTAGGTAGGTATAATAGTGAAGTCAACTATGACGTCTTAATAATAACAGCTAATTTTTGAACACTCATTAGCTGACGCTATTGTGTCAGATAAGAGACAGCATAAAATATAAATAGAATTGAAGAGAATAATATGGTAATAAAAATAATATAGTCACGTTTGATTCTCTCAATTTGACATTTAAATTTAACGTTTTAAATTGTGTCTTAAAGAGTTTTATAATTAAAATTCGCATTATATTATTTCTTTAATGACAAGGCACTATTGTCTTCCTAATCATTTTTGACGTTGTGTAAGTAAAGGGCGGGGGTAGGAAAGGGTGGGGAGACTAGGAAGGGCTGAGGGGAGGAGGGATACAGTGAGCTCTGGCTACCCTACTGACCGCCGGGAACACAACACGATGGTTATTATGGCCGCGGTCTTCTGTAGGCCGGAGGTACTTCCCCAGTCGGACAGCTCATTTCGGACGAGAGATACCGTCATGTCCTGCGTCCATTAGACGCCAGATGGTGGAGATCACCAGCAGCATAAACAGCTTGCTGGCGTTTTCAACGAGTTGGGGTGGATCGAATAAAATGTCCACCCCCCCCCCCCCGTAAAAAAAGACGCCATGTCGTGGAATAGCGGATACAAGCCCGTTATACCACAGCATACCATACCAATGTCTATACGAATTGGGTCAGTAATAGCTTACTTCATTCACGTCCTAACTAACCTCTAAATGTATTGGAAAACCCCTAAATGAATCATTTTTATTAGGATTAAGGGCCTCAATAAACCGCAACCCTGAATTCTGTACGAGTACAACACTATTCAGTAGAATGTGAAACATTTCGTAGGTATTTAGTTCACACTTTTTGCGGTTATATTCATGTTACCTTTTATGGTAATTTGTATGTTTTCCTTAGAAACTTATAATCTTCAGGTGTGTAGACGTCAGCTGGTTTAGTGAGGATAGTGCCTCACTGAAAATAATGAGTTTTCTAAAGACTGGCGCGATAACGAGGGCGACGGAGTTTTCGGTACCCGCACAAAATTTTCATGCCTCGGAGACTTGGTAAGCCGTCGGTCCTGGTTGCTATTTGAATATCTATGGCAGTTGTCATGGTAGTTGGATCTCTAAAAATTCCAACAACTGGTCTAACTACAGAACTTCGATAACGCCAATGTGTTGTGGAGGTCAGATGGCAGTTGCTTCACGGAAAATATTAAAGTATGCCACTTTGTAGTTAGATTGAAAAGCTGACCTCAGCTAAGTTGGAAAAGGACTCAGATGTTGATAAAAAGTCGTCATTCTTGTACAAATGGAAATATTTGTGTCATCATATTCTGGTCTATTATTTAAACGTGAGTACACATTCCAATAATATGCCAATTTCGTTTATACCAATGTTCATTAGACACAGCTGTCTCAATTCTTTTTATTTCCTTTTTTATATTCATGACTGATGTGACTGCTCTGTATTTTATTGATCATTTAATTTAATGTTGAACATATTGTATTCTGTTACGGCGATTTTGATAGATAATGAAAGCTTTTTCGGTGTGGGTTCAGCAAGGTTGGTGTCTTTATTAGTGGAGAAATTAAAGCAATAGTCGTCTGGTTTACTGATCATAAGAAATAAAATTTAATAACATGGTATTATTAAATTAATAAATGATCATTATCGTGATCTTCAAAGCAATTTTCCAGTTGCGTCCAGATTTTGTAGTTTTCAACCTGGAATTCGTTTATTGTTTATGATCGGTATATCAGCTTTCCCGGGGAGTGACTACCGTCTTACCCCCAAACCCGAGAGGAAACCCTCGCCATCTCTTCTTCAATGGTTTAGCAGGTGCATTAACTAGTAGGTGAAGCACCTAGGCGTGGGCTTCAAACTGTTGACATGGCCCGTAGGCCCCTCTAGTGTCGGTTATATTTAGATGTGATATATCTAAAAATATATGGCACAAGCTGACCCAGATTCCATATGGCAAGCCTGCGAGCTTCATGATGAGTGATAGTTTATGTACTTACCTTCCCATAGCTAAGTTTTTTTTGTGTATCTCGAAAGTGTGTCCGCATAGAGTCATTCTTTTCTTCATTCTGATACAATAATTAGAAGCTAGTTAATTTGAACTTCCTAAGTTTACATAGCATAGTTACGAGAAGCTCATAAATATTTTAAACACAGATCAATTAATTGATGGCAACCGTCTGCGGTTTACAACAATTTACATACATTATACTCACGAGTAAAAACCGCCAATCATCGAATGTGTGAATCATCTCTGAATCACAAGGTTAAGTGAAAAGTCGTCTATTGACGTAAAAAGTTGCACTTTTTTACAATGAATCAGAGAATCCTTGCTCTTCTTCAAATTGTCAGTCGCGATGTTATTTATTTGTCTGATTAATGCCCTAGATTGAGGAAGAGATTGTAGTATTTATTGTAGATTCCGCCTGCAGTGCGTACTGTAAGGTATGAAAGAAATTTCATTCCGCGCACGCTTAGGCTGTGGAACGATCTCCCTGCAGTGGTTTTCCCTGGCGGCTACAATATGGGGTTCTTCAAGAAGGGCATTAGAAGGTTTTTGCAGGGTCGGCAGTGCGAGTGTGACGCCCCTGGTGTTGCACGCGTCCATAGGCCACGGTAACCGCTTTCCATCAGTGTGGGCCGTGTGCTTGTCTGCCACCTAAGTGGTATAAAAAAAAAAAAGAGAGTTGTACGATCCGCACACCTTGGGTTCTATAACTAGAACAGTGAAACACAGAGATTAATTTTAACTGACTAGTAATATTTAGATGTTGATACAGATATAGAACGTGACAACGGTGGTTGAATGCGGAGACGTAGTTCGGCGATAGGTATCGACCACGAACTAAACTTATAATAAATGATATGAATAATGATGATAATAGTTGCAGTGTTAACAATATAAAAGTGGAGCAATTTACGAGGCTCGTACAAGAGTGGTGTGATGACTGGTACCGGTATGGTATTCAGTAGGACCTACCGTATTATTCTTTGGCTTTCAAGACATAAAACCCTTTAACTTAGAAACTGGTGACCCTCTTTCCTGAGAAAGTCTCAGCTTACCATCAGGCGAGGTGAAGTCAAATTGACGTGTCCTATAATATATATAAAAAAAACTATTTTTTTTAATATTGGAGACGTCAATATCACCTATGATCATAATTCCCAAAGTAATTTCCTAGTTACTTTGAAAATTCACACATTGGAGCCTGGGGTGCACTTGTTTTTGATATATCTTTTCCAGGAGCGACTGACGTCTGTCTTGCCAATACTGAGAGATAACCCTGGGCTAGAGCCTCGTCTGTGTTGTTTAGCAAGTAGGTATTAGTATAGTATTTAATACTTATATCTTTGTGCCTCGCAACTCCTTTTTATGTCAATCTGGCATTGCCAGTCATGTTAAAGGACACTTAACCGGTATTTTAGGGTCACAAATAACACTAGTCATACTTTCTGGTAATATGGATTTTAATGTCGATTAGGTTATAATAATTTAGATAAAAATAGATGATGATATCATTTCATTGTCTGATGGTGACTTGAGCAAAACCTTAGTTACACATTTACGAATTCAATTTGCTATTGTTTTCCTGTTCAATTTGTTTTACCTAAATAAGCCTGTAGGAATTTCCGTCATAGGTTACTCCTTTTGGTTGTAATCGGTTTTAACTTCAATCAAAGAAAATGAATGAAATAAATCTTCGTAATTTGAGTGAGGGGCCCGATTGCTTTCGAAGTGTGTTTTATAACATACTAGTTAGCTGCGTACCCTGACTTAGCCCCGGTACAATAGCACCATGACCTGTTTTAAAAAATTACCACATTTTTACCCACGCTTTTTAAAAAATTCTATCATACCTACAAACTTTGTTTTAAATTAGCTTGACGGCGTCATCAAATGCTTTTTCTAAAACAGACAAAAATCTAAAAGCTATATTTTTGGCTTCGGTATCGATTGTACATTCACCCCAAGTATTCTTTAAAAAATATTCAATGTAAAGTTTTGACTTTCCTATCATTTTATTATACTCGTATGCTAAATTCTTTGCTCGTATGTATATAATAGATTGTCAATTAATTCTTCCCAACATACAAGATTAAAGGCCCCGGGACTGTAGAAGGAAGGAAACACATGCGTTGGTAAAGAATTCCAATTATGGTAAGTATGGCAAATAAAAGAGGCACCAAGCCGCTTGGTTCTTGATGAACTTTAAAATTAAAACCTTATAAATGATTGGTGACCTATGACTACCGTATATCCCAATGAGTTTCCTGTCATACGCTCTCCATTCAATAGTATAAATAACAACATAGTTTCTAGATCCAGTTATATTAATTAATCAATAAATGGCCAGCGATT
Source organism: Lithosia quadra (assembly GCA_963576445.1). Lineage (NCBI taxonomy): Eukaryota > Metazoa > Arthropoda > Insecta > Lepidoptera > Erebidae > Lithosia > Lithosia quadra. Next base: position 2,735,434 of record OY754883.1, read on the forward strand.
TATTATAGTTAATTGACTGTAATGCCATGCAATTAGTATCACATTGTCGCCTCCGGTGTCTCGACGTGTTATGCATGCCAACATGCCAATCGTGTTCTAATAATGATCATTAGAGCGTTAGACCATCCACTAGCAGCAGGTGTAACGGCGTGCAATTCGAAGATCTGCCTGTTTTTCTCCTTTTTTTATAAGCTATTCAGGTGGTAGACAAGCACATAGTCCATCTGATGGGAAGCGGTCACCGTGGCCTATGGACGTTTGCAATAACCAGGACGTCACACTTGCGCTGCCGGCTCTGTAAAAACCATCTAATGCCTTTCTTGATGAACCCCATATTGTAGACGCTAGGGAAGGGACGCTAGTAAGGAGATCAATATGTGCCTGATCTGCGTTGGTTTTATTAAAATTCTCGTCTTTAATCGACTCAGTATTGGTACTTTTTTTAATGTCGATTTTTTTTTTCATACGTTTTACAGATATTGTTGTACGTTTGCCAAGTGCGTCCGTATTGTCAACTGTGACTCACACATTTTCGGAGAATACCTCTAGGCGAAAGTGGCTAGGGTTACTACTTTAATTATGTTATATAGGTACAGTAGCTTTATGCGTTGTTTGAATAATTTGCAGGCAGTTTTTTTTAAATGAATGAATTATTTTTTTTAGATACGAAGAGAAATTATTAGATAATGTCAAAGGCCAAACTTGAAAGTGTGATATTTTTTCAGTAAAGTCTATCACAAAATGCATAGATTGTTTTAAACCGATAGGGCTCGCTTAGCTCGTCCTGATAAAAATCATCAATTACATCGATAATGGCTAAAAGTTAGTTAGTTATTCGAACGGAGTCGGTGTAGAGTAAGTAAGAAAATCTCAACTAATGTCTCGAACTACTTATGTGACTTGAATCCTTCTTTTTAATTTGATAGTCCAGTTCTTGGCGAAAAACAAAACTCATTTGCACATTTATAATATTCGTAGTTATGACAACCCTAAATTGGCACGAGCAATAGCATGGCGCGCACATGAAAATGAATCATAACTGTCATAAAACCAGTTTGATGAGAACATGTTAATTTGATATTATGATACAAAAGCGCGGCTTCCACTTGAATCAACCGTGTGTAGTTAATATGTTTTTTTAATGGTATTTATGTCATAAAAATATACTGCTTATTAAAATAAGTTTTGATAGACTTTACAAATTTTAAATTGTTGTATATTACATATTAACAGTTTGTTTGTATGTCTGGGGTAATCTTCAGAACCATTGAACTTATTGAACTTCACTATTTGAAAAAGTACAATATACCCGTTTTTTTTTTAATTCTAGCATCTCTGACGTAGTCCAAACCTACTTCACTATTATTTGTTCATTAACTAGTCTTTCTATATTCTTAGGTTTAAACCTAACCCATTCAGGGATTTTAGTTTAACTAAGTTATGTTACTAAAATTATTCTCGCTTTCTCATTATACCCGATAGATGTAGGTAGGTATAGATGTTGTATTTCACGAAGGCGGTTTAGCTGTCATTGTAGTAAAACATAATATACAAATTGCTTTTAAAAATGAATTACTTACTTACAATGCAATTATTGTTCTACTAACTGCTACATGAATTTCTTTAGACGTGACATGAACTTTCGCACACACATGTACGCGTATTTACAAGACACAGGTAATCCCGCCTTCGTGAGATAGGGGGGTTTGGGAACCACGGTGTTCCCGTCATGCCCCCGGAATAGGGGGCTAAACCATGCTTACCTAATAAATGAGCTTAACGCCTAAAACTGCTCCAGGAGTTTGGCGAATCATATTTTCAAAATGTGTCTTTACTCTGCTGAATAAAAAAAATGAAAAAAAAAAATGCTGATGTTGATGACTCATACCTCCAAATCGTACTGCTGTCTGTGTCCTTGATTTCCTTCGTCAGATGGTTGAGAAGGGCCGCGTTGGCATTGGTGTACCATTCAACAGCCTCTGTCATGGACGTTCCCGCATTTAAGCTGGCCCTGAACAAATAATACAAATTCTATATACCTACTTACCTACATTTTTATGGTAAAATCATATCTGTATGAAACATAACATAACATAACATAAACTCACGCCTATATCCCCGAAGGGGTAGGCAGAGGTGCTAGCACCCACATTTCGCCAGTTTATGTTTAGGTCTCAATGTAATAGGTGGCGAGCCTATTGCCATTAACCGGGCACTTATAAACCTGCGATAAATACACACATAACTTCGAAAAGCATCGAAAAGTCATTGGTGTGTGCCATGGTGAAACTGGGATCGAACCCGAGACCTCGTCTCAGCAGTCCATTACCACCACTAGGCTACCGCGGTCTGTATGTTGGTCGGCAAACGGAAGGTGGCACGCCCCCAGCCAGATGGACCGACGGCGACGATGGAAAGGTAGCTGGAATGGACTGGATGCGGAAGGCGGAGATTCGGGTGGTATGGCGTACATTGGGAGAGGCCCATGTCCAGCAGTTATTTAACTTAACCTGTTTGTTACAGAATGCGTTGAAGAAATAAAGGTTCCCCGTAGGTGATAGCGCGATAATATGTAGCCTATGTGTTGACCCGACTTCTTAGTAATATTCGTGCCAAATTTGAAGTAAATCCATAGTAGTAGTACTTTTTGAGTTTATCCCGAACATACAGACAAACAGACAAAAATTCTAAAACTATATTTTTGGCCACGGTATCGATTGTACATCACACCCCAAGTATTCTTTTCATAAATATTCAATGTAGGTACAGTTTTGATTTTCCTATCATTTTATTAGGTATATGTATGAAGGCAGGCTTTAGAAGGATACCTAATCCCTTAAACATACATTAAAATCAGTACTGGGATTTAGCAGCCGACGTGTTGCCGTCTCAGTTCATTACTTAAGCCTTATTTGGAATTGCGATCACGTATCTTTGTGGATTTACACTGCAAATTACAGTTAATTAAAACTTCTATCTTCTACCTTCTTCAAGATATGGAGGTCAGATGGCAGTCGTTTCACGGAAAATATCATAGTACGCCGCTTTGTAGTTAGACTGAAAAGTTGAGTTTGGCTTTTTCAGTCGGTAATTTTAAGAGTTAGGCAAGGTTCTGAGGATGATAACATTATTTAATAATATATCTACATCTACACTAATATTATAAAGAGGAAAGATTTGTACCTATTTTTGTATGTTTGTATGTTTGTAATGAATAGGCTCAAAAAGTACTGGGCCGATTTAAAAAAATTTTTCACCAATAGAATGCTACATTCTTGCAATTTGACATAGGCTACATTTCATTTTGAAAAAAATTAGGGATCCTTGGAAAAACTGGAATTTACACCCGGGCCAAGCCGGGTCCCGGGTCGCTAGTTTTTAATATTTTACGAAATTCTATCTACATATCTAGCTCTATTATAGACCAAATGTTTTGAATGCCGATAGACATACTTATATACTTTTTAAAAAAATACATATCTACACAATATCTAATCTTATACATAGAAACACTCAGACCAATGCAAATAGACATATTCATGCATACAAATATTTGCAATTTGCGGGAATCGAACCCGCGCCCCCTATCGTAACAGTCGAATGCAGAGGCCGTCTTATACCTACATATTATACGTATCATATTATTTTGTGATGTATAGGATTTTCCCTATACATCACTCTCTCTGCCTTGCCCTTGTCTGAATCATTCTGTATTGGTCAATCAACGAACTAACTATTTTATTGAAACAAGGTTAAATGATGTGATCAACTATATATAGATATTATCAATACTCATTCCGTATGTGCGGAGCGTAAATAATTCCCATGATACGTAATTTATTCCGAAAAACACTTTCAACACAGTGACAAAGTACAGTCGCCTTTAGCAGTTGCTAAATATTAACCTTTTTTTTTATCGTGCGGAAATCGGCCATCGGGGAGGTTATATCGGAATCGAACCGACTAAAACCGCATGCCGTCTCGGATCCCAATTAACGGGGTGTAAGGTTACCCAATAGGCAAGTCCTTCGCACTCCAGCTGACCTCCGGGCCTGCATTTCCTTTGCGAGTGGGAGGCACTGTTCGCCTCCGTTGTCCGGGTGCATCGCATGGAGGTTCCGGCCCGCACCCGTTGATCACTAACCTTACTAAGCGATTTTTAAATTGTAATAAATTCTTATCCATATAGACCCGGTTATCCTACCTACCGAGCTTTCAATCTAACTACGAAACGCCTGAACTTCGATATTTTCCGTGAAGCGACTACCATCTGACCTCCACAACCTACTGGCGATATCGAAGTTCTACACCGGCCATCGGAATTTTTAGGGCTCCGACATACTACCAATAACCAGTGTAACAGATTTTCATATGGCAACCAACCGGGACCGACGACGGCTCAACATGCTTCTGAGGGTGACTGTACGAGTACGTATATTACTTATTGCCTGCCGGGGTATGAAAGGCGGATGTTTTCAATACGGTCTATGCAAATGCTTCGAGGTTTGGGGTTTCAATGTCCGTTACAAGATTGCTGTGTATGTGATACCTACGCAGCTATTGGTTTTGTGTGATCCGCATTTCTTAGTGTAATGATCTCCCTGCTGTGGTTTTCCCTACCGACTACAATATAGTGTTCTTCAAGGGCATTAGAAGGGTTTTATAGGGTCAGCAGAGCGAGTGTGACGCCAAATGGTGTTGCACACGTCCATAGGCCACGGTAGCGGCTTTCCATAATAGGACATGTCCTTGAGTGACATTTACTGACATGCCACCAGTAAATATCGGTCATCATTTTTTTAATACCACTCAGGTGGCACACGACCCACTTGATAGGCCATCTTTATCTTCTTAGCGATTTTCAGTTGTTTTGCTTTCTTAGCCTTTTTTTTATACCACTTAGGTGGCAGACAAGCGCACGGCCCACCTGATAGGAAGCGATCACCGTGGCCTATGGACACTCGCGCTGCCAACCCTGTCCTTCTTGAAGAACCCCATATTGTAGACGCTAGGGAAAACCACAGCAGGGAGGTCATTCCACAGCCTAAGCGTGCGCGGAATAAAATTCCTCTCATACCTCACAGTGCGCACCGATGATGGATGCAACGTGTGAGCATGGATTCTCTGCCTGTGGCGAGCGGTGCGATGGTAAAATGTGGCCGTTGGCATCATTTCAAACAATTCGTCTGAACACACGCCATTGTATAGGCGGTAGAGCCTTGTTAGTGGTTTTAAAATTCGTAACTTAATTCATTCTACAAGCGTTTGTAAAAGTGTTAGATTTGGTCAAAATTTGGCACACTTTTGACATCGCTATCACCAACCATCTACCTCATTGATATTACTAATGATATAACATTATAATATACGGTCATTGACGCTAAAGGCTAGTCTAAAATTAGCTACATACTTATGTGATTCATAGCAACCGAGACGTAAAGTCCACGACTATGATTAATGATTATTACAAGCTATTTAATTACGGTAGTAGCGATCAGCACGACAATCCAAATAAAACACGCTTTTACCTTAGTTGACTAATGATTTGCGATGGGTAATACATATCCTCGGTGGGTAAACCCCAAACCTGGCCGGAAAATACAGCCGGTCTCAAGTTTAAAAAAAAATCTAAAGTTCAACATTTAATTACTCTGTAACTACCAATGATACATACATATAGTTACGCCTATTTCCCATTCAGGTAGGCAGAGACTCTGGTATATACCATTCGTTTCTTCTATTTTAATAATTGTTTTGCGACTGCAACGACAGAGGGCGCGGGTTCGATTCCCGCTCAGTGCAAATATTTGTATGCATGTACAGACCATGCAGGTACATTATTATATTAAGAGTGGTTTCATCTCGATAGTTTAATGACCAGGATTCGAACGGTGCCGCTCTCGATCACTATCGACCGACCGACTATACTTACGCTCGACGTAAGTTACTTAGGTACGCTTCGAAGGTCCCAGGTAACATTTAAAGAAACAATGACAATTGGATTGAAGACCCCTTGTTTTGAAGTCAGCAGAGAATTCCCACGTGTTTATGAATCGCGTGCGCGCGCAGAGCACATGTCATACTGTAAATCGCCGCCAGCGCGGCGCCGACACCGTAGGCACGCGGCGCGCGGCGCTCGCGTTTCACACTTCAATATGATTCATCAAACCACGGCTAATTAGTCTTAGCCGTCACCACAGAGAAAAATATTTGACAACAATGTTGAATAATGCTCTATGAACGCTATTATGATAGTTTTTTTATACGTAGTTATTTAACTTGCTCTGTTGTTTTATTTATACTACTCAGGTGGCAGACAAGCACACGGCCTACCAGATGGGAAGCGGTTACCGTGGCCTATGGACGTGTGCAACACCAGGAACGTCATTCTAACGAGCATTCCAGCGAACCAGGGCCTCGATTCTGCTAAAGGCAAACCATTGTCATATCACTGACACTCTAAAAATGCCATTTAATTGTGGACTTTATCGTTCTACAGTTAAATCTAAAATCAAATGAAAAGATTTTGCAAATGTACTGTACCTAGTTGCTTCAGCGATAAAAAGCGATGGTAGCAGAATGGATAAGGACGCGACCTCTACTCAGAGGTACCGAGTTTGAATCCGGCCGATGTGAATTTCACTTTGTGGAATTTATATGTGCTAATCACATGATTTAACATCTGCTGACGGTGAAGGAAAACATTGTGAGGAAACCCATGTCCTAGAAGAAATTCTAAGGACATGTCCGATCCTCCAACCCGCATTAGGCCAGCGTGTGTGGATTAAGGCCTAAACCCTCTCAGCTCTCTCGTTAGGGGAGAGGAGACCCGTGCCCAGCAGTGGGACATAAATGGGTTGCTATTAGTTGCTTCAAGCTTTTTACTGAGCTTTTTATTTATTCGCTAGAATGTTTATGAAAATGTTCATAGCGATGCTTGGCTCTCTAAAGAATATTACAAAGTAATCATATTATTTGAGTCATTTTTATTATTATGAAGTAGAAAGTACTAAACAGCCCAGGTACGTGTTGAGTGATTCTTTCTTCAATGCTTATTTTATGATTTTTCCAATAAATTGCCTATAAAAATTTAACGGTCATTTTTATGGAGACGGCGGCCATTAATAGTTGGGCTCCCTGTTATTTTTTCCCTTATTATTCTATTTGTATTTGGTTCCATAACTCACAACATGAGGTACTGAAATTCATTGGTGATTATTTTTTTATCGATATGGCTACAAACAAGAACACGGTCTATTGGAATATGACCTAAGAGAGTGGGATAAGGGATGAAAATTTTACGAAAGTCATTAACCGGCTTCAAAAGGTTTGTCCTGTTGTTTGACCTGTATGTGTATGTTTGTCCGCTATTATCTCGCGTTTGGTTGAACCGATTTTGAACTGGTTTTCTGAAAAGTATTTTTCACATTCTGAAGATTTTGCTATTCTTAACCGACTTAAAAAACGTGGAAAGTTAGTTCTATTTTTTACTAAAATTAAGTACTTATCGCTACTTTCAAACTAAGAATCACGAAATATCATATTTCCTCATATTTCTGTTTCTGATTAGAAATTATTCCTGGGCAAAGCAGGAACCCGCGTCACCAATATTATTATATAACATCTGTTTAAATTTGATTATTATCAAAATTAGTTCAATATATCAAATCAATGAAATCAAATTTATAGTAAGTATTATCAGTGGCGTAACTATACCATCTGGGGCCCGTGGCAAAATCTGTTGATGGGGCCCTGTCAGTAAAAATCGTCACGTTGTACTCAGTTTGATTTTAATAAACTTTGAGATTTTCAGCATCACCAAAACCAATGTCAAAATAATTACACAAAGAATACGCAGTCAGTACCTAGAGCCCTTTTTTACATACATACATACATACAAATCACGCCTGTTTCCCATTGGGGTAGGCAGAGATAACATTTTTCCACTTGCTACGATCTTAGCATACCCCTTTCGCTTCTTCAACTTTCATATTTATTTTCATACACGCACGCCGGTTGTGGGTACCTAATCTTGACCTATGCCTTTCTCCAAAACGTCTTGGATCTGATTAAAATATGTACGCCTAGGTCGGCCTTTACCGGGTTGCCAATTCACCCTCACCCATCCTCTCTACATGTCCAAACCATCTAAGTATCCCTTTCTCTATCTTGGTCACTACATCTTCAACTATACCGCAACGTTCCCTTATCACACTGTTCCTCACTCGGTCCATCAGCTTTACTCCAGCTATCCTTCTTAGACTTCTCATTTCTACAGCATTCAATCTACTTTCATGCTTCTTCTGCCACACCCAACATTCACTACCATACATACCCATACATCGATGTGGGAACGAGAACTCCTCTATGTACAGCAAGTCGTGCCTCTTTAGAAATTTTCTGTTCTGACTGCTCATAAAATTATGCAGTGCGCCATTCACTTGATTACCTGCCAAAACTCTTCGCTCAGTTTTTTCCCTTTTTTATGGTGCGGAAATGGATACCACGGAGATGGTTATTTCGGGATCGAACGCCGTCTCGAGTCTTAATTACCAGGATGTAAGGTTACCTAATAGGCATATCCCTCGCACCCTAGCTGACTCTTTCTCGTCTCCTGTGGCGAGTGGGAGGCGCTGCTCGCCTACGTTGCCCGGGTGCACCACGTGCCCTCTTAAAAAAATATAAAATCCGGATGCCCGGGATTCTCCTTTTTTTTCCGTGTGGAAATCCTCATGGATACCCACCCTGCGACCAGCGGGGCAGGTTATGTCGGACTCTTACCGACTAAAACTGCACGCCATCTAGGGTCATCTAACGCCAGGGTGTAAGGTGGCCCAAAGAGCATTTCCCTCGCACCCCGGCTTGACCCGGGCCATCTCCGGATTCGAGATGGCCCCCTCGGGTTTGGGAACTACGTGGTTCCCGTCAAGCCCCCGGAATAGGGGGCGCTTTCGCGCACCGCCGCCTTGGCCTGCTTCTGCTAGGGTGACAGGCGGCTCCACCCATCACCCCCAGGCCAGCGCTCATGGAAGACGGAGGTCGTGAGACCTCCGACGCCTTCGGCGTCCGCGCCCGCCGCCGTCCGGGAGAGCTCTGTGCAGCCTCTCCCGAACCTTTTCCGCCGCCTCGAGCATCACTTGCTCGCAGAAGGAGGCGGCGGCCGACCACGCGTCCGCACTCGGCACCATCGCTGCGATCAGCACCGGCAGTGTGAGGACTCCTACCTCGAGGGCTGCCAGGAGGGCCTGTCTCGGCACCTCCCACGCCGGACACTCGGCCAGCGTGTGCAGCCCTGAGTCCTCGCCCGCATCGTAGTGATGGCACTCGGGCGTTGGCTCCTTCCGAATCAAACACAAGTGATCCCCGAAGCACCCCTTACTAGTGCGATCACCTGCGTCAGCCGTTACGAGAGGCCCCCGTGAGGCCTCTCCAGCCAGTCCTCCATGACGGGTCTTACCGCCGCTACAAAGGCGTGCCCCGCGCTTGGTTGCCCAAGTCGGTCCTTCCACTCCATGCCCGGGATTCCCCTAACATAGTGTTTGCTAGCTCACCTGCGCTACCAACGGCAACGTACTGCGACAAAATATTTGTAGAAACCTATGGATGCGTTCTAAAATGAATAGAAATGTGCTATTTACAGGTATTTTGATTGACGGTTTTTGACGGTCATAAGTAAAATTACTCGTCACTGGTAATATGTAGGTACAAATGTACATCTCTAAAAATGAATCAACATCTTTTTGTTGAGGTTGATTGAAATGCTTAACCATCAACTTGAAATTGTATGGGCATTTCAATTTAGATTTAAACAGGGCCTCGATTCTGTTAAAACAAGCTACTGTCATACTACTGACACTACAAAAAATACCATTTAATTTTGGTCTTTATTGTTATCAGGTTAAAGTTTAAAATTACTTAAATGATATTTTGTAGAGCGAATCGAAAACTTTAATGAACTCTTTTCATTTGATTTTAGACTTTACCTGTATAACGGTAAAGTCTACAATTGAATAGTATCAGTGGCATGACAGTGGTTTGCCTTTAGCACAATCTAGGCCCAGAACTTATAAAAATATACTTTTCAAATAAAATAAAATACTCAGGTACAATGCTAAAAAATATTTTTTCGCTCGCGGCCTCTTGGGCCGGGGCCCTCTTGGGTCGGGGGCCCGTGGCATTTTGCCACCCCTGCCACCCTATTGTTACGCCACTGAGTATTATATTGTTAGTTTTTTTTAAATTATATTATCTGTGATTCAATTCAGCCAGACCAGACAGTTTCAACAAGGTTTACTCGTTGTATGTAACTGGCATCGATCATTTAATTCTGTGGCACGGACTTCCCCTCAGTATTAAGTTATAACGCAATAGCGTTATAAATCCTAAACGGATTTAATCTGAAGTTTATTTACTGTCAACTTCAACGAAAGCTAGTATTTATCTTATCAATCGACATTGTCGAATTAAAAGCGTTTCGCTATGGGCCTGGTATCTTCGGCCTCCATGAGCGTAGGCTTGAGGGCAAGAGGTAGGGCTACCCGTCGCTTGAGCAGGACCAGGCCCTAGACGGTAGTGCGAATCGTACTATCGTCGGGCCTGGAACGTGCTCCACATGCACCATATCAAATGGAGAGGGATTGCCTCCAAATCCCACGGCGAGACCACCTACATTATGACTGCTGCCACTGCTGGTCAACGTTTTCAAGGGCCTTGAAAACGTTGCTAAAGGCAAACCACTAGCTGTCATGCCATTATGTGAAGTTTGCACAAAATCGGTCGAGCGGTTCTTCATTTATCAAATTTTTGGTAATACTGACATCCACGCGGGCGGAGCCGCGGGCACAAGCTAGCACTCATAAAAAGAATGGTTACTTCATGGGATTTTAACGAGTCATACAAACACCATTACCGTGGAAAGGAGTGCCAACGTTTAAGTCCATTATGGTGCATTAGACTATTAAGGCATCATGGATAATAATATTATAAGTGCAACCTGAAAGCTTTCTATATAATTAAGAGTATTTTTCCTTGATTACCATAATACCCTCGTTGGAAATAAATATTCCAAGGTTTGCATACATATGAGAAGTGGGAATAATAAACATGTTCAGACAAAAGTAGCGTTACTATTTTATTGAACACACGCAAATGTTCCGTTCCTCTCATAATCCCGGGTTCTTCAAGCGGGGCGTGAAAAGCATCTGTCAAGGTCGCCTGGGTGGAGGTCACCATGCTTACCATCAGGCGGGGTGCAATCAGTTTGGCGGATTAAATATGTAAAAAAACACCACGTGGTGTCTCAGAGTGCAGATCATCAGTATAATAATGATGTTGATCTTAATCTTATACCTACCAAGGACTTTGACGGCTTCAATTGTCTTAATGCAATCTTTGTGAACTTATGCATACTAGGGTAAGTGCACCAATGAATGAACACCCACCGGTGAATGAACAAAAGAGAGTTTTTTCATAAAATTAAGAAAAATAAATATTTCTACCAGAACTAGTATTTTTTTTAGGATTGCCCACATTATCCAACGTGTACTGGTCACACTAACATTGCTTTGTTATACATAGTTTCAAAGTGGCCACTGTTTAAAGTGCACGTGTTGTGCTGTGTTACGTTTTTATATGAGCCAGAAGCTAGAACTCAGGTAAGACAGATCATTTTGATATTCATGTTGTACATGTTACATGCGAGTCTCAGAAATTAAATGTTCCAAATAAGATGTTTCGATAGTTATTTTACTGGATAGAAAGCAATTTTATTGTAATTTCATGAGTTTTAATAATATAAAAGGATGTTCGAGGACTGGATCATGAAAGTGCAATTAATTTAGCTAATGAACGGGGGTTCATTCATTGGGTATAGTCTGTTTTGTTACTTTTAGCTAATTTTGATTCTTAATGTTATGGGATTTAGTTTATTTTTTGTAGGAAGGCTTATTATAGGATTGTCAATCTTTTGGCCAGTATTCGAACAACTATGTTCATTTACTAGTTTCTAAAAACCAATGAATGAACTACAGAAATAATCATGTGTTCATATACTGGTTATTTGAAACCAATGAATGAACTGTGTTTTGTTACATGTTAATTTCAAGCAATTATCGGATTATTATTTTATTTTAGTACCTAATAGTTAAAAAAATTATTTATTTTCTCAATTTTCATTATAGTTTTCTCTCTTTTTAGTTCATCATGGAATCTAATCCCAAAAAATACGAAAGGCACGGTTGATACTCAAACTGCATCCATTAGTGAATACCTTAATAACGGCTCTTCTCTTCAGAATAAATTACCGCCAATATCACCCACTCCCGGTTGCAGCAATACTGCTGAGAACCAGGCTCCACCGAAGGGCTAGGTTGATACTCAAACTGCAATGATTTCTTTGATAGAGCACAATAATAGCACTGGCACACCAAATGATGCAATTCCTCAGCGTATAGAAAGTTTCTTAAAATTTCCAGATATACCACCAAAGAAATTCAAGGTTACAAAAAGACGCCAGCACCCTTTGGACTAACAGGGCTCAAATACAAAGAATATTTAAAAAATCAGGACAATGAGAAAAAAATGAAGGAGGAAGAGTTAGCAAATAAAAGAAAAGAACGTGAAGAAAACAGACTGAATAAAGAGAAATCTCAAACTAAAAGTAGTGGTCAATTGAAACGCTAAAAAAATAGTGTAAATAAATTATGAAAAAATCTTTTTTAAGTTAAACAGTTTTAAATTGTATTGTCATCAGAACTAAATACTTCTGCCAAATATCAGACCAATCAAACAACTGTAAGGGAGTCAAATTTCAATTACTAGATTTGACCCAAACAAACAGGTCGAGTTAAATAAAACTGTTTAAAAAGCAAACTAAGAAAGTGAAGCTTAACAACGATGACAACATTCAAGAAGGGCCTTGTGAGAATGATGAGAATGAAATAGGACATAGCAATACTAATACGATTTCTATTGAATTAAAAGATGAATTAATAGGAAAATATGCAGTGGTTCAATTCAAGAGTGGCAAAAGAATGCGTAATTTTGTAGGAAAAGTGATAATGATAAATGATGAAGAAAAAATATACAAAGTAGATTTTCTTAGAAAAAAATCTATTATGGAAAATGTCGTTAACTTTGCAAAACCAATTGTGCCAGATATCGACGAAGTTGATTTCATTGATATTAAACGTGTATTAGACACACCGAAAGTTTCTAGGCGTGGATTAATTTGTTTTGACGGTTTGGTATTCGAAGATATCGAATAATTTATGTTTTTTACTGCAATATTAAAACTAAACTCATTAGATGTTTTGGAAATTATTTTAACATAATTATTATAAATATATGTAATAAGCAGCAAATTATTGATAAATGACGTAGGGTCATTTCGCCAGTTCTCGACCGATTAGTGAAGTTGTCAACTATGTTGATTGCTCTGTGATTTATATTTACTGTGATTATAATGAGTCTAGGTTCAAATAAAACTTATTATCTGATTCAACTGCTTTTCCTTTTACGATTTTTTCTTATGATACTATAAGCCATTTTACGCCACCACTGGGTTCCTATACATCAATTTCATCCCTCAGCCACTTAGCTATATTCACTGTGATATTAAAAAAAAACATAAATTAGAAAAAAGCTATTTCCTCGATTACTAAATGAGCTAGATTTGGATAAGAGTCTAATGTTCATTAACTGGAGTTTTATGTGTTCATACACTGAATTTTGGTGTTCATTTACTGGTGATTTTGGGTATTTTTACATAAAATGTGAAATATCTTATTAACTATACATGTTAATGACATATGATCCATGTAATTTCAATCTTGAATAAATTTTGAATATCAAACGATAGTAACATTATGGATTAGCCGCCCTGGTATAGATGCAAATATTTTTTAAAGTTCAAAATTGTCTTAAGGGTTCATTCATTGGAGCACTTACCCTAGTAACCTATTATCCGAACCAACCTCAGATGTGGCAAAGAGGTTGTGTCTTTTGGTTGCGGCAGCCAACAATCTGGAAAACACTGGCGGGAGTTAGCTTGTTAGTTTTTAAGTTAGCTGTTAAGGAATATTGTTACAAGGCATGATGGGGTTGACATATCTTTATTGATAACAAAGTTTTCCTCTTTATAATATTAGTGTAGAAAAACCCCGAAAAACTTAAAAAAATAGATTTAAAAAAGTAACCTATCCATACGTATTATTATTCAATGTTATATACTGCATCATTCAACTATTCTTTGTACAATTAATTTACTGAGTTACACATTTTTTTGCAATATTTTTGCAAAAATTAGTTGATTCACCTATCTATCTATCATCTAATTTTTGTTATGACAAATTCTTTTTATTGAAGCTGCCACCTCTTGAACTTAGATTTCAATATTGTTGCGGCCTAAAAAATATCCCCCAAACAACCTCAATTTGTCTCGTCACAGGTGAATGCTTGAGGTCAATGTTTCAATAAACAACTAACTCCTAAAGTTCAAAGTTTTTAGCAAAGACTTTCATAATATTCTTCTATTAGGTAAGTGCTACCCGTTCGCGCTAAGTTTGCCGCTGTCAAATGGCGTCAGTATAGCGTTTTCTCACTTCAGAATTTATTTTTGTCATAATAGATTAGAGAAGAGGAATATAGATACGAAGTGATCAAAAATAATAGATAAACAGTTAAATAAATAATGCTTAATACTCAACAGAACGTATGGGTGGTCATATTTTTTTTGCTAGACAGAAAACTTGTCGTAAGTTTTTGATCGATCGTCGGCAATTCTAAAATTTTATTGGCTGAACATATAATTGAGCGATATTATACCTACCACCCCCGTCGGCTATGTCGGATTCGAACCGATTAAAACCGCACGCCGACTCATGTCTCTGTAAGATTATCCTCTCAATTTCTCCCGCACCCCAGCTGGTCCGGCCATCTACCGTTGCAAGGCCCCCGTGACCCTCAAAACGGGAGTTAAGGGCGGCCGTCCTGTCACTCCTCACCCCCTACCGAGTGGGAAGAGCTTTCGTCTCCTTTGCCCGGGCGCATCGCGTAGAGATTCCGACCCGCACCCGGTTGGGGCCCGCATCCGGTTCCGGCTCGCACCCAGTTCCGGCCCACACTGAACAGCGCGGAGGTTCCGGCCCGCACCCATTATACTCTTAGTCTATATAATTTAGAGCTAAAGTTTCGTAAAGCACCAGCATTAAATCAGATAAGTTTTTATTCAACTGACCTGGAAACGAAAGATTATTCCTAAATGCTATACCACAACAATAAGCCAAAATCCTTAAAACGTTTTTACTGTAAATTAGTGAACACAAAAGTGTTTTGCGATGGAAATAAATTCACGACATTTTCTCGCAGCAGAATTAAACGACTTGACATTGATTTAAAAGGACCGATGTTGGATCACATTTTGTAATTTTCATTAAACAATACCAAGTTGCGATCAATCTCATTTAGTTGCGTAGGAAAGTAATAGAGATCGTTTACTTTACCTGCAGTGAGGCGATTTGCAGAAAAGATTGTGGAATCAATTGGTCTCTTTATTACTTACAAACATAGGTATAAATTCTATTCAGAAAACAACGTCGCATCGTGATCTCACTGTATGTACAGTCGCCCTCAGAAGTGTTAACTGACTTAATTTTTCAAATAACAAATAATACCTGTATAATATCCACAGTCAAAACTAGTTTAACCTCACAAACATATAAATTGTATTCAGAAAACAACGTCGCATCGTGATATCACTGTATGTACCGTCGCCCTCAGAAGTGTTAACTGCCTTAATTTTACAAATAACAAATAATACCTGTATAATATCCACAGTCGGATCTAGTTTTGCCGGGCAGGATTTTTGTTTGAATGAGCAGAGGTCATTGATAGGTTATAATAAACTGCTTTGCTTTACAAATTATGAGGCTGCAGAATTCAGTCTTTATAGAACCCTGCTGTTACATCGTCTCTCTACTCTTCCCTCTGCCATAGAATAAATAATAGAAGTTACACCCCTTTGATCTTAAAGAAAACCCCCAACTCGAGTGTAAGGGCTTTTCAATAAATGCAGATAAATCACGTTATATCGAACAATAAATCTAACCTATGTTATTCATCCAACACATATGTAATCAATTATTTGAGAGAGGGTTGTTTGTTCCATTGTTATTGTTCGTAGTGTTTGTCAGGTTTTGGAGACATTGAATGAGTGAATTTGGAGACATTGATTGAGTGTATATTTTCGAATGAGTTGGGTCGAAAAGACCTATCTTTCCTATGAAGCTAAAGACCTAGAGCCTCAGAGTCTTATTATTTTCAGGCTTCTACGACCAATGAAGTAGTAGACAGACAAATTAATCATGAACCCGTATTTCACTGGATTGTTTTTAAAATACATTTATGTCCCACTGCTGGGCACAGGTCTCCTCTCCTCTAACGAGAGAGCTGAGAGGGTTTAGATCTTAATACACACACGCTGGCCTAATACGGGTTGGTGCATCGGACATGGCCTTAGAGTTTCTTACGGTGTTTTTCCTTCACTGTCAGCAGATGGTAAATCATGTTCACTGGATTGCAAAATTCTATTTGTTTTTACTATCTTTTGAATTTGCTCTGTTAGTTTGTGACTATGGGTTAAATCTCGGAAGCTCAATTTGATTCACTACCTGACGTAAGATTTTAGAATTTGGTATAATTGCGTATCTTCGGTGATAATGCGATAATATGGTAGGTACTATGAAGCTGGTCTGATCATGGAACCAGACGGTACCCATAGAAACTCCTGAACTAAACAAGATAAACCAATCGAGTTTGAGCTCCTTTGTTTTGTCTTGGCAAATATTTACTGTCCAAAGATGGAGACGGTTTAGTTCAAAAGTTCGTATAAGAAAAAAAATATTTTGTTTATCTCGTGAATTTCATATCTATACTTACTTAAGTATTATAGCGGCCATCTCATAAAGCAAAGACGATTATATCATCTACAACTACAATCTAACATGAAATATTTACCCCTTTGGATATATAAAAAGTAAATATAGGTACTTAAATACCATGCTTATGATATTGATAAATGTATTCAAGCTACTCAAACAGAAATCAATCCATTTGTCCGGAACAAATATTATCCTCTTGGGACAACTTTTACATTATATGACACAATTCAGGATGAAAATGAGGTCAATCTAGACCATTCTACGTTTCTCAAAGTTACTCTCATAAATAAAGTAAAAGTGCTATCACCGGAATGATCTACGGTTATCTGTAACTCAATTTAAGTTCGACATCAGTGGAAAATTACTCTTTTGTACTCAATCTTGATGATCGGACAGCCCTTTTCATTGGAATAGTTTTCATAATAGTCAATTGGTTAGCAATGAAATTGCTTGTCGTTATTGACCGATCTATTATCGCACAGGATTCTTTGATAATACCGATGAAGATTACCGTTAAATTTAATGGTGACATCAAAATAATAGTATTTGCCCGATTTGTTCGACTGTCTTGAAGGGGGCCTGGTAATCTGTGTGACAGGTGCAGATACCAGTCACCCACAAAGGCCTAGTCGTAATATGAATCGTGTGGAAGTGAATGCGGCGGTGTCCGCTTGTCTTAAAGGGATATTGGCTGTGTCGGTTCTGCATGATTCTTAACTCATGCATGCTTGACATGTATTTTGACTTGGTGGAAGAGAAAAATAAACGAGTATTATTATTATTATATTCAGATATAGATGCTGCGATGGATTGGCGGAGTCACGGGTAAAGATCGCGCGAGGAAGCGCGCTTCCTAGGTAGTCTCCATATCCATGGCATCGCAGACAAAATGCAGGACTGTCACCTTAGCTGTGATAACGTTTTACGGCAGCCGCCTATGTGGGTAACAAATATCTGGCCATGGCCCCAAGGGAATACGCTAAGATGATGATGATGAATATTAGCCTAATAGACTCTGCCTTGTAGTGCTTAAAAATTAAGTTGGGTTAAAAATCTAACAATAATTTATTGTAGCGTGCTTTCAATAACTAATCCACAATCTTACCTCAATTCTTCAAGCTCGGCTTTAAATGAAACTCCATCCATAGGTTGCAATTTGTCCTTGAAGACTAGACTGGGAAGGGAGCCCATCTGCGTTATAGCTCTGTCGGTTCCGGCGAATCGCTGCGACAGGTTCGATCTGGACAAAAGTGGACAGAATGACAATCAATATCAAAACTTTGACAAAGATGGTGAATTTTAAGATTATACTTTGGTCAAGTTAATACAATCTTAGTAAATGCTCTGTTCAATGTGAATTTTATTACAGAAACAAATATGAATAATAAGCTCCCAAACGAATGACATCATGGTGGACATTTGGACTTGCGGTTACTTTAATGTCTTACAGGTAAACAAGTTGACTAATCGAAGTGAAATTCTGATGCAATTATCTATTACTCTTTGTTGCCTCGACTTACATTATAAACTGATCTGCCATTTTTATGTACGACTCGTCAACATGATGTCACCTCGTCTGGTGGGAAACTAAAAATGAAAACTACCTAGATACCGATAATGCCACAATGGTGGCCTTCAACTTGATCGCTTCGTATAAAGGACCCGAGAGAGAGGACGAAAACGAACTGTGTTGGCAATATCAAGTCTCTATAAAAAAATGAGATTTGGTTGGTTGTGGCATGGATGTAACATATAGTTATATTATAGATTTATATGTATACAAAATATAGGTACGTATATTCACACCCTTTTTTTCGTGCGGCACTCCTCATGGATACCCCCCGCTAGCCTTCTTTCATAACACACCTAGTAGGGTAGGGTAGGCAGAAATTTATTTTATTAACATCCATTATATTTGTGCAATATTGACTATCACATCTAGCCGTGATATTTTATTTGTTTAATGATAGAGACGCGGGAAATTAATATAATTATAATCGGAGTTGGTACAGTCATCTAGCGGTTATTTTTCTTACTTTTTCACCAATGTTACCACGGTTTACAATAGATGGCATTAAAATGTCAATTTTGAAATTTTTCAATTGAATTAAGTTATGCTGTATTGTAAATCGTTTTCATATTTCGCTGTCCCCGGCGAATAATAAGGTAATCGCAAATTCTAAATTTTACAGGAGAAGCAAATAACTGTTTTATGCTTATATCTCAGTGCAGGTAGATTGCATGGCAATAATTTATATGTCAAAAGAAAGCTAATTTTTGTACCGACTAGTTCCTATGTTAATTTTATTTTAATAGGTTATTGGAATAAAGTTATTTGAGAAAAACATTTTACTGAAATTGTAGATAAAAAGTATAGTACGCAATGTATCATTACCATTTTATTCGCGTTATTCCCATTGCTGTCGTGGTCAGTGATAATGCATTACAGTATTGTTCAGGTAAATATGGAGCTAAAAATGTTTACGGCAAATGAACATTACCATATTGTTCGGGGAAATTCATATGGTAGTATCTACGGTAATATAACTTTGCAATACTATTCATCAATATATAGTGTCAACTGATTATTAGTAATATTATATTGCAAATACAATATTTCATCAAATAATACAGTACTAATTAATTAAATTACATATAATGTACAATATTACAGCCAGTTGATGATTTTTTATTAAAATCTGTAATTTATTGTAAAAAGGCATTACCGATACTAACGGAAAAAAATAACTTTGCATTATCGTTTACGGTATTATTCGTGTAAAAATTGTATTTCTAATTTAACTGAATAAAATTGTAATGTTCATCCTATGGGAAATATTGTATTTTCATAAATATCCACTCAAAAATTACAAAAAAAAATTACAATGTGTATTCGATGCTCTAATAACCGAAAATGCTATAAAACCTAAACTGTTGTTATAGCACATTACCATATTATTCGCCGGGGAGGGGGATTTATTTATATTAGTACCTACCTACCTTTTTTTTTTTATCGTGCGGAAATCCCCATGGATACCACCCCCGTTGGCTATCGGGGGTGGTTATGTCGGGATCAAACCGACTAAAACCGCACGCCGTCTCGGGCCTTAGTAACCGGGGGTAAGGTTACCCAATGGGCATATCCCTCGCACCCCAGCTGACCCCGGGCCATCTAAGGTTTTAAGATGGCCCCCTCGACCCCCCGAAAAGGGGGGTGGGGCGAGCATCGCGCCACTTCGCCGACGGTGGGGTGTAGGGTGACAGGAGGCCGTCCTGTCACCCAACCGTCGGCGCGCAGACAATCAGCTCGCCCCCCGCTCGCTCCCCATTGTGCCATCTGCTAGTCAGAGGGACACGTGGAGAGCCTGGGAGCAGTCCTCTAGAGGGCCACTCCCACCCCGGCCGGATTGGCCGCAGGCAGCAGCGTCTCCCGTGGCGAGTGGGAGGCGCTGCTCGCCTCCGTTGCCCAGGTGCACCACGTGGAGGTTCCGGCCCGCACCCTATTAGTACCTACCTACCCAATTGAGACGGTACAGTACTGAGTGCAATGTTTATTTGTTTTCTCATTTTAAGTTCTACTCGATTTTGTTATTCTATCTACTGTTCCACGTATAAATATTCTTATAGCCAAAGGATCCATTACACTTATTGAAAACACTTCGACATTCTACAACCTCGTTCGTTGGTTCGTTTAAGTACTTTACGTCTTGCGTAGGTGAGATTTTTTGATTGATTTATAAACACTTTTTGCCTGACCCGGGTAGCAACGGGTACCCGGGTAGCGTAAGTTAATACACGCTTTTCCCTGTGCCAACATTATCCTACTGCATATTAATGATCTGCTCAAGCCCGGTACTTTTAGGTGCGCAGACTTCAACACAGTGGTTGAGAGATGCAAATCCAGTCTGCAGGCCAGCATGGCACAGATCCAGTTTCTTCCGACCAGACGTAAGGCGATGCAACACCGGTACATGGTGGATATCCCACTCATACGCACATAACGTTTTGGCAGTACATTCATTATGCGTACTGCTGAATAGTGGAATGCCCTGCCTGAGCCTAAGAGAAAACGCGAACTAATAAAAAAATTGTATGTATGTTATGGTCACCTACCTACCTTAACGTACTCCCATTGGTGAAGATGAAGAAGGCAACTTCAGATCTTTCTTGTTGCAGTCTCGTCACCAATTTACCCAGCTCGGTGGCTCTGCTGACCTGTTCAAACAGTAAATTGTTATCATTTTTATTTTTGATTTTGTTTTATTTAAGAAACAAACAGTCATATATTAAACAGTTAGAAAGTTTTTGCGGGGTCGGCAGCGCGAGTGTGATGCCCCTGGTGTTGCACGCGTCCCTAGGCCACGGTGACCGCTTCCCATCAAGTGGGCCGTGTGCTTGTCTGCCACCTAAGTGGTATAAAAAAGTTTTTAAATATGGAAATGATTTAATACTTATTAACCTGGAATTCCATAGACATTTTGTAGAATACGTAATTATCTATAGGTACAGTCAACGGCAATAAAAATAATATCTTGTACAGTTTGTAGCCGCAACAACGCAGATTGTCCAAGTAGGGTTACTTGGAAAGTCTTCGTTGTTGCGGTCACGTTCTGCGACGACAATCAGACAACGTGGGTGACAAAAGTCTAGTCTTGCTCCCTTTGCTGGGCCCAGTGCGACTTTTCCCCCTCTCCTGTGGCATGACGTGGACACTGTGGTTCCCATACCCGAGGGGGTCATCTCGAAGCCAGAGATGACCCGGGTCAGCCGGTGTGCATGGGAAATGTCTTTTGGGTCACTTTTCACCCCGGCGCTAGATGAGCCGACACGGCGTGCGGTTTTCGACATAACCGTCCCCGCTGGCGAAGGTGGTATCCGTGGGAATTTTCGCATAAAAAAGGGCCCCAGTGAGAAGGGCGGACCAAAAAGTGCTGGTTTAGAGTTTGTGCCGGTTTAGTAAAACTAAAATAAAAAGAAATAAGATACAAATTAATCAACAGTATAAAAGCAATCTTCTAACAAAACAATATCGTTTAGAAATTTTCCAACCACCGCCGCAGTAATAACTGTAATATTTTCCATTGCATAAAGTTTAAAAATGTAATTTTCTTTATGTCAAGTCTGATAAATAGAATCTCGGTGGAGGGTCGACGTCATTGTCATAAGCTCATGAAAATGTATGAGACACTTACATTCACTAACAACCCTTTGCATATTCGTGTGTCTATAAATAAGTTTGATCACGAATGTAATAATATAGTACTTAGTGTTTAACAGTTATCAGGGGCCTTACCACAAACTCTTAAATAGCAGTAGGTATTATATCAATATTACTTAACTTTCATAGTGTGAATCGGACCATCGACGTCGACGGATACTAGTGTTATGTGGTCTAGCATTCTTTATTTTATGGTATGTTGTGGATACATTTATTTCATTAAATTTGTTAATAGACACAGAACACTTAAGTATATAATAACGAACGACGTTTAACGGAGTCCGATTCACACTATGAAAGTTAAGTAATATTGAAATAATACTGCTTAAGAGTTTATGGTAAGGCCCCTGTTCTCTAAATAGGTACTGCCTAAAAATCTTAGATCAAAGAGTAACAAACATTCATACATTTATACTAAAAACTTTCGTGTATATAAAATTAGTAGGATATGAACAAAAGCTCTTTTGCGTAGAGAATTCGGAAATGAGCCTGTCTCATAAACATGCATACGCTGTCACAAAATTTTTCTTATCTGGATGTTCTTACATTATTACAAAGCTATCGGAAACATGCAGACATGACAACCAAAAGGTTCTAAGCGACATTGATTGTTGGAAGAAAAACGACAAGCTAAATTACATGTTATCACGCAGTTGTTAAAGAATACATTCGCGTAAACTTTATTATAGCGCTGAGCGATGAACGGAATGATTCCTTCGGGAATGTGTAATCAAGTAAATAAAATAAACATGAAACAGTGACATTCGTTTTTAAGACCCGAAACATAAATGACAGAGTGTCATTGACGTATCTCTGTGTGTGTGTCTGTCTGTGATATCATAGCTCCTGAATTCAAAGGTGAATTTTATTAGTCGGGAGTGTTCTTAGTAATATTGGGGGGTTTTTGACAGAGGGAAATGGTAGTATACATGTTGATTTTATAGTCGTTTTGGACCGAAATATTTTAGACACAGTTTCGATAACAGGATTGATTGAAGCCATTAATTTTAAAATCTAAAAATTTTATAGCAATAAAGAGTCTTAATAGCGGTCGTCTATGCAATTTCAGTGCTTACGATTGTTTCGGTTAAGTTTTTTCTCATTGGTTTATCTATTAAGAATTTTTGATCAAAATGCGGACTATACCCTATAATTATTTTGAAAATCGTTGCAACATAAAGTCGTGTGAAAATGACTTACTTTTTAAATTATGGCGCTGTAAAACGTTAAATAGCGTGTTTCGTAGGTATTTTATTAGTGGTGTAAATTTTAACACGCTTTTATTTGACACAGTATACCTACTGAAATTACTGTGATATTCTGATTTAGAATATAAATTTAAACGTACAGTTAGCAGTAACATTAGATGATGATTGCACAGATTCGAACTTAAAAATTGGAATAAGAAATATTACAGTAATAGTCAACGTGATTGAAACCAGCGTCAGTTAACTCTGTCTTGCAAACGCTGTACCTTACCTTTTTGACTGCCGCTATAACTGCGTTTAATGCTTTTTTTAAATTATTATTTCTACTTGTAAACGTGTGTATATTAAAGTTCGAAAATTGTAAACCTTGAACGTCGATTAAATTTTTCTTTTTTTTCTTTCTTCATTCTTTTCTGTTTTGTTCATTTTTCTTTCCTTTTTTATTTTTTCTTTTTTTATTTTGTCTTTCTAGGTACTACTAATAAATTATTGAAGAATGAAAAGACTTACTTGTTCCTCTACATCAGCAACGTCTCTACCATTAGTGATAGAGGTCTTGAGAGACAGCGTGGTCTGTACGATGAGCGCTAGGATGGGAATGAAGGGGAGTAGCAGAAGCCTC
Source organism: Lithosia quadra (assembly GCA_963576445.1). Taxonomy (NCBI): domain Eukaryota; kingdom Metazoa; phylum Arthropoda; class Insecta; order Lepidoptera; family Erebidae; genus Lithosia; species Lithosia quadra. Next base: position 2,759,419 of record OY754883.1, read on the forward strand.
CAGAGCTGACAGCGACGGCTCTTACACCAGCGTCTTATTTTCGGAGCGCAGCTGGATTTCTCATCAGCCTTTATATTTGGTGACGCTGGAAAAAAAGCAATAATGGATAAACAAATAAAATCGAAGTGTCTATTAAACAGGGCAGATTTTAAGTCAGACCAAGACGTTATTATAAAAAAAAGCATCAAAATCCGTTTCATTTGTGTACATCGTGAAATTGTTGGTTGTCGTAGATTTCCATATGTTAAAATTATGCTAAGATATACACGGTGAAATGCACCGTGTGTTGTGACCTGGGGCGGCAGTCTCGACATTGATCACAACGCCTTAGCTACCGAATTCGGTCGCTAACTCGTAGCAACGCAAACAACGATATTTGGTAGTCTCTACTTTCCAAACTAATGTATTTTGTCGGTATTTTAACGAATATCATTGCAAACTTACCGATTTATCGGTATCTCCATATTGCTGACCATCTCAAATGTACAGACTACCGTTTGACGGAAGAATCGTTATTGCAACCGATGTTTGTCGCTATCTTAGCTTGCAATTTCGGTAGCAAAGTCGTAGCGACAAATGTCGAGACTGCGGCCCCGCGACTATTTAATCGATTACCTACCTACTTATTCGTGTCACCGGTTTAACTATAACGTAATATGATACAAAGACCTAGTATTAAACATAGGCGAAGCATAAGCGATCAGTATACTACGTCACCACGCATCTATCTAGGTAGGTGTTTTTCTTCCAGCAAAACTAGGCAAGGATTTGATAGAATAGAATTTTATTTAAATCTAGCTGGCCCGTGTTCAGTCTTTGTTACTAATATCTCAAAAGAAAATCTATGAATATAGAGTAATAGTGCTTCGTATAAAAGGGTAGTATTTAAACGAGTGACTGTATAACTAAGTGAGCGACTGACTGCGAGCGACGAGAAATCAACAGAACAGCAACTTACAAACATTAATTTGAGTTACTTACAATATAAAATGAGAAATTTTCTGGGTGGTTTGAAAAAAAGAAGGAAGAAGAACGAAGGCTACGGCCTTGCCTTAGCCTTCTAACCTAACCTATCCGAGTCGGGGTACTCTGAGTCGGGGTGTTAAAAATGTTACATTTCGTGCTCTCTATATTTCTAGTCGCTCACTTAGTAATGTAGTCACTGTTCTGTTGATTTCTTGTAACTCACAGTCAGCCGCTCACTTAGTAATATAGTCGATCGTTTTATCTTCTTCATCAACCTAGCGTTAATCCCAATCGCATCCAAAGCTTTCACCTCGGAGTCTGGGGTCCGCTTTACCAGTCTTAACTGCGGATTTGGCTGGACCTCGATATTTTCCGTGAAGCGACTGCCATCTGACCTTCACAACCCAATGGTGAAATTAGGTGATATCGAAGCATTGCAGCTAGACCGTTGTTGGACTTATAATTCCCCTAAATAAAATAATGATGAATAATCAATTCAATTCATTTATTTCATTTGCGTGTAATGTGGTACAAGAGAGGGTAACATTAGTATTCTAGTTCAAACACAAACATAATGTCCCTTGTAAAACAAAGCAATAAAAATACCAATCAGCATTATAGTCACATTAAGAGCGTTTACTACAAAATTTTACATTACATTTCTGTAGCGGTATGAACGAAATGCGTATTACCTCGAAAAGTCTTACGCACTATAAAAGCTCTCTTCCACCAGCCACTTGTTTTATGCAACATAAAATTTCTTTATAGGCAGGTGTACAATCGACTTTGGTAATGAGTTCTATGTGGTATCATCAGTTTGATAAAAATGTTAGTGTCTTTTTATACATTTTTATGTCACTTAGGCATGTCCCACTGCTGGGCACGGGTCTCCACTCCTCTAAAGAGAGAGTTGAGAGCGTTTAGACCTTAATCCACATACGCTGGCCTAATGCGGGTTGGTGCATCGGATCTAATTGAAAAAATCAAAATCTAATTGACAATTTATATCGAGTTTAATTAAAAAAAAATAACCTTGACCATGTCTTATTTTATAGAATTATAACTAAATGAAATTACTCATATTCCCACTTAATCCGCCAGCAAAACTAAATAGGTTACGAGTCGGTAGTGTTATAGCCAGGATTCGAACCCGGCATCCCTCAATCGCAAGGCCGACTGGGTAGGTCATCAGTAAGTTACCAACCGTCGCTTTGAAGTTTTTTATTAACTTGACGGCATCGACTCGATTGTTATATATTGCTTCCTATAATTGCTATGACTTTAATTCAAGCTTTTAGATTACAATCTAAAAATCTAAAAATCGGACCTACAGGTCCGATTGCCGAAGGGTTAGCCTTTGGCAATCGGACCTAAAATCTCATTAACGCCCTCAGCTTCATACATGCTCTTATATTTAACCGTTTAATCAGAAATAAGTGCCCCTTGTTTGTTTAGGATCCATTTAAGTAGCTTTGGCCATTACTTTATTACGCAGACCGTTTGAGTTATCGACCACATTGCCTTTGAGATATTAATGAAGTTTGGACTTTGCTCAAAGTGACTGTAAGAAATTAAAGCAGTACAGTATTCAAGAGTCTAAATTTTATGATTCTTTGGATATAAAATAGGTACTTAATTGAAGATTTATAATAATAGTAGGTAATAATCGTCAAAAGTACCCACAGCCGGAGGGTAGTATGTTGTCTCTGCCTTTATTAATTACTGTAATATGCCCACGGCTCGGCCCGTGCAATCAAACATACGGCAGAAAACATCTGACCAAGACCTTTCTAATAGAAAAGTTAGTATTTTTTGCGTCCGTCCATCGCAAACAAACATAAAAAAATCCAATAAAATATATCAAAATTTTCATATAATTATGTCTAAAAAACTTAACATCTAGCTGATCATGAAACAGGTCCATAGTTTATTTACACAATTATTTAATCAATTTTCAAATTTTTCTTTCTTATTATTGTAGAAAATGTTATAATATTTGCATGACAAGTACAAAGTCAACTAGAGTGAAAAAAACCTCACAATTGCGAATGCAGATGAGGTTGAAGGCTAAAAGAGCGGCCATTCACAATTGTCACGCAAATTATATTCTAACAGCGAACCAGAATAATAATATATCATTTCTTGTACGAAAGGACTTACCTACATACATTACTCTATTTTCATAAAAAAGTTCTAAACATGTAGGTATATTGTGACTATTTATTTACTCCGTTCCAATTCAATTCCTACTCAATTCCATGCGACAGATAACTGACCTACCCGACTGGTCAAATTAATAAACAGGATTATGAAATGAAGTTCTAAAGATTAGGTAGCACTAGTACCACGTTTGATTACGTTTGTTGTGTATTGTGTAGTGGGGTCTAGTTTCTTTCAATCCTGTTAGAATTTTAAGCAAATCGATCCAGCCCTTTTGCATGATAGAGTAACAAAAAAACCTATTTGTAACTACCAATGAATCAAGAGAAGAAAGATCATCAAACATTATAGTAGATTTATTTTTATTAGTTTTTTTTCTGGTAATAACATCGAAATCTTACTGACATTGAGCCATACATAAATTCAATTAGGTAGTTGCTGGAACAAAGAATAAAATTATTTCATTTTAATTTATAGAATCACAGATGTAAATGAGTAAATAAACAAACCATTGTTTAAATAAAACAACGGTTCAAAAACCGCGTTCAGAAAAGGCCGAATAAATATTTAGAGAGGCTATTTGTAAATAGTACTGTATAAAATAACGAGCTAAGCATTGGGAAATAATTGAAAAAAATATCCCGTTGGCGAGTCAAAAGAGGTTAGAATAATTTAGATTTTTCAGTTTTTCCCAGCAATAATAGAACCAGTTTGACAGTGAAGGTCGACTCGCCTATCAAAAAGTTTTCATGGCATTTTTTTTACAGTTATTTTGTAAGCAGTTTTTTGCAGGCAAGCCTAAGTACGAATCAAATAGTGAAGGTGATGAAAAAAAATTGTTAAATTAATTTAGTCAGTTAAAAATTGCCACGAACAAATTTGTTTAGATGAAAAATATATGATTAAAAATATAATGCTGTCTGGTTATCATGTTATATGGCTGAAGGTCGATTTTCACCGGCTCTTGGCCCATTATATTGGGCATTTTAGTGTCAATCATTAGGATCAAATCTCTCTAACAAACATAGTAATTAGTAAATTACGTAACAGGATATTCATGAAATCTAAGCTCATAAATTCATTGGGGCAAAATGAAGTTTTCGAATACAGAAAAAAATATTCTGAAAAATAAATGTTTCTTTTCAGTAAAATTTAATACATAGTAGAATTTTATTTAGAGTAAGTACTTCCATTCCCTCGGGGTGCGGTTCAAAATAATTCCTTTCATTCTTTTGATGCTGGTAGGTATAGTAATTATATGTCTACGGTTGAATTTCTAAAGGCTGTAAATGACAGTTACAGTTACAAGAAAATCACTTTTATTTATTTATTTTTTATTTATTTATTACATGGAAAACTTACAGCTACAAAAACATGAATAGCGTTGGATTATGCAATAGAAAGCCAGTAACAAGTTTTCGCTTATAGTCGCTGCGTGGGTAAAACATTGTGAGCAAAAAACACGCATTACACAAACCTTATTTATCCACACAGTCAACACTAGAAACTTTTCAGTAAAGTATTTATGATGTAATTTGAAATATTTTACCTTTGAAGAATCGATGTTACTTTCTATCCATCCTTTAACCTTTCATCCGTCGAATAATGAAGTATACAAATCATAAAGCTAATTATCTTAGCCAGTAGACCATATTAATGAAGAAATATAACATCTTGTTTACATAGGTACCTAATTATCTATATGTTGTACGTGTGTGAACTCCTCGTTATATTTGGCGGCCGCTATGGCCGGTAGTGCATTCGACTACTACAACAGGGGTCGCGGGTTCGATTCCCGCTCAGTGCAAATATATGTCTATTTGCATTGGTCTGGGTGTTTCTAAGTATAATATGTATGTATTTACAAAAAAGTAGGTACCTATCTAAATATGTTTGTTTGCATTCTAAAACCCATAACATAAGTTCTAGAGAGCGCTACGCTGTGTAGAATGTCGTAGAATATTTATTTTATTTTCTTTTCATAGTCTTATACTAGCATCAAGAGTTTGCCTACTCGTCCTTTCCTTATGGTTTGGTTTATCTTGACTTTTTCGAAGCGGGCCCCGAAGATATAGTCACCATTTTCAGGGGATGCCCCTAGAATGGTAATTTTTACCCAGACGATCTCAGCAGATGCGTTTTGCGACACATGTGAGGGTAAAGCATTCTATTTCTTCATCGAACGACAAAGGAAGGTGGATAGTTTTGATGGGTTAATTTACCATTGTAGATTAAGAACCCTACACTATTTATGGGATGAGTGAAATGCGTTTTCAAAATGTCCTCATCCGCCGTTTCCCCTTGGGTAAGCAGCTTATAAAACAATAAGGATTAAGACAACCCCACTTAATACTCACTTACACAAGATCATAGTATTATCTCATAATGGTACTTAAACAAAACAGTGACGCACAGTGACGTAACAGAATTATCTTAACATAAGTAACAAGTACAGGCGTTCTCAGAAGTGGTTGAACACATTACACAAGTTTGGCAAAGATTTTTTTGCGATTTTAATTATACAAAACTCTTTAATTTATTTATTTACATCTATAGATACATCGCCCTTACAGAATAGGTCCAATACGACAATGTACTTTTTACTTATTTATAATAGGTAATACACCTCTTATTATATTATTATAATTGTTTTGATAACGATAAACAGCTAAGTGTTACCCTTTTAAACTCCGCGAATGAACACATAAAAATGTCCGTACTTCGTGAGACACTGTTCAGTATGTGAATTTTTACCAGATTGTGTGCAAATTACCTATCTACAAGAAATTAACTCAATATTATTTACACGTGCATACAAGTAAGTGACGTAGTGCAGTGCCTAAGAGTTCCACGGGCAATGACTTATAGGCCATTCCGGCGTCTGCAGATTCGACACCGCATGCGGTTTTAGTCGGTTGAAGTCCAACATAAACGCTGGCAGCATGGGTGGTATCCTTGAGTGTAATTAAAAGGCCCTAAAAGTATTATAACAACTGAAAACGCATAAACTCCTAATACAAGGTGCTTAAATTACATTAATTTAATTTTAGAGCACCAAGTTAATTAAAGTTTAACGCCCATAACTTTTGGACACGACGTCAACATGACTTCACCTCGCCTGATAGTAAGCTAAAGCTGCTACACTGGTAGCCCTCAGCTTGACGGTTTCATCAAATGCTTTTTCACGCCCCGCTTAAAGAGTAATTAATGTATTTATGTTAGATCTTAGAAGCAAGTTTAATAGGTAAGTAGAAGTATCAAAGTGAAGATTGTATTATTAGATTTTGACAGGTATAATTAGTTCTTAAAATAACATTAATAAGCTGTACTTATATCAGATTTAATAAATTGGATGACTTGATTACTTTCTTTGATATTTTAGATTTCAAAGTCATAGGAGTCTTTGACTTAGTTCAGAATCAATATTATTTCGAAATTTTGCTTCAAAATAATATTATAATATTGAGATGATTATAACAAACAGAGAATAAAGTTTGAGAATTGGATCTATATAACCACTTAAGTATTCTGATTTCTACGAGTAGAGTGAAGTTTCTGTGTCTTTTCAAAAGTTTTCAAGTTAAAATTCTTTTATTACCTAACGATAAATAAAAAAAATAGTTTCAGCACTTAAATCGCAAAAAGGTTTCAATCGAAAAAATTTTTAAAATTTTTTTATATTCAAGATAGGCTTACGTTTGACCACTATCTCACCTGATGGTAAGTGACGATGTGGTCTACGATGAATCACGCTTGCCTAGAAGGATTTTTGCTTTTCAGCAGTACCTATCCTTGAGCTCCGGATAACGAGAAAACCAGCTCCTCCCTGAATTAAGACTTCAGACGGCTGTCGCTACCAGAAAAACCAACATACTTACCGATCAAAAGCATGAGCGGACTTCGGGCTCTAAACTGGGCAGTAAAACAAATACTGTCGCAAAGTGATAACAGTTGAATTCATTAACAGTTGCAATTTAAAAATTAAAATTGTTTTTTTTTTTCATTAAAAGAGTGGGTACTCGGAATTACTAAATTCCTGGTTACCCATCCGGTTATAATTAATTGCTTGTGTTAGGAGTGGATTCACTCTCGATTTTTTGTACCAATTTTCAATCGTAGAGTCGACTCCTTAACCACTAAGCAAAGCAGCGGGCAACAGCTAGTGCACATTGAGTTTCAAATCTAAAAGAAAATGTTTTTTTTCTGGCACTAGTGCACAAAAACATCTTCAAATGAGTTTATAATATACCTCATAACTCATTGTTATTTTATTTCTCAACTTAAATCTGCGGCGCAAGTGAAAAATAAGAGATAACTTCATAATGGCTGCGTTCAACAAGGATTGATGGCCACGCTCAAAGGAACACCGGTGTTCATTCGGTGTATGTCTCATTTATCACCTCCTAAGGTGAGTACACACCGACTGCGCTGGGCGTAATGTAACAATCGCAATGAGTATATATCGTTACACCAGCGGTGCCGGTCTGTGTGTATGTCGCAGGTATACTAGTCAGCTAATTCGACGCTACGGATACTGTGTACCACCAAATAGACTTATCAGTAGTACTATTGGCAATATACCTATTTACCTTAAAAACCCAGTAGAACTACTGAGAATTTTGAAACTTTTTGAAGATTTTTTTACATAGTTTGCCATTACTTTAAATATACTAGTGATAATATATAAAAGAGAATGATTGTACAGTAGTACTACTGGGAATAGCCGTGGATACAGTCAGATGTATAAGTGTGTGGTTCTTCATATTAGGTTACGTAAAATAATTACAGACCGTTACGTTAATTTACCTGTCTCATGTTTTATATGCGCTATCATTCTTGAGTACGAGGGGTGTATTCAGGGGTCAAAGATCTTCAAGGCCCATGCTAACGTTACTAAGCACACCTACTGATTGATGGATGAGGTTCTGGCACTGGCCTTCCTCTCGGGGTTAAGAGTTCAGATGGTAGTCACTCCCGCAAAAGTTGAGATAAACCAAATCAAGTAAAAAAGTAATTGACTCCGTGCTTTAGACGCTGCTTAGTAGCTTTACCTAGCATAAACCTTTAATATTATAGCAGCCACTTCAAGTTTTTTTTCTACCAGTCACATCAATATTACTTCTCCTCGCCTGATGGTGAGCTAAGACTATAGTCTCAGGAATGGGGGTTACCATTATATATACCAATAGCACTGCAATGGTGCCCCTCAGTTTGACGGTGGCATCAAATACTTTTTCACGCCCCGCATAAAGGGGCAAGTATTATTGGAAGACAATATGACGTGTGCAGGTAAAAATTTCCAAGTCTTTATGTCCAAAGTAATAGTACAAGTGACATCGAATCATCTACTGCGATTTTTTTTCGTAGCGGAGGTGTGCTACCGGCATAAATCAAATACAAAATGAAGCAAAGTTCTTGTCTAGCTCATTCTTCGAGGTCAATATAAGTTCTACGAGTCATGTGACATGAATTCCGATTCAGTTCATTATCTACAGTTCGTTTGAGATGCGATCCGTTGGGATTACCACCGGGGAATTCTTCTAAAAGATTTGTAAAAGTCAATAGATTTGTAAAATACGTTCAGAACTTATATTTGTACTTTAACTAGTAGGGCTAGGGCTTGCACGAAAGGTTTAATGTGTCGTGAATAAAATATTATATATTAAGTATGTAATAAAGTGTTATTTTAACTTGTTCGTTGTTTATTAGTTTGTTAGTATGGGTCAAATCTTGAAAGCCCAAATAGAACAACTACCTTTTTTATACCACTTAGGTGGCAGATAAGCACACGACCCACCTTTTTTTTTTTCCCTGCGGAAATCCTCATGGATACCCATCCCGCGGCCAGCGGGGCAGGTTATGTCGGACTCTTACCGACTAAAACCGCACGCCGTCTAGGGTCTTCTGACGCCAGGGTGTAAGGTGGCCCAAAGAGCATTTCCCTCGCACCTCAGCTTGACACGGGCCATCTCCGGATTCGAGATGGCCCCCTCGGGTTCGGGAACCGCGTGGTTCCCGTCATGACCCCGGAATAGGGGGGGGGGGGGCGTGCTTTCGCGCGCCGCCGCCTCGGCCTGTTTAGCACACGACCCACCTAATGGATAGCCGGTCACCGTGGCCTATAGACGTGTGCAACATCAGGGGTGTCAGAGGCGAGCAGCGTCTCCCACTCGCTACGGGAGACGCTGCTGCCTACAGCGAATCCGGCCAGGATTGAGGTGGCCCTCAAGAGGGCTGCTCCAAGGCTCGCCATGTGTCCCTATTACTAGCAGAGGGCACAGTGGGGGCTGATTCTCGGCGCGCGGATGGTTGGGTGACAGGACGGCCGCCTGTCACCTTACACCCCACTGTCAACGAGGTATTGCTTGACTTACTCGGTTACTACTTAAAATCTAAAACGCAAATATTTAAGATGCTATTATTGATACAGTTGCTCAAATGGTATTGGAGTATATTTCGTACAATCTGTAAACAAAATGTTTATGTATAATATTCTCCCGGAGTGTCGTATATTGCAAATTATAATACCAACTCACGTAGCGTAAATAAAACGAAGACTTGTACAAACTCTGCTAGAATTTAGGTATTATGTCGGGTATTTGAAATTGTGAACAAATACAATTCGGTTGTGTAATATCAGAACCCAGTATCTGCATAAAACTAAATTTTATAGCAACGCCGAAAAACGTATAATAAATAAAAATAAATAAAAATAATAAATAGCCTACGACATTCTAGACACAAAGCAGTTTATCTAGCATGTGTTATGGGTTCTAGAATGCGGATAAACATACTAATATATTTTTTTGTAAATAAATCAGAAATAAATACATATACATAGAAACGGAACGAAACCGCGACCTTTGACTTAGCAGTCGAACGCTCTACACCGCAGATATATTCAATAAGTTTATTTTTCTCCACTAGGTACCTACTACTATATACTTTACTAGCGACCCGGGACCCGGCTTCGCCCGGGTGTAAATTCCAGTTTTTCCAAGGATCCCTAATTTTTTTCAAAATGAAATGTAGCCTATGTCAAATTGGAAGAATGTAGCATTCTATTGGTGAAAAAATTTTTTACATCGGCCCAGTACTTTTTGAGCCTATTCATTACAAACATACAAACATACAAAAATAGGTACAAATCTTTCCTCTTTATAATATTAGTATAGATATGAATCGAAAATTTAGTCTTAAGAACCTCTATTATTATTATGGCCTTAAAATGATAACGCGACGCCACGTCCTTGTAACAATGTCTGAGTTAGAACTAGAATTTGCATATCTTACGTACCTACATACGAAAATTTAGGCTGTGTAATATCAAAACCCAGTATCTGCATAAACTACCGAGAGGCGGAAACGTTTTAGTTTCTATGGCAGCAATGTCGTTGTACATTCTTGTTACTGATGGCTAGTGATGTCATATAGTTATAGTTTTTGCTAGCCTGGTACGTGTAGGGTGGTATATAAAATGCAAAATCACTCGTTTTTAAAATATATTTCAGATACTAGATAGGCTTTTAAACATTTCAGACACTAAATTTTTAAATATGTCAGATACTAGGTTACGTAAGTGGACAGCCGATGTGTACTTAATACAATAAAATTAAATTTGTTTGTCTAGTTCTGTTGACTACACCCACTCGCACTTTGTTTCAGTTTATGTGGTTATATTTTAAACTAAAGCCATCGTAATTTATACATAACATAACACATAGCTTATGTATATAGGGATAATGTACCTTTGAAATTTTGAAAAAATATTGGCATTAACTTCAGTGGTTCTGAAGGTTACCCCAAACATATAAACAAGCTCATACAATTCGGTCTCTCGGTATAATATTTGTGTAGATTTATGAGGGGACACAGGTGGTAGAACCAGGTATTCCCGTTACAAGTAGGCTGTTTCACTGGGGTAATTACCACCCTCTCACGTCATATCGACTAATTACAAGCATGTTGAACGTTTTGTGTGAGTATTAGAATTTATCATTAACCTTTAAAAAAATTGTGACAACGTTTTCTATCTAGGTAACTTCGAATTTGTTATGAATATTCTATCTCACGAAGGCGGGTGAACAATTAAATAGCTGTACCTGGTCTTGTAAATATGCGTATATGTGTGTCCGAAAGTTCATGTCACGTCAAAAGAAATTCATGTAGCAGTTAGTAGAACAATAATTACATTGCAAGTAATTCATTTTTAAAAGCAATGTGTATATAATGTTTAACTACAATGACAGCTAAACCGCCTTCGTGAAATAGAACATCTATAAGCCTAACCAGTTAGAACGCTTTCGTAAAAAGAAATTGTAAATTTTACTCCAGATCAGCCTCTAATTGTAAGTTTTAACAAGTAATTACTGAAATAAAATAAATTATAAGTAATACTATTCGATTTTCAATTCAATATTTGGATTTGAGCTCGCGTCCAGTCCCTTACATCAGAAATACTCTAACCAAAATTGAATTTATGGGAAAAGTTAGAATAGCAATAATAATTGCTTCAAAATTCCATTGTAAAATAAATCCTTCGAAAGAAAGATACAGTGAAAAAACTATAGCAATTCGCTTACTTTTCAGTCAGGCCGGCTTTATACCACTTTACTAATTTTTTTTTCGATTGACAAAGATAAATTACATTATTTTTGACATCAAAGTTAAGGAGTTTCTTTCTAAACTTAAGTAATTTATCAAGTTAAACTTATTAAAACTTAATAATTGTTCACCCATATGTCATCTTTGCTCGCAACCGGCAAACATAAGCTCTGTAGAAGTTTTATCATCGTCAAAAGATAATAAACAACTAATAATCAAAATATAATAAATCAAACAATCTAATAATTACTTACGCATATCTTTATGAACTCGTGAACACACACTTTCACAGAAATATAACTCAAAATGTTTATAGAATGGGGGTTGTTTTTCGCGCCCACAACTGCGTTCGACCGACAACCACCCCTTGTGAGGGTAGAAAGACTACTGAAAGCTAGCACCTAGGGATGTTTACATTGTTGCTTGGGATTGGAGCAATTAATTCGAAGTACTTCGGATGATATTATTCAATGTTCTTAGAGGTAGCGTTCGATTTATATCTTACGAGACATGAGGGTAAAATTATGTATCTAGGACAGGTTGACGTATTGCCGATAATGATATTCAAGTTATAAAAAGGGAGAGATTTTGTTTTTTATATCACTAACACTTCGTTGTATGTTCATTCTGTCATATTGAATTAAATCACTTTTCCACGGCACAGTTTAGCACACCAGGGTGCGAGGTGTACCTTACACCCCCTCGTTTACTTTAAATCGGTTCGAATCCAACATAACCAACCCCGATGGCTGAAGGGGGATTTAGGGTAGGAATTTCCGCACGAAAAAAGGTACTTTTCTAAAGTATTCAGTAAATTAAAACTGCATGCATGCCTTCTCAATTGTATAGAGCTATTATAAGAGCTCAATTGTTTTGAATGACAGTTACTATATCTCAGATATATATCAGATAGTAATCAAAAGATGTATTAAAACCAAATAGAACTGTTATTCATAATCTTTGAGAATGTCGTAAACGCGAAGGTTTAATTTAATAAATATTGTGGAAAAGTACAAATAATTCGATATGTGTAGCAAGTTCCACCAAGAGCCATCAATCAAAAGTATAAATAGTTTATTCTGTTGGTTGGTTGTATCTCGTGAATCGTAATAGTTAGTTGAAATTAAGCGAAGTGTGTATTATTTAGTATTAGTCTTGTTCGGGAGCACTTTTTTCGTGCGAGAAGCCCCATGGATGACATTGGAGTGGTTATGTCGGACTTGGACCGACTAAAACTGCACGTCATCGCGGGTCAAGACGCTGGGGCGTAAGATGACTCATGAAGCACTGCTATCGCAACACTGGCTGACCCGATAGACCCTCCGTCTGTGCTCGGAGAACCAGCCCGCCCTCCCCGCCTACTCCCATTAGACCCTCTGCTAGTAAGAAGGACACGTGAAGAACATCTGAGCAGCCCTCTGGAGGGCTACTCAGCAGTATCTCCCCTGCCGTCTTCATTGCCTGGTGGAGGTTCCGGCCCGCACCCAGTCCGGGCTCCTATACTATTTAGGTTTGGTTGACTTTCACCGACAGCCAACTTCTTGGAACAGTCTATCTAAGTATCATTCCAAACATAAGCTTCATAACCCTTATATAATTACTTTGTACGTACTTATAAGGAAGTTGTTTGGTTCGTATACAGATAACAACTTCTAAAACTTAGAATGAGTTTTTCTTCCTTTAAACCTTTGTGGCTTAGCGGCAGACGGTTCGAGTGTTAAATCAGAGGTCGTAGGTTCAATTCCTGCTTCGTACAAACATCTTTATTGATATGAGTGTATCTATGTATGGTATGTATGTGCTTACAAAAAATGTTTATCCACATTCTAGATACCATAACACAAGCTAGTTAACCTTTGACTTTTTTTTTCTATTAATATTAAGAGTATGAGCTCTTAATAGTAATGACCATGAGGTAAGTACCCTGGTCAACAAGGCTGCGAGCCCTTTGAGTCTTATATATTATATCTATGGTTGACTGGTCAAAGTCGAATTGTCCTATGTTTGGTTATACCTGTATCCATACAAACTGTTTCCAACAGGTGTGTATTGTTTTAAATTTAATTAATATTGAAAAGTTTACTAGACGAGTACCTCAAAACAATCAACCTTATCATACGAGGGCTGATGTGGGTATAGGGTGGATCTATTGTTAGCATAGAGTAAGTAAATTAGCTGCGTCATTACTGTGGTAGTTTTATACTTTCTCAACAATATGATGACAAGATAAAACTAACAAACAAATAAATACATTCTTTCTTGCTAACAGTAAATCTTTCGTGTTGTGTGGGGCTACCGTATGTCTTGGTGCAGCTTACATACATTTACGTCCTACATGAAATTATTTTTTATACTTCTCTACTAATATTATAAAGAGGTAAAGTTTGTGTGTTTGTTAAATTGTAAGGGATAATCTCGGGATCTACTGAACCGATTTTAAAAATTCTTTCACCAATAGAAAGCCACGTCATTCGTGAGTGTCATAGGCTATATTTTATTGGAAAAATGGAATTTACACCCGGGCGAAGCCGGGTCCCGGGTCGCTAGTAATAGATGTAAATAGAATAATACGGCATTACGCTAGTGCGTGTCTATTCTGTAGCGTTATGTAATACTCGTAGCTCGTTCTACGAGTCTCGTAGTAAGTTCTACGAAACTTGTCGCTGACAGCTACAACTTACAAAGTGCTACACTTTGTACATAAATATTACAACTATTCAGTAGGGTTATGTTCTAATAACAATATCAAACTGCATTCAAAAGAAATTGAAAGATTGCGTTCTCTTTGAAGAATTAATTAGGTGTAATGGTGAATATTAGTAATTAATTCCATTGTTAAATATAATTTTGACATTGAAATAATTGCTTATTCATCCGAGTGCGATGATCTACGATGCCTGTTTTTCTACTCTTCCTTTCGATGATTTTGTTTATCTTGACTTTCACGGGAGCGCCTATCATCAAGCCCCCAAATTCGAAGGGGTAAACTTACACCAAAGCGCCGTCCGCATCAGTCAGCATGTGATGTTGCCTTGAACCCAAAGAGCTTACTATAATAATAATCTATACTGTTTGCAATAAGGGGACAAGAACCTCCTTGTGATTGCTGTGACCCCATTAACCCAATTAGGAGGTGTTTGTTAGTGGCATAATGACACGGTTATCCTATATCAGTTACGTCACCGAATTCGGCATTAAGCGCCAATTAAAAGGACTTAAATTTTTAACTCATTTATTTTAAACAGAAATATTAAGTAAAATTACAACATATAAAACAGTATTTTTTTTTCGTTCCTGGTACAAAGGATGGCCGCTATGCAGGGAGGCAATGCGGCTAGCATTATGGGCACCTTTGCACCGGGAACGATAATACGGAGCGGGTTATTGACGGGACGCGACTTAAACCCATGACGGGTTTATTTGTCTTCTAATTCAACCTAGCGTTAATCCCAGTCGCATCACCTCGGAGTCTGGGGTCCACTTTACCAGTCTTAACTGCGGATTTGGCTAGACCTCGATATTTTCCGTGAAGCGACTGCCCTCTGACCTTCACAACCTAATGGTGACATTAGGCGATATCGAAGCATTGCAGCTAGACCGTTGTTGTTGGAAATTTTGGGGCTCCCACTACCCGTAACGACTGCCATAGAAGTTTGTATTCAATCTTTTAAACAGTGATTAACTCAATGACTTTTAATATACGTAAAAAAATCATGGTTGAGATTAATTATCGTCGTGGTTGAGAGAGTTTTTGTGCTTAGAGGGGTCAGAAATTAGAAACTTTGAATGCCACGGGACAAACGCTGTCCATAGTTGTATGAAAAAGATACACAACCTCATAAGTACTGGCTAACAGAGTTTTTATAGAGCAAATATACGAGTATTTTCAGTTACCCCAGTCGGTGGTTCCAATTCCGTGCGGAAATCCTTTTATATCTTATATTCCTCATTTTCCTCGTATGATTTCCTTTGTAAAAAGAAACGTCTCACTGTATATTACCCTTCTCACTTTTATATCACAAACAACCAATATACTAATATTGAAGTAGTAACTACTTTAATTTCCGTTGCGGAAAAAAATATCTATAAGAAGCGAACTTTAGGGTTCAAAAATTCTAAATAAATATGATATCCTGATGAAAATTTTCCGATTGGGATATTCGATTTCACAATCACCACAAATATGATAATGGTGGTGATTGTGAAATCGAATATCCCAATCGGAACATTTTAAAATTTCATAAAACTTTGCGTAGATATCAAGTTTGAAACTAACTTTGATTTTACAGAATACAACAAGAACTCAAGATTTTAGTACAGTCAGCATTGTAATTTGAGATTGAGGAAGTTGTCAAAATTTCCGGGCCGGTAGACTTGCGGTATACCTGCTGATTGACGGACGATGTTCTGACCAAGCTTTACTCTCGGGGTGGTCAGTTAGCAGTCTCTTCCATAAAAACTGTATTCAAGTCACATGAAAGGACAACAAGGACTAAGGGGTAAAGAGGACCCCGGGATCCGACGCAAAGGCCTCGATTGCAACCGGGAAAATTGAATTTGAAATGCCTTTGAAATGAATTTTGAACAATAGTGTGGGTTATTTAACTGTTTTTTTAATTCTACATGTAATTGTTAATAGTTTAGCATAATAACTGTATTAGTTCCCAATAAATAAATAAATCGCCGGCCCCGGAGAATAAAATGGTAACCGACATTGCAATAGTTTTAGTGTTATGTCATATTTGAAGTTTACAGAGCCCAATACACATACTCAATTTTTTTCGTAATTTTTCTATGATTATTCAGAAAAATAGAAGATAATATAATATTATTCGTCATACTTTTTGAGGAGCTCATTGACGTGAATAAAACTATAACAAACTATTGCCATCTTGGTTCCATTAAAAAAAATATTGTAAAAGCTACAACAATTGTGTTCTCGTACAAGAAAACATCGCTATGAATTGTAATGGTGAATACCATTTTATTCTCGTTAAAAAACTTCTAAGCTCATCGGCTAACATTACTTTAGTCAACAGATTGTATTGACACTGAATGGTGCAATTATATCTTGCCATACTGTTCTAGCGCATATTTTTGTATACGGTAGAGGTGATGACACTGTACAATCTTCGGGCGAAACTTTGGAGTGTGAAATTAGTTAGATAGATAATTATCTCAATAATTAAGTAAATGGTCACAATATTTTTTTATGTCTGTTACGTCAATATGACTTCACCTCATCTGATGGTAAGCGAAAGGTAAAGTCTCAGGAGGGGCTGGTAAGAAATTCCAGGTCTTTATCCAAAAAAGAGGCACCGAACCGCTTAGTTCTTGATGGAATTGTTTGCACGGTATGAGGGCGATATCTTAGCCTTGCACGTGTTGTTCAGTATAGGACAGGGGAGGGTGGAACAAGTTGGTGGAGCTCATCGGAACACTCACCATGGTAGAGGCGGTACAAAACTACCAAAGAGGCTATGTCTCGTCCTAATTGTAACGGTTAGAAAGCGTTGGTATCTTCAGGACTCCCAATAATACGGCCTGCCTGTCGCTACAACCTGTCGAGAGCATCTAGAAGGTACATACTGTGCAGAGCCATTCCAGAAATGAGAACACCGCTGCTCCGGTGTGAAAAACCGCCTGAGTCCTGAACAAAGTGTTGTTCAGGACTCAGGCGTCCGAGTTTCCGCGAAGCCGTTTTGATGACGCTCTCGATGTAGGTTTTATTATTCAGTTTGCAGCGAACATCCATGCCGAGTATATCTAGGTTATCCTGAAGTGGCAGTGGAGTGTCCCGAAGAGTAGGGAGGGGAAGGAAAGGAGATACCTTTGCTGTAAACGCACAAGCCTGTGTCTTCTTGGCATTGAACTCGACCAGGTTCTCAGAGCCCCATTGCGAAATGTGATTCAGGACCCGATCAAGCTCAGTGACAAGAAGCTGTTTATTTCCCCCTACGTCAGCCTGCTTATCCGCAGGGTGATCGTGATATCGTCCGTGTAATGTGCTATTATCTGCATAGCAATGTATGCTGCCTATTGACAGCATGTCATTGAGCTGTGCGTTAATTATATGCTCAAAAACCTTGCACAGCACTGAAGTGACGGCTATGGGTCGGTAATTGCCCGGGTCTGACCGATCCCCTTTCTTTAGGATCGGCTGCACATTCGCTTCCTTCCAAGCTGGTGGCACTGCACCCGAGGTGTATGAGATGCGGAACAGACGCGTCAGCATGGGAGACAACTCCGCTGCACATTTACGTAGAACTACCGCTGGAATTCCATCGGGACCACTGGCTTTTCAGATATCGAGTAAATTGCAGCACTGCACTAACATAGTGTTGCTTGATTATAATATCAGGCATTACGTGGTCACAGTTGGGTAGTGTTGGAGGCTGCATACCGCAATCATCGATTCGGGAATTAGCCGCAAAGAGATTAGCCAGCAAGTCGGCTTTCTCCTGCGACTCATGTACTAGCGATCCGTCAGGGTCTCGCAACGAGGGTAGCGAAGGCTGGCAGAAGTTTCATTGCACGCCTTTGGCCAGGTGCCAGTAGCTACGGCTGTCCGTGGGGTGCTCCACAAACTCCTGCCCAAGCCGCGCAATGCGCTGAGCATCCGCTCTGATGTAAGCCCTCTTGCATATCTTTGTGGCTTTGTTGTACGTTACTTTAAACCGACCTACATTAGGATCGCGTTGTGCGGATGGTCTAGTCTAGGCGCGGTACGCCAACTGCTTCTGGTGAACAGCCTCTGCGCTCATCTCCCGTATGGGAACTGTACAGGCACACATAAATCTGGCTTGAAGAGCCACGATCTACGTATACCCATAGGACGGATAATGAGGGGTCTTCTAGGCAGCGCCAAACGACGTCAGCAAACATCCGTCCTTGCTTCTGATCTACATAGACTAATAAGATCGTTTACACGATCTTATGAGTCTAAGTAGATCAGAAGCAATCCCAATGTTCTACCATGCCTTCTATGAAGCTAACTTATGACGGAACTAATACTGAAATCCATACCTTCATTAAAAACGAAGATCAGGAAAACTAATTTTTACTTACCATTTTTATTAGGTTTATCTTTTATACTTTAACATAAATAAAGTCTGATTACCATAACTTCATTGTATTTTCAAAACTAGAATAATATTGCTAAGGTTGATTAGTCTACAATGGATATCCCGTATGAACCAGAACAAAATGGTAAGGTTACTTTATTTTTCCAAATTTAGAACAGTCATACGATTGAATAATATTGCAATAGGATATTATACTATTTAATATCATTCTAAATAACGGGAATAAAATGGTAAGTGTACAATACCAAATTTCAATAACATTACATATTTACTAACTTTTTAAATTGTAATTATATCAAATTTGAATAATGCAATTAAAGATTTATTAAATCAATATAAAAGCTTTAAAAATTAGCTTTTATATGAGCCTTTATTGGATTGTCTACGTCTAATATTAGTCAAGTTATAGACAAAAAACGGTTTTTTATTTTTCCTGAAAAGTTAAGATTTTGCGATTACCATTTTATTCGCCGGGGCCGGCGAAATGTATGTGTATACTTGTTGATTATAGCATGGTTAAGAATCACATGTCACCCTAAGATACGAGCTGGTTTTCCTGCCTTACTCTTTCCCAGCCCTCAGCCCAGATCCTCAGCTGAGTCAGCATACCTTCCCTTATCTTATCCTTTGTCAAGTAATTCGTAACAAGATCATCTGTTATGTGAAATACAAATGGTCATTGTATAGGTATTTATGTCTACGAAACTAACCCTGAGGATTATAATGATGTTGTAGAGTGGAGCCGTTTTGGGTGCGTCATCTTTCATTGTAAATTGCTTCTATAAATATTAAAAGAGTACAAGGCATTTCTATTACAAATATACATATCCACCTGCCATTTACTACTGTCAGAACTTATGGCCATAATACACTGCCAGAGTTTCCTTTTCTGTCATTAAACTTTTCGTGTAGGTCCACCAGCTACGTATAAGTGCTTTCGACCTGCCTTTTTATAAGCACATTGTTAAAATGATAATTTTTCATGTTAGAACATACTTGCGAAGTCGACCCCCACCTGCTTGCCCACTTACATGCCTTACATACTTGGTATGTCATTCCCTCAACACACGTATGTTCTACGTGCCTTAGATATTATGTTCTTCTTTAACCTAGCGTTAATCCCAGTCGTATCCAAAGCTTTCACCTCGGAGTCTGGGGTCCGCTTTACCAGTATTAACTGCGGATTTGGCTGGACCTCGATGTTTTCCGTGAAGCGACTGCCATCTGACCTTCACAACCCAATGGTGACATTAGGCGATATCGAAGCATAGATATATATAAACCACGATAAACCACATAGTCATAAATACTAAATTAACGATTTAAGATTACTATCCTATCTGTACACTTAAGTACTTAAATACGATTTCGGTTGCTCTGTTGATTTACTGATAATCGATCACGGCCGTAGGTAATGAAATGAAGTAATGAGTTTCAAAATGGTGATGACCGAAAATCTCCGGAAATTTTTCAATCAACCGTTTCTACTTCATTGCATTTTAATGAGATACGTATACTTCAAGATCGGACACGTCACGGTGCGATATCGTTACCGTCCCGTTTCGTATAAATACACGACTTGGTTCTATCAAACAGTACTATGTTAGTGTTTGTTTTTGTCGCACTATCGGAAACTTACTCGGTAATGCAGTCGGTATTAGAAACAAAACGTGACAGTTACGGTGAGGCGTCGCGGAGTAAGGTCTAAAGAGTGGTTTACACGGATTGATTTTTGCTGTGCAGCTAGTCACTTCACAAATCGCCTCACATAGGAACAGGCACAAGCTTTCCTCTAGGGGTTGGGAGGTCAGACGGCAGTTGCTCCGGGAAAACTGACATACCAGACAAACACGAGGCGTCAAAAAGCATTTGATGAAGCCGTCAAGTTGAGGGCCACCATTATGACACGGTGTATGTAATGGGGACACCCTTCCTGAGACTTTCACTTTAGCTTACCATCAGGTGAGGTGTATTCATATTGACGTGATCGAATAAAAAAAAAACATAAAAAGCGGACTTGAGGCACAGAAGTGCAAACTTTGGATGCGACTAGGCAATTGTTATGAAGAAGGAGATCAGGACTGGTGTTCAGACCTGGCTTGGGACTGATCATTTTTTCGAGTAGTGATATAGCCTAGCCCTATCTCAATCAGTGGTGAAATAAGTGATTCTCACGTCCGCAAACATTAATCTATTTCAGGTCTGATGGAACGTGATTCCAAGCCACTGTGATTTCAGTATTTACTTATGGAATTGAAAATATTCTCCAAGCTTCGTCTACTTACAAAAGGATTATTATGAATATTATTTACTTACAATAAGCCTATCATTTTGTTTTTTATTTACCTTTTGTATATACTCGCCTTGGAACGGTCGCATTTGAAAAATTTGAACATTTTTGAAGATTTCGAATACAATTATTCAGTTTGATTGAAAGTAAAAAGTAATGCCGAGGTTACACAGTGTGAGCTTGCGTACGAGCCGGTTACTCGAATCGTGTAGTCAGTAACTGTTATAATTGAGTTGGTCAGTAGCGACTCCTTTGCGCTTACACAGGTGCAGCTCGCAGTGTGTAACCCCAGCTAAGTGACTGGAAATCGTTATTTGACTATTATAGAATCGCTGAAAGAATGCGTTCCTGACAGGTTGTGAGCGAAAGGGCGATGTAACTTTGAACTGGTGTATAATTTACGGCAAAATTTTAAATATCGTTTATTGACCTTATTAACGAGTGATAACATTAAAAAATTAATTACTGTGCCAATTTACAATACACAGATTAATTTTGGGCCAAAATGATTATTATTTAATTAATTAAAAATATAAAATCAATAGTTTTTAAAAGTCATACCACGTCCAACCACGTCAAACTGCGCTGTTTCAATTTTATGTCAAATGTTCGCTTTCATAGTGATGAGACAAAATAACAAGGCAATTGTAACCGCATATTTTAGTAATCTTAATAATAATAATCTGTTGGTTGAAAAATATAAAATAGAACGTTTATAATTTTATAATAATGTAATTTTGTAATAAGCCCCTACCCAAGCTAATAGAAAGAATGAATCATATTTTTATAATGAATGAAATGAATATGATTTTTTTTTATTATTTCAGGTAATAACCCATCATTACAATCAATAATCACATAAAATTAAATAAGAATGAAACAAAATTAAAATTAAAAATTGGAAAAACAAATAGGGCAGATAGATAGCCAAATAGAATAAAATTAAAAGTAAATGAAATCACGTTGTCACAATATTGCTGACTGTGATTATTATTATGTTATTGTAATTCGGGAACAGGTTTAGAGAACGGTTCTAGGTACAAGTTATTTATTGTACATAACTAGTCATGAAGAATTGACATGTGTCAGGAACGCATAGTCTCAGCGGCCAAACTGTACATTGTTTTAAAGTTGTGGAATCGCTGAAGCAGCTGGGCGAGATACTGAACAGCTCACACAAATAAAAAAGCGAATCGCAAAAAATGTTTATTTATGATGAACAGAATACATTAGTAATGTGAATTTTAATGACATTGTTAAATAAGTAATAAACTGAACACTACAAACATACCTACTTAAGTAATAGTTCACATTTTTGGTAACATTCTAAAATTAGATCTTAAATTAAACATTTGTACAAATTATCTACTGCCTAAAAACTTTTTCGGGATATTTATCATGTTTTTTGATGCACCGGTCCAGTTGACCGAAATATCGGATACTCAACAAAACACACATAAACATGGTATTTTTTTTATACCACTTAGGTGACAGACAAGCATACGGCCCACACTGGTATATGGTAATAGTAAATCTACAAGCAAAGTTACCATATCAAATAGCTTCAAAAGGAGATGTTTCACAAATGTATGGACCTTGGGCCCGATAATTTGTACACTACTTATAAAAATAGCTAGGCAATGTAGTTTTACGGACTAAAACTATAGAAATGTAATCACATTTTATTAATTTATGCCCCTGAATTTCGGAGGCGAATAAATATAATTGTATTTTTGCCAATAACCAGTATTATTTCTCTTTTTTTCTGCTTTGTGTACAATTAGGGGGCCCAAAATGAAACATCTCCTTTCATTGAAATTTTAAATATTGTCATTTAGTCTAAGTGTTTCAATTAAGTTGATTAAAAATTTGGCACTTACAGCAGCTCACCTAAATAAGAAAATATTACAGTCATTAAGGGTCGTTTTGTACGCAAAAGTTCTTAATCCTAACAACAATATAAAGCCAACTACACTAACTAATTCTTTTCAATCTAGAATTAGTGTAAATCTTAATTTAGCTAAACGAAGATTTAAGTTTACCTCGGTTGGATTGACGTCGCCAACATAATTAAAATCATTCATTATGTTGGTCACTTCAAGTCTCTGGCAAAGTATTTGGGTTGATCAGTATTTAGTAGCTATTCCAATATAGTTGGTTTATATAACTTCTGCCATCTGACCCTTCAAAACCAAGAAGAAAAATCTGTGCCAAGCCCCGTCCGACAATTAGAAGGTGCTTAGGCAGCGAAGATCTTTGTGGGGTCCATACTATCCCAAATGTAGCCTTCTAAGGAAGTATTTGACACATCAAAACACTCCTTGACCTAGCTGCTCATTGGTTCAGATCCTAACTATTAGTTCGTTAACTGGAGGACTATTGGTTCAATAACTGTGGAATTCACTTCTTGCATACTGGGATTTTTTTAATGGTTCTAAGGATTAATTCTTTCGATTAATTCGGTTACAAATCAAATATAGGTACTTCTTATCTGATTAATAAATTATTTTAATACTATGTTAATACAATGATCTTTTTTTAACTACCTATATGATAATGGCGCCCAAATAGAGACTCATTTTTACAGCACTTTATATTGACTGAATTCCCTGAAAAATGCCTTGATGATGTCTTGATCTGCCAACGGTCCTGTTATATCCATATGCACTTACGTCACTTTTTGTCACAACACTTACACTTTGTAGTACAATATCGCCTTACGATTTACACATAGTCAAACCGGGGCCCATGCATGCAGCATATGCGATGGCATGTGGTAAGTAGTTCTGCTCATAGTTCCCAGTAAACAGATGGGACCAAGGACCCTTGGCAAAGACTGCCACGTCTTCTCCCCCATGGGTTTCCCGGGCTATTGGGACTAGGGATGGGTAAGTGTAGTCAATGCTATCTGTAAAAAAAAGGTTTTATTTTAGGCATAAAATGGCTGCTAATTTAAAATCAATGTATTTATTTTCAGTCACACTGTCTGTAACGGTTTTAAGTTTTTATATCCTTCCTGGATTTTTTGTCTTGCTATGTTTTCTTTGACTGACTAAGTCAAGTGTGCGTGCCGAATTGTACGTATAAGCAAGTTGGCTGACTTTATAGCCGTCAGTTGTATTCTTCGACGTGTTCCGTCCGTTGTCTTTATTACGTCCATGCTCACGGTTGAACTTCGAAGTTTTGGATAGGGCTACATATATGGGATAAAAGTTAAGTAAATGTCCATAAAGTATAATTATTATATCACTTACTGAGGTCATCCAAGATGAAGTTATGCCTATTATTGTTGATTTCGGGTTTATATCCAGGTCCGTTCGCGTAGCTCAATGTAGTGTACGGGAGATGGTCGGAGGCGTTCATCTAGAAATATGATTATTATTTCTCTTTATTATGTAAACATGTATCTGTGGCATATTATATAACGGCATTTCGATACATAGCATTTATGTAATAGTTAGACCAATGCAAACATAAAAATTCGCACTGAGTGGGCATCGAAATCGGGAACTCTGTCATGGCAGTCGAATACTACTTACTTCGCGTTAAGTATAGTAGAGATAACATTTACCACATGTTTCACACACGATTTCTTACAATTCTTTGTTTGTAAGAAATCTTAGATTAATAATATGGTCATTTAAATTACTATCATATAATACCTGACGGGTTATTTCCCATGTTTGTTTGTTTTATTGAGTATCTGATATTACGGCGCTGTTGCAAGTGCTAGTACTGAACAACGCCGAAATATTGGATACTAAATAAAACTAATTAAATTTAATTTAATTTCATTAAAATTTAATTTAAAATAATTATGTTTAATTTGCATTTTATTCAATAAACATACAGTTTATAACGATGTGTACAATTTTATTCCGCGGTAATGTAAATTGAACCTTAACTAAACTAATTACCTTGTTCGCAAATCCCAATATATCCGAGCCGCGTTTACTATATCCGCTGTAACTCATAGTATGACTATGGTCAGATGTGACCACAATCAATGTATCTTTTGTGTCCACCAATCGCAGAGCCGCTTCTACGGCTTTAGCGAATTCCACAGTTTCGTCTAAAGCTTTACGAGCTTTAGTTTCGTGGTGAGCTGTGTCAATTCTTCCACCTGAAAATTTTACCATAAGATACTTAATACGGATGAAGATGGGTGTAGTATAATGAGCCCATTAGATTTCCTAGTGGTAATGTATTCGAGTAAAGTATGAGAAACGTTAAAAAATACCTTCAACAAACAAGAAAAATCCTTCCTCGTTTCTTGACAACACTTGTATCGCTCTCTGCGTCATCTCACTTAGACTCGGATCGTCTTCTTCAGCTTCTAGATGGTACGGCATATGGTCAGGAGTGAACAGTCCTAATACTGCGTTATATTTATTCACATCAAAACCCATCAACTGTTGCCTATCGTACATGAATATAGGGTTGTATCCTTGTTTCTTCTTGTTGACAAACCATTCGTCGATTAAATCCACTCCATCGCTTCTATAACCTTGGTCACCTTCTGAATCCGTCTTGTATTTGGGAAGGAAGTTTCTGCGACCACCGCCTAGTATTACCTGTAAAGAGACGAAACATAAATCATTATTGTCACACTTCTTCTTTCGTGTCAATGATTCATCAAATTATTCGGGCGTAGATTACTGCCATCTTGACCGCGCTATCAGTGGCTTTGTTAAGGTCGTGTTGACTGCAGGCGGTATATGGGGCAGGAAAGTTCGTCCTCGGAAAGGAAGGATCGTCACACTGTTAATCCCGGTTGCACCCAAAGTTTTAAATTAGGACCTCGGAGACCGATCTCTTTCTTTCTCTTGATTTGACTTTCTTTTTAAGAGCGGGGAGGCGTTAAGAGAATTTTTATAGCTGATCACAGAGGAGACTTTGGATTCCTCGTTGACAGCACGGATTCCTTCAGCGAGCTCTTGGCTTTCGAAAGAACGATTGCCGTTTGATTTCACAACTATGAGAGCAAAACCTGCCGCCTCATTTGTTAAGCAGCAGATGTATAAGCACGCAGATGAGGTGACTTCTTGAACTGTTGTTTATTTATATTATATATCTATCACGTCATCGTCAATATGAATTCACCTCGTAAGAAGGTAAGCTAAAGGTAAAGTCTCAAGAATGGGGTTCCCATTACATACACCGACAGTGACATAATGGTGGCCGTCAACTTGACGGCCTCATGAAAAAAGAGGTGATTGTCATCGCAGCACTGCGTGACAAAGCGCAGATATTTGTTTAGACTACCCACTGGTCCCACAAGTGCTGCGACAACCATCTCCTCACAAGCCCGGAGGAAACCTGAACGCAACTGAACTGAACGATATTATTGAAGGTTAGACTTGTTTCAAGTCTGAAAACTTACATCAATTTTGCTTCCAACTTTTCCTCTCACTAGCTGCGTGGCTATATCCTCACACGGCGTGTTTACACTTGGTAGGTCGGAGTCAGCCTCCCATCTTCTATCGGCAGAGTGCGCATAAGATGCGGCTGGAGTCGCGTGTGTGACTCGTGTAGTTGTTACTACACCTGGTGATTAAAAAAAGTGGAGTTATTGATTATCTTATAAGGGACCTTATCAAAATCATTGGGGTCTAAGCCAACTTTACCTCCAAGCCAGTATATCTGCCATATTTCTAGTGTTTGTAACTATTCAGCTCTTAATACTCATTAATTTGGTAGATTTTGGTATATTATAATATACCATAATCTCACTATAATGAGATAGTGGTCAAATGCGAGCCTATCGACTATGAGAAGAAAAAATAGATTATAACATAATTTTAGTCACAAATGCTACTTAGTGAATTCTTCCTCGACGGCGATTAATCGTAAACACCAAAAGCAATCATCATCCACCTGCCCTTGTCCCAATTATTTGGGGTCGGCGCAACATGCCATTCTCCTCCATTCATTTCTGTCAGATATCATCTCCTCAGTCACTCCCTTCCTTTCCATATATCGTCTTTCACACATTCCATCTATCTTTTCTTAAGCTTGCCTCTGCCCCTGAAGCCCTCCATATTCATACTTTGAACCTTTTGAACAACATTACCCTCGCTTCTCATTTTTTCATTTACTGTTGCAACTTTCAAACTGCCTCTACCAATACTCAACAAATACTGTATTACAAATCACAAACCTGTTGACTTCCCAGCAGTTTGCGCCCAGTCCATCAGACCAGTGACGGAGTATATACCTTCCTGTTGCTTCTTACAGTCTCCTCGCTTCACACCAGCGCTGAGGCCCACGGTCCCGCTGTTGGCCTTCACTCCAGTCAAGTATGCAGTGCCACTGCAGGCTGAATCAGCTACGTTGTGATCTACACAGTACGTCTACAAAGCAGATAAATGATTAGTTACTAATAATTTAACTAAATAAAAATAAAGTTTGTCTCATCTGCTGACGGTGAAGGAAAACATCGTGAGGAAACCCAAATGTCCTAGAAGAAATTCTAAGGACATGTCTGATCTACCAACCCGCATTAGGCCAGCGTGTGTGGATTAAGGCCTATACCTTCTCAGCTCTCTCGCTAGAGGAGAGGAGACCCGTGCCCAACAGTGGGACATAAATGGGTTGCTATTAACTTGCAATAAAAGTTTTGATTATTATCTCTCTTATTATTATTATTAGGTTTGTTCCTAACTGTTCTATTTTTTAAACGAAATATGTATTCCTGTTAATCTTGCCAGCTAAGCTAAATTGTTTGTGCGAGGAATGGGTTCATGTCGGTAGTGTAATGGCCGGGACTCGAACCGGACCTCTTGATTGTACGGTTAACAACTAATCTTACGACGATTTGCAAACTTGTGTTTCAATAGCTCACAATTTTGTTTCGAAATATAAAAGTTATGATCCATTGACGTAAGTTATTGAAGAAGTACCTTAGCTAATCCAGTGAACGGGAAAACCTCAAAACTCAGTTTGAGTTCTTCACCGAAGTGTCCGTACTGCTGGCCCAGGTACACCCTGGTGGCAGCCAGCGTCGTGATGCTCATACCGTCTCCAAGGAACAGGATCACGTTCTTTGCTTTTTGCGTGTTGAGGATGGCGGAGACCTGAAATTGTTTGTAAAGAATCTTATGTAGTTGAACTGGCTTGTCACACCACACGCACACAAAACCGGACGCCATCTCGGGTTTCAGTTACCAGGGTATAAGGTTAAAAAAGGAATTTTACGACAATAGAGCAAACGGCCGTATTGTCGTAGTCATAAGTCATAATCGTTGGTTGGATTTTATTAGAAGAATGGCTCTTAAGAGCTGTAAGTAGGGTAGCCAAGGCTCACTGTACTCCTCCTTCCCTTCCCAGCCTCCCCACCTCTTCCTAGTGCCCCCCCCTCCTCCCTTCTCCCTTCAGAGTCGGCAGTGCGAGTGTAACACGCTGATGTTGCACATATCCATAGGCCACATTGACTGCTCGTATGCTTGCCTGCCACCTGAGTGGTATAAAAACATAACTGTAATTTCATTTTTTAAGATAAGGGTTCCTAAAATCTTATCTTTCTAATTGTGTTTTTCTTTCTATTGGTAAAGTAGAGCATTAATTCAAAAATATTAAATTTTGATTTACCTTTGAATGTAACATCCATTGCGCCTGAATATTCCAGTGTTCCTTGTTTTTCTCGTCGAACTGATTGCTCGCACCTGAATAATATAAATTAAATTAATGATACGTAGAGATCGATTTCAAGGCTCAGATTTCTGTTGCCTTGGGGGATTCTGTAACACCACGTTTTGCAAAACGCGTGATAGATAAATGTAAAACTTTGTTATCCCGTATGATCTGTGGTTTCAGTTCAGTTTATCAGAGTTCAGTTGGTGAGAATTCAATAATTAGTCTAGCTCTTATGCAACCGATTCCAAATACGTGCACCGCATTTAAAAAAGCGATAGTAGCTGAATGGATGAGGACGCGGCCTCTACTCAGAGGTATCGAGTTTGAATCCGGCTGGACAGCACCAATGTGAATTTCACTTTGTGGTATATGTGCTAATCACATGATTTACCATCTGCTGACGGTGAAGGAAAACATCGTGAGGAAACCTACATGCCCTAGAAGAAATTCTAAGGATATTTTTGATCCACCAACCCGCATTAGGCCAGCGTGTGTTGATTAAGGCCTAAACCCTCTCAGCTCTCTCGTTAGAGGAGAGGAGACCCGTGCCCAGCAGTGGGACATAAATGGGTTGCTATTATTATTATTACCTATTTAAAAAAGATAAGGATACGTATTTCAAACGTTGACATAGGTAGATACGGTCTATGTCAACGTTTAAAATACGTAATTAGGAATATATTATGACTATGAATGATGTTAAGAAGTGGTGACGCTCTGACTATGAATGACGTAAAGAAGTGGGTACACACGTAGTTTCATAATTATCACGTCACGTATTACGTGGCTGGTTTGCAGATACTGTTACGTAACTTTAACGTCCATTTAACCTGTCATTGTTGAACTAATCAAAGTGCATCGCACCATCTGCCGCTTTATGAGTGTCGTGGGTACATTCCCCGCATTCGCAAGTGTTGTAAAATTCTTAATGATTCATGAATAAATTGCTCTGAGTCTGACTGTACTTTTATCCTTTTAATTATAAGATTGTGAAGTCCCCGTTATACCGGAAAAATTCTTAACCAATCTAATATTTGTATTCCTTCAAGGCCCTAGGTAATATTTATGATTGTGACTAATGCTTCTACATTCACATTAGGTTAGATAGGATATACAGGCTTATGCCAGAGTTACACAGTGCGAGCTAGCGTGCAAGCTGGCCTGGTTAGTTACTGCAGTTCAGCTACTCGAAATATGTAACCATATCGTTTTGTAAGTTCCGCACGTAATGGTCTATACAGATTAAAAAAAAATTAATTTGGCTTTGACTTTGACTTTGAATTTGACTTTGACTTTGACTTTGACTTTGACTTTGACTTTGACTTTGACTTTGACTTTGACTTTGACTTTGACTTTGACTTTGACTTTGACTGTCCTACGAGTTACTGTCATGTACGAGTTGATCAGCTCGGTAGCTACTGCTTTCCGAGTACACAGGTGCAGTTGATGTCCACTGTCAAGTCAGCAGCTCGCACTGTGTAACCCAATTTAATTAACTACATATTGAGACACAAAATTGTCTAAAGACTGTTTCTAATTTGCGACAGCTTTTGAATGGGTATAATATAAATAGTCAGCCAAAAGTATGAAGGAGGTAGGACACGACGGTATCTCCCGTCCGAAATGAGCTGTCCGACTGGGGAAGTACCTCCACTCTACAGAAGACCGCAGCCATAATAACCATCGTGTTGTGTTCCCGCCAGTAATTAGGGTAGCCAGAGCTCACTGTACCCCTCCTCCCCTCACCCCTTCCTAGACTGCTCACCCCATCCTAGCCCTCACCCCTTCCTAGACTCCCCACCCCATCCTAGCCCTCCTCCCTTCCCTTCACGGTAGGCAGGGCGTGGGTGACACCTATGGTGTT
Source organism: Lithosia quadra (assembly GCA_963576445.1). Classification (NCBI taxonomy): domain Eukaryota; kingdom Metazoa; phylum Arthropoda; class Insecta; order Lepidoptera; family Erebidae; genus Lithosia; species Lithosia quadra. The sequence goes on from OY754883.1 coordinate 2,790,023, forward strand.
GCACACGTCCATAGGCCACGGTGACCGCTTCCCATCAGGTGGGCCGTGTGCTTGTCTGCCACCTACGTGGTATAAAAAAGCCAAAAAATATGCTAAACACAGTCACTTACAAAAGTATGTCATATTTGAAATTAAACTAGTTTTAATGGATCCTATCGCGATTTATTCAGTGTCACTTCTCCCGACGTTCGTTTTGAGTAGTCATGGGGTCGAAGATAATATAATAACATCAAATAAATCTCAATGGAATCCGTTCAAATAATTTATTTGAAAATTTTATCGTGTTATTTTACGGCAAGTATCTGACACGTCGTACACAGTAAACATGTAAAGGTAACCAATAAATGGGAATGTATTTAGTTATTTAGGTATGTAGCTGACAGTACACGTCATTACGTGTACTGTCAGCTACATAAATAACTAAATATCATAAAACTAAATATCATTATAAAATATATATTTAAGACCACACTTTTACTTTCGTAAACAATTTAAGATATTTTTGTTTACAATTTGTTCTCCGCAAATAAATGGTGGAAATCAGTAAAACACGACGGATACAAACTAAAGTAATAAATTTCTAATACTCTAGCGAGCATGACGTAATTATTTTGTCGCAAAAACCTTGAAACAAAAGCTGAGGTAAGAAAATATAAGGTAAGTAAAAAAGTTTTTAAGTTAAACGTTTTTTTATGCACTAAAAGCTACAAAATAGGAAATACGTAAGCCGCCATTTTGTAGCGGCGGCCATCTTTGATTTACAATAATACAAAATACAATAACATGTATTGTCACCTAACCCAAACATATGTGCCAAATTTTAGAACAATCCGTCCGCAGGAAGGGGGTCTATTTTCAATTACTAGATTTGACCCAAACAAACACCCCGAGTTAAATAAAAGCGTTTAAAAAAGCTGTTCCTTAATAAAGCTTTATCTCAGTTGAACTAGCTGATGTCTGCGGCTCCGCCCGTGTGACAGTCGGTTATCGCAACTTCTGGTCATATCTCCAGTTCTATACGACTAATTACAATCAAACGTACGGCGGCCATATGGCCACCATTTCCGGGGGTTACCCTGTAGGCCTCTGCCCAGACGGCCTTGACATAGGGAACACGGGTGGGTGAAATGGTCCATTTCTTTATCGTACGTCAAAGAAAGGAATCACCAAACTGCTTGCACCGTTTTTTTTTATACTACGTAGGTGGCAGACAAGCACACGGCCTACCTGATGGTAAGCGGTCACCGTGGCCTATTGACGTGTGCAACACTAAGGGTGTCACACACCCGCTGCCTACCCTGACGAGAAGGGGGGAGGGCTAGGTAGGGGTGGGGGGAGGAGGGGTAGAGTGAGCTCTGGCTACCCCACTTATCGGCGCGTGAACACAATACGATACCTAGTTATTATGGCCGCAGTCTATAACGTAGCTAAATATCATAATGAAATAGTAGAGAAATCTGTTTCGTGGTCGAAACTATTTATTTAATTCGTTAATAAGAATCGACACACGTGAGACTTGCGCACCATGCAGATGATCACGTTTAGCATACCTAACTCTATTATACCTTCTATACGATGCTTTTCGAAGTTATGTGTGTATTTATCGCAGGTTTATAAATGCTCGGTTAATGGCAATAGGCTCACCACCTATTACATTAGGACCTAAACATCAACTTGCGAAATGTGGGTGCTAGCACCTCTGCCTACCCCTTTAGATATAGGCATGAGTTTATGTTATGTTACTATACCTTCTACAAGGCCCGTTCTTATGCATGTCAATCGTTGAAGTTAGTTGAAAGAATTGAGATCAATGTTGCATACCTAATTCATTCATTCAAAATGATTCTATCAGCCGACACAAAGCGGTATGCGTGGGGAAGCCCAGTGTACGTACGTGTCTGCCAAATTAGTGTGTGTATAAATAACCGCTGAAGTCAATGACACCGCAACAGGGTTAAGGCCGAACTGCCCACTTTCGTACAATAACATCACGTATTTATTGTGCAACTGTTAGTAGTTTGAGTGCAAAATACTTTGTTCCTGACCTTACCAGTAAAAAATACTAGTAACAAAAACGTTTGAATCTTTTTAGATCAATTGTAAGAAAAAGCGGTTTAGTTACAGTATTTTAACTTGATACTTGATTACCGTTTTTGTAACATCTTTATTAAATAGCGTTAATAGAGCGACATAAATAGAAGCTGTGTATCATGGAGATGAATGTTTTGCTATATGTCATGCAAAAGATCACATAAGGAACTCGTACCTAAGTGGCGAAATTCATATCCGTGACATCACAAATAAATGGGATGGATCGAGTAACATGCCCACCATACGCAAATACCAGGACGTGGAGTTGCGGACAACAGCCCCATGAAACCATACCATACCATCAAAAATAAAATGAAGGAGCGTCACCTTCACTGGTGAGGCCACGTTTTACACCGAACGCCTGGCTAACTGGTTTCGAATCTTGATCAGAATTACCTAAACTCTATTTATATTTTAAACAATTTGCTCGAGTTGAAGAGGTTAACAAACAACAAATGCGGTACCCATAATTAAAATATTTCGTAAACTGTTACGAATTCCATCATCATTATTACGAATTCTATTTTCGTTTCAGCGATGCAATGATCCGAATTACTGACAAAGTTTTCATCCAGGCCCTCGAAGTCCACTTTCGCCGACTATCCCTCATTTAATTGGTTTATTATGGCTATTAATGAAACGCCCGTCATCTAAGTCTCCAACTTCGAGAGGAAAGGTGGCCTCGTCAATCACTCAGGAGGTGTACCGAATCCCAAGTCGATTTGGGCCTCAAAGATTTTGGAGGAAATTTTCGGGGTATACCCAAAATATCACGAAACTGTACCTACTTAATTAAATAAATTGACAACAGCGGTATCTAGTTTCTATGCTTCGAACTTCCTTGTATAAAATTGTCTTATTCGCAAATATTTGTGGTAACTGCGCTGCGGAACCAGACACATCACTTTAGTTCATACATAAAATATGAGATGGCGTTAGTGAATTGAAATTTTTATGTGACTATTTTGATTTAATTTCATCAAATAGGTAATTTAATTCAATTAAATTAAATAATTTCGTGAACAATGTTATTAGTGTGAAAAGTAATAGGTATTCGATACAAATTATTTTTCGCTGATAGGCATGCAAAATAGCGTGCAGTAAAAACGTAACAAAGTTAATATGATAATAAAATAAATTTATTATGTTTTAATCAAATTACTGTAAATCATTGAAGAGAAAATGTAGATTCACGTAGAAAAACAATTTGTATTCATAAGTTAATTCACCGATAAGCACCGATTAGTTGACAAAACTTTTGACACGAGTAGGTAGGTATAATCTATGATCACGCCTTGACAAGCTTTTCAGAAACCCACAAGGGATTTAACAGCCGATTAGTTAATTTTAGCGTTGATCAGCCTTTCGGAAACTGGGTGTTAGTTTCGCTGAATTGGCACTGAATAGAACAATCAGCTTGCATGTCAGGTTGACATGCAAGGAATGAAAATCTCTCTACTATTTGTTATCATCAAGTTCTCTGCCCCCTCAGCATGGCGTCCGTAGACTTATCACTTATTTTAACTCGACCAATGTTTTTAATATCACTTGGGAGGCAGACAAGCATAGGGCCTACCTGATAGGAAGCGGAAGGCTGTCACGTGACCAAAACATCACCTAAACCTCTCTACCTTTTACTGCGATTTTATTGGTTGAGAGAAAAGAAGACATAAATGTTTATAATAAGGGACGCCATGCTGGGGCTGGAGAATTCATTCCACCATAGAATCTAATTAAAAACTTGAACGTCAAAAATTATCCAATAGGTAAGTACTATCCATCATCAATCGGTTAACAAGTTCCTGATACATTAATTGTCTTTATCAGTAGGCAGTTTAAACCGGATTCGATTAATGAAACGAAACAAAATACCTTGCAAAGGACGAGGAAGTGTTTTTTGTAAAAATATAACTTCCTCCTGTTCGTGGAGTGTGACCTTGGTGTGTCACTGTCATCGAAATCCGCCTGTGGAGTACTTTACACTCTCCGGTATGTCCGTTTGACTATATACACTCAATGGCAGGAGGCAGGCAGGGGCGGCAAACTGCAGCCGGGACGGGCCGGAAGATTTACTTCCTCAATTAATGAATTTTGTAGTATAGTAAACATGTTTCAGAAAAGTATGAAATATACTTGAAATTAGCTACGAAGCGACCACATGCGAATCATCTTTCTCAAATATGTACACACAATATTATCGTCCTAGATTTAGGCAGTGACGTCGCGTCGACCTCTGGTATGGGGCTTATAGGCTTTACCAAGATCTCCTGGCGTGGTGTACACTATGAGCTTTATACTCAGTCTACGGTCAAAGGCAAAACTTACGCCCGTATTCATAGGTAACACTTACTTCTGAAATATGCCTCAAGCGTGCACTTGAAATGCTATGCGCCATTTTTTTTTATACCACTTAGGTGGCAGAAAAGCGATGCCACCTGATGGGAAGCTGTTACTATGGACGTGTGCAACATCAAGGGCGTCACACTCGCGCTACCTGTAAAACCCTTCTAATGCCCTTCTTGAAGAACCCCATATTGTAGATGCTAGGGAAAACTACAGTAGGGAGATCATTCCACAGCCACTTAGGCTGTAGGCCGCGGAATAAAATTCCTCTCATACCTTACAGTGCGCACCGATGACGGATGCAACATATGAGGATGGATTCTCTGCCTGTGGCGAGCGGTGCGTTGGTAAAATGTGGCCGTTGGCATCATGACAAACAATTCATCTGAACACATGCCATTATAGATATTGACTCTTTTTCAAAAGCACGTGCTCACTTCTTCGTTGCTTCGTCTGCTCCCTTTTTAATGAATTATGGCCATGTTTTGCCATAATTAAAAATTGAAAATGCCGAAATACCACAGATAGAACCATAGCCAGTTTATGGTCCTATCGGTAGTATTGATCTTCATGGTTCGTGACGTCACCGAATCGGCGCCACCTGTAAATCAGCACTGCGCATACTTAACTTTATGGGCAGTAATTATGTTGAGGAAGCGACGATATTCGGGTACGCACATGGAGCTATTATGAAGGGTAAGGTACGCAGAATGGGCATGTGTTAGAATTTAAGTTTAATTGTTGTTCTGTCCTTGTGCGTGTTGTGAATAAAATTTCTTTTTTTTTTGTTTTTTATACTACTTAAGTGGCAGACAAGCGCGCGGCCCACCTGATGGGAAGCGGTCACCGTGGCTTATTGACGTGTCCAACATCAGAGATGTCACACTCGGGCTGCCGACCTTCCAGGAGAAGGGTTGAGGAGTTTGAGTGGGGTTGGAGGGGAGGATTGGGGAGATTGGGGGATTACTTTCTTTCAACAATAAATCTTATATCTGAGTTAGTGAGTTCAATTCCAATATAAACGTCTATTCATGCCTTTTTATCGTGCAGAAATCTCCAAGGATTGCACCCCCGTCGGCCATTGGGGGTGATTATGTCCGGAATCGAACTGACTAAACCGCACGCCATCCGTTTCGGCCCGCACCCGTCTATTCATGCCCTTGGTGCAGTTGTAGGTACCCGGAGATGCCCATACGGAAAGAAAGGCCTACTACCACGTTCGCACTACCGACTGAAGTAAGCTTAACCTTCAAAAACTAGTGGGCTACATTCGCGTTCACTTCTACAATAATTATGTAATATCACTATTTATTACATTTCTCGCACACGTAAATATTGTATTCGTATAGTTTGTTAATTTATTACTTATTCATATTCAAATTTATTCTCTATTGTACACATATGGCAATATGTCACAATCTAATGAAATTATATCGTACAGAGGCAGTTAAGTTTTCTGCCAATAAACCCTATGACAAAGATATTATACTAAAATGTTAACGGGAATTAACGCGATCATGGTATAGGTATTATACATACCTTTGAAATGCCTGACGTTTCGACCAGGTTACACCGGCCGTGGTCACAGGCTATTCAAGAGTTGAACGTGAAGCGGTTGAAATCAAAAAGTATAAGAATTTCAATCAAGAAGACGGATGCAAAAAAACCTGCTGCCTCGCTTTTCTGCGCGGTCGGATAGACACCGAGCCGTTTGCTCAGATAATAGGAACCCTATGAGTGTGGTATGTGACGGTACATGGAGAAATAAAAATATTAAAAATGTCAAATATATGCGGGTAAATGAATAGCTACCTCATGGACTCGACGGCGACGGAGGGCGTACACAGCTGAGACAGTCAGCCTGTGACCACGGCCGGTGTAACCTGGTCGAAACGTCAGGCATTCCAAAGGTATGTATATACCTATACCATGATCGCGTTAATTCCCGTTAACATTTTAGTATAAACTTTTAAACTTTCGCGTTCCATTATAATATCATGGAACGCGAAAGTTAAAAGTTAGTAAAGATAATTATTCTGTTTATATTTTATTTTAATCTAAGTAATGATTATATTCGTAATTCGTTGGCAATGTTAGTGTGATATGCATTTCTACGTCACTTGAAACTGTTGCATGCCGTAAGGCCAAGTGTAGAGATATTTGTTAACGTGTACCAACCCCCTACAGTTTTGATCGGAAAAAATAAACATCCAGGACGTGACTTGAACCCGTGACCAGTCCCCTACAAGGGGAATGCTCTGACCAACTGAGCTACTTGGACCCGTTCAAGATGTTCGAATTTTTCCGATATCTACGGCTTAGGGGGCCGGTGGAGACATCTACCGTAATTCATTTGAACTATGGAAACAAAAAAAAGATGTTATAATCGTTTTAACATTGCTTTTACATATTATAGTTGCAAAATAAATGAAAAAAGGTTTGTTTATATAAATATAAAAGTTTAGTGTAAATGCAATGTTTACTACCCTACTATCAATTGGCAAAGAGAAAATAATATAATATAGTAGGTATATTACGGGTGCGAATGCCGTCTGGCTTCCTAACCCCGATAATAAAACCTACATCAAAGCCTTATCCGTTGATTGTCAGTAGGGCGAGCTCGAAATTACATTTGACTTCGAAGAAGGATCGAGAAACTGGAGACAGTCAATAATGTTGATGGCAAACGCGATATTATTGATATTTTTTAAGTTAGACATGTCAACATGACTTCACCTCGCCTGATGGTAAGCTAAAGATAAAGGCTCAAGACTGGGTCACCACTAAATACACCGATAGTGCTGCAGTGGCGGCCCTCAGTTTGGCGGCCCTCAGTTTGGCGGCCTCATCAAATGCTTTTTCACGCCCCGCTAAGGACTCGGGACTGTAGTATAGCAAGGAAACACGTGCGTTGGTCAGCAGTTCCAAGTCATTTTGGTACGGCAGAGAAAAAAGGCAGACCGCTTGGTTCTTTATGAAATTGATTCCACTGTGTGAGGGTGATAGCTCAATCTTGCACGTGTAGTTCTGTGTAGGAAAGGAGAGGGTGGGATTAACTTGAAGAGCTCATTGGAACACTCACAAATGGTAGAATACTGGTAAAAACCTAATAAATTTAAATTTAGAACATTATTTTAGAAAAAGATTGTTTTTAAAAGATATAGTAATACAAACGCACCGCAGATATGTGTGATATTACGATCGCTCTTTCAGTATCAGTTGTAGGAAACCATCATTGTCATCTACCCAGCCCTTGTCCCACTTATTTGGGGTCGGCGCAACATGTCTTTCTCCTTCATACATTCTTGTCAGATGTCATCTCCTCAGTCACTCGCTTCCTTGCCATAATCCTCTTTCACGCATTACATACATCTTTGGTCTGAGTGTTTCTATGTATAATAAGTATGTATTTACAAAAAAAAGTACCTATATAAGTATGTTTATCAGCATTCTAGAACCTATAACACAAGCTAGTTAAACTATGCTTACTTTGGGTCTAGGGAGCGCTGTGTAGAATGTCGTAGAATATTTATTTATTATTTATTTATCTTTGAACCCGCTACATAATTTTGCCTTTTTAACAATATTACTTCCATTCTCTTCTCATAACATGTCACTCAGTCGCTCGCTTCTCACTTTTTCATTCAATGATGCAACTTTCAAACTTCCACTAATATACTCATTCCTTATTCTGTCCATTCTTGTCACACCACACATCCATCTTAACATTCGCATCTGCCCTACATGCAGTTGTCTCTCTGCCGTCGTTTTCAAAGACACACAACATGACGATACAAGGCAATATATTCGCAAATTAGGCACAATGTGTTCATGATGCAAGATCCTCATTATCGTGTTAATTGTTTTTGCCACTTGAGGCCTTGCATGTAACGGAAATAAATGATAAGATGGATGCGTGATAGCGTTAGCAATAACAACTAATGTTTTTGGTATTAAACACAAAAATTTTAGGAATGTGGAGCAAATAAGTAGGGAGAAAGCGGAAATAACCATAAGATAACAAAATCTTCTATACAAATACATGTATCTATCGACACAAATAAATGAAATTGAAGTGTCTGCTTGTACTATCAAAATAACAGGTTTTAAATAAATACATAATTATAAGTGTACATTGTACATATAACAAAAAAGCATTTTTTAAATAATTTTGTCTATTTGTTTGTCTTTCTGTCTGTTTGAAAGAATTGTGAGGATTTCGGCACCATAAAAAAGTTTATAAACTCACAATGCAAGGAAACGTGACGGTTATAATCATGTTTAATTCGATTATTTACCGAAATTTGAATAAAATTTTCACATAGAAATTATGAGAATGAATTTAAATTGATAATTATAATCCTTCCAACAATTACATTCATTCAATACGTCCTCTGTTATGAGAACCAATAAAGAATCAATTTACTGGTTATTATATATAATAATATTTACGTTTTACAGCTCAATATGTCTTCGAGCAATTACACGTCTTCAGCAATCTAAAATAATTATATCATTTTTTCGCAGAAATCCCCACGGACACCCATCAACTGTGTTGTAGCACTATCGGTGTTTGCAATGGTGACTCCCATTCCAAAGACTTTACCTTTAGCTTACCATCAGGCAAAGTGAAGTCATATTGACGTGACCAACATAAAAAAAATCCGTGATTTGGCGACTGTGTCGGATTAAAACGGAACTCGGTCTTGAGTCTACGAACTCTCGTGCACAGCAACTGACCCTGGGCCAATAATGCAAATAACATATGTAGTATGTTGGAGCATATAAGTGCGAATATTGGTAGGATGAATATTATTTATGCATACCAATATTCGCACTGAGCGAGAATCGAACCCGCGACCTCAGACGTAGCAGAAAAACGTTCTACCGCTACACCACTTAGTTCACTTACCAAAAATAGAAAATTTAGGTTAGTAAAAAGTTAAGTGATTTTTTTTGATGACTTGTTTATTTATTTTGCATAAGGTTTAGTGTCTATTATATAAGTGTTGATTCAGTGATGTCACTATTCTCATTCGCCCACATACTTAAAGTCAAGTACCTAAGTCCTCTCAACAAACATCTTAAGAGGCTCGTGTTAGATTTATGGCCTGAAGGCCTGTCGTAGAAGACAGATTTTATCGACTGGACTTATTAGTGAAAAAGGTTTGATCCTTTGAATCCCAAATTATGTTTAGCTTTGGTTCCGAATTCTTTTCTATTTGTCAGTTTTTAGAACGAATTTTGATGTGGTATTATGTACTGAAAAGATCTTGGTCAGATTTAAAATCTGCCAAATGTTTGGTTGCAATCACAGAACATTCTTTGTTCTGTGGTTGCAATTGATTGAGCTAAACCTTATATGACCAAATAAACAATATACTGACCTCCGTGCAAGCGGAGCCGCGAGCATCAGCTAGTTCTTTATAGTAACTAGTATTGATTAATTTCGGTACCCATTATTTGTGAAATCCGTTATAAGTCAATTTATAATAATTAGGGTTCTTACAATTTTAAGGTTGACCTTGTGGTCTAACACTTTTAACATGCAATACGATTAATTTCAGTTGTAGTACTATAATGTATTCTGTTTTAGAGTCCTAAAGCAAAACAGACTACATTAGTAAGTTGGACCTTGTAGTGCAACACTTATCATGCAATACGACTAATATGAGTAATTACAGTAGTACTACAATGTATTCTGTGTTACAGTGCAAAATGGGACCGTAAGTTGAACCTTGTAGTCCAACACTTATCATGCAATACGAGTAATTACAGTAGTACTATAATGTATTCTTTGTAACAGTGCAAAATGGGACCGTAAGTTGAACCTTGTAGTCCAACACTTATCATGCAATACGAGTAATTACAGTAGTACTATAATGTATTCTGTGCTACAGTTCTAAATAGGACCGTAAGTTGAACCTTGTAGTCCAAAACTTATCATGCAATACGAGTAACTACAGTAGTTCTATAATGTATTCTTTGTTACAGTTCAAAATGGGACCGTAAGTTGAACCTTGAAGTCCAACACTTATGATGCAATACGAGTAATTACAGTAGTACTATAATGTATTCTTTGTTACAGTTCAAAATGGGACCGTAAGTTGAACCTTGAAGTCCAACACTTACCATGCAATACGAGTAATTACAGTAGTACTATAATGTATTCTGTGCTACTATAGTTCTAAATAGGACCGTAACTTGAACCTTGTAGTCCAACACTTATCATGCAATACGACTAATACGAGTAATTACAGTAGTACTATAATGTATTCTGTGTTACAGTTCTAAATAGGACCGTAAGTTGAACCTTGAAGTCCAACACTTATCATGCAATACGAGTAATTACAGTAGTACTATAATGTATTCTTTGTTACAGTTCAAAATGGGACCGTAAGTTGAACCTTGAAGTCCAACACTTATGATGCAATACGAGTAATTGCAGTAGTACTATAATGTATTTCGATGCTTTTCGAAGTTATGTGTGTATTTATCGCAGGTTTATAAGTGCCCGGTTAATGGCAATAGGCTCGCCACCTATTACATTGGGACTTAAACATAAACTGGCGAAATGTGGGTGCTAGCACCTCTGCCTACCCCTTCGAGGATATAGGCGTGAGTTTATGTTATGTTATGTTATGCTATAATGTATTCTTTGTTACAGTTCTAAATGGGACCTAAATGGATTATAAATAAACCTCTTTTACATACCTTTATGTAAATGTGATGTTAATAATGGGAAATAATATGATTACTCACGTACCTTTTAATTACATTTAATCTTTTTACAACACCGCAATGTAATGAAATAAAATACTTATTTTGATGAAATATTTTTAACAGTGAGGTAACATCCGAGCGAATTATTTTGTAAGTTGAGCCTGCTAATGTTTGAATGTCAATGTCAATTACACTACTACGAACTATGATCGGCGACTGCGTTGAGCGTTTTTACAATCCTATTATTTTGGGACAAATCTTGTACGACTATAAACCACTTCCTGACGTCAGATTGCGCTTAAATTTAGAACACTTGCGTACCTTAAGTGACAATATTCTACGACATTCTACATAGCGCTCTCTAGACCCGAGTAAGCATAGTTTAACTAGTTTGTGTTATGGGTTCTAGAATGTGAATAAACATACTTATATTAATTTTTTGGAAATACATGCATATTATACATTGTAGCATCCAGACTAATGCAAATAGACATATTCATGTATACAAATATTTGCACTGAGCGGGAATCGAACCCGCGCTCCCTATACATTACATAACATTATAATATGTACAATGATAATATATGTTACTATGAAGCTGATATAATAATGGATTTGAAAGGTTTGGACCTCTTGAACTAAACAAGATAACATAATCTTACATAACATTACTATGTACAATTATAATATATGTTACTATAAAGCTGATGTAATAATGGATTTGAAAGGTTTGGCCCTTTTGAACTAAAAAAGATAAAATAATCAAGTTTGGGTTGATTTATTTTTTCGTGGCAAATACTACGATGCTACATGATACCCAGGGTCTGCAGATGGAGACGGTGAGTGTTATAAGAACTTCTGAACTAAATATCGGACACTCAATATAAGAAACAAACATGGCAAATATCCCATCAACTATTATGATGATAGCAACCCATTTATGTCCCACTGACGAGAGAGCTGATAGACCTTAATCTACACACGCTGGCCTAATGCCGGTTGGTGGATCGGACATGTCCTTAGAATTTCTTCTAGGACATGTGGGTTTCCTTCACTGATCTGTATTATCTATACAGATCAGTGGTTTCCTCTCGATATTTTCTTTCACCGTCAGCAGATGGTAAATCATGTGATAGGCACATATAAATTCCACAAAGTGAAATTCCCATTAGTAGGTATCTACTATTCGGCTGGATTCGAACTCGATACCTCTGAGGAGAGGCCGCGTCATTATCCATTCGCTACCATCGCTACTACTAACTATTAAGATAGTAATAGGTACAAAAAAAATGTTTGTAAATATTCGAGTATTAATCAACTTTTATCGTTGACTGTATACTACTACTTTTAATTCTTCATATCAACAATTAAAAGTAGGTTAAAAAAAGGTTCTGAATGATTACTATAATTACTCGTAATTTGCTTGTTAAGTGTTGGACTACAAGGTCAAACTTAATTTTTAGGAACCCTGATTGTTACACATTAGTAACCAACTAATTGACAGGTCAAATCGACTTAGACCGGATTTCACAAATGATGGGAACCGAAATAAATCTATACTGATCGGAAAAAGTGATCATCCAGGATGGGACTTGAACCCGTGACCAATCCCTTACAGGGGGAATGCTCTGACCAACTGAGCTACCTGGACCCATTCTAGATGCTCGAAATTTTCCGATCACAAAATCATTGGGAATAGTTAGCTTGCAATTGCTTTAAAATAAAGAACTAGCTGATGCTTGCGGCTCTGCCTGCGCGGATAGAAGATAGACCCGTCATTGGGATCATTTGATTTATCTGGTTAAGCACTTAAAATGAAGCTTGTTTTTAAAAAATCTATATAATATTAATAATTTAATTTCCGCATCCGTATTCGGAATACGGATAGACGAGGTGTGGCCTGAAAAACATTGTAACGAGAATGAACGCGAATGAACTAGCTTGTGTTATGGGTTGCATGTGTACATAAACTATAAAAAATTAAAAAAATATTTTAATAAATATTTTTTTTAATCTTTTTAAAATCGGCCCAATCATTCCAGAGATTCAGACAGATTATCTCCTCCTCCTCCAAACAGACAGACAGAAAAATATTCTAAAAACTGCTTCGTATATACACATTATACATATATTATATTGTTATTTTAATATTACAAGCAGACTTAATTTTTATTTATTCGTATAGATGTAAAGATAAAGATAAGCACTAACCTTTATGTATACTCCTTCCACCGACATAAAACAAATTCACTAATATAAACACAACAGTTAAAATCCGTGGCAACATTTTTATAACAAAATAACACAATCGAAAAAAAAACAAAATTCAAAAATAATAAAACACTACACAAAAATAATAAAACACTACAAATCAGTCAAACAACTAGTATCACCTTTTTAAATTTTAAATATCGAACAGCAAAAAAATTATTGGCATCAATGATATCGGTTCCACTGCTTAAACAACACTGCAAAAGAATTACTTTAGTAGTTGTTTAAGTGCAGTTCGATCAAGAGACTAGAGGGCATGGAGTGGACCGCTAATTGTATTTTTGCCTTGAACTGGGCCTTGACAATGCGTATAGAAAATGCATTCTTTATTATAGTAGACCCTTTAATAGAACTAAATTATGTTTGGCAATTTAAAGCGTATGCTTATGTATTTGTGTCAATATAAAATTGTGCAATGTTTATTAAGTTACAAAGAGTAATCATGTGAGTATAACACCTTGAATTTGTTATTCTTACGCACAATTATTGTTATCATATCTAACTAAACAGAACAGTAATTTTTTAATTTATTTATTTATTTAAAATACTGCTATTAAATAATAATGTGTATTTCATTATTTTTATTATGTTATAATCTTTTGCAAAATCAATTTTTAGAGTAGCAAACGATTCAATGAATCCTTAATTCATAAATGACATATGATTAGCAACCGATATTCTCAAAATTCACTATAACTTATTAACAGCAATTAAGTGTCATGAATGACTTAATGATATGTAAATTATGATAAAAGTAAAAAGTTAAATGGCATTTTAATTACTATAGCCATTATTAATGAGCAATACGGTATGTGCTGTTAGAATGAACTAATCAAGTGTATGCAATTATGGTAATATATTTTACTATAGTATGCAAATAGTGTTACACAATCACGTTGAAATGAATAAAAGCATTGATAAAATGTCATTGTTAGATCAAATTACTCGGAAATACCGGAGCAATGATGCTGTAATGATTCCGTAATTGCTCTTACTTTGTAGTTACTCTTCTGGTTTTGGTTTCATATTGGTTTATTTTAATTTTTTACGGGAGCGACCACCATGTGAAATCTCTCTTTGAAGAGGGCAAGAAGGGCAGCGGAAAAGTGTAAAGTTGGGAAAAAATTTAAACAATAACAATAATACTTTATACACTACAGTAAAATGCTACACACAAAAAGCTTCATTACGAAATTAGTATAAAAAAGAAATACTACTTATAAACAAAATCAATAGATGTAATATCGACTCCATATCCTCAGCTGTTCCATAAGTTATTTTGATTGTCAATATTATATTTCACATGAAGATGTTTTTTTATACTTTGGCGTGAAAAAAATTGACAATAAATCGAAAAAATATTCTTTCATTTATGCGTACCATAATTACATCAATTGTTGTAAGGCTAATAATAAAGGATTTAAGCGACAATGACAGTTTAAAAGACCATCACCTTTCACTAAAGTATTTTTAATGTCTTTTGAGATCATTTCTCTTTGAACATTCGTTTCGATATTTGTTTTGATTCAGTATTTTTAACTCACATTTATGAATTGATGTGTATACCCTAAACCTAGTGATTCAAAATATTTTTTAACAATACCGTGGAAGTTTTAATTTTCACGTAAGTATGTTTCTTTTAATTGCAATTAAGTCCATTGTTCATCAGGTGCACCGAGGGGTTGCCTCCAAGTTCCACGGCGAGACCACCTGTGTTATAGCTGGTAGTCAAAGTGTCCCAGGGTTCCTGGGGAGTTCTTTCTTAGGGTATACCCGAGGTCCCTATTGAAAGACTCAAGTAGAAGCCTTTCTTACCCCTGCCCTTTCCCTTCAGGGTCGGCAGCGCGTGGGTAACGCCCTTGGTGTTGCACACGTCCATAGGGCACGGTGACCGCTTCCCATCAGGTGGGCCGAGTGCTTGTCTGTCACCTAAGTGGTATAAAAAAACACCATGTGGTTTTAGTCGGTTCGATCCCGACATAACTATTTCACTAGCCCTAGCGAGGTGGTGTGTACCACTTCGCTAGGGCTGGGGGGGGGGGGCTGGGGGACTGGGGGTTTCTACACTTTAAAAATGAAAAGACGCACCAAATGCAGATGAGGTTGCAATACCTCAAGTATAGGAAGAAGATTGATAGGGCCCTGTAGGGTATAGGTACACTGTATATCAATCAATCAATTAGCCTATTGCAGTCCACTGCTGGACATAGGCCACCGCTCAGGCTCACAATCAATATGAGAGTTTGTGAAAATGTTTATATCGTCTGCTTACTGGTAAAACCAGATAAATGCATTCTTTTTACTAAATCGATTTAAAAATGCAGTAAAATGTATATTTTTACGTGCTATCTACTAGTACAATTGAATAAATACTATGTCCAATACCTGCTGAGATAATAAATTTGAAAATTGGCTACAATATGAGGTTCTTCAAGAAGGACATTAGAAGGTTTTTGCAGGGTCGGCAGCGCGAGTGTGATGCCCCTGGTGTTGCACGCGTCCATAGGCCACGGTAACCGCTTTCCATCAGTGTGGTCCGTGTGCTTGTCTGCCACCTAAGTGGTATAAAAAAAAAGTGATTATTTTCTCATATTTAAAAAAAATATACCAGTAGGTATAATCAAATAAATCATTTTATGCCTCAAATCCGATTTAGTTTTACAGTTAAAAACAATAATACGTTTAAAGCTTTTTACATGTTATAATTTAAATAGTAAAATGGTAAGAATTATTCCGAGAAAAGGTCATAAACCCATTTATGATTATGAACGTAATAGTTTAAACAACAAGACTATTAAAAGTTATTTTTTCCATTTGCAACGAAGATTCATTGGAAGATTATTTATTAAGTAGGTACCTACCACTTATTATTACTTTAATTCATTTACTTAAAAGTTGTTTACAAAAATTGTTTTTGTAAATTGGGACCTAAACATAAACTGGCGAAATGCGGGTGCTAGCACCTCTGCCTACCCCTTCGGAGATATAGGCGTGAGTTTATGTTATGTTATGTTATGTAAATGACTTTTAAGTAAATATATTTTAAATAATTATTTGATTACTTATAATTAAATTATTACAAACTTTGATCATTCAAAGTTTGTCATAATTTAATTATAAGTAATCGAATAGATTAATTACCTACTAAATATTATTTCATTTATTATCGTTTCATAGATTACCTATGTAAAATTCTTTTTTTTATACTACGTAGGTGATAGACAGCACACCTTTTTTTTCGTGCGGAAATCCTCATGGATACCCACGACTAAAACCGTACGCCGTCTAGGGGCTTCTGACGCCAGGGTGTAAGGTGGCCCATAGAGCATTTCCCTCGCACCCCGGCTTGACCCGGGCCATTGCATTTTTTACAGTGTCGGTGGAATGGCAGTGGCTTGCTTTAACAGAATCCAGGCCCAGAGGGCATTCTCACTCGTATGGAAGGCGCTTCTGCATGCGGCGAATACCGGCCGAAGCGGGAGTGGCCCTCTACAGAAGAGACTCTCCACAGGTCCCTCTGATTAGCAGAGGGTACAATGGGGAACAGGTGGAGGGCGGGATGGTTCTCCGAGCGCAGACTGATAAGACTGGCGCTGGTCACCCTACACCCCACTGTCTGCGAGAGGGTGCGATGCTCAGTTGCTCACTCCCACCCCTCTTTCTGGGGGTTGAGGAGGGTATCTTAATACCATGGACGAGCCGGGGTCAGCTGGGGTGTGAAAGAAATGCTTATTTGGCAACCTTATACCCTGGTAATTGAGATCCAAGGCGGCGTGCGGTTTTAGTCAGTTGGCTTTAACCGATTGTGATCAAACATGCGTAGAATATTAAGTCTAACCAAGACCTTGCAAAAAAAACCGCATCAAGATCCGTTTAGTAGTTTTTGCGTTCATCGCGAACAAACAGACAAGATCTCCAAAAAAAAAAAATTATAATAGACTGATAGATATCTATAGAAGATGACGTTAATATCTTGAATCGTGTTCAATCTCAAAACAAACATTGTTTAGATACTTCATACAGCAGATAAGCTTTGGGGGAAAATCCAAAAATTAGCAGCAGTTTGTTTACATTTTGTAATACTACTTGGCCTCCTCTTTTTTTTCGTGCAAAATCCCTCACGGATAATACCTCCAAATTATTTAAATACTAATAGCGTCTGCCTATGGGCCCCGGCCGTGTCGAATACTGATCCTGTTACAGAAAATTCCCTGAATCTATTATCTATACCTACATACAGTAAGGGTCTCAGACATAGGCAATTACTGACACCACAATGCATCCTAGTCCATAAAAGTTGAACTAAATTAAAAATGAAATTAAATTCACTGATTTCAAAAAAACTACATTTTCTAACAAAATTAATGTAAAAAAATAATTAAACAATGAAACCACCTGTACAAACCATGAGTCTACACACACATACACATTTAGCTGATAAGCGATTTGGGTAACTGACCTTAGAGCGGTCTTAAATAAAGTTAGATACCTGTTAGATTTATATTTCGTATCGCATGTGAAACGTCAATGTGGTGTCGACGTAATAATATTGTGTCTTGGAAACTGTGTTCTGATCACAGTTCGAGTAGGTATGTATCCAAGGTACACCTACTTGGCCAATAAATGTGAACTCCTGTTAAATTGTTGACATGATTCTTCTCAAATAAAGCCGCCAGTATCAAGCGCTCGCCGCGCGCTGTCGGCGGGTTTGTGTGCAGACTCCTTTACTACTTAGACTGTATATTTTGAACGAGGGGTTTTATAGGATAGGATGTTGTAATTTGGTAAAAATTATGATTAAAACTATGAAACTAAAACTCTAGTTTCTGCCCTAAATACTAGACTTTTTTTTTATACCACTTAGGTGGCAGACAAGCACACGGCCCACCTGATGGGAAGCGGTCACCGTGGCCTAGGGACGCGTGCAACACCAGGGGCATCACACTCGCGCTGCCGACCCCGCAAAAACCTTCTAATGACTGATTTTTTTCAAACTTCGCTCAGTTCGAGCTAAGGTGGCACCGAGTACCTACATGGTTCAAATTATTGCCTATATTATGTGGTCTCCATACTGTATAATAAAATGATAGGATAGTCAAAACTGTACATTGCATTGGAAATTTTTTGAAAAGAATATCTACTTGGGGGTGTGATCTACAATCGATATCGAAGCCAAAATTATAGTTTTTAGAATTTTTGTCTGTTTGTCTGTTTGTCTGTATGTCCGGGATAAACTCAAAAAGTACTGCATGGATTTACTTCAAATTTGGCACGAATATTATTAAGAAGTCAGGTCAACACATAGGCTACATATTATCACGCTATTAGTACCTACAGGGAACGAGCAGTGGACCTTTATTTCTTCAACGCATTCTAAAACAACGTGTAATCTAAAGACTCATATTTGAATGTTGTTAGGTATATGTTAAAACCATGCTATGCCTACCGCCGCGCCGCGCCGGCCTTTATCATTAGGAAAGTACTAACTTGTCAATATTAATAAGTAATAAGTAGCTTGTCAGGATTTACCATAATTATATCGTATAGTTATACTTAATAGGTATAGGTACGCCTCTTATCAATAGCATAACAATAAACAGTTGGAGTAGGTAATTTAAAACTAGCCTGCGCGGGAGCAGACAGCCACAGACTGTGTTGCGTTAAATTTTGTCTTTTTCTTTTGTTTGTTACCTATTTATTTTTATTTTTTTATTTCACTTGCACTTTCATTTTATAGATGTTTCACTTGTTTGCGTGGCGGCGGAGCCACTAGGGGCACCATCCGAAAACCAGCGCTTTGCATACCCCTGAGATGTGCATTGAATGTATCTACATTATGTATGTTTATGTATATTTATTTATTATTTTTGACCCTGTGTAGGTACCTGTACATTGTTGCGTTCTTGAATAAATGTTTTCTTTCTTTCTTTCTTTCTTTCTTTCCTATGCCAGCAGCTCCGCCCTCGTGGACTACATTTTGACTACATCTCCGGTTCTGCTCAACCCATTGTTATCAAACATGCGTAAAATTTTAAGTCTGACCAAGACCTTTCAAACGAAAAACTGTAGATATGGAAATCCGTTGAGTAGTTTTGGCGTCCATCGTGTACAAACACACACACAAATATTCCGAAAAATAAAAAATTTATGTTTAGAATCCCTGATAATTATAACATAAACTATACCTATTTTTTTAATATCTCCAATGTACAGACTTACACACTTACTTACTTTACAATTAAATACCTACTTAATAAGTAATACATAGTAGGTGGGCCGTGTGCTTGTCTGCCACCTATGTCGTATAAAAAAAATAGGCTAGCGGACAAGTCCAGCTGTTTAGGAGGAGTTCAGTGTCATACATACGTACAGTAGAATTATAATATTATTATAAAAAGTTTAAAATCCAAAAATCCCTTGAATCACAAAAAAACAACAATAAAAAACCTGTAAAAAGTAAAAAAAGAAACTATTATATTATGACTATGACTACACTTAGGGAAGGTAGCTAAGTACCCTAAGCATTGAACCTTTATTAATATTATAGGTAAAAAATAAGAAAAATATGAATACCTACGTAAATAATACAATATGAAATGGCTTAACCGATTTTTATAAAACATAGTTAAGAACACTCTCTCCTAACCCATCTTTCAAACAAAAGACACAGAATCAAAATGGGTACCTACATCCGTTTGGGAGCTACGATGCCGCAGACAGACTTAAAACCACACACACACACACACACGTCAAACTTATAACACCCAGTTCGGGTTTCCTTCGGGGGTTAATAAATAAGAATAAGATAGATATCTAACTCCACTAAATAACCACCTGACTAGACATCGGGCGTATGTCACCCATGGTCATCCTTTATGCAATAGTTACCTAACCGCGAAAAAACCGCGGTAGCCTAGTGGTCTGGGTCTGGGTAATGGACTGCTGGGTTCGATCCCAGGTTCACCATGGCACACACCAATGACTTTTCGATGCTTTTCGAAGTTATGTGTGTATTTATCGCAGGTTTATAAGTGCCCGGTTAATGGCAATAGGCTCGCCACCTATTACATTGGGACCTAAACATAAACTGGCGAAATGTGGGTGCTAGCACCTCTGCCTACCCCTTCGGGGATATAGGCCTGAGTTTATGTATTTTATGTAGTTACCTAGTTAAAAAAAGTTAATAAACTGTCCATCGTGGCTTCACCTGTGGCATATCTGCCAAGACAAAGTGAATAAGCCTAAACTCGAATATCTTATCTTGTTTAGTTCAGGCATTTCCTATGGACACTTCCGACTCCCTCATCAGGTCAGGTTTGTCACATTTCATTATTATATTATCACCAAGGTTACGTAAGTACCTATACCAAATTCAATTCCAATCCAACGTCAGTAAATGGTTTTAATTGAGCTTCTACGATATAACATGTCAGTATGGGTCACATACTGGGGCGATCCCGGAGATGGCCCGGGTCAAGCCGGGGTGCGAGGAAAATGCTCTTACACCCTGGCGTCAGAAGACCCTAGACGGCGTGCGGTTTTAGTCGGTAAGAGTCCGACATAACCTGCCTCGCTTGCCGCGGGGTGGGTATGGAGGATTTCCGCACGGAAAAAAAGTATGGGTCACATACTGACACTGACTAACAAACTTGTACCTATAACAAATATAGTAGCAAGATATGTTTCAATGGGATGCTATTTTATGATTCTAGGCGCTCATCGCTGTGTGCAACGACAGCCAGGCAACAGAACACGTTTAAAGACCCGAAACGGCGTTCGGTTTTATTCGGCTCAAGTCCGTCATAGCGATATCTGATAACTTTTGAATTAAATGACAAGTCGTCAATTAGATTTTGCTAGTGACTTCGTCCAGGACCCAATATCAAATGTGTCATATTTTCCTGTACCTACCTACGTCCTTGGTGCTCACTTACGTCAACAATAGGGTAATAACTAGTTTCTGACAAATAACAGTACGTAGTATAAACCCATTCAGATTCTTTTACGAATAAACAAACTGTTTTCTGAAAGTAAACTTCGAAAACTGGTATCGAATTCTAATATGCCTTAATAATAAAAAAAAAGAATAAAAAGGCAAGTAGGGTAACCAGAGCTCACTGCACCCCTCCTACCACCGACCCTTCCTAGCCTCCCACCCTTTCCTACTCCCGCCGTTTCCTTTCAGGGTCGGCAGCGCGTGGTTGACGCCATGTGACCGCTTCCCATCAGGTGGGCCGTGTGCTTGTCTGCCACCTACGTAGTATTAAAAATATATATATTTATAATACCATTTCAGTTGGTTATATCTATTTACAGTGGTTTAATGTAGGTCGGTGAAGACAGTTTTTCCTTTAACAAAGAGATTACAGTTCATGGCCGTATAAAACCTACGAACGGAACGCGTCGAACAATCAACTGACGACAATAGAGTCAGCCAGCTTGCTTATACCCACAAGTCAGCACACACTCAAATGCTAGTTAGCCGTTACACGTCATTTGATTCAGTCAGTTTACGTGGCGGAAAAAAGGTTAGCCGCTCTCATTTTTGTGCCAATCTCGTCTTCGACGCGTTGCATCCGTAGGTTTTATAGATCTGTGTTACAGTCACAATTTTTTCTGTTGTCGCAAAACATATGAATCATTCTACGTAAAGGATAATTTTATTGTAACTTATAAGTCACCACTGTCCCTATATAAATATGGAGTCAAAACAAACTACTTTAGTACGAGTAACTGTCTATAGTCAACATAATCATGAAGTCGTGTGCATTGTCGCTCTTGGTCGTGTGTGCTCTAGCATTCCACCTTCCCAGCAGTGAGGCAGGCGGTCGAGTCAAGAGAGAATTGATAACAGTTATGAGAGCCCCTCCGTGTCCAGTTAACCACGCCCCCACGTTATTCGACCGAGTATGGTACTGCATAGCATGTGACACGTAAGTAGATAGTATTACGATATTTATATCTTGAGAATTTGCTTCATTTTAATAATATGTAAACGGGTACATACCTTTGGAATGCCCCCGATGGCCGACGAGGGTAGTATCCATGGGAATTTCCGCTCGATAAAAAAAGTTGCCGGTTGTTCATCTACCCGCATATTTTCATTGTTTCTCCATGTACCGTCACGTACCACACTCACAGGGTCCCTTTTTTTTTATCGTGCGGAAATCCCCATGGATACCACCCCCGTCGGCCATCGGGGGTGGTTATGTCGGGATCGTACCGACTAAAACCGCACGCCGCGCCGTCTCGGGCCTTAGTAACCGGGGTGTAAGGTTACCCAATGGGCATATCCCTCGCACCCCAGCTGACCCCGGGCCATCTACGGTTTTAAGATGGCCCCCTCGACCCCCCGAAAGGGGGGGTGGGGCGAGTATCGCGCCATTTTGCTGACGGTGGGGTGTAGGGTGACAGGAGGTCGTCCTGTCACCCAACCGTCGTCGGCGCGCAGACAATCAGCTCGCCCCCCGCTCGCTCCCCACTGTGCCATCTGCTAGTTAGAGGGACACGTGGAGAGCCTCGGAGCAGCTTTCTAGAGGGCCACTCCCACCCCGGCCGAATTGGCCGCAGGCAGCAGCGTCTCCCGTGGCGAGTGGGAGGCGCTGCTCGCCTCCGTTGCCCAGGTGCACCACACTCACAGGGTCCCTCTGAGCAAACGGTTCGGTGTCTATCCGACCGCGCAGAAAAGCGAGGCAGCATTTTAACGTAGTTACTTAGATGCAGGTTTTTACAAAGTCTGAGATCAGCTAAAGAAGTGAACTTATACGAACTTTTTTATGATGGCAGAGGAGCATAATTACGTACAATTACTTCTCTTTTACGGCAGTAGGCAGATACAACATCTATCCATTTGCTATTCGCTTCTACTATCTATCTATACGGGGAACGAGCAGTGAGCCTTTATTTCTTCAACGCATTCTGTAACAACGTGTGGTTCGCTAATTAGTTACTATTAATCATCTACCGTACCTATCTTAACGTTTCCTAATAGATCCATTGGTCGTTAAAGGCAGCTTGCGATACATTATACTTAAGAACAAAAGCAAAAATATGGAACACTTCCACACTCAACTCAGTATGTTGAGAGGTGCGTGATTCTGGGCATGAAGGCTGATCACCTAGCACCGACGTATCATTGGTTGTCTGGAGAAGCACAGGCACATCAATAGTAGTGTGTTGAAACACGTTGGGTCCGCGCCTTTGAAACAATTTGACACTCACCTTGGAAAATAATTGAAGCTCGGTGCGTTGCTACAAGTGGTCGTCTAGCGTGTGTGATAAATTGGTGACCCGCTGTCCCAATTCTGTGCAGCGTATGCACGCCCATTGAAAAATTTACTCCACTACCCCCCGGCCGTGTTTTGGACAAGACACTTGGGCACATACCGTTGAAAATAATTCTACAGAAACACGCTGAACGACAACTGATGATAGTAAGATTGAAAGCCATCCTAGGAATCAATGACCAAGAGTTTTTACTACATCCAAACTCACTCGGGTTTAGATATGTTATTCTCAATTTCCCAAGATTTTCCTGTACAATGTGTACAGGAAAATCTAAATACGTGTAAATAACGTTGTTATATAATGTTCATTAATTACTTGAATTATTTTACCTGTTTATTTTATAACCAGCAGTAACCCACAGCTCCTTCAACATGGAAATACAATCACAGTCTTACAATTACATTTCCAATCCAAAATGTGCTACGTCAGATTGCAATCTATCTATGTGCCAATTTTCATCTGGATCTTTTCTAGTGGCCTTATCTTCTATTAACATTTATTGTCTCGCACTCGACCCATCGTCGTTCGTCATTATATTTGTATTCTGTTTCATGTAAATCTAATAAATTAGAAACTACTAAGTATTTCATGGAAGTCACAATGTAAGATTTAAATAATATTGCTAGAGATTATGGTACCTAGTCCTCCGGTGTTTTTGAGTAACAAAACATTCATCCAAAACTTTCCAATTTGCTTAGTTAAAAGAAGTTAGATTACTTGATAACAGCTAACTAACATCCTAAGGGACTGGTCGCGCTGGAGATCAATATTGGAGAGGCCTATGTTCAGCAGTGGACAGCGATAGGCTGAGATGATGATGATGATAAATCTCATTCTATCAATTTTTATTCTATTGATTCATAAGAAATTAAAACTGAAGCAAAATGGTGGGAATGACATAAATATAATTGATATCAAAATCTGCATTGGCAATTGTTATCCGTTTAAGTTAATATTTATATTTTTTCTTGATTTCAGATACGAAGAAAATGTGGGATATGATTCCAACTATCGAAAACATTGTACGTCAACTTAGTTCGGCGCATGCATAAGTTCGTCAAAATTAGACAATAAAGAAGATATTTTTTATAATGATTTAAGTTTCCAACCCTTTTCAACATGTCAAAACCCCAACTATACTCACTTAGGTACTTGAGTCGTTGATGTGAGTGAGAATTGCCAATAACTACTTTACAAGAATACCTACGTCCTGCAGGTTTTGGTTGGTTAGACTCGTTTTTTTTTTTTAAGTGAGGAATGCGTGCTTATGCATGATATCTCCGAGTTTGGGGAAAACCCGTAGACCTATGTGGGACTCTCCCTAAGGGGCATACCCACTAAACCTCACTATGTCCACCTGGGCCTCGATTCTGCTAAAGACAAACCACTGATATACCACTGACACTCTAAAAATTGCCATTTAATTGTAGACTTTATTGTTATCAAGTTAAAGTCTAAAATCAAATTATATTTTGTAGAGCGAATGAAAAAGTTAAACGAATTCTTTTCATTTGATTTTAGACTTTAACTGTATATCGGTAAAGTCTACAATTAAATAGCATTTTTAGAGTGCTGGTCGCTTTAGTCACATCGCAGGTTAGACTCACTAGACTCAGAAAACATTATATTTTACGGTTAATGTGATGTGAACTACTTACTAGTTTTTACTGTGCGTGTTCTAATGAAAATATTTCTTTTCAAAACGTTTACTTTTTATTGTACGATAGTTGTGTTATGGGTTCTGAACACAAAAATATTTTTTTTGGGATTCTTGTCTGTTTGTCTGTTTGCGCGCGATGGACGCAAAAACTACTAAACGGATTTTGCCGTGTTTTTTTTTTCTAAGGTCTTGGTCAGACTTAGAATCTTACGCATGTTTGATCGCAATCGGTTTAGTAGAACAGGAGTCATAGTCAAAAAACGCAAAAACATACATCCACGCTAATATTTTTTTTTGAAAAAGAGTAAAATTTATGGTAATTTTTTTCATTATTCCTAAGAATGCGATCGTAAAGCTGACTGGGGAGGTACTAGCCGAAGCGACCATCATCAAGATAATAGTTATTTATTGCGTTGAGTTGTTTTGCATACACTTGTTATCAACAATAATAATGCATGTTGATACGTATTACACATTGGAATTTACAAAGAAAACATAAAATATTAACACGCTAATGCTGCAGTGGTATTATTGTACCCAGAAATCATATTTTTCACTAGCTGAAGCCTGCGGTT
This sequence comes from Lithosia quadra, assembly GCA_963576445.1. Taxonomy (NCBI): domain Eukaryota; kingdom Metazoa; phylum Arthropoda; class Insecta; order Lepidoptera; family Erebidae; genus Lithosia; species Lithosia quadra. The sequence continues at coordinate 2,815,973 of OY754883.1, forward strand.
CCACCTGCGTGGATATCGGTTATCGCTAAGTACTAAAAGGGCAAACCTCTCTAGTTTTTATGCTAGTAAATTTAGGTGAAATTTAACAGAAAATTTCAAAAAAATACTAAGTAGTTAGTAGTAGGTAATATTCAGTCCGTCAGTTGAATTTACCCCGCTGGATGGTAAGAAGCTAGGGAAAAGTCCAGAGGATACCGGCCGCCATTCTATATATCATTCGTCCCAAAATGGCGCTACCTTGACGGCCTAGACAAGTACCTGTTCACGCCCCGCTTAAAGAACCCGGGATTATAGCAAGAAGGAAACACGTGGGTGAAGCATTTCAGTTATTAGTAAGCCTATCTTGAATAAAAAAGTGCTTAATCGTACGACATGAAAAGTATGCAAGTAAGTATAAAAAAAGCTTTGGTATTACACACATCGTTAAACCACGGTGAACGCTTCCCATCAGGTGGGTCATGTGCTTGTCTACCACCTAAGTTGTATAAAAATAAATAAGAAAAAACTTTTTTTTTCTTTAACACCAAGAGCGTTAACACACGCGCTGCCAACCCTGAAGGGAAAGGTCGGGGGCAGGAAAGGGTGGTGAGGCTAGGAAGGGGCGGGGAGGAGGAGGGGTACAGTGAGCTCTGGAACTCTGGAACTACCGCATTTTAGCAATTCTTTGAATTTAAATGTGGTTCGTTACCAGGCCCATTAAATAAGAAATATCGGTTACGACTCGGTGCATACGATGCGATGAAATTGGTGATGGGATTTGCCATCCAACTACAATAAATCCTCTTAAGGAGAATTTATGTTTTTTCTTCAAAATGGGTACCTACTGGTACCCGCAATCACTTGTATTTCTGTTAACTTGTTAACTTCATTAGCTAAAGGTTTCGAGGGCAATCATAGTGTTAGGGGTATGCATATCCACTTGAGTCAAAGATGTACGCAAAAGAATTACAGCTAATTAGGGTTAACAGTTAAATACAATATGTCAGCTGTTGGAAAGAACTATAAAAACCACGTACTATTGGATCGTAATTGTGTGAACTATCATCACGTTAATAAGTTCCATCATGAAATCAATACCTGCAGTGTATCTTTGTGTCATATTTAGTCTTGTAATGGGAATTCCTGACGTAGAAGCTAACTTTAGAGTTCACAACCAATTCGGTATAAAAGACCCGAATTGTGCTGCTGGCCATGTTCGAGTATTCATAGACAATGCTAAGCACTGTGTACCATGTGATACGTGAGTAATATTTGTCAGCTTATTTTCGCAATCACTTTCTTTGGCCGCTGCGCAGGAGACGCGGGTTATTTGGATGCATGAATATTGGTCTGGTCGTACCTCGGAGAGCACGTTAAGCCGTCGGTCTCGGTTGCCATACAAACATCTATGGCAGTCATTACGGATAGTTGGACCCCTTAAAAGTCCAACAACAACAGTCTAGCTTCAATGCTTCGATATCGCCTAATGTCACCATTGGGTTGTGAAGGTCAGATGGCAGTCGCTTCACGGAAAATATCGAGGTCCAGCCAAATCCACAATTAAGGCTGGTAAAGCGAACCCCAGAGTCCCGAGGTTAAAGCTTTGGATACGATTGGGATTAACGCTAGGTTGAAGAAGGTCCTTCCCGCCTCGGAGAGCACGTCAAGTCGTCTGTCCCGGTTGCCATATGAACATATACGGCTGTCTTTACGGATAGTTAGAGGTCTAAAAAGTTCGATGACTTGTTTAACTAGGTACAGTACTTCAATATCACAAATAAGGTGTGGAGGTTAGATAGCAGACGCTTCACGGAAAATATCGAAGTTAGTAGTTAGATCGAAAACCCAATCCCAACTGTGTTGAGAAAAATACTCGGAGGGTGGCTTGCAGGTTAGGTTTCCTTGGCCTAGAAGCCTGGCCTGTTTACAGTCATGTTTGCCTGCAGTCTTGAGGTCCAGCAAAGTAGTAATAGATGTTTCCGTTAATAAATTATTGATAGTAACACTGGGTTTATAAACGTGCTTTCGATGCGATGGCAATAGTTTCTATTTGTCTATTAGCACGTTGCCCTCTCATAAGTATAATTTATAACCTAAACAGAGGGCAAGGCTGATCACCCGTCCGGCAATGCCGACGTCCCAACCGTAAATAATAATAATAATAACCTAACCAGAGAATTCAGAACTTCATAAGTGCATGCTTACAAAAGTGTCGAGCGTTTACATAGCCATACCTACATATATACCTAAAGAGGCTCGGGTATCAAGTGGCGGCACGTCGTATTCCCACGCGCGCCTCTCTGTAGAGGACGGGGAATTCGATCTCCAGTAACTCTACGGGGTCTTATAGTCTTAACCTATATTTCCTCAAATTTTCAGATACAAAGAGAGCACTGGACGTGATTGGCACTGGAGAAAATATTGCAGTGACAAATAAAATCCATACGAGGAAAAGACTTCAACTCTACTCACTGAACACTGGTTTCTGTCCATTGATACGGGTGCTAGTATTGCACAATAAGTATTTCTGAATAAAAGCATGAATAAATGATGGTATTTCAATTTAAGACCCAAAGATAACCAGGGGTTGATCAGGGTTTCTAGAGACAATGGTACTGATTATGTTGCGCATCTCTACATCTCTATATTGTTTTTATTTAAATTCAGAATCTTTATAATATTTAGCATCTGAAATTTAGATTTTACAAAGATTGGTAGGTACCTAATACCTACTCGTAATCATTGTAACGCGGAAGCGCGTCCGAAGTCTGGTTATGTATACTTATGTATGTAGGTATATCGGTTTATTCCCAGTAGTTCCATAAAGCCACTTCCACATGGTACTTTTGCAACGCACTAAAGACCAACCGCTACCGCTGTACCGCTCCCATGGTACGCGCGGCGTGGTAAAGTTAATCGCACATAAAATGTCAGCACCGCACGCGCCGCATTTTAGTATTCGTTGTATGCAATTGTATGAAACCTCGCACACTTACCCGCGCGGCACGTAGGTATAGGTTCATAACTAGTTACGTCACGAAGGCAATTAATGCCACGAAGGCATATATCTACTCATAATTAATCAAAACGATTTGTTTGACAACCAGTTTAGTAAGTCAATTTAATCTTAATATTATATAAATCTCGTGTCACAATGTTTGTCCTCAATGGACTCCTAAACCACTTAACCGATTATAATAAAATTCGCACACCATGTGCAGTTCGATCCAACTTGAGAGATAGGATAGTTTTTGAAACGGATTTCGACATCCACGCGGGCGGAGCCGCGGGCAACAGCTAGTATTTCATATATAGATAATATATTCTCAACTACCTATTATAATATAAGTTTAAAAGAAACTCGTTATAGTTTTTAAAAGTATGCCTTGAGTCAATATGAGTTAAATATCTACGATAGTACCTAATTATAGAAAAAAAACGAATATGATACAATCAAATTTTTCAATTAACTTCATATATATTTCCAATAAACTAAAGTAAAAAATAAAGAAGAATATAAATATCTGCCAATGCGTGTATATTACCAAAATCCGTTGGTTACTTAAGCAGATCTACGCAAACAGGCTCCGGGTAGAGACTTGGTTTTATACCTACCTACCATGTAAAGATTGGTGAATAACAATGTAATATTTACTTAAATTCCTATAATTAATTAAAGATATTAAACCAAGAATTTTCCTCCACGCATGAAGACTATGTTATTATGTTTGTAATCAATATTATTTCTTAAAAAAATGTCATACTACACTACATAAGTACCTACTGCCTATCACAGAGACAATAATAGGTATAGAAGTGCAATATGTGTTAAAAGCCCGAGCCGCTCTTGCGTCTAAACCGACGACGTTTGTAAGTATAACATTTACTTATACCTAATTATTTATTTTACCTCATTATGACTATCTCATCTTAATTAGGTAAAATAAGTAGGTACTTAATTAATAAACAAAAACACTCAATAGATATTAATTATATATTCTAATGAAAAGTTAAATAAACCAATAAAAAATTATAACAGTAACTGCCGCACTCAGAAAGGTTCCTTAAATTAGTCCTAAATGATACTTAACTAATTATCATTAAATCTGTTAATTGATGGAACATCCCAGAGTCATAATTTAAGGGTACATTAGTTAATCACAACTTTAAGTTTTGTAGAGCGGTGCAGTGACAAAATCACAGTATCGATAGGGCATCGATAAGGCGTCGGTGTAGCCACACCTAAAAAGCGTTAACAGTAAAAAGTAGAAAAATAATATTAAACATTATTAAAAACTTTTATTTATAGTAATATAAATTACAATCCGTTCTTTTACTGTTAGTTTTTATGTATAGATGAAATTAAATACCTATTTTCATATACTGATAATAAAACATCTGGACTTTTTTATTCTATGGCATCACTGACAACTGCCAATGTCAATATAACCAACATCAAATTATTGTGCATTGTTCAACAGACACAGAAATAAAGGAATTTTAAAACGATATTGTTAGTTGCGATAAAAATGAATTCTGTTTAATAATCGCAAGCGCTCGGAAAGTTGGTTGGATCCTAGTTCAGCACCTAAACAATGCCCTAAACGAAAACTTACCCCTAGAAAAGTGATGGTGACTGTTTGGTGGTCTAGCGCCCGGTGTGATTCATTACAGCTTCTTACCAAACGGGGTGAGCATTACTGCAGATGTATACTGTGAAGAACTGAACACAATGATGAAGAAACTGGCACATCTGCAACTAGCATTCAATCGCTCGTCTCCGTTGCTCCTACACGACAATGTGCGACCTTATACTGCACAGCAGACGGTCTCCAAGTTGCAAGAACTGGGGTTAGAAGCTCACCGCATCAATAAACTGCCGCTGCGTTGGCAAAGATGCATTGATTGTATGGGTAATTACTACTTCGATTAATACAAATAAAAATACATGAAAATAAAATCGTTTAATTTTTTTCGTACATAACGGCAATTTCATAGGTAAAGACCTAATTGGGGCACGGCTAGCCACGAGGTGGGTATCCATGAGGATTTCCTCACGATAATTCTGTTTTTTAGATGTAAAAATCAATCCTTAAAAGTTAAGTAAGGGTTTTTTATCACTTAACTTTAAAGTGCCATTAGGGATGTTAATGAATCCTTAACTGACTCTGAGTGGTAAATTTTTTCAAATTTTACTAAGGAACAACTTAAGTATCCGTTAAACGTCTCTGAGTGCGGCAGTAAGTATAATAAACATAATTATATTAAGTTCAATAACTGCTTAGCCGACAGTGTTGCCAAGTAGTCTCGAGTTTGCTTCGTTCACTTTCCTGCTTTCTATGGAAAAAGAGTACAAAAATAGTTAGTCCAGAAATAAATAAATAAATTGTTTAGGTATTTCTTGTCTAAGTAAGTACATGGTAGTAACAAATTTACTATGGGTATGGAAAACAAGAAAGAAAAAACACTGGGATGCCTCTCAGCTTGATGCTGTCATGCTAGTGAACATGACAGCGCAGGTTTTCAGAGGCATCACCTCTGGGACACGATAGCGCATATAACATCGTATATGGCAACATTTATTTTGCATGTTCTATAGGTAACAGATTATCTACACAGAGCAAGAGGCACTTTCAGTTCGTCAGTTTCGTCAAACTCGAGGGTGACGCGAGTGTGACGCTTCATCCTCCGTAGACAAGTGTCACAGCGTAAATTGCTAAGGAATCCAATAGATTAGGTCAACCAATCACATTGAAGCTCGTCGCCGGTGTACGATGCGCGCGCCACGGGGAACACGAGCTGGAGTGTGATTAGTCGATCTAATATCTAATCTTTTCTATTTCTTAGCGTTTAGATTTGTGACACTTGTCTACGGGCCCTGGTATGTTGCAAACATTCAAACATCCATAGGCGACGGTGACCGCTTCCTATCAGGTGGGCCTTGTGTTTGTCTGCCACCTAAGTGGTAAGTATTTATAAAAAAAATGCCTTTTAGTGTAACCGTTGATTTTATAACGTGTTTCATACTCACGTTGAATCTCAAGATGCACATACCGCCACTCTGAATAAAACCTTTTGCACATTTTTGGTCACCACTCGCCGCCGCTTCTGTGAAACTGAGGACGCTGATCAGTACGACGAGGGTTAAAACGAAGAATGTAGCGTAAAACCTCATTTTGACTTGAATACTTTTTCTAACACGGATCTCGTTTCCAACACGGAATGGCGTAATTCTGTGCACACTTGGTTTATATAGGCAGTGATTCCAATAATAAACCATGTTACTCCTATATTACTGGTGACAACTCGTTCTTTTGCGACTAATTTATTGATGAGATTCCCGTATATTTTTAGTGATTATGTCGATTTGATTAATACTCTAGCTCCGAGGTAGGCGTCACTGCCTAAATCTTGTATGATAATATTTTGTAGATCATTTTGAGAAAGATAATTCGCATGTGTTCGGCTTCATAGCTAAATTTTTAGAATCTTTCAAACTTTCTGAAACATGTTCACTCCAAAATTATTAGAAGAAGTAAATCTTCCAGCCTGCGGGCCGCAGTTTGCCGACCCCCGCTCTAGCTCGAAAGATGCGTTTTTAAGACTCAGGTCTCTCCTGATTCTTAAAGACCGCGAGATGCGGTTGTGACTGAGTGTGTCCTCCATGAGCGCAAGCGCAAATTTCCTTGTACCAGCCTATATAAATAGAGCAGGAAATTAATTAGCTCAGTTATAGACAACAAGTGAACTTCAAAATGAGCAGAGTATACGTATTCTTAATTTTAACTGTGTTAGCAGCATTGTGCTCTGCAAGACCAGAACCTTTTGAATCAGATCTTCATGAAAGTCACCGAATGAAGAGACAGGCTGCCCTTGTGCATGGATCGTGTGGAAGGTTAAAAGCCTTCTTGGTAAGAAGATGTATCCCATGCAAACAGTAAGTGGTATTCCCATAATTGTTATTTCGCCTACTTTGTAGCTGGTAGTTTAATAGTTAGATTCGGGTTTGCAATCGAGACGTGCCGGGTTCAAAACCTGTTCATGACACTATAGTTATAAACCCACTTACAGTAGCGGCACGATATATAATGGCCGGTTTGACACATTACAATAGTGATGTGAAATGTCAATTTACTCTCGATAAAAATATAATCAAAACTATAAGTTTTTATTGCAAGCAGTACTTACCTGATTCAAAAACTTTAGTAAAAAAATATAAATTTGACATTTGAACGAACTGAATATTGGAATTAGGAATGAAAATGAGTATACATTAATCCAGCTTCCTTCAGTGATTGCACTAACTTTTTTCTTGTTGGATACTCCTTTCGTAAATAGTTGCTACACACATCGCACACCCCGTACAACAAAGGAGTATATACACATATGCAATTTTTTTTTTATTTCGCCAATCGATGTAAAATACTTCGACACATGTTCTATATTTTTTTCGTAATTTTCCTTACAAAACTAAGAAAATGGTTAAGAAAAAACACAAAAGCTACTTCCTTAAGAAATATCATAATTAACTGGCAAAAAAAACGTAAATATAATTGCTCGATGCATAATTTATTCAGACCATTAACAATATGTACGTAATCGCAATCCTGTCTTTATTGCTCAGGCCAAATTAAAAGATGTGCACTCGTAAGTTTACTTACTCCTTTATTGCACAATATATTTTTGAATAAATTTTTCGTAACTTCACTTAAGCGTCACTGTTAAACTTATTCTGAAACGTATGTGTACTCAATCCTTTATAATTTTATAGATTACTAGCGACCCGCCCCGGCTTCGCACGGGTGCAATGCTGATACTAAATTAAATGATGCATGTATTATACATTATAAAAAAATTGGAAAAAACCGCATCAAAATCCGTTGCGTAGTTTTAAATATTTAAGCGCACATAGGGATATAGGGACAGAAAAGGCGACTTTGTTTTATACTATGTAGTGACTAGCTTACCCGCGCGCGGCTCCGCCCGCGTGGATGTTGGCTTTCACCACCAAGTCTTTTTAAGCCGAGGGGCTGCCCGTACTGACTTTCAATGTCTATTTCTTGGTAAACAGTGGTAGGTAGTAGGTAGTTCTGTCAAACCCTTCAAAGTTCCTTACAGTTCCGTGCATCGCGACAGAAAGTCGTTTTCGTCGTTTTTTGGTGATGTGGGTAAAGGTACGGTCTCTGCACTTTTCCTTTCGCAAAGGAGGTAGAACACGACGGTATCTCCCGTCCAAAATGAGCAGTCCAACTGAGTACCATCCTCCATCAGGTGGGCCGTGTGCTTGTCTGCCACCTACGTAGTATAAAAAAAAGTTGTGCCAACGGGAATATGCTCTTTCTTTTTTCGAGCGAAAACTCCCTCGAGCTTCACTTAAACGGAGCCAACGTTGAGGTAGGCATGTCGGACTTCAACCGATTAAAATCACAAGGTCTATCGCAATATTGGCCTGTGTGGTCAAGGAATCTGGTGTGTCCTAAGTAGTAAGAATATCCCAGAGACCCCGACCGGTTCCAGCCGCCAGCACTGCCGACACCGACATGTTATTAGAAATCTAAATCTGCTTCAAAGATATTTCATCCATCTACCCTGGGTACTTTGCCAGTGTGTGAATTGGCGATGTGTCCACGGAGCAGCCCCAACAGTGACGCTCGGACGTCAGCTCCTTTCCCATATAGTACAGGAACTCACCAGAACAGCCATGCTCAGCGAGCACCTGCCTCACCTGACAGGAGGGGCTATCGTTTTGCCCCTCCGATAATTTCTTCATAAACGGTCTTACCACCACAATCGTGGCCTGCCCTACGCTTGATTACCCAAGTCGTTCTTTCCATTCCATCTTACGGAATTGGGATCGCTGCACCTCGATTTCTCTTGTGGCAGACCTCAAACCTTTATGCACAGGAAGTATCCTGTAAATAATGTCGAAATATGCTGCCTGAATTTTTAAATTTGCTTGCATTGATTTGATTTTTTCATAGCTTCAAGACGTGCAGACCTAAATATTTCATGCTAGTTTCGACTTAATTTCTCCACGCCTATCTACATAATGATATGTTTTTGTGTGGTGGCTAACTACATACTCAGGTATTATAGATTTTTTTCTACATTTGTACTATACCTTGCTTTACACCAAATTAGATGATTTTATATTAACGGAAAGTACTCTTTAGATGCATTTAATTCCTTATATAGTATCGTCTTCTAACATAATATATCTTCAGGGTTTGAAGGCTTTAGGGTTTGAATTTTAAAAAACCCTTTTTTAGTACACCCATACGCATCAAAACACAGACATTCTGCTAATTTCAATGTCTCTACGACCAGCGGTTTAGGCTGTGCGTTGTCTCTAGGTCAATCAGACAGTCAGGACTTTGAGTTTTAGGCAATGATATTGGTTTTAGGTATCTATAAAATGTATTGATTATTGTAGGTACCTGATTAATTGACGTGCTATAGTATAATTATTATGTAAAAGTTACTTACCACAGTTTTAAAGACCATTGCGTGCCATTCTGATTTTGTTATTGTTTAAATATAGCTATGGTTGTGAAAATATAATAATAAGAATTCATATTTTTCGGTTTGTAACTTTCATAGATGTAAGAAATTACTTATAGTTAGCAAAATAAGTACAAAATAAAGAATTATTAAAAAATATCTATACTTCTCTACTAATATTATAAAGAGGTAAAGTTTGTGTGTTTCTTAAATTGTAAGGGGTAATCTCGGGATCTACTGAACCGATTTTAAAAATTCTTTCACCAATAGAAAGCCACGTCATTCGTGAGTGTCGTAGGCTATATATTTTATTGGAAAACTGGAATTTACACCCAGCGAAGTCGGGTCCCGGGTCGCTAGTATATTATAAAGAGGTAAAGTTTGTGTGTTTGTATATTTGTTAAATTGTAAAGGGATATCTCGGGATCTATTGAACCGATTTTAAAAATTCTTTCACCAATAGAAAGCCACGTCATTCGTGAGTGTCAGAGTCTATATTTTATTGGAAAACTGGAATTTACACCCGAGCAAAGCCGGGTCTCGGGTCTCTAGTAATATAAATTTATAATCTCGTTGTATTCCTGCAATTAATCACCAAACTCTTTTTGATATATTGTACAGTAGTTGTAAAATCATAACAAATTAGATACCCACAATTCTCAAATTAAAATGTAAAGTTATTTTTTGTTATTATGAAAATATAAGAAAATATGTATTACTCTGTAAAATATTTCTTCGTGCAATAAATGAGTGTGTCACATACATTAAAAAACATTAATAAATTATCACTGCAATATACACTTATATAAACTTACTCATTATTTATTTTCAAAAATAAACGTGCTATAAGTACTTAAAACTAAAAGCTCCGAGGTTATATCACGAGGAAAAATAAGCAATAAAAGCGTATGTACACATAAGATCCATGTTTTGTTTATACCTAAACAGCAAAAAAGGTGTACGTTTATTTACCAACAGTTACTTAAGAAAAACCCTAATACAATAAATAGGTAATTGTTAATTTTCCCTGTAGTATGAAAATAGTAAATCTATCTTTGATTTCAGTAAATACATATTAAAGAGCTCATTTTGAGGCTTCTTATGATATATGATACAAAGTACTATCATTATTAGTTCAGGCAATATTCCAGAAACAAACTGTTTTTTGGCTCTCCTGTAAAGTTGGTGTTTTCCAGATACGCCTTTGTTGTACGGGGTGTGCGACATGTCTTCGACTGGTTTTGCTCGTTTTTTTTCTGTTTTAATGTGTGAAGTTTATTTTCTTCTGTGCCAGTCTCGCCAAATTTTTCTTTAGTTATCTATTCGTCTAACAGTTATAGGTAAAATTGACCTTCCATTTTGAAATTCACGATCGAAATGTTACGAGGGCGTATCTATAACGAACACACATGCCTGACCGTACGTTCGGCCATATCGACGAAATCCACAACAAAAGGCGTAAACAGAGTAAGTTGAGGGCCACCATTATAATTATCACTGTTAGTGTGTGTAATGGGGACCCCTTCCTGAGACTTTACCATCAGGCGAGATTTACCATTTAGCTTACCATCAGGCGAGGAGGTCTAAACTATATCGCAATCGCAGTGCACTCCTAGTTTGTACTTTTCGAAGCAACGTCAAGTCGAAAATGCTTTGTTTTGAAGTAAGTTTGCCGGAGGTATTATTGGGCTTGCCAGTGGTCCTAGTGCCGATTATATAGATTTTATTTAAAAAAATTGAATTTCGAAAAACAAATACCGAGTTGTGTGAAATAAGTACCTACACCAATAGGTAATTATAATCTTATAAAAATAAAAAATAAATGATCGTGGGACACTAATATACATTATATAATTCAGAAATCAATGTAATAAATAAATATTGTGTCCTAAAATTATACCTACATTCGATAAAATTTTAGGACTTACTGTACGTCACTATTGACAATAAAGAACAGCAATTTGCTCTTTCAAAATGTCACAATAATTAATACGAAACTTCATGAGACGACAAACGTCAAACCGGCCATCATATCGTGCTGCTACTGTAGTAGTGGGTTTATAACTATAGTGTCATGAACAGGTATTAGTATACAAACAATTTAGCTTCACTTGATGGGATATAGGAGGAGTACCAGTCATTTCGGTTACTTACCTATTTTATAAAACAAGGAATACACCTTTATTCATTACCGATGTAAAAGTAATAAAAATACCTTTGTAACCATGTTTGAAACTATCACTTTTTTAACCGACTTCAAAAGGAGGTACCTAATTACTGTTTGACCTTGATTCGAAATAATTGCAGACAAACATGTATACAAACATACATTTATGTTTGTTTGTATAATACATGGAACTTCTTCCATGGCATTACTGGGAATAAAGGAAATATTCATCATTTTGTTTCGTATTTCTTTTAAAAAAGCTTTTATTATTCTATACCAATTTGCTTAAAATATTGTACTTTTTGCTTCAGATTTGAAGAGATGACCGGCAAGAACTGTCCAACAGATCCAAAATATTCACGAAAACAGAGGCGGCCTCGCGTACAGAGAAAGAAACTTAATACTCGTATATAGGTACTATCAAAGGTTATAGACAAAGAAAATTTTTAATTTTACTAGCCGTGCCCACGACTTCGTCCGCGTAGTTCTAGATTCTTAAGAAAAAAAGGAATTTGGATTTCGCACAAAAACGTTTTTTCGTACGGACCCCTAATTCTTTTTCTTAATGTATAATTCGCTAATTATAGCAAAACCATTATTCAAAGCCAGTCAGGTTTAATTTAATAAATATTGTGGAAAAGAAGTTGTGATTTAATTCAATGCCTATTTGTGGTGAACGGTGTGAAGGCTATAAATAGTGCCACGGGCAATATTCCACACAATAATTTTATGGTATTAGAGGGTAAATGATTGAGTATCATCTAAAAAGCTCTGGTTGCATTGGTGGTGGGGTTAAATTACATTGTCATCAACGAGGTAAAAATGATAAATTTATTAACAAAAACACACAATATTAATTATACACACTAATAAGAAGTTACATTATACCAATATAGAATTATAACAGTAAGAATAATAAACATAATACCTAAAAGTTCAATAACTGCTTAGCCGACAGTGTTGCCAAGTTTAGTTGTCTCGGCTCCGTTCATCTCACCGTTTACGTTCCTATGGAAAAAGAGTACAAAAATAGGTAATCTCGAAAGAAAGAAAGAAATTATTTATTCCTTGACTAATATAAGGTACATGGCAGCAACAAATCTAATATGGGTATGAAAAACAAGATAGAAAAAGACGGGAAAATAATTAAACAGAATAACAAAACAAAACCGAATAACACTGGGGCGCCTCTCCTCTTGATGTTGTCATGCCAGTGAACATAACAGCGCAGGTTTTCAGAGGCATCCCCTCTGGGACACGATATAACATCGTATCTGATAACATTAATTTTGTTATGTTCTGTAGGTAACAGATTACACACAGAGCAAGAGACACAACGCACTTTCGGCTCATCAGTTTCGTCACACTCGAGGGCGGCACAAGTGTGACGCTTTGGTGTGTTGCACATGTCCATAGGCCACGGTGACCGCTTCCCGTAAGGTGGGCCGTGTGCTTGTCTGCCACCTATAACTGGTATATATAAAAAAAGCCTTTTACTTTTCAACCGTTGTGTTTAGAACATGTTTCATACTCACGATTCACGATTCACGATCCCCTACGCACGAACCGCCAAGCCTAAAATGAAGTTCTGGACATTTTTGATTCAAACTCTCCGCTTCTGCGAAAGTGAGGGCACTGATCAGTACGACGAGGGTTACAACGAAGAATGCAGCGTAAAACTTCATTTTGACTTGAATCCACGCGTTTCTAAGACGGAATGGCGTAGTTCTATGCACATTTTTTGGTTTTTATATGCAGTGATACTAATAATAATAGCTTGTCTGCCATCTACCTAGTTTAAAAAAAAACCATATTACTCGTATATTGGTGGCAACTCGTTCTTTAGCGACTAAATCATTGATGTCCTTGATGATTTTATTGATACTAATTTTATTTATTTATTCCCGTATATTTTTAGCGATTTGATCATTAATTACATTACATTAATCAAAATTATTACATTTAATATCTACATACCTACTCTAGCTCAGAGGTCGGCATCACTGCTTAAATCTTGGATGATAATATTTTGTAGATCATTATGTTTGAGAAAGATAATTCGCATGTGGTCACTTCATAGCTAATTTCTAGTATCTTTCATACTTTTCTGAAACATGTTTACTCCAAAATTAATAGAAGAAGTAAATCTTCCGGCACGTCGTAGTATTCGTAGACAAAACAAAAAAAAAGTAAGTATTTTATAACATAATTTATATAATATACCATCTTTAAATATAAAAATCCTAATTCTAACATTAATTAAGCAATTTTGATGACTTGGTAGTCGATTTGCATTAAAATGTGCTCATTTCTTGGACGAAATGACCATTATGTAAAATTAATGATTTTATATCGATCCATAAACACATCATTCTGTTTGACATTGATTGATCACAGTCGAAACGTGAGAAGTCAGTCGATTTCAATAGGTTAACATAGAGGAAAGAACGTGGATGGTTACGGTACGATTTGTCAAACAGAATAAGGGCCCAGATGAGGCCGTTAAGCTTACTTCACAACTTCACATGCAAGCCGATACACTTCCTGGGGCCTTACCACACACTCTTAAAGCAGTAGGTATTATTTCAATATAACTTAACTTTCATAGTGTAAATCGGACCATCGACATCGACGGAAACTAATGTTATGTGGTCTTTATTAGCATGGCATTCTCTTACTTTTATGATATGCTATGGATATATTTATTTCACTAATAATTTTCCCGTCCAAAATTGAAGGAGTTAGAACACGACAGGGTATCTCCTGTCCGAAAAGAGTAGGCCGACGGGGGTAGTACCTCCAGAAGAACGCGGCCTTAATAAACATTGTGTTGTGTTTCCGGCGGTAAGTAGGGTAGCCAGAGCTCACTGCTGCAATTTTTTCTACTCATTGTTTGTTGTTATGCGCCTGGCACAAAACGAAATTCTTGATGAGTTTTCTCGTAATATGTGCATTTGAATAGGCGCTTACGCAGACTGTACTTTTGCAATCCGAGCGGCCATTCTAGTTCCATCCGAAGCACTTTAGAGCCGTTGTCCATTCTCCTACTCTTCTCTCCCTTTCCATTGGTACATACAACAAGTTAAACATTTTTTTTATATAGGACATCTCAAAATCACTTTACCTCGCCTGATGGTAAGCTAAAGGCAAAGTTTCAGGACTGGGGTGTCACCATCACATACTCCGGTAGTGCTACAGTGGCGGCCCTCAGCTTGACGGCCTCATCAAATGCTTTTTCACGCCCCGCTTAAAGGCCCCGGGACTATAGGAGGAAGGAAACACATGCGCTGGTAAACAAATCCAAGTTTTTATGGTGCATTGAAACATTTACGAATTGCGTAAATACTTAGCTTGTTGGTCGCAAGTCCCAGTCACCGTCACGGGGTTCGTCTCTGTACCACGCCATGGACCCGGCGACCGCACGGTGAATCCATGGAATACTGAGAATCGGATCTCAGTGTCTTAGTCAGCTAATCATTCCGAAGCGGAAATTGAATTGATCTTAAGATTATAAATTCAGAAGAACCATACCAAAACAAAACACATCACAATAAAAATACGAGTACTTAAAATATTTGGACGATGACATAAGAATTGTGACATCCACGGAGTTTACCACAAGACGTGTGAAGTTGTGAAGTTCTATGAGGAGAACCTATACCTACATGTGTGAGAGTCGTTTGGGTTCATTTGCGTAAAATCCTAATTAATAAAGAATTCTTGTTTGTACCTTGCTTACAGTCGACAGGCTCGCATTTGACCACAATCTCACCTGATGGTAAGTGATAATGTGGTCGACGATGGAGCACGCTTAAAGACTCCTAGGTTATAGCTTTCCGGAAACACAGACTCAGGGCACTTATACAAAAAGGATGATCGCAATAAAATCACATAGAACAAGAAATATTTTAATAATACTAGAGTTCCTAATAAAAGTTATTGTTTTATGATCGAATGATCAGTTCCATTAGATTTTGTTGATAATCCTTGAGCTGTGGGCCTCGAGGGCTCTCGCATCTGATGCCACCCTCTTTACCTAGGAGCCAGAAGGTGTCCATACACCCTTTACCCTGAAAGAAAAGTTAGTTTAATTCAAATTTTGATGTGTGAACTAAGGCAGTTTAAATAGATCTTAACTTAGCATTTTCTTACTAATTTAATTTTTGTTACGGTATGTTTTAGAAAAATATTCGACTGCGATAGAGAAAAGCCAAGCCAACAATCATTATACATATACGTACACTTAAAATAATAATACAAAAATAATAATATAATGTGTAGGATATCATAGGATACCCTCATTCTTAAAACTTTGCCTTTAGTTTACTTTCTGGTAAGGTGAAGTCATATTAACGTTACCATACAAAAAAAAATGGAAAAAATACTAATATTTAATTCCCAACGGGCCCCGCCGGGGCTGTTTGGGCTTAAATTTAAAAGTTTGTAGCCACGAGCCCCGGCGGGGGACGTTGTAGCGGGGTCGGTTGGGAATAAACCGACTAGGGTTGTCGCATCGCGAGTGGCTGCGACGTAAGAAGCAAGCCAAAGCACCAGCCAGCACAAGAGAGAAGTAAGACTGAGGTAGGTATACTAGTTGTAATGTTGGTACTAGGTATGACTAGAAAAGATGCTATAAGTAGTTTTGTGGTGTGAACTAACCGCAACATCTAGAGGTCCTCTCGGCTGCACTTTGTATTTCCCGAACTCGTCGAGAGCGCTCTTGGTTGTGAATGATATGTGGATTTTCATTGCTGTTGACAACAATTAATTTATTACACCTCTTTACTAATCGTAGCAACTTCAAGTCTATCAGCAGAATTTAAAGAGTTTTTTTTTCATTCAGTAACCGGAAATAGAAGTTCCCCTACCGCCACCCCCTCTCCCCTAAGCTAAACTAGCTTAAAATCTCATTAAGACGTCAAACCAGCTCACTGTGTCAAAATGTGCAAACTGTGGAGCGAGCATGAAATTTCTTTCGAATTGAGTTCGTAACGTATGTGACAAATATTGTATAAGATCTATACAGTTCCATAAACGCACGATAGAAATTTCGTGCTCGCCCTACTGACCAATCCAAAACTACATTGTCAAGATTTTTGCTCCAATATATACCTTCGCCGGTGCTCTCCATCCGACTGGCGGTATTGATGGTGTCACCGAAGAGGCAGTACCGGGGCATGGTGGTGCCGACGACGCCGGCCACACAGGGGCCCGTGTTGATCCCGGCGCGGATCATGAGGGGGGCGTCGGGCCGGTGGGGTACGCACGCCCCCTCCAGGCTCCGCATTAAGGATAGCGACATGTCGGCTATCTCGGACGCGTGGCGATTACCTGTAACATTAATTACCAAACGATCTATCATTACCAAGACACTAGCATAGGAACGATCAATCATTATGAGGCACTATACCTAAATATATTTGCAGCCCAGGTATAGCTTTTTTTAGTGCGAAAATCCACATGGATACCTCTCCCGTGGCCTGCAGGTACATTTATGTCGGATTAAAGATCTGACTAAAAGAGAGAATGTCTGTGGCATTAAGTCCGCGTATGTACTTGTGTATAAAATTTAAGAAATAAATAGAACATTAACAAAACCGCACAACGTCTTGGGTCTGCAGACACCAAGTTGTATAGGAGGCCTGGTATAAGGCATTACCCTCGTACCCCGGCTGAGCCCAAGTCTACGTGAGGTAGACTATGTCAGGTAGTCGGTGATAGGTACCTGACACCTCAAGACGAAACTCTAGGGTTTGGGAGATGGTAGTCACTCCCCGATTTTATAATAATACCTAATAATAAATTTATTTCCACCAAAAACTTAAAATAATTTCAGACAATATTTTGTAGGATAGTTACAGTTGAATTGTTACACACGGACAAAATTAGACTAACACATTCCTTGTACTGTAATATATTATAATCACATCGTTACTTCACATACAATTAGTTTAACACCAACTACTGACTCCTATCATCCATCAAATCGTAATCACCATGACTCGTAAATCCCCACCAAAACCATGGCAAATGCTATAATTGAAATAATTAACTGGAACAAGACGTGGTTGGTAAAATTATGTTGGTGGGAGTGGCTTAAATTGATTATAGTGTAGTCATGGGTTAACTATCAGTTTGAATTAGTGCCGCGTACCTACCCTGTAGTGGCGTCATATCGCCGGTCGGCCATTAAAAATAAAAAAAGTGATGTTATCTTGCGTAGGTAGTCGTCATGACCCCATTATAATGTGATCCTTATCGCTCAATGGGTTCGTTAATTGATACTATCATATGGAAGAGAGTCCATGCTTTTGTATAAAGGGCGGTATAAATATATATAGTCACGCCTCTTGCCCAGTAAAGTAGGCAGGAATCATCGCACCGCTAGCGATAGACAGAGAATTCATTCTCACACGTTGGAACCGGTACGCACAGCAGTGATTTATCGAAGACTCTCCCTGATGTGTTTTTCCCAAGCGGCCACAATATTGGGTTCTTCAAGAATGGCATTAGACGCTTCTTGCAAGCAGCGCGAGTGTGACCCTGGTGTTGCAAACATCTATAGGCCACAGTAACCGCTTCTTATCAGGTGGGCTGTGTGCTTATTGGCATAAAAAAATATTTTTCCACTTATCCTGACTTACTCTTGATCTGATATTAGTTTCTCTTTTCCATAATTTGGTTCATATTGGCTTCTTATGAGCAATTTTAGGGAAGAAGTAGGAGAGGGGGTCTGAGGCTCCAAAGTGCAAGAAGAAGAGTAGTGCTCACCATTTCTTTGTGGTAACCCTGAGACTACCATATACGCGTCGCCGATTGTTTCAACCTTGTACACGTCGTAGTGGGTAATTTTCTCATCGAACAACCTGGAATGAATGTTTCAATATGAACTTTATACAGCTTGTTAGAAAGGGGTAATTTATTCTAGGAAGAACTTGCCCGGTGGAGTCAATTATTCCTGCTAGCACGAATAATTGGCTTAATCACTCAGAAAAATGGGCGTCGGAAAGTACAGTTACCCTGCCGTGTGCAATGGCCGGCATCATCACCTTGGCACCCGCACAGGTCTTAGCAATCGTAAGTTCCTTACATTACATCGAATTGAACACGTGTTTAGAATGACAATTGGGTAACAAACTCGTGTGCCATTGAAAGATGCATAACTCAAATTAAATACAGATTTGAGTAATTCCACAGAATGAATAATACAACTACGTAATGCGAAAATACTTATTTAAGCCTACAATTATACGGTAATAGTAAAACTTTACTCCTATATGGGCATTATGGGCAATAACCCTCACATTTCACATTGTTTTTCATAGCAGGTCCTAGGTCTAACTACCAAGCCTTCTCACGGAATGTAATGATTACTGCCCATTGGAAATAATAGCCCTAACCCTTAGTAACCCTTGTCCGATAGGTACCTTTACGGCAAGAGCCTTATCTCTTGTCGTAGTGGCCATGACCCTTTTTGTACAACACCTATCGCCTAAGCGCAACCCTTGCGCTTCACCTAAAATCATAAGGCTAAAAGATTCAATAATAAACAATTACGCTAACTCATTAAGTTGTGAGATAGTTGAATGTTTACGTCATTTTAGTGCGAAACTCCATTGTTATTCTAGATGTGTAATTATGATTCTAGTTCCATTGCCAATCAGGACACAGTCATGTTGTATAATTGAACCACCAATTGGAAGAAGGGAATAAACACCACTTTTTGAGATATTGACTTTTCTACATTTTTACATTCTTTGAACGTAGAGCTTAATTGTGAGTTCGAAGAAAGGAACGAAATCCATTCATTTCGTATAGTTTCATGCGGTCATAAAAATAGTTAGTTGGAAGAAGGAAATAAATCCTTCCTTTATTCCTTTCTTCCAACTATTTGCAGGTTTTTTTGTCAACATACATAAACGCATCAGTAGGTACGTGGCCATTCATTTGTCCCGTGTGATAGTAATTTCGGTACCGTTAAAAGACTCATTAGGAGAAAGGACAGAATTTACGTTCCGAATGACCTATAAGGACCTAATAGTCTTATTTTGGCTGCAAAAATTGAGGGGATTTCAGTTAAATCTATTATTTCAAACGACATACCGAATTAAATTTAAAAACTCATGGCAGGTGTGTTTTAAGAAAAGCTGTAAGTCATTAGACAAAGCAACAACATTTAAGATTTCGCAATACAGAAGCTTTGAGTAGGTATAGTTCGAGTCAAAAAGGTTACTTGACATGTTCCGAATTCATCGATGGTTAGGTACGTTAAAGCAACATTTTTGCTCCAATAAACTTCTACAAACACGAAAATACTAGAATCTCTGGCATATGTTACCAAAATACCTATAAATGAGAAAAAAATGAACGACGACGCGACGTAGGTACAAAAAATAATACCTACAATATATTCCTGAAGAATTTAAAGATTTTTACGATATTATTCTGACCTGACTACAAGATCCAAAAGTGAAGTGAATAATATAACATTCTCCTTATGATTTTCTAATAAATAAATCGTTTTGTCATCATATTGTCTAATATTTTCAATTATTTTGCATACAGTAAATGATAAATTGGAAGAAGGGAATAAATCCAACACACTTACACATACTTATTTAAATGAATATTATATATTTTAGCCATGTTTATCTGTAAATCAACCAGAATTTGTATTTTCTTCATTATATTATTGTTATATGAAGCTATACCTCAAAAGAAAAAAAATATAAAGTTTTTTTTAATTATCTCCATTCTTACTTTTTGGATTTATTCCCTTCTTCCAATTGGTGGTTCAATTTATCTCGGTACTTTCCTTGGTGCAGAACGGTAATGATGTTGAATAATTGTCTTATTGTTATCCTATGCTACTAATAATATAAGTAAATATGACACTTTGTTGTAACGTTTGCATGAAAGATACGGGTGAGACTGTTACGGGTGTGATACAAGACTTAGAAAAGTATAACCAAACCAAAAATGTCGCGTTCCCGTAAGTTTACTTATACGAAACACTTAACAACGAATGCACGCTACCACGACAAACGCCATAACCATGCGATTCCGAATAACGAAATCTCTAATATTCATGAACTCGAAACACTTGGCAACGAATACAAGTTTATTTTTTAAAAAAACTTTATTTTTTTAATTTATCATAGGCTTGAGTTTCACTTCCACTCACTTGCACTGTTTGTATAGTAGGTAAGTTTTCCGTTGTGTAAAACATTTTTCGCATCCGATTTATGCAGAAGTCTGGATGATAAATAGAATCAAAGATTGATTTTAACATTATCTCTGGAATAGGTTCTCATGGGTATTTTTTATTGGGAATTCTTGGTATTTCGTAAGTGATAATGTGGTCGATGGTGGAACTCGCTTGCCTAGAAGTAGCATTTTCACTCTAGAGGGAACAAACGTTTATCGTCGATTTGACAGACCAATTCGTGGAATTTACGCGGGAATACGAAGGTGAAGTGAAGTGGCCGAAGGTAATAAAATAAAACAGACGACCACAGCATTATTCCAATTTAAATTTCTAATACCGCTCGTTAGATTAGAATTGCAAAACTCTACGCTATGTGTAAACAATTGTTACATCACTTCGCTTAAACTCTCTTATGTCAGACTGTGTATACCTATGGAAATATTTTGAACAAATGCTGGGAAACGGGCTCCTCTGCACCGATTATTGGCAACCTAGGTACAAGGTACAATACGTACTTTGTTAACCTCGACATCTTTGCACTTACTGAATTAAGTTTAAGAAAATGGCATTCTGTTGATTTTCAGTCGAGGGGTGATTGTAAGATACAATTTGTTTGTTTTCTTTAGTAATTACACGTCCGTTAGATAATCTCGTTTCCTTCGTGGTCAATGGTGTAGGTTGTGCGTTTTTGTTTGTGTACCCAGCTTTTAAGATTTACTGGAACGCGTTACTGTTTTTTTCCCTCAACCTACTGTGAGCAAACATGCATCAGTTTTAAATCCGACCAAAACATTTTAAACAAAAAAAAACACATCAAAATCCGTTTAGTAGTTTTTGCGTACATCACGAATTCTACAACAAATTTGTGATCAGAATCATTGATAACATAACCAATTTTTTTTCGTATCTCCAATGTAGTTACAGACATAACTGCTTTACAATGTTTTAATACCGACCTACTAAAAGACTGAAAGAAACGTGAATTATAAATTTAACGAACCTGTATAACATATTGAGCATATTTATCACATCCATAGGAGTACTATAAGCAGATATAGAGGTGAAGCCCACTATATCGCTGAAGAATATGGTGACCGCGTCGAAGGCCTCCGCTGGGACGGCGCGCTGGGCCCGCAACCGGCGCAACACCGGCACTGGCAGCATGCGGGATAGCAGCAAGTCACTTTTCTGCTTCTCTGCTACCAATTTCTGTGTGCTCTGCTCTATAGAATGCGTGAAGGTCTGTAATCAAAATACATAATACATACATATCAAAATACATAAGTAGGTACATTATATTTATCCACTCAATGAAAATTCTCGTATTATAAATAATAATAAATAAATAAAAATCATTTATTGACACAGATAAAAGGTGACATAAATAATATTAACCCTGCCTCCTAAACTAGGGCTCCTAAATATTAGGTACAAACTGTAAGGGCGAATCTTGAAACTAAGGCATCAAGCACACGGAGGCGCGGGCAGGGCTGGTCAATTTTACCGCGAACGATAGCGCAAAAGGAATCCTATAACTACTACCAACGCACACGAAGGGCAAAATGACCGCGCCGCGCGGTGAGGGCAGTCGCGGGCATCGACGGGCAGACGCGGTCATTATTACTTCGCGGTCAAAAAGACCTGCTCATCCTATCTGCTTAACGCCTTAATGTATTCTGTTGATTTCCCTGGCGCCTACTACTGTGAAGAATTTTAATAAAATAAGTATAATGTGTTAAATTATTGTGTTAATTTATAAATTTAACGTATTTTTACTATTTGTTAAAATCTTCAGTGTGAGCGGCAGAGGATTCCCCCTCTTTTACACACAGACACATTTTTCAGGAGAGTCCATCTCAAAGTCGGAGATACCCTGGTTAAACCCAATTGCGAGGGAAATGCCCTTTAGGTTACACCTAGGCGTTTGAAGACCCGAGACGCCGTGCGGCTTTCGCCCCCGATGAGAAGGAGACGTGGAATCCGTGACCGCACGAAAATAAAAAGGGGATTCAATTGAATACGCCTGACGGAATTTCAAGATTCGCTCACGATTTCTTCGGGTCCAGATAGTGCTACAGCATAATTCTTATATTTTTTGTTCCTAGCACTTCTTTTAATTTTTAAAATTTTTGTATTACAATAATGTATTTTAAGTACCTACATGTATTTAATGTTGTTTGTTGTTAGTATCGATTATGTTGTATTACCTACTATTTTTACTTAATAATAAAATAAATATTTCCTCATAACAGAATCTTATTGAACAATCAACAGGAATAACTCGTTTTGTATTAAGGCCTTGACCCAAACGTACTAGAATCTTGTCAAGTCTTCCAACAAGTTTTGCCATAAAAAGGTAGTCGATAGTCAAGTCACATAAATATATATTTGTTGCCAAACGGTATGTTATCTGGAAACTTGTATGAAATAACAAGGTCAATCCGTGTTATTTTAAATTGATTTATTTATTGCTAGTGTTGTACCGGTGACTTAGTTCGCGTGTATTTAGATTTTTAAGGTTCTAATTTATTCGTGCTAAATTTCCAAAATTAGTCTATGTTACGCCTTATAATATTTTACTATCTGCCATGGAAGTCGTGTCAAAATCAGCCAAATTGTTTCCTAGATTCAAACAAACAACAAAAAGAAAGACAGATTTTATTTTATTGTAAGTAGGTATCTATCGTGTATATATTTATTGAAGAGCTGTTATTTTAACGTTACAAACAGACACTTCAATTTTATTTTATTGTATAGATTAGTGAGTGAATAATTAAAAATAATAATATAGGTGAGTGATATTATGTATTTTTACTATTCTTTGTTTAGTCAGACAGTTTATTTGAAGTATAGGAATTTGTCCAGTTGGAAATAAATGAATAACTTATGGCTTTGGTTTCAATTATACATTCAAATCTTATTATATACTAGCTGTGCCTGCGACTTCGCCTACGTGGAATTAGAGTTTTACAAAGTTATGATTTTTTTACGCAGAACCCTAATTCTTTTTTTAAATTCAAAGTAGCCTATCTTAAGCAATAAATTTACAATCGACTCGGCCGTTCCAGAGTTTACTTCATTCAAACGAACGGAAAGGCAGACAGACAAAAAAATTGCGTTTTTGTTACATGTACTTAGGTATAGTTCATACACTCATATGCATTAATTTAAAACTTGTTTTTTATATCACAAACAGACGCTTCAATCTTATTCATTTGTCTAGATGTAATGAACTAGACTAGACCATTATAGTTAGCTGACAAAGTCTGCTATTACATGTAATGACTCAACAAAGCCTTCAAAGGAATTCACATATCACCTGCAGTGGTCACAACATGGTCACATAAATATATCGACACAAGATATTCGCGGCAGTCTTAATTCGAACCTTAATTTAGAAAGTGGTCGCAAGTATGTTGCGTTTAGTGATCTTAACGTTTATTTGTATGGGTGCGGTTACCTGTACGGTTATCGACCGAAGTGATCGAATCGGTATATCTATAAGACCAGATGGAGATGTGTTTGAGTGGTTCAACTTGAGTGGAACGAACACTCGTGATATCGAGTTCGATTATAATCGAAACATTATACGCAAGCGGCAAGTTATTAAAGGACGTGGATGTCCTCGCGGCAAAGTGTGGCTTGTAAATCAATGTGTTACTTGTGACGTGTGAGTATTTGAGTATATTATTATCTATATCTATCTTTATACTTATATACACTTATATATACTTGTGTGCGTGTGTTGACAGTGAACTCCTCCTAAACGGCTGGACCGATTTGAATGATTTTTTATGGTATGCGTTTGAGTGGCGCCCTGGATGGCGCTTCAAGCGGGCAAAATGCAAAGTAGCTGTGTCCCTAACATTGGAGTTATTTGAAAAAAGTTGAGTCATGTTATATGAACGATTCTGAACACATCATCATCATCATTCTCTGAACCTTTTTCCCAACTCAGCTGGGGTCGGCTTTCCAGTCTAACTGTGATAATGCAGCTGAACTTTGATATTTTCCGTGGAGCGACTGCCATCTGACCTCCACAACCAATGGTCATTATGACCAATCGCGATATCGAAGTTCCAAGTTAGACTGGTTGGACTTTTGTGGGCTCCAACTACCCGTAACGACTGCCATAGATGTTTGTATGGCAACCGGGACCGACGGCTTAACGTGCTCTCCGAGGCACTAATAAACCTGCGATAAATATACACATAACTAACGATTCTGAACACAATATTTTTTTATTCATGGCTGTTTGTCTGTTTGTGCGAGATGGGCGCAAATAGTACTGGATGGATTTTGATGTGCTTTTATATGTTTGCAAGGTCTTGGTCAGACTTAAAATCTAACGTAGGTATGTTTGATCACAATCGGTTGAGTAGAACCGGATATATGCAGTTAAAAGACGCGTGAACCGACATTCACGCCGGCGGTGTACGGCGGATTATAGTATAGGTATATTACGAGTACTACCCGAGCCAGGGGCCTTACTCCGAAAAACGAAAATATTCGTATCCGTTGACGTTTTGACCATTTAGCTACCCCGAAAGTGTTTCGTTTCGGATTTCGGATCCGTCTTCGATCGTTTGACATTGAGGTTGTCGATCGTTATCAGTACACCGCCTACTCCCAAAATACATTTGACGTTTTCGCTGTCGTTGTTTGACAAATTGTCCGTTTTCGTTCGATCCGAAACGTTCATGTTCGATTTTCAGAGTAAGGCCCCAGGATCGCTTCATCCCAGTGCAAATAGCACCTTACTTACCTGACATCCCAAAGTTTCATACATACCTAATTCTGATTTATTATCACAATAAGGTTTGTATCAAACACAAAAAAGAATAATACAATTTGACGCAGCACGTTTCGGTGATTCGTTTCAATTATATAAATTACTAGCTGATAGCATGTATGGATGGAATAAATGTCTCTTACCTACCCTATTTAATCAATATTCTATGCGAAGTAAAGTTTAATTTTTTTTTTTATATTCAGTCCGTCAATTGACTTAACCCCGCTGGATGGTAAGAAGCATGGGTAAAGTCCAGAGGGTAATGTCTTAAGTTGAAATGCATACTTCGATGAAAGGTTGCTGACGAAAGTAATCTGGTACAAGACAATACAGCCAACTAAATCCCAGGGTCCCTGGTTTGACGGAGCCGATATGAATAGGCAGGAGATCGTAACTAGCTTCAGACCGAGATCCGTACACATTTCATTAATAAGTTCGCGACCTAAATGGGCAAAGTTCAGACACAAAATTGTATCGAGTGCAATGTGCCGAAGGACGTATAAGGACGTATAAGGACCATATTTTGGTGGAATGTGTACAGAATGAGGAGAGAAGTATTAACATGATATGGATGTACATTGTTTAGGTACAATATAATTTTTGCCTTTTTTAACCGACTTGAAAAAAGAAGGAGGTTCTCAATTCGACTGTATTTTTTATGGTAGTTACCTCAGAACTTTCGACTGGGTGATTCGTTTCAAATTAGTCTCTTGAAGTCGGTTTTTTTTTTCAGAAAAAACCGACTGGTCCGACTTAAAATTTGCTGTATGTTTGAAAGCAAATAGTTGAGTAGAACCGGAGATATGGCAAAAAGTTGAGATACCAAACATCTGCGCAGAGCCGCGGGAATGGGCAAGTCAATACATAAAAGTCTTTGTAAAAAAACAAAGAAAGTAAAACAAAAACATTATATTTGTATGTCTAACGGTGGTCTTCAATACAGGATCCTTAGTCACACCTTCACTTGGAATGTGATTGAGGAAACTTTTGAGTGGTGATTCATGTTTCCAATGTTCCCATGTCTCCTTGGCATCAATCTGATTGTTATAACGAACGCAATTTTAATCAAAACTTGAATATTTCAAATTGAAAAATTTATTCAAATTTGTATGTCAATGAATGTATTATGTACTAGCTTCCGCCCGCGGCTTCGCCCGCGTGGAGGTCGGTATCGCCAAGTCTATTTTAATAAAACAACTCTCCACTACACTCTCCACTCTACTCTTCACTCCACTGGTCTCCACTCGTCAAAACAAAACCTTACTAATAAAAATAAACCATCAAAAGCCAAAATCGCGATGGTAAAAACTACTTAACGTATTTTGATGAGGTTTTTTTATTAGAAATGTCTTGGTTAGACTTAAAATTTACCCTATGTTTGGTTGTAATTGGCTAAGTAGACCTGGAGATATAACCAAAAAATGATGACCTAGATTAAAACGACGCGCGGGTGGAGTCGCGGGTATCAGCTTGTATAAAAAATAGCCTTTTTTTCCGTGCGGAAATCCTTATGGATACCTACCCTGCGGCCAACGGGGCAGGTTATGTCGGACTCTTACTGACTCAAACCACACGCCGTCTAGGGTCTTCTGACGCCAGGGTGTAGGGGGGCCAACGCTCTGGCGCGGCTGTTGCTCAACATGAGGGGGCCGGATGACTCCTGCAGGAGGCTCTACATGCGTCTCGTGCGTTACATGGGCCTGTACGGGTGGTGTTGATGAATGGAGCCACAGCGCGCCCCTCCTATTCCGGCAGCATGACGGGAACACCGTGGTTGCCAAACCCGAGGGGGCCATCTCGAATCCGGAGATGGCCCGGGTCAAGTCGGGGTGCGAGGGAAATGCTCTATGGGCCATCTTACACCCAGGCGTCAGAAGACCCTAGACGGCGTGCGGTTTGAGTCGGTAAGAGTCCGACATAACCTGCCCCGCTGGCCGCGGGGTGGGTATCCATGAGGATTTCCGTACGGAAAAAGGGGGTCTATTCCACCGTCGACCACATTATCATTTACCAACAGGTGAGATCGTGGTCAAACGCGAGCCTATTGTCAATAAAAAATATATAATATATAGGTATTAGAGCATTTCCCTCGCACCCCGGCTTTGTATAAAAAGTAGCCTATATGTTGTCTTGTAAGCGATGGTAGCTGAATGGATAAGGACTCTACTCAGTTCCAATCCAGCCGGACAGTACCAATGTGAATTTCACTTTGTGGAATTTATATGTGCTAATCACATGATTTACCATCTGCTGACGGTGAAGGAAAAACATTGTGAGGAAACCCACATGTCCTAGAAGACCAGCCCCATTAGGCCAGCGTATGTGGTAAGGTTAAACGATTAAAAAAAAAACGAAAAATTAAGGTCTAAAACCTCTCAGCTCTCTCGTTAGAGGAGAGACCTGTGCCCAGCCGTCGGACATAAATGGGTTTATTTTATTATTTTGTCCAGAAGTATGAACTATAAATCGTACCAAGTTTGATCAAAATCCCACCAGTAGTTTTTTTCCATGCATGCACATTACAGATAGACAGACAGACAGAAAGACAAAAAAATAACTGATTGCATTTTTACCATTGGTATTGATCACCAATCATCCCCGAATAGTTATTTTGTAAATATTTCAATGTACAGAATTTACTTCAACAGTTTTATTGGTTTTATTGACGTAACCTACGACAAACTTATTATTTGCGGTTGGTACAGTAATCGGGTCTACGGATCGAACCGCAAAATTAAGTTTGTTTTTTATTATATATATTATCGGTCAAGTTACTTATATTGTGAAGCTAGCTTATAGCATGATGAACATAATAACAACATTTAAATATGCGTCTTTAGAATACACGTTGTTACAGAATGCGTTGAAGATATAAAGGTTCACTGCTCGTTCCCCGTAGGTAATAGCGTAATAATAAGTAGCCTATGTGTTGACCCGACTTCTAAATAATATTCTTGCCAAATTTGAAGTAAATCCATGCAGTACTTTTTGAGTTTATCCCGGACATACATACAGACAAACAGACAAAAAGACAAAAATTCTAAAAACTGTATTTTTGGCTTCGGTATCGATTGTAGATCACACCCCAAGTATTCTTTTAAAAAAATATTCAATGTACAGTTTTGACTTTCCTACCATTTTATTACATGTATAGATTAACCCGCGGCTCAGGCATTCAGTTTCATTCATTCTGATCCTGTTTATGCAACCTATGGGAACCTTTTTCAGGTAGTTTTAGAGAAAGATATAAAGAATTTCTTTCTTAAAAATCCCTCTTCAAGACGACTGAAAGGTATTCTGTAAATTATTCCAGGCTGTATTCTATCCCTTTTAACAAAATCCCGTTCAGCCGTTTGAGCATCATAAGTAACTAACATCCGAAAATCTTCACAAATTTTCACATTTATAATATTAGTAGGATAGTAAGAAGTAATACCTACCTACATCACAGACGAACTTTTAATATAGTTTACTATTTTGATTTGGATTAAACGACTTTCTGACCTCCCAAATCGAGAGAAAAACCTGCGCTCTATTTTAACTTACTTTGTTGTTGTTTGTATGTAGGTATATTGTTTGTCAGCATTTCTGAACTAATCATGATAAGCCAATAGTGTTTAGCGTCATTTGTTTTATCATGGCAAAGGCTCTGATGCTACGTCATGAAAATGGCGACGCGACGGGTACGATAAAGTGGTCATGGGAACTTCCGAAATAAACAAGATAAACCCGTCATGTTTTTGGGCTCATTTAATTTGTCTGGTCATGTACCTACTATAGGTACTGAAAAGTTTTTTTAAGAAAAGTATTTTTAAATAAAATAAAATAAAATAGGCGATGGTAGCTGAATGCAAAAGGACGCGGCCTGAGGAAAGAGGTGTCGAGTACGAATCCGACCGGACAGTACCAATGTAAGTTTCACTTTGTGGAATTTATATGTGCTATGTGTAATCACATGATTTACCATCTGCTGACGGTGAAGGAAAAACATCGTGAGGAAACCCACATGTCCTAGAAGAAATTCTAAAGACATGTCCGATCCACCAACCCGCATTAGGCCAGCGTGTGTGAATTAAGGTCTAAACCCTCTCAGCTCTCTCGTTAGAGGAGGGGAGGCCCGTGCCCAGCAGCTGTGGGACATACCTAAATGGGTTGCTATTATTATTATTATTATTATTTAAATTAAGAACTTATTATTTCTGTTACAGGTACATAGATAACTTGGGTCCTCCTTGTCCTGTCAGACACTAACGAAGATGTGATGCAAAAATATTACACCAGGAGTTTTTTATAAGCTCACGCATATTATAATATTCCTAGTGGTACATGAAGAGTTTTGTCATCTATATTTTTCGGTTTAACATGATAAAGGACGAATTTATTTTCATACGCTGACTACGTACAAAAACTCCCTTCGACTGCTAAGAATTTGCTAAATGAAAAACGCAACGGAAATGCCCGATTTGGGAACCAAACCCAAGAAATCACAAGCGCAAGAACTTAAGTTTAAATTTATACCACTAGATCACGAGGCAGTGACCCGAATAGAAGTTAAAAGGGCAGTTATGGCCGTTTCTGCAAGACTGACTTGTTTAAGCTGATGATGTATTGATTAAAACGAAAGCTGGTTATTCTATTTATAGTGAGAAAAACATCTTTGATAGAATAACACAGTACACATTATATTTAAGAAAATCTTTTTATATTAGACACTTTCAATTACTTAATTTATGAAAGTTTCAAAAGGTTTTCATATAAAATTATTATTATAATTACCGATATAGATCTCAAATGAGTTTCATTTTATATATTATACTGCATTTAAAAAAAGAATAGGTATTATGAAATTGTAAATGAGTTGAGTCTTCTCTCAATATTGTCATTGTCTTTGTTCTTGATGTGCTGTTTGTTTGTTTGTCCTTCCGTATTACAGATTTACATAGATCGATATGGGATCCAAGGTAAAAAAATGCAATATTGTAAGCCAAGGTAGCATACATTTGCCGATAAAACTTATTTATTGGGACGTACTACGAAAACTATTGACGGTACAATAAAAATTTGAAAAATAACGTCAATACTGCATATTTACTACACGTGCGCTATAAGTTGAGACCTGACCGCTAGACGTCACCGGTGCTTGTTTGTACAGCGCACAAAAAAATATCGTAAACAAGCTTCCGTCCGAGACGCTACCTACCTGTCTACCTTTTTTTTGCGAACAGTACATCACGGGCGACTGAGGGGCAGTGCAGGAGGAAGTAGGCGGAGAGCCCAAGTCTCAACTTATAGCGCACGCGTAGTACAGTTCTCATCATTACCCAGAAAAACACCGCCAGATCTCATATTTTGATCGGTTCGAATCCGATATAACTACCCCTAACGGCCGACAGGGTGGTATCTGCAGGGATGCCCGCACGAAAAAAGGCTGTACGTCTAACTTTTATAGTTAAGTTAGTTTAAGTTCTTTTTTTATGTGCAAAAAGTCACCGGAAACTCCCATACAAATAAAACCACGTTATTTATGCCTTCATATATTGTCCAGATACGCGGGCAGAATGATAGTCAAACACGCTAAACAATGACACAATCTTCTTAATATATATAAATCTCGTGTCACAATGTTTGTCCTCAATGGACTCCTAAACCACTTAACCGATTATAATAAAATTCGCACACCATGTGCAGTTCGATCCAACTTGAGAGATAGGATAGTTTTTGAAACGGATTTCGACATCCACGCGGGCGGAGCCGCGGGCAACAGCTAGTGATTTATTAAAGAGAAAGGTAATTGTACCACAGCCGCGGCATCTACATAAGTAAGTATACATTATGTTGTATAACACATATAACATATCATAACATAAACTCACGCCTATATCCCCGAAGGGGTAGGCAGAGGTGCTAGCACCCACATTTCGCCAGTTTATGTTTAGGTCCCAATGTAATAGGTGGCGAGCCTATTGCTATTAATTGCTATTAAACCTGCGATAAATACACACATAACTTCGAAAAGCATCGAAAAGTCATTGGTGTGTGCCATGGTGAACCTGGGATCGAACCCGAGACCTCGTCTCAGCAGTCCATTACCCAGACCACTAGGCTACCGCGATTGTATAACACATAATATATTAATCTTTATTCATAAAAATTGCTTTACGTTCAAGGCAGTTTCAATAGCTGTAGATTGCATTTTGTATTATTCTAATCGGACATTACATTCAAAAGATATCATGATATTAAAATATGATCATCATAAAAATGAGCCGAATTACGAGAGTTACGATCTGTTGTGGATAATATAACAATCTTGAAATTCAAAAAAATTTTCACGGTTCCTGGACTTAGCGTAAAGCCGGATTTACATTCTGAAATTAGTAGCTTGAAATTACTTTTATAACATTAATTTCACTTGTAATTTCACAGAAAGTAAACGTCTTTTATAGTGCTTTTTTCCTACCCATCTTCGAATCCACTAACCTCTTTTGATCCGGGATACCCTTTTTTTAATTTTTTATCTAATCATATATGTACGACAAGGCTTGGAATAAAAATTAAGTTTAGATGCTGATGATGGAGCCATTGTCTGAACGATACTGTTAATTTACACTCTACTTTAACTTACAGCAATAAATTTCATGAAATTAATTACATTATCCATGATACTAACTTCGTAATGTAAATCCGGCTTTAGAATTTGATACGGGAAGCAGATAATAAATAAATGAGTAATGAATTTTGATACCTATCTAAATAAGCATAACGCGACTTTTTGTCTGATTTCAGCAACTTTTGAGGTCGACAGTACCTCTTTTAAGATTACTATCACGAATTCGTACACACAAATTTTTGAGGTTCACCATACCACCTTACTATTTCGAACAAATATCTACAATTTAATTATAACTTACTTGAGTCAAACATACCAACCCTTTTAATACACAGCCGACACAAGTTACAGTTGGGTTCTTGGACATTAGTGAAGTCGGACTGTTAAACTTTATAAAATTGTTCGGTATTCGAGGCTTAGCTCTGTACTCGCCCCGGGACAATTTTGCGGTAGAAATGTTTAGAAATAGTATATTATACATTTATACTCGTACATATACATTTATTCACTTCAATATCAGAGGCCCTAAAGGATATTGTTTTGAATGATGTTAATTCGGAACCTAAGGATTTTTCTTTGTTCTGTGATTCGGAACAACAAGAATTGGTCACATCCTAGAAATGAATTTATTTTATGTTTTATTTATTCTTTACAGTAGGTACACATAAAATTTTGTGTTACATAAACAAAAGGATATTTAGGTACAAAGCCAGCAAACCGTACAGGAGAGTAAAATAGCGACAGAGGGCAGAGCCAAGTGTATAACAAAGCGGAAATGACAGGCTAAGAACTAGAAAGTTTAATCTAGGTATGTTGTATGAAAATTTCATATGTAAATTTGTTAGCTGATGATCATATTATCAGACTAGCTGTTGCCCGCGGCTCCGCCCGCGAGGACGTCGATTTTCGCCTTTTTTTTATTATATCGCCGGTTCTAATCAGCCGATTGTGATCAAATATACGTAAGATTTTGAGTCTAACCAAGACCTTTCTAATAAAAAAAACCCCATCAAAACCCGTTCAGTACATTTTACGTCCATAAAAAATACTGAACGGATTTTGATGCGGTTTTTTATTAGAAAGGTCTTGCTTAGACTAAAAATTTAGCGTATGTTTGGTTGTAATTGGTTAAGTAGAACCGGAGATATGACCAAAAACGACTTAAAAACGAAGCGCGGGCGAAGCCACGGGTATCAGCTTGTATAAAAAGTAGCCTATATGTTGCCCAGAACTATGAACTATAATCGTACCAAGTTTGATCAAAATCTCTCCAGTAGTTTTTGATTTTAGCGTGAACAAAAATTTAGTGCGGACAAACAGAGGCACAGAGGCACAGAAACACAGACAAACAGACAAACAGACAAAAATTCTAAAAATCATTGTTTTGGTATCTATTACAAAGTCCCAATAATTTTTTTTCTCATACATATATCTTCCATGTAGGTACCTACAGACGCCGATCAGTTACAGATTTATTATTGTATATAGATGACAAATTATGTTATACGACCACGAAGAAATAATTCATCTGACAATCAGAAATATAGAAATATACTACAAAAAAGCTATTGAAAAATTATCTATAAGTAAATTTATCGATCGATCGAACAGTTTTTGCGTGCGATGGACGCAAAAACTATTCGATCAATCGATAAATTTTAAACAAAAACAAGAATTCCAAAAAAAATATTTTTGTATTCAGAATCGTTCATATCCATAATAAGATAACCCAAGATTTTTTTTTAAATATCTCCAATGTACAGACACAGTTAATTTACAATTTTATGATAGTAATAAAAATAGAAAGACAATGAAATGAAAGCCAACTTCTAATGATGATTTAATAGTCAAGTGTGATAAAATGGAAGTTTCTATAAATTGCCGATTGTTTATCTCAGCTTCAACTTTAGAACGTGACGCGCGTAATAAACACATTAAACAAACACCCTTGAACTTCGAAGGCTTATCGAAAACAAAATATTTATCTATACTATCATAAAATCGTAAATGAGCTATGTCTGTACATTGGAGTAATTAAAAAAAATTGGCTGGATTATGTTTTGTGAAAGATACTGAACACAAAAATATATTTTTATGAATTCTTGTGTTTTTGTCGGCTTGTTTGCTCTCAATGAACGCAAAATCTACTGAAAGGATTATGATGCAGTGTTTTTTATTAGAAAGGTATTGGTCAAACTTTAAATCTGCCCATTGTTTAAGTAGAACCGAAGATGATTATGACCTAAAGTTACGTTAACTAACATTACCATAGGTGCCCATACCCGAGGGTCATCATAAGGGAAATTATATTATTGGACCACCTCACACCCCGGTATATGAGACTCGAGACGGCTTGTGGTTTTTGTCGGTACAAACCTGACATAACTACCCCAACTGGCCAGCAGAGTGGAGACAACTCGCACCCCAGTGGTCACCCATCCAGACACTTATAAACCTGCGATAAATACACACATAATCTCGAAAAGCATCGAAAAGTCATTGGTGTGTGCCATGGTGAACCTAGGATCGAACACGAGACCTCGTCTCAGCAGTCCATTACCCAGACCACTAGGCTACCGCGGTTAAAATCGTATAGTATCGATAATTATTATCGATACTATACGATTTTATGATATATCGATAATTATTATCGATACTATATGATTTTAACCGCGGTAGCCTAGTGGTCTGGGTAATGGACTGCTGAGACGAGGTCTCGTGTACGATCCTAGATTATACCGTGATATATGAAATTTAACATCGTTTTAACATCTCTACAATTAGAAAATCGATACGACTCGACAGAAGTACAGAAAATATTTGATTTACCTTAAGCTTACCCTTACCTGGATTGTATGGGCGATATGTCGTAGTAGTAGTAACATGACAGGCGCAGCCAGGAAAACAAGCACTAGTATAGCAACACCGATGGCTAGAGTTCGTCGCGCAATATATACCACTTCACGTGCACGATCACTGTGGAAAGAAAAAAATGGAACTATTAAATACTAGCTGTCACCCGCGGCTTTGCCCGTAACACACTTCTTCCCCGTGGCATCTATTTACCCCACACATGCCTCATTTTGCAAAAATATATAGAAATTTGTCCGGATTGTTGGCATTATGTTTACTACTCCGCTCCACTGGATACTAACGTGATGATAGTTGATTATAAAGACTATCTAACACAAAAATAATGTTTCAATTCGAATCTATAGTTCTTGAGTTTTACGCGTTCAACCAAACAAACTCTCAGCTTTATAATATTAGTATAGATTTAGAAACAGATTCACATCCCTAATTTTAGTTATTGTTATTCTAAATCTACACTCTTGCTCTTGTCAGATTTTATTTAAGTTCTAATTTAGCCTGTATTACTGTTTGACAAAAATCGTTTCTGTAGTAGGTATCCTTAGTTTATTTTCTGAAGCTTTGTCACTTTATATTACCTTAAAGGATGATACATTCAAAGGTGCAAAAAAGGCCTTGGTCCCTCAATGGGAACGCTCACTTTAGATATGATACAAAGACACGTTTTCACAAAAAAAAAACTATATACTTACCCTACGAACTCCCACAACTTGTTTTGCATAATTTTCAGTCGATCCAGGTAATCCGGGCACTCTAGAAAACACTGATTTAAGTTGACATTCAGTTCGTTGTTCGATTGGTTCACGGATACAATTTGCGTTAACCGTTCAAAGCTGAAATAAGTTAATAATTTAAAAAAAAACTTTTTAAAAATCTAGCTTCCTAGTAAGTGCATAGTCAGACAAATCAAATGAGTCAAAACATGACGGGTTTATCTTGTTTAGTTCGAAAGTCCTAGACGCCTTCCGACCCCATCATCAAACCAGCTTCATAGTACCATATTATAATATTGTTACCGAAGCAATTTAAAGCCCATCTGACGACAGGGACTAGTTTTAATTAAACTTCCAAGATATATGACCCGTAAAACAAACTAAGACGAAAATCAAAGCAAGGTAAAATATAAGTAACATTTGTATACAGAAGGGTGGAAAAACAGAAAACCAGAAAGATAGCCTTTTGTACTATTATTATTTGTAATATAGTTATTACATATATTATAATGATAGTACAAAAGGCTATCTAACTTAAGTAAAAATGTATTTAATACTAGCGCCTCTAATAGTTTGGCGAGAGAAAATTAACGGACTAAAAATATGTGTAATCTTCAGTAAATAAATATTTAAAACGTATATTATAAGTATTTTTTTATACCAGACGACCTGATGGAAAGTGGTCACCGTGGCCTTTGGACGTGGGCACCAAGTATCACACTCGCGTTACCGACCCTGGAGAGGGAGTGTTGGGAAGTTTGGGTAGGGGGCTTGGAAGAGAGGATTTGGTGATGAGGGGGGGATTGTGAGCTCTGGCTACCCTACTTACCGCCGGGAACAAAACACGATGGTTATTATGGCCAGTCTACTACCCCAGACGGACTGCTCATTTTGGACGGGAGATACCGTCGTGTCCTACCTCTTCCAAGTATTATGTTTCATCACTATCAGGAATGGTATAAAATACAATACTATGTCATCATCATCATCCATTTAACAGTCCCGGTTGCCTCCATAGTTTAAACTCAGGTGTTGCTTTTTGTGTTGTTGCCAAGTTGCTTGTGTTCCTATAATATCGTGCTTGTGAAATATTGGATAGGTAACCAGAAATGTAATGTAGTTAACATAAATCTATAAAGCCTATGGACGCAAAGCATTGAAGACGAGACTGTGTCACAAAAATGGCGGTGACTAACCATGTGGGAGTGATTTTTTTTTCTCAATCTGACTGAATCGTTTGCCGCGTAGTGGCTGACCAGTGTGTGAAGGTGCGTCCGGAGTGCCGAGCGTACAGCGTAAGCGTACAGCGTAGAGCGTTTTTTGATAGTGAAGGGAAAAAAATAATTGATATGGTGTAATGTATTTATATTGAAAAATAATTCGGAGTATCGACAATTCCTCAAATAGTCTAACGAATGAAACACTTATTTTTTTCTGTGGATATACAAAGTGAATGTTTAAACTGGGCGTGGATGGCTATATCCTAAACAATGAAGAATATCGAAAAATGATCACAGGAATCTCGACCCGATATTGATGAAAACTTCGTCATTAGATTTTCCAAAAATCTTTGGCTCGTAAAATAATCCTCCTGTATTATAGCACCATTCGATAGTACAGCGGTACTATCGAATGGTGCTATACTACAGGACTTACTAGCGAGTAAGTAACGAATTTTGAGAAGTAATGAAGAATGAATGAATTAAGAATTTACGTCAAAATTAAGGATTATTTTGAGGAATTATCGATACCCCGAACCCGAACCGGCGAGTATCAGTCATTTGTTTTAAACGCTTTACGCTATACGCTGCGTAGAACGTAGCCACTCCAGATGCAGCCTGAGGGTGTGCGTGCCGACTTATACGTATAAGTAAATGGGCCGACTCTAGTGTCGTCAGTTTTATTTTCAATCCCTTCCGGCCATAGGGTTTATAGTTTCATGTCAGTGAATATATGTAAACTTACAAGAGTGAAATTTCTTGCAACTTTTTGTTTTGTGTCATAATAGTTTCTGCTTCTAAGTATTGAGCCGTAGCGTTTAAGCGGTTTCTAACAGATTCTAAGTGGGTTTTGATGCTCAATATGGCAGTTGTTTCTAGCCTACCGGTGCTCGCAGACATTGATGATGTCAGTATACTCAAGGACAAGTCTTCTCTGCCTTTCAATAGCTGCGATGAAGCCGACAAGAGTCTGAAATCAACGTAAATCATTAGTAAAGTACTTCTGTATAATGATAAGTGATACTTAATTTTTAAAATATAATGATAGGGTACAGTTCTACTAGTCTATCTTAAATGAGAGGATAAGAGGCTAAATGAGAAAAATGACTAGGAGACTAGAAGAAATGCGTTCGACACTTTAAATCTAAAACCACAATTTTTTTAAAGATAGTTGCTAAAATTCGGTTTAAACTAATATCAGCATGAGTAAACCCTTTTATAAACACTGAAGAAACTTTTGAAGAATACTGGCACCAATTTAGTATCGTCACATTTTCAAAACACGTGATTTCAATTCGATTAAAAGGAAAAATGAAAAATAAAGTTCTTTGTTATTTGGTATGATCTCAAAATAAAATCGTGAGGTTATTAAACCTTTAAAATCACACATAGTTTGATTCATTTGCAATAAAATTTGTAAAAAATGATGTCTATGACTTTTTGTAAGCTTTAAATCACACAATTTAAAAACGTAAGTTTTACTGAATCCGGCCATTGGTCCCGCAACATGTGAAACTAACAGACTATAAATTAATTGTGAAACTACAGTAACAAATTGTTTTCTACGAAGCAAAGTGATATTTATTCGTAGGAGATTACCAGAAGTGAAATGAAATGGTATTAATAGAATAAATTGAGTATTTTCTTGTTTGCCCACATTACCATTATAAACGGTTTCAATAAGGGTCTATAGAGTACGTATTGTAGGCTTTCCCCAGTAATGATGCCATAAACTCAATAAATAAGCGCCATTGTATCGTGAAATCG
The DNA here is from genome assembly GCA_963576445.1 of Lithosia quadra. Lineage (NCBI taxonomy): Eukaryota > Metazoa > Arthropoda > Insecta > Lepidoptera > Erebidae > Lithosia > Lithosia quadra. Next base: position 2,854,801 of record OY754883.1, read on the forward strand.
TAATGAAAAAAGATATCAATTTTATTTATTGTAGAACTGAATACAGTCTATTATCCAGCCTGTAATTACATTTTTCTTAGAAATAAATACCGCTTTGATCAAATCAAAGTTGCTGATGTAAGCTTTGGAAACAACCGGGATTACCTCTGGACTGCGAAGATAGTGTTAAATTATGTAACCAAGGCGTGAGTGTCAATAGAGTGTTTCGAAGTTCACTCTGGTAAAAATAAGAAAGGATCCGTCTGGTAGTTAAATGAAAATAAGCATATTTCTGTCAAAAATTATCCTCATTCCATCTCAGGTCACGCCCTCCAACACGATGGACGGACGACCTGAAAAAGGTAGCAGGGATAGACTGGATGTGCAAGACGGAGGATCGGCTGATATGGTGTAGATTGGGGGAGGCCTATGTCCAGCAGTTGACTGGAATAGGCTAATTGATGGGTTGATTGATATCAGGTCATATCAAATCATATCAATTGTTTTTATTAAAACTCATAGAATGTCATAATACCCATTATCTTGAGACAAAACCACAGGAAGCTAAAAACTGGTAACGGAGTTAACCCGCTGCTTCCCTTTTAATCGGAAAAAATTAACGTCCAGGATGGGACTTGAACCCGGATCCGGCAGCTGGGTCTCGAGGTGGCTCTGCATAAAACCGAGGCCCTGTTCTTCCATGGGCCTCGGAGCGTGCCACCGGCGGGATCCAGTATCGATGTGGGAGGCATATCCATCGGCATTGAGCCCCAGATGAAATATTTGGGGCTCATGCTCGACGGCCGATGGGACTTCGGGAAGCATCTCCGAAGGCTGGCCCCCAAATTGAAGGGCACGGCTTACGCTCTGGCGCGGCTGTTGCCCAACATGAGGGGGCCGGATGACTCCTGCAGGAGGCTCTACGCGGGGATCGTGCGGTCCGTGGCCCTGTATAGATGCCCGATCTGGGCGGAGGCCCTGAATAGCCGTAACTGGCGTACGCTGCGTGCGCCGCAGCGCGTTATGGCTATCAGGGTCATCAGGGGGTACCGCACGATCTCCTTCGAGGCGGCGAGTCTCCTTGCCGGGACTCCACCGAGGGACCTGGAGGCGAGAGCCCTTTCGCGCCTATACTGGTGGCGAAAGGAGGCGCAGGAGCGGCGGTAAGACCCGTCATGGAGGACTGGCTGGAGAGGCCTTACGGGGGCCTCTCGTACCGGCTAACGCAGGTGATCTCTGGTAAGGGGTGCTTCGGGGATCACTTGTGTCTGATTCGGAAGGAGCCAACGCCCGAGTGCCATCACTGCGATGCGGGCGAGGACTCAGGGCTGCACACGCTGGCCGAGTGTCCAGCGTGGGAGGTGCCGAGACAGGCCCTCCTGGCAGCCCTCGGGGTGGGAGTCCTCACACTGCCGGTGCTGATCGCAGCGATGGTGCAGAGTGCGAACGCGTGGTCGGCCGCCGCCTCCTTCTGCGAGCAAGTGATGCTCAAGAAGGAGGCGGCGGAAGGGGTTCGGGAAAGGCTGCATAGAGCTCTCCCGAACGGCGGCGGGCGCGGACGCTTAAGGCGTCGGAGGTCTAACGACCTCCGTCCTCCATGAGCGCTGGCCTGGGGGTGACGGGTGGAGCCGCCTGTCACCTTAGCAGAAGCAGGCCGAGGCGGCGGCGCGCGAAAGCGCGCCCCCCCCCCCCCCCTATTCCGGGGGTATGACGGGAACCACTCGGTTCCCAAACCCGAGGGGGCCATCTTGAATACGGAGATGGCCCGGGTCAAGCCGGGGTGCGAGGGAAATGCTCTTTGGGCCACCTTACACCCTGGCGTCAGAATACCCTAGACGGCGTGCGGTTTTAGTCGGTAAGAGTCCGACATAACCTGCCCCGCTGGCCGCGGGGTGTGTATCCATGAGGATTTCCGCACGGAAAAAAAAAAAAAAAAAAAAAGGATGGGACTTGAACCTGCGACCAATACCTTATAGTTCACGGCATCTAACTTGGCAACATTTTGGAGTAGTGTGGGCCCCACAACTCCAAAACCTTGCCAAGTTGTAGCTGTACACTATACTTGTTTCTATGCGACGCATTTTGCCACCAACAAGTATGTTTGTCAGGAGGGTTGAGGAGTTTTGGGCATGGAGGTAGAGATTGCGGAGATGAGGAGATGGTGTTTTAGGCTCTGGCTACCCTACTTACCGCCGGGCTTACTATGCCGGCTGGTTACTATAACCGCGGTCTTTTGTAGTGTGGAGGCACTTCCCCAGTCGGACTGCTTAATTCGGACGGGAGATACCGTCGTGTCCTACCTCCGTTATAGCTAATGGTGGATCATTGAACGAAAGAAGAAGAAAACTGGTGGATATCAACTTACCGCCATAATGATGACGTAGTTCCTTTCACGAGCCTTTCAATATACAGTAACAACACGGCATTGATATCTTCATATATTTTTAGTCGTTTAAAAGCGTCCTCTTTGTCTAAATTCCTGAAACGACAATATTACCTACAGCTATCTATATCTACTATAATAAAATTGTAAATTAGTTGTGTAAGGAGATATTTAAAACCACTTGGGTTATGTTAAATGAACGATTTTGTTAAATTGTGAACAGAACACGAGTGCCATCCCGCTGGCCAGCGCGGGTGTTATGTCGAATATATATATTTACAGGGGTTTTGTTTTAATTCAAGATAGGTTCACGTTGACCTCTATCTCACCTGCTGACATTTAAATCGTAATTATTCTAGTCACATAACGTATTCAAATAGAATTCTAGTCACTATCCGGTATTCTGTTTTATTTACCTAAATTTAATGTACATAATACAGATCAGTGTGTACAGCCAATAACGAAAGTATATCAACCTAGTCTATATTAGATCAAGTAAGTATACGCAATATTTATTTAATCTGGTTGTAATTATTGTTCCGAAAAAAAAACAAAGCATAAAGATTTGATTTCTTTAGTATTTTCGTAGGAATTAGCAAATCGTAGACAAATTTATGCGTTTACGATGCATTGCTATTTGAGCCAGAAAGCTTCGTATTTTCTAGAAATCTCTTACGATGTCTCACTTAATTTCATTGTGATAAGTTCTATTGCTAATCTCTGAATTACGGGTCACAGGTTCGATTCCCGCATAGTGCAAATAGTTGTATGCATGAATATGTATACACAGTCAGATCAATGCAAATGCATGCGTCTTTCTATAAATACTTATATTTACGGAAAAAATTATATGTTTAACTGAATTCTAGGATCTATTAGTAAAAGCTTGTTGAGCTATGATTACTTTATATTGGAGTCAATTTAATAGGTCACATTTGACGTTTGTCAGTTTTATATTCATAATGAGGTGACCTGTTAAAAAAGGTCGATTAAAACGAATGAATCGATACGGACTTGAAAGATAATGTGAATTTTTAAAATCCCCAGGTGAATCCCTGTCTCGTTATTATTTTTTCTTTCGTAAATTTAAGGAGCAAAATAAGACAAGTACATGATCTAGGTATACTTATAATAAAACTGTAGCGAGGTCAATTCTGTTCATTGAATATATTTACAAAATAACTATTGGGAGATGATTGGTGATCGATACTATAATGCAAAAAATGCAATCAGTAATTTTTTTGTCACAACGTGGTTATTAATTTTATGATGATATTTCTTCACAAGTAATCATTGCATTCGATTCTACTTATCAGCTTTTGATTTTAGAGATTTTAGAGTAACATGCCTAGTTTTTAAAAAGAATAAGGATTAACTGACACAATATTGTAATGACAAGGTAATGATGTTCAGTTCTTTAAATCAGAAATTGTTTGTTATGTTTAGAATGGTTTATTGGTGAAAGCGAAACGTAAAATTACTTGTATCTGTCATTATTACAATAAATATGTAATAGTAATTGAAAAAAGTTAAGCAATTGTGCAGTTCTAACAAAACGAAAAATATATAATTTGATGCCCATCGCGGCGTGCCGTTACAAGGTTGCGATGTTGAATTTTGATGAATTGTCAAATGTGGCCTATTAAATTGACTCCACTATAGGTATAAATAGCGCTATGAAAAATGTCCTAAAATGTTTGTCCTATACCGTGTAGGCCTGAGTTGTGGAGTTAAAAAAGTAATCAGAAGAATGACATTCGTCAACAATATACTACAGCAAGTAGTTTCTTCGAAGGATGTTAAATGATGAGGTTATTTCACCGACATAAAAAAGTGTATTGCTAATAAAACCGTCCTTTCTCGTGATACAGACGTTAACATAAGGACATCTACTATTTTTTTCTCTGTTTATTTTTTATTCGGAACTTTTATACATATACCTACCTTCTCAGGATCTTAAGAACCGTTGTATAGCAAATTTAAATAAACTATAGGCAGCTTCAAATATAGCAAGCATTGTTCTGCATACCAATCTGTGAAGATATTTAATAAGTTGCCAAAACATCTGAGGGATATTGTTACAACAACAAGTTATTTAAAGCCAGCCTTTAAAACTTTCTCGAAAAGGGTCTCTATTCGTTTTTTGAGTTGAATGCATAAACAACTCGTTTTTTTTTAATATTTTCGGTATTTATTAGTTTTCTATTTGTTTTTATTTTATTTGTATTTGAAATTTTCATTGACATAGATTCAGCCAACGTAGGCTTCTGACCCATGGTTACACTGATTGGTTACACTTTTGGGTTGGTGAGATAAGTGAAATTTTTAATATTATTGACATTTTTAATGTTTGACTGTTTCTATATGAATTCCTTTTGTTTTTTTTTTAATTTCTATTTTATGACTTTATTTATATTTTCTTATTTTAAATTAACGACATTCAAATACATACAATAATTACATTGTGAAAGAATAAATAAATAAATAAATAAGCAAACATAGTTGTTGTACCTACACAATACTTCATTTTGAAAGAAACCTTTTTTTCGTGCGGAAATAAGTATGGTGCCACTAATAACTGTAGGATATCTTTCACAGTGCCACAAACCTCAGTTTGGTGTATCATATAAAAAAGGAGGAGATACTCAATTCGACTGTATTTTTTTATGTTTATTACCTCAGAACTTTCGACTGGGAGAACCTATTTTGATGATTCTTTTTTTGTTTGGAAGCTGGTACTTCCCGTGTGGTTCTATTCAAATTTTGTCCATTTGAAGTTTTTTTTTCACTAGGAATTCAAATGAATTAAGCGGCATTTATTGGTACCTCAATCTGTGGGGGATCACAACCAGTCTTCTACAAAACATAGTGTTTAAAAACCAAGGTATATAAGAAGGCCCTATAAAGGACATCTAATTTAATAATGATGGGTCATAATACTTACTTGATATTCATGAGGTCTTCCCTTAAATGGCTGCTTGCAAAAAGTGATACAAAAATTTATTTATGTACAGTCAGCGTCAAAAGTAATAATTTTTTTTTTTAAATTGTCTGTTTGTTTTTGTCTGTTTGAAAGAGGTAGTTTCTGGAACGGCTGAGTCAATTTAGGCGCGGATTTTCCCTTGCAGATAGGTAATTTTATAAGGCGTAACATTAACTACTAAAAATTAGAATTCCGCGTAAAAAAATTAAAACTTTAAAAATTTAAATCCCCGCAAGCGAAGTCGCGGGCACGACTAGTTAAGATACATAAATTACTGTGCTCAAAAACAAATCTGAAAAATGATTATCTACTTTTTACGCTGACTATACATTTACATCTAAGTTTTATCGTCTACTAGCGACCTGCCCCGGCTTCGCACGGGTGCAATGCTGATACTAAATTAGCCTTAGTATATGATGCATGTACTATACATATAAACCTTCCTCTTGAATCACTCTATCTATTGGAAAAAACCGCATCAAAATCCGTTGCGTAGTTTTAAAGATTTAAGCGCACATAGGGATATAGGGACAGAAAAGGCGACTTTGTTTTATACTATGTAGTGATATTGCTGGTAAGGCTATAAATTTGCTACATGCTATGAGCCGTCTATGTGCCTACTAACCGTGATTGAAAGAGCTACAAGATCGGCCAATATTTGTAGTGTGCTAACTCGAACAGGGTGAAGTATTTTCCATTATACACTGAAGCATATTAAGTCTTAAGCGTATTAACTCATATTAGCATACCATCGCGTACACTCGCGGTCGTTTTGTAAGCAATATGAGCATATATGATGAAATGGATTATTCACAAAAATGTGGAACAATGTTCTAAATTAATGCAGAACACCCTCAATAGATAATACGATAGGTATGTACCTATAAAACCTACGGACGGATGGCGTGGCGGTGAATACGAGGCTGTGTCACAAAAATGGCGGCAACTAACCATGTGTGAGTTAATATTGGATTGCAATGTGTTACCCAAATTTGATTGAAATGTGATTGCTGGATACTTTTTCTAGCTGTCACTACGGATTTACTCAATTTCACTACACAAGGCTTACTGTATTTTTATTTTATTTTTCGGTAGGTATACTTAAACTGACTGAATCCAATAACGTTTCCCGCGTAGTAACTGTATAGTGTGCAAGTGTGTGCGTGCCGATATATTATGTACGTTTATGCAAGTGTGCCAACTCTAGTGTCGTCAGTTGTATTGTTCAATGCTTTCTGTCCATAGGGTTTTTAGGTTTATGACGATAGGATAGACCTATAAAGTTCGGCCTTGAATGAAATAATCCATTCTTCTCATACATACCTGTGATAGTGTTCTACACTACTACATAGCTATCATAGCAATGAAAAAAAAATTATATACCTATACATTTCTTTAAATGTATGACAGTTTGCCAAGTAGGTACGTAAATGGAAATTTTTATATTATAAGTAGCTGTTGCCCGCGGCTCCGCCCGCGTGGATGTCGAAATCCGTTTTAAAAACTATCCTCTCAATCTCTCAATATAATATATCTCTCAAGTTGGATCGAACTGCACATGGTGTGCGAATTTTATTACAATCGGTTAAGTGGTTTAGGAGTCCATTGAGGACAAACATTGTGACACGAGATTTATATACATTAAGATTGTGGCAACATGAGTTATCATTTTGTACGAGAGTGTTTACAAAAATATAAAAAAATTACGTAATATTTTTAAAGAAATCTAAATTTTTTTTACTTAGTTACTTAATATTTTAAAAAATTGTTATTTTTATACAAATTTTCTAAACATACCTATTAGTTGTTCACATGGACCTAGGAATAACTATGGACGGAGCCATGGGAACAAAAAAGTGACGCTGCATAGTCAGCCAACTTTCGTATACGTATACAGTCGCCACGCACACTCTCACATCATAGTCAGCCACTTCGCGGCAAACGTCGGCCGAATCGTTCGATCTGTCAGTTTAAGCGGGAAGAAAAAAAAATCAAATACAACATTGTCTTGTGCAGTGAAATGGTGTAAAAACCGTGGTGACAGGAAGAAAATAAATCCAGGGATCACATTTCACAGGTTAATCAATATTTCAATCACTTAATGTTTATCTAATAATTATAAGTACATAAATGTTCATTCAATATTTCAAAACAAAATTCAATTGTTCGGTACAAAACCAGTGATCCCAACATAAAAGTGTGCAAATTTCCCGATATTTTTGGGAAATCTGTAAATTGTGTGACTTTATGATGAAATAGCATAAACTATTTATTAGTAGTGATAACCGTAGTGATTTAACTTCTTTTTAATAAATACATGGGATTAGGAATCGCAAAAATACAAATTGTAACTAATATGAATTTTTTAACTTTTTTTTTTAATTAGGTACTTACCTAGTTTAATCGTGTGAATATTCCCCACGGTTACCATCCATGTAAGTTTTTTTTATATAGGTATAATGAAAAAAATAATGTAAAAAATAACTAAAATATTATTTTCATTAATTTATGATAAAATAATATTTTTAATAATAATGCACGAATCACCTCTAATGATTGTTCATTTATATATTTTAAAATTTACCAAATAATTCTCCCTATTCCTCAACTAAAATAATAAAAAATGGGGAAATTTAGGTAAAACCTCGCATCCCTACAATTTACTCACACAATGATTGATGCCCGCCATTTTGTGACACAGACTAGTTACTCTAGGCACTCCGTCCATACTTTTCCTAAGTCTATGGTTGTTCATAAGATATTTTAAGTCTACATGTTTAGGCCGTAGCATCTGGACTTTACCCTAGCTTCTTACCATCCAGCGGGGTAAAGTCATTTGGCAGACTGAATACAAAAAAAAAATTGGTTGCCTGTAAAGTCGGTATACGGGCGAAAGTTTTACGTGACAACGACTTTGAGTGGTAAAATAATTTTTATGTCTGTCTCTCTCGCTCTTAGGCGGGCTAACCATGCCCGAGTGGAAGGGACGCGTGCCTCTCACTCGCTCTCATTGTGAGCGCATAACGTGAGCGGAGCGTAACGCAGTTTCTTGAAGTGTCACCCGGCAAACCAATTTATAAGACGTTGTCACGTCAAAAATATTTATAAGCCGATCGATAGCACTTAGTGAAACTTGCTACAACACTACAATATACTATGCTTAACAACTGTCATCCAAACCCTCTGAGAATGCCGCAAGGCGAAAACGATCAAGTTTAATTATTGAATCAATATTGTGGAAAAGTACACGTAGTAATTTCACTCAATATTTTTTTAGCTATTAAGTAGAACATAATAAAATAAATAAAAATCATTTATTGACACAGATACCTTTCCTACAATGGGGCCTTAAGTGTGTTTACAGAAACATTTATATTATAATGAAAGGTGACATAAATAATATTAACCCTGCCTCCTAAACTAGGGGAACCCTGTGACTTAGGAGTCAGTGTTCTGCTGATACATCGTACACAGATGATCCTTTACTACTCATGCTGTGAATGAGAGTTATTGTATTTAGTAAAGATAATTTAACATATTTATGAATATTATATTAACTTTAGATATTAAGGTATGTATGTAAGGTAAATAATGTATGTAAGTGTAACATTGTTAGTGTATAAGTGTGTGTAAGTGAATGTGAGTGTGGGTAATCATTATCATCACATAGAAATACATACTACAAAGTCATGATGTAGTCTTGTATTTGTTGCGTAGAAACAAAATTCAAGCAATCGTCTGTCATCGCAAAAGCTTCTTGAAGCATGGCTCTGTAACAATATTATTATAATGTACATATTCTTTTGATCCTATCACGACGTTCATTATGTATACCTAGCATCGAGGCAGAAGGTTGTTCAAAAAGCATTGCCCTTGCACCCCGGCTGACCCGGGCCATCTCTGGCCTCGAGATGACCGCTTAGGGTTTGGAAACCACAGTGTTTCCGTCATGCGGCCGAAAAAGAGAGTAACTTGGTTTAGGAGAGAAATGCTCTGCCTTAGTCTGTGTCTCCAGAAAGCTATCACCTATTGCTTCAAGGCTAGCGTACTCCATCGTCGACCACCATCATTACTTACCTAACAAATAAGATAGTCAAACGTGGGACTACAAAAAATCTACAAAAAATAGTGTGAATGATACTGAATGAGCAGCTTGCGGGGATGGACCATCCCCAGATACATTCTGTACTACAACCTTCACATGTATTCCACATAATCGATCATGGTTATGTATTTTTCTGCGATCCGATGTTTATTTGGAGTAAGCGCAACATGTGTGCTTTTTCCCTTCATATCTACTTGCAGTCATATAAACATTCACTCCCTTCGTGGCCATATGTTTTCGTAATCTTTTTATTTATTTGTTATTCAAACAATGCTTACATAATGTAATAGGCATTATGCAAATCTGTTTACACAGTTTGTCTGCAGGATCTAGTGTGTCTCATGGTAGGTACACGGTTGTTTTAAGTAGTAGTTAGGAAGATAATTACTACTTAATAAACACTTTACTGCGTAATTGTTGAAAATAAGTACCTTTTAAGATTACACTTAAATCTAATTTTGTTTCGTTCTCGTCTAAAGCGCGGGCCACATTGCCAGCTAACGGACGGAGCGGACGACATCGTTTCACCTCTTTTCATACTAGGGTTCACACCGCCAACTAACGAGCTAAGATACGTCAGCGATGCGAGCGACGCGACGTGAGCGAAGCCAATGAAAGTCGTTGGCTTCGCTCACGTCGCCTCATTCACCTCGTTTCGCCTACTTCGCTAGCTTCGCTCGCCCGCCCGCTTCGCTAGCCAAGCTCGTGCGCCCGTCCTTATTCGGACTAGTCAACGCTTGTCTTTCGAATGGCAGTGGTTCGCCCGCTCATCCCGCTCTGTCCATCAGCTGGCAATGTGGCCTGCGCTTTATGTTGTCCCGGGCAAATTTTTATTTCCGTAAGGTATACATAGAATGTGTATGTGATTCTCTCATTGAAACGCACTTACGTATCGAAGCTAGACGACAGCAGGTACTGCGTGATGATATATCGCTCGTCTTGTATACTGATGACCAGCTCCTCCAATGTCAGAATTGTGTTCATCTGTAGAAAATAATATTCAGTAAATAGTAATAATGACTTTTGTTATGTCTATTTCTGAGTAATCTAGGGCGGTAGTCTCGACATTTATCGCAACGAATTAACCAACGAATTAGTCGCTATGAATTAGCCACCGAATTCGGTCGCTAATTCATAGCGACGCAAACATAACGATATTTGGTAGTCTCTACTTTCCAAATTAACGATTTTTGTCGATGGTGACGATGGTCTCACTACCATGGATGTCCAAGACCGTGCGAAATGGAGGAGTAAAAGTCGGAAAGAAAACCTGGGACTCCGAGGTGCGGCTCCGGAATGGACCGTGACAAAAGTTAACACTTTGCAATTATCAAAATTTAATTGAAAAGGAATAAAACTACAAGTGATTATGAAGGTTTTATAAAATCACGAAAACGTAGACAGAAAAAAAAGTATTTTTATTTTACATTATTCTTCTTTACTAAAAATTTTGTACCAATCATTTTCACGGTTTAGTAAATATTCCAAAACCACCTGTTATTCTCTGAACAAAATACACGCGCCACAGTTAACACATTCCTTTGAAAATCACTATACCGTATTAAAAGGAATATCTATTGAACAATTTTTAATATTGAGCGTCCTTCGAGAATAAGGAAAATATATTACTAAAATTCTGATACAAAATTATTGAAAATATCAGAGTTATCGAGCCGTGTCTATCTGAACAATATGACATTCCATTGTAATTAAACAGGCTGTATTTGATCAATATCCAATTCTTAAACATTATAAATATTATTACGTCGAAGCATCGGTAGTTAAGGAGTCGGCTTTACGATCGATCCGTTCTGGGTTTGTATCTTGGTTACCGGCGTGAACTTAAACACAAGCAATTTAGCTAACTGTAGAGGGAATAATCATTTCGATGAATAAAATATTCATAAGAAAAATCTGTCACTCGCAAAGGGATACAAAAAGTCTTTTTTTTAGTCGATAGGCTCGCGTTTGACCACTATCTCACCTGATGGTAAGTGACGATGTGGTCGACGATGGAGCACGCTTGCCTAGAAGCAGCCTGTTCATTCTAGACTTAAAGACCCCCAGGTTATAGCTTTCCGGAAACACAGACTCGGGCAGAGCATTCCACTCCTTAGCTGTATATACGCATAATGAACGTATTGCATAAGGAAAGTCGTTGTTTTATAAAGTTTTTCAATTTTATGCGCAATTTCCTATATTATTCTTTCCATTTCTGAAATTTTAATCTCACAAGTGCTAATTTTAATTAGAGTGAGAGCAAGTGTCCCTTCCGCCTGTCAGTCAAGTGGTTGGTTTTAGAACATGAAAAGTATTAATATACACCTTTTTTCGTGCGGATATCCTCACGGATACCACCCCCGCGGGGTAGCGGGGACGGTGTTATGTCGGACAAACGACTAAAACTGGACGTCAATGTTTTTAATACTAATTAATCAGGAATGTCGATTTACTCTGTGTTTGCTAATCCTCATTCGGTTAGTGTGAAGTCAGCATTAATAGCATCACCTGTGAGTCTAAGTATAACGAAGAGTCGAGTGTCTGTGAAAGCTGGGCCATGATGGAGCAGTTCTGTACGACCAGGGCGACATGCGGCACAAAGCAGACCACCAGCATCTGTAGAAGGAATATTCTTCTGCCGCGTCTGTAACAAAAGAACGACCCTTTAAAATCCATTTAAATGTTAGACTTTTGACTTAATGGGACTTTTCTGGTAGATAGGAGATATTAAAACCTGTAACTTAGGCTACTTTTAATTTTGAAAAAGAATTAGGGTTACGCGAAAAAAGAAATTAAACCTAGTTCTAAGTGGTGGGCACAGCCTGCTATTTACATACATTAGTTAGAATATTCAGAAAGCGTATTCAGGGTGCAGCTGCTAATCTTATAAGGCATAACCTTTATGGCCTTTATAGGCTAATTTTATTTTACTTAAACCTCATAATCGCAAACCGAGTATAGCTATTCTCAGTCAACGCTCATAATAAAGAAGAGTGAATGATACAGAACTATGTTCAGTTGTTCAGCCAACAAATCACAACTTCAAACAGACTATACGTAATATCATAATGTCAATCCGTGTCAATCATATACAAGGATATGGTTTTTTATATAATGTTCTTGATCATATACAAAATACTGTTTCTTTCCCAAGAGAAAAACGGGTCTTTCAGAAATTATGAAAATATTTTCGGAAAAAATGCGGCGATACGAAGATCGCCGGATCAGTTAGTTTTATCTAAAATTAGCCTAGCAGAGGTCCGCAGCTTTGCCTGCGTGGACGTCGATTTTTACGTTTTTTAACTATTTATGTCCGGTTCTATCGGATTTTGATCAAACATGCCTAAGATTTTAAGTCTGAGCAAGACCTTTAAAAAATCGCATCAAAAACCGTTCAGTAGTTTTTGCGTCCATCGCGCAGAACAGACGAGAATTCCAAAAAGCAGGCAACAGCTAGTAACCCAATTTTTTTATCTCCAATGCAAAGACATAGCTATTTACAATTTTATATTAGCATAGAATCTCATAGAATACATGAATCGTGTTGATGATCGTGCGAAGGTTGGTTCGAAAGAGACGCATATAGGTAGGTCGCGCACTCATAGAATTTCTAGCGGCTATGCGCTTTGATGAGCAACATACATCATTGTGATTCATTAAAATGGCAGGTGCTTGTGCCTAAACTGTTATGTTTTTTTTTTTTTTTTTTTTTTTTTTTTTTTTTTTTTTTTTTTTATTCATTCAGAAACAAACGGTCATACATATGAGTATTAAGTATAAAAGTTAACCTTAAACTATAGACCTACAGTTTCCTTAATTTACATATAAGACTGTACTTTTATTTATTCCATTGTATGTAATGTTATGTTATGTAATTGGCATAGGCGTATCTAGAGGGTTGGGTGGGCCAGAATGTCCCAGTGCCCACCCCAGGATGTTGGTTTACCGATTCAAAATACTAGGGTGGTCACCTAAACATTTATACCTAACTTTAACCCCAAATGATACGAAAAGAGAGGGCTTGGCCCACCCTAGAAAATAACTCTAGTTACGCCAATGGTAATTGATGATTGTACTTTTCTAGTGTTAGTTTAAAAAAATCCGGTCCTTGGTATGCCTGACAATAAATTTAAAACATTTGTTAAGGCCACCTTATGCAAAAAAGCATACTAAAGGACTGTCGATTACCTTGAAGACAAAAATGTCTGGCTTGAGCGTGGTGCAGGCCCCTCCTAGAATGCTAAAGTGCTACAACTACAGAATGCTGTAGTTGTGGCATTTGCCTACTACAATATATTGATATTGTGGTAGGCACGCGACCTTTTTTACAATTTTTTGACATTACTATATTTTGACATTTTCAATTATTTTATTGTTTAACTTCGGTTAAAATTTATTATATCTTTTTTTTTATATACTTACCTTTATTTATATTGACATGAGACAAAAATGTACATTCGTCCATATTTAGTCTTAAGATATCTATGTATAACCTGACGTCTCAAAATGCAGCAGTGGAGTTTGTTGCGCCGTTTCTTCTCCACTAGCGCCTAGGAAGCGGTGGTAAACTTAGTATTGAGTAGTTTTTGACGTCAAAAAGATGTAATTACGTTACACTATTTTGAGTAATAAAGAAATTGAAATTGAAATTGAAATTGAAAAAACGTTTCATCATTATCGCATGTACACTGTGCTTAGTAATACTAATAAACCATGTTCCCTCTAGACCAGATTAATCTTATTTATTAAGGACAAAAGGTTGTTGGAGTAAAAGCATAGGGCATTAATTATTCAAGAAACCAGTACAACATAAACATGAATAAGTGAGTGTGCTCTTGTGGAATTACACTTAAAATAAACAACCGAACTGAGAACCTTCCTCTTTTTTGGAAGTTGGATAGTGAGAAAAAATTTGCTAAACAAGTGAAATAAATGAAAAAGCAATATTCGTGGTATTTGTGAATACATAATTCTCGTATACATAGCGCTTATCTATTATCTGTCTATTATGTACTATTATAAAATTGTAAGGTAGCTGTGTCTGTAATTTGAAGATATTTAAAAAATCTTGGGTTATGTCAAATGAAATTGTTAGTTTGAAATGTAATATACATAATCTGTTGATTTGCCTAATAAATAAATAAATAAATAAATAAATAAATAAATAAATGAACGATTCTGAACACGATTTTTTTTTTTTGGAAATCTTGTCTGTTTGTTCGCGATGGACGCGAAATCAACAAAAAAAATATAAAAGAAAAACAATGATTAAACATTATAAACTCAAATAACTTCTTCTTTTTCAAGAAAGTTTTTATAGGGTCGGGTAACGCGAACAAGCAACCTAAGTATCTCCAATTTACAATTTTATTTTTTAATAATTATATAGCTAGATCTCAGACTAGAAGAATATTCTTGTAGTCTGAGAGCTAGATATACCTATTCGATCAAAAAACGAGGACACTGAATCAACCGCTTGTTTTCCTCTGTACTTAGTCTCAATTACTGATACATTTACCTTAACAAGAATAGAACAGGTATACATGTATTATTTTTACTTGTATCTAAATAATGTCAACGATAATAACATGTACTTAAGTACACAGAGATTTCCTTCAGTGAATAATATATTTTCTACATTCACAAATTCTGTTACATGGGTCTATCTTGTTTACGAAATCTGTTGAAACATTCACCCAAAGAGAAGCTTTCAGAAAGAGGGTCCTCAACAGTTATTTAAACAGGGTGAATTTATCAACTGGGCATGGATGGCCCAATCAGAAACTATAGGAAATAGCGATTATTGCTCAAAGGAATCTGGAGGCCGATTTTGATGAAAACTAAAACTGCATCGTTAGATTTTTTTAAATCAAGTCTCCTAGCCAGGAAACGATATTGAAAAAAAACCACATCCTATATTATTGTACATGCAACTATCTACGTACTACTTATTTATGTACTTACTGTCAAAGGAGATGGAAAATGGTGGGCCCAAATGTAATAAGTTGAGATATGATCTAAAAAATTAGTCATATTTTTGTATCTTAGAATATGAAAAATCACCTCAATTCTCAATCTGGAAGCGGAGAAATATGAGAAAATAGTTTTCGTGAGATTATCGATTGAGTAATCGATTACACAGTTACGAAAATAAAACATTTTGCAGTAAATAATTAACTCAAAATAATTAAATGCACTATATATACTTACATGCAATATAGTGCATATAATTACAGTCATATTATACTGAAAAACCAATAATAATGATTATTGATTTCAAATCGATTCAAATCTCATTATATATTACCTATTTTAGTCTATGTCACTGACATGACAAGACAGTTGCCGACCGTTTTTGTTTGCTCACTCGTTTCGTGTTTTCCGATGCGTTTTGAGTGCTTTCCCGATTATTCGTCATTTTTTACGACCACTGCTTTGTATTTTACGGATTCTGACCCTGCCTACCTTGTACGATCCTTGCTTTCACCTTGGACACCGAACATCGCTCACACGTTTGACTTGGAATTGTTATTTTGGATTTTACCAACGGCTTGTGGATTGGATAGTAGTGAAACTATGGATCGCTGTGTGAATTGTGGAATATCCACTGATCACTGCAATACACTGGGCCGACGACCCTTACATGATGAAACACTTCTGTCTGTGATTCGGCTATAGTAATGCATTACTGCAATTGTATTGTAGGTAAACGAACTGTAGGCTGTTGCGGTCATATAATACGCATTATATGGTACCTTAGCTGGGCTAGGTACCAAGATCATATAGGTACTTAAGGGTACTTAGTACCATCTGCACAATTTCTAGACGACATTTTAATTATAATAGAAGGCATAGAACACTATATTAAATGTTTTTTACTTTATTTTAGACATCCTTTCCCTATCTCCTTACCTGTTACCTTTGATTATCGGTATAATCAAAGCCTGTTACTTTTTTATTGGTCTGAGGCCTGTTACCTACCTATCGCTTGAAGTCGTTGACGTTCATTCATATGATTTTTCCTTAGATTATTAATATGTCTAGATAGACTGTCAAAGCGTTGAAAGCTGCCCAAAAAATACTCACCAAAGGTTGATGTGTAAACGATTTTCCTGCTTTAGTGTCAGATGCACTGTCAGTGGGCACTGTCAATAATTTGAGATTTTAAAAATAACGATATGGGTGGTAAAAGTGTGCAGAAATTATTCAGGGCGTATTAAATAAATAAAAAAAGTTACCCATCATCGGTTTGTACCATTGTATCGTACTAATTTTAGCAGAATAAGCCATTAGATTTTTTCTAAAATAATTTAATATTTTTGTCGCCATTTTGTACTTAACGGGTGTGTTGCTAGTTACTCAAGTCAAAACTCCCATAAAAAATCATGGCCTAGCGGGTATATTATGCAATATAATGTGAAATACAATATTATGAGTATCGTATGAGGGGTTTTTCGGTATGCTGAGTACGAATTTGATGTCATTTTTGCAAGTCAAGATTATAATATATGGTCATCACGTCAAAACAAATATTCAAATACTAATATTATAAATGCGAAAGTAACTCTGTCTGTCTGTCTGTTACGCTTTCACGCCTGAAACGATTTTGATGAAATTCGGTATAGGGGCAGATTAGATTAGACCTCGAGACATAGGCTATGTTTGGTCGCGATAACCGACATCCACGTGGGCGAAGCCGCGGGCAAAAGCTAGTATTCCATAAAAACGGGTACAATTATTAGGTACCTATTTTTAATTATATTTGGACGCTTTAGGTTTCGGTTAGGATAATTGCTTCAAAATGCAGTAGCAAAATTTGAAACGAACAAACATACATACTTACTTACATTACATCCATGCAGCCAAGTTGAATAAAATATATATTTTCTAAACTGAATATACATTTAATATTATTAATTAATACATAAAATTTTCCCTATTTTGAAGGCAGTTTTCAGCAACTGGTATGTATTTATACACGCACACTAAAAAGCAAACTGACATAACGCGAGTGTAAGACGAAGCTGTCACGCACACTAATAAGGAAAATTCGTCCCATTTCTTCTTGTCATTTTGCAGCGCGATACTCCATCTAGACATATTAATAATCTAAGGATTTTTCAAACATTTTCTAGTAAATATAATAACTATTAGTGCAAAAGAACACATTTTGCACTTCAGGAATCAGTTGTTAGAAAGATTGTAACATAACCTCACTTTTACATAATCTCTTATATCTCTGTTCTCAGATTGACAAAATCCGCAGAATTTTCAGTGAAAGGTTGATAATATATAAGCTATTAATTGACACTACTTTCATCTTCTTACAACTAGGCCCAAGATTGTATGTAATCATTTCAGTCTCCTTTTAGTATTCATTATTATTATCTATCTACTATTATTATTACACCACTCGATAGTGTCGCAGTAATGAATTCTGGGACGCAATAACATTCGGCAAATTCAAGAAAAAATAGAGACTCAAACTACAATATTAAATACCTACCAACCTTTTCGAACAAGTAGGTACTATTTGGTAAATACGTAGGTCCTTCCCTTTTGTTTCATACTTTGGAGCACCGAATATACAACCGGTTGTAGGTATAGTTGTTGGTTTGAAGTATTTCGTGGACTCGATTTATCTTAATGAAATCTAGCTCTAAGCATCATAGGCCTCTAAATGTTTTTTTTTCACCTTGAGTGCTTGCGTCATATTATCATCATTTTGAAGGAGGTAGGACACGACGGTATCTCCCGTCCGACTGGGGTAGTACTTCCGCCCTACAGAAGACCACGGCCATAATAACCATCGCGTTGTGTTCCAGGCGATAAGTAGTCTAGCCAGAGCTCACTGTACACTTCCTAGCCTCCCCTCCCCCTTCCCTTCAGGGTAGGCAGCGCGTGTGTGACACCTTTAGTGTTGCACACGTCCATATGCCACGGTGACCGCTTCCCATCAGGTGGGCCGTGTGCTTGTCTGCCCCCTACGTGATATAAAAAAAATCATCATTTGAGAATTGATCCCGGTTGTCTCCAGGGCCTCTAAGTCTGGCGTCTGCATGATTTAAGATCGCATGACATGGACACATGAATCATTATGAGTCCACCTCGTTTATTTTTCATGAAAACAAAATAAACATAATCCTCCTGTAACATTTTGGCTGTGGTCGGTTAGACACGCACTCAGGCGCCGAATTGTTATCAATCAAGTAACTTGTTTGTGTAACATGAATGAATGGATACATTAGCTATTAGGAGATCCCTTAGCCAAGGTCAGCGCTCTGAGGGTTAAGGTTATGAGTTATGTGTTCCGCTTCACTATTCTATTCTACTTTCAACTATCCTATTAATATTATAAATGGATAAGTTTATGAAGACGTTTGGATGTTTGTTACATAATCACACTCAAACGGCTGAATGTATCTAACGAAAGGTACAGAGATATATTTATAGTCTAAAGTACTTTTCATTACTGGGATATGTTTTCAAGGGTTGCAGGAACGGGAATTATAGTCTGTAACTAGCCTATGTGCGCGGCTCCGCCCGCGTCGATGTCGGTCTTCGCGGTTTTTGATTATAACTCCGGTTTTACTCAACCGATTATGATTAAACTTAATATTACTTATGTTAGATTTTAAGTGTGACCAAGACCTATCAAACAAAAAGCTAAAGTAAAATCCGTTCCATAGTTTTTGCGTCCATCACGTACCTACACACAGAAAAGAATAAAAAAAACGTGTGGCACTCGGGGACTGCTGCGGTAAAGCTATAATATTGCATTGCATTTTTTATCAACTATAATTATTTATCCAGCAACTGCTATGGGGCTGTTAGGTTTTATTTTCGTTACGGAATTTATTGATTCGGGCCGCGCTCAAAGACCGCAATAAAAGCTATGCAATAGCTTAAAAAATGTACTCAGAATCGTTCATATAACATACTTATTCCCATTCCAGAGACTTTGCCTCAGCTTACCATAAGGCGAGATGAAGTCATGTGGACGTGACCGACACAAAAAAAAAACTTACCCATTTTTTTTTAATATCTCCATGTACAGACACAGCTACTTTACAATTTTATAGCTGTACAATGTTATAACGATAATGGTATAGGTACTTACCTGGAATAGGTCACCATGGGTTGCGAGAACGGAATAAGTACTCCACGCGTGTGGTGTGTAGGGATGCGTTAACTTTTATGTAATTTTATTATTGTTGAAATGCGGGTATCGTAAGCTACACGAAACAACGGTAGGTATATTATGAATTCAAAGCATGTTCACACGAAATAATGTTACATCGTTACTTCGCATTTTACAATATTATTCATCTGACCATTGTAATTAACTTTGTTCAACACCCACACCGGAAAATGTTAAAATAAACAATTTGAAACTTGAAACTTTTCACTGAATTGTTATGTCGAAGACAAAATTGCCCTGCGCTCGTGTTACAGTACAATCACCGGTACAATATTTTAATAAAGTTTGCTAATAAATAGAGATGGGCCCAGTACTCGGTTGATACTCGGTACTCGGCGTACTCGGCGGGTTTTAGATACTCGTACTCGGCCCGAGTAACTCAGTTTGAATGCCGAGTAGACTCGGTTTAAGAAAAGCAATATATTTATGTAGATATAATTACTTAAAACAAGAGTTTTAATCAAAATCTATTTATTACTAATTAAGATCATAATCAAAATTATGCTAATTAATAAGTACTTATCTAGTAAATTACTACTCATTCATTAGCATAATTTTGTATTTTTGTACTGTTCTCTTAATTTTGTCTCATTACTAATAGACTAATATTAATATAAACATATTTAAAAACATATTTATTTATATTCTTGACGGCCTCTGTGGTGTAGCGGTAGTGCATGCGACTGCTACGCAGGGAGCGTGGGTTCGATTCCCGCTTAGTGCAAATATTTGTAAGCATGAATATGTCTATTTGCATTGGTCTGGGTGTTTCTATGTATAATAAGTATGTATTTACAACAAAAAAAAGTATTTAAAAAAAATTTGTTTATTTCGGTTTCTTTAGTACATCTTACTAATGTATTTGAGTACTCCTTTTAAGCAAACATATGCTTGTGTCAGGAGTATATAAGTATGTTTATCAGCATTCTAGAACCCATAACACAAGCTAGTTAAACTAAGCTTACTTTGGGTCTAGGGTGCGCTGTGTAGAATGTCGTAGAATATTTATTTATTATTTATTTATTTATTCTTAAAGAGGCGGCAGAAGTGAGTCGCACATTTAGATAGGTACCTAAGTATTTTTTTACAAGTTTTATTTTGACCTACTCTGTTGTGAAATTTTGAAAATCCAATTAAAACCACTTCCTGAAATCAGATTAGAATCAAATTAGGATACTTGCGTATTTTCGGTGACAATGCGATAATAATATAAAGGAGACTGAAATGATTACATACAATCTTGGGCCTAGTTGTAAGAAGATGAAAGTAGTGTCAATTAATAGCTTATATATTATCAACCTTTCACTGAAAATTCTGCGGATTTTGTCAATCTGAGAACAGAGATATAAGAGATTATGTAAAAGTGAGGTTATGTTACAATCTTTAACTAACAGCTGATTCCTGAAGTGCAAAATGTGTTCTTTTGCACTAATAGTTATTATATTTACTAGAAAATGTTTGAAAAATCATATGAATGAATGTCAACGGCTTCAAGCGATAGGTAGGTAACAGGTAAGGAGATAAGAACAGGATGTCTTAAATAAAGTAAAAAACATTTAATAGGTATAGTGTTCTATTCGCCTTTTATTATAATTAAAATGCCGTCTAGAAATTGTGCAGATGGTACTACATGATCTTGGTACCTAGCCCAGCTAAGGTACCATATAATGCACATTATATGAGCACAACAGCCTACAGTTCGTTTACCTACAATACAATTGCAATAATGCATTATTATAGCCGAATCACGGACAGAATTGTTTCATCGTGTAAGGGTCGTCGGCCCAGTGTGGCCCAGTGTATTGCAGTGATCAGTAGATATCCCACAATTCACACAGCGATCCATAGTTTCACTACTATCCAATCCACAAAAGCCGGCGGCGGTAAAATCCAAAATAACAATTCCAAGTCGGACGTGTGAGCGATGTTCGGTGTCCAAGGTCGTACAAGGTAGGCAGGGTCAGAATCCGTAAAATATAAAGCAGTGGGCAGTGGTCGTAAAAAATGACGAATAATCGGGAAAGCACTCAAAACGCATCAGAAAACATTTTACTTATATAATATCATTGAGAAAACACGAAACGAGTGAGCAAACAAAAACGGTCGGCAACTGACTTGTCATGTCAGTGACATAGACTAAAATAGGTAATACCTATAAGAGAGATTTGAATCGATATGAAATCAATAATCATTATTATTGGTTTTTCAGTATAATATGACTGTAATTATATGCACTATATTGCATTAATATATATATAGCTGCTCGTGCTGATTCACTCACTCATTGGTCACCTCTCCTGAACAATTTTGTATGAAATTTTTTTTTTTCACCGATGGTTACGTATAGAGGATGGAAATTCATTCGGAGGAAAAATATGGAGAGAGCTGATGATGGAGGATTTCGGAGACGGGTGAAGAGCACGCTTAAGGTATTGAAGATAGGTTGGTGGTGCTTGAGCAAATGTCACTCGAAACGGCATTCAATTGCCAGTGACCTGAAAAAAAATTCAAAATGGCGAAAAAAAAATGGCCGCCATAGAAATTTCCTCGGTGTCCATCTCGGAGAGTATAAAAGATGGAAGAGTAGTTTCTTCGCAAAAGATGATCAGGATCCAAAGGTCTACTCGATGAATAGAAAAAAAATTCAAGATGGTGGAATTTATTTTTCTGTAGAAAATGTATGGCGAACATTGAATAGACTACAAGTTTTGAACTATGCAAGACTTTGATTTATACATAGTTTCTTTTTAAAATGTTTTTGTGGAAGAACTCTTAGTCAGAAATATGTAGATAGATGATGATCGAGGGTTTGGAAGATGGGTGAGAAGCACGGCCAAGGTATTAGACATAGGTGAGGGCTGCTCAAACAAAAAATACTTGGAACCTCATCCAATTGGCAGGGAGATGGAAATAAATCCAAAATGGCGGATTCAAGATGGCGTCAACACAAATATCATGGGTGTCTCTCTCAGAAAGTATTAAAGATGGATGAATTGTGTTTCGGTTCACCTCTGCTGTATTTTTTTTCCCTGATGCTTTCATATAAAGGACGAAAATTCATTCGGAGGAAAAATATGGAGATTTTGGAGACGGGTGAAGAGCACGGCCAAGGTATTGAAGAGAGGTAGGGAGTGTTCAAATAAAAACCACTCGGAATCTCATCCAATTGTCAGTGAGCTAAAAATATAACCAAAATGGCAGATTCAAGATGGCGCCCATACAATTTTCGACAGCGTCTATCTCACAAAGTATAGGTAATAGAAGATAGAAGAGAGGTTTTTTGGCAAAAGATGATGAGGACCTAGCCTAGAGGTCTACTCGATGAATAGAGAAAAAATTCAAAATGGCGAAATTTATTTTTCCATACAAAATATAAGGCGAATATTGAAGAGACAAATGTGCAAGACTTTGATATGCTTTTAACCGACTTCCAAAAAAGAGGTGGTTCTCAAAACGGCCCGTTTATTTTCATTTTTTTGCAAAGATTTTTTTAAATAAACAGTAGAAGTTTTCGTCTTGGTCCCATAAAAAAATCTGGATCCAACTCCTTAATCCTGATGCTGAAAGATTACTGCCCGCCTAGGCCCTAGGTTATCAAGATTCAGAAAGTGTTCATTGTGAATTAATATTATAGGTACCAAGCAACGACTTCATGGTTAGATTTCAAGTCCCAACCCCTCAACCCTGATAATGCAGGGTACAGCTGCGCTCACAAACTATAGTGATTCAGAAACTGCGGATGGTGCAATGCAATAATATTTTAAGTACCAAGCATAGACTACATAATTGAACTTCGGATCCCGACTCCGCAATCTTGATGCTGCAAGGTGCTGAACTCTTAAACCATAGGGATTCGAGAATTTCTTATATTTTTATTTATTTATAAAAACAGGCATTCTCTACCAGTCAACCTTATAGGTGGTGTAGAGAATAACATAGCATAGCATAGCATAGAGAATAACATAACAGCATTTTAGGCATCAAGCAACAGCTTCATGATTACACTTCAAGTCTGAATTCCACAAACCTGATGATGCAGGGTACAACACTCCTAAACCATAGAGAATAAGGAACTGTTCCTGGTGAAATAATAGGTACCTATCGTAAATGCCGAGCATAGACTTTTGTTAGGTATTGAATTCCAAGTCCCAACTTATGAGTTTCTTTAGTGTTATAGCTCCCCGGGGTCACGTGACCTGAGGAATATAACTACATTCTTAATATAATATTGAAAAATCGGTCAAGTGCGAGTTGGACTCGCAAAGAAGGGTGCCGTACCACCGTACAAGAAATAACACTTTATTTTTTAAATTTCCTTCTTTGGCGGCAACAGAAATACACATTCTGTGAAAATTTCAACTCTCTACCTATTGCGGTTCAAGAGATACAGCCCGCTGACAGACAGAACGGATAGCGGGGGCCCGGTTGGAACCTTTCTGGTACAGAACCAAGAAAAACTGTTACATAATTACTTACACACCAAAACTTAACGGACCCCTGTTCCAGGTTCCTGTTGTCCACTCATCTACGTGGTCCGCTTTAGCGGGCCGCGCACCCACGCGCCGTACTAGTGTAAGTATATATAGTGCATTTAATTATTTTGAGTTAATTATTTACCTACTGCAAAATGTTTTATTTTCGTAACTGTGTAATCGATTACTCAATCGATAATCTCACGAAAACTATTTTCTCATATTTCTCCGCTTCCAGATTGAGAATTGAGGTGATTCTTCATATTCTAAGATACAAAAATATGACTAATTTTTTAGATCATATCTCAACTTATTACATTTGGGCCCACCATTTTCCATCTCCTTTGTGCTTACGTTGGAGTCGGAAGGTGTTCTTAAAAAATCTTGAACTAAACAAGATAAAACAATCGAATTACGACCTTACGATTGCCTGATGTTTCGACCGGCCTAGATTCTGCTAAAGGCAAACCACTGTAATACCACTGACACTAATAAATGCCATTTAATTGTAGACTTTATTTTTATCTTATTAAAGTCTAAAATCAAATGATATTTTGTAGAGCGAATGAAGTTAAATGAATTCTTTTCATTAGATTTTAGACTTTAACTGGATAACGGTAAAGTCTAGAAGTAAATACTACGAGTATCGCATTAATTCCTGTTAACATTATAACACAAATACTCACTGTGTGGCTGGGTTGATATGGAAGAAGCCAACTTTCACTGACACGATGTTCTCTTGTTTGTCCGTCGGTGTAGTGCAATGCGAAGAGCAGTTCTCCACCCTCAGCGTGTTCGATGTCATAATATTGCTGAAACAAAAGGTTAGTATCAACTTTACGGCGATACTGCCTTCGCTATGACTGATGGTCAAAGACTGCCAGGGTTGCTGCTGGTGAGTTCCTTTCTATTCCCCAACAACACGTAGGGGTCGCATACTATGATTAGCGGTCAAGGCTGGTCGGCGTCTCTGGGATATCCTTTCTAGGGCGCACCAGATTCCCCGACCACGCAGGCCGATGTAACGAAACACCGTGCGGTTTTAGTCGGTTCGATTCCGACATAACCACTCCCACTCTCCAACGAGGGAGGGGTATCCGCGGGGGAGCGCAACGTGAGCAATCTTGCCTTATTCTGACAGAATTCATTATGCTCCAAGCCTTTCCCAACCCAGTTGGATTGATTTTTCAGTCTAACTACGAAGCAACGTACTTCAATATTTTGCTTGAAATGACTGCTATCGGACCACTGGCGATATCGAAGTTCTACTCGTATATTTAAACCAGTTGTCGGACTTTTTAGCGCTCCCATTCTCCTGAATATTATTTACTCAATATTTTTTCACACAGAAGTGTGCAGAACTAACGCTTGGCTAGTATACCTCTCCATCGTATTGTAGATACATATTCGTACAATACGCATTTTGTAGACTTGAATATGTTTTCTCTTTCTACCTAGCAGGAGTTATGGACCAATTTACAGACACAAGTTTCATTAGATTTATCTTTCATCTTTGTTTCACTTTGTCTCTTGCGTGATTTAACTTTGTTTTTTTTTCCTTTCTAATAAACAGCCAAGGTTGTTTTGTAGCCGAAAACAAAACTGTCCGTCTCCATTTTTATGGTCAATTCGTGGACAATTGTGTGGGTTATATGACTGATAATAAAATTGTTAATATGTGATTAAGACTTTATCATATAACTGTTTTTAGTCCCAAATCTATACCTAAACTGTATAGAGGTTAATTCTGTGAATTGGATATATATACATACATACATAGACTTAGGAAAAGTATGGACGGAGTGCCTAGAGTAACTAGTCTGTGTCAAAAAATGGCGGGCAATAATCATTGTGTGAGTGAATTGTAGGGATGCGAGGTTTTACCTAAATTTCCCCATTTTTTATTATTTTAGTTGCGGAATAGGGAGAATTATTTGGTAAATTTTAAAATATATAAATGAACAATAATTAAGGGTGATTCGTGCAATATTTTTAAAAGTATTATTTTCATCATAAATTAATGAAAATAATATTTTAGTTATATTTTACATTATTTTTTTCATTACACCTATATAAAAAAAACTTACATGGATGGTAACCGTGGGGAATATTCACACGATTAAACTAGGTACCTAATTAACAAAAAAAGTTAAAAAAATCATATTAGTTACAATTTGTATTTATGCGATTCCTAATCCCATGTATTTATTAAAAAGAAGTTAAGTCACTACGGTTATCACTACTAATAAATAGTTTATGCTATTTCATCATAAGGTCACACAATTTACAGATTTCCCCAAAATTTGGGGAAATTTGCACACTTTTATGTTGGGATCACTGGTTTTGTACCGAACAATTGAATTTTGTTTTTAAATATTGAATGAACATTTATGTATAATTATTAGATAAACATTAAGTGATTGAAATATTGATTAACCTGTGAAATGTGATCCCTGGATTTATTTTCTTCCCGTCACTACGGTTTTTACACCATTTCACTGCACAAGACATGTTGTATTTTATTTTCTTTTCTTCCCGCTTAAATTGACAGATCAACCGATTCGGCCGACGTTTGCCGCGAAGTGGCTGACTATGATGTGAGAGTGTGCGTGGCGACTGTATACGTATACGAAAGTTGGCTGACTATGCAGCGTCACTTTTTTGTTCCCATGGCTCCGTCCATAGTTATTCCTAGGTCCATGCATACATATATATATAAAATAACTATTGGGGGATGATTGGTGATTGGTATATATGCAAAAAAAGCAATCAGCAATTTTTTGTGTATTTCTATCTGTCTGTATGTGCACGCATGGATCTAAAACTACCGAAGGGATTTTGATCAAACTTGGTACGATTATAGTTCTTACTCCAGGCCAATCTTTAAAATATTTGTCTGTCTGTCTATCTGTGCGTATGAAGAACGGCTGGGTCGACTTTTTAACAGGGCTTTTGCTGACAGATAGGTAATTAATGAAATTTATGCCTCATAAGATTTTGAGGCGTAACATAGGTGTAAATCCACGCAGGCGAACTCGTTGGCACAGCTAGTAAAGAAACAAATAATTATACCGAAAAATGGTGACACAAATTGCCTGGCTATTTGTACCAGTATGGCGACTCTTGAGGAGCCTAATCAACTAATAACAAAAAGGAAACAGATGGTCATAACGATAGTTATATTTTTTTGCAATTAGGTCGCTGATACTAGCGGCCTAATTGCAAAAAATACTACTATTTTGTGAATGACTATCCAATGATGATTAGCTATACAAAATTCTATCCTGGTACAAATGATTTATCAGCCCAGCGCACCAATGAGAATATATTATTATGTTGACCAAACAGAGTGCACCTCATGCAGGTTCCGAACCGCGCAACTCGCTTTAAGAGTAGGTACTTTTAGAATTCCAGAGGACAAAATTGAAATTTTCAATTACACCAGAAATACCTAGTACGCGACCTACATTTACTAGATTTAACTTTTAACCAGAAAGGATAAACAAGATTACATGCTACGGCCAATGATTGCGAGATAGAAAAATTTCAATCACGAACGATATCAATAGCAACAAGATTACGCGATTGATGTAGGTCTATATTACTAATACGTAATTATGGCGACAGGGTTCTGTAACTTAAGTCTCTTTAGGAAAGATTTAGTAGAAAAGCCGGTGAAGATTAACCTTCCCGGGATATTTTTTTTATAAAATACTTACTTACTATTCGTTTATTAACATGACTTGCCTATCAAAAAGTGTTCATGGCATTTTTTTATTGTTGATAAAGTTGTCTAGTTCATAAGCAATTTTAAACAGGCATACCTAAATCAATAATTTTGTAATTTACGTCTAAATTTGAACTTTATTACATAAATAATATAAAGAAATTAAAAATTTACAAAAAATTACAAATTACATCACGTCACGTCACGTCGAATAAACCCACCCCGTATTGTACCCAGCACAATGTAATTAAGTTATCTTTGTCATACTCATATATCGATTTACCTGTGCCTCGATTCCGCTAAAGACAAACCACTGATATACCACTGACACACTAAAAATGCCATTCAATTGTAGACTTTATTATTATCAGGTTAAAGGCTAAAGTCAAATGATATTTTGTAGAGCGAATGAAAAAGTTAAATGAATTCTTTTCATTTGATTTTAGACTTTAACTGTATAACGGTAAAGTCTACAATTAAATAGCATTTTTAGAGTGCCAGTGGTATTACAGTGGTTTGCCTTTAGCAGAATCGAGGCCCTGTAATTATATAAATACTTGGTAGCCAGGTAGCCATGAACAAAAATAAGCAGACAAGCTTAACGATGTATCTTCTCTATAGATGCTAAAAACTATCAGTTGGTGTAAAATAAATTCAGTTATTGAAAGAGTGAAAAAGAATTAAATTTAATTTATTGAAAGGCATTTCTTTTTTGTTTTTTATTTTTTTTTATATACCACGTAGGTGACAGACTTTTTTCATTTTATTGACAGATTGATACATTGACAGATTTCATCATAGGCATGTTTAATAAGTGAATAATGTTTGATAAAAAATATCATCCCTCCTGATTATCAGATGGTAGGTATATATTATCAGGTTGATCTACACGGGCTCTTAGATCAATGAGTCTGTATTCATTAACAGGCAACGGTCTTCTCCCGATGCGATAAGACACGCAATTAACTAATTGAACTTATAATTGAATTAAGAAACGCCTCCAGTAAATTCACATGTTATGTATTTTATCTGAATCAATAGCTCGATAAATGAATTTGTGATGCATTTAAATGCTTTTTTTAATTCCTTGAATAGCTGCCCTCATAAAGCGTGCTTTTCAACTGAAACTGGTTTTCGTGTTATGAAGGTATTTTCTTGTTGAAAATATGATCAATCGAATAAAATGGAACGAACCTATAACCCAATGGCTAAATTGGTAGGTAATATGGCAAACAATTTATTCGTCATTTTTATACGAATAGTAATAAAAGCAAAGAATAATCGGACTATAACAATACTAAACCCCACGGGACCAGCCGTTATCTCTTCACGAGAATAACACATTGACAGGCATACTCTGAGGGGCCAGTAAATGTAATATCACAGTAATATTATTATTATGCTCTCGGAGTATTTTTTTTTTATTCTGACAGGCTTACGTTTGACATCTATCTCAGGTGACGGTGACCCACGGTAGTCAGAGTGCGTAATGCGAGTTTTTGCGTTTCCTGTTTCACAGTCACTCGGAAATGCGTAAACGCTAATTTCTATTCGATGAAAAATTATTCACAAGTGTGCCACCAGGTGGTACAGGTGACACACACACGCACACACACATTCTCCGATGTCTGTCTCCGAAACTTTTCGAGAACCATTTCGGAATTGTAAGTCAACAAAAAATAATTTTGCAAATTTTACCCGTCTACGAAGTTATTCCCGAACATACATAAAAAACATAAACATGCCAATTGAGAACCTCCTCTTTTTTCGAAGTTAGTTAAAAAATGAAAAATGTATGCTTTGACAATTACAAATTTTGATTTATTTCCAATTTGTTATTGTGTTCAGCTACTTCTGAAGACGACTGCACAATTGACGGCCTTGTCACGATTTCTATTATGGATCGTGTAAACAGTTGTGTGCCAATATCGAACAACTGCACTAGCACGAGATTCTCCAATAAACATTATTATCCACGCCCAGTTTCACCGCATTGAAACCCGAGCTGAATTCATAACTAGTGAGCAATAGGGTCACTCTTGCTGTTATTTATTTATCCAAGCTTTATACTATGCAGCATTAAATTTTATAGGAATTGACAGACAGACTTATTTCTATGACAGAGATACGTGCCATGGTCTCACTACCATGGATGCCTAAGATCATGCGAAATGGAGAAAGAAAAGCAGGAAAGCGGACTCCGAGGTGTAGGCATTGAATGCCGTTGGGACACAACGCTCAGATAATGATGATTTATTTCCATACCCACTTTCAACTATTATAAATAAATAATAGAATATATTCTACGAAATTCTACACAGCGCCATCTAGACCCAAAGTAAGCATAGTTTAACTAGCTTGTGTTATAATATCTTAATATATATAAATCTCGTGTCACAATGTTTGTCCTCAATGGACTCCTAAACCACTTAACCGATTATAATAAAATTCGCACACCATGTGCAGTTCGATCCAACTTGAGAGATAGGATAGTTTTTGAAACGGATTTCGACATCCACGCGGGCGGAGCCGCGGGCAACAGCTAGTTATAATTATATATTTTATAACTTTCAATTTTATTCCAATTTGATTATCTGTCTACCCTATTTGATTTTAATTATTTACATAATTATAGTGATTAAGTATGATAATTAATTTTATTGTAACGATGGGTTGTTACCTGAAAATAAAAATATTCGTTCATTCATTCAACTTATCTATTTCAATTACGAGTACGTACATTCTTAATTCTTAAGTACCTATTTATTGTACACACTGAAAACAACTCTCAAACATTACAATATAATTAATGTACAAAGGCGAGCTTAACTCAATATTGAGTTGTCGCCCAGCAAACCTTACTCTTATTATCTTTCATTTATTTAACTTTTCAAATGATTGCACACCTTTTCAAGGATGTAGCTGAGCTTAATAAAGAATAGTAATGAATAAATTGTCGCAATCCGGTGTCAATATAGAGACGGACGGCGTTTGCACATCAATTTGTATTGTGCGAATAGTAATATATTGACCATCTAATCGCGCCCTGATGTTTCTAGATTTATGGAGGTATTATATTCTGTCGAAAATTGAATTTCTAGATATTCAGCCCGACTTCCCTAGAGTGTACTGTTCGAATTATAAATTATGTTCAAGCCAGCGCATAAATCCACCACTTATGTAGCGAATTTCGTAGCGATTGCCTACGAGCCCCTACGCCGCCGTAGAGAAAACTTAAAAATAATAATAATCGTTTAGTTGCCCAAGTTGTATTATTTACGAACTACTGCGATTTCAGAATCTATCAATAAAGACACCATGAACCACCCGTCGCCATCAGAAGCGGGATAGAGGCGTCACGCGCCGTCTGCTTTCACTATCGGCCAGAGCTTCCAGGAACAAATTCAGAATTTCGTAGAATGATAGTGAGAACGATCGGTCGTATTAATGAAATACAATATCTAATAATGATGGAATAAATTCGTATCTTTCGATTAATGAGTTATAACCACAGAACATTAAAAGACGTCGTTAAGGTTAACTTTTTCGGAAAATAATTAGATATTACGGAATAACGATACACGTGTGTAGTGTAATTACTGTAGAGTGGGCAAAAAACACGGTGTTTAAGATAAGATGTTGACATGTTTTGATTATATTGGAACAATTCTATCGCGGTTTTGTTATTTATACCTACTATTTGCGACGTCTCCGTTGCTTAACTCTAGCCGTGATCACTGGGAGGCTAAAATGTCTCATGTTTTAAAGTGTAAAATTATCTCGAAGTACCTACCCCCAATTTTGTTTATTTGTTGATGTTAGATAACTACTCGTATTTACTCAGAATGCGTTCAAAGTGTTTGTCGTATTGTATTTGCTGTAAGAGCGATGGCATTAGTGGATAATTTCATTGTATCCCAAACCGAAGGTATGTTCCAAAAATCTTTTCTAGTGAAATAAGTTTATTTCGTATTGCCTCTCGGATCATTCCTGGTAGGAATCAATGTTCATTAACGAGTATCTGTGGTTTATCATATAGCAACTAATGATTGTACCAGTATCTCGTGTTCATAATACCCACGAAAGTTTTAAATAAACGTTGGTTATGCCAACGTACAGTGTCCATTTATGTTTTTGATAATAACATCACGTTTAGAATACACTGAGACTCCAATTATTGCAATCTATGTAGTCTGTTAAGTGAGACCCTAAAAAAAAGAGTGCAATTTATCGTTTGCTATGCAAATTCTTACGGTATACCATCCGTTTTCAGCCCTAATGAATCATTAGTCATATTTATCGGTAGAACAGACAGCAGTTGCTAGGTACATGCTCCCAAGTTCAATTCTCGCTTACAATAATGGGCTTTCAGCGCTGAAACAATAGTCCAACTAGAATTGATGGGTTTATCATATCGCAAGGGAAATTAATAGGTACAAGAAGAAACTATGAATAGATTATGCTAGACGGTGCTGTATCTGCGGCATAATGGGCCACGTATTTTCGTAATAGTTAAGGACTATTCTGAGTTTTCAGATACACACTACTAAACGTTAGAGGAATGTAAGGTCAATTACTTAATATGCGATTATCACACCTGTACTTATGATCGATGTTAATCGATATTATTACTGTTTTAGTAACTGCCATTTTACTTTTAGTATTATATAGAATCTGTCATTTGAATTCTACCAAATAAGTATTTAAGTGTGGCAACATTGTGAACCGATTTGACATTAATAGGAATAGCGTAAAATGGCGCATTATACTTTTGATCGTCAAGCCGAAAGGTGTTATGTTTTATTTCCACGATAAAAAGTTGATCCTACAGGAAGGAGAAGAAACGAGCACCTGTTTGCTATTACTGAAATGAAAGTGACCTCATCACGAGTCACTGGTTTGAGTGCCGAGTTGACGTCTGTATCAAGTATCAAGCCTGTTACCCTACCTACGGATATTGGTGAGAAATTTCCATTTGTTTTGATACTGATTTTGAGAGCTCCTTGCTTAAGGAAAATGTGATTGATTAATTCTCAGACGAGAAAAAGAATAGGTATTATAATTGATATTGGTAGTTTAGGTATTGCTTAGTAGTACGTAGACTGATGAAGTAGGGTTCTCCGCGGCTTATCATGTCTAACTATGGTATTTCAATGATGTTATGATTAATAGGGACGTATCATCTTTGATATTTTCGGTAAACATGTCTGAGTCAGGTTATTCTAAAAAAAAAATTAAAAATCAAAAAACCCGACTGCGTAAAAAACTAAAAAGAAAAAACAAGCACTTAGATTTCCGGTGGTCTAGAAACATAACAAGTCGGGATCCATTGAAAATAAATCTATTTTCAATGGATCCCGACTTGTTATGTTTCTAGACCAGTTTCAGGCTGTCGAACAATGGATCCCGGCTGTTAAATTGTCATGTTGGGTTTTTGATTTTTTAATTATTTTTTTAAATATCATGAGTAAATCATGAATAGGTACCTAGTTAGCTATTTACCAGATTGAACTTTCTACTGTCTCAAAACCTATAGGTATATGATAATGGTTGTTATGCAACTAAACTGTCAATCGAATCGAAAAATATTGGTAGAAAACTAAAAATGATTTTTAAATACCTATTCAACGATACACCATTATTTTGTTGACTTTCATTTTTTTCATTTTCACAATATGGCGTCCAGCAGTCGCCATTTGAATTTCACTAACGTCCTCACCGGACTAAGAGGAATCGATTGACGTGTGAATCATAAAAATCGGCCCAGGTGTTTGGTCTGTAATAGTGCTTCAAAGGAACATACAAACATACATACAATCGGTGATAAACACATTACCACTTTTTGCTTCGCCTAGTCGGGTAAAAAGGTGTTTACTTGACGTTAACTAGCTAGTAACATGCATTCAAAAACTCGTAACATTCGAGATGTTACCAAGAATTTACGGTTACATGATGATAGAAGTCTACTTCCAAGTCCCACGAGCGTAAGAACACAACAACTAAATTTATTTACGCTCTCTACTTCCATAAATAAACAGGACTGTACGTATAAAACATATCCAATTCCGTTTGAAAGTACAAGGTAAGCGCTATCAAGTCTATTTTTCGCTAACCTTTTACCTACGTGGCCATTAAAAATTAATAGAACACTCCGTTCTACGGGTTACTGAAGTGAACACGAATTACATATAAGCAAGTGGGACACACGAAATTTCAGCGAAACTGAACGTTGTATATGAACAAATAGTCCTATAGTCCCGGGGCCTTTAAGCGGAGCGTGAAAAAGCATTTAATGAGGCCGTCAAGCTGAGGGCCGCCACTGTAGCACTACCGGTGTATGTGGTGGTGACCCCAGTCCTGAGACTTTGACTTTAGCTTACCATCAGGCGAGTTAAAGTCATTTTGACGTGTCTTATATATATAAAAAATTACAAATGGACGATTTTTTAACGGGACTAATCACACCCTTATTCCCACTACTGTAACTTCTGTACGCCAGGATCAATAGCAGTGACCCACAAACACACCGAGTTATGACACTCAGGAAGTCTCAGGGAAAGTTAAATTGTCTTCGAACCCGCATCGAAATTAATCAGAAGTAAATTGGAGACGTCAGAAATAAATTAAATCCGCTTCCCTCCTTTGTAAAACGGGAGACAATAGGAAAAAATAGGCAAATAAAATTCCAAACCTTGACTCATGCCGTTATAAAAATCTAGAAACTACAAAGATCACGTTGGTGGTTTGGGAACCCCTTAATTTTTATTTTATTCTGTTTTTAGTATTTGTTGTTATAGCGACAACAGTAATAGGTACCTAAATCATCTGTGAGAATTCCAGCTAACCCGATATTTTTATAACATCTGTCGTTACTTATATAGTATTAATTCAGAATATCAAATAAAGATACAATAGTTCTATTAGACATCTGCCTGTCTATCTTGACGTAATGTATTAGGCTTTGGCTATAATGCACCTTAGGGGAAAAACGCTCTATTAGGCGCTGTACGTGCCTAATAGACCGTTTTTCCCCTAAGGTTTATTTTGACGGTATGAAAGCTTACAAAACGGTCGATAAGCTTTACCTATTAAAAGCAGCTACCTATACAAAAAAATTGCGAGCATTTTACGGATAAACTGTCTACCCATAACACAAGCTAGTTAAACTAAGCTTACTTTGGTCTAGATATAATAACCACATAATAACCATCGTGTTGTGTTCCCACCGGTAAGTAGGGTAGCCAGAGCTCACTGTACCCCTCCTCTTCCCATCCCTTCCGAGGCCTCCCCACCCCTTCCCAACCTTTCCCCCTTCCCTTCAGGGTAGGCAGCGCGTGTGTGACACCCTTAGTGTTGCACACGTTCATAGGCCACGGTGACCGCTTCCCATCAGGTGGGCCGTGTGCTTGTCTGCTACCTAAGTAGTATAAAAAAAAGATAGTGATGTGTACCTAGAATGTCGTAGAATATTTATTTATTTATTTATTTATTTATTTACTTTATATCTATTTAACGATGATTATAATCAAGAAACTAAGTGAAAATGAATAATAACTAAGCCAAAGTAAATCCATCGGTCCTAAAGAATAACTATTAACACAATCGATCTACAGAAGAACTTCAAGGGTCTGTTTACAGTTCGTCTGATGATCTACTAAAACATTACTAAGTTTGGTTTGTTGTTATTGGTCAACTGAAGCTGAAGTACATTTAAACAAGCTGAAGATACAGCTGTTGTGGTTTTTCCAACTCAATCAATAACATCGATGAAAATTATTTCCATAAAACGCAGGTCCTTTTTCGGCCGAATCAAAATTTGAAGACAGATTTTTTAAAGAGTGTCCTTCTTTGCCTGAGAATGCTCCGTTTCAACTACAAGCTAAAATGAAGGTGCAAACTGTGGTGAGAGTAGTTGTTCGGCTGAAAGAGCTGTTAAATTAATGCAAGGCTTTCATAGTTTATTATCTAAAGTAAAGTATTTTTTATGACGTTGCATAGAGGAGCATAATACGCTAATATTCTGACTGAAAAACCTTTTTTCACGACTTCGCTCGCGATAGAAAAACAGATAGACAAACCAAAACGAAAAAAAATATGTATCGTAAATAATAAATAAATAAATATTCTACGACATTCTACACAGCGCCCTCTAGACCCAAAGTAAGCATAGTTTAACTAGCTTGTGTTATGGGTTCTAGAATGCTGATAAACATAATTATATACTTTTTTTTGTAAATTCATACTTATTATATATAGAAACACCCAGACCAATGCAAATAGACATATTCATGCATACAAATATTTGCACTGGGCGGGAATCGAACATATGTGTACTCATTTATATTATGCATTGATTTTAAACTATTGGATTTGGATCGAACAGCGGTTTCAAGGCTATATTATAGTTAGGCCGTCCACTCGTAGCTCTCCCAATAGACGACGTCAGTTAAAATAGATTCTATCTAAACCAGAATCTACAATTCTATTGTTTATTCTACTCGAGTCTAGACTACTGCGAATATTCGAAATTATTTCATCACCTATTTGAATATTGTTAGCGTTCTACGTTACATGAATATTACCGAGCACATTTAAACATTTGAGAATTGAGAAATTCTACATATTATTCCACAAATCTGGTTCTTATTTGTTAAAGGGAATTAATAGAACTAAATTTCATATATTACAAAGTGTTGTTACTAGCTCAAGCCCTCCACCTGTGAAGCATGCTCAAAAATGCAAATCAACATTTTGTATTAACAAGCGACATTTTAAATTGACCTCTTTCATTTTTAGACATTCAAATAACAGTGTTAATAGTAACTATGAAAATAATTACATTGTTTAACTGTTTATAATTTTAACGCCAAGCGGAGAGTTTGTGTAAAGTCGACACAGAGTTGGCAACACTAAGATTTGACGTAAGTTGGAGAGGGTAGTTTATAAAGCTAATGGTGTCACGGGTTATAGCAGTTTATTTATTACAACATACCTTGGTCATAATAATAATAATCAAACACTGAACATTATGAAACGTAATTAAATTTTGAAAACCACTTCAATAAGTTAAAGTTCATAATCCCCCATATAAAGGCACTCACAGAAAGTAAAAAGGAATTACAATAACCAATTTTCTCCAAATAGATCACGGGTTTACAAAGGCGGCCCTTCTGATTATACTTCACTCTGTTTACAAACATGTTAACTGAATCCAATTAAAACCCACAGCTAAAATAAATTTACGAACCGAGCCCACTGAATAAGGACCAGAATATAATTGCAACGCTCGCCAGGACCATTTTTGCAATCTTAGATTATGACCAACCAAAAATTAAACATTTTTAACTATCCAGTACACTTTAGGTCCTTACACGAACACTACGTATGACAACGAAGTAATCGGAATATTTATCTATACATAATAATAAAATGGTAGGAAATTCAAAACTGTACATTGAATATTTTTTAAAAGAATACTTGGGGTGTGATTTACAATCGATACCGAAGCCAAAAATATAGTTTTTAAATTTTTTGTCTATTTGTCTGTATGTATCTCCGGGATAAACTCTAAAAGTACTGCAGCCTATGTATGTTTGTATGTTCCTTTGAAGCACTATACAGACCAAACGCCTGGGCCGATTATGATTCACACGTCAATCGATTCGCGATGTTTTTCTTTCACCGTCAGCAGATGAAAAATCATCTGATTACTTAGCACATTATAAATTCCACAAAGTGAAATTCACATTGGTACTGTCTGGCCGGATTCAAACTCGATACCTCTGAGTCACTCTGAGTAGAGACCGCGTCCTTATCCATTAAACACCATTAACCCTACGAAATGTAAATTACTCAGCATAAGTTTAAATAATAGGATGAAACCCTGCCGATGCAAATGGTGAGAGTTCGTTGCTGGAGAAAAGTTTGCGAAAACTTGTTAGCTTCTTGAAAAACAAATAATGAAATGCCATCATTTAACTTTTTTAAGCGCTGTACTAAGCTAAAGGGTCTTGAAATGAAACTTTGTATCAATACTATTGAATTGTAAAGTAGCTTTGTCTGCATAGCGTAGGTACGGCATCTAACTTGGCAAGATTTTGGAGTAGTGTGGGCCCCACTACTCCAAAACCTTGCCAAGTTAGATGCCGTGAACTATACTTGTTTGTGGCAAAATGCGTCGCATAGAAAATATTATATTCAAAAAATTTAAATAAGTATGTAAGTATATTTAAAGAGAACGGTTTATCCTGCAAAATGGTTGCAAAAGTCTAAGTTTATGGAATAAGTTAAACTTTAAAGTCATACGTGTATAAAATTAAATAAATACATAAACGATCTATGTTAAGTTTTGTGTTGTTTTTTCTTCCACTTATACCTACGGCACGATATAATGGCCGGTTTGACGTTTGTCCGCTCATGAAGTTTCGTATTAATTATTGTGACATTTTGAAAGAGCAAATTGCTGTTCTTTATTGTCAATAGTGACGTACAGTAAGTCATAAAATTTTATCGAATGTAGGTATAATTTTAGGACACAATATTTATTTATTACATTGATTTCTGAATTATATAATGTATATTAGTGTCCCACGATCATTTTTTTTTTTTTTTATAAGGTTATAATTACCTATTGGTGTACTTATTTCACACAACTCGGTATTTGTTTTTCGAAATTCAATTTCTTTAAATAAAATCTATATAATCGACACTAGGACCACTGGCAAGCCCAATAATACCTCCGGCAAACTTACGTCAAAACAAAGCATTTTCGACTTGACGTTGCTTCGAAAAGTACCTACAAACTAGGAGTGCAGTGCGATTGCGATATAGTTTAGACCTCCTCGCCTGATGGTAAGCTAAATGGTAAATCTCGCCTGATGGTAGTCTCAGGAAGGGGTCCCCATTACATACACTAACAGTGATAATTATAATGGTAGCCCTCAACTTACTCTGTTTACGCCTTTTGTTGTGGATTTCGTCGATATGGCCGAACATACGCAGAGCTGAGTTCTAAACAGTCAGGCACGTGTGTTCGTTATAGGTACGCCTTCGTAACATTTCGATCGTGAATCTCAAAATGGAAGGTCAATTTTACCTATAACTGTTAGACGAATAGATAACTAAAGAAAAATCTGGCGAGACTGGCACAGAAGAAAATAAACTTCACACACACAGAAAAAAACGAGCAAAACCAGTCGAAGACATGTGTGTAGCTACTATTTACGGAAGGAGTATCCAACAAGAAAAAAGCTAGTGCAATCACTGAAGGAAGCTGGATTAATATATACTCATTTTCATTCCTAATTCCAATATTCAGTTCGTTCAAATGTATTAAGTAGGTAAAAATTTATTTTTTTACTAAAGTTTTTGAATCAGGTACTTACCTAGGTAAGTACTGCTTGCAATAAAAACTTATTTGATTTGATTATATTTTTATCGAGAGTAAATTGACATTTCCATCACTATTGTAATATGTCAAACCGGCCATCATATCGTGCTGCTACTGTAGATAGCAGATAAGCACGTGGCCTACCTGATGGAAAATAGTAACTGCGGCTTATGGACATGTGCAAAACTAGCGACACACTCTTCTATTGTGGAGGAAACTAAGGCGAATATTCGTGCGAATAAAGCAAATATACACGAATAAGCCCTCCCCACTTCGATTTATACACGTAAATAAAGGCGAATAGCGAATAGCGAATAGCGAAGTGTGGTTTCGCCATAAAAGGTATGTCTTGTGTCTTTTTTATGTCGTTCTTTCCTTCTTTCGTTATTTCCTACGCTCTAGAGAAACGCACATAAAGTAAAAAAAAAATTGTCACATAGTTATCACATAGTCTTTGTCTTACGCTGTGGATAACGTTGCGTGAAATTAGAGATCCGAACGCTACCCTCTCTTTAATCTTAACTGCCCTGATTCTTTAACTCATAACTCAACTATTTGTAACAATATTACACGTCAAACTTGACATTTCTCACCGTAGATACTTATTTCAGCTTTCATTTAACACATTTTTATATTTTGGCCTAACTTAGACAATGTCTGCTAGATCTTTACATAAATATTTTAATTATTATCAAATTTCTTCAATAATATAACACAAACTAAAAAAAGAAATAAATGTACCTATTACCCACAAATGTAGCCAATTGAAAATCGCAATTTTACAAGTAGAGTATTCATGCACAAAATTATTTTGTTGCTTTGATACAATTTTTCCCCCCTAAAAGAATCACTAACTTTGCTAAGCCGATAACAAGGAAGGATCAGTTTATTTTTATTGTAAAGATAAGGTCCCATAAATTTAAATTATATTTGTACGAAGGACCAGCGAGTTCTTGGCCGGTCCCATTTAAGTGTTCTGTGGGTGACACGAGCCAGTTGCTTGACATTATTGTGATATTTTAAAATTGTAGAACCTATAGCTGTCTCACTCAAAAAAATTACAGTCGGAATAGAGAGCATCTACATTTTAGCGCCAAGGTTTTCTTTACGCCATTTTTAATAGGGCTCGTTGTTGATGTTCTAATTTTAACAGTTCTAATTTTAGAAGTTAGCGTAACTCCCCATATCACCAATCACCACACAGTATTTTTTTGTTATTAGTGCAAATTTATTTTTCGATAATTCAAAATGATGAGGACATTAACAAAATGTCCGCTAAATATTAGGCATAGATTGAAATAATAAGAATAAAAACCGCATCATTCATTATAAACCACGTCAGTTTCAATGTTATCGGTTTGTCAAAAGGGTAGAAAACTTGCTCGATTAACCATTTTTTTAATCGACTCTTGAATGACCCGAGACTTGAAGCAAAAGTTATGCTAGCCGGTTGTTTATTGTAAACGGTTGGTCCCATAATAGAGTCGTCTTTTCGAATTTCGTTAATGATTAAGCTAAATTAATATCTTTAGCAGCAATAATTCACTACTTTCAGTTTCGATACGATATTACCTTCTCAGTGGTAGTGGCAGCGGCTTCCTTTATATAATTTTTTTTTGACACAAGGTCCCATATTTAAAATCATACACAATACTTAATACAATACTTAATAATAACTTATCAATATAAAATCACACCATAATCATAATAAACATTCAAAAAATATTCAAAAAAAAAATTGACAAAATTCATTGAAACATTAAAATTACAACGCATTCAAAGATCATTAAAACAAATTATTACTAGCTGTTGCCCGCAGATTCGCCTGCATGAGACTCTGATCCCTTTCCCGTTACCTATTCCAGGGATAAAAGTACCATAAGTGTTATATCTCTTCTGATTAAACCTACTTCTGATCTGATCTATAGATCTATTCCTATACCAAATTTAAGCCTGATCCATTCAGCCGTATGAATGTACCTAATTGAGTAACAAACGTCACCCAAAAACATCTTCTCGAACTTTCACATTTATAATGTTAGTGGAAAGTAGGATAGTAGGATTGTTATCCGATACGATCCCCATTAAAATTAGTTCACTAGTTATTACCCACTATTTTATACTGTTTTATTTTAGGTCAACTTACAAAATTACTCATCATATCGGCCCCGGCCCTAAATTCCAATCCCGGCTACCTACCTACATTACATTACTGACGTGAACCCACTCCTTATTCAATTTAGCGTAGCTGGGGGGGTTAGGGGAATACTAGTAATTTCATATAATAATATTGTTAAAAAAACATAATATGAGCTCGGACCTATAAAAAAGGGTCTGAGGGTATGAGAGCAAATTGACATGCCTCGGGCTTTCACTCCTTTATTATTTGACTCCTATTTATCGTAATGTAAAAATATCATAATCTACTTAAACAAATAGGCAAAAGCAACATTTTAAAATTCTGCTAAGGGCTCAAAACCTTTATAATGTTCGTTACTTGTTAACGTCTAAACCGCTGAACTGATTTACCTAATTTAAATTTAAATAGGTTAAGCTAAATCAACTTTTTAAGATACTTCTTATTGTAAATGGTGTACAATTCTACAAATAAATTGTTATCTATATAGTAACTATTATTGCCTGAAATATCAATTTACTGCGATAAAGGGTTTACACGTGAGTGAAGCCATGGACAGCAATTAGTACGTAAAATGTAAAGGGCCGTAAAGTACGAGTAATACCTACAAGTGACAGAGCGGTATTTTTGCAATGCGTAAGTATGCAGTCAATATTTAAAACACCCTTACAGATACGGAAGCTACACGTACACACAATAACTGTCAACCGAAGTTCTCTTAAATCTTCTTGCGAATACAGCAAACTTCACATACCTGTTGTTAGATTTCTCCATCATTAAACGTT
Source organism: Lithosia quadra (assembly GCA_963576445.1). Lineage (NCBI taxonomy): Eukaryota > Metazoa > Arthropoda > Insecta > Lepidoptera > Erebidae > Lithosia > Lithosia quadra. The sequence goes on from OY754883.1 coordinate 2,896,962, forward strand.
TGAAATTTCGTAATTAATAACTTAGGTCATGATGAACGTTATAAAATCACTGTAGAAGTTTACACTAAGAGGATTAATTAAAAAAACTCCAGGTACTCATTTTTAAACTCGAATAAAGATATCTAAAAGGTACTGTTAGAAAATTATTAGAAACAAATAAACCGGCCAGCATGCGTCGTCGTAAGCGACCGCCTGCCCCAATATTCGGAGCAATACTGAATGAACGCTGAATAAATATATTCTCACAGGCGCGAGGCCTAGCGTAGGCTTTTGTTCGAGTGTGTTTGTACGAGATATATCTTGTGATCGTTAGCAACTAAAACGCAAAGTTCTCTAGAGAGCGAACTTATGCAGTTGGTAATGAATCTTATGGTTAGCTCAGATACTCTTACTAGAACAAGGCTGCAGAATATAATATTTATGAGACACGATATTTTCTTATTATAATAAAGTATGTTGTTAAATACAATCTGTGTAGTTAGGTAACTTTTATCGTTTGTAACGGGGTCTCCAAATTGTAGGTGTTGTGTCTACACTATTATAAAATTGTAAAGTGACTGCGTCTGTACATTGCAGATATTTAAAAAGAAATTGGGTTGGTTTGGGTTATGTTAAATGAACGATTCTGTACATTTTTTTTAAATTCTCCTCTGTTTGTTCGCGATGGACACGAAGTAATGAACGTATTTTGATGTACTTTTTATCAGGAAGGTCTTGATCAGACTTATAATCTGCCGTATTATGCATGATGATTGCAATTTATAGAGTAGAACTGGCAACAGGTTGCGATAACCGACATTCATGCGAACGGAACCGCGGTCATTAGCTAGTAGGTAATATATAAATGTAGAATACAAATCGAGGTGTAAATCTAAAAGACTCGAGTCTCTTCGGCCTATGAAATAGCAAAAAAATCCGTCACGAGAGCCTTTTCCAGGGATAAATTAAAGTAGCCTATGTTTTATTCCAGACTATAATCTATTCCTGTGTCAAATATCAGCCAGATCCTTTCAGCTGGTTTTGCATAAAAGAGTAACAAACATACATACATCCAAATACTCACTCATAAACTGTCGCGTTTGTAATATTAATAGGACGCGAGTTATAAAAAGCCTACCTCACTCCATTCCTTTATTTTTCCTTGTGTACTTACATAGTAAAAGATGAGGCGATAATACTTCTGATATTTTACCGCGTTAATCGAAAATTCGAGATAGCACTAAGTTATGAGTTAGGAAAAGGCTCGGCTTCGGGTTGCTGAAAATTTGCGACTGATATTTTGTTTGAAGGCGACTATAGCTACACTCGTTTTCATGTTGCAAAAATCTAGTATAGTCACCATCAAAAGTGGATTGTCATTTTCAGATGTTGAATATTAGTTTTTGACCAAAGTAATTTATGTTTTAATGAAACCTCTGTTTAACTACTTAGTAGGATTACTACCATTGAAATGTTCGAAATCTGTGTGATCATCATTTACTTTTGACGCTGACTGTACGTATAGCATTAGCCGGATAAATCTATACGGATTTAGTTCTCACTGGCAAACCCAGTCACAAACAAAGTGCCACAAAAATGACATAGCTCTAACACTTTAAGTGCAATTTCATATGATTTAAGAGTGACGTGCCGTCAATTTATGTTTTACGTATATTCAGCGACAAAAGTTGATGATGATTGAACAGATTTCAGACTTGAATATCTGAATGAAAATTGATGGATCATTCTTATATAAATTTAAAAATGCTTGAACAGAACAAGCTATCAGAGCAATTTAAACAGCATTTTCATATCCATAAAGACCTACTACAGTCCCGGGTCCTTTAAGCGGGGCGACAAAAAGTATTTGATGAGGCTGTCAAGCTGATTGCTACCATTATGACACTATCGGTGTACGTAATATACGACTTTGCTTGATGTAGCATCTGTTGCATTTCTACAAACCTCAGTAGTTTTCATTGTAAAATGGTATCTAAATAAATGAATAAAAATAAATTAATTAACCGCGGTTTTATAAGAATGTTATTAAATAATACACCACGTACCTAATTGTCTCACATCATTAGATTAGATAACGCCAAAGAGTTAAACGTTGGTACTAAACCTACCTACTTATTTTAGGTCCATAAAAAATTTTTAAATTAGCCAATTCGTTTTTAAAATGATAGGTAATGACACTAATAACCAATAAAAATCATTGACCTACCTCTTTAAGGTTTCCTCCATTACTAAACCACTTAAGTCTTTTCATTTATAAATACTGAAAACAATTCATAACTGAACTTAAAATTAGACTAAGCAGATTAATTATTCAACAGAAATTCCACGGTACGCCCAGCGCTTTATATATTCATACAAAAATATATTCGAAGTTCTCTCAGAAAATCACTTCGAACAAAAAAGATGATAAAACTGTCTACACGAGCGCCTGCCTCAAAAGTCTGAGCAATACTGAATGGGCGGTAAATGAGAAAACCCGCACAGGCGCTTTTATGATCGCAATAAGGAACTTGTGCCGCTAGCAAATTAATCTTAAAGTTGACCCGGATTCTTGAAGAGAGTTGTTTTAAAGAGTGTCCTCTTAGTAACCGAAATTATTAGTATTCCCGCTATACCCTTCAACTAAGTTAAATCTAAGCTAAGTCGGCTCGTTAACCTCGAAAATATCTTCTTCTTCAACCTAGCGTTAATCCCAGTCGCATCCAAAGCTTTCACCTCGGAGTCTGGGGTCCGCTTTACCAGTCTTAACTGCGGATTTGGCTGGACCTCGATATTTTTCGTGAAGCGACTGCCATCTGACCTTTACAACCTAATGGTGACATTAGGCGATATCGAAGCATTGCACCTAGACCGTTGTTGTTGGACTTTTTAGGGCTCCAACTACCCGTAACGACTGCCTAGATGTTGGTATGGCATCCGGGACCAACGGCTTAACGTGCTCTCCGAGGCACGACCAGACCAATGCAAACACCCAAATTCATGTATACAAATATTTGCACTGAGCCCCGCTCGATCGAACCTCGAAAATATCTATGCTAAATAAATGCACATAAAACATTTTTTCCTTGCATGTTTGCTATTTTAAAAAGAACAGTGAAATCTGCCAAGTCTTTCTGTTTTGAAACATAGAGACGGACATACCTACATAATAAATAAATAAAATACCTACATACATACTGGTCCTACATAAAATCCCTTTTTTTTTCATATTTTACAGGCAGCGGAATTAAAGCGAGGCCGGCAGTACAATTAAGTAACGCACCGTAAACCACATTTCGTCGTACCAATTACTGTGTAGCACCTGTTAGTAGCGCACCTGTGCGTGAAATGTTTTGGCACCGAATAACCATTTCAACCCTTCACACACGCGTGGAATGTTAACAAACCAATATTTAGTGGTTGAATCGCTGGCCAATTAGTTGTTATCTGTAGCTACACATGGGTGGGTTTCATCGTTGAGTAGGTATTTTGGCATTTGGCATCAACGATATGTAGGTACCTACACTTACTCTTAAAAGGTATTGTTCTCTACTGGAGTACCTAAACATAAAAATATTTTAGTTATGTGAAACCTTTAGTCAGCGCTTTATATGAAGGGAATTGACATAATTTATATTGAATTTAGATATGCATTTTGACTTAACCATGTAAAAGAGTTAGGTATATCAGATTCTCAAATATCGGGATAAAGACGAGCGTGTGCGTTAGCGACATTTGAGCGTAATTGATTAACAAACATCCAAACATCTTCACCTGATCTTCAAAAACTTTCTCAAAGGCAGTTGGCAAACTATCGTTGTTAATGTACCCCTGCCTGCTGAGAAATCGAAACACGTACTCAAATACATTTCCGTATACGACACCATGAACAAAATATTTTATACATTTTACTAAGACACCTCACAAGAATTGTTGTATTTTCTGACAACACATACCAACATATTTTTACGAGACCCTGATCGAATATCAATAAGAACATAAAAGGAGCCGGAGTCACACTGAAAGTGATTGAGGTGAATTTATTGTTGCCTGAGATATCGATTATACCTACCTAAAGAAACAGGGCTTTATATTGAAGAACGAACCGGTGTAAAACTAAACCGACTTAAATGTATCGGCTAATACGAAACCGCTTAAGATACAGTTGGTCAATGCGAATAAGTAGCCAGGTCAGTTAAGTTAACATTTAAACAAGCTTTTATTTAGTTATTCACAACACGCACCAGGACAGAACAACTTTTAATTAAACTTAAATTCTAACACATGCCCATTGTACTTACCTGAATATGGTTGCCACCTCAGCATTATTACTGCCTTACTACATTTTAAAGAAGATTGTGTAATGATAATTATAATTAAATAAATCAATTAAAATAAAAATCAATGCCAATTTTCGTTGCAATTTTATAACTCAAGAACGGGCTCACCTATCCAAACTAAATGTTTAGGCTTTGTTCGGATTATTTAGTATTGTTTTATGTGAAGTTTACAAAAAATCGGTCGAGCGATTCTTCGTTTACCTATCACATTTTTTGTAATACCGACGACCATGCGAGTGGAGCCGCGGGCACAAGCTAGTAAATAAATAAATATTCCACGCCATTCTACACAACGCTCTCTAGACCCAAAATAAGTAATAATAATTGACTAATTATAAAAGAAACATGGACAAGGTACTCCCTAAACTCCTTCCTTCTAGGGTCGGCAGCACAAAAGTGTGACGCCCCTGGTGTTGCACACGTCCATAGGCCACGGTGACCGCTTCCCATCAGGTGGGCCGTGTGCTTGTCTGCCACCTAAGTAGTATAAAAAGAAATAGCTTGTCTGAACTCTGAAGTCATTGATTGCTACGTCACACCCAAAGGAGTGACGTCACATTCATTCAAAGTTTCTGGCAATTCTTTCTTGACGGCCTCTGTAGCGTAGCGGTAGTGCATTCGACTGCTACGACAGAGGACGCGTGTTCGATTCCCGCTCAGTGCAAATATTTGTATGCATGAATACGTCTATTTGCATTGGTATGGATGTTTCTGGGTGTCTGGAGTATAAGTACCTATATGTTTATCCGCATTCTAGAACCGATAACACGAGCTAGTTACACTATGCTTAGGTACTTTGCGTCTCGAGAGCGCTGTGTAGAATGTCGTAGAATACAAGTATTCTCTTTATTAGATACCATAACATAATATTCGATTATAATTTTTCGTATGTTACGCAACACACACACACAAACACACACGCACACACACACGCGCACACACACACACACGCGCGTGCGGAAAAAATAAATTTGACCCATATTCATAAGATGACACGTACCCACAGAAAGGTTTCTCTTCTATTGATTCCATGGTATGTCATCCGTCACATATTGTTTACCCAGCAGTGTGCAACCTTATCCCTAATTCAATTTCCCTTTTCCCATATAATCACACACCAGTACCACTCAAAAATGATGACAGGTACAGTCAGCGTCAAAAGTAAGTATATGATAATTATTTACACAGGTTCAAAGTTTTAAAATCTAATTGAATTTTATTAATTATATTTCAATCGAAGTTTATTAACAATGCAATATGCCACCAAGTAGTTAAAGTGCATTTTAATTAAGAAATTTATCAAACTACTTTTCAAAATCTGGTAATGATCATCTACTTTTGCCTCTGGCTGTACGTTTTACAGGGTAATTTAGTAGCTTACAAATCAATTTTAGTCGACCGGAAAATATTTTGCGTTTTCCGGCTGACTAACATTATTTTTCCTCCCCCAGGAAAACTACATAACCTATCTTTTCGTGTACGGTAAAAATTGAAATCGATTGAAAATTTTTTTCATGCGGAAATCCCCATGGATACCGCCCCGGCACGGGAACGGTTATGTCAGAATCGAACCGACTGAAACCGCACGTCGTCGTCTCGGGTTTTCTAGTATCGGGGTGTAAGGTGACTCAAAAGGCATTTCTTCAGGACTTCCCTGGACACCCGAGCCCACAACAGACTCAGGCGTTAGACGTCGTTCAACGTGGCATGACACCGTAGTTCCCAAAACCCGAGGGAACCATCTCGAGGCCGGAGATCGGCCGGGTCACCCGGGGTGCGAGGGAAATCTAAATAGATCCTATACTACTTACTTTAACGATGTCATAAACCTTTAAAGTTGTTTACATGGATCGCAAAATTACTAATATTTGAAGTGAAATAGGTACAGTTTTATGACCTTTATATGACTACTATAACCCCTGTCATTATGTAGTTAATAAATAGCTATGTAAATAAATAACCATCCAGGATATTGTATTGCTGGTATAAGATGGCGTAATGTTGTCCTACTTTATTGCTGAAAGGATGGCAATAATTTACATCGAGAGACTTAGGTTTAAGTACTATTAAAAGCCGCGTAAAAGAATCTTCTTTTGCTTACAAGAATACCTTTTTTTTCATTTGGGAGATCGATATGAGATGGACATCAGGTGACAGACAAGCACACGGCCCGCCATGGAGTCTAGACTGAGATTGAATTTTGAACTTATTTTTTACGAGAATTGACACTCTTTTGTCCCTCAATCCAATTTTAAACAGAACGTGCGTGAGACCAACTCGTATTGGTCGGTTTTTTATAAATATAGGTAGGTACGTCACGTCAATATGACTTCACCTCGCCTGATGGTATTTCAATGAGCCACCGTCCAGCTTTCCTCAGCTTGGCGACCTCATTAAATGCTTTTCCACGCGCCGCAAGGACATGAAACTGTAGGAGGAAGGAAACACGTGCAAAAAGAATATTTTGTTATAATGTGCCTATAACACTCTCAACGCAACGTAAATCATGAGCTATATTTCGTACGAACGAGTTGACTAGAACGGAGAAATATTCAAGTGAATGCAGGATGCTTGGAAATTGCTTCTTTTGTCCGATAAATTACTGAAACAACGAACCATTTTCGCACTCTCCCTCCTATTTTCGTACGCAACAATGCCTTGATTTATTACAGCTTTCAAAAACATATTTTAATGAGAGAAGCCATACAAACTCGAAATTATCAATTATACCGCTACTTCGGCAAAATCATGAGTATTGCAACGTCTGGAAGCTGAATAAACCAAAATTCAATCAGATGAGATTATAAAGCTGAAGAGTTTGTTTGTTTGTTTGTACGCGCTAATCTCAGAAACTACTGGATCGATTAGAAAAAAATCTATTTGGTTGGATAGGTAGTGCATTTATCCAAGAAAGCTATAGGCTATAGAACATCATGCTAGATCAATAGGAGCGGAGCAGTGGTGAGATAACTATTATGTTGCTAAATCGGGGAAAATATTATTCTTTCCTGAGTTTCCGTCGCGTACGCTGCTTAAATGGATAAAGTTATGAAATAATTATGTAAGTACCAAAGAATTGTTCCCCTTTAAAAGATCTAAACATAATGTCGACCTCTTTTACTCACTACAACGTACCTAATTTCACTATCTACGAAGCTATTATTATGAACACGATATTAATCCTTATACTTACCTACAAACAAATACGCTATTCGTCATAAGAATTTAATATTATATTATAATCGGAAGGATAGGTGTAGGATATGAAAGGACACCCTCATTCTTAAAACTTTGTCTTTGGTTTAGTTTTTGGCAAGGTGAAGTCATATTGACGTGATTGTGACTATACATAAAAATTGAAAAAAAAAAACATATTTGTTCCCAAATTTTGTCGCAACGAGCCCCAGCGGGGGACGTTATATCGGGGCCGGTTGGGAATAAGCCATGTTTGTCACTCTTTTTGCCACAGAAATAGGTTAAATTTTACTTTTATAGGCAACTTTTATTGCCGCGAATAGGTTCCTACGGTAATGGGATCAGTATTTCAAGCGGGCTCGGGCCGCGAGAAACAGCTAGTAAAATTTAGTAATATGTTATCACAATAATAAATTATGTTTACGATTATAGTACTTCCAAGCATTTATTTAACTTTTGACAGCGGCTTCAGAACGTAACCATTTCGTTAATCGTAAAAGTAAAGTTGGTAATGCGCGACCATAAACATATTTACCTATACTATCTAATGGTATGTATCTAACCCTAACCTATTCATAACCCATTCTAAACACTTTAAATGCTTTAAATGTCTCGGTTGAATTAAATTATACAATAATTCACTCGCATTACAAAAATAGTTGGGTAGGTACCTATATTGTGCCTAGGAACTAGTGTTGTTGGGATGAAAATGTAGTCACTGCAAATTATTGAATCGCAATATTACAGGACGGCCGCCTATCACCCTAGGTACATCACACCGACACGTCGTCGGCGAGGCGACGCGATGGTCACCCCCAAATGTAGAATTTGATAAATCAATATCTACATTTTACACTAATTTTAGTAAATGATACAATGCCCCCATAGACTTAGGAAAAGTACAATGCCCCGATGTGTCTTTTTCTGCGTTGGCGCCAAAACTTTATCACACATTCACAATGTAATTCAACCAAATGATTTTATTGAAGATCACGAAAAAAAGAACGAAATTGAATTAACGGAAAGAGGTTTGAATCCAATCGGGGTCGTAGCAAAGAGGTTGGAATCAATTTCAGATTTTCTCTCTTATCTCAGGAGTAAAACGAAAGAATAAAAAAACATTCAAATTATACTATTCTCTGCGATTCTCTGTCTACGATTCAAATAATGTCGCAACTTGTCGCAACGTAAGCATAAACGACAACCAATCAGAATTAAGGAAATTTGATTTTAAATGTCGAATTACAATCGAAATTTACGAGAATCTTAATTTATTTAATTTGTGTAAGTATGTAATGGCGAAGTTTTACTTCATCATGGCCCTATCCGCCCGATTGCTCTAACTGCTTACTTTTTCCTGACCATAAACAAAACAAGGAGTTCAGATAAAAATCAGCAGAAAAGCCAGAATTAAAAAAAACTGGGCACTTTAAAAATTTACCTACCCTATTACGACGCTATTAAGCCACACTGCCGGTAACACAATTTAAAAATAAATTGAAGCTATAGTTACTAATGATATATACCTACTCAAATATGGATTATTTAACCCTTAAATTCATATAAATGTAGGATACAGCCTACATAATATTCCGATGGCTGAATGGACATACGCCTTTGCCTTAAATATCAGATGGTTTTTTGGCGCCAATGCAGAAAAAGACACATTGTGGCATGGACCTAGGAATAACTATGGACGGAGCCATGGGAACAAAAAAGTGACGCTGCATAGTCAGCCAACTTTCGTATACGTATACAGTCGCCACGCACACTCTCACATCATAGTCAGCCACTTCGCGGCAAACGTCGGCCGAATCGGTCGATCTGTCAGTTTAAGCGGGAAGAAAAAAAAATCAAATACAACATGTCTTGTGCAGTGAAATGGTGTAAAAACCGTAGTGACAGGAAGAAAATAAATCCAGGGATCACATTTCACAGGTTAATCAATATTTCAATCACTTAATGTTTATCTAATAATTATACATAAATGTTCATTCAATATTTCAAAACAAAATTCAATTTTTCGGTACAAAACCAGTGATCCCAACATAAAAGTGTGCAAATTTCCCCATATTTTGGGGAAATCTGTAAATTGTGTGACTTTATGATGAAATAGCATAAACTATTTATTAGTAGTGATAACCGTAGTGATTTAACTTCTTTTTTATAAATACATGGGATTAGGAATCACAAAAATACAAATTGTAACTAATATGAATTTTTTAACTTTTTTTGTTAATTAGGTACCTAGTTTAATTGTGTGAATATTCCCCACGGTTACCATCCATGTAAGATTTTTTTTAATATAGGTATAATGAAAAAAATAATGTAAAAAATAACTAAAATATTATTTTCATTAATTTATGATAAAATAATATTTTTAATAATAATGCACGAATCACCTTTAATGATTGTTCATTTATATATTTTAAAATTTACCAAATAATTCTCCCTATTCCTCAACTAAAATAATAAAAAATGGGGAAATTTAGGTAAAACCTCGCATCCCTACAATTTACTCACACAATGATTGATGCCCGCCATTTTTTGACACAGACTAGTTACTCTAGGCACTCCGTCCATACTTTTCCTAAGTCTATGCATTGTGGCATGATTGTGGCCAATTTGTGCCAATATAATAATCATTTTCTAAAATTAGTGTAAAATGTAGGTAGGTAGTTATTATGTGTAAAAACGGTGGATTTTTCAACATAGCATTCTGACAATGTGCACAAAATTAAATATGGGCAATATTATTGACATAATAGTTTTTGCATGTCAGAAAATTTACGAAATACCAACTTTTATGCCTACAACCCTACAACCCTACAACCCTACAACTGACTACAAGTACTACAACACATGTGACCCATTTACCATATTTCTGTAAGTAAATATATATATTACATATTTCATATTCATTTATTATCCTAATTTTTGCTTTATTGAACGTTTTAATACAGCAGATTATAATCTCGTCCAATCAAAACTTGTGAACGATTGAAATTAAATATGTCTTAGAAATTAAAACCTGATAAAAGGCACTGTAAAAGATTTTTATTTGATGACGAGCTTTTGTGTTAAGATTACTAAAAGTTTATTGTCTCTTTAATCGCCAGACCTCAGATGGGCCAGAATTACAGAATTGACTGGCCGTAACTGTACCTATGTAGAAAAGTTTTTAAATGAATAGAACTTTCAAAACCCTCGTCTAGGATGTCCTTTACAAACCTTTTTCAATGTCATTGAGAAATACAGAGTAAAATTCTTCAGTATTATAAGTTCGGATAAAGAAAAATAAAGTGCCGAAATCTGGAAGTAGAATCACATAGTTTGGGCTCATCTGCTTTTTCTTCGGATTTATTGCTATAATAATGAAATAACGTATAGTACCTACACATGAGCTTAAATTTTTTTACGCGGAAACCTAAAAAAATTTCTCTGCCAGTAGAAACCCCTTCAAATCCACCATGCCACTTCGGAAATTATGCGGAACAAACAGACACTTCAATTACTTCGCCAATGTAGAGTAAAATTCATGTAATATGTATAAATTCCTATAAAATCCATAACGGCGAGACGTCACTCTGAGGCTTTTCCGCCGCACTCATTCCATGACCGTATTTATAAAACCTATGAACGGAGGCGTTGAAGAATATAAACGACGATACCTGAGTCGGCCCACTTGCTTATACGTACAAGTCGCCACGCATAAACTCGCACACTATACAGCCTCTATGCGGCAAACGCTATTCAATTCAGTCGGTTCAAGAAGCGACGAAAGTATAGTGAAATACTGTAAAAACCGTAGTAACAGCATGAAAAAATATCCGGAAGCCACATTTCAACCAAACTTAGGTAACACATTGCAACTTTTACAACCCAAAATTCACTCACGCATATGACATATATGACACAGTCTCGTCATCACCGCGTTCTATCTGTAGGTTTTATACATTCATGACTCCTTCATTCAAGTTATAAAGTTTAAACGTCAAATAGGTATGTAACAGATTCGCAAAAGGTAAAATTAATGGGAATAGTTGATTAGAATAGATTAAATAAGTTAACCTTCCCCTACATCAACAACAAAATTTTAGAATCGCTGCCAAGTGTAAAACCACTGATGCACTGTACTTAGGCGTTAAAAGAATCTTGTTAAGGCACATACAGTACTTTTTACCCGACTGCGCCAGCGAGCGTATTGGTGTTTCGCGCGCATGTATGTATTACCTATTATGTAGTTTTCTTTGTTCCCCTCTATAGTATAGGCTTAACGACTGGACGGATTTCGATGAACGATGCGGTACCCATTTAATTTTCTTTCGGTTTATGATTTCGGAATGGGTACCGCCTGCTATCAAACTTGTTTCAGGCTTTTCAACACAGCAGTCGGGTTTTTTTTTTATTTTTTAAACATTTATTTTATTATATACATGATTCTTATATGTATCTGCGTGCCATGTATGATTTATTAGCTTATAACAAGAATGTGTCGTTGAAATGTGTAAAAAGAAATTAAATAAAAACTTAATAACGAAACACGTGAATTTGAAAACTATGAAAATTTTACAAAACAATAAATATCTCTCATATTTCATTATCTACCTACCCTGATAATGAAATATTGAGAGATCCAAAAGGTCGCTGTAGTCAAAAGTCACTCAGTATTGACCTACTTAAGTTATACAGTTAGTACGAAATGGAGTTTAGATGGGTCTAGCAGAAAGCGGTACCATTCTTGTTTAATGGTTAAATAAATAGGGTCTTAATGGGTCATAATCATAATAAATAAATTCATCATTGAAATCCTCTGAAATTTAAATGGGACATTTTTGGACAATTAATGTCTGTCTAACAAAAAAGAGTTTTGCAAATCTGTCTAAATGCGACAGAGTCATACCTGAAGATACATTAAAAATACAAATTGAAAGCCTCCTCCTTTTTCAAAGTCAGTTAAAAATAGGAAACGTGAGATAAAAATATAAAGATGAAATGTTAAAGATTGAATAGAAAGTGATGAATTGGTTCAGATTGTTTGAATGATTAAGATTTTTTTAATTAAGAGTATTCACTAAAGTCCCTACAGTACATTCACCTTGATATATAGAAGGTAAAATACTGCACAATGAGCAATGACTGTGTTACGCCCCTGCCAAGGCTCAAAAGTGCGGTGTGCTGTATAGGCCGCTAGCTATAGGTATAGTTACACTATACTTCAGGTGATGGAAATTCCATTTAATTCGTGTAATAAAGATAGTGATGATTGATGATCTATCTATAGTGATAGGGGAGATCAATAACTGTAAGGAAACGTCAGGCATTCCAAAGGTATGTTACCTATACCATGATCGCGTTAATTCCCGTTTACATATAATTATAAACTGTAAGGAATTTGATTACACGTATTATGTGCTGTCGCCTTAACATGACAAACTGTAAGTATGTCTAAAAATAGTAGGTACGAGTATTAATCCTATCAACACGCCAGAATACAGCATTAAAATATTCATACAAGTTCCAAGTCGAGTTTACAAAGATTCGAAGTCGAGTTTATAAAGATTTTGCCCAAAATAAAAATACTTTACATATAACTTTCATACCTTTATCAAAGTCAATTAGGGAAATAAGAAATGTTTACCCGAAACTTTCAGTTGAAAAAGTCTAACGAATATTTAATTCAGTTAGACCCTTCTTTATGTCGGTTAGTGGTTTCAAATGTTTATTTTATTCTGACATAATAAACTTACAGCTGATATTGTACAAATTGTTAGTAAGAGTATTTATAAGACAAATACAGGCTTAAAATAAAAGATACGCCATAAGAAAAAAACTATAGGGTTTGACTCGTTTATTTTGTCTTGACAAATACTCTGATGTTATATGATATTTTTATTTATTTATTAAACTTTACGCACAAGTACATAGCCGGACTTAATGCCACGGTAAATGGTCATAGGAACTTCTGAACTAAACAAGATAAACCCGTCATGTTGGTGCAAATAAGATTTTCACACAAAAATAGAAAAAAACACAATAAATTTTGGGGCTTCCCCATACTTAAAACTGAAACACAATTTTCTTTTTCACCAAAAATATATCTTCAAAAATTATATTGAGGTTTCTAATATCAGTTTTTTTTTTCTAAACTGTATAGTTTGCGGGAGAGACACTTCCAAAAAACGGCTTTCCACAGTGCGTGATTCTAAAGATTTCATTACGCACAGCACACGATTATGGACAAACGGATGATTTCGTCAACGAAAGGAACTTCAAAGAATTAGAAAGAATAAAATTCATTAGAATAGAAGTCAAAGTCAAAGTCAAAAATCATTTATTCTGTATAGACCATTTTAAGCGGCACTTACAAAACGTCAAATTATAAATATTTAAAACTAGAAGCAAATGGACCACCGGTTCGAAACGCGGCCCAGACCTGAGAAGACTCCGGCAAGAAACTCAGCGGGCTGTTTTTTTTTGGGTCTATTTACAACAATTGCCTTAGTCTAGATACAATGTTATTTAGAGTAACATAGTTGAGTGAACAGTTCATTTCCAAGCTTCTTTATCATCTAAATAATCTTGAATTTTATAATAAGCTTTTTGGGAGAGTTTTCTTTTAACAACATTTTTAAATTTACTTACATGTAAATCTCTAATTTCGCTTGGGAGTTTGTTGAAAAAGCGTATACAGTTACCCCGAAAAGAATTACTGATTTTTTGGAGCCTACTATCACAGGCTACAAGATTGTTTTTGTGCCTGGTATTTATATTGTGCCTATCACAAAGTCTTGGAAATTGTGAAATATTTTTCCGCACATACATGAGATTTTCAGAAAACTATATTATATAAGTACCCACCTGCCATTTCTTTCAGTTCCCTAGTCACGATTTTAATATCTGTAGCCTGTATTCAAATTTCTCAATGCCTCTACATCTAAACATATAAAACGCTTTATCCTGAATGACTGACTGATGGATCAACGCACAGTCTAAACTGCTGATCGTAGAGACTTGAGTGAGTGGAGTCTCGAGTGGAGAGTCGAGTGAAATATCGATTGGAGAGTCGAGTGGAGCCAATTAAAAATAATAAGCTAACACAAAGTGCTAACTTTGGACGCAACTGGGAAATCATTACAGAAATAATGATGAACTTTGTAGCAATAAGTTTTGAGAAAATGTGTTGTATCTGCATCTTAGCTTTGGCGTACCACATCGTTCCCAATAGCCCCACTGCCACAGAGCAAATTACTCCGTACGCAACTGTACTCACGGCGCTATATCGCATGAAGCTCACAGTTATCTTAGACGAGTACGGTGCCGCACCGAGATGAAGTTACCCACCCCTTACACAATTATCGTTACTTTGACTACGACAATTTATTTCAATTGTGATGATGTTTGGATGTTTGTAACTTAATTACGCTCAAATTGCTAAGTGGCTGTGAATTACAAAGATATATTATTGTAGTCTGATATAGGTTCGGAACTGGATCAACAATTTTCATGCTGGGTGAATACATACTAATATAATTAATGTATTAGTATTAGAGCTAAGTAATCGTAACCTACTTTTGTCATTATTCTCCTTTTCAAAATTTATATTGACTTTTACGGGATCGAGCGACTAACATCTGATCGCTAGCCCCGAAAAGAAAGCCTAGGCTAGAACCTCGTTAATCAATCAGCCTGACTTGCTGGTGAAGTTCACATTAGCCCCGAAGATCTTGTGATTTTGTGGGTGACTGTACTTATTCTTGTTCACGCGGCCACGTGAGCGTACATTTCGGTCACGTTGTGCGTTGTTAAGTTGGCGTTGGCGTTGAGAAGGGGAGGCAATTAAGTATTGATTTAATGGTTCCCAAAAGAAATCTTGAAACTCTTTTGATCCGTAAAGGAATTTCACAAATTACCTACTTTTACTTGTTGAAGGTAATTTGAACCATAATATTCATTAAAACCCATCTATCTACCCATACCTACTAAGTATTATGAAATTGTAAAATAGCTGTCAGCACATTGCAGATATAAAAAATATTTGGGTTATATTATAAGTTATAATATGAACGATTCCGAACTTGTCTGTTTGTTCGTGATGGACTACTACGTGACTACTGACTTTGATGTAGTTTAGATTTTAAGTCTTGGTCAGACTTAAAATCTACCGTAATGTTTGATTGCAATTTGCTTGAATAAGACCGGAGATATTAACAAAAAACGATAACCAACCACTGCGCGGGCGGAGCCGTGGGCATCAGCTAATATAGGATATATTATAATAATAGACTAGCTGTGCCCCGCGGCGTACTTCGTCCCCGTGGCAGGATAAAAAGTATCCTTTGTCCGTCTCCTAGTTCTAAGCTACCTCCCCACCAATTTTCAGCCAAATCGGTTCAGCCGCTCTTGAGTTATAAATGTTGTAACAAACCCGTCTTTGTTTTATATATTAGATTATTTAAAAAAATTGCCTCTTTTTGGAAGAAGAGCAAATTTCGCATTGCAGAAGAATTTTATCTTAAAAGGAAATAATTGCAAAAAAAATCTATCTTGAGGCCAAAACTAACCACGATGGCTGGTTGAAATTACCGATCTGAAAGTGCAGTAAAATCTTTTCATACAATTATTACCGAGACAATGAATATCTGGAACAAATTAGTCATTAAAGCAACACTAGTTCATCCAGTGCTACCTGTTCTAAAATATGATTAGCCTACATGCTCAAATAAAGTATTCAACATTAACATTTAAAAAATCGTACAGTCCCGTTTAGGGAATGCAATCTCGATTGATCTCGGCCTTTTTTAGCGAGATTAATCTCGGTCGAAAAAAGGAAAAAAGTGGTAAAAAAAACTTTGAACTGATCGGGCATCGATCCCGTCACCCATCACCTCTGACTTTGCTAACGCTCCACCGCTACACCAAATTCGTATAACAAAAAAAAATGATTTACGAGAAAAAACTTCAACCGCTTTTCTCTCACTTTCATAATATTGCTTGCAATGCGAAAGCGCCCTAAATTACACGCCACCCATATTACCTATTAAGTATTTACACGTCCCACTAACTTCTAATTTAAATATGAATCAAGAGAGGGTAGTTTCGTAATCTGTATTAACAAGACTTTAGTGTTTACCAACTAACGAAACGTGCATTCGTAATTAGTATGTTCAAAGGCTTTTGTAGGGAACAGTTTACTCACAAGTACCTGCCTAGTAACTACTGTAACTAGTAAAGGTTTGTAAACGTTATGTGCTAGTAGGTACAACTTTATTAAAGTCATAATATTTATTCCACCAAAAACATTTTCATATTAGAGATTGCCAAGACAAGTTCTTTGTTTGCACTGTAAAAAGGTTAAGGTTGATTACACCTACACCTCGGCGCTGGAAGACCCAAAACGGCATGCGGTTTTAGTCGGTTCAAGTCCGACATAAACACCCCCGTTGCAAGTATTAGTATTTAGTGTAGGCCACGGTGACCGCTCTCCATCAGGTGGGCGGTGTGTTTGTCTACCACCTAAGCGATATAAAAAAATAACTTTCTCGAAATCACAATAAACATCAGCCTGGAAATAAAACAAAATTATGTCAAAACCGCTGAGTCAAGCTTACTTTGGCTTTACTCAGCGGTTTACTTTAGTCTGGAGATAATAAGCTTAATTAATTTCCCGTATTATTTTAACAGCGATAATTTTGTCACGAAAATCACAGATTGTATATCTTTGCCCGTATTAATCACATTGCACAGTGTGTTAATTTCGTTGCTCAAACCACAAATTGATACATAGTTCTGTAACACGTGTCTGGGTTCCCCAGTTAAATAAGGGTAGCGGATTTGATCGGTTTTAATGCAAATATTTGGATGAGTGATTATTTACATTTTGCTAAGGGTTTCTATTTATATAGTCTTAGAGAATTATGCTTAGTTTGGGTCTGAAGATCTCAATCTGGAGGTATTGGTAGAACTTTTTATTATTATAATTATAATTTATTTCGTTTAATTATGCACATAAATTACATAATGGCGGCTAACCACGTGTGTCGTCATGGGGTATGATGTGGATATGAACAATTTATTGAGAGACAATTCATTTTAATTTCATTTCTTTATAGAATAAAAAAAATTAAATGAAAGTAAGTATTATATATATAACACTTACTGGCGTGACGATCCAAATTTATTTTTTAATGTTCTGTAAACAGTTTGACGCCAGTAACTTGCGCAGACGCATGCGCTCCAAATTCTTAAAGTTTTACCGCCATAATGACTTTTAGTTTATTTTTATTATTCATTATTGTGAGTGTGGTGGCTGATCAGGAACCGAATCCTATGGTCAAGGTTCCCCATGGCGTGTTACAAGGAACTTGGAAGGTGTCTACGAAGGGACGGGCATATGCTAGCTTCCAAGGGGTACCGTATGCACGTCCGCCCATCGGAAAGTATAGATTCATGGTAAACTAATATTGTTATTGCCTTCTTTCATTTTCTTTTTTTTTAATGTGATAAGCTACTTTTATTATCGATTCTACCTACATGGTACAGTCAACGATAAGAGTTGCTTAACACTGAAATATTTACAAACTTTACAAAAAAGAATACTACATGTAATGTATCAATTCATTGATATTTAGGTTCTTCTTTAAACCTCGGCGGACAAATATATTTCATGTTTAATATTGCCTGAAAGGTTTGAGGTAGGCGTTAGTAATAGTCAGTCAATATAACATCGCGATCTTAGCAATGATATTACATACACGTTGATTTATTGAATGTGGTACTGCAATATGTACACTGGGTCGCGATATTTGTGACGCGGTTTATTGTTCTATTCTCTGGAGACCTGTAAAACTGAACTTAGGTATGTTTCTTTTTAAACAGTTTTATTTAACTCGACCTTTGTTTGGGTCAAATCTAGTAATCGAAATTTGACGCCCTTCCAGTTGTCTGATTTGTCTAATATTTGGCAGAAATCTAATAGCTCTGATGACAATACAATTTAAAACCGTTTAACATAAAAAACATTTTCATGATTTTTAAATTTATTTTTAAATTTATTTATCATACCTATCAAACAATATAAAATAAACATAAGCAATTACAAAACCTACGCGGTTTGTACGTAATACCAAATAATGTTAGTCTTAAATGTTAACACGGAGGAGCTTAATGTTATCTAAAATGGGTAAGTCCGGGGGTAGTCCGTTAATAAGTCAAGGAACGAGGAAAGCAGTCGTTCGTTACTCCATAAATTTTATTGAGTGAAACATAAAAACTCAGTTTGTTGAAAACATTTTTATTGGTAAAATTCATACTACGGCCAAAACTGCTACCGATGAATATTGTTTCATAAAAGAGAATTGAGAGTCTTTTATTCAATAGGTGGGAGCTAGGCCTGAACGAATGAGAGACCCTACCAAGACCTTCGAAGTCAAGACGGGCTGATTGTCAGACAAGATTCCGATGTAGGTTTTCCTATTGTTGTTGGAAGGTCAGATATCTGATATAAGCCAAATCAGGAGAACGAATAAGCTGACCCCAGGCTCCGAGGTGGAAGCCTCATATGCACTAAGATGATGGCAATGAGTGGGAGCCAGGATAATCAGAACGATATCTTTGCGCTATCCTGTGCATGAAAAAGCATTTGTTGAGGCCTCATGCTGAGAGCCCCCATTGTAGCACAATCTGTGTATGTAATGGTGACCAACTTTAGCTTACCACCAGGCGAGGTGAAGTATTGACGTGACCAATGTATAAAAACGAGAAGAGTAGACTAGTTAATTAGAATGTTGAATGAAACTTGGTGAAACAGTTATTATTTGTTTTAATACGGTATCTTAGCATCTGGTTATGCGCTGATAAATTTTGATGGCAGTCTGTTTCATTTGTTGAATGTTTAATTGTATATCTTTATCTTATACAGATATAATTGCTTGTCCCGACTGACTGACGGATTCATTAACGCGGAGCCTTACGCTGGAATTACAAAATTACTGAGGAAATCACTAATTTCTAGAACTAATTTCTAGAAATCCTTACTTAGTGAACCGCTGAATGGAATAAACTTCTGGTGGAATAAATATCTCCAATGTACAGACACAGCTACTTCACAATTTTATAATAGTATAGATATATAGATGTAATGATAAAGATCATTTGGAAATTAGTTAGTGTTCAGCAACTTCTGAGGGTGACTGTACCTAACCGTATGTAAACATTTGTCAGACAGTTTTCACGCACAATTTGTTCTTTGTGATATAACGTAATTGATTGTACTGTTTGTGCGACGGGCATGACACCGTGAAACCTGGACCTGATTTGACATTATTGTGTCCACTTTCTGATGTTAAATGGAGCTCTGTTGTTACTATATTGTAGGTATAGCTAGAACACACACATTTTGAGCAAAAAAACATACAAAAAGGTATTTTTTCTTAACCAGTTAAGAAAAAACAGTTATGAAAGTGGCCGAAAGGAAAAATTGTATGTATGGGCCGGGATCAATCTCACCTGCAACTTGATATACCTGCTATTTGACGAATGAGCCTCTGTCACATGCTTTCTTCCGACTTCCTGAGACTTTACTTTCGGCTTACCATCAGGCGAGGTTAAGGAAAATTGACATATCCTATTTTATATAAAAGTTTGGTAGTCAGACAGCAGTCGCAACTGCAAAGGCCAAAATACTCTCAATTTTGAGGGGAAGGGCAAAGCGGAACCTTTTTTTGTGCGGAAATCACCACAAACACCACCCACAGCCAGCGGGGTGGTTCTGTCAAACTTGAACCGACTCAACCCGTCGGCGAGTCAGGTGGTCCAAAAAGGCATTTCCCTCGCAGCTCGGCTGACCTGCGCCATCTCCGGCTTCGGGACGAGAGGAAGTGGACCCTGGGTTCCAAAGTGCAGGCTTTGGTTGCAACCAGGATTGGTACTTAGATGAAGGAATGACTGGTGTTAAACACAACTGGAACAAAATAAGAAAAAAAAACATAATGGTACATATTATAAAAAATTGTTCACTCTTCACTGTTTTCTGTTGCCAGGAACCTCAACGACTGAAGCCATGGCCTGGTGTTTGGGACGCCACCAGACCTCTCCCTGCTTGTCTGCAGTTTGACCCGTTCCGTGCCAAAGTTACCGGTAATTACACATACCTTTTTCTTTTCTGGTAATATTCCTAGCAACACTTCAAAGTATTTTATTGTTGTAGGTACTAAGCAAACACAACTATTTTTTAGTTAAAATGCATAATACTTCAAACTTCATGAGTCGCATGTGAATTTCTTCCGAATATAGGTATTATACTCACATTCGTTTCAAAAATAAATCAAGAGAACCACAATTAATTAATTCAATATTTGATCTATTAAATTATCTTAGGTAATTACAAAATAAATTATTTACATTAAGAGAAAATATTAACTATGTACAAATAAAAGTTTTGGTGTCTAAAAATTCCTCCCCATCGATGTCAACTGGTAACGTACCCAAAAGGCTGGCGGCATTGCCACGTTGGATGGCAATGCCGATTCTTTGTGCAAAAAAGAAGCCAGCCCTTTGGTCACGTGAAGCGTCGACCAGTCGCTTTGCGATTTCTTTATAAAGCGACCGTGCGTTCGAACCCAACGAACCTAATGTTTGGTTAATTAAGTTTATATAATAAAATGAATAATATTCTTTTCTAGGACATTCTACAAAGTACTCAGCACCATCTTTTTGACATTCTTGTGCATTCTTATCTTTGAAGTTATAAGCGTATTCTTATTCACTAGGAAACGAGGATTGTCTATTCTTGAACGTACATTCTCCCGAGCTGCAGCCCGACGCCCTGATGCCTGTCATGGTGTTCATCCACGGAGGTTCCTTCATGTACGGCCAGGGTATCATCTACGATGCCTCCAACTTCATGGACTGGGACATGGTCGTTGTTACCATAAACTACAGGCTTGGACCCCTTGGTGAGAACCTATTGAAACATTATGAACTATGGAGGTTTCATCCTCCTGAGTGAAAACCTAAAGCTGTTATTAGTTAACTTTAAAGTTGAATTTTTTTTTCGTTTCATAGCCTATGTCGATATATTAAAATTCATACAAACGTATAGTATACCAAGAAATCAATAAAAAAATAGTTAAGACACTCTTTGCAGGTAAAATTGAATCAGGTACAGAAATATTTGGATTTTAACAATCGCAAAAGATTGTATCAACAAAAAAACAAGTCAGCAATTTGTGCCGTTTCCTTCACAATAAAATCAAACTTATAAAGACTTGTACCAAATATGAATAATTAAAAAAATATTATTCCTCAGGTTTCCTAAGCACGGGTGATGACGTCGTACCTGGTAACAACGGACTCAAAGACCAATCGTTTGCGCTGCATTGGATTAAGAAAAACATCATGATGTTTGGAGGAGATCCTAACAGCATCACCCTCAGTGGCTGCTCAGCCGGTGCAGCTAGCGTGCATTACCATTACATGTCGCCTTTGTCCAGAGGTATAAAATAACTAAGTTACTTATTTTATGTTATAGGCTTCAATACCTGAACCTCTGATTGTATTGGCCACTCTATGTAAGTGCCTAGAGCTTCATAACTTTTAGATGTGCCCTCTCTCTGTAAATTTAGGAGCCTAGCACTTGCCGGTGAAGTAATCGCCACTATATATTTCCCTCGGCCAATACCTTGACCTCCCGATACGACCCGACTTAAATCTTTTCCTTTATCTGTTTCATTTAAGATGTTCCGGCAATCAAAAAACATCATTGACTGTCGTAATATTTTCTGTTTGGCAGATTTGGTATTTTTCCACAGAGAATTCGAACTGAGAATGTTATTGAATAGGTAACTGTATTTTCGTATGAATTGGCGTTGGATTTACTATTAAAAAATTACACTTCATCTACTTGATGAAGTGTAAACCCTGAATTTCTTACCAACCTACCTGAAATGCCAAAAACAACCTTAAAACTTAATCTGCCAACCCTACCACAACGCCACAAACGATCCACGACTGACTAATTGTTGTAAAAATGTCTATAGAAATCTCTATAACTGTTCTAAAACTGTGAAATCTCCAATTCTGTATTATTTTTGTATGTCAAAGACCAAAATCATTTATTTCAATGGGAATCGGGTTTCTCCTTTGATCCCTTTTCCCATCTAAAGTTTGTCCTTCACAACTAAACACATAAAAATATAGGAGTGACTCTGGTTTACCTACCTGTGCTATTCTACGAAGTTTGAAACAATTCCAATCAATTCGTACGTCAGATGAATGTAACTTGTGTAATGGGAATTTGTTTTCAAAAGTATTACATTCATATATCATTCATATTGAGGAACTTTAAGGACTAACCGCATTAATCCATGACTATAAGTATACCCAGTGTACCTATCAGACCGAACAGAAAATGTATATTATGCTGAAAGGTTACGTCAAAGTTTATTTTATTCTTTTATTGTAGGCACATTCGCAAGAGGCATAGCCTTCAGTGGTTCAGCCCTCGCTCCATGGGCGCACTCCATTAAACCAGCAGAGAAAGCGCGACATCTAGCTGCCCTCGTGGGCTGCCCCACCCGCACCAGCAAGGAAATAGTAGAATGCCTCAAGTACCGGCCTGCGGCCACTATCGCCAACGCACAAAGCGAGATGTCTGTATGTACAAAAGTTGCTTTAAAGTACTAATTTAGGAAAAATTTAGAATATTACCTACCTGTTTGAAGTCATCCATGACTTGTTTTTGACAATTATAGCGTCCTTGACTGTTGAGAAAAAGTTGGTTCTTTTTTAAACATTTTTAGTAAATCCGCATAATTATATGTTTGAATGTAACGGTATCTTTGAACTTGATTTCAGAGCACTAGAAAACGTCGGACTGATTAATTAGTTTAAAATTAAAGTAAATAGTAGTTAAGAAACTATTAATTTCTTTTCGACCTAATTTACATTCATTTCATCAAATAGACTCTACACCAACTCTACACTGTCAAAGTACTAAGCAAAACATGTAGGTAATACATAATCATTTGTCTTCTCTCTGTTTCTTCAGGACTGGAAGGTGCATTTATTCACGCCATTCACTCCAGTCGTGGAGGCGCCAGGAGTACGAGACCCATTCTTACAGCAGCACCCGTACTACGCCACCAAAAGTGGATTCATGATGGATTTACCACTTATGGCATCTGTTACCTCCGAAGAGGGATTGTACCCCGCTGCAGGTAAGATACCACATGTACCTACCCAGGGCCATCTAGCAACAGCGAGTTGAACTAGTTCAAATCTAATATTGAACTACCGATCCTATAATATCGCGAAAGTGAAGTTCGCGTTTGGATAATAATATACATACCGGGTGTCCCACGACGATGCCACATGGAGAGGAAGTATTTTTTATTAAATTTTTTATTGTAAGTACACAACTTATACAAATACACTAAATTATAAATATCGTAATTTGCTTTTATTTAATTTACCTTACTTTTTAGAGAGATTTGAGCCATATAATATGACCCTATCGATTGATGCTAAAGTATAAAAGTGTTATTTTTTTTCGGATATTAGCCGGTTTGATTACCCAGTTTTGCAAGAACCGGAGATAATAGTCCAAAAACGCGAAAACCGACTTCCACGCGGACAGAGTCGCTAGCATTGGCTAGTTGTAAATGTATTCATGGTAGGCATAAATATATTTTACAAAGTCAGAAATTAATCTAATTTAAATTTTGAATAAGCAACTAGATAATACAGATCAGTGGACTACAAAGAAAAAATTTTGAACGTTTTTGCACGTCATTTGAACGCCACCGCCGGCAATGCTGAAGTTCTTTTATCTCGGAAATGATTATAAGAACTGATGAAAATTATTTGAAAAAGGTTTCAAGTAATTTACATTTTGCTTGTTTTTAATGTAGGTAATCAACAAATTGAACAGTTTATAAATTTTCATTCTTATCTTATAAATATGGTTATTTAACTTAGCACATTGCTAGTCTATAAAACGGTATTAACTATTTAATAAGAGCTTAAGATGTTTCCTACAAAGTATCCTGAAAATGTTGAATAAATAACGAATCTTATAGTAACAAAAAAAATAACTACCCACACATGTCTCACTCGCGCTGCCAACCCTGTAAAAACCTTATATCCATTTTGAAGAACCCCATATTGTTTTGCCTGTATTAATATACCTCCTCTACTTTTGTAATCTCTGAAGTATTTGTTGCTTTAGCACTTCAATCGGACCCATATCTCATGAAAGACCTGGAGGCTCGCTGGGATCTGCTGGCGCCACAAATCTTCGAGTACAACGACACACTCCCACCCATGCGTCACCATGAAGTCACCCATGTCATCAAGCAACACTATCTTGGAGGCAAACCGGTCAGCCAGGAGACCTTCTCACAATTAGTGCAGGTACTCTATTTATTATACACCAGCACTTTGCAACGACGACGATATTGTGTGAAATATAAATAACAAAAAAGACAGACTGATGGAGATTGATGAGATTTCGTGATGGAAGATACACTCCACGAGCCAGAAGGTAAATTGTCGTAAAAAATATGCTCAAAATTCAGTATAAGTCTAGTTTCGATCCCATTCTCTTAAATGTCATAAAACGTGTTCTTGTAACTAAAAGATACCTAATGATAAAATAGAAACAGGTGAATTAAGTCTACTAAGTAGTATACTTAATTACCCTGGGTGAATAAGCCAAAGTGAATTAAGTCTACGGACCCCAAAAATCATTACATAGTTAGCATATCATACTTACTAGTTGCTTCAAAATTTCATTGAACAAATAATACCTTTTTTGACATTTGGAAAATCGACATGAAATCGAGACTTTTCTGAGACTGAATTTTAAACATTTTATTACGAGAATTGGTCCTTAGATGCTGATAGTTTAGTATTCTCACTTATCGGTGTCATATCTTATACCTGATTAACTTTGCCCGTGGTCTTAGATCTAGGTTTTAATTCTTACTAAAATAAAAATAGTCCGAGTTACTTACTCCTTTTAACGCTAACTGCCAGTGAAAAGCCCGTCAAAATCAGTCCGGCCGTTTCGAAGATTATTCAAACAGACATAAAGGCAGACAATTTCTTTTCTCATTTCTTTCAAATTTCTGTGATTTGCAGGCCCTCAGTGACCGCCTGTTCTTTTATGGCGTTGGCAAAATGGCGCAATTCCACGCAAAAGAGTCCGATCAGCCAACCTACGTTTACAGATACGCCTACTCAGGAAACACGAGTTTTTCCAACTTGCTAGCACGCAACCATGTTAACTACGGTAAGAATAATTTAAATATAATGTTTACCATTATGGAATGGGTTACCAATACACACCAATAAGCTATATTTTTCTCAAATAATTTGCGCAAAGGAGATTAGTGTACCTGCACTGATATTTCTTTGAATGTATGTGTCACTTCACTTCACTTCACAAGACGCATGTGTTCGAGTCAGTTTCTGCCCCCGTAGACAAGTGTCACAGCGTAAATCGCTAAGGAAACGAATAGATTAGGTCGACCAATCACATCCAAGCTCGTCGCCCGGCGGGATCACGAGCTGGAGTGTGATTGGTCGATCTAATCTTTTCTATTCCTTAGCGATTTAGACTTGTGACATTTGTCTACCATACATGTTTGACGGTAAAAAAATTGGCATTGGCAGTAGAGAAGACATCGATAAAGAGATGTTATTTTACATAGCGTTTTTAATATAATGTACTCATAATTATAATTACTTCTGTAGGTAGGTATAGAATGAGAAGCAATAACGCGTGTGAGATTACTTCACCTTTATTTAATGTTAGGTAATTATTTATGTCGCAGGAGTCAGTCATTTGGACGATGTTTTGAGGATCTTCCATTTGCTTGGGCTGCCGGGCAGGAGCATAGAAGACGATGCCATGACCGATACGCTTATTGACATTATCTACACTTTCGCTTCTACTGGGTAATGTATATAATAACTAAATAGTACCTAATAGTCAGGTGGGGCGTACACAAGGCCCTACCATTCTTGAGGCCTGGCAGACTTTCCTTACAGGGTTGAGAGGTCAGATGACAGTCTCCTCCTCCGAACCTTTTCCCAACTCAGTTGGGGTCGGTTTTTTCTGTCTGACTAAGAAGGAACCTAATTTAATATTTTCCATGAAGCTATTAAGAATGTTCAACAAGTGGTTCAAATACAGAACTTCGTTATTGCCAATGGGTTGTGTAGGCCAAATAGCAGTTGTTTACATAAACGTCAAATCAAAAAAGCTGAAAGTGAAGCCTCAGATACAACCAGGAATGGCGATATTCTAATAATATTATTTGGTAAAAGACTAGTCGACGTTAGGGACAAGACAAATTAAAAAATGTCAATATAAGTGCCCCTAACATCCCATAAAAATCTTTCACCCTCCTTTCAGAACACCCAAACTTTCCGAAGACGGGCCAGCTTGGCTCCCAGTTAAACCAGGCGCTAAGCAGCTGGACTACCTCGACGTGTTGGGTCCTGACAATTTGGTGATGAAGTCCACCAGCAACTTTGGGCAGAAATTATTTTGGGACAAACTAGGCTTCAATGAAGGCGACAATTACCACACTTAATTACAAGTTTTATTTAACTTCATCTCTTGTTTGTTAGTATGGGACGAATCTTGGAAGCTTAATTAAAATCGTCTGACGTTAAATTGGACTCAAAGGTATACTTGCGTTTCTTCGGTGACAATATGATATGGTACTATGAAGCTGGTTGATGCCATCATCAGACCAGTTTCATGATAATATTCAGCAGTTTCTATAGACACTTTTGGACTCCATGGTCGGATAGTGTCCATACGAACTGCTGAATTTAAAAAAAAATCTAGTTTCTCTGATGCTGCATTATTTCTAGGTTCTGAAGATGGAAACGGTAAATGGTTAGGAACTTCTGAACTACACAAAATAAACCTCTCATAATTTAGTCTCATTTGATTTGACTGGTTTTGCATTTACTAGAAAGCTTGTTTTTGAAAGTCTTCTTAAAATTAATAACTTATTTATAGATTAATTTTCAAATCCATCTATTTTATAGTTTTATTGGATGCTTGTAATATTATGTAGAAATAAGATACACTATCACACATAAAGTCGATGTTACTGCTCAGCCACACACTGCTCATTGTCTTGGGCCTCGATTCTGCTAAAAGCAAACCACTGTAATACCACTGACACTCTAAAAATGCTATTCAATTGTAGACTTTACCGTTATACAGTTAAAGTCTAAATTCAAATGAAAAGAATTCATTTAACTTCTTCATTCGTTCTACAAAATATCATTTGACTTTAGACTTTAACCTGATAACAATTAAGTCTACAATTAAACATTTAATTATAGACTTTATTGTTATCAGGTTAAAGTCTACAATTAAATAGCATTTTTAGAGTGTCAGTGGTATTACAGTGGTTTGCCTTTAGCAGAATCGAGGCCCTGTTCTCGTGCTGCTGTGAATATTGCCCTACCAGCCACATACGCCTCGCGATGTTCAAAACCCTGCCAAAAGTGGATCGCCGGGTAGCACGAGTGGCAGGACGAGCAGCATGACCACCACGTCTCTGCCCATTTATCTCATCATTTATCTCTCGACATTTTATGCCGTGTGTAGCCGTAACATAATGATGATGGTCCCTCATAATGAGCTACAAAAGTATTTCGGGCACCTTTGCGCTGGGAGCGATACGGGGTGGAATATTTAACATGACAACGGAATTAAATTTTGTTATTGATGTTGTGTTGTGTTGTGACATTGTGTACATGTAATTTTATTTTATTAAATTTTAAATTATTATATAATTTATTTTAATTATTTTACTATGTTTGTAAGAAAATTGTAATTATTGTTAATTAAACAATAGTTAATTAAAATATTCAATTCCCAACCTGTTTTATCGTGCGGAAATCTCCACGGTACCTACCTCTCACGCGGCTGGCGGGGGCGGTTATCTGCGGTTGCCAAAATTTGAAACAATGAACCCTTTGACCAGGTGCCTAATTCAATAATATTACGTTTCTAAAACGTGTGATTTCAGAGCTTATGAAAACTTATAGATAATAATTTATGAAAATTTAATTAAAAATTGATCAAACTATGAGTGAATTCAAAGGTTTGATAACTTCACGAAAGCGAAGGTAAGTTGTATTTTTACAAACTCTTTTTTATTTTTCCTTCTAATCGAATTCAACTCACGTATTATGAAAACGTGGCGTTACCTGAACCGGGCGCCAGTAGAGGTTTTACACAAATGACATTGCCTCACCATCTAGTAGGTAATGTCTGGTCATGAGTTATTTATCTAGGGCTAATGCACTGAGTTGCAAATGAAAAAACAGCATAATATAATAAAGAAAAAATATAATTAATTTAATTGTAGTATTGACATTGAGAATGTGAACTAAACTAATAAAAACAATTCAATGTCAAGCCGTCAAGCGGTGGTAGATCGGGTGGGGGCGGAGGATCGGTGCACATTGATAAGTGTTGAGTTCGAAGCCCGACCTTTACCTACCAACGTGAACACACTCCGAATAAAAGATATTAAAATTTAGCCGGAAAGGTTGGCGGGCATACTTTACTAGTCATCATTCTCTGAACCTTTTTCCCAACTCAGTTGGGGTCGGCTTTCCAGTCTAACTGTGATGCGGCTGAACTTCGATATTTTCCGTGGAGCGACTGCCATCTGACCTCCACAACCAATAGTCATTATGACCAATGTCGATATCGAAGTTCCAAGTTAGACTGGTTAAACTTTTGTGGGCTCCAACTACCCGTAACGACTGCCATAGATGTTTGTATGGCAACCGGGACCGACGGCTTAACGTGCTCTCCGAGGCACTAATAAACCTGCGATAAATACACACATAACTTCGAAAAGCATCGAAAAGTCATTGGTGTGTGCCATGGTGAATCTGGGATCGAACCCGAGACCTCGTCTCAGCAGTCCATTACCCAAACCACTAGGCTACCGCGGCTTACTTACTAGTTAATTATGTGGCTGTCAAACAAACTGGGCGTAGCCTGTACCTATTTTGGAAGACAGAACTGTAACATCAGTTAATAAAGATTTTGTGTTAGATAGAATACTAATATCGGCCGTATGCAAACATTGGTGAAACAATTTTCACAGTTGAGTTGTGAATGATGAACGACGCGCAATTTCTCCTTTGTGATTTAATTGATTGCTCTGTTTGTGTAACAGGCGAGAGGCCGCGACACATGCGCCTGGCAAATCGTTATATCGACAGTCGACATAATTATATCGACTTCCTAAAGTTGAACTGAAAATTTTCTCTGTTATTGCAGCAAATAAGTACGACTTCCTGTACTCCGGCAACTCCGGTATTCGAATACTACGTCGGAAGTCGCGGATTCGATTCCCGCTCAGTGCAAATATACCTATATTTGCATGAATTATGTCTAAGTATTTGCATTGGTCTTCGCATGGTATGGTATGACTTTTCGATGCTTTTCGAAGTTATGTGTGTATTTATCGCAGGTTTATATGTGCCCGGTTAATGGCAATAGGTTCGCCACCTATTAGGTACATTGGGACCTAAACATAAACTGGCGAAATGTGGGTGCTAGCACCTCTGCCTACCCCTTCGGAGATATAGGCGTGAGTTTATGAGTTTATGCATTGGTCTTGCGTTGAGCTGTTCGTCCGTAAGTCCAGGTTCTCATATTTATAAGGTAGTCGTTACGGGTAGTAGGACCCTTAAAAGTCCGTTAGTACAGTCTGGAATAAGACATAGGCCACGTTTTATCCCGGGAATAGAATCCTATATATATTACGCGGGTGGAGCCGCGGGCAACAGCTAGTATTTGGGTATGTAACATTTTTATATGTTTTAATATTTCACATATTCAACTATTATTTCTTTATTATTCATAATGTTTATTAGTATCAGGTAGGTAGGTATAAATGTTTTCTTGAAAAATATATATATTCAAATAATGAATATCTTTTACAATAAAAGAATACAATAACCAAATAAACAATTTTAAATTATAATTTTGTGAAAGATACGTAAGAAATTGAAACAAAACAATACAATATTACGTGATCCAGTCCCGTCAGCCGTTTGCGTCTGATGAAATAACAAACATCGAAACAACTTCACAATTTTCCACGTGAATATAAGTTGAACATAGAATGCCTCCCAACATTGATTTGGGCAGAACTCATTCTGAGACAAGCTACGCTTCTACTAATAGACCGGCAGATGATGACACTTTGGTCATTTGTGCCAGTATGGCAACTCTTGAGATAGGTACTGGTGGCCAAATCCCATAAAATTTCTTCTAATCGTCGTAAAAGTATGGCATGGTGATTTTCATGAAGGGCTACTTAACGATAATAATAAGCTATACAAGAATTAGCCTGGTATAATTGAAAAAATGGTTTTCACATCACTGCCACATGCAGTTGTTACTTTTAAGACAGGCCTGGACAGGCCTAATCATGGTCTTATTAATTTTCCCCTTATGGTTATTAGGAATTACTAAGGAATTTGGGCGTCCCATGCCTATAGGTATTATCATCCAACCTGCGATAATCTAATGATACTGTGGTAAGAATCAGAGCAGACGGTTTGGGTGAGCCAACTAACTCCATGGATATAAAACTGGAGGCACCGCTGAAATCACGTCGATTGTTTTACACGTAGGTCACGATTGTTGTGTTTGTGTTTATGGTGTGAAATTTTCGTTGCTCTATCTATATTAACATACTAGCTGTTGCCCGCGGCTCCGCCCGCATGGATGTCGAAATCCGTTTCAAAAACTATCCTATCTCTCAAGTTGGATCGAACTGCACATGGTGTGCGAATTTTATTATAATCGGTTAAGTGGTTTAGGAGTCCATTGAGGACAAACATTGTGACACGAGATTTATATATATTAAGATAACAATAGATGTACCTACCCCTGAGGGAAAAAGATATTAGAAGTTAATTTAAACCGATTTATGGTTCACAAATTCTGCAAACATTTTGACTCGAGCAACTTGCATAGACGCACGCGCTATAGGTACCTACTCAACAATGAATTTTAAAATAATTTTGTCTTTTCTTATTATTGCGAGTGCAGTTATTGCTCAGAAACCGAGACCTGTGGTTGAGCTTCCTTATGGTGTAATAAAAGGGAGTTGGCAGGTGTCTACGAAAGGAAGGTCATATGCTAGCTTCGAAGGGGTACCGTATGCACGCCCGCCCATTGGAAAGTATAGATTCAGGGTAAGATTTATTGCTTTATTTTTAACCAACTTCAAAAAAAAAGGATGTTCTCAATTCATACAGTCGATTTGAGAACCTCCTCCTATTATATCCCAATAATATGAAAAGATAAAATGCAAATGTAGACATTTTATTTGCCTCTTTTATTTGCCGCACCATAAAGACTTGGAATTCTTTACCAGCGCATGTGTTTCCTCCCTCCTATAGTCACTAATAGACACAAATTGTGTCTGCACAGAAAATAGATAGGTATTAGATAGTATTGATTGTATTTCATATTATTTGTATATTTTATTATATACCTATTGTGTATTAGGTATATTATTTCATACCATTACATTTAATATTTATGTTATTTGTAATGATATAATCGTGACGTTACCATTATTATGGAAGCATTATGGAATGTAGGTATTCAATGAAATTTTGAAGCCATTTTGTATGCTAAGTTTTTCTATAAATATAGATCGGAAAAAGAAAAAACCTGGACATGAACCCATGTCATGAAATCATGTCTAAATCCTCGCCATCACTAACAAGAATCTTTAGAAGAATAGTATTTTTAAAACACGCACTTTGTTCATTTAGAAATTTTCCTACTTTCGCACAATGAATTGAAAAGCAAGATAAATATCTTCACTTCTTTAATTCTAAATTTATGTAAAGACACGGGATTAGCACAACCTTAGCCCTCTTCTACCCAATATCTACCTTATTATTCTACGGACATACCTAAGTGTGGGTTATTCAACATTTTTTATGATACGACTTTGATACAGCTGTTTTGTGTCTCAATAAAAGAAAATAAAATTAAAAATTTAAAAAACCCCCGACTCACAAAAAAAGCACAGTAATTAGTTATTATTATTATAGGTAGCTATATTATTTACGTATGCATATTTTTAACTAACAGTTTGTCTCGTCGGGGACCGCTCACCTAATCATAACCTAATCGTCTGTCTCGCAAGATCTAGAGCGGTCCCCCCGACGAGACAAACTGTTAGTTAAAATATGAATACGTAAATAATATAGCTACCTATAATAATAATTAATAAAGGTTTAATACTTAGGGTAGATAGGTCTTAATATAACAGTTATTTTTTTACTTTTTAAAGGTTTTTTACTGTGCTTTTGACGTGACAACGTCTTATAAATTGGTTTGCCGGGTGACACTTCAAGAAACTGCGTTACGCTCCGCTCACGTTATGCGCTCACAATGAGAGCGAGTGAGAGGCACGCGTCCCTTCCACTCGGGCATGGTTAGCCCGCCTAAGAGCGAGAGAGACAGACATAAAAATTATTTTACCACTCAAAGTCGTTGTCACGTAAAACTTTCGCCCGTATACCGACTTTACAGGCAACCAATTTTTTTGAGTCGGGGGTTTTTTAAATTTTTAATTTAATTTTTATTTCATGCTTTTTATAGGGGTAACTTAAGTATAATCGCTATTCATTATTTAATTTCAATATACGTATAGTCTATCAACAATTATTCAGAGCTAATGCGAATTGCGCGGAGTGTGGTTACAGAATTAAAATACATTCCACTCGTCATATCTTTGAATGGCTTAACCGATTTTCATGAAACTTGCGGTATCGTGATGTGTAAGTTATGACCTTTCATTTGATACCCAACACGGATATATTTGAACACTTTCAATTTTTCATCACCACTTTCACCCCTTATATCTTTGAAATGGCTTAACCGATTTTCATGAAACATAACTAAGAACACTCTCCCCCAACCCATCTTTCTAACAAAAGAAACAGAATCAAAATCGGTTCATCCGTTTGGGAGCTACGATGCCACAGACAGGCTTACACACACACACACACGTCAAACTTATAACACCCCGTTCGGGTTTCCGTCGGGGGTTAAAAAATAAAACGGCACGCTATCAAAGATAGGAAAAGGTTTTTCGACTCGCCTTTAAAATATAGCTGTATGGAGATACTGAGTTTTGATATTACACAGCCGAGCTTCACTTCTAAAAAACTTAAGTACACTAGCATTTGAAGGGGGGTTGAGGACATAGTCACTTTTATATTCACGCGTAACTGTACCCTAAAATGATTTTTAATATGGACTTATAATTGTTCTGATTTTTTTATTATTATTGTTATCATACCTAATTACTTTCGTTGGCAGGAACCTCAACCTCTACAACCATGGTCTGGTGTGTGGGACGCTACCAAACCTCAACTTGCTTGCCTGCAGTATGACCCGATCGGTGTTAAGATAACAGGTAATAACATTTTAGGTACCGACGTTTCATAAGAAAAAAAGAAAATTCTTTCATTTGCGATTCATATACTTAACAAAAACATATCACTATAATTATATAACAAAGTAACTTTGTTAAAGCCTTCAGCCGCGTCTGTCTGCTCGGGTTAAACTCAAAAAGTACTGCACTAATTTTCATCTTGTTTCACTAACGGATAGAGTATCTCGAGGGAGGCTTTAGTATACCTATAATTTTTCAAGTTTTGTTTGGTGGTGTCGGAACAAAATAAGCTGACGCCCGCGATGCGGTTGGCGCGATAACCGACATCCAAACGGGTGACGCCTAAGGCATCAGCTAGTTATCTTATATTCTAACTTTATGCATAGTAATAATTTCAGTGCAAATATTCATACATACAAATATATACACTGAGCGGGAATCGAACCCGTGATCTTCAACGTAGATCGTAACTTGATTGCAGTGTAGTCGATACAATTAGTCCTCATGAGGGTGTCAGATCAGAAAACCTCTTCCTTTTTAAAACTGATAATCGTAGTTCTTCACCAGGAAGCGAGAACTGTTTGTTCTTGAACGTGCATACTCCCCGGCTGCAACCCTACGCCCTGATGCCTGTGTTGGTGTACATCCATGGAGGAGGCTTCATGTACGGTGAAGGAGCCAGTTATAATGCCTCCAACTTCATGGACTGGGACATGGTCGTTGTTACCGTGAACTACAGGCTTGGACCCCTTGGTGAGAGTTTTACTTAGTATTATGTATAAATTCCCATTCCCATTCAAAGTCCTTTTTCAGTTCAACTTCCTTCTTAGCACGGTCAACGACAACAAAATAATTAAACTAACACTTTTAGAAACTGGTTTAAATTGTATCATTAAGACTTGGAATTCAAATAATTAAAAATCAAAAACCCGACTGTTGTTGAAAAGACCGGAACAAGTTTGATAGCAGGCGGTACCCGTCAATTCTCTTTCAGTTTATGATTTGCGAATGGGTACCACCTGCTATAAGGTCCAAAAATTCCACCCTGTATAGATAAGTGTTTATAGTTTAACATGGTAAGAGTTGGTATTTTGTGGGTTGTGGAAATTACATAAAGAAAACTTATTTAATATACATAACATAAACTCACGCCTATATCCCCGAAGAGGTAGGCAGAGGTGTTAGCACCCACATTTCGCCAGTTTATGTTTAGGTCCCAATGTAATAGGTGGCGAGCCTATTGCCATTAACCGGGCACTTATAAACCTGCGATAAATACACACATAACTTCGAAAAGCATCGAAAAGTCATAGGTGTGTGCCATGGTGAACCTGGGATCGAACCCGAGACCTCGTCTCAGCAGTCCGTTACCCAGACCACTAGGCTACCGCGGTTGCCTTATGGAAAACTTATTTATCATAGTTATTTATTCATTATTAACACAGGTAATACAAATACAGGTGGTAGGATTATAATGTCCTCTATGTTATGCCATAGATAGGCTATTATATAACACAATTAAGTAATACCTAGATACGATCAGACTTCTATACATTGAAGTTACAGGTAAATCAAGTAAATTATATTCAGCGCGAAAATTTCACTTTCGCGATGTAGAATCGGTTCGGTAGTTCTATAATAGTTAGTTTTCAAGTAGGTACTTAGTTCAGTTAGCTAACTCCCGTTGGGTAGGTACATGCCGTACATCTGGAATCACAGTGGGATGAATGCAACTCTTTTACTATTTATTTGTAGGTACTCAAGTTGTTTTCCAACTACGTATTGTGTTAGTTCGTTCTGTTTACTAATTCTTTCATTTATAACGTAAATAAACTGTTTAACTCCTACACTAACTTGCTATAGTTAAGTACCTGATAGAGTTAAGAATTTCCGCCGTACCTAATTTTCAAGTCCACCACCAGATTTCACGTGCATTTTCGGCATGCCCATGCCTACACTTGGCAAAATCCTTCAGCAGCTATTTATAGAATAAATCTTATACTCTTCATATACTATACCTAGTTCTTAAATAAAGTAGGTATTTTATTTTTGAGTAAATAACATTGCTTATAATTCCAAATACTAAACAATAAGGTAGGTACTTACAAAAAACGTTAAATGAAATTTACATTCTTTCATTTTATTGAAAACCATTTTAATATCCGTGACTGGGTCGGTTTGCGCCCGATAACCTTTATTATGTAAAAAAATTCAAGGTAGGATGCCTGAAAAATTTGATGTAGGTTTTTTTTTAAGCTTGCCTTCATTCCGTAACGTGATAAATTGCATAGGTACTAATCGAAAGTACGTAAGTAGTATGTAATTTAGGTTGGCGATGATTTAATTTTTTATTTAAATCATAATTATATGGCATAGGGTCCAAAACTCCTCAAAAATCTTGGGCTACGTAAATGGTAAATTGACAGTCGTAAATTAAAGGATAAAGTCGTAAATTAGACGATAAAACAATTGATAATACTTATTCTATTTCACACATCTCTTAAAGGTACCTATACTAAATCAACTTGGTCTAATCCAATATTTCTTCATGTTCAAGTTCAAGGTTTCACAAAATTTTGATTAAGGAAGAACATGTTCCGAAACTGTTTTTAGTATTCCTTAGGGATTGTTGAACTGGGATTGCCCCAAAACGCGCGTCGTATCGTTTGAAACGCTACTGTAATATAAAACACTTACATATTGTATTCAGGGTATATACCACCTTCTCTATTGCCGTTTGCAAGACGGGGACACCATGGGCCCCACACATGAGGGGGCCATCTCGAAACCAGAGATGGCCCTGGGTCAACCAGGGTGCGATGGAAATGCCTTACGGGCCATCTTAAACACTGGCGTTTACAGACACAAGGTGGCTTGGGTTTTAGTCGGTTAAAGTCCAACATAACCACCCCTGCAGTCTAAGATACAATAAAATAAAAAGGTACTTGGGTGCCAGGCATTCGTTTATAGGTTAACTGGACAATAAAAGGCGCTCAGAGAAAGTGTGGTACATTCGCCGCCCCTAGCGCTCCGGGCCATGACACCCTTGTCCCTAGGGTAAATACGCCATTGTGTGTATGACTTTACTGTACAATCTCAACAATAGCTGAATTCCCACCTCTTGCTTAAATAGTGTGCCTTAATTACGAATGTGTTATATTATAATAAAATTTGTGAGAATGGTTTAATAAGTTATTTTGAAGAGTAGATAACCATCGTGTTGTGTTCCCGCCGGTAAGTAGGGTAGCCAGAGCTCACTGTAACCCTCCTCCCCCCACCCCTTCCTAGTCTCTCCACCCCTTCCTAGCCCTCCCCCCTTCCCTTCAAGGTAGGCAGTGCGTGTGACACCTTTAGTGTTGCACGCGTCAATGGGCTGCGGTGACCGCTTCCCATCAGGTGGGTCGTTTGCTTGTGTGCCACCTATGTGGTATAAAAAAAAATTAATGTACCTAATTGTAAAAATATTTTTCTCAGGTTTCTTAAGCACTGGTGACGAGGTCATTCCTGGTAACAACGGGTTGAAAGACCAGTCGTTTGCGCTGCATTGGATTCAGAATAACATCATGATGTTTGGAGGAGATCCTGACAGTGTCACCCTCAGTGGCAGCTCGGCCGGTGGAGCCAGCGTACACTACCACTACTTGTCGCCTTTATCCAGAGGTATAAGATCTATATCTACTATGCAAATAAATAAAATTGAAGTAATGTTGTTAGAATTTACAGGTTTTAAATCAATGCATATAAGTGTGTGGTACGATACATATAAAAAAAAGGTATCTTTAAAATGTCTGTTAAGCTAAGCTTGCCTTTTGTACATAAAGCATTCATGATTTATTATTTACTGTGTATGTAGGTAATATTTATAATTAAGAATTCTGTGTATCTGTCTCTCTGTTTGAATGAGGTAATTTCTGGAACGGCAGGGCTGATTTGGTTGGGACTTTCACTGGCACATAAGTAATTTTATAAGGCTTATCATAGGTTACTTTAATTTTGGAAAAATAATTAGGGTTTCGCGCCAAAAAAATTATATCCTTGCTTAAGATGCTGCAATTATTATGTCATGTAAACCAATCAAATAAAAACACGTAGTCCCTTCCTACCTGAGAAAGACGGTATGTTTGTATGTATGATCTTTCAGGTACATTTGCCAGAGGTATATCCTTCAGCGGTTCAGCCTTCAATCCTTGGACATACTCTATTAAACCGGCAGAAAAGGCACGGAGTCTTGCTTCTATTGTGGGCTGCCCCACGAGCACCAGTAAGGAGATGGTGGACTGCCTCAAGTACCGGCCTGCGGAGGATATCATGGACGCGCAGATAAAGATGATGGTATGTAATTATTGGAACCCTCTCTGGTTTATTCAGGAGGAAGAACGAACTTTACATGCAACTTCGTAGCCTCCCCCCTTCCCTTCAGGGTAGGCAGTGCGTGTGTGACACCCTAAGTGTTGTACACGTCCATAGGCCACGATGACTGCTTCCCATCAGGTGAGCCGTGTGCTTGTCTGCCACTTACGTGGTAAAAAACTGGTATTGGCGTTCGGATAAAAAAATTAAAGCTTATGTTTGTTATATAGTTTGTTACCTTTGAATTTTCAGGTCTGGAAGGTGCACTTATTCACACCATTCAGGCCGTGCGTGGAGGCACCGGGAGTACAAGCGGCTTTCCTACAACAGGACGCATACCACGCTACTAAAAATGGATTCATGATGAGTTTACCCCTCATTGCTACTGTTACTTCTGAGGAGGGATTGTATCCTGCTGCAGGTAAACTCTTAGGGGGTATTTATTGAATTAACTATCTAGTGCCAAATGCCCGGAGTGCATGGACGAAGCCGAGACGCCTACTCGCCGAATGCCCTATGTACTCGATGAAACGATGGGAGACTATGGGGACTGAAACTATAGACGCAGAGGACCTAGAAGATCTGAAGGTGGACCAGATCGTAAGATATGGCAAGGAACCAGGTAGCTTCGGGGAAACTCAGTGATTGCCGGATAATCCCACACCCCAAAGGTGAAATGGCCTGCAAAAGTAAGGCTGATCACCCGTCCGGTGACCGGCGTACCCACATTTAAAAATATGAATAGTGATGTCAATAGTTCATGTTTGGCCCAATTTAGCCATAAAAGCGACGGTATGGCAGAATATTCTCCTCCATACTTCACACTTACACATCCCCCCAGATATCCCAGATAATTGGGCAAAGTAAAGCCGATTATCTATAAAATATT
Source organism: Lithosia quadra (assembly GCA_963576445.1). NCBI lineage: Eukaryota > Metazoa > Arthropoda > Insecta > Lepidoptera > Erebidae > Lithosia > Lithosia quadra. Next base: position 2,936,204 of record OY754883.1, read on the forward strand.
ATGTTTAATCTTTCAGCATATCAAACTGATCAATCTCTTCTGCCGGATCTGGAGGCGCATTGGGATCAGCTGGCTGACCATATCTTCGAGTACAGCGACACACTGCCTCACAACCGTCGCCGGGAAGTTGCGCAGGCGATCAAGCAACACTATCTTGGAGGCAAGCCAGTCAGCCAAGAAACTTTCCCACAATTAGTGGAGGTACTCTGACTAGTAACGTATTCACATTCACTTTTATGTCAACCGCGGTAGCCTAGTGGTATGGGTAATGGACTGCTAAGACGAGGTCTCGGGTTCGATCCCAGGTTACCATGGCACACACCAATGACTTTTCGATGCTTTTCGAAGTTATGTCTGTATTTATCGCAGGTTTATAAGTGCTCGGTTATGGCAATAGGATCGCTACCTATTACATTGGGACCTAAACATAAACTGGCGAAGTGTGGGTGCTAGCACCTCTGCCTACCCCTTCGGGGATATAGGCGTGAGTTTATGTTATGTTATGTTATGTCACCCGTAATGTACGTAACTAAGGGTGCTTACATAATGAACCGATTGGGTTAGTACCGATCGGCTCTCTTATAAAGAAGCACTTTAAACTTGTGGGTGCCGACTACTTGCACGGAATCATAAGATATCATTGTCTTTTGTTTATTTATTTATTTATCAGGTCTACCAACAATGTTTTACATCAAAGCATACAATAACAGTAATTAAGGCTAACTTATTACAATGTAAACATCACTTAAAGGTAAACACCGCATACAAAAAATTACAAAGAGAAACTTATACTAAGTTAAAATAATGTAAAAGGAACTTAAAACTAATCAATTTACTTAGGAATATGAGAAAATATGGGAAAAGGAAAAGGAAAAGGAAAAGAAATGAGCTTACGTGCACTGACTAAGAGACAAACTAATTGTCGTTTTGTATTTGCAGGCCTTCAGTGACCGCCTGTTCCTAGATGGCGTTGGTAAGCTAGCGCAAATCCACGCTACGTCCGGACAACCGACCTACGTCGCCAAATTCGCCTACCGATCATCCCAGAGTTTATCCAATGCGTTAGCACACAATAATGTTGACTATGGTAAGAAAAATCATATTAGTAAATAATCGAAATTATTTATATTACACAGACCTAAGCTAAATTGCTTGTGTTAAGAGTGGACTCACCTACATCGGTTAAAATTCGAACCCAGAACCTCTCGATCATACGGCCGACTCCTTAACTACGCCTTAACTTTTTTTTTTATTAACAAGTACTACAGAGCAAAATGGTGAAACTAATGCCATCTAGCCTAGGCAAAACGAACTACTTCCTCGCGACTAATACTACGAGTAAAACGGATGTTTGGGAAATGTTTCCGAAAACGAAGACGGAAAAAATTGCCGATTTTTTTGGATTGTTTTACTTTTTTTATAAATTATTTAGTACCTAAGTATTTTCATTAGCACACGCTCATGCCCGCGTCACCGCCTGCCTGTAGGTATACCTGTGTATCTGTTACTACAACTTTTGGTCGAATCTCGGATTCTACTCAACCAATTTCAATCAAACATGCAGCAGATTTTAAGTCTGAACAAGACCTTTCTAATGGAAAAAAAAACTAAGTACATCAAAATATGATCAGTAGTTCAAACAGACAAACCGATAATAATTCCAAGAAAATATTTTTGTGTTCAGAATCTTTCATAAACCAAAGTCTTTGATATAACCAAAGACGATAGTCAACTAGTCATCATATCGTCTTTGATATAACATAATCCAGTAGGTTCCTAGTTTTTTTTTATATCTCCAATGTACAGACCCAATTCATTTACAATATAGTATAGATTTATCACAGTATAGATTATAATAGTATAGATTTATCACAGCCCCAGAATACCTAATACCTTTGGCCGCCATGGCAACTCAACTTCGCAACCAGTTGCGAATAAGGAATTTTTATTCTCTATTGGCAACTAGTTGCCATCAAAGAACTATTTTTCTTTATGCGCTACTAGTTGCTACAGCTAAAAATATGAAAGAGTAATACATCCGACCATACATTCATGCAAACTTTTGCGTTAATAATTATCATGATTTGTTGTAGGAGTAAGTCATGGTGACGATATCTTGTGGATCTTTAACGTGTTCAAACCAAGGAGCGAAGCAGACGCGGCCATTGTTAATGCACTTATAAGCATGATCTACAGCTTCTCCACTTCCGGGTAATGTATATTCTTATTGCCATAATTTGCTTTAACGGAGCTACTACCGTCTACCTACGCCAGAGGCTTGTTCCTTCATTAGCATACCAGTTTACCGGTGAGTTTCGCTTGGTCTCCAAATCAACCTTTTCTAAACATTAGGTATACAGTATAAGTAAATATAAATAACTAGCTGTGCCCCGCGGCTTCACCCGTGGCAGGATAAGATGTATCCTATGTCATCTCCTGGTTCTAAGTTATCTTCCCATCAATTTTCAGCCAAATCGGTCCAGCCGTTCACGCGTGATCGGCCAAGGGAAATAGGGATTCATCTTTATGTATATAGATATAAGTATCTATATAACTATACAAATACAAAAAATTGAAGTGCTTATTCGTAATATCAAAATTAAATAACAGGTTTCATATCAGTGTAAATATGTACGGTATAAAAAATTGTCTGTATTTCTGTCTGTTTGAATGAGGTTATCTCCGAAACGGCTGGGCCGATTTGGACGTGACTTTCATTGGCAGATCAAGGCGCAAAAATATTCGAACCTTAAAAATCTATGCCTATCCACGCGAGCAAAAACTACCTGTGCCAGCTAGCATTTATATAAACTAAGCTTAATAACAATCCTTATCCATTCTCTTAGTGTTCCAAGACTAACCGAAGACGGACCTGCCTGGCTCCCTGTTGAACCATTCGCTAAGAAACTGGACTACCTCGATATTTTGGCCGCTAACCAATTGGAAATGAACTCCACTACCGATTACGGACAGAAAAAATTCTGGGATAGGCTTAGCTTCCATGAGGGCGAAAACTATGGAGGATACTGGTAGAGAATGCCTGTAGTATTAAATCCGCATATGTACAGTTAGCGGCAAAAGTATAGATTACACAGATTTCAAAATTAAAAATTTGAATGAAAATTGTTTAAAGAGCCGTTTAAGTAATTAACCAGCGTTTCCATTGTAAATATAAATAATTTTGCGAAAAACTAGGTAGTTTTTTAAAATCTGAAAATGATCATCGATTTTTGACGCTGGCTATATTTGTGCATAAAGTCTAATTAATTAATAAATAACTCCTGAAGTCCATGAAAATGCGGTCAAGGAAATATGTAGGTACATACCTTTACATAATGAACTCAAAAATATTGTTTTGGGATTCTTATCTATTTATTCGCGATGGATGCGAAAACTACTGAACGGATTTTAATACAGTTCTTTTTTGTTTGAAAGGTCTTGGTTAAAAAAGACTTAAAATCATACGCGTGCTTGATCAGAATACCGTGGATATAGTCAAAATATCTGCAAACCTATGTCCACGCGGACGGAGCCGCGGGCATCGGCTTGTTTTTTATAAATTTTAATTTTAATATATTTTTTTGATAACACAATCAAATGTCAGGTAGCCAGCAATGCTTTTGTCAGACAAATAACTCGCAAATAAAAAAAAAATATTAGGTACGTATATATTTAAATTTTAATTGATTAATACGCAGACATTCAATCAAAATAGAATTGCTATAATAGGTATATGAGTTAATAGTAGCAAGATTGATATAGGATACGAAGATACACATTACGCGTTTTAAACGGTTTTATTTTAGCAATAAAATAAATGATTTTGTTAATCACTCTTCTGGAACTCGTTAATAATAATTTTTGGAAGTGTTGTAGTTTCATTTGTTATTACGAGTAGGTAAGTACTTATATTTTTATTGTAGCATGCTTTTCTATTTTAATTTTTGATTAAGCTATTATTATTTTTTATTTGCAAGCTAATAAAAGTGTGTTCAAAAAGTGATATTTTATTGGCTTTTCTTGTCTCACTGACTTCAATAAGTCTAACATGATGCATGCAGTTCCTGACGTTGATGCGTGATTGTGAGTATTGTGAACAAAGCAAAACAACAAGCTTAAATGGCAGACAAGCACATGGCCCACCTGATGGGAAGAAGTCACTGTGGCCGCGGTCTTCTGTAGAGCGGAGGCTCATTTAGGACATGGGACACAAGTATTACTTATTATTAACACTTATAATAAAACTGTACTGAGGTCGATTCTGTACATTGAATATTTTTACAAAATAACTATTGAGGGATGATTGGTGATCGATACTAATGCTAAAAATGCAATCAGTATTTTTTTTGTATTTCTGTGATCATTCTTTAATGGTATCTCCGGTTCTTATTAACCAAATGCAATCAAACATGAGCGTCAAATTTAAAGTCTAAGCAAAACCTTTCTAATAATAAAAAAACCACATCAAAATCCGATCAGTAATTTTTACGTCTATCGCGATTAGCGATGATTTTTTTATTCAACAGTTTATAGCTTTATATACCTATAGTGTTATATATGTACTTATAAGTAAAAAAATAATAATAATAATGCAAATTATCTACTTCTAATTACGATAATTTGCATTTTTATTACAAATACTAGCTGTTGCCCGCGGCTTCACTCGCGTGGAAGTCGCTTATTGCGTCCACTCCCACTCATGCTCCCACTCCCGCTCCAGCTCCCACTCCCACTCCCACCCCCGCTTCCGCTGCCACTCCCACCCCTACCCCACCCCCACTCCCACTCCCACCCCCATGCACACTCCCACTCCCAATCCCACGCACACTCTCATTCCCACGTACACTCCCACTCCCACCTACACCCCCACTCCCACGCACACTTCCACTCCCACGCATAATCCCACTCCCACGCATACTCCCACTCCCACGCATACTCCCACTCCCACCCCCGCGCCCGCTCCCACTCACACTCCCACCCCACTCTCACTTCCACTCACACTCCCACCCCCACTTTCACTCACACTCCCGCCCCCACGCACACTCCCACTCCCACTCCCATGCATACTCCCACTCCCACGCATACTCCCACTCCCACGTACAATCCCACTCCCACTCCCACCCCGCTCCCACTCCCACTCCCACCCCACCCCCACTCCCACTCCCAATCCCACGCACACTCCCACTCCCACTCCCACTCCCATAAACCTATTTCTGATGATAACTAATCTAAACTCAAAATGTAATATTTTTGATAATAAATACAAAAAAAAACTCATAATCCTTAAAAAATAATAACACCACTATCCACTAATCTTACTTGAACACCGCTCATAAATAACCTACTCATAAAAAAACATAATTTCATCTAAATGATTATATATTTCACAATTTAATCAGTACTTATTGTGATGTGGTTCATATGATAATAGTATATTGTACGTCTTGTCAGACATGCTATGGTGATACTTTTATGTAACTGACAACATCTTCTATCCACCTGTGACCTTTAAATGAATTTTGAATTTTGAATTTTGAACTGCGGGTGACGTAACCTACGACAAACTTATTATTTGCGGTTAGTACAGTAATCGGGTCTAGGAATTGAACCGCAAAATTAAATTTGTCTTTTATTGTATGTACTTTTCCGGGATAAAAAGTATCCAGTGTGCTGCCCAGGATATTGAAGAATAATTATACCAAGTTTCATCGTAATCGAACCGGTAGTTTTTGCGTGATGCCTGAACAAACAGACAGACAGACAGACAGACAGACAGACAGACAGACAGACAGACAGACAAAAATTTTTTAAATCACATATTTGGGATCGGTGTCAGTCTAGTAACACCCCCTGCTATTTTTTATTTTTTTATTTTCAATGTACAGAATTTTCACTTCTACAGATTTATTATAAGTATACTATGCGATTCAGGTAAGTTGATAACTGTCATAATGACATTTTGATTCCCGTTGCTTACTTCATTGCATAAAGTAAGGTCAGCAAATACATTTTTTTACATCACTATTCCATCTGAGATAAGTACATACAATGATAAATTACGAAATAAACTATCGGTTCTTTTTTATATTTATTTATTTTTAATCGGGCGGTAACACTTCGAAGCCGCTTATTTTATCCTTTGCACTGTTATCGGAGCCGCACGAACAATTTCACGTGCTCGTGAATGTTCCACTGTGCCTTCCCTACTCATTTTAATCAAATTTAACTGTACCTAACAAAATAAACTTATCAAAACAATAACAAAAGTCTTTATCAAACACAATGTAACAACAAAAGTCAACAAGGACGCAACAAAATGGAGAAAATCGGAAATATATATCAATGGCTTTGGAAGCGTAGCTAGCGGCACACTATGACACCAATCAATTATGAACTATTATTATAAACTATTACTAAGAAAATATGTTATGTATTTAAGGAAAAAAAATAAAAATCAAGTCGTTGTTACCATAACAGGTATGAACCTATCCGACGCGCCGTGAAAATTTTGTTGCTAGCTGTACAATTTTGACGAGTACGGAATGAAGTTGGTGTCAACGCGATTATCTTCTTACTTGAATCGCATAGTAGATATAGATTTTTTATAAAAACATGATTGTGTTTTATGTTTCCTGTTTAGATTAGCATTCTTCTATACGTCTATACTAATACATAACAAGGTGAAAAACGTAAGTACATCAATATTTTTAAGAGCCTATGCCCGCGGCTCCACCCGCGTGGACGCCCGTTTTTGCGTTTTTGCCGACATCTCCAGTTCTAAGTCTGACACGTAGTAACTATTCATTAATTTGTGGTCAGACCAAGACCTTTCAAACAAAAAAAATCACATCAAAATTCATTCAGTAGTTTTTGCGTTCATCGCGCACAAAAAAACAAGAAATCCAATAAAATATACGTATTCAGTATTGTTTATATAACATAACCCAAGTTCTTTTTTTTTTTCAAATAAAATATCTCCGATGTACCTACCTACAGACACAGCCACTTTACAATTTTTATCAAAAGGAAATTTCTAATGTTCTTGCCTAGTATAGATGATATAATGTGTTCCAGGAGCTATACCGATGAAATGTGTTTTTTAGAATTATTGTCTGTCTGTAGGTTTATCTATAATATATGACTACTGTTATCACCAAGAACCTTAGAAATTTCCTTGTACTTGTTATCACCAATGTTGGCAACGTTCCTACCTGTGTGGTCTCAAGTCAACGAAAGGCAAACAAGAAACAAGATCTATTTACGTCCCAAACAGTTTGTCGCGAGTGATCTGCGCAGACGCACGCGTGCTATATCACCGGCACAATGATTTTAAAATTAGTTGTCATCTGTATTACTGCGGGCTTAGTGGCTGCTGAGGGACCAAATCCAACAGTTAGGATTCCCAATGGGGTGATACAGGGTGCTTGGAAGGTGTCTACGAAGGGAAGATCATATGCTAGCTTCCAAGGAGTACCGTATGCACGCCCGCCTGTCGGAAAGTATAGATTTAAGGTAAGCTGGTAATAAATTATAATACCTTTATCTACTTTTATGTATAGAACCTGAATATTTCTTAGCGGAAAGCAAAAGTTCGTGTATTTCTTTTTGTTTTTTTTTTAAATTGAGTATCACAAAAGCCTTTCATAATCGATGCTTTTCTCCTGAAGTTTCTTCACTTTACTCTCCTACTCTTTCTCTTGATTTGCCTTGTCTTTGACGAGAGCGACTACTGCCATCTGACCAAAACATGCCGAAAACTTGGGTTAGAGCTTCATCCGTCTATCGTCAAGTATACCGGATTGCACTTGGGCACTGAAGATTACAATAGGCTATATGGCCTATTGTAATCTTCAGTGCCCAAGTGCAATCCAAACCCAAAAAAAATCTGCAATATAAAAATTAAACTACCCACTCATCATTCTCTGAACCTTTTCCCAACTCAGTTGGGGTCGGCTCTCCAGTCTAACTGTGATGCGGCTGAACTTCGATATTTTACGTGGAGCGACTGCCATCTGACCTCCACAACCAATGGCGATATCGAAGTTCCAAGTTAGACTGGTTGGACTTTTGAGGGCTCCAACTACCCGTAACGACTGCCATAGATGTTTGTATGGCAACCGGGACCGACGGCTTAACGTGCTCTCCGAGGCACTAATAAACCTGCGATAAATACACACATAACTTCGAAAAGCATCGCAAAGTCATTGGTGTGTGCCATAGTGAACCTGGGATCGAACCCGAGACCTCGTCTCAACAGTCCATTACCCAAACCACTAGGCTACCGCGGTCAAAAATTAAACTACCCACTACAAAACTAAACCTAATTAATTTCGTTCGTATATCGACGACTAGCTGTAGCTCGCAGCTCTGCCCGTGTTAATTACTGATCCCGTTTCCGCAACCCACTGGAACATATCCCAAAAAAATCAAAACGTATGTTACAAAACGTCAAAGAAAAATTAAAGAATCTTGATGAGTAGGTACTTGAAATACGTATCTCTGTGTGTATGAATTCCAAGCGATTCTGAAATTCCAGGCAGATGCGGTCAGCCTTCATGCAATGATTTACTTAGTTTTTGTTTACAATACCTAACAAATTATTCTCATTAGTCATTTATTGAATTCTATAACTGTGCACAGTTATAGAATTCAATAGAATGACTAATGAGATAACCTAGCCTTGAGGCTTGAGGCTATGAAATAAGTCCCCGGCGCGTCTGAGGCCAGAAAAGGTGTGGTTTTAGTCGGTTCGAGTCCGACAAAACCACCCTCAATCACCGGCGTGGGTGGCATTTGTAGGGATTTCTGTAATGGTTCAATAACATCTCAATATTTTTATAGTAACTTAACTAAATAAAATGATTACCAGGATGAAAGTTTTACGAGAGTAGAGGGATGCAGGGCAAAGAGAATAATGGAAGGAATATTTTGAAAGTTTATTTGAGAACGATTAGGTCACACAAAATAAATTATTTTGGACTAGTTTTTAATATTTGGACTTTCAGGTTAGTTAGCAACAGTACATTAATACCTACTTATATACAAGCAAATTAACGCACTCGCTGCACGCATTACACATAATATAGGTACCATTACACAATAAAACTATTTTAATTAAAGTGTTTAGGAACTATATTTTAAATTTAATTCAAACAGTATGGCGGACACTGACCTCTAATTACAGTTTTACCACATTTGAACGAAACTCTTCACTATATATTTATTAACCTTACTATTAAAGGAGGTAAGAGTTTTTTGATACCTAAGTAGCTAACAGCTACCTATCTACGTGTATAGGGAGAACTTTTCGCATTGGACGATAAGGAATAGCAAAAATGCTCAAAGGATTCTAAAATTCGATTTATTGGTATAAACTAGCACTGCATCATTGGTCTAAAAAAATGTTTTTTTTATTAGAAAAATAAACACATTCCATATTACTACACCATTCGATAGAGCCGCTAATAAGGAACGAATTCTGGGCAGTAATAACATACGGCAAACTTAAGAAAAATCCCATTTTTAATAAAATACTATTTTCTTTTCTTTACGTCGTCGCCTAAACCGATTGAAATTACTAACTGAATATGATAAAGAAGTTCCAATAGCTAGGTATATCTAAAGTTTACTATGCTCAGTGACCGTCATAAAAGTCCTTGAGAATGCCGTGAGGCCAAACCGGTCAGATTTAATTTAAAAAATGTTGTGGCAAAGTAGGTACAAGCTATTTAGGTGCTGAGGTGCTCCTTTGAGCATTTTTCGCTATAACTCGGCTGAACGGCTGACTAGATCCAGCTGAAATTTGGTACAGGAATAGATTATAGTCTGGAATGACGCATAGGCTACTTTTTATCCCTGGAATAGATTGACATGGGTAACGGGAGACGGGATCAGAATTCCACGGGGGCGAAGCCGCGGGTAACAGTTAGCTTAAATAATATATACTTTTTGGTTTCAGGAACCACAATACATGAAGCCATGGACTGGTGTGTGGGACGCCACCAGACCTCTATCTGGTTGTCTGCAGTACGACCCGTTTCAGGCCAAAATTACTGGTAGATAATAATACTTTCTTAATTCTTTCAGTAAGACTTAACGTCACTTTTTTCTGAATCCAAGTAGTTGCTGAGAAATTCAGAACGGAATTATATAATATGACTCTCGACGGGAAAAAGTATTTCTAGCTAGGCTATATGCACTAAGTTATATTCAGAACAGTGTTTATTTTAATAATTTTAAGTATTTACAGTTACAGATAGACTTCTTCTAAATAATATAATAACTACTAAATGTATTCTCCTTTAAGCAATTAGTATGCTAACTTTCTAAATTATCTAGATCGTAAAAATAGAACATCCCGGACCTAGAAGCCTGGATGTCTCGCAGAAATTCGCATATCTAGGACTTGTCCAGGTAACTCAGTTGGTCAAACGTAGGTATTCTCATTTCCCAGGTAGTGAGAACTGTCTATTCGTGAACGTGCACACTCCGCGGCTGCAGCCAGGCGCCCTGATGCCTGTCGTGGTGTACATCCATGGAGGAGCCTTCATGTACGGCCAGGGTGGCACCTACGACGCCTCCAACTTCATGGACTGGGACATGGTCGTTGTTACCGTGAACTACAGACTTGGACCTCTTGGTTAGAACCTTTCAGTCAAATATACTCGTACGTACATAAACGAATGAAAGTTACAAGTGTATACGTACGTTAGATAATACAGATTAGGGGTACGTACGTATACGGCCAAACGGCATGCCTACTGTGACATAGCAGCTTTGTTTTTCAGAAAATATTTTTTACATTCTGGAGAAGGTTTTAGTATACTTAACCGACCAAGAAAAGGAAGTAAGTCGGTTGTATGTTTCAATTGAAATTTTGACGCTATTTATTTTGTATTTTTGCTCGTATATTATTTACACGGTTCCTGCATTTTAGTTTAAATTGAATAAGTAGGTAATATTCGTGTAAACTTTCGACAGGTTTCCTGAGCACGGGTGATGAAGTTGCTCCCGGTAACAACGGGTTAAAAGACCAGTCGTTGGCGCTACATTGGGTGAAGAACCACATCATGATGTTCGGAGGAAACCCTGACAGCATCACGCTCATTGGCTGCTCAGCCGGTGGAGCCAGCGTGCACTACCACTACTTGTCGCCCTTGTCCAGAGGTAAATATTACTGACATTAATATTTACGTCTACCAACTTCTACTGACACTTTATAAAATAAATATGTAAGTACATATTCTAAGACATTTTATGAATGAATTTCATGAATTTCATGAAGATTTTTGATTGATATTTTAAAGTCTGTATATTTTGCTCTCTGCCAATGATAGCGTGCTGGGGAAGTGCTGAAATCGGTAATGGTTAAAATTGATAGTGCTAGAGGGCAGTAATAAAAATTATGTTTAGGAAACCATCCAGTAGGTACCCAACAAATAGACAGAAAATTTTAGATTGACATTTGTCATTTAAATCACTGGTATCATAATAATAGTTAACGGAATATTTACCATTTTTATTTGTTTCATTAAGTATCTGATATTTCAGTAAGTACTGTTGTAGCGCCATGATCACGGATGTACTTACCTACAGCATAGTGAAATACACAGAGTATAACCCGTGCTGGGCCTAAAGAGTTGAAAGCGCTATTTAAACCAAAACTAAGCAGAGCTTGTCATAATTATGAGCATTATAGTGCTCTAGAATGCGGATAAACTATGCTTAGGTAACGCAGTAATGTCGCACTTCATTAACTGACGTTGTTTCTTAGTCACTACATCTTCTCTATGCATAACTTATTAACGCCAGTGTATTTACCTAACAGCTCGTACATGTTGTTCATAAGCAAAGTTATAAGCAATCACAGCGAGGAGCGAGCTTTTAATTATACAATCTCATAGACTCCATTGTTCTAAGTTCATTCACTTGTTCAATATTATCTTTATTGTGCAATAAACACTGGAGTACAATAAACAAGGCTATATTTTGATAACTCGCTGTATGTTAAATGATAAACTAGGTATTTAATTACTTAGAACTACATCTCCATACATACTCCGTATGGAGTTGTAGCGAACAAAATGTGGTAATAGGGATGACGAATATTTTTTTGTTTTTTTGTGTTTAAATAAACATTTATTAACACTATAATGAACTGAAAAATTGATATTTTGTTATGACAAATAGTTTCGAAAATAATTGGTTTTGAACATTCAATTTCTAGAGTCACTCAAAAACGCTCCGAACAAAATCGTACCTAGTAGTGACGTCATGGCTAGGTAGCGCGTAGTGCAAATGTATGAAGTGCATAGAAATATCACATTTATTTCAGCCTACGTTGCGTTTTCATGTGTGCAGTGCATAATAGAATTCATTTAAAATATAATAAGGAATCTAATAATATTTTGACTTAATTTGATTGTTTATTTTTCGACCAATTTTGGGATCTAAAAACTATGAAAAATCATAATTTCTGTTTAGTTATAAGCAATATCTAATTTTACAATGCATTTTTTTTTATTCCAGGCTATAATCTAATCCCAAATCCCAAATTTCAGCCTGATCCGTTAGGCCGTTTTTGAGTAAAAGAGTGACAAAAATCCGTACATGTACTCAAAAACATTTCAATAGTCGTTGTAGCGTAGTGTATTAAAATATGATAAGATATGTAATTTCAAGGTGTATCTACCTATTAAAATTGATCGAATTAAAAAAAAACTATAAATTATATAACATTTTTATAAATATCTCTTCTCAGGCACGTTCGCGAGAGGTATAGCTTTCAGCGGTTCAGCCCTATCTTCGTGGACGCTCTCCATCAAGCCGGCAGAGAAGGCGCGAACTCTTGCGTCCATCGTGGGCTGCCCCACCGGCACCAGCAAGGAGATGGTAGAATGTCTCAAGTACCGGCCGGCAGAAGTTATCGTCAACGCACAGATCGAGATGTTTGTATGTATCGGAGTTTTTACAAATTGTAACTTAAATTTCCATTCAAGTAACTACTGAGTATATCTAAGGCAATTAATCTGTTGGACTAAAGAACAGGCAAGGTTTCATAGTTCGTCTTCATTGTAACGAAATTTCCATAGTGTAAAAGTGAGTGAATTTGAAACAAAGAAGTTTGATAGCAGTCGCGCCCCAATAATTTTCTTTCGGTTTATGGATTGCAAATGGATATGCAAATGCATAAAAACAATCGCTTCATTATCAACTCCTACTGCCTTTCAATTAAACCAATGCAGTCATTGCAAATAAACTGAGAAAAAAAATCATACTAAGCAGATATGAATCTATACTTTAATATTATGAAGAGTTTGTTTGCTTGTCTGGTTAATGACGCGCTATCTCAGAAACTGCTAGTCCGAATTGAAAAAATATTTTTGTGTTGAATCTCATGCATTTATCGAGGAAGGCTATAGGCTATATCATCACTCTCTTGCCCAGGAGAGCAGAGTAGTAATCATTATATGTCAACGAATCCGGTAAATTTCCATACATTACTAATTTCCATACATTGCAAAACTAAGAAATTACGAGCATGTATGGCTTAAATAAGTGTCATGGGGACGAAGTGCCTATGTCACGGTCAAAGTCGCGGGGGAAAGCTTTTATTATATTACTAGCTGTTGCCCGCGGCTCCGCCCGCGTGGATGTCGAAATCCGTTTCAAAAACTATCCTATCTCTCAAGTTGGATCGAACTGCACATGGTGTGCGAATTTTATTATAATCGGTTAAGTGGTTTAGGAGTCCATTGAGGACAAACATTGTGACACGAGATTTATATATATTAAGATAAGATAGTTACTGTAGATAACCTTACTTGGCAAATTTGCTTGATTACGCGTAGATAACTGTTACTGTTCACTTCTGAAGCCGTCCTTTGCCGTTCATAAGATTATTTAAACAAAGGATCTGTTAAACGCTTTGTTCCAATTAAGCTGATTTCACGGAGATTAAAATCGCTTGAACATTATGGTTTTGACATTTACAGATTAAATCGTCACTTAAGACAGAAGTAGACACATTTTGGAACTAGTTTAACGGGTGAATACCTGTTAAACCACTTCCAAGATGATATAATGTTGCAGCTAAAGGCAAGAATATTATAAAACTAACTTAGTTAGCCTTAAGTCTCACAACGCACTTGAGGCAAGTCACATCAAGTACATGTCTGCGTATGAAACCGCACTGGCACTTACAATTAACCAACATAACAAAACATTTAATTCACTAAATCTATTTTAACTTTTTATCTGAGCACCAATCCCAGTTGTGAAAGTTTGCACTTTGAAGTAATATAATATTTGATGGATCCATTTTCAATATTATAAAAGCCAATATTTTGATTGCCTTCATTGTTGTTTTTTTCTTATTTCACAATGAACTCACAGCGACTTCTTTTTAATTAAGTAATCTATAGGAAACGCTGTTGGTGCTAAATTTAATTAAGTATATCTGTATGTAATAAATTAAGCAATCATATTGTAATTCATCACTGTTTGTTTATCCAAATAAATAAAGAGGGTGGTTGCGCCCGTAAAAGCCTCCTAGAGCCTGCACTCGCGCGTAAACTTACATACTCTTGGTGCGTAATAAAAATGGAAATGGAAGTTTTGATGTAGGTATAACGATTATTAAATTATGTAAAGAATACCCAGTATGTCATCTCAAGAATACCAAGTTTTTCATCTTCAGTCAAAATTTTATTGGATCCCACCAAAATTTGGACTCCACCACCTAATTTAGGTACCTACTGAATACTAGATGTAAATGCAAGTTACCAATAATTTGTCTTCTCCGATTGTCCAGGACTGGAAGGTACATTTATTCACGCCGTTCACTCCAGTCATTGAGGCATCAGGAGCTCGAGGACCGTTCCTGCAGCAGCATCCATACCACGCCACTAAGAGTGGAGCCATGATGAACGTACCTCTCATCACAACCGTTACGTCTGAAGAGGGACTGTATCCTGCTGCAGGTGAGCTATTATACTACTGAAGTAGCAAAAGAGCATCCCATGCGCATTATCTTAAGTCAATATGGTACAAACACTTACAAAACTAAAAGCGTTCAACGGGAACGAAACCCGCGACATCTGACCTAGCAGTCGATCGCGACAAATTCATACTCCTAGGTCCTGAAACCAAGCTTCTAGAAGCTTAAAGCTTGAGTAATATCGACGGTAACAGCCCTCGACCCATAAATAGTTATTTAGGGTTGACGCAACATGACAATAATATATGTGCTTTTACTATTCATTTCTGATTGCAGTCATTTCAACATTGACTCCTTGCTTTTAGCTTACCATCAGGCGAGGTAGAGTCATTTTGACGTGTCCTATATATAAAAAAACTCTCCAGCCATGTCATCATTCATACGGTCCATCTCCTTTTCGGTCTTTCTCTCCCCATGCAACTGTCCGCTTCCATACTTAATACCTTCCTTGCGACATTATCTACATCTACATCTAGTGTCCGAACTAGGACAAGTGTTTTCCTCGTATCGACTCGTATTATATTGTATTTGAGCGGTATGACCGGTTCCTTTCTTTTAACTTCTTTTTCTGTCTCTTGTTCAATTCACCTTCGTTTATCCCACCCCTCTACCTTCTTTCTGTTCCTCCATGGTCATCAATGTGTAAAAAGTATTGTTGTTTGAAATCGAATCTTTGATGAAAAATTAAGCTACTTAAAGACAAATAAATAGGATGTAGTATAGATGCTTTTATTTATACTTACCAGAAATCCCATTTTACCTTGCATAACCTATGATTTTGTTACCTCAGCATATCAAACGGACCCATCTCTCCTGCAAGACCTGGAGACACGTTGGGATGAGCTGGCGGCCAACATCTTCGAGTACAACGACACACTACCAGTCAACCGTCGTCGTGAAGTAGCGCAGGCGATCAAGGAGCACTATCTTGGAAGCAAACCTGTCAGCCAAGAAACCTTCCCACAGCTGGTGGATGTAGGTATCTTCTTCATTTTAAGCCATTCCACTCTTTATTATTTCGATTCGGATTTCCAGAATTTCGACACTTTCTACATAACGTAAACTCACGCCTATATCCCCGAAGGGGTAGGCAGAGGTGCTGGCACCCACATTTCGCCAGTTTTTTTTTTATTCACAATAGGCTTACGTTTGACCTCAATCTCACCTGATGGTAAGTGATGATGTGGTCTACGATGAATCACGCTTGCCTAGAAGGAACCTATTCACTCGTGACTTGAAAACTCCCAGGTTATAGCTTTCCGGAAACACAGACTCAGGCAATGTTTATGTAAGGTTTATATTTAGGTCCCAATGTAATAAGTGGCGAGCCTAGTGCCATTAACCGGGCACTTATAAACCTGCGATAAATACACAAATAACTTCGAAAAGCATCGAAAAGTCATTGGTGTGTGCCATGGTGAACCTGGGATCGAACCCGAGACCTCGTCTCAGCAGTCCATTACCCAGACCACTAGGCTACCGCGCTTTCTGTGCTATAGATAAAAGATTCACAGAGTTCCCCTTAACAATCCCTCAATTTAAATTGCCAGGCCCTCAGTGATCGCCTGTTCAAGGACGGCGTCGGCAAGTTGGCGCAATTCCATGCAGTCAACTCCGGGCAACCAACCTACGTCTACAAATTCGCCTTCAGAGGATCTATGAGTTTAACCAACTTGGTAACTCATAATGGTGTTTATTATGGTAAGTTTACCTAATCTTCTTATCAGTACATAGGGTACCTACCTTCACAGAACTAATAAATAAACCTATAGAAGCTTATGGCGCCCGCAGTTAGGCGGTGAAGGCGGACACTTACAATATCATTATATTGTCGTCTTTACTACACTAGGGAATCGAGCAAGTGCTTACAGCGTAAAGTTGCGACATTATAACCATTATAACACTACGCCAGTGAACACTACGTGATTTTAGAGTGTTAGACAAGCCAGGGCGTCGATTCTGCTAAAGACATACCACTGTAATATCACTGACACTCTTAAAAATGCAAAAGATCATTTGATTTTAGACTTTAACCTGATAACAATAAAGTCTACAATTAAATTGCATTTTTTAGAGTGTTAGTGGTATTACAGTGGTTTGCCTTTAGCAGAATCGAGGCCCAGGTCTGCCCAGGTCGGACTCACCAGTGTAGTGTGCAGTAGCTGTAATGCGAGAAGTAGCACTGGTTGAGGCTCCTACTGACCTACAATGTTAATTATTATTAATGCCGCAGGAGTATGCCACGCTGACGACGTGCTGAGGATCTTCCGTTTCCCTATGTTTTCAGCAGAGGACGAAAAAGATGCTGAAATTATAGATGCACTCATAAACATGATCTATAGCTTCTCTACTTCTGGGTAAGTCTAATAACTACTTATGGTTGAAATCTAATTCCTGGTCTTGATTTTTCGAAGGAATTAGCAGTATTAACACTTGCTTTGTCGGTGAAGAAAAACATTCTAAGTGTAGGTAGTATTCTTTAGGGTTTGTTAAACCGATTAGACCGAGAAAATTTAAAATTAAATTTCTTTTTTCCATCCTCGTGTCCAGATAAGTCAGTTGGTCAGAATATTCCCTCTAGAAAAGGGCTGGGTGCTCATTCAAGTCACGTCGTTGATATTGACTTTTCCGATCTAAACCTATAAAAAACTAGTAGGTACCTACATAGTGACTCTTTATAAAAAATAAAAAATATTTTATTTTTCTCTCAGAACTCCAAAGCTAACCGAAAATGGTCCAGCCTGGACCCCTGTCAAGCCAGGAGCCGCGGAGCTGGATTATCTTAATATTCTGTCTCCAAGTGAACTGGAGATGAAGTCCACCACCGACTTTGGGCAGAAATCGTTTTGGGACAAGCTGGGCTTCAATGAGGGCGAAAATTATCGTGTAAATGTTAGGGATGAATTCTAAAACCTAATAATTTAGTTGTGTGTAAGTTTAAATGCAATTATTAATCTAGAGTGTACCTAATATGTCTAGAAGCCTATATCCATGGCAGGAAGATTGAAAGAAGATGAAAATACATAAGTACAAAACATAAAACAGAACACACGCTAAGCTCGGGACATGTGACTGATTAGATTTACCTACATTTTGGCCGAATTTGGTTCTTCGAAGTCGTTTCACTGTCTATGGTAGGTACCTAATGAAACTTCTTCACTTAAAGCTAGATACATACGGATGTTTTTATTTCAATTTATTACTTTTTTCTATTCTAAATCAATTTATTTACATTTTTTACAATTTTATGTTATACCTATTACTATTATAGGTCTATTACTTAGATATAAAGTCTATATGTTGTTGAATACAGAAATAAATTACTTGGATTCCTAGGTTTGTCTTTCTTCGAAAAAAATTACCTTGCCATCTACACTATTTATTAAATATTGTAAATTAGGTGGGTCTGTAAATTGGGCCCACCATGATCTTTGGGGCCCAACATCACCTGCTAGCACCTGCAGTTGATTAAAGACCAAGCCTCTACCGTAGATTTTCCACGAAGGTTGCGGGTCGGATGGCAGTCAGTCCTTTAAAAGCCAAAGCAAACGGATAAATTAGAGTAGCTAAGTGGTCTTTCATCTGCCGAGGTAAAAGCCTTATGCCTTAAATGCAACAACGTTATGATGATGATAATGATGATGAGAGCATCTTACACAGGTTTTTGAAAGACACATCAGAAAGCTATAATGACACATCTTATGCAACAGGAGCAGCAGTGCAATATTTTCGTTTCTTCAGAAAAAGCGTAGCGACTTCCGGAATATGTTTTGCTGTGGCGGATTAAATAAAAAACTGTTAGATATTCATCTTTTGAATTTAGCCAAATAGAAGCTGCCTAGTCTAAAATTGGCTGTGGTAAGTATGCATAAAATAAATCAATCTTTTTTAATATCAATGTTATTCTCTGCCTTAGGGGCCCTTTAACAATTATTTCAACTTCCTCCTATTCCAGTGACCGAATAAAATTAGCATGAGTGAAAATCATCGTTGTTGGCAAACAATAAGCTTGTTTTGTATTAAATAAAATCCTTACACAGTCACAACACTTACAACCACAACCATATAATTATCGATTCCATGTTCTATGGAGGTGATTAATATCGAAAAATTAATAGATTATGTAACGAATGTGACGATTATACATTACGTACATCACTATTATTAATACTACTGTGAACTGTCAATAATGTCAAAGTCTAAATTTGATTTGACAAAGGATGATTTGATTTGATTGAAAAAAAAAATTCACACAAGTTTCATACAATCTACCTTGACTTTATTACAAAGTTTTATTCATTTAAAAATGCATTCGTCGCAAGACTCGCAAGTCACAATAATACTGTAATGTAAATAATGTGACATTTTGGTTGGACCTTTCTGATAAAAAAATCATCCACATTCTCCCAACAATGCAAAATATAACTTGTACTCTTTACTATGATGACTTGGACATAGCGCGCAAAAAACTTTTTGAAGAAGCACTATTAGGTGCTAAACATGGCAGGGTCCTGTATGTCCTTCACGAAGAGTTGGATGAGTTACCCCAATTGTCTCAAGAATTGAATTCAATGAACAAACATTACATGAAAATGATGACTTTTCTGTATGTGAAGAGCTTAGACTCACTTATTGAAACTATTTCCACTTTACCTGATTGGAAAAATATTCCTTCTACAATAATTTTGGACAATTTAAGTGCCTATAGTGATACAATTAATTTACAGAATGCATGTGGTGTTGTGGCGTTACTCTTGGACACAGCTCAGAGTTGTTCTGTACTATTAAAATCTTCGTGTAGACTATTTGTATCCATATCCAAAACAGCTGTAAGTGAAGATTATTACAACACATTACAAGAACTTTTTTGCATACAGAGTTACTAATATAAATATTATGTAGTCAGTAGGTTGGTATAGGTATAGGTAACTGAAAAACACATTGTAAATAAATAATTTTTAATTTATACCAAACACTTTTGAAGAGTTTACGTATTATATTCATAAAGTAATATTAATTTTTTTTTTTTTTGTGAAATCCCTTATCCTTTGAAGTTCATAAGTAGTTTCTTCCACTTGTTTGGATATAAAACTTGAGTTAATAATAAGAAATAAAGCATCTTAGTACCTATACATTTATATAAAAAAAAACTTTTTAAACACGCTTCTATTCAATCGGCATCCAAACTGAAGGAGTATAAAAATTTTTCACTCAATCAGATTACAAAAGATGGTTTGACAGTTTACAGACAAACTGCAAGTTACAGAAAAGCTTGTAAAAACCACATCATATTATATTATGGTCTGCCTATGCCTAGTAGCCAACTTGCAGTACAAGAACCAAATATATTTACTACATAATATTATATTCAAACAAAACAAAACAAGTTTTTTTCAAAGATCTTTATTTACATGGGCATATTGGTGAAAATAAATACAGGAATGAACAATTATATTTTTGCAACACAACAAGGTTGATAGATCACCTAAATTTTAATATGATATAAAGTAAAAAGAACACAAATATTGAGAAAAGAAATAAGTAGAAAATATAGTAGTTGTGATTCCCCTTGCCCAATCTCAGAACCCTACCCATTGTTTTGCCCAAAAAACCTGAACTTCTATCAACGTCGTCATCGAGTCCACGTATCAATTTCTCTTGATATCGCACTTCATTACCCAACTCTATCGATATATCTTTTAATGAAGTGATTTTTCCACTAAGTTCTGCAGCCATTCGTTCGTTTTCATATTCCAATGCATCTTCGGTTGCCACTTGTGGGACTGGTTGATAATTATACCCTTCTCGGGCTCGACGCATGTTGCTTCGCCCCGCCGTTTTGGTAATATTTTGTATTATTACGTTAACTCTACAATCTTAATGAGAGTGGTAGTCTGCGGTATTTACAAGACACCAGTAATTATGTTAATTTAATCAACACGCCACGTCATGTATCGTAATGCTAAAAACTTGAGATAGGTACTATGACTTTTCTGATGAGGTAAATAATAAATCTTTGTATTGCAAAAGTATCGTGTCCTATCGAGTTTGGTTTGGACAAATCCGACAAATTGACAAATGAAATGACCGTAGTGACAGTTGACATTTGACAAATCATCACTAAACGTTTAGTTGTTGCTAAAGATCAAACTGTTGCCATAATCTCACTGACCTAATCTTAATCTTCTGTATAATATCTATTATACGTTGCGTAAAATCTATCCTTGTCCATTTAAATTAATAGTCCTTTGCCTTCTAGTAAACGAAAAGGCGGGTGGTTACGATAACCATTAGGGGCTTACTGGGCGCAGCTAGGAGGTTACTTTAGGGGTCCAAATTAATATCTTCGAATTATTGTATTGATGCGATGAATCAAAATCAATCTTCTGCTATTATTATTCATAGGTACAGTCAGCGTTAAGGCCGAACGCTAAAACTTGAGCGGGTGCCCGCGGGCGGACGCTCAATGAAAAATAGTTGTCGCAGCGCAGGCGCGTGCGACGGAGCGCGGACGCGGGCGACGGATTGTAACACGCGCGGCGGGCGACGGGCGCACGGCGCGGACGCACGCGACGGTCGCCCGCTCGCGGGTTGGTTTCAACAAATCAGTCGAGCGCCGCTAGATGCTACGGTCACACGCGTCGGAGGTTAGATATAAGTACAATCATGAACATCGATACAGAGCGTGTAATAATCGAAGTGCAATATCGGCCAGTATTATGGGACTTTGTCTTTGTACTTAATTTTAAATATTTGTAAAATTCGTTTTCATTGTCCCTCAACTTCGAAAATTTGGTTACGAATTCTCCGCTGAGTAGCCTGTTTGTCACGAACAGGTTAGGTAGTCGACGTTGTTTGCGCATACGTCTCTTTGCCAAATAATAAATAAGCAAATAATCCATGGTAATCTACTCGACACAACTGTAGACGCTCGAGATCAAAATTATACTGGCAGCGCTAAATGAGACGGACGCACGCGACGGGTGCCCGCTCGCGGACTCGTTGCCCGCGGCGGACGTCCGACGCGGGCACCCGCGTCCGCATCCGCTTTAGCGTTCGGCCTAAAAGTTCTTGATCATTTTCAGATTTCAATACCTACCTAAGTAAAAATGTTATAGCTCATACAAAATTTCTTTCAAAAATCTAAAAAAATGATCATCTACTTTTGACGTTCACTGTAAGTGAGAGGTTTGGAATCATTATCTAATAAATGTATCCAAATTAAGTAATAATCTTTATTTTATTTATTTAATAACAGATTGATATTTCATAACAAAAAATTATTTCATACATAATGTATTATTATATTTTAACCTAAGTAGTATTGATGCGGCGACCGCGGTTACCGCCACAGCATACAACACTGATAAATTTTTACACTGGTAAGTACCTAGATAGGAGGAATAGTTGCCGGGTATGATTATCTACGTTTTCTCGTTGATGTTACTTCATTTATATACTTATCCATATTATCATCGTTACATTACTGTCCGAATAGTCGTCGTATTTGAAGATATTAAAGAGCACCAAAATTGTGAATTGAACTTGATATTATTGTGCTAAATTCACAGCTACCTTCGCCGCTTCATCAATGTCATTAATTATCTGTATAGGTAGTTTAGATTCAATTAGAAGTCGTCTAGCTTCTTCAGAATTGGTGCCTACTAGTCTGATAACGATTGGATGCTTCGAGGGGTTTTCTCTGAGGGCGTCAATTATTCCTTTTGCTATGGTGACACAGTTGATTATACCTGTAAACAAGCATAGTGATATATTGTGGTGATGTACCCAGCGTCATTTAGCGACAGCAAGTTGAACTACGCCTATACTACTACCAATCCTGAATCGTGAAAGTGAAGTTGGGCCGTGGCCCGCCACCCGCCAGGCATGACAAGGTGATCATGCCTGGTTGCATGCTCATCTGTGCTAGAGGAACAACACACCCTGCTTCTCCAACTGGAGTGTGCTCTCTGTGGCCAGATATTATGGCCAGACTCTTATAGATAATGCATGTTACGAAAGATATGTACCTACGTTAAAATGCAATGAGATTTTATCTCTACATTGACAATATTACGTCAGCGTTATAATGTGACCGTGACGTGTTATGTTTCATAAAGACAAAAAGGTTATCATCATCAATTGACATTATTGACCTACTTGTTATTTATTCAACTTACCAGCAAAGACATTGACGAAAATAACTTTGACTTTTGGGTCTGTTTCTAATATTTTCATGGCAATTGTCACTTGTTTTTGACCGACTCCACCACCAAGGTCTAAGAAGTTTGCAGGTTTCCCTCCATTTAGATTAATGATGTCCAGAGTCGCCATAGCCAAGCCTGCGCCGTTCACCATGCATCCAACACTTCCATCCAGGTCAATGTAGACAAGGTTGTTGGCTGCAGCTACTCTCTAAATTATAGGATACATTAAGTTTTAGAGTGCAATCTGACACTATAGTGGAGTCAATTTAATAGGCCACATTTGACAATAAATCAAAATTCAACATCGCAACCTTGTAACGGCGCGCCGCGGTGGGCATCAAATTATATATTTTTCGTTTTGTTAGAACTGCACAATTGCTTAACTTTTTTCAAGTATTTTAAAAAGAGTATTTTAAAAATTCACATTATCTTTCAAGTCTGTATCGATTCATTCGTTTTAATCGACCTTTTTTTAACAGGTCACCTCATTATGAATATAAAACTGACAAACGTCAAATGTGACCTATTAAATTGACTCTACTATAAATATACCATATCCATAATAATACAACATTATAACAACATGAATTTATATTTCAAGCTGTTAGATTCATAGTTGGGGAAATGGCCCTCAAGCATTGCGGGTGGTCGTTATATTCGTAGTTCGATGGAAAACCGACCCCAAGTGAATTAGGGAAAGGCTTTGAAGTAGGAGAAGAAGGAGGAGAACAAAAATCAATAGAAAAATTATATGAATAACTACTTACTTCATTGGGATCTGTTTCCGATACATCGTCGAGAGCAAATATTTCTTCTTGTCGGAATTTTGCACAGTCATCAAAATTTATCTTAGCATCTACAGAAACTACTCTTCCATCGTCTGTTTCTACTAAAGGATTTATTTCCAGTTGCGTTGCATCTACCTGTAACAAGACATCAAGTCAGTCAGTTCCCTAAATATTAATATTTATTCTCTAATTATCTATACTTATGTCCAATAGAATCTTAAAAATTGTTTTACTTCAATGTTTTTGCATAGGTACATTGCATAAATTCATACCTTCAAAAATAAAGACCACAATTTTTTGATCTCCCCAGCACATTTTTGCCTCAAGGGTCCTTTGAACTCCAGAAAATCAGCCACCTCAGTGGCAATTTTATCAGTAACTCCTTCATGTATATCAATTGGGATTGTTTTCAATAAATGAGGGGTCTTTTCTGCCACCGCCTCTATATCCATACCACCAGCGGGAGATGCTACTATCGCAGGACCATTGAATGACCTTTCCATTACAATACTAAAATATGTTTCTCTGACAATGTTTACACTTTCTGCCACCATCACTTTATTTACTAAAATTCCTTCTTTTGGAGTCTGTTTAGTGATTAGTTTGTTACCAATCATATTCTGTGCTAGACTTAACACCTCATCACGATTTTTAGTAAGATGAACACCTCCTTTAAACCCATTATCAAAGTGACCTTTACCTCGTCCACCAGCTAATATCTGTGCTTTTACTACATACTCGTCAGCTTTAAAGTCCGATATGGGTTTAGAGTCTAATTTCGAATCTAAAACACGGAAGTCTTGTATTGTAACCTGATATTTTTTCAACAAGTCTTTACTGCTAAATTCTTGTAGATTCAAGTTTCTTCTTGCAGTTATTTGCGGCTGATATTTATGTGTGAGCACAGCTAATAAATTGATATTATTGGTTCTCTTCCAAGCAGCCATATCGAACTTTGTTCAGTCCGATTGATAACAGCAATAACCTATGAGAATAAATTAACCACACTATGAACACTTATTACTAGACTTCAATGATACAGTTGTTGCTTTATTTATTTTATGAAGTTTATCCAAAGCACACAGTACTTTTTAAGTAAGTAAACACCTAAAATAAACTGTTTCAACTACACCGCCGAAGTGGAATTTCACCGATTTGATTGACATTTGTTTGACATATTGATATTTTAATTTTTAGTGTAGTGTTAAATTTGCTGAATATCGATGCCTCGACCACTCGACTTATAAGATCGATTTATTAAAGTGGCAAAAGGAAGTAGGGAAGTACTATATTTTTACTTGTCTATGCTTTCCCTGAAAGGCGTTAAAGACGCACATAGTTCATGTCGCATGTGTTTGTAACTCCCCAATCATTTCTTTCTTCTTTTCTTTATCCTCCTACCCCGGGTCTATCAATAAATACTTCGAATCTTATAATTTCACAATTATTAGGCAGTATGATTGTTGTCAATATAATTATTGTAGGTACTTCCAAAAACCTTTTTATGGTTCATTTTTGCAAAAATATTTTAATCGATATTTGAAAAACTATCGACATTTTTAAGCACTCACATCCCTCAAGAGGGCAACGGCAAGTAGTGCATTACATGACGATTACATGTTATGCGGAATAAAACTCACATATATAAAATACGTGTTTTTTCTGTATTCTACATAATAACAAAATCATCGTACCCATCTCTTATCATATTTGGGTATCTGTATCACTGGTTACTAAAACAACAGAGTAATAAAATTGTCTTTCAAAGTACATAAACATTTTATTCAGTATATGTACAATTTTAATGATCCTCATTCTAAAACAAAGAGCAAATATTCTTACATAAATTTTATATACGCATACAGACTACCATGCATTTTGGGGAATGTATTGCACAATATTTTAACATTAGATATCTACTACATCACGTCGAAAAAAGGCAAACAATAAAGATTATGAAATAAAAGGATAATATTTAGGATGACTAATTAACACGTAAACTGTACCCATACCAAATATTTTTACCCACTCGCGTGCAATTCGGATCCCGTTACCGCTACCCATGGGAACCTGCACCAAGAATAAAAAGTCTATGTATTATTCCAGACTATACCTAATCTATCACTGTACCAAATTTCAGCCTGATCCGTTTAGCCGTTTGAGTGTGATTGAGTCCAAACTTTCACATCACACTAATATTATAACAAACTCGAAAGCTTGTACTGATGTTTGCTACTCTTTCATACAAAAACTACACACAGATTTTGGTATAATGTAATTTTTTCAAAGCCAATTTATTCTAAGCTGAACGCTAACAAGAATTTATTGAAAACAAAATGGATAATGAACAACCTAAGAAACTTTATACCAAAGAAGAGATAAAGAAGATAGCCCCAGGCTATCGCGGGAAACCAGAGCGTTTCGACCCCTCCAAAGTCGGAAAGAAGCCGGAACCGCAACCCAAGAAAGGAGGCCCTGCAACACGAGATGTAGCGCCACCAAAGTCCACGGACAAAGCGAAAACGCCAACGCCACCTAAGAACAGCCCTATGTGGGCGGATTCTATATTTGGCATCGACGTCGCCGTCCGCGAACTACAAGTCGACCAGTCGATAAGTCCCAACTTCTC
The DNA here is from genome assembly GCA_963576445.1 of Lithosia quadra. Taxonomy (NCBI): domain Eukaryota; kingdom Metazoa; phylum Arthropoda; class Insecta; order Lepidoptera; family Erebidae; genus Lithosia; species Lithosia quadra. The sequence continues at coordinate 2,962,826 of OY754883.1, forward strand.
AAAACTGGCAGACATAACCGAGGAAGTCTACGCATCCGTAGGAGGCGACGACAAAAACCTCAATAAACAACTCACAAAAGAGATGATGATGTACTACAACACATCGCTCCTGTGGGCAAGGCTCCTTGACATTAAGGCCAAGCGCGGAAACGCAAACTTGAGCTTTGAGGAGCAAGAGTTCCTAAAATCGATGCTAGCGCACGAATATAACATTCCGCAGCCAGTATATCTGTTCCTGAAAGGAATAGGTGAGGTAAAAGATGCGACAGGTAAAACTGTGCATCTAGTAAACCACACCCTTCCCAGAACAGTTGTACAAGGTATGGGAGGTTACCATAGTGCAACCATTGATCAGGAGACTCATGTACTCTACGAAGAGATACCGTCCCTCGGTGTCTGTGGAGACGTCCTAATGGCAATAGCCTCAGAGGCGGCCGATCCAAGGCCAAACTTCAGAGTGCTGCCAGCGGGCACCGTAGCTACCAGGTCTCTGACCGGGTACTTCGGAGCGATAGGCGCGAGAAAGGAAGAGGTGAGAATCGACCTAGCATCGCTAGGTATCACCGCGACCCAATTCGCAGAGCAAATCGCAGGGACTCGCCTTAACATAAGGCTTGTCCAGAAAGTCAGCGACTATTTCGCCGGATGCCCAACATTCCGGATAGAAAAGGTCAAAGTTGACGCCCTCACTGTTGCAGGAGACGAAGCACAACTCGTCAAACTGAAACCGACAGATGAGAATGTGAACGCAGAAGCAAGATGGATCGACATCATCGTCCGTCCCACTTCAGCGACAGCGTGCCCAACCACCGTATTCGGTGCATCATATGTAATGGGGTACCAACTGATGAAAGAGGCAATCGCAGATACGCACACCAACTGGTGTTGTATCAGAGCGGCGGCCCAATCAGAGTGGAGAATTCCCAACGCATGGGTGAACAACCGAAACATGCGGCGAGCTATGCCGGAAGGTCTAGATATAGAGAGATTCGTCTCTATTTCTGATTCCCAGCACAATCGCACAAACGCAGTGATACGGAGAATGATAATTAGCCCACGCTAACTATCAAAGGTAAACGCAACACATAGGTCTTAGCGAATAGCGCTTCGACTGACAACACATATTTTAGTTTGCTAAAGTAAAGAATAGATTCAGTTAAATCTAGTAACAACATAGCTACTTAAATACATTTCAAAAACTTTTAAATTTTAATTTTCTCTTAAATAATTTTCAATTTCTAGTTAGGGAACCTAAGCGTATGTAGACAGGCCAGGGAAGCCCTCCCTGTGCTCGAGAAGAGACTGACCAGACGTCTCCGGCTCCTGTCTTAGCAACAACTACGCACGGCTACAGCTGCCATCACGGGACATGGCACATTTAATAAACACCTTTTTACTTTAGGCATCACCGACAGCCCTCTATGCAGAGCCTGCATGAGGGAGGAGGAAACGGCAGCACATGTGCTCCTGCACTGCCCTGCAACCGCCACATACAGGGTCAAGTACTTCAACAATACAGGTACGCTCCGGGAGATCACCAGCAGTATAAAAAGGCTGCTGGCGTTCTTCTAAGAGGTCGGGTGGATCGAATAACGTGCCCACCCACACGCAAAAACCGCGCCAGGACGTGGAGTTGCGGATAACAGCCCGTTAAACCATACCATACCATACCATTTGGTATAATGGACAGCTGACGTGTTAATAAGATAGATTCATTTTATTACAGTACCCAGTTTTTGGTATTCCGTCTAGAAGAAGAGAGGTCGACTAAAATGGACTTACTTCCATTTTATAGAGCGTTCTGTCTATCGCACACCAGACTGACCGCGGGCGCTGCCAATCGAAAATCCCCGACTTGAGGGAACTCGAGGCCTAGTGCTTCCCGCACTAGCCCTCGAGTTCCCTCAAGCGCGGGAAATCACAAAAATCGGAGAAATCCTACACAAACTGAACGATCAGGTAATTTGTAAGGGATTTAAACGTGTTAACTATCAGTCCGATGTATGACAGAGAGGGTGGTCCACAAGTGTACCAAGCCCTTAGCCAATCTCTCACCCTCTTGGGCCACCTGCCAAGTCAAAAGCCGTACTATACCCGTTTTCTGATTCAAAACATTCACCATCTCATGGCACAATCATGCATTAAGTAGTGTCCATAATGTCTATATCACAATATATAGATTAAACCGTAGAAGCCCCCAAAACATATAGTATTTGTACTAAACAATGAAAATGTTAACTGTCACAAATTATCGTTACATACATATTTTATGTACATAATTTTACACTACAATAATAATAAATTTACATTCAACTAATCAATAAATCAGTCAATTAGTATAATACAACAATATCTTAACAACACGCCACGGTAGTGTTTAGAAAACAGTCACATATTCATTTAGTTTACAAAGGATAACAATACATTTGCACAGCATTCTAGCTTTTTATATCTAATCGTCTATTGACAGGTTTAGATTGGATTTCACCAATGATAGGATGTGCGATCAAGGCGTACTAAACTGTGTTAGCAAATACGCAATGTATTCATTCACTTTGTTTCTTTAGAATAGAATAGAATATAATAACTTTTATTTAAATTTTTCCAAACCATAGTGTTAGTAGTAAAGTACTCTTTAAATATTCAATGCTCTTTAAATATTAGTGAACGAAATCAGTTTAGTTGAACGAGTTTTCACTGGTGAAATCCAACCCAATATGAGAGGTTATTAGAAATAATATTTTGAAAGTAACAATATACCAATTATATTAAAATAGCAGCTACAGGGTGATTTAGCTTCTACATTTTATGAAATACATAATTACAAATAAGAAAACAGCCATGAACAAGTAGCGAAATATTTATAAAGGGTGTATTCAACAAGTTTCGTTTTGAGGCTATCAGTCAATAATAGCGCTATGTTTCTTGAACCTATACTTAGGCCCTTATTAGAACAACACACTTAAGTTTAGTTCTAGAGTAGAATCTGTACTTAGAACAAGTATCAAGTAGAGATTCCTAACTGGGTATCCTTCTAAAATATGGGCCCTAGATTTATTGATTCCATCATAAAATTTACTGGCGTATGGCGTCCTAGCGATAAAAGTAACATTCAGCTATCATACAAAACCATTCAACAAGTATAAGTGCACAGATTCTGTACATAAAAAAGTCATAGTCGCATTATTAACACAAGATTTCCAATATCTGGTTTAGCAAAACAGTCCATCTACACGGCGATTACGATTTACGCGTAAGTATAGCCACCAGCTATCTACAGTCCGATTGACGGTCGACTCGCATTTGAACAATGATTGATTGAATCACTTTATGCGATTCTTAATCGATTCAAAGCGATAGTGCTGTAAAGCGATTATACATTGTGATGCACGGTAGTGTGCGAGTCTCTACGCGGCGTGTGATTCAAGACTACGACCGCGAGGCCGTCAAATATGTACCGGTACGTGTAGTAACAGATCATCGCGACGCGGGAACTCTAGAGAACACATCTCACACTTGAAAGGGGCGCCTAACTCCGGCTCGGGACTAGCGGGGTCTCGTCTAGAGGAGCGTAGTTCACCGGTGGAATCTCGAGGCCGAATGGCGCGTAGATCATCAGCGGGGCGGCGGGGAGGACGGCGTTGGCGACCTCGGCCGCGGCCTCCGCCCCCTTCGCCTCGACGCGTGCGTGGTCGCTCTTCAGTGTGGATCATGCGCGGTCGAGGAGGGGGCGAAGCGCGACGGCGGCGGCGACGCGCCGGGGACGCGGGGGAGGGGGGCGTGACGGGCGCCTCCAGCTCGGACAGGGGCGAAGGTGACCGAGACGCGGGCGGCGGAGTGGGGGAGTGAGGCCAATCTCGCGCCGACGGTGGAGACTGGTCGGCTTTCAATTTCCGTCGTCGTTTATATTTTCGTGGTCCCGCCTGAAATTGAAAAAGTGTTATTGTAACAGTATTCACAATTATGCCTATTTCAATTGAGAGATTGAAGTCGAGTTCCGTTAACGCCTATTTACGCAAAGAGCAGTACAAAACGTTTTGTAAGGAGGCGTTACTTAACGTTATCGTAGACAAAAAAAAATTGTAAGTATACAAAAGTAATAAAAACTCACCTGTGGTTGTCTCTTTAGTGCAGTGTTGGCATCGCAATGTTGGATCAAATGTTGGACGAGTTCAGAACTAGAGTGGAGCGTCCGGCTGCACACTACACAGCAATAAGCTGGACCCCCTGGACAGTACAATGAAAATTCAAATAGTAGTTACTACTTTAGTTATATAATAATAATCTTCCCAGTCTTTTCCCAAGTCAGTTGGGGTCGGAGAGAAACCCATTTGATGGGTACCTATTGTTTAACCTTGCAATTTGCTAACCTACTCGGTTACCACTTGAGTATATTATATATAATAGCGTTTTTAGAAGTTGAAGTTGAGTAGAACCGCGGTAGCCTAGTGGTCTGGGTAATGGACTGCTGAGACGAGCTCGGGTTCGATCCCAGGTTCACCATGGCACACACCAATAACTTTTCGATGCTTTCCGAAGTTATGTGTGTATTTATCGCAGGTTTATAAGTACCCGGTTAATGGCAATAGGCTCGCCACCTATTACATTGGGACCTAAACATAAACTGGTGAAATGTGGGTGCTAGCATCTCTGCCCACCCCTTCGGGGATATAGGCGTGAGTTTATGTTATCTGTTAAGTATGTTTTAGAAGTTGCTTTTAGTGACAAGAGTGAAAGAGCTAAAAGCAGTGTTTGATAGGGATTTTTTTTATACCACGCAGGTGGCAGACAAGCACACGGCTTGCTAATACGTACCGTTGGCTCGGCGGTCCGGGGCGGAGTGGTGCGAGCGCACGTGCTCGCGCAGGACGACGCGCTGGTTGAAGGCGCGCGGGCACACCGCACACGCGTAAGGCTTCTCGCCTACAAACCATTATCATATTGCTCAAATTGGTAAAAAAAACACATAATACCACTTTTTGTCATGTCGGCTTTCCTAGGAGTTTCACCTTACCATCAGAGCTTACCTTACCTTTAGCTTACCAGCAGGCAAGGTTAAGTCATAATGACGTGACCGACTTAAAGAAGAAAAAGCTAATACCGTCTGAGGAAAACCTGTTTTTTTTATACTACGTAGGTGGCAGACAAGCACACTGCCCACCTGATGGGAAGCGGTCACCGTGGCCTATGAACGTGTGCAACTCTAATGGTGTCACACACGCGCTGCCTACCCTCATGAGAAGAGGCGGGGAGGCTAGGAAGGGGTGGGGGGAGAAGGAGTACAGTGACCTGTGTCAGAGCTTCCTACACTATTTAGTAGGTATACCAAAATATCAAGTGAAGTTGACTGGGGCCTTTTTTTTCCGTGCAGGAATCCTCATGGATACCCACCCACGCGGCCAGCGGGGTTATGTTGGACTCTTACCGACTAAAACCACACGCCGTCTAGGGTCTTCTGACGTCTGGGTGTAAGGTGGCCCAAAGAGCATTTCCCTCGCACCCCGGCTTAAGTTGACTGGGGCCTCAAAAGTGTTGGTTGGGCCGTTAATTCCAGGCTACTTCATACTTTCTCCAAGTCCTTTTTAGAAATACTTAGATGTTCCTAGATTCATGGCACGCCCCAATGTTATTCAAATTTACTGAGGGTACCATTTTAAGCCCGATTGCCCTTAAAAATTTTACTTTATAGATAAATACCTGTATGTATGCGTTCATGCTTCCGCAAAGTGCCACCATCAGCGAACGCTTTCCAACAAAACCGACACGCGTACGGCCGCTCGCCCGTGTGTATTCGTATGTGGATTTGCTGGGAACTCCTGGACCCGAAGACTTTGCCTGTGGCAACACACATTAATATTATTATCATACAAGTGTATAAAATATCGAAGTTCAGCCGCATCACAGTTAGACTGGAAAGCCGACCCCAACTGAGTTGGGAAAAAGGTTCAGAGAATGATGATGACAAGTGTATAATAGATACAATAGAAATCAGTTGTCTATATAATTACATGTTCAAGATAAATAAGTTAGATATTCTTTAGTCATGGTAAATGAACAGAACACAGTATTTTTTTTTTGAATTCTTGTATTTGTTCGCGATGGACGGAAAAACTACTAATGTAATATGTTTGGCGTGTGGCCTCAGTGTGGCCAATAAAATAAATAACTCACCACAAACTCTGCAGGGAAATTGTCTGGAACTATTCGATATCGACGTATTGTTTCGACCTCTCGACGTTCTCTTTAACCTGTGATAATAATAACATTTAATGGAACCAAAAAAATACAGGAATAAAAGAAGCAAACGTAATGGTGTCTGCATTAGTTTAGAACTGTGTCGCAGAGATCAACGCCACCTCCAGGCACAGCTGGGGCACCAGAGTCCCATTATGGGTACAGTGACAGGGGACAAAAAAGAAATAAATAAATGTGTGTGCGTGCGTGCGTGTGTGTGTGTACGAGCCTCGTACATTGCCCTACTTTTATATTGTTAACACTGCAGTATTTTATGTATCATAATCATATCATTTTAATTTAAGTCAGTTCGTGGTCCATGCCAACCGCCGAACCACGTACTCCGCGTACAATAACCGTTGTCGCCTAATCTATTTATATGAACATCTAAATATTCAGTCAGTTAAAATTAACCTCTGTTTTATTGTATAAGTTATAGAACCCAAGATGTGCGGACCGCTCAGTGAGTATGTGTGTGTGTGTGTGTGTGTGTGTGTGTGTGTGTGTGTGTGTGTGTGTGTGTGTGTGTGTGCGTATGTGTGTGTGTGTGTGTGTGTGTGTATGTGTGTGTGTGTGTGTGTGTGTGTGTGTGTGTGTGTGTGTGTGTGTGTGTGTGCGTGCGTGCGTGTGTGCGTGCGTGTGTGCGTGTGTGTGCGTACCGCGGCGTGGGCTGCGTGGAGAGCGAGGGCGCGCGGTGTCGCTCGGCGTGGCTCTCGGCGTGCGCCAGCAGCTGCAGCGCGTCGCTGAAGCTCTCGCCGCACGTGTCGCACGTGTGCGAGCCCCACGCGCCCGAGCTGTCGTGCCGCTTGTAGCTGCGGGCAACCACACATTTTGTACAATGGACACACACTTATACAACGACGCGACGTACTGTTGCCCTCAGAAGTTGCTCAACACTAACTAAGTAATACACGACCATTGCTGTGAAGATAAATTGATTGATGTATTTGTAATCTTCAGCGTATAAATTATGCATTTCATGTAAAGTTTAAGAGCTAAGAGGGGGGAAAGGAGGGTGGTACCTTAGAATGTGTTAACTTAATACCATGAGCTTTTGACATGGGAAGAAAAATGTGAGTCCGGCTAAATAGACTTGGTTCAGTTTTGTAGAGTGCTCTATCTATCGTAAATCGAACTAAAAGTTTAATTTGATTTCATGATCGAACCCATACTAATAGGATAGCCAAATAAAGAAGTATCATCACGCAAACAAGTGGTACCTGTGTGCGGCGGCGACATGTCTCCGCAGTAAATCAGCCCTCTGGAAGGCGACCCCGCAGTCCTGGCAGAAGAGCTCAGGGCCTCGTATCGTGTCGTACACGGCTCGCTCCGGCCCCGCGCTGCCGCCATGAGACAACGGAGACAGACGGAAGTCCATGTCGTCATCTGTTAGAACACATGATTATACAGGCATAGTTTGTTTTTTTTTTATCAAGTATACAAATTAATCAAATTGAAGTGTCAGTTTGTAATATTAAAATATTAAGTTTGGATGAGACTTTCGCTGGCAGATAGATAATAATCATAAGGCGTAACACAGGCTACTTCAGTTTTTAAAAAAGAATTAGGGTCCTGCGCAAAAAAGTTAAATAGTCGTGGGCACTATTTTGAAAATGTTACATTTCTATAGTGAATACGATAAAATAAATACTATTCTGCTAATATTACAAATGTGAGTATGATTGTATACTGTATATATGTACACACTCTATATGATATGTACACACTCTATATGATATGTACACACTCTTTCACGCAAGAACAGCTGAACAGGCCTGACTGAATGTTAATCTCACCTGAGTCCGAGTCATCGTAGTCTGGGTGCTGCTCCTCAGTCTTGGGAGGCAGGTGCGGGTGTCGCTGCTGCGTGTGCGCGTTCAGCGACTCGCGGGACCAGCACAGCTCGCCACACGTACCGCACTCTATCGGGGAATCCCCTCCGTGTACCTGTACCACTCAAACAATATCAGATTGATTCCCGCTCAGTGCAAATATGAAATAACACATGACGCATGAATGCGTCTATTTGCATCAATCTGAGCGTTTCGGTGCCTCGCAGAGCTCGTTAAGTCCATAGCAGTTGTTACGAGTAGTTGGATTCCAAAACCAGTCCGACAACTGGTCTAACTACAAACATCGACATCGCCAATGAGTTGTGGGGGTCAGGTGACAGTTCCTCTCAAAAAATACAGTATTTTTTTCATCACGTAAGCTGACTGAATCAAAACGACTGAGTGTGTGCGTGCCGACTTGTAAGTATAAGCAAGCTGGCTGACTTTAGGGTCGTCCGTTGATTCTTCGACGCATCGCGTCCATAGGTTTTATATGTCTAACTTGCTTCAAAATTTCTCAAAAACATACCCTAGCATGCGACTGCAGCGCTTTTTCTCTGGCGAAGCCGATACCACAATGCCTGCATACGAACGGCCTGGAGGGGTCTGCTGGGGGTGGCGGTGGGGAGGGCGGAGAAGGTTCAGAGGGTGGTGAGGGCGGCGTGGCGGGCGGTTTGGGAGGAGACCGAGCGCGTCGCGACCACTGCTGCGTCCGCGCTGACGTCATATTCTCCCATACACCATTCTAAAAACAAATGCTCTGGTTAATCAACGATATATTAATGCATACATAATAAAACGATGTAATAATTTCATATAATGTGATAATTCAATTACAGATGCAAAATGGGATAACGAGTTAACAAAGATATTGTTAATTTCAATAAAATTCCTCACTAATTTATGTGGATTCAATCTGCTTACCTCTACTGGCTCAGGATTCTTTTTCCGACGACCCCGCTTTTTCTTTGGTTTAACAACTTGATTATGGTCTAAAAGTTCTGTGAAGTAGATTTTTTTATTTATTTATTGATATATAGGTACATAATAATACATTCTTTGTCCCCTAAACCGAGTAGATGGTTTGATTGAGAGATATAGTCCTTTTTTTTTCTTCTCTTTCACCTGTCTTCTTTTTTTCAGTTTTTTTGTGTCTTAAGAAAGATACTAAGATACTTAGAGCAAAAATTACTAGTAACTCAGTCTAAATTACTTCTTTAAATATAGCCATAATCAGTAACGAAACTCTTTCAATTCGATAGGAAGAAAAATCTCTTAACAACAGTTATTACTTATCATATACCTAATGCATACAAAATTTAATCTCAAGCGGAAAGTGTGTTAAATTGAATTTGCTAAATTTGATTAAAATTTACAGGTGAAAGTAAATAAAAACAAAATGGAGAAATTAATTTGAAATAAGAGTTAATTTCTGGACTCACCATAGTCTATGGAATCAGTGTTATCTGGTACATATGCATGCACTTTGAGATGGTTCATGAGATCGCACTTGCGCACGTATCGCACGCCACAGAGATTACAGGCGTGTGGCCTGTCATTCTGATGGGCCACCATATGATTCATGAGGGCAGCTTTCTTGCGAAACCGCCGTGAGCAAAAGTCGCACGGCCATGGTCGATTTGCTGCGTATTCGTCCTAGAAAATAATAGAATGAATATAATGAAAAATGTTTATGAAGTGACGGATTTACAGCTCGTAAAGTAGGCTAAGCTAGGGCGGCAAATTTGGGATAAAAATTTAAAATCTACAATTTAACATTATGTTACATTTACAAAGTCGTCAAGTCTCATTTGGTTGCAGCGGGAAAGAAAGTCTATTTTATGTGTAATCTTTACTAAACTATCTGGATGTAAAAACAACTTATGAAACTTAAATAATTCAGTCAGTCAGGGCAATATTTGGCCAAAGAATAACTTGAATGTTCAATTAAATTTTGAAGCTATTAGTATGCTAATGATAATGATAATGATTGAAAAAAAGGGAACATCCAGGATGGGACTGAACGTGACCAATATCTTACAGGGGAAATACTCTGAGTTACCTGAATACATCCTAGATATATTCGAAATTCTCCAATATATATTGCGGCTTAGAGCACCATTAGTCCTCTACCGAAATTCTTGCAAATAAAATTGTCATAATCATTTTTGAACGTTATAACAATTTTTTAGATTCCCCGCCGATTTATTCAATAATATTTTGAAGTAGTATGTAACTTTCTCTAATAATTTATATCGGAAAAACAACATTCTCTTTTTCCTGTGGACCCATCCTGGATGGTCTCTTTTGCCCATCAATTAGCTTAAATCTGTAAATCCACTACTGTTCATATTAAATTTATATATAAAACATACACATAATAATTAGCACTAACTTGATCAGTCGGTAAAGGCACATCAAGATCATTTTCTTCTTTTACATCTAAGAGGGGTTGTGTCAGATGGTCCATGGGAACTTCCACTCTGAAATAAACATCAATAATTGTACATTGGTTACTTTAGAGTCAAGTTCACTTAAATTTGACAAAAGGTTAAAGATGTTCCACATGCATTATACTACATTTTCCAAACCACCATTTATAATTTGTACAGACACAACCTGGGTGGTGGCCCATAATTATAAGACCGCTCTTTCTTTACATTATTATCTATACTATTATAAAATTCTAAAGTAGCTGGGTCTGTACATTGACGATATTAAAAAAGAAAGATATTATATGAACGATTCTGAACACGAAAATACTTTTTTGGAATTCTTGTCTGATTGTACATGATGGACGCAAAAACTATTGAATGGATTTTGACGCAGTCTTTTTTTGTTTGAAAGGTCTTGGTCAGACTTAGAATCCTAGGTGGTTCATCAAAATCGGTTGAGTAGAACCAGAGCTGCGGGTGTAGGCTAGTACAATATTAAATTGCCAACTGGAAAAATTCCATTAAAATACAACATAGACAGTGTCAAGAGTTTCACGTGAAAGGTTAAGCCGGCAGTTATGTGGAGGTAAACAAAACGCATCATTCAGAAGTTTTCCATACAAGTGAAAGAAATAGAGTATCTATTTTTATATACGGCCAGAGGGTCACTTCTTGTAATAAAATATGTTCAAAATTCAATTACGATTTCACAATTAAACTCGACACACATATCTAAAGAGGAAAGAGAATGCAAATTAGGTTTCATACCTATCAATTACAAAGCCTAAGTCTAGTAGTAGTTTTTCAACTTTCGGTCACGATTCAGTCACAATCACTCATAATGTTAGATGTAAAAAATTATAACAAGAAATTTTTAAAATTTTTGAGAATGAGATGAGATTGGAACTGAATTTTGAACATATTTTATTGTGAGAATTGAGTATTTTCTGTTTCATCTTTATAAATAAACAACAGGTTTACTTAGGCTTACCTCTCTTGTCCTCCAGTTATGACCCAATCATCTGTGATGACTTCCTCCGTGACACACTCGACATTTGGATCGTCAGCTAGCTCAGCTGTCTCCGTATACCCTCCCATTACATCTTGTGATAGGTACATCAAGTTCTCTGCGGCCATTTGGTCTGTGTTAGCTATTATATCTTCTTGTGTCTTGGTATAGATTTGTTTCGCTATCGTAAACTGCCATATTTTAAAAACAAATTAATAACATATTTCATAAATCTAAAACATGTTTACATTCAAATATGACCCTTATATCAATGGCATAAAAGACAAACATATTAAGTACAAAGTATTGCACTTAGCACATTTTATCTTCTAGACAGTTGAAATATTAAGTAATTTATATGTACAAAAATTACTTTAATGTCTTACCATGTTGGAGTATGAGCTACTTTGTACATTCTCGAGACCAGATATCACCTCTTCTGTTACAACTTCATGCGGATCATGCTAAAAGAAAATTTCCATTTGTCATAATTATAATCATTATAAAATTAGCATAAAATTAGCATATAGAGTAAAAATCAGTTATTAAAATCAAAATATTTATTCATGTAACAAAGTACCAGTTATGAATGAACATTGCTTTATGTTTACATTTACTGCCAGATTTGCAAGGTAGTAGGTAATACCTGTGAGAAAAGAACCTGCCAATAGAATCTTCTGTTAATACTATCTACTATCACTTATTTTATGGAGTAAAGTTTTGTTTATGACTTATACTCATAAATATATTAAATATCTACTAAGCCCAAAAAGGCGTCATAATATTTAAAAATAAATTATTTACCTTTACTACAACTTCCTCCTCCCAATGGAGGTTGAAGTCTACTCCTTCCCCATCCATCTTTGCTTCTTATTAAATTTCAATCCATCTCCAAATAACTGCAGTAGTAACTTTCATTGATCACTGAAAATAAAATTAGCGATAAATAAAAGTAACATACACTACCCAAATCCCAGGAATATGAGCAGAAAAAAAAAACAGAAAAAATGTTGATTCCTTGAGATTTTATGAGTAGGCACATCATAATATTCCTACAATCAAAACATCAACATAACCTTATCGACTATCTACTTTCTAAAACAAACCTGTGACAAAAAGTTAAACAACTTATTACATCGTTTTGTGTAACACTTGTTCTTACAGAAGAAATGCTAATAATACAGACTGAAAGCCGAAACAAAAATGGTGTCAACTTCCAATAAAGATGTAAAAAAAGGGACTAGGTTATCCTGTCAAAAAGAAGGTTAGGCTAAGAAAAACAATCTTATCACCGGATACTTCTCAATAAACTATCAATAAATATAACATCTTTAAGGAAAATCTCACACCCTGTAATATAATCATAGCTATTTTACATATCTATACGTTTACATGACGCAATCATAAAACTTATCGATAGTTCATCATCGATGAAAACAATAATATAACCAAAGTCACTATGAATTTTATGGAAATACTAACCTGGATATTGTTTAAGGTATATAAATTCGTGGTTTAAAGCATTAAATACCACGCAATAAGCAAATATTTTCTATTGTTTGGTTATCAGACAAATGGCAATCTTCCATTTCTATTCCAACCATACCATAGACAGAGTTAGACGTTTTTTTAAAATTTCGTCATTTCTGCATTTTGATTGGTAAGGCAAAAGATCGTGATCCATACGTTTACAGGAACGTGTCGTTGCGCCGCCGCCGCCGTAGACAGAGTATAGCGTTGGATTCGCCCAAAGACTAAAGAGTAGTTGCGACAATCAATGTGCAACTTCTTAATTTTGTACCTTTTTTATGGGTTAAATCACTGTTTTTAAATAGTAGTTTGATTTTATAGGTAGGTACCGTGTCTGTACCAAGAAATCTCTTGGATAATGCTGTCCTTAAGTGCCCTTTCGAAGGTACTTAAGTGCTCAAATTTTCAAATTCATGCATAACAACCGTAAAAGAGTAATTCATGCAAACAGATTCTTCTGGTGTAGGGAAAAAAATTAAACCTCTTGGATAATGCTGTCCTTTATTGCCCTTTCGAAGGTACTCAAGTGCTCAAATTTTCAAATTCATGCATAACAACTGTAATTAAGAGTAATTCATGCAAACAGATTCTTCTGGTGTAAGGTTCTGAAAAAACTTAAAATAGGCCTAGCCGGATGAATGTTAAGTTACCAAAAAATAACTTCCGCTTTGGTCTCCAAGTTGTGCCTATAAAAATTATAATATTTGATTTGATTCGTGATCTGTTTGTGATTGTGCCGGTAAATTTGCCGTTGACGTTCATAATATAAAAGTGCCCAATGAATTGACATTTGACTTGACAGTTGACAGCTCTTAACTTAAATATAAACATTTTTTTGCCAACTTTGCCAAGTAGACTAGTAGAAGTAGTTTTGTTGATCTTCTAAGTTCTATGTGGATTACTGATCAATTAGGAAGCGATTTAATGTGTTGAAACTGTTGAAATGGCCCAAGAATTAAAAGATCTATGTCAGCTGCTTTTCCCTGACTCCAAGGAAGGTAAAATGTCCTTGACTATCAAGTTTTCATTTACGAAGCTACTATCTCTAGTATCTGTTTAACTGAAAATTTGTTTACAGAAAATGCCGAGTATTTCAGTGATATCACTGACTACATTAAAAAAGTTGGCTCTCAAAATTGGGAATATATTAGGAAGGAACCTGAAAGATTGACAGAGGAGATGAAACAGTTAACAGAACAGACTCAAGAATTGGCCTTTACAAACTACAAAACATTTGTTGACACTGCTGAGATATCGCATACAATCATAAATGATTTGGCCAAATCCAAAGACTCACTTACATTCTTCTTAGATAACACACCAAATTTTTTGCAAGAATGTGAAAAGTTTTCTCAAGTTGCTGGTAACATTGTTAAGGAAAAAAGGTAAGACATACTTTGAATTGATAAGAGTTATATTATTTTTAATTGATTAATATGCATGCCTAAGGCTTATTGCCTTTACCAATAGCCAGGGGTGACAAACTTCATCCTATATCACTTGGATCTATATATATGAGGCAAGCTTCAGAGTTAATATTGTTTGTAATTAAATGGGATTCACCTAGGGTTACCATCCGTCCGGATTAATCCGGACATGTCCGGACTTTTAAGCACTTGTCCGGACTTTGTCCGGCTTTTTAATTTGTCTGGATTTTTAAAATTAGACTTATAACTGTAGAAAGGTCAATTCTGTACATTGAATATATTTACAAAATAACTATTGTGGGATGATTGGTGATCGAAATCTAATAAAAAATGCAATCATTATATTGTTTGTCTTTCTGTCTGTATGCACAGTGTATGCATCAAAAACTACTGGAGGAATTGTGATAAAACTTGGTACGATTAGAGTTCATACTTCTGGGCAACATAATAGGCTACATAACCAATTACAACCAAGCAAACGATAAATTTTAAGTCTTTAACCTTTGGCCTCGATGCGATAGGCGTTGCCCCACACCTCGTATTCTTACCCCCCCCCCCCCCCCCCCCCGCTCGCACTACCAGACCACTGCAAGGAAGTGTCCGGACTTTTATAGAAACGTCCGGATTTTTGTCAGGACTTATCTAATTCCTAAATGGTAACCCTAGATTCACCGCATGAATTATGCCCAAAATGCAATACTATAATCCCATCACTAGTTTTAACCAAGCTAAGACAAAGACTAAAATGAATGTGACTAAATTCCATGACATTTTTGCTAGCTTACCATACAGTGCTTATAAATTAATGAAGTTATATTTATGTACATTATTATTTGATTAATTTTTTCTAATTCCAGCCTAAATTATTGGATCCATTTTAAGCTAAATTTCATCCATATCATTCTCTGAACCTTTTTCCCAACACAGTTGGGGTCGGCTTTCCAGTCTAAGTGTGATGCGGCTGAACTTCAATATTTTCCGTGGAGCGACTGTCATCTGACCTCCACAACCAATAAGCTAAATTCTGAAATAAAATAGCCATCAACAAAATAACTGAAATAAAAAATTTACTTCTTTTTGCAGTCGCTACAGCACTATTCGTAACCAGAGTGATAAATTGTTGGAGCTCTTGGAATTACCATCTTTAATGCGTGAAGCCCTAAATGCAGAGGACTATGAAAGTGCTTTGGACATTTTCACGTTTGTCCGTAATCTATCTAAAAGATATTCAGCAATACCAATTGTGCAGGTAAAGTGACTATTGTTAAATAATAATTGAATTCATGTATAAACTCGTATTTAAACTAAGTTCAATATGCTGTACTGGTTGAAAAAAAAAATTAATTTTTCGGTAGTTTTTGCATCTATTGCAAACAAACAGGAATTTAAAAAAAGTACTCTTGTGTTCTGAATTGTTCTCATAACCCAAGTTTTTTTTTAAATATTCCCAATGTACAGTCACAGCCAATATTAAAATTTGCAACTTTCTTATTTTCTTCACAGAACACAACTTCGGAGATTATGACTTTGTGGTTTGAGACTCTCTACCATCTGTTTAACCAGCTGCGCTATGATTTGCCTCTACCCCAATGCTTACAAGTGAGTAACTATGCATGACTAAGATCTTTGTTAAACCGAGAATCCTCTTAAAGTGCATAACTATGCATAGCTAAGTTCCTATAACTGACTGGGAATATTATTAACTAATATGAATGCATTTAGATTTTAGGATACCTCCGTAGAGCAAATACCGTATATAAATCCACTGAAGAAGATGAAAGTACTTTATATGCAAGTAATATAAAAACAAATAGTTCATCAGCTGCTGATGGTCTACACTTGCATTTCCTAAAAGCAAGAAATGCATGGTTTGAAAAGGCCTTAGAAGATGCAGAGAATACTGAAAGTATGTATAAATATTAATTACCTACTACTACTTAATAATCTTACAAACTATACTTTCTGCTAAAGGGGAACAGGAACCTCATTTTAGGCAGCATCTACTAACTACTACAGAATCTACTGGGCCTAAGAGCAAATATTAGTCTTTCAAGGACCAAAATTGATTGAGCCATTTTGGAGCTCAGTAACCTGTGTGTGCATGATGCGTTTTATGTATTTTTTTTTTATATTTCAGCCTCAGAAAAGTTACTTCGAAGAATTGTGGAGCTACACAGGATACATCTTTTCAATGTATTGACCCAACACAAATCAATATTTTTGTCTGATTCTCAAGAATCTAAAATCAATGATGATGAACTGAGCGGCACAAGTGCTTTATCTTGCTGGTTGAAATTAAAGGTAAATTAAATTAACAATACATTAACTTGTAAGGGTATACGACGCTCCAAAGGTTCCTGCACCTTTGGGGCAACAGCTGTCTTTCGTGTGCGTGCCGGGCGGCGTCTGTTTCGTGCAAATAATACGGAGTGAATTTCATTTAGATTTACACAAAAAACTTGTAATAATATACGATTTGCAACGAAAACCGTGCTATAACATATAATTTGCAACAAAAACCGTGCAATAACATACGATTTGCAACGAAAACCGTGCACATACGATTTGCACGAAACGGGACACCCTCGCGGCTGCTGACGGCCTTAGCGTCCTACAATGTAAAATTGAAGTGTTAATTTATTTAAAGGTATTAATTACAAATATTTGTCTACTTCTAGGTCGAAATACTAGCTCAAATCTTGAACCAAGACTTACCAAAAGAAGACGAAGCCAGTTTTGAGTCACTATTGAACCAGTGCATGTATCTATGTCTATCTTTTGGAAGGGTAGGGGCTGACATGCGATGTGTTCTTACACCATTATTCCAAAACAAAATTTGCACCCAATTCCATACTGGGCTAGATAAAGCTGATAGTCAATTCGAACATCAGATGCGCTCGTATAAAGTACCTAGTATAAAAAATGTTCCTCGACCAGTTAACGAGAGTGTATCTACCGGGCCACCAGAAAATTTATTGGATTACTATCCGTTAGCTGAGTATTGCAATGGAATGTTGACAGTACTGAATTCAATGAGAGTCACAGCACCTTTGAGTTTGGTGAAGGAAGTATACAATACGTTCAGGGAATCGTTTGGCAAAGCAGTTCAAGTCCTATTGGCATTCTACTATCGTGAACAGCAGAGTTTCACCGAGATAGAAAGGCAGAATTTTGTATCGTTATGCGTTTGTTTCACTGAAGATTTGGTGCCTTACATCGCGAAATGTCTATCACAATCGTTTCCTTCAACGCAGATTGCAGAATTGTTGGGAGTTACATTAACTGTTTTACAAGAGAGTAATATTTTGCAAATCGATCAGAGTAACGTTTGTGAACCGTTAAATTGTGTGACTGGTATTAGTGTTAACTAGCAATACATCATTATGTATGTTAACGTTAAAGGCAGAGATTAGACAGTCAGTATATATCACGATCCTGTCAATATTATATTGATACTAGCTGTCGCCCGCGTCAAATTCTGATCCCGCTCTCGCGACCCACAGGAACGAAAAGCATGAAAGTATCCTATGTGTTATTCCAGACCAAAAGTTATCTTTATTGCTAAATTGCATCCAAATCCGTTCAGTCGTTTTTGCATGAGATTAATAAACATAATAATAGTAGTGTTGATATACATCGCGTATACAGGATCGCGATATTTATTGAATGTCTAATCCTTGCCATATATATATAAATAATTATAAAAGTATTGTTAATACATTATTTAAAATAAACCACAATAAGTAATAAGATAATATTTATTTATTTTTACTATAAAAAGAAACTGATTATTACCTCTTAGTAAAGAATTTAAGGCACAGCCTTCTTACAATTTAATAACATAAAAATACAAAAAATACAGGAATGGTTACTCTTACTATGTAAATCTAAGTTTCTTAATTCTAGATTTGCCATCTTCATTTCTTGACACCTCATAGTAATGAGTGACTTTATCAATTTGCCCCAAGGACTCGATGAACTCCCTATCGTGGGTGATGATGATGAACATGAAATTCTTTTGCAGCATTCGTTCCTGTACAATCTCACCTAGAGCCATACACAGACTCTTGATATTTTCTTGATCCAAATTAGTTGTTGGCTCATCTAGGGCTAAGACTCCGAACCTAAAAAAACATATAAACAATTAGCTATCGAAACAATTTGAGTACAGGGGCTTGATTCAGTGACGTCATATTTTCAAAACGAGTGTTTCAATTCGATTAGTAAGATAAAAGAAGTTCTGGAATTCAGTATGATGGAAGACTTTGTTTCGACTCATAGTTTGACTGATGAAAAATGGTGCATATATGCGTCAAAAATAATCAATAATCAATGACGCATATGTGCGTCATTAGAACAATTGATTGACTGAGACCCTAATCTCCTCAATGTTAATTTTGCATGTTCAACTTTTTTAAGACAGTAATATACTACCCGTTCGCGCTAACTTTGCCGCTGTCAAATGACGTCGGTATAGCGTTTTCTCACTGGAACTATAAATGTGAGTGAGACAGCGCTAAACGCGTGACAGTTGAGAGCGGCAAAGTTAGCGCGAACGGGTAGTACCTACTCTAGTTAACACCTCGAGCTAAGCTCAAATAGCTGTCGTTTCATAAATTCAAAAAACATATACCTTGAGCTAAATGTTTCTGCGAGGGCTAATCTAATGATGAGGCACGCTAGAACTTTTTGACCAGCGCTACACCTGCCGCGCATGTCAATCTCAACCCCGTTCTTGCACTGGACCACCCTGTAAGAGAAAATAATATTGAGCATTTCGTGCAGATAATTTGCACGAAATTTGTGCAAAATACGTACGATTTGCATTTGATTTAAGGCTAGCTGTGCCCGCGACGTCGTCCGCGTGCTTTTAGATTTCTAAGGTTTTAATTTTTTACGCGGAACCCTTTTTCTTATTCCAAAATTAAAGTAGTCTAAGTTACTTTTGGCTACATTAGCTATCTGTCAGTCAGAGATTAGCCGAAACAATGAGACAGACAGACAAAAATAGTAAAACACGTTTTGGTATAATAATATATGTACCGTGTATGTGTATACATACATGCACTTAGTAAAAAGCGGTTGTTTTAATATTACGAACAGACACTGCAATTTTATTTATTTGTATAGATAAGATGGTCAAGACTATTATTACTAAAGACAATGAAATTGTAATTAGTAGAGCATGGTTAATAATATTAAATCAGTATGTACCTGTATTCATATTTACAGCGTTCCGAGTCCGCACTCATAGACCCTTCAGCTTTGATAGCAATATAGTCTATGTCATTGCCACTATAGATTTTGCTCCATAGCTCTCTGAAAAAAAAATTCAAACCATGAAACTACTAATAAATAAAATATATACTAAATGGTAACAATAAGTTTAAAATAGTAGAAATTTAGAAAAATGAATTGGTAACTTTGTTCTATAAATTTTTCTTTTCCATACTACGAAACTTGTATGTAAAGCGTCGGTAGTTTAGTAGTCGTCCCGGGTTCGAATTCTGACCATTACCTACCGACGTGAATCTACTACTAATATCAGCAATTTAGCTTAGCTAAACAGAAATACAAGTTGTTTTTACTGGTGGGTACTCATTAAAAAAAATACAATGATAATGTTAACTAGGCAGTCTTCATTTCAAATTACCTTATTATAAGGTTAATACTCTCCATCTTCTTCTTATGGTATTCCATGAGACAGTTCTGTAAAACCACTGAGTACTCTTTCACATCCTTGTCTAACATCTTAGTAACATTTAATTCATAAAACTTCTCGCGATATTTCTTCTCTATATCTCTGCCTTGTGCTACTTTCAAATCTGCCTTCTGCTTCTTCAGTGTTACCTGTAATTCAATGTGTAAAAAAACTACCATTAATAAAAGAACGACGTAGTAACAGGAATAAATTTTAGTATACAGTTATATTTACGAAAATAAAAACAGTGCAATAATTAAATAACAGTTGTCAATAAATTGAAAATATTTTAAGTGTGATCTTCCAGTACTTATATACTTTTGAACAGCTGTTAGGCTGAGCGCAGATTATATATTTTAATAAGAGTCTCAAGCTGCAAGCTGTCTCAATACAGTCGTGTATTGTCTTGAGACAGCTTGCCGCTTGAGAACCTTATTATAATAAGTTAGCTGCTATTACCATTGACCACACGCAAAAACCGCGCCAGGACGTGGAGTTGCGGATAACAGCCCGAGAAACCATACCAACCATATTACCATTGACCAACTCTTGAAAATTATTTTATTTTTGTTGTATGTACAGCAGTGTATTTTAATTAAGGCGACATAATTGCCTAGTGTAATTTTAAATAAATATAAAAAAATAATTGCGACAGACTCCGTTAAAATAATTTTACTGTAGTATCTTAAACTAGTGTGAATACCTGTAACGTACGCAACGCGCCATCAGTTTCCGACTTCTCCTTGGTCAGGTTTCTGTGGCTGATCAGTAACGCATCTTTTTCTGTCAACACGTTCCTGTCGAGAGCGCTCAATTTCTCGTTTATATCTGCTTCCTCTTTCTCGCAATCGGCGATGTCTTTTTGGTACCCACGTAGCCTCAGATTGTCGTCAAGTTCTCTCTTGTAAATCTATATATATAAAAGAAAGTCGTGTTAGTTACACTATTTATAACTCGAGAACGGCTGAAACGATTTGACTGAAAATTGGAGGTAGCTTAGAACTAGGAGACGGACATAGGACACTTTTTATCCTGTCACGGGGACGTAGAAGGTATGCCACGGGCGAAGCCGCGGGGCACAGCTAGTCTAAAATAAAATACAATTTAAATAAAAAAAAAACCGATTAAGTAGTAGAAGTACACTAAAACCTCCAAAATGTAAAAAATCAACCAAACGCGAGATAATAGCAACAAACATACATATAAACAGTATGAATGATAGTACCGATGTTTGTTACTCAATCACATTCTATCTGACTAATAACTGAACGGATCTGGCTGAAATTTAGAACGGGGATAGCTTAGTAATAGTACGGTAGTATGGAATAACACATACTACCGCTTATCCCTGGAATAGGGAATAGCGAAGCCGCGGGTAACAGCTAGTAAGCTATATTTTACCTTACAATCTGACACAATATTCTTATGGTGGAACCACACTTCGCTATTCGCCTATGTTGTATTCTAGGAAATTCTTATAGATGACTAAACCCTCCACAATTCGTCATAGAAGAGTGACTAAGACGAATATTCGTGCGAATAAATCAAATATACACAAATAAGCCTTCCTCACTTCGATTTATACACGTGAATAAAGGCGCTATAAATATTACACTAACCTCTTCCTTAGTGGTTTCATCTTTCAAACATTCTATCCTCTTGGTGATAGCCTGTCTGTCACTCTGTATTTGTTTCAACTTTTCTTCCAGTTTCTTAATTGCTTCGTCTTTTTTGGCCTTTTCAAGTGGAATATTCCTTTCCAAGTGTTGCCTGATATCTGTGTCAATCGATTTCACTTTGTCGAAGGCACTAGTTACTTTATTTTTCTCAGCGTTTTTCAGATCTATTTCACCTCTATTTAAATAAAAAATGGAAAGTGTGAAAACATTGATTTATTTTAATAAAACTTGAAAGTAGATATGACTTGGATCCTTTAATACACGTGAAAGTTTGTGAAGATGTTTGGATGTTTGTTAACTACCTACTCAATCACACTTTAACGTTAACAGATCTTACTGGAATTTGGTATATAGATATAGATTTTGTTTGGAAAAATACACTAGTACTTTTTACCTGGGGTTGTTAGAAAGGGATCAATATTCCAGGCGAGCGAAGCCACGGGCAACAACTAGTTGAAGAATACAGGGACAAAAAGATTTCGTTTAGTAGAAAATTGGTGTCTTGTGCTTATTGTGACAACAACACCTTTTATTTACTTATATCCGATAGTTTTGGTTATGGATATGGAGCTCCTTATCAACGCTTAATGTTTGCTTTTGTCAGTTCAGAATATATATCTATGGATCAACCAAGAACACAACAACACAAGATCCTAACAGTTTTACTAAGCCTCGATTCTGCTTAAGGCAAACCACTGTCATGCCACTGACATTTTAAAAACATGCTATTTAATTGTAGACTACAACTGTACAGTAAAAGTCTAAAATCAAATAAAAAAAATTATACCATAGACACATACCTGTTCTTCTTGACTGTGACAGCTTTAGCTTGCTTCTTCTCTTCGAGAGCCTCTTCCAAAGGCGCGATGCCGGTTCTCAACTCCACGAGTTCTAATTCGTATTTCTCTCTGTCTGTCTCCAATTGCTTTTTGGTTTCTTGCAGATTGTATATTTCTTGGACCTGTAAACAATAATAATGAAAAATTGGTGGCAAATCCACTCTTTTTACTGCTATAATATTTGAATAGATTTAAGATATTAAATGCTGATTATTTCGAATAATGTATTATATTTACATAAACTTGATACAATGAAACGTTAACAGGAATTAACGCGGTCATGGTTCACATTTTAGTGTATCATGGAACGCGAAAGTTACCTAAGTACTATAAACTTGTTAGTTAAGCCTGTTCACTGCCTTATGCGCCTGTTTCGTGCAAATAATATGGTGCTAATTTCGAGCAAATAATAATTATGGTCCGAATACCGTGGAAATAATAAGGTTCGAATTTCGTGCAATTAATACAGGGCAAATTTAGTTCAGTGCAAATAATATGGTGCGAATACCGTGGAAATAATAAGGTTCGAATTTCGTGCAAATAATACAGGGCAAATTTAGTTTAGTGTAAATAATATGGTGCGAATGTCGTGCAAATAATATGGTGCAAATGTCGTGCAAATAATATGGGGCAAATTTAGTTCAGTGCAAATAATACAGAACGAATTTCATGTGCTGAAGCTCGCATACGTCACACGCATAAGAGAGCGGGCGGCATAAGATTGACTCCTTGCTTTTGACTTGATTTCTTGCATTTTCCATTTTGAGCTGTTCTCCTTCCCCCTACTAATAGTCACCGCTTGTACATGCCATACTTATCAAAAAGTAAGCTTACCTTTTTCTGTAGATTAAGGCATTCCTCTTTAAGTTTGGTCTTCCTCATAGCGTGCTCTTGAACTTTTTTATTATGTGCGTTTAGTTTTTTCTGAGTTTCTTTGAGTTTCGCTTTCAGGGCGCTGATCGTTTGTTTTAATTCTTTTTGTTTTGCTGACGCCTCATCCAATGTCATATCGGATTCCAACGCTGCACATGCTGCTTTAATCGCCTCGAACTGCAAATTATTATTAATTTAAATTTAAATATAGGAATATTGTACTGTACATAAATGCAACACTGTCTAACTTTATGGAGAGATGGGTGACAAAACTAATCAGCAAAATGAGCAAATTTGATCGGCGAGAATATATTTTTTCGAGAGCAACTTGTTGGAGGTTTTATTGTAAACCTTCATTAATCTTGGCTGGTTCACAAAAAAACTAGTCTTTGTATTTAAAAGATTGACGTTGTTTTTTGATATGCCTTGTTTTTCCTCTCGTCCCAAGAAGTAATACAATATACTGTGTCCACAAATATGATCTTTGATTTCCATTTATAATAGGTTATGGGCCCAGACCTTCCAATTTTGAGAGGAAACCCTGCACCAGTGCTTCGTCTGTTCTTTAGCAGGTGTAACGGCTTGCAGGTGAGGTTAACTTGGGTCTTGAGGATGTTGGTAGGAGGTGGGTGTTGAAAAAAGGGTATATACGGCTATATACCCTTTTTTCGTGCGGAAATACCCAATGATACCACCTCAGCCAGTCTGGCCATCAGTGGGCCTCAGCCCACTTAAATATGTTAAGAATTCTTACATCTTTGGTGTATGTTACGATTTCTTGGTTGCATCGGTCTAGAAGTGGCATATCCCCTTGAATTTGCTTCACTGTTTGCAGCTTCTTCTCTGGTTCTACTAAAGCCATTGATAGTTCATCGATGGAATCCGTCAAAGTTGTTATTTGCTGTAAAAGAAATTAATATTAGTTAATGGGAAGGAATGGTTTTCTGAGATTCAAATTAAAAACTTACTTCAGAACACAGCAACTCTGTGTACTTGTCATTGATTTTTAAATAAATTACTATTTATAACTTTTTTATGCTTTTTTGTGAGTTCGAAACTATAGTGACGCCAATTAACACGTGAGCTATGTTCGATATCATGTTGCATAGCGCTGGTTTTTCTATAGTAGATTTAATTAAGTAGAAACTAATTTGTATACAATTTAAGTTTCAGTTTAAATTTAATCAAATTGAAATAATTTAATATTCATTATTTTCATCATACATACAATATCATAATACATAGAATTCCATCTAAATATGCAATGAAAATTTATAGAGTAAAAGATCAGATAAAAAGTAACAGAAACAGATCATTCTTTATAGTTTTTATCGAATATAGATACAGATACCCGGTACATCACTAGTAGTAACATAAATTGTGCTTACAGTTTCAACGCCAGCGAGTTGTTTATCCAACGCAGGCTTTTCCTTCTCCTTGAACAAGATCATCTTTTCGTTCAACGATTTCATGCTGAGCAGTTCATCTTTTTTTGCAGACTCCTTCGATAGATCCGTAGCGACATTCTCAAGTTGGGTGGGAACGGTCATCACTTTTGTATTGAGTTGTGTTATTAAATCAGTAATCTGGAAAAAACAGTATGTAAAGAAAATATCGAAAATGGTCAGGTAGATTGCTACCTCACGGCCTCGACGAGGGAGGGCATGCACGGCTGAGCCATTCAGCCTGTGACCACGGCCGGTGTAACCTGGCCCTTTATTCTGTTTGACCAATCGTACTGCAACCACTCACACGTTCGTATCAGCCAACACATTTAAGTTAGTTTAGTTTTACACCGGTTCTTTCCTCTATGTTAACCTATTGAAATTGACCAACTTCTCACGGTTCGACTGTGATCAGAATTCGATGGAAAACAGAATAATGCCCCTGGGCGAAACGGCAGGCAATCCAAAGGTATGTATGTAATATAGCTATACCATTAATATTTTAGTAAGTCATAACATAACAACAACTCAAACTGTATCCTTTTTTATACCACTTAGGTGGCGGGCAAGCACACGGCCCACCTGATGGGCAGCGGTTACCGCGGCCTTTGCCCGTGTCGACCCTGCTATTTATATAAATATTCTTACCTCAGACTCGGCATCAAATCCACGATTACACAGAGGACAACAGCTGTTTTCCTTCAATTGAGATTCATATTTTTTTATGAGAAACATTGATGATTGTAAAACATTATGGTCATCCTGTAACAAACACAATTCATATGATTCTACAATTCAATTTGTTAATGTGGTCCACAAAACTTGAGTCACAGATGTTTGCATGACAACCAGGACCAACAGCTCAACGTGGTCTTCGAGACGCTTAGAAATCTAAGTTTGTTAGAAATGGTAATTCCTTCTAAGAAAGGCCTGGCTTGCGAACTAATGACTGCAGTATTATTTCTTTGACTACCAAAATCAAGTATTTGGGTTGCCTGAAAACATGGACAATTTATTTCAAAAGATTATCTTACCTGTAGTTTTTCGACCTTGGCACAAACTTTCAGCAGTGTTGACTCATAAGACTGGGCGCCACACACTTTGTACAGCTGTTCTTCAGCTTTCGCGTGTTCGTTAGAACGTTCCAATAGATTCTTGCGGACATATTTCCTTTCTTCTTCGAGTTTTGTTTTCTGAAGAAATTCAAAACACTAATTACAATACGACACATATACAACTTCACATTACACTATATGCTGTTAGGAGAATAATGTAGCCTATAGACCATAGGGTGTATTTTGGACGTAACAAGAATAATTGCAATGTTTTCATAGTCTTATATGTAGACCCGAGCCTAAGTTGCTACCTTGTGGGACTCCATGCTTTCTGGCACATCAGTGTATCAGTACACATCAGGGCTCCGCGTGAAGAGCAACAGAGGCGAGCAGCGCCTCCCACTGACCACGGGAGACGCTGCAACCTGCGGCCAATCTAGCCGGGGTGGGAGTGGCCCTCTAGAGGGCTGCCCCGATGATTGGGTGACAGGACGGCCGCCTGTCACCTTACACCTCACCGTCGGCGAAGTGGCGCGATGTGTGGTGGCCTATTAGGTAACCTCGCACCCCGGTAATTAAGACCCAAGACGGCGCGCGGCGTGCGGTTTTAGTCGGTTCGATCCCGACAACCACCCCCGATGGCCGAGGGGGAGGTCATCATCTCAGCCGAAGGACGTCCACTGCTGGACAAAGGCCTCCCCCAATGATCTCCACGACGACCGGTTCTGCGCTTTTCGCATCCAGCGGTTTCCCGCGACCTTTACCAGGTCGTCGGTCCACCTTGTCGGAGGCCTGCCCACACCACGTCTTCCGGTTCGTGGTCGCCACTCGAGAACCTTTTTGCCCCATCGGCCGTCGGCTCTACGAGCGATGTGCCCCGCCCACTGCCACTTGAGTTTCGCAATTCGGAGAGCTATGTCGGTGACCCTGGTTCTCCTGCGGATCTCATCATTTCTGATTTGATCACGCAGGGAAACTCCGAGCATAGCCCTCTCCATTGCCCTTTGGGTGGCCTTGAGCCTTCTTATGAGGCCCATCGTGAGCGACCACGTCTCAGTTCCATACGTCATCACTGGCAACACGCACTGGTCAAAGACTTTCGTCTTGAGACACTGCGGAATTTGGGACGAGAAGATAGCTCGTAGTTTCCCGAACGCTGCCCAACCGAGTTGGATTCGTCGATTGACCTCTTTTTCGAAGTTGGA
Source organism: Lithosia quadra (assembly GCA_963576445.1). Taxonomy (NCBI): domain Eukaryota; kingdom Metazoa; phylum Arthropoda; class Insecta; order Lepidoptera; family Erebidae; genus Lithosia; species Lithosia quadra. The sequence goes on from OY754883.1 coordinate 2,990,090, forward strand.
CCTACCTAGCTGGACTGTTTGTCCCAGGTAAACATAGTCGTCTACAACTTCGAGAATAGAGTCTTCAACCTTCAGAGGAGTGGGTACAACACGGATGTTAGCCATAACTTTCGTCTTATCCATGTTCATTTTTAGACCCACTTGTTGAGAGACTCTATTGAGGTCGCAGAGCATTGTACTAAGGTCCTCCAGGGTCTCAGCCATGACTACAATATCGTCAGCAAATCGAAGGTGAGAGATGTACTCGCCGTTGATGTTGATGCCCAGACCCCTCCAGTCCAAAAGCTTGAAGACATCCTCCAGAGCGGCGGAGAACAGTTTCGGAGGGGGAGGTATCCATGGGGATTTCCGCACGATAAAAAAAGGGCTTCGCGTGACATAATTAAAACCTTAAAAATATACATTCACTTCACATAAACAAACTCGCGAGCTAATTGTAAAATATAATAACTCACCTCAGTTTTCTTTTCATTCAAACTTTTTTTTAAAGTGGTAACTTCACTACTCAGCGCGACTTCCAATTTATTCAGCGACATGACAAAGTCCTTCTCGGGCATGGTACCTAAGAGCTCGGTCAGCGCAGACCGGTGCTTGTTTTTTAACGTCGAAAACTGTTTCTCCTTCTGTTTAAGCAAGTCTTCTTTAACCTGTAGTTCCTTCAGCTTTGCACTTTGCTTTTGCAGGACTGATATCTGAAAAAATACATCATTTCGTTATAGTATAGTACTGTAAAACATTAAAGCAGGTATAGATATGGGCAAACATCTTGAACAAAGTTTGTAGTACCGTTTTTATACAACGGTTTCCAATATTTGAAAATTTTTAGTATTGATCAACTTTTTTTGTTGACTGTACATGGTAACAACGCAAATTACGTTGGATTCATTTCAAAATATGTAAACAATATTGATATAAATTACGAAAGCTGACCTTTTTATCGACTTCCTCCAGTTCCTGGTCATTCTTCTCCAATTCCTTTTCATCTTCATTCATCGACTGTTGAGTTTCTTCAGTGTTTAATTGTTTCTCTAATTCTTCAAATTCTCTGTAATATAATGTAGTGACTATTTTTTGAAAAATATTATAACGGCACTCAGTTAGTCTAAATCAATCTACTATTATAAAATAGCTGTATCTGTAAATTGGAGATATATAAAAAAATACTAGGGTTATGTTATATGAACTATTCTGAACACAAAATATTGTTTTTTGAATCGGTTGAGTACAACCAGAAATGAAAAAGACGCGAAAACCGACATTGACGCGGGCGAAGCTGCGGTCAAAGGCTAGTTCATAATATATCTACCCAAATTTAGTTTTAAAATACAATCTGTACTTAGAAGCAGCCTTGTAGAGATTCATGACATTTTTGTACCACTTAGGTGGCAGATAAGCACACGCCACGGCCGACTGGGTATTGTTCTAAGATACACGCCTGAATATTTCATAGTCAGTGATAATACTCACTCTTCAGCTGTCTTGAACTTCAGCTCGGCGGCCTCCAAACGCACTTTGGACTCATTGGCAGAAGTGATTTCCCGTTCCAGTTTGACTACTTCTCTCTTATTCTTCGCGATATCTGATGATTTACTGCTTATTTGTTGTTTGTGACGAGCCTACAACATAAATTAGTAATATATTATGATACGTTACGTACATAATGGCATATGGCGAATCCGCTCGCCGTACCGGGTCTACTAGCGCCGGGTGTGAAGTTTTTTTTTAATACTACGTAGGTGGCAGACAAGCACACGGCCCACCTAATGGAAAGCGGTCACTGTGGCCTATAGACGTGTGCAACACTAAGAGTGTCACTGCACACGCGCTGCCTACCCTGAAGGGAAGGAGGGAGGGCTAGGAAGGTGACGGGAGGCTAGGATGGGGTGGGGGGAGGAGGTACAGTGAGCTCTGGCTACCCTACTTACCGGCGGCGGGAACACAAAACTGTGGTTATTATGGCCGCGGTGTTCTGTAGGGCGGAGGTACTACCCTAGTCGGACAGTCGACAGTCGTGTCGCCATGAAATAGTTCGCTATATTTCTATTGACCCCATCTCATCTTAGCGTCGTTAGCGCAACTCAGGGCTCTGGGTTTGCCCCTTTGGAACACTTCTTTTAGGAGGTCGGCTCCTAAAAGAAGTGTCAATAGAAATATAGCGAACTATTTCATGGTTGGAACAGTGTTGCCGATCGATAATTAATCGATAGTCTATCGATAGCCAACAAATCACTCAACTATCGATAGGCCTACCGATAGTTTAGCTTATTCAGAAGAAACCTATCGATAGTAAAACTATCGATATTTCGGCAACAATAGTTGGAAATAAAAACTGAGTCTATCGACTCTAAAAAAACAACTTACCAAGGCTTCAAGGCTTTCTTCAACAAGAGATTGCTTCTGTTTCTCCTCCTGATCAGCTAAGGACTTGAGTTCAGAAATTCCTTCTTCCAATTTTTTGATCTTATCAGTTATAGCTGACATTGCTGCCTCTGCTGCTTCATTCGAATCGATTGTTTGTATCTCTTCGAGTTCTGTAATATAAATTTATAAACAGTCCAATCTATAAACGTATGGATAGAATGCATTGAAGAATACATTTGATGGTATGGCATGTTGGCGCGGTTTTTGTGTGTGGGGTGTGTTACTCGTTCCACCCCAATTTGTTGAAGAACGCCAGCAGACTTTTATGCTGATCTCCCGGAGCGTACCTGTTTCTTGGAAGTACTTGGCATCTAATACATTTGATACATTGTCTGATACCAATTTTTTGACAAGAACCGGAGATATGACAAAATGTTGCGATAATCAACATTCGCAAGAGCAGAGCCGCGAGCATCGGCTAGTTCTTTTATAAAAAAGACAAAAGATGCAGTACACTAATAGCAACCCATTTACGTCCCACTGCTGGGCACGGGTCTCCTCTCCTCTAACAAGAGAGTTGATAGACCTTAATCCACACACGCTGGCCAAATGAGGGTTAGTACACACATGTTACATAATAGTATGCTAATTGAAAATATTCACTCACCTGCTATTTTGGCCACTTCACCAATCATTTCATTCCTCTCTATAACCCTTTGCTCATTTTGACTCTCTAACACGCTCAGCTTCTCAAGCTTGAGTTTATTGTTTTGTATCTCATTTGCTACCTTTTCTTCCTCATCATTGAATTTAGAGATTTTTGTGTAAGATTCTTTCAATTCCTTCTGTTTAGCTTTCACTGTAGCGTCATAGTTTGCTGAAATATAGAAGTTATGTTAGTCTAAAACATTAGAGATATTACATAATTTCTCTATCTTTATATTAACTATAGGCTTTGTCTAGCAGAGGGCTTGACTGACAACCGTGCTCAAGGTTGTCAGTCAAGCCAACCTAACCTGCTAAACAACGGACAATACTTTGACATGGCTTTCCTCTCAGTTAGGTCAGACGGCAGTCGCTCTCCAAAAAGCCAATCAAAAACAATAAGTGGATCTCTAGCTCTTAACTACTTTAGATGCAACTGGGAAATTTATGTTAGAAAAAAAAGAAGGACCGAAGATAGAACCTTGTGGCATACCCATGTTGACAGATTGCAATGGAAATTTAATAAAAAGCTTTATAACTACCGAAACAGTTAAGTAAGGCTTGGGTAATTTAAAACTGGTCTTACCTATTTTCTCCTTGAGTTCGGGCAAGGTGCCTTCAAAAACATTCTTTATTGCTGTCTTCAGTTCCTCTTCATGTTTACGGCATTGTTCCAATCTGTAGAAACATAATATTTTCTAATAATATTTAAAAACAACATTGTTTTTAATAATAAATCGATAGATTTTATACACTTTAGATGTTATTAGCAAAGTTATTGCAAGGTACAATGGGCATTTTATTACTAAACGCGATTTCTTACAGGTAAGGTTTTCTCTAAATTTAAGGCATTAAAATTTTAAAGCCTAACCTAACCTAAACCAATGATTTTTGGTCGGAAAAAGCGAACATCCAGGTGGGAATTGTAAATATCGGAGAAAGTCGAACATCTATAACGGGTCAAGGTAGCTCAGTTGGTCAGACCATTCCCCCTGTAAGGAACTGGAGATCGCGGGTTTAAGTCCTAGATGCACGTTTTCCTAATTTTCAAAAATCATTATGAATTAGGCATTTTTGTAGAATAGTCATTAAATCAGATAGAAAACTTACTTCACTTTAAGTTTCCCGAGTTTTGTGTCATAAGTGGTTAGAGTGGTTTCAACCAATTTGATTTCCTTAAGTTTTGTTTCAACCGGTTCAATTTTTTTAACAAGATCACCTTGTTTTAATTCTGTTTCAGATATCGTGGTTTCTGTGTTGAGAACATCCAGTTTTTTTGCATCCAGTTCTTTTTTTTGTTCCTCCAAAATAGAAACTCTTTCGGCTGTAAAATAAATTGTAATAAAAATGTTAGTTTCAAATGTTCTTATTAACTTGTGTGATGTATATACACTATCAGTAAAAAAAATTGTCACATAATTTTTTTTGTATAGTGTAGTAAGTTTTCTAAAGAGTTTTACTGCTTCCCAAGACAATGCTATCTATGTTGTCATTCCTATTTACAAAATACCCTAGAACATAATTAAATTTTTTCAGTAGGTTTTTAAGTAAGAATATGTCATGAGCTCCTCCATTTGAATATCCATAATATTTTGGATATTCAAATGGATAACTAAGATACTATGCACACTAATACAAAATTAAGTAAGTCGAAAATGATATTCCAAAATTATCAAAACACTCAATTTGCACAACAACCATAATGTACATCATTGAGAAAAATGTGAAAATCAATATTGTAAAGTGTATGAACATTTTACTAATGTTTGGCCAACGTTACCCAAGCCCAATATATTATGTATTAATTTGCAGTGCTACTCAGGGCCAACTAAAGATTTCAATGACAGGTATTGTATACTCACTAAGTATTTTGATATCTGTCACATAGTTCTTCCTTATCTTTTTTAGTTTATCAAAACAAATGCTGTATTTGTCAGAATCAAATATTTCATCAAATCGCTCCTTAACTTTCTTGCCCTCATCTAAGGGCCAGCTGGATTCTTCTTGGTGACAGAATATTACTGTGTTCAATATTGCACGAGATACTCCTGCAAGTTAAACAAATATTTCATAATCTTTTTGATCGTGCAGAAATTCCTACGGATAACTCCAGCGGCCAGCGGTGATTTTTCATTACCGTACTGATTTGCCGCAGCGCATGAGTGGCATCTAACTACCATGATAGCTCACAAGATGATGGTTGTGTTAACCACCATACTAGTACCATTGGAGTGATATTTAGGGTAGAACATGAAGATATTGTTGGTTGAAAGTCTAACTAAAGCATTGAAGTGACCTTGAATTGAAATTGAAAAAGGGTTGTGTAATGGTAGACAATATGATCACTTCTGTATTTTTCATTTTTTTTTCTTTGAATATGAGATGTTGCTTAAACTCTTTTTCATTTCAACCATAAATATGTTATGCCGTTGTGAAATAATCTTTACGATGTTTAATAAAGAATAATATAATGTATTGTAATAGAAAGAATGAAGAAGACAGGAAATGCTAGAACAACTCGCATTGGAGAGCAGAAAAGCTGGCCTGACAATGAATATCTCCAAAACAAAGGCAATGACTAATAGTCAGAATAAACAAGCTCTACAAATACACAACCAACAAGTAGAATATGTGGACGAATATATTTATTTAGGCCAGATCATAGCACCACAATCACAGACAGACAAAGAAATAAGACGAAGAGTCAATAACAGCTGGGCTCGGTACTGGTCTCTAAAAGAGATAATGAAAAATAAATCTATACCTATGTCCGAAAAATGCAAGGTGTACAACACATGCATCTTACCGGTGCTCACATATGGATGCCAGACCTGGGGCTTGACAAAGTCACTCAGCCAGAAATTGAAAGTGTGCCAACAAGGGATGGAACGTAGCATGCTACACATTAGGCTGAGAGACAAATGGAGATTAACCAGAATAAGAAAGGCCACCAGAGTGATTGATGTCTCTAGAAAAATTAAGAAATTAAAATGGCGCTGGACAGGACATACAATTAGATCCTCTAGGGACAAGTGGACTAGGGAAATGCTATTCTGGTACCCGAGAGATGGAAAAAGGAGAAGGGGAAGGCAACCTAAAAGGTGGGAGGATGACCTACCACAAGGATGGCGTAGATTAGCCAGGGATCGAACCCAATGGCGCCTTCTGGAGGAGGCCTATGTCCGAGGACAACCTGGTCAAGATTCAAATGCTGACTGATGTTATTAATAAGTTAATGTTACGTAAATAATAGATTGTAAGCATTAGAATAAGATTTATACATGTAGACCAGTAGTGAATAAAGGCTAATTTAATTTAATTTTAATTTAATTTAATAGAAAGAATAGGTACAATTCAGAAACAATCCTGTCACTGACAGTAATTCAACCCACCGAGTTCATCATGCAGAACAGCGTCTAGGTCAGCACACCTTTTGGATATATCCTTTGTTTTTCCTTCTTCATTAGTTATTGATAACAGAGAATCTAGTGTCCGAAAAGTTGTTTTCTTTTTTTGTACAATCACTTTCATAGATCTAGCCACTTCCATGTTTTGATTTTTTGCATTCAAAAGCTGAAATATGACAATTTGTATAATAATTTTTTTGTCCAATTTGATTCTGATAAGTCAAGTTAATGTTATTAATTACCTATGATTTTATAAATATAATTAGGATTTATCATAACATACCTTGAGCTTTATTTGTGCAAGAACTTCCGTAGATCTATTTACTTTAGGATCATGCACAAAACAATCGTTGTGTCCAATCCCCGGAGGCATCTGCGACGTGATAGCGTAGCGCAGGGCTTCGATAATAGTTGTTTTACCACATCCATTTTGTCCCAAAATTAGGGTTAGGGGACTCTCAAATGATATGGCTTGTTCATCAGCATCCTCGGGACCGAAACTTCGAATGCCTCTAAGCGCTAAAGACTTAACAACTGCCATTGTAGGTCACTTCGTGGTTAAGCTAAACCGAGTCCTTTAATCCCAATAGGATTCAGCATTAAGAATTTAATTATCTCAGAATTTCGACGCGGTGCTCGGACGCGTTAATGGCAGACAGGGAGAAATTTACCGCCATTGGCCGCTAGAGCCGGTATATGACATTTATTTATTGTCATTAACGTCAAATAACGAAGGCAGAAAAACAGAAAAACAACATATTATTGTTTTAATTTATTAGCAGGTCAGTGGATAAAAGTCTTTTAAACTACTTCGCTCCAATTAAATAGAAGCGTGTCGTCTATAATTATAAAAGCGCCCTGTCTAGGCTAGTCTATGGTACAGGCCAAAGAGTAAAGTAATAGTACGGTAATAGAATAGTAATAGTAATAGACAAACAAAGGTATAGAGGCATCATTATTTGATCTGTGTGTAGCACGCTTCTGTGATCTGTCATCGTCTAGTTTGTCAATTTGTGTAATATTTATATTGTGTTTGCGTGAATAAATTAATTATTTAGGTATTGTGAAATATTGTTTACTTGAATACTTGCGTTCTATTTTTATATCTAGTTTAAACTTTAAGTTATTTACTAATTATCAGTTGACTTTTGTGATGCCATTTCTCGTTTAGAATTCACCAACAATTTCTCCTTACTTTGTGTAACTTAGAAGGCTGGTCCATGTAAGTATTTGTTCATTCTACAGTGGGTTGATGTTTAATTAGTAAGATAAGCTCTTTATTGTTTAACAGTACAGTCTGAGTCAACCGTTTCATCACACCATCTGTATGTACCACTTTTTCTCCAGAACACATTGCCTCACCTGACTGAAACAAGAAAATATCACTTAAAGTGACCTTGTAAATATTGATTTCTTGACATTGCATTTATTTAAATGTAAAACTGACTACAAATGATAAACTCTTAGATGATGATTCATTATGACTGATCAAATGTATAATGTTATTCCTTAGTCTAAGGTGTAATACCTATTACAATATAGGCAATGTGAAATAAGGAAACTAGTGTTTGTAATTAAATTATTGTTTTGAGTCTCTGAACTCTCTAAGACTAAGCCAGCAATGCCCATGCCCATATAAACCCAAATTTATGTTTTGTGAAATTCCAAAGGTATAACTTTATTATATGGTGGCATATTATGCAGTAGCAGTTTCTGTTTCTTAAGATAAAGTGACAAGAGAGAAAAGGAGTCCTTGAAATAGATGTTGAGTGTTGTATAGTTTATCTCTAACAATAAATTAAAACTGTATAAGTTGATTCAACACTATCAGTGCAACACAAAGTTCAATTCAAAGGTAGCTGCTAGAGGGTAGAGCTCACAAACCCCTTGGAAATCATCAAGCCAACTCTTTACCTACCTATGGTATGGTATGGTTGTGGTGGACTGTGACCTATCTATAAGATGTAAAAATAAAGTCAGTTGAATGCAAATACTACTGAACAGACTGATGTTGATGCGGTTTAGAAAAAACCGCATCACTTCAGACAGACGTTAATTTTTTTGTAATTGTATTGACATGGTATTCAATAATTTATATTGTTTACAGGAAATCTTCAAGTTACTAAAATGGCATCCACCACAGTGATTGAGACTGTAACTATAACAAGACCTCTCAAGGTAAGTCATATAAATAATTTGAATTGAATAGAAAACATCAGGAACTTATCAAAATAAACTTCTTGCAATATATGTGTGGTACACTACCTAAGGTCGTACACTGCGTAGTGCGAATTTATAATTTCCCGCGGGGACGCCAGCGGCCGGATGGAAGAACCACCAGCGTTACTTATGCACGCAATGCAATACTACGCAATTCCGTCCATTGCGTCGAGCAAATAAAACTAAGCTAATTTCGCGAACCTATGACGATTTATTTATTTATTTATTTAATAATTCATTGCATATATGGGTTACAGAGTAGTTGTTATAGGCAGCGATGTATGGGTACAGCAGTTTTCCAATAGCAATATTATATTTGGCTTTCAATCCAGCTTTGTACGGTACACGCTTGTTTCCTTCTACTTAAAATCCCCGGTCGTTTCAGCAGGGCGTGACAGCATCTGGCAAACCCATCACGCTGAAGGCAATCTGTAATAATACATGATTCCTGAGTCTTCACCTATAGCTTACCTTAGGCGAAGTCATATCAACGCGCGCTACATTAAAAAAAAGTAAAATTAAACACATAGAAACTACCTATTGATGGTTATAGATGTAGGTACCATCGTGAACTGTATCAGCAAATCGTCACGAAGTTCTCATAAGCTACGAAAGCCTAGCAATAACCTGGATCTAAATGCTAAACTAGTGGTTCTTCTATAGCATGTAGGTATTATAGGGTACATGTCATAAAATCTCAGTTCTGCGCATAAGTGGATATGTCCTCTGTGGTTTAACAGTATCTGCATGCATAATGCAATGATGTAACTGACTCATGCGGAAATAGTCATCACTGCGTTACGAGGTTACAGGTTTTCAATGACGTTCCGCTTACGAATACAATTACGCACTGATCACTTGTACCTATATGCACTTTACGCAGTTTTGACATAATTATTTAGGCGACGTACCCGTAGGACCTCCAAGTTTCGACCCCATCTGAAAATAGTGCCCGTACCACCCTATTTCAAAAACCGGGGCCCGTACGACCTCATTTTATAAAACTTCTAAAATACAATTATTTAGTTTTTAAAAAAAATAATTAAATATCTCTATTCATTTGCCTAACCACAAACCACGACCAATTTAAAACTTAAAACAACTCAATTTCGAGCAGCGTAGCTTAGGGAGAGAGCTGGCGCTATAGAGGTACACGGTGCATAGCTTCGTCATTTTACCGCAGCTGCGCTACCCGAAACTAAAGATTTCTATGTTCCATAAATCTCCCAGTTTCGCTGAATCTGTCTTGACCTTTTTTCTTATATCACCAATTAGTTCTGTTCAAGGTTGACCCCAAATGCTCACTTAATTTTGCCTTAAACATTACATTTGTCGTAGTCTCTGTACTCGTTCATTAAAGTCCAAACCATCAAAAACCATCTCTAATCACTACATCCTGTCAGGTAAAACATTATATTATATAAACTAATAAAACAGGTAAAAAAATGTATATATAAGATCTATATATATAAATCTCGTGTCACAATGTTTGTCCTCAATGGACTCCTAAACCACTTAACCGATTATAATAAAATTCGCACACCATGTGCAGTTCGATCCAACTTGAGAGATAGGATAGTTTTTGAAACGGATTTCGACATCCACGCGGGCGGAGCCGCGGGCAACAGCTAGTAAGATCTATAAAAATAATAAAATAAGTGAAAATCAGTTACGCTTTTCATTACCTACATTTTGATCTGGTCTCACACACACAACGCTACACATCATTCGTGATCCAATTTGAAAAACCCTTGACGAAAACAAACAAGTGCACTAGGTTTAAATTGAATTAGTGGACACAACTAGTAGTATACCGTTAGTATAGACTGGTATCGTGATGCAAGCGCACGGAAACTTGACTGCGAGCTACCTGTGGCAGCCGGGCGAGTTTGCCCGTCGCATATTGGGCGCACGACCATCACCCGTCCCACCTACCAGAGAATTGTGGCCTCCTCCATCACATCAACCTCTCAGTATTAGCACATTACACATTGCGTATCTGCAAGATGAGCCATTACCAAAACGAGCAGCAACATTACCATGTCAAGCTTATACAGTCTCCGAACACGAGTATGTCAAACCAAGAGTTTGTACCGTGGGTACGAATACTGAACCTCCTCCAACAATACTTAGCAGGCTAAGGCTTCTCGTTAAACGCCAAGAGAATGAGCCTGACAAGACAATAACAGCAAGCAGCCCACCGACTGGACTTCTGACTGCCGTGTCTAGGGAGACTACGTTTGAAGTAAAGGAAGAAGAACATACTGCAAAACGTGCTTTTAATGGATTAAAGAAGGCTATCACAGGAGTGAAATATCGGGTCGCACCGGGATCCGAAGCGATAGATAGCCCTAAGATTGTTTATGATATGCGTAAACCAGGAGACAGAATGACTACTACTTTCGGAGCAGAAAAGGAGACACGGGGGTGGTGCAAATTACCTTCAAGCTCATCCTGTTCGCGTCGATTGCGTGCATTTAGCGATTGGTGCAGACGACGGCCCCGGCGGCCTCCGCCCCGGCGCCAGCCTCACCTGCCGCGACTACAAATCACTCAGGTGTGATGATGAAGAACTAAGAATCCCTAGCTGGATTGAAATCACAATTAGCTAATTGCTTTGTCAGATAAAATTAATTAATCCAGTCAGGAAAATACTATTTTAACAACTGACAAATTAAATACAACAACAAAAATTAGAACGCTAAGCGATCATTGTGTTCGTTATGTAGAAACCTACAATTTTAAGTAGAATTTGGCTAATAAATGTATTTCCTAATCTGTGTTTTGTTTGAGTACGGGCGGGCGGCGAGTACAAGGGGTAAGGGGAGAAAAACTGGGCGGGCGGCAGTACCGCGTTGGGCGCCGTGTAGCTCGGTCTTACCGCCCTCAGCGCAGAGAATCCGCCCTCAGCCTACCACGAACATAGTCAATTACATCCCTAACCAAAATCCATTTAAATAGATCATTGTGTTTCATTTAAACACGTTTATAGCCACAGTATTTTTGAGATATTCGTGTAAGGTGATGTGAATGTTTTTTGTGAAGATACAGAACCGGCGCGACTCAATGCGCAAACCTCACAAATGATAGCGAAAACTAGGACGAAATTTTTTTGTTTTTTTTTTCCAAATTTTTATTAATTTTGTTATTGGAAAACGATCCCTAAAACTGAAACATGACATGCTTTAAAAATATAACATTTACGCTCTAGTTATGCTCACAGAACGTGAACAGTAAACAACATTAATTGTATTAGTACTTATAGCCTGTTCAAAAATGTGTGACGTACCTACCTGAATTTACAAAGAACGTAATCATATAGTTAAATCACGAAACTTTATTATTTAAAAAATCATTATGTTCGAATAGATTAGGATAATATGTATGCTGTATTCGGCGTATTTAGACGAAATTCATATTAGACTAGTATCTAGCAGTGATATAATGTACATACCAATATAGTCTTTCGATTAGTTTCGACATTTTGGCTTTGTAGAAAACATTTCATTTTCAAAATCAAACAACTAAACCCAAATACTGGATGGATTTAAACATTATTCTTATTTTATCAACATTTACTGAAATTCAATTTAAGATTGGTCCGGAACATTCCTATTCAATGATATTAAAAGATTAGACTCAAAAGATTTTTATTACAATTCATACAATCGACGATCGTCCATGAATTTTGTTCCAAATCTAATAAAACTTTATAAATATTGAGTAGAAGGGGTACTATATCCTACCCTACTATCATATATCCTCATAATATTATGAATGGATCTGGCTTAAATTTTGTACGAGAATAGACTTATAACTGTGCCCTTACGTGGAATTTTGATACCGTTTCCGCAACCTATTCCACGGATAGAAGCCTCTGTATTAGGCTACGTGAATTCAAACTTATTGTTGTTAGTTTAATGAATAAGTGTTTCATTGTAACGGTCAATTTGAAAGGCGCCAGTATCGAAGTACATTTTTGTCAACTAGAGTTTCGTTCAGGCACCAGTGGGCAATTCTCTTCTAGGCCATGTGTTATTGCAGACATGTACCAATTTTAGCCAGTTTTGTTCATCTGGTTGAGTTTGATTAAGTAACCATCTTCACAAACTTTAATATTCATATTATTAGGATAGTAGTTTTAAGAAAATACAACGAGTATCTGCTTGATTGAACAAAACTTCGCATTTTTCAGTTTAACAACTCGAATTATAAGTTTTGATCAGAAGGTGTCTTTGTAATCACTTCTGTCTGTACTAAGTAATATTATGAATTCATTTTCTTTCATCTCGGATCATTCTGCTTCTCTTGGTAGAGTATATCTACCAATCTAGGCCCTCTACTGTAAACAGGAAAAAAGAATCAATGTTTGGACACTGAAATAAAATTATTGAAGTAATCCCCTAAACCAAAATGAATCTTCCATGAACCAAGCGTACAGAGACCACGCGCCTTATGATTTAATTAATTTCCGGGGTTTAAGGATAATCTAGGCAGAATTACCTTTATGAACGCCGAAGAGGCAGTTGCGGCATTCGAAACTATCGTAGAAGAGGTGTCTAACGAAGGCTGAACTGAATGTTTTTATCGCACTATGGAATTTTTAAGTAGTGGCGAAGTAGACTCTGAAAAGCAATAAAGTAGTTTACATCCACAAAACCACGCTGAAAACTTAGTGTCCTCCATGTAAATCAATTTCTTGGTTTTATTGCTACACTAAAACGCAATAATCTCTTAGTTTGCTACATGTGATGTTTGTAATGGTAATGTTGATTGTACCTTATGTTAGCATTCGTTATAAAATTCTTTATAATTCTCACACATGCGTAAATCGACCAATAATAGTGAGAGTCGAGCGTGGAGATTACATAACAGAGCATTATTTTGTTAAATCAATAAATGATACTGTAAGTCGAATGTAACTGAAATGCGAACCTGTATTTCATGCAATTACAGAACAAGACAAAACAAGAATAATGTACTTTCATACAAAATTCCTTCAGTTGTGAGCACGCTTTGTGGTAACAAACAAACAATGAAATCCAACAATGAGCATTATGATGCTTTTTCTAGTAACACTGATTACGAGTACATTAGGTATGCTGGACAGTTAGTATGTGTGTTGAACGTATTCTTACCTTATAAACTAATTCATTGATTTAAAAAGTAATTAACAACATCAAAGTTGAAAATTCCTGTTTCCTTATGAAATAGTCCTCAAGTTAAATGGCGAAGATCAATAATTTCCTAAAAGTGAAACTAGATTTCCTTGACAATTGTTAAATTTGTTTATTAACGGTAGAGACATAATCATTTAGTCGTTTACGTGCAGAAATAACAAACAGACATGAGTTATCGTAAACCTCCTAGCAATTTTCCATTTGCATCCAAAGTTTGCACTTTGGAGCCTGAGCCCGAGAAAACAGACACGAATTCTGTAGGTACGTAATTGGAAAGTAGTTTTGTGGCGTGGGAAGGAACAGAACATATTCTTCAAGTCTTTAAAAAAAATACCCAGTAGTTGAAGTCGTAGCGTAGGATGTTTTTCTTGTTACTTTTACGATTTGATTTATCATCATCATCTTACCGTTGTGTCCTGAAAACATCCGACGCGGCGTCTCAGAAACCAGGGTCCGCTTGCCTGCTATTTCTCCTCCAATTTGCAGGATCTTGGGCATTCTTGGTACTGCCATTGGCATGCATTATCCCTTTTTGGATCTCCTGCCACCGCAGCCCGCATTGTGGACTTGATTATTCGAGTAGAATCTAACGACAGCTTTACTTGTACAGTTGTACCACAAAATACATATTATATTCGATTACTCTCCAAAAAACAGATAGCAATTCAGTAGGTAATCACCACATAATGTAGGTATACCTATGTAAGTCTTTTTACTTCATATTTCATTTATAACTTTCCTTTTTATTAGGTACAGCATTCGTGTATTAGTCAAACATCTGTGTTTCATCATTCTCACATTGAGATTATTGTTTTGTAAACGTTCATTAGCTTATTTATATTTCAATGGCTTCCGGACTTACAAAAAAAAAATAAACGTTCTTGAACCTAATGTGTATTGAACTGATGCAATATGTATTGTATGTGAGTAGGTGCTTTAGTATTTATAGATGATGGTACGGTTCAGGCGTATTCTGTCAGAAATGTAGAATGGCAGTTTGCAAATAGTCGTATGCTATGCTATATGCTATCTACCATTTTATCGCGACTGGTCATAAACGCAAAAAGTCTCAGATTTGCATTTAGGTAAATTTACGAAATCACAAAACGTAATGGTTAGAGGACAGGCTTTCTGTTTTCGGTATAAAATTGTTGTCCGAAAAGTGTTTCATAATGATTCTGGGAGTCTAGTTGTGAGATAAATTGAGCTGGACACTTATAAAAGTTATCGATTAACTTTATCGACAATTTTCTTTTATTAAAATTGTTTAGTGACATTTGCAGTCGTAAAATGAACAGTTTTGGCATATACCTAGGTATAATTTAATCCAAAATATGAATTACAGGGCAGTTTTCCAATATTTCAGGACGAACACATACCGACACATGCAATTACATGTTTTTGTCCAATGATACTAGTTTGCAGGCGACCTCATTCACCACACTGTTTCTCCTAGAACACCGGGTTGTTGGTGTTTTGACCTAAATAAAGACACGCAAAGGTTCATTATTATTAGAGACCGAATGCTACATGAAATGTTTGAAATAAGCATACAATAATGTATGAAACATCAATTCATAAAACAAACACATCACAAGTTGTACCTATTGATGAATTAATTTGCAATAATTGTTGACTAGGGACCAAACAATGCAACATGCAAATGTAAATAATTCATTATCATAATTATTAACACAGCAAGTAAACCGCAGATTTATCAACGCTATTAAATTACTCATTGGTCTAATAAAGTTATGTACATATTATTGTGATGTGATGAATGACACATTGACTTATCACCTAGTCCGGCGACAGTCTTATCTAGTTTAAAAATATATTTTTTTAAAGCTATTGAAATAATATTAAAACGACGACGGATTTGTCCACGAAAAGATTGAAGCCATTTATCAGCACGTCGCGGACTTCGTGCCGATCCCTTTCAATTCTTTTCGTTTACGCAATCAATCAGTAGTTTACTTAACCGCGGGGACAGGGGACGATTTCTGTATTGTGACCGTGGCGACCCCCTTCAACATTGATTGATTGTGTCCCATCTTTGTTCTTTTGGCTATTACTTTACCGTAAAATAGTAAGTAATATCGCTTTTCAGGGTTGTTTTAATCGATATCAATCGACTAAGTGTAATCGATACACAGGTGTATCAATATTGCATTCCCAAATTTGTTTTAAATTAGTACAAGCGACACAGTGGTTAGCCGCAAAAGAGAATTAGTCACAAACAAAAGAGAATTAGTCACTGAGGTGTGTAAAGTGTGTGTGCGTGTGTTAACTTGAAAATAGTGTAGTTGTGTGATGTGTTGAGCTGAGCACGGAGCCACGTGCTGTGGTGGCAGGCCGGTAGCGAGCGCATGCAGGGGCGCGCGGGCGAAGGCCCGAGCGGGCTCCGCTCACACCCGCGCGCCCTCCCACCGCCTGTATTACCACCACCGCCGCAGTTTGCCACTGATCAAGACGAGATGCCTGCCAATCAGATTGCACAGGTTCTAATTAAAATAATTTCTTTTACATGTTTATATATTTTTTTAATTTCATGTAAAGCACGTGAGTATCATGACTCCAGCAGCCTGCTGGCAAAATATAAGGAGTAAATATAATATAAAATAATAATAATCCTAAAGTAGTGGTCGTCAGCTTCAGGACCCGGGATTGTGAAAGTATCTGTTGGTCAACAATTCCAAAACTTTATGATGCGGCAAATAAAAGTGGTGCTGAGCTTAGTTCAAGATGGGATTGCATAGGGTGACACCCCAACCTTCGAGATCATTATCTAAGTTATTTGTAATTATTTGGCGTTTCCTTAATGCTCCAATTATAAACAGTTTCTACTCTCAAGATACTAAAATCCAATGTCACGTACTTAATACGAGAATTGAAATATTTACGCTATATTTTACAAGTTGAAATCCGTTCAGTCTTCCTATCATTCCTCTCTTATTAAATTCTTATCATTAAGAAAATGCTTCCTTAATTAGTTGAGTCTAGTACTATAGTAGTGTTGCGATCGCGTTACACGTATTCCAATTGCAAGCGGCAATGATTTCTTATGCACCTAAAGTATTGTATAATAGTTACTACGCAACCTGAGCTAGAAATAGACTGATGCGACGTTGATGTTGTTAATGATACGATAAAAAAAAGCTTGTTAGTAAGCACAAATTGAATATATATTATCAAAGTTGTAATTAAGGATAGTTTATAGCCATGTTAGGTTCCGATGGGAAGCGCTAAAAACTAGGTAAGTAATAAATGAAATTTATGGACTCAAAATGACAGAGTAGGTAATATGATGTTGGTTTAGTACCAAAGAGGCTATATAACATCATGTTGCGACTCAAAGCAACGAGTTACAAGAAAGTAGGTAACATGTTGTTGTGCTGTAATGGCATAAACAGTTGCTATTGATTTATGAATCACTTTCGTTTTCCTTCTATATAGGCTGCCAAAGTTTCATCATAGGGTACAGAAAAGTTATTGCCATAATTAAGTCAACATTAACTGCTAATCATTGAAGTTTAAGTTACATAACATACCCTTTCACTATCAATTCGATGCGTAAACCAACTTAGCCTAAGGCTTTTTTCATTGTGATCGTGAGGCATTCACAAAAATTTTGAGTGCAGTAATAAAAATTCGATGTGAGGAGTCTTAGCCGATATTTGGATTAAGGCCATGACCTCATTGTACCGAATAAATATAGACTGATGGCGTAATACCATTTGCGAATGTCGCTATATATTTTTATAGTAATTGGACAAACAGAACCGGTTTAAATTTACATTGCAGTGCACATAAAAACAGAAATTTATTCATGTTCCGAAACTTGTTATTTAATTAAAACCTAGAGCTCTTAAATAATTTCGTTTACTTATAATTATGTATAATTAGGTATCAATTAGTCAGGTGCGAAAAGCTCCAGAAAAGTAGTATAGACATGACGGGTTGGATTTGTATCTCCCCTTCCGAACGGCCGCGGCCGGAAGGACCGTATGTGAGCTAATTCGCTTTGTAATTTAATGAATGGAATCCCTCTTTACAACAAACGCTTCCGCCTGGATTGAGCAGTTGATTAATGGGCACGTCTGACCTTTTTTATCTGATATCGTTTTGTGTACAAATTGTACAGACTTTGTTTTCTTTCATTTAATTCTCTAATAATTTAGTACTGCGTCACTGTAGGTAGACTTTTAAATATCTCATGCGAAGTGTGCTTAGGTTTGTAATACTCGCAACAATAGCTAAGAGGGATAAGGAGCGTCGCGTGAAGTGTGCTCAAAGAGTCCGAGAGGCGAATCGACGCCGTCTCCAACAGCTGATGGCGGTCCCCGCGGCCCCCAGCGCCGTCGGGGATTGCGATCGATGGCCGCACCCCGCGCTCACCCTCACCTCACCTCTAGACACTCGCCCGTCTCATTTTTACGCTTTCCTTTCTTCGAATATACATAGGGGTTATGGTGTACTAACATGTAGGTACTAATGCCGCGTGTCTTGACTTCTACTTCTTTTGTATCATTTTTGACACAAACATGACAGATTTTATTAAAATGCTCTACATGTTTACTAGTTTTTGTAAGGTTTTAAGTCTTGGTATTGTATTGTATTGAAGACCCGCTCGACCCATAACTAATATTGATAAAATATAAAACTAAACTTAATCTATAACATAATGTCGCGAAAAGAAAAATGCCATATATTTAATTTTCTATACAATACAAGTAAGCGTTGTGAGGGCAGACTATTTTCACATTGACGATTTAGCCGCGTAATTTAACAGGGGGCGCGACACGCGATTCGAAAGCGATTGAAGGATTTGCATCATCATCATCGAACATTCTAGCAAATGCTAACTTTCCAATCATAATTTGCTTTGGTATGGACATCCAAACTTGCCTTGTTTTCTGTAAAAATAAAATTTGCGGCTAGCAGTAAAAAGGGCATAAAAACGTTTTTGGCAATGTCGTTATCATACATAGTTTAGCATACACAATTTACTTGAATTGGCAGGAGATTATTTAGGTTAACCCTCGTTTTCGATGCCATTTGCAAATCGATCGCGTCCTGAATCTGATTTCTACAAATTCGATGCCAATCAGTAGCTCGTTTGGAATTTATTATAATATCTCCAACAAACATGCAAGATATATATTTTTGCCAATACACATTGATGTTAGTCTTTAATATGTAGTGTTGGCGGGCAATGATTTTATCTTAAAAATGAAGTTCTTAAAAATGGTCACTTATCCCAAGCTCATATCTCAACCTCTCTTATTGCAGGTAATCGCCCTGATATGCGGCCTACTGGTCGTGATCCTGATGGTCCTGGGGCTGGCATCGGCAGATTGGCTGATGGCAGCCGGCTGGCGGCAAGGACTCTTCATGCACTGCATAGACCCTGAGGCGCCTACACCTCTACCCTTTGATATAACCGCTCAACCAGGATGCTATGCCGCTAGACCTGCGCCTTATATTAAGTAAGTAACGTTCTTATACTTTTTTAAACTAGTAATACCTGGTTATCCACAGTGAAGAAATCTGGTTAGTACCGACCATTGACTATCACAAAGATCACGCTAACAGGAGTCCGAGTTCCAACAATGAAAATAGGTTCTAAAGTCAAAGTCAAAGTCAAATATCAAATTCTGTATAGACCATTAAATGCGGAACTTACAAAACGTCAAAATCAAAAATATTTAAAACTAGAAGCAAATGGACCACCGCGCGGTTCGAAACGCGGCCCAGACCTGAGAAGACTCCGGCGAGAAACTCAGCGGGCTGCTTTTTTTTTCCAGCGGTCATTAGCACCGTATGCTTATAAGACGAAAAAAAAGGCAACGGTAATACGGCGATAAATAAACAGCGTGGAGGGGAGTTTACAAACAGATTAGGACAAAAACGTTTGTCTAGTCAATGTCAACAATATCAAATAAGTACACCCCGGTGTAAATAAACAAATAAAACCCGGCTATTGGAGTTATACACGTTAGCACAAACAAACCATAACTTTATTTTAAACAAATGTAGCAACGAAGACGGTGCTGTATCCAAAGAAGTATCTTCTAAAGTACAGAAGTTTCAAACCTTTGATGTTAAATAATGCCGACATTTTAAAAGCGTTCGCGTGAGAGTTTCGCTTAGTGTTGTACTTTGTTCTAAATGGAAATTCTGCGAAATTGTGCACTGTAGTCATTCCTTTTCAAACATGCGACACATCGGTGGCGTCGCTTACGCGTTACAGACCCAGTAAGGTTTTCTCTCTGATCCAGTACCCAGTCATGTAAGTCGCGAAATATGCAAACAAAAATTCAATTGCAAAGTCGTTAAAAACCATTGATCTTATATTCAAACTGCAGTATTCTCTTAATTGGTAAAGTTTTCTTACTTTTGTAGAAAAAAATTCAATTAACTTTACATTGGCGCCCAACGTGGGACAATAAATATGAAGTTTTAAAAAAGTAGGTAGTTTAAAAGTTGAAATACTTTTCATTTATAAATAATTGATGTCGTTGTAGATATAAGCAAATACAATGTCATTTTTCTGGTGTGTGTACCTATGTACTGTCATGCGGACTATCTACAGTTTTTAATCATTTCGCTACCGTAGCACATTTTAAGTAAAAACCGTAAATCCGACCGACAATAATTTGACGATTTGTTAAATTGTCGTTTATGGTTTGAAGACAGGCAATATAAGGTTCCTTATAAAAATAAGGTTTAGGGAGAAAGTATGCTTCATTGCCACATGGCACGAACACAGGTCGATCGTAACGAAATTAACTTCATATTAGATTACTACGTTATCAAGTAATTAGGAGTTAATTTACTTAATAAGAGCTCATAAATAATTTTCCATAATGGTCTTTGGCGATAATTACATGCTCTATCTAAGCAATAAATATGGAAACAGCAGAAGTATTATTTTAAGTTTTATGTGCTAACGACATTTGTATAATAGTAGATTAAACGGTGAAACGAAAATTGCCTAAAGCACGTAATTATCGCCAAATACCATAAACTTAAACTATATGAATTCGTAAATTTTAAAAGGGCACCTCGGGGTCTACCGTGCTGGCCTCAATTAGGCCCTCACATCTGAATTTCGACCTTATAAAATACTTCTATTAAATAACCATTGAATAAGAGTTCAATTACTTGAGAAAGTGTCCGATATAGCGCGTCTACTGCATTAGATCGGAGAATCTGGTCACTGTATGACGGGTGACATAATTATTATTTCATAACATGACCGCGACGCACTCTTATTTGTACGAAAATAAGGTTGCATATTTGTCCGCGCAATAACTCATGTCGCTTGTCAGACATGCCCGGGCTAAATGCGATCTAATGACAGTAATAATAAGAGTGCGTTTCGGATATTTTGACCGCCCCGCGCCTCCATCTGCTTATCGCCTTAAAATCTGAAAACTTGCAAGAAATCTGTCAACTATTTGGGTACACTCTCAATCTCAACTATACTATACTCTGTACCATATCTACTGTAATACCTGCTGTTGCCCGCGGCTCCGCCCGCGTGGATGTCGAAATCCGTTTCAAAAACTATCCTATCTCTCAAGTTGGATCGAACTGCACATGGTGTGCGAATTTTATTATAATCGGTTAAGTGGTTTAGGAGTCCATTAAGGACAAACATTGTGACATGAGATTTATATATATTAAGATAAGATGAGACAGTTAATAAATATTTTTCTTTCTTACTTATACCACACTTGTGCCTCTGCTATCAGCGCAGTCCATTGGTCGAAAATAATAGTAATGGGTACATTAAAGTCTGTGTTCTGTACATCAGAGCGGCGGCTGGTCTGTGCGTGGCCACACTGGCGGCGGACGTGTGCGGGGCGCTGCTGACCGGCCTCGGCCTGCGGTCCGCCGACCACCGCACCAAGTTCCGATACTACAGGTTCGCGGTGCTCGCCATGTCATTAGCCCGTAAGTATCATACTAACATAGGTACTTGTATTAAGTATTGAGGTGTGAATAGAATAAGATTTGTATTTATCCACCTAAGTAAATATTTTGAAGTGTAATCTCAGTTCTTTGATACTGGTAAACTCAAGACTTGATAGAAATAATGTGTATTTATTTTGCATTTCAGTAATGTGCATTTTGATTGCACTGGTTATCTATCCAGTCTGCTTTGCTGCAGAATTAAATCTGGGTAAGTTTTAGTAGCATAATAACATAAGAAGAATAATACATAGGTACCTGAATAAAATTGTGTACTCCACGTTTCGATCTTATATTTATTTTTGTTAATGTTTAGGTAACAGATCGGTGTGGGAGTTTGGCTGGGCGTATGGTGTAGGTTGGGGCGCCGCCATTTTCTTGTTCGGCGCTGTGGTACTGCTGTTATGCGACAAAGAGAGTGAAGAACTCTACTACAAGGAGCGGAAAGTGAGTGATTTTGTATTACGTAATTTGAAAACTGATAAATACTTTATTAAATCTCTGAAGTAACCCACTAGGGTTGAAGTAACCTTCTAAGGCCAAAGTAACCCTGTAAAGCCAAGGTAACCCTCCAAAGCCAAAGTAACCCTGCAAAGCAAAAGTAACCCTGTAAAGCCAAGGTAACCCTCCAAAGCTAAAGTAACCTTCTAAAGCCAAAGTAACCCTGTAAAGCAAAAGTAACCCTCTAAAGTCAAAGTATTGTTGAGTATAGCTGATGTGCGCGTGTGTGCGTGTGTCCGCAGGTGGTGAGCGGCGAGGCGGGCGCGCGCCCCTAGGGCCGCGGGCGCCTGCCCGACCTGGTGCCGTGAGGCGCGCGTGCTCGCTAGCGCGCGCCCCGGCCCGCCGCCCCGCGCCCTCGCCCGCGCGCGCTGGCTCTGAGCGCGCCCCCGCCCCCGCCCGCCCCACACTGACGATGCAGGCCTAGGGCCCACACCTCCCCCTTCAGTTGTTGTCCCGCATCATAGTACTTGGCCTGATCCAAAACATATATTGTTGTACGCGACGTGGAAACTCCACTTTTCGATGTAGTGTTGATGTGCAAAATTAAAAATTATGCTCGTTTCGGCTAGTTTCAGTGTGAGTGCTATGATCTTTGTAGTTTCCTTCCTGTATTATTTATTCATGCCATACTATGTTCTTTTCTATTATTTTAATAGTTTGTTACGATATTTTATCGATTTCAGTGTAGTGACGAGATCTGAAGTTTTACATTACGTTATTATTATTGTTCCTTCGTATAGCAGGAAAGCTTTCTCAGCCTATATCGGCGACGTGTTTGTGATTAAATATGTAAGGATTAAGTTGTAAGACGCAAGCTCACGCTCTGACACCGAGTGTACTGGCGTACCTCGAACGTAATCCGTTCCAAAGAGCGTTAATTTAATTTATTCGCTTTAATTTATTGATTTGTCCTTATTTAGTGAGTGTAGATATGTGTTTGGAACGTTGGTACCTGTTGAGTTGCATCAAGGGGCGCGCGCGGGCGGGTGAGGTCGCGGCGCGGCTACGGGCAGGCGACCCTTGCCCTGCGACCGCTCGACGCTCGCTCAAATGTATCGTATCGTATCGCATACTGATCTGCGTCTTTTGTAATGAGAACTCGTGTCTTTAGTGTTAGTGCACGTATAGTGTAAGTGAACGGTGGGACCGACGGCACGTGCCCAGTCCGCGTCCCGTGAACTCGTGAGATTATCGGGCTATGACTACTGAGATATTTAAAGGAATTAAATATGTTTCGATTAAAGTTACCCTTTAGTATGATGTATCTACTTCATATATAATTGAAATACTATTTTATTAATGATTATATAACCTAGAAATTAATTCTGTCTACGACACGGATTGATGCAAGTTTGAGATTATTTTCATTTCGTTAGTGATTTATAGAATCTCTTAGACATTTTCTAATTTTATGAATGTCATACAATATTTGGAATTGAGAATTATTTAAAAATTTATATTTTCGTAATATTTATATAAAGTCAAAGTAATAATTAATTTATCAATAAAGTTGTAATTATTAATAGCAGTAATAATGTCTAAGTGTAATTATTGTGAGCAATGTTGTTACGGGATGCAATGTAATGTGTGACACGATGAATTGATCACTTGATATTTTGTAACTTTGTATGTTCTTGGTCGTGGCTTTAATTTCATTATTATATTTGTGTCATACTACTTAATGTGTAGATTGAACCATTGTTATTATCTGTGACAATGTATTTATTCGCATTATTTTATTTAAACACATTTATTGAAATATAATTTTACAATTCAGAATATTTAATTTAATCACGTAATATTAAATTTGTGGTCTATGTACCGTAAAATAGGATGAATATTCACTCCATGAGTTCTATTCATCCCATTTTACGGATACTCAATGTTTACTAATATAAAATTACTTGTTGTGATAGGCAGCTATTCGTTGTGTGATTGGGCACAAGCTTGCATTGAGACTAATATTTACTGGCAAAGCAGTTTACAGCTTTTGTGGGATGAATACTCATTTTTATATTGAACTCTGAATCCCTGGGGCGAATGAATAAAGTCATTATGTTCTAAGAAAACTATCATCCCAATCAATTGAAATCAATCAAGCCAAAAAATTACAACAAATTTAGAGTTGTATTTGGTAGCTCAGCTCGCAAAGCAATCCAGCTGTGAACTGTTGCGGGTTCGAGTCTCGTCCTGAATGTTGATATTTTCAATTTACAAATCAAACTGTATTCGCGTAGTACAAAATAGACTCGTCAATGAAGTAATCATACTTAAATAGTATATAACTATTCCTCTCATTACCGATTTTAAGGCCGATTTTTTGATCCCTTACCGAATTTTCAATAAATTGAATTTTATTGAACGAAATGTGATATTCAATTAATTTTATTGAACAAAACATAATATTCAATTAATTTAATTGAACAAAACGTGAGAACCTATCTTAGTTGAACAGATTTTCAATGGTGACATTCAGCTTAAGTATTAAATAATACTTTGATAGCTTCGGTGTTTAGAGCGCTTAAAGTTCTTAACACCTGGTACTTAGAAATCAAAAGTTAATGTAACTTTATACAGAACAATAGTTAATTTCGTCAAGTACTAAGGATCTAAAAATCGTCCTTATTTTTATTATACCTCTCAAAGTTACACAAAATATTAATAAATGTTTGTTACAGATATACCGGCACGTAAATTGGCCAGACGCGTCATATGCGCAAAGGTCGATTTTTAGGTCCCCTTTGAGGTATGAGCGGGTCGCGGGAGACGCGGTTGCGCCGGATCTGATTGGTCCGTCAAGCGACGGACCAATCAGATGTCTCCGAGAGACGTCTTGTAGCGAATCAACGTTCCGTTCGTTCGTACTTTGAATCATTTGATTGGCTCAGAGTGCACGATGTGCGAACTTACCCCAAACCTGGCCAAGTTACGTGCCTGTATCTGTACGGTTTATGAATCTCAGTGAAAAGAATCTTAATTTATTTGTATTGTGATCAGCTTTCATGGCTTTACACGTATTTATAGTTTAAAATTAAGCTTTAGTTTAGAATTATTTTCCGTCTGTTTGATTTTAGTTCAAGGCTAATTAGTTTTAAGTTTTTTTTTCGTAGTAAAGGCAGCAATCTATGCCAACAACAGTCTTTTAATGAGTAAAATCACACTGCCATTTTATGTATTAAACTAAAATTTTCTATATAAGTTATACTAATTTTACTGGAATAGTACCTAATAATGTAATGTTAAATTATTGGAATTTCCTAACATAAGTGTACATTTTACATAGAAATGATAACCTTTTCTCCTGTAATTAATATAGGATGATTTAGTTACTTCATTTTACGCACCTCGGTACTTGAACACTTGGGTTGAGGCATGTGATCTTGTTGTATTTGCAGATACAGTAATCTTTTGGACTGTATACTACTTTTGAAAGGACGCTATAAACACTCATTATTAAATTCAGTGATCCAAGGCCGCCTGCTGCCTCATGCGTGTGCACGTTTGCTTGTTTCGTGAAAATGATATGGTGCGAATTTCGTGCAAAATTCATACGATTTGCATGAAGTAGTAGGTACGCAGGCAGCAGGTGTCCGCATGCGTGGCACGTGTAGGGCAGCGGAAGCTATTATATTAAATTGGGTAGATACGGCACTGGTGTTTGAAAATGGTCACTCAAAATTAAACTGTTTATACAAACGCAGTGTCGTACAGATTCACGAAAAGCAGCGTCGCATTTCTGCGTTTGTTGCATACTATACTATCTCGTTTCAGCAGAATTGATTTTACTTTATGTAAGAAAGTATACTTTTAAAATCACAAATATTACGTGTGTACGTAATGGATACAATTTTAACATCGCGATCGTATTGAATAAATTATATTATCTACCTCATTTTGATAAAGAAATATTTTGAGAATCTCACACGCACTGTTAATGCGCGGATACACTTGTGACGCTACCGAGTGGCCGTGTGTTCGATCTTCTCGTTGACAAGTATTTATAATTTACTGATATTATTTTGAATCGATTGTACTTTGTATCAGTTTATTGTTTGAGAACGCTCTGCTGTACAGATAAATCAAAATACAGTTTTTTAAGTGAATAAGGCTGTCCGCTGCTTCAAGCGGGCACCCGTGCACTGCGTTAGGCGGGGTCACTCGTCACACGATATGTTCGCGTCCTGCCGCGGGTGCTCGCTTAATGCAGCGGACGACCTAAAAGAAAATAAAAATTATCCTTGCATATTGTAACCGGTTTTCTATACATGGTACATAGCGATCCAGTGATTACCTACATGTTTTTAGCTGTACTGGTTTGCTATAAGAGAGCAAAGCAGCAGTCGCGATTTGAGTCCTAAAATGCTTCAAAATATTAAATTCTTTTCACGAATTTGGTATAAGGCAGCTCCAAAAGTGATCTATACCTATTCGTTGAATTATAATAACAGTATAAAATCCGGTAAAGAACAGTGGCGCTGTACCGTAATTGGTCATAATAACCGACACTAGTTTTCACACTATCGATGTATTTCCTCTTTATTTTATATTCTGTGGTTCTGTATCGCGATATCAATAATACCGGCTGGTCTTTTTAAAACTATGTGATTAACTATTGAAATGCAATGTTCAAGTACATCTGTTATAATGTTTCTATTCCTTAGCCAAATTATGAGTCATATCAAATGAGATTGAATAAAGTAACTAGTAAAATATTGGTGTATTATTTTTTAACCTTACCTAGCAAATTTTATAATTACCTTCTGTCTTTTTCTATCACAGAATCATGTAAAGGAGTAGGGTAACGAGGACCTGGGTCTAACGTGGTAGCTTTGGACGTAACTGGGATTGGCGATCGGAAGATATGAGGACAGAAATGTATTCTACGTCCTCCTAATATTATAAATGCTACACTTTCACGCAAAAGCGGCTAAATGGATCTGAATGAAATTTGACACAGAGATAGATTATGGACTGGATTGATACATAGGTTTTTTATCCCAGAAAAAGGTTCCCGGATACGCGCGAACGGGACCAGAAGAATATTAGACCTCAAATCAAACAGTACAAGGATAGGCAACAGGCATATTAAATAAGAATCAGCATATATAAACTTACAAATTTATTGTTGAAAATATATCTAGGTTCTTACTGGTAATGTATATCGGCATAATTTAACAAAATAGTAGGTACAGCACAACAATTTTAACATATGAGTACGATTCAAACATGATCAATTTTATCAATCATTTCTTATTCAAATCTCAAATATTACGGTATACCTAAGTGCCGGCAAACATCTTGAATAAAAGTTTAGAAGTTCACGCATGTGCACTATATGGACCAATCAAAAAGCCATGGGACTGATCAACCAATGGTACGAGTCCTTTGAGCCTGTAATAAAATTGATGTATGATTGTTTAATCGGCAAGTCTCCGTAGTCGCGTCCCGCACAACCTTTAGTAGTGCTGGGTTCGTACCCAATGAATTTGGGCATTGATCGGGCAAGTATTTAATGGCTCCAAATGCCATGGCATAAGCACATCTAATTAGATGAGTTTATGGCTTGGCATTTTAGGCGGAAATAATAAACGTCAAATTATAATTTTACGTAGTTGGCCTATTGCGTATATTGTCTCCCGTTTTGCTTAGGAGGGAAGCGGATTTATTATATTTCTCACTCCTTCAATTTAATTCTGATTGCGATGCGGGTTCCAAGTCAGTTTAACTATCCTTGGGAATGCTCGAGTGTCATTACTCGGTGTGTTCGTGGGCCATGTTGTACAGAAGTTAAAGTACTGGGAATGTGGGTGGGATTATTGCCGTAAAAATCGTCCGATTAATGTCCAAAATGCCAGAGCATAAACCCATCACTGACCACCAGACCTGCTTTCTGCTTTCTGCGCAGCTTGAGTATATTGTCAAGATGTTTGCCGGTCAGTTATACAGGGTTATTTGTAATTAACTAGCATCCTCGCAGGGGTAGATAGCTGACATCATAACTGATCATTTTTGTTCTACGACTTTTTATAATTCGTTAAATATTACTTTCATACAAAAATAAATATTAGTTTAGTTTTGCGTCTAAAAGTTACTAACTCTACGTGCGCCGCCGCCGCAGTTTACGCGCATCGTAAAAATTAGGTAAACAAACTCGTCTCATCAATTAGGAGGCGGGGCGCGGCGCTAGCGCCTTTGACCTTGACCCATTTCTTTTTGCGAGCCGCCAGTCGGTCGCTAGATGCGCGCGCGTCACAGTCGTTACAGGTGTGCATCACTTGTCTTTGTGTGCCACGATTTTTCGCGTTACCGTGTTGTTTCGATCTGACTATCACCATGCCTTATCAGTATTCCAATGTGGAATACTCATAAGCAAATTAAAACTAATCGGGCCGTGTTAATGAACTGAAAAGTAAATTTTTAGGTGTGGTCTTTGTGTTAAATGTGTCAATGTTGAAAGTGGTTTTGTGAGCGATACTCGTCGGCATGCGCGGGACTGGAACCTCAGAGGTAATAACTAATTGTACATACTTTGTAATATTGTAAAAAAATCAACTATTAGTTCAATTGTTGTAAATACGATGATTCTACTTTTCAAATACCCCGCATTAAAAAATCTAAATTGAATCATTAATGCATTATCTACCTACCTACCGATATTTTGTTTTATGAATTCAACATAGGCTTAATAGTATCTCGTTCTTACAATAATAAACTTGAAAACTCATTATTAAGTATTGTGTTCAGTTTTATTGAAAGTCGCAGAACAAACTTTGCTACTTATGATGTCTGCTACCTACCCCTGGAAGGATGCCAGTTAATTACAAATGACTCTGTATACAGGGTTATTTGTAATTAACTAGCATCCTCGCAGGGGTAGATAGCTGACATCATAACTGACCATTTTTGTTCTACGGCTTTTTATAATTCGTTAAATTTTACTTTCATACAAAAATAAATATTAGTTTACTTTTGCGTCTAAAAGTTAAAAACTCTACGTGCGTGGTTCTACTTTTCAAATACCCCGCATTAAAAAATCAAAATTGAATCATATAGTCTACCTACCTACCGATGTTTGTTTTATGAATAAAACATAGGCTTAATAGTGTCGCGTTCTTACAATAATAAACTTGAAAACTCATTATTAAGTAATGTGTTCAGTTTTATTGAAATTCCTAGAACAAACGTTGCTACTTATGATGTCTGCTACCTACCCCTGGGAGGATGCCAGTTAATTACAAATAACCCTATATATAGCAAGTTACACTTCTACACCGGTGATGGATTTTATGCTTGCAATCAGTCTTGTGTTGGCTTCCTTGTAATTGACGGGTTGTACGTTCATAACGGTGGTCTTTAGGCGGGCTTCGTCCTGAAATATAAATAAAATTGAATTTTCTGTTTGTGATTTTAAAATTACACGGATTAAATAATGCATGTGATATATTTGTATCTAACAAAAAGCCCGATTTGGTCAGGACTCATTGGCAGATGGGTAAACTTATAAGGCTACTTAAATTTTGGAAAAAGAAATCAACCAATCTCTTTCTAGGGGAAGTACTATGACCGGATACATACCGAATATTCAAAATTCTCCTATACCTAAGTCTGGGTTTGACGTTTTCCAATTTATGTTAGAATTTAGCATACTATTTCGAAAATTCATTTAATGACTTATTTCTTCATTTGAGCAATGGTTGGCAAAACATTTAGCTAGTCAATTTCAAGTGGGGTGTACAAGCGAAAGGTAACTTACGTTGTAAGTCTCCATTTTGGTTCTGAATTTGAATACATAGGTGTTGAACTTGACTTCCTCAAACAATTGCGTGTACGCAGTTTTGTCGTGTTCGAACAAGCTGCCGATCTCGGTGGCGGACTTGCCTAGCATCGCTTCTGCGGACTCATTGAAAGCTGTGATGCGTTGGTCTCCAGTCGCGTCTGATACATTAGCCTAGACAAATAAAAACATAGGTTTTAGATAGATAGATAACTCTTTATTGTATACCAATATTAGTTATTAAGACAATGCAAGATGGATTAAATGTACAATGGGTGGCCTGTAACTGTCATAATCAATTATATATTTCGATTTCGAATATTATAGATAAAGAGTAAAAAGAAAGAAAAAGAATTACACATGTACATTAATACACAAAATATTTTTAATTCATTTAGTAGCATGTACACTGTGTACAGGGCCTATCAACATCCCCCAAGTCAACCTCACCTGCAAGTTCGGCTGAGTAATATCAAAACCGAGTATCTTCGCACGATTAGTGTAATTAATTCAATAACGCCGATAGTCGAGATAGAATCTGTTAAAAATATTTATTATTTTAACCTTTGAGACTTGGCAATGGTTAACTCTACACTGTGCCACTATTTTTTGGACTCCACCTCAGCTTACCATTCAGGTGGCGAGCAGTCAATCCGGCGGACTTAATTTAAAAAAAAACCCCAATGGTACTACTCACCGATAGCAGTATCCTATATTTGTAGTTCGGATATTCTCTATTGCACTTCTCACATCTAAAAAGTCCATTTTCCAAGTCCACCAGTTTCTTGTTGCACTGTTCTTGCGGACAGGCCTTGTATACTGCATTGTCGGAGAAGGTGAATGTGAGGACTCCAAGAAGACTGAAGTATTCTCCCTTGTCGCCTGAGCCCAGGGAGCGAGCCTCCGCGTCCGAAAACGTGATCCATTCACCGCTGCCGCCGGAGTAACCACCCGCTCTGTATTGGCAATGTACAAAAATAATTATAAAAATGTAAATTAGCTATGTCTGTACATTGGAGATATTAAAAAGTTGCGTTTATGTTACATGAACAATTCATTCCAATAAAAAAAAATATGTTGATATTTTTTTTTATTGGAATGCTTGTCTGTTTGTTGCGATAGTTATAAAAAGTATTTAGTGCGGATTTTCTATTAGAAAGATCTTAGACAGACCTAAAATTTTACGCATGTTTGATCACAATAGGTTGAGTAGAATAAAATTGGAGATACAGTTAATTACCCCGCTGGCGCAGTCGGGTAAAAACGCGAAAAGTGACGTCCACGCGGGCGGGCATAGACTAGTAAATATAATATTAATTATCTATACATACATACTTAACCTACATAACATACATTAAACCTATACATGACAATTTACACAGAAGTAAAGATGCCGGCACGTAGCTTGGCCAGGTTTTGGAGTAGTTCGCGCATCGTGCACTTTGAGCCAATCAAATAATTCAAAGTACGAACGAACGGAACGTTGATTCGCTACAAGACGTCTCTCGGAGACATCTGATTGGTCCGTCAAGTGACGTCACTTGACGGACCAATCATATGACCGCGACGGCGCAACCGCTTCTCCCGCGACCCGCTCATACCTCAAAGGGGACCTAAAAATCGACCTTTGCGCATATGACGCGTCCGGCCAATTTACGAGCCGGTATCTGTAACAAAGTGAGCTGGCCGCAAAAGCCCAAATAGTATACCTGGCAGAAATATTGACAATCTCCATGTCGGCGCCTCCATTGTCATACCAGCCTCTCAGTTTGTGTGCCTCGGGCAGGTCCGGGTTCAGCCGCATCATGGTACTGGCCAGGCAAGACAGAGACTTACTGCCGTTGAACTCGGCCAAGCGTGCACCCTGCCAAGCAATACGAGAATTTTAGTGCAAATATATAATCATTTACCTAGATTTACGTATATAAGGAAGTGATAGGTCACAGGTCACAGGTCACAGGACTCTCCCAAGGGTGCCATTTCGAAGGCAGACAGGGCCTTGGATCAGACAGGGTGTTTTTTATTATACTAAGTAGGTGGCAAACAAGGACACGGCCCACCTGATGGGAAGCGGTCACTGTGGAGGGGAGTTGGGGGGGAGTAGTTAGGTTAGGCGTTACCCTTGCGTTCGAAAACGTGAGACGACGTGCGGTTTTAATTGGTTCAAGATCGATATTACCGCACCCACTGGCTGCGGGGGTGGTATCCTACATTACTCGTACCAACAAGTTAAGTAAAAGCTTGTAAAAATCTCACCTTGACAGCAATCACAGGGTGTGTTGTTCCCTCAAATCTCTCAGCTTCTTCTCCCCACAGCGTGAGCACAACCTGGAATTAGAATTAAAATTATATACCTATCTTACTTGCACTTGGCCGATTTTTTTAAGACACATAAATAAAGTACAAACCGCGCCACCGGAATTGTCAACAAGAGTGACTTCTCGTTTTTTCAATAATTTTCCAGTGCTTTTAGCGGTTAGCTCTTGAACATCAGCCGCCATCTTGCAGACACCAACAATATCTGAAACGGAATATAATGCATCAACACACTGTTTGCTAAATAAAGTGCAATTATTATAATAATCAGCTCACTCTCCCCTTTTTTATGGTACTTTGGAACCTGTGGCCATAGACGGACAGACAGAGATAAATATAGGTATGTACTTACTTTTTTTTCGCGTGGATATTACCTAAGTTCCTTGGTCTACATGAACCTACTAAAACCGCAAGCCGTGTAATAAAAAATAAGTTATTGCCATTTACCAAGTAGCGAGTCGGGTGTTTTAGCAGCAATATCATTGATGGGTGTGAAGTCGTACTTGACGGAAGGCACGGAGGCGGCGTCGTCCATACACTCGGCGACCACTGTGTTAGCGGTGAACGTCATCTCATAATCGTTCTTCAAACTCGTGAACTGTTTGTTGGCCGTCTTCAGTTGACAACGACTTATGTAGTACACTTTGTCGATCTGCAAGAGTAAGTGCTTTTATTGGTATGTTCAAAGCTCACTATGGTTCGAAATGAGCAGTCCGAGTGGGGTAGTACCTCCACCCTACAGAAGACCGCGGCCATAATAACCATCGTGCTGGGTGGGCGCGGTATGTGGGGTAGCCAGAGCTCACTGGAGGGATTCTGTGCTGCAAGGGGAAAGACCAAAGTCAACCCTCAACCATCTTCCCCGCTCCCCTCAGCCTCCCCTACCCTTCAGGGTCGGTAGCGCGAGTGTAATGTCCTTTGGTGTTACACACGTCCGTAGCCCGCGGTGACAGCTTCCCATCAGGTGGTGGTGCTTGTCTGCCATCTAAGTGGTATAAAAAAAGGGTATCTCGTCCCTTTTATTCTAGACCCTTTCAGACCAGGTCAAGAGTAGTTACGTTACTGTTAGTCAGAATAAGGGGCCTGGAGTTATAAATTTCGGCATAAGGCCCAGTTTTAGCAGGGTCCTTAACATTACTTTAGAATTCATCTCACCTGTATCATATCATAAAACTTATCACATTCATTTTTAAACGCCGTAGCCCTGATTTCACCAGTGTCATCACACAAATCCATACTGAATAATTTCCCTTCTCCTTTCGCATTGTTCCAAGTGCGTATCGACGATTTGTTCATAACGCGGGCCTTTATAACCCACCTGAAAACGTAATTAGCTTGAATGTGATAACAAGTGTTTTACAAATATACAGGTGAACTCATGGGAGGAAACTATCTTAAAAAATTTAGATAGACAATTGTAATGAGAGAAAATTTGATTTTAAAAACAATTTAAACTGCATTTAACAGTTTTCCAAAATTTGGTTGCAACACTTGGTAATTGAACCGGCTAAAAAATAACACCCTATACTTTTGTATACTACGGTAAACTTAGTATTAAGTAGTTTTTGACGTCAAAAAGATGTAATTACGTTGCACTATTTTGAAAAATAAAGAAATTGAAATTGTATACCATATCAATCATAAGGATAGAATCTCTCTAACACACATGGTAAATTAAATAAGTGGAATAGAGTGTGATTGCTAAGTAAGAGATTAAAGCTTAAGTACTTACTTATTTTGATATGGGCTGAGGCTAGCAATTGGATGAGTCATTTGCGATGAGAGAAGGCTCATATCGAGATTGGCAGGAGCGGTGGCATTCATTTGAGGTTTGGGTGCTGCGGCGACAGGGCGGGGTGCTGGAGTCGGAGCAGGGGCAGGAGTTGGGGCAGCATTCTCCTCTGTCCACGTTTGAGGATTGCCCAATTTTTTATTCACTTCACTGCCAGGTGTTACTATAGTGATGTCCAAAATTATCATAACACGCCTGTGGAGGATACAATTACTTATTATAAAATAATCATTTACGCTATCCTTACACTATCTTTACATTAAAATCTTTGTTTGTATAATTAAAATAACAAATTTTTAATAATTGCATTATGGATGTATACATGGTAGTAATAATGAAAATATCTAATTATAAGTTATTTCATTAATACAACCATTCATAAATTCTTCTATGTCATAATATTGTTTTAGATGTCTCTTCAAAATAGTAGGTTTTCTGGTTTTTAATAGACTCCCTATATGTCTATAAAAACCTTAATGGTAAGGTAAGTGGTATAAAAAATACATACTTCTCTCCTTTGCCCGTGTTCTTCAGAAGCGATGTAACAAAACGATCAATCTGTACCACAGAGTAATCAGACAACTCTCCGGAGATCAATTTATCGTTCAGTTGTGTTGCGAGCATGGCGAAGCTGTGTGAGTGCTTCCCATCAGACACGAGTAGTCTGAATCTTTCATTGGCACCACTGCCTTGGATCTTTTTACTGCCCAGTACTTGCATAATCGGCTTCTCATAATGTCCACCATTCATTATCACCTAACACAGAAAGAGTATTAATCAATTAACCTATTGCAGTCCAATACTGGACATATGCAGAGGCCTGTGTCCAGCAGTGGACTACTCATGTGAGAGAACAATGTGAGCCATAACACCAAAGCCAAACTGCCTTGCATATTCAGCCAGGCCATCCCAGCTTTCTTTATCCAGTATATCCCAGCTATCCTTGTGAATTAAAGTAATATTTTGGTGATATTAAGAGTATATCTAATATAACTGCAGGGTCTCAGGATAGAACAAGTAGGTATGCATGCATGCAATCTTATTTTTTTTAAAGTGCATTTCATTGATAAGTGGAAGTGATTGATTGTATATTTATTATACTTTGATATCATGGTGTAGATGCTTATCTCTTGTTTTGATAACTTGAATGATGCATAGTTCCTATTTAAATGTATAATTGATATTTTTTCAGACTATAGGTACAATTAATACAACCAACCATAATTATTATCTCCGTGTCATTTGCATATTGAATTTTTTAACCTTCATTAATCATTCTGATTTACCTAATTTACCTTTAACAAGTAAAAAATAGAAAGGATTGGGTGGTATGGTACAGACTAGGAAAGGCCTCCAGCAGTGGACAGTAATAGAATAATTGATTGATTGATTGTAGTAGGTACCAAATACCTAAAGATGACATCAAATTCTGCATTATATAAAGGTAATTTGTCATTATAAGCAGGTATATACAACATATTGCACTTGTAAAGGCATTGACTGAGCTACATGACAAGATACCGGCGAAAAGAAGAAAAATAGAATTGGTAAATTAGCCAATAAGAATAAAGTAAGTATAATTATGTTATAATAGTTAAATAGTTTTGTATTACCTACCGTTTTCGGTGTTTCCAATTATGTTTGATGAGTATATGAACATGTTGCGACTTGTCAAATCCCCTACATTGCTCTACATTCTCACTTTTAAAACAGACGATTGATAGCTCTATTTTGAAGTGGCATGCATTATTTAATTTGTACGAGTCTAACTTGCGTATTACCATTAAAATCTATATTATAAACATTACAATTTCTTTTTGATAAGTGTGGTATAAATAAATAAGATAATGAAGCTTACCTCAAGGGAACCCTCTGATAGTTGATGGCTCATTTTGTGAATTATCGAAGAGTTGATTCTATATCCGAGATTGTTAAAAAATGAGAAATACTTGGTACTCAATTGTTAGTTTAGCCGGACTTATCACCAATCAAGATGAATTCGTAATTTTTCCGTAATGAAATAGCCCGCGAAACCGTCACTTCACATGATAAAAACAACCATTCATTTGACAATTTTGACATTGACAGCAGCATAAATAAGCGGCAAATGGTGATAGACAATTTATTTATATTTTTAAATCCTGTTCCCGACATTGACCATTCATAAAATCTAAGCATGTCTTGTGTGCCAACTAAAGATGGGCGTAAATCGGGCGTTTATTCAATCCATTGAATAATCGCCCCATAAAAGTAGCAGTATTATTCCAGACTATTATCTATCCGACTATCCCTGTGCTAAATTTCAGCCAGATAAATGTTAAGCTGCTCAAATCAATGAAAGATTCCTGCGGATTCCTGGCAATCTATAGCATACCTATTCTACTTCTGACACCTGGATTTTCATCACCACCTCAACAACCTGTAATCATCAACATTTGACGCTGACTGTACCTACTAAACTAGGTTGAGCCGTTAAGTTGCGTTGAGTAGTTATGTAAAACCGACATACATAAAAACATAACCCTCTTTTAGGCTATTTAGGCTAAAAATATAAAGGATTAACACGATATAGGTACACACTAGGTATAATATGGATATAGGCGGACGCCTATATAAAAAAATAAAACCACAGTAGGTAATATCAGTCAGTCAATTTTATTGCACGAATAACACTAATAACATAATTACTTACAACCAATCACTACTTTTGTA
This sequence comes from Lithosia quadra, assembly GCA_963576445.1. NCBI lineage: Eukaryota > Metazoa > Arthropoda > Insecta > Lepidoptera > Erebidae > Lithosia > Lithosia quadra. The sequence continues at coordinate 3,027,038 of OY754883.1, forward strand.
AAATGTTATTTAATATCACAAAAATTAAATATATCACAATCGATTTTCACTAGGCTATTTATTCTAACACTTAATGTTAACATTGAAACATGACTTTATCGGTGATTACCGGTAGGTAACACTAACTGTTGTGCTCAGGTTAATTAATTTAACACGGATAAAGTCTAGTTTACAAACTTAACTAACACAGATCCACATAGAAAATTCTTTAACGAATAGTTAAATTTCTTAATCAGTGGATTCTATGCGGTCTAAATAATTCTAAGTAAATTTGTAAAGAAATGGTTCGGCGCTGTATAATTTAAAAGCCGTCCATGCTGCCATGTCGTCTGCGATCGGTGAAAGGTATCCAGAAATCTGAAGAGTCCCGTTGAGCAGCCACCATAGCAGCGAAGCCTGCAGTGGGTCCCAGTTGTGTAGTAGCATGACCTTTCTTTTGAAGAGATTCTATTATTGACTGTTAAACAGAATTAAGACAATTTATTACTAAAGTACTTATACATTGTACTTACCTAACTGGTTTCGGGGAGGGGGTGGAGGGGTGTTAGCTGTCTTAGATTAGGTGGCCATTCTTTTGACGTGTTGAGACTTGAGCCTACTCCCCACCTGTCCCATTGTGCCCTCTGCTAGCCAGAGGGACACGGCCTCGGAGTTGCCCTCTAGAGGGCCACTTCTGCCTCGGCCGGCATTATTATGTCTCACCACGTGAAGGTTCCGGCCCGCACCCAGGAACGCCTACCTACAAGTATTTACTTAGTCCGTTTTCTACACTTTGACTACAGTGATGACTATATACGGCATTTGTTTCGATTGTGTGGCTCATGCGATTTATTACAGCCATTGTGGTTGCGAATAAGTGCCTTGCGAATATTCATTAGCTAATCATTGTTGAACAGTGTCCTTGTCAGTCAGTTGTTCTTCAGATTTAGTTCAGAATATCAAGAACGTGTGTTGCACACTTAAGTCAATTTTTCTCCAACTAACTTTCCAAGTTTTGTTACCTTACGACACATTTTACACAAAAGAGGAAAGTTTTGTTACTTCGTAAATGTACTTAATCGATAAACTCTGAAAAACTAAACTGGTTTCAAAAAACTTAGGTAGTATTGAAGAAATGTGTGGGGTTGTGAGCTCTGGCTACCCCATTTACCGCGGGAACACAACACGATGGTTATTATGGCCGCGGTCTTCTGTAGCGCGGAGGTATTACCCCAGTTGGACTGCTTCGGCAGATAGGTACCGTCGTGTCCTTCCTCCTTATATCTAGCAGTGTGGTATTAAAATGTAGTATTAAATATTTGAAAGTGTTATACCTGATCAAAGTTAGCCTCATATTGAACTTCCATAGGTAACAGCTGATGGTGTAGTCGCGGTTCTTGAATGGTTTCCAGACTTTGCCCCTCTAACACAGCGTGTCTAGTCACCTGGCAAATGAAGAAGCATGTCAGATTTTAGTACTATCGTAGGTAATAGTATCTACAACTAGCTAACTTAGGATAAAATGATCATCCAGGACGGGACTTGAACCCGTGACCAGTCCCTTACAGGGGGAATGCTCTGACCAACTGAGCTACCTGGACCCATCCTAGATGCTCGAAATTTTCCGATATATTCTACGGCTTAGGGCGCCGGTGGAGCCATCTACCGTAATTCGTTCGAACTACGGTAACAATGAACAATATTGCAATTTGTTTTTAAACATTATTTTTAGATTCTCCGCTCGATTAATTGAATGAAAGTCCCGTCCTGGATGATCATTTTTTCCGATCAGAAAATCATTGGAAATAGTTAGCATGCAATTGCTTAAAATTTCATTTAACTTAGGATAGGTAACCAATGTGACCATTCTTAACACAGTGAGACACCTCTCCGTGCTACGGAGAGAAACGTGCCTACGCCCGTACTCTTATACCTACCTACCATCAGATAATTTTTGCTTACCAGTGCTACTTGAGTGGTTATTTTCGTGCCTCCAGCCGCTCCGATGACGTAGTCGACCCTGCCTGATTTAGTCATCACGATGCTTGGCGTCATCGAGCTCAGCGGCTGCATGCCCGGTGCCAATAAGTTCGCCGGCGATGGCGGCATACTGTACGCCGAATGCCGGCGCGGTACCGCGAAGTCATCCATCTCGTTGTTCAATACAAATCCTAGGCTTTGAGATCGTCTCTGCGAACCCCAACTGCAGAAACAAAAACATTTTTTTAAATTTTAACCGACTTCATTTAAATAGGTATTTGTAATTAATAGGTACTTTTAATTACAACAATGACTTCTATGTAAGTAGGTACTAGACAAGCAGTTTAGAACAAATATTGTGTCAAGGCTCGTGGATGCGGCGGGATGCCTGGCCCAAAGTGCGCCGCGAGGTTACACCCCCACGCGGCAGCCGGAGTGCGAGGGAAGTACCTTTTAGGGTAACCTGCACCCCTGATAATTGAAACCCGAGACGGTTTGCGAGACGGTTAGTCAGAGAGGCCGACGGGGATGGCATCAGTGGCGATTTCAGCACGATTTTTTTTTAATGTATTCGCATGTTTATCCGCATTCTAAAACTGATAAGTTAAGCTTTGCTTATTTTGGGTTTAAAAAGCGCCGTGTAGAATATAATGTCGCCGAATATTATTATCTATTTATTTACATGTAATTAACGGTGCTAGTCGCGGACACGGCACTGCCGTCGGGGGCGATGACGACGATGTGAGCAGTTCCGTGGTCATCAGCTCCTTCGAACGCAGCGCCGTAGTGCCTCCAGTCAGAATATGCCATCTCATCGTTCACGCTGGATCTGAATGACCTTGCCCACGTAGCGTTAGATAGGTTACGTTCCACCTGAAAAGAAAAAGCTTTTATCCTCGTAAGCTAAGATCCTGGGACCCAAGCCAACCTCAGCTGCAAGTTGCAAGCAACACTTGATGATTGTCGAACGAGACGACGTCAGATGGTAGTTCATTTCGTGAAAGCTAAAATATACCAAACTGAATAGGAGTAGGAAAATGGACCCCGAGCTAAAGTGCACGCCGACTCGGGTCTTAGTTACCAGAATGTAAGGTTACCCAATAAGGCCACTCCCTTGTACCACAGCTGACCTTGGCCCATCTACGGTTTTAAGATGGCCCAGTAAGGTGACAAGCGGCCGCCTGGCACTCTCACGCCTGCGCTCGGACAACCAGCCTACCCCTTGCCCGCCTCCGATGTGTCCTATGCCAGTCAGAGGGAAACGTGGAGAGTCTATGAGTAGCTCCTTACAGGGCCACCCTCGCCTCGGCTAGGATAATGCGTGGTAGTACCTACCTCTCGTATATTGAAGTCGACGTTAGAGTGTGAAGGGTCGCCGAGGCATGTTCGGTGGCCGTACGCGAATTTGAAGGTTTCGACGATGCGATGCCAGTAGAGGTGCGACCGTGAGGGTGCTTCCGTTCCGTCGCCTACCCAGCCGCGCAGCATGTTCAGGATGAAGGCCAGCACCGCGCCGGAGCCCGGAAGGGGGACGGAAAACAACGTGTAGTCCTCTGTTAGTGGGATTTCGATGGGATCTTGCCATTCCACCCTATAATTTGGAAAATAATTGTTGGACATAATATATCAATATTCTACGACAGCCGGTCACTGCGGAACCAAAAACGGCCATCAGTTGTGGCTATATTAATTCTCTATTTACGACTACATTTTTATATTTATTGTATAACTAGCTTCCGCCCGCGGCTTCGCCCGCGTGGAGGTCGGTATCGCCACCAAGTCTTTTAATAAAACAACTCTCCACGCCACTCACTCCTCCATTCAACACTCTGCACTCTACTCTTCACTCCACTCGTCTAACCAATACCTTCCTAATAAAAAGACCCCATCAAAAGCCGATAATCGCGATGGACGTAAAAACTACTTAATGTATTTTGATGAAGTTTTTTTTATTAGAAAGTTCTTACTTAGACTTAAAATTTACCTTATGTTTGGTTGTAATTGACTAAGTAGAACTGGAGATATAACCAAAAAATGATGACCGACCTTAAACCTTGACGCACGGGCGGAGTCGCGGGTATCAGCTTATAATACAAAATAGCCTTTTTTTCCGTGCGGAAATCCTTATGGATACCTACCCTGCGGCCAGCAGGGCAGGTTATGTCGGACTCTTACAGACTAAAACCACACGCCGTCTAGGGTCTTCTGAAGCCAGGGTGTAAGGGGCGGGGTGGGTATCCATGAGGATTTCCGCACGGCAAAAAGGAGCCTATTAGAGCATTTCCCTCGCACCCCGGCTTTGTATAAAAAGTAGCCTATATGTTGTCCTGTAAGTGATGGTAGCTGAATGGATAAGGACGCGGCCTCTGCTCAGAGGTATCGAGTTCGAATCCGGCCGGACAGTACCAATGTGAATTTCACTTTGTGGAATTTATACCTATGTGCTAATCACATGATTTACCATCTGTTGACGGTGAAGGAAAAACATCGTGAGGATACCCACATGTCCTAGAAGAAATTCTAAGGACATGTTCGATCCACCAAACCTCATTAGGCCAGCGTGTGTGGATTAAGGTCTAAACCCTCTCAGCTCTGTCGTTATAGGAGAGGAGACCCGTGCCCAGCAGTGGGACATAAATGGGTTGATATTATTATGTTGTTCAGAAGTATGAACTATAATAAATCGTACCAAGTTTGATCAAAATCCCTCCAGTAGTTTTTTATCCATGCGTGCACAGATAGACAGACAGACAGAAAGACAAAAAAATTACTGATTGCATTTGTACCATTGGTATTGATCACCAATCATCCCCGAATAGTTATTTTGTAAATATTTCAATGTACAGAATTTACCTCTCTACAGTTTTATTGACGTAACCTACGACAAACTTATTATTTGCGGTTGGTGCAGTAATCGGGTCTACGGATTGAACCGCAAAATTAAGTTTGTTTTTTATTATTTATATTATCGGTCTAAGTTACTTATAGTGTGAAGCTAGCTTATAGCATGTTTAACATAATAACAAAATTCAAATATGCGTGTTTAGATTACACGTTGTTACAGAATGCATTGAAGATATAAACGTTCACTGCTCGTTCCCCGTAGGTGAAAGCGTGATAATAAGTAGCCTATGTGTTGACCCGACTTCCTAATAATATTCTTGCCAAATTTGAAGTAAATCCATGCAGTACTTTTTGAGTTTATCCCGGACATACATACAGACAAACAGACAAACAGACAAACAGACAAACAGACAAACAGACAAAAATTCTAAAAACTATATTTTTGGCTTCGGTATCGATTGTAGATCACACCCCAAGTATTCTTTTAAAAAAATATTCAATGTACAGTTTTGACTTTCCTACCATTTTATTATATGTATAGATTAGTCCACCGGATTGACTGCACCGCGCCTGATGGTAAGCCGAGGTGAACTCCAAAAAGCAGTGGCCTTCATTTCCAAAAGTGCCCCTAGAATGATGGCCTCCATCCAGACGTAGGTACTGGACAGATTCTTTTTCACGACCGCTTAAAGAACCTGGGATAGTAAGAAGACGGGAACAACAGACTATATCATCAAACTATAAGTCTGATGTGTGACAGAGAGAACGCTCTACAACACCGAATCAAACCGATCTTAGCCGAACTCTCACTCTACTTCTCGATGTGCCAACCAAAACGTCGATTACTGTAGGTACAAGTGTGTGCTTTTTTTTTTCTCTCTTACTTGAAATTCCTGAGGTCGTCTTCTGTAATGATTCCGCCGAGGTTCTGGATATCTTGTACGAGCCGCGCCGTTAGCGAACCATTGTGTATCGCCTCTGGGCCCTCCTCGGCGATAATGTCCAAAGTGCGCGCCAATACCGGCTCTTTGATATAGTCGCCCTCGTTCCACACCTCGCCCGTCGCCTCGTTCACGTAAATTTCCCTAGAATGCGTAGGCAATAACTTTAAACAAGGCGAAGTTCAATAAATAAATAAAAAATCGGTCCTGCTCCGAGCCTTTTTCCAACTTGTTAGGGTCGGCTTTTCTGTCTAACTACGAAGCGGCGTATTTCGATATTTTCTGTGAAGCGACTACCACCTGACATCCACAATCCACACCCATTGGCGATATCGAAGTTCTGTAGTTGTCGGACTTTATAATATATGGCCCCAACTACCCGTTACGACTGCTATAGATGTTCGTTTGGTAACTGGGACCTACACGACGGCTACCCCAGACTAATGCAGATAGACACATTCATGCATACAAATATTTGCACTAAGCGGGAATAAAACCCGCAACCTCCAACGTAGCAGTCTATGCTCTACCACCAAGCGATGGAGGTTCTCAGGAAAATCGAAATAAGTTATATTTAAATCAAATACCCTTACCGCATTGTAGGTTCGGCCTTGATTCTGTCGCTGTAGGACTTGAGCGCCCGGCTCATGTAAGGGTTCACCAAATGGCCGCGGCGGCAGAGCTCGGCCGTGGGTGCGACGATATCTCGCCATGGCAGGCGTCCGTAGGCTTGATGAAGAGCTCCGTATCCACGAAGTTCTCCGGGCACGGCGATGGCGAGCCCGCCTATGGTGCACGACGCGTTGGCGTACATATCCTCGTGAGTTGCGGCTGGGGCTCGCTCTCTCGCGTTCAGCACGCGCACCTGGCCTGTGGACGCGTCGTATATTGTGGCGAGGAAGCCACCGCCGAGACCCATACATTGTGCGCAAGCGATTCCGTCACAGAATAAAGTGGCTATCGCTGCATCTACCGCCGAACCATTTCTCTCCAAGATTTCCCTAGAATATACAAACAATTGTTTTGCTAAGTGGTTTCACTAAAAGTTCAAAAGAAAAATAAATTGTGAAAAAATATTTTTTAAGTTAAACGGTCTTAAATTGTATTGTCATCAGAACTAAAGACTTCTGTCAAATATCAGACCAATCATACAACTGATAGGGGGTTCAAATTTCAATTACTAGATTTGACCCAAACAAACAGGTCAATTTAAATAAAACCGTTTAAAAAAACCGTTTAATACAACCGTTAAATACCGAAAAACCGTTAAATATTCGGGGCCCAAACCAGCCTTTTCTTTTTTTCGAGCAGAAATCCCCACGGATACATAACACCCCCGTGGGCAGCGGGGGCGGTTATGTTGGACTTGAACCAACTAAAACTGCACGCCGTAGCCCAAGCCAAACTCACTTACTAGTTTGTGCACCTGCTGATTAACGATGTGGCTCTGACGCAGGCCCTCTTGGAGTCAGACAGCAGTAGGAGAGTGGACGACGATCTCCAAATCGTAAAGGGTTTGACTTACCGTCCAATAGAAGCACATTCGTGGCCATTGGCGGCGACGGTAGCGCGCGGGAAGCGCGGGTGGTCGGGGCCCGCCCAAGGTTGCAGAACCAGCACGGCCACCAGCGCGCCCGCGAACAGCGCCGCCAACACGCTGCCCACCAACAACCAACGTCGCGACTTCCAAACCCTGCCTCACCATACAATGTTTACAAACACTCAATAAAACCTGGTAACTGACATTTCACTATAAATATTAGGCGGGCACTTAAGTTAAAATTCAGTGGGATTTATAAGTATTAATGTAAATTCCAAAAGATCACTAGGTAATTCGTCTAAAGTAGAGTCCAACTGGGTTTGACAAAAATGAATGACACTTATATTGTCATTTTAAGGATCTTTTTTTATTCAAACTTTTGGTATTGATTATTTTAACATTAAAAAGTTCGGCTAGGTTACAAATAAGTAAATGATTTTTGTTACCTACCATAAGTCTCCTACGAAATTATTTAGGTACTTAGATTTCTCTCTCTCTCTGGGAACTCGTTAATGTCCCAAGCACACATTGACTAATGATGGTCCATCCTCTGCAATACGTAACGATAGGCCATCATCACCTAACTGTTCACACAATATTATAGTGCATAGCTCATTGTGACGACCCAAAGATTCTTCTGAGTGTGCCCAAAAACTTATTGCGTGTCACGATTACGGTGCTAGTCGGGTGCCACCCTGTACACTTGCACCCTGTAGGCTGTACACGATGGGGAAGGTTTGCCTCATGGGACATTGTGTCCTGGGTTCTTTAGACATTGGTATTTTTAAAGTTTATGTTTGCTTGAAAAAGTTGGATAACGACGCTTTATCTGTAGGTACCTAAACTCTGCATCCAAAAAGACTGTTGAAGAGATGCATTCATTGCTTTCGTAAATGAACGACTTCTAAAAATAAACGGCTTCCTTTTATATTATATTGTTCTTACTTGTATTACGTGTTTACATTACAGTAGTCTGTGAGTTAAAACCGGTAATAAAAGTTTAAAAAATGTAAACACAAGTCATTTACGTAGGTCATTTTGCTCACGGCAGTACGTCACTCGTTAAAGAGTTGTAATTACTCTGCAGTACAGCATTATCCTTTCTTTCGACTTTTTTTTTTTTTTTTATTGGTAATATCATCATTTACCAACAGGTGAGATTGTGGTCAAACGCGAGCCTATTACCAATAAAAAAAAAAACTCTTTTACTTTCTTTCTAAACTGAATGTGGAGGCGGAGGATCGGGTAGGTACCTACAACTATGCGCAGGAGAGGAGTGAGGACTACGTCCAGCAGTGGAATAACTTGATTGATAGATCTTTTGACAGTTGATTTTATATTATCATCAACTTATCATTAATCCCGGTTGCATTTAAAGCTTGTGCTTTGGTTTGGCTTATCTTGGCTTTTACGGGTATGACTGCCATCTGACCCCCAACCTCAAGAAGAAACCCTGCGACGGAATTTTGTCTTTTTGTCAGCGGATGTTTTCTGGCAACATTACACTAGGTACTAACAGCGCTACGTAGCTGAAGCACTTTGGCAAGTTCAGCAAAATTTTGGCAATTTTGAAAATCTTACAAATCCTGAAATCTTGCAAATCCTGAAAGTCATGCAAATTCTCACTGTTTGGCTGTACTTTGATGGAGTTACCTACTTCGTAGCCTATATCTCGGCAGAGTCCCATCTTATATTGTCAAGATTATAATTTAGAAAACAGAAGCAAGCAGTTAGTTCTTGAATTAAGGTTTTGAGTTGTGTGACGTTATAATAATTATTATAACGACAATTGGACACATTATCTAATCATTGTGAATTAGTGTTTTACAGTTTATATTGTTGTCATAAATCGTTGCCATTTTTCAGTGTTATCTTGACGTTTCTTAATACGATACTGAACAATTAGCTTTCCGTGTTCGATGCATACGATAATGCGATGGTTGTTCATATCTTTATGAGACTGCTTAAGATTGTATTCAGTAAAGCAGCAAATACTACCAGATTTAAACAGATTCAGATAAAGGAACTGTGATTGCGTTGTTTCGTGTAAGAGTTGATGAAAAGGAATTTAGGCCAGACCACGAATTGATATAAAGATTATTTTTATTACTTTCATTTCTAATTATAATCAAACTCAAACCGATTCATAAAAAATAAAAGCACGATAACTTTGCCAAAAATAGAACTAACTTAACTTAACTGACGATGAAGACAGATAATACTTAATAATGATAATTGCATTTTGTCACAACAAACTACTTTTATTTTTTATACTGGTCACGCCAATTTGACTACACCCCCGACTGATGGTAAGCCAAAGGTAAAGTCACCATTATAGACACCGAAACTTGTAACAGACCAGAGTTTCTGTTACTTATTTGCGTGAAAATTTTGATATTTATTTTGATAGAAAGTAGTACGATATAAATATGTACAACCGCCATCTATCGGTGAAATAATAAATCGATATGACTGCATTGGGTTTCTTTAGGAAGTTCTAGCCGTTATACATAGATGGCGATACTATAGCACATGATGGTGATGGCTAAGTTTAAAGTAATTTATTAATTGAGTAATAATTACCGTATATAGGCATGTTACCTTAGACTAATATTGTGTTACCTTAAAAATATATTTATAATAAAGGCGTTTCTGATCACTGATTAAAAGTTAGTTGTCGTAGCTTCGAAATGTAAAAAAAATGAATTGTCTCGAGAGGAAGTGACTCGATTTATTAATTAGATAATAATAATGGAGTATAAATATAATGAAATTGAACAGTAATATTAGTTAAATAATGAAATAGGAAATTTCCACTTCTTTTAATAGAACTATATTGCGTGAATGAGATATGTATAGCTAAAAGAAATATCAAGTTGATAATGGCGTGGCTTGGTAAATTGGACGAAAATGTGTAATCATAATAGCATGAATTAATGTGATTTCCTTAAATATTAAGAAATAGGGAAATATAGGACTAGATTACGTCATAAATAATTAATTGAGTAATTTTTTTATTGGATTACACTTTATTGAAACAACGGATTAAAAGTTATCAAATAAAGGTATTATTCGAATAAGTGGAAGTGGTTGAGATGCGTTGGGGGGACCAATAGGAGGAGAGCAGAGTGTATAAGGGGTAAATAGGATCGTAGTGGAAACGGTGGAAATTCTCGTTCATTCGGCATCGGGCTCCAGCTGAAGAAAGTCGAACATATCTCTAAGATAGGTTTAGACAGCCATTTTGTAAGTACTGTTGAGTTGTAATTTATAGTGTTAATTCTAAATTTGTATTGCGATGGGTTAATTCTGTCATATTAACGGGGTAATAGATACGACACTTGTTGTAGATTACATGTAATTTCTTTTAAAGTTCGAGTTTGGGTGGGATGTTCTATCACGTGGGATGTGAGTACATCCAATATATTGTAAAGTTGTGCGGGTTATAATTGCTATTAGATTAATAGGGGGTTGCATTAATAAATTGTTTTGTGGTTTCAAAGAGTTGAGGCGCGTAAGGGAAGTGGGGTAGGGATTGATCGTAACCAAGACACCTTTAGTTGCGGGAGGACTAATGTGAATGTAGTAGCATTTGTACTCTTGCAGGGCTGCTGAGCCTGGCAGTTCTGCGATCAATAAAAATCTGTCTTTTGCCGAGAGTAGGTGGGGAATAGTTGTAGGTTAGAAATAGGGGCTGCGGCTGCCGAAATAGACTAGGGATGACCAAATAGGAAAACCCCAGTCATGGTATTGGGTTGTGGCGGAAACCTAACGGTGGCAACACAAGCCATATCCATCTTTTATAGCTAGGGTTCCGAGATCCCTCTAGAGCGGGTCGGACTTCGACTTTTCCTGTTTACAGGGTCGGAGAGCTCTCCAGATGGATGTATCTGAAGGGAGTGCCCTTACCTTCAGACGTTCAGTCTGGCCTTCTATGTATCTATGTATATATACACTAAAATAGTAGTTAGTTGGTTCATATTCACAACCTCAGCGTCAGCTGGTGGATATGGGCAAGCACACGGTCGTTACTAGGTTCAAGCCAAGCCTGACCAGCTTGCATCTTTACAGCGTAGTCAGGGTACATCACACACCACACGTTTAATTCAAATATGGAGGCGTTCTCCCAACTTGCTTTACATAATAATCTTTATTGAAGGTAGGTTAGGTACTCATTCTTAAATTATTTAGGGAGGTTATTCGTTAGTGAAAACTATAATCATTGTGTTTATAATAAAACAAGTGTTCAATAATAAACTTATCTAGTTGTGTCAGTGGATGTATAAATGGTGCGGACTGTTGGTTACTATACCTAAGTCTTTATCAAGACTAGGCAGTGAGAGTGTTAGCGGTGACTTCTAGTGCTGGGAGGTATGTTCACGGTACTGAAGGTTAATGTTTTATTACGTTTCAATCACTAGTATGATGTGTTGTCATGAAATATTGTTTGTTGGACGTAGTTAATGTCTATAAATACCATTGATTACTCATTAAGAGTTAGTTATTTGCGACAGAATCTGTAAGGGCTTACCTTGTTTAACTAAATCAATATTATTTGATATACCTAACATTACTTACATCAAGTTTGTAATTGTATCGGATTTGTTCCGAAAGACTTAAGTACCTATTATCTGGTGACCGATCGATTGGACGTTTGAATCAATCATTAATCGAACTTGCTATTCTGCATTACTTGTATCGTAATAGTTAGAATGGGTCAACTAGATCTAGATCAACCCTCACGTTTAGCTGAGACCTCTCAAATCTGAGAACTGCATCGAAATCTATTGGCTTCAGGTTACCCACCTGTACAGATATCTTCTAAACCAGGGATACTGTAGAATCCTGCCTCATACGTGTCAAGTATTGGAGCGATCTAAAAGTCCTTACTTAAGGCAAAATACCTACACAAATACTATCCGTTTGATGGATTGGTCATTGGACTTAGTTTCATGTAGAACTAAATATTCAGTGTACCCTTACACGAGTCTATCGTATCTAGTTAGAAAGTGAGATTAATAATACCTACAATTGTAACACTATGTGTTCTAAACATAAAGATTATGTGAACACTGGGATGGGATTTCCGGCTGTCTCGGTTCTGTGCGACCCTTGCATATCTAGTTGTATAACTAGAATGTAATTCGCTAAAGACAGGGGGGAGATATTTCCATCATGTGTTGTATCTCATCGCGATAGGCGTGGTTTGGAGCCTTCGCCAAAAGGGGAACACAAATATTGTAAAGTATACTCATACAACTATACGCCAAAAGGGGAATCAAAGCAATATAAAAGAGTAGGTAGACGTATATAATGATACACGCAAAGGGGAAACAAATAACTTAATCAAATATCTTATAAAAATGTTTAGCAACTGATATTTTATAATAACTAATATTAAAACTAAGTATTTATTTCTAAGGACGCTCGTCTTAAACATAGTTTGGGTAGTGAGAGATATTGTGTGGGTAACTTTGACGAGATCGACTGTTAATACGGAAGGTCATAGATTATAAAAATGAACAGTAGGGTAGGTTTGTTGAGGTTTGCGGAATGTGAAATGGAAGGTAGTAGGAATATAGGTAGGTTATCTAGATTAATAGCTTGTTGCTAGGCGTCAGATTTAAGTAGTTGAGGGTAGGAACCGACTATTCCAGAGATCTTATAGAGTCAGGGAGACTTCGGATCATAATTGGGTTCTGTATACCGCTAAACGATCACATGGCCAAACTAGTAGTTTAACGGTAGACGATTAGTTGTAATTTATTCACAGGTAGATGAAGAGAGGTTATAGGCAGGGTACTTGTGCGTTCTAGAGGGGAAGCTAACACACGAACCGTTGCAGTGTAGGTAGGAATGTAAGTATGAGAGGATGTATGCGTAAGGTATGAATGTATATGAGGTGTATGACGATGTGTGAACGAATGTTGATGGGTGGATGAGATGTACGCGAGTGATGTATGCTATCTATAGAGTATAAGTAGGCTAGCTAGGCTAGTGCGTTACAAACTGCCGCCATGGTAGCTTTCAGCTTAACGGCCGCATTAGATGCTTTTTCACACCCTGCTTAAAGGACCCGAGACTGAAGCTAGAAGGAAGCACGTGTGCTGGTAAAGAATTCCAAGATTTGATATTGCAATATAGAAAAGATGTCCCGAACCTTTGGGCGTTCCCTCGAGTAGGCGTGTTCACAACTGTTAGGCCAACCTGACAATGCCTAATACAATGATATCCTATAAAGCATATTTTTATTGTAATAGGTAGCTAAACATTTCAGGAAAATATTTTTCAGCATTATCATCCTCCGACCCTCTCCCAACCCATGGTTGGCTTTTAGTCTCAGTACGAAAAGGCCGAACTCTATAGTTTTCGCGCAGCGACTAAGTACCAGTTAGCCACTAGCCTCTCAGCTCTCCGTGTCATCAAAAAAGACAGTATTACTTCGTGAGAAGCACGATAGTGTTTATTTAATACCCTGTGAAATTCACGTTTGTAATTTGTACAGTATTGTGTCAGCAACCACTGTTTGTTTTTCAACGCTCAGTGTAAATATTTGTAAGTTGTCTTTTCCGATGTAACTTAAAAATATTATTTAACCTAACTTGTTGTCAACAATGAAATATTCTGATGGGAATCACAGGTGTAGCTAGGTGACAAAAGGTCCTGGTGCATAGGAAACTGAGGCTGTAACTGAACTGTATAATAGGGAGAGATGCAAAGAATACAGGTAATTTATTCGCTGAGTAATTCAATACGAAATTTCCTAGGAGAGTCCGAGGGTCCCCAGAGTTCTCCAATGGGCACCCATAGATATGCCACTGAGGGAAATGTGTAATTTATCTGGAATCGTTTTACTTAGTACCTAATAGATATTATTACTTATAGGAAAGAGGCGTGGCCATATTAAGTGTAGGTATGAGGCTAAAGGATGACAATAATAGAAATTTATATGAATAGTTATGAGAATTTTACAGTTGTAAGGGACCCTATCAACATCCTTGAGTCTAACGGCTTGAGTCAACCTCGCCTTGAAATTAAGTCTTCTTCTTCTTTTTATTAATGGCTAGGTACAGCAGCAAAAATTAAGTCGATGCATCTGTTAAACAATGGATGAGGCTCTGGCGCATACTTATCTCCCAGGGAGGCAGATAAAAACCCCGGCAAAGCCAAAATATCAATTAAAAATAAACGAAGAAACTTTGGACGTAACTTGGCAACGAGCAATTACTAGGCTGGTGATGACGAGTAATGAGAATTTTTCGAATTCTAAAGTGATTGTCGTAGAGCCCGTTACCGTCAGACCTACGAGCTACGGACCTACGTAACGACCTACGTCGTAGTAAGTATATTTTTTACGTAAATTACACTTTACCTACATACCTAATAGGTTTTTGTACTACATTAATTAATTAGTGAGTACGTCTTGTGAGAATAGTCTCGATTTAAGAGTCAAGTTGATGGTGACTTTCTTCTCAAAGGAACTAACTTAACTTTTACAGGCGCGACCGCCATATTATGACCTCCCAATCGCAAAATCATTTAAAAAGCTATCCTTTAAAAAAGTGAAAGTAATAACATTTTCACCTCGAGCTGTCGACGTATGGCATTTTTCCTAATTTTCAGAAATATTTTTCACTTCCTTAGACTTACCTGCCTACTCATCGTATCTAATATTATTTTAAGCTTATGTAAAATTACTTACCACAGATACATATTGTATGTATGTGTATGATATATTCACTACAGGCGACAACGCTTGGGAACAGCCACGCACTAACTGTGCGTGCGCTGAAAATGTTTCAGGTATTTATGAATGCTTTCCTCCGCCTAATACCTACTTTATTTTTTCATGCAGAAATCACCACGGATATCATCCCTGTCGGCTATTAGGGGTGACTATAACAGGCTCAAACTGACTATAACACACACCGTCTCGGGTCTCAATTACCGGGGTGTAACTTTTTCACTATCACTATCACTACATAGTATAAAACAAATTCGCTGTCGCTGTCCGTCCCTATATTATGCTTTAATCTTTAAAACTACGCAACGGATTTTAAAGCAATATTAATAATAGACTATAGAGTGATTCAAGAGGAAGGTTTATATGTTTAATACATGCATAATATTGTAGCGAAAGACTTATAAATTTAGAGGTTTCTAATGTGATGTCATAAATAAGCCATTTTTTCTGCTTACATTGCAAACGCTGGCTGAACCCACGAGGTAGGAGTGAAGTAGAGAGTCATTGTATTAAAATAAACTTGGTGGTGATACCAACTTCCACGTGGGCGAAGCCGCGGGCGGAAGCTAGATTATTGTATTATTAGGATAAGCTATTGCCCATCCCAGCATGATCTTGAGCCATCTACGGTTTTAATGTGGACCCTCGAACTCTGTAAAGTGAGGGCAAGTATCGCGCCGCCGTATAGGCAGGGTTGACATTAAGTATATTTACACCTCTTCTAGTCAGAGGACACATGGAGAGCCTCAGAACAACCCTTGGCAGCGCCACTATCGCCTCAGCCACAGAGTCTACCTTGCGAGTGACGCTGCTGTCTCCTTGCACCCTGGGTTGCACCTTATTGGGGTTTCCAACCATCACCCACATTACCGCTGAGCCCTAAGGCAGTCTGAGGGCGGATTTCACTATAAAGGTACAACAGAAACTAAACTGGGTTATCAGTCATCGTTTTACTCAATTAATTAACGCTCTTTGCGAAGATTTATAAGATAGAGATAAGAGCTGTGCTAAGTATCCTTTTTTCATAACTATTATCTAATCTCATTACGTCGTGTGCTCTGCAGAATTTAATCGGTAGGTAAGGTACCTATGTAATATACTTTTGTCTACAATCTACGGCGGATTGGAGTGATGTGTGCTTGTCTTCTTCTTCTTCGAGTCAATGGCTATCAGTCTTTCCCTCCCGTTAGATTTTTCCAGCCCAATAATTGGCTACGGCCACAGCGTTGTCCGTTGCTTCACATAAGTCCTCGATAGTGCAGGTTGAAGGGTGGAAGGTGCTTGTAAGACCGCCAAATCATTGTTTGGTTAGCGGTGTAGCAGATCTATACATGTGCCACGAGTAGGTAGGCTTTTCTGTTTCATTTCCTGAAATACTTTTACAACTCAATATTATCATCAATCCTTGCACTTTAGAGGTTGGCGTCCGCTCCAATTTCAATTTGGTTTATCTTGGCTTTTTTGGGATCAACTGCTGTCGGACTGCTTGGTCTGGGGGGCTAAAAAGGCCATATTGGACGTTTTATAATATGATCATCTTATCTGTCAGGTGACATAATTTATAGTTGTCACAAAATAAAAGGCCCACTTTGACAGTTCGTGCCCATGAAGTTCTTAATTTTTTATCAATTGAAATGTTCTAAAGTAATTACATTTTTCATTGACAGGTACCGCCCACTCGGCTAAGTGCTGTGCATAACGATTTTCTCATGTAGTCCACAGACTATTAATAATCAGTTAAGGAAAGAAAATATCGAGTGAGATATTTTTTTTCAAGCCCGACGCGCACTTTTATTTTTATTTATTTTAATACTTGTGTTTAGATTCTGAAGACTGATTTAATTATTCTTATTGTTTTTGTGATTGAGTGAATGTTATTGTAACAAAAGTAATAAATATAAGTAAATTGACCTTTAATAAAATTGTATTGTTTTAAAATACCTACAAAATCAAAGGTTAAGCAATTTTTTCTAATCAGAACTTTAATCCAATGCAGTTTACATACATATTCAAATCGATTTAATCCCCATGCAAACTGGATTCGATTCATCCTGAGTATCGAATACCGAATCGTATAGGTACATAACTAGTTACGCCACGAGAACAAACGTCAAAACGGGCCTTTTATTTTGTGTTGAGTATACATAATAAAATATGTCAAAATATGACAACTGACGGATATGATGAACACAATATGAAACAGCAAATGTGGCCTTTTTAGCCCCCCAGTTCTGGCTCAAGCGCCTGATAAATAAATTCGTCACAACGACGTAGGTAGGCGCTTTTTTGCTTATCAGAATGCATAGGCGTTATAGGTAGTTTAATATCTATAGCTTCATATGCACGACCTACCGGTCAACACTTTCTTTCGCACGATTAGCACCATGTACTAATTAAAACAAGTGGATGAGGAATATTAAATAAATAAAGATAAATGAATAAAGTTTAAAGTCAAATAAAAGTTTCAATCAAGTCAGTCACGTATATGAAATATATTAAAAATGTAGTAATTATAGATCTTATGAAATTCATACCGTTCATTTTTCATACTTTATAAATAATAATAAAAGTCGTCAGCTGTATACAAAACGGTGTTAAAACCGTCAGTCAGGAGCATAAACATGCCTTGCGATGACCTACCTAAATTGAATGCGACAAAGTTATACGAATGAGAGAGACACATGCTACTGCTGTCACAGAATAATAGTACTACGCTGCTGTGTTGATTTCGACTGATTTAGTTAGTTCATGTTGTTATGTTGTGCTGTGTGCTGTACTATTCTAACGTGTTACGTTGAAAATGTCAGATAACATAAAACCATTTTGTGTATTTTGCTTTAAAAAAGGAGGGCCGATTCATTCATTCACTTCTTATTATCTAGAAAAGTGTAAAAATATTTTAGATATACGCAAAAAGAATGGTTTATCTATGAAAGATGCTAAAGTACCAATGGAAATAAATGATTATCACAAATATCATTCTAAATGCTACAGGGTATTTACGGCATTGCCGAAAAAATATCGATCACGTGTTTTGCCTGAGCCGTCACCTCAAGATTCAAGGTAAATAGAAATGAAAATTATTTGCTATTTCCTCAAAATATAGGATGATTATCTGTGTGATGACACTGATGACAGTTATTACGAGAGCTGTGACGCTTACGACGTAGTCCGTATTTTTAGTCGATAAGATGAAAAAAAATTCTGTTTATTGCCCGTTTTTATTCGCCGCAGGTGTAAGTTGTGTACCTACAGTTAGTTCAATATTTCTTTTTATTTATTTTGGTTATATTTTTAAACTTACGATCCCATGCGGTTTTACTCGCTTGATATCTGATCCTGACAATTACAAACGCAACAAAAAAAAATAAAGGGACAAGTAGTCTGAAATTATGAGCGTACCTACATAAATTTTTTCAGTTAATTTTTATTGATATAGATAGGTATGAGGCATTCATAGAACACTGAAACTATTTTTTACCTTTGCTTTGCATTTTGCATTTCACTTTACCTACATAAACCATTTAAAGTTACTTTGAACTTTGAACTTTTGAACTTTAAAAAGTTTTATAATTTGAACAAAAAATTAGGAACCATTTATGTTTTCTTTTTCAGTTTTGGTGTTGATGCTCAATGCAGTGAACAACATGTTGAAGTCGATGTCAAAGCACCTGAAGATTCTTGTGATATCAATGTTGGAGCAAGCACGAGTAGTCAAGCTGCTATAAATGAAGGTATTGCCGATCCTTCCGATGCTAATTCAGATACCATCGCTGAAGATGATGTAGAAGAACACAAAGTAGAGTTTGTAGTTTGTGGAAATGTAGACTCTAGAGATTCCAATGAGGAAACTTTATGTATTTTTTGTAATAAGAAGCGAAAAAAAGTACATGGACGCGAACAAAAGTTAAAAACTAGCGTATCACACGAAAATATAGATATTTTCAAGAGTCAAGCCTGTGAAATGAATGATATGGATTTATTAAACAGAATCGAGGAGAAATGTGCCAATAATTCAGTCATCTTATATCACGAACACTGC
The DNA here is from genome assembly GCA_963576445.1 of Lithosia quadra. Classification (NCBI taxonomy): domain Eukaryota; kingdom Metazoa; phylum Arthropoda; class Insecta; order Lepidoptera; family Erebidae; genus Lithosia; species Lithosia quadra. Next base: position 3,046,108 of record OY754883.1, read on the forward strand.
AAATTTAAGTATAAAAATGCTGTAAAGTCGATCGTTACTAGTAATGAAACCGAAAAAACTCAATGGCATTTATCCCGATATATACACAAAGAAGCTTTTGATGCAGTATGTGAGTTTATATCCAACAATGTTATTCAAAGAAACGAATGCTTTTATTTGTCAGTCTTAAAATTGATGTTCATCGAATTCATAAAAAATCGCACAACGGACTCATCAATAAACGTGAAACCTTATAATTTCAAAGGTAGATTACTGAAAACTTTCGCGAAAAAAATTAAAATTATCACTGTCGATAATAAAAAGATTGTCAAACCATACCATACCAGGGAACTTTGTTAAAAAATGATTACGACATGTTGTAAGAAAAGCAGGATATGTAGGATAGAGTTGCGCAAACTCGATTCGACGATCGGAAATCCGGAAAATTTAGTACCTACAATATAATCCAGTATCACAAGAGCCTACAGAGAATGATATAATGTAATCATGGACCTAGGAATAACTATGGACGGAGCCATAGGAACAAAAAAGTGACGCTGCATAGTCAGCCAACTTTCGTATACGTATACAGTCGCCACGCACACTCTCACATCATAGTCAGCCACTTCGCGGCAAACGTCGGCCGAATCGGTCGATCTGTCAGTTTAAGCGGGAAGAAAAAAAAATGAAATACAACATGTCTTGTGCAGTGAAATGGTGTAAAAACCGTAGTGACAGGAAGAAAATAAATCCAGGGATCACATTTCACAGGTTAATCAATATTTCAATCACTTAATGTTTATCTAATAATTATACATAAATGTTCATTCAATATTTCAAAACAAAATTCAATTGTTCGGTACAAAACCAGTGATCCCAACATAAAAGTGTGCAAATTTCCCCATATTTTGGGGAAATCTGTAAATTGTGTGACTTTATGATGAAATAGCATAAACTATTTATTAGTAGTGATAACCGTAGTAATTTAACTTCATTTTAATAAATACATGGGATTAGGAATCGCAAAAATACAAATTGTAACTAATATGATTTTTTTAACTTTTTTTGTTAATTAGGTACCTAGTTTAATCGTGTGAATATTCCCCACGGTTACCATCCATGTAAGTTTTTTTTTATATAGGTATAATGAAAAAAATAATGTAAAAAAAAAATATTATTTTCATTAATTTATGATAAAATAATATTTTTAATAATAATGCTCGAATCACCTTTAATGATTGTTCATTTATATATTTTAAAATTTACCAAATAATTCTCCCTATTCCTCAACTAAAATAATAAAAAATGGGGAAATTTAGGTAAAACCTCGCATCCCTACAATTCACTCACACAATTATTGATGTCCGCCATTTTTTGACACAGACTAGTTACTCTAGGCACTCCGTCCATACTTTTCCTAAGTCTATGAATGTAATAAATAATAAATGGAGAGAGTGACGTTTCATCAGTGTTTACTGATTTTTACCCTAAAATAATTAGTCCAGCACTACACAGCTGATGGTTATTTTATTTAAAAGCTATTTTCAACTAAAAATTTGCTGTCTGTAGTGTTGCTGCTCTGGATAAAATGTAATTTTTAATTTTTTAATATTTTTTATAACGCGTTCGCTATAAGTTGAGACCTGGGCTCTCCGCCTACTTCCTCCTGCACTGCCCCTCAGTCGCCCGTGATGTACTGTTCGCAAAAAAATAGGTAGACAGGTAGGTAACGACTCGGGCAGAAGCTTGTTTACGATATTTTTTTGTGCGCTGTACAAACACGTGCCGGTGACGTCTAGCGGTCAGGTCTCAACTTATAGCGAACGTGTAGTAAACTTTTACATGCTACCTTCGGTTCCACCACTATCCAACTGACTGACGCTCAACTAGCATAGGTCTATGTAAATAACTATTATTGTTTTAAATATAGGCCGATATGAAATGCCTGGTGAAAATCTACCTTCCCTACGGTATAGGTTAATGCAATGGACCTTTGAATGGAAGTGCCTTATCTTAATCCATGGAATTAGCTTAGATGTGATGGATTTTCTTTCATTTAGTTTTGTTGATCCTTGAAATCGATTAATGGCATAAAAATACAGAATTTTGTTTTAGAATTTATCAGGTTCCATTTATGTTGCAATAAATTTGCGAAATCTTTAAATCTGAGCTTTAAATGTGTTTATTTTTAAAATTAAAGGCTTGTTCGTTGGAATAAAATTTGCTTGCCCCAGCATTTAATAAAATTCCACACGTATATGAATCTCTTTGATCTTATATAATCAAAGATGAATCTATGATTGGGTGATTGGCGAGCCTACGCCGCCGTTGCATCCCGCGCTTATTTATTACCAAAGAGATCTACTCAGAATCGTAACGGCGCATCTAGAACACATTTTGTCGCTATCTATATTAAGATTGTTAACTAGGTACATCACAAGAGATAAAATAATAAAAGAGGGTTTCTTTAATATTATATTTAATTTCAGTTTTTAGAAAAAATAAATATACAATCTTTCATGATTATATACAATTGTTGACTAAGAATTACATTGGTGCAGTGACTAATATTAAATTTTATATTATTTTTTCTTAAAACTAGGTACGTCGACCGCACTGGAAGTAATCTCTGTTGGTAGTTCTAAAGGTAATGATAGACTTGAGCAATCACTGTTATTCTCATCTATTCAAATAAATAAAATTGAGGTGTCTGTTTGTGACATTAAAGTATTTTTTTTGAAATAAATGGAATTTTTGATTTTTTACTATTTGTTTTAATTAGGTAATCTCTGGAAAAGTTGGGCTGATTTTGACGGGGCATTCACAGGAATACAAAAAAATTAAACCCAGACCAAGTCCACGCAGGCGAAGTTGCGACAAACCAATTTCCCTTTTTTGGATTTTATACCACTATCCTACTAATAGTATAATTATGTGAAAGTTTGTGACAATGTTTGAATGTTTGTTACACAAATACGCTCAAACGGCTGAATTGATCTGGCTGAAATTTGGTACAGGTTTAAATTAGTCTGGAATAACACATAAGCTACTTTTTATGCCCAGAATAGGTGGCATAGTAGGCCAAATTTGGACAAGACCGCCAAGAAACAACGTGGAGACTTATGCCAGGAGGCAAACGCCTGCACAATGGGCAGCTACCAGTGAATTGCCAAGTTTATCAGAGGCTCATGTAGAGAGCTTTGAAACACGGACGCAAGTTACACCCAGTCAAGGGAAACTATTTTCGACAGTCCCTACATACATGTGAGCATGTTAAAAATGACGTTTTTTAACCGACTTCAAAAAAGGAGATTCTCAATTTGAATGTTTATTTTTTATTTTTGTTACCTACCTCAGAACATTCGACTGGGTGAACCGATTTTGATGATTCATTTTTATTTGATAACTGGTTTTATAATTTTTTTTAGTCGAAAATTGGTTCTTTCCGTGTGGTCCCATTTCAACATGGTCCGTTAAAGTAGGTTTTTTTGTAAGAATTATTTATTAAATTATTAACTTCAGATTTTTATTATTAAATTTGATTATTTCTTACAACAAAAATAAGGGTAGGTATGTTTGATGGAAAAATTAAAAATGCCATTTATGACAAGGCCGTATGTACGGACAGTCGTTTTGTTCCCTGTAGGTTAAAAAAACCTATTGCACTGGAAAAGAATATCACTATAACTACTTATATACAATGCTTAAAATCTCCATAAAAATGGCTGGCTTCTGAATTGAGAAATTAGAGTTGAGTCTCGTCAACACCTACTTGCTTAGTACGTGCATAGTGCGTTGAACGAAACTACATAAGTAAGGTGTTCTTCTCAATTCAGAAACCAATCAAAAAACAATTTCTTTCATTAATTTTAGCTATATCAAATTAACCTACTTACTTTTAAAAGAATATAAACGTAAAAAAACCTTATGCTAGAGATTAAGTGTTCGTTAATCAGGTGTTCTGGATCTGGTGGGCTCGTCTCCGAAACAATGTTTGTGTAGTGGGTCCCTGTAGGAGTTCTCGTGGAGTACGCTGTGGGAACTTGTGCGACATTTTGTTAAGCACAGTTCGTAATCGTCACTCAGAGAACGGAACAGCACGTTCTTTTCCGTTGAAAGTTTTGATAACACAATTTCTAGCATGTCCCTCTGTAAAAATAAAGATCACATTATACAGGTGGTTTTTAGGAAGCTTGCGAGTGTCTCTGCCAATCCTGGAGTATGGAAGGTGTGAGTATATTATGTATGTATGTATGTTAACTTTTTTGAATTGTACACAATATATTAAATTTATTATACTGTTAGCCCACACACCTGCTAATCAACAGATAAGGCTCAAGCACTTCTACCCTTTCTACTTTTTGACTCCCTAACCCTAAACTATTAAAATACTTCAATCATTTTGCATTCATAAAATCGGAAATTATATTCAGACCACAGAGTCAGTGTTTTTTTTTTAATTAGGCACATTAACAGATTATGTATATTACATTTCAAACTTACATAACAGATGTTGTGGATGTGTGTTGTCTATTACATAACCCAATTACAGATATGCACAGCGTTCATAAGCCTAACTACAAATTTAACAGTCATTATGTGGCCAGACTATTTTAATATGAATCAATTAAACAGCCATACCTTGCTAGGATCCAAACAACAAGAGACACAGTATTCATATATAACACAACAGTTATCAGTCGAACATGTCTCACAGTTGTATCGCTCTGTGAAGTCAGCTTCCAGATCGCAGCACCCATTCTTTAACACATCCATCCTTTGACATACATAACCTGGAATAAATGATTCACAATTAAATAGTGTCTCTTTACACTGGACTAATCAAAATGGTCTTGATGGCGACCTGCGTGGTATGGTCATTTCCAGAGGTCTAATCCATACAGAGTTTTCGTAATTATGTTTCTGTACAAGAGTCTCAGACACATTCCGCTTGTAAGCCTAGCTCGGGCAGTTATCTTAGGGCTCGGGCACAAAATCGGCGGCGATAGAGCGGCGCGTTTCAATGCATAGATTTATAGCACAGGAAGCAGTTGGTTATAGTTCAGGGTTCAGACAGAAGCTACTCCTACAATAATAAAGATAAAAACCTATCCAAAAGGAAAGAAGGATTGGAGTGAACTCCAAGGTCCAAAGTGAAGCTTTGAATGTGTTCAGGCATACAGGATATGAGACATCCAATTCTCCGCATTCCGTGCATTCACCGTGCGGTCCCCGGGTCCATGGTGTGGTACAAAGAGGAACCATGTGACTGTAATTGGGACTTGTGCTTAGAAGGAGGTTTAGGGTGGCCAGCTTGCGATGCATCAGTGCATCAGTGTACAAATAAACAAACAAACAAACAAACAAGCTCATCTCCACCGTCAGTAATGTTCCCCCCTCTACCTATTCAGATTTGGTACGATCCTATCCTATCAATGCCATTTTGCATATTTAACTAATACACCATCAATATACCTCTATCATCAACTAGTAGCTGTTTCCCCTGGACCGAATTTCTGCATTTTATGTGATCATTTGTGTCATTGTGTTCCTGAAGTGTTCTCCAAACAAATGGTTTTCTTTCAAATGCTACATCTTGATAAATCATATTTCTGCTGCTACCCTGTAAGTAAAGGATTGTAAATTGGTGATGTAAGTTCCTTGGCAAACTACTGGTCATTGCGTGGGCACAGTTCGTAACTACCAACTGTGCCCACTTGAAGATTTTCGAGTCACAAGTCAAGAATTTGCAATCTACAACAAAGCATGTTTTCATCTACCACATAAAATGCTGGTCTGTCATTGATACGAAAAAACAACTGGAATAAATAACCTGGGAATCTTTCAGTGAATAGGTTCCTTTTAAGAAAGTGTGTGTAAGGGGCTTTATTAAGCCTCTGGTTAGCCAAGAATGAACTTCAAGCCAGTCCACCTGTTGATTGACAGACTAAGTTCTGACACAGGCTTTCCTCTAAGGGTTGGGGTCACTTTATTCAAGTAATGTAGACTCATGGCTTAGTAACAATTTTTGCCAAAATTTGGTTCTGATTGTGACAAGTATATTGTTGCAAATATATCTATTTATCATTTTGATGGATGCTTGATATCATCCAGATTTTCGACTATGTTGCAGGGACATGGTATTCGAGCAATCATTGCATTGGCTAATCAAAAAGTACCTTTATTAATTGTTATTAAAATCAGACTGCGCTTATACCCTATTAAACAGACCTGAACATGCCTTATGAAGACAATAAAATATATTAAGGTTTTAGTTGATAGAGTGCAATTTTATTGCAAGTATCAAATAATTTTGGATTTTTTGTCCCTTTCGAGAGGGTTCAGTTTTGGTCCTATTACAATTCGTTAAGGTTTATCCTCAGCTGGTGAGGGTTGATCTTCTACGTTACAACGCCTAATTCAATTTGTTACTATACTGCAATCAATGCCATCAACTTATAACGTATGAGGTTATAAGTACAAAACTTTTGTTAAAACTTGAGTATAGATTACTCATGCATCACTTAAATGACAGTAATAATCATGCTTGAGATTTATTTAATAGATACATAACTATACTCTGATTAATTACAATACCAACCTCTCTAAGAAAGCTGACGATACAATAAGTTAACGAGGATGCGAATATAATGCCTAAAACTAGTCTTCGCCTGATGAATCGAACTAAAGCGGCATACCACATTTTATATGTGGAATTAAGTCTTAGCTTACGATACCGATTACAATAACGCGGTAAAGTGTCGAAAAATAATAACATTTTCAGGCGAAACTATGTAGTGTATTGTAGAACACTTTCTCCAAGGACATCTTAACATCAAACCCAACACATTTAGACAGATAGATTGATTTCAGAGGTAGTTCATGTATGTATTCATACAAGGAAACACTTGTTTCTTAACAATAATGCTAATAAAAAGTAAGGATGAAAAGAAAGTTCGCGTTAAAGTAAACTGTGCTGTTTTGCCATTTGATTTGACAGTTTGACACTGACAGATACCAATTTTTTTTTTTTTTTTTATATTGCTCCTTTCGGAACAGGCTAAGGTTCTATAACCATGCTGCCTTGTCATCAGTATTCTTCTTGTTCATATTCTTTTTTTTTTTAAATTTACCATTTATTAAGTTTTTATTTATATATTTTTTTTTTTCCTACTTTTTTTTTTTTTTTTTTGTTGGGTTTTTATATAATATATTATACGTGTATATTAGATTGACAGATACCAATTAGATTAACCTCTGACGTTCGGATGCGTTCGGCTTCGGACCATCGAACAGGGAGCAGGTTTTCTATTGCGCTCCTTTATTATTATAGGTCTGTAGTAAAGGCACTCCTGAGTAAAGGCCTGGTAAATTAGTAGCGTAGTACTATAATTATTAGGTATGATGTGGTAGTAGGTGGTTAGTTGCGGCTGGAGTAGTGCGGGAAGTTTAACTGTCCTCGGTATGTTCGCGGGTCACTTGATTCTGGTGTACAGGATGTAGGTAATAGGTATGGTAATGGGAATGTAGGTGGGATTAGTCTCGTAACCCACCCGCAAAAAAACCGATTTTTGGGATGACGTAGCTAGTAGACCGCTGTACCAATGCATAGGTACAAATTAGGTGTTTAGATAATTGCTGGGAACACCCAGGAAATGCGCTTGTGGTGGTTTTAGTATAGTACCTACCTTTTTTTTATCGTGCGAAAATCCCCCTGGATACCTACCTACCACACCTGTTGGCCATCGCGGGTGGTTATGTCGGGATCGAACCGACTAAAACCGCACCCTGTCTCGGGTCTTAATTACCGAGGTGTAAGGTTACCCAATTGGCATATCCCTCGCACCCCAGCTGGCCTTGGGCCATCTTCGGTTTTAAGATGGCCCCTCGACTCCCCGAAAGGGGGGTAGGGCGAGCATCGCGTCACTTCGCGCGGACTATCAGCTCACGCCCCACTCGTTTCCCATTGTGCACTCTGCTAGTTTGAGGGACACGTGGAGAGCCTCGGAGCAGCCCTCTAGAGGCCCACTCCCACCCCAGCTGCATTGGTCGCAGGCAGCAGCGTCTTCCGTGGCGAGAGGGAGGCGCTGCTCGCCTCCGCTGCCCAGGTGCACCACGTGGAGGTTCCTGCTTGCACCCAGTATTGGTACCTACCTAAAGAGTTTTGGATCAACTGCCCTCTACGGCTCTACATCGGTTTACTTTACAGCAACAGTTTTACATATAGCTTGTCTATTTAGTCGTGAAAAGAATGTTTGAGGAACTAACATTAAACATGTGAGTGGCAACACCAAACATAAGTACGTCAGTTGTCAGTGTTATCGTCGAATATTGTATAGTGGACCAGTTTTCTTCTCGTATTTTTTATTGTTTTCATTAAACTGCAATACATTGATACCAAACTACGCATGAAAGGTTGAGAAATGAGTAAAGTAAATCAGAGTGGTGCATGGGAAGTGATTTTTAAAGTTTTCCAGCGATGAATCACGGACTACTAAGCTGGACAATTTTATGGGATTTGGAGGACGTTTATGGGCGAACAGCATCTTTGATGGGTATGTAATCATGTTATTATTTGTTTTGAATCTATCGGAACTTACAAATCTACTGAATTTACGATTTGAAGGCAAAGAAGGCATTTGTTTACATTCAATATTTTTAGGTTAGAAAAATATTTTATAGTAGGTCATTTTTATAGTACGATCTAAATTTTTGATATTATGATGGTACAAGTCGTTCAATCTGTTATTGTACCAATTTTTTTATTTCAACAATTGCTTCAAGTCAATAACTTGTTGCCATTCAGTAATTAATTTTATTAAATGATTATTTTTACTCTTTACAGGAAAATCAGAGAGTAAAGTTGGCGGATAGTTAACGAAGGTTTTAAGAATGATGGAAAGTTTGAAACTCCTGGGAAACACATGAAAGGTCGGCCGAAGAAAGAAATGGATAACTTTAACATTTGTGGTGACAGTGGTGACTGTACTGCTGAAAGTGGCGACGAAACGCATTTCAATATTTAATATTTGGAATCCGGAGTGATTATTCTTTGTAACTGATTGAATTTAATAAATGATTAAGTTTGAGTTTGAACTAACTTTATTCTGGATCTGGTTCAATAACTTTATTCTAGATCTGGGTCAAAACTTTATACTGCACCTGGTTTAATAAATAAAGCAGAAACTATATTATGACTGCATAATGTGTTTTATTTTAGTAACTCATTTTACTAGGAACGAACTTCTAGTATCAAGATCATTTTAGTCGCACTATACAGGGTTGCTACATGAAGTTCAGCAGCGCCCTCATTTAATTTCACGACTTTATAGACAAGCTGTACTGTCGAGTTTTTTTTTTTTTTTTTTTTTATTCATGATTGGCTCCGAGAATGTGCTTGATTTCAAGTCCACGTGATACACTGACGCCGAAGGTTCTTCTCTAGAGCTAAGGGAAATAAGCCCGTAATGCATACCAGGAAATTTAAAATAAAACAAATAATAATAATTGTAAATATAAAATATTATTTTTGGAATATCACAAGTATCTAAGTATAATAACACCTTATAAAGCTATGTATGTACAAACTAATGTACTCGTAGGTACGTACCTATGTAAAAAATATGTATTTACTTTAGTATGTAATTACGTCCGTCTTTTAAGTAGTGACATTACTTTGCAGCGTGTGTTACTAAGTATTATTTACGTAGATGGGCTAAACTCAGACTCGGCAAAATCATTTTATAATCCGGAACTGATATTTTCTCAAGTATTTTGCAGTACACGGAAGACAGCTTCTTATAGGTATCGGCAGAGAGAAATTATGTTGACACGCGCTTTTAATTAAAAAATAAACTTGCATCCCATCCGGTTTACTGCAAAATAGTTACCTAAGCCTGGATTACTATTATTTATTTATTCATTGTCATATAACACTGTGTTTAGCTTACCTACCCTTACGCGTTGCCTAACTGAAAAATAAATAGCAACACACCGATTTTTATTACGAAGTCGCCAATTCTTAGTTTTTAACTCCGAATAGTCCGAATCTCCAAAACAAGTAGGTACCTTGAGTATGGAACATGTTTAAGGTCAAATTATGTACTGCATTCTATAAAGTCAAAACATCAGACCTAGGGAGCGGTTGTGATGAATACGATTTGTGAGCTTCTGCGTCCAGTGCCTGAAACAAAGATCATGTATAAAAAAGATGTACAAATAAGGTCCTCGCTACTCATAATGGAAATGCTGTCGTGGATCTTCCGAATAGTAAAACGTTACTCTGGCCGTGTACACTGGTTGACAAGTTGTGTTGTAGGTACAGGGTACAGGGTGTCATCCAAGTATGACATGATCGTTTAACGCAGAAGACACAATTTTATGGAACTCGCATCCAAACTTTGTTTTGGAGTCCGGTGGCTTATTTTGGCTTTTACAGGCGTTTAACCTTGAGTCTATCGCAGTCCACTGTTGGACATAGGCCTCTTCCAATATGTGCCTACCTCCCGATCCTAGGCTTTCCGCATCTAGTCTATCCCAGCTCCCAGCTACCTTTTCAGGTTGTCAGTGCATCTGGCTGGGGGACGTCCCATCTTCCGTTTGCCGATTCGCGCTCTCCACTCTAGGACTCGTTTGCTCCAACGGTCATCGGTCCTTCGATGGATATGGCCAGCCTTGAGAGATACAATATTTTATTTTAAAAGGTAGGTAGGTATAAGCCGGATGCATGATGGATCGACATCGAAATCACTTTTATAAATAGAGCAAAAGTGCCGTTGACCTTGCTCAGACTTGGCATTAGGTATATTCGGGTGTATTGCGAGTTTTGATGAAGTTTAAATATTGGTGCTCAACCCATGAAACCTACTGGTTTTATTTATATCGGGCGTTTATTACTATGTACTACAACATAACTATTGGTATAATAACATAATTTATATACCTAGGTACCTATGGTTATTTTTGATGTATTGACATGTTCTATAAATATTTAAAGGTACATACGTCAATACGACTTCATCCCACCAGATGGTAAGCTCTAAGTGAAGAATTAATATCTCTATTGTGGATGCCCATTTTAGACTTTAGTATACCTACTTACTAGTTACTAAAAAAGCTACTTAGAACAAGAATTGTGTTAAAGGTAAAAAATTTATGTCAAAATATTATTATGCTATCATAATAAATTATGCATTAAACCAGATTTTTTCTTTGTTCTGTGGCATAAACCGTTATGCCAAAGTTATGAATTAAAAACGTTACGTGTTTGTGAGTTTTCGTACCCTACTTTACATAAAAAATATTTTTGGTGGGATTACATTTCCCGAATGAGATAGGCTTCAGCAATAATTTAAAAGGAAGAATTAACTTACATCCTGTTTGTGATGTATTTTTGCTTTGCAAGTCGTAAAGGAAAAGTACATACATACATTTTTTTAAGGTTTACTAGCATAGATATTAATTATTGTGACGAAACAAAAGGAAAAAAAAGAAAATGTATGCGTGTACGGAGCTCTACCAAGATCTTGAGACTAAGCCTAAAGCCTACCTACCTTTCTAATGCCGCGTACGCTTTACTTATAAGGGTTGTGGTTCAGAAGGCACTCCTGTAATAGCCAATACGTCAAACAAATACCTATGGTTAGACGAAGTAGGAAAGTGGACTACGAATCCCAAACTGGAAGCTCTAGAGCAATCAGGACTGACGCTAGGGTCAACAGAAGAACATTTTGATAGCCTGATCACTTGTAATGTCAACGCCAAAATGATCGGGGACTCACTGCATTTGCAGTTGGCACAGTAAGAGGCAAAGCTGTACCAATCGTACTAATACACAATTGAGTCTGTGAAATGCACAGAACAGTAAAAGGAGTTTAACTGTTTTGTGGTGAAATGGTTGCTGTAAGAATCTATACATAGACAATTATCACCTTGGTGTCACCATCTTACCCCGGGTCCCAGCTTCACGCCATCCCAGCCTGCTTCTAATGGGATCACAGGACAGAACGGTTCTCAGGACAGGCTACGTGTCGAGTACCTAGACGAACTCCAGTTTTCAATCACCAACAACATCACACTTACGCTGAGGTGATGGCGGTCCCGGTTACATCCAAAGCTTGTAGTTACATGTACCTACTTCATATTACGAAATGCACTGCATACCTATAATTATGTTTTATTTATGCTCACCTGACAAACCTTGCTGCAATAACTGATGTTTTTACACTTCTTACATGTCTTGGTAGTATCTTTTCCGCAAACACAACAACGGCCAATCAATTTGAACGTATTATTGTTATGTAATAGAACACTATTAGTATTTGGAGTAGCTGTCACAGGTGCAGCAGGGTATTGTGTTTCAGTTGTTGAAAGGTGCTGCAACAAAAAAACTGACTTACTTATCTACTGACTTAATTACTAACGATAACGTATTATAAAATATTTACCTGCAACTGTTTTAGGATGTAATTTAAGTCTGGATTCATCGTTGTAGGAATATTTTGAGGCTTCGATCTTATTAGGGATGACTGTGGTGGGCTCGGTCTTGTTAGGGGTAGCTGCGATGACTGCGGTCTTATTAGAGGTGGCTGTAGCGGAATATTTTGAGTTTGACAACCGTATGGTGGTTGCTCTAGTCTTGTTAGGGGTGGCTGTGATAACTGCGGTCTTATAAACGGTGGCTGTAGCGGCATATTTTGAGTTTGACAACCGTATTGTGGTTGCTCCGGTCTTGTTAGGGGTGGTTGTGATGACTGTGGTTTTATAAGAGGTGGCCGTGGCGGCATATTTTGAGTTTCACAACCGTATTGTGGTTGCTCCAGTCTTGTTAGGGGTGGCTGTGATGACTGTGGTCTTATAAGAGGTGGCTGTGGCGGCATATTTTGAGTTTGACAACCGTATGGTGATTGCTGCAGTCTTGTTAGGGGTGGCTGTGATGACTGTGGTCTTATAAGAGGTGGCTGTGGCAGCATATTTTGAGTTTGACAACCGTATTGTGGTTGCTCTAGTCTTGTTAGGGGTGGTTGTGATGACTGTGGTCTTGTAAGAGGTGGCTGTGGCGGCATATTTTGAGTTTGACAACCGTATTGTGGTTGCTCCAGTCTTGTTAGGGGTGGCTGTGATGACTGTGGTCTTATAAGAGGTGGCTGTGGCGGCATATTTTGAGTTTGACAACCGTATGGTGATTGCTCCAGTCTTGTTAGGGGTGGCTGTGATGACTGTGGTCTTATAAGAGGTGGCTGTGGCAGCATATTTTGAGTTTGACAACCGTATTGTGGTTGCTCTAGTCTTGTTAGGGGTGGTTGTGATGACTGTGGTCTTATAAGAGGTGGCTGTGGCAGCATATTTTGAGTTTGATAACCGTATTGTGGTTGCTCCAGTCTTGTTAGGGGTGATTGTGATGACTGCAGTCTCATTAGAGGTGGATGTGGCGGCATATTTTGAGTTTGACATCCGTATGGCGGGGGCTCTGATCGTATTAGGGGTTGCTGTGATGGCTCCGGTCTTGTTAGGCGTGGCTGCGATGACTGCGATCTTATAAGAGGTGGCTGTGGCGGCATATTTTGAGTTTGACAACAGTATTGTGGTTGCTCTTCTCTTGTTAGTGGTGGCTGTGATGACTGCGGTCTTATAAGAGGTGGCTGTGGCGGCATATTTTGAGTTTGACATCCGTGTGGCTGTGATGACTGCGGTGGCTGTGGCGGCATATTTTGAGTTTGACAACAGTATTGTGGTTGCTCTTCTCTTGTTAGTGGTGGCTGTGATGACTGCGGTCTTATAAGAGGTGGCTGTGGCGGCATATTTTGAGTTTGACATCCGTGTGGCTGTGATGACTGCGGTGGCTGTGGCGGCATATTTTGAGTTTGACAACAGTATTGTGGTTGCTCTTCTCTTGTTAGTGGTGGCTGTGATGACTGCGGTCTTATAAGAGGTGGCTGTGGCGGCATATTTTGAGTTTGACATCCGTGTGGCTGTGATGACTGCGGTGGCTGTGGCGGCATATTTTGAGTTTGACAACCGTATTGTGGTTGCTCCGATCTTGTTAGGGGTGACTGCGATGACTGCGGTCTTATTAGAGGTGGCTGTCGCGGCATATTTTGAGTTTGACAATCATATGGAGGTTGCTCTAGTCTTGTTAGGGGTGGTTGTGATGACTGCGGTCTTATAAGAGGTGGCTGTGGCGGCATATTTTGAGTTTGACATCCGTATGGCTGTGAATTTGATCGTATTAGGGGTTGCTGTGGTGGCTCCGGTCTTGTTAGGGGTGGCTGTGATGACTGCTGTCTTATTAGAGGTGTCTGTGGCGGCATATTTTGAGTTTGACAGCCGTATGGTTGTGGCTCTGATCGTATTAGGGATTGCTGTGGTTGCTCTGGTCTTGTTAGGGGTGGCTGCGATGACTGCGGTCTTATTAGAGGTGGCTGTGGCGGCATATTTTGAGTTTGACAACCGTATGGTGGTTGCTCTAGCCTTGTTAGGGGTGGTTGTGATGACTGCGGTCTTATTAGAGGTGGTTGTGGCAGCATGTTTTGAGTTTGACAACCGTATGCGGGTTGCTCTAGTATTGTTAGGGGTGGCTGTGATGACTGCGGTCTTATTAGAGGTGGCTGTGGCCGCACATTTTGAGTTTGACATCCGTATGGTGGTAGATCTGATCGTATTAGGGGTAGCTGTGGTGGCCCCGGTCTCGTTAGGGGTGGCTGTGATGACTGCGGTATTATAAGAGTTGGCGGTCGTAGCTTCGGCCTTTTTAGGGCTTGTTGATGTGTTTTCGATCTTATAAGGGGAGGCCGCATTGGCTGTGGTTTTATTAATGGTGGCTGTGGTCTTATTAATGGTGGCTGTGGTGGCTTCGGTCTTTTTAGGGGTGGCTGTTGTGGTTCCGATCTCATTAGAGATGGCTGTGTTGCATTACTTCCAAAGTCCAAATCATCTTTCTGAAACCTTGAAGCATTTATGTTGTTTCTATTTGTTTGTGTTACCTTTGTGGGATTCTGATGGCTATGATGCTTAATCTGGTTTGCTTTACTTTGTTGACTTTTATCATTAAGAGAGTAATCATTTTGTACAGGGTTTGCATTATTCTGGGCTTTTGACGGATAAACGTTATTGTTCATTTGTGTAACATTCGTAGGATTCTGTTGAATATGGTTATCATTCTTATTCGTATGACTGATTAACGTTTCGTGACTGATATTAATAGTGATTTCACTCCCAGGAGCCCCATATGAAAATATACATGTACTATTTTCCATATCCAAACTAAGCGGACGTACAGGTGCTACTGTTGAATGTGAAAAATTCAAAGGTCGTGGAGGTGTCTCTAGATGTTCTTTCAACATTTTGTTGACATTTTCTCTATTGTTACTAATTTCGTTCGTCCCTTTTCTACTCTTTCTTTTATAATCAACTTCCTTGTTTTTAGTTATCATTTCATCATTATGCTTTCGATAGTCATTTAATCTGTTGGCAGCAATTAGATTTGCATTAATTCTGTTATAGTTACTATTGTTATTTTCATTTGTTGTGTCACAATTTATTCTGTAGTCATCTAACGTGGATTCAGTACTTCTGCGGTCTTGTACTATTTCGTCACTTACAGCGTGAGCATTTACTGTCTTGGTAATAGATTCATTTTCATTTGTTGTATTGTCATTGGTTTTGTTATTATTTATATTGCTATCGTCAACTCCATCAGTAACTCTGCTATTATTATATGCATTAGCAGATTTATTTTGCTCCCTTTTTTGTTTTGTCCACGCAATCATTTCATCATAAATGAGTTTCACATGTTTTCGCTCAATTTCACACCCAATTATTTTATTAACGTTGGTCATAATCATATCAATAAATTTTGTCACAAATTTATCATTTTTTTCTTGAGGTAAAATTATTCCTGCTACCGTGCTGTACGATACGTTGAAGATATGATTTTTGAGTTGGTGCAGCTGCTTTTGGGTTCTACGAGTTGAGGTTGACTGGTAGTAGGGCCGCATGATAAGTGTTAAATCTGCAGACACTTTCTGTAGCAAATTCATGACCCATATTTTCCAACCCTGTATATCGTTCGTACGTTTATATATTTTGGTAACATCAGTTATGTAATTTTCGGTTATTATGTTCGTACTATTTTTATATCTACTAGTTTCTATATTCTCACCTGAATTTCTAACTTCTGTTGTCAAACTTGGACTGTCAGAGCTATGTGCGTTGGAATTGATATCGGTTGAATCATCATCAATAGTTATTACTTCTTGTGTTACTGTTGTGGCACTGTCTGTGTCTCCAGTTTCCATTTCAGCATCTGGAGTTTTGGATATCTGTATATTTGTATTAGTATTGGATAAAGCATCTTCATTAGTTAAAGTTTCTTGTTCTATTATCATTATTTCTTCTTCACTTTCTGCGAATTTATTTGGGCTCCTACGTTCTATTTCAGAATTTGTACTTTGGGCTATCTCAGGGTTTGTATTAGTTTTAGTTAAATCATCTTCAATACACATTGGTATTTGTTCAGGTATCACAATCTCCTCTTCAATTTCCGTATTTTCTATTCTGATACCTGGACTGTTCGCCATTTGTGTGTTTGAATTAGTGATAGTTGAATCATTTTCAATTTTTACTACACTTTGCTCTGCTGTCGTTACCCCTTCTTCAGATTCGATGCTCCTAGTTTCTATTGTGGGAGCAGGAGATTTGGTCTCCTGTGAGTTATTATCGATGCTAGTGAAATAGTTCTCAATATTTATTGATTCATGTTCATCACTCATAATTTTAACTACAAGTAACTCTTTTGGTGCACTAGCATCATATTCAATAATTGTTTCATCAAAGTGTTTTTCAATATTTGTGTATTCTTGTTCTTCTGTACCATGTTTCACGTCTTCTTCAATCTGGTTCTCATGTGAATGTCCATCATCAGTATCTTCAAATTCCATTGTTACATTGATTGGCTTGCTAAAATCAAATTGCGCCATAAGTTGTACGATATTATTAACTGAAACAGAAAGTAGGTATAATGGGTAAATAGGTATATTATGTTGAGATGTCTGGTTATGTCTATAAGTCAATAGGTCATGTTGTGGTAATAATAATGTTTTTGTATCTGGATAGAAATTCATGAGTTATTTTATTACGCACCTTCTGCCATTGCTTTATTATAGGTATATGAATACTTTCAACACTAAAATATATTTTTCTGCTGCATTTGCGTATCTGTAACAGAAATTATAAATGTTTATAATAGTTAGTAGTTATCCATAGAATATTAACAGGAAGTATTTCCGACTTCTCGACTCTTACAATGATATTAATTGTATAGTTGATAAAAAACTCTGGGATCGCAACACTCAGAATAGAAATATTCTAAAAACAATGCAAGCAATTTTAATAAGCTCTACATTTTAACCAGATGACGATTTTCTCTTTCTACTTTCGAAAATCGTGGTAGGTATGTCAAAACCGCATGCCATCTTGGGTCTCAATTTGGGGGTATAGGGTTACTAACTAGGCATTTCCCTTACACGCCGGATCACCTTAGGCCATCTACGGTTTCAAGATGGCTTCCTCCACTCCCAGAAAGGGGGTGGAGCGAGCATCGCGCTGCCGGCCCCGACGGCGTCGCTGGGGTAACAGGCGGCCGTCCTGTATCCCGCCCGCTCTTTACTGTGCCCTATGCTAGTCAGAGGAACACGTGAAAAGCTTCCGAGTAGCCCTCTACAGAGCCACTCCCGCCTAGGCCGAAATTTGGGCAGCGTCACCGTTGTGATTAAGAGACGTTGGGCTGTTTCCGTTGAATATGACAGTTTTTACCTAAGTACTATTTACAGGTCCCGGTAGACACTTTGGTTGGCATGTCAGGAAGAAGAGAGAAAGTCTCGATAAGGTCGACTTGCTTCGATTTTCGACACCGACGATTTCTGCACGAAAAAAAGGATAGTACTGTATCTATTACTGTCATTACAGGTGTTTGTTGTTGTTTTATCATCTTTGAATAATTGCTATTAGTATTCAGTTCATAATGCACTGCAATATTGAAGACGACAGGTGAACATTGTATGCTTTTCAGACGACATTGTACGAATTTCCATTAATTTCCATTAAGTATTTTTTGTTATACCTATTCACGGGTTAAGATTTACATAAGTTAACAAAATAGACGAGACTGGAACTAAAGTCATATTCGTTCGTTACTTTTGTTATCTCACACATTAGCTGAATAATAATGTGTTTCTTTATCTTTTTGCATTATGAGATTATGATCCATAGGAACCTATTCTAGGAGACTACAATTATTTCACACTATAATTTATCCCTGAATCAAATGAGCATGATCCGTTCAGTTAGCCGGTTGAGCGTGATAACGAAACAAACATACCAACATCATCGTTACGAACTTTCACATTTATAATAGGTATTTGTAAGATCCATTCATCGATGGAGCACACCTACTAAATAGCATACAATACACGCAGTCAATATTTAAGTTTCGATAGATCGCACTATTTCAAGTAAGTATGGTTTAAGAATTGTTAAACCTTCCTATGTAATACTACTTATTATTTTGGGGTAATGGTCACAGCGGCTTCAGCTGACTGCTGAATTCAAAAATATGCCTTGCTTAATGACGTCATTGGACATGCGCAGTTTAGCACTTTGAAAAATGCTACGCATGTCCAGTGGTTGAACTTGTATTATAGTAAGTTGTTTTATCCAGTATAGTTTAATAGGCCGGGCTAAAAAGACCAAACCACTCTTTAAGTGGCAGAAAGTGTGCTATATTTCAGTTGTAAAGTAAGTTGCAAAAAAATTGATAATACTTTCAGAAGGGACTATAAAAAATTCTCAAATATTGTCTAAACCACCTAAAAATATCTTTTTTTTTATTTAAAAAAGAGCTAAGTAATTGACTAATGGGTCCAATGCTTAAGAAAAGAGTGCCTAAGATTTGACCCATACTAACCAACATACCTACTAATAGAGCAAGTTAAATTAAAACGACTGATAATAAATGAGAAACACCGAAAATACCGAAATAGCGCAGTCAATAACCTACCACAAGGATGTAATTATTCGCTTCGCAGTTCTACAACAGACTACTCTATGTACCTAACTATTTTTATTGCTAGCTACATTATTGGGCGAGGTCAGTTACAACCAAGGTCACAACAGAAACTGATCGCGGCGAAATGGTTTATTCCCAGTAGTTCCATGAAGCCAGTTCCACATGGAACTTTTGCAACGCACTAGTTCCATACATGGAACCACTAGGAATAGCTAAGTACTTGTAGCGGAAATATAATATATTAATTATAAATATAATTTATTTATTTTCTGAAGCAGTCATTTGTTTTTCTGACGTTTAGTTGTTTTCCCAGACTTTCATTTGTTTTTACAAAGTTAAAACAACTTAAAATTAAAATATAATTTTTATTTAAATAATGTCAGTGGTAAAAGTACCTACTATAAAATTACATGGAACAAATTGGACAAAAATTGTATATTGTAAGCAAAGACAACCTATCGTCTTTGTTGGTTGCAAAAGTTTCATGTGGAACTGGCTTCATGGAACTACTGGGAATAATCTGGGAATAATAATCGATCTTAGTTACCTACACAATTTTACAGGAATAGGATGTATGGAGCGTTATCATGATCTTCGGAGCCAAGCCAAGCCAATCTCAAAACCATTAAGTACTCTGCTGATCGACAAACGAGGCTATTACGCAGGAGCTAAGGCTCCCGAAAAACCAAAATGAACCAAGTAGGATTAGGATAGCCAACTCCGGTTCTTGAGTTGTTTTAATGCTACTGGGATTGATGGGACATAATATTAGGCAAGGTCAGATTACAAAACCTGCTTATATCGGAACTGTCTGATTTTGAAAATAACCTTGAATTGCCGGCTGCATTCCTCTATTGCGTAGGTCAAGGAAGCACTCTCGACAATGGAATTTTCTTTTTTTCTCGAGCTGCCAGTTTAAGCTTTTTATTACAGAGTTTACAAATTCTTTTCTTGTTACTAGGCTGAAAGTTGATTGGTGACTTTCCTTCTGGTAGAAATTCTTCAAGCAAATATGCAATACGTTAGTTACTATTAATATACTTTTAAAAAGATACATAATCATATACTTTTGTTTTTATTTAAACATCTCTGTCTGTGATAAAAATAGTACCTATCTGAGATCACCAATTGATGCACTATGAGACAGCGCAAAAAGTGTATACACTTACTCGTATGATTAGCGCGGTTTCCTCACTTTTAATTACACATTTTATTCAAATAATCACTAGATATACTTAATACAAAATTATTATCACTATTCATTGTCTTTGTTTGCTGTTGGTATACCATCCACACAATTTTTCTAATGTTTAAAAATTCATTTTTGTTTTCAAAATTATTTACGATCGCAAACGCCGGCAGACAGGGCACGAGGCGCCGTGACACTACTAGACGTCTGAACGGCATACGGCATAATATGATGCGACCAACTAGGTATTAGTATTTTAAACTAAATTCTGGATGACCTTTGGACTAATGCGTGATGCAACTCCATGTATCGTCTTTATAAAAAACAAAGAGAATAAAATTAGTACGAGCATTTTCGGGACGTTCACTCTTTTTAGGTACTATAAATAACGTTTGACAGGGAACATTATACTCGTATCACAACATCAGCTTCTGTTAAGCCAGTACTCCTGCTGATAGATGGAAGAAGCTCTGTTCCGGTCGCATTTAAGCTAGCACTTCTTGGGTCTACCCTTCCTACCAGACATTTTGTTACTCAGCTTGACGGTCGCTGCAGAATATGACTACACCAGCGTAAGCGGCTCCTACATTTCGTCCGCGATGTCACAGACATGAAGGCTGCCGCAGATGCTAGAGTTCCTCACGCCATTGATACGTGGATTCCATACATCCACCGTAGCACTAAATTTCGCTTCTACGTGACACGCTGCTCCGGCTACCCACACAAGGTCATGTGCAAAGGCTCACAAAACCTCAGCTCATAAATTAGTTAGTACTATTGTCAGGAAAACCTTATCCAAAAATATAATATTTTTGAGGGTAATAGCTGCAATAAGGCTAAATTCCACTCACTGTATACTAAAGACGATCTATCTATCTATCGTCTTTGCTGTATACCAAGGATCATTCGCAAGAGGTTTGCAGTAATAGAGTTTATTAGATAGTAGGCAATAATTCTTACGGTCTATCTAAAATTTATCTTCAATCAAAATCGAAGATGGATGAAGGAAGCTACACAAGGGTGTAAAGCTCTATTCCTCTTTCTCACTCAGAATACGATCGTCTGTAACACGTCCACTGGGCATAGAAAATCGAGATACTAGGACAATCTCAGTTAAGCAGTTTCCTAATTATGTATATCTTCTTTCATGATTAAAACAACTGATATGAGTTTCTTACTAAACTTAGAGAAGAGACCTCGGATTGAATTTCAACCATCGATGGCCTGAGATAACATTGTTGAACTCCTTTATGACCATCATCATAACAACGTTAGTACTTGCTTAGTACCGGTTGCATTCAAAAATTGCATTTTGTGGCTCGCGGTTCTCTCTTCTACTCTTTTCTCTTATCTTGATTCCACATCACATGATGACCCCATTTAAGTAAGGTCAACGCCAGAGCAGTTGCAGGAGCCCGCAATTGCAAGAGATTGGTTGTTGATGGATTTGCTGAAGATCATAGAGGGGCTCTATCACACTCTTTGCATTGTTGCGTTTGCTGTAATGTTTAAAAATTCTGAACGGATTCCATAGAGGTCATTGACTTTTTATCTGGTGAATTATATCTAATGAATACAAAAACATGACGATTGTCTCTCTCGTTCGCGCGTTACCTTGAACTTGTTGCATTCGTGGTATCAGTGATCGTTGGCCTCGTGAGGATTAAAATGCGTCGTAATTTTGTATGTTATTAGTGCCAACGGATATTACATTATGAAGTTACCAATTTTTGTATGTTACAAGATCATAATAGTCTAAGATCCAACCATAGATTTTTTTTATACTACAAAGGTGGCAGACAAGCACACGGCCCGCCTGATGGGAAGCGGTCACCGTGGCCTATGGACGTGTGCTACACTAAGGATGTTACACACGCGCTGCCTACCCTGAAGGGAAGGGGGAGGGCTTGGAAGGGGTGGGGAGGATAGGAAGGGGTGGGGGGAGGAGGGGAATGACCACGTTACGAATTGAAAAGTATTTTTTATGTAAAATATAATATTTCAACATATTACATCAGACAGGATACGTCAGGTCTCATTATTATGATAATAATAAATCGTCATCGATCGAGAAGTCGTATTTAAATCCTACTAATATTATAAATGTGAAAGTTTATGAAGGTGTTTGTATGTTTGTTAATCGATCACACTCAAACAGCTGAACCGATTTGGCACAGGATTTGGACACGGTCACATGGACATTATACCTACCCAGGCTACCCTTTTTACTCTTTTGCGGAAACGGGATCAGTATTCCACGCGGGCGGAGCTGCCGGCAACCTATACAATATTATGTTAAAGAGTAAAAAAAGGTATATAGGAATACTCACAAGAATAGATATTAGATAGGTACTTAAATAAAAATTGGAAAACGACATAGGTATAATAATATAGGTATAATGAGACAGTCGAGACTCTGACGTGAACATTTTAAACTGTCTGCGACCTTGAGGAGCTTTGCATTTTAAATTGCATCGTTTGTCTTTGTTTTCCACACCAAGATGAATAAGGATGGCAGCTATATAATAAACATGACCTACGTAATAAAACAGTAGACTGACACTGAGATGGTTCCGTATCGTTATCAATAATGGCTAATTTGTTGACACCGAATTTTATCTGGACTTATCTACTTTATTCCCAACGGCCCCCGCTACAACGTCACACGCCGGTGCCGGGTGCGACAAAATTTTAATTTGTTGCCAACCGACCCCAGCGATGCCCTTTGGGAATATTTTTTTTTTGCAATATATTATATTTATTTAGTCTTTCATGGATTTTATATCAATTACACAAATAGTTAAAATATCAGAGACTCACCGTCGCGTCGTCGGTTCGTTGCTGTCGTTGGTGGTCTGGCACTCAATCACTTGCGCTTCTTATCCGATACGGTTAGAATACAATACATCACAAATACTCGATAGATTCAAAATAATATTTACAAGAAAGCCCAATATCGACCGCTTTCTTTGCACATCTAGCACAAATAGTCCAGTGACTGGTTCGGACCTTCCTAATATTAACTGCTTGAAGACCCAACACGTGTATTATCCCTTTGTTATACGTACTGTAATAATTTCCATATGTTCCATTTTCTATCAGCAAAGATTCATACAATTGATATTTATGGGCTTTTTTTTGTAAATTAGGGTTACCGGTATAAAATAAACAACGTTACATTATTGTTTATTGCATAACTTAACTTGAGCTTTTTTCATCTTTAACAATGAAACAATGACGTTGTTAAAGTGACTCCTTTGATTTGTAGCAGTTAAGCTTTTTTTTAAAAAAAAAACATTACTTTTTTTCACTTCTTAATGTCTGTACTTTTAACTTATAGTACGGGAGGTAGCGTTAATTCTAACAAGCAATCGATAGCCAGTTGATATTCTCCACGATAATAGAGCTTTATTAATACATAACAGAGTTGACCGTCAACCGGTCTGGTAGCGGTCTAGTCGAAGGTGACACCATGGTAAAGTTGTCAAAAAAAATTACGCTCCGAGCAATTATTTGCCACGTGAAACTTTATATGGTGATTCCTGAGGTCATTTTCAACTGAGAAATAACCGTCAGATGTGGTGTAGAGTAGAGGTTATACGTCAGTCGCGTATATATTAGACCAGTGCCGATAGTCTTTGAGACAAAATAAATTTATAGTAAGATGAAACCTGTTGGAAAAGGATCAGAATATAACAAAAATGAAAGGAAAAATAAATTACGGGTGATCTGAGGTCGGGAAGTGGGGAGGGTGGTGAGTTTTAAGGGTAAAAACGGTTTATCTCGATTGCCGGCAAAACTAGAAGTCCTATGGAAAAAAGTTAAATGACAAAGTTGTAGGTAATAAAGAGACCTACAACTTTTCATTTACACTTTTTTCACATAACCTCAAAATGTATGTGAAAAATTCAAATAATCAAGTTTTTGGTTTTTTATTTTTATCTTAAGCAAAACAAATTTGTTTTCCACGAAATTTGGTGAAAACTTAGCTTTTTATGTCCCAAAGACACTGTATTTTTTTTGATTCGAAATATTCTTTTTTTCAGCTTATTTTCACTAAATATCGAAAAACCACCCTAATTTTCAATCGAAAATTCTCACGTCAAAATACCAGCTTTTTAAAAAAAGTCAAAAAAATTTATGTTCTTTGAAATCTCTTCTTTCTGATGATGTAAAAATATATATACATTGCTATGGTAAATGTTCTCAGAAGATGCAAAGAAGAAAAACTTGAATTCGAAATTAATATTTTTGTATTTAGTCATTTCCTCGCTGAGGTGGGATGAGAAGTTACAAGTTGCACTATAACTTCATGGTTGCACTCCTCGAGTGCAAAGATTTTTCACCTTGTGCACTTTTGATACCCTCGCTAAAGCTCAGGGTTCTATTTTGTGAATCGCTCGCTGCGCTCGTGATTCAAATTAAGAACCCTTTGCTTTCTCGGTCATCAAAACTGAGCACGCGAAGGGTTCTAAAAATTGAACCCAAATCTTTAGCGAGGGAATCAAAAGTGCGCAAGGTGAAAAATCTTTGCACTCGAGTGTAACTATGAAGCTATAGTGCAACACGTAACTTTTCATCCCACCTCAGCGAGGAAATGACTAAATACAATAATAACAAAATAGAACCCTGAGCTTTAGCGAAGGTATCAAAAGTGCACAAGGTGAAAAATCTTTGCACTCGAGTGCAACCATGAAGTTATAGTGCAACTTGTAACTTCTCATCCCACCTCAGCGAGGAAATGACTAAATACAAAAATATTAATTTCGAATTCGAGTTTTTCTTCTTTGCATTTCCTGAGAACATTTACCATAGCAATGTGTATATATTTTTACATCATCAGAAAGAAGAGATTTCAAAGAACAAAAAATTTTTTGACTTTTTTTAAAAAGCTGGTATTTTGACGTGAGAATTTTCGATTGAAAATTAGGGTGGTTTTTCGATATTTAGTCAAAATAAGCTGAAAAAAAGAGTATTTCAAATCAAAAAAAATACAGTGTCTTTGGGACATAAAAAGCTAAGTTTTCACCAAATTTCGTGGAAAACAAATTTGTTTTGCTTAAGATAAAAATAAAAAACCAAAAACTTGATTATTTGAATTTTTCACATACATTTTGAGGTTATGTGAAAAAAAAGTGTAAATGAAAAGTTGTAGGTCTCTTTATTACCTACAACTTTGTCATTTAACTTTTTTCCATAGGACTTGTAGTTTTGCCGGAAATCGAGATAAACCGTTTTTACCCTTAAAACTCACCCCCCTCCCCACTTCCCGACCTCAGATCACCCGTAATTTATTTTTCCTTTCATTTTGTTATATTCTGATCCTTTTCCAACAGGTTTCATCCTACTATAAATTTATTTTGTCTCAAAGACTATCGGCACTGGTCTAATATATACGCGACTGACGTATAACCACTACTCTACACCACATCTGACGGTTATTTCTCAGTTGAAAATGACCTCAGGAATCACCATATAAAGTTTCACGTGTCAAATGATTGCTCGGAGCGTAATTTTTTTTGACAACTTTACCATGGTGTCACCTTCGACTGCTCCGCGGGTGCGGGTTCTGACGGTCAATTCTGGTATGTATCAATAAAGATCTATTATCGTGGAGAATATCAACTCGCTATCGCTTGCCAAAAAAAATTAACGCTACCTCCCGTACTATTAGGGGCTGTGGGAATACGAGTATCTTGTAACTACTTCAGTTTGAATAATTATACACAATGATGTCGACTCTGCTGTCTTAATAGGTAGGTACCTACTCTCTAAACTTTACAAAAATCAGCTATAAATTCGTTTAATGCCATCGACGGCTAAAAGTGCAAAGTGTGCAAAAAAAAGGCAAAACAAACAAAATAAAATTAGTTTTTGGTTTGCCTGATAAAGCGTTAACTAAAAACCATTCGAACACCTTTTTACGGGCGGAAGTCCCCATGGATACCACCCCCATAGCCAGCGGGGGTGGTTATATCAGTCTTGAACCGACTAAAACCGCACGCTGTCTCAGGTCTTTAACCGCCGGGGTGTAAAGGTGACCCAAATTGACGTTTCCCTCGCACCAAGGCCTTTTGAATATCATTAGCACCCCTTCATACAAGACTAGTTGCTCGTTGCTCGCCACTTCGTCCGCGTTACCTTCTTTAAACCAAGGTTTACTTCATCAGTAGGTATCGGTCCTAATATTATACAACCTTGGGCGCGTGTGATGCGCAATTCCATACGTAATGTCAGACAAAGGGCAAACACTTGTCTACTGTCTGCATCATTCGGTCATTGAACTCGTTTTTAAGGTACCTACCAAAACTGCCACGTCTAGTTTTCAAGGTAGCTTAAAAACTAGTACCTACCTGTGGTATGGGTGAATGACCGACTACATACATACATACATACAAACGCGCCTTTTTCCCATTGGGGTAGGCAGAGACAACATCTCTTCACTTGCTACGATCTTGGCATACTCTTTTCTCTTCTTCAACTTTCATTTTCATACACGCACGCCGGTTGCGGGTACTCTTGACCTAGCGTTTCTCCAAAACGTTCAGGGATCTGATTCTGATTAGAACACTGTACACCAAGGTCGACCTTTACCGGGTTTTGCATAATAATTTAACTAATAATAAAAGTTAAACAAAATGTTACGCCACATGACCACATGTAGCTTTTTAATATTGTTTACTTTAATAACTGTCACTAAAAAAATCGCTTCACCAAGAATTTCATTTTATTATATAGTGAAGTAACCTCATGAAGAAAAAAATCTTTTCATATTTTCGCGTCATCATGAACCTCAAGGTGACTTTTATTCATCATCAACTTTTGAGACTTTGTTCTATAGCTTCATGGTTACGATACTATCTTTGACGCTCTGCGGGAGCACCTACTTTTGAGAACGTCAAAAGCAGGTGATCATAGATGTGATGTGATCATCAACTTTTAATGCTGACTGTGCCTACCTATGTAAGTATTATGTAGCTACATTTATCAACTCCGATGTTTGATTTTTATCTACAAACTCCAGCTGTGTCACACTTTGATCCAACTTAGGCACTATGTCTTCACTTTTTTGGTTATGAACGAGCGTTATTGTTCGGTTTGGTTCGGTTTGATATAATTTATTTTACAAGTAGGTACCTACAAGTACAAGTACGAATGTATAATACTGTTTTTTTTGATAATGATATACCTAATTATGCTTGAATGATGGGTTGTTATTTGGCCTCAAAGATGTTAGTATCCTTGCATGAATCAATGAATGGTATTTAACTATTTAATTAAAATTATGTTTATTAGGTTCATCAATGAAAATAACTTTATCGGTTTTTTATGCAAACTATTCAACGCCTGTTAGAAGTTTAATAGCATTACACATACTATACTATTATGCTTTGTTTGCAATGGACGCAAAAACCATGCAAACACTATTGAACGAATTTTGATGCGGTTCTTTTTATTTGAAAGGTCTTGGCCAGACATAAAATCTTGCGCATGTTTGATCACAATCAGTTTCGCAAATCTGGAGATATAGCCCAAAACGCGAATACCAACGTTCGCGCGGGTGGAGCCGTGAGCATAGGCTAGTTAGGAAATAAAATTTCTATGCAACGCCTTATGACGTACATGTTAATCAATAACGAGTTTCACATCATGACATGTCACTGATTCTTCTTCAACCTAGCGTTAATTCCAGTCGCATTCAAAGCTTTCACCTCGGAGTCTGAGGTCCGCTTTACCAGACTGCGGATTTGGCTGGACCTCGATGTTTTCCGTGAAGCGACTGCCATCTGACCTTCACAACCCAATGGTGACATTAGGCGATATCGAAGCATTGCAGCTAGACCGATGACATATCACTGATTATTTTACTTAAAGTTGAAGAGTTTGTTTAGATGAACACGCTATTATCATGACAGGAACTTGGTAGGTTACTCTTTTGAATAGAAAAAATTGTGTTCGATAGACTTATTTATCGAGGAAGGTACATATAGACTATCAGCTATCACGCTACTATCCAAGAGAGCCGGCGGTACGGGAAACGTTTATGACCTGTCCAAATGTCTAGGTATATTTAATCTAAATTGGTTTGTAATCGGTAGTGGCTTAGGCGTAGAAACGTAACAGACAGAGTTACTTTAGCATTTTATAATAAGTATTAGTATCTATGGATATTATACATGTGGGTTCTCAACATCGTATCGGACCGAACACTTGATCAAGTGATGTAAAAAAAAAAACTTACGCTCAATACACATTCAACTTTAATTTCAACAATAAATTTAGTTTAACTGAAAAATCTAGAAAGAAACAATTAGGCAGTTTAAATAAAACAGTTAAAAATGTTCCTATAACCCTACTTTATTCAACCTCTTCTTTGTCTGGTATCTTTATTAGTGCCTGCATGAAGATTTATGCCCTGCGCCCAGTTCCTAAAAGGAAACAAAAAATATAAAGTATAATAACATAATATTATATTCAAATATGATTAAATGTACTGCTCCGGCGGGTTGCATACATATAGGATTAGGTTTAAAAAGATAAAAAAGGCTAGATTAAAAAGGCTACAAGCTGCCTCGTTACCAAATAATTGTCAAAGGCGAGGAGGGTTAAAATAATTTCGTAAGTTGTAGCCTAAAAATTGGTTAAAAGTACCATATTATAATAAGTTGTAGAGTTATCCATCTTTCGCTTTTAGTCTTAGTTAATTTAGGTGAGGCTTAAGGTAGGTATAGGATATTATGAGCCTCACCAAGACATCTGTTGCATGCTAATTGATAAAAAAAACTCTCGCACAATCTTTCTTCTCGGGACTGGGTGGTCAGACGGCAGTCGCTTTCTTTAGCCGTTTACTCCATCTCAACCATTAACCTATTGCAGTGGACATACGCCTTTCCCATACGAGATGACTGGATTGCGCATCCAGTCAATCTCAGCGACTTTTTTCAGGCCGTCCGTCCCTCTTGCCGGGGGCATCCCATCATCCGTTTGCCGATCCATGGTCTTCATTTTAGGACTCGTTTACTTTATCCGCCATCGGTCTTTCGAAAGATGTGGCCAACCCAGTATATAACCCTAACAAAAATTGCTCAATGCTTACCAGACATAAATAACTGCAGTATGAGAAGTTATGACATTTTGCACATCTTAAATTGGTATTTTTCCCACAGATACAACAACGGCCGTGCAGTGAAAAAGGCACCAGTTCAGGAGAGAAGTAGTGATTGGGATTCAACGATGTTACTTGTGTTATAACAGGTGTGGTAGTAGTTAAATGCTCTTCAACTGGTGAGTAGTACTGCTGCAACCAATGATACATTTTTAGAGGCTCCTGTTTAAACACCTAGGAATAAGCTTATTTTACCACCAATACAATTTTCATCATTAAAATGGGTAAATGACACCAAATTGTGTACAGCCTTTTATTTTGCATGTTACTAATTTCTGGGTATAAAAAAAGTAAGGAGATAAAAAAAGGCTGCAGACGCTGGTGGAATGCCCGGCGATCGACGTGCCAAGACGGGCCCTCGTGGCAACCCTTGTAGTGGGAGTCCTCTCACTGAGTCTTGCTCAGAGCAATGTTGCAGAGGGCGAGCGCGTGGGCGGCCGCCACCTCCTTCTGCGAGCAAGTAATGCTTGAGAAGGAGGTAGCGGAACAGGTCCGGGATATACCCCTAAGGACTCCCCTAGATGGTATCCGTGGAGATTGTCGCTCGGAAAAAGGGTATATGAAAGAAAAATAGTCACGAAGGCTAAAGAGGACTGTGATATCTTATTGTTTTAGGCAAACGACATCTGAATGAAGAGCTTATATTTTAGTGACCTTGAGCTTTTTTTAAAATTAACTATCACAGTTTAAAATTTTCTACTAAATTATGTTGTACCTCTCTTCTTACCATATGTCCAAAATTTGTGTTGGCGCCTACTTGTACTGCAGTGGGGTTCATATTTTGATGTGTTTGATGATGTTGCGTGTTCAGTGCACTATTCTTCTGATGTACGTTCTTGTAAGTCATAGATGAAGGGTTTATTTTGTGAACAGAATAATATGGCGGTGGCCGCGATGTTACGGGCTTATGATGTACTGTATGTCTTTGAGGGTAACCTTTTTGTTCTAAGTGATTAAAGCGTTGATCATAATGTGCTTGATTTGGCGCAACTGGAGAATTTGTTGTATACATATTCCTATTAGCACTGATCTCTATTCCATTTGGCGAACTCTGAGGAATAGCCTCACAATGCTGTCTGCACTGTTGCATTAATACATCTGGATTTATGCTTATGCTGACATTATTTCCTGGAGTCCCTGATGAGAAAATGCACATATTGCTGTCTGTATTTCCATTTTGATCATATGCCCTAGAAAGATCTGCGCCCGTAGGAGTATATGTTCTGAAACCTAGTTCTTTGGGATCATTATTTGTTTGTGGAAAGTGTAACGGTTGAGGTGGATCGGCTAGACGTTCTTTTAGTGATCTATTATCATTTATGCTGCGATTATTATTGGTCTTTTTGTGGTGGACAAATTTTAAAGAGCTTATATGCTTTCTTTTCAATTTTATCCACGTAATCATTTCGGAATAAAATGGTTCTATATGTTTTTGGGTGCATTTCCATTGCAATACTTTATTGGCATCAGCTGTAGTCTTTTTAAGAAATCTATCAATGAACTTTTCATTTTTTTCTTGCGGTAATATTAAAGACACTACTGTGCTATATGATAAATCAAAAAAATGTGCCTTAAGTTTTGCCAATTTTCTTTTTAGTTCTTCGACCTCCGTAGCATTACTATTCCGGCTTTGGTGATACAAATAATTATGTTGAAACATGATCAATATTAAATGTTCTGATACTACTTTCAGCAAGTTCTGAACGTTTCCATTGAGTTCTTCTGTTTCATTTACTGGTGTATCAGGTACTGGATCAGAAATATTATTGTTAGTATTTTTAGTTATCAAGCAATTATTTTTCATGAAATGACTTTCATGACTAACAGTTTCAAAGCTTTTGCTGACTCCCGTAATATCAGGCATAGAATGAGAACTTTCAGTTAATTTATTTTCTTTTGCATTAGGTGAGGTGTTTGTATGCGTATGAATGTCAATCGTCCTTTGTGTATCAATTATATTCTTTTTACTTAGTACTTCTTTCTTTGATTTTGTTTCACTGATAACAACATAATCAGTGTTACCTTTGTCATTTTTTTCTTTAATACATATTTCTTTATGCTTGTTATTATCATTTTGATGTTGTTCTTTCAATATGTTTTTATAAGACGATTCATCATCGCTGTCTTCAAAGATCATTGTTACATTGATCGGTGTACTGAAGTCATACTGTTCCATTTGATTCAATATGTTACCTGAAAAAGGTATAAAATATGGGTTATGTACTGTTATGGACTACGACCACTGAGATCTCTAGTGGCACTCGACTCCAAATCAAATAATCCATGACTAGCCCTGGTAATTTTACTCTCTCACTGTTTTCACGTTCAATTTACAGCTGTGTGAAAGATAGCAATAAAGAGCCCCTTAATTTTCGGTTACAACATCGCAAATGTGGAAATATAAAATATTTACCTTTATCCATTTTTTTTCTGATTTATTGTATTCTCTGAACCAGAAATTCTTTTTTTGTCTGCTCGCTTCGCGTGACTGTAAGGAAGGAAATTTGAACATTTATTTTTTTTGTTTTAGGTGCTCCGAATTAAGTACACAGGAAATAAATGGCAGAATGTGAGGTTTAACATCTCCTATGCCTTCGGGTTATCTAGTCAGAGTTTCTGTATTGTTCATGAAGCACATCACGTGACCAGAGGACTAATTTTGTTATTACTTACAAGCTATAATCTTGCTCTGTTATTTATTGGTTTGTTAGTATGTGTTAAATTTTGGAATCCCCATAGAATCACTTCTGACGTTAGATTGAACTCAATTTTTTTATACTTGCGTATCATCAGTAATTATGGTAGTATTTTTTTATACCTTCTACGTAGGTGGCAGACAAGCACACAGCCCACATGATGGGGAGCGGTCACCGTGGCTTATGGACCGAAGATCCCCTTCCTAGCCTGCCCACCCCTTCCTAGCCCTCCCTCCTTCTCTTCAAGGTAGGCAGCGCGTGTGTAACACCCTTAGTGTTGCACCCGTCCATAGGCCACGGTGACCGCTTCCCAACAGGTGGGCTGTGTGCCTGTCTGCCATCTACGTAGTACAAAAAATGGCCAGGCAGATTAAATATAACGTTCTAATGTCCATTGTTGGTAGGTACAATAAGCAAGGCAGTTTCGCATAGCATTATTACGCATTTGTACACGCGTAGGTGGTATTACTCAGTGCTGGAGGATTATGATGTGGGGCTGTGACCTCATCGCGATAACAGAAACGACAGAAACGTGCTTACGGTTCTGTGAGTAAATGCGCTCCTGTATTATATTATGAGGAATTTTTAACTTCAAACTTCAAACTTTATTTCATGGAATATGGTAGATATACATTAGATTTTGTGAGACATAGATATAGGAACGTCATATTCTGCCGTGTGGCGTTGAAATACATATAACATGCTTAATTGACAATATTAAAATTAATGTGCAAATAATAAATAATTAGTATTAACACCCTTAGGGGCTTCGGCCAATCGATTACTTAATATGTTACAAATAGTCGATAGTAATAGTAATAAGTATCTAATATAATATTTTGAGGACTCCATACAGTCATGATAAAATAAATGTCACTAAAACACAAATCAAGTCAAAAGCCAAAAGCGAAAGAGTCAGTCATGAGGATTCAATTAAAATAAATAACAATGTCAATTAAAATTTGAAAACATTAAATTAAATTTAGAAATTATTCACTTTCAATAGTTATTTTGTCTTTTAAATATTCATCTATCCCATAGTAACCCTTTTCGCTTAGGATTCCGTACAGTTTCCTGCGGAATGGAGCTTCTTCAAGTTCTTTTAAGTTAAGAATATTTGGTTTTTATTTTATTTATTTGGAATAAATACAGGTACATGTTAAACAAATAGATATAATTTCACTATATTGGTAAACACGTAATTTATCGCAGATTAACAATATAAAAATTAGAAATTATATGCAGTAATAATAATAATAACATAATGCAAAATTAAATTAATCACCGTCTAAATCTAATTGATTTCGTAAATTAATAATTACATAGCTATTTAACAGCTCAATGACTCGACTTTTAAATTGTGCTTTTAAAAAGTGCGAAGATGTCAATCTCAATATATGACAAGTGAAGAAAATCCAGGTTCGGCCATGCCAAAGTCGTTTTGTTGAGTAAGGCTAAATTTCATCAGTGAAAATTTGTTATACCTTTCTTCATGTTTAAAATCCATTCAACTTTAGAGCTGAATAGATTGCAATGTTCGTTTCCTTGGCGCTAAGCTCAGGAACTACTAATTCGAATAGAAAAAATATTGTTGTGTTGGATGGATAGCTTATTTATCTAGGAAGGTTATGGGCTGTACATCATCACGCTATTGCCCAGGGGAGCGGAGCAGTAATCATATATAACAACAAATCGTGTAAATTTTCTTTTATTATCGCACAGCTTAATATATTACGGCCGAAGGAATTATCACAGGTGAAGCCGAGAGATGGTGCTACACACCGTTTATACAGCCGTTTTTCTTCTTGAGTTGAACTGCATCGCATTGGTAAGGCTCCAGCAGTACTATTCTCTAAGGACACGTTCATCGCAACGACAACGACAAACTGCTTAGTTGATAAAGATTAGTGGCAAAATCAAACAGAGCAGTGCCTCCTGGCCTTAATAATCGGGCAACGCGAAGTGATAGGCTGCTTTAATACGACACTTAGCCCGATTATATTATTACTTTGTCGCTGCCGCAGTGATGGACGCAGGGCTGTGTTCTAAGAGAATAGTACCTACTGCTGATGTTCAAAGGCTATTGCTGAACATATGGCTGTATGGCTCAAGGTAGTAATGTAGGCCACAGTGCCTGATAATAATACCACAACAGAGAACTTCAAGTTCGTAGGTACCACATAATTACGTACTATTTAAATAATTTAATTTTTTGTTAATGAGTTTGGAGAGGGTTGGAGGTGGGATTCGGGAGATGAGGAGTTCGGAGGGGGAAGGGGGGGGGGGAATTTGGCTACCCTTACCGCCGGGCACACAACACGATGGTTATTATGGCCGCAGTTTTTAGTAGTCTGTGCGCGATGGACGCAATAACTACGGAACGGATTATGGTGCGGTTTTATTTGTTTGTTTTGCGGTTATTATGTACCTAAGATTTTAAGTCTGACCAAACAAAGAGTCTGACCAAGTCGTTTGATCACAATCGGATGAGTAGAACTGGAGATATAGTCAAAAAACATAAAAACAGACGTCCGCGCGGGCGGAGCCACGGACATAGGCTAAGTACATAAATACAATCATTTGATTTTTATCATACTTGTGGTTAAAGTAATCACCGCAAAATACCTAGGTACACTTGTAGGAAGTGTGCGACCTAATACTTCGTAGGTGTACCCACGGAAAAATACTCGTAATAGGTTTAGTATTTTAGTCTGAGGTTTAGTCGCAGAATATAAAATAATAATAGTATAATAGTATTAGGTACGTAAGTATCGTAGACGTTCAATGTTCTTAAAATGTGTTTTTATTTTTATACTACTTAGGTGGCAGACAAGCACACGGCTCACCTAATGGGAAGTGGTCATCGTGGCCTAACGTGTGCAACATCAGGGGCAAATTCAACCTTACACATAATGAAAGCTCTTTTTTTTTACAAAGCACTACGTAAACACGAGCGATGCGAGACTATTAGAAATGAGTTCTTTATTAGAACTCATTTTATGCGGACGTATTTGACATCCTGACTGTGCATTTTGAGTTTTTTGTAAATTCATGGTAAGTAGGTAACTCAAAAATTACCCACACAAGGTTAGGCATCGCGGCGACGACGCTATGTCCGATGATCGAACTGTTATTAGGACTAGTTGGAATAAACGATTTTTGTGACAGCCTCGTGTTCAATGCTTTCCGTCCATAGGTTTTATGGTTAAAACATCAATTAACAACCTCAGTATTTCTCATATTTATCAACCGAGCAACTTTGTAGCCGTGCTTTCATTATCCATAGTTGGCACGCCTCGTTCACAACCGGTTTTGCAGCATAACTCGAGTAGGTACACAATATACCTACAGGCCCAGAATAAATTTCTACAGTAGTTTTTAACGGATTCTATCGCAATTTATTCAATGTTGTGCAAAAGCTAGCTAACTGATTCTGATGCGGTTATTTCTATTAGAAAGGCCTTGATTAGACTTAAAATGTACCGTATGTTTGGCTGCAATTGGTTAACCTGGGAGTCTTTAAATCTAGAGTGAACAGGTTGCTTCTAGGTAAGCGTGCTCCATCGTAAACCATATCGGCACTTACCATCAAGGGCTCGATTCTGCTAAAGGTAAACCACTGTAATACCACTGAAAATGCTATTTAATTGTAGACTTTACCATTATACTGTTAAAGTCTGAAATCAAATGAAAAGAATTCATTTAACTTTTTCATTCGCTCTACAAAATATAATTTGACTTTAGACTTTAAGCTGATAACAATAAAGTCTACAATTTAGAGTGTTGTCTTTAGCAGAATCTAGGTCCAGGTTCTAGTGGTCAAACGCGAGCCTATCGACTATAAAAAAAAAGCCAGAACCGGAGATATGACCAAAAAATAATAACCGACCTTTGCGCAAGTGTAGCTGCGGGTATTAGGTAGTTAAGAAACATTATCAAACATCCTGTACACACTCGGGCTGTTTCCGAGAATCGAATTCATACACAGCGTGCTGATAATAAGTATGGCCTCTACTATGGTGAGTGTTCCGATGAGCTCCACCAACTAGTTCCACCCACTCCTTTCCTATACAGAACAACACGTGAAAGCCTGAGATATCACCCTCATACCGTGCAAACAATTCCATCAAGAACTAAGCGGTACCTCTTTTTTTTGCCGCACCATAAAGACCTGGAATTCGTTACCAGCCCGCGTGTTTCCTTCTTTCTACAGTCCCGGGTCCTTTAAGCGGGGCGTGAAAAAACATTTTATAATGCCGTCAAGTTGAGGGCCACCATTATAGCACTGTCGGTGTAGGTATGTCATGGGGACCCCCTTTCTGAGACTTTCCGTTTAGCTTACCGAGATGAAGTCATATTGACGTTACCGACATAAAAAAAATGGCTTTATCAGAATCGAGGCCCAGACAGGACTTAACTTTTCCGATCTAAATCATTAGGAATAATTCGCATTATCTACTAATTGCTTCAAAATGTCATTGAAGTATCTACCTTCTTATTACGAGAATATAAAACTGTATCAAGTCTATAACGAAGGACGTATAAATTACAGAACGGATTTTGATGCGATTTTTTTGTTTGAAAGGTCTTAGTCAGACTTAGAATCTTACCCATGTTTGATCACAATCGGTTGAGTAGAACCAGAGATATGATCAAAACACGTAAAAACCGACGCGCGACGCAAGAACTAATACGATGATAAAATTGTAAGCTGGCTCTTTACCTACATTGGAGGTATAAAAAAGGGTTATATTCAATTAATGATTCTGAAAACATTTTTTTAAAATTCTTGTCCGTTTGTTCGCGATGGGCGCGAAAAATATTGAACTGTATAGATATAAACAAAAAACGATAATCGACCTCCACGCGGGCGGACCCGCTTGCAACAGCTAGTAACTAATACAAAAAGGCAGACTTACCAAATTGTGTTGGTGTTCAATGGCAATCCAAAAACCACCTTAATAATAAATTATAAAACATTGGTAGGTAGGTAGGTAGTTATAGCACAAGTTTAAAAATCACTTTTCTTAGATATCAACTGTACAGTCAATGTAACACATTTTTAAATTACTTTTATTATATTGTAAGTTTTTTTTAAATATCGAAGCGTTGTTATCACTAACTATAATAATGATGTCATAATATTTTGGTTATAAAGCTAACTTAAAAAAAAAACAACGACGCGCTGTGCTATCGCAGTTACACTGCCTACACTACACTGGCAGCCGGGCCCGGCGCAAGACCGCGGCCGCCCGCCATTCAAATATTATCACCCTACTCCCCACCCCCACTACTTCACAGTTCTGTTATGGTCTAAGATCCAACCACAGAATGACCTTCACCGATCACGTTACGGCATAATAAGTATTTTTAATATTATAAACGCAAAAGTTAAATTTAACGGCTCTGGCTGTAATTTGGTACAGGGAAAAATTGTATTTAATAATGTTACATTCTAATGAATTGTCCAGAGCGGTAATAGTTTGGTGGAAACTTAGGTTAATTGTATATTGTGCTAGCTGTGTTTTTACTTAGTGCATTTGGATGTATACAATTTTTGTCTGTCTCTCTGTTTATTCTGGCTAATCGTTGAGACTGATTTTCACGGGTCTTTCACTAGCAGATAGCTAATGTAACAAGGAATAACTAAGGCTACTTTGTTGAAGTCACGGGTATTAGTTCAATATAAAAATAGTTTTCAACCCGTAAGGTAATTCTCGGGTCGGATCTCCGACTATCAGTATCACACGTACGGTACTACACACATACGCGGCAACTGCAGAAATCGCGCAGCTTAGAGCTGCACTCGGCTGATTGACCCACGTGTTCGATGAGAAAGCCGCGGGTGTATCTTGATTATACCTACCTATTTAAATGCGTCGAAATAAGGCTCATATTGCTTTAACTCGTCGTCTGTGAAACTCCCACGTCACAGTACCTATAGGTATTGCTTCGCTTATAGGTTGCATCGCTTCACGAACTTTTAGCTTCATCTAAATAGGTATATACCTAGGTACCTATATAAAAATCAATGCCACTTTTCGTTGTAATTTTTAACTCAAGAATGGGCTCACCTATCCAAACCAAATGTTTATGCTGTGTTCGGACTATTTAGTAGATGGTTTATGTGAAGTTTGCACGAAATCGGTCGAGCGGTTCTTCATTTATCACATTTTTTGTAATACCAACGTCCACGCGAGCGGAGCCCAGGGCCACAAGCTAATAATTTATACTTTTTGAAGCTTATCTACGTCACACTACTGAAGTCTGAACTTGAAAATCTACATGTTTAGGATAGGATAAATGGATGCCACGTGAGCAAAGTACCTATGCCACAAGCGAAGCTGCGGGGCGCAGCTAATGTCTGAATATAGGGAAGATACTAACATAGTAGGTATACTATTTACAGTTGTAAAAAGATCCAGTAGATGACGCATCATAAACCCACAAATAGTTGAAATAAATTAATATGCAAGGATGAAATAAAATAACATTTGAACTGAAACTGATAATAGTTACTAACGCGTCTACACTAATTAATTGTTTTCATATTTATTATTATTAATTCACATTCAAATAAGGTAAACAAAGAGTAGTCTAATGACTTTTTCAATTATTTAAATTTAAAGGTGAACTAGCTGTTGCCCGCGGCTCCGCCCGCGTGGATGTCGAAATCCGTTTCAAAAACTATCCTATCTCTCAAGTTGGATCGAACTGCACATGGTGTGCGAATTTTATTATAATCGGTTAAGTGGTTTAGGAGTCCATTGAGGACAAACATTGTGACACGAGATTTATATATAGGTATTCGGTTAAGTGGTTTAGGAGTCCATTGAGGACAAACATTGTGACACGAGATTTATATATTATTAAGATTATGATTCAGCAACCGTTTGCCGGACAGTTCGTCGACAGAATGATAAGAATGATTCATTCCGGACGATTACAATGACTAACGAGCGAATAATCAGTAATTATAAGACCGTTTCTCTCATTTAATATACCTAATACCTACAGTTCTGAAAAATATATGCTGTGTTCTTCAGGATATGACACAGTGTGATGGGTTGTTTGTTTCCTTCAGTGATT
Organism: Lithosia quadra; assembly: GCA_963576445.1. NCBI lineage: Eukaryota > Metazoa > Arthropoda > Insecta > Lepidoptera > Erebidae > Lithosia > Lithosia quadra. Next base: position 3,085,290 of record OY754883.1, read on the forward strand.
GCACTAACTTTTATCTTGTTGGATACTCTATCCGTAAATTGTAGCTACACACATGTCTTCGACTGGTTTTGCTCGTTTTTTTTTCTGTTTTAGGGTGTGGAGTTTATTTTCTTTTGTGCCAGTCTCGCCAGATTTTTCTTTAGTTATCTATTCGTCTAACAGTTATAGGTAAAATTGACCTTCCATTTTGAGATTCACGATCGAAATGTTACGAAGGCGTACCTATAACGAACACACGTGCCTGACTGTTTAGAACAGCTCTGCGTACGTTCGGCCATAATCGAGGAAATCCACAACAAAAGGCGTAAACAGAGTAAGTTGAGGGCCACCATTATAATTATCACTGTTAGTGTATGTAATGGGGACCCCTTCCTGAGACTTTACCATCAGGCGAGATTTACCATTTAGCTTACCATCAGGCGAGGAGGTCTAAACTATATCGCAATCGCAGTGCCTAGTTTGTACTTTTCGAAGCAACGTCAAGTCGAAACTGCTTTGTTTTGACGCAAGTTTAGGTATTAATTATTGTGCTTGCCAGGTCCTAGTGTCGATTATATAGATTTTATTTTAAAAAATTGAATTTCGAAAAAAAAAATACCGAGTTGTGTGAAATAAGTACACCAATAGGTAATTTATACACAATTATTATTAAACTATCTTAGCAAATATTAAGTATAATTATAATAATTATAATAGGTAATTATAATCTTATAAAAATAAAAAATAAATGATCGTGGGACACTAATATTATAATTCAGAAATCAATGTAGGTACCTACCTAATAAATAAATATTGTGTATAACTACATGCGATCTTTCTGTACATCACTATTGACAATAAAGAACAGCAATTTGCTCTTTCAAAATGTGACAATAAATACCTATATAATACAAAACATCATGAGCTGACAAACGTCAAACCGGCCATCATATCGTGCCGCTACTATTCGTATTCTTGTCCTCTTTACGTGTGCGTCAACTATGACATTTTTGTGTGATCGAGATGAGATTGAAATTAAATTTCTAAAATACTATTTACCAGAATCGACCTTCTGGAATTGTGTTACACGAATATTAATTCTGTGAACAACTTAGAAGTGTTTGGAAGTTTGTAGCGTGCGGCGTCCCAGGGGTCGATTTGAGAGGGTCTTGGATTTGGATACCTAGTCAATTATATTAGATACATTTTGGTGCTTGACGAAGATCAATAAGTTAGTATCGTAAAGTGCACAGTTCAATTTGGGCATCAAGTCGTTAATCAATGAGTATACGGCTTTGATGTTAGAGTTTGCTCTAACTTTACGCAATGTGAAACTTAAATTAAGGTAAATTAAATCATCTATAGATATTTAGGTAGTACCTGAAGTGAGAGCATAAGATTGTGTGCTCAATATGCCTATGGATACGACATTAGATTTGTTCAAAGGCGAAGATAGGTATTATCTTGTTTTGTTTTTTTAAATTAATAAAGTACCCACCTTATTCAATACTTTATTTATACTACAATCTAGTCTATCCAGTAATAAGTAATTATATATTTCACCTAAATCACTACATAAACATAAATCTAAGAATGTGTCCAGTAACACGTACTTTCATACACGTGCGTCATCGTGGCGCGTGTATGAAAGTACGTGTTAAGTTACGCGTGAAATTTTGCGACATTTGCAATTTGCACTAATATTTAGAACACACACGCAACGCGACATTCTGAATGGTAGACGAAAGGAAGTCGAATAACAACAAACTTAGAAAATTGCAAGCAAACTTAGAAGTGACCTTGAAAAAAAAAACGTGTAAAGCGCAGGCCACATTGCCAGTTGACGGACAAAGCGGGCGGAGCGGGAGGGTGAAGCGAGCGAAGGAAACTACATTCGGTTTTTCGAGAAACGGGCCGGGCGGAGTGAACGGAGCGGATGGAGCGGGCGAAACACTGCCATTCGAAAGACAAGCGTCGACTAGAGTCCGAATACTCGAAACGGGGAGGACGCGGGCGAACGAACTGGGCGAGCTAAGCTAGCAAAGCGGGCGGGCGAGCGAAGCAGGCGAAACGAGGTGAACGAGGCGACGTGAGCGAAGCCAACGACTTCCGTTGGCTTCGCTCACGTCGTTTCTCGCTTCGCTGACGTAGCTTAGCTCGTTGGTTGGCGGTGTGAACCCAAGTATGAAAAGAGGTGAAACGATGTCATCCGCTCCGCCCGCTCCATCCGTTAGCTGACCGTATGGCTCGCGCTTAAGTTCGGAATATAGGTTAAACAGTATATCATGGTAATTGCAAACTTCTGCTAAGGTAGGTATGAAACTTTATGTTATCTGATAATTTCGTTATCGGACCCATTTTGTTGTAAGGGCCTGGGATTGGTGGGGCTAGCAATCAGTGGTGTTCTAGTTAACTCCCAGAAATTTCTATAATCTCTCTCTCTTTCTCTTTATGCCTTTGTCCTTTTAAATGCCTCATATTCATATTCTTTTACCAAATCTTTGAAATGACGAACGGTGAGATACTTGCGCTATGGTTGTGAATACTAAGGTTGAATGAAACTACTGTATGCTAATCTATCTAGTCGTTTATTCAATAAACTAACCACATTCTTACTCTACGGACGACAGCCAAACCATACCGCGATTCAGAAAAACGGTACAACGCCATCTATCGAGGTTGACTTAAACTTTAAACACAACCAATTTGAATCAAACTTAAACCATGGGATGTCTTAGTGAAACTCTGACATAGTATCAAGATTTTTTCGAGGCGATTTCTCTTCTACATAATTTTTTCTCCTCTCTTGTTATTAATAATTTCACAGATAACTCGTCAATATAGAAAAGGTTGATAAAGGCGGTATTGTTTAAGTTGCAAGTGTATTCACCTCGTGGTCTTTTGTATACTTTTGCGATCATAATAACCATTTGTTAATAGCCTAGCCATTTATTAATGCTTAACAGCCGGACTATTATATTGTGCCAGATGTGAATACTATTTTACCCACAAATAAAATTGTGAACTAAGTAAAATTTATTTTCCTAAGCTATGAATAGTACGCCTACTAAAATTGATTTGACATCAAGTTTGACTAGGCAACGCAAGAAACGCCTGTTTACGAGCATAAAACTTAACCGGGCAATCATCCCCTCAATATATCCCAAAATTTTATGATAGTATTTTATTGTTAAAGTTGTGTCAGTAGTACTATTAGTTATTTATTTATTTTATTTTATTTTATACACATACTTTTACATTTAAATTTATCCCATAAACCTAGAATAGGTTTGTGCAGGATAAACTGTTCTCTTTACAATTTACATTACAATTACACTAATATAAGTACTCACATAATTTACATGTAAGTACTCATTCTTTGAATATGTTTATACGAAATACTTTAAATATCTCAACTTAAAACTACCCTACATCGTCGCGCGCTGCTTCATGCTGGCCACACGGCCCCCACCTTCACGCGGCACGCCCCCGTAGGTACTATACAGGATGCTCTTCTGTTATTCTGTGCTTTTATTACTAACACGAAGGAGATAAGTCACAGATAGCAGAGAAAGTCGGTATTGTTTATGGTGCACATGTATTTTGTTTCTAAGAATTACAATACAATAGGTAGACCCTTTATTGCGTCTAAGCTTGGCACGTTTTTGTTTACTTTTTACCAACTTTGAAAAAAGGAGTTTCGAATTTTTTTTATTTCTATAGTCCTTGCTAATTGGCCAATAATGCTTAATAGCCAAACTATTGTTATATAGTACCAGATGTCTATATTTCCTAGATGTGTATACCCTCCAAAATTCTTTCAAAATAAATGGTAAATGAACATGGAATGGACAGAAAAGTAAATGGACAACACTAATGTCGACAGTGTCGACTGCCACTTAGGCCGATAAATTAGTAGTGTTGTCAGTTGTATTCTTTAACGCGGTCCTTTCATAAGTTTCATATACGAGTTGTACATATTAAATATTTTAAAATTTTGTCATTTACTTACCGTAGGTAGTAAGTGAATGATGTTTCCCTATCAGGGTGACGTAACGAGTTATGATGTACCTACATCTACGAACCATTTATAAATCAAATTATTTCGTTAGGGAAACCATGTAAAAGACATTGGTTTGATGTTGTGTAGGCAATTTATATGAATGTATTTCTTACGAGCGGTTTCATCAGAAAGTTCCTGGAATCGCTGTGAAAACAGAAATATCGTGGGTAAAGTTTACTTAATTTATTTTAGCTAACGCAGATTCGTTTTAATTATATTACCTATTCGTGTAGTCTGGAACTATGAAAACAATTGCTCCAGACAGGCTTTTTTATCAAGAAACGGGTGGTTATATTGGAATCGAACCGACTAAAACCACACGCCATCTCGGGTCTCAATTACCTGGGTGTAAGGTTACCCAATAGGCATATTTCCAGCCCAGCTGACCTTAGGGTTTCAAGATGAGAGAGAGAGAGAGAGAAAACCGATACATATACAGGGTGAATTTTTCAAAAGGGATTGGATGGCCAAATCCGAAACTATAAGGAATAGCGAAAAATGGTCAAAGGAATCACGAGCCCGATTTTGATGAAACTTAAAACCTCATCATTAGATTTTTGAAAAATCAATAAACCTAGCTGAGAATCGAACCCGTTGATTTTGAAAAAAAAAACCACACCCTTTATTATTACACCATACGATGGTGTCGCTGTTAAGGATCAAATTCTGCGAAGTAATGATATACGGCAAATTTAAGGAAATTATGGAATTTAATAAAATTCATATTTCATCTAACTATTTGTTTCGTTTGAAATCCCAGAAAAGATCGCAACTATTCCGTGTTTTAAATTATACTCAGAATGATTATGATGATTGATGTTTTTTTAAATAAGATGGAGCTCCAGCCCATAATAGCTAATAAAAGGGATTTGGATTCAGCAGTTTGACGACAATTTATTGCAAGGCATGGTCCTGTGCCTTGATTTTACTCCCTTAGATCACTTTCTCTGGGGGTTTGTCAAAAAATAAATTTATAAAGACACATTTGATGACTTGAAACGTTCTTTGGAGAATATTCTAAACGGAATCAATAACATTGTAATATTAAATGCAGTACGATCCTTGAAGTCTCAAATCCAGCTATGTATTGAAAACAATGGTCTACATTTTGAACAATTAATCAGTTAATGTAAGAAAAATAAAATGTATTTTGTTAAAGATGAGCTCTTTCCTTTAGTTTGCAGTATGTCATTACTTCGCAGAATATGATCCTTAATAGCAACACTATCGTATGGTGTAATAATATAGGGTGTGTTTTTTTTTCAAAATCAACAGGATCGATTCCTAGCTAGGATTATTGGTTTTTCAAAAATCTAATGATGAGGTTTTAAGTTTCATCAAAATCGGGCTCGTGACTCCTTTGAGCATTTTTCGCTATTCCTTATAGTTTCGGATTTGGCCATCCAATCCCTTTTGAAAAATTCACCCTGAGTTAATTTTTTATTGTACCTACACCAAAATTACGGATAGGTACAAGTTCGGAACAAATACCTAACTGTCAAATTAACATGAATTTATAGTTACGAACTATTTTAACTTAATATCTAATCTTATTTTGAAGGATATACTTGAAAAGGATTGCAGGAATACATACTTGTCAAATGATGACTAAATTTATGGTTGGGAACTAAATTAGTCTTATCTTTTTTATTAGGGACAAATTCTTAAGACTAAAGTGAATGCAAATAAAAACATGTGGGCTTATTTATCTATTATTAATTTATAAGCTGGAAGCTTATAATATATTATATTAAGACACGTGGACAACAATATAGAATTGATAAATTACGAGTATACTGCATACGTTCATTTAGGCGTGATATTATGTTATTAAATTGCATAAACAACGCCTAAATTTGCAATAGTACCTTCATTAGCACTTCATTTGCTGGCATTTTAGCAGAGTTCAGTTGTCTGTCTCCGAAACTCGTCATCAAATCTTTACGAAATTTAAATGCTATCAAATAAATGTCTGTATAAAAAAATAATTTTCAAATCCACCTTATATTAGATTACAAGTCCATGGAAAAAAATAACCTGTGAAATGAACCAACGTAGGTTTAATATTACAGAGTTATGCCCGAACATACTAAAAAAACAAACATCGAATTGAAAACTACCTCCTTTTTAGAAGTTGAATAAAAACTGCTCCTCCATCATCATCATCACCTTTTATGAAAATTCGACAGAGCTCGACAACAGTGTCTATCAAATCCAGAACACTGAAACCTAGAAATCCTTCAAGCTGTAACCATACATTTATAGTATTCTAAACAATAACTGTTTACTATATAAGCAGTATCCATCCAAAGGTTGTCTAATAGAAATAACTTTACAATAAAATTATCTATTCTAGGTATGTTCTGCTTTCTTAACCTTTAAGTAACTTGTACCAGTTTATGGATTTAGGGTGCCATAAATAAATAAATAACGTACTTTGTTAGCAAACACATTGTTATGATTTGGTACTCAAAAGTAACTCAATTATTTTTGTTGAGTTACATAAAGTTTGTACTTAAAACGTGATCGTCAGCCCACGTTTACTCGCTAAATGTTGAACATACCAATTTATCCAGCTCCGTTAATATGATAAGTAAAGATAAATAAGAGCGATTTTCCATTTATCGCTGTTTCAGGCTTTCAGTCGTATACCGGGCGTTGGGCGCGAGCCACGGTTATCGCGTTTTCAGACGAAAGTGTGCGAATTTTGCGTGATTTCACTCCGATCAACAAACTTCATTTATGGAAATATTTTGTTGATATTTAAATAACTTTTCACTTTATATTTTGAGTGAAAATTGTATATAACGAAAATTTCTGAACGAGTAAGTTTATATGCAACAAATACCTATAACATGACCATTTTTCTATGTTATAAGTTTAGTAGTACTGTATAATATTTTTGTAGAATAAGATTATTATACTTGTAATGCTATTTGAATATTATAGTCAAAACAAAGCTTTTCCTTTGACCGTGTAGCGTGTGTCCACACTTAATGAGTTACAGAGTAGAATAATGGATCCGTTCCTAGAAGCCATCCCTTTCAGTAGTTTAATAATACGAGATGGGGATAATAATACATATAGCTAACACTCCCCCGCGGCATCGCCCATGGCATACCTTGGCCCTATTGTTTTAAGACTTTTTCAGGCAATTTTATTTTTTTCTCTGCGTATAAACCATCCTCGTACTTCAAACGTAGTCTTAAAAAGAATTAGCGAAATCGGTTTGGTTTGTTTTCGAGATTTGCGCTTTGCAACACATTCAGCGATTTTTGTATTATAGATAGGTACATATGCGGCTATTTTTAAATTTTATGAACATATTTCGAATTTAAGAGTCTTTATCAAGTCCTAAATATTATTTAACGTCACATATTTTCATGTAAACTTAATTTATGCATCAAATGGATGAAGTCATAATCAAATAATCAGTAATCTTAAAGCCTTAAAACCTCTAGGTTCGATGTCAAAGAACAAACCTCAGCTTATAAATGACAAAAAAAAACAATAGTAGCAAATGTCTCACCGTTGCCTTTTTGTATAATTTTTACCCGACTGCGCAACGCAAAGGAGTGGTAATGTGTTTAACAGCCTATGTATGTACCTATGTTGTATGTTTGTATGTTCCTTTGAAGCACTATACAGACCAAACGCCTAGGCCGATTTTTATGATTCACACGTCAATCGATTCCTCTTAGTCCGGCGAGTGTCACTAAAGACATGACGTTAGTGGAAATTCAATATGGCAACTACTGGACGCCATATTGGGAAAATTAAAAAAATTCAATTCAACAAACTATGTCAAGTGGGGTATCGTTGAATAGGTATTTAAAAATTTACAGTTTTAGTTTCCTCTCAATATTTTTCGATTCGATTGACCGTTTAGAATATATATATATCGATTTAAAGTTGCGTAACAACCATTTTCAAAAAGGCATTTTTATTAGACAGTAGAAAGTACAATCGGGTACAAGCTAGCTAGGTACCTACTCATAACTAAAAAAAATAAAATAAAAAAACATAATTAAAAAAATTAAAAAATCCCGAATGCTTAAAAACTAAAAAGAAAAAAAACAAGCACTCAGATGTCCGGTGGTGCTTGTTTTTTTCTTTTTAGTTTTTTACGCAGTCGGGCTTTTTTAATTTTTTTAATTATATTTTTTTTGCATGGTGTTATTCTCTGTCAGATGAATTACTGCACTTTGTTTTCAACAAACGTCAAAGTAGTTATGAATAAAGGATTGATAATATACCTTTTTTTTTATTGTGCGGCAATCCCCATGGGTACCATCCCCGTCGGCCATCGGGGGTGGTTATGTCGGGAGGATATGATATATGTAGATAGTTATGCTTACGTAATGTAAACAAGTCTATAATGTGTTTGGTATTTGTTGTTCCAATTGCTATATGATAAAGTATAATAATTTAAGAGTGGTATGTCCATGAATAAGCTTCTACACGTATCTACCTACAGTCCTACCGTCCTATTTCATACTAATAAGAATTACTACAATATGGGGTTCTTCAAGAAGGGCATTAGAAGGTTTTTGCGGGGTCGGCAGCGCGAGTGTGATGCCCCTGGTGTTGCACGCGTCCCTAGGCCACGGTGACCGCTTCTCATCAGGTGGGCCGTGTGCTTGTCTGCCACCTAAGTGGTATAAAAAAAAATGTAGAAACTAGAAGGATTATTAAATAAAAAGAATTGTGTACACAAGTCAAATTTATCTGGAAGTCAACAAGGAAAATGAAAATAAAAAGTAAGTGCTGGCAAACAGAATTTCCATAAAAGATTTGTCCTAATTAAGATCAGTATTACTTATAGAAAAGTAACTACCAATAAAGATTCCAGGGAGCTTTTGGTGCTACAGGGTGTTTTAAGGACCACACCAAGATCTTCGCGTTTTTATATCACTTAAGTGGTAGACAAGCACCCGCCTACCTGATTCTAGTTAAGCGTGCTAGCTGGTATAACTGCTGATTGACAGACGAGGCTCTAGTACGCGAGTACTAAATACCCAATATATATAGTTTCAAATTATAGTAATTATCTCGACAAAGGCTTCCAGTCTTAAACAGTCTAAATAGAAATTCAGCATGTTATCTACATAACTTACCTACCTACTCTTACTGACAGACTGATCCATCAACGTTCTAGAGTCTAAATCTACAAAGGCTGTACAAAGTTCAAATACGCTCTATGTTGAATATTATCAAGTAAGGTTTTGTGGAAATTTTCACTCCTAAGGGGGTAAAATTATAATGTGGTGTTGTATGAATAATACCTGCTTCTGGTGTAGTTTTCGACATTATTAATCTAAGGGAACTTTTTTCTAAATATTTATACTTACGAGTTAAAGGTGTATAATTGAAGTTAAGTTCGTCACATTTGAAAGAAAAGCATAAAATTCACATTTTACGTGAGTTTAATCCATATTCAGACCTAGCCTCATAGCGGACGGCATTTTCATCGGCATTAAGCCCCTAATAAAATATTTGGGGTTTGTGATCGACGACCGATGGAATTTTAGGGAGCATCTCCAAAGTCCACCCAATTTGAAGGGCACGGTTGACGCTATGGCTCAGCATGAGAGGGCCAACACCTGCACTAACGCGTGGATCCTGCGGTCCATGGCACTATATGGGTGCCTAATTTGGGCGGCAACCGGAAACCCAGAAGGTCAGAAATGGGTGGTGGTAGGTGGTACGGTAATATATGATGATCTTAGTTTTATTTCTCGAGGGAAGCCGGGATGGGCCGCTAGTCGTTAGCTTATTTCTTCGTTCACCTATATCCCATGCATTCGTAATTCAGAAACTGTTGTAAATTAAATAACATAGTTTTAAAGTTAATTCTACATTCAGTGTACCTATCCAATGCATTCAAAATGAATAAAATTAAAATGTTTTAGAATATCTATGCATTCAAAATGGAAAATGTATTTTAAAATTTTACTTCTTTATATCTATACTCTTAAGCAAAAGATTACGTGGAACGAAAAAAAAAATCGAAGTGTGTGTGTGTGTGAAAAAAAAAAATCGAATGTGATTTATGTGGTGTTGACACGTGTTGACATACCTTTCAGAACAAGGAAATTTCTAATGTTCTTGCTCCTTTCACAACTGTGACATTTCTTTAAGTATTTCTTTTTTCACGCTAAACTAAATTAATAGAAAACAGCCCATAAAAGTAATTCCTTTTATAGGCTCGAAAGCTTATTTTATATTAAAGAAGTTATTGTTGTTTTTAGAAGACTTTTTTTTCTGACAGGTTCAATTTCGTGAAAACGAGTCAAAAAGCTTTTTAGAAAACTTGATTTGTATACCTATTGTCTAAACATTTTCATGTTTCTTAGGCCAATCACATTAAGTTGCAGATACGCGGGCAAATTTACTAAGCAATAAAGTTTACTTTGTCGACGAGGTCGGGGTTAGTAGGGCATAAAAGTATATACCTACACAAGCATGGAGTAACATTAAAACATTTTCTTTCAAACTTTTTTATCCATTTATTTACGTATTCTATTGATAGGTCGACTTGAACTTCTGCATTTTATAGTTCTGTATATTTAAGGGTATTTAAAAGATTTATTAACCATTTAAAATAATCCAATTTTTGTCAGACATGGACTGCGTTTTAAAATGTTAACGGGAATTAACGCGATCATGGTATATATATAATATACATACCACAGAACAAAGAAAAATCCTCATTTTAATTTTCTGTGATACATACCTATAGAATGCCTGACGCTTAAAAGTTAGTATGGACTGCGTTCTCTTTAAGCTTATCCGCTTGTGCCATGTTTGTGACATAGTTTCGTCTTTAGCGCGTCCTGTCCATAAACTTTTATCATTTAGTTCTTTTGACATAAAAAGAGCGCCAAAAACTTATTCCCTCTCTGAACCAATTTACTGTTTGTAGCTATATAATATCTACTATTTGCTCGCAACTGTTGTACGGTTGTATTGTGTACGAGACAATGAACTAGGACCTAGTTACTAGGTGCTCACATCAACCGTTGTTATTCTACATCGGAGAACATCATCTCCACACATTTACTGGAACTATAAATACCTACTGCTTCGTTGTTTTTTTTTGTAGTAGCACCCCTCGGCAAAAAGCCAAATTACATTCTGTGACCAAATACGGTGTTGACAAAAAAAGTGATTTAATAAGGATTTAACTTTTCTTCCTGAAGTGCGGAACCCTTATAATAGAGTGATGAATTATATATTTTTACTAGCCTTTGCCCTCGGCTCCGCCCGGCTAGATGTTGATTTTCGCGTTTTTTGACTATATCTCCAGTTCTACTCAAGTGAAAAGATGGATTTCACTCTTGAAGTCTAGTCTTAATCGTTACTTGGGTATATTTGACCAGTATGAAGTAAAATGGTTTTCGTCTTTATACTGTATGCATAATTACTTTTTTATAGTCGATAGGCTCGCGTTTGACCATAATCTCAGTTAATGGTAAGTGATAATGTGGACGACGATGGGGCACGCCTGTCTAGAAGCAACCTATTCACTCTTGACTTAAATAACCCCAGGTTAAACACAGACTCAGGCTGGGCATCCCACTTTTAGCATAACCTATGCATAAAAATTGCTGAAGCGATTCGTGCGTTCCTATTTTAATCATTAAATGGAAATCGGAATACTTTTTCGCAGTTTCAAGTTACATAATGCTCCTAATAGCACAGATTGATTTACAAATGTACTACTTTAAGAACAAACTCTTGTCTATTATGATGGTGTTATCAAAGCGGTGCTAATATACTTACAAGTTAGGAAGGTCGTGACGGTTGATAGACGTAAATTGTTCTGCCACGATGGAATGAGATATTTGAGTGACAATACCGACATCGTACGTGAGTGTTAATCAATTGCCATAAATAGTTATATACTTATGGTAACATTTAGTTAGAATTTATTTTCAAGTAAGGTATTCATGCTAAGAATAGAAATCTTCAAGCGTAACATAACATAACATAAACTCACGCCTATATCCCCGAAGGGTTAGGTAGAGGTGCTAGCACTCACATTTCGCCAGTTTATGTTTAGGTCCCAATGTAATAGATGGTGAGCCTATTTTCATTAACCGGGCACTTATAAACCTGCGATAAATACACACATAACTTCGAAAAGCATCGAAAAGTCATTGGTGTGTGCCATGGTGAACCTGGGATCAGACCCGAGACCTCGTCTCAGCAGTCCATTACCCAGACCACTAGGCTACTGCGGCATCTTCAAGCGTTCTAGTTAAAATGAGTTTATTGTTAAAAAGGGGCAAGTGTTGTACAAGTGGTCTGTACTTTTTTTAAACTTATTGTTTTGGTTGCTGTAGGCTGTTGTTGAAGTTGGCTTACTTTTAAGCTGTAAATCTTACTAGGTACTCACAATACTGATGGCGGCCAGACATCCGTATCCGCGGATATTCTAGGGATAAGAAAGCTCCGTATTCGTTAATTTTTTTCGTCAACCGGATCTATATCCGTGGATCTAGACACCAAGTATCCGAATTCTCAGACATACATTTTTATTAAATTTAATTTTAGTATATAATCCAAATTAATGTCTGAAGATTTTTTTTTATCCGCGTGAAATACAGACATAAATTTAGTATACAGTTACAGAATATACCTATACATAATACATATTTCAGAGTGCGCAATGACGGCAACGGCAAATGCGATGACTTCATATACTTTGATTATATAAGTGTATATAGTAGGTGCAGTAACTAAGCTCTGGGGATTTATAATGAACTTTTCAACAAACTACGTGAAACTTGAGAATTAGTTAGACTTGACACACTTGTATGTTTGTACGTACTTCATACAACGTGTATCATGTATTGATACACGTTTTATGAAGGAGCAGGTAGCATCTAACTTCATAAGCGCGATAATTATTAAAAATGATTAACAAGGCAAATAAATAAAAAAAGGCGACCTCTTGACGAAAAAGTGATCTTAATTAGCGAAGTAGAAGGATGACACCATTAAAATAATATTCACAGTTTGTAAAATTAAATCGTTTCTCTACTTGTCATTTAATTAAAGTTGAGAACGTACCTTTTTTCGTGAGCTAATCCCCACTAATACCCTCCCTCGCAGGTCAGAGGAGGTCGCCGCGCCGTTGCCATTTTTGCTAAAAACCAACTTTGACCTATGTTAAACTACTTGGCCGCAAAACGGGGGGTGACAGGTCGGCCACCTGTCATCCTACACCCCACACCGTCAGGGAGGTGGTGCGATGCTCACTTCACCTCCCTTTCGGAGGGTTGAGGAGGTTATCTTAAAATCGTAGATGGCCCGGGTCAGCTGGGGTGCGAGGGCAATCCCTTTTCAGTAACTTTTACACCACGGTAATTGAGACCTGAGTAGGTGTGCGGTTTTAGTCGCTTCGAATCCAGTATTCCACACGAAAAAAAGAGCGTCATATGAAGCGGGATGATATCTGGGTATTATGAACGAGACTAATTAGTAGACCCCGTTATCTGTCATCGCGATTGGGTGAGTACGGGATGAAGTGGAACACCTTAGAATTATGATGCGTCGGAATTCATACTTTATACTTGTTGTGTTAAAATAATCTATTTTAGTATAGCAGTCAACGTAATTTCTTATACAGTGTTATCAGCACAACTTTCTTTTTCCCATTTTTTACCTACATTTCGAATCACTATTTTTTAACATTTTGATAAAGTGATCAACTAATTGAATGAAATTCTAAGCAATTGCATGCTAACTATTTCCAAATGATTTTTTTTTATCATCTACTGATCAACTAAATTTTAAAACGAACGTTGTATTTATTGTAACCGATGTGAAAATCGGGGTGTGATAAGTTTAACATTATGGACGAAAATCTCCGTATTTGTTTATCTTATAGTTTGTGCAAGTGATTTAGGTGGTTCTTAATGTCGACAACTATTTTTATTTCTTGGCGTTTTTCATTTATTAATTCTACATAGTCGAAATTTGAAAGAGTGTCATTTTATCCCCTTCGTACCCTATAGTGACGTCAGTGCGACAAGATATCGAGGTCTACTAATCACCGATCATGAATCAAGTCGGATGAATTATATCGTTTAATAAATTAACGATACCAAAAGCTTACAGCTGGATTTTGATTATTATTATATAATTTTAGGGAAGCTTAACTAGGTAGAGTAGGTAGGTATTTATCTATAGTAGTAATAAGTAGGTAATTATGTTGATGGGGTGGTTCTTGTTTTATTGACCCGGGTCGGGATCAATCAGGCGAGATGCCACCAGACGTGATAGACCTCCTCTTGAAGGCCCAATTATCACTTATAGGGAGATGCGAAGAGACTTGATTATGAGGTTCGACTTAGCCGCACTTGGAGTCAAAATGAAAATCACTGAAGTTATATAAAAAACCTATATAAAAAAAAAAAATATATATATAAAAAACCTATATAAAAAAAAAATAAAAAAAAAAAGTATTAGAAGAAGTTGTACGTTAGTAAGTTCGTAAGAGGAATTATTGTTGGACCCATGTTGGACCATGCAGGGCCCCATTTATATGTTGAGCAACTTGCATTATGTGTGCGTTGCGTTCGGTCTCGTTTTTCTGAAGTAGTTGATTGTGCGAAGGGCTATAAATCCTGAAGTTAATTAGCCATTGCTAATTTTACAGAAAAACGAAAAGCACGTTTCAACACTTGTATGCTTACAAAGTAGCAAAGGGGTCGTAAATTAATATTGGTATTATTATGGTGTGGCGACAGAAGCTTTGTTACATTGTATAGGATCCGGGAATGATAAGGTAAAACTAAACTACTAAAAGTAGCCCATTTTTATGACCCATTAAATATAACGTAATATTTGACATGCCCAAGTGAGATTTTACAAGGCTACGATTGTGAAGTCAGAAAGGAACCAATTAGCAATAAACAACTAAAGAAACACCTTATCATAACTAGGTACACTCATAATCTTAATTTTATACGAATAACGGATTTTGTTGATTTGAAATTAATCTATAGGAAATTATTAATCAGTTAGAGTTTTTATTTAAAACTCTCGCATTAAAGGTTGGTTTTAGTTAGTGGGTATGTTTGCTGGCAGGTGAGCTTGGCTTGGGACGCAAAAATCCTGTATAGGTACCCTAAGTCCTTTATACAGACCTCCAGATAGCCTGATTTAAATATAATAATAAAATTGATCTCGCGTAGTATTATGATTATAACAAGTTTTATTCCTGAAGCTTTTCAATGATATAGATCCCATATTTGTTTAAAAATATAGATAGGAATTTGGATAGGAATTTAGGCAATAATAATAGGAATCTATGCAAATAAGTGAAATTAAAGTGTCTGTTTGTAATATTCTAATAACAAAGTTTGAATGAATGAAAAAAAATTTTTTTTTGAAATGTTGCCGGTCTGTGTAGTTGTTTTAATGTTTACTATTATTATTCCAATCCAATAAATAAATAAATTAAGTTATTTTTTTAGTTAAACGGTTTTGAATTGTATTGTCATCAGACTGAGCTAAAGATTTCTGCCTAATATCAGACCAATCCGACTACAGAAAGGGGGTCAAATTTCAATTACTAGATTAGAGATTAGCTACCCATATATTTTGACCCAAACAAACATATCAAGTTAAATAAAACCGTTTAAAAAAATATTTTGCACGACATCTGGGCTTAAAATTTGCAAACATCCGTATAGACTGAATATTATATTATACTTATAGGTTTAAATATAGAGTAGGTAACTACTTATGGTACCTACTTTTATAGTAAGAAAATTAAATAACAGTTGATTAAATATCCGGCCGTACTTCGTAGTGTAATTACACAATCTTCAGGTTTGTTGTTGTCTGTGTCTCTTTTTTATAATAATTGTTTTATAAAACCTTGTGTTCCAACTGGATGTTGGAACACAAGGTTTCAGTGTGTCACATATATTTTTTTGTGTCAAGATAGGTATATTTTTTTAAATAACTTTTCTTCTTTAGATTAATGTCTCCAATTATCTTAAATCGTTCTTCCTAGGCAATCACAAATTTAGCTTTTGATATAATTATGGTCATTTAAATGCCTATTATAATTAGTTAATGGGGTGTTTACAATGTTTGTTTGTTATGTTGAGTATCCGATATTTCGATAGTTTTTTTATTTCGGTAACGTCAATATGACTTCACCTCGCCTGATGGTAAGCTAAAGGCAAAGTCTCAGGAGGAGGAGGAGTTTATACCCAGAATTTCTGAATGTATTATTGTTATGTTCTTACAACGCGATATTATTTTATTTGCAGTGTTGCTACATATCGTGGTGTTACTCAGTGTGGTGGCGAGAGTAACACCAGGGTTCCAGCTGAAGAGTGAGAATGCGTCTGATACTCCAGCGAGCCATCCATGTTCCCTGGAAGATTACATATTTAAGGCTCAGTGTAGACATTCGGATTACGAACTTGTCTGCATAGGCGGTTTCACTGCATATTGGATAGGAGGAATCAAGTAAGTTGTATTTTGATTATTTGAATGCCGAGTCCACTCAGAACTAAGTATTATTCAGGTATTATTATATATGTAATTATTCTATGACCGCACTACGGATACTCACTGTACCTATCGATAAGCATAGAATTATAAGGCGTTATTAGTCTAAGGTCATAGGTATTCATGTTGTTATAAAAATATTATGGTCGGTGTACCTACACATCACGAGGTGATATTCACTTCTAAACTCCCAGACACAGTGGCACTCAGTCGCAATCACATTGAGTAAAACGTAGCACTCAGACTAATTAAGCCGATATTATGGTGTTACCCAATTTTGCTGATATCATCATAGTGTTGTCACGTGTAAGTTGATAAGTCGTTTAATGAGTTTTCTATCGACTTTGCACCATGATAATGAAAGTTTTCGAGGTTTTGAAAACAAATTGACCGTTTACAAGAAGATGAATATAATGCATTGCTTTATTTCATCAAGCCGATATACCTAGCTAGATTTTCATTTGATTTTGTCGACCTAAAACTTTGCCACAGCCACAGCGTTTTTCGTTGTCCTACACGGGTTCTCGGTTCTCGGTAGCACAGGTAGATATAGAGGGGCGCGGTGGGCAAGAGAGCAAAATGTTGAAAGTTTGAGCAATTGGAGTTTGTTGATATATTTTTGGGGTAATCTCTTCAGTACTATAAGCTTTTTTTAAAGGATTTTATTATGACACCTAATGAATCGCGAAAGTATTCCGTTACTAATATAGTTTTATTTGAATGTGTAACATTCGCATAAACTGAGGACAAGTAAATTACTCTGAACTACTAACTTCGTTTTAAGTACTATAGCACTGTTTTTAGGGAGTTGTGTAATCAAGAAGTACTTGTCAATAATAAGTTCAAATATATTTGTTATTCCTCAAACAAATTCATGAATTTAATATCAAGTGGAACGTGATCCCAATTACACGATTGACCTATTTTTAAAATTGTTATATTTTGGAAGCGACGCTACCAAGAGATTCTTATTTTGTACAATATAATTTCACCCTTTAATCTTGCTTGCTTTAATATAAAAAATGAATTTCTTTACAAATCACAAATAATATGAAGCAATATAATGTTCAGAAAACTTTTACTGTATGGCCTGTTTTATGCTAAGCCTAAAAAAGATGACATTTCTGTGACCTAAAAATGAGGCAGATTTTAAGTTAAAAATGTAGGTTTCAAGGATTTCTCTTTGTTTAGGTGCTTAATCACTTTTGATGAAGAGATTCGATCTTCTCATGATTGACCTTATCGATTGATGCCATAAAACAGGATGTTATTTTTCGGATTTTAAACAGTTCGATTATCGAATGATACAAGCGAATTTTTGAAAATATTTGAATGCAGGTCAAATTGTTTTTAAAATTAAAATGTAGTCTCTTTTCAGTAAAATTGTCTATCTACATTATTTAAGATACTTTCCCCTCCATGTGGCATCGCCATGGGACATGCAGTCAATTTGGATAGTCGCCTGTTGTGTCACATTGGACGTTGAATTCTCTAGTTAATTTATTTATTTCTAACTAGCTTAATGTTCATAGTCCGTGTGGAATACTGTTTCCGTGAACGAAACCCACAGAACCTATTAACAAGGATAAACAGTACTTGTCCAATTTACGGTTGTACTCTGTCCATATGTTGAGAATCTGCATGTAGGTATTTATCCTACGGCTCCACACTTGGCTATTCGCTATTCGTTATTCGCCTTTATTCACATGTATAAATCGAAGTGGGGAGGGGTTATTCGCGTATATTTGCTTTATTCGCACGAATATTCGCCTTAGCCACTCTTCTTCGACGAATTGCGGAGAGTTTAGTCATCTGTAAGAATTGCCTCGAATACAATAAGCGAATAGCGAATAACGAAGCGTGGTTCGGCCACCACAAACACGAGAGTTTGAAGGTACTTAAGTATAATGTATGGATGTTTGTTATTCTTTAGATTTGGATAAAATTTGGTACAGATAACGTATACTAGGTACTTTTTATCCCCTAGTATAGGTGCCTGTAGGTTACGGGAACTTGATCAATACTTTTTTTTTTATTGTTGTCTTGTGTCGCTTTGTGATTGACGTCGCTAGGTAAACACTGCGGAACGAATTTTAGTAGTTGTTTTAGACTCAAAATCTGCCAAATGTTTCATTGTAAGACCGGATATATGAACAAAATATAATAAAGACTGAAAGAGGAGCCGCGGGTATCGGTAAATCATCAGTGTCTATTTAAATACTGAAAGCATTATTTAACATATTTTACTAAAAAAAAAACGGTTTATGTGTGTTTTCTCAAACTGCTTTCTTTATACAGTAACTATTCGAGCGATTCTACATTACGAGTAGCATTATCTTTTCTTTAGTTGTACGGAAATGAAATTACGTTACTTTTGTTCACAGGCGAGAAATAACTCGGCTACAGCTGGTGGACTGGCCCGGGGACTGTTTCAACGTCGAAAAGTTAGAATTCCACTATCCGGAACTATCAATACTAGAATTTATAAACTCTACGAGTTTACGGTACTTCAGGGGTCGCTTCAGTGCACTGAACAAAATTCAGGTTTGTTTAATTGTTATTAAATGTTATTGTCATTAAGTAGTAATAAGGGTCTGGTAATAAGTATCCGTTCACGGCCGTCTCTAAATAATGCTATTTAAATGTAGACTTTAACGATATACCTACAGTTAAAGTCTAAAATCAAATGCAAAGAATTCATTAAGTAAACTTTTCATTCGCTCTACAAAATATTAAATGGCATTTTAGAGTGTCAGTGGCATGTCAGTGGTTTGCTTTAGGGATAAATCTTGAAATTGTACGTATTTAGTTCATTCCCCTGGTGCTTACTACTTTGAAGATTTTTAATAAATAAGAATATAAGTAATGGCTTTTCATTATAATTATCCGAAATCGTATATTTATGTATAATTTTATTATACGAAATCAATGGCCGCCGTACAGGACCACGTGATTGGTTTATCAGTCCTATCCTACCCATCCACGCAGACTTTGGCTCAAGTTGCTTAGCGCGACCAACCAACAATAACCCGTAAGAAATATTCTTCTTTTCCAAGAAAGTTACTGTTTTTCATCCCCACTAAGCATAACACAACATAAACTCACGCCTATATCCCCGAAGGGGTAGGCAGAGGTGCTAGCACCCACATTTCGTCAGTTTATGTTTAGGTCCCAATGTAATAGGTGGCGAGCCTATTGCCATTAACCGGGCACTTATAAACCTGCGATAAATACACACATAACTTCGAAAAGCATCGAAAAGTCATTGGTGTGTGCCATGGTGAACCTGGGATCGAACCCGAGACCTCGTCTCACCAGACCACTAGGCTGCCAGGTGTAACAATAAAATTGTTCTACCACAAAAAATACAGTCACATAAATTCTCCCAGTCACGTAGTTGAACAGACCACGTTGCCGAACTGGCGCAACAGCAATCTGTCAGGATTTGAAGACAAATGAAATGAACTTTTCTA
Source organism: Lithosia quadra (assembly GCA_963576445.1). Classification (NCBI taxonomy): domain Eukaryota; kingdom Metazoa; phylum Arthropoda; class Insecta; order Lepidoptera; family Erebidae; genus Lithosia; species Lithosia quadra. The sequence continues at coordinate 3,105,345 of OY754883.1, forward strand.
GAAAGATTCTGAGAAGGTATTCATTCGAGTTCAGTTGCCCTCGGCGTTAGTCACAGAACTAACAATAAGTGTAGATAATAAATACAAGTGTTATCTATACTAATACTAGCTGTTGCCCGTGGTTCCGCCCGCGTGGATGTCGAAATCCGTTTCAAAAACTATCCTATCTCTCAAGTTGGATCGAACTGCACATGGTGTGCGAATTTTATTATAATCGGTTAAGTGGTTTAGGAGTCCATTGAGGACAAACATTGTGACACGAGATTTATATATATTAAGATTATAAAGAGGTAAAGTTTGTTTGTTTATTAAATTGTAAGGGGTAATCTCGGGATCTACTGAACCGATTTTAAACCAATAGAAAGCCACGTCATTCGTGAGTGTCATAGGCTATATATTTTATTGGAAAACTGGAATTTACAACCGGGCGAAGCCGGGTCCTGGGTCGCTAGTAGCTAATATTTTCTAGCAGGACTTCGATTAACACATTGAGTACCAACTCCACATTTAAGAAGAACTGCAGATACGAAAAAAAAAACCCATAACCAACCTCCGCGTTAGCGGCGCCGCGGGCCCCAGTTAGTATTTTTATAAAGTTTAATTAAGGCGGGTATTTATGTAAAATTGTATATAGTAATTATACTAGGAACAAAGATGTTATTGTTGGTACAGATAATTATTATTTCAGTTTGAAGTTCCTCGTGCTAATATTTGAAAATTTTCCTCTTCTACAGTAATTTTATAAAGTTTAATACAAGGCGGGAATTTGTATAACGTTAAGGATTGGTACTAATTACACAAAGTTCTGTAAACGATGATTATAATTAGAGAAAGCGGAGGCGAACTATGTGTATGAGAGATTGATCGTGCGAAGGCGTGGCTGAATGTGTTATTATCAGGATCTGGATTCTGTAAAATTTTAATATCAAAACTTACCTAATTAGTTATCTAGACCTATCGCTATCATCTATGATTGTATCTTTCATGGGTTCATAAGTCAATGGGCTCGTTATTAAGTAACCAGTAACATTTTCATATATTACGACTTCATTATTCTGCCTATACCTACTTATCTAATAACATCGTGTTTCATAAAGAATAGAAACAATTTCATATACATTCTAGATTATTATAAATTGAAGGCTGAATCCATTACATAGCTTCGGGTATTTTTTTTTAGGATTTTAGATTGACATGGTCATTTGAAATGGTTTATTCCAACTAGTCCTACTAACAGCTCGATTATCGGACAGTTTGGAAAAAATGTTCCAAATAGTTAGATTGTGTTTGACAATCGAAATATTTGGAAAAATGTTCCAAGTAGTTAGATTGCGTTGGCAATCGAACTGTTAGGACAAGTAGTTCGATTGTCAAACACAATCTAACTAAGTACTTGAAATATTTTTTTCCGCTGCACTAGTCTTTTTACCCGACTGCCAAGAAGGGTTATGTTTTTAACACGCTTTTATTAGCGCTGTAGAAATGTTATCAGCTTGGCAAACATTCCAACATTATTTATATCTAATGTAATCTTTGAACCTGTTTAAACCCGATTGTGGTTGCAAGTGAAATCTTATAATATAGTTTCTCATTAAACGAACTCATCGTTAGTGCACTCAAAGTGTTTCCCTCAACAGATTCAGGTTACGTATGTAATATTAGTTTTGAAACTTTGGAACTAAATACAAGCTGACAAGCATTGTAGTCTTGAAACTTTCAGTGTTTAACAACATTCGAAAAATAGAAGTCATTTGGGTGCACCCTGTTGGAAGTAAAAGTAAGAAGTTAGAGGGAAGTCCAGAAGATACGGACTAGCGTCTCAACCTTGACGGCCTTGAGACCTAGAATGATGCTTTTGGGTCCCTTATACACCGGTGTTTAAAGACCCGAGATGGCGTGCGGTTTCAGTCGGTTCAAGTCCGCTCCTTAAGGATTACCACACGAAAAACAAGGTCACTAACTTTGAGCAGGTGTAATGTCTCTTTGTGGGTAGTAACACACGGCTTTTCAGTGCCAGAGAAGGCATAATTCTACTTCACTTATACACCCACGGAGATGGCAATTTTCTTCGCTTGCTTGGATATAACTCTCTCGATTTAATGGAAAAATTATTCAGACATCGAATTAACACAAGCTTACATCAGAATTCAAGTATTTTATTCATCTAAAATACATTACAGCCTAATAACATTAGGGCCCCACTTTTCGTAAAAATATAATTTTCTCTTCTCTGTCTCAATCTAGTCTCAATCTCATGTGGATCTCCCAAATGTCTAAACATGATATTCTTTTGGTTACAGGAATACATTTTTTGACATTTGGGCGATCGACGTGAGATAGAGACTTGACTGAGATTGAATTTTGACCGTAGTATAAAATGGACTATACGAGTATAATGGTGATACATAGGTATATACTGACTGTAATACAAAATTTCATGACCTTACGATAAGTAGAACACAAGCGTTTTAAAGTTTTCAACAAGTGATTTAAAACTTTAAAACGCTTTCCTGTAAAATTTCTGTTTTGTAATTAGGGGCTTGTACGTAGGGACCGTCAATATTATCATTGTTGTAAGTTAAATTTGGTTTTATGTTTCACATTTTGTCAATGTTTGTATTTTAATAATGTGTAACAGTAGAATATGAGAGGGATTTATTAGAAAGGCGGCCGCTGCGACAGGTAATTTATTTTAAATGTTATTATAACAATAGATGAGAATAATGAGGGTTGATCCCGTGGGTTGGTACATCGCGCTGGGTTCATTTTATTTAATTTCTTGGGTTTATTTACCAATGTTCAGGTTCAGGTGCCTTGCTACAGCAATAATTAAGTATTTCAATTTTACTTCATCTTCATAGTGTGAATCGGATGTATCCGGATCTGACAAAATTACATTTTCCAATCTTAATATATATAAATCTCGTGTCACAATGTTTGTCCTCAATGGACTCCTAAACCACTTAACCGATTATAATAAAATTCGCACACCATGTGCATTTCGATCCAACTTGAGAGATGGGATAGTTTTTGAAACGGATTTCAAAATCCACGCGGGCGGAGCCGCGGGCAACAGCTAGTTGAACTATAAAATAAGTAAAGTAAGAATTAGGTTTTCTGGGTGCGGGCCGGAAACTCCTTGCGGTGCATCCGGGTAACGGAGGCGACCAGCGCCCCCCACTCGCCACGGGAGTCGCCACTGTCTGCGGCAAATCCGGCTGAGGCAGGAGTGACCCTCTAGAGAACTGCTGTGAGGCTATCCACGTGTTCATCTGACTAGCAGAGGGCACAGTGAGGAGCAGTCGGGGGCCAGGTTCGTTCTGCGCGCGCACATGGGGCGTGACAGGACTGCCGTCTGTCAGCCTACATCCGACTGTCGGCGAAGGGGTGCGATGCTCGCCCCAGCGTTTCAGGGGGTCGAGGGGGGCAGCTTAAAACCTTAGATGGCCCGGAGTCAGTTGAGGTGCAAGGAATATGCCCATTGGGTGATCAGATTTCCTATCAATGCTTCTATCATCATTATTATCATTATTGCGAATTGAACTTACTTTGGTTTGAATTGATATCGACGCGACGACGACCACGACGACGACGCGACGCGGCGACGACGGTTTAATGTACACTTTTGCGGTGATAAATAAAAATACCTTTGTGAGGTGATTGTTTACTACCAAAACTCTAATTGATTTTTGTATACTATTGACTATACATTATATACTATATATCTACATTATTATAGGAGAGGGGGCTGACAATAAGCAACAAGTGTCACGTACCTATGTTTCTTGCAATCTTGCGTTTTCATTTATTATAGCAGAGGACGTGGTTTACTTCCTAATATTATTATTTATACAATACAGTTTATTTATAGAAATCACGTTCTGGTTGTCCATGATTGCCATAAATACACTATAAAAATAAAAATAAGATTGTAATTTGAAGATGGTAGTAATGCCACCCGTTGTTTGAAACGTCTTTTTCTATTCGAGATGAGGGTACTCTATTTCCCAGTAGTGTTAGTGGCGATGACAGCTTAGATTCGTCAAAGAGATAATAAAAAAATATCATTCGACATTTATGTTATCGACTAGTCTTGTCCGCCCCCCACGCCGCACGCATGGATTTCGATTTTTAAGGCGTTAATTTTTTTACCTAGAGCTTCAATTCTTTTCCATAATTAAAGTAGCCCATGTTACGCCTTATTTAAATATCTATCTAATAGTGAAAGTTCTGTTCAAATCAGTCCAGCCGTTCCAGAGATTATCTCATTAAAACAGAAAGACAGACACACAGACAAAAAAAAATCAAAATTGCTTTGTTGTTTTAAGTATCGTACCTACATAATATACATGTACAATACGTACAGAGGTTCATGGTTCTCAGAGGAATACACAAGAAGAACCAATCTCAGAAGAACCAATCCCAGGTAGAAGCACATTGAGAATACAAAATCTGAGAATAGAAACGCCGTCGATACGATAGAAGAATTAGAGGCTGCTACGGATGCGGGAGTTCCTTACGCGTGAAATCAAATTATGATTATAGGTTTTTCTTTTAATTCATGATAGGTTTACGTTTGACCTCAATCTCACCTGGTGGTAAGTGACAATGTGGTCTACGATGAATCACGCTCGCCTAGAAGGAACCCATTCACTCGTGACTTGAAAACTCCCAGGTTATAGCTTTCTGGAAACACAGACTCAGGCAAGGAATAAATTCCACTCCTTATTTAACTATCTTCCTTGTTTGAACAGAAACTAGCTGTACATGGCATGCCACATCTCTGGGAAGTTCCAGCAGATGTAGTTAACGAAATGGGAGAGCTTCGTGAGATGGATCTTCGAGGCAATATGCTGAGGCACATGAAGATTAATCTGCTGACAGGACCTAAACGGCTAGAACGAGTGTTTTTAAGTGGTAAGTTTATTTTTGCATTATAATCACCTTAGCGCTGAGTTCCATTTAATGTTCGTGTAAATTTGACTATCAAGACAGCGACTGCAGTCTATCTTTTCAACCTTGAGTACATAGCCTGCGCCAGGCCTCCGTCTGTTGATCGGCAAGTGTGCCCGCTTGCAGATGAGGTTGTCTTGGGTTCCGAACCCCATACATCTAGATTTTGCATTTAGTAGGTAAGAGGTAGGACACGACGGTATCTGCCGTCCGAAATGAGCTGTCCGACTTGGGTAGCACCATTATTATAGTGTTGCACACGTCTATAGGCCACGATGACCGCTTTCCATCAGGTGGGCCGTGTGCTTGTCTGCTTCCTAGTATAAAAAAAGTGACAAAACTTAAAATAGAAAAGTGTTTTGTAATAAACATGCCATTTGTTGCTCACTCATAATTAGTGTAAATTCTCAATAACTAGATATGGGTACAATAACGAGTAAGTAACATATAACAGAGGTCGTATCAACTGGGATACTATCAACTGATTTTCGCATCTTTTTCCTCCATCTCGTACAAATTCAATGGCGGCTTCATTAAAGCTGAATAGGCAGTTCGTCATATAAAGACAAGAAAGAAAATAATCCTATAGAAATAATGAGTCATTTGGTACAGAATCCTGCGAGTCGATGTACGTTCTTGTCTTGCAAAAGAATTAAAGATCTATTATAGTTTGGCCGCTGAGACTATGCGTTCCTGACACATGTCAATTCGTCATGACTAGTTATGTACAATAAATAACTTGTACCTAGAACCGTTCTCTAAACCTGTTCCAATAACATAATAATAATCACAGTCAGCAATTGTGACAACTTGATTTCATTTTAATTTTAATTTTATTCTAATTTGGCTATCTATCTGCCCTATTTGTTTTTCCAATTTTTAATTTTTAATTTTGTTTTATTCTTATTTAATTTTATGTGATTATTAATTATAATGATGGACTATTACCTGAAGTAATAAAAAAATCATATTCATTTCATTCATTATAAAAATATGATTCATTCTTTCTATTAACTTGGGTAGGGGCTTATTACAAAATTACATATTATAAAATTTGCCTCCGTCGCTGTATACCATATTCTCAAAAGACCATAACGTTCTGTTTTATATTTTTCAACCAACAGATTATTATTATTAAGATTACTAAAATATGCGGTTACAATTGCCTTGTTATTTTGTCTCATCACTATGAAAGCAAACATTTGACGTAACCTTGAAACAGTGCAGTTTGACGTGGTATGACTTTTAAAAACTATTGATATTATATTTTTAATTAAGTAATTGTTAATCATTTTAGCCCAAAATTAATCTGTGTATTGTAAATTGGCACAGTAATTAAATTTTTAATGTTATCACTCGTTAATAAGGTCAATAAACGATATTTAATATTTTGCCGTAAATTATACACCAGTTCAAAGTTACATCGCCCGTTCGCTCACAACCTGTCAGGAACGCATTCTTTCAGCGATTCTATAATAAGAGATGTAATCTTTCTTAGAAAATGGTTACTTCGAAGGGTTACACTGTTTATTTTTAAGTGGGGCATGCATGCTTAGATATGCATGATGTCTCCGAGTTTGGGGAAAACCCGTAGACCTATGTGGGACTCTCCCTAAAGGGCATACCCACTAAACCTTACTATGTCCACCTGGTTGCTTTAGTCACACCGCAGGATAGGCAATAGTATGCTCACTGCAATCTGACCAGCGTTTTTTGCCTGGCGGCGCACTATGGGATAGAACCGTGCGTACCGTCTCATAAATAGGTTTTCGTAATGTTCTTATTGAATATTTTGTTAATGCATAATATGTCTAACTGAATGTTCAATGCATATTATATAGCAGTGAAAATACACTATTTCTAATTTTTTTGTATTAGAATAAGGCTTGCAAGTTGACGCTCAAAATTAAGTCAATTATGTAGAACACAATTCCACCAGTTTACATGGTCATATTTGCATTAATTTCCCAGCAAATTTGTAAGTGTGATATATGGTTAGAATGGTGATGAAGTACTCTATTTAAAAATGATTTAAGTGAACCATTATGTGAAACCTGGGGTGGTATAGAATTTTTATTTCAGGACCTAATATTCTATCCTTATTGGAAACTTTGCATAGACTTTTGACAGTTAGCGGTGTCTGCCGATGTCGTGATTTTGATAGCATCGTATAGAGCAGCTAATATAAAAGTCAGGGCAAAAAAAAATATTTGCCCGAATCTGCCCCCCTTAAAATGAAACGAAAAATAGCTAATGAGGAGAAAATACAAAATATTCCAAAAATTATTTTAGTTGAGATTAATGAGATTTTTGGATATTTAGATTGCTTTTGACCTTTTTTTCTTTAACAATAATATTATCTATTTACTCAATCTTTAGGTAAAGTGCGAGTTTTGGGTAGTGTATTATTTTTTTATCGTTCGTTCAGATGTGGTTAATGTTTTGTTATCTCTGTGTGAATTACATGTTTCTCATATAGTTTATGTATTTCTCTATGGAAAAAGGAGCAAGTGGTATCTAGTTATAGTTGTTAGTGTACATTATATCAGTACCTACCTACTACTAACCACCTTCATAGATATATGTTAGGAAATTGATATTAATGACACTTGATAGTAATATTTTTTCGAACGAAATTTCAGTAGAAAAGTTATTGAGTGCGTTAACATAATTTATAGTCTTCACCAACCTCGGTAAAAAGTAGTACCTACTTAAAAGTAAAAACAAAATAAGTGAATATGTTGTACTTCGACGAGTATTATTCGATTTTTTTATTGACTATGGAGCAAAATCAGAAGATATTCAAAAATACTTAGAACAACGCCAACATTTCTTCTTCAACCTAGCGTTAATCCCAGTCGCACCCAAATCATGCACCTCGGAGTCTGGGGTCCGTTTTACCAGTCTTAACTGCGGATTTGGCTGGACCTCAATATTTTCCGTGAATTGACTGCCATCTGACCTTTACAACCCAATGGTGATATTAGGCGATATCGAAGCATTGCAATAAGACCATTAAATTTGTCGTTTGGAAAGTGAACTAATTGTGAAACGTATTCAAAAAACGCTTATAACAGCGTTTAACGATCGTTGGACCAAATCTAACCGAACTAAAGAACGTTTCTTTAGTGAAAATATACCGTGGTTAGACGGGGAACTTATTCCCGAAGGTTCTATGTTATTCTGCAAACCTTGGCATCCAATATTGCTGTAAATCCAGAAAAAAATTGGTGAATATACTCGTGGAACCGCACGACTGTACTTAACAAAATATATGTGGTATAATTAATATGCCTTCTTCAGTACATAAAGACTTGATACACGGGGAAAGTAGGTATATTATCAGTATCTACCCAAGAATCGCGTAATAAAGATTACAAAAAATTCAGATTGCATCATGCTAGAAAATGCTTTAGGTCCGCAACAAACGAAGACGTATTTCATGGTCTTCTATTTACGTCAGATTCTTAAATATCAAGTATCAGAAAACCATCAGTCACTATGTCCAAGACATTGTTAGATGAAGCTAAGAACCTCTTAACTATTTAAATCCAAATAATTTCGTACATTATTTGTAAAACATATTTTCGGAGTGGATTATTATAATATTTGTCATTTATTTAAATGCAAGATTTATATAAAATAACATAAAATAGGTTTAATATCATAAAACTGTAAAATTATAACTCAATAAGTTAACCAAACCATGTTTTAATATTAAAATAATACATTTTTATTTTGTTTTATTTTTTTATTTATTATTCATTAAACATTTGACAATGATACATTCATTATTGGATTGTATGTACTCTGGAGACACTAAATGCCAAATTTCAGCGATTTACTTCAATCAACAAAAAAGTTACAGATTTTTGAGACGCTACGCACGGTTCTGTCCCACTGTGCGGCGGCGGGCTCGACTTCCGGGGGGAGCCTCACACTGTAGATATAGACCATGTAGGCATGTTGTAAGGAGGAGATGGAAAAGGAACGGGAGAATTCTTTACAAATTACACAAGTATTTTCCGAGATTAATTTTTAATTCACATTTAGTACGTAGTACTTACCTCGTTGTACGATAGAAGTCATGCTTTATTCTCGTTCGTAATCACTGATTACTATCATGTCCTATTGCTTCCATTGGACAAGACTATTTTTGGAGTGGTCATTTCTGTAGGTATCTATTTTTAACCGGTTTAACCTTCTTTAATGTAATGGAAGATAATTATATTTTACGTATTTTTATTACGCTTCATTATTTAAGTCTATTTTTAAATTAAGCTTCGAAATTAGCGAAGCAAAGATTATCAAGAGCGATCGTGTTTTGAGCGAAAAAGAGGGATTATTTTAATTTTGTTTATTTACGAGTATTTGTGTAGGTGGGTCAGAGTCAAAGTCAAAGTCTGACTTTGACTTTGACAGTCAATGTCAAAATCTTTATTGCATTTATGTGTTTTACAATGATGTTGGAAGAATATTACAGTTTCAACACGAAGCCCATGGGGTAGGTACCTACTTATAGCTTCTATACAGGAACATCAATTAAGTAATTAATGTTACATAAATGAAGTTACACAATTGCTGAATTTTGTCGTATATCTGACATCAATTATAGATTAGCTTTTCTAACTATACTTACTTGTATACCTAACTACTAAAATAATAATAAAAGAATACTAATAATCAAAATTACCTACTAGTATTGCCGTAAATCCTTCCAGCTAAACTAAATTGCTCGTGTTAGCTGTGAGTTCACATCAGCAGTGTAATGACCAGGATTCAAACCCAGGACCTCTAAGTCAAGTCAAGTCAAAAATCATTTATTCTGGATAGACCATTATATGCGGCACTTACAAAACGACAAAATAAAAAATAGAAGCAAATGGACCTCCGCTGCACCGGTTCGAAACGCGACCCAGACTTGAGATGACTCCGGCAAGAAACTCAGCGGGCTGTTTTTTTGGTCTATTTACAATAATTCTCAATCGTAACACCGAGTCTTGAACCACTAAGCGACCGATTCTTATTTCTCATTACGAAATGGAAAGAAACTACAAGACATCAATGTTATTACCAGATGGTATTTCCCATTAGAATTAAGCGATCGTGAACGTAATATTCACGCATGAATAAATACGCATTAGTTGGGTTGATAATATTTATGCTACAATATTATTGTGTAGGTACAAAATAATCCTACTAATATCTATACTAATATTATAAAGAGGATCAGTTTGTTTGTTTGATTGAACACGCTAATCTCAGCAAGTACGTCTAGTACCTACTTGCTGGTTGTTATATATTCACCATTCAAACATATATCTTATATATAAGCCTCTAGTTAATAAATTATAATAGATAAATAGGCACACATGTTTGCAATCACTTCAGTCTTAAGAATTTGTACCCTAATAAAACACACCCATAAATTGATCATCATTTGACAAGTAAGTGTACCTCTGAACCTTTTCAAGTATGTCCTTCAAAATAAATAGGCCACTGACACTCTAAAAATGCTATTTAATTCTAGACTTTACCGTTATACAGTTTAAGTCTAAAATCAAATGATAAGAATTCACTAAACTTTTTCACTCGCTCTACAAATATCATTTAATTTTAGACTTTAACTTAATAACAATAAAGTTCAAAATTAAATGGCTTTTTTTAGTGTCAGTGGCATGACAGTGGCTTATGTTAACAGAATCGAGGCCCAGTTCAGTTTCGGAGCAACTCAATACAAGTTTCTAATCCACACTGCTATAATCCCTACTATGACGTAGATACGCGTTTAAATGTGTATTTGAGAGGGCTGCTTTTGATCGACTGTGTGAGAAAGAGACCACGCTATAAAAATACTGTATTGATGATATTACCTACCAATATTACTTTCATTATTGTTACAGTAAGGAACGATTCAGTTAAGTTTGGTTATTTGAAACGTAAAATTGAACGACTTAATACGTCGTCACGGTATGAGTACGAAACCATTCAGTTTAAGTCTATATTTAGGCTGGTTTTATCGTTACGCGTTTCGGCAGCGCCGTTGGAGCGCGCGCGTTCAGAGATACTATATGGAAGTAGAAGTTGCGTTTTTGTGTCGCGCGCTTGGGCAGCGCCGTTTAATAAACGCGCGATGTTCGACAGCGCTGTCCAAACGCGCGCTGCTCATTCGCTTCTACGGCCAGTGTGCGTTTTAGTGTGACGCTGTTGAGACGCGCCGTAGGTACAGTTGAGAAATTAATTACATCGATACGGACGAGTAATCGAGGAAGTTCGAACCAGAAGGTGTTTATGGGACCCGGCCGATGAATTATACAAAAATAAGGATGCAAACTGCTTGTTGATAGGCGAAAAAAAATTATAAAATTTATTACTATTTTCTCGTAAATCGGAGAAAGACGTTATGTGTTCGCCTTTCAGTAACCTTATAGCGTTTCGTTATAAGGATCAACTACTCTTTTTCGCCGTTGCCTTCTTTTCCATAATAAGTAAATAGCCAGTACTCGACACGCATTAACCTTCATAATATTGTACACGACTGTCTCACAGCAGCGGAACGCGTGCTACTAATCTCGTTTTATAGTGCACCGCTGTTCAAACGCGCGCTGTTAACAGCGCGCTGCTCAACAGCGCGTCTAGCGGCGTGACGATAAAACCAGCCTTAGAGGTTCGTATAAAACATGGTGCCTGATAAAAGTATTGTACCTTACATACAAACATATAAACAAAGACAAATCCCTCTTTATTTCGTGAGACACGAACGATTTAACACGTGATGGCAAGCCCTCCACTCTCGCTTCATTATCCATGAGGAAAAACACGAATACGTTTCTAAGAGTAATTGCTGCCTGCCATGCCTGCATTACTTACCTATTCATAAAGTAATTTAATTCCTTTTTTTTGTAGGGATACAAAATGTCACACTGAGATGACATGTGCAGGTTGAAAAAAAACTGTACCTAGGTACAGTTGTTTCAAGACTGGGTCTTACCAGTAAAAAATTATTCAATTTAATAAAGTCGACTGGAAGAGAATGCCGATGGCATAACCTAAATCCGCCTGCGTAGGTACATAATATGTGCATGAAGTTTCAATTAAAAAAAAGTGATTACCAAAATTGATGAACACGAATGGAAAGGTAGATTGACCGTGTAGCAGACGTGGCCAGTGATGGGGTCATGCCCTGTAATTATGGGCATTAATCGGGCATTTATCCTATCCGCCCGATGAATGCCGGGCATAAATCCATCTATATAGATCCCCACAACCGCATCTAGATATACCGGGTACGGGTGTCCCACGGCGATGCCATAGTAGTCTTTTAAATAATGTAGATAGACCATTTTACTGAAAGAAGACTTCATTTTGATTTTAAAAACAACTTTAACTGCACTCAAAGATTTTCGAAAATTTGCTTCGACTAATCCATAAGAGAGAGAGAAACAACTACAGCTTAAGTACGTTTTCAGTTGTTAATCAGATTAATGTAATCTCGTATTTGCCTATTTTCTCCATAAAAACAGGAACAATTTTAAAATCTTTTTTCGTCTTTTTGCTAAATCTGTTTGTTAAAAATACAAGACAATTTATTTTTATTACCGACCCGCTACGACATCGCTCGGCTGCAATTAGATTTTCGTTCTTTAAAAGCTTATTTAAGATGAATTTTACGTTTAATTTAAACCTTCCGTAATCCATACATCTATACAAATAAATAAAATTGGAGTGTCTGTTTGTAATATTCAAATAAATTAATAAAAAATGTTTTAAGTTAAACGCTTAAGTATAAGCACTAAAAGCGGCCATATTGGATTTTCTTTTTTTTTCCACAATGGATATTCTACTTTTCAAGCCCTTTCATTTATATCCATATTGCGGTAGTTGTGTAAAAATATAAGCCGCCATTTTGTAGCGGTGGCCATCTTGAATTTACAATGATACAGAATAGATTTTGTTTGATATGGGTCAGAAGTAGCCAACAAGTTGTGTGACTTGATTATAATAATTTAGGAATGGTAAGTTCAATTTAATAACTTTATGGATCAAGGTACGATGGGGTTGACACGAGATATTTCCATATTGAATCAAAACCCTAAATTAATATAAAAGACAATAAAATTGTGCGTACAAACTCCAATAGATAATATCATATGAGCTATAAAGCGTAACGCCAAACATATTACACAATAAGTTTTTACTTCGCTGAATAAAATGATTAAATGAAATAAATGAATGAATACCCACATTTTAAGCGATAATTTTTAAAGAGAGAGAGAGAGAGATTTTTCATTCCTGATAATTTGTGAGCCCAAATTTTCACACATCTAGAGGAAATTGAATCAGTTATCAATATAACGTATCAAGTAGAGTTACCAAACAAATAAATAGATAGCCTTAATGTCCCTGAGACCAGAAGACATAATATTAAAAGTATACAAAGCTGATTGTTAGAGACATCTGTGACATAACCATCGATGTGGGTCAGCCTCAAGTAGGTATACCGCCGCCGTCTGGTTTTGATAGAATATCTTTGTTGAACTATACAGTATACATGCGTGTGGGGGGAGAAATGGGTATTCAATACAAATAAATTAATAAAATGGAAGTCATTTTGTAACGTTAAAATGACATCTTTTTAATTAATTATTGTAAACTGGCTCCGCCCGCGTGGGTGTTGGCTGTCGCCACCAAATCTTTTTTAAGCTGAGGGACTGTATTAACGTTTAAGCTTTTTAATTATTGTAAATGAATGAAGGAAAGATAGACAAAATATTTATTGATACGCATGCACAAGGTATCGAAAAAAAAAAGAACTTGGATTAGGTATGTTGATAGTTATCTATCGTCTTTGGTTATATGAACGATTCTGATACAAAAATATTCTTTGGGAATTTTTGTCTTTTGTCTGTATGTCTGTATTGCCTGTTTGTTCGCAATGAACGCAAACTGATGCAAACAATTCTAAATAGATTTTTAGTAGAACCGGATAGTAAAAAAAAACGCAAAAACCGACGCACGTCCGAACCGAAACAAAGAAGTGGTTCAATGAGACAAAGTAGGATAACATGTGGCATAAGTGGCACAAAAACCTACAATGTAGTAACTTTAGTTTTAAAGCTTATTTAAAAAAAAACTTTACGATTGTTTATCACAAAAAAGGAAAGTACAAGTTAGCTCGTGAGTTACAGTGTTGTGTGTGGCACTTGTGGCGTGTGATCGCCTTCTAAGAAATATTTGTCATATTTCACTCTATTTTATTGCCTGGCCTGACATTTAAGTGGGTAACGATAATTGGAAAAAAATCTTTGAACAAGAAAAAGAAAAAGGAGACTGCGTAGCGCGGGTTTGTTTAGTATTCGAATTAAATATTTACCCACATACGCACACGTAATACACGCACACACACACACACACACATACACACACACACACACGCGCGCGCGCGTGCAAATATTCGCAAAAATTGCTGCTATATTATATGCATCGTGCATACTCATATTGATCTGTTATTTCAATGTTAGACACTTCTTTATTTATATGGATATAGGCGTGCTAAGATACCTTCTTATGTACCTATTCTAAATCTACAGAGCTGGTAAAATACTAATCGAAAATACCTACTTACCTAAAGAAAACAAGGGATACTTCGAAGTCCGGAATACCGGATTCCCTGAATATGCAGTATTCCCTTTACCGTTATAACAAGAGAAATTCTCATGAACCACTACATCACTTGGTTGAAAGGCTAAAAGGTTGAAACGACAAAGGTTTAAGCGACAATTGCAATACACACGAAAATCATTTTTCAGTAAAGTGTTTTTGATGTCTTTTAGGATTATTTTCCTTTGAACATTCAATGTCACTTGCATCATTTTGCCTGTCAACCGTCGATATGCTGGGTACACTCTAATCGCACGAAAGCTAATGAGCGCAAACGGAAGGGATTTGCACAGTCGAGCGTGTCTTAATTGATAATATTGATAGTGAATCCCACTTGCTTCGATGTTATATAGGATATTATTAGACACAATTATATCTTATATCCCTTATACTGTAAGGGTATTCATTGGCCATCTTTTATATCTCTACAAATATATTAAATCGAAGTGTCTGTTTGTAACATAAAAATAACAAGTTTTAATTCTATGCATACGCAGAATTTGTTAATTAAATAAAATATTTAATTAACTATTTATTAAATATTTAATTAACGAATTCTTTACCAGCTCACGTGTTTCCTTCCTCATACAGTCCCGGGTCCTTTAAGCGGGGCGTGAAAAAGCATTTGATGAGGCCGTCAAGCTGAGAGCCACCATTTTGGCACTATCGGTGTTTGCAATGGTGACTCCCATTCCAGAGACTTTGCCTCAGCTTACCATCAGGCGAGGTGAAGTCATGTTGACGAGACCGACATAAAAAAAAAAAAAAAAAAAAAAAAAAAATATATTTTCTAGTAATTATTGTGATAACCCAGTAGGTAATTCAACAGCTGCCACTCCAGCACCATCTAGCGATAGTAACATGGTCTACGTTTTTATTGCTAGATAACGCTAAGATAACGGAATTAAACAATCCTGCAACGCATAATGAAAGTTTAGTTAGGCTAGTTAACTTATAACATTCTTTTTAGTTTAAGTTATTTCACCTAAGGAGATAGTAAGTTGGAAATTGCTAGTACCGATATAGGTACCTGTAGATATTTATTACGCAGGTAAGTAATTTGCTACTGTCTCCTTACGCGATACAACTTTTACCAAAATAAGGCTGGTTTCACAGCTATCCGGGAAATCCGTACGGCCTGTCCGTACGGGATAAACCCGTACGGATCACGCCCGCAGCGCTCTGAAACGTTTGTTTTTGCTCGGTCGAAACTATTAGCTCCATTCACCACACCAACTTAATTGAAATTATTATATTATCAAAGAAATTTGCACATTTCTCTAGTTACTACTAACAAAATCTTAAATTTATTTTTTGTTCCGTAGGTAATAACTGGGATTGTAGCGATGGTGGACTGGACTGGCTGGCTATGGAACCTAAAAATGGAACAGTGAGAAGAAAAATAATGGATTATTATGAGCTAATATGTCAACAGCAACTTTATAAAGGGAAGCCTTTGCACATAGTCATGGATATAATTCAGGTAAGCTTTTCTCAATACCACTTAGGTGGCAGACAAGCACACGGCTCACCTGATGGGAAGCGATCACATTGACAAATGGACGTGTGCAACATCAGGGGCGTCACACTCGCGCTGCCGAGCGTGGAGGGAGGGGGAAATTATCCCTTTTTATAATTCACGCCTTCTCCGATCCAAATAAACGTATATTGTGCCGAGGCCTTTTTTATGTACTTACCTTTTTTCCGTGCGGCAATCCCCACAAATACCACCCTGCAGTTAGCGGGGGCGGTTATGACGGATTCGAATCAACTAAAACAGCATGCCACCGTCTCGGATCATCAGTTGTAGTGTAAGGTTATCTCAGACGTAAAATATGTACTTACCTAGGTCTAATCTAAAGTAATCTTATCTCATTCAGTTCAAATTCAAGGACTTACTCGTAAAGTAGGACTCAATTCAGAGGGGCAATCCTCGTAATAAACTTTATTCAAAATTCGAATGTGAGATTGAAATGAGACCTGAACTGAATTTTGAACATTTTTATTACGAGAATGTTGAACTTCTGACCATTATACCACAGAAAACCTAAACGGATGAGTTTTTACAGACGGTGATTGTTTTCGAACTCGTCTAGTACACAACAGCCGTTAGAGTATGAAGTTTAACCGAAATTTAACAAGTACCATACTGTAGTAACAAAGGCATTGTTATACTCGTAGCATTGTTTAGTCTATTAAGAAACAGTCTACTATGAAATAATAATTTTAACTTTAATAGGTAGGTAATCATTTTAAATATTTACCGAGATAAGTAGTCGGTCAAGTGGCGCCAATGCCAAGAACAGGCATTGTATTATTGATTAATAATACAATGCCGTGAGCGAGTGGCAATGTAAAGAACATGACACAAACTAGAAAAAAAAACTAAAACACTAAAAAAAACACAAAATTACAAAACTTAATTCAGTGTAGGTATATACACAATAGACATAATATTTTTTCTCATATCGAAGGAGGAAACAAAAGAATACGTTTCTATGAAGAATAAAGCCCGTATTTTCTCAGTAATGAGACAGGTCTTTAGATATTGTTCGGTCTTTGGATATCTGAACATGTCATCAATGTACATTATGTTGTCACTATTATAATTGTCACAATCGAATGCCTACGATGTGCCTTCCATAATAACATCGGAATTCGGGGCTTTGATCGCCTTGAAAAAAATTGGAGATAATAATTTTAGTAAGTGAAGAAAATTACTTAGCCTCTCTTGTTGCACAAATTTGTATAGTTGCAGGTTGTGAGTGTAAAATTTAGCATATTACACAACCGAATGGATGGAATACGTAGCCATACTGAAAAACCACTCTTACTTAGACAATGAGTAAGTAAGATTAAGCAATTAACGATATATGCAAACAAGTGATAGCATAATAGGAGCCAATAAACTGTAGAAAAACCGTTTAACGACAAATAAAAAGATTAAGAGATAAATAGAGATGAAAGAACAAAAAGTGCGGCTGTTTGCTTCATTTGTTGACGTTTATAAGACTGTATCGACGATTGTAAAGTTAAAGGATGTAAGCGACAATGACAGTTAATGCGGAAATCACTTCTTGGTAAAGTTTTTAGGATAATCATTTACGATAATTTTCCTTTGAATATGCGAGGTCGCTTACACCATTTTACCCTTCAACTATCGATATGTTACAGCGCGAGCGTAGAGAAGATAATTCTTTACAATCCATTTTGGCTTCAGTTTTACTACATAATGATAAAGCAAGTAATTAGCAAGGTTAACGATTTGGAACGATCTGTGATATTCAGGGTGAATTTTTGGGGGAGGGGATGGCTAAATCCAAAATCATGAAGAAAAGTGAAAAATGCTTAACCTTGAACTTGACTTGAACCAGATTTTAAAGAAAGCTAAATAACATTAAATGATTTAAAAAAAAATGATGTTAGCCAAAACTACTTTTTGAACCCATTTTTGAACACTATTTGATGGTGCCGCTAATTAGGAACAAATTCTGGGAAGTAGGTAATAACATACGACAAACTTAAGGAAAGATCTAATTTTTAACAAAATATCAAGTCAAGAAGAAATTATTTTATTGCTTCTCGACATTTGAATATTTTGTTCATATATACAAATATTAACTATTATCTAAAACTAAATTTTGCAGGAGGCTTGAAAAACGTTTTGTATCTTTGGCAGAGTGCCGTTTTAAAACTACTAATGATACAATTTCAAACTGTGGGGTGATGAATATTAGTTCATATAGACGTCGATTCGCGATAACCGACATCCACAAGGGCAAAAGCTATTGAAAAATTTTCAATCAATACGTATTGGAAACCTTACCGACTTTCATATTTAGCGTACATAAGAATTGTTTATAGCCCATTTTCAATAGGACGTCATGACGACACACCTTATAAGTATTGGAGGAAAAAATATGAAACAAATAAATAATAAATATGAAAGACAAACGTGAAGGCAGCGTTTCATTGAATGAAATATATCAAATTGACGCTTTCTTTGTTGACTTGATAAGTAGGTTTTATGGAGGTAGGACCTGATGGAGGTATTTCTCGTCCAAACTGAGCAGTTCAACTGGGGTAGTACCTCCGCCCTTCAAAAGACCGCGGTCATAATAATAATCGTGTTGTGTTGTGTTCCCGGCGTAAGTAGGGTAGTCAAGCTCACTAGAGGGATTCTGTTTTCAGCGGAGAGACCAAAGTCAACTGCGTTTTCACCCCAAACCAAACCCCCTACATCCCTTCCCTAACAATTTTTTAATCACCAGATGTACATCAACTTTTGTCGCCAACAGAACTATCTAATATGAGTTTATTCACAGACGGTTCGTCGTACGTGTCCGGCCCCGTGCTCCTGTACGATGACCCACGTGGTTTCCGACTACGCGGGTGTCGTGATCCCGCTGATCACGGTGGACTGCGCCTACAAACAGATGGATTCCCCACCGGCGGAACTGCCACCAGGCACCACCACGCTGAGACTTGAGGGCAACAAGGTAAAACGGTACGAACAGTTTTTTGATGTTTGTGTTAGGATTGGTGCAGTTATTATAACCATACTGATGGCTAACAACCATTTCGATATACTTACCTGTCGGCTTTTGAATAAAAAATAGCCGCATCAAAATCGGTGTAAGCTACGATGCCGCATGGATGCCACAGACAAATACCTACATGATTTACCCTAGGCGCATACTTGGCGACAGGCGACAGTGACAGCTCGGCATCTAGCCGCGACGACAGACTGCGGCCGACAATTTCATAGCGCCGCCGAAACGTGGCGACTCCCCTAGCTTGTCGTCGCGACTCGGCGTCTCTGACGCCAAGTGTGCTGAGCTTAGAACAAAATATATGAAATTCTCGGCCGCAGCCTGTCGTCGCGTCTAGACGCCGAGCTGTTGCTGTCGTCTGTCGCCCAGTGTGCGTACCAAGTGTTTACGCCGCGTCATGCGTGCGTGCACATATTCAGGCACCTGTTTCGTACTAATACTTATACTAATAACACTAATACTAATACTAAGCTAATTTCGTACAGATAATTGCACAAAATCGTGCAATTATCTGTACGAATAATAGATTACATAATAGAATACATAATATTATCTGTCTCCGCGGGGCTCCACGGGCTTTTAAATGTTGGCTAACCTTTAGGATAAATTTTTAAAAAAAATTCTGAATGTGTAAATTATAATGTTCTATAATGGGCATCAAACTTCAAGGGTAGCTGGCAGGGTAACCACTGAACTATTTATGCGGGGAAAGTTTGTTTCGTTATTAACTTTGTTTAAATTCTTGTATTTGTTAACCGTAATTATGTACTTGTATTTTCTCTAACCCCTCCAGCTAAACTAAATTGGTTGTTTTAGGAGTAGATACGCAGTATATTTTATAAAATTTTATTGAACTAATTTAAATTACTGGTGTCATGTTAGTGAAACCGCAACTTCACTACCGCCTCAGCTAATAGCTACTATGAACAGACAATCGGACTCGCAAAGTTAATAACTAATTAGGAAAGTTACTACACTGTGTAAACATCCCCTTTAAATAGTAACAAAAAGGATAACCAATTCATTTTGTTGTCCTCCACAAGTTTCAAACTTTTAATTACTGACTTGTGAGTTGTGAAGCAGACTTTTCTACTGTGGAGCATTCTTAGTACCACACTTTTAGTAAACAAGCCAACAACTTGGAAAAGCGACTTGAATATCGTCCTTTTAATTTGACTTATAAGGTTTTATGGGAGCGACTGTCGGTTCAGTCATCGGACCTTCTAACACTAGGGAAGCCTGTTCCAAATCCGTCCGTTAATTAGCGGGTATACCTACGTTTGCAGGTAAGTTGGTATAAGCCTCGTAGATCTTGATGCTGCTTGATCATATTCCGAGTCTTTGCCCAACTCAGTTATAATCGGTTTTTTATATCTAGTCCGACGGATTGACTACACCCGCCTGATAGTAAGCTGAGATGGACTCCAAAATGTAATGGTAACCATTCCCAAGGGATGCCCTTAGAATGGTGACCTCTACTCAGACGGCCTTGACGTCATTCGGTCCTTACACCTGCGCTTATAATTTCTCTCTGAATTAGAATGCTAGATCGGAACGAAACCTTAGGTATACTTATATGAATTCGTATAACCACAGTATAACAGTGAATTCTACTTACCCCTTCTGCGAATAACAAGCGTGGGTGAAAGTATTAGCAATATAGAAACCTTTGCGATGAGATATTATATTACTTGGAAACCGATAGGTATACATAATTATTCACAAGTGCGGTTACCAAATAGGTACGTTTGAGTTGTTTATGTTTCTTTATTATTTCGTAAATACAGAGACATATTTATTTAGCTATCAAGATGCTTTCTTAGAAATGTTTCAAGTATCTACCTAATATCGTTGGGAATTATTGTTTATTTGCTCGTGGTACCGTAATAACAATAATATATCATAATACGATTCAAGGGTTTCAGAGAGAGGTACATTATATCCAGTAAAATCAGTAAATCATAATGACACATATTTATTGTAACCCACATAAGTGCCTACCTAATTGAGTGAGATTCCATCGCTAAAATAAGTAAATATTTTATTATAACAGATTCAATTTTGTAACTGAATGGTTCTGTGCTTTCAGTATCAATTCCGCCATTAATAACAACACGATAGATTCAACCCATTTATGTCCCACTGCTGAGCACGGGTCTCCTCTCCTGTAACGAGAGAGCTGAGAGGGTTTAGACCTTAATCTACACACGCTGACCTAATGCGGGTTGGTGGATATGTCCTTAGAATTTCTTTCAATTACTAGATTTGACTCAAACAAACAGGCCAAGTTAAATAAAACCGTTTAAAAAGTAGGTACAGTCGCAAGAGGTTTTGTCTTGCTGTGAAACCAATTTGCCTAGACTATCAAAGGCTTTAGGTATATCAAAATTAATTAGCTAAAACCCACGAAGCTATTGACGTGTTATATTATATAGTTAACGCCCTACCCCAAAAGTAAATAACGTAGGGTAGAATATAGAATATCACCCATTAACCTTTGCGAACTGAAGCCATATCGCCGATCGTTAATTAAGGAGTAAGCCTGTAGGTGTGTGGATAATGTGCTCAAACGTCGGCGTCGTGCACAGAATTACTAGTAATCCCTAGGGCAATGATATTGGTAAGATTATTTATTTTCATATCAGGTAGTGTAGTAGTAGTAGGTATATGGGACCACAAAAGGGGGCCACATCAAGTACATAAACGGACCAGAGTCTGGTACCACTTTCCTCTTTGGTTAAGGAAAGTCGAAATTTGTTCTATGTTTCGTTTTTCTCTTACATACTAATGCCTAAAAGTAGGCACGAAGACCTTCGGATAACCATAAGGACTTGGTCTACGGTGTCAAGACCATTGAAACGATTTCAAATCTAAGTCGAATCAACTTGAAAAAATATTTCTGCAAAAAGGTCCGTGAGGTCAAGCAATGAGTTTGAGAGACGCAATGTAGGCACTGAGGCGGCTTTATAAATCTATATACAAAATATTTTCAATTGACGCGGTCCTCCGCAAGATGTAGATCTCTAAGTGATCGCTTTAATCTTTGATTTCGTCGACCGAAAACGCTTTTACAATAAATTCGTCAAAGTAACATCTAAGGACATTGTGTGATTTCGTCCTTTGTACGCAAATACCTTTCTACCTACTTACGCCTACAAAAGGTAAAAATATTATTACTTTTTTGGTTAGCGTCAAAATGCTACAAAATCAAAATCTTCTTCGTCCATTCCATAGTCCTATATTTATCTGGGACCGGATCTCCTTGTACAGGGCACCAGGACACTCTGTCCTGCGTTGTCAAAGGAGTTAGGTTCGGCTCTTTCAATTCCCAAACAATAAGAGGCCATCAGAGCCGACTGAAACAATAGGTATGTGGTGTACGATATTCAGATGCATCGCCAAAAGACACTTCTTTCGGCAATTCATATGAATATTCTGAAAACTTTGTCGGTATCATGAACTTGTGAAGGGCAGCAAGGAAGACGCAGCACCCATGGTCACAGGCAATGATGGGTTTATGCCCTGAAACTTCGGTTTATGGCTTAAGCCCTGACATTTTACCAAATGACATAAATGCCCTAAGTCATCCATCATTCATTCTCTAAACCTTTTTCCCAACTCAGTTGGGGTCGGCTTTCCAGTCTAACTGTGATGCGGCTGAACTTCGTTATTTTCCGTGGAGCGACTGCCATCTGACCTCCACAACCAATGGTCATTATGACCAATGGCGATATCGAAGTTCTAAGTTAGACTGGTTGGACTTTTGTGGGCTCCAACTACCCGTAACGACTGCCATAGATGTTTGTATGGCAACCGGGACCGAAGGCTTAACGTGCTCTCCGAGGCACTTATAAACCTGCGATAAATACACACATAACTTCGAAAAGCATCGAAAAGTCATTGGTGTGTGCCATGGTGAACCTGGGATCGAATCCGAGACCTCATCTCAGCAGTCCATTACCCAAACCACTAGGCTACCACGGTGTTCATAAATACCCTAAAGATAAATGCCCTAAGTGTCAGGTCATAAACCCATCACTGGACACGACGAGATCTCCACGCGACTCCAAGATAGAATCCATTAATAAGTAATAGTTTTAATATCAATGAGTGACTGCGTAAACTTCAGACAACATTATGTACAATTATTAAACTAGTAACATTGGGATATCATAAACGAAATAAGTCCAAAATGTAATATTACAAGTAACGTTCAATTTGATTGCAGTTAAACACGATAAGTGTTATTATACACAATATAATACACAATCCACAATACAAGAAACTCGTTGATCTGTACTTGGACAACAACAGCATATCAGCCGTCAAGGAGCTGGAGGGCGTCGAGTGGTTCACGAAATTCCGAGTGCTGAGTCTACGAGGGAATTTGTTGAAACAGGTATCGAAAAAAATATTTTGATTTTGATTGTTTGATTTGGACATGGTCATTAGCTTATATTTAGAAATCTAGCAAATAACAACTTAATGAGCGCCATCTCTCTCTCTGAGCAGGCGAGGTTGCTTGGACCTAAGGTGTTGTTGGTATCAAGTGTTATGAAATTATTGATCTTTCGACTTTGGAACTCGCTTCCACACACTATTCGCAGTAGTTCCTAGCAGTCTGGATATTTTCAGAAATAAAATAAATAAATAATCTTTATATGAAAATAGCTCATATTTTATCTTATTGATTATCATTTTTATTTCACAGATTCCAATGTATGCGTTCGATAAAGCATTTCAAGTCAACAATAATATAATGCACGTATTCCTGGGCGACAACCCGTGGCGTTGCGACTGTCATTATATACCACGGTTTCAAACTTTCCTTCTAAAATACAAAAAGGTCATTCGTGATCTAGCGGACATTCGGTGTTCAAAATCAGATGATAGAATAACTTCGTTCGTGCAGGTTAGTATATTCACCTTATTATATTCATTTTATTTTTTGTTCTTATATTCCGTTCCGTAGATAAAGTTTTACTATACTATACTCTGTCTACGTTCCGTTCATATAATTTTACTGACATATTGCAAACTTTTGTTTTTTTTTTGAAATCGATTTTTATGCAATTTCATTGGTTCAAGAGAAAGGAAGAGATTATGTATACAGACGCCATGCTGGGGCGGTAGCGTCTTGTTGCCTCATGTGTTAACTTGTGAATTTTCTCAAAGTGCCCGTAGTCGTAGAAGTTTGTAATTATCAATCACACAAAAATGGCTGCCAAAGTTTCGCTGAAACATGGCACCCTGATATTCGGATAAGGGCATGTTATACTAATTAAATTTGATTTATGTGCAAGTTTAATTAAATTTGAAATTTCATTTAAATAGTAATTTAGGTAGACTTTATTAATAACTTTGCCGTTGAAGAATGCGCTGCGTGTTTGCAATCTTCAACGGCAAAATTTGTTGAAAACGAGCAAACGACTTTCGGTAAGGTTTGAAAGAAGTTTTCTCAATCATATATTTTATTTGTTTCAGATCAATAAGATACCCCTAGGCAACATTTGTAGCAACAACGACGTTGAACTACCTATAAGTTACATAAACATTATTAATTTAATTTTACTAGCTTTAATTTTAATAGTCGTAGTTAGATTTTTTTATGATAGACACTATTTTATAACAACTGGCAAATTGCCATGGCTGTCTTCAATATTACCTTAAATTAATTGTACTAATATTAATCTAATTGAATTTAAATTTAAATGAATTTAAGTTTAAACATTGTAAATAATTTGAAAATAGCATTAATGTTTGTTTAGTTTACCGTGTAAACCGATTAGAGTTATGTTGGTCACCAAATTCAGTAGGTATACAAATACAAATAGGTTATATTTCGAGCTCTGATTAAAAAATTACCTACATAGACACTAGTTGACGACAGGTATGGAAAGGTATCTTCCGTACTGTTGGTACAATGAACCAGTTAGTTAATATTTACCTACATGAAAATGTTTTATCCAAGAAACCAATTCGAAATCACGATCGGCACCCGAGAAAAAATATTTTATTTGCTAATTGAACTGATTTTCAGGAGAAAATATTCTACCAAGAGAGCTATCTGAACAAGTCCTGGATATTTGATCTGGATATCTTAGGGCGAAGTTGAAATTGATTTTTACGAACTTAGGTTCAAGAAAATTTTGCTTCGTAAATGCTTCAATATTTTATTGAGAGAAAATATAATTGTAAAGGATACTTATGGATAATTGTGATGTTGAAAGTATTGATTTTTCTTACGGCATTACCTAGATTGAACATTAAAACTTATACGCAAATGATTTCATAAGATTAATTGAAGTTGTTAGGCATCGTAAACAAGCAAATATGCAAATGGAAATTAACAGAATAAATAGATATCAAGAACAGAAGTTAGAATATAATTATATCGTAAACACAAGATTATAGAAGAATTACAAGTAGTTCATCGCTTAAATTGTCAAAATTTTGATCACGTATCAACAAAAGTTATGTAAATTGCGCAGTGGAAATGAAAAACGGACTTTTCCAAATAAAAACTCAGAAGAATAGCCCGATGCGGCTTACGGTCTGTCAACAAATGTCTCCAAATTATAATATAAATCGATGTATAGTTTAATGTACCTATTTAACTTAAGAGATAATAAACCAGCGAGCTTGCATAAAGGGCTTGGTGACCGGCTGATGACGCCTACCTATTCGTATGTAATTTCAAGCTAGTCATACTAAAGTCATAACATACGAACACTATGGATCGTATTTCGGCCAAGTTTCATTTAATTTTATCGTCAGCTTTATTATTCAAGTGTCACGTTTCTTTTTCTTATAAGTAATTCTTTGTTATTCGTTTGAGTACTACCTTTGATAATAACACCTTCTATTTGCGGCGTAAGCATTGGGGTATTATTACACAGAATACTGAATCGGATACGATGCTATCGAATTGCATAATTTCCGTTAAAATTATTACAATTGTCTTGAGATACAGGTTGTTGTTTTATTTGTATCTAAACTAAACTATCTTCTTCTTCTTCGTATCGATACCAATTTTATTGAGCGACCAATATAGAATCCTCTTCAAATTAATGGTTGCTTCCTCACATTGTGCAGAAGTTTGGGCTGTGCAGGTCGCTGACTGTGCAGGTAAACTTATGAAGATATTTTTAGATACTTTAGAAGCTTACCATGATATTTTTTCGATTCTTTTAATAGTTTAGCGTAGGAACATTGGTATAATATGCCTACTGTTTTATTCTATAGGTAACTTATATCTGTTTGTAAGTTTGGATGATTGTATGGATGTTCTGTAAAATGTTTACGTTTCTCAATAGCTGAATCTGCGGTTAGTAAGGCATCAAGTTTCCTATAACGAATATGAACACTCTTTCAGAATAGTTAGTGGTTCCGCTGAAGTATTTAGTATGAAGTATTACCAGGCCCTCGATTCTGCTAAAAGCAAACCACTGTCATGCCACTGACACTCTGAAAATTCCATTTAATTGTAAACTTTATTGTTATCAGGTTAAAGTCTAAAACTAAATGATATTTTATAGAGCGATGAAAAAGTTTTAATGAATTCTTTTCATTTGATTTTAGACTTTTAACTATTTAAATAATTAAATGCTATTTAATTATTTAAATAGCATTTTTAGTGTGTCAGTGGCATGACAGTGGTTTGCCTTTAACAGAATCGAGGCCCAGCTTACCCTCACAGTTTTCTCTACCGCTGACGGTATCGAATACGGTTTAAATTTGAATGATACGCTTTTAGAATATTATGAAACTTCAACGCGCTCCCACGGCACACACTGTGGTAAGTAAAATTGAATACTAAAACAGGATAAGTAGATAAAAATTATCCTGTCTCAAAGGTAAAAACGTTGGTACACAGTTCTAAATCAATTTGGGTTAAATACGATTTTGTTCCTACAACGTGGGCTTTTTAAGGTTGTTTAAGATCCGTAAAATGGTGGTATAAAGTGGATGTTGTATAAAATAACACTTTGTAAGCGTAATATGGTGAGCCAAGGCGTTTTATTTAGGTACCGTATTTCCTAGAAATTCCATTAAGGCGTAAGTAATATCTACTGTTATTAGGTACCTAATATTAGTTACTATGATTCGATTAGTTTACTCAATAGAATCAGTCTTAATTAATCTTTGCAAACTAGTTAAATCTTATTACGCTTTGATGTAGAAAGTATAAAGGTAGGTAAGTACTTAAAATTTCTAGTAGGTATAAATGTATTTTGAGCTCAACTGGAATTAATAAAGAACACTTTGTTCTTCTTCATCTATTAATTCATTGCTATCAAGCAATAGCAAAGAAGGTCTTATTATAACAATATGATCATTTACCTACTTGCATCTATACTTTAATTCCCTCGCTTCGTATAAGTGACCGACGAATCACTGACTCACTAACTCACTGAGAAGTCATCCTCTCCGTTAGTCAATGATTCCCAGTGGTACTAACCTATCTGCTGAGATACTATTTTGCGAGTCAAGAGCTAAATATATACAGATACTAGCTGTTGCCCGCGGCTCCGCCCGCGTGGATGTCGAAATCCGTTTCAAAAACTATCCTATCTCTCAAGTTGGATCGAACTGCATATGGTGTGCGAATTTTATTATAATCGGTTAAGTGGTTTAGGAGTCCATTGAGGACAAACATTGTGACACGAGATTTATATATATTAAGATTTAACTACTGGTAAGTATAAACGCTAGTGTTTTTAATTAGATAGCTCATTGTATAAAACACCAAACGATGTGATTGCTGCATAAATAAATACATTTTATTAAAAGTGGTCAGAGCTTAATTGAGCTTCCAACTTGTTTATTATCACACAACGCAAACAGTGTCAGTACCTATTTGTGTACAATAATGTTTTAATAACGTAAAGCGTCTGTAATTTTAAGCTTTACGAAACTGTATGTAAAAGTCAATAGCCAGTTAACAGTAGTTAAGTAAAATATCATGCCGAAATATTACAGATTATTATAATTATTAAGTAGGTACTACCTACTTACTTACTGCACTTGACGGATATTCCGTTGCGGATCTACCGCGTTGGAACGCCAATACGGAGCAACGGATCTTCTATAATTATTCTTATTTCAAGTTTTTAAATACACTCTATACTTACTTGAATATCATAATGCGACCACGATAAGTGATCATGTTTACTCAGGTGTAATTTTGCTGTGTCCTTAAAATAAAAATATTTGATATCTTGTACTAGCAACTCTTGCAAGTTTTACATTTGAAGCTGTTCTAAGTAATTTGTTATTGCAAAATGATGCAAACTTTATTAGATCCATTGTCCTCGAATCATATTACAGATGACTTTCAAAACACGTGATGTTTATGTACTTATAATGTTTACACTTTACGACTAGTTAGTTCCGTCCGCCTGATACCGCCCGCAGCGGCAGCCCGCCTCATGGCATTCAGGGCGGGTGTTGAGCTATAAAATATTTTGGGCAGACAAATTTTGTTAATGTCATTGAACTCTTGATAAATAAGACAGTCAGTCATACAATGTCTTATTACTGAGAGTCCAAATGGTTAATGCTTTGCAAATGCTTCTATAGGCACACATTGCCGGGTGGAAAGCATTCGCTTTTCTAAAAGTGTAAAAGGGAATTTCCGCACGGAAAACGAGCCATATTCTCTCGGGAAATGCGTTTAATCGTCATTTGGAATTGACAAAAGCAAAACTAAAGCACCCTAAATATCAGCTATACGAGCAAAGGGCGAAATCGCGGGCTAGTGCTAGTTTATTAAGAAACAAAAAAGGCAAAAGTTAAGTTATAGTTTAAATTGGTAAACCTTAAGCGTTTATAAGTTTTCTAATTACTATAACGAGTACCTAACATTTGCAAAGGGCTATTGATTACACCTTGAAGTCCTTGAATCCTTCGCCTGCAGTATGATAACTTTTTAATCTTACAGTTGTACCTACCTACCTATAGTATAGGAGCCGTTGAAGATCGACCTTCACCCGTCTGATAATCAAATGGTATAGGTATATTTTTTGGCTCTTGGCAAGATATTTCTTATTTTTTCATGGCATTTTTTTATATCATAGAGGTAAGCAATCTACCTACAACTAATTTCATAATCAAATTACTTATCTTTCTTATGAGCCAGGCAAACCTACTGAAACATATTTCTATGAGAAAAACTGTTTGTTGGAGTACAAATTTTCAGGTTATCAAAAGAATGTTTGGGTACAAAAAAGTCATTAAAAATAGAAAAGCTATGTAGGTAGGTATGGCGTGAGCCGAAAAATGTTTGATATCTAAACAAACTCGAATATCCTATTCAGTTGATGATATGGATGATGGATGAAGGCGGGATCTTCACGGCTCTTAGCCCCCTAGGGTAGTGATCATAAAATACCGAATACCTACCTACGTATCGTGTATCTATAAATTTATGAACGAGCAAGGGTCCCGGAGGGTTAATGTTCATGAGTCCCGCAGGAGGTCCTGATGATGTTACTTCCTTGGTCAAGCCAGCCCTTCTATATGTAAGGTATATAAATTTCATCATTTTTAATCAACACATCGTCGTTTCATAGCTTCTTGTCAAGCATTGACCAAATGTTATTCTTAATTATAGCGCCATCTCTTGCTAACAATCAGAGGTATTTCTGTACTAAGTTATGTAACTTAGTTAGGGCCTGACCTTTCAACATCATTCAACACCCTATCCTTTATCTTAGTTTGTAACCCACCAGGCAGGTGGCGTGTTTCTTACTTTTACAACATAATGTGCCCAACGTTTGCATAAACCATTTTTTACTTATAAAATTAATTGATTTATTTTTATTTTTTACTAACTTTTATAAATAAGTGTAGAAAATAAATTAAAGGTGATAAGAAATAGGTACAAAACATAATATTAAGTAATAAGCAATAGTCGCTACGATAGATGTCAGGGATTTAAAAACTTTAAAGTTTTGAATATATTATGTCAACATTGTCAATAAAAGCAACTTCAATAAATTCTTGTGTACCGTAAATTAATGATAGGCAAACTATTCAAATTCTTTATTTAACATAATGCTCGGTTAGTCCAAGGTAATAAACCAACTTCTAGCAGGATAAGAATATAAGTTTCAATAAATCTATTATGATTACCTACAAATGGTGGCGAAGTTAAAGTGCTTTATATGAATTATTAATAGGTGAATGATCTTTCCATTCCTACCTTAGGGGCTGCTGAATCAAAAAATTACATACAGTAAACAGTTACAATAAGTATGTCTGCCAAAATTGATAATGATAATTCTTTAAATGTCATGTTTGAAAGAAAGCCTTCATACAAAAGTATTGGTATGAAGCCTGAGACTGAGAGTCCACGGCAGCAAGCGAAGCACAGGCTATTGCCGAACGATGGAAGAGAAGTAAAGCGGAATATGTTTGCAGAATGGCGACCTGACCTAAGAAGAACAAATGACCTTAGAAATTTAAAAATTAATCATCTCGTTGAAGCAATAGATATGGTAAATCAGCAGGAGAGTCGTAGCACAGATAAGTTCATTTCTGATATCGATAGTATGGCCACGCAATTCAGCAGTGAATTGAACAAATGGCAGGGTTGCTTTGAGAACCTTATGCAAAAATACCCACAGCTTGGGCTAAAAACTAACCAAGAATAGATTTAGTTGCCACGAAATGTGCTTAAATTACAGTCAAACCTTGTATCCAATTGATACTAATTCATCAACTTTCAGAGCTGTAAGTAAGTCTGTTTATGATACAAATTGTGAACTGCAATGAATCAAATTCTATATTGTAATTATTATTGTAATAGTCATAATATTTTTTAAATCAGCCGTAAATGTATCTAAAGTTTTAATAAAATTCTTGTTACTGCTTATTCTCAATGTTTTCTTCACCGCAGTTATAATCAAGGTTGCATCCAAAGCAGCACAGCACCTTCAAGCCCGGAGTCCACTTTTCTATTCCTGCATGATTCCGTTTATTTTAGTTCCTATGGGGTAGTTCCATAATGGAACTAGAGAATGGAACTACTGGGATACGGCGGGAGCGACAGCCGTCTGACCCCCCAATTCCAAGCTTACCTTTCTCGGTGCCTTGTTTGCCAGCCACCAATTTAGTAAGATATTTTGTTTAAATTTTATTTTGCAAAGACGTGTATAATATCGAAATTGAATATTAATTACTCAGAAATTTGGTATTAATTTGAGCAGTCAGTAATTGAGTCTGCCCACGTGCCAGTAAATTGTAGTAGAAGTGATTTATTTGAAAACCCTGACACCCACTTTGTTCCGGCGCCCAAAGTTAGACATGGCAAAAGTATTAAAATATGTAGTAAAAATTCTGCTACCACGAACTTTACAAAGTAACTTGTTCGTTTTATTATGATCAAAGCTAGGATTAAAGAGTGCTTTCACACGACTAAAGCACCAAGTCAAGAGACAGAAGCACTGCAAGCTAGTGGGCAGATACAGGAAAAAACGTCCAGTACACAATGACCCAAGATGGGCTATGGTCATTTATACCGTCCTGTCCGTCTGCTAATGAATAGCGAGACGACGCCGCATTATATCGACACATCGATTATGTCAAAGCTTAAAATTGCTAATCACTGTGTAATAATCCCTCCGTTCATTAATCATTCTTACTTTTTTTCGTATAGTCGTTAAGTGCGAATTATCTGAATTGGGTGGTTTTATCTATCAAAGCCAATTATTAGACCGTAATATCAAAATATCTATATTTTTACAGTGTATTTTGTTTGTTTTAAAACAAATTCGTATTCTCCTAAGTGCCTAACGCTTCTGGTTATTTACCTTGTATTAGAAATGGGTTCACGTCTACCATTCACGAAAACGTCTAGCGTTCACGAAAGCGGCTGAATTTCTATATTTTCCATGAAACGATTACCATACGACCCCCACAACCAACGCCAATAACTGGCGATATCAAAATTGTAGTTGTAGTTAACCTTCTATTTACAAAAAGATTAAATATTTAATTCCGTGTTATGTATTTTTTTTAGTTTGTTTTTAATTATTTTTTAAGAAAACTGCATAATTTTACTAAATGCCGTTTGTACTTAGTCACTTATTATTTTGACGAATAAAAATTACGATCCATTCCCTGGTAAACAAACTAAGTACAAAGATAACAAAGGCTGAAATAAAACTGGGCACACAAAGCATGAGCTTGAACTGACTGGATGTCAGCACCAACTGTCTATTTCCAATGGTATATTTCCATTAGCAGGCAGACGGCCGGCACAATGGTAAGCAAGCTGTTAGAACATAATGAAGGCATTGTACGTACTCGTCCCGCGGACTGCGTCGTCGTTATTTGCAATCTCTTGCCGACTCAGCACAGCTGCCACCGATGTGATATATCACCGCCAAACTGGATTTATGGGTGTGTTGTGCTCACTATGAGTATATTCATTATCTCATTATTCGATTAGTCAGGCAGAAAATGTGAATAAAAAGCCATAGAATGAATGCGTGTTAAAATGTGATTCGCATGTTCCAATGAATTTATGTATTTTCGTTTTTTATTTTTTATACAATTTTGGTGGCAGACGGCCCACCTGACCCTGGTGGCGACCCTGGAGGAGAGGTTTGGGGGGTTGAAATGTGAAAGGGTTGGGTTGGAGGGTTGGTGCGTTCACGGATAGTTGATAAAAAAGTTGTAAAGGATTAATGTAGTAATAAAGGATCCTATAGTTGAAAGTAGAAATATTGGATCTATTCTATCGCATTGGATTGAGCAACGTAGACTCATGGTATCGATCATATTATTATGATCATATTTGATATTTCCATTAAGTTATATCCTCTCTCCAAACATTGTGCTATACTGTGAGTCCATAATTGTAACATAATTTCAATTTAACAACTGTATCACATTATGGAATGCAATAAATGTATTGAGTATTGAGTAAGTAAGTGCTCAGCACAATTACATACCTTGTCAGAACACACAAGAATTAAATGTACCTACTATTACTCAACAACTTTGATTATACACACGCTCAGCATATTGTAACTGGAACACATACATCTGTGTCGGCTCATTTCTAGTAATCAGCATTAATTTATGGGGATTATCTGTACACAACGCGAGGTATACAATATTGCTGACTACGCAATCTGTCCTCATTTCCGAAGGTACATACTACATAGCGAATATAGACACTGTACCTCTGCAAAATAATATCAAAAAGGATTTTTGCAGAACTGAATGTCGGAAATATTTGATCTTTATTGTAATAAAAGCGGTAAAAATCTAGAGATTGTTAATTGAGTTGGTTTGGTTCACTAGATTTTATTTTTTGCTACGATATCTTTTCTAAATTACATTTGTAATATCAACTTACAGTCTTTGGTTTAGAAGCTAGATAGTTAAAATGATGATTGTACTATCATAATAAAATTAGAGTTTTTTTTCTTAAATAAATACTTTAATTCTTATACGGGTGAATTATAGCCAGGGAAAGTAATTGCGATCAAAATAACTTAAACTTGTTGAGTACCTAGGTCAATAAGTTTTAGTATGATTTGGACGCAATAACGTTCATTAGTGAAATCTGTCAACCTAAAACTTACCTTATGGCTTAGTTCAATGATTTAGGATTTATAATTAAATCCACAGTTAAGTTCATCGTTTAACGGTAACTTATATGTATTAGGATTTTATTTAAATAGTGTCCCAATAAAACGACTGCTACGTCGACAGGATTCTAGCTAAATGTTATTAGATATAATATCTATTTGCATTGGTTTGGATATTTATATTGTTCAATTATGTATGTATTTCAAATAATAAATATAAGTATGTGTCTATAGGCTACGGTGACTGCTTCCCATCGGGTGGGTCGTGTGCTTATCTGCCACCTAATTGGTATAATAAAAATACGTCAAAAAAGACGATCTGTAACTCCATCCAAAAAAATGATAACGTCCCTTAAAAAGAAATATTGTACATCATAATGTCTCACAACGTTTTTATAAAGTAAAATTTTGTCGTCCGAGACTCAGCCGGTAATGACGCGTTTTTGTGGAAAAATAATTGGCAGCGGTCGTTGTAATGTAAAAATTCCTTCACCTCCTAATTTTATGAGAAAATATCATTATGAACAACATTTAAATACGAATGAAAGCATATTGAGTAATGAGGCAATTAATTTTAATTAAATTTTCTTTTATTTCATTACAATATTTTTAGGCAAGCCGGGGTCGACCTCGCAAAATAATACTTACACTGACCAAATTAATGAGTTATTGAAAAAAGGGCAGGTCAAAAGCACTCGAAACCGGCGGGCTTGCATGAAAGGTTTAATGACAGTAGAGGAAGCGCGTGAAGTACGTAAAGACAGAAGCAGATGGCGGGCTGTTGTCTCTGCCTACCCCGGAGAGAAAAAGACGTGAGCATATTATGTAAGTTTTATAAATATTTATGTAACAACGAGAATTGAAAAGGGTATGCTACGTTTTTTTGCACAAATGCAATGAAATATACATAGATATGCACATGCAAACCTAACAAATGAAACTTAAAAATATTTACACTGAGCGGGAATCGAACCCGCAACATCCGACTTAGCAGTCGAACGCACTACCGCTACGCTATACGCTCTTCGCCAATAAATTGTATTCGAAGAAATCCTTATAAATAGATGACTAATCCCTCCACAACTCGTCAAAGAAGAGTGACTAAGGCGAATATTCGTCTGAAAAAAGCAAATATACACGAATAAGCCTTCGTGTATATTTGTACAGTACGTGAATAAAGGCGAATAGCGAAAAGCGAAGTGTGGTTCCACCATTAGACGATTTTGTATAATATAATAGCAGCCCATTTATATCCCACTGCTGGGCAGGGGTCTCCTCTCCTCTAACGAGAGAGCTGAGAGGGTTTAGGCCTTATTCCACACACGCATCAGACATGTCCTTAGAATTTCTTCTAGGACATGTGGGTTTCCTCACGATGTTTTTCCTTCACCGTCAGCAGATGATAAATTATGTGATTAGCACATAATAAATTCCACAAAGTGAAATTCACATTGGTACTGTCCGGCCGGATTCGAACTCGATACCTCCACGTCCTTATTTTTTTTGTATAATGAAATACAAATATTCATTACTATTCGTTTTTAAGTAAACTCTAGAAAGATTTAAAAGCTCTCAGACTTGTCCTTATATAAGCTTGAAGTTCGGAGCAGGTGGAAGTTATAATGCACTTCCAGTTAACTTGCGAGTTATGAGTAAGTTTTCAGCGCGCTTTCGTTCATACTTTGTTTTATGACTCATCATTTTAACGTCTCATACTCATATCAGATTATGTCGGACTCTTACCGACTGAAACCGCACGCCGTCTAGGGTTTTCTGACGCCAACCACGCGGTTCCCCGGGAACCACGCGGTTCCCGAACCCGAGGGCGCCATCTCGAATCCGGAGATGGCCCAAATCAAGCCGGGGTGCGAGGAAAATGCTCTTTGGGCCACCTTACACCCTGGCATCAGAAGACCCTAGACGGCGTGCGGTTTTAGTCGGTAAGAGTCCGACATAACCTGCCCCGCTGGCCGCGGGGTGGGTATCCATGAGGATTTCCGCACGGAAAAAAGAAGGGTGTGTGGTGGCCCATAGAGCATTTCTCTCGCACTGGTAAGGGTCCTACGCGTGCGTATGTTAATCAGATCGAGGACGTTTTAAAGGAAGGCCTCAGGAGCACCCGCTACTGGTGTGTATGAAAACAATTTATGCAAGTTGAAGATGCGAGAGGCGTACCTATCCCAAAATTATAGCCAGTGAAAAGTTGTTGTCTCTGCGTACGCCAATGGGAAAAAGACGTGATTTGTCGTATGAAAATCTTTAGTTCAACGAACGAAGGTGACTGTCAATGTCACCTTTTTTCAGAATTCTTGTTTGTTCGTCTATTTGTTCGCAATGAACGCAAAAACTACTAAACAGATTTTGATAGAGTTTTTAGTACAAAGGTCAGACTTAAAATTTGTCATTTATTTATGTTTGGCTGTAATAGGTTGAGTAGAACCGGCGATATAACCAATAGTCGCAATACCTAACTAACATTTACGCGGACGGAGGCACGGGCATCAGCTAGCAACTAATATATCTCTCATGTTTTTTTATATAGGACACGACAACATGACTTCACCTCGCCTGATGGTAAGCTAAAGGTAAAGTCTCAGAACCGGGGTCACTACTATATACATCGATGTTTCATATATTCTGTCATCAGTACAGACCAGGGGATCGCATATCCCAACTCTATATCGAATAAAACCCGGATTGATGGAGCACACTCCATTAATCTGCCATTGCCAAGGACGAACTGATAGATGGCTGACACGACATTACCAATGTATTACGACAACATCAATCAAATTTACCCTATTGGGTATTGAAGGGATATTGACCAATATATACCTAGTTGTGACATGCTATCAAATTTTAGTGAAAGTAAGTAAAACATATTGACAATAATTTATTGACAATTTGAAGCAATTGCTAACTAGGTTGGTACATCCAGGACGGAGCAACTTCAGCTGGATGAACTGACTAAAACAGCACGTCATCTCTGGTCACATACCTACAAGGATATAAGTTAGCATACTAAGGCGATTCCCTCGCACCTCGGCTGGCCTTGGGCCATCTTTTTTTTTATACTACGTAGGTGGCAGACAAGCACACGGCCCACCTGATGGGAAGCGGTCACCGTGGCCTATGGACGTGTGCAACACTAAGGGTATCACACACGCGCTGCCTACCCTGAAGGGAAGGGGGGAGGGCTTGGAAGGGGTGGGGAGGCAAGGAAGGGGTGGGAGGAGGAGGGGTACAGTGAGCTCTGGCTACCCTACTTACTGGCGGGAACACAACACAATGGTTATTATGGCCGCGTCGTTCTGTAGGGCGGAGGTACTACCCCAGTCGGATAGCTCATTTCGGACGAGAGATACCGTCGTGTCCTACTTCCTAAAATCTACGGGTTTATTACCCACTTGTTGATTACCAGACTAGGTTGCGGCGCAGGTTTTATCTAGGACTGTCTGTCAGTACCTGGCATCCAACCCTCAAATGCCAAGAGGCAGAAAAAGTAGGAATATGCATCTGGAACTAACATCGTCATCTTGATGGGTATTGTGTTCCTCTTTGCTAATCTCTGAAACTGCCCAACCGATTTTAATGAAACTTTGCGGAGTTTTGTGTGATCCTGGGACTTGAATAAATTGACGCTAATGACATATCAAGAGGGTTTGATATCCCTCGACCCCTATTACGTGGGATCAAAGAATAAAGATACTGTTTATTTTTTTGTGAATCTCCGGAAAGGCTATCTACGAAAGTGTACCTTTGCTTACCCCTTCAGACATATAGGCGTGAGTTTATATTTTTAGTCTGCAAAATATCACCTTGGATCCTACTATCATTCTTTCCATTTTTTTAAGTTTCGCTCTCCTACTAATATTATAAACGCGAAAGTTTGTAAGAATCTGGTTTAAATTTGGCACCGAGATATATTATGGAAATAGGAAGAGAGAGATAATAGGGAGATAGGAAGGAAATAGGCTCCTGTGGGGTGACCCACTCTCATTCCTGTGAAGGAATGAGATCAAATTTTCACGTAGGTGGAGCCGCGGAACCGGCTTTGTAAAAATATACAGCGCTACATGTACGTAACAGGTAGGTAGACCGGTGTCAAAGTCGATTATTCATTTGTCTAACTGTGTCCCGTTCCAAGTTCAAAATTTATTTTCATATCCACCATTGTTTAAAACTGTTTGTCTGGTATAAAAGTCATTGACCTCAACTCCCTGAAGATTAGGCCAAGGTAGGGACCACCATTTTAGGATGAATGATGTCTAGAATGGCGGCCCGTATCC
The DNA here is from genome assembly GCA_963576445.1 of Lithosia quadra. Taxonomy (NCBI): domain Eukaryota; kingdom Metazoa; phylum Arthropoda; class Insecta; order Lepidoptera; family Erebidae; genus Lithosia; species Lithosia quadra. Next base: position 3,143,406 of record OY754883.1, read on the forward strand.
TCTGGATTTTACCCTAGCTTTACCATCCAGCGGGGTAAAGTCAATTGACGGACCGAATATCTATAAAAAAGAGTGCAGTTAGAAATTTAATATTGTAACAAGGTTCGGTGTGAGAACGAAATAAGGAGATGAACCCGTTCTTAGTCAGTTACGTATTTATGTAAACAACCCAAAGAGTATTGCTCGAATCGTGAATTACCAGAACCATTATGAACATAACACAACTGCCGTGGAGTTTCAAAACTAAGCCCCGTAAAGATAGTGTCATTTATTAGGAGCGTGTTATAATTAAACTAATCTATTGGACACGTGTGTACCAACGTCTTCCATTATACAAGGAGCTGCCACGATCCAAGCTTTTCGTTACTAAATAGGTTCTTTGTTAAGACGTGAAGGGTCTAAATATTTTGGACGTGTGTTGTTGCTTGTCTGATCTCGTAGAGACGCCTTCTTGTGCTGGCAGGCTCCTTTAATTAATGTCTCTGTAGCTACACGAGCCACACGTATCCAATACTGATTATAAGCATGTAGGAAATTCTAAGTTGTGTAGTTTGGTTCCGTATTTTAATTGTTGATATTTTTGTGTAGTGCATGAATATGTTGTAAATAGAACTATAGACTTAGTTATGGTGGAAATTAAGTCGAAATTAAATGGCAGTAAGAAAATTTTATATGAATGATTCAGAACTTTAAGCAATATAATCAATCAAGAACCAATTCCTCTGACAAAAAGTAACCTGTATGTTAATCTAGATCAAAATCTAACCCTGTGCCGAATTTCATTTAGCTATGTTCAGCCGTTTTTGCGTGAAGTATTACAAACATTATCTAAATAGTGCCTTATAAATATAACACCTGTAGACCAGTGTTTTAGCACAGGACTCAGTTAAATAGTGAAGACAGGCTGTGTTATTCCAGACTATCATCTATCTCTGTATTTCAGGCAGATGCGTGCCAAATCCTATTAATGGGACTTAAGTCATTAAGTAACATATTTTATAAGCATCGTATGCAAATTAAATTTATGTAAAAGTATATAGCCAGATTCGTAACGCGAAGCCTATGAGAAATCTAACAACAAAAACTCTTTTCAAACTTTTTTCAACGTCAATAATTGATTGTATTCAAAGCTCCAATATTCAAATAAGGTAAATGAAACGTATGCAGACAGGAAAAGTTTAAAACGTATTTTTCCGTGGTGCCAATGACCAGTATCAGTGCGTTGTCATCGATCACAGGCACTGAGCGAGAACAGATAAATTGATGAAGCATTTTTCGAAATCGACTATGTCGAACGTCGGGCGTGAAATGTTGATATCAGTGTATCAGAGCGACATAAGGCTTGGTCATGAAGTCAGCGGGCGGCAAGGCTACACGATGTCGAAATTAGCGGGCGGCAAGGCTACACGATCTCGAAATTAGCGGGCGGTAAGGCTACGCGGTTTCGAAACCATCGGGCGGCAAGGCTACGCGGTCTGACTGAGTGGTGCTGAGTGGACAGCATAGTGTTACAGTAAATATATAAACGTAATAGGTTTTACCGGCGGCTTCGCCTACATGTAAATCTGTTCCCGTTCCAGGTATAAAAAGTAGCTATGTATTATTACAGAGTATAATTTATCCCTGTTTCAAATTTCAGTATGATAGAGTAACAAACATTGATAATGGTAATCATTCACACAAACATTCGCGCTTATAGAAGGATAATATATATACCGTTAAAATGTCTAAAGTGACGATAATATCTCTTGATACTAATTTCTTCCCAGAAATTGATTTATCTTGGGCAAAAGATGCAAATTCATACGCAATACCGACGCGCGAGCACCGTACCACTCGTACATCACTTGCCACCCGCTCTCTGTATAGCTATCGCTTTTGAGGGCAGTTCCATATTAAAGGTATGCATTGAACCCGTCGCTTCCCGCGCTGCTACAGCTGACTTCGTGACCGAAGCCTAATAGGCAACCATGTATTACGCAAAGTCATGTTTATCTCGATATCAGTTTCCCAACAGTAAAGTTTGCTGAAGTCAGATGCTTCAATATTTCAACGAGCATTGATAAAGAGAGAAGCGCAACAAACAGCTATTTCTTTGTCAAAGTTTTTCCACTGCAACTTGTGAGATATGCCTTGCTACAATATGATTACGAGAATACGGAAATTGAAAGAAGTATCAAATAATATTGGACTTTCATTTTAACTATAATTAGTTTTGAAATGCAATGTCGAGAAATAAAAGGGTTTGTGATATTTTTGAGAGAATTTAACCTTTTCTACAAAGTATGTTAGTCACTTTTAGAGTTTGTCTAATGAAAGCTGAACCACGACATTTATTGATTTGCAACACCAGTAGACTAGAAATGTCACCTCCTGTCATTTCTCTGTGATTGTGCGTTTAATTATGATTTTGATACTTTGTAGTATGTATGTATTCACATCAAATATTAACGAGATTCAGATCAGATGCGATATCCAAAAATATTCGCTTTTGTATTAGATATTTGTAGTTTTCGACAATTTTATTTAATTATTATAATTAATTATAAGTGTGACTGATGATGGATCAAGCAGCTCGGATGATGGTGAAGAATATTTGGAATCTAATTTTGATTATAATTAATAATATTTTTTTCTAATAAATGAATTCCGTCTGATTCCTATAAGCCCGCTTGAAGATAGTTTTTAGTCTGGAATAACACAGGCAATATATCTTGCACACGTTCATAGGCCACATTTAATTTTTGTCCGTGAAATATATTCCCAAGGGTAGCGGGAACGGGAACATAATTTCACGCAGGCAACAGCTAGTCTTAGTCTATATCTTCACTACATCTGCGGTTTTAGTCGGTTCGATTCCGACATAACCATCCCCAATGGCCAACGAGGGTGGTATTCATAGGGATTTCAACATGAATAAACCTGCTACCTTTTCCCCCGATATTCCCACAGTACCAAACTCCCACGCAGGCGAAGTCGTGGGCAAAGGATAGTATTTAATAAAGAAATCAATATAAATAAGAATAACACCAAATAAAGCGCAATAAAATTCTTTAAAAATATCAGTTAAACTATAATAGGTACATACTTTTATTTCACGATCAAAATGTTTTTATCCAACTATAACTGGTGATACCTGCCCTAAATTTTTTAAATTTGCCGCGGTTTTGTTGGTCCAGCTTTCATTAGTCAAACTCTACTAAATAAGACAGTAATAATTTCTTTTCTAAGATTTTCAATTTTCAAACTTTGCACTTTAGAGCTCACTCTCCTACTTTTCCAGTTGGTTGTGTTTATACGGCTTAAACTTAAGAGGAAAGTCTGTACCAGAGCCTTGTCCGTCAATCAGCAGTTGTATCGGTTTGCAAGTTGGGTTGGCTTCAGCCCGAAAATGTCAGCCTTGTTAGGACCCCATTTTTTTTTATACCACTTAGGTGGCAGACAAGCACACGGCCCACCTGATGGGAAGCGGACACCGTGGCCTATAGACGTGTGCAACACCAAGGGCGTTACCCACACGCTGCCGACCCTGAAGGGAAAGGGCGGGGTAGGAAAGGGTGGGGTGGCTAGGAAAAGGCGGGGAGGAGGAGGGGTACAGTGAGCTCTGGCTACCCTACTTACCGGCAGGAACACAACACGATGGTTATTATGGCCGCGGTCTTCTGTAGGGCGGCGGTACTTCCCCAGTCGGACAGCTCATTTCAGACGGTGCATACCGTCGGGTCCAACCTCCATCAAATCCCAATCCCAATGTTAAATATTTAATTTCATCAATGATTTTTTGTAGCATTCTCAAACACATAACCCTCCTTTTGAGCTTCGCTGCAGTCAGGTAAAAATAAACATTGTTGTCTAGTAAATCCAAATGATACCTCCTTAGTACTAGCAATTTTATCGATAGACATTGAACTACAAAAGGAAACCAATTTCCTTTTTCCTCCTCCGCAATATGGGAAGCGGAGAGATTAAACGAGTACAAAGACTGAAATAAGGTTAAATCTTGAAAGACACAGTCGTACAATTAAGCTGTTTGTAGTTGATATATTTATTATTATATAGTAGTAGTACCTTTATACCTTATATATATATATATATATATATATATATATAGTATATATATATAGTATTATTTATATATATAGTATTTATATATATCTATAATATACTTATATATATATATATATATATAGTAACGCTGTATTATCCTTGCTTATATCCTGTGTTTGGTGTACAACAAAAAATATTTATTTTATCTTACGGCGACATTTGTATATAGAGAGCCCTTTTTTTCAACGCAGAATTCCTCATGGATAATCCTCCGCGGCCAGCGGGGCAGGTTATGTTGGACTCTTACCGACTAAAACAGCACGGCATCTAGGGCCTTCTGACGCAAGGGTGTAAGGTGGTCCATAGAGCATTTTCCTCGCACCCCGGCTTGACGCGGTATCTCCGAATTTGGGATGGTCCCCTCGGGTTTGGGAACCACGGTGTTCCCGTCATAATTTTTTTTGTAGACCTTTTACGAACTGACAAGAAAAAATGTACTGTGATATAAAAATACGTGTAGCAAAGAATATGTTTCGTAATCTTAAATTCAAGTGAACACTAAGATCTAGTTACTATAAACATAGACGTAATGCAAGCCAGTAGTAACCAGTCAAGTGTATGTAAAACACAAGTAGGCACTCAACGTAACTGCACTGTAAGCTGAGTAACCATTGGAGGCAAGCAACCGCAACCTAAGCTCAATGAGGCTACAATATATGCATTTGCTTTAAGTAGAAGCTTACACGCGACGGCCTTCACTACGTAAAGGTATCTAGACTAAACTATTATAAAATTTTAAAGTAGCCGTGTCTGTGTAAAATTGGGTTATATTAAATGAACGATCCCTCCAGGATGAATGCCCCTGGTGTTGCACATGTCTATAGGTCACGGTGACCGCTTTCCATTAGGTGGGTCGTGTGCTTGTCTAATACTTAAGTGGTATAAAAATCTATATCTGTACCAATTTTTATTCAATTATTTACAGCAGTTTTTACGTGAAAGTGTTCCCAACATCGTACGATCCTTGTGTACACCCATTCCTCCTCACAAATTTTCAAATTATTAATATTAGTAGGATAATATTATAATAAAGATAATATTCCCTTGAAGTATAATATCCTTCATAATTAAATTAAATTCTAAATTACGATACTACTAAAGTTTCATTATCTATCAAATAACTCAAAACCAAGAGGCTTCGATCTAATTTGAGATTTAATTTATTAACCGACTAACGAAATATGCCCAGCCACTTTCAGTCTCAAAAGCTTTACATGTAGGAAATCCAACACACAGAGTAGTAAGTGTATCTTTACTGAAAGCGGTACGTAAGAACAGGCATCCGTCACTCATCCATACTTACAGCGATAAGCACCTACAGCGCGTGACAACTTCAGATTGTCTAGCAGTTTGGGGATACCGCACACCTTTTAGCACACACGTGACGCGACATACACAATATACACATACATGGTGGTAGATCAGCCCTCGGAGCCTTGCTTTGAATTTTTAGATTTTTACCTACCTACATATCTGTTTTATTGCTTGTGCGATCAATAGGACGTATACTATACACCTTTTGTTATCATTGGTGAATCGTAATACTATAGTGTACGGCATCTAACTTGACAGGGTTTTGGAGTAGTGGGGCCCACACTACTCCAAAATCTTGCCAAGTCAGATGCCGTACACTATTAGCTGTTGCAACTGTTGCGAGGACGAATGTCGAAATAAACAAAATAACTCGAAGTTACCTTTTGTTACAACATAACCAACGGTTGGATTGTTTTATTTTAATTTTTTGACAAAGTGCTAAACCTTACACTCCAAATTGGTGGCGAAGGTATGATCGGTAGAAAAGGCGATACCTAATTGATTCTGCTATTAAAACGGCGGCTTTATTCAAGATCAAAGCAGTGCAACTTCTGTACGTAGTACTTTTATTCTGTGGTAAGACGTACTTAAGAGCTAACCCAGTCCGGACAGGCTGCCCCTATCAGAGTACCCAACAGGCAAAGCTTATACCCCGAGTAATAGATATTCCATGTACCTATCATACATATAAATAAACTTAGAATGTCTGTTTGTAATATTAAAATAACAGCTTTTACGATACCTTTCTTTTCGTGTGGCAATCCCCATGGATACCACTCCCGTCGGCCATCGGGAATGGTTAGGGTTCCGTGCAAAATTTGTGGATTTTCCGTCCATAGGCGTAGGCCACGGTGAATGCTTCCCATCAGGTGGGCCGTATGCTTGTCTGTTACATAAGTGGTATAAAAAATTACTAAAATCGAAATTTACGTGGACGAAGTCGCGGGTACAGCCTAGTTCGGTATAAAGTATGTAGCGTTGTGTATTCTGTGTACCCATGTTATTCGAGTGTCATACGATATCTCTTAAGAACGGTGAAATGGGTTGTTTACTGAAAATATTATCATAAGAGGTAAGGCAGTTTTTGTGAACCGATTTGTGGTAGCGTTTTTTTTTATTTGGTTGGGACTCATCATATTGAAAATAAAAATGTTGGACGAAAGTATTTGATTGGTCTTGGTCTTACGAAGTGATGATACTGACGTTGGCTTCTTCCTGATCCCTTTTGGAAAATCACGAGATACCGAGAGGCTGGTCCCAGAGTAACTTCGGGCGAAAATTTACAGGAAAATCTGCATTGAATTTATATCTCATAGTATGGCTTAATAAACGTGTGGTAATATTTTACCATTATGATGAAAATTTTATGCAAAAAATTACCTACTCAAGTCAGCAATAATTTTTTTTTACCGTTCAGGTTGCAATTTTTGTCATTGTCATTGTATAATAATATTCCAATCATTATTTCTTCATGTTTATTTTTTTAAATTTCAGTTCTGTATATAATTTACAATTGGCTTCATACATACTCATATACATAAAGATCTTTTGATAGACAGATGGACCGACAATAAACTTTGTAATCTGGTCCCTCATTCGGGTGCGTGACCTTAAATGGGCAGAAAATGAATTGCGGTACTTTCAGTGGGGAAAAAATTGACCATTAGTTGTACGACAGCTTTGGCAACCCTACTCACAGTAAAAAAACAACACAAAGAGATATTTTTTATTAAACCAAATATAATTTCATTTTTCCTCCTAGTTCCGAAACACTCGTAGTTATTGGGCGACTTTGTGAAAGAAATTGAGATTTTTTTTTCATTTCAAAGCAAAACATTTGAATACGCAAGAAAGTAGATTAAAATAAAATTTTCAGCAAAAGGTTGGTCCTGAATTTTGCGGAGTAATTTTTATAAAAAAAAACTGTTTGGGTTCTGTATTCATTTGAGATGACAAAAAACCTAACACTTTGGAAAATTAAATTTAGAAATGATGAAATAATAATGCAGTAGGTGTTTAAACGACAAAATAATATAGTTATAACCAAAAATGGCTTATTTTTGGTTTAATAGTATAAATAGTTATAGTTAAATAGTACCATTTTGGGTGGTTGTGAGCTCTGGTTACCCTATTTACCGGCGCGGCGGGAACACAAAAAGATGGTTGTTATGGCTGCGGTCTTCTGTAGGGTGAAGTTACTATCCCAGTCGGACTGCTCAGTTCAAACGGGCGATACCTACCGTCGTGTCTATACAGCAGCTCGTTCCTTATATTCAACTACTCGAATACCTACATACCTAATATATCTACGTGATTTGAAGTTTACTATAATTAGTAAGTATTGATGTTATCGATAATTTTGGAATAAAGGGACCAAATAATCGGAACAGAAAGTATAATATCAAAGTTATGAAAAGACTAAATATAATTTTATAATTTCGAAATTCAGTATTTACTGTTCAAAGCTATTTTTCTTTCCTATTTTTTTGAGTCCTAATGAAACCGGAACAACGAAAATCAAAGAACCAATGATACGTAAGTATCTGTATGGCTAATCTGTGATTAAGAATGTACATAGTACAAGACGTTCGCAGTATTTTCCAACAGATCGCTAAGAGCAGTTCCTCCCAACATTGGACGAAACAATAGCAGTTTATTTATATTTGCACGGCTAAGTCTTTCCGTGAAAGCTCGTTAAGAGGACAAAGCCATTCTGTTTATTAGCTCTCACCTGGCCCTTTTGTTATTATTATGAAGGAGACAAAGATTTTCCAAAGTAAGACAACGTTTTAATGTAATTTCAAACATTTTCCACTCCGCGTTCATGTTTCAATAATCAAAAGAGTTTCGTACGATTTTGTACTCGTCATCAATTTTTGAAACTTTATCACAATACATTTGACGCTCTATAGCGTCACTTACTTTTGACACCTGGATATTATGATCATCAACTTATGATTCGCGATGTAGGGGGTCACTATATAAACTGTCAAATCCTTTATTCATTTAGGCTTTTTACTTCATATGAGGCGTAGCGTGGTATAAACAATTTCGTTCGTTTCTCATTATAGTTGTTTTACAGTCGCTCGCTATAGGCTCGCGTTTGATCACTAATCTCACCTATTGGTAAGTGATTATATTGTCAACGATGGAGCTTACCTAGAGGCAACTTAATCACTTTAGATTTTGAAGACTCCCTAGCTTATAAACACAGACTCAGGCAGGGCATTCAACTCCAAAGTAGTACGCATAATGAACGCTTAACTCGAGCGTTACCTATACAAAGGCCATGGCTGTATCTACTAATCCCGAAACGTGAAATAAAAAAGAATTTACAGATATGTTAAGCACGCCGTGACTGAGCGCCATTTCATTAGGGGGAAAAGTCAATTACACCTAAAGCCGCCGAGACCATATGGTGGGCCATATTTCAGCGCAAATAACGTTCATTTTCCTACATATAAGTGAATGGAAAAAATTTCATTAATGGAAAATGAGAAACATAAAACATGTCGTAAATATTCGTTTTATTTTCACGTTTTATTTTTAATATTTGTCATGTATGGTGTGTATGGCATTTGTGACTAGCTCTGAATTATTTTAAGCGTGATTCTGTTTGTGTAGTGATGTATATACTCTACGTGAATACGTCTCTTTACGTAAATGAATAATGTTGAAGTTTCAGTATGTAATGTTAAAAATAAAATAGCAGACTCTTAACCGAACAAAGAAACATGCTCTTAAAAATGCACTACACTATACACCATAGAGTCTATAGTATAGATACTATTTACGAAATTGATGTTTTTGCTTAATCACGCCAGAATGGCTAAACAGGTCTGGATAAAATTTGGCATAGAGATACTTTATAGTTGCTTTATTCCTGGAAAAAGGTTCCCGTTCCATATCGGCTCGTATATAATATAGGGAGATGTGCCTACGGACAGCAGCTTGTTTCTAAACAAAAACAACGTGGTTTTGTAAGTATCAGTACTAATTTTGGATTACCTGCGTTACAAAGTTGTAATCGGAAACATTTATTAATTTGGTTAGCATGTTTTAAAGTTTGTCTGATTACGCGGGCGGAGTCACGAACAACAGCTACTGTATAAATAAAGTTACTCGCCGACTATTGCAGTCTATTTAATAGTACACCAAGTTTCTAGTCTGAGTATGATACAAGAATATACACAAACAACAAAACGTAGGGTGCATCTAAGTGAACCTTATCTTGGTCCGTTTGTAAGAGTTTGTTCTGAGCAACGGGTTACTGTGTTCTTTGTAAGCGACGGTATCTGTAAATCTAATATATGGTCTTAGCTTTATGTAGTACAAAGTCTGTGTTACAATTTGTTTTGGTATTTTTACATTCCTTTTTCACAGAGTACAAAGTAAGGTTAAGTTACAACAATTTAATTTTAGTATCGCATTAACGATAAGTTAGTTTCGTGTGTGTTGTGTATGCATGTATATTTTACCAGATGTGTGTGTGTAGGTATATGTTTGTCTGTGTGGGGATTTCAATGATACAGAACTCCCGAACTCAGCAACTTGGTGCTTCCTTTCTTTATAGCACGAGCTCGAATGCTCTGTACCCACACGTATTTACTTTTTCTTACAATATCAAGTTCTTCAAAAATGTGTGTGATGTGAAAAGGCATCTGTAGAAGCCGTCAACGTAGGGACTGGCATTTTAGGATCTTCAGCACGATGGTGCCCCGTATCTTCTGGACTTCATTAGAGCTTCCCACAATCAAGCGGGGTGCAGTCAATGGACAGACTGAATATAAAAAAGATAGAAACTATTTAAACCGGATTTCACGTTCTTAGACTCATGTGTATGAATATTTTTACTGAGCGGAAACTAAACCCATGACTATTGACACACAATTCCAGTAATCTACCGCCATCCCGCACAGTCCATTACATTACCTATTTTCATTATAATGTATCGTTCAAAAAATAATTGGTCCTCAGTTCATTAACTTGAGTGCTCGGCGGCCCAATTCTGCTTATTAATTTTTATCACCGGCTTTTACATAAAATTCTTTATCAAAGATGATTATTCTCTTTGATCTACGAAATGGTGGCATTGTTCGTGATTTATTGTAGGCATAATGGGTACATTCGGATGAATAGACTCATTTTGCTTGGACAGTAATTATGGATTATTAGACCGGGAGTATACAACGACTACTATTAACCATTAATTGGGGTTGGATTAAAAATGGTTTTTATGAATGCTCGTGCCCGCGGCTCTGCCCGCGTGGAAATCATTATACGCGGAACATTGCATGTTTTACGAAATTTGGATGTACCTATTGGCTGTTCCGCTAGTTCTACACAACCTAGTTCCTTATTTAGATAGCTTAAAACCTCGAGAGAAAAGCCTGTGTCAGGGGAGAATACATATTATCTACCTGCAGGAAGAAGTGTGTTGGCCCCGGTTGGCCCTAAAGCCGTAAAGCCCTAAAGTGGTCTACAATGCAATAAATATTATTTTATTCATAGACTAAACGTAATGCATAGCATAGAGTAATGAGGTTAGAATTATTTATCGAATATCATAGATTATTTTTTTACAGATTGACATATAAGTAATTAAATAAATTATTATATTGATAGGTTAATAGGTTTTAGTTTTATTTATTTTATTGGTTTTTCTTTAAACTTATTAAGTATTGGAACCAATATTAATCTCTTTTTAGGGCACTTTTCAAGCCTCTAATTTCTCTAAGAAACTTGAGTTCATCTAGAAGAAAATATGGATAATATAAGGAGCATTTTAACAGGCGTTGACGTGAATGATAACAATGCAATATTGAATCTCATTAATGGATTGTCCAGGCCCTTGAACTGTTAGTATGATATATGATATAATGATAGTATATAAGTACTTCTGAATGTCGGAACTCGATATAATAATACTTACAATATTCTAGTAAAAACCCGTATAAGTCAATCTTAGGTTTTACTAGCAAATCTTAAGATTTAGCGACATGAGTTGGTAAATGTAAGGGCTTATAAAAAAGGCCTTTCTGGGACGCACCAGATTCCCCACCATTGGGAAAGATTTGCAAATTCAATAATAGTCTAGATTGTCTAGAAGTATTTCGTTAATTGAAATATTAGAATACTTGAACATCCAGTTTAGTTATGATGGACTTCAAAGAGTGATAGCCTATAATTTTCTCCAAAAACTGCGCTATCAAACATAACAATTAAAATCCAAATCGCACATAGAGTTCCAGAGATTAGCGCTTTCATACAAACGATAAACTTTTTAGCTTCAGTAAATTATTTGTCTAGCTAGGTCGTATATAAAATGATACTGAGAGCAACAACCGTAAGGAATATAATTCAAGTGTAATAAAGTGTAAATAATATGTAGTGTAATAAAACAATGTTGCAGCGGATGCTGTTGGCGGGCAGGAGGGGGCGAGGCCCGCGGGGGGCGGGGACGCGTGCGTGCCCTTGCAGTGTAACGATAGTGGTGAGTAAACCTTAATCATTTCTGTAGCTTTATGGAGATAGTAGAAACAGTTTTTTTGCTTATCTGCTACCCAAGTGGCAACTTGGGTGGTAGGCTGATCGGAAGGGGTCACCGTGGCCTATGGACGTGTGCAACACAAGGGGGTTATTACTTGCGCCGTCGACCCTGTAAAAATCTTCTTGAAGAACCCCGTATTTTAGACGCTAGGGAAAACCACACCAGGTTATGTCTGATAAAAAAATGCTGCTCTTTTATGCACACACTCATTAACATTTATTTTGAAAAATGTGACTTAAACATTACAAATATACACCAACTCCAATTTTATTTATTTGTATAGATTATATTCTGCAATTTTATTAACAAGATCTCACGGCAATTTATTTGCCAACCGAGGAATAATGTTGTGGCAGCTAGTTGTTTCTCCACAATGTATTATGTAAGTCGGTATGTTAGCGCGTTTCGTGCAAAAACAGTTTTGCACCATTCGAGTCTACACCTTTTATCCTGTTGCCCATTGCCGGTGGATTCTACTGCAAGCTAACGATATATTATCGACCCACTTCAACGCCGCTACGTCGGAAGTGATAGTTTATCGTTTTGCCACTGCTTGCATACTATGCACGGTCAGCAAAAAAAGAAGATAATCATTTTCATACTTCTTCTTCTCTCGTTTCGATGTTGCCATCGTGGTGTAGTAATTGGCTTCACGATAATGCCACTCCTTCCGCTTCGGGACTACATACAATTACATTCTTTTAATACTAAATACCTTATTAACTAAAACTATTCTTCTTCTTCAACCAAGCGTTAATCCCAGTAGCATCCAAAGCTTTCACCTCGGAGTCTGGGGTCCGCTTTACCAGTCTTAACTGCGAATTTGACTGGACCTCGATATTTTTCATAAAGCGACTCCACCTGATCTTCACAACCTAATAATTGACATTGGCGATATCGAAGTTCTATAGTTATACCAGTTGTTGGACTTTTTGGGCTCTCACTACTCGTAACGACTGTCATACATGTTCGTGTGGCAGCCGAAACATACCATAACATAAACTCACGCCTATATCCCCGAAGGGGTAGGCAGAGGTGCTAGCACCCACATTTCGCCAGTTTATGTTTAGGTCCCAATGTAATAGGTGGCGAGCCTATTGCAAAATAGGCAGCCGAAAGTGAGGTTTAATGTGTGTTCTCCAAGGCACGGTGTGAATTTGTGTAATCATTGTCTACTTTTTTCGCTGACTGTACCTCCGTGCAACCCTATGCAAATCAAGATTGCTACCTACTATTTGCGTGGGAATGTACCTAATTTGTTTTAATCTTCTACAACATGGTGGTTACTGTAAGAATGGTTCGGTTAACAAGAAAAGTCGGTTCACAGATAATGTTTATGGAATCGGCCTTACCTCTTCTCCGATTCATGTTTTTAATAGAAAAAACTGGATTTATTTGTGTATAAGTGTACCATAGTAGTTAAAAACATGTTGTATGAGCTTTCTAAATTTGGTTCCAGTCTAGTCTAGTAACAAAAATGGTCTAACTGCTTCGATATCGCCTAATGTCACTATTGGGTTGTGAAGGTCAGATGGCAGTCGTTTCACGGTAAATATCGAGGTCGAGCCAAATCCGCAGTTAAGACTGGTAAAGCGAACCCCAGGCTCGACAGAGGTGAAAGTTTTGGATGCGACTGGGATTAACGCTAGGTTGAAGAAGAAGAAGATACAAAAACTTTAATAAGATATCTCATTAGTAAGTAGTTTAATATAGTGACCTTATGCTAATAAAGTGACAAAATTTTAATGCCAGATAGAACTGTCCCGGGGTTTTGGGGTCAACCAAAAATTTCAGGCCGAAGCCAACCTCACAAGCACTTGAGGTCAGATGGCAGACTCGCCCACGAAAGTCATATAAGCCAAACCAAAAAAAGAAAAAAGGAGTAAGTAAGCGACCTCGGACTTCGAAGGGCAAGCCTTTTAAGCAACTGGGAAGAATGCTAAGATGGGTCATCACCACCATCAGGTGATGAGAACTGTCCCAAGTTTATGCAAATAATATCCTCTCTTGAAAATTAACTGAAGTTATTTTTTAACTGGCACAATTAATATGAAAAGCAAATTGTTTTGGCCGGGTTTCAAAGCTAAAAGTGTATTGTGGTAATATGATAAACATAATAATATTGTTCAAATTGTATAAAAAGCCACCTTACACAAGGCAATAATAGTGTTCCGTATTGAAATTGGTAATAGATTTTGTTGACACATTGCCAATAATATTGGAAATGGAATTGCTTTGGCGAAATATTATTGTTTTTGTTTCAAGGGATATTATTTATTAACACAGTGTTCTAAACTTTATAATATTCTGTGGAAAGTATCACATAAAATAAGTATGTATAATTTAAGACATGACGATAAGACACTTCATATTTTGTAGTTATACAAGCACTTTACAAACATTATAGTGAAACGTCGATCAGTGGTTTAGAAGTCGACCTTACGATCGAGCGCTCTCGGGTTCAAATCCGGGCCATTACACTACCAACGTGAACCCATTCTTAACAGGCAATTTAGGTAAGCTGGTTATAAGTATGAGGGAATAGGGAATAGGGAAATGTTACCTGCACTTACAATCTCATACCATTTTACCTACCTGACTGAATTATAGCATTTAACATTAAAATTACTCTTTAAAACTCCAGGAAAATTACCGCACATTCCCTACATGATACGCATACATAAAAACGGCGGGTCGGACTTAAGTTTACGAAGCAAAAAATCGGTCGACAATTTATTCGTGGGCGGGTTAGGCATCACTAATCGGCGTCATCAATCAGCTCGTCCCGGCGCGATCGGATCAACTGACGGACACCCCCCCGCCCCGCTCTTCATGCCACACCTCATCTCACACCCCGTTAATAGGACTCGCCGGGCTAGGCCGCGTGTAAGTAGACTGGACTGACATTTGCATTATCCGCTGTTTTCCTGAAAGAATAAATAGGTAGGCTTGATGTGGTTGACATGATCAATTGTTGGAAAGAGCATGGTTTTACAAAGAGAGGCAGGGAAATGGACACGCCTGAAAAATTGCTGCTAAAATAATCTAGCGTTGAATGCTTTAGTGCTGCAACGTGGATACCTTTAAAGGGTTTTACAGCCCATTGAAGTAATCCTTATTGATCTACAGGAATTTGCAAGGGACGGTTGGGTATTTTGAAAAGGATATGTTTAGTAAACTTGTACTAATTTTATTATTAGACATTATTACACTTTATTCTTACTTTATTATTAATTTTAAACAAGTTTTGAGCATTGAAACTTTTTCTTTAATAGTCATTGTGATATATAGGGCATGAAAATAGAATTATTATGTACCTATTAATTTTTTCAGTGCTTCTCTTGCAGCGATTTTTTGATATACTTATTTAAAAGTGGACATAAATAGAATAAAACAAAATGACAAATCATGCGCCAATTTAGTTTGCATACCGCAGCAAAAAATAATTTAATAACAAAAAGATATAGGTATGTAGGAAAAATTTGTAATAAAAGAAGAAAAATATAAACGGGAAAAATAATAACAAATACCCAAGCGAAGTTTCATGTGGTGGAAACAAAGAATGCTTGAAATTTCATCCGCATAATATTTGACAAAACCAATGTTTACCTGAGTCGTTGGGTTGGCCGTTCTGTTATCTATGATAACAGTCTGCTCCCGGCTTGTCGTGATGAACGTACAGAAATATCCCGGTAAAGTTATCAACGTAGTATTTATGCCGTTTGAATAGGGTTGAAATCAATTTCACGGAAAACAATCGCATGTACGAGGGACCTTCGCGCTTCGCTGACATGGGTAATGTTTGCACCCGTCTTTGAATTGATTTACCCACATCCGTAAATGTCACGATTTTTCGCGCCGCGCGAGACTATTATTGGAATATGAATACGTCTACAAATATGTCTATACATTTTTATGTTTGTTGGTATTTTTGCGTGGAATGTAGTGTTGGGATTCATTGATTGATTGTTTTAAAAAGAAGTAGGAGACGACGGGATCTCCCGTCCGAAATGAGCAGTCAGACTTGGGTGGTACCTCCGCCCTACAGAACACCGCGGCCATAATAACTATAGTGTTCTGTTCCCGCCGGTAAGTAAGGTAGCCAGAGCTCATAGTACCCCTCCTCCCCCCACTCCTTTCTAGCCTACCTAGCCCTCTCCCCTGCCCAAGGTAGGCAGCGCGTGTGTGACACCCTTAGTGTTGCATAAGTCCATAGGCCACGGTGACCGCTTCCCGTCAGGTGGACCGTGTGCTTGTCGGCCACCTACGTAGTATAAATTACTCTCACTCACGCTTTAATGGCTAAACGTATCTGGCTGAAATTTAGTTCAGGGGTGTTTTTCTTCTAGAACAAAATAGACTTTTTCATCCTTGTTAAGGGTTCGAACGGGATAAGAATTCCATAGCCACGGGCGACAGCTAGTATTAAATAGTACAGGATCATCACTAAGTATACTGCTAATATTTTCAGTATAACGAAAAATTTTAGTGAAATCCATGAAGTTAGTGAAACGTTTTGAAAACTTCACCTGACTTGTCGTACTTCTTACTTTACTCTTCGATATTCCGAAGATAAAGCTTAAAGTTTTAGTTTTATTGTTACTTGAAAGAATAAAATATGCTTTTGAATGCAAATATTCTGTTCAATTCATAGTCGGTACGCATTTTAAATGTTGAGAATACACTTTAAGATCAGCGATTGATTTTTACTTCGCGGAATATTGAGAGAAGCGATTGATTTTTACTTCACGAAATGTTAAGTGATTGATTTTTACTTTGCGAAATCACTGAACAGGAAGTATTAAATTTGTAGTGTCTAGTCTAGGAATATTGATTGAAGATGATGAATGGTTTCGCTGGGTTTAGTAAATATAGAAATAAAATTCGTAGATGATTTTTAGTCACTGTGAAGGGTCGCAATTGGACGTGTGTTCACGTAGGCTAGTTTTATGAGCAATTGGCGGCAACTAGCCACCGCCGCCGCTTAACTCTTCACCAAGTTGTGAGCACACATACGCGCTGCCCCCACAGTACGATGGATAATATTTAGAATTGGCTACTAATGTAGCAAACAAGCACATGGTGTCATCTGATGGTAAGTGGTCACCGTAGCCTATGGACGCTTGCATTTACTTTACACGCTCCTTTGTTTGTTTGTGCTTGTGAATGCTTGCACATAACTGATATTTTTTTCTTCTTCTCAGAACGCGCGATCCTGGTCGGCTACATGGCACTTAAGAGACAGTGTATTGAGCTTGCTGAGAAAGTTGATGACAAGTAATAAGGAGTTACTTACATAGGTTTATTAAATGATAAAACTTGTACTTATATTACTTGCTCGAGTATTTATAGTTCTAAGTTTTTAATAAAAGTGTGGGTAAATGTATTGTTTTATTTTCTTAATCAGTTATCAATATTTTTTTTAGAATTTTTTATCGAGAAACGTATTCATATTGAAGACATGTTGTGTCCGCGTGGTTTTTGATTTGTAAGGTTTTAATTTTTGACTCAGAACCCAAATTCTTATTCCAAAATTAAAGTAGCCTAAGATACTCTGATACATCAGCCAATGAAAATTCTGTCAAAATTGATCCTGCCATTTTAGAGATTAGGCGGAGCAAACAGATATAGATAAACAAGAATTGTAAAAAATGTTGTTTTGGTATTATGTACCGTGTATAAATTCAAATGCATTTAGTAAAATATTGTTATTTTATTATTACAAACAGACACTCCAATTTCATTTATTTGTATAGTGATCATCTATACATAAAAAAATTGTCATTGAAATATGGCAGAAATCGTTAAACTACAGTGAATTTACCCTTGGGCAGATGAAATGAAATGAAATTTCGCTTGTTGCTCGGTACCTCTCTATGCATCAGCGAAAAAATGCTTCAATATAAACCGCTTTACTCCATTCTTGTACCCTCCACAATAGGGTTCGTATAAACACTTTAAAATGCTATTTTGCAAGCGTTTCTATTTTCTTTGGAATGTCTTCTTCTAAAATAAGGGTAGGGGCCTTTGTGAATACCTACTTACAACATGATTATTTCTTTTACATGAATGAAATAGTTTATCTAGTCACGCCTTTCGTAGTGTTTATATTCCGATGAATCAATTTTGATTTCTTGAGTCTTTTTGATTTCTTTTTTATATAAAATCGTTGAATTCTTAATCTTATCATCGCAAAAGAATTAGTTAATATTAAAACATAAGGAAATTGGAATGAGTGCTAGGTTTTATCCGAAAGCAATGGGCTCACCTTGTATTTCTGAGTCTGTGTTTAGGAAAACTATTTACTGAAAATCTTCAGGTCTCTTGTGATTAGGTGCCTATAAATAGATGCCGTGCCTAGAATATAATTTGTTTGCGATGGACGCAAATACTATTTGCGTTGGTGCGAACGGATTTTGTTGCGGTTTTTTTTTTGTTTGAAAACATTGGTTAGATTTTTGATGACGCATATTTTGATTACAATAAGATTACCTACTTATCTACTATTTATCTACTATTTTTTTATTTAAGTAAACTAAATCATTATGCATCAAATTGAATATTTTTTACCAACTCAATTATATACACGAATTTCATATATTTGATTTTATTACTGCCAAAAAGTTGGCTAATATTTCGATACTTATGGCTTTCTAATATGTTTTTAGATTTATAGAATTTGTGTTCGTCACAAAAACCATGACTAAAAATGTCCCAATACCCTTGATAAGGCCGATAAATCAATGTGACGTATCACGGAGACGCCGACAGCAATCGTTAGTCGCGTCACCAACGCCGCCTGCCGATAACACACAAAAACAGGAAAGCTGTTTCCAAGTAGAATTTTGTAGTATAAGTTTATAGATATCTTTTCCATACGAACTTGGCTAAGAGAATATAGATATGACATGTTTTTTCTTTTTATATCAAAAGTTACGCCAAAAGGAGAGGGACTTGTGGTTCCGATTAGGTCAACATGTGAAGTTAGATAATCCCATCCAGAGGTATCCTAGGATGGGTGACCATTTCTAAGACATTGAGACCCCTCCGTGCCTCAGGAAGCACATTAAGCCATAGGTCCCGGTTACTAATATGAACATCTATAGTAGTCCAATGAAATTTTTCCTAAAACTATTCCTAATTATTTTTGATCGGAAAAAGTGATCATCCAGGATCTGGACTTGAACCCGCGACCAGTCCCTTACAGGGGGAATGCTCTGACCAACTAAGCCGTAGAATATATCGGAGAAATTCGAAAATCTAGAACGGGTCTAGGTAGTCTCAGTTGGTCAGAGCATTCCCCTGTAAGGGACTGGACGCGGGTTTAAGTACCGTCCTATATGTTCACTTTTTCCTATCAAAAATCATCTGTAGTAGTTATTACAGGTAGTTGGAAAAATTCCGATATAAAAGTTATCGTGTCCGAAAAAAAAAAGTTATTGTGTATCGAATAACAGGAAATACTAGATTAAAAATTATTATCTTATCGTATTATCTTACATTAAAATCGTAATAACATCGTTTTACAGAATTCCCAATTTAAGTATCTTTTTGACTATATTAGTGAAACTAATTGATACCCAAATGTAATAATAATATTTACACTAAGTAACAAAAGTGGAAAGAAAAAAAAACCTACTGAATGAAAACAAAGAGGGAGCAATATTTGTCGATGGCTGTACGCAGCAAATCCTTTGAGAGCCTCGTCGTATATTGGTACAGATTGGGTGCCTTTTCACACGTTTCGGTTACTTGGAAACCGATGGTTAAGTGTATTAGTTTAGCGTAATGTTTTCACACATTATATTAGTAGGAGTACATATCTTATTTAACGTAAAACTAGGTGACCAAAATTGAAAGTTCAATTAATCATAAGGATACTGGCAATATGGGTTCAGGCCGGAATCTCCCGGAACATCTAAACCAGCTTCGATCAACTGTTTTTGCGTGAAAGAGTAAAATAAATCCATCCTGTATAAAAAAGTCAAACCATTAGATAACATAACATATAACATAAACTCAAGCTTATATCCCCGAAGGGGTAGGCAGAGGTGCTAGCACCCACATTTCGCCAGTTTATTTAGGTTCCAATGTAATAGGTGGCGAGCCTATTGCCATAAACCGGGCACTTATAAACCTGCGATAAATACACACATAACTTCGAAAAGCATCGAAAAGTCATTGGTGTGTGCCAAGGTGAACCTGGTATCGAACTCGAGACCTCGTCTCAGCAGTCCATTACCCAGACCCCTAGGCTACCGCGGTATTTTCCATTCGCGGTACCATTAGATAAGCCTTCTAATAATAAACTGAAACACCTATAACATATAGGTACTAATATATAATAATGATTTTGTAAGAAACTTGAATCGATAAATTTCACAAAATTCCCGCAAGTTCCATCATAAAGCAACACTCCAGTGCGCTTTGCCGCAGACGACGACCAACGAGATTCTTCAAACTTAACAAAATTCCCAACTTTAGTACGATTCATCATGCCTTATATAAAGGTAGCTTATAATATCTTCCGCACCATTAAATCTAAATTATTCCCAGTAGCGCGTTCGAGAATGTATAGAGTAACTTCGTGAATATACTCGAAGTTATATATCGGTGCCCAATGAATTAGAATATCACATTTGATTTAAAAAAAAAAATACGTAGGTACATTTATAATGGTTTCGATAGATTTCATTTACTGAATGAAGTTAAAATACTCGTAGTAGGTATACTTACTTTTTCTATGTCCATATTTAGTCTTAAGATATCTATGTATAAGCTGACGTCTGAAAATGCAGCAGTGGAGTTTGTTGCGCCGTTTCTTCTCCACTAGCGCCTAGGAAGCGGTGGTAAACTTAGTATTAAGTAGTTTTTGACGTCAAAAAGATGTAATTACGTTGCACTATTTTGAAAAATAAAGAAAATAAAAAAATAAAAAATATGGATCCTATAGAATCTTATATCTTATGGTCAGAGTCATCGCCTTACAGGGGAATACTTTGACCATCCCAACTACCTGAACAAGTCCTAGATATTCCTAGATCCTAAATCCTAGATGTTCACTTTTGCCGGGCTAAATCTATAGATGTCGCAACCGCTAAATATACTCAAAAGCACTTGAGGCCGGGGCGGGCTTCCATGAAAGGTTTAAAGACAGTAGAGGAAGCTCGTGAATTTTACCTACTCCGGCCCCGGAGGGAAAATGGCATGAATTTATTGTTTAAGTAGAATTCTGCTCCCATTCCCATTACTTTTGGGAACTGATTCACGGGATAAAAAGTATGTGTGTCATTCCAGACTATAATCTGTCTCTGTATCAAATTTCATTCAGAGCTTGAGGTGATGGTTGTCGCGGCACTTGTGGGACCAGTGGGTATTGGCGTAGTCTAAACCTGCAATATCTGCGCTTTGTCACGTAGTGCTGCGATAACAATCACCTCTTCTTTCATGAGGCCGTCAGGTTGAGGGCCACCATGATGTCACTGTCGGTGTAGTGGGCTTTCCTGAGACTTTACTTTTAGCTTACTATCAGGCGAGGTGAAGTCATATTGACGTGACCGATACGTAAAAAAAAAAGATCCATTCACCCGTTGGAACCGTTGCTATACAATCTAGTAAAAACATCTAAACATCTTTAAGAACTTTCACATTTATAATATTAACTAGACTGGAAGAATAATATAACCTACACTAATAAACTATTTCTAATAAAAACTAATTCTTCATTACTAACATCAATAAATTAAAATTATCGTGACGTCACCTACCTACGCCTCAGTGATACGAGTATTATAGACAATGTACTCTGTATTTATTAATACCGAAGTTCCCAAGACAATTTAGCATTCATAATAATGAGCGTTTCGTTTGAACTTTGACATTTACTGTATTAAATACGTACTACAGGGTGTGTCAATTTTAGCATGATTTTGAAGACAGTTTATGGGTGCAAACCTTGTCAACATCATCTTAGCGTTGTTCCCTATTGTATTTGAGACAACCCTAAGTACGTAGTGCTCTTTATTCTGCTTTTATTAACTTTTACGGAAGCGACTGCTGTATGATCCTTCCAAACCTGGAATAGTCAGAGCTTCATCCGTGAAGCTGGTTTAGACTTATGTATAAAGTTAAGTGTATTAAATGTTTATTTTTAAACAGTTTTATTAAACTCGAGCTGTTTGTTTGGGTCAAATCTAGTAATTGAAATTTGAACCCCTTTCAATTGTTTGATTTGTCTGATATTTGGCAGAAGTCTTTAGTTCTGATGACAATACAATTTAAAACTGTTTAACTTAAAACATTTTTTTATAATTTATTGTTTAAGCAATTAATAAATGAACTTTGTAAATAACACTACCCGTGTTAGTACACATTTTATTCAACAATGGCCTATGTTATTAACCTAAGTTACCCTCGCCCTGTATATTACAGCGAACTTGACAGTATGACAAGAGAACAGAGTAGGCGATCTCATTTAGGTTACCAAGCCTTTTTTGTACCGGAAAATCAGCCAGCAGGTGTATAAAGGATGGATCCTTTCAAATCTGACAATTGGGTTGTATGTACAGGCTGACTACGTAGTAGACAGGTATATCCTACTAATATTATACACGTAAAATTTTGTTAGTTTGGATGTATGGATATTTGTTACTTTTATATTATGCAAAAAAGGCTGGACGGATCCGGCTAAAATTTAGTAGAGAACTAGATTATAGTCTGAAATAATGTATAAGAGAGAATTTTCATGCGTAGAATAGGAATAGGTGAAGCCACGGGCAACAGCTAGTATAGTAATAATAATATTCATTTATTGTTTGAAAAACAGTATACAGTTATTAGTTTTTAATATAATGTTTTGTAGAATATTATTCACTAACTAACATGTGTTATAATGTTTCACAGATTCGATTGCTTATAAAGTATTCTTAGACAGTCGATATAATTTTATTTGGTAGCATAGATATTAAATAAATCGCAATTTTGATACAGCCAAATATTCAGACTAAATTTTCGATGAAAATTCAAGTTTATTAAAAAGTAATAGTGCTTCTTCAAAATATAATATTGTGTTTGTTTTCATGCAACATAAAATATTGGATAACATTTATTAACTTATTTCAGATATGTACACTAATTAAAAATAAAACTTGTTGTTGAGTTGAGCACTAATAAATCACGATTGCAATCTAGATTTCTACAAAAATATAATAAAAGCCTAAGCAATAAATTACATTTTTTGTGTGCACCAAGTGTGATCTAACAATTTGTTTTTTATTATTTTGAGATATTTATATACGAGTACCCATTACTCGTATATAAATATCTCAAAATAATAAAAAACAAATTGTTGGATCAAAACAAAATGTTTTCTAAAATCGAAACTCAGTTTATGGCATTGAAAAAATAACATCCACACGAAAAAATTTTAGCATAGGTATAATAAAATAAATCTAAAGCAAGTCGTTTTTAAAGCATTTCGACATTATATTAAAATGTATGAAAATAATAAATTTAATGTGAAATGCTGATAATTGCAGCTATATTTTGTGTAACATGTGTGCGAACCTTACGAGCGGCCGACCTCGGGGTTAAGGCCCGTGGGTGTCACCTTTATTATAAAAACATATGAATTGCATCTCATTTCTTCTAGTAATGAAGAATTTTGTGTGAAATAAACTTAAATAAACACTTGCATGTTAATATATGCTAAATGATTCATAAAAATTACAAAAATAATATTTTTATGTATTTTACTCTCATTTTATAGTGTTTTTTTGCCCTTACGTTAATGGCTTAGTTTGCTTCTAGCTGAAAGGTACTCTTCGACCTTTTCTGTACCCCCAAAAAATAATTTACATGACGATTACTTGAGTAGTTAAGGTATGAAAGCGCAACAATCATACCCCCCTTACTAACCCCTCACCCTTCAGGGTCGGCAGTGCGAGTGTGAAACACCCCACACGAACATTAGGCCCCGGTGACCGCTTGCCATCAGGTAGGCCGTGTGCTTGTCTGCCACCTAATTGGTATAAAAAAAGAAAATAAAACTCTTTGTCACATTTGGTTAGCATTCAATCAGCATTATAATTATATTTTATTGCTCAAACACTATGAATTAGTAAAATACAATTTAACCAAGAATAGCTACTACTATTTTATCAATAACCGAAAATAGAATTACAAGAAGAGGTTTCAACATTTTAGACATGTCATTTCCCCTGGCGGGCATTCCCGCATTCGGCAACTCGCTGTCAAGACACGACTCGTAGCTCGTAGCACTCGTAGCAGTGCTACGACAGCAAGCGTTTCGTAGTGGAAATAGAATTGACTATTTCGCTGTTATGTTCTTATACAATACTAGCGTACCCGCGCGCGGCTCCGCCCGCGTGAATGTTGGCTATTGCCACCAAGTCTTTTTTAAGCTGAGGGACTGCCCGTACTAACTTTCAATGTCTATTCCTTCGCAATCAGTGGTTGCAGCTAAACGTATTCGTTTCATCTCAAGTTCTATCAAAACCTTCAAAGTACAGTGACATGAATCGCGGCCATAGCCCGTTTATTTACCATCAGTATCCTTTTTCACTGTCTTCTAGATTTTATGGGGATTAGATAGCTGCTCTGGCCAAAGTAATGTGTGACTCGGAAGAGGCCCTTTGAAAAACCCTTTCATCATAGTTGCAATGCACTTTCACATTCGATGCACTATTTCAAATTAGTGAACATTATTTATTTCCGAAAATCTGATTTTTTTATTATTAAAATCTGTTAAAATCTTACTACAGACATTGACATTTGACAACCTGATTTAACATTCAAGAAGTTCATGAAAGTAAAGAAAGAGGATATACTAATAAATACCGGTCAAGTGCAAATTGGGCTCGTGCACGCAGGGTTTCGTACAAAATTGGGTTGAGCGGGATTTCCGCACGACAAAAAAAGGGGGCGAACTTAACTTTGTTGCAGTGCTTCTTGTCTTGAATGACAAACATACATTTTTTTTTTGGTGAAGTAGGTAATATTTATGCTTTCCGAACTTTCCCCTGTACTTATGCTATGAGATTTTACTTTCTGCAAAATATCTGGATTCTAGCCCAAAGGGAAATACCCCTTTTTTTCCGTGCGCAAAAACCCCGTCGGGCTTCACCTCAACGGAGCCAACGGAGAGGTTGGTATGTCGGAGTCCTACCAATGCCTGTGTGATCGAGGAATCTGGTGTTTCCTAGAAAGGATATCCCAGAAACCCCAACCGGTTCCGGCCACCAGCACTGGCGACCTCGACGTGTTATTAGGAATCTAAATCCCCCATCTCTATAAAAAAGCGCGCGTGGAAATATAACACCCTGCCACCCTGGGTCTGCTTCTGCTAGGGTGACGGTTAGCCTCGACCGTCACCCTAGGCCCGCACTCATGGAGGACGGAGGTGGTTCTGCGAACTACGCCGCCCGGTGCGCCTTCATCGGCACGGGGTGGTGCTAGATCTCTCCCGTAGCTTTTCCACCACCACTTCTGCGCGCATTTATACTGCCTCGCAAAAAAAGCGGTGGCGTTTCACATACTCTCTATGGTGACCATGGTCCGCACCAGGGACCTCACCATGAGGCTTACCCCACCGACGTCTGCTTCTAGGACATGGCGCCACTCTATTCACTCTGGAGACTCTACCAGTGTATGAAGAGGTGGTGTGCCCACGGATCGGCCCCGGCAATGGTGGCATTCAAACGTCAGCACCCTGCCTACGCTATGCAGGAACTCACGAAAACAGCCATGCCCATCTGTAAGCCTTGGATAGCTCAGGGTCAAGGATTACCTTAAACTTCGGCGCCTGTAGACCCAAGATGGAGTTCGACTTTAGTCGGTCAAGTCCGATATTACGTCCCTAATGGCCAGAAAAGGGGAGAGATTCGTGGGGATTTCCGCACTATGCTAAAACTCTCGGATTCCGGTGCAGGTGACTCACTAACATCGCCGAAGGTAACTTAACGACCTCCGTCCTCCATGAGTGCAGGCCAGGAGATGGTAGGTCAAGCCACCTATTAGTCGATAGTGAGACCACAGTTTGGATATTACGCTTCGTGTAATGCCAAGCATTATCCGCAACATTCCTTTTATCTAATTCAACTTGATGCCTCTACGTGTTCTTAAGAAAGAGGTCTTGACAGACAGACAGACGGATAACGAAGAGATAAGGTTTTTTTCCTAATCAGGCACAGAACCCTAAAATTAATACATTCTATTTACTTCTGAGCAAAAAGAAGTAAAGGATATTACTCTATGAAAATTTAGACAAAGTCAATTTTAGTTCCTGTTGCTATGACAACTATTATAGATGGCGATAAAAACGTTTGCAACATCTAATTTTCTTTTTGTTACTAAATTTCCTGAATGAATCATATATTTTTAATTATGTTATATGCTATTCGAGGCGGAGACAAATCCAAAAAATCATAGATCATGAAAATCTGTTCAGCCGGTCTTGAGTTCTGGAAAAAGCACGTTTTTAGCCCTTTTTAGGGCTTTGGGGTTCGAATTTTAAAAAATCCTTTCTTAGTACACCTCTACGCATCAAAACACACATATTCTGCAAATTTCAAGTCTCTACGACCAGCGGTTTAGGCTGTGCGTTGTCTCTAGGTCAGTCAGGACTTTGAATTATATAGTATAGATAACATCTGATAATAAATGTGATGACGACAAAGTTCTACGTAATAACGTTATTTGGTTTTTTCCGTAGCGCAGGGTACTGGTACAATGTTCGACTGCTAAGTCAGAGGTCACGAGTTCGATTCCCACTCATCCTTATTAGAATTTTTCATGTTCGTTTACAATCACGCTCTATCGGCTCAACGGACCTGGCTGAAATTTAGTACAGGCTTTTAATATAGCCTGGATTACCACTAGCTGTATACATATACACATAGTCTGGTTTGTCATCCCTGAAACAGGTTCCAATGGGTTACGGGAACGGGAACAAAATTCAACTCAGGCGAAGCTGTGGGAAAAAGCTAGTTGAAAATATACCAAGTCCACCGGATCAGGTCTAATTATAATATCTGCGTGTTATAATCTAATTATAACACGCAGGACCTTCATATATCCAAATTAGCTACACCATTTTTATTTATTCAACAATAAATTTTGTACTAATACCTATCATAAAACTTATTACAAGACTAGTATAATGAACGTTAACAGCTTATATTTGAAATTTAAATCGTCACTCAGTCTCACTTGAAATATCGCATCACACATAACTATTTTCATTCATTTTCATTTAAATTAGAGAATTTAATACCCTGAATTCGCGTTCAGCGTTGAATTTTCGATAACCACGCGGGCCACTTATTTCGGGTAAATTTGTGTACAGACGTGTGCGAAATTGGAACACAGAAATTTTCGGTATATTCGCGTACGATGTGCGGTACTGAAGAGTGTGCAAAGCCGGCTTAATTTTTTATATTGTAAATCTTGAGTATAATATCACGTTGGTATTTACGTTCAGGAATATTGAGACCTTGGTTTGAAATAAACGTTAGTTTTAGCGAGATACTTGATTATATCAGTACTGCGATGTTTCTGATAATAAAGTTTTTTAACGAACTTAATTACCAGTAGGTACTAAAATAACATGTGGATAACGCTGTAGGTTACATAAGGTGTAATTACTTTAATGTTCAAAGCTTAGATTCAGCTAATTATATGTAACTGTTTGTTTGCCCGAATAAATAAAAAAAATAAAAAACACAAAATAAAATAAAGAAAAATAACTATTAAGTAATATTATTAATAATAATTACAATCGGTTGAGTAGATATATAGTCAAAAAATGCGAAAACCGATGACCAGGTGGAGTTGCGCGCATTGGTTATTTAAAGCTATAATAAGTATTTCGATGTGTGCCATTTTGGTCATTAAAAATCAGCGGCAAAAACGGGCAAAAAGGACGGTGTGACAGCTGTCATTTAAAGGGTGTTTAAAATGAGGCGGTACACGAAAGAGCAACGCGTTTTTATGGTTGCAAAATGTTGGAAATAATGGATTCTCAGAATCATCGAAATACCGTAAAAATAAAAATTTGAAATGAAATAAAATGAAATCCTTATAAAAGAATATTTGTAACTGAAATTACTAATATTCCTCCAACCCCTCCAGTTAAGTTCAACTAGTTATGTTAGCAGTGGGTTCATGTTGGCCAGAGTTCGAACGTTAACAGGATAGAGATTTAGTTTATTTGAATAAACTAATGGAATAAGCAAGCAGAAGGTAGGACATCGCCCAGCCAGATGGACTGATGTCCTGAAAAGGTTGCTGGGATAGACTGGATGCGGAAGGCAAGGCAACCGGGTGGTATGGCGTACATTAGGAGAGGCTTATGTCCAGCAGTGGACGTCGATTGGCTCATTGATTGATTGAAATATTTTACAGTGCAGTTAAATCAACATTCATGTGTTTTTCTGGAGTCTGCCCCGAAACTTAATGCAATTTAAATGGGATCATTTTAGCAATATTATGTCTATCCAACAAAAAATATTTTTGGAAATCCGTCTATATTGACAACCTAAACCTGATTGATAACCTCCCACTTTTTGAAATCGGTTAAAAATTAGCAACATTTCTTTTTAATTTCGTATCTTTAGTTGTTTAGTCGTGGGATTCGAACGGGCGACCTCATGATTCTTCTATTCTATAGCCATTATGTTTCCGCCACATAAACGACTACTTCCCTTACCTCAACCGTTTACTACTGCCAGCACGTATAGTATGGAAAATGTGGTAAAACGCTCTAATACATTACAGTATTTTATAGGTTGTACTTTAATTTGCTCAGAACTGCGTGGTGTGAATGTTTAAGGACCACCGCTGCTACTGGGGTTATTTATTAGCCTTTTACGTCACGAAAATGTTTGTGGGACGACGTTAAGTATTTTTTTGGACTGTAAAAATAAAATACAGTCTAAGTGCGGTCTGTGAATCTCACAGATAGTCTATACAACACAGATCCATAGCCCGTATTTAAACTTTATAGATTGTGTATTTTATAGATTTTGAATGTTGACCATAATTGTGGCATCATAGTCTGCTCTAGAGCGTACAACTGCATCTTCATCGCGGGTTCGATTCCCGCTAAATGCAAATATTTGTATATACGAATATGGATTTTAATATGCCGTTTTTATGACAAAGAAAACTGTATCTATTCACATACTGCGAGTTAAACTTCAAATTTGTTAAGCTAATTTTATGGTCAGATGGCATTCCCTCCCGTAAAAACCAATATAAACCAAATATGAATTAATAGGACAGGGAACCCCGGGATCTATGCATATTTTACATTATTATATTACATAATATTATATAACATAAACAAACCAACTTGACCTTTCCTTACCTTTTTAACACATGAACTAAAAAGTTGATCTAAAAATTTGGTGGTTGATCTAAAGGTTTATTAATTAAACCAAATTTTGGTCAACTGGCGAAAGGATCAGATGATTCGTAATATTTGCCAATGGCAAAGGGTAATAAGTAAAGTTAATAGTTTAATCTGATTCATATGACCACTAATCCGTAGCTCAGACATTTAAATTAGCTTTATGTTTGAATAATTGGCAACGAATACATTCTTGTTTCATGTGGTTTTTGTTACATTCATTTAGACTGGCAAAATGTTAATTTAATGTTATTTATGAAGCTTTTTGATACTAAGAATATGTAGATGTGGTATAGAATACCTTGTTTGGTTGTATAAAGAAAGTTAACGTCTACACCATCAGAGAAAACACCACAGATTACTGGTAATACAAAGTTCCAGCAAAGGCAAATAGTAAAATAATCATAAATAAATAAATAAATAAATAAATATTCTACGACATTCTACACATCGCTCCCTAGACCCAAAGTTAGCTTAGTTTAACTAGCTTGTGTTATGGGTTCTAGAATGCTGATAAACATACTTATATAATAATAATCATACACATATACATTTTAAATATCATATATAGGATACACTAGATACACATCATACATTTTATGAATGTAGAAGGATACAGAATAATTTAATAGGAATTAACGCAATGTTTAAAAAATGCTAAGAAGAAGGAGACAATTACTTATATTTTAAAGTTATTGTTTATCATTTAAAGAAGGCTGCTACTTCACATAGTGTAGAAATATTTCTGACTAGTTTTGTTGCTCTAGGGAGGTCAGAATTCCATGAGTGTGGGCGTGCCTCCACACTCATGGAATTCTGACCTCGTTCCCGTCTCCCATTAGAATCTATTTCAGGGACAAAAGTAGCCTATGTGTTATGCCTGACTATAATCTATAATCTGTTCCAAATTTCAGCCAGATTCGTTCAGCCATTTGAGCGTAAAACAAAAATAGTAAAATGTTGTTATTATAATAAATCACAAACAGACACTCCCATTTCATATATTTTTACGTATAGATAAGTATCGATTACTCATATACAGCTTATCACGTAGACATATAGATTGCATTGAGCACGGTGTTGACAATTGGAAACGTGTTAATTCGACGTTGATTTGCGTAATGCTGGCATGCAGCTTAAACGCAATAGCCACAGTTTGCCGGGCATTGCGCTACTCAACTGGTGCGTATCGCTAAACACCTGAGCTAATAGGTGTCATCAATTAGTATTGTGATTTGGGTACTGCTTCAATGGAGAACGTGGCTGTCTGCAGCTTTTGTTTTATTTTCTATACTATTCTGGTTCATTACAAGGCAACGATGAAGGAAAAATATCGAGAGGAAACCCACCATGTTCTAGAAGAAATTCTAAGGACAGCGTGTGTGGATTAAACCCTCTCAGCTCTGTCATTAGGGGAGAAGATACCCGTGCTCACAGTGGAACAAATGGTTTGCAATCATTACAAGGCTAGGTATACTACTGATATATTATATTCACGAACTTTTACCTTTGGGGTAGGCAGAGACAATAGCCCATTATCTGCATCTGTTTTAATTCCTCTTGGAACCGGTTACTTCTAGGCAAGCGTGTTCCATCATCGATCACATCATCACTTACCAACAGGTGAGATTGTAGTCAAAACGCGAGCCTCATATCTTGGTAAAAAAACTTCAGGAAACCCGCCGTTTTTGAATAATCGAGACCTGTGCTTTTTAAAAATTTTACTGATAAAGATTATGCGCGTTTTACATAAGGGAGCAGGCTTTGTCTGTGAAAGAAGGTAGAAAAGGAATTTTTAATTGAATACATCGCGATGTAGTTTTATTTCAAGAGGATACGTGTTTTAAAACATAATTGATATCTAATAGTATGGTTTAGCGTTAGTGTCTGTATATATGTGCCACGATATACTCCAAAATTTTAATCATTCAGACCTCGTCAAACGTAATCGTAACCATTAATTCTTTATAGACATTGCGTTTCAGCGTAATCTCTGAAGCTTATCCGGGCCGCTCTGTTATTCTATTAAAACACCGGATTACAAAGCTACAATCAAGGAAATTGAAATTTTAATAAACAGTTTAATTTTGCTTCGCTGGGTCGTCGCCGATTCAATATGGAGGATTACATAGTTTGGCCTCGAGTTATTTCTTTTGGAGTTTCAAGCTGTGAAGCTATTGCAAGCGGCTTGTGACAGCTATATGAGAAGCTTTGTAAAAAGAATATTGGATTTAACTTTTCATTTTTATAGTAGGTACCTAACATATAAAGTGTTCATCCTACTTATTAAATTCGAAAGTTTGTATTTGTATGAATGAAAGGATGAAATTTGGCACAGTTTGGTCTAGTATAGAACAGAGGATACTTTTATCCCGAGAATCGGTTCCTGTAGGATGTTTTTTTTTTGTTTTCTCCTGTAGGATGTTGGAATGGAATCAGAATCTCACGCGGGCGGAGCCATGGGTAACAACTAGTATTTCATTACTGAAAGAATTGTGAAGATGTTTGGAAGATAGTTAAACAATGATGGTTAAACGGCTGAACAGATCTGGCTGAAATTTGGTACAGGGATAGATTATAATCTGGAATAACGTACAAGTTACTTTTATCCGTAAAATAGTTGACCATGGGTTACGAAAACAGGGTTTGAATTCAAAATGGTCGGAGTCACGGGTATCAGCGAATTTCATTATAAAACAATAGATACGTTTTTAAATAGAACACTTATTACAATTACTGCTTATGTACACTGCAAAGTGTATTAGAAAGTTTCATCGGGCCGGGAGGTGGTCGATAGTTGTTAGGTGTGTACTGTACAAGAGAGTTAACTGGAATCGACTGAACTAAATGTCAGTTAGCCGTGAGTTTATCACTTCGTGGTGAACACGGATGCAAACAATATAAAATTGAACAGTTTTTTTTGGTATATTTTTGAGATTTGAAAAATTGTTTTAAAACTACGCTTATATGTAAGAGAGATTCCAATTCAAGAAATCAGAAAACTACATCCTGACATAATACATTGCGACGTTGCCGTTGTCGTTTAAATTTGGCGTCTTGTCGCCGCGTCTAGTCGCCGAGCTGTCGCTGTCGCGTGTCGCCTAGTGTGCGCCTAGGGTTAGTGATATAAATAAATAAAAAACACTATAGCAGTTGTGACTAATGAATAATTCAGTACTAAAAATAACGAGTTCTGACAAGCGTCACAAAAGTACGACCGCATGGTTTTGGTTTTAAATATTTCATTGCGGTTTTAATTTGCAGTATTCCAATTCAATGATATGGAAATACTATCGTGAACTGTGAAACCTGAATTCTGTGAAATCATGATTTTGTATTTTTGGAAACATGATAATGAGTTTTGTCGATATAACATCTTCTTTTGCCGTATAATATTATCCGCCAATTTTATTCTCAGAGTGGGTGTAGGAGTTTCTTTGATCATAAAACAAGTCTTGTAAAATATCTCCTACAAGAGAACAGCAACATAAGTGAACGGATAACAAAGTGGTTTAAGTGATCGACTTATCAGCAGGCTGTTATTGTGTTTTGAGTTCAATCCAATGTGGAAAACTCGTGAGTGTATGGTCGAGGTGTTGCTAAGACCCTACAATACGCCATTAGATTATTTACTAACTAACTGTGCCCGCGATATCACCAGCGTGGATTTAGATTTTTGAGATTTTTTTTGTACAGAACCCTCAATATTTTTCTAAAATCAAACGAGCTTATAATAATGTTACACCTTAAAATATTACGTATTTGTCAAATCAACGTAGTAGTTCCAGAGATTACCTGACAGGTATAAGTTTTGATAATTGTTATTTTAACTTTTAAACTTTCGCGTTCCATTATTATAATAATATGTAAACGGGAATTAACGCGATTATGGTATAGGTATATACATACCTTTGGAATGCCTGACTGTCTCAGCCGCGCACGCCCTCCGTCGTCGAGTCCGTAAGGTAGCCGGTTGTTCATCTACCCGCACATTTTCAACATTTTTTATATTATTATTGTTTCTCCAGGTATCGTCACATACCACACCCACAGGAATTTTTATTTTGTTGTAGTTATTTTACATACCTACACTCATATAAATTTAAAACTTATTATTTTAATATTACAAACAAACGCTTCAATTTTATTTGTACTGTAAATAATTAGGTAACACATAATAACTCTATAAAATCATTTCAAATTAGTTTTATTTTAAATTTTATAAAACCGATCCCTCGCCGCACCCCTTCTAGTCCAAAGCTAATTCCTCGACACAGGTATACAGGGTGATCTAAACAACGTTCTCTAGTCACGTTCGCTGCGTTTATCGCGGACACGTTCGGCGACTGTAATAAAAAGTTCTCTAAAATGAAATATTTAATGCCACCCTGGCTGAGTGCCGTGCTCGTATTTCAGACGCTTCAATGAACAGCCCTGTTTATTTTAAAAATAAAGCCACACGGTTTATACACCTGCCTTTACACATAAGGCGTGGTGAGGTGTTAAAGAATTTGAAATACTTCAGTGACTTTTATGTGTTCTGAAGATCAGTATTTACTACCAGTATTAACATAAACTAGGTTAACTTAAAATGTTGGGTTTTATCACAATAATTGAGATTAACATTATTGTGCATATGGCTGTGGAAAAGGATAGAATATTTTATTGAAATATATCGGCGTTCGACGAAAGCGTTGAGCGAAAGTGAATCAGTCAAATGGTGTTATTGAAAATAAGAATAATAATTATGTAAATAATAAATAATGTATTAAAACAAAGCAATATGGAGACCTGCAAGAAACTTAGCGTCTTTTTAAAATTATATTTTCTTAATTTACTTTTATTGGAGCAGCATAGTAGTAGTACATCTTTTTATATACCAAGAATATTATAACACAAGTATTATAGGCAGTAGAGTAAAACAGTGAACTAAAAACTACATTAACTTCTATCAATTAGATGGTACTAAATACTTTAGAGGAGGTAGGACACGACGGTATCGCCCGTCCGAAATGAGCTGTCCGACTGGGGAAGTACCTCCGCCCTACAGAAGACCACGGCCATAATAACCATCGTGTTGTGTTCCCGGCGGTAAGTAGGGTAGCCAGAGCTCACTGGAGGGATTCTGTGCTGCCAACGGGGAGACCGTAGGCTTGGGTTATCATCACTGACTTGTGTGGGCGTGAAATGTTGGTGTGGCGGTCAGGGAGACCCGGTGAAACGGTTATCCGCTGGCCGCCCGCAGGCTCGTACGGTTCCCGAACCTGGGGAATACTTAATCTCCGCCCCAGGAGGCTGAACCAGCGGTCTGTGCAAAGTCCCTGGTGCTGTGGTCGTGCCGGAGGAGGAGACCGGAGTGGACCCGATTACAGTATCCAGGGGGGGACCGGGGGCCCTTCCGCCCGCCGCACCAGCCGGTCACATAACCCATACTTGTCGGTGGTGGCATGAAGTCTTGCTTTGTCTCCTGCGTTGTCAGCACAGAGACTCTCTTAACCTTCAACATACCACCCACCCTTCGAAAATGGCCATTAGAAAAAGAAAAACTGTTGTGACAGCGGCATCCTCATCCACTATGCAAGTGGACTTATGCAACATCAGGGGACTACATGCTAATCTAAATGCGGTCCATCACCACTTAGAAACCGCGAAGCCGACCTTGTTTTTCCTGACGGAGACACAAATATCATCCCCTGCCGATACAGCCTACTTACTGTACCCCGGGTACAAACTCGAACATAATTTTTTGAGTCGTGCCGGGGTATGCTTGTACGTCCGGGATGATGTTTGTTGTCGCCGTCTTAATGGCCTGGAAGACAGGGACCTGTCCACTTTGTGGGTACGTGTGGATTACGGTGGCCACACCCGTATCTATGCGTGCCTCTACAGGTCTCATAGCGGTGACTTGGGCACGACTCAACTGTTTGACCACCTGCAGCGATCGGCGGACAAGGCAATTGAGCAGTACCCCACCGTGGACTTAGTGTTCTTAGGGGACTTCAACGCTCATCACATTGAGTGGCTGGGGTCCTCGGTCACTGATTTTGCGGGAAGGGCTGCTCATAAATTTGCCTTGACCTATGGGCTCTCGCAAGTGGTTCATTCTATCACTAGAATACCAGATGTCGAGTCCCATAAAAGCTCTCTACTGGATCTTCTGCTGACTACGCGCCCGGATGAATACTCCATAACTGTGGAAGCACCCCTAGGTACTTCAGACCACTGCCTCATCCGGACGCAAGTGCCTCTCGCTCGGCCAGAACCACCTCGGCCAGTTAAATGGCGGCATGTTTGGCACTATAGGTCAGCGGACTGGGATGGATTGCGAGAATACTTCGCTTCGTACCCGTGGAGACGGCTCTGCTTCACTTCAGAAGATCCTAGCTCCTGTGCAACAGCAGTTACTGAGGCGATTCTAGCGGGTATGGAATGCTTCATTCCTAACCGCTGGATCGCTACGGGGGCTAGTAAGCGACCGTGGTTTAATCGGCCTTGCAGAGAGGCTAGTCTTAACAAGCAATCTGCTTATAAGGCTTGGACCACGGCTCTTGCGAACAAGGATCCAAATATCGCTGAAGTGAAGCGGAAATTGAATGCCGCCTCGAGGTCCAGTAAAAGAGCAACGGCTAGGGCCAAATTTGATTTCATCGGCAGAATTGGTGAACGGCTGGCGCGGTACCCGTCGGGTACCCGTGCATTTTGGTCGCTCGCCAAAGCTGCCGAGGGAAATTTCTGTCGGCCTTGTTTGCCGCCGCTGCTTAAACCCGACGGCAGTCTGGCCCATGGCGCTAAGGAGAAGGCCGATCTTTTAGGTAACCTCTTTGCGTCAAACTCGACAATGAACGACGGGAATGCCGTACCACTCACTATACCCTGGTGTGGTGTTTCTTTACCAGAAATAAAAATCACACAACGGGTGGTCCGGCGGGAGCTCAAATCCCTAGACGTTCACAAGTCGAGTGGGCCTGATGGCATATCGGCAATGGTGCTTAAACAGTGTGCCCCAGAGTTGTGCCCTGTGCTTACACGTCTTTTCGCACTTTCCTACTCCACGAGACAAGTCCCAGCTTCGTGGAAGACCGCTTTCGTGCACCCTGTGCCTAAGAAAGGCGACAGGACAGACCCGTCCAATTACAGGCCTATCGCTATCACCTCCCTCCTCTCGAAGGTAATGGAGCGTGTCATTAACGCACAGCTCCTGAGATACCTAGAAGGAAACGATTTATTGAGCGACCGGCAGTACGGCTTCCGCCACAGTCGCTCAACCGGTGACCTTCTTGTGTATCTCACACACCGATGGGCGCAAGCCATCGAGAGTGGGGGTGAGGCACTGGCGGTCAGTCTGGATATAGCGAAGGCCTTCGACCGGGTCTGGCACAGAGGTCTTCTGGCGAAGTTGCCGTCCTATGGACTGCCCGAGGGACTTTGCGAATGGATTGCCAGCTTTCTGTCCAACAGAAGCATTCAAGCCGTTGTTGACGGCAGCTGCTCGGACCGCATGGACATAAATGCTGGCGTTCCACAAGGCTCCGTGCTATCCCCGACCCTGTTCCTGCTGCATATCAATGACATGCTGTCTGCTGACTCTGTTCATTGCTATGCGGATGACAGTACCGGGGATGCATTTTACACGGGCCGGGCTAACCTCCCTCGGTCCGCAGTGGAGGAAAGTCGCGAACAACTTGTGTCTGAAATCGAGACTACTCTCACAGGAGTGTCCGATTGGGGAAGACTAAACCTAGTCCAATTCAACCCCACTAAGACACAAGTTTGTGCATTCACCGCTAAGAAAACCCCATTCATTGTAGCGCCACAATTCCTGAACACACCACTCACCATCTCCTCGAGTATAGGAATCCTTGGTGTCGATATCTCCAGTGACGTCCAGTACCGTAATCACCTCGAAGACAAGGTCAAGTTGGCATCTAAGAAACTTGGAGTGCTCAACAGGGCGAAGCAGTACTTCACTGCGGGGCAAAGACTTATTCTTTATAAGTCACAAGTCCGGCCCCACATGGAGTACTGCTGTCACCTTTTTGCCGGAGCACCTGCATACCAGCTTGACCCCTTCGAGTCGGTACAAAGACGTGCGCTACGGATAGTCGACGATCCCATACTTTTAGGCGGTGTGGAGCCGCTTAGCCTGAGGAGAGATTTCGCCTCACTGTGCGTCTTCTACCGCCTATATAATGGTATGTGTTCAGATGAATTGTTCGACATGATGCCCACGGCCACTTTTTATCATCGCACCGCTCGCCACAGGCAGGGAATTCATCCTCACACATTGCATCCGCCTGCAGTGCGCACTGTAAGGTTTGAAAGAAATTTTATTCCGCGCACGCTTAGGCTGTGGAATGATCTCCCTGCCGTGGTTTTCCCTAGCGACTACAATATGGGGTTCTTCAAGAAGGGCATTAGAAGGTTTTTGCGGGGTCGGCAGCGCGAGTGTGATGCCCCTGGTGTTGCACGCGTCCCTAGGCCACGGTGACCACTTCCCATCAGGTGGGCCGTGTGCTTGTCTGCCACCTAAGTGGTATAAAAAAAAAAAAAAAAAAAAAAAAGCTTCTAATCAGCGTAAAATATCTACTCAGAGAAACCAGTAGACCAAGTACAGCAGTGGCTTCTCTATTTGCCTTAATCTGCAAACATGCAGATGCGGGCGCTGGGATTATAAGTTGTCTAGATTAGATTGTAACATCCTGTGTATACTAACTTATCTCAAAATTCATATGAATTTCAATGTGTCCTGTGGTGATAATTAAATACTCTTAAATCGTTTTTAGATTACAGATTTTAGAAAATCAATCCTACTATCTTATCTGCCTATCCTAATTATCCTACTTCCCACTATCCTACTATTACTATAATATTATAAAAGTTTGTGAACATGTTCGGATATTTGTTACCTACTCAATTACGCTCCAAATTTACGGCTGAACGGATCTGGCTGAAATTTGGTACAGGAATAGATTATAGTCTTGAATAACATATAAGTTACTATTTATCTTTGAAGTAGTTTCCCAAGGGATAAGAATTCCACGCGGGTGAAGCCACAGGTTAAAGTATATAGAAAATTACCATATGCAAAGCACCCGTAGGATCCAAATGAAGGCATAATTCTCAAGTACAGCACAAACGCGCTGGTCAAATCTGTGTGTCCTGTGAAAACCGGTACATGTCGAAAATGTCAACTTTACAGTAGACTAGTTTTTGTGTTTAAAAATTCATAAAATTTGTTAGAATAATTTGTTTTCAAAACTAGTGACATATTTTATTTTATTGTGGTATTGTTAACAACCTACTAGGTTCCTGCTCAAGAGTGTTCAATATAGGACGAGATATTTAAAAAAAACTATTTGTTGTATCAAAACACACCAAATGGATGCTCGTGTATAATGATTCTAAATGAGATAAATCGATTTACACGCTATGTGAGGGTTTGGTGAGAGGTGATATTTGTTGTATTATCAGGTAGTTTTATATGAAACTAATCATCTCCTGTTCAAAGCTGTCTAACAAACTAGTAATATTTTTCAATTGGCGAAAGCACTGTAGGCACAAAACTCGTAAAAATAGTTTTTTTATCATTTATATCATTTTACTCGTGAATAAAGTTCGTGTTTTTTGATATAAGTAGACTTAAATCTTAACTCAAGTTTGTGTAATATGATACAAGAAACAATCTAAAGACAAAGGTATAAAAATAGAGGAATAAAAAAGAAAAAAAATTACATAAAATCACTCTTATTTTAGGTATTATTGAGTAACACTTGGTTTGAAAGTTGGAATATTTTAATTTAGTTAAAAAGGAAAAACATCAAGGACATAAGTCAACAATACAACATGAAAGAAAAATAGTTTCTACCTCCACCCTACAGAAGACCATCATGTTGTGTTCCCGCCGGTAAGTACGGTAGCCAGAGCTCACTGTACCCCTCTTCCCCTTCCCCCCACAGGGTTGGAAGACAAGCCTTCCCACCCCTTCCTAGCCCGCTACCCTTCCCTTCAGGGTAGGTTCAGCGCGTGCCTGACGCCCGTGGGGTGACTCACGTCCTTGGGCCACGGTGACCCATCCCATCAGGTGGGCTGTGTGCTTGTCTGCTACCTTTTTTTATTTTTATTCAAGATAAGCTTACGTTTGACTACTATCTCACCTGATTGTAAGTGACGATGTGGTCTACGATGAATCACGCTTGCCTAAAAGGAACCTATTCACTCGTGGCTTGAATATTTCCAGGTTATAGCTTTCCGGAAACACAGACTCGGGCAAGGAATTCCACTCCTTACTGTACGCATGATGAACGAGTCGGCAAAGCGCTTTGTGCGTATGAGTGGAATATCGACCATAAAGCGGTGTTGCGTCGCTGTTCGTCTGGTCGTTCGATGAACGAGTCGGCAAAGCGCTTTGTGCGTATGAGTGGAATATCGACCATAAAGCGGTGTTGCGTCGCTGTTCGTCTGGTCGTTCGATGAACGAGTCGGCAAAGCGCTTTATGCGTATGAGTCGAATATCGACCATAAAGCGGTGTTGCGTCGCTGTTCGTCTGATCGTTCGTTGATGGAAAGATTTGGGGGTATCAGGTTGTGCAATTCCAGACCGCACTCTCCGAAATGTATCCGATAGAACACCGATAGACCTGCAACTTTGCGTCGATTGGCAAGGCTCTGAAGCCTTTTCTCGACTAGTGCAACGTCGTTGATGAGCCTCTTGGCTCGTCTCTCGATCGTCCCCAGCGCGTCAAGGTGGTATTTAGTTGAGTCATCACACAGATACGAGTAGTGTACTCCAGACAGGATCGAACGTGCGCTTAAGCAAATTTATTGCTCCGGTGTGAAGTACTGTCGCACCTTAGACAGGATGCCCAGCTTTTTTGCGGCCAGCTGAGCTTTAACTTCAATGTATGACCCGAAGTTAAGCGTGGACGTGAGAGTTACGCCATTCTGCTACCTACATAGTATATAAAAGAATAACCAGGGGTTAAAAACTTGTGTTCTATGGAAATTATATTCGGCAGGTCATGAGCAGCTACGAGCATTATAGTCAACATGCGTTTTGCACGGCAAGAACGACGCTGCAACAATGAAATTTTACATCATAGACTATCATAGAACCTAAATAACTAAGTAAAATAATAACGGTATTCATTACCTACAGATGGTGCAATCCACAAAGACGCTTTGCTCCAATTTTTGGCTGGGGGGATCGCGGGGTACAGTTCGATAGACACTAGCGTCATTCGCCAACTGTCAGCGGATTGTGTGCGCGTGCACTTATAGATAAATAGTGAAGGTATACCGATAACACTCAAATACCAGCGGAAGTATACGCACATTATATTATATAATTAGGTGTTTAGAAGCAATACTGGGGCGCATCTACGTAAATTGCAATGTTTTTCACTTTTACACGATAATAAATAGATTTATTGTATATTGATATAAGTGGAGTAATTATTTTGTGTAAATGGTTATTAGTTCTTGTTATTATGAATATACGAATAATAAAACAGAATTTGTGTAAAATGATACATCTAATAGGTACATTGTGCGCCATGTTGGATTGCTCAGAGAGCGCGCGCGAGCACCTTGTCCAGTAGTATTTTACGGCGCTGACCCCGCGCGGGCGGCGGTACCCTCGCAGTAGCGCCCCCTGCATCCCGCGCACCGCTCGCGATTGTAACATGTATTACTTTGCACAATATTTTGGATCAAAACCGTTTTAATTTTCTCGTCATTATTGATATAACTTTAGTTGAATTAGTTTACACAAAAATATTAGTTTCCTATGTATGTGAGCAATAATACAACTTTAGTTGTATCGATGCAGTGTACGAATTTACTTTGTGTCAATTGATATAACTAAACATGTACCAAATGACACCTTATTAGAAGGTAATAAATATAATGTTAATAATGATATGACTTGAGATACATTTTTACACACAAATAACTTGAATATTATGAATGATAGATGTCAACATATATTTATTTACACAGTCATATTTTATCAAATCACGCCATTTCGTCTTAGATGTACCACACTATCTCAGAAACTAATAGACGTATCAAAATGGTGAATAGATAGAAAAATAGAGTATTTTTTTCTGATTGAGGTGCTATAATAATATCAAATTCGATATAAGTTGACTTGTACCCCTTTTCACAGGAGGCACAGAAATATTCATTCAGGTCGCATTCGTTGCCAATGGCCATATTTGCAGATATACAACTTTTGGGGCATCGAATTTGGAATGGTTTACTTTGGGTCATGTGTGTTTGAGTATTTATGTAAATTTAATTTGACTTGCTAGCGAGACTTGCTACAGATGTGGAACACACGATCACTTGCTCAGATAACTCGATTGAAACATGAAAGTCCGAAGTTATATACAGTAACAGTTGATAGATTCAACTGCTACGTTGGAGGTCGAGGGTTCGATTCCCGCTTAGTGCATATATTTGTATGCATGAATGTGTATTTGCATCTGGTTGTTTCCGTGCCTCAGAGATGCGAATATTTATGGAGTGGGTAGTGTTGGAGTCCTAAAAAGTCCGACAACTGGTCTAACTACGGAACTTCGATATCGACAATGGATTGTGGAGCTCAGATGACGATCGTTATAATATCGAAATATGCCGCTTCGTAGTTAGACTGAAAAGTCGTCCCAACTAAGTTACGAAAAGGCTCGAAGGAGTTGATAGACATTATTGAGGATTTGGGCCTATCTTTGGTGTCCAAGCCAAACTTATCTGCTATCCGGCACATATGCTGACTAACAGATGAAATTTTAGAACAGGCTTTCCTTTTGTTATTGGTGAGTTAGA
This sequence comes from Lithosia quadra, assembly GCA_963576445.1. Taxonomy (NCBI): domain Eukaryota; kingdom Metazoa; phylum Arthropoda; class Insecta; order Lepidoptera; family Erebidae; genus Lithosia; species Lithosia quadra. Next base: position 3,185,630 of record OY754883.1, read on the forward strand.
CGGCAGTAGCTCTCAAAAACGTACAGATATAATATCAAAGAAAAAATAGTAGTTGAGTAAATCTGGGCGCCAAAATACTAGCTTTGATTGTAATCGAGACTAAACCTGTGATGATAATGATGAGTTAATATTATTATATTTCTGAATGGCATTAAAGCTTACGGTTTTCTACTGAATAATAGAAATTATAGAAACCGATTAAATTCATTGTATGAGGTATATTGCTTTATGTAGAACCAAATGAAACTTTTAACGACAACACAAATCGTCTGTTCATTGTTAATCAAAGATATCTGGACAATCGAAAACTGGATTAAAGTAAATTTAATTGTGGTAATTAAACCCGATAAATGTTTATAAATGTTCATGATAAATAAGTAAGTACCTGGGGAATGCTCAGATAAACAATGCGCATTGCTGAACGTAAATTTTGTTTAAAAAAATTTGGAAACCGCCTTTAAGTATAATTTTTCGCCTAATCTTTGCACGTAAAATTTATATTTGGATGAGCTTTTGCCCGTAGCGAGGATGGCAGAATACACACGAGAATGACACGAGTGAAGTGTCATTCTCGTGTGTATTCTGCCATTCTTGCAACCTTTGGGAACTTTTCTAGGTATAAATAATAGCTTGTATTATGTACTAGCTGTTGCCCGCGGCTCCGCCCGCGTGGACGTCGATTTTCGCGTTTTTTACTATATCGCCAGTTCTAATAGCCGCTTGCGATCAAATATGCATAAGATTTTGAGTCTAACCTTTCTAATAAAAAAAAACCGCATCAAAACCCGTTCAGTACGTTTTTTTTACTAGAAAGGTCTTGGCTAGACTAAAAATTTACCGTATGTTTGGTTGTAATTGGTTAAGTAGAACCGGAGATATGGCCAAAAACGACCTAAAAACGAAGCGCGGGCGAAGCCACGGGTATCAGCTTGTATAAAAAGTAGCCTATATGTTATCCAGAACTATGAACTATAATCGTACTAAGTTTGATCAAAATCCCTCTAGTAGTTTCGTTTTTTTTAGCGTGTCAAAAATTTAGTGCGGACAAACAGAGGCACAGACAAAAAGACAAACAGACAAACAAACAAAAATTCTAAAAATTGTAGTTTTGGCATCTATTACATTCATAAAGTCCCCTGATAATTTTTTTCTCATATATCTTCCATGTACAGACACCGATCAGTTACAGATTTATTATATGTATAGATTATTCTATACTATAATCTATCCGTGTACCAAGTATCTATGTGAATTTTTGTAACGATGTTATAATATTTTTTGTTATTCAATCCTGCAAAAACTGGTAAACGAATTTGACTGAAATTTGGTACAGGGATTGATTATTAATCTGGAATAACATTATAACCTTTCATACCAGGAATAGGTTCTCATGAGTTACTGCAACGGGATCAGTATTCCACGTGTGGGTAGCAGCGGTCAACAACTAGTTATTCAATAACAACATATAGGTATGCTTATGAACGGCAAACTGATGACGTCATCGAAATAGATAGGGTAATCCACATTGAGCCATTATCAAATTGCAATAAGCCGGCAAACCTCAATCTGATCGCTGTCTGTGAGAAGCTTGACAGATGATAGTCATCTGATTTGCCCCGTGGCGAGATGTGTCTGGCTATTGATTTAGAATTACCATTAGGACTAGATATAGGAGAAATCACGTAGTAGGAGTATTAAACTGTGTTTATGCTCTATTTAAAGACGCTTTGTTTTGTAAGAATATTATAGAAGAATTTATAGGTGCATGAACATATATTTTATGGAAAGCCGACCCCAACTGAGTTGGGAAAAGGTTCAGAGAATGATGATGATGATGATGATGATGAACATATATTTTATGTAGTGTTTTTTTTAATTCAAGACAGGCTTACGTTTGACCACTATCTCACCTGATGGTAAAGTGACGATGTGGTCTACGATAAATCACGCTTGCCTAGAAGGAACTTATTCACTCGTGATTTGGTTAAGTCAAATTATAGTTATCATAATACTTTTTCCTCTTCAAAAAATGCTGCCATTTTAATACACGAGTGTAAGTGGTATATTCCACTTTGTTCAACCAGGTTAATATCACTGAGGTGAAAAAAGTAGGCAATGGAGTATCGAAATTTTTTTAGCTACCTATGCTTTATTTTTGAGGTGAAATAATTTGAAATAATAGGTGGTACTTATTCACCTTGGTCTTGGTTCACCCAGGTGAACAAAATGTGACTTTTGTTTTATTTTGTAGAATTTTGATCACCAACATAAGTAATGCTACACTGTCACAGATAAAATAATGTATTATTGTCATGATAAAATAATAAAAAGTTTTTTTTTATATAGGACACGTCAAGATGATTTTACCTCGCCTGATGGTAAGCTAAAGGCAAAGTGAGTGAAGCTAGCCTTATGGGTGGTCATTTTAGGTAGAAAACCCATAATTTTCCTATGATATCCACTGCTGGACGTCTGCCTCTCCCAATGTGTGCCATACCACCCGATTCTTTAATCTGCATTCAGTCCACCCCAGAATGAATAGACTAGTAGTTCAAATGAAGAAACATGTTAACCAAACTCGTTCGATTCAAAATATAAATATTAGTGAATAAATATTTTAAATTGAACGTATGAAACTACATAATTTAGCTATAGCATTGAAAATGTTTGTGTCACTATTAATTTTGGTAATTGGCACATTTAGACCACAGTGATATAATTTGCATGCATTAATACTCATACTCGAATTGGCGAATTCAACACTTTTGAATGCTAATGTATGTTCGTGTATTCAAATGAGTTTTTGAATAGGTAACTGTAATTAATTTCTTTCTTTTTTGTTTGTAATAATTTTTTTTTTTTTTCACATTTTTGCTAACTGCTGACAACATGACAGTGCACAGCTTGTGCATCTGTGTACTCTCAAAGCCAACAGGCACGCAACCTTACTGGCATGATATGGTTACACAATCCGAGCACAAGCTGGCCTGGTCAGTCACTGCAGTGTTAGCTACACTACAGTGACTGACCAGGCCAGCTTACACGTATGCTTGCACCACGGCATTAGAGATTATCACCTCGTATTATTTTTTTCGAAATATATCTTGAGTTTGTATAATATTATTCCTAAAGCATGAAAAAAGTTGACTTTGTTTTCATTTTAACAGTAAAATTCTCGTAACGTGGACTGTGTCCTTGTCCGCCACCTAAGCGGTATAAAAAATAGGCTAAGGCCCGGCGCTGATTGTGACTTTTTCTCACCGTGACTTATTGTTACTGTCACCTGCTGTCACCCACGATGCGCTCACTGAATCTGTTATTGGGTAACAAATCGCGTTCATTTTTGTATGGACTTCAACGAGGTTGCCGTGATTTGACAGTCACGTCACTCCGGTGTTTCTTGCCACTGCAATGATTTTTTTTATACCACTTAGGTGGCAGACAAGCACACGGCCCACCTGATGGGCCGTCACCGTGGCCTAGGGACGCGTGCAATACCAGGGGCATCACACTCGCGCTGCCGACCCCGCAAAAACCTTCTAATGCCCTTCTTGAAGACCCCATATTGTCGCCGTACGAGTATTATCACGTTACCATAATCAAATGAGCGTACTCAGTATAGTCATTGTACTTGACAAAGTGACAAAAAATCACGACGATAAAAAGTCACAATCAGCGCCGGGCCTAACTAATCGAATTTTCCACTGAATATCGACATACAATTCTAATCTCCAGTAGGTATGAACTTAGATTACTCTTTTGCCTGCTACGAACGTTTTTCTAAAGGGTGATATTGAGGGATATTGGTACCAGCCCATTGATACAGTCCCTTACGACCCTCATGCGGAGTGATGGAGAGGTATTCGAGACCATACGGCGTACTTCACTCTACGATAAATTATATTTATCGAATCACAATCGCAAGGGCCGATGACTTGGAACTTTCAGCGTTTTTGGCAGCGGCCCTCCGTTTAATAAAGAATTTGGAGGCGAAATTAAGGTCAGACGTGTTCATCTGGTAAATTCTTAAGCTTTTGTTGTTTCTATGTTCAGATTATCACCTCGGATTCTGAATTTCAATAATGTTTGTTTAAATATTTTATTAAGATTTTGATTTAACTACTTATTATAAAACTGAATAGTTTGTTTGCTTGAACACGTTAATCTCTGAAACAACATCAGACTGTGGCTCTTGGGGCGGGCGGTATGATAGAATAAATCCACGAGGCACGGCTAGTCAATATAATAAAATATATTTAGAAATTAGAACGTCAGAATTTTTATGCTTTAAACCTAATTGTTTCAATCAATTAATTGCACATTGCAGTCAACTACAGGACATAATATGCCATTTACCGATTGCCATTGGAGCAAACGAGTTCTAGAATAGAGACAGAATGTGGGACACTCCTCAACAAGATGGACTGACGATTTAAAAAGGTAACCTTGATAAACTGGATGTCGAAGGCGGAAAATCAGGTTCCAATTCCAGATTGCTTGTATTAAGAGACGATTCGCGTCAGTAGTTTAATGGCCTGAATTCCAACCCTGCTTTCCCCTAACCCTAAAATTCCCACAGCGTAAGCGAAAGATATAACGATAACTAAAAAACATACCAAGAAAGCATAACTAATTTTAATTTTGCTCAGGGGTAAAGCTGACCCAGTCTGCACATAATCTGCAACCCTCATTGCAGAATTGATTACCACCATTAATAACGACTAACCTAAAACTGAATCCGGGTTGACAAATTACGGGCACAACTGAGGCGTCGTGCATGCCCTCAACACATAGTAGGGATGATTTTTCAATTCGCAGCCATTATCTAGCGATTACAAGGGTGGGTCCAGACGGATTTGGGATGTTTTTGCGCGTTTTCGCGTTGCGTTGACAGGGACGCGCGGGACGTAACGGTCCTACAAATGATTTATTGACGTCACTGTCACTGTGCTGTTATTTTTTAATACACGTTTTATCTTAAACGTTTTTGTATCGACGGTCTATGAGATTAACGAGATTTTGTGTTGTGAAGTCGATAGTGAAAGATGTATGGGTTTTATCAAGATCCGAATATCTTGATAAAACCTATTCTTCGTTCACAGGCCCAAACCAAGCTTACATCACCAGTAAAGTCAACATTTTTTTATTTTTTTATATACAACGTAGGTGGCAGACAAGTACACGACCCACTTGATGGGAAGCGGTCACCGTGGCCTGTAGACGTGTGCAACAGTAAGGGGGTCACACACGCGCAGCCTACCTCGAAGGGAAGGGAGGAGGGCTAGGAAGGGGTGGGGGGAGGAGGGGTACAGTGAGCTCTGGCTAGCCTACTTACCGGCAGGAACACAACACGATGGTTATTATGGCCGCGGTATTCTGTAGGGCGGAGGTGCTACCCCAGACGGACAGCTCATTTCGGATGGGAGATACCGTCGTGTTCTACCTCCTATCGATTAAATTCACACATTCCAATTTTACCAACCAAGATACAGGCAATTATTTGTTGATTTATTTCAAAGTAAAATGTTTGTAAATTTTTTACTGTTCAGTAACTTCTAGTGGCGCCTGAGATATCTGGCGAATGGTGGACTAGGCGTTCTTCCGAGCATGGGAGATCACTGGTAGTCACTCTTGTAAAGGTCAAAACAGGCCAAATTATAATAGAGAAGTGGGGGATTGGACCACGGGTTGCACATATTGATGCAATCAGTATTGTGCTATCGATTTAGATTCCTTCCAAACAAAGAAAAATAAACACTAAATTGCAATGAAATGTTTGAAAACTTTCTAGGAAGTTGTAGCTACAAATAGGAAGGCATGTATCGATTTTGCGCCGCTACATTAGACGCCATTCATCGATTGCTCTGAACGGTAACTTAGAAATCGTTGCAATTTCCTCGTAAATGCATCATCAACTACCGCAAGATGTCGGTAGGTTGAATCTATGAAATGTAACTAGGTAGCACTCATTTGACATTATAGTCTACAATATTTTTTTTTACATTACGTATGCACATACAAATTTAAATTACAATATGGAGAATATTTCATGTTTTGTTATCTTTCACTCCAAGGTTTGCTGAAAGTAAACTCAACATTGAGCAAGTACGCTTTTGTAATTTAATATCCTTTTGTAACAAATATATAATAACAAAATTTAAAAAGTATGGATATGAATATTAGCACTGAGCAGGAATTAAACCCATGACCTCTAGCAAACGTGTTACCACCACGCTATACAGATTAGGTAGTGGAACTAATTGTTTTAACTTTTTTGAAAACCACAATAATTATAACTCCGCCTGTCAAGCAACCAAATTCTTGCATCAAAATATTCAACTCAAAATTACCTTCTAATAGCGTCCTCCAATCAGGTAGATTCAGTTTCTTCATTAGGGCTGCATCAAAAAGCTTATTCCGCTTATATTAAATTGGTTCAATAAGCCGGGCTCAGCGATAGTTGCTTTGTTCAATGAAGCCAGTTTGAGCGCGTCTCTAAAAAAAATATGGTGCATGCAATCAAGCGGTCCCTCTGTGATTAGCTCGCAAAAGCCGATGACACGTCCCGGCATTTTATTATGCCTATGTGCAGACTGCACCTTGTTATTTTAAATTGGACGTGCAAATACAAACGTAATCGAATAATGAGTGTTTGTACAAAATTGGGTTCGTATTGGTTATTTTCTTTCAGATTATTAGAAACTTTGATTGTATTTGGAAAGTAATCCTAAGTATTCGTATATTTATGTAGAAATCAAATTAAGAAAATAATAGAACGCATCTAGGTTTGGACTCGTTAAACCTCTCTCTACCCTCAAATAGTAACTAAAGGCTAAAGGTATACCTATACTTCCACTTTCGTTTAAAATAAAAAGTGAAATTACTCTTGAACTCAAAATACCATACTCAAGGAAGTACAAAGTTATAGATTGTACCTACTCATACAATTTTAAAAATTGAGAATAATGTGAGTATATTTGTAAGTAAAGACTGCAGGCATTGCAAACGTGTTAAACTTAGAACAACTTTTAACTTTTGGATAAAACGACCATTATTTTTCCATAATTATTATGTTAATAATTGGGTTTGCCATACATATTTAGCATGTTTAGATTGGGCTTACTAAAGTTTATTTCTATTTTATTTTTTGTTCACTTCTAGTGGTAGGGGAGCCCAAGAAGGGATTTGAAGAGTTACTCGAGCGCGTCAGAAAACTATATGAGGAGAAACCTTATTCCTTGTAATGTACTCCTACCAAATATAAACCCTTTATATTAGGGCGTGCTCCGAGGACAGCCCGTCAGATTAGTAAAAAAAAATCAAACCTCAGAAAAACTCGAGCGCGTCAGATTAAGGCCAGGTAAGTTAAATACATACAGAACAGACTATATTTCAATAATCTGATGATTTTTGCGTGGCATAAGGAAATGGGTGAGTGGCAAAATTGTAAAAAAAAAACGTCGCTGTGAAATACTCGAGCGCGATTAATTTTTTTTTTATTTTGAAGGAAATCCTATGAGTATTACAGAATAAAAATAATCTGACGTTTTTCATGGGGCGATGTAGCTTAAACCATAAATAAATTGTGGTGTTATATAGCTGCTAAGAACTGGATTGAAACTCCGCGCTTCTGTTTCATTCTCACTTTTTCTTTATATTTCACTCTCTCGCACCATCACATTACATATCATCGCACGTAGCTTGGCCAGGTTTTGGAGTTACTTACTTACGGTTGTAACTTGCCACCTTGCCAATCAGAGCTACGGCAACATTTATTAAGATCTAAATACATCGCATGCTTGTGGAGGAATGCTCATTTTCGAATCGTGACTGAGATGCAACCAATTAACTGTGGATGGACAAATGTTAATGGAAAATTAGAGCCGACTTGGTTTCTTGGTAGCCAACTTCCTGCAGCATACGACGATATTGTGATAACACCTGGCATATTATCAGGAGATACTGTAGATTCAGGTACGTTTATTTTAATACTATAATACAAAAGAAATAGAAAATTTTAAAGTTTATAACCCTTCCTTTTTACAGAAACAGAAAATGAAGAAGAAATTGACCAAGGAGGAATCAATTTTGAAGATCAATCCAGTGAGGATGAAGATTAAAAAATAATAATTTATATTTGTAGGTGTAATTTCACCTACATATATGCGTAATAATTTATTCCATTCAGGAAAAAAAAAATTTTTCTTTCAAATTATCAGATTAAGAATATTCCTTCATATATTTGTCAGATTATCATTTGGGACGACTAGAACATCAAGTTGAACCGTTTGTGTAAAAATCTGACGCGCTCGAGTATTTCAAGGTCACTTTATTTTTTTACATTTTCAAAAATCTACCATAACTTTTGACCACATCCAAATCGTCAGATATTTTAATAAGACACTTTTTTGAGTTTTCTAAATATTCCCTTCAAATATCTGACACGCTCGAATAACTTTTTTCTTATTTTTTTTTCTACCCTTTTCTACAGCCATCCTCCCCTATATACTCGTCAGAATAATATCTCTCGGTTGTTAGAAAAACAAAGCGGGTAAACACCGTGAATGTCTGACGCGCTCGAGTATTTTTATGTGAATGATTTTTTTAACATTTTTGAAAATTAGCAGACGCTCTTCTCCTCACTAAAATGGCAAAATGAACAAATTATTTTTCGTTTTAGGCCTAAATCTTCACAATCTAATCGGTCCCCATGACGCTTTAGTAACTGAAAATTTAGCGGGCCGGCCTCCCCTACTATAGAAATTATTTCTATTGTAATATTATTATTGGTCTGTTGACACGAATTTTGTTTTAATTTTTGTTTATTTATATAATTTTAGTTTTTTGTTTCGATGAAATAGAAATCGAATTGTATGTATTTTCTTTTAAATTCTGTGTCATACTGCAAACTAACAATAGTGGATAAGTTTTTATCTAACTAATAAGAAATTTGGAGAAATCTGAAATAAATTATTATTACAGTATTTCCTCTTGTAATAAAGGTTCGCTCGATAGTTTTAACTGATTTTATACAACCATTTTGTTATACAAGTGCGCTGATTTAACTTTGGCTTTTCTTCCGATGTCGTTTGTGTCCGAAACGTGATATTTTTCAAAAGTGAGAATAACGAGGTGAAAAGTTTTAACGGACGATTTCATCAGGCTCCCAAACATAATGTGAATCGAGTTGGGGACGCGGGCGTCCGCTTCAAATTTCGTAATACTTTAAGCAAACTTGTGAAGCAAAGTTAGCGAGTTGCCGACGAACAGGTGCTGCATCGAATACGTCCTGATATTCACGAACGGTTCGTGCACATAGAAAGTAGTAGACGTGCCATTCTGATTTATCGAATTATACCGAATTATGTAAATAAATAAAATATTCTACGATATTATATACCTACAGCTATATCTAGCGGAGAGTTCAATCCCGGTCAGTGCAAATGAATACGAATATTGGCATTGGTCCGGATGTTACTATGTACCTCTTTAATTTGTATGTTGTATTTACAAAAAAAAGTATCTAAGTATGCTTATCCGCATTCTACTTGCTTACTTTGGATTTAGAAAGCGCTGTGTGGAATGTGAAAAAAAAAAAAAATGCGATGTGTATTCAATAAAAAAACTTTACCTGAATTCTATATCATGCTTATTTTGTGTCTAGACGAAGCACTGTAATTGCCTGCATGTTGTACACAGAGACTGAGGTATCGAAGATTTTTTTGTATAGTTTCTGAATTTTTTTCTTCGGGGGAGCCCCCATGATGTGTAGTTTATATTATGTGTAAAATTGTGGTTTTATTTTATGTTTTAGGACTGACATGCATACCTAAATTTTTGATGCCATTATTTTGTTTTCTTTTTCTCTATTATTATGTCATTGAAATTAATATCTATCTATGAATAATCATTATAATGTGACTGTAATATGCCGTAGAATATGTATTTTAAATTTTTTTATGATGTCTTGTCTATACGTTCATGTTCCGAGGTGACAGATCCACGCTCATGGTATGCAGGGTGAGCGCTTCGGGGTGGTGGTGCAACACGTTCGAATGAGATAACGAAGCCGCTGGGTGGCTACGTGCTGTTCCTGCGTCTGTCTGTCTGTCAAACTTCGCTTTGATTATTTGATCGAATATATTTTCTAAACCCGTTTGCTTAGTAGATTATATATGTGGTTGTTTTGGTGTTATATAATAGGTATGGGTAATATAAAATAAACATTCGTACATCAATCATAATTTACTTATACTTGTATTATATTTTTGTCATTAATGAATATATATAATATAAATAATTATAGTTATAATATAATATATATAATCGTACATAACATACATATGCTCACGCCTTTTTCCCTCCGGGGTAGGCAGAGACAACAGTAAATAAAAAAACAAACAAAACAACAACAACAACAATCAAAACATAATCTAATTATTTATACAAAGATTTAAGAATATAATGTGTAATAAGAAAAGAATACCTAATGCAGTTTAAATTTTTACAAAAGCAAATGAACACAACACAACATAATTAACATTTTTAAAACATTTACCAAGCTTTGTCCCAACGTCATTGTTGTAACAAGACCAGATTTATAAGTTTGTATTGTCTATGCAAAAAAAATCTTAATAGCTTACCGAGTTGGGGCGAATACCGTAGCTTATTTATAAAGAACAAAGCTGATTAAATTGCTGTTGAGATGGACGAGATGCTCTTTATGGGCGCTCGGCTGTATTCGGATGTGGTCGGGTGTGGTCGGGTGTGGTCGGGACCTGTACATCGAGAATTTTCTCTCGTGAGGCATGAGCGCCCACAAATTCGGTTTAGTTCTGTGTTTTGGTGGTAAACATTTTTGATACTGGTTGATTGGAGCTTTTTTTTTAATATAAATGCCCTTCCTTTTTTAAATATTTGGAACGCAAAGATCTTACGTTGTTTTTTCTTGAGAATATTTTCTGTTGCATCACAAAGAATGTTTACAAACATTATATTATGGCGGGACCACACTTCGCTATTCGCTATTCGCCTAGGTATACTGTATTCGAGGAAATTATTATAGATGACCAAACCCTCCGCAATTCGTCATAAAAGAGTTACTAAGGCGAATAATCGTGTGAATAAAGCAATTATACACTCATAAGCCCTCCCCACTTCGATTTGTACATGTGAATAAAGGCGAATAGCGAAGTGTGGTTCCACAATTAAACAAAGTAACTTTCCGCTGTCTGTACGCTTAGATCTACTAAACTACGCAATAGATTTAAGTAGATGTGTTTTTTACTATCATTCAGATAATTTCTTCGAGGTTACGTGATACATGCTTGTTAATATGTGAAATCCCAGTAGCATACAAAGCTTTTACTTAGATGCCTTCCTTAGATGATTCTATTTTTTTCTTTTATTTTGGCTACGCAGTCGCGACTGCCGTTTGAGCCTTCGAGAAGAAAGCGTGTAAATGTACCGAATAGTTGATAAGGTTGGTTTGGGTTCCATAGATCTGGGTGGGGTTCTCATGCAGCCTATTTTGCTTGTTAAAGTTTTTCCCTACATAAGCCGGGATGGGTCAATCAATCAATTAGCATATCGACATTCACTGCTGGACATACGGCTCGCCCAATATGCGCCCGGGATGGGTATTATATTTAAGAGCGTGGAGCAGCACTGTAGGCATTTATTAAAAAAATCAGCTTACATTTTTTAAATAAACGTCGAGTTTTTAATGAAATAAATAAAAGGTATTCGAATGATAAATATTCATGAAATTTCATATGTCACGCTGATGTTGGATGAGACACAGTAATCATTAATCATTCTTATTGTTATAGGTTTTTGGTCACAATATTTTTATATTTATTATCATGGGACATTTTACAAGTACGTAGATACTTATTATACTTGTTATATTTTTTTAAATATGCTAGAACATTCGATACAGCGCTATGTAAACCTATAGTAAGTATAGTATAAATAGCTTGTATTATGGGTTTGTAGAATAAGGATAATATACATTTCTTTATTGACGTGACAGAATAACATCTTTAAGTCGCGGACGATTCGATTCTGACATAGGCATTTCACTGGTAGCCCCGGGCTTCGATTCTCTCAAAGCAAGCAACTGTCATCCCACTGACACTCTACAAAATACCATTTAATTTTCGACTTTAAGTGCAAAATAATAAAGTCTAAAATTAATTGGCATTTTTAGACTGTCAGTGGCATTACAGTGGCATGCTTCAACAGTATCAAGGCCCCGTTGAGGTGTCACCCGTGTGGGTTTCCACACGCTTAATAGGTAGGTACGTTAGCGTTTATATTAATGTATGATTTTAGCTTTTAGAACTCCTAAATAATTGAGAGTACTAGTTACTACTTCTAATAGTGTTAACACGATCCCTCGGGACCCGAAAACTATGTTAGAAGTACAAAGTACGGCGGCGCGGTCTAGTTACAAGTAAATTGGTACTTATCTTCTGACTCCGTTAAGGATTGATAAATGAGATCTTGTATAATATAGGTACTCCTTTACTAGTTTAAGCCTAAGTTCTTGAGAAATCATTTAATGGACATACGAGCATTAATGAAGCATACTAGTGTCGTTTAAAAGATAACCTACTTGATTAAAAAAAATTAAAGATTGATGAACTGATCTGTATTTGCTAAAAGTATCGTTTTTTACGTATGGCAACCCCCACGGGTTTCACCTCACAGGGGCTAGCGGTAACGTGGCTGTCGCAATCAAATCGACTAAAACCACCATGGTGTCTCGTAGAGGAGACCTCGGGTATACCCTAAGAAACGAATTTCCCAGGAACCCCGCCAGATATTGCTGCCTCATCGTGGAGTTCAGAGCGCCTTGCCCCCTCGTTGAGAAAGGTGCGTACGGAATACGACAGGCCATGGTCTCTGGCCTGTTTCTGCTAAGGTGATGGGTTTCCCATCCCTTTCCTACAGAGGACGGAGCTCATTAAATCTCCAAACTCGGTGCGTCTTCTTTTAATCGACCTTAATGGAAACTGTACTTTACTTTGTCTGTCATGTTGTAGTTTCATTGTTTGTACCTATACTTAATCTGCTTATCTGCCATTTTAAAGTATGGACTAAAGAATTTCGTAAACAAGTGAACCATGAAACATTACACTCCTTTTTGGGCACATTTCGTCACGTCATGATGTTGCTCAACTAACATTTCCTGGAGAATACGAAACCTTATTTCGTATATACGGGAATCTCAAATTTACCCGGCCCTCTAGGGAACAATGGGTCATCGCATAAAATCAAAGGGGCTAGATAGCAAAGTAGGTCATTATATGAACCATGAACCTAAAAAACCTTAGGACAGAAAGAGTTAAAGACGACGCTGTGACCCAAAAATGCCTCTTTTCTTTGCCGCACCATAAAGAAATGGATATTTTTTATAGTCGATATGCCCGCGTTTGACCACTATATCATCTGATGGTAAGTGACAATGTTGTCGATGATAGAGCACGCTTGCCTAGAAGCAACCTGTTCACTCTAGACTTAAAGACTCCCAGGTTATAGCTTTCCGGAAACACAGACTCAGGCAGGGCATTCTACTCCTTGGCTGAACGCATAATGAACGTATTGCTGAAGCGATTCGTGCATATTAACGGAATGTCCACCATATACCAGCTTTACCAGCCCACGTGTTTCCTTCCTCCTACAGTCCTGGGTCACTTAAGCGGGGCGTGAAAAAAGCATTTGATAAGGCCGTCAAGTTGAGGGCCACCATTATGGCACTGTCGGTTTATGTAATGGGGACCTTCTTCCTGAGACGTCACCTTTAGCTTACCATCAGACGAGGTGAAGTCATATTGACATGACCGTTATAAAAAAGTGTGTAGGTGAATTTTGAGTTGCAACGTGTTGCCCAAATTGAATTGAAATGTGACACTTGGATATTTTTTCTTGGTGTCACTACAGTTTTTACACCATTTTACTATTACAAGACATGCTGAATTATTTTGCTACTTATACTGACTGAAGCGAATGACGTGTGTCGCGCAGTGACTGACTAGACTATGTGAGTGTGTGCGTGCCGATTTGTACGTATAAGTAAGTGGACCGACTCTCACGTCAGTTGTATTCTTCTGCTCCGTCCATAGGTTTTTTTAGGTTCATGTTTGTAACAGTATGTATGCCGTGTGATAAAGTTTAATTGAATCAAACCCCATCTGATTAATCCTAGATAAACTTTAACATAGCTTTTCATGTTTTAGAACGTATTTGCTCTATTTAGTTTGAGCACGGAGTATTTATTTAGGTGTAGGTGCTGCAATATGAGTGAAATAATAGTAGGTATTTTAAAATTTTGAAGTATTTATCAATATTACCGATTGCAATTGCTATTTAGACTTACCGGTGGAATGTGGAACAAAATGCGATTAAATGTGGAAAAAAAAATACTGGTACAAAAATCGAATGTGGCCAGATTCATTTAGAAAAGTTTTGAAACTGAATATTTTATGCTTAGAGTTTATCTAATCAATATCAGATTATAAGCAAATAATATGTAAGTAAAAAAACATTATCATCATTGCATCTATGCTTTGTTTTTTGTATAAATTTGTATCTAGCTGTAAGTTTTCTAAAGTAATAAAATAAAATAAAAATAAAATAAAAATCTCTATCATTATTATGAGCTGCGCTTAGCGAGGCTATACAGGTTAATGAAGTGATTATATTGGTTCTTGACAAACATAATCCTCGCTACGCATCCTAACACACTTCGAATGAAAACACAGCCTTATCCTCAGGCTTTCTTAGGATATCGACTCTTTCCATCGGTCAAAACTATTTAATAGCAACTATGCGCATTTTGTATTCTAGCAGGACTCTCCAGTCAAAACAAACAGGATCCTTTTTACCCGACTGCAGAAGAAAGGAGGGTTATGTTTTTTACTAATTTATTTTTATTGATTAACTCAGTTAGAAAATTTAGAGAGAGAATTGAAAATTTAGAGAGAGAAGTGAATTAACTTTCACTGCCACGAGTCTAGCTCTTTCGTCGCTTGGCAGCCACAGTTTAGTTTAAGGAAAAATATTACCCTTCTTTGGCAGTGGGGTAAATAACCACTTTATATTGGACACACTTTTAATAATATCATGTAAAACGAAGATAGCTGGGCAATACTTATTTATAACAGAATAGATGCAGGATACCGCTAGCGCACGGACGGTCATAGATCAAGGGATTACTGTTGCGCGGCGATTTCTAACGAACGTTGCTGCCATAAAGGCAAATATTATCCACCTTGGTTGAAATATAGGCTGAAGTTACGTGCATACGACCTACTTCATCAGCAAAGCATTACGTATATACGGCCTGGTATTTTTCGATGCATAATGTGTTTACTTCAGTAAAACTGCGTTAGCAGATTTTATTCAACGAATTCCTATGATATTTTTTGCTGGAATTCAGTGGAAAAATACTCAACTTTTAATTGAAGTCGCTTTTGGACACAAATTTCATTAAATTGTTTCGCATGTGCCTATATGGGGTACAATAAAGAACTTACTTAATTTTACTTAAATCTAATGGAAGACGTACTAACGTTGTATATTGTGGCATAAACATAAACATTTGGGGTCGGCAGCGCGAGTGTGAGGGGTCGTTAGCGCGAGTGTGATGCCCCTGGTGTTGCACGCGTCCGTAGGCCACGGTGACCGCTTCCCATCAGGTGGGCCGTGTGCTTACCTGCCGCCTAAGCGGTATAAAAAGAAATGTTTTCAAAGCCATTTACCGAATTAAAGCTGAATGACACCAAAAACATAAATCCAGCCAGAGATAACTGTATCCCTCCTCCCCCCACCCCTTCCTAGCCTCCCCACCCCTTCCCTTCAGGGTAGGCAGCACGTGTGTGAAACCCTTAGGGCTGCACACGTTCATAGGCCACGGTGACCGCTTACCATCAGGTGGGCCGTGTGCTTGTCTGCAATCTAGTACAATTCAAGTTTAACCGTTATATAATATTGACCGATGGGCCTCAACCTGATGTGATCACCAAGCGTGTTGATGGAATACTACCCAGTTTTGCCACACTATTATTAAAAATCATGTTAAAATTGGGGATAAGTCTCACCCTTTATTTCAATCATTAAAATAACGATTTTACTCTGTGATGGGTGACATCAGTCCCCTAGGTACACACATACGTGCTGGCAGTAACAACTGTCATTATAGCACGCTTGCTCGTTTTATTTTTGGAGCATTTTTCGATGTAATCCAACTCTCCCAGGGGACTGAGTAAAGCGAAAGGGTGTCAATATAATAGGGGTAAAATTATACATCTCGTCAGTCGGCGTCAGGAGTAATTTATTCAACAAATAGGAGTGATAAATACGTAAATTAAGTGGATTTTTTTGGAGTAGGTAATCGTAACTGAAGGATAGAACGATTTAGGTTACGTAGAGTAAAGAAAGAAAGAAAGAAAGAAAATGTCTTTTTATTGCGGATGACTCAACATGCACACGTATAGATAAACAAAATAGAAAAATAGAAAAAAATAGAAAAAAAAATAGAAAAAAGTATAAAGAAAAACGTATAGATAAAAAAAAGAAAAAAAATACGACACAAGGGTGCTGTTGTTGCTAAATTACTTTTGATAGATGTGGGTTCACATCGGTAGTATGAAGTCCAGGATTTGAACCTGGAATTTCTCAATCGTAAGACTTCTTAGCCACTAGGAAATTCATCGTGAATAGTCGGTGGGGTTAAATTCAAATTTAAGTTATGTGCTCATCTTTATGTAGCTTAATGTCTTATTCTATGTGCAATCTACATAAATAGTCTATCCCTGTAGCTTTAGATCCGTTCAGCCATTGGCTATTTAGTGAGCGTGATTCAATAAAAAACTTACAAACGACTTCTCAAACTTTCACATTTATGGTATTAAATTCAAAGTTGAAATTATGCATTAATTGAATACAATTTCAAATTAAATCTGATACGATTGCGTGACATACTTGATGAATTTTCATTTTAAACAACTAGTGATTATCAGATAATAAACTTATCAAAAGTTATTCTAAATACTTAGTGGCTTTTTTTGTACCACTTAGATGGTGACAAGTACACGGCTCGCCTGAATTTGCTTGAAACATTATAACATAGCACCGCCTGTTACTGCAGCATCACATTTTCTATATAGGACACGTCAAAATGACTTCACCTCGCCTGATGGTAAGCTAAAGGTAAAGTCTCAAGGCTAGGGTCACCGTTATATACACCGATAGATAATGAAAGATATTGATCCTTTAACATCCATGAAAACTTAACTTAACTAATGTGTGTATTTATTGCAGGTTTATAAGTGCCCGGTTAATGGCAATAGGCTCGCCACCTATTACATTGGTACCTAAACATAAACTGGCGAAATGTGGGTGCTAGCACCTCTGCCTACCCCTTCGGGGATATAGGCGTGAGTTTATGTTATAAGGTATGAATACTTAACGCAAACGTTAGAACAATCTACAATGTAACAACTTGAAACTACATCTCATTGATATCCAATTTCACTTGAAACTAACGTGAAAGCTTGTCATAGCCGGCAACACCTGGGGCCTGGGGCTCGACGAACGAACGTGTTCGTGAATTGATAAATTACCTGTGTTTTATTACTTTGCTGTGCGTGTTACGGATATGACTGGGATAGTTTATATTATTGTTATAGAATAGCTATGTATTTGTCAGTTCACGCTGATCTTTAACCGACTTCGAAAAAGGAGGTTCTCAATTAGAATGTTTGTATATTTTTTATGTATGTTCGCCATGTTCGAAGATTGGAAATCCATTTTCAAAATAATTTTTGTTTTGTTAGATAGAAATTTATTTTGAAATGGGCCCATTTTAATTTCTCTCTGAATGGTAACATAAACTACACAAATATCATGGAAACCAAAATCGCATGCATATGCAAATTCAAATTCCAATATTGTCGGCTGTATTATTTGCAACAGGCACTCGCATGCTAAGTCGTTAATTATTCACAACCCCGACACCTGGCGGCTTTAGCTCGCTAAAAACTAAGTACCTACCTATTGCAGTACTCAGACTTACGATAATATGTAGTAAGTACCTACTATTATTTATTATGTGTTTTTATATTTACGATGAGTTGGGCAATTTTATTTACAGTTATATTTGACTAGGTACTAGCTAAGCTATGCCCGCGACTTCGTTTGAGTTTAGATTAGCCGAAATATATAGACAGGTAGATAGGTCATGTCGGTGTCTCCCGTCCAAATTGAACGGTCTGACTTTGGTAGTACCTCCAACCTGCAGAATACCGCGTCCATAATAATCATCATGTACCTAATCCCGGCGGTAAGTAGGGTAGCCAGAGCTCACTGAACCCCTCTTCCCCCCACCCCCAAGGGTTGGCAGCACGAGTGTGACGTCCTTAGTGTTGCACACGTACATAGGCCACGGTGACTGCTTCTCATTAGGTGGACCATGAGCTTGTTTGCCACCTAAGTAGTATAAAAAATAGAAAGATTTTTTAAAGTTTTACGCATCATAAAACCGGCTTATGGCTGATAATGAGAGCTTGCATAGTAAACTTAGCTAAATATCGCTATGCATTCAAAATTGATATTAATTGCTATCCCAAAACTTTCCAAATAATGATTTATCGTGTCTATTATTGATTTATGTTTAGAAGGAACGAAGTTTGAAAGCAAGACAGTTTAAATATTAACGGCAGAAATAACAGAAAAGTATAATACACGAGGCCTTAAACTCTAGGTACTTTGTATCACCCCTCGCAATTACTATCCAAAGCCGGGGTGCGAGGGAAATGCTCTTTGGGCCACCTTAGACCCTGGCGTCAGAAGACCCTAGACGGCGTGCGGTTTTAGTCGGTAAGAGTCCGACATAACCTGCCCCGCTGGCCGCGGGGTGGGTATCCATGAGGATTTCCGCACGAAAAAAAAAAAAAAAAAAAAGGCTAGCAATTACCTACTAATGCTGTCATCGAAACACGCTAGTCCAGTGCTATAAATAAATAATAATATGGCTTCATTCTCATTGACACTAAAATATTCCATCGAAGTGTTAGTCACTTCATGTTCGTCGACTTGCATACATACATACAAATCACGCCTTTTTCCCATTGGGGTAGGCTGAGACAGCAACTTTCCACTTGCTACGATCTTGGTTTAAGCCTCTCGCTTCTTCAACTTTCATAATCTTTTTCGTTTTGTCAACTTAATGTTATATAAAAACCATATCCTAAGGTATTTTTTGCCATCTGCTCTGCTCCATCTGCATTTCTCGTTTGTTTTCAACCAAGGAATACATACATAAAATATAGAAACAAGAAGAAAGGTTGCACCAGAACCTCATCTGTCAATCAGCAGAATCATAAAATATTTAATCAATTTTGGGTAACACATTGCAACTCAATTGATTCACACATGGTTATATACCCGCCGCCATTTTAGTGACACAACCTCATCTTCAAAGCTTTCCATACGAAGACTTTTTCATGACTGGGCCTTCATATTATTATAACCTGTATAGTACTTATTGCATATCAATCGATCAATTAGCCTGTCGACGTCCACTGCTGGACATAGGCCTCTTCCAATGTGCGCCATAATACCACCCGATTCTCCACCTTCTACATCCATTTCATCCTAGTTACATATTATTGCACATAATATACCTATATTTACTTTAATAAGTCTGAGTATATTACTTAGTTTAGAGAAACTATTTGAGTTAAAATTAGTCTTTCCCATCGTTCAACTTCGACGCTGCACCGTATTGTTTATTTTGCTTTTATGGCGCAACGTTTCACGATTAATTAAAGCTGAGCGCCCATCAAAAAACGTATTAAAATGTCCATAAAATAGAGTGCATATATACTGCATAATATTGTACAGATATACAGCTGAAGTTTTTCTCTCAAGAATCGTTGCTTTTGTAACATTTTCAGGAGTGCGTTAATGCACAAATCCAGAACGATGAGAAATTGTCGATTTTAATGAAAATAAAACTGTAAGAATCTACCATTGGTATACAGGATAAAATAGATTTAATCACAGAAATTGTTCTCTCTTGAGGAAACCAAATCTAAACAACACTGCTTACTTATGCAAGTGGGCTTTATTCCTACCGGTAACTAGGCACACACGTGTTCCTTAGGAACAGGGTTAGCAACGTACAATACCTCCGGTGTTACAAACGGTTATGGGCTCCCGTAACCGTTTAACATCAAGCCAACCGTGTGCTTGTTTCCTTGGTATGCAATTTACCTTTAATTTGGTAGCTTTTACAAGATTTTACGGCGAACCCACGTTTGTTAGGTACTAATAAAAATGTATTACGTTACTTGACGTGACGACTGAACGACAATTAAAATATTTAACATACATGCACATTTTTTAAAGTAATATAGGGTCTTTTTGAGATGTCCTAGCAATATCTGTACAGCCCAAGTCAACTTCACCAGTTAGTCGGATAAGAGAAGAAACTTAATCATCAAAACTATTCAAACATACACATAAAATTTCAAATAAATTGGTACATTGGTACAAAAGGTAATAAAAATATGGGTAAAGACTACAATACCGTTTTATACAATGCTATACATTTCCACCAATCCTATATCCAAATAAAAAACACAATACCGTATTTCACGATCATTATTTATTACAGGTTTCGAGGCTGAGTGTGACTGGCTACTTTCATAATTGCCTGATGTAACGACGCGATGAGTTGGCCAAATGATGCGTAACTTGGATGGGGCTAAAGTGGGAGAAAATTGCTATAAGTTATGCAATTTTCCCACGCACCATTAGCTCCAGGCCTCCAGACGGGGATTTCAGTACTTATTGCAACGTCTGCAACGGATGCAAATCCGTTCTTCATAATATGTTGTGAGTAGGCACTTTCTTGACGTATAGTGTATTTTTGGATATTTTAAGAACAACTGATAATATAAAATATGAAAACTTTTGAAGATGTCTGCATTTTTGTTAATCAATCACGCCCTAACGGCTGAACAGATCTGGCTTATATCTGGTACAGTGATAGATGGTCCAGAATAACACATTGGCTACTTTTTTTTAACTTTATTAAACTACTTTTCCACGTCCACCTTTGTAAAATTGTATTGTTGTCCAAAAAGTTTAAATAAATATCTTGAAAATATTACATTTTTGGGTAGTCGTGTAAAAATGATATAACATGTCCTAACTTCACAAGGTTCCTAATGACAAACTAGTATAATACTAGTAGTAAAACAGATCGGGACACGATGAGGGCACATTACGACGTCATAAAGTGATCTAACTGACGTGAAAGTACTTTTGTACTGACTTTTACTCGTATACTTGTTTCTTGTGCCTGTAGTGCCCTTGTCACTACCAGTTTATGTATTGAACTTTATTTTTCATGCGTCTGGCTTTAGATATTTTTGCGACTTAGTTATTTGCGATTGGTAAGTGGTCATGTTGTGCTCCTAGAAAAAAAATGAAAACTCACGTCTCATCAGAATAATCAAAACAGCTTGCAAGTTTATGTTTTAGAGTTTTCAGAAAAATGTGTATATTTAGCAATATAAAAGTACATAATATTTCAAATATAATTTAATAGTGAATAATGTGAGGTATTTAAATTTAATTCTAATGTTCTAAATTTTAGAACACAACATTTATTTATTACATTAATTACAAAATTTTTTATTTTATTATTAAGGTGAAATATTTATATAATAAAGAGACATTAGTGTTCTAAATTCAAATATCATAAAATAAATGATTTGTGTATTGTTTTCAGATATATCATAAAAACTAAATTGTTTCGATTTTTCTAAGGAGAAGTATAATTTATTTTATTTCCAATATGTATTGAATAATAATACTCGAATTTAGTGCCCTTGCAGACTAAATAATATTCCACCTTTTTTTCTAAGCTGGTCGGCAAAAAGAAACAACGGGGGCGTCTCAGCCGGGATATAGTGAAATGACAAATTTTTCATTGTTGGTGCGTTCCAAATGGGACCCTAACGGAAATACCTATTATCAAATTACAGTTAGGTTTAAATATTTTGACGATAACAGAAAATCTTAATCTTTTTTATGGCCCTTTTCAAGTCTTAATCTTTTAAGCATTATTATTATAATTTTAACACATTATGTTACAATAATGATATTTGCTTCATAGAACACTCTAATTTTTCCACTTTTAAGTAAATTCCTTATCAAACAACACTCGTGTGCTTTCGTAAGCCTGTCCCTCCTTATACCCATTTTCTCACGTCTGATATTCGAGTCGATAGGCGTTGCCTCCGCTGAATTAATAGTCACACAGGCGAGGGTGTTTATACAAAATCTTTTAAATAAAGTTGGTACGTGATCCGTTGGAACGCCGCGCCTGCCAAATGGTGCAACAACAGATTTTTGTAATGTTCTGTATTGGTAAGAGAGGTCTGGACTCGGGCCAATTCGGTCATCGATTTACAAGTTCACTTTATGTTTTCCTGATACTTTCCGTGCTAAACAAAATACTATACTCTGCCGTATGTTGTGTATACAACATAAATATAACTAGTTTGTTTAATTTTAATTTTTATATTTTATTAATGTTTATTCGCGTTTGACCACAATTTCAATCTCATTCACTAAAATGAATCTCACTCAAATGAACTCCCAGAGTCTTATTAAATAGTGTATGCAATTAGGTAGAAAATTATGCACTTAATGGATAGGATATTATAATAACACTAATACAAATAAAAAAATAAAGCCTCAGCTATGGAAATGTGTACAGCGTGTTGCTTTCAGCGTCCGTCACGCAAGCACATAGTTTCACGGAGAGCTGACACGTAAAACGAAACGATACAGAGGCCTACAATGGTCAACGGTGTTCTCGACATTACCCGCTTTGTTACATACATACGCAAATACAAACATGAGTGATCTTTTGTGTCGTTTGCGGAGACGCAGCGTGATGTATGGTTTATACAGATACAGGCACGTTACTTGGCCAGGTTTGGGGTAAGTTCGCGCATCGAGCACTTTGAGCCAATCAAATGATTCAAAGTACGAACGAACGGAACGTTGATTCGCTACAAGACGACTCTCGGAGACATATGATTGGTCTGTCAAGTGACGTCAAGTGACGGACCAATCATATATCCGCGACGGCGCAACAGCGTTTCCCGCGACCTAAAAATCGACCTTTGCGCATATGACGCGTCGGGCCAATTTACGTGCCGGTATCTGTAACACGGTGATAACTGCTGTTAACCAACAACGGCTATCACATATTGTTAACTTTGGAACTCGTGATTTTTCATTATTATTTATTTGGTCTTAGTTACTGCTTGATATATATTTTGGGAATTTAAAAGCAGTATAAATGGTGTATGGGGCGGGATTTTCTTCCACCCGTAGTAGAGACGCTCGTGAAGCTGATGTCCCATTTCGTCGGCCTTTGAAACCCTGCTCATTTTTTAACATTGAATAAAAATTAAAACAATTGAATGAATAAATTTTTTTGTATACTATTCGTAATAAAAAAAAACTAGTAAATTCTTCAAATACATTGCGAATTTTTAAATCTTAGAAGCGCAAATATAATAAATCTGAAAGTTTGCATTGCCGTACATTATTTTATTTGAGAGAAAAATATCATTACAACTTTACGTATAAATTAAAACCTAAGTAAATTTACTTCAAAGCCGGATACATCTAAGTAATAGATCTAAACTAGGACAAAGTATAAACGGACAGCATTTACTTGAATTTAACATGAATACCTTCTACCGTCTCTTTGCGATTTATACACGAACACACTAAGACATGCAATTACTCTGAGTGGTTTTAGTTGTGTACGTACGAAGACCGCGATCATAATTACCATCGTGTTGTGTTCCTGACGGTAAGTAGAGTAGCCAGAGCTAACTGGAGGGATTCTGTGCTGTCAGCGAGGAGACCAAAGTCACCTGCGTTGACAGCACAGCCCCCGTAGACAAGTGACAAAAGTCTAAATCGCTAACGATCGCTTAGAAAACGAATAGATTAGGTTGACCAATCACATCCAAACTCGTTGCCGGCGTACGATGCGCGCGCCGCGGCGGAATCACGAGCTGGGGTGTGATTGGTCGACCTAATCTATTCGTTTTCTAAGCGATTTAGACTTTTGACACTTGGCTACGGGCCCTGAAACTCTCAACCACATCCAACTCGGGATTGCCAGCGCGAGTGTGACGCCCCTAGCGTTTCAAACGTCAATAGGCTACGATGACTGCTTCCCATCATGTGGGCCGTGTGCTTGTCTGCCATCTAAGTGGCATAGAAAAAGTATAATAAACGGTAATTACTGTATAAGAGTAAAATAAAAACATTTGAATTGCTCAAAGCCCAGTAGGCACGGAAGTTTGTAAGAAGTAACGTTAAATATAAAAATATGTTGGTGAGCTCCGTTTTTATTATACAACTTCACAAAGTAAAATTAGGCAAGCGTGTTGATGTGACTTCGTAATTTGAAACAAACTTTCAAAAACGGTTGGTGTAGGATTAGACATGGTTTCATTAACAGTTGGTTTATGATTATTAAGATTTTTTAAGACCTGTAAATGTAAGAACAACCTTTTTTCATGCGGTAGGTAATCCCCAAGGATACCACGTTATGTCGGACTTGAACCTACTAAAACCGCACGCCTCCTCGGGTCTTCGAGTGCCGGGGTGTAAGGTGACTCAAAAGGCATTTTTTTTACTACGTAGGTGGCAGGAGCGCACGGCGCACCTGATGGGAAGCGGTCACCGTGGCCTATGGACGTGTGCAACACTAAGGGTGTCACACACGCGTTGCCTACCCTGAAGGGAAGAGGGGAGGGCTTGGAAGGGGTGGAGGAGGAGTGATACAGTAAGATCTGGCTACCCTACTTACCGGCGGGAACAGATGTAACAGACCAGAGTTTCTGTTACTTATTTGCGTGAAAATTTTGATATTTATTTTGATAGAAAGTAGTACGATATAAATATGTACAACCGCCATCTATCGGTGAAATAATAAATCGATATGACTGCATTGGGTTTCTTTAGGAAGTTCTAGCCGTTATACATAGATGGCGATACTATAGCACATGATGGTGATGGCTAAGTTTAAAGTAATTTATTAATTGAGTAATAATTACCGTATATAGGCATGTTACCTTAGACTAATATTGTGTTACCTTAAAAATCTATTTATAATAAAGGCGTTTCTGATCACTGATTAAAAGTTAGTTGTCGTAGCTTCGAAATGTAAAAAAAATGAATTGTCTCGAGAGGAAGTGACTCGATTTATTAATTAGATAATAATAATTGAGTATATATATAATGAAATTGAACAGTAATATTAGTTAAATAATGAAATAGGAAATTTCCACTTCTTTTAATAGAACTATATTGCGTGAATGAGATATGTATAGCTAAAAGAAATATCAAGTTGATAATGGCGTGGCTTGGTAAATTGGACGAAAATGTGTAATCATAATAGCATGAATTAATGTGATTTCCTTAAATATTAAGAAATAGGGAAATATAGGACTAGATTACGTCATAAATAATTAATTGAGTAATTTTTTTATTGGATTACACTTTATTGAAACAACGGATTAAAAGTTATCAAATAAAGGTATTATTCGAATAAGTGGAAGTGGTTGAGATGCGTTGGGGGGACCAATAGGAGGAGAGCAGAGTGTATAAGGGGTAAATAGGATCGTAGTTGAAACGGTGGAAATTCTCGTTCATTCGGCATCGGGCTCCAGCTGAAGAAAGTCGAACATATCTCTAAGATAGGTTTAGACAGCCATTTTGTAAGTACTGTTGAGTTGTAATTTATAGTGTTAATTCTAAATTTGTATTGCGATGGGTTAATTCTGTCATATTAACGGGGTAATAGATACGAAACTTGTTGTAGATTACATGTAATTTCTTTTAAAGTTCGAGTTTGGGTGGGATGTTCTATCACGTGGGATGTGAGTACATCCAATATATTGTAAAGTTGTGCGGGTTATAATTGCTATTAGATTAATAGGGGGTTGCATTAATAAATTGTTTTGTGGTTTCAAAGAGTTGAGGCGCGTAAGGGAAGTGGGGTAGGGATTGATCGTAACCAAGACACCTTTAGTTGCGGGAGGACTAATGTGAATGTAGTAGCATTTGTACTCTTGCAGGGCTGCTGAGCCTGGCAGTTCTGCGATCAATAAAAATCTGTCTTTTGCCGAGAGTAGGTGGGGAATAGTTGTAGGTTAGAAATAGGGGCTGCGGCTGCCGAAATAGACTAGGGATGACCAAATAGGAAAACCCCAGTCATGGTATTGGGTTGTGGCGGAAACCTAACGGTGGCAACACAAGCCATATCCATCTTTTATAGCTAGGGTTCCGAGATCCCTCTAGAGCGGGTCGGACTTCGACTTTTCCTGTTTACAGGGTCGGAGAGCTCTCCAGATGGATGTATCTGAAGGGAGTGCCCTTACCTTCAGACGTTCAGTCTGGCCTTCTATGTATCTATGTATATATACACTAAAATAGTAGTTAGTTGGTTCATATTCACAACCTCAGCGTCAGCTGGTGGATATGGGCAAGCACACGGTCGTTACTAGGTTCAAGCCAAGCCTGACCAGCTTGCATTTTTACAGCGTAGTCAGGGTACATCACACACCACACGTTTAATTCAAATATGGAGGCGTTCTCCCAACTTGCTTTACATAATAATCTTATCGAAGGTAGGTTAGGTACTCATTCTTAGATTATTAGGGAGGTTATTCGTTAGTGAAAACTATAATCATTGTGTTTCTAATAAACAAGTGTTCAATAATAAACTTATCTAGTTGTGTCAGTGGATGTATAAATGGTGCGGACTGTTGGTTACTATACCTAAGTCTTTATCAAGACTAGGCAGTGAGAGTGTTAGAGGTGACTTCTAGTGCTGGGAGGTATGTTCACGGTACTGAAGGTTAATGTTTTATTACGTTTCAATTACTAGTATGATGTGTTGTCATGAAATATTGTTTGTTGGACGTAGTTAATGTCTATAAATACCATTGACTACTCATTAAGAGTTAGTTATATGCGACAGAATCTGTAAGGGCTTACCTTGTTTAACTAAATCAATATTATTTGATATACCTAACATTATTTACATTAAGTTTGTAATTGTACTGAGTTTGTTCCGAAAGACTTAAGTACCTATTATCTGGTGACCGATCGATTGGACGTTTGAATCAATCATTAATCAAACTTGCTATTCTGCATTACTTGTATCATAATAGTTAGAATGGGTCAACTAGATCTAGATCAACCCTCACGTTTAGCTGAGACCTCTCAAATCTGAGAACTGCATCGAAATCTATTGGCTTCAGGTTACCCACCTGTACAGATATCTTCTAAACCAGGGATACTGTAGAATTCTGCCTCATACGTGTCAAGTATTGGAGCGATCTAAAAGTCCTTACTTAAGGCAAAATACCTACACAAATACTATCCGTTTGATGGATTGGTCATTGGACTTAGTTTCATGTAGAACTAAATATTCAGTGTACCCTTACACGAGTCTATCGTATCTAGTTAGAAAGTGAGATTAATAATACCTACAATTGTAACACTATGTGTTCTAAACATAAAGATTATGTGAACACTGGGATGGGATTTCCGGCTGTCTCGGTTCTGTGCGACCCTTGCATATCTAGTTGTATAACTAGAATGTAATTCGCTAAAGACAGGGGGGAGATATTTCCATCATGTGTTGTATCTCATCGCGATAGGCGTGGTTTGGAGCCTTCGCCAAAAGGGGAACACAAATATTGTAAAGTATACTCATACAACTATACGCCAAAAGGGGAATCAAAGCAATATAAAAGAGTAGGTAGGCGTATATAATGATACACGCAAAAGGGGAAACAAATAACTTAATCAAATATCTTATAAGAATGTTTAGCAACTGATATTTTATAATAACTAATATTAAAACTAAGTATTTATTTCTAAGGACGCTCGTCTTAAACATAGTTTGGGTAGTGAGAGATATTGTGTGGGTAACTTTGACGAGATCGACTGTTAATACGGAAGGTCATAGATTATAAAAATGAACAGTAGGGTAGGTTTGTTGAGGTTTGCGGAATGTGAAATGGAAGGTAGTAGGAATATAGGTAGGTTATCTAGATTAATAGCTTGTTGCTAGGCGTCAGATTTAAGTAGTTGAGGGTAGGAACCGACTATTCCAGAGTTCTTATAGAGTCAGGGAGACTTCGGATCATAATTGGGTTCTGTATACCGCTAAACGATCACATGGCCAAACTAGTAGTTTAACGGTAGACGATTAGTTGTAATTTATTCATAGGTAGATGAAGAGAGGTTATAGGCAGGGTACTTGTGCGTTCTAGAGGGGAAGCTAACACACGAACCGTTGCAGTGTAGGTAGGAATGTAAGTATGAGAGGATGTATGCGTAAGGTATGAATGTATATGAGGTGTATGATGATGTGTGAACGAATGTTGATGGGTGGATGAGATGTACGCGAGTGATGTATGCTATCTATAGAGTATATAGTTAGATATATTTATATGCTAGAGTATAAGTAGGCTAGCTAGGTGGGTGCGTTACACACAACACGATGGTTATTATGGTCGCGGTCTTCTTTGGTACCCAGCTTGACCCGGGCCACCTTCGGCTTCCATCTTCTGTCCCATCTTACCCCCGGATTGGCGGGGAGGGACCTAAAGACCTGAAAATGTATTTGAATGAGCTTTTATTACACAATCTTACAAGTGCGGGTGAAACACCGTGTTGATGCTAGTATCTGATACTATGTAAGTGAATTTAAAGAATTTCAAATCCCTAAATGAAGTAAGGAAAGATTTATAAAACATTTTCTGAATTAACTATTAAAATATAAACAAAAATTAAGAAGTCAGATTTTCAGACATGATTAAATTTGTCAGGTGGAACAGTCTGACAGTAAAATATGGCCACCATTAATTGAATCGCAATATTACTCTTACAAAACAAAAGGCCGCTGTGAATGACAAATTTGTATCGTCTCGGAGGCATCAGTTGCTTACGAAATTTGATGGCAATCCGGGTCCCATACTAAAATAATAAATTAAATCCTAAACAGTTTGGCTAAGCAAATATGTTTTTTATTTTTCCTGATTTGTTTACCTCGACTAGTTAAAGACTTATAAAAGCTATGAATGGGACGCGTTGAAGCGTTACAAAATCAATCAAATTCAATCACATTGCAACTCAAAATTCATTCACGCTATGGTTATATAGCCACCGCCATATTTATGATACAGCCTCATCTTCAACGCTTTCCGTCCAAAAGTTTTATAGGTTCATGGTGATAGACATAAAAGTGTTTATAATGAATTATTTCTATGCAATTTTCCAGCTTAGTATCCATTGCTGAAGCTTCAAATTACAGTCGAGGAAAATAATTTTATAAAGTCTTTCATAATTCAAAGAAAACGACGGTATATTTTGATGATCACGTTGGGACCTTTCAATCTACGTTCCACGACGATGCCGCATGGAAGGAAAGTATCTAAAATAACGTAGATAGACAATTTTACTGAAAGAAGACTTCATTTTTATCTTAAAAACTATTTAAACTGCATTCAGATTTCCTAAAATTCGTTTGCAATAATACGCGGACAGTACAATAACATACAGATAGGATTCGAAAAAATAACATCCTGTACTTTTATGACATTAATCGATTGAGTCAATCATAAGGATAAAATCTCTCTAAGAAACTTGTTAAATAAAATGGAAGGAAATCCATGGAATCTTAAGTAAACGAATTTTCCAAACACCTTTAACTGAAGTTTGGCACATTGTTTTTCTGCCAGAGTATTCTCCCTGTAAGGGACTGGTCACAGGTTCAAGTCTCGTCCTAATTTTTCACTCTTCCGATTTAAATCATAACGAAAGTGAACCACTAAAAAAAACTGTAAAAACTTGTGTAATTTCATTCTGCACACGCTTGGGCTGTGAAATGATCTCTCTGCTGTGATTTTCCCTGGCACACGTCCATATGCCACAGTGACCGTTTTCCATCAGGTGTGCCGTGTACTTGTCTGCCACCTAAGTAAAAATTTTAATATCTTAAACTTACAAATCTCGCAAACTTTTTCGTTATAGTTGCAATACCTTCTAAGTACATCGAAATGTTCGCAAACGGTAAACTATCTTAATTCCACTTCGCAACTGAAATGCGAATGAGATGTTGGAACTTGCCGTGGAAACTAAGATCTGTATTATGTAAATGAATCTCGTCTCATGTGATAGAATGTAATGTTCTGCCTCGAATTCACAATAGACGTGGTCGCTATATTAAGTACCTATATTTAATAAGACAATATATACAATGGTACCTACTTGTATAGTCATAACTAAATGAAATAAAACAGTTTGATGCCATTTATGAAAATAGAAGAAAATATATATTCCTATATACCTAAGTACTCGTCTATCAGTGCAATACATAGTTAAAACACCTACAGTAAAGGGTTCATAACCTTTTTGACGACCATTAGATTGAACCCCTATACAGTCGATGTTTTCCAGTTAAGTAGTAAAAGTATTCACTTCTGTTTTATATTAAATCCAACAAAAACAATAATTTACAGTCCAAAGTTTATGCTCTCAAAATTACAAACACCCGAAATTTATAAAACGATCTAGCTATTTGTGTATCTAAAACGCAACTTAAATTTAAATTTATTAGAGGCGAGCCATGAAATTATAAAATTTATGGACGAAACGCGTTAAAGACGAGGCTGTGTCCTAAAATTGGCGGTGGTTAACCATGTGTGAGTTAATTTCGAGTTGTAATGCTACCCAAATTTTATTCTTGGATATTTTTTCTAGCTGTCACTACGGTTTTGACAGAATTTCACTACACAACACATGCTGTAGTGAATGAATCGAATGACGTTTGCCGCGTAGTGGCTGACTAGTGAGTAAGGCGATAAGCAGATGGAGGCGTGGGGCGGTCAAAATGTCCGCGACGCACTCTTATTATTACTATTATTAGATCGCTGACAATAAAATTGACATGAGCTATTGCGCGGACAAATGTAACCTTATAATCGTACAAATAAGAGTGCGTCGCGGACATTTAGACCACCTCGCCCCACCGTCTGCTTATCGCCTAAGTGTGTGCGTGCCGACTTGTTCGAATAAGCAACTGGACCGACTCTAGTGTCGTCAGTTGTATGTTTCAATATGTTCCATGCTTAGGTTTTGTAGGTCCAAGAGGCGAGCATAAATTTTCTCGCTTAGTTTTGTGGCAGTGCGCGCTGCTGGTCATAAATCTGTTGGTGCTGTTGAGCACTAATATCGTACACCTGTCACACACCGCTGGCATTCAGAAAGGTATTTTTGCTATCAGAACCACTTTGATGTGACGAACGGTATGATCCCGCTGTAGGCATTACAATTTGACGATTTTTTTGCACCCTACTGTTAACTAGAGTGTAGAATGTTTATTAGTTCTGACAAATAACCATTATTGATTCGTTACGTTTGTCGTGAATCCGTAGTATTATCTACTAGAAATTGATCTAATGAAAAGAAGTGGAACTATTTCGTTTATATTATATTGATTCTGAATCTCGAAGTAATTTGTTGTGTTATTCCAGACTATATAGACTTACTTATTTCCTTCCATTTTTCTCACTTGCTTCTTTTAGTTGCTACTAGCTGACTAGTACAGTACCTAGCTTCACGTTTAGCACGGGGGAAAGAAGATTGAGAGCCAGGCTAAGATCGACTTGCTCTGGTTTTGTCAAACGTTCCCCATATCGTATTTTGGTCTGACAGATAATTAAAACCATTGATATCTATATTACTATTTCAAAATATTTGAACTATAACTTTGATTTTAAATACTTTTAAATATTACAAACTATAAAAGCTACTGTGCGACAGAGATAACGCTTCACAAAATCGAATCAAGCCGATCTTAGCTGGAATTTCTCTCTCTGACGTGCCATACCAAGAACCGGGTGCTATATGAATCATTTAAGTTCAAAACTAAGCTTTATTTGTTTCCATAACGACGAATGAAATGTTTAACGATTCACAAATACATATAGTCCTCGCAAGGGAAATTCCAGAAGTAAGTTGATATGTACCCCAAGAGCTTACTGATGAGAGTTTTATGTCTCAACTCCAGTCGTAATGGGGTTCGAGCCTATAATCGCTTAATATCGCAGTAACTACGTACTTGAATTATTAAGGAATCATTTTAATTCGAAAGGGCCCCTGAATCTTGAATCTCTAATAAAGATAATTGTGTTCCAAGACAAGCTAAGCACCGTTCATTTATTCTTTAGTAACGCAACTTTTGTGCTAAGATTTTACTGTTAATATCTGCAACGAGGATTTTCAAATCGACTTTTTACAAGATACTGCTTTTTTTCCTATGGCATAGCGCTCTTTAGACCCAAATTAAGCATAGTTTAACTAGCTTGTGTAATGGGGTTCTATTATGCGGATAAACGTAGTAATATAAGTACTTTTTTTGTTAATACATACATTTTATGCATTGGACATTCTGGGATAGACTGGATGCGCAAGGCGGAGGTTCGGGTGTTATGGCGTACATTGGGAGAGATTGGGATTGATACATTGAAACCCCCACACTAAGGCAAATATACCTACATATTTATGCGTATAAATATTTGCGCTGTGTGGGAATTGAACCCGCACCCTGTCGCAGCAGTCGAAGGTTCGAAGGCACTACCACTGCACCA
Source organism: Lithosia quadra (assembly GCA_963576445.1). Taxonomy (NCBI): domain Eukaryota; kingdom Metazoa; phylum Arthropoda; class Insecta; order Lepidoptera; family Erebidae; genus Lithosia; species Lithosia quadra. The sequence goes on from OY754883.1 coordinate 3,218,413, forward strand.
TAGAACCGTCGATAATATCTACTGTTATTATTCTAAGTATAAGTTAATATATTTACTACCAGACTAACTATTCAAAGCTGACTCAAAAGATAAATCACGTACTTACCTGTGAATATTGTTATAGAATATGATTATTAGAGCGTGATTATTATTTGAGATACTGAAGATTACTGAAGCGAGACAAGAGATATTGATGATTGCTGGACCGTAATTATTGCTATAGATATTGACGATTGTCGGCGAGTATTGTTCGAAATATTGTTGATAGCAATAGCATCTATGCTATATATTATACAATTGTAAAGGAGCTGTATCTGCTCATTGGAAATTTTATACAAATACTTGGGTTACGTTATATGAACGATTCTTGTCTGTTTGTTCCTCAATCAATAAGCCTGTCGAGATAGGGGTGTCCATTAGGATTTTAGCATGAAAAAAAAGTACCAAATCGTATTGGCAGGCTTAATGATAAAAAAATAAAGCTATGAAAGTAATTCATCAGGTTGAATAAATAAGTACAATCCTTTCAAAACGTAATGATATTCCAACATGAAAATATAACGAAAAAGAAGGCTAAGTTTGCTATAAGAGAAGTCTTTCAGGGGTTGAAGATGTCACTGGTAAGGAAGTCAAGATCTGATATGGTGCCAAGTTCCTTTGCATTTTATTAGGTAAATTGCCAAGTATAAAAATAACCACAGCGTTCTTGAAATGTATTTCGAGGAGAATTTATTACTTTCGTTAATCAACATCATTTTTATAGAAATTTTCCATTTGCGTCCAAAGTTTGGAGTTTGGAGCCTGGTCCACTTATTATGTTTGATTGATATGTCGACTTTTCCGGAAGTGACTGCTGTCTGATTTCTTAACTAGAGAGGAAACTTTACCTTTAACTTACCATCAGGCGAGGTGAAATCATGTTGACGTACTCATTATAAAAAGAAGCCTGCGTCCGTTATTTAGCAGGTGCACTGAATTGCAGGTGAGGTTAGCTTTTATGTACCACTTAGATAGCAGACAATCACATGGACCACCTGATGGGAAGCGGCTTGGGCCTCAAGTAAGTTCCTAGGATCCTCTTTACCTATATTACTTCCATTCTCCAAACTCTTCAATCCCCGCTCACTCCGCCAAGGTCGGCAGCGCGAGTGTGACATGACATCCCTGATGTTGCACACGCCAATAGGCCATAGTGACCGCTTCCCATCACGTGGGCCGTGTGCTTGTCTACCACCTAAGTAGTAAAAATATATAAAAAAATTACACGTATAATTTAAATTTCAATATAACTGAACATATAAGTAACTAACTTAATTGGATGACATGCAATGATTTTCGCGCATGCCGAATGTATCAAAATTATTAGCCTTTTTTGTATCGGTAATTGAATAAACAAATATTTGCCTGCTCGGTTGCAAATGCCAAATGTTATTACAGCATTTCTCTATATGGTAACACATGTACGGCACATAAATTCGGCCCTGCACGTTAAAATTAGAAATGTAAGCTCGGTGCTGTAAAATATGCGCCCGTAAAATGAATACCGTATTATATTTTGTTCACACTCATACGCAAACAATTGTTTTATCCACAAACAAATAGGAGAAATACACTTTTTTCGGAAAATAAACTCACCAGCTCTTTGTTCTAGCTCGGCTGTGTGATATCAAAACCCAGTATCTGCATAAAATTAAATTTTACAGGAGAGTCGACAAACGTTTTCGTATCTTTGACAGCGTGCCGTTTTAAATGCTCTTCGTACATTCTTGGGAGTGATAGCTAGTTTTATCATAATATAGTCATAGTTTTTGCTAGCTTGATGCGTGGAGGGTGGTCTATAAAGCCAAAAATGCAAAAGTACTCGTTTGGTCCGTTGAAGTCGTTTTTTTTTCTGAAAATTATTTTAAAATATGTCCTCTACTAGGTTTTTAAATAAGACAGTCGATCTGTTTCGTATTTTTATTTCAAGGAGAACAGGGATTTTAGGGGTCGTGTTATTTTAAGCCCTGAGTTGATTGTTTGTGGATTTACGGCGTTAATAATTAATTTTGTGACCTGTTTACTAAAAATACGCTTTAGTCATCTATTGAAACGTAATACTTTTCAAATTTGCCAAAAATAGATAATTCAATATTCAATTTTCAATTAGCAATCTGGCAAGTGACCTCACACACATTATTCGAGGGGTCATTTTGAAGTCGAAATACGGGTCAACCGGGGTGCGAGGGAAATGCATTTTGGGCCATTTACGCACCGGTACTAGAAGACCCGAGACAGCGTGTGGTTTTAGTCGGTTCCATTCCGACATAACCATTCCCACTGGTGACGAGGGGGTTCGATTTCGAAATAACCACTCCCGCTGGCGACGGGGGTGGTATCCATAAGGAATTCCACATGATAAATAAGGGGTACCACATACATTATTATGCATAGAAATGCAAGTAGACATTATTCATGTTTACAAATATTTGAAATGAGCGGATATGGAATCTATGCCTCTGTCGTAGCAGTCGATTGGGTTCCAGAGTTTACTTAATTAAAACAGACGGATTTTAAAAATTACTTTTCTGTTATATTTTATATATCGTACATACACTCATATATATTAATTTCTTTTTTTTTTATACCACTTGGGTGGCAGACAAGCGCCCGGTCCACCTGATAGGAAGCGGTCACCGTGGCCTATGGACGTGTGCAATACCGCAACACCAGGAGGTCATACTCGCGCTGCCAACCCTACAAAAACCTTCTAATGCCCTTTTTGAAGAACCCCATATTGTAGACGCTAACCTGTTATTTTTATATCATAAAACATTCAGTTTCCCTCATATAGTCCCGGGTCCTTTATGGCGTGAAAAAGCATTTGATGAGGCCGTCAAGCTGAGTGATAGTGCCACAATGGTGGCACATTGCAGTACTATCGGTGTTAGCAATGGTGACTCTCATTCCAGAGACTTTACCATCAGGCGAGGTGAAGTCATGTTGACGTGACCGACATAAAAAATAAATACTTAGATACTTTAATTTTACTTATTACTTTTATTAGGTATTCTTATTTATGTAGTTTATTCTTCAGTACATGATGAATATGGCATCGACTTAAACTGCCTTACTCGCAATGAGACCCTAAATACTACATCAAGTCCTCTTGAAGAGTCCTCTTGTGAAGTACTTCTAACTTGACATCTTGCGCAGTCATTCGCATCCCTACACCCTCTCTGCGTTCTATTTTTGGATAAAAAAATCGAATAACCTCTGTTATAAATATAGGTACGTTTTAACCAACTTCAAAAAAGTAGGAGGTTCTCAATTCGACTGTATTTTTATGTAAGTTACTTCAGAATTTTCGACTGGGTGAACACATTTTGATGATACTTTTTTTATTTGATAACTGGCGCTCTTCTAGTGTGGTCCCATTTGAATATGGTCCGTTGAAGTAGGTTTTTTTTAAGAGTTATTAAAATGAGCAGAACAACGAGAGTCACGTTGTTTTGAGATGGTTTTGAACTAGTTTTCGTTATTTCGTAGAGGCTAAGTTCGTTAAGATGACATGGACTCAGATTCGAATATCAGCTCAGTGTAAATTTTTTTATGCATCAATCAATAAGAAGGACATTAGAAGGTTTTTACAGGGTCGGCAGCGCGAGTGTGATACCCCTGGTGTTGCACACGTCCATAGGCCACGGTAACCGTTTTCCATCAGGTGGGCCGTGTGCTTGTCTGCGACCTAAGTGGTATAAAAAAAAATAGTCTGCTGTCCAACTGCTGGCCAAGACTTTCCCAATGTGCGCTATAGTATCCAATGGTCAGCCTTCCACGTCCAATATAGCCCATATGCCTATATTGTGCATAATTTAATAATTAATCTAAGTTTTTATGTGCATAAATTACGGTATCTACAAAAAAAATTGAAGTAAATTTACTCTAGACTTCACGATAATATTAATTAATATTAGCAACTTTAATGGCATAGACATTGCGGCAACGCGTCCTAGTATCTTTAGAAGTAAGATTATTGAAACTTTCAAATCTTAATTTTAATTTAACACTACCATTCTAAATTTGTAGTTTTTACACAACCATTCTACATTTGTATGCATGCGCTTTCTCTCTTTCTTAGTACTAAATTATCAAACTGTGTAAATGTCGTTGGTGGCTCCTTTATTAACTTGTTTAGTAATAATTAATTTAAGTCAATATTATATTGTTGCTGTCTATTTGCCCAAACAAAAAAAAAAATTATTGAGTCTAGATAGAGCATTGTGTAAAATGAACCAGTTTATTACGATTAGGTGCTTCTCTCATCATAAGAATACTACAGCTATCCTAAGACGTTAATCTTCAAGAAAGTACTTGCTTTTCTCTCTAAGTGCTACATCCAGCTCAACACTGTATACTCGTGATAGTGAAACCTTCAGAATTCTCATTTAGTTTCTGAAGTATTTAATCAGTTTCGTTCCTTTAGCAACACTTCGTTCCTTCAAAGTTTAACTGTATTTTATTTTTTTAAGAAAATATGGTACGTACGTTACTTGTCTATACAAGCTGATTTTATAATTGTTTAAAGAAAATGATTTACATGCCATTTTGAAATTTTAAATCAAGTAACAAAGCTATCATTTTCTCTTGAGTGTAATGAAATTATATTCTTTTTAGGAAATAACTCACACAATTTCATTCCTAAAGAATATTGTAACATTTCATTAAAATTTTGAAATATCCAAATTGCTGTACTATTTATGTTAAAAAAGTTAATCTTTTTCACTCGTTCGAGTAAAAACAATGTTTTGAAATAATTAATTGTCAATTTTTAATAAATGAAAGTTTTGGGATACGTTGTGATTGGTCAGTGTTCGACAGTTTAATAAAAAAAAATATTTTTTGATTTTTAATTAATAGATCCAATCGATCCCATTATCGAAACTGCGTCCAAAATATTTCGGTTAACCGACTATAAAATCAGCGTGTATACCTACCTATACAATAGCTCCATGCCTGTACGTCGCTGCAAATATTTAGCAGTAATGATTCGTAATCTCTTTGTTGTAATACTTCAGAAGATTCTTTTGAATACAAAACCATCTTTGCCGTTCCCTAACTGGAATTCTTTTCAAAATAAAAAAGTCAACGATGCGGAAATGTTCGGGGAAAGAATGTTTTCTACGGTTTCTAATGATGTTTCATACGAACTTAACAGTTCATTGCGATTAGAAGCTAAAGGCGATAACAGATCACGTCCCTAGTTTTCAGCTTTAGAATTTTACTTTTCCTTCGAGTGTCAATCTTAGTTATATCCAAACTTGTACTTTGGAGCCCGAGGTTTGCTTTCCTAAAACTCCATTTGATTTATTTCGGCTTTCACAAATGTAACTGATTTCGGAGCCTCCAACCTTGAGAGGCAAGCTTGGGATCCTATAGCAGGCATCCATCACTCGTCCATAACTGTAGCGATAAGCACTTATAGCGTGCGATAACTTGAGATTGTCTAGGCAGTCCGGGCTGCCACATGGCTTCGAGCACACACGTGACACGTCATTCACAAAAATGGCGTAGATCAGCTTACACTCGAGTTGGCAGCATAAGTATGTTCAGAACAAATATATGCTATTAAAACGACGGCTTTATTCAAGATCGAAGAACTTACACTTCTGTACGTAGTAGGTACTATTATTCATTCTGTGCTTATAGCTGTATTTACGTTTATTAAACTTGAACCATAAAACCAGCGTCACCGAATAACAAAACAAATTAAAGTAGGTTACTTCCCCAAAACACCCAATATTCACATCGCAGTAATAGAGTGAAATCATATTGGCAAAATATTCCTATCTTCAAATAGCTATCACAACCCTAGTGGTATATTAATAACACATATTATAAACGCAACTATAACAGTTATATTAAATTCTGCGGTTGGACTCGACGTCGTCGACGCGACTCCGCGTTTACGTGTGGAAGGGCGTTTAGACTGCGAGCTTAGTGATTTCGTTCAGTGAAATGATTTAGTAACTCGCGTCCCAGACTCGCTTGAGCCCTGTCGCGTGCCATTGTTTCACCTCATCACAATTCGCTAGACGTACGTTTCTGGTATGTTCTACTTTGGACTTTTTTATTAATGTTTAATTTTAGAATTTCAAGTGTGGGTAGCTATGTGATTAAATATGTCTTAGGTACTATGGAAATCTTGGTTTATTCCAACTAGTCCTACTAACAGTTCGATCATCGGACAGTTTAGACAAAAATTATTTTTGTCCAATAGTCAGATCATCGAACTATTAGTAGGACTAGTTGGAATAAACCGAAATCTTCAGGTTTGAATGTTGGAACTCACTCCTGACTTAAACAATTTAGCTAAACTGGAGGGGTTTGACGCAATATTTGAAATTTCAGTAATTATAAACTTCTTAACAAGAGGAAGAAAAAAAATGCAGATCCTATAATATTATGTCGCTATTCGTCCTAAATATGGGGATCAATTTTAGAGTAATAATATATAATTTTACAAATATTACAATTTATGAGTATAACCAATATTAATCTGTGTACAGTCGTGCCTTTATCCCATTGGTATAGGCAGAGATCATATAGCTACAATCCTCGCACACCTTTTATTCCTTCTATTTTCATAATTGTTTTTGTTTTCATACATGCGGCTCATCTGGCTTAAAATTGATCTTGACCTGTTTATCATACGTACTCCAAGGTCGAACCTTACCAGCTTTCCCATTCAATTTACGACAGTTCATAGTAACTCGCTTTCACACACTAGCTCAAAAATTTCAAGTTTTCTTCTATTTCTATGCCGGTTAGACATGTACCTCTTCACGGATGCCTTAAAAACCTGACCGCATTCGAACGTAACCGCAATAAATCAACTACCGTCAGATAACTTCACTGTTATCAATTTTCCGAAGCCATTAATCATTATGAAGTTAAGTACACAAACATTGTTTATTCGCGGGTACAGAGCGGAAAAGTCTTTTTAAACAAATGGCTGGGCGCGTGGTTCTCTCTGTTATGTTCACTACTAGCTGTGCCCGCGGCTTCATTCGTTTTTTGATTTTTAAGGATAAAATTTTTAAAGTAGTTTATGTTATGCCTTGTTACATCAGCTATCTGCCAGTGCCAGTGCCGTCGAAATCAGTCCAGCCGTTACCGAGATTAGCCGGAACAAACAGACACACTAATAGATAGACAGATAGACAGACAGACAGACAGGCAAACAGATAAATATTGTAAATAATGTTGTTTTGGTGTATGTATCGTGTAAATAATTATAGGTACATCCAAATGCACTTAGTAAAAAGCGGTTATTATAATGTTACGAACAGAAACTCCAATTTTATTTATTTGTATAAATGATATCTGAAGAATCTTTACAACAGTTTCGTGTGTAACCCGAGAATTTTTTCTAAGAGACTTACATTTTTTGAGTTGAAATGCTTTTCTCAGCACGTGGCATATTAAGTGGTATTATTTATGTTTTGCTTGTGACATATGGGGTTCTTTGTGTGTCTCTCATTTTGAATTATTATTATGAAGCTTACGGTTATGTTAGCAAAAAATATATTAAGCAACTTAGATTTCTTTAAAATCGTTACATTACGTTTTTACAAATTTACGTTATGATACGTTACGTTACGATCGTCAAGAAGTTTTTTTTAGGTACCTATGTACTTAATTAAAGTGAATTATTGGATGATTGCGTTTTGCTTCAACTTTTTAAGTTTTGTTACCAAAGAGCCTATCACACCCGGTTGTAGTTGTGTATACTATCATAAAATATTAAATTAGCTGTATCTGTACATTAGACCGGCTACAAACACCCCGATAAATGGGCGGCGACATGGGAGATGTGGTGGCAGTGTTGCCACCTTAGTGGGTATAATAGTCCCATAATATTGAAGCATTATTAGAAGAGTAATGGCAAAATTTATTTTTCTTAAGTTTGGATTCTCCAACCTGGATTCAATTAAACCACTAACAAAAACCGTTAGCCACTAAATACAATATTTCACCGCTAGCAGAAAGTAGAAACGTAGATTTAGTGGTATGACCACTGAAGTGGCAACAATGCCACCACATCTCCCATGTCGCCGCCGATTTATCGGGGTGTGTGTAGCCAGTCATAGAGATATTAAAAAATATTTGGGTATATTCTGATCACAAATTTTTTTTTTAATTCTTCTATGTTTGTCTGTTTGTTGATTCAGTTTTTGCTATCAAAAGGTCTTGGTCAGATTTAAAATATGCCGTAAGTTTGATTGCAATTGGTTGAGTAGAACCATTGATAATTAGTTTGACTAAAAAACGTAACCAAACTCTGCACGGGGTGGAGCCGCGGGTATTAGCTAGTGATATGAATACCAGTATTGCTTGTTTATTAATAGGTATAATTAAAACGATAGACACAATTTAAAATTTTACTATTGTTGTTGAAATAATTTGTATCCCCCGATCTAAGTCTGTGAATAAAGAAATCTATATTTCAGTCAGTACCTATGCATAATGTGAGGTTTACTAAAGAACCTTATTTCGTCACACAAAGGCCCCGTGCTGTGGAATAATGAGGTTCTCGCAAGAGTACACTTGAGTGTCGTTCCTCCTATTTCAAAACTCGACTTTACAGCTTCAAGATATGACATGTGAAAAAAACTTTTAGTAGACCCTTTTTTGAGTTATACTTAGGTACTTTTATAATAGTTGACGGGATATTTACCTTATTTGTTTGTTTTGTTGAGTATTACACACACACACACATACACACACACACATAAATTATAATAGTAATTTAAATGTCAATCTGAAATCAATTATATTATTGGATACAGCGATCTCTAGACCTAAAGTTTTAACTAGCTTATGGTATGGGTTCTAGAATACAGAAAAACATATATTTAGGTATATCCCTGAGCTGGGATCGAACCCGCGCCCCCTGTCGTAGCGGTCGATTGCCCTAGCACTACGCCACAGAGACCGACATCTATACTTTGTTATTTATGTGTTAATTGTACGTATTATTGCCGTATGAGAGATATTTTTTAACCATTCTAATATTATAAATTTGGAGAGGAGTTTGTTTGTTTGGTTGACCGTGCTAATTTCAGGAACTACTGGTTCGGATTGAAAAAATCTTTTTGAGTTGGATAGCCTCTTTATCGAGGCAAGTTTTATGTATCGTCACGTCATACTCAGGAGAGAGATAAATGAAAACAAATTGAGCAAATTTCTAAAAATACATTAATTGCAAATCTATTAAATAACTGTTCGTTTGTTCGTCTGTTCTTTATGTTTATGTTGGTAGGACCGTGTATAGGTACTTACCACATTTCCCCACTACCACCATCCACATTTGCTCTTAGAATTTAAATCGATATTTGCACAAAATCAAATAACTATAACTCAAAACACATCGATACATCAAAAGCAATACACCCAAACTTGAACTCACAAACAATTTACGAATTTATCATTCACTCCGAAATAAATTTCAACCAACCCTTATACCGACTAAAATTGATATAAAACTAGCAACGCTTTGTAAAAACATCAAAGCATTGTAGGTTGTCTTATAAGGCGGGATACAAAAAAAAATCTATTACGTTCCAATTTCACGAACGTTTACCTGAAGCAATATATCCCTTTATTATCCGTATAGTTTGGTGGGATCAATAGGAATTCCTTCAAGAAATGTTGTGTCATTGTTTATGGAAAGTCATTCCAATCAGACAGTACAAAGGAACGACATATCGTTCCCGTTTCGTGTACACTCGTTAATCATAATCTCCGTATCTCGCTGGTCACGGTTGGCTTACTTGAATAACGGATAGACGTGAAATAATAACTAAGTATTTTGAATAGAATACTATGTATTGAGAAGGTTTCTGTAGTTAATCTTTGTTTGTTCTGTTATTATGGGACTTAAGCCCGTATTTTAGAACAATACTCAGTTATATGAATTGTTTTGAGTAGTCCTACTTGTAGGTACTTAAAACTAAAGAAAACTACTGCAAAGTCTAGATTTCTAATTGATTATAAAAACATTTTTTTTTAACTTTTTTTTAAGTCGGTCACGTGAATACGACTTCACCTTACCTGATGGTTAGCTAAAGGCAAAGTCTCTGGAATGGAAGTCACCATTACAAAAACCGATAGTGCTATACTATCGGTGGTTCTACTCCTATCTAAACAATCACAAATTAATTAGGAAGAGATTTTATAGTATTTAAGCGGGGCCTGAAAAAGCATTTGATGAGGCCGTCAAGCTGAGTGCCACTATTGTTGCACTATCCGTGTTAGCAATGGTGATTCCCATTCCAGAGACTTTGCCTTTAGCTTACCATCAGGCGAGGTTAAGTCATGTTGACGTGACCGACATAAAAAAAAATTGTAGAATTCTCTATTCAAATAACTCAAACTCTTGCTAACGTACCCTTCATTTCGGAGATGACTGGAATACTGGTCGGTAAAATACATTGTAACAATAATATATGAAGGACAAGGTGGCAGAACTTTGTCAGCTCGTTTGGCCCCACACGATCCTAAAAGTTATCTTGGAGTGCATCGGAATTACAACGTGCTTCCAACTTCGCGATTCGAATCGGAATACGAGTCATTGATGTGCTGGGACTGGATAAGCTTCTATCGATGATGAAATTACAGTCAGCATCCAAAGTTTTTTTTTAAATCTTATTTATTTTATAAGCCTAGTACATCATCTGATTAAGTCGGCTTAAAATAATTAGTTACATTGAGGTTAGTATCAATGGGCTTAATCATTATGTAAGTAAGTCAAAAGTTCGGTCACATGGTATAACAAAAAAAGTAAAGCATAAGTGCATAACTGAAGTTAAACCACTTGAATATCTGTGGTACTGTCTTTACTCATGTGGTTAAACTATGGATTTATGATATTCTAGTCTTAAATATCTCAAAACCATTTTTTTATACTACTTAGGTGGCAGATGAGCCTGACGGGAAGTGGTTACCATGGCCTATGGATGTGTGCAATATCAGGGGCGTCACGCTCGCGCTGCCGAGGGGGGAGGGTTGGAAGATTGGGGGGGGGGGGTTGGAAATGGGGATTGGGGGATGAGGGGGGTGGGGGTTGTGAGAGCTCTGGCTACCCTACTTACCGCCGGAAACACAACACTATTGTTATTATGGCCGCAGCCTTCTGTAGGGCGGAGGTACTATCACAGACGGACTGCTCAGTTTGGACGGGAGATACCATCGTGTCCTACCTCCGTATTTTTTACATTGTTATAGGAATAACTTCTATAGAAGCTAAGGTGATCAATGCAGCGGTGCGATGCTCACCCCTCCTCCAACCCCTTTTCTGGAGGCAAAACGGGCATACCATATTTCCCAAACCATCCAAAGGGGCCATCTCGAACCTGGAGATTAGCCCTGGGTCAGCCGGAGTGCGAGTGAAATACCTCTCGGGTCACCTGACACCTCAGCATCTGAAGACCCAGGCTGGCATTCGATCCGAGTCCAACATGGAATGGAGGGAGGGGTATCCATGGGAATTGCCGCAGGAAATCAAAAATAGGTACTTATTGTATTTAACTGAATGTACCCAAACAGTTACAATAACTTTGTTTCACCAAAGAATACGTATCTGCAATGAATGTCATGTTATTAAAATGTCTTTATTCAGGTATAAAGTTTGAAGTTTTCCTTGTGTCGTTAAACCTTAATTATTTCTCTTCTAGATAGACTTTATTTCTATGTCGTTAAGGTACACATTTGTGTAAAACGCCCCGTGCTAACTCTGAAGAGATACCTATGAGAGTAAGCGAACTTGGAGTGCGCTTGAATGATAAGTTTTCCAAGTGGAATTGGGAATTCGGGATTCTAAAAGATGATGAAATGACGACTAAAGCTATATAGATATATATGCCCACAGCCCCACCCGTATGGATGTTGGTTTTCGCATTTTTTTACTATATCTACTCAACCAATTGTGATCAAATCTGCTTACGATTTTAAGTCTGACCTTTCAAAAAAAGCTTTATGAAAAACGCAAAAACTACTGAGTTGCAGCAGTTTTTGCGTCCAATAGGGCCGATAAGGCTCCAAAAACACCTCAATTTTGCTTAGCACAACAATTTAAAAAAAGTAGCTGATGTCCGCGACTTCACCCGTGCGGAGTTTAGTTATCGTTTTTGATTTTGCTTAACCAAATTGCAATCAAACATACGGCAGATTTTAAGAGACCACTCTAATACCGCATCTAAATCCGTTTAGTAATTTTTGCCTTCATCGCCAACAGACAGACAAGAATTTCAAGAAAAATACACTTCTCATCAGAAAAATCGAAACACCTTGCAAGTTTATTTTTCTAAGGATTACTTATCACTTATTATCAAAATGTGTACATTTAGGAATAATAAAACAAATGTCTTTTAATAGTGAATAATATATTACAAGGTTTTCAAATTCTAATGTTAATGTTCTAAATTCAAATATCATAAAATAAATGATTTGTGTATTGTTTTGATATCATAAAACTGAAGTGTTTTGATTTTTCTGATGAGAATTATAATTTTGTGTTCAGAATTAGTTCATATAACATAAACCAAGAATACTTAAGCTTAACTTGAATACTTTTTTAATATCTCCTATTTATAGACTCAACTAATTTACAATTTTATAGGTTTGTTACATTATTCTTGGATACGGGCATGTCAGGTCCACATACACGGTAAGTTTCTGCTGCATTCTCCCTCGTAAATTACAAGTTTCATCATTTCCAGAGGAATTCACCCGTGTACAGTCGGACGCAAATGTTTACTTTGATATTTGCAAAAAGCTTGGTCCGTAGAACCATGGCAGCTAGCCGTTTTTGTTTTTACTGACATAAATAGAACAAAATGTCTTTGCAGTATAATTTATAGCGCATGTGTTGCTTTCCGGGGACACAAATATAAACATTTATACGATTTATAGACATATATTATGTTTCAAATAGCGTTGTATTATATAGATTTTCCTACATTATACTATACTTATCTATCTGTGTCTAACCTACCCTTATATTTGTATCCGCGATACTGATCTCTTTTATAGGTAGTTGACCTATTTGTGTCTATCGTTTTCTATTTTGCTAAGAAGGGAAGTGGATTTATGGTATTTCTAACTCCTCCGATTTACATCTGATTAATTTCGCTGCATTTCAAGTCAGCGTAACTCGGTGTGTTCGTGGTTCACCATTGTCGATCCTGGTGTAGGTAGGTACAGGAGTTACAGTGTAGTGGGAGTGAGGATGGGATTAGGTCCGTGAAAAAAAAAATTACAAATTCCAAAAATGCTCATATCCACGCTTCCACCCATGTGAGTTACTTAATTCGGTGCCTACATGTCTATACTCTATTCCAGATTACGATAAAATTTATTTCTCTGGTAAAATTTTTCCATATCTGTTCAGCCATTCTATCCATCCACCTCAACTTCTGCATAGTACTCGGATTCATATTCCACAACAATTCCATCCTTTGTTTTGCTGACGCTACCTCATTTTTCCACGGAACAGTTGAGGTCGTAATAAGTGATGAGTTGCCCTCAAGTATGCCAGACTACCGCGGGCGACAGCTTGATGTAAACTCTTGCCAGATGGAATGGAAATTGCCACTTCTATCGTGATTTCATGAAAATAATTTTCGAATGATGCTCATGGGATAGAAAACAATATTTTTCCAATGATTTTCTGATCGGAAAAAACGATCATCCAGGACGGGACTTGAACCCGTGACCAGTCCCTTACAGGGGGAATGCTCTGACCAACTGAGCTACCTGGACCCGTTCTAGATGCTCGAAATTTTCTGATATATTCTACGGCTTAAGGCGCCGGTGGAGCCATCTACCGTAATTCGTTCGAACTACGGTAAAGGTAAATTCGAGCATCTAGAACAGGTCCAGGTAGCTCAGTTGGTCAGAGCATTCCCCCTGTAAGGGACTGGTCACGGGTTCAAGTCCCGTCCTGGATGATCGTTTTTTCCGATCAGAAAATCATTGGAAATAGTTAGCATGCAATTGCTTAAAATTTCATTCAAATATTTTTCCAGTAGTAACACACATACAAACCAATTTTTTTGAACTCTCATAATGCTTATTTGAAGTTAAAAAAAAAACTAGATATAGGTTACGTTTTTTAATACAACTGATCCCGTACTCGCTGCCCAAGAGACCCTATTTTAGGAATGATAAGCTAGCCTATGGGTTATTCCGGACTATATTAAACCCTATACCAAATTTCAGCCAGATCTATTTAGCCGTTAGATACAGCGTGACTGAGTAACTTACATCCAAACATCCTCCCAAATTTTCACATTTAATTTTATAATATTAGTAGGATATAAAGTAGGATCATACATCATCATGTTATGTATGATGATGTAGGATTGGAAGCAGGATAGAAAGTAGAAAAGTAGGATGTTAATAATATATTTAAGAACCACAATATTGTATTAGGTAAACCTGCAAAAACAGTGATGTAGATATGTAAATATTTTTCTACAAACAATATATAGGTACATAATATACTTACCAAAAATAATTAACTAAATTAATAAAGTGTTCAGTCGTATTGGATACTGAAATTATTATTCGGTCATTCCATTCAAGTGTTTAAAACAATACCGTTATCAGCGCTTCCGTGAAAGGAGGTGTTGATGCAAATAAACCAAATAATCTGTGTGGATATTTGCTTTGTGATGATGAAGGTTGTTGTCAATATTTTTGTTGTACAATACGAGTTTTTCTGAATTGAATCGTATAAAGTAACGTGACAAGGGAAAATGAAAAAGTTGTCTACAGAAAAATCCGTCGATACAAGAATTGAAGCAAATGGAAAAACTTTGTCGCTCGCGATAAAAAGAAAATTAAAAGCTTTCTGATTCTGAGATGACGTTCAGTGTTGATACACGTTTTATTGAAGTTAAATGTGAAAGCGATGAGAATTTGACACAGTTTCACGTGGTTAGTGGAGTCACAAAAACCGCTATCGGCACATAATACAATTTATGACAATATTGTGCAGGTATACACAGATGCTAAAAAAATGTTTAATATAACTCGCATGCTACAGTATTTTATGATGATATCCTACTATCTATGTTCATATTATAAAGCTGAAGAGTTTGTATGTTTGTTTGGTTGAACGCTAATCTTAGTAACGGCTGGTTCGGATTGAAAATTTTCTTTTGCATGGAATTATCTGTTTATTGAGGAAGGTTATAGACTATATTATATCATCATACCACCACTCAGGAGAGCAGAGCAATAATAATTATTATTTCATTAAACAAATTCAAAACTAATAATTTACGAGCATGGCTGGGTTAAACAGAAGTTTGTATGTCAAGGGTGTAACCGCAGAGATCATCGAAATTTGAGGAGATATTTGGATGTTAGTTAGGTACTCAATCACGCTCAAACGACTGAACGGATCTGGCTGAAATTCATAACAAATATAAATTATACTCCAAAATAACACTTAATAGAAAGAGATCAGAAATTCAAAACGCGAGCGATGCCGCAGACTGTAACTAGTTCTCTACAAAATTGTGCCAAACTTCCTCGCATTCAACTGCTTACAAAATAAATACAATTTTAACATAATAAAATGAAGTTGTATATAAAAGTTTCATTTTAAAATTGCATTCTACAAACTTTGTGCTTTTAATCCATTCAGGGACAAACTCAAAGCAGCTTTCGGTGGGCTTTACTCTGTCGGACACCGCATGCGGATTTTGTCGGACAGTTGCAAGTGGCGCACCCTGTACATAGATTAATGTGTGACGCATACCGCATGACGCCTGACGTTCCGGCCACTTTGTAGTTTTGATTTTATGATTTCATGGGCGAGGTCGCGCGAGCTCGGTTAACCCACCAATTTATATCTTTGACTATGTAATGTCCAAATAAAATACTATTTAATTTTAATATAAAGTGGATATTTCGAATTTTCAGTGCAAAATTCATTGTTTGTACGTGACAATGCTTTAATAAAGCTTATATAAAATGGTACTGGCATGTTTTGTTGTAATTTTCTGGAAACTGGAACACGGAAAATAAAATATCAATATTGTATTTCGGAAAAGAGCAAGCTGATTTTTTCCAAGATCTCCATTAGACGGGTATATTGTTATAACTCGGATAAAACTATACATTTCTTGGAGCAAGGGTTGACTCGTATCTTTCATAGTAAACAATCATAGGTATGTCCATCCGAAACCTATCTGATAAAGCAGTATTATGCCGTTACAATAAATGATTCAATTTCCTTTACGCAAGTATCGGATCCACTTAAGTATTATGAAAGTAATAGAGGAGAGGGAATCGTTTTCTTGCTGACGCTCCTTTTACGATAATGACAGAAAACGCGGTCCAATATCTATAAAATATTACAACCTACTCGTCCGAATGCCGGACCGGACGGGGGACTGGACTGGAATGGGAGCCTCATTCTCAGATCTGATTGACAGAATTAACTTTAACCGACGCTTGAATAAGCCTTTGTAACAGACGAATTTATTGTGGATAGAAATATGTCACATAAAGAAGCAGAATAACGTATACTAAGTATTTAACGATAAATTAAAAACGAGTGGACAGTAAAGTAACTTTAGTGTTCAACTTTTGTGGATGAGAATTTATTTTTTAAACAACATTTTAAGTAGCGAACGGTTCGATTGCATTTCGAATAGATACCCACGTCACGAATTTAACCAGGTAGGTACCATTTCCAATCTATGTGGGCAAAGCCGTGGGTGAAACCGTGGGCGACAGCTAGGGAGAAAATAAACGACCAAGCATGGCTTTAAGCATCCTTACCTGTAAGTGTTTTTATTATTGGTCTCTGGCATTGGAAAATTTTCGCACTTACTCTCAGTAATTTGAAAATACTAGACAAGACTGAAGTCCTAAATGCTACGCGGATGCCTGTTCGCTATTACTTAGCTTAAAGAATTGGTACTTCCATAAAACGAACTAATACCGGCAGACCAGTGCTCTCAGTATTTTTAAGTCGTGTAGGATCGAGGCGATTGTGCGGTCTAAGTGTCCATTTTCTATTTACAGAGGTATCAAAGCTGTGCTAGTCGACATCAGTTGGAAGGAATTCTTCTACGCTTTTATACTTGTACCTAGTCGACCTAGTATACCTAGTCTTGTGTTTTAATCAAATAAATTTATCCTGAATTCATTTTCGTTACACAATTTTGTTGATATTTAGATGTATCTGTATAATATTGAGTAGCTTACTGGTTAATTTAATATAACCTATTTTTCTTTTCAATTTCGAATACAAGCTCAATTTTCAATTATTAAATTTAGCCGAGGGCCAATTCTTGTAAAGTACAAATATGTTCAAAATTCAGTCTATCTCAAATAAATCGCCAAATAGTCATAAAAGTATTCTTTTGATTACAAAAATATATTTTTTGATATTTGGGAGATCGACATGAGATCAAGAATAGGTTAAGACTGAATTTGATCCCATAATATATTAAAATAAAAAAGTGCATCGGTAACTTTGTGCGACATTTTTACTGGCCTAAACATATAATATTAAGTAGCTCAATCCCACCTTAGAATGCATCTGCATAAACGAAAATCAAAGTAGAATATGACGGCTAATAAAAAAAATATTTGAGAACCTCACCCTTTCATTAAATCGGTGAAATTTGATAACAAATTTAGTATCTGTGTGTTTCTGAAACTGATGACATAAAGAAAAACAATGCTTTTAAAACACATTTTATGCTCAATACGAACAATAAACAATAATATAAAAACTTGACATATCGCCTTTACGATGACATGATGACATCAATAAAAGAATTGCGATCTATAAATTGCCCACCATTAGCTGCGTTTTGTTGCAAAATGTATACCTACTCCAATTTTATTCTCACATGATGACTCCTTAAATTTGAAATGATCGTAATAATATTTTAATGATGCTATTGCGTAAATTTTCTGTTTGTCAAACATTCTCATAAAGAGCATTCCGAAATAATAAACCGTTTGAAATTGTTATTTGATACTTCCGCATTAAAATGCCTGTTAGTAATAAAATGAGATCTTGGAAAGGAACAATACCAATCTTGACAATTCCAGTTATGTTTTGTTTCAGAAATGTCACATAATTTACTTGTTCCTATAATACCTTGTAAGTGTTTGTGTAGGTAACATTGAATTTCAGATGTTTTTGTTTCTGTTTCTTATTTAAAGCATTATTAGGGTTGAAGACACAAAGTAATAAGCATTTAGGTATATATTCACAAAAACAAAATATCTAAGTTATATATTTATCCGCATTCTAGAATCCATAACACAAGCTATGTTTACTTTGGGTCAAGATAGCTCTGTGTGGAATGTCATATTAAATTTATTTTTATATTATTTCTATAGTTTGCAAGAAAACAGTATGAATACATTGCCGAGTTATACATAAAAAACTATAAGCTATTAAAAGAATATTGGCGTAACGTAACAGAAATCTTTATTGACAGCAAAGAACTACAGTATAAGCTCTGGAGACTCCCCTGACTAGCGCAACAGTACAAGATACAACGACCTTTTGTACTGCAGAGGGACTTTCCTAGTCAGACGGTTTTAATTGGAGCAAGAATTCCACTGTGAACTGCCGTTGTTTACTACAGAAGCTATTCAGACAGATAGTTCGACGAATAAATGCTTAACACAATGGAATAGGAACTCAAGAGAAAGTGCAGCTATTACTTTTATGCGACGATGCTATGAAATTTTTTGAAGTAAATTCGCAATGCTGTTGACTAGGTAGTAACTGGTACTTAGGTTGGTTCTCTTGATGTGGTCATAATAATTATGTATCTGCCAGTACTATAATATGTACAAACGTCGTGAATATTAACATTACATAGATAATCATCATCCTCTAAGCCGTTACGCAACTCAGCTTACTACAATATGGGGTTCTTCAAGAAGGGCATTAGAAGATTTTTGCGGGGTGGCAGCGCGAGTGTGATGCCCCTGGTGTTGCACGCGTCCGTAGGCCACAGTGACTGCTTGCCATCAAGTGGGACGTGTGCTTTTCTGCTACCTACGTAGTATAAAAAAATTAAAAAAAAATGTTTTTTTCATGGTTTTTCAGAGTGCAGGTCAAATAGCAACTGCTATTTGACCCATTGCCGATACCGAAGTTTTGTAGTTGTGGGAGTTCCTTTGGCGGTCTTTATGGGTATGATGACCGTCAAAGTTATTGTAGTACGAAAAGACGAGTCTCCCCTAAGCATAACTGCCAGAAATTAATCGAAACGTCAGGATCAGTAATGTAGTTACATAATGAATACTACTAAATATCGCGATGAAATCCAATAAAAGTAGTTTTTTATTATGCCACGTAGGTGGCAGACAAGCACACGGCCCACCTGATGGGAAGCGGTCACCGTGGCCCATACTTTATTCATTTAAATGTGCAATATTTATGTAACCTTTTAAAGTATACCTACATAAACCATGAAAAGTAACCTACACTGTATTCTGTAACAGACCTAGCAATGACTTTTCAAATACACTTTAAAGTTACATGTAATCTCGTTGAATGGTTTGGACGGTAGCTCGACTCTTAAGTTTTAATAGATAACTCGTTCGCTTTGTAAACCAAAGCGAACTGTTCTGTTACTTTTAATGATTTGCTTGTTTTAAAACTATTACTTCACTACTTTCTCTATCCATATGTAGGAAAATCTTATCAGAAAAAGCTCGGTGAACTTACATAAAGTTAGGGTGATAAATGACGAAAAATTATCGGGGTAGTGATATATAATAGGTAGGTATATTGTATTAGGTGCGGGCCGAACAAAATACAAACATCTTTATCAGGTTATGTCGGACTCTTACCGACTAAAACCGCACGCCGTCTAAGGTCTTCTGACGCCAGAGTGTAAGGTGGCGCAAAGAGCATTTCCCTCGCACCCCGGCTTGACCCGGGCCATCTCCGGATTCGAGATGGTTCCTTCGGGTTTGGGAACCACAGTGTTCCCGTCATGTATAATATTAGTTGGATATTTTATACTACACAAAACACACATAACATAAACTCATATTATAACATAATAATAGGTTATAATGGTTTTAAAGAAAAAAAAACGTTATACGTTTCACATGCGGCAATCATATTTTTTAATCTTAATAAAAAAGCTTTTCAAATGAGCAAATAAATAATTCAGGGCTTGATGGAAGTTCAGCGAGCTAGAAGCTAGAATAAATGCAGTCCCGACCTATTTTTATAGTTCCCAGTAATGTGGGGTAACCGAGCGGCCGCATTATGCAACAGTAGCGTCCTCCCACATAAGTGGCCAAGCTGAGTACTAACTAGATTGTTCATGTATACAAGATGAGAATATGGAACATTGTGTGTGAAATTTACGGTATTATAATATGTTTAAATGCGTTATTTTTTACTTTTATGGGAACGACTACCGTTTAGGGCGGGTCAAAAGCACTCGAAACCAGTGGGCTTGCATGAGAGGCTTAATGACAGTAGAGGAAGCGCGTGAAGTATGTCAGGACAGAGGCAGGTGGCGGTCTGTTGTCTCTGCTTACTCCGGAGGGAAAAAGGCGTGAGCATTATGTATGTATTTATGATTACCGTTTGTGCTTCCAAACCCAAGAGGAAAATCCGTGCCTAAAAATCAGCAGGTGTGTCGGCCAGCAGGTGAGGAGTTGATTTGTCTCCCTTGGGCCCCATAAAGTCGTTTGATAGATCATAATTCTTATAGGCACCTATACTAGATACTAACTTCTGGCCGTGGCTTCACCCGCAAGGTGTCCCCTATTTCTGGGATAAAAAGTAGCCTATGAGTTATTCTAGACCCGGACCCGGACTTCGAGGTGTCATGGACTTAGTACGTTAGGATGATGAAGAATCTATCTCTGTCAATTTCAGCCAGATCCGTGTCATACTCACAAATTTTCGCTTATAGCAATTTTTTTATACTTCATAGGTAGGCAGACAAGCACACGGCCCACCTGATGGGAAGCGGTCACCGTGGCCTAAAAATACTGTGTAAAATATAGTAGAATATAAGGAACTGGCTGATGTATATATCTATAATACACATAGGTGTTCTATGTAGCACACATTACGGCACAAGATTTATACGCCTCCAAATCACTTAGTCACGCAAAACGTGAGCATATATCAGCTGGTATCAAAGGATCTAAGGTTCTAATCAGGTGTATCGCTCACTAATGATCCGATCTCGGCGCTAATCCGGTTTCAGCCGCTTGGGCAGGGCCACTTTTTCTCGTTAATCCCTTCATTAGCGCGTCTGCTTACTGCTATCCAAACAAACTGTATGTAGTATTTGACTTAGTAGACTTTTGTATTACGTGGTGCTGTGAGAGATTAGATTTATACTAATATTATAAAGAAGTAAAGTTCGTGTGTTTGTATATTTGTTAAACTGTAAGGGATCGGGATCTACTGAACCGATTTTAAAAATTCTTTCACCTATAGAAAGCCACATTATCCGTGAATGTCATAAGCTGAATATCATCACGCTACTACCCAAGGGAGCGGAGCAATAATCATAAATGTGAACAATCCGGTAGATTCCCATACATTTTAGGTAAACTGAGAAATTATGAGCATATTATGTGAGTTAAAAAGGGTGCATCGGTGTTCGAAATACGCCACGGGCGAAGCCGGGGTGGGATAGCTAGGTATGCTATAATAGGCATTTTTAATGGTACTTAATAAGTTCTAGCTATGTCTTGCGGCTTCGCCCTTAGTATATTCGCGCCCTTAATACCATATATGTCTGTATTTTATTAATTTCACGTATGTACCTACTCGTATGAGCTCGATTTATTGTTATTTAACTTAATTATTAAAAAAAAATTATGATTATCATTACTGGAACAGTAAGGTAGTAACAGGATGATATATATATACTCTTTAAATTTCCTCGATAAATGAGCTATCCAGCGAAATAATTATTAAATTTGAACCAGTAGTTCCTGAGATTATCAGTGCAAACAAACAAATTCTTCAACTTTATAATATTGGATATTACAGATTAGTCCACACTGTTCAAAGTATATTGCCAGGGCGTAATCGTCCTAAGGTTTTGAATATAGACTATTGTTAAGGTAATAAGATGTATCAAAGAGACGACTATTCCAATAACATGATAATATATTGAATCAGAATAGTTGGTACTAGAAGGAAATTGAAATTGAACGTGGACGTTCGATTTATATATTCAGACAAGCTTGTTCAATTCTCTTCCATTATCATACGAACTCGTATTATGATATCAATTTACATAGATAAGTAATAACTTCATTTGTAGGTTGTACATGCAATTTTTACTTCATAAATAATATTGCATTTCATAATGTGCTGCAATTGTTAGGTAAAAATCAGGTATGTTACTATTATGAACCCTATCGGGTACAACCATAATAACATCACTTTTGCGTGAAAGAGTAACAAACATCCATACATCTATGTTCAAAAACTTTCGTCTTTATATTTTTTTATACCACGTAGGTGGCAGACAAGCACACGGCCTACCTGATGGGAAGCGGTCAACGTGGCCTATGGACTTGTGCAACACCAAAGGTGTCACACACGCGCTGCCTACCCTGAAGGGATGGGAGGAGGGCTAGGAATGGGTGGGAGGAGGATATAATATTAAATTTAGGGATACAATTAGGGATTATAGGGATAATGTTAAATAGGATTAATACGGTCGATGGAGCTAACGAATCCTAGAGAGAGGACCATGAGTCGGTAAACGGATGGTGGGATGGCCCCCGGTAAGATAGACGGACGACCTGAAAAAGGTAGTTGGGTTGGGATACATGGGATGTGCAAGACGGGAGATCGGGTGCTATGGGGTAGATTGGGAGAGGCATTATGTCCAGTAGTGCCCTGCAATAGACTAATTTATTGCTTGAATATGTGCCTGAGAAAATTGCATTACTTATATTTAACTGGCTTTTGCCCGCGGCTTCGCCCGCGTGGATGTCGGTTATCACGACCAAACATAGCCTATGTCTCGAGGTCTAATCTAATTTACCCCTATACCAAATTTCATCAAATTCGGTTCAGCGGTTCAGGCGTGAAAGAGACAGAGAGACAGAGTTACTTTCGCATTTATAATATTATATAGTATACTAGCTGTTGCCCGCGGCTCCGCCCGCGTGGATGTCGAAATCCGTTTCAAAAACTATCCTATCTCTCAAGTTGGATCGAACTGCACATGGTGTGCGAATTTTATTATAATCGGTTAAGTGGTTTAGGAGTCCACTGAGGACAAACATTGTGACACGAGATTTATATATATTAAGAATTTATATATATTTATATATATTAAGATATGGATTGCAGATAGTTTGACACTATAACTTTCTATAGTTAAATAATAGCCTCAGTATCAAATTACACCATGGTATGGTGTTTGGAGGGAATCTTGCAATAAGCTTTTGACCTCATTTCTTAACGATAAAGTATCTATCAAGGTGCTGGTCAGGCCTATTGGCAATCAATCTGTGAATTGGTATGGCCACTACTGATTACATATATCAGCGGCCCTTCGATTTATATCTGCGCAGGTATGTAATATTCCTATTCCAATTTTATTGTACTGCGGGATTGGCCCTTTGGGATTATATTCCTCACGCTATGCGCATTCTATTAATCTAGTGGATACTTCAATGACTGAGCTTGGCCCATGTGTTTTGTATAAAACATAAATTATTATCGTTGAGTTTTGAGTTACCTTGATACTACAACTTTACAATAAAAAACTAAATGAGTTTTTTCTCTGGAGAGTACTAAAAATTTCATTGATTTATTTCAAAGATTATTTATACTGTTGACTGATGACACTTGATGAAAGCCACTACACGTATTAAATAATGGGACAAGGCTCAGTGAAGAAGGATGTTATGGAAACAGTCCTTTATTTTTAAAACAAAATCAAGCATGGCTCTCGTGAAAGAACAGTCTTTATTTTCAATAGATCAGTTTATCTTTCATTTAAAATCTTATTAGTAACCATACCTGAGTGGGCTATTTCACCCTTTTCCCCTGGTTCTCTCTTGTGGGGAAAATGTGGGATTATCCGTCAATCACGGAGTCCTTTTCCACCTTCTCTAAGTCTTCTTTATCCATTTAAAATCTTGATTATTTGAACTAGGGCGAACGTAGTTTAGATAAAAGAAATAATACTATAGCATTCAATTTGTTCAGCGTTTAGAACTTAAAACTGAGTAGACAGGAACAGCTAAATAGATATTTTTCTTCACTTTAATCCGTTTGCACACTTCAAAACCCAGCCGTACCGAAGCAAATCAAATAGAGAGCTCTCAATAAATAGCGTTTTCATGTTGCTTTTCAGAATAAAATCTCGTTAGACATTTCCAGTTTCATTCGTTCGCTACATTCGCGACATACCGGGATTAGAGGAGATCAAAGAGTTTTTATTTTTAAATTGATAAGTTTAACAAAGGAATTGATGGAGTCGACCGTAGCGCTGCAAAGCAAAAGTATTTTTAAAGTTTATTATTTTTATTTGTTTGAAATTAAGTAGTTGAACAGTTAGTTATTTAGTCTATGTTATGAAATTAAAGCGTTAAAGAGCAACTAAGTTTATTATTATTTATAAGTTTTTTCATCCGTCAGTGTGGAATTCTGTTCTTGTTATACTACTCTTTGGACGTTCAGGGTTAAAATGTCCAATTCTCAAAATGTCCAACGGTGTCAAAATGTCCAAATCCCAAAATGTCCAATTCTCAAAATATCCAATTCCCAGAATGTCCAATTCTCAAAATGTCCAATTCCCAGAATGTCCAATCTTTGAGAATGTGGTAAATTTGTTCAATAACCCATCACAGCGCTATATTAATACTTATGAAAACAATAAATACAAAATACTGATAGAATCAAAATTTTGTTTTATTTATAAGTAACAAATTAGACCAGAGAAGACCACAATATACTTAAAATCACTATTTTTGTAATAATGTCAATATAAAAATATACAATAATCAACATCATAATTTTTAATATTAATTATATATAGGTAATTATAAATAATTTTGTCATAATGTGATATAAAAATATATAAAATCAACATCATAATTTTTATAATTATGAAATATTAATTATATATAATTTTTACCATTTATTTTTGCCATTCCATTTAATAAATATGTCACCTTAATAATTCACAAAATTAAAATAATAAACAAAATTTTATATTAAATAATGCGGCAAATGTGATGGGCACCTTTGCACCGGGCGCGATCAGGGGCGGGTTATTTGATTGACATAATATAAAATTTTGTTTATTATAATATATAAATTATAAATAATTTTGTCATAATGGTGATATAAAAAATTGGTTGCCTGTAAAGTCGGTAGGTATACGGGCGAAAGTTTTACGTGACAACGACTTTGAGTGGTAAAATAATTTTTATGTCTGTCTCTCTCGCTCTTAGGCGGGCTAACCATGCCCGAGTGGAAGGGACGCGTGCCTCTCACTCGCTCTCATTGTGAGCGCATAACGTGAGCGGAGTGTAACGCAGTTTCTTGAAGTGTCACCCGGCAAACCAATTTATAAGACGTTGTCACGTCAAAAATATGTAATAATCAACATTATAATTTTTATAATTATAAATTGAAACAAACATTATACATCGTTTTATAACCAAGTTAGAACACAAAATACTTTGTCCTCTTAATTGACTTTGCTTACTCAATCAAGTAATAATCATAAGTTTTATTAATAATCAACAAAATATGTTTTATTAATATAATAATAATAATCAATATAATGAGTTTATGATTTATGTAATAATAATAATATTACATTTTAATTTTTACACGGTCGACACAAAAATACTTTGTCCTCTTAATGACTTTGCTTACTCAATCAAGTAATAATCATAAGTTTTATTAATAATCAACAAAATATGTTTTATTAATATAATAATAATAATCAATATCCTCTCAGCACTTTGTTGGAGGATTCGAGGCTAGGCTATCGGCTTCGGAGAGGGGATGATATCATTTCTCATCTACTGTACATGGATGACCTCAAGCTGTTCGCAACGCAACGCCTGCACTTGACGGAGTTGTTAAAAATCACTGAGAATTTTAGCAACTCTATTAAGATGGAGTTCGGTGTAGATAAGTGTGCGGTCATGCATGTACAGCGAGGGAAAGTTGTAAGTTCTACGAATTTACAGCTTTCCGAGACAATGACTCTCAGATCTCTGTCAGAGGCCGAAACCTACAAATATCTTGGTATGTCAGAGTCGTTGGGTATATCTGTAGGAGACGTCAAGCAGTCGGTGAAGGAGCGCTTCTTCTGTCGCCTGACAAAAGTATTCAATAGTCTTTTGTCAGGTGGCAACAAGGCGCGTGCCTTCAACGGCTGGGTGATGCCCTTATTGATATACTCCTTTGGCATACTAGGGTGGACTCAGACCGAGCTGGACGCCCTAGATAGAAGGGTCCGTCAACTGCTAACGTCGCATCGTATGTTGCACCCACGCTCGTCTGTTATGAGACTGTACATTCCGCGGAAGTGGGGGGGTCGTGGCTTTTTGAACGCTAAGAACCTCCATAACCGCGAAGTGTGCAGTCTCAGGGAGTACTTCCTAAGCAACGAGTGTGGGATGCATCGTGATGTGGTGGCAGTTGATAAGGGCCTCACGCCGCTCTCCTTGGCAAACGAGAATTGGCGTAAACCGGTGGTACTTAGCACTGATGACCGCAAGGATGTATGGAAAGGCAAGGAGCTGCACGGGCGGTACTATCGGGCCCTGACGGGGCCTGATGTGGACCTGCATGCGTCGGTGAACTGGCTACGTTTCGGTGACCTATTTGGGGAAACCGAAGGGTTTGTTTGTGCAATTGCTGACGAAGTTATCAAGACGAACAACTACCGGAAATATATCATGAAGGACGGTACGGTCGACATCTGTCGGGCATGCCGCCGTCCCGGAGAATCTCTCCGACATATTATTTCCGGTTGTTCTCATCTTGCTAACGGAGAGTACTTGCACAGACACAACCTAGTAGCCAGGATCATCCATCAGCAACTTGCCCTTCAATACGGCCTTGTCGAGTCTGAGGTGCCGTACTACAAGTACGCACCGGGGCCGGTTCTCGAAAATGGTCGTGCTTTGCTCTATTGGGATCGGTCTATCATCACGGACAGGACTATTGTAGCCAATAAGCCTGATATCGTGTTGGTAGACCGATCCCAACGCCGGGCAGTGCTCGTTGACATCACCATCCCGCATGACGAGAATCTCGTGAAAGCCGAGAAGGACAAACTCAGCAAGTACCTTGACTTGGCCCACGAGATCACCGCCATGTGGAATGTTGACTCAACGAGTATTGTCCCGATAGTCGTTTCGGCGAACGGCCTTATAGCGAAGAGCCTCGACCAACATCTCGAGAGGCTCTCGCTGCATGGCTGGATCAAGGGTCAGATTCAGAAGGCAGTACTCCTTGACACGGCACGTATTGTCAGGAGGTTCCTCACTCTGCAGCCCTAACCACCGGTAGCTTGGGCCATGCCCCGCTGCTGGCGGTGCTCTAGGTTTAGGTTTTTTTATAATACTTTTGTAATTTGTTTTTTATAGATATATTGTAAAAAAACTTAGACTTAAGAACTAAAATAAATAATTGAATAATCAATATAATTAATATTAAAAATTATGATGTTGATTATTGTATATTTTTATATGACATTATGACAAAAATAGTGATTTTAAGTATATTGTGGTCTTCTCTGATCTAATTTGTTACTTATAAATAAAACAAAATTTTGATTCTATCAGTATTTTGTATTTATTGTTTTTCATAAGTATTAATATAGCGCTGTGATGGGTTATTGAACAAATTTACCACATTCTCAAAGATTGGACATTCTGGGAATTGGACATTTTGAGAATTGGACATTCTGGGAATTGGACATATTGAGAATTGGACATTTTGGGATTTGGACATTTTGACACCGTTGGACATTTTGAGAATTGGACATTTTAACCCTGAACGGTAACCGACGTCTTTAAAATTCAAGCCGAAATAACGGACAAGACATTGGCATTTTGGCTGAAAAAAGGGGTAGAGAGGTTAGACGCTAGTCAATTCAAGAAAAACCGACAATATATCCAATAGAATACATGTTGACCTCGGACTCCAAATTGTAAACTATGACGCAACCGAAAAATCGCTAGGAAGGTGAATAAAATATTACAAATAAAAATTAGTTTAATGTAACTAGTTCAAAAAGTTTATTTCTAGGAAGGGCACAGCGCTTCTATTCATCCGAATTCAATCCCGCTTGAATTAAAAACCTACAAATATTGACTATTTTATAACAAAGTTTAGTTCCAAAATCAATTCAAGTTCTTCGTAAATATTTGAGTGAATTGAAACAAACTTGGCAATAAAGCTAAAAACTTAATGGAAACTCATCTAATATTAATCCCTAAGTACCTTTACCGGAATCACTGATGGTATATCTCTGTTTGCAGTTGGTTTAAATAATATATGTTAACTGAATGAGTTTGTGGTGCTATATCTATGCTATTATAAAATTGTAGATTACCTGTGTCTGTAGTCTGTACACTGAAGATTTGAAAAAAATCTTGGATTATGTTATATGAACGATTTTGGATACAAAAATATTAATTTTTAATTCTTAATTCTTTATTATACCCAAAAAATACATCAATAAAGCTAAGAGATATACAGAGATTATGTACAAAGGAATTCTAGTATGGTTGTTCACGATGAACGCAACGACTACTGAACGGATTTTGATTTTTATGAAGTGACCTACTGAACAGAAAGATTATGATTTCCACACTTCCAGCGTACAACATCGTAAGTGCATTTGAGTAAATTAACGAAATTTTTGGTTAAAAGCAGTTATGAATTTATGACCCTATACGTCGCCCTCGTCGTTGCCCGTAGACAAATATCAAAAGTCTAAATCGCTAACGATCGCTAAGCAAACGAATAGATTAGGTCGACCAATCACATCTAAGCTCGTCGCCGGCGTACGATGCGCGCGCCGCGGCGGAATCACGAGCTGGAGTGTGGTTGGTCGACCTAATTTATTCGTTTTCTTAGCGATCGTTTGCGATTTACACTTTTGACACTAATGTCTACGGGCACAGACAATAGAATGATTTATTTATTGCCTACAATAATTATAGTTTTGCTACTACTCTAACGCTAATTTTGTTCAATTGTTATAATAATGGTGTACAATAAAGCATATATTATTTTATTTTATTCTATTCTATTCTAGTACTTAAGAATACGACTACAAATCAAAAAACGTTTTTAAAGATGATCATATGGAGTAACGAAAATACACCTAGGAAATGCATTAAAAAGTATAGTGAACATTTTTTATAGGATTCAGTGTAATGGATACCTGGATACCTGTATTATTGTCAAAGCTGAGCTTGACGTGTTTTGTTTGTAACATACCTACAAGTTTAAAAATAAATCCAGCTTTCGCCGAATTTGCTTTGGATGCAGGTACGGTAAAATATATAAAAATCGGATAAATACCTCGACGACCTATTTTCACGCAAAAAGTAGGTGGGTTCTTTTTGTAACTTTTCAAATAGATAAGTACATTCAAAGACAGAAGTACCTTCGCCTGCTCTCTACAGTACTGTGCCCTCTGTTATTAAGAGGGACACGCGGAGAGCCTCCAAGCAGCCCTAGAGCTGTGTCTGTACATTGGAGATATATTTAAAAACTTTGACTTTGACTTTGACTAAATGGATTTCGTTGTGGTTTTTTTTAAAGTTCTTGGTCAGACTTAAAATCTTACGTGTGTTTCAAAATCGAGTTTCACACAAGCGGAGCCGCGGGCATAATACTAGTTAATAAGTAATAATGCCAGCAAATATGAAAAACAAAATATGGAATGCAAATAACACAGACCGCAGTGTTACGTTATTTTGGACTCATTAAACCTGGTCTGATTTTACACACATATTCCGAGAGATAACTTTGCTCGCGTTATGCAGTTAAATGGATTATATTCGGCCGCAGCTGGATTGTCCGCGTAATGGACAACCCTGTACATGAAAACGGTACGCAAACTTGTTACCGTAGAGCCGCGTGTTTTAGCAATTTTTACGAAATTTATTGGATGCAATTTGACAAGCAATGAATAAATTGTCATAGCCATAATTTATTATAGTTTTGGAGTATTTCTTTGGGATATTTTGTTTTTATTTTAATTTTATATTGTTTGAGATTATGTTTTATTATATTATACACTTTAAGGTACGTATATGTTGAGATAGCGGTTGCACATTAAGAACATCTACAGAGGTAGGACAAGACGGTATCGACCGCCCGTCCGAATTGAGCAGTCCGACTGGGGTAGTACCTCCGCCTTTTTTATCAAAAAGTTCTTGTATAAATGGAATTGAACTGTTTTTTATATATAAGGACACGTCAAAATGACTTTACCTCGCCTGATGGTAAGCTAAAGGTAAAGTCTCAGGACTGAGGTCACCACCACGTACACCGGTACATACACATACCATGAAAAAACATTGAGGAGAGGTGAAAATAACTAACTGAGGGCCAGTTTGCAATGGTGGCTCCCATTCCAGAGACTTTACCTTTAGCTTACCATCAGGCGAGGTGAAGTCATTTGACGTGACCGACATAAAAAAAATATACCTACCTACTATAACAAAGACTGAATGGCAAGCTACCACTTACCAATTCGGGAATTAATAAGTTGAAATATTACACTTCAACTTTTTCTTCGAGTCTCAAGTTTCCTTTCCTATTATCTAACGATAGTTTATGGAATTTCCTTTGTGTGAAACTTGCCGAGGGTCTTTCCTTCTCTGCGTAATATTTTTTCCAATTTCATCGAAATTTAACGCCCACGAAGGCATCGGGCCAGGATTATTGAAAGTCGTTGTAATAAATCATATGAAGAAAAATCTTATTCATATGAATTTGTTACTGGCTGATTCACTTTAGGTTGATTCAGAAACTTATAAAGTTTAAATAGGTACAGTTGGCGTCAAAAGTAGATGACGATTGCACAGATTTTATAGTTTAAAATCTGACATCTCACTCTGAAATTGGTCAATCTGGTCATATTAGTTACATGATGGCTCTCTCCAACAAGTACGCCCCGACTATGCGGCGAAGGTAGAGAGGTACTTCGTTATGCACGAGCACCTCCCTATCACCACTACAGGGCAAGGTGTGAAACGCGTTGACGATGTCTAAGGACACCGCCAGCATCACCTCACCCCTGGTGACTGCATTCTTCGCTAGAACCTTTACGCGCAAGGAAGCATCTACGATGGAGGGCCTCTTGCGGAAGCTGTATTCATTCTGAAGGTGTTGGTAGACTTTTAGACTTCTTTATAAGGCAAAGCGTAATCCATTAAGATTATTTTCATATTCTAAAGTCAGCCGTCTCGTAACATCAAGTAACAATTTAAAATTAATGAATATTTAAAACGAACACAAACAATCATCTAAGTACCCACAGTACTACATTACTTAATTTATTGCCAACGCAACTTAAAAAGTCTTATTAAAGGGGATGTAATAAAAGTTGAAGAAATAATTTCCACCTACGTTTGAAGAGGTTCTCGAAAATTTCAGACATAAAACTCTCCCGGCGCAGGCAACAGCTACATTAACCAAATTGTACAAAACAAACATATCTAATAATTACGCCACGGGCACAGAGCCTCGTTTTGTAAAATTATGCGACCGTCTGTAACTTTTTCAATCTCAACTTCGACAATTAAATTTACTCCCAAGTCTGAACATAGCATTTCAATAAGGGACAAGGATCGGTTAGTGACTCTTGTTGGTGTTACGAAAACCTCTGCGGCCATCTTGCAACTTAATATTTCTTAGCCCTAAATTATGGAATTTGAATAACACTTCACAATTCGTCAGTACAAAAGAACGACTTGATAAATACGGTAAGGAACAGTTGGAGAATGGTTTGAAAGGGCTCGTAGCATATATCATTAATCTTTACATTACAAATTCACTGGGTAAGAACTCACTCACTTGGATTAAGCAGAATTATAAATGAAGTGTCACGCGAACCGGCACAAAAAGTGTGAAAGGAGGAAAACCTCAGAATAAAGCGTCGGTTGTGGCAGTTTTTAACTCTACGCACGAGGATTTAATCGCGTAATTCTCGAGTTTAAAAGGGAACACATACATGGGGACTTGTGATTTAAATTTTATAACAATTTAATCGATATTGATCAGAGATTATACATTATTTATTAGATTTTATGGAGTACTGATAGCAGTGCGGTGGTATAACGGCTGTGACGTTGGATTTAGCATTTAGAAGCTTATGGTTAAAATCTGACCCAGTTGTACTTACATTAACCAATGAAAATTTAGTCTTAGCACTAATAAATTTAGCTTAGTTCGAGGGGTCTAACGAAAATACTAGTAGTATGTGGCTCACGTTACTAGCAGCACTTTTATTCTGTTGATTATAATATCAGTTGTAGGGTAAATACGAAATTGGAGACAATAATTATACTTATTACAACACTATTGCGTGATTCGGCATTTGACCAATCCCATTTATTGTGCTAATAATATCGCGTTTGCAAATTAATATTATTGATAGATCGCGATATTGTACTGACTGTCTTCAGTACCTCGTTACGAATATCAGGTATATAGATAATATTATACTTATTCGAATGTAAGTTTGTGCTCGCCCTACTCATACGTTATACCTACACACGAATAGCTCCAGAGTTCGAGAGTTTGGTCATGACTTTTAGTTTTGGATAAATACTACTACGAGGCTGAATACTGACGAATGTAGAACCCACAGAAATATTATCTAGCTAGAATGGGCAAGTGGGCGTGGCGCCCGTGCCAAGTGGGTGCAATATATTGCATGCTTTCCTAATCGCGCTCTCATTAAAGCGACCGCTTCCGCGTTCGGGACATAAAAATAGTAATTCAATATCCATTGCAGATATGAATATCGATAATCTCTTGTGTGTCTTCTTACTATTTTTTCCGCCACAGCACGAAAATTAAGTACGTCATATTGTTGGTGTGATTTGTCGAAATGTTTGCGATTAAGACATTGTAACCGTTCTATGGATATTAAGTGTTCTGTGGTAGAACCTAACCTCTCTTAGCAAGAAAGTCCTTGCTAAACTAATTACTTCAGTGAGTTGCTTCTAATGTTTACTTTATAAGTAGTCGCTGAGTAAGTTTCGCTTGCTCTGAATTTACAGAATAATAGTGTATTATGTTGTAATCGTATACTACAGAATTGGTCAAACAAACATAATAGAGTAATAAGAATACTTTATAGAAGTACATTTTTTCGTGCGGAAATCCCCACAAAGAAATTATTATTTCTTTAGTTAAGTTTTGGATCTAATACAAAAATCCATGCAGTAATCTAAATACTATTAGCGGACCCGACAGACATTGTTCTACCCGACTGCAGCGCCTTCTGCCGAGTTGATTTGTAAATTTAAACCATCCAGGGCGCGAACCAAACGTAAATTCATTCAAATCGGTCCAGCCATTTAGGAGGAGCTCTCTAAAGTAACTTTATTCTCTTCCATTTAATACACAAAATAAAATTTAATATGATGCTGGGAGTAAACAAAATAACAGAAGATCCCAGAGTTAATTCCCATTCGAGTCTGCTCTTGACGTGTACTGTAATTCAGGAATCGCAGGCATGGCGTGCATTTTGTTTATAATTTAAGGATAATAATCTATCTTTTAATGATTTTTTTGCTACTTTTTAGTTCTTTTTTTAATTTTAAGTTTTAGTTTTAGTAAGAATCTATAAAAGCCTAGTGGTTTGGGTAATGGACTGCTGAGACGAGGTCTCGGGTTCGATCCCAGGTTTACTATGGCACACACCAATGACTTTTCGATGCTTTTCGAAGTTATGTGTGTATTTATCGCAGGTTTGTTAGTGCCTCGGAGAGCACGTTAAGCCGTCGGTCCCGGTTGCCATACAAACATCTATGGCAGTCGTTACCGGTAGTTGGAGCCCTTAAAAGTCCAACCAGTCTAACTTGGAACTTCGATATCGCCATTGGTTGTGGAGGTCAGATGGCAATCGCTCCACGTAAAATATCGAAGTTCAGCCGCATCACAGTTGGACTGGAAAGCCGACCCCAACTGAGTTGGGAAAAGGTTCAGAGAATGATGAGTTTTAGTAAGAATTAATTAGTTAAATTTAAAATACTGCCCTTATAAATACGTATTATAAAAATGAAAAAGTTCGTGAAGATAAAGTTGTATGTTTGGATATTCTTACTCAATCACGCTGAAACGGCTAAAAGAATGGCACAGGAATAGATTTTAGTCTGAATATTTTTATTCTGGAATAATATTTAGGGTTTCGTGCAATAAAATTGAACCCAGGTCTAAGCTAAGTCTATGTGGACAAAGTCACTGGCACATTATTATTATGAAAATAAAGAGAAAACTATTAAAAGCACTTTGGTTTTAACTCGCTTGAAAGTAGCATATTTGGACGCATGAAACACAATTTAGTCCATCCTCGTTTTTGACTTTCATTAAGGGCTAAAATAAACCTGTGGACTAAAATAAAAATCTCAATTTTAATTAACACAAAAAGCCTGAAGCACAGAGTTGATACTCTGTAGGATTTTTTGTTATGAGGAAATTAAAAGCCTGCTATTTTTAGTTCTAACAGTGTTCTTTTAGAACTAAAAATAGCTTTTAATTTCAATTCAGTTCTAGTTAACGAGATAGCCACGTAGAAAAGGCTGGGAAAAGAAGCTATCGAAACTACGTATCAACAATCCTTTGATTCATTACAGCTGATGTCGATTAGCCAGTGTTAGTTTTGCTTTAAAAATAGATTCATTGCTGGAGTTTTAAGTATTCTTCTAAATCTATATTTTTACTATAGGACATCTAATGTTTTACATTTTGGCATCAAATAATGTCAGAAGCAGTGTAAGTTATTAAGAGAAGGTCAGTTACTTTAGCTAAAACTTACTTTGGCTGTTTTATTATATTTTGACTATCTTAATTTAGTTGTTCAATAATACATAAAGGCAGTTTTTAAGGCAATTGACGTAATTTTTTGTGCCTTTTTAAATGTATGTGAACTAAAAGTTGAGCAAACTGATCATTATTTTCATCATCTAAGTACCTGCCCTTGTCCCAATTATTTGGGGTCGGCGCAACATGTATTTTTCCTCCATACATTCCTGTCAGATGTCATCTCTTCAGTTACTCCCTTCCTTGCCATATCCTCTTTCACACATTGATTATTATTTTAATATTCAAAATTATTAAACGCTAGTGGCTTCGTAGTCCGTAGCCTATGTGTTATTCCAGACCATAATTCTATCCCTCTAACTCTATCCCTGTACTAAATTCCAGTCGGTAATGTTCAGCCTTTAGAGCATGATTGGGTAACAAACATCCAAACATCTTCACTTTTAACCATTTAAAATATTAGTAAGAGTAGGATGAAGGGTCTCTGCCTACGACGTCTCAGTTATTTAAGTTCACGTGGCTTTGACACCATCATCGTATACAACTCAATAACCATGATGACTGTCGACTTTTACAAGCCGCAGAAGCAATACTTCAAGTTTGTCCACAGAGATTACAGACTTTAAACTATTCACTAAACAATTTCTGACTAGCTTATTGTGTCAATTGGAGTCCATTGCTAGGAGACCAGAGGTGTCCCATGGCGGTGTCAAGAGATTTAATACTTATGATTGACCCTATCGATTGAGGCCACAAAAGTACAGAATGTTAATTTTCGTATTGTAACAAGTTCGATTACCGAGTGTGGCAAGTAAGTCTTTGAATATCTTTGAATGCAGATTCGTTTCTTTAAAATTATATAAGAATGTTTCCTTTGAATAAAATTTGTTATCTCCAGTATTTAGAGTACCACATTACCACATTCTTCTTCAACCTAGCGTTAATCTCAGTCGCATCCAAAGCTTTCACCTCGGAGTCTGAGGTCCGCTTTTACCAGTCTTTACCACATTAACACATTATACCTCCCTATAGGTACATATATCTCCAAAAACCAAAAGATAATCGACTTTAAATCGTGTAATCAAACGATAAACAACTCCGGATAACTCTTTTCACAAGCTAACAGCGTCATAAGCCACAAGCCACAACTTAATCATTCTGATTTACTGACCCCGTCCGTTCCACGGCTCAGTGTATTTGAAACAAAAATATAAGACTGTAAATTGTATTCAGAATCAGAGGCACTTGTATCCAGACGTTTATTTCATTCCACATAGTGTAACACCAACTCGAGACTGCTGCATAAGCCGCAGCTGACAACTCCGTCAGCCCCTTTCCAATTTGCGTTCGTATAAATGGAATCGCTCGAATGACATAAATGAAAATGGTGGAACAAATTGATTTCTCACTCAAACAGAACCGTTCGTACTACATCCTATTACTATTCTTTTTTTTTGTCTAAACATAACTCATGTATGTTTTTTTTTTGTTTAAATCAGATCAAGGGCATTTTGAGGTAAGGCCACGTCACTAGCGTACTCGTATTATGTATGAAAGCAATTATGAGAGTTAAAGAAGCGAAATGCAGTTGCCAGGGCCATAACAAGTGGAAAGATATCTCTACCTGGAGAGACCGAAATAAATATACACGATCATGCTATCAAATATTTACAGTGAGGAGAAATCGAATAGCAATGTGACTTAGCAACTCTTTACTGCCATGCCACGAAGTTTGTCAATGTTAACAGGGCAATAAACCAAGAACTTGCTTTATATGCTGAAAGGTGAAAGCGTCAAGTACAGTCATCCTCAGAATTAGCTGAACACTAATAATAACTTAAACATCTCATTACTTTGAATTAAATCAATGAATAAGTTGATGTATCTTTGTTTTGCAATCTTCAGATCAAGAATTTAAAAATATTTTTATTAAGGGACCTTGGAATACGTTACCGAGGGCTACTGTACATAGAGCTCGACATAGGGAAAGCAACTAGCATTAAGGTCAAGGTTTATTCACCCAACATCTTGCGCCTAACTAATGCTTGCTTACGGCCATAACTTAAGTTAACTGGTAAATGTACTCACATAAGGTTAAACAGAACTTCATTCGGAATGAGCTATTTTCGGAGTTCAAAGATTTCTGCACTATTTGTCGTAAAATTTACCAGTTTTATAATGTTAAGTCAGTTAGAAGTAACTTTACGTTTAGTACTTATAACACAATTTTGAGGTCGCTGTGGAAATATTACAATTCAATTTGCCGTATTTAATTAACCTAACCTAACCTAACCAACCGACTTAACATTATAAAACTGGGAAATTTTACGCCAAATATTCAATTCATTATAAGAAAAAGCGATGTCGATTTGCAGTGTTTAAAACTGTTGATGTATCTATTACGATAAGACAAACAAAAGTCTTATAAAATAATAGCAATCAAAACATACAAAGATCAAAAACACTCAACCAACAATACTTCTACAAGTATAAGGACCATCGTAATATATGTATAGAGTATTCGCAAACTTACAAGAACACAAACTCTGCCTAAGGTTCGGTTGGCCTCACTCCGTTAAGGGACAGTAATTCCCTATTCACACAACTTATACAACATCAGATAATTTTGGCAATAAATCAGACAACTTGTTAACTAAACTGCCATAAGAAAATACGTTCAAAATTCTCCCCCAATAGGTACATAATGTAAAAATAAGGCCCCTTTGTCGGGTACGTGATCGTCAGGCAACCATCACGCACGAACCCACTGTAACCAACGAAGCGTTGACAAATGCCTAATTGAATTTTCAGCCACGATATTGTGTCGCTGTCAAAAAGATTTATACTTATGTATTGTAGACTCGGTTTATTTTCCGGTAAATAAGAAATGTATTACTGACATCGTTTAACTAGATATCTGATTTGCTCGTTTTGCGCAATAAAAGCTGTTGAAACTTTTGCCAATATCTGTCAGATCTTTTATCTGATGTTTAATTGGCGTTAATATTTAGTTTGCTGTCTACCTCTGTCATCTAGACAGGACTGAAACACTCGCGTGTTGACCTTGAAAGTTAAGGTCAAAGCTTGACAGAATTTGAATATTTCATTACATTAGTATTCTCTTAGTAATTGTAACTTAAAGTATTCCAGTTTTAAATTTAGAGCCAGAATTTTCTAAGTTTTCATTAACACTTTTTTTTCTATCGTGCGGAAATACCCATGGATACAACCCCCGTCGGCCATCGGGGGTGGTTAAGTCGGGATCCAACCGACTAAAACCGCACGCCGTCTCGGGCCTTAATTGCCGGGGTGTAAGCTAGTGCTAGTCAGAGGGACACGTGGAGAGCCTCGGAGCAGTCCTTAAGAGGGCCACTCCCACCCCGGCCGGATTGGCCGCAGGCAGCAGCGTCTCCCGTGGCGAGTGGGAGGCGCTGCTCGCCTCCTTTGCCGAGGTGCACCACGCGGAGGTACCGGCCCGCACCCAGTTTTCATTAACCCTGACGAAAACATGAAAAAATGAATATCACTGGAATCTCTGGCAAATCGAGGCATAAAGCTTTAAAAACACAAATTTAGCAGGCACTACAGTTATTGTTGGAACTCTACAAATATAGTAACTACTCAGTGTAAAAGAAACTTGCATGGTTTAATGCAAAATCAATACACAACTGCTATAACGAGTACTACAAAAATGTACATAAAATTACACACTGTTAACTAAAGAATATTTTATTTTACATTTACGTATAATATTCGTTTTATAATATTATTATTTGTAGCACAAAAATCTTGAACTTGACATTTTCTTCATGTGAATTTCAGTAACATTTTCCTCACCTCGGAATCAATTTAACTGCTAGAAAATCAAAAGACGGATTATCGATATGATTTTTCTGAATATTCCTGTCGTAAAGAATTTTTGAAATGAAGACAAAATGAACGGCAAAGGTTCATTCATGTATAAACTCACATTATTACTTGTCAATTCGTGTAACAAGATTCCACTTACGACGTTCTAAGGAACAATTCAAAGTTGGCCCCCTATTCTGATTAACTAACCGCACCGCAACACGCGCGTTTTAATAACCGACACATTTAATTTGGTTTCGTTTTAAGCCGGATCTTTCGCCTATGTTTACCTATTGAAATCCACCATCTTCTCATGTTTTGACTGCGATTAGAACTCGATGTCAAACAGAATAATGCCTCTGACCCAAATTTTTGAATAAGGAAGGCCTAGCTCTCGAAGGTCTTGGTGAGGACGCTTCACTTAATTGAAAGACATCGGCTCTAGTACCCCGTGTAAAGGTTCTACGAAGAAATGTGGTGAACTTTTATGTATATTTTATAATAATATATTTGAACAATTTAGTGATTAATAACATAGCATATAAAATTTTTTGCAGGCCTAATACTAAGTTATTATCGTAATTAATGAATGAACGAGTTTTTGTTAACTTTTAAAAATGGGTCACGGCACTTTTCATGCAAGGAGAAAAGATTATTTTTTCGTTGATAACCTACTTCTTATATCTTACTTTCCACTATATTATCTAACTTCCTACTTTAATATACCTATATGATTATAATAAGTTTGAAAGTTTGTGAAGATATTTGTTACTTAAACACGCTCCAAACGGTGGAATGGATCAGGCTGAGATTTCTGAAATAATGCAACATAGGTTACTTTTTATGCCTGGTTCCCATGGGTAACAGAGAGAATTAGACTTCCGCGCGGGTAAAGCCACAGACAACGGCTATAAAATAACATACAGAAGATTATCTCTTCGATGACAGAGCTAGAACGATAAGCTACGAGATATGTCACTAGTCAATGTGTTTAGATCCGCACAATTTATTGCATTTGCAGTAAACGACTGCATTTGCCTCGTTATTTGCAACTGTTAGCTATAGTATGATGTTGGGAACTCCTTGCAGGTGGAAATACGGCCTAAATATTATAAGTAAAAAAATAATAATTAATTTTAGAAAGACTTTTTAGAAATGAGTTTTCTAGGAAGTGCGTAACCAGATAAATCAAATGAGTTTATAATAGAAAGAATTTTTTTTTTAATTCTCTTCTGTTTGTCGTTTGTTTGCGATGTATGCAAAAATTACTAAACAAATATTTCTTCTCTTTTTATTAGAAAGGTGGTCGGACTTGAAATTTTTCGTATGTTAGATTGCAATTTTGGTTAAGTAGAACCGGAGAACAACCAAAAGTTACGATAAACAACATTAACGCGGGAAGTGCCACGGGCATTTTTCCATTGGGGTAGACAGATACAACATCTTTCCACTTGCTGCGATCTTAATATACCTACGCTGACCTACGCCTTTTGCTTCTTCAACGTTCATAATTCTTTTCATACACGCACGTCGGTTGCGAGTACTCTTCACCTGGCCTTGATTGTATATTTACGACCTAACCTAACACAAATATAAATATACAATGAAAAATTATATAACGCTTAAAACTATAAATCAACCAAAACATGAAAAAGAAACGTCATTTGCTTCCAGGTTTAGTCAAAGGAGCGTCGTCGCTCATCAAGTCGTCCGGTTGTTTAAGTTATAGCTTAACGCGCCATTACGAGCGGATTGCGTGAGTGCAGCTGCTTATTTGCTTAATGTTCTCGACAAAAAGCGATTAGTTAGTTGTATTCACATCTGGTATATAGGAACATAGACTTGAAATCTGCGCTTCTGACCGTTAAGTAGTTTTTGTGTCCATCACGAACAAACAATAAAAAATAGAATAAATAATGGTTCCAAAGAAAATATTTTTGTGTTCATAATCGTTCATAGGTCTCACTTTTCCATCAGCTCTGACTATTATGCTAAGCTAAAGCTAGCTAAGAGTAGCAATACGACTCTATCAGTACCAACCAACCTATAACATAACCCTAAAATAGATGAATAGGGCCAAA
The DNA here is from genome assembly GCA_963576445.1 of Lithosia quadra. Lineage (NCBI taxonomy): Eukaryota > Metazoa > Arthropoda > Insecta > Lepidoptera > Erebidae > Lithosia > Lithosia quadra. Next base: position 3,259,435 of record OY754883.1, read on the forward strand.
AAATTTGACACTATGTTTTAAATGTGCCTGGATATTACCGTGAATATCATACAGGCAATAGAATGTATAACTTATCTATCTATAAAGTTTTAAATAACACAAAGTACGAGTATGTTTAACTCCCTTTCAAAACCCATAGCACAAGCTAGCTTAGCTATGCTTGCTATACAGACTACGCGGTCACCTTCGCAACTATTGCTGCCTTTGTGTGTGCTAAAAAAAAACAAGATTATAATTTTTATACCAATACCAAATTTATCCACTCATCCAACGTAAGATATAGTGATCGCTATTCACATACTTTTTAATTCAAGCGTTTGAAGGGTTTGAATTTTTAACCGAATAAGTAACCCTATAATGGATTACTGTAGTTGCGATCCAATAATCCCTTTAGGCAGGAGGGTGATAACTACGAAACTTTATGTCTGACATGTAAGTAAGGAATCGATTTGAAGCATTTGTGCACACTTGCGATTTTGGCGACTTACGATGTTCTGGCATTTTTTCATACTTGTACATTCACCCTCAGAAGTGGCTGAAAACTAATAAATTTATAAACAATCCTTTTACACTTCAACTTAGTAATGTTTGATTAAATAATTTTATTTTATTTTTTTCTTTTACCATTATCTTCTTTTCTTCTTTCCGTCTTTCCTTCTTTCCTTCTTCTCTCTCTTTTTGCCTTTATTTTTCTCTCCCCTTCTTTGTCTTCTTCTGTCGCTTAAGGGTCATCAGTCCACGATACTACAATACTGTAAATAATACCGTTCTTACATCCTTAGCCTAGCAATAATGTAGCATCACATGTCATGTACGGAACTAATTAACGATACGACATAAATTCAATGTCATCCGTTTGCTACAGTAACTGACACTCAATTAAGCCTGCGCTCGCAGAAATATTAGCGCCATGATAATAATACTGAACACAAGCGTATGTCTGTCTCTTTACAATGTTGATATGCTTGAAAGATTACGCTTTTTTTATTACACCAGAAATCATACTAGTTATAACATACTTCTGTCTTTGCTTATAAATGTCGAAGGGTATATTATTTTGATGATGTCGTTGATTTAAATAAAATAGTGGTACTAGGGTTAAGTACCCATTGATCCCCTGAAATTCACACCTTGTGCTCACTTGTCTCCTGAAAACTTGGCCCCTGGTCTGCGTGCGTGCATGCGTGCATTCCTAGGTGTGTAATGACTATATTCTGAGCAATAAATAATTTATCTATAAGATCAGCCTGCCTGCCAGCCTATAATTTATATTCAGATTTCATGGTTGTGAATTTCATAATGCATAGTACGAAATTGAAAAAAAAATTGAATTCAAATCTCTTGCACTCATTCATGAACGGAACCGTATTCATATTTGTGGGTAATTCAAATATTTATTAAAAATTAAAATAATAACAAAGACAAGAAATACAGATATTGGCGAAAACTATCTCGATGTAAAAAAAACACGAACACATTTCTCATCTAATCATTACCCTAATCTTATCTCCCCCTGCGTTTAGTAGCACCTTCAAATGGCAACGTTTAGTCGTAAATTTGTTTTGGACTTAACCCCCCGCTGCGGTTGGTTAGTATTAATTGTGAAAGTTACTTACTTGTTAGCTACACCGACTAATCTAAGCGATACGTGTTTCTTTTACTCGTGGTACACGCAATAGGGGTACGTGAACTTTTTACTGATCTGCACTGTTAGTATAGAGATGTGATGATTATTTTTACTGTGATTTTAATAACCGCGGTAGCCTAGTAGTCTGGGTAATGGACTGCTGAGACGAAGTCTCGAGTTCGATCCCAGGTTCACCAGGGCACACACCAATGACTTTTCGATGCTTTTCGAAGTTATGTGTGTATTTATCGCAGGTTTATAACTGCCCGGTTAATAGCAATAGGCTCGCCACCTATTACATTGGGACTTAAACATAAACTAGCGAAATGTGGGTGCTAGCACCTCTGCTTACCCCTTCGGGGATATAGGCGTGAGTTTATGTTATGATTTTAAAAATATCTTCTATCAAGCGTCTTGTAGATTGTATCGTATTATAAATTAGCTGTAGCTAGCCAAGCCAAGGGTAGCCAGAGCTCACTGAACCCTTCCTCCCCCACCCCTTCCTAGACTACTCCCTCATCCTAGCCCTCCCACCTTCCCTACAGGCTAGGCAGCGCGTGTGTGACACCTTTAGTGTTGCACACGTCCATAGGCCACGGTGACCGTTTCCCATCAGGTGGGCCGTATGCATGACTGCCACCTACGTGGTATAAAAAAAAGAAAGATCAACAAACAAACAGACACATTTAAATATTTGGAGTAAGTGGATGTCAAACCATGCCCTCTGATGTAGCAGTCAAAACATCTACAGTTACCCTCGGTATTAGCTTAGCACTGCATTAGCTAAGAACAAACCAATTTTACTTGAAGTTAGCTATCAATCTTTACGTAAAATAATAAACATCAAACGAAAAAATAAAAAATCATAGTGCTAGGATAACAAAAATATTATAAGTAAGTAACTTACTTATTGATTTATTTCAATGTAGAGAATATTTTTTTATTTGTTACTGTTCAGACACTTCTGAGGACGACTGTACATGCTACACAGAGACACGCATCACGCTACATTTTACCCAAAAATATTTCTATAAACAGATAGTATTATACAATATTTTAAAATATTTGCATACAGGATAAAGTATGCGCTACAGTATTTTTGCGTATATTTTCAGACCTTTGATCAATTTGCACTTTGACACATTATTTCCCAGTGTGTAAAAGTGATTGAGCCTTTCGTGTAAAATCAAAAATTGTGGAATATCGTCGGCCATTGTTTGGTGGACGCGTAGTTTAAACACGTACCTACAGCAATATTTCTTTAAAATTGTTGTTCCATAAATATCTTTTAAATTGATATATTTTATCATCATCGTAGTAATCATAATATATTTTTAGTATTTCAGCTAACTAAATGTAGTTAACTGCAAACAGAATTTTAAATTTTTCAAAAGATCTGTCTCAGATCCTGTAAGCAGGGTGTGAAAAATTATTTGATGAGTCCGTCAAGCTGAGGACCACCATTATAGCACTATCGGTGTATTTAATGGTGACCCACAGTTCTGAGACTTTACCTTTAGCTTACCATCAGGTGAGGTGAAGTCATATTGACGTGCACAATCAATGTAAAAAATATGGTAAGTAATAACAGTAATATGCGTAAAATGTTCACCTTCCATTCTCTTAATAATGACAAGCTCAAGAAAATCCGTCTCGCTCGGGCGGCCATCTTTGTTCCCAGTTTCAATTAAAATATAGCAATATAGAAAAGGCATTGTATCTCGTAGAGATGCACAGCAATTTATATCAATTAGAGAGTACATTTATTACGTACCCAACACTATTTCATTCAGACACAAACGAATAAAATTTCAAAATTTTCGTTCATTTTGGAGCAGAGAACAATCCAAGTTTCAACGCAACATTATCATTACCTACTTTAGTAATTTGGTTTTAAATTACTTTTATTTACAACTAGCTGTCTCGGCGAACTTCGTACCGCCATATTTTCCACCCGCGTGCAATTCCCATTCCTGTTCCCGTTCCCATTCCCATTACTATTCCCATTCCTATTCCTATTCTCATTCCCATTCCCATTCCTACTACTACCTACTACTACTAAATACTAATCCCGTAACGTAAACATAAACTTCTCTCACATAATAGAAAAAGTTTGTATGAGAAAAAGAAAAGTTACTTTCTGAAATTTTCTATACAACTGTTTTATTATTTTTTTTCGTAAGAACCTTCTCCCGATAATAACAAACACAACAAAAAAAGAATTAGTGAAATCGGTAGAGCCGTTGGTGAGTTATGCGCTTACCAACACATTTTGCGATTCATTTTTATATTATAGATGATTTTCTGATCGGAACAAATGATCATCGGCATTGGGCGCCGCCGCCGCCGGCTTGTTCATTGTTTCCGTAGTTCGAACGAATTAGGGTAGATGGCTTCACCGGCGCCCTAAGCCGTAGAATATTTCGGAAAATTTCGAGCATCTAAGATGGGTCCAGGTAGCTCAGTTGGTCAGAGCATTCCCCCTGTAAGGGACTGGTCACGGGTTCAAGTCCCGTCCTGGATGATCATTTTTTCCGATTAGAAAATCATTGGAAATGGTTAGCATGCAATTGCTTAAAAATTTCATTCAATACTCTTATTTATTCAATGTAGTTAATATTTCTTTTTTAAGGCTCCAAAATATCCCATTATGGCCGGCAACATGAAGCCATCGCTAGACCAATGGACGGACCTCTAAGGACTCCAACCACGACTGCCACAAGATTGCCAGATTCAAGACTTTTATAGAATACAGCTAGAGCCGCGGAATGCAGCTAGTTCAATATAATTTTCTTTTTGATTAGTTATCCTAATTACTTAACAGAGGGCACTAGGTGCTTAACTGCTGTTTGAAGTAGGTACTGAGTCTTTGATGAGAAATCATGTATTAAATTAAGTATATCAAAAAAATATTCTGGAATATTCTGTCGTCCAATATTGGTTTCGTAATTAAAACGATTGAGGAAATTTAAGATGTTTCTTAGAATCCATATAATAATACCTAAAGCAGTGACCGTTTTTGGTTTTTTCTGAGTGTTCATTGTGTGTTCTTATACCACAAATGCCGATTCGCCGTCTTTGCTCTTATCACAGTTACCGGTGTGTAAGGTTACCCAAAAATTCCCTAGCACACCAGGTGATACTGGGCCATCTTACATACATACAAATCACGCCTTTTCCCATTGGTGTAGGCAGAGATAACATCTTTCCAGTTGCTACGATCTTGGCATACTCCTTACGCTTCTTCAACTTTCTTAATTGTTTTTATACATGCACGCCGATTCGGGTAATCTTGACTTGGCCTTTCTCCAAAACGTCCTGGATCTGATTAGAATATGTACGCCTAGGTGGGGCCATCTTCAGGAACAAAAACAGGAAACCGCACCATACGGGTAGCACCGCGGGCATCATTTACTACCTTTAATCCAATTAATCTTCCAATTAATCCCAACCTCTCCTTTCCTTTACAGAACTACACGTGCCAGACTGAGGTATCACCCTCACACAGTGGAATCAATTTCATCAAGAACCAAGCGGTTCGGTGCCTCTTTTATTTGCCGCACCATAAAGACTTGGAATTCTTTACCAGCGCATTTGTTACCTTCCTCCTATAGTCCCGGGGCCTTTAAGCGGGGCGTGAAAAAGCATTTGATGAGGCCGTCAAGCTGAGGGCCGCCACTGTAGCACTACCGGTGTATGTGGTGGTAACCCCAGTCCTGAGACTTTACCTTTAGCTTACCATCAGGCGAGGTAAAGTCATTTTGACGTGTCCTATAGAAAAAAAAACCATCGCTAGACCGGTGGACGGACCTCTAAGGACTTCAACCACGACTGCCACAAGATTGTCAGATTCAAGACTTCTTTACAATAAAGCTAGAGCCGCGGAATACAGCTAGTTCAACATAATTTTCTTTTTGATTAGTTATCTTAATTACTTAACAGAGGCCACTGGGTGATTAATGTGAAGTACTGAGTCTTTAATGAGAAATCGTGTATTAAATTAAGTATATCAAAAAAATATTCTGGAATATTCTGTCGTCCAATATTGGTTTCGTTATTAAAATCTAAAGTAATAATATCTAAAGTAGTAACCGTTTTTGGTTTTGTCTGAGTGTTTATTGTTCTTTGGTGTTCTAATACCACAAATGCCGACTCGCCGTCTCTGCACTTATCTCAATTACCGGTGTGTAAGGTTACCCAAAAATTACCTAGCACACCAGGTGATACTTGGCTATCTTCAGGAATAAAAACGGGAAACTGCACCATACAGGTAGAACCGCGGGCATCATTTAGTACCTTTACAACCGAAATTGAATAAGCTAATAAGGATTTAGCACAATTAACTAGACTAGGCTAAACTTGGCCTAGTAAAGTAATACGTAGGGCGTTAACACCCAAGGGAGTTTTTAATCCCATTTCAAAGTTCCAGAGTCGCATTAATGAGGAAATAACACCGTATTACCGCCCCCTATTTCGTTCGCGAAGTTAGATTGAATAAAAGGTTGTATACCTGTATTAGAGTCAAAAGTTTATGATTTAATTTCATTGCTATTTACCAACCCGTTTTAAATTAGTTGTTATTACTTAGCTTATTAAAATATATGTTGTTTTGTGTAGGTAGTTACTTATTCATAATAATAATCACCATCGGTATCTCAACGTTATTCCCGTCATTTGATGGAGGTAGGATACGATGGTATCTCCCTGCCCCCCTCCCGAAATGAGCTGTACGACTGTGAAAGTAGCTCCACCCTACAGAAGACCGCGGCCATAATAACCATCGTGTTGTGTTCCCGGCGGTAAGTAGGGTGACCAAAGCTCACTATACCCCTCCTCCCCCCGCCCCTTCCTACCCTCCCACACTTTCCCTTCAGGGTCGGCAGCGCGTGGTTGACGCCCTTGATTTTGCACAGGTTCATAAGCCACGGTGACCGCTTCCCATCAGGTGGGCCGTGTGCTTGTCTGCCACCTACGTGGTATAAAAATAAAAAAAATTCCAGGCTTACTTTGCAGCTTCCACTTTGCACACTCTTATTCTTTCTCCTGTTTTAGATTTCTTGTCCTTTATGAAAGCGACTGCTGTGCTACCCTCCCTAGCTCCAGAAACTCAGCGCCCGAGCTTCATCTGTTAATCAGTAGGTAAAGTTGCTTTGTTCCTCGAAGATCTTATCAGGGCCGTAAAGACATAAAAATTATGTGTATACATACATACATTTACTCATGCCTTTTTCCCTAGGGGGTAGGCAGAGACAACAGACCGCAACCTGTCTCTGTCCTGACATACCTACTTCACGCGCTTCCTCTACTGTCATTAAGCCTTTCATGCAAGCCTGCCGGTTTCGAGTGCTTTTGACCTGACCTTTTTGCTGCTGAAATAATGTATCATTTCTACAGACTTACTACTATCATTTTTACAGAATACCTCTCCTTCGAAATACTATACAGATATAGAGGGTAAACCATATCAAACAATGTTTCTAAACCAATAAACTGGTATGAGAGCGGTATAAAACATAGTACGGAGCCAATTTGTGCAATATCCGCTAGCTCATTCTAATTTACAACTGATATTAAAACCGCGGCCCGCTTCACACGTGTCCTCTCATAAATTTACGTAGTGCGAGGCTCCGACCTAAAATTGGGCTGGAAACAATGTTGGATCTGCCTCGTTTGGGCGCACCAATCTTATATTATTAATAGAGAGGAAGATTAAAATGTAGGTTAGTTTATTGCTTTGGTTGGAGCTCTACGACTCATCTTCAGAACCTTTTCCCAAATCTCAGATCAGCTTCTTAGTGTAACTACGAAGCCACCGATATGCCATCTGTGTATCAGGTATATGTGATGGTGACCCTAACCTAACCATCAGGCGAGGTAAAGGCGTTTTGACGTGTCCTATATAAAAAAAAATCTTACCTCAACAACTTATTGCCAATATCGAAGTTCTTTTTTTATGCAACGTAGGTGGCAGACAAGCACACGGCCCACCTGATGGGAAGCGGTCACCATGACCTGGCCTATGGACGTGTGCAATTTACTCTTTTTTTAGCAAATAGTAGCAATTGGGTAACAATTTTTAATCACTGTCTCGATGCTGAATGAGGCAGGCAACCAGCCATCCTGATGGACACTAATGACTTCTGTTATAAAAGTGCAAATGACATAACTTAATCTATCTCTTTCTATAGCTTACCAAATTGCTATAAATTGAATGAGTCAACAAAACGTCTCTACTCTATGCTTGAATAATTTCTGCGTTCCCGAAGCTAATTAAGTGTTTTCAGATGGCAGCTTACATTAAGTTAATTGATCAAATATGTTGACAGAATTCCCTCGCCTGTGATTAGCAGTCTGTTGAATGTATCCTCGCTATTTGTAGCCCAATCACATGGTGATGATGAATACGTGCATCTCTAATTACTTATTGAGAGGTAATTACAGAGAATGCAGCGCCATTATGGTTTGTGCGTGAAAGATTTACCAATGTTGGTTTTTAACCGACTTCAAAAAAGGAAAAGGCTTTTTTTTTGGTTGAAAGAGGCTACTTCTGAGGTGGTCTCATATCCAGGGTAACAGGTATCTGATGCTGGGATCTTGGAAAAATCGAGGGAAATCATCTAATTTATGGCAAAAAATCTGTTTTTGATGCCTCTGTACATAATAAACTTCATAAATAGTCACTTTTCTATTTCTGTACACTAAAAAGTAAGAAATATTAGTTTATGAAATCGGTTTTTTAAATGTAGTTATAATTTATTATAGTTCAATAGTTATTAAATTTTTTGAAATTCCATACGTATTGAGCGTATAATACACATATCAAGCAAATCTAATGCCCACGACTTCGTCTGCGCGGATGATTTTGGTCATATCCCTGGTCCTATTTAACCAATTGCAATCAAACTCACGGTAGATTTTAAGTCGCAAAAAAGTATTTTTTTTTGTTTCCATCGCTGTAGGTACACAAAGACACAGCTAATGTTCAATTTTATAATAATATCAATAATTCTGCAGTAAAATAAGTAGTTACGAGCCATAATAGCAAAAATATAAGATTGCTTTACTTTGTTTTGCAAGATTTTCATTGTCTCATTAAGGTATTCAATTTTAATCATGGCTCCCACGAACAAAAGAGCCAACTGACCACATTTGCAACCTCCATATTGTGTGCCCAAAAAGCTAGCGATGTCATGCATAAACTCCTCCGTCCAATAACGAATGCTAATCTAAATGAAACCATGTTCTGAAGTTCAAAAGGTGTATTTTCATTTGATCGGATGGGTTACGTCAACTCTTATTAAGTTCGCGTGGTAAGCTTCTTATCAGCCAGTGTATGGTGAAGATAAAGCGGACGTCAATGTCCGAAGTCTGCTAGAATAGCCAGAATGTATGCGGCTTAATCGTGCAAAGCAGTGATTATGGTGTAGGTATAAGGTATTCTGTCAAACTAGGAGTATCTATAAAGCTGTAGAGTTTGTTTGTTCGTTGTAATGTTTTTTCAGTTCCAACCAATAGTTCCTGAGATTTCTCAGGAACGATTAGTTGGAACTGAAAAAACATTTTCGTGTTGAATAGCCTTTTTATCAAGGAAGGTTAAAGGTCACGCTACTACCTAGGAGAGCCAGAGCAGTAATGTTATATGTAATTTTAATAGATTATTATAGAAGTAATAATTTACGGGCATGGTATGGGATGAATGGGAATAGGTGGGCCGCGTGCTTGTTCACCACTTAAGTGGTGGATAAGTACACGGCCCACCTGATGGGAAGCGGTCAGCATGACCTATGGACGTGTTAAATTAACGTTTTGACAATGTATTACCTGTAAACTCTACATAATTATATTACTGGCAACACCAAGGCTAATAATTGGTACATACCTAAATAGTCTCAATTAATACAAAACTGTCTATAATTTACAATACCGTAACGAAAATCAAAAGCCTACCGAAGCACCCAAACAGATGTGAACAAAGATGAAAAAAGTTTTACAAATTTGAAAATGGAAGATGATTACAGTACAAAGAATGGAGTTGCCGCATTATTATCAAAACCTCCTTTGTGCTGAATCCCAATTTTTCCCTTAAGAACTCTCAAGTTTACGGCTTACGACAAAAAAAAGTTTAATTTAGATCGAATCTCATAATTCTTTATTGTTCTGGCTTTGTTATATAACAAACTGACTATAATTTATGAAAGTTATTTACTTATTTAGAAATAGATTTCGATCTTTTAGCTTTTTATAATGTAACTAGCCAATGACAGTGGTTTTGCTCGCGTGGCGTCGGTAACGCCATCAGAAGACTATATTATGATGTAGAACGCACGGAAGTACACAAAATTTTGCATCGATTTCTGATCATTGTACAGATTTCAAACTTGTCGTACCTTTTGACGGCCTCTGTGGCGTACCGGTAGTGCATTCAGCTACGACAAGGGGCGCGGGTTCGATTCCCGCTCAGTGCAAATGTGTGAGTTTTTGCATTGATCTGGGGGAATGTATTTACAAAAAAGTAGACATGTGAGTAAAGTATGTCTATCCGCATTCAAGAACCCATAACACAAGCTAGTTAATTTGTTCTTACTTTGGGTCTAGAAAGCGCTGTATGGAATGTCCTAGTATATTTTTTATACCTATATTGTAAAGAACAAACTGACTTTTATTTTTAATAGGGTGTGTGAAAATTAGCAATCTCTTTTTATAAAAGAAGTCTTTAAAACTAGAATACACGTCGTGTAGTTAATTAAGAAACTTTTAAAACCCACATTAAGTTTTATATATTAAGTCTCAGAACAATTTCGCTATTTAAGACAAAACTTCTTGTTCATTACAACAAAACTTGTACTAAAGAGTTTAGGAATTTCATAATTATATTATCTGTTTTATACTTAAAATATCAATTTTATTTCTAGACTAGCTGTTGCCTGCTGCTCTGCTTGCGTAAAATTATGATACCGTGCATACTACCTATGGGAACCTTTTCAGTTATAAACAATGTATGCGTTATTTGGACTAATGTATTCCTGTACCAAACTTCCCAAAAATATATTTTTGTACCTAAATCTTGTCTGTTTGTCGGTTTGTCTGTTTGTTCGTGATGGACGCAAAAATTACTGAAAGGATTTTGATGAAGTTTTTTGTTTGATAGGTCTTAGACAGACTTGAAGTCTTACATATTATTGTGTTTGATCACAATCGGTTGAGTAGAACCGGCGGTATAGTCTTAAAACGCGAAAACCGATGTCCATGCGGGCGTAAAAATATATACGATAAGAATTTTTGATCTCAATATTACACGTTAAGTGAAAAACTCGTAATATATTCCTAAAACGCCGATATTCTACGATAAAGTTCCGAGTTTAAACAAATTAGCCATCTAACAGCATTGGAATTAACTTTCGTAATGTTTTTACTTGGCTACTTTTGAAACTGGCCTTAATTTTGTTAACATAACATAACATAACATAACATAAACTCACGCCTATATCCCCGAAGGGGTAGGCAGAGGTGCTAGCACCCCCATTTCATTTTGTTTTGTTAAAAAAGTATGTTAAAAAAAATGTAATTAATGATATCAAGTGACAGAAACCATCAGGCTCAGCATGGTGTCCGTAGACATAATATATATCTTTTCTCTCAACCAATGAAATCGCAGGAAAAGAGTTGTCACGTGACCAAAACGTCTCCTAAACAACTCATCTCTTTATTTTTTCTACAATTGAAGAGTGGTTGAGTGATTGGTTGAAGAGAAGCAAAGAGATGTGTCTACGGATGCCATGCTGATATTAGCTCTTGTAGGTATACTAAGAATGTAATGTTAACAGCCTAAACATAATTATACAGTAGGTAAACTAATGAAGAACTAAAATGTAGCGAATTACGCCTTGTGGTTCAACTAAAGTCATACTGTTTAGTATTCTATGGACATACTGAGTCACTAAAACAGGACTTTAGGTCCACCGTAAAACTATGAATAGAATAAGAACCTTAGGGCCTGTTCGCATCGGTCTGTAGTTTTGTAGTCGTTTTTATATTCGTACATATTATTCTAAATTCGATAGTAACTCCGTCTGTCTATCTGTTACGCTTTCACGCCTAAACCACTGAACCGATTTTGATGAAACTTGGTGCAAAGATGACTTAGACCTTGAGAAAGGACATGGATAAAATGATAAAATAAATATATTTCGTCAACAGGAGGTTCATTGTTTGGCCACTAATACACTTTCAACTTTATCGTTATTAAGTTAAAGTGTAAAATAAAATGATATTTTGTAGAGCGAATGAAAAAATTTAATGAATTCTTTTCATTTGATGTTAGACTTCAACTGTACAACGGTAAAGTCTACAATTAAATAGCATTTTTTAGGAAGTCAGTGGCATGACAATAGTTTGCCTTTAGTAGAATCGAGGATCAGTATGTGTTTGTATGTATATTTTGCCGCTATTATCTCGCGTTTGGTCAAGCCGATTTTGATGTGGTTATCAGATTAGTACCTACTCGTATTTTTCACATTCTATTAAAGGTTTAAGTATAGGTACCTAGTTAATTGACTTAAAAAGAGGGTAAGCCGCTTCTATTTTTTAGTAATATTATTTTTATTTTCCATTTCTATAAAAATGTAAGTTTGTAAACAAATAAAGGTCTTATGTCTAATATCTTCTGAGTTTATATTTGCTTAGTGGATGTCGAGCTTGAAATCTATTTACTTGTCCCTTTGTTTACCTTAACGATGTCTCGCATCGAGTTCATTGTGAGGACACGTTATCGTAGAAAACGATGTCTACCATTTTAGTAGGGAGGTTTTTGTTAAATGGCAACTATACAACCTTTTAAACGTTCTAGAACAGTTCAAAATATCAAGGCTAGATTTCATTATCATGACTGAAGATGATTTCAAAATGATGCCGGGGTTCGCCTATGATTAGTTGTTGCTTTTTCATGAGCGTCTGCTATCTGACTTGCTCCCCTGAGCGTTAGCGTGATGATATACAGGGTGAATTTTTCAAAAGGGATTGGATGGCCAAATCCGAAACTATAAGGAATAGCGAAAAATGCTCAATGGAGTCACGAGCCCGATTTTGATGAAACTTAAAACCTCATCATTAGATTTTTGAAAAACCAATACTACCGTCTAACCTTCCAACTCTTAGAGCGCCCTGCGCCAAAGCTTAGTCAGTCATTCAGTAGCTGTTTTCTGGCTTGAAGGTGACATTGATTTAGTGCAAAAAGTATTAATGGTGCCCAATCATCAAAAATCCATCTAGTATAGGGATTAAACCAGAATATAAACCTCTAAATACTAAGATCTTAAACGTATTCTCGTCTCAAACAAGTCAGTGATTGGTCGAACAGGGCTGCAAGTGTCTGCCTACGTGCTTCGGAAGCAAATTCGGTACAGAACGAAGCACACACAGGTACTTGTATCCCGAAGTAAGTTTTACGTCAAATTTTACTACTGCAACGTGATTGATACAGTGTAGAATTACTCGGGCTGAAGTTTTATTGCCTGTGTCTTTGTGAATAAGAATCAAGCTTGTTTAAAATTTTCAAGAGGTTTTGTTGTAACGGCAGGCTATCTCTGTCAATGTTTTATGATCCACTTGACTGTGGAAATATTTTTGCTGACGAAATATATATTTTTGGGTAACATGAAAATGGTATTGAGTTTTGTTTATCGAATGAAATTTAATGTTCAAAATTTTTCTTTATGTTACAAATGTCCCAACATGTTTCATATCTGAGTACTATATTACGATTATATGGATACAACTTGGAACACAGAACACAGTTAAATAAAATCTGTAAAGTACTTACTGTAGATTTCTTTCAAGTCTTCAAACTATATTTTTGGCTTCGGTATCGATTGTAGATCACACCCCAAGTATTCTTCTAAAAAAATATTCAATGTACAGTTTTGACTTTCCTTCAGGTATTTTTTTATAATGTATAGATTAGTATCTACCCGCACTAGATACTAATTTAAAAAAAGAAATAAGAAATCTCTCTTTTTCTTTCTTTCTTTACAAGATATTAATTTCTCAAAATCTGAATAAAAATGAATCAAACCATGAGTGATTTTATTATTTACACTGATCGCGACGTTTTGATTACTTTTCAGTTGCTATGGTCATGGAGAGACTACGGCTGCTGAAAAATCATTTCGATAATCCATCATTAATTAATAATTAAAATCTACCCACGCCTTTGTGGTTGATAACTTCACAAAAGCGTGGGTAGATTTTATTCTCACAGATCGTACTAAATAATAAAGTTTTTTTTTCTATCTTATGTTCTAATCGAATTAGACCAGTGCAGATAGCTATGAAAATGGTAAAAAGTAAAAGAAATTTATAGTAGGATGAAACCTGTTGTAAAAGGAAGAGAATATAATAAAAATGATAGGAAAAATAAATTACGGGCGATCTGAGCTCGGGAAGGGGGGAGGGGGGTGAGTTTTAAGGGTAAAAACGGTTTATCTCGATTTCCGGCAAAACTACAAGTCCTATGGAAAAAAGTTAAATGACAAAGTTGTAGGTAATAAAGAGACCTACAACTTTTCTATTTACACTTTTTTCACATAACCTCAAAAAGTATGTGAAAAATTCAAATAATCAAGTTTTTGGTTTTTTATTTTTATCTTAAGCAAAACAAATTTGTTTTCCACGAAATTTGGTGAAAACTTAGCTTTTTATGTCCCAAAGACACTGTAATTTTTTTGATTTGAAATACTCTTTTTTTCAGCTTATTTTGACTAAATATCGAAAAACCACCCCAATTTTCAATCGAAAAATCTCACGTCAAAATATCAGCTTTTTAAAAAAAGTCAAAGAGTTTTTTGTTCTTTGAAATCTCTTCTTTCTGATAATGTAAAATATATATACATTGCTATGGTAAATGTTCTCAGAAAATGCAAAGAAGAAAAACTCGAATTCGAAATTAACATTTTTGTATTTAGTCATTTCCTCGTTGAGGTGGGATGAAAAGTTACATGTTGCACTATAACTTCATGGTTGCACTCGAGTGCAAAGATTTTTCACCTTATGCTCTTTTGATTCCCTCGCTAAAGCTCAGGGTTCTATTTTGTGATTATTGTATTTAGTCATTTCCTCGCTGAGGTGGGATGAAAAGTTACGTGTTGCACTATAGCTTCATAGTTACACTCGAGTGCAAAGATTTTTCACCTTGCGCACTTTTGATTCCCTCGTTAAAGATCTGGGTTCAATTTTTAGAACCCTTCGCGTGCTCAGTTTTGATGACCGAGCAAGCGAAGGGTTCATAATTTGAATCACGAGCGCAGCGAGCGATTCACAAAATAGAACCCTGAGCTTTAGCGAGGGAATCAAAAGAGCACAAGGTGAAAAATCTTTGCACTCGAGTGCAATCATGAAGTTATAGTGCAACATGTAACTTTTCATCCCAATAACCGCGGTAGCCTAGTGTTTTGGGTAATGGACTGCTGAGACGAGGTCTCGGGTTCGATCCCAGGTTTACTATGGCACACACCAATGACTTTTCGATGCTTTTCGAAGTTATGTGTGTATTTATCGCAGGTTTATTAGTGCCTCGGAGAGCACGTTAAGCCGTCGGTCCCGGTTGCCATACAAACATCTATGGCAGTCGTTACGGGTAGTTGGAGCCCTCAAAAGTCCAACCAGTCTAACTTGGAACTTCGATATCGCCATTGGTTGTGGAGGTCAGATGGCAGTCGCTCCACGTAAAATATCGAAGTTCAGCCGCATCACAGTTAGACTGGAAAGCCGACCCCAACTGAGTTGGGAAAAGGTTCAGAGAATGATGATGTAACTTTTCATCCCACCTCAACGAGGAAATGACTAAATACAAAAATGTTAATTTCGAATTCGAGTTTTTCTTCTTTGCATTTTCTGAGAACATTTACCGTAGCAATGTATATATATTTTTACATTATCAGAAAGAAGAGATTTCAAAGAACAAAAAACTCTTTGACTTTTTTTAAAAAGCTGATATTTTGACGTGAGATTTTTCGATTGAAAATTGGGGTGGTTTTTCGATATTTAGTCAAAATAAGCTAAAAAAAAGAGTATTTCAAATCAAAAAAAATACAGTGTCTTTGGGACATAAAAAGCTAAGTTTTCACCAAATTTCGTGGAAAACAAATTTGTTTTGCTTAAGATAAAAATAAAAAACCAAAAACTTGATTATTTGAATTTTTCACATACTTTTTGAGGTTATGTGAAAAAAGTGTAAATAGAAAAGTTGTAGGTCTCTTTATTACCTACAACTTTGTCATTTAACTTTTTTCCATAGGACTTGTAGTTTTGCCGGAAATCGAGATAAACCGTTTTTACCCTTAAAACTCACCCCCCTCCCCCCTTCCCGAGCTCAGATCGCCCGTAATTTATTTTTCCTATCATTTTTATTATATTCTCTTCCTTTTACAACAGGTTTCATCCTACTATAAATTTATTTTGTCTCAAAGTCTATCGGCACTGGTCTAAATTGAAAACAAGCGTTTCGAAAACGTGGCGTAACTTAATCGAGCGTTAGCTAAGTCATGTAGCCTACGAAATTTAATACTGTATATTTTGAGAGCGATTCGGGTGCGGTCTGTCTCCTCGTAGATTGATTTATTGGTGCCCGGGGCCTTCGACGCATTCCTATTCCCTGTTAATGGAAATCGTAACGGGGTGTCCTTTTCATTTTATACCAATGACTACCCTTGGCGTTATAAAAAAAGTTTGAAAATATTCT
This sequence comes from Lithosia quadra, assembly GCA_963576445.1. Lineage (NCBI taxonomy): Eukaryota > Metazoa > Arthropoda > Insecta > Lepidoptera > Erebidae > Lithosia > Lithosia quadra. Next base: position 3,275,796 of record OY754883.1, read on the forward strand.
ACGCGGTAATTTATTTTTTGTTCGGATTTGTATCTTCAATTTCTGAATAATTTGAGGGTTGATCGAGATTATTATAATCGAGAATAAATTTGACGTTATAGATTTGTATAGTAACAATCAAACTGTTAAACTTTCTATCCAGAATTCATTGAAATTTTTAAAGCAATTGTATGCTTCTATTTCTTAATGATTTTTTAATCGGTTAAAATGATCATCCAGGACGAGACTTGAACCCGTGACTATGTGCTAACCTACTCAATTTTATTAATTTGTATGGGTTGTATAACAGAAGAATATATTTTTATGATTTATTTTTTTAATGTCCAAGGTCCAAGTCCCGTCCTGGATGATCATTTTTTCCGATCAGAAAATCATTGGAAATAGTTAGCATGCAATTGCTTAAAATTTCATTCAATGTATGCTAACTATTCTTAATGATTTTTTAATCGGAAAAAGTGATCATTCAGGAAGCGACTTGCACCTTGGACATTAAAAAAATAAATCATAAAAATATATTCTTCTGTTATACAACCCAAACAAATTAATAAAATTGAGTAGGTTAGCACATTGAAAGGTGAAGCCAGTCAGTCTTACTATGGGTGACTATTCTTAACACATCGAGTACTATCGATGCTACTATCATCAAACCATTCACTGATTTTGAGAGCCTGCAGCTTCTGATCTATCACTAGTGTCAGGAAATTAATCTGAAAATAAGAACTCATGGTTACTCATTTTTAATCGCTAGCAATAACAATGATTGCGTTTAAAATTTTTCGCAATGAAATTATTGCATCTACTACCATTCGTGAGGGAATGCTAACTTTAATGAAATTGTACTATTATTATAGACCCCACCGAAATGGTGTAATGGTGTATTAAGAATAGTCATTTTAGGGAGGAAAAAGGAGCAACTGCAGTACGTGATGTTATATAATGCATTATAATGGTAGTCAAATACCGTACCCGAACTGCCCGACACGCAGTTAGCCAATTTTACTGATTCAAGTAGATTTTTTATTTAATCCCTAAAATCGTTAATATAAAGCAGATAAAACATAAGCAGATGGAGAACGGAAGAACGGAACGGACTCGACAAGTAAAAGTTGAAAAGCGGACCTGGGGCCTTACTCGGAAAATCGAACATGAACGTTTCGGATCGAACGAAAACGGACCATTATTTGTCAAACAACGACAGCGAAAACGTCAAATGTATTTTGGGAGTAGGAGGTGTACTGATAACGATCGACAACCTCAATGTCAAACGATCGAAGACGGATCCGAAATCCGAAACGAAACACTTTCGGGGTAGCTAAATGGTCAAAACGTCAACGGATTTGAATATTTTCGTTTTTCGGAGTAAGGCCCCTGTACCTGGTCCGAGATGATAACCTCGGATGAAACCGGGCCTAACGCAAAGATGAAGATGAATCATATAATTATCACACAAAAAAAGGTTTCAACAGATCAAATTGAATTGGGACCACACGAGAAGCGCCAGCTATCAAATAAAAAGAAAATCATCAAAATCGGTTCACGCAGTTGAAAGTTCAGTGTAACAAACATAATACAGTCGAATTGATAACCTCCTTCTTTTTTGAAGTCGGTTAAAAAGCAGATAAAACCAAATTACAATCATTTTCTTCGCAATTATCTGATACACATTAATATACCTACAATACTATTTCTACTTCTTTATTTTTTTATTTGGATTGAAAATATTTTAACTAAGGACTTAACTTTAAAAGGTAGGTACCTAACCATGATTTTAAAGTAAAAAATCAAATTCTTTATATTACATGCCGTGGTTGGAAAATGTATCCACTGACCTATAAACTGAGCTGCGGCTTATGGAATTCATTTTTATTCACTGCATACCGTAGCTGCGAGTTTAAACAATTAAATTACACACTTTGTTTGTTTTTCACTGAAAATAAAGTTAGAAATTAATCGGTTACCCATTTGGACTAGAATTCATAGTTCTTTGTGTACTTACCTACTTATTTTTTATTTATCTCCGCTGCTATATAACTGAATACCTCATTGCAATAAGTTAATTATTATATAATTTTCGAATCGGTAAAGCATAAGTGCTAATGGTTCAGATCGGCAAAAGAGAATATTCATAATGGGATTTGAACCCGTGACAAGTCCCTTACAGGGGGAATACTCAGACTAACTGAGACCCTGATACGTTCTAGATATTCGAAATTCTTGGATCATCAAAACAGCCCGTTGAGTTTCTTGCCGGAGTCTTCTCAGGTCTGGGCCGTGTTTCGAACCTGTGCGGTGGTCAATTTGCTTACTAGTCTATAATATAAAAATGAATCGCAAAATGTGTTGGTAAGCGCATAACTCACCAACGGCTCTACCGATTTCACTAATTCTTTTTTTTTGTGTTTGTTATTATCGGGAGAAGGTTCTTACGAAAAAAAATAATAAAACAGTTGTACAGAAAATTTCAGAAAGTAACTTTTCTTTTTCTCATACAAACTTTTTCTATTATGTGAGAGAAGTTTATGTTTACGTTACGGGATTAGTATTTAGTAGTAGTAGGTAGTAGTAGGAATGGGAATGGGAATGAGAATAGGAATAGGAATGGGAATAGTAATGGGAATGGGAACGGGAACAGGAATGGGAACGGAATTGCACGCGGGTGGAAAATATGGCGGTACGAAGTTCGCCGAGACAGCTAGTTTTAAATATTTTTAATTTTGACGTTTTGTAAGTGCCGTGTTTAAAGGTCTAAACATAATAAATGATTTTTGACTTCGACTATTGAATCCAATCATTGAAAACATAAGTACTAATCTTGATACTAGTTTGTGTATCCCTTTAATAAATAGTTAGACAGTAGGGTTCGAACTAATGGAACGAAACCCAAATCATTAAATCAACCGTGTGATTACTAAATACGTATTTTTATATCAAATCAAACCAAACGTCAAACACACTAAATCACTTAAAATGATATTGATTAATCTTGTCTACAGCAATCGCGAATATAATATAGCGCACTTGTGTAAGCAAACAGAATACTTCTAAATGATTTATCGAAGGCTCCTTCCATTGTGGCTCGGATCCCTCGCACGAGCTAAATATCAATGACAGTAAGAAAGATTTATTATGTTTCGCAAGAAACACTGTGGAGCAAGTTTTGCTGCAGTTGGCTAACCGATAACTTTGAAACAGGGAGTCGGTAGTTAAGAGCTTTTAATCTATTGTATGTAGTGGAATGTGACAAGTGTATACGTGTTTTAACATTGAATTGAATAGCACAGCTTCAGTGTGAGAGAAGAACTTACCATTTTACTAATTTTATCCTTCAAAGTTATTCCGAGCGTAATTATTATCTATTTTAATATTATAAAGAAGTAAAGTTTGTGTGTTTGTATATTTGTTAAATTGTAAGGGGTAATCTCGGGATCTACTGAACCGATTTTAAAAATTCTTTCACCAATAGAAAGCCACATTATCCGTGAATGTCATAAGCTGAATATCATCACGCTACTGCCCAAGGGATCGGAGCAATAATCATAAATTTGAACAATTCCGGTAGATTCCCATACATTTTAGGAAAACTGATAAATTATGAGCATATTATGTGAGTTAAAAAGGGTGCATCGGGGTTCGAAATACGCCACGGGCGAAGCCAGGGTGGGTCAGCTAGTACTTTAATAAAATTGAACAACAAATGAAGTCTATACTCTAGCCTTATCCAGTCGTAAATTTAACTTTAGACAATAAAATTTTACTACTTACCGTAGCAAATACTTTTTAAGGTTTAAAACTTACACGAGATGGGTAAAGTTTCCACATGAGTAGCACTTCACAATGCGGTGAACGCATCGTGTACTCAATCATAGTTACGTAAGTAACAGATGCTGTGCTCAATGACAGAGAACCGGAGGCCAATAAACCGTATTCTGTCTGTTTGAAAATATGTACAGTATGATTTGACTTTGTTTAAAAATTCAAAGAACAGGATATACATTTAGAAAAAGTTTTAGGATATAGAAATACAAGGCTAGTGCGATAGGCAAACTACTGTTAACTATTGACATATTTGTCGATGCAGATGTGTATGGCAATCAGCTGCATCAGTGAAGGGTAAGGATAACATTTATATCCCATCATTTGTATAATTTTACCGACACACTCTTGACCGATACTCCTATTACTCGAAGTCAACCTTGTTAAAGAACTTCACTCAGTAGTTATTTAGCAATAGCGTGTTAGGAATATATCTTGTTATAATGTCAAGGTAGAAAACAAGCGACCTCCGACAAGATACTATACTATATTAAATGTCACTTGATATTTCAGTACTAAGGAGCCAATTTTTTTAATCACTCTAACTAAAATAAGTGTGGTTTTTTAGTGGCGAACCTACACCTGTAGTGAGATGAAATTACATCCATTTTGATGTAGTCTTCCCCAATTGAAGACATTAAGTCTAACATAAGGTACATAAGTCCACAGCGGACTGTGGTACGTTGGCACAATACTGTTATTTATGTAGAACAATACGTATCCAAAACAAAATCCCGTGGAATAAGATGCCGTCTCTAATCCGATTGTCGCTGATGAGTTATGCCACCCTAAGTGTTGCCGCGAGGGGATAAGGCGAAGTTAGTCTTCTACTCACAGTAGAGTCGTCTGGAATCCTTGTTACGTAACTTACATACAGCAAATTGAGTAAATCAATCACAGACAGACTATCACTCGAGGCAGAAATCAGTTAAGTACCTTAAACTATGTAAATAACATCATGTACGAATCAGACGGGCTCATGGCTAAGTGATAATTGAGTAGGAAAACAAATGAATCCAATGTTGAGCAAGTCTAGCCAGGACAGTCTTCGGATGGGTAACCCCTGTATACCCTGCAGAGCTTCTTAAGTTGTCGGTACCGGTTGCCACACGAACATTTACGAGTATAGTAGTCATTATAGGTAAGTTGCAGCTTTAAATAATTTTTTTTTTTTATTGCCTATGAGTTTTGTAGGTCAAATCGCTTTACGGCAAATATTAAAATTTGGCCGCTTCGTGGTTAGATCAAAAAGTCGAAAGTGTAAATAATATAAAAATCCAAAATCAATGTGAAAGAACCCAGCGCCCCCCCTTCCCTTTATCCCCCAAACCCAGCTTCCCAACCTTCCCTCCTCCAGAGTCGGCAGTGCGAGTGTGACACTCTTGGTGTAGGCCACGGTGACCGCTTTCCAGGGACTCATCAGGTGGGCCATATGCTTGCTGCCACCTATGTAGTATGAAAAAATCAATAAAAATAGTTTTTTTTCTGTCGATACTACTTAATCAGTTTATAAAATGAAAAGAGATTTGAAGGCAAGGCTCTAAGTAGCTGTACAGGTATGCTATAATAATACTTTAACAAAGATAAGTGCAATTCAGGCTTAATCCATTTCGACGGAGCAATTGACCTATGAAAGGGTACAATAGAAGCAATAATGGAGTAGGTATTTTGGAAAGAGTTCCCTTTTACGATAATTGCTAACAGCCTTTTGGTTGTGAATCTGAACGAATGCCGAGATTAATGTCCGAACACTATTCTTTGGTTTAAACTTGGAATACCGATCGCTAGAAGTTTTGTGGTTGTTGTGTTGCTTTAGATTGCTTTGTTGTTTTTGAACGTTAAGTTTTATTTAATGTACTGTGCTTTTAATTTGAGTGTTGGTTTCATTATAAGAATTGTAATAGAGTATTTATGTAATGTAGCTGCCAAATTTGTTAAGCCGTAGGTCCCGGTTGACATACAAACATCTAATGGCAGTCGTTACGGCTAGTTGGAACCTTCAAAAGTTCAACAACAACGGTCTAGCTGCAATGCTTCGATATCGCCTAATATCACCATTGGTTGTGAAGGTCAGATGGCAGCCGCTTCACGGAAAATATCGAGGTCCAGCCAAATCCGCAGTTAAGACTGCTAAAGCGGACCCCAGACTCCGAGGTGAAAGCTTTGGATGCGGCTGGGATTAACGCTAGGTTAAAGGAGAAAAAGAAAAACCTAACCTAACCTCGTAGGGTTTATCAGGATGGTCACAATGCATGGTTTCAGTACAGATTCCCATCTGTATTGTAAAGTATTTTATTTTCAAGCACTGTTTTCAAGGTCTCAATTCTCCATTAAATCACTTGAAACGCTATAAAACTTGCCATGCCTTCAAGGTAATAAAACCCTTGAAAACAAATTGTTCCTACATTTGGCTACCGTTGTATTTTTTATACTTCTTAGGTGACAGACAAGCGCACAGTCCACCTGATGGGAAGCGGTCACCGTGACCTATTGACGTGTGCAACATCAGAGGTGTCACACTCGTGCTGCCGACTTCGGAGGGGGAGGGCTTGAGGAGTTTAGGTGGGGTTGGAAGAGAGGATTGAGGAGGGGGGGGTTGTGAGCTCTGGCTACTTGCCCGCGGGAATACAACACGATGGTTATTATGGCCACGGTCTTCTGTAGGGTAGAGGTACTACCCCAGTCAGACTGCTCAGTTCAGACTGAAGATACCGTCGTGTCCTACCTCCTACAAATCTAGTATAGTATAGCATAGTATCCCTATAATCCTTCTAATTCTGGTTGAAAAATTCAAAACTTCGTATACCAAGATATAAAGAGATCGTTTAGCAAAAAAGCAAATACGATTAAATTAAATTTCCTTCGGTAGGAAGTCTCAAAGGACGGTCGATAATAGCAATATCTTAAGCCGGCTCCTTTAAGGTCCGGCGATCGCAGTCTTGCCTCTTCTACAGCGAGCCTTTTCATGTAGTAGTTTAGCCTTAGGGTGCGTTTACACGACAACGAATGACTCGTTTTTTGTCGAGGCCGTACTTTTGTGTGTACTTCACACGCAAAGCTGTCATGACATGGATAAAGGGTACTACTCTTCGCGTTTTCAGAAATTATTTTTCGGTTTTTTTGTTTCGTTTGCTGTAAATAACATAACATAAACTCACGCCTATATCCCCGAAGGGGTAGACAGAGGTGCTAGCACCCACATTTCGCCAGTTTATTAGGTCCCAATGTAATAGGTGGCGAGCCTATTGCCATAAACCGGGCACTTATAAACCTGCGATAAATACACACATAACTTCGAAAAGCATCGAAAAGTCATTGGTGTGTGCCATGTAAAGTCATTGCTGTAAATATTGAAAGTTAAATAATACTTAAAATATGAAACAAAGTATTGAAGTGAAATTGCGAGCTTCAATTTGATATAGGTACACACAATACATACTGATATTATATTACTCATAATATTCTTATTTATTCTCATTTTAGGAATTTTGTTTCTTTTTTGGCTCTTGCAACTTAGGTGCATAACTGATACATTAGATGTTGAAACAACCCTGTAGTTCTTGATAGTGGAGTCACGGGTTCGACTACAATTTACGGAATTGAATGTCTAATATAAAGTGTTATATTAGACATTCAATTCTGTAAATTGTGGTCGAACCCGTGACCAGTCTGCAAGATGTTCACTTGTTGAATAATTCTAAAGAAAAAGTTAATGAATTCAAAAATTTCTAGACATTAATTCCACAATAATATTTTATAAATATTATCTGAAATAAGCTCCCTAATTCAATGAATAAATTTGAAATTGGAATTTTTGTAATCTTCAAAGAAAATTTTTTCTGAAATTTTTATCTACTTAATACTTGTAAAGTTTTATTAAACTTTGACACTCGGTTACTAATGCTTGTTGTTATTATTATTTATTATTATTGCCCAACTTCGTGACCCACAAACGTGTGGGAGACACGTTTTCTGCTTAGGAAATTGTTGGCTTAAAAGTTTTATCCGATTTTACCGAAACATTCATTCATTCGAAACAAGAAAGTGATTGTATTTTCTCATGGTAAATAAAACTTCAATATATTAAATACATTTCTACCAAATAGAAAAGTTCTTATGTAATTAAAATTTGATTAATTGTCAATTATTGTTAAATGTAAATTATTTATGTAATATAGAACAAAAAACTACACAAATATACAAATACAATACAAATACAAATATAAAAATACAAACAAAAAATACAAATACAACCAACAAGTGCTAAACCTACTGGAGCTTATGTGTGTATCCTATGGGGCGACTTTCATAACTTGATTCCTTCAAGCCCTTTCCATCACCGAAAGACCAGACGTACGACGTTGTGCCAATAATGATGGCCATTTTGCCCAAACACACAAACCGCTTCTATTCCGAAGGTCTCCTCGAAGGATATATTCTATCGATTCATATTATATTATCAAACTATTCCATCTCACAATAAAATAAACTATCAAAAACAGTACTTTCTAAAACTGGGCTAGTAATAACTAAAAAGTTCAACTGTAAATTCTCTTAAAGAGCTGCAATAAAACTGCAGGCCGGATATTCACCATTTCAGTCCGGCATTAGCAGACGACATCCTTTCAACCCACTTACGCTATGATTCGAAGGCCAACAAAGACTTAAGGACAAGTGGAAGCGACTGAGATATCGGACGAAAAGACCGGAACGAAAGAGCTAATACAGGGCAGTTTAAGTCTTGCAATGGATGTATTGTTAACTAGAAGAATTCTGATTCCACGCTCTCAATCTATCAATACCTATTCCAGGGATAAAAAGCCTCCGGGGTGCGAGAGAAATGCCCTCTGGGCCACCTTACACCCCGGCGCAAGAAGACTCTAGATGGCGTGTGGTTTCAGTCGGTTTGACAAAACCTGCCCCGCTGGCTATGGGGGAGGTATTCATGAGGATTTCTACACGAAATAAAAGGGATGAGAGACCCTACGTGTCATTCTAGACTATGATCTATTCTGTACCCAGCCGAATCTCTTCAGCCATTTGAGCATAGTTGAGTAATAAACATCTAGCCTGCTTCTGCTAGGGTGACAAATATTTTCCAAATTAGTAGCGGGAGATGGGAAGGATTATTGCAAATTTGGGGCAAGGGGAGGACGTGCCACTGGTTCAGACGGTAGTCAGGTGTGTTTATGAGGACAATCTCTACGTCATAGTTGACGAATACTTACATATTTTTCTTAACTTACTACCAACCAAAATAGAAAGTGTAAAATAGAAATAGTAAATGTAAACCAACCTAAGTATTGGCAATATATTTCATGCGTCGAGCAATAACAAGTATTTACATTGTTACGCATTGCAGTCAGCAATTTTTCTCCACTGCGCTTGATACTTTTTTGTTGTAATTTATTTATAGCAGTTAGAGATAATAGGTATTGTATTGAACCAAACAACCGAGGCCTCGATTCTGCTAAAGGCAAACCACTATCATGCCACTGATTCTCTAAAAAATGCTATTTAATTATAGACTGTACCGCTGCGCTGTACAGTTTAAGTCTAAAATCAAATGAAAAGAATTCATTAAACTTTTTATTCGCTCTACAAAATATCATTTAATTTTAGATTTTAATATGATAACAATAAAGTCCAAAATTAAATGGATTTTTTTAAGTGTCATTGGCATGACAGTGGCTGGTTTTAACAGAATCGGAGCCCTGATAGTGAGGTTATCGGTATGGTATGGATGCTTGACGTTGTAGGGATACATGTATACTACACCATACCTCCAAAATTCGTACCATACTTCGACCATATCGACACTTCGTCGAGATGAAAGTCAGACATGCAGACAATGGTTCTGCAATCGCCAATGAGACAGCAAAGCTCAGGCATAATAAGAATAGAGTGCAAACACAAAGAGATGTTACTTACATCTCTTTGTGTTTCATCTTCATGAAAGCAGACGTTTCTAATATGTTCACAAAATTTTCAATATAACTCATATACGTAGTTAGATAACAAGTATGAGAGATCAGTTACCAATTATACTAATGTTATCCAAAGGGTAATTTTGATGGAGTAGAAATTATTAGTACGCTCACATACGCCCCCTGTACGCGTACAACCAAACTTAATTAAAGTGTCCTCAACTCGTGAAGCGAGGAAATAATATTGTAAGACTTTTCCATCTTTATTGATTTGGTATAATTAAACTGAGCGCAGAACGAGATGAGAACTTTCTTAATAATGTTTTGGCAATCCAGTAGAAGGTTTCAACGGGTGATTGAAGAGAAAATTTGTTTAAGATTTACTCCTACGTAGCAGCTACTCAGTCACCCTCCCTCAGAGTTTTAGATACACTCTGTATTGTCAAAGTTTCGTGGAACGAAAATTTAGGTAGGTATCAAAGTTGAGTGAAAAGTTTTCAATGAAGATGTCGCAATTAATTTTCGATAAAATTTAACTCGTTAACGTTGGAAAATTACAGTCTTTGAAAGGATACTAATTGAAATGCAAAGTTTTTTCATTAAAAATATGATATGTATCCATATTTGTAGATGAATTGCGCCTGAGTCTTTGTTTCCAGAAAGTATACCTAACCTGGGAGTTTTTAAGTTAAGAATGAATAGGTTAATTCTAGGCAAGCGTGCTCTATTTAAAAAAAAAGCGTCTCCATCTATGACTACATCACACTTACCATCAGGTAAGATTGCAGACAAACGCTAGCCTATCTACAAAAAAAAATGAAGCAAAATGTTCACGGGGAATTACCCACGAGGTTTCGTGAAAAAGGTTTTGAGAAATTAATTTTGATGTACGGTATGTATTTTATTATTCACGCTTGTGTACCCTGAAGATGTTGGTAGAGAAGAATTAGTGTTCGCAATGGTGACTCCCATTCCAGAGACTTTACCTTTAGCTTACCATCAGGCGAGGTGAAGTCATATTGACGTGACCGACATAAAAAAAAATGCCACCGTTTTACCAAACGTGTTTTCGGTGTTTGATTGAACTAAAACAATATTTATTAGGGCATAATGATTTACACTCAAGTTAAACATAGCTTGCAGTATAGCTTCTAGAGGTAGGATACAGATTGATTTAAATATATATGTCACGGCTAATACCCGAAGTGCGGCTGCACCTAGTTTTAGCCGGTTAGAACTAGGTGTAGCCACTTATCCTAACCTAACCTAACCGACTAAAACTAGGTGCAGCCGCACTTCGGGTATTAGCCGTAACATATATAATATATATATATATTTTTTTTATAGCTGATAGGCTCGCGTTTGACCACTATCTCACCTGATGGCAAGTGACGATGTGGTTTGTGATATATTTTTATACAAACATCCATCAATCAATCGACTGACCAGCCATTGGGAAAGAATGTCTGGCAGTGGACTAGAGTAATTGATTGATAAATACGTTTAGTCAGCGACAAAAAGTGGATGATTATTTTCAAATTTTCACAACTATTTTTTGAACGAAGTAATTTATGTCTCTTAATGATTGTTTTAAATTTTGGTTAAAATATAATTAATCAATTTCAGTAAGGTTTTTTGGTTTGAAATCTGTGCAATCATAAATTTATTTTTGACGCTGACTGTACCTACATATTATACATGAAAAATATCTAGATTGATGCACAATTTTATTCATGTATACAAATATTGTATACATTATGTGAATTACATGAAACCTGTCTTATAAGGCAACAGGCGGCAGTTGCTTCTCTGAAAGCCAAATTATACCAAATCATGGAATGGAAGAGTAAATCTGGGTTCAAGGCGAAGATTTTGGATGTAACTGGGATTAACCTTAAGATGAAGAAAATAAAAATTCTTTATTAATTTTCTCGTCTCATTTTCAATTAATTGTCAACCTCTTGCAATTTACAGGGACCTGAGTATCGATTGAAGGTCATGTTTTTGATAAGCCGTTAGTTTACCATCAGGCGAGGTAAAGTAATTGTCACGTGCCTTAAATAAAAAAACGAGCCATTATTCTTGAGTTTGATAATATTTAAATTTTATAACACCCATTTATATAACTAAATATTTAGAACACTGGAAAACAAATCTACCCTACTAACAACAAACTAGTAACATAAATAGAAATATCAAGTTTCCAGTTTCCATTTATTTATTAATAATAAATCCTCTCGTTTTTGTTTATAGTACAAACTAAATTCATTGAATTCAAGTTATCGTTAGGGATTACAAGTTTAAATCGCTTCAATGTGCACAAGAGAAGTTATGCGTCGGATGGCGCGTGTGTGAGTAAATCACCATTAGTGTGTACATCATTTACAAGCCCAAAAATGTTACTTTCCCGCTTCCTCCCGCGACTCTCTTGTAAATGGTGCAGGTGTGTGTGTGAACAGCCGTGTCGCTATAGGTCCGGGAGCTTGCTTTATATGTGTAGGTGAACGGTCCGGGCTCGCGTAACCCCCGCCAGTGGCGAGCCGGCCGTAGCGGCACTACGACGCGTCTACGCCGTAGCTAATCGCGCTTTCTGCCCCCTACCCACATCGGACAATAGAACCGGCGACGATTCGGGCGTTTTGTTATTTTTTTGTTAAATGTGAATAAAAGCGACTCTTTGTGACATTTACTCGTAAAAAGTGGAGACAGTATGCTGAAGGGACACGCTTTGTCCTCAAAAGAGATGGTTATAAAGGCACTATGTAATTTTTGAACATTCATTTGTCAAAATGATGCTTACAAATTGGGACAGTTTAGTCGTGTTGCGGTAGATTGAGTGGGATGTAAGACGGCCGCAACAGGAGCTGTGTATTAATGAATAAACACCGAAAGCCAGTTTCGGCGTTATTATTTTAATCCATGTGACGCTAGTGTTGGTGTAACGTAATTAATATCAGACAATTGTACAGCGAGTGTCGTAATGGAGTTTGTATTACAGCCGAAACGAATGCAAATGTAAGGTAAACAGTTGTACATTTTATCTTTATACAATATATTTTACTGTATTTTTTGTATTTGTATTTTATTTCTGTTCGGTTTTGTTACAAAACTTTTCAGGAAACGTTCTATATATTATATATGTGTGTGTGACACCCTTAGTGTTGCACACGTTCATAGGCCAGGGTGACCGCTTCCCATCAGGTGGGCCATGTGTTTGTCTGCCACCTACGTAGTAAAAAAAAATACTAAAAATAAATTCAAAGAGTTTGTTTGTTTGAACGCGTTTTAAGACTATCCCTTGAGTGTGTGAAATTATATTTGTATTTGATTTTGGAGTGCAGCACCTTACCAAAACCTCTGAAAATCAAGTTAACCACCTGCTTGTCAGTGCCCCAGCTACACAATGGAAGAGGCTCTAGCACAGGCTTTCCTCTCAAGGTTGGAAGATCAATCCTGCATACGTGTTTCCTTCTTTCTACAATCCCGGGTTCTTTAAGCGGGGCGTGAAAAGGCATATATATTCTGTCTAGGCCGTCAAGGTAGGGACCGCCGTTTTGGGACGAATGGTGTCTAGAATGGCGGCCCATACCTTCTGGACTTTACCCTAGCTTCTTACCATCCAGCGGGGTTAAGTCAGTTGACGGACTTCATATAAAAAAAAAACAAATAGCAGTCACTCCCGGAAAAGTCAATACACCACTCGGGCTCCAAAGTGTAAACTTTAGGCGCTGGGAAATCACTTTTAGGATAATGAAAATTTCGGTTCAGATAGCTCAGTTTCCGGAGACATTTATTTATTTAACATTACGCTATGAACCACATTAAAATAAACTATTATTAACTGATTATGCTTTGGTTTATTGGATGTTATTCTATTATTGACACTGATCCCGACGTTTCGGTTGATTTTCAGCAGTCATAGTGAGAGTTTCATTGCAATGAGTAAAATTCGCGTAAAATTTCGAGAGTAGGTAAAGTTATGAGCTATATTAAAAACCGAGTAGTTAGAAAAAAAATAGCATTGACGTATACTAAAGTATTTAGGTAATCTTCATTATTTTATGTTAATTTTTAGGATCATTTACCACCAACAATTCGCTCCATGTAAACTAAGTTGCTCGGAAACAGCATAGCAATACCATTTATTTAATTCGTCTTCTACTTAAGCATCTGTTTGGTGAAGCAGCATTCAACTATACTTAGAGGGTACGAGTTCAATGCCCTAACAGTACAAATATTTGTGTATTATTTATTATTTAAAGAGTATTTCGTTTTTCTGGTAGCAACTTACTGCAATTTTTCAAGGGATAGCCTGCAAAATAGTCACGAGGCATGTTTACACACGTCCATAGGCCACGGTAACCGCTTCCCATCAGGTGGGCCATATGCTTTTTTGCCACCTAAGTAGTTAAAAAAACGAATATTTTTTTATATCTTCTCTACAAGTAGGTACAGATACAGCTAATTTTCAATTTTATAGTAGTGTATAGATTTTTACTCACTCAAATTTACACACAAAAAAAAATAAGTTTGTATAATTTTGGGAGCAAGTAAGCTTGATATTACTAAATCTGTTATTCCTAAAAGTTTACAGGTAGGTTAGTACTGTGTGTTGGGATTTAAACTTAGGTGATTATAAGTTAAATCACGGGTGCAAATTGTTTCAACTCACCCAAGTACTATTAGTAATACTCCAAATATATCCTTTGCCATTCATTAAATTTAATAGTACTTAAATAATATCCTACATATAAACTGACTACCTTATGCCCGCGATTCTGCCCGGGTGGGAGTCGCCTTTCGCTTTTTTGACTATATTTCTGGCTTTACTCAATCGATTGAGATCAAATATGCGTAAGATTTCAAGTCTATCTAACCAAAAAACTTCAAATTTTTGCGTCTATCGTGAACAAACTGACAAGAATTCCAAAAAAAAACAATTTTTGTATTCAGAATCGTTTATATATATGACATAACCCGGGTATTTTTTTAAGTATATCCAATGTACAGATACACCTACTTTACAATTTTATAATAGTATTGATAGATAGATTGTACCGCTTACCCTAGACGCACACTTGGCGACAGGCGACAGCGACTGCTAGGCGTCTCCCTAGACGCGACGACAGGCTGCGGCGACATCGACAGCTCAGCGCCTGAGACGCCAAGTGTGCGAAGCTAAGAACAGTATATTTGAAATTCTCGACTGCAGCCTGTCGTCGCGTCTAGATGTCGAACTGTTGCTGTAGCCTGTCGCCAAGTGTGCGCCTAGGCTAGTGTCTGATTTATGCGTTATCGTGTACCTGTACCATATAGTCGAAATGTACTCGAGACCGATAATACCCAATGACAATCGAATAGATTTATGTACCGTTAAATCTTAAGACAGTGTTAAACGTAGAGGGTGGAATGCAAGTTGAATCAGAACATACGTACGTCTCTATTCTCACGGATACAATCGTTCAGTGAGTAAAGTGAGATGGAGATGCTATTTTTATGCTTATATAGAATGTTAAGCCTTGTACAGACTAAGCGTCTCATTGTATGCGTAGTTGGTTACGCGTACACAGGAAAGGTAAATTGTATGCTTTGAATATTACAAAAATAAATATGAAATTATTTTTGTAACATTCAGAGCATGCAGTTTTTTTATTTATTTAAATGTATTCATTATTTTGTAAGATTACTAGTGTTCAACTGCTTCTGAGGGCGACTGTACCAACTGAACAAAGTAAGCTATTTTTAGTCTAGCTTAGAGAGTCTTGTAATAACAGAATCGGCAACAATATAATAATATTATACCGAATAAAACCTACTAAGCTAATAATAATGTTATCAATAGGGTTGTTGTATCTTCTTTTAAATTTAATTGTCCGTGGACAACGTAATGTTTCATTTCTGATACTATCAGTAAAATAAATATACCTAGGTGTATCTGTTATAATTATTATAATGATAGCCGTTTACGAGGACTTTTAATGTGTATCATTTTACCAAAAACATTAATTATACCTTACCTCTATTAACAGTTTTTGATAAATCCAAAATAGATTTTTAATGAACGTGGCATGGATGCAAAATTGATTGAGACTAGAAATTTGTAAGGTAGAGTAAATCTTTTTTTCTGTACCCATCGGTAAGGAAAGAAGAATTGAAAAGATTGAATGATAAGAAATGCACTATAATGCCTTATAGTGAAAGGTATTTTTAGGATGTGAGAAATCTCACCAATCTATGGAGTTAAGTCAACATCAACTGTAAGCCCGTAATGCTAAGATTTTATCATGCTATTCAGCATTTTACAGCGTATAAGAGCCTTATAGAAAATATAACAAGACATTTAAACGCTCTTGAGTAGCAGTAAGCTATTTTGTTTCCTTTTATTCTAAAAGAAGCTAGAAACAACCCCTCCCTGATTATCGTCTTTTAAAGTTGTAGACTGTCTAGCACCTTGTTACTATTTCAGAACTTGGGCCTGCTTCTTTATTTTCTACGAGTTTTTCAAGTACCTACAGCCGAACTACTACACTGTGCAAGTATAAACTTCTTATCTCTCTGAAAAGAGTCTTTATACGAGTACTTCTGCGATTTCACTTCAAATGATAATATTAAAATTTTAACTACTACTCGACAACTTATAGACATTTTAAGACCCTTGTTCTTACGGTACAGCAGGTATTTTACTGGCTCACCACTACTTACACTCGTAGTAAGCACAAGTCCAATCTTGACAAGACGTGTCCGTGATAGACTGATAGATTGACAGCTATAACTCGACTGCTAGGTGTTCATGAGACTGAATGTATCTTTTACTCGTAGTAGATACGAACACTACATGCTATACATACATGGCAGTCGTTATGGGTAGTTGGAGCCCTAAAATGTCCAACAACAACGGTCTAGCTGCAATGCTTCAATATTGCCTAATGTCGCTATTGGGTTGTGAGGGTCAGATGGCAGTCGCTTCACGGAAAATATCGAGGTTCAGCCAAATCCGCAGTTAAGATTGGTAAAGCGGACCCCAGACTCCGAGGTGAAAGCTTTGGATACGACTGGGATAAACGCTAGGTTGAAGAAGAAGATACGAACACTACACCCCATAATAATTTTAACGTTGATATGAACGAATACAAATATCCTACCTCATTGTGTAAAGTAGCAGCCTTTTTGTATCGATAAGTATGCGTTGTTAAATGTGAATGCACGACAAGGTTGTTTCGTTCAAGGTTTATTGATTTACAATACCATTAAAGACATTGTACTAACAGGAACAATCAAAATCAAATGAACTATTGAACAAAATACAAATTTCTTGGTTGTAGCGTAAATATTTCTTAACCAAATTTTGTAAACTTATTAAAGTATGTCTAAAACAGAGATTTTGTAATGAAGTTCGTTGTCAGTTTTAATGAAAATTTTAACTAAGGCTAATTATAAATAAAACATCTTATACCATAATTTAAATGAATTTTCTTGTCTATTTAATGAGTAGCTTGATCGACATTCTTAATTACTTGTACTGCGTGTGATAGACAAATAAAACTTAGTTGTTTCAATCTAAAATTGAAGAATTTATACTGGTAGCAGCCAATATTGAAACCCAACCGTAAATTGAATATGAATTTGGAACAGGGTTTTAGAAATACGTGTATCATCATCATCATCATCATCATACTGTTAGTCCCGATGACGTCCAAACTTAGGAGCCATTGGTCCCCTCTCTTACTCTCTCTTGATTTAGCGTATCTTGACTTTTACGGCAGCCTCTGCATCACCATAGAGCTTAAGCTATCAGGTGTATAAACTTAAAATCATGGCAATTAATACCTTTTACAAGCTTTTATTTAGTTTCGCCTGTCCCGTTGTCTGTAATGTCCCGTTGTCTGTAATCAAATCTTGCCATTTTTCGACCACTTCTGGTTATACGATTGAGCTGAAATTTGGCATACTTATGTAAGTCCCATGACAATGCAAAATTGTAAATTATAAAAGCTTGTTTTTGAAAAAGTTTTTTTTTAAATAGCAGCTTACAGTTGTGTTGTAAGCATACATTCAGGAAAGATTTGAGAAAAATATTACTTCGAAGGTAAAATTTGTGAGTAAATAAAACTTAATAAGTATATTTACTTGGGCCATTTACATTTTACATTTAGGCCTGATAGACATTAGTAGGTATCTATTCTTTGCTGGGCCTCGATTCTGCTAAAGGCAAACCACTGTAATACCACTGACACTCTAAAAATGCTATTTGATTGTAGACTTTACCGTTATACAGTTAAAGTCTAAAATCAAATGAAAAGAACTCATTTAACTTTTTCATTCGCTCTACAAAATATCATTTGACCTTAGACTTTAACCTGATAACAATAAGTATACAATTAAATGGCATTTTTTAGAGTGTCAGTGGTATATCAGTGGTTTGACTTTAGCAGAATCGAGGCCCTGGTAGGTAACGTTCCAAAAGAGTAAATTTTTACGAATTTATTCCCTGGCAAAATCGGATTCCGGACTAGCATATCATATTTCGCAAAAGGCATTGTAAGAGACACTAAACACTGATACAACCGTTATCAAACTCCATAGACGCAACCAAAACTCACCTTTAAGTCCCATGTACACTTGTAACAATTCCCTGTTGTTACGCCCAGCAATGTTGTTTGCAGAAGCAACGATACCGCGATTGACTGGGTTCATTGTTTGGCGCGGCGAGCGTAACTCCATTGTGGAGAGAAAATGTCATAGCGCCCGTCCGTACTGTGTATTGTACCTATGTGGTGTTCGATGTTTTGTATTTTTATTCTCTGTTGTATCAACTCCGTTGTACGTTGTCATGTTTCGCGAAATTGTATACAGTTGCTATGGGCCAGATGTGTACATGGTTTTAAGTGCACATAGATCATTGCTTAATTTTCTTGATTATTTGATGAAATACTCGTATTATCTAGTTCTGTTCTCATTTCGGTACGTTCATCCATTATCCGCATGAAATTATCTACCTGCATATATTATAATCAATTATAATTATTATACCCATGATTCCAAACTAACCTCTTTTTTATTTTAATGTTTTATAATTACAACAATTTTTTTTTACTTAACTAAAAACAAATTAAACAATCACATGCACATGCGTCATGAAATTTCTATCTTTGTATCAATTTCATCCAGATCCGTAAAGCCATTCTTGTGTGATTGAGTAATATATTGTTATTTTAGACTAAAATTTATTCCTGTATCAAATGTCAGCCAAATCCATTCAGCCGTTAGATATGTAACAAACCTTCAAACATCTTCACAAAATTTACATTTATAACATTATTAAGATTCTAATTACTCAAAGAATCACAAAACTTGTTAATCATAGTTTATCATCCGGACTAACATAATCACTGAGTAAGCCGTACCGGTGTTATAACACCTGGCGCGGTACACATGCAACACGGGTATTAAAGAAAAACACCCGTGAGCTCATGACGTGAATGGAGGAAATAATTATGTTGATATTGTACTGGAATATTAATGGATAAAGATAGAACACAATATAGGTGTACTTTTGTATTTCTGTTCTTTATTTATTTTATACTAATGGCTTTTGCTGATGCTGATCCGTGGAGGTATTTGTGCTAATTGAAAGTGTTGACCTATTTTATATTTGACTAATGTTTCTTTTATTTACAAAGGTATATGCCATAGTAGATATAACATAATAAATTAAAGTGAAACATATCGAAATAAAGTACCTACAATAAAAGCAGCATCAAAATTTTATATTGATATAGACATTTAAGGAATTACTAAAATTGCATATAATATAAAATAATAATGCATAAAAAATACAATTGCGATTATTAGTTAAATAGGGCTTGGGAGACATAATAAGTAGGACTGCAAGTTGTAATGTTCCAAAATATATTTTCACTATCCTTACTTACTAAGAATAATGAAAATATATTTTGGATCTAACAAGTAATATTATCTGCATATACGGTAGAAAACTGTGAAAGAAATCCCGAAATGTGCATAAAACCTTATTATTGTTGAAGAATGTGCTAATTTTAATTTTTGAATCTAATTAAGTGTGTGTTTGTGTATGTGTGTGTGTATGTGTTGTGTGTGTATGTGTGTGCGCGGGTGTGTGTGTGGAATCCCGAAGTAATCGAAAGAAAACTTACAGACTGATAGTGACGTATTTTCTTTTGACTTCTCAGCACCCGAACTTCTAGTAATACAACAAGAGCATGTTTTAATAAAGTGTAAATCTAAAAAGCGCAGTCTGTTAACTAAAATAAAATTGGACAAGTATTTTATAACTGCACCAGTCACTGTTCTGTAAATTTGTTCTGACTGAGCGCTTTGTTTGCAAGGTGGCCTATTTTATATCAGGCTGTTCGCTTACTTTACTGTCCTAGAGTCAATATAGATTTTTAAACGAGATTTTAAAATGAAAATAGTTTGTTCCCACTCAATACTGCACACTATGGCCATCAGAGTGCAAATATTTTGATGCAAAAGGTTTTTGCGATATATTGACATTGTTATTATATATTATATTAAATTTTAATTTATTTAGATATTTTCGGGGTTATGTGAGTGTCTTTTTTATGTTGGTCACATCAATTGGACTTCACCTCGCTTGATGGTAAGCTGGTAAAGTCTCAGAAATGGGAGACACCATAACTTTGCCCTCGTGGTAGGTACTCTTTTATACCATAAATGCCAGTAAATTATAAGTTTTACAGTATTGTATGGCAATTGGCCCGATTTGTTGATTTAATAATGATTACTGCTCCGCTCACCTGGGTATTAGCGTAATGATAGGTATATATTAACGGGTTCAATCAAACAAACTCGCCAGTTTTATAATATTAGTAGGAGATAAATCACTGGAGATATTTATTTTTATACTACGTAGGTGGCAGACAAGCACACGGCCCACCTGATGGGAAGCGGTCACCGTGTCCTATGAACGTGTGCAACACTTAGGGTGTCAAACACGCGCTGCCTACCCTGAAAGGAAGGGGGGAGGGCTGGGAAGGGGCGGGGAGGCTAGGAAGGGATGGGGGGGAGGTAGGGTACAGTGAGCTCTGGCTACCCTACTTACTGGGGAACACAACACGATGGTTATTATGGCTACGGTTTAGATAATAAACAAATCAATGCAGCGGTCAGGTGTATAAGCACCTTACATGTTACGCTTCAAAGAATGCGATCATTGTATTCCTCGAAACTCCTCGAATCACACGATCCCGGTAGTGTTCCGTGAATCGAGTAAATTGGATCGAGTCTCTAGGACCCATTTCACTGCTGAAAATGTATTTCACAAGACACATTTAAGTTTGTATATCTTATACCATTAAACGAGCAACTCTTGCACCTAGATTTTTTTTATACTACGTATGTGGCAGACAAGCTACGGCCCACCTGATGGGAAGCGGTCACCGTGGTCTATGGACGTGTGCAACACCAGGGTTGTCACAAACGCACTGCCTACTCTGAAGGGGTGGAGGGAGGAGGGGTATATCCAACCCCCTCCGCAAACCTTTATACCCTCCCCCCTCCAGGATCGGCAGCGCGAGTGTGACGTCCCTGATGTTGCACACGTCCATAGGCCACGGTGACAATTTCCTATCAGGTGGGCTGTGTGCTTGTCTGTCATGTAAGTAGTATAAAAAAAACTTTAATGGCAACGTTTTCGTGAAAAACGTATTACTGTGTAACCTAATTTTAACTTCTAACCAAACCCAACACAGCCTTCAATATTTCACCAACCCCAATCCCAAAATCGACATTGGTTTCATAAAAGATTTTAATGAATTTAATAGGAGTGCCGTACTAAAATGGTTTCCCATAAAATAAATAATAAATGAACGTCCTAATAAAATTACCGGCGGCGTACGAAAACGGGGGTAGTTATTAATAAAGATATAATTTCCCCCTGTTATGAGTGTGAACGGCCATCCGTTACGCAATTAAAACACACGAAATGGTTTCATGTCCATTGAGATTTGCATACAGATATGTGATTATAGCCAAAATGGTTTTATGCCATGGATATAATGCGACCGAAAAAAATATTACGGTTTGGCATCATGAACGAGTAAAACATACGAACGGAACGCGTTGGAGAATACAACTGGTGACACTGCAAGCGGCCCACGTGTATAAGGCATGCACACGCTCACACATTAATCAGCCACTACACGGCAAACGACATTCGATTCAGTCAGTTTAAGTAGCGAAAAAAAAAATTATATAGGATGTCTAGTGACACATTGCTACATTTTTTTGCTACTTAAACTGACTGACTAATTGACTCACTACCGTTTTCACACTATTTCACTACAGTTTTCACACTCTTTCAAATTATTTCACTATATATTATGTGTAGTATAATATATAGTGAAATAATTTTGGTAACATATTGCAATCCAAAATCCACTCACACATGGTTAACTACCGCCATTTTTGTGACACAGTCTTGTCCGTAAGTTTTATTCGTTCATGTTTGAAATAGGTATACGAAATTTTATTGCTTCGGAATCCGATCCGCGGAACCCATGTGAATGTTTATGATGTAAAATATTTTAGACCTCTGCAATGTGATTTAAAATGTTTTATAGCGAGTGTGCAAGAACATAAAATTGAAATTATATAATATTTTACTCAATTTTACTACAACTACGGTTGAAAGAAGATTGACGGAACAGATGTATGAGGCGAAGGTGAATAGGCAACCCGGTAAAGGGCGACCTAGGTGTATGTATGCTGATCAGATCCAAAACATTTTAGAGAAAGGCCAGGTCAAGAGTACCCGCAACCGACGTGCATATATAAAGACAATGAAAGTTGAAGAAGCGAAAGGCATTATGTCAACATCGTAGCAAGTGGAAAGATGTTGTCTCTGCCTATACCAACGGAGAAAAGGCGTGATTTTTATGTATGTAAAAGTAGGTCGATTGTTTGACCTATCTGTTAGTAATTATCTCTGCCCGCAATTATTTCCCTTTGGGTTGAACCGATTTTAATGCAGTTTTCAGATTTTTTAAATTCTGAAGAAGATTTTAGTATACTTAACTAACTTAAAGTATGAGGTAAATCGGTTGTAGTTTTAACTAAAATTATTTTAAGTACGTGAATAATCAAGTTTGAAGAAATATTTACCGGTAAATATCCTACTTTTAGCTACGAAGATAACAAACACATTATTTCATAACTCAACTGTAACAAGAAAATGCTTTTTGTGAAATTATGTTTAGTACACAAAATTTCCACATAACACTCGCTACATTATGCTAATAAAATGCCTAAAGATTGTGCGCCTAACATTATCGTCATTTTTACCTTAGATTTTATAGATCTTGACTCAATAAAATACGTCTGCAAAATGCTATAAAACTTGAGAAATACATTCACACTACAAAAGATTGCAGCAGTGGCTATTAATTTTTTATCAGTTCCGGATATAGGGAAGTGGACGGCGCTCAATTTCTTTAAGACTCGTAATTCAAAGGTCCACAAGGGGTAAACGCGCGTACTTATTCTCGCAAAAATCATTATCAGATAGCTAGGTCCGATAGTCTAATCACGTTACGCATTTAATGAAACAGATCCAACAGGTTTTAAATGTTGAAACAAAATAATGATTCCATTTTCTGACATCCGGATTTAGTCAAATCCGATAGTCTATCGGATTCGACTATCTGATGATCAAATCTGACGTATATCCACATCCTTAATTTTAGTCGCAAACAGCAATAACGTTAATTGCTTTTCCAGCTATTTATCTATACTATTAAAAAATTATAAATACCTGTGTCTGTACATTGAAGATATTAAAAAAATACTTGGGTGGAACGATTCTGAACAAAAAATATATTTTTTAATTACTATCTGTTTGTCGGTTTGTTCGTGATATACGTAAAAACTACTGGACGGCTTTCGTAGGATTTTTTTTTGTTTGAAAGGTCTTGGTCAGACTTAAAATTTTACGCATGTTTGATCACAATCGGTTGAGTAGAACCAACCAACCAACCAACCGATATCACGCGGGCGGAGCCGCGGGCATAATAAACGGATTTCGGCTAACTGATTCTGTCAAATATTACGGAAGAACGCTCTCTTATGCCGTCATGCCCTCTCGCACTGTGTGTGTACTCCCTAGTGTGTATATATCGTGTATACTATCTAGGTTATGCTTTTTCGATAGTAGGTAGTTTTATCGTTTGTGTTTTTCACATCTATCAGAGCATCCCACGATGAAAATATTATTTTTATGTGAATGATATAAACGGCCATATTGCAAATATTGCTTTCTGATAAATTGAAATAAAATATTCTACGACATTTTACATAGCGCTATCTACACACAGTAAACATAGCTTTACTAGCTAATTTTATGGGGTCTAGAATGTGGATAAAAAATACTTGTAGATTTATTTTTATAAATACATTATTAAACATAGAAACACCCAGTGTAATGCAAATAGACATATTCTTGCATTTAAATATGGTATATTCCACTTTGTTCACCTAGGTAATATCACCCGGGTGAACAAAGTAGATTTTATAGTGTCCTCATTTCTCTTACGAATCATATCACCTACGCTTTATCTCCCAGGTGCGCTGAGCGGTAATCGAACCTACACTCATCATTCTATCGTAGTAGTCAAATACACTATCGTTACGTCACAGACGCCATCATAAATTAAAAGCTTCGTTCTCAGAGAAGTAGAAAATACTTGAAATTGATTTCAAGTTTTACTCTGCAAAATTCTGCAAAAGAAAGAGTAAAATAAAAATGAATGGAGTGCGCCCCAGTTGCGGTTGTCACCACAAGTCGCAACTTATTCTACGTCTATAACTTGCCAATCCAACTTTTTGTACTTTATTTAAAAATTCATTGGCTTTTGATTTTAATGCCACAAAAACAGACGGCGAATATTCTAGTACACTTAACTTATAAGGGCGGTAAGTCGTTTGCATATTTAATGTTTTTTTTAAATATAGTAAATATGTTTTTTTATTATATATAAAGACGATTCTTTGCGATGCCAAACACTTTGCGTCAGTTCGCGATGGAGTTTATTATGCCTACAATTTGGCTACATTTTTTTTTATACTACGTAGGTGGCATACAAGCACACGGGCCACTCGATGGGAAGCGGTCACTCTGGCCTATGGACGTGTGCGACACTAAGGGTTTCACACACGCGCTGCCTACCCTGAAGAGAAGGGGGAGGACTAGGAAGGGGTGGGGAGGCTAGAAAGGGGTGGAGAGGAGGGGTACAGTGAGCTCTGGCTACCCTTATTACCGGCGGGAACACAACACGATGGTTATTATAGCCACGGTGTTCTGTAGGGCGCAGGTACTACCCCAGTCGGACAGCTCATTGTGGACGGGAGATACCGTCGTGTCCTACCTCCTCGAATCCCGTTATTATTATTATGTATTCATTTGCCTCCAAGTAATTACTGACGTGACAGGATAACTGACTTTTTTGTTTTGTTTGTAGCCAAGGTTAGCAGATAAGTAGTGCAGGGAGGCTATTCACCAGAGATGGTACCACACTAGACCCTCTAATACCTCTGTGTCAATTTTTATAACTTGCCCGAAGGGATTTTTCTCTCATTCCTCGGGATTTGACATCTCTGTTATTCTTCCTAAGTTTCTGTGGACAACGAATGGATTCAGTAGGCATTTCACATGAGCAGAGTCACGTGAAATAACTTCTCGCAATAGCACCGCGGGCATTTTTGTATGAATACCTACAACTATCATAACCTTTTTCTTTTTTTTTAAAGTAACTCGAAAATCAACCTAGTTTCAAAAACATGGCGGCCTATACACGTTTATAATGTATTATTCCGATATCGTTTCTTGGAAGCCGTTTTTAATCAAGTTGTAGGTACAGAAATTGCTGGTATTATACTTGGAATCGGACGTAACCGATATCAAATAAACGTAGGAATATAATACACATATATTATGAGATACCATCCTCTTGGATTTCAAGTCCATTTACCTTTGTATGCATGCCGTGGTACCAATGAATTGTTAGAATTATATCTACTGATCGTATGGGTATTGACGGTAGAAAGACGAAAGAGTATTACAGTCTTTCAGATAAAAAAAATCCCTTTCTGTTTGTTCAAACATTATAAGCATGTAATATAAAAAATATTATAGTATTGATATTGTTGGAAGTTCCCGCGAGTTTATGCATTGAAAACAAACCATTTAACTGCTTCTATCGCGATTTATTTGGTGTTATTAGTCAGGCTCAAACAGACAGAAAGACAGACAGACAAATCTTTTGAAAATTGCTTTTTGTAATTTGTATCGTAAACACTTAGGTATTTGCAATTATTTATTTGTAGATAGATATAGATAGGTATATTAAACAAGAATGATTTCAATAGGTTTTCATCAAAATGTCTTCAGTTCTTTAGGAGTAATTTAATATCATACGGACTGAAAATTTGTAACAAAAAGGTAAAGAATATTTTCTTTTATTAATACAGACCCAACCCCAATGCTACAATGAACTTTAAGGAGCGCCAGCTCAGCATTTTAATAATACTTTTTTTGTATAATGGCAATATGCACCACACTAATTTAAAAAAAAATAGCGAACCCCTCTGTTTACGTTGTAATTAAAACCACGGGTGGTCTAAGAACCGTAGCTTTATAAACACACTCATTTTAAGGTCGTTTAAAGTTCATGTTACACTGTTTTTTATGCTGTATCATTGATACATACAATAAAAATAATATACTTATCTGTTACCCGCGGCTTTACCTGCAAAGAGATTCTCTGGCGTATTTGCTATTTCTTTTTAAAAGTATTCTATCTTTGGGTTACATATAAAGCTACGTTTTTTTATGTTCAGTCCCCCAGATTTTTTATGATTGATTGCACCCCGCCTGATGGTAAGCTGAGGTGGAGAACTCTAACCAGGCGGCCTTGACAGATGCTTTTTCACGCCCCGCTTAAATAAATAATATTAAATAAGAAGAAGGGAACACGTGCAAGGGTAAAGCATTTCACTTCTCCATACGTACTCTTATATGTCGCATTTCAACAAACAGTTCAGCGGTTCATCGGGAAAAGTTAACAGACAGACAGACAAGACAGAGTTTAAATTGGAATCATAATGTGAGAATGAATGAAATTTGATTATAATTTTAGTTTTCCCAAGGCAAATTTAAGGTATATTATTTTATGTTGGTTTTGGATATAATATTGGCGACGTACCCGTATGACCTCAAAGTTTGGACCCTTTTACTAAAGTGCCCTTACGACCTCTTTTTTGGTACCCGTACGACCTTCAAAATAAAAATTAATGAAAAGAGGCCCGTACGACCTCTTTTTTAGAACCCGTTGGACCTCCAAATAATCGAAAAAATATTTTGACGCACATTATGAAAATATAATATCACCGTTTATTTCTGTTTATTTCTCTCATTACAGCCGGCAAGCCGCAATACCATTTGAATATATAACAATCATAAATACCCTAAGGGATGCCGCCATTACTTGACTAAGCAGAGGTTTGAGAAAGCTAGGGTACAATAAATTTTCATACTACTTCAGCCGGCTTTGATGATAAACACACAAAAACTGTCGAAGACATTTGGACCTATAAAAACTACGTACAAAATGTGCTGAAGACGAGACTGTCGCATAAAACGGCGGCGGTTAACCATTTGTTACAATTTGTTAAGTTTGGATTACAACGTGTTAGCCAAATTTGATTGAAATAGGTACCTATGATTCCTGGATTGTTTTTCTTGCTATTACGTTTTTTACACCAATTCACTACACAAGAAACCCCGTATTTTTTTTAAAATTCAAACTGATTCAATCAAAATATCGTTTGCCGCGTAATGAATGACTGGTATGAGAGTCAGTGAGTGCCGACATGTACGTATAAGCAAGCTGGTTGACTTTAGTGTCATCAGTTGTATTCTTCAATGCGTTCCGTCTGTGAATTTGAAAGTAAAATTTATACATCCATTCAAAAGAACCTCGGGCGACGGTTATCGATCAACTGACCGTACACAAAACCCCCTGCAGCCCCAATCGAGCCCTTTTTGTAATCAAAACAGTAATCAAACGGTATGAATTGGAAGACTCCACTTAGAACTTCATTCGAATTTTAAATATACGTATAGTATGAATGGAAATGCCCCAAATACTGTTGTATTGATTTTTTAATTCAACGAGGGATTAATAACTGGGGGATTGGGATGTATTTGTACGTCTATTCAGACACCCTCTTTATTCAAATTTTGTTTTATTATGCCAACTGTTTTGAATAAAAGTTTGAAACTTAAACGATTTAGATTCATTTATGATGAACTATTGTTTGTTAAATGGGTTATTATCTACGAATGAATTATAAACTATGATTGACATGATAATGACGTAAATTGAAAAACTTAGACATTTTTTTTTTAAATAAACAATATGAGTAATTTCTATTAAGCTAAGCCTAAGCTAAATTACGCGTAGGACATTGGTAGTGTAATGGATAGGATTCGAACCCGGGACCGTCCTCTCGATCGAAAGCCTACTTTTTAACCACTGACTACCAATGCTTTAACGAAAGAACGTTCGAGTTGATCCTCAATAGTTTCTTGCAAAAAAAAAACAACTTAAACTTGACCAAATTAATATGGGATATACGGGAAGTATCAGTTTTCAAATAAAAATGATCAATTAGAATCGGTTTACGTAGTCTTAAGTTCTGAGGTACATTGTATAAAAAAAATAATCGAATTGAGAACCCTCCTCATTTTTTGAAGTTAGTTGAATAATAAACGTCGAGAGTCTAAAGAATACTTCAAGCCTTCAAGTATATTGATTTTGGTTGGGCTGAATAATTTATAATGTGTCGATATATTCTGAAAATTTGTGAATCACGACATTGTTGTGACGTTACACATAACATGATTTAGTAAGCTAAAGACAGCTTCGCTGGTTAGTGTCAAATTATACTTAAGTTAATCGAAGCAAAATTTATTTTATTTTGCGTCGAAAGTAACCAAATATGCGCTTAATTTATTGCGGTTGAACGGGTGCGTATTGAGGCCAACAAAATATTATTTATCGCTGCAATTTGCTTTTTGCTTGTCAACCATTTTGTTTTTAATTGGATATGTTATAGAACAAGAGCTCGTGAATACTAGACCCACGTTATTATCTGCTTCTTCTTCAACCTAGCGTTAATCCCAGTCGTATCCAAATCTTTCACCTCGGAGTCTGGGGTCCGCTTTACCAGTCTTAACTGCGGATTTGGCTGAACCTCGATATTTTCCGTGAAGCGACTACCATCTGATCTTCACAGCCCAATGATGACATTAGGCGATATCGAAGCATTGCAGCTAGACCGTTGTTGTTGGACTTTTTACGGCTCCAACTACCCGTAACGACTGCCATAGATGTTTGTATGGCAACCGGGATCGACGACTAATATAAAGGCTAAAATTATTATAATTTAACTAACTCGATAAACCCATATAAACCATGTAGACCTAAAGGCGACTAAAATTACATGGATATACTTTCCTTACCAACCTGGCTCATGTACACCAAGAAAATTAGGCATAGCACACTAACAAAGGTTACAAAAATCGTAGGACATCTACAGAAAGTGATTTAAATGCTAATTTAAATCACTTTTCAACTCCAACACTACTGGAAACGAATATTCAAATTCATTCTAAAAGCAATTGAAATAAAATTAGTGTCACACAATTGAGCTAAGTCGTCATTCAGAGCTAGCAGTGGCAGAGAATCATTGTTTCGTCTAGTACAGTTATTTCCAACTGAATACCAGCACAGAAGGCTACTTACAGTTAACGTAATTCCGTTTAATCCGGTACGAAGTAAGTGCTCCTAATACGGACACTATTTCACGTAGATAATTGCTTGGCGAGCAAACGGGTCGCTAGATTAAGCCTGCCCCGGCGACGCTTCGCGAACACTGCTTTTAATACAAGGATTTACTTCCATGATATTATTTGTTCAGCTTTTTTTAATAAATAAATGGAATGTGATTCCGCTGTGATTTTAATGGGTGAAAGGTCCGTTGTCGTTTATTACAGTTGAATGAGTTTAATGGTATGGTATTACTGCAGTTATTGGAGTGTACTAAAACTGTATTCGTTTATATGACATAATATTATATGCGGTTGTATTTCTGTGAACAGTTGATAAGGTATTTTAAAATTACGAATTTTAATTAATTTAGTTGGAATATTTTAGAATACAAAGGGTTACAAAAAATATTAATAATACGTTAGTAAAAGTTTACCTAAAATTCCTACTAAGATTATAAACGCAAAAAGTTGTGAATTTTTTTGCAAATTTGGATGTTTGTTGTTACCCAATTAAGTCCTAATGGCTGAACGGATCTGGCTGAATTTGGTTCAGGGATAAAATGTAGTCTGGGTCTACACATAGGCAAATTTTTTGGAATAGGTTCCCATAGGAAGCGGGAATGGGAACAGAATTCCAGGTGGGTTAAATCGTGGGTAAAAGCTAGTGCATAATTATTATTCCCATGCATCTATTTTATTAATAACATAAATCTGAATGTATCATTATCGTGTCCAATAATTTGGATAATTTCAGGGTACATAAAAATATATTAGATAAATTTCGTAACGGTTTATAACCCCATATAATAACCCTATTTGTGGCATAGAAATCTTTATGTAATGTTTCCCACACGGGTCCTTATTTTAAGGATACACGCGATATACCAAAATGTTTTCGTAAAATGGCTCGCCCATTTCACAGTATTGACATAGATAATGTACTTTGAAGGCCGTGAGACGGGTGCGGGGAGCGATGTCGAGCCCAGGGGAGATTTTCTAAAACAAACCCGTAAAAGCAAGGGAAGATTAGAAGCGATATACTTATATCAAAAGCGTGGTGTTAGTCGGAAAATATTCTCACAGACGACGCCGCGAGAAATCAGATAACCGTCTGGGTCAGATACGATAGGAAGGATGAAAGAAAAATATTACGAGTGTTTTGTAAATGTTTTTCTTTATTGTCAAAACACTGCATATTTTTTTATGTCCGACTAATCACACAATCAGTTGGTAAACTAGTTGTATGAACTCTTGAAATTGAATGAAAAACAATCTGTATAAAAGGCTATATTCTTATCGCTGAGAGGAATGAAACCACTCGAAGTGCTAAAGAAATATGACACCTACGTAATGTTATGTTCAAGATGGTCAAAAATATTATCTAATTCTACGTAGTTGTGACCTATATTCACAAAAGTTTA
This sequence comes from Lithosia quadra, assembly GCA_963576445.1. Classification (NCBI taxonomy): domain Eukaryota; kingdom Metazoa; phylum Arthropoda; class Insecta; order Lepidoptera; family Erebidae; genus Lithosia; species Lithosia quadra. The sequence goes on from OY754883.1 coordinate 3,306,842, forward strand.
CTGTTTATGGGAAGAAATGAATATTTATGCCTCGTAGTTCTCGGTTAAGTAAAATACAGGAGGTATCCCATTTCTAACTCAGCTATCTACAATAAGAGACCAATTTTCATTTTAATGAATCAGCATTTTTAGTTATTCAAATACCTGTTTTTTTATCTTCACAGAAAAGCGACCTCTGCTAGTTAGAGGAAGTGATTATGTTGCACTCCAACTGATTAAAACGCAAGGGGTCTACACAGACGTCAGGGTGTAAGGCATTTTCGTCGCACCCCGGAAAACTAGTGCTTTTAAAGATTTAATTTTGTGACTTGCATATTGCCAAAACTTTTTACAATCAATTGTTTTCGTCCACTGAATTACCAATTTAGGTAACCTATTTAGTGGTTAAAAAACTAGTAGACTTTCTTTAACCTTAACCATTTGGGTAAGGTATAAAATATTTTTTTTCCTTTTCATTGTATTCTTACCCTTAAATAATTTCATTAACACAATAATCCTTTGTGTAACCAAATAAGCTTTTCGCTTAATCTCCAAACAAGTGACGGCGCACTACTAGTGTGTACTAAGCCCAAAAATGTAGATGTGTCCGTTTAGCTACTTATCCCCTTCCCTAGTTGCTTGTTTTGTTTAAAAGCCCTCGACACCATGTGGCGCTGCAAAAACAGCCCGACTCGTACCGTCCCCTAATCCAGGCCACACAGCCGTTCAGACTACCCTTCACTCATTTGCATAAGTCCTGTCCGTCATAAGATGGGTTGTAAAACTTTAATAAGACTTTTTGATGGTAGCCCTCCCAGATTTAATTGGATTATACAGGATCATAATGATTGGCGGTGCGGTTAAGTGATTTGGATAAAAATCTTTATGCCTTTTTCAGCTCTGTAAAATATTTTTATCCGTACCTTTTTGAGTATTGTTCCAACAAAACCACATTGAACATTACATTTTTAAATTCTATAAAAGTTTTAACATAAAATAAAAATAGAAAAGTTTAAGTACAACTCGATCGAAATTGCCATTATAACTTTTATTGCCATCGATATATCTAACTTGAGCATGTAGATACAAAAATGGCTACAATTGGCTAAAAAGCGACATCACGCCACAAGTTCATCCAATAAATATTCCTAACTGCCGTTTCGTAAGGAAACAAATGCTCGAAAACACAATGATGGCCACGAACAAAATACAATACTGCTCAAAACAAGTGAAGCGTATCCAACATATTCTGTTTGTTGTGAAAATTGTGGGGTTGATGTTTTTGTCAGTGTTTCCCATCTTTCTTTGAATGTTGTTTGTTCGGTAATACCCTTAATCGGTGTTATACTGACTTCGTTCGTTGACATACATTAAGTGACCGGAAAGCCTGACATATGTACGCTTTTACTTGTTTATCGTTTCGAGAAATGTTTTCAAGTCACGAATGTAGAAAATTATAATGATCATTAAACATGATTCATTGTTATTTTCGTAGATAATGTTAATATCACGGGCTCCAAGTCGAAGGTCTCTAATGTTATAATGATGAATTGACCTATACATAACACTCAAATACAGTTTTAAAACCTAATTTACCTTTAAATATTCTTTTTTTCAAATTATTCACGATTTACGAATTATGTTAAGAGAGAATTTTGTAATTACATTGGTAAAAGAAAACCCATTATTGTATCAGAAATTATTAAGTTTTGTATCCAAACAAAAAGCTCTTGATCGTAAATTCATAACCGAGTTGTTTTCCTTTAAGAAAATATAAGACGAGAAACGATATATTACCGAGGCATTGATAAAGCGCCCTTCGGCAATCCATAATTTCTGAGAAAATTATACACGGCCAACTTATTCCCACAGTATTAATTCAAACAAGTTTCAAAGAGGGTCTTTTTTATAATATTTTTGCATGCTATCGAATGAAGTAATATATATTTGAAATAAGGAAAATATACGAACCTTTGGGATTACCAACAATATATTTTCTTGCGAAGTTTTATCTTAGTTCGTGAGTAAAGAATTATGTCAACTTTGCGTCGGTCAGTGGCGCAAACGAAACGGAACGATGTTATCTTTATAGGAGGGTACCTAAGGCTATTATACTGATATCACACTTTCTTAGGGTCTAGTGAGTACACGGCCGAATCGACAATTATGAGACGAGCAATATATTTTATATGAAGCTTAATAAAGAAGGCATGGCTTGTCCGAGAAGTTGTTACCGAAAGTTCGCTGATGAAAAATGTCGATCTATTTTTCTCCGTCGTCGGTGTAATTTGGATCATGTGGTTGGTTGCGCGATTGCGCACTGAAGAGATTATAATAAAGTTAGAACAGTCTGAAGGGTCATTAATTTTATACAATGTTATAAGGAGTTTGATGAAAAATACTTTGGATGTTTTGTATCTTGGATTATATTTCACATTTATCTTCAAATTTTATTATATTAGGAATTAGGATTAACTAGTTAACGCCAGCGACTTCGCCCGCGTGAAAGTTTGCTCCCGTTCCCGCTATCAATGCCCATGTTTAATTCCAGATTAAATCTAATAAACTTTCACATTTACAATTTTATAAATAGAAAAGACATGTTTTATATACATTGCATTAGAGTTTTAGTGTAAAAAGAAATTTTCAAGAAGTGATTTTTCTTTGTAAATAGGTACTTTCTTAAAAATTTAAGTTGGCCACTAACTTTTCTAGTGTCCAAATTTTTATATAAAGCTATAAATAAATTAGGTATCTCTACTTATTTTTTTAGTCACTCGATAAATTATGAAAATAAAGAAACTATAATATTTACTTTGGCAAATAACAAAAAATTCAAGAAAAAATTATCCTTACGTAACTCGTATACGAGTTACCTAAAGGCAAAAAACACAGAATGGTCCTAAATTTAGGGTAAAAAAAAATATTTCCAAAAGTACCTTCCTACTTTTGCCCAACATACCGTAGCAAATTGGGAATAACAGTTTAGAAGGAACACTTCGTTACGGACAAACTGCGAGGGTAAACGATCTCAGTGACAGGACCCAAAACGAAATTTGTAAAGGAAAATCTATTCTCATTTAAATTTTTTTACTACGAACAAAATCTCCTGATTAATGTACGCGTTTCTCTCTTATTGCGCTACAAAATATTGTCATTTGAGTTCCTTAATGGAATTGCTGTTTCTCTGAAACGTCTTTTCAACACACGTAGCTATGTACTTAATACAGTTATATCTTATCAAGAATGTACGAATGAAATTCTATTCTCTTTAGTTTCTTGGTATGTCTGTATGTGAAGGCAACGTAAGTATACTATACGGTATTATACTCAATCCAGTATTATTTTGGAACATGGAACAACATGGGACCAATTGAGATGGAACTGAGACGGGAAATATTGTATATTAGGTATATTTTCTATAGTTCCAGTATCGATTTATCCTATGAAACAAGTGCGAATTTTTTCTAACCTGTTTCATTGATTTTTAAATTGAAACTGACATCTTGGAAAATAAAATTGACAATACTGACCCGCACTCAGTGCGGAAGCAGGTAGCAGACAGAAATATCTCAACACTGAGTTTCATTTATTGTACTTCAGTGTAATACATCCTCAATCCATATTATAATCATAAACGCAGACAGCACAGGAACAAATGAAATTAAACATTAATTGAAATGTCCTACTAACTTCTCCATGTTATAACAATAAAAGTAGTGATGTTTTAAGTTTAGTTACTCTAATTCCAGCTTGATAATGGAATAATAATCTACCAATTTACATTGGAACTAGTGAGAACATGACTAAATACGGATAACATCAAACCAACCCTTTCTAAGTACGGAATCATTTGGAAATGATATTCGACGGTACTCACATCAATAATAATTAGGATTGTCTTTATCGAGTCCCAAGTAGATAAGGAGTTTCTTGCCCTGCTACGAGATTTCGTAGACCGTAGCCGATCGTAGGCTCACTACGAGATTACGTAGCTAAGCCGTGTTTGAAATTATTATGTCATAATTTTGTATTGTGTGCCTATGTATTATCTCCTAATAAATAAACACCTATAAATATAAGTGTTTATTTATTTTTTATTCAGAATGATATCTACTGAACAAGGTACGGAAAAATTGTTATTTGGTAGGTATATTGTTGTTAAAATTGCAAACATAGTCATAAAAATAGTTTTTAGTCTACAATTGGGATGGCGACCCGTATCTTCTGAATTTCACCCCAGTTTCTTTCTATCTAATGGGCTGCAGTCAATTTATTTAGACTGAATATTAAACATTAAAGAGAAAAGTCGCACAATACAATTTTTTTGTCCACATAACTTTACTAAATGTACACACATAGTAAACAATTATTAAACATTAACAAACTTAAATAACTAAATAAATAACACCAACTAACTAATAACAGATTAGGTAACATTTATTTTATACATTACTAAGTTTTCACTTTACCACTTATCTGTACCTAGATTGGAGTACATCAGGGATTTATCCAAATACGATAGTAGTTTGCTCTCGGGGCCGAGCACGGAGGCATTTAGGAAATTTGCATGCCAATACTATCAGAAGCACATCTAACGAAGAAACTTTAGGGGTTCTGTACAGGATTATTATACATTCGGGGCAATTATGTACCGAATTTTCGTAGAGCGTACACTATCCTAATTTGTACAACACTATGTAAAATTTTTGAGTGTATACGCCCCATTAGGACTAAAACCAAGATAACTTTACCTTCAAAGCAGTACACTTGCTAATTGATGGACAAGGCTCACCTTGGATTAAATCTATACTTCATATATTTACATAATATTATAAAGCCGAAGAGTTCATTTGTTTGGTTGTACGTGCTAATCTCAGGAACTACCGGTTGAAAACATTTTTTTCTGTTTTGGATAGCTTAGACTGGCTTGAAGAGATTAGATACTCATCGAGGAAGGTTATATAGGCTATCATCACCACTACTAACTAACTAGGTGAGAGGCGCAAAAGATTTTTTTTTTAATCGGACTAATGTCTATACATTATCGCAAAACTATTAAATTACGGTTATATATTTACTTGTTTAAAAATAGGTGCCGCGGGATGAAGTATTTTACAGGCAAAACCATAGCAGGTAAATGCATAAAGTAAGACATAGTAGCGTTATCTATCCCATATAATATTTGAGTAGGTTTACCCATTCTTTAGAATTCAAGTTACCTACATTGTTTAGTTTGAATCTCAGAATATTATTATTGTCCTATTACGAAGTCAGTTTTAAATTATTCTTTGTTGTTATTAATAAGCAAGTTCCTAGTAAATAACTCTGCAGATATTCGAAGTCCCATTTCACACTGTTTAGTATTCAGGCAGCATAATGGAGCCGGTGGTCGTGGAGCACAACTGGCTTTTATTGTACTAACCACTTATCTATAATATAAAAATGAATCGCAAAATGTGTTGGTAAGCGCATAACTCACCAACGGCTCTACCGATTTCACTAATTCTTTTTTTGTTGTGTTTGTTATTATCGGGAGAAGGTTCTTACGAAAAAAAAAATAAAACAGTTGTACAGAAAATTTCAGAAAGTAACTTTTCTTTTTCTCATACAAACTTTTTCTATTATGTGAGAGAAGTTTATGTTTACGTTACGGGATTAGTATTTAGTAGTAGTAGGTAGTAGTAGGAATGGGAATGGGAATGAGAATAGGAATAGGAATGGGAATAGTAATGGGAATGGGAACGGGAACAGGAATGGGAACGGAATTGCACGCGGGTGGAAAATATGGCGGTACGAAGTTCGCCGAGACAGCTAGTGTGTAATAAAATTGTATGGACAGTACTCCAGTGTGTATGCTGCCTTGTACAAATATGGACGCGTGTTGGTAATAATGATGTAATGTTGCCGAAATTTTTGCAGGTTGCAGGTATTTTGGTTTACTTATTACGCCTATAGGAAATTCATCATGATTTCCTGGTTTTGTGATCAAATTTTGTAGACTTTTTAATTTTATGTTTTTGAAAATTCAGACACTTTTGATAAATTTCGGACAAACATGTCAAAGCAAATACATTTGCTTTTAAATAATATAAAAAGAAAAAATGGAATTGAAAAATTGCCTGCATTTTTCCTTTTTTTTGTGTATATTTATTTATTTAACAGAAAAAATATACATTGGATCTAATGCCTTAGTAGTGTAACAAAAACCAGAAAATTTGTCCGTACACTGCGTTCATCGTGAAGTCGTTGTCCTTATTCAGCAAGCAAATACAAATACGCTATCCATAGCATTAAGTAGTCAAACAGTTCAATGCCCTTGCATATAATGATCTATCACGCATTAAAAATTTGCGGCGAGACGAAGAAATAAAAAACAGATTAAAAACAACATCAACAATATAAACCAAGACTTCAACTTAACCAGATAGAACAATTCAAACAAACGACAACTATCTTAAAGTCAAGTTTGTAACTCAACTTACTTTTAACGAGGCAAGATGAATATATTTCAAGAATGTACAGACAATTTCTCATCTGCGGCTGCCTCTGAATAATGGACCGCATTAATAAACAGGAACGGTTCCTACAAAGTTGAAGTAAGGCATAAATGGATACAATTAATTCTTATAATAAGTAGGTACGCCACTGTGACAGAAACTATCACTTTAGATTGAGTAGGATTGTTGTTTGCGACGTTTGGGATGCTTTCTTCAAGCACCCATCTCAGCTGTCTCAGTTTATAGGGTACCTACATATATTACGTATACAAATGATGTTGGTGATATTTTGTACACGGCCAAGAAAATAAGTGTACACTTTTATAAATACATCTTTACATGTAACGGTGTTTACGTATTTATTTCTTTTGCCGTAGAGTACCGATGATAAGTGTTTGCCCAATTTGTATACTTAAGCTACTGAGCGGTAATTTTATGATACAGGTCTGTATTAATCCCTGTAGTAGCTTTTCTCAAATTAAAATATTCTTAAAATAAAAAAAAATGGATTGTTCGTTGTATTAATACCTATTCGAGGTATGCAGAAGGTAAAAATTCATTATTCAATTAACAGTCATTGAAAAAATACATAATTTTTATATTTTAGTACTATCATAAAATAAATAAAATTAACATAAAAATAATCAAAATTCAGTTATATGACTACAAATTATGTTATTAACATAGTTTGTGGTCATATAAATTTAATATAAACTATTATAATATTTTCAAAGCATTACTGCTAGCATAAAAAGGTTATTTAAAAAGGTAACAATAAGTTCGTAAGTGAATTACGGGTAGTATATTTTTATTATATTATGTACAAGAACTCAGAACTATAATTGAAGTGACCTTAATAAAACCACTATATTACCCTGATTTGTACAGATTTGCTTTATTAATCATAAAAAGTAATTATACCGCTGTTGGGGTATTTTTCTTGCCTAATTAGACAGGTTGTAATAAAAAATTATATAAAAAAGAAATACTAAGAACCAAAGGAATGGCCTTGAACATTTATTTTGCTATTACTATTCAGGTGTGAGAAGAATGCGGTTTTGTCTTCAAGATAGATATTTATATTTATTACCAAATACGTTAAAATCGAATAAATTTAATTAGACCTGAAATATTTCTAAAAAAAAACTTCAGCATTTTTTTTTAAACTAGGTGGTAGCCACGGTAGTTATTTCTTTCTGATCTGTTTAACCGTTCTGGCGTGATTAAGTAACAAACAACCAAAGATTATCCCAGAATTTTACTCTAGGACACGCCGCTATTTAGACTAAGTACAAGCTTGTAGTGTTGGTTCTAGAAAGTAGTTCTGACATGCGAAAAATGTTACTATTTGAGAAACATGTAGTACTTTGTTAGGTAGTTCTTGTTCAGTGTAAGTGGATACCGGTCTTTATAACGTAGTGGCTTTGAATCGGTGCCAGGAAAGTTTTCATGCTGGTCATGGACCGCCAGTGGCCGCCGGCGACCGAAGTAATTCATTATACTCAATCTGTTACTTTGAGCACTGGATTTATGCAAATTAATAAATCAGGTTTTAACTAGTCCAATGTTATGCAGCCTTGGTATTTGAGAATGTTGGATATTGAAAAATAGTACCAAAAGATAAGAATACGGACATGTATCTTTTTTATTATCTTGAATGAGGAAAACGTGAGCGCCAAATGTGGTATACTTACAATGAAGGAGAAAAATAGGCAACATTTTGTAAATGGATTAGTGGTCAGCCGTCTTTGATCGACGTAATTTATACGTTCTTCTTTGAATAGTGTTCACCCTCCTCCCCCTCTCCCCCGGAGTACCAGCCCATCCCTTGTCTGCTCCCCACTGTGCCCTCTGCTTGTCACAGGGAACAGTGGAAAGCCTCCAACCAGCCCTATACAGCGCACTCCTACCTCGACCGTAAGTAGACGCAGATAGCAGCCGTATTTACTCTTGTATTAAATATGTATGCTATATAAATAAGACTTCAGATGCAACAACTTGCGTCTGACAGTATGAGGTTAAGGTAATGATAAAACAAGCTAAGTTAAGTAGTATAGTAGACTGCAGGAGGCTAGTAATTCATTCCAGGGTAACTGTATTGTATATAGGTACGCTTTTAGAACGAGCTTCCTAATTAAATTAGGATTCCTCTTTATAAATTTAAAAATCTAATCAAAACGAAACTTTGCCGTTATAAAATTTAAGAGTATTAAACTACGAACAAGCTTGGAAATCAAATGTTTACTTGTATTATGCTACTCAAACATAATATTGTAATTTGAGTAAACAAATTGTTAAATTGGTCAAAAAAAGGACCAGCCTAGTTTCTTGCCGAAACCTTCTCAAAGCAGGGCAGTGTTGCAAACCGGATGGTCCATTTTCTAGACAACCAGAGGTGTGGTCGGCATTACTAACCTATTCCTCTTCCCAGGACTTTGTAGGAGGTAGGATACGACGGTATTTCCCATCTGAACTGAGCAGTCCGACTGGGGTAGTACCTCCGCCCTACAGAAAACCTCGGTTGGTGTTGTGTTCCCGCCGGTAAGTAGGGTAGCCAGAGCTCACAACCCCTCCCCCTATCTTCCCAATCCTCCCCTCCAACCCCGCCCAAACTCCTCAACCCCCTCCTTCTCGAATGTATGACATCTCTGATGTTGCACAGGTCAATAGGCCACGGTGACCGCTTCCCATCAGGTGGGCTGTGCGCTTGTTTGCCACCTAAGTAGTATAAAAAAACCTCAAGAGATTATTCACTAAAATTTGAACAATCTTTGGTGCGTGTTACTAAGCATGAACTAATATAGCTATGTAATAACCTTAATATGAAGTAATAATTGACTGGTCTGTTCATAGTGAAGACGAAATAGCTCGAGGCATTATTATGTTGGCAGGTTTAGGTTGAGTTACGATTAATTTGAGTAACATGCCTACTTATGTCAGAATTTATTACTTGGGTTCGTAGACCTAAAGAGCAGAAACATGCACAAACTTGATGAGAATGTTATAGTTCATTGAGTTGTTAAAACTCATGATTGTACGAGTACTTTGTTGTAGTTTTGATATAAATCAGAGCCCGTAGACAAGTGTCAAAAGTCTAAATCGCTAAGGAATAGAGTAGATTAGGTCGACCAATCACACTCCTAGCTCATGATTCCGCTGCGGCGCGCGCATCGTACGCCGGCGACGAGTTTGGATGTGATTGGTCAACCTAATCTATTCGTTTACTTAGCGATTTATACTGTGACACTTGTCTATGGGGGCAGGTAGATCGGAATCAGATCGGAATAGATTAATTTTGCTTAAATTTGGATTTCCAAAAAATGAGAGGTTTAGTTCCAATTTGACATTTATTCGATCACTTAATCACTTTGGGGATGATATTAACTTCTATAATTATCTTGGACATACCAAATGTGACCAAATATCGTTCGATTTCAGTTCATCCCAGACCAACATATAACACAATACATATAGACATATTTATCCCCCAACAGGTATTCGGGAACCATCCCATCCTCACCTGCAATAAACTAGTACACCTACTGATTGACAGAAGAGGCTCTGATATAGACTGTAAAAGAGGTGGACTATGAGTTGAAGTTCTCGAATGCAATCGGGCAGATTCAAGTTGACATAACCTAATACATAATTATATCCTAGAATTATTCTTGAAAATAAAACTATTTTTAACAGATTCTATCGTGATTTATTTTGGTGTTATTTCATTTTTCTCCTCAGTTCCTAAAATTTATAATCCCGCATCCGCTACACCGCCTATCTTACTTTGAAGTTTCTAACAAGTTATTCTATAAATTATCTTTTAACGTCAAATTTCTCATAAAACTGTTGAGTTGTTGTCCGAACTAAGTTGCTGTTATCTGGCCAATCTGTTGCTGAATATTCCAATTTATGCAAATTAATAAATAGTAGACAGACAATCTTGATGCAGCCTGGAGCTAAGCGAGCGGTGACCTAATTGAAGTGGCTCTCTGAAATCTGAAGTGGATAGAGTTCTGCAGTCATCGTTATTTTTAACCCTCGCCGAAAAATTACTAGTGTTATGCGATTGATCTGTTTGTTTGTCTATCTATATAACTATCTATCGTGATCACTATTTTTGCTAATATTATGAAGAGGGAACATTTTGCATGTTGGTGACCGATAAACTCTGAAATTACCGAACAAAAATTTCTTTCATGATAAGAATACTAAATTGTCAGTAAGTAGAATTAACTACAAGTACACTTACTGATTGATAGACAATACGCATGGCAATGGAGCATGCTTTCTTCTTGGTTTGGAGGATAATAAACAAATCTCATAAAGACAAAATACAAATTTTGGATGCAATAATACTAAGAATAGTGAAACCACTGAATTTTACCCTTCCCAGAAATCAAACTCCGGACCACACTATTACACGCAAGCGTAAGCCGAAACCTTATACGATAAAACCAACGAGGATATATTATTACAATATTATAAACCAAGTGTTAAAATAATTACAATGTAGAATAACATTCAGACAGTGAATACATTGCATGTTATAACAGTTCCAACAGTAACGTGTTCATAATTGTTGTGTTATACAGTACATAACCACGCTAATGCAGTTTTTAAGTGCCCTTGCACGTAACAATATCAACACGCCATTCGTTTCCTGATTCTACTCTAACCACTGACATATAAATATATGGTAAAAGGTTTTTTATTTCTGATTCTTTTATTTTTATGACGGTGGTATGTAGCGTAATGTTTAAAATATTCGACTCGTGACGTAATCTCACTTCTAGTATGTGCATTTTAGCTTGCCTAACGATAGTAAATTAAAATAGTAAGGAGGTTGGACACGACGGTACGTCCCGTCCGAAATGAGTCGTCCGACTGGGGTAGTACCTCCACCCCACAGGAGACCGCGGCCATAATAACAATCGTATTGTGTTCCCGGCGATAAGTAGGGTAGCCAGAGCTCACTGTAACCTTTCCTGCCCCCACCCCTTCCTAGCCCTCCTCCCTTCCCTTCAGGGTAGGCAGCGCGTGTGTGACACCTTTAATGTCTATAGGGCATGGTGACTGCTTCCCATTGGGTGGGCCTTGTGCTTGTCTGCCACCTACGTTGTATATAAAAAAAATCATCAATATGATTATTTACATAGGATTTGGATGGAATTTATGTAAAAACAGCTACTATTTAAGCCCCGCAGAAAAAAAGAATACAATAGGTATAAGAACTTTTAAATTTCGGCGTTCTGTGATAATACTATAATGTTAACAGCAATGAACACAATTATAGTGTAGGTATATACCATACACCATGGCAAATTACAGCTAGTCTTATCCAGTTATTTCAGCTAGCAATAATAAAATTGTGTGTGTGTAAAAAAAAGCTACCATTGTGGCACTATCGGTGTTATCAATTCCAACTCCCATTCCAGAGACTTTGCCTTTAGCTTACCATCAGGCGATTCACCTTGCCTGATAGTAAGCTAAAGGCAAATTCTTCTTGTTGTCTTGTCTTGTCTTCTTGTTGACGTGACCGACATAAAAAAAATCCTTACAAACTTTTGGGGTTACATACATTTTGTGTTTCATCGACCACAAAAGCGCAACATAAAGAGGTGAAAATCTAAATAGTGCCATGTAGAATTTCTTTCACAAAAAAAAGAAAGTCAATTTATTTAGCTTTGCAATAAGGTGGCTTTTAAATGGTGCTATTATTTTCTCACCCTGCGCATTCATTTGTCATGGTACGTTCACAAACAGGGGTTCCGGTACTTTTTGTTTTCGATCATTATCAACGCTTATTCACTCATTAATTTATCTCTGTCCACCAAATTATCTTGTTTGGATACGATCAATGACCCAATTTGTGAGTGTCGTAAGGGGAATTTAGGGTCATTTCCGGAAGTCTGTTGTGAAATTAGCGAGGTTTGTGTGATCGATTTAGGTTTTATGGAGTAAAGTCTTTGAGTGTCGTCTTTGTCCTCCATGAGCGTGCGCCTAGGGGTGATGGTTGAAGCTAGCCATCGTCTTTGTAGAACTGGAAGGCTTCAGGGATATCCTTACTAGGTCTTAAGAAGCATGACATTTTCACCAAACCAACTCTTACGAACTGAGTTATTTATTTGATAGATTAACACCTACTTTAGGTGTACAGAAATGGATAATAATTCTTTTATTCACCAAGAAATATGAAATGTACGCAGGCGAAACAAAATATCGTGCAAAAAATAGGTACCGTTGGTATATGTAAATTATTCTGTTCCATTCTGAGAAAAACTGAGGTACTTTACTTGAAATATTATATCAAAACTATTTTCGTAAGTGGAAGCTGCCAGTGTTTTCATTAAACCTACTCAAAGGTAAACAGCTGTAATATAAGTCAGCCTTGAGACATATACCTACCTAAAAGTTTCAATTTATCAATACTTTGCGAAGTTTAGTTAGTAGGATACCGATAACATTTTTCAATATAATATGTATATTATCATCGTTAATCCCGGTGCTTGTGTGTGCTATCGATGTGGGTGCTAGCACCTCTGCCTACCCCTTCGGGGATATAGGCGTGAGTTTATGTTATGTTATGTATGTAATCCCGGTAGCATCCAATGTTAAATCACCTTGATCCACAGATCACTTGTCCAACATATTCACTTCTATTCATCTTTAAGTATAAAGCGGTTTCTTCATATGGGATAAAAAACCATTTATGATAATTTTACGACTGAAACACTTTTACTATAAAACTCACAAGTTTCATGGAAATGTACTTGGTCACTATAAATTCAATGTGTAATATAACGATTCGTTAATTTGGCTTTCACCAGCGCACGATTTACTGAAGTAAATACAAACTGAGCAGAGAGCGCATTTCAAATGTTATCTAACTATTCACATACTCACCGGACGAACCATCCGATCGGTTTTCCATTTCAACGTATTATCTGCATCGCTTTTAATAATAGAATTGCAAATTTAAACCCTTTATAAGCGCTCTGCATTCGCGAACACAAATTCGCTTTTACGTAAATTTGCATTTCACTGTCACAGTTTTGGTGACTTCCCAATGTTTAATCTTAGTTATTGCAACAGTTATTTGTACAAACATTTTACTTGTTACAAACAGCTATGGCATCTAATTTCCGTTTTATAGGACCAACAGAGCGTTGTTTTAACGTCTAATTTACTGAGCGAGATCCCTGTTTATGATTAAAGCTGGTGTTTAATTAAACGAAATTTAGGTTATGCGTTCATATTTAAAACGTTATCATTTAGTGTTGTTTATAATTTAAAGAGCGTGCTAGTATAAGTATCTTTCTTAAAAATATAATATATTATATATAATATAGAATATACATATTAGAAAAGATACAAAGAAAGGAAAATGTAGTACCTATAGGTACATTAGATTAGATTAGATACTGTCGTAGTAGTTACTGTCTTTCACTTTACGCTTTTCTTTGTTGTTTCTCAGTCCAATAACCAAGCCCAGCTACTGAATATGAAATAACTAACTTCAAAAACTAGTTGTTAAAAATTTTGCAGAATTTGCTTGACCGACTTACAAAATAATAAAATGTCTCATTCAATTTGTGAATATCTATAATGAACTCTGTATGTATAAAATCACAAAATCCAAAAACGCAATATTATAAAAAAAGGTCGCATTTCATCGAAATTCGGAATACATTTTTAATTCGTACCTACTTATTCTTGTTCGTTTATGATCTAAAGTAAACACGCAATAAAAACTTTTTTGCACAAAATTTGTTCCAATATTAAAACCATGATTTGAATTCCTGATTTTGTTAAAGGATTGAAATGAAGGAATTTGGGAAAATTTACATTTGAACGTCGAAGGGAGCGACGGATTACAAGCGCTTATGAAAATTTGTATTCACGCTATGGCGGGGCGGCGAACATAAAATTGCTAACACTGTGTCCTATTCCATGGCAAATTCTATTTCGAAGTTCGCACAAAGAAGAATAGCTAATAAATAGACGATGAAGTAACTTGAAATGAAGAAGAAAATGAGAGAGCTAGTTTACAACAAACGAGCAAAAAGTTACTTCCACAGTCCCCGAAGGCCTTTGCATTGAAATAATTTATGTTGATCCATAAAGAAACATGAAATGCTTGAACAATTCTTTATAAGAAACGTCGTCACAAACTCTCTATATTTTGCAGCACGATACTCGTTTGAGTACCTACATTTAGCGCCATTCCTCATAGTTTCAAATTTAGACACCTACGACTGCTTAAAAATTTCACATTATCTATTTGATTTACTCAGCAAATGTCTATTTTATTGTAATTTTCTGAATCAAATAAAAACTTAATTTGAAAAATGTCTAAAACGAACATACGATATAATGTAATTGGGAGACGAATAAAATTCACAACATTATTACAATCGAAATTATCCTTACAAAAAAAGACTTCAGCTGAACAAATTGAGATAGGACATAGGAAGCACTGGCTATCAAATGGTTATCAAAATCGGTTCATCCAGTCGAAAGTTCTAAAGTAACAAAAATTAAAAAAAGTAAAGTCAAATTGAGAACTTTTTCCTTTTTTAAAATCGGTTAAAAATAATATTTCATATTTGTATGCCTACTCAACTAGGATAAAGGACAAATATCACACAAATGTATAACGTTGGAAGCAAGTGCGAGGCTGAATCACAGCCAGCCTATAGTAAGTGGGGCAATACTTTCAGCGGCCCTTCTCAACATATGTGGAGCCCATAAATTCTATTCCACACCTGTAAGTGCTACACCTTGCCTAGATAAAGAAATTTAATATTGTGGGTTGATTTATAGCGTATAACATCCCACGGCAACGTAGCAAAGTGCTCTTGGACTTCAAATTTTCTTCTTTCTTCAGTAATCTAGACCAGGAGATTTTATTAGACGAAGATACATTAGAAAGATACCTAAACTATTTAACTAACTCGCAGATTATTTGAGAGAATGTAGATAGTGCCTGTTTACCCAAAGCTATTGCTTGCACTGGCTTTTGTTCGTGCTTCATATGCATGAAAACGTGTAGGTATCATTAATAAAATAGCTTAAAGGCTTCATTAACTAAAGCACGTATTATTTTCGTACAATAACATTTTACGGTTATGGGAAATATAATTATAATGTCCAATGAAATAAGTTTTAAGTTAATAAATTTAATGTTTTAAATAATGAATTGTCCACTATGATTCAAAATTTTCACTGAAGCACGTATTATTTTCTTACAATAACATTTTGTTATGGAAAATACATAAATGTCTAATGAAATAAGGTTTAAGTTAATAATTTTAATGTTTCAAGTAATAAATTTGTCCACTATGATTCAAATTTATATAACACTGTTGTCTTTAGCTGCGAGTTATTATACTCGTAGGCTGCTTCACAGAAGTTAGTCTGAAATTCAGCCAGACCTGTTAGAACGTGATTGATTAACAACCATACAAATATCTCCACATACTTCCTGATTTATAATATTAGTAGGATTGCTGTTGAAACGATTTTTAAGACATTAAAATAAAAGGCATGCATGATGTATGAAAACAATTATGAAAGTTGAAGAAGCGAAACGAGTATGCCAAGATCGTAGCAAGTGGAAAGATGTTGTCTCTGCCTACCCCAATGGGAAAATGGCATGATTTGTATGTATGTATGTATGTATGTATGTAAAATACAGCTGAGAACATACGTATACAATGACAGCCTGCAATACGAACGACTGACAAACTCGAAGGATTCTTTAAATATTTTGGCCGGAATAACTACAATGGTTGTCTTAGGACCAGTGCACACCGGGAGAGGCGAGGTGACTCGTATTTTACGTCAACAATCTAATTTGAACCTAAAAGTACAAGGTGAATAATTGTATATCCATACTAATATTATAAATAATGCGAAAGTAGCTCTGTCTGTCTGTCTGTCTGTCTGTCTGCTACGCTTTCCCGCCTAAACCGCTGAAATTTGGTATAGGAGTAAATCAGACCTCGAGAATGAACATAGGCTATGTTTGGTCGCGATAACCGACATCGAACCGAAGCTAGTATTAAGAATAAAACCGCTCTACTCCGAGCAACGCGCGCGGCTTTATTATTGATATCAAATTATTGACCGTATATCAAGTCCATTAAGGTTCACGTTAAATAGTTGACTTAAAAGTACCCTCCACCGCGCCTCCAGCGGTTTGCGCTGGGCCTTACACAGAAATTACAATCCTTTTCTTAATATAACACGTAGTTAGTCATAAAACATGGCAGCTGTAGCTAAAGCTTGAACAATAAGTAATATACATGAAAATTACCTGCTTTTGTGAATTGTGATTACGTAAATGCAATCCGGGTTCGCCAACACGCCACAGCTTACGTAAAATAAGCTACCGTCGTCATATTGATTAGCATAATACTTTGCTTACTATTATTTTAATGAGTTACAGTGAAAGAGTAAACGTTCAGAAATAACTTGAAATTGGAAAACAAAGCTCGTAAATTATGCTTAGCATCTCTAGGCCATTTGGTGCAATTTTGATGGGAAGTTAATGTTGCACTTATATCCATTAATTCGTATAAGAGGTGTTTGTAAATTGGTTCTGGTGGCAAGAACATTAACACTGGAGAAGTTAAAACCACCCAAACTGCATTGCTAATTTGAATCCACCAAAGGTAGCAACGGTTGCAATTATAAACTTTTATTAGTTTTGGTATTCATACCATTTTTGGTAATCAGAGTATAAGATTTTGAAGCTTATGTTCTGAGAGAATTTGAATTATTGTTTAAATTTGAATAACAGTTAAACTCAGCGAAGGTATCGCCGAGTTTAAATTTCTTTATCTTTTCTTTTTTTTAGTAATTATTGGTTGGTGGCATTTATAAACATAAATTTATTTTTAACTACCCAACAAAATTTTAAATCACTAATCCAGAAGTTAAAAAGGATTTCTTTTTGGGAATAAGTTTGACAACACAGCAAAAAATATAACGATGCATTTTTTGTTACAGGTACTAACACAAAAAACCAACAATCTGGATGAAATGTTGTGACACATATCCAGCCCACATGAAGACCTCAGACGCATGACATTAACGAAAATGTTCTACCCAAAGAGTTACCAAGATGTCGCCGGCAATAGAACTTTTTTGCTCATAATAGTGCTGCTGTGTTTAAAACTGTGTAGCCCTCAGGATTTAAACGAAGAGTTTGTGAATGAGGATAGTATAGAGACGTTGCCTGATATTAGTATGGTTGTGCCAATAAAAAAGTTGAAGTTTCCAAGAAATGTGGGTACGTCAACACCCTGTAGAATGAGCGAGTTACTTTGTGATACGGGACAGTGTATATCTCTGGACAAGTATTGTAACGGTGAGGACGATTGCGGTGATAAGAGTGACGAGCCCAAGTCTTGTTCACGTAAGTTTTATCTTAGTATATCTAACTTGCATGAATATAATACCTACTAGTACAGATACAGGCACGTAACTTGGCCAGGTATAGGATAAGTTCGCGCATCGTGCACTTTGAGCCAATCAAATGATTCAAAGTACGAACGAACGGAACGTTGATTTGCTACAACGTCCGCGCAACCGCGTCTCCCGCGACCCGCTCATACCTCAAAGGGGACCTAAAAATCGACCTTTGCGCATATGACGCATCTGGCCAATTTTACGTGCCGGTATCTGTACCTACATTGTTATGTTCTAATATTCCTGAATTAGTAATTAGTAATTTGTGACAAATAATTGCGATCTTACTATATGGAACGTTTTATGTTTTTAGTATTGTGTTATTATTTTAAAATGAAGTATTTTCTTCACAATAAGGACATGTACAGGGTATCACATATTATACAGGTACCTTATCATATAATGAGTTTCTAGTTCATTATAATCTAGCTATAATCGAGACCAATAGAATCGAGTCACTCTATACATTCCCACTGTAAGGGCTCTCTTTTAATGCTAGAGCCCTTTCAGTACCCACTCAAAGGGCTCTAGCATGTAAACAGAAAGTTGATTTTTTTGCTATCAAGTGTATAATCTCTGCTAGCTACATGTTACAATATTTTCTTAGTATATATTATAAGAGCCAACTTTACTATGAGTCAGGTTAAGAAATATTTTCTCGAAATAAAAGCTAGTGAATTTCATAACAAGAAAAGTAAAATCTTTTGAAAGTCATTGTGGGTCATTCAAACGCATTTTTAATATATCTCCCCTTCTCGGTTTGCTGACATCTGTCACAAAAGAAAAGGTAGCAAAGAAGTCTGAGGACTGCGGGCCTCACAGCGAGCGACCTAGTAAGATATTGAAAAAGGCTTACAGCGTTCGAGAAAGGGATGATTGATTTTCTTTTGAATTTTGTTGGTAAGTTTTTGGGCAATCATCAAACAAGAATATAAACTATGATCGTAATAAAACATCTTTATTGTACACGTCAATTGTTTTTAACAATATGGGTAACTAGAAAAACGTGTGTATTTACGAGTTTTAAGCAATAATTAGTCTTCTCCACCATATTATATAGGCTCGTATTCTAACGCGATTGTAGTTGTCATAAATGTTTTAAACTACTAATGTGTTTTAAGGAAAAAAAATCATAAGGTGAACGGAAAACAGCATAGCATTAAAAGTTAGGTATGTGGTTGTACCGTGCCCTACCAACACTTTGAAAGCCCAAGTCAACTCCACCTTCTAGCAGGTGTACCTCAAATCCTATGCTAAATGAACGAGGACAAACAAACAACCAAACAAACCAATCATGAATAATAAGCGGACCCTGGGTTATAATAGATATATCTTTTATATAGGTATAATAATACTGTATGATAGACTATTTTTGTACGAGGCAGGTTTTCAAAAGGCAATTATAAGTATCATGCTCAGTTCACTGAAAAAAATACGCTGAACTAATTTGGCTGCCGCTATTCTTATAGCCTCAGTTGCTACGTCACAGAGCAATGGAGTGGCTGTGTCAGCCATGAACACACTTGGCCTCTTTGCTTTTATGTAATATTCATCACTGGAGTTATGCGAAGACTCCGCCAAAACATAAAGGCTGTGTAGTATCAAAACCTAGTATCTGCATAAAAACTAATTTTTACAGGCAAGCCGAAAAACGGTTTTGTATCTCTGACAACCTGCCGTTTTAAAAATACTAATCGTACACTCTTGGGAACGATGACCAGTGATATCATATATTATAAGCATAGCTTTTGCTAGCCTGGTACATGGATGGTGGTCTCTAAGGTTGAAAAATGCCGAAACACTCTTTATTCAAACATCTTCACAGGATTTCACATTTATAATAGTAAGAAAGTAAAAAATAGGATAAGATGGTGAAATTTACCAAGTACCATAATAATATTTCCAATTTTTGATTGAGAAAGTCATCAGATCAGGAAAATAGTCCTAATACAACCCCACTAACTAACACCCAAGATCCGCCAACCATTTAATGTTAGAGAAGAAATATATATCCGTGTAGCAAATTGTATGCGAGATTTTGAAGAGAGTGTAACGTTACAAATATAAACCAGTTTCCTTTGAGATTTTCTTTAAAGCTTGGCAAAGTGACTATGTAGTCACAAAAGCCTTTGAATCATTTCATTAAAATGTAATAAAATGAATACTGGAGCTATATTAAAAGAACCTATTCTGGATACTAGAACTTTATAATTCCAAAGGCACTCTGTTTAATTAAGTTCGCTATGATATCTTGAACACGTAATTTTAAATTGAGTTTTTGTTAATAGTATGTAAAAGTTAAATGTGAATAGTAATATAATTTTTGTAATCATTACGTTATATTCTGACCGGTATATTATGTTTACTTTGAATAGGTACGTTTACATGATAAATCATCATTAACATTAATACCTGGAATTGCATTAATCTGTATAAATTGTATCAAAAATTCTGTAAATTTTTAATTCGATGAAAAAAAAACTATACTTAAAGTAAAATAAACAACATGTACATGAGTCATAAATTATATAGCTTTTCACATATAAATAGTCAGAAGTTTTTTAACTAGCTGTTGTCCGCGGCTCCACGAGTGTAGATATCAGTTATTACGCGTGGACGCTACGGCCTATCATCTATTTATTTCGCAGTTCTCCCACAGATCAAAATTTCGAAAACACTCTAATGGCTAATTTTTACCGGCAATTTTTTTATCATTGTTGAATAGCCCTTTACGAAAATCACTTAATCACCATGCTATACTTTTCCGAAGATTAATACTACTACAAAGGAGTTGCTTTTTGCAATTTGGCCGCCTCACTTTACTGGTACAAAATGACCTGAAAATTTGTGTCAATATCTTTCATAATAATCTTATATATCTTTTATATAATTACATTAAAGCTGCCGTAACTCCGTAAAACTACTCTGATGAATAATTTCTATTGACTTGTGCATCAACCAGTTTACAGTAGGCACAACTTCAAACATAAATAAATTCCAGGAAAGCATGCTTTAATCTGCCCTTCGTAGTTCCTCTAAAATGGCACTCACTTTTCGCTCGTGAAATACGTTTTTACTCAGAAAATGTCTGCCACGATAATTGTCTTGTACAAAAAAAGCTCGAAAATGTACTCACAAAGGGAATGGGAAGAACTAGATTACAATGAGTTTGCACAGTTCTTTTTCTCAAGGGAGACGGCTGCATCTGTCTTATAGAGCCACAATACTGAGTTAAAACTACTTCTTATTGGATGTACGATATTTCTTGACTGTTTCAGTTGGATATTTGAACTTAATTAATCACTTTAAAACTTAAATCCGAAACTTTGAAGCTACACGAAACGGCAGACGTAGCATTTAGTATTGTTAGGTTTTTTTCTGATTTCTTTCGGTAGGGTTCAGGTGGAACCAAATGTCTCGGGGCATCTGTGGGCCCGATTGCGATAAATAAATGCGTTTCATAGTACCTACTGACTGTTCGAAACTTTGGTTCGCAATTTTAGTTACATTTGAAATTATCCACTGTATTAGCAAATAAAACATATATTTTTATATTATTATGTACTCTTTTGCATAATTATATACTTTCCTGATCTTCGTAGTTGTTGATTTATATTCACGGTTACTTATAATATATACAAATATTATTCCTATACATTCAGACTTTCGATATACCTTATACTTTTTGACCTCCAACGGAAACCTGAACGGAGTGTATGTTATAAGTTTGACGTGTGTATGTGTGTGTGTGTTTATAAGTCTGTCTGTGGCACCTTAACTCCCAAACGGATGAACCGATTTTGATTCTGTTTAATGACACAAATTGTTTTTCTAAGTGTAGATCGTGCTAATAATTTTCAATTCATTATAGTAGTTAGCGAAGTAAAATTTTTAACTACTGCCATATAAACGAACTCAAAGACAAAACATATACAATTATACAACAATTTCCTCCAAATAAAATTGTATACACGTAACACAAGAATTTCCTTAACAACCTTCAGAATTATTCATATAAACATCGTGAAATTTTAAATACCATCCACTCCAAGTCTGAGGCGAACAATAAACCTTCTTTAATTATAGCGACCGCTGAAACGAGCTTTCGCTTTTATCGTACCCACGTAGGTGGTCATTAAGCCAAAATATAGCTACAATTAACAAAAAAACCCACGTTTAATAAGGTGTTAAGTTTACCGTAGCGGTGTTTACAAAATGGACTATCATTAGTCACGAGCCCAAGGTGAGATAGCCGTGTGTGTCTCGGTGGAATACGCATAGGAAGGCAGCTAAATTGCGGTAATAGGCCTTCGTTTAGTTAATAGTAAAACTGTTCTTTCTTATATAAAAACTATTGCTTGTGGTTTTATTTACGTTTTTTCAAAAACCTTAACTGAAAAACTTAACTTCAACCAACAGCAACATATCCATGCCACTTTTTATACTACTTAGGTGGCAGACAATCACACGGCCCACCTGATGGGAAGCGGTCACCGTGGCCTATGAACGTGTGCAACACTAAGGGTGTTACACACGCGCTGCCTACCCTGAAGGGATTGGGGGAGGGCTGGGAAGGGGTGGGGAGGCTAGGAAGGGATGGGAGGAGGAGGGGTACAGTGAGCTCTGGCTACCCTACTTACCGGAGGGAACACAACACGATGGTTATTATGGCCACTTAGTCTTCATAACAACACGCACCTAGCCTTTTCGATGTATTTGTGTGTAACTTTGCTTGTGACATGGTAGATCAAGTAGACACAAACCTTAAATAAACTCACTATCAGTGTACGAAGTTTCATCAAATCCGTTCAGTTTTTTTTGTAAATAAAATACAGACTTTCATATTTTATTATATCTGTAGGATTACTACTACAGGGGCCTTACCACAAACTCTTGAAGCAGTATTATTTCAATATTACTTAACTTTCATAGTGTGACTCGGACCATCGACGTCGACGGATACTAGTATTATGTGGTCTAGCATTCTCTTACTTTTATGGTATGTTATTGATATATTTATTTCATTAAATTTGTCAGTAGATTTACAAGACGCAGAACACTTACATAATAACGGACGGCGTTTGACCGGGTCCGATTCATACTATGAAAGTTAAGTAATATTTGAAATAATACGTGGAATACTTGGAATATGTCAGTAGGTGAGTATATAGGTATACAAATGCTTTCCTACCTCCAATTTAAAATTTAAATGGAAAAATCGCTGCTGTGATAAAAATGTCCGCAATAACCAAATCGAGGTCAGATGGGCTCAGGAGGATTTTAATTTTAAGAATTATTTAAATACTTTCAATGAGCTAAGTGGAACGTAATTAAAGTGTACTGGGATCGTGATTAATCAATGTAAGTGTTCTTGTAGCAATTTATATTTAGGTTAATAGTTTTAAGTAGCAATAGTAACCAAATATATCAGAAGAAGTGCCGAAAAGTCAGGGGGACGTTGCTTTCATAAAAATAATATTGATGAAATAAGTCAAATTTTAAAATACGTGTATCCCGGGATGCTGCCGGATCAACGCTAGGCCGGAGTCCCCATATTCGTGGAGTCATCTCGAGACCGATGATGGCCCTGGGTCAGCTGGGGTTCGAGGCCATCTTACACCCAGGCATCTGAAGACCCAAAAAGGCGTACAGTTTCAATTGACATTAGGTACTGCTCCCGCTGGCTGCCCTCTGGTATCTGATTTCCCCACGAAAAAAAAGGATAATTACCTATTGTCCTATTATATACAATCCTACTTGCTACTGTTATACTTCTTACCAATATTATAAATGTAAATTTTTTTTTCTTTTTATACCACTTAGGTGGCAGACAAGCACACGGCTTACTTTATTAGAATCGGTCACCGTGGCCTATGGACATATTGCAACACCTTAGGCGTCACCCTCACACTGCCGTGCCAACCCTTAAACTTACTTAATCACACTCTAAAGGCTGAACGCATCTGGCTGAAAATTGGCCCAGGTATAATATTATAGTCTGAATAGTAACACTCACTACTAATTTCTTCGCAAAAGATGTCTACAAGGCACTGAAAAGTATTTATGTGTGATAAAGCGGTTTACTAGAAAAAATACTATAGCGAAATAAATACGAGTAAGTATATTAACTATTGCGCTATTCTGTAAATGTATTCTTTTCCGCATCATCTTTGATGTTGAGTACCGCGAGGCTATGTATTATTCATTGGTCTCGAGGAGAATGTGGATATCGTTAAGGATTGAATTACTGTGTGATAAATTAGGTGAGAATAAACATTCATCTCAATGATAAACTTCAGCATAGAAATTCTGACTATGTGAAACAACTCATTTAGTTAATATAGATATTAACATCAAACGGGAAGTAATTCAATTATTTGCTACACAGCTAATCATATATTAAGGTGGGTATAGACCACAACATTTTCTAGAGCATTTCTGTGTAATGTAACGTTCTTACGAATGGTACAATACAGGGAAAAGCTCAGTTTCTAAAGCATTTCCATGTAATGTAACGTTCCTGCGAATGCTCGGCGTTATGTTACAGGTAAATGCTCACAGCGAGTGTGCATTTCCCTTCAGGGTAGGCAGCGCGTGGGTAACGCCCTTGGTGCTGCACACGTCCATAGGCCACGGTGACCGCTTCCCATCAGGTGGGCCGTGTGCTTGTCTGCCACCTAAGTGGTATAAAAATAGGCGTAATTATGACGGACTGAACATTAAAAAAAAACTCAAGATTAGCTGCCCCAAAAGTTTACGAATATTTTTATGTTAAATTTTCTCCCCCAGATAAATATGTTTTCGAATAAATCATCAATTGAATGCCTCAAACTAAGTCATTCGTTCGATCTAGATAGGTGAACGGCAAATGGGGATAAATTGTCAAAAACATCCGATCACGTGTAGGTTAAGGAGATAAAACCTTTTGCGGCAGATCGAGAATTGAGATCGGTGACGTAAGCAGGGTCAGGGACCTGAAAGCTTAACATTTCGTATAAATATCCGGGAGACGACGTAATTCGTACTATTTTCTTTGGAAAGTTGAAGTGTTTTATGAACAAACCTTTTTCATTATGTTTTTGTAATTCTGTTTAATGTCGCGCTTTTACATTTTACTTTCAAATAGGTATCCTTTTAATTTTATAAAGGCTTAGGGGCTGTCCCTCAAGTGTCTCTTTTTAATGTTATATTATAGGTATATCTTACAAGTAAGCCATTGCGTGATTATATTCTAAACGTGCACACAGCATGCAACGTATCGTTATGTCATGTTTATACTAAAAACAAGATATGAAAATTTTACTGTTTTAACAGAAGAACATGCGATGAATAATCATATTATATTTTCATTCGACTCTTACTTTGGAATCTATGCAAGCATCATCCCCCCACCTTCACAGCCTGTCTCCCCATCCTTCCCTTCAGGGTTGGCAGCGCGAGTATGACGCTCCTGGTGTTGCACATGACGGCTTCCCATCAGGTGGGCCCCGTGTACTTGTCTGCCACTTAAGTAGTATAAAAAAACTACTTTTGGTGCTAACTGTACTTATATAGCACTTATTGTGTACAAACTCGTATCTGTGCTGTGTAATCATTAAATAATGAAGTGTTAAACGTTGAATGTTAATTATTTACACGCTACATCAACCATTTTAAAATTTATTATGCGGCATGTATTAGGATATAAATTTCGATTTTCACGAGGATATTGTACGAAGCTTTTTGTAGAATATCGAATTCTGCACAGAGCACTTACTCCTTTTTTAGCGAAGCACCAGACTGCGAAAAAAGAAGTGTTGTTATTTGTACTCTGATTAGGCTACTACTACTACTACTACTACTAGGTAATTCCTAGTAGTGGTAAAAAATGTGTCTAGGCCCCCTGCTAGTATTTTTATACAATCAGTAATGGTCGCATGTAAATCAAAGGTAGGACACGACGGTATCTCCCGTCCAAACTGAGCAGTCTGACTGGGTTAATGGGACTGGGACCTCCGCCCTACAGAACACCGCGGCCATAATAAATAACCACTGTTGTTCTCAGCGGTAAGTAGGGTAGCCAGATCTCACTAAAGGGATTCGGGGCTGTCAGTGGGGAGACCACAGTCTCCTGCATTGTTAGCATGGAAACTCTTTCAAAAACCAACGCCCTCCAATCCCCTTCAAGGGTCGGCAGTGCGAATGTGACATCCTTGATGTTGCACACGTCCATAGGCCACGGTGACCGCTTCCCATCAGGCGAACCGAGTACTTGTCAGCCACCTAAATTGCAAAAAAGGAACAGTTCACATTCTGAGAAAACTTTACTGAGTATAACGGGCATTCTCACGAAAATGTCACTAATAAACGCTTTTATTATTATTATTTTTCATGTAGAAAAACATCCCTTATTACTAAAATGATAGTGTTTTTACTATTCAGCAGTTTATTTGCTAAAACAATGACGGCTTTGGCAAACAAAGAAAAAGACGTGTCCTTATGGTAATCGTGTTTATTGTTCCAGCGTGTAGGTGGTTATGCGTTGTTAATATGTATGAATATTATCGTGTAAAGCAATTCTATGATAGTGTTCGTATTCACGAAGTGTATCAAAGTAGAAAAACTGTTCAGATAATGAAGAAAATAAAAGATCTCTATACATTTGTCTCTAGAATGGGACTGGGAAGTGGTTAAGAGAATGATAATTTTAAATGTATTATTTTCTCAGTAAATTTAATATTATATTAGCGGCCTTGGATGCTTTACTTCAGTATTTGTCAGTCAGTAAGTGATCAAAAACCATATAAAACAAATATAATTATTATCTCTGTGGCGTAACCGGACAGCGATCAGATATTAACTTTTAAACTTTCGCGTTCCATGATTATTATACGTAAACGGGAATTAACGCGTTAATTCCCGTTTACGTATAATAAGCGATCAGATAATTGCTAAATTTGAGGTTACGGGTTCGATTTCCGCTCATTGTAAATATTTGTACATGAGTATGAATATTTGCATTAGTCTGGTTGTTTCTATGTACCTAGGTATATTCTGGTGTTAAATATTTTTAATTTTGACGTCTTGTAAGTGCCGTTTAATGGTCTATACAAAATAAATGACTTTTGACTTCTACGATATGAGTTTATTCACAAAAATATCTAAGTATGTATATCCAAATCCTAGAACCCACAACACAAGCTGGTTTAGCCATGATTACTTTGGGTCTAGATAGCGTTGTGGAGAATGTAAAATAAACACTTATAGTGAACTTAAAACTAATAAATAAAAAAGCAATTCAAGACCAATTTCTTAAGAAACTAAAACGAAACTGAATGAAAATTTGCAACCCTATTCTGTGATTTTGACATAATAAACTTGTTGACTTAGCAAAAGTTGACTAATTAGCAAGTGATAACTAAAACACAATGACGGTGAACTTACGAAAAGGTTCGTCTTTCTCTTTGGACTTGAATAATCAAAAGTTACGAATTTAGTTCTAAAGGGACCAGACCAAATTAGGTACTTATGATGTAATGTAAAACAAAGTCGATTTAGTCAGAAATTAGACAACTCGACAACGGGTGAACCAATTTTCATGATATTTTCTTGCGTTTGACCATCATCTCCCCTGTTTATCAACAGTGACGATAGAAGTAACCTTTTCACCCGGGAACACAGATGCGGCGAAAATCCCCATAGATACCATCCTAAACCCTTCTTCCCTACCACCCTAGTGGGGGTAGATATAATGTCAGGCTTATACCGACCAAATTACAAGTCGTCTTGAGTCTCATATATGGGGTGTAAGGTGGATGAATAACAAGACTATTTCCCCGCACCCCAGCTGACTCTCAGCCATCTACGGCTTTAATCCATCCCCATCTAATTTTGCTGACATAATTTTTTAAATAGGTACATGGTTTCCCATCTAAAAAAGCCAACGATCTATAGATGCTTACGATCTGTTACGATCTCGAAGCGATGATCATCAATAATTATGACATAATAATTATAATATAATGTAACCTACATAACCTAATTCTAAAGCGGAACGAAGTTACCAGGATAGATAGTTAAATAATTAAGCGGTGAACTCGTTTTGATATTTCACTAAAACAAAGAACGCATTACCGAAAACAATATTGTTTGGGGGAACAGAACACTTGTCTTATGCTGTGTAATGCGCTGTCAGAGCGGACAAAAGGCATTTTTCTAAAAAGATCGTAAAAATATGGCCGCAGTCCATTGTGAGCGGCGGTTATTCACGATCTTTTTCCTTCTCATTTCCCTATTTTTGTGTTGAAAGGATTAACAATAGTACAGGTACGGACCGGTCCGTTTTAAAATGACTTGCATAAATTTGGGGCTATATTTTTGTTTTTCTTTTTTTTGATTTAACTATTACTAATAATTTGTTGTAGTGAAGTTTTACTAATATGCATGCATACCTACTTATTGCCCACGCATTTTTCCTTCCGGGGTAGGCAGAGACAACAGCCCGCCACTTGCCTCTCTCCTTACCTACATACTTCACTCGCTTCATCTACTGTCATTTAACATTTCATGCAAACCTGCCGGTTATGTAAAAAAAAATATTTAGCATTTAATGAACGATAAAGAGAAAAAAGCAGTTTTTGGGGTTCCACTAAGGTCTTCGAGGCCCAACCATACCTGCTAGTTGATGCACTTGCAATTGAATAACGGACGAAGCTCTGGTGCAGACGTTCTTCTCAGGGTTGGAAGGTCAGACAGCAGTAGCTCCCGGTTAAACCGATCCATCAATCAAAAATAATAATGAGATCTGAAAACTTTGGACTCAACTCAGAAATCGCTATGAGGATGATGACGAAACAAGAAAAATAGTTGTGTAAATACAACTCGATTAAAAATAATAAAGCTTAGTTTAAGTCAATACAAAGGGCGTAAAAAGAAAACCAACCTACATTCAGTTCCTTATTATTAAATAATTAACTTTTACTGCATGACTGCATATTTAGTTCATGGTACGAAACGGCACCTCTCGAGTTGTACTTGACCGCTTTTTTAGCAGAATACTTGCAATTTAAAGGTAAAAGGAATATATGGTAGTATAAGTCTCACCTTTAGGACTTTCATATTCATACTTACATCAATAATGACATTTAGAATTACATTACATTTGTATAATATATTTTTTTAAGTTTTATCGTATTAGGTTATGTATGATACAGCCTCTATGTATGATACAGATACTAAAACGCTTAAATGGTTTAGGCGCATTATTTATGCGCATAGACCTTTGAATTGATCTTTACCATGACGGCCTCTGTAGCGTAGCGGTAGTGCATGCGACTGCTACGCAGTTGGCGCGGGTTCGATTCCCGCTCAGTGCAAATATTTGTATGCATGAATATGTCTATTTGCATTGGTCTGGGTGTTTCTATGTATAATAAGTATGTATTTACAAAAAAAAAGTATATAAGTATGTTTATCAGCATTCTAGAACCCATTACACAAGCTAGTTTAACTAAGCTTAGTTTGGGTCTAGGGTGCGTTGTGCAGAATGTCATAGAATATTTATTATTTATTTATTTATCTCGTTCATTCCCGTTAACATTACAAAATCAAATTTTAAGTAAGTACCTAAATAAAAAAATATAAGAGTATCCAGTTAATTAAAGCTGTGCCCGGTATACCAAGTGACTTCATAATCGTGTCAGGGTATCAGGAATTTCATCTAACAATGTATTCGCTTCACGGTATGCTTAGCAATTATTTGACTCACGGACAAGGAACCTTTTGTTATTTCATGCCAAAATGAGGCTGATACGTATCTGAGTGTGTATACGGGTTGGTGAAACAATGCTCATTAGATTTATTATCAGTCTTCATTGGTATAGAGTAAACATTTAAAAAAAAACTGATTTTATCTTTAATATAAACTTCCGTATCTATAAGCAATGTTGATAGATCATATAATTGTTCTTTTTGTAGAAAAATATATTTTAAATACAGAGGTTTATCACCGTGTATAAATTAATATTATAAAACTGTGAAGTAGCTAAGTCATTGGAGATATTTGAAAAAAAAAAATCTCCAATGTAAAGACTGGTAGAGACTCTGGTTCTTTAGTAATCAAATCCTTACTTCATTTTTATTATAATGATGACTCGTATCTGTAATATATCACGAAAATCACTAATATTGTTAAGTAGGTAGTCTGTACCATTGGAGATGTTAAAAAATCATCTCGACTGGTAGAGACACAGCTGCTTTAGCAATCAAATCCTTACTTCATTTTTATTATAATGCTCAGCTCAGTGATTTTCGTGATATATTACAGATACGAGATCTGTAATATATCACGAAAATCACTAATTACAAATTTTCATATAAGTAAGAATTGTGTACCCTCCCAAAAGTTAGTTAAATTACTCTGTTCAACAGTATTTATAAATTTACATAGCACTCGCGAGTTGGCAATCTCATAAGTTTTAATCTGCTACTTGTTGTTTTATTGTATAAATATCAACAGCAATGAAAATACTGCCGTTCTCACTACACCCAGAGTTATAACTTCAGTAGGATTTTTCAATTATTTTATTGACTGTAGTAGGTTTGAAACTTTATGTTTTGTTATCCACAAGTCAGTGATTTATTATAATTATCATGGTTTTATAAATTCTCATACTGTTTTGAATCCTAGACTTCTTTGTTTACTATCGACTAAGTTTTCTTTCGTTTACATTAGTTTTATGTAGCTTACATCCATTCTTCTCTCCGTTCTGACATCTGTTTTATTATTTCAATAATTTATCTTGAAATCTGGAATGAAACTTTTCTCATTATCGTAACAAATGTTAAATAAAGCTGACGTGAAACAATCAATCTTCATTTAATAGTAACGATTAATCAGAAACTAGGTTTATAACTTTGATTGAATAAAAAATATTTTCATAGGTAAATAAATGGTCATAAAATTATCGCTCATATCGCGAAATTATGCAATTTAATCGAAACTCGAATTTAATCGAATCGAAACTGTAATCCTTTAGAACTTGAAAGTACTTCACTATTGTGATTATTAAATCTAGTTCCTAAGCAATTTTCTATTACAAATTTTAAACCGAGGTAAAACGAGGGCAGGCGACTAGTAATAAATAAAATACATAACATTTCCAAGTCTAACCCACGGACTAAGAAAATACAAGAAAAAGGAAAACTAAATCGTCTATTTAGTTTATTTTATGTGCTACCGGAGCAGCAGGCAGGCTACATTTGTTATAATCAAACATGCATGTTAGTTTAATGGCACAAGTTTGGAACAGAATACATACACTGTGCCATATCTAGGTGAACTTGAAACCGAATCCAAGATGTTTGGCAATAACAAGGCTATTAAAATAAGATTATTATCTTAGTTTATTGTCATCGTGGCGAGAGGAATGTTTAAACTTAGGTAGGTACTTACCTATAACTATTAGTAAAATAACAGATGATGCAACGTATTCTGAATTCTCAAAATGTATCTTTTTGTGTTGTAAATAAAGTATATTTTAAGTTGTTCTATTAAAATGTGCGCGCATCGTCGTGTCGCGTCGCGTCTCAGTGTGAACTGACCCATAGGCTAATTTGATTTTTGAAAAAGACCTAATAGACCAGTGCAGATAGCTATGAAAATGGTAAAAAGTAAAAGAAATTTATAGTAGGATGAAACCTGTTGTAAAATGAAGAGAATATAATAAAAATGATAGGAAAAATAAATTACGGGCGATCTGAGCTCGGGAAGGGGGGAGGGGGGTGAGTTTTAAGGGTAAAAACGGTTTATCTCGATTTCCGGCAAAACTACAAGTCCTATGGAAAAAAGTTAAATGACAAAGTTGTAGGTAATAAAGAGACCTACAACTTTTCTATTTACACTTTTTTCACATAACCTCAAAAAGTATGTGAAAAATTCAAATAATCAAGTTTTTGGTTTTTTATTTTTATCTTAAGCAAAACAAATTTGTTTTCCACGAAATTTGGTGAAAACTTAGCTTTTTATGTCCCAAAGACACTGTAATTTTTTTGATTTGAAATACTCTTTTTTTCAGCTTATTTTGACTAAATATCGAAAAACCACCCCAATTTTCAATCGAAAAATCTCACGTCAAAATATCAGCTTTTTAAAAAAAGTCAAAGAGTTTTTTGTTCTTTGAAATCTCTTCTTTCTGATAATGTAAAAATATATATACATTGCTATGGTAAATGTTCTCAGAAAATGCAAAGAAGAAAAACTCGAATTCGAAATTAACATTTTTGTATTTAGTCATTTCCTCGTTGAGGTGGGATGAAAAGTTACATATTGCACTATAACTTCATGGTTGCACTCGAGTGCAAAGATTTTTCACCTTGTGCTCTTTTGATTCCCTCGCTAAAGCTCAGGGTTCTATTTTGTGATTATTGTATTTAGTCATTTCCTCGCTGAGGTGGGATGAAAAGTTACGTGTTGCACTATAGCTTCATAGTTACACTCGAGTGCAAAGATTTTTCACCTTGCGCACTTTTGATTCCCTCGTTAAAGATCTGGGTTCAATTTTTAGAACCCTTCGCGTGCTCAGTTTTGATGACCGAGCAAGCGAAGGGTTCATAATTTGAATCACGAGCGCAGCGAGCGATTCACAAAATAGAACCCTGAGCTTTAGCGAGGGAATCAAAAGAGCACAAGGTGAAAAATCTTTGCACTCGAGTGCAACCATGAAGTTATAGTGCAATATGTAACTTTTCATCCCACCTCAACGAGGAAATGACTAAATACAAAAATGTTAATTTCGAATTCGAGTTTTTCTTCTTTGCATTTTCTGAGAACATTTACCATAGCAATGTATATATATTTTTACATTATCAGAAAGAAGAGATTTCAAAGAACAAAAAACTCTTTGACTTTTTTTAAAAAGCTGATATTTTGACGTGAGATTTTTCGATTGAAAATTGGGGTGGTTTTTCGATATTTAGTCAAAATAAGCTGAAAAAAAGAGTATTTCAAATCAAAAAAATTACAGTGTCTTTGGGACATAAAAAGCTAAGTTTTCACCAAATTTCGTGGAAAACAAATTTGTTTTGCTTAAGATAAAAATAAAAAACCAAAAACTTGATTATTTGAATTTTTCACATACTTTTTGAGGTTATGTGAAAAAAGTGTAAATAAAAAAGTTGTAGGTCTCTTTATTACCTACAACTTTGTCATTCAACTTTTTTCCATAGGACTTGTAGTTTTGCCGGAAATCGAGATAAACCGTTTTTACCCTTAAAACTCACCCCCCTCCCCCCTTCCCGAGCTCAGATCGCCCGTAATTTATTTTTCCTATCATTTTTATTATATTCTCTTCCTTTTACAACAGGTTTCATCCTACTATAAATTTATTTTGTCTCAAAGTCTATCGGCACTGGTCTATAACGTTGTGCGCGAATACAAAAAAATTACTACACGGAAGTGTATTACTTCCAAATTTGAAACTACACGGAAGAAGTCGCGTTTAAATACAACAATACTTGGATAAGTAACCACTTAACCCACTGCGTATCGAAATAGTGTCAAAAAATGTTAATAAAAATTGTACAACTTCACTAATAACCTTATATCTCTTTCACAGCATGCAACAGAACTTACATGGGAGACGTAGGCCGTACATACGAATTAGAAGTGCGGCGGCCACGAGAGGACCACCTCCCTTTCCTCTGTCATCTCAACTTCACAGCAATGGGAGGCAACTACGGAGACATTATACAGGTATTTAGATGCTACGTGATCTGTATCTCAACTACTGAACCCACGTCAAATGGATCTATTCGAATTAAGTATGTGATTCTAATCTGAAGTAGGATTCTGTTTTGGATGATAGTGTTGCTTTTGAACAACGATTTTGAATACTAAATGGATATCGTATTTGATAAGTTAATCGAGATTGATATTCTAATAATATTTTTATTGACGGGAATTAACGCAATCATGGTTTATATACATATTGCCTGATGTTTTAACTAGTTTAGTGATGTAGGCTTAGAGAACAATCAAATGGCTTTCTCAAATCCGCGGGTGAGATGTGAACTTTGATCAAATGTTAGGACCACATTGCCCTGATTATGGTTTCATATGGTCAGTTATACCCTTGAAAACAATTACAGTCACGGTTCGACTCCGATATAACCTACCTCGCTGGCCGAGGGGGATGTATCCATAGGGATTTCCGCACGGAAAAAAGGGGCCTACTAAAATATTTTTTCTAAGTAAAAACTATTCTTGTATTGTTTTTCAATAGTGTTTGACACAATACAATTATTCATTCAAGGTAATTTTGAAGCAATTAGCACGTTAACTTTTCCTATAGATTTCCAACCTAAATCTATGAAAAATTATCCGTGTACTGCGAGTATATATCGAAGTATATAACGAACATCATTTATGTTATATTTCACAGGTACATAGTCTAACTGTGTTCAAAATAATGCTTTCGAATCACACAGATAAATTACCGCACGTGTGGTTCGAATCCACAATACTCGACACAGCGTCAGTTTACGAGGTAATCACTTAAACTGGTGCACTAGCGTGAATACATATTTATGTTCAGTAATGCGGAGAGTCAGTGAGTTATTTTCACCTCGTGAGGGAAAACTGGAACGGAACTTTGCAATTATAGGAGTACAAAAATACGTGGAACCTTCGTATATTTCAGTCCCATCTCCGTATTCATAGTAGCCAAGTTATTCATATCTAAGTAATAGAAAAATATTTGCATTGCTAAAGATGGAAAGTATTGTCATGAATATGGGGTTTTATCTCTAATTTCAACCGATTTTGTCCCTATCGGTGAAAATTAGGAAATGTATTTGGAATAATATCCCATTTTTGGGAACTTGATTTTAATCGGAGCAATTAATTTTCAAAATTGCCAGTTTTCCCCACTTCAGACGTTGCCGTAAACTATTCTACAAGTATTGCTAGAAGAAACTAATTACAGCATTTGTTCAGATATAAAATACTGTGGTTTGGATATAACTTTGAACAGTACCCGGTTATTTACCGAAAAATAGAAGAAACAAAATTTTATATCGTTTACCATTTCTTATATTACTATCATTTTTTTACCATTTTTAATTTGTTCCAGTTAACATTTGACACATTTACAGTGGGTAAATTTGTGTCATTCACATCAGATGGATGTCCAGACGGACACATGACAATCGTGGAGCGAAGTCCTTCGCCCCCCACAGGGCAGTGGTGTGGCTCTGCGTGGGGATACACCGTATATTTCAGCGAATCAGATTCTATAAATATGACTTTAAGATTAGACAGGCTGAGTCAACAGGTAAGTTCTTATTTTGAAAAAAATTACCTAACATATTGCCAGATTAAAATATCGTTGTATTTTAATTTAAAAATCTGAATTAAAATGATTCTTCACCTCTATAATAATATCTATGGTAAAGTTGCAGGTATCAGTCATCATTTCATAATTTAACTTTTGATTCTTATTAAATCTGCAGATTCTTACTAAAATTTTAAATCAATGATCAACTTTCAAGACTGTACAATGAAGCGAACGACTTGTTCTCAAAGTATACAATTACTATCTAAATTTTAAACTTAGAGCTCAAGTCAATCGTTTGTCAATCACTTGAACTATATTGGATAACACTCGAACTAGTGATACTTAGCTAGAATACTACTTAGGGTAGGTCGAGAAACTCATTGGTAGCACTTTCAAAGGCGCTAATCATTCAAACCGATTAAGTTTGAATAGATTTAGATTTAGAGATGAATAAAAACGTTAATTGGTTAACAACCAATTAAGAGATTCGTTTTTTTTTCATCTGGATCATTTGTTTCGTTGAGCATACATACGTAATTAAGTACAATTTCGTTCAAAATACACAGTACAAAATGTAAAACCAAATAATGTGGTAGGTACGATTTTGGTATATCTAACTACTTTTCTTTGTTTATTCGTATTTCCACTCTTCATTATGTTATTAGTACGGTATCCCTCGTAATCACTCTGGTCGAAAAATATAAAAGTTAATTTTGGTTTTCTGTATTTAACATATACGGTATGTACCTATATGTTAAATACAGATACTCCCACGTTTTATCTATCGGGGTGAGATAAGCAGTCCGCCATTTACGTATTCGTACCTTTCGTGTTCAATGCTTCATCGACTATTTGCAACTATTCCTTTTGATAAGTTTCAGATGCTTTTCGTTACAATTTCCCAGAAATTAAGTACAAACTAAGGTCAAGAAATAGGATCAATACATATCACTGCCTACTCATACTTCTATTTTCGTAATTATGCTTGCTGGTTGAGGGTATAATTGACCTGGTTTTGTTCTAAAATGTCCTCGATCTGATTGACATACGATTACGTACGTACTTTTACCGGATTGCCCATTCACCCTCGCCTTTATCTGTTTCGTTAGATAATATTCTCTCTTCTTTATTCTGACTTATTCTTCCATTTAACCAAATGCCAACTAAAACAATTAATTTTTACACTTACACGCAAAACTCTGTATGGTTTAACATACAATTTGTTAACACAACAAACCGGGCGCGTTTAATTAGACTTTTTGCTCTCAGCAAAGTTAATCCGTATAAATGAACAACAGTATTTATCTTCATTAAGACTCACTTACTAAGCATCCCTTTGTGTTTTAGTGACGTGATGTAACTAACTACATGTTTTCGCCTGTGACTCAACTAATATTTCACATCACCCCGCTTTTAACGGTTCGTTGCCTTTCCTTTATCTTGTGCCAGCAGCCATATTATGTGCACCAAGGGTTGAAGTTTCGATCAATTAATTAGGCGACGATTACGGACACCCTCGGGACCACAGGATAAGGATACCTCCCGATTACAATAATGTTATTGGACCTTAATTCCTTAATTTAATAATGGGAATTTCGTTTCGCTATTTAATACATTTTAGATGGCTCCCTACATTTTGTTAATGCGAACCACTTTGTCTCTTAATAATAATTGCTTCTTCAAGAGAATCTTTTTAAATAGAATTATGATCTTTTAATTGATTAATCTTTTTTTATACTGGAGATGTAATTACATTTGTGTGATTATATTAGTAAGCCTCTTGGTATTTCATATTTAATATAATTATTTCAGTGACTTCTGTTGTTATTATCGTCAATTAGAGTTTGCTTCATCATTAATTGAATACTTAAAATTTGTCTAGCATCACTTTAAAATTTTCAGAATTCCGATTGAAAGTATCACAAAGGACCTTTACACTACAATTAGATTTTTTTTATTCTAACCGTCATGTTTTTTACAGGGTGTGGGCTATAATTTCGATTTCAAGCTGGCTTATAAGTTTCTTCGGCAAAGCGAAGCAAGATTGCGATACGGGAACGCGACAGTAGGTGCGTGGAGGGGTGAACGGGTACAGGGAACGTATTGCGACAGAATACTGAGTGATTGTGACCTTCGAGCCTGTCGCATACAGTCGCCCAACTTTCCCGGCGTATATCCACGCAACGCCACCTGTACATACCGTATCGAACATACTAAGGTAACTATTGGAATGTTATAAAATATATTTGTATACCTTATTCTGTTTCTTTAATGCTCTTACTTACTTGCATTTCTGTTGGATTTTTAGTCTGTTAGTTTCGTGTTGGATATAATAATATGTGACTTTTAGGAACTTATATGTGTGAGCTTCGATATGTGTGTTAGTTAATTTCATCATCGTTCATGGATTTTAAATTTGGAATAGTACCTATCTCACTACATCGTTTCATTGATAGTTGATTTGTTTTTAGCATACAAATCTTCTGGTCTAAGAATATTGTTGGTATTTTGACAATGTCATGAGATAAATAATATTTATCGTAAAAAACCGTTAAACCTTTATCGAATTGAACTAACAATTTATCATGTTATTTTGTTCAGAGATTGTAGAAGTTTCAACAAAACGACGCTAACATAAAGTTACGTCACTACTCTGTTTTATTGTGGTTTTTTCTTTTAGATTATGGATCATGTCGTTTTATTTCATTCAACTATTTATCAACGTCTAAATTAATACTTCTACTCCGATAGTTATCACGTCATTTCACAAATATAAGAATGAAATATAACAAAGTAGGTATCAAGGCAACAATGTCAGCTATTTATCTTCTTGATTAATTTGGAGTAGGTAGAAGAATTTGTTCTAACGCACATACACCACACTTACACTTTAAATACAAGTTTAGTGCTTATACACTAAACTAAAAAATGTATCTAATGTGTAAGTGTATCACACTCAAACCTAAAGTTAAAAAATAAAGAAAGCTTCTACAGCAGTCGTTGTTCATGATTTTGTTTAGACAATAAATCGTACAAGAGTTGTGTTATGTGGGCTTTGTGTGGTTGTTTGTATTAATATTTAATATAAAATTCACACCGAACTGCGTAACAGTTACACCTGATATGTACATAATAAATGCCGAATGTGTAAGGGTTAAGAATGTACATTTTTTCACAAACTGAACTCTAACTTGCTTAACATAGAGGAGGATTCGCTTTAACGATTATTTTCTTTGCAGATACCTGCTGATAAACATGTTTTGCTGGCAGTAAGACAAACTAATAGTCACAAAATACATATCAAAGACCAAATAGTGAAGTACGATAGGAGCCAACGTGTTCTAAAGTAAGTACCTTTTTTTCTTGCTCAGGTTTCACCCCACCGGAGCTTGACGTGCGTATGGCGGGCTGGAATCCATTATGGCCATACAGTGCCTCTCTTGATAGTCATTTTGTACTTGGAAACAGGTGTAGGTACTTAAAAAAATCCCTGAGACCTCGATTGGCCCCGGATACCTCTACCGCATTATTAGGGATTAGGTATTCCTTCACCTATAGAGATGCGCAGAAATACGATTACGTTGATATTAAAACATATCCTTAAATTGAATTTGCTTAATTATAATCAAGCCACATGGTTACTAATAAAATTGATATAAAAATGAAGCAACTGTCATTTATCATTTCGTCATTAAATAAAAACTAGCCCCTCTTATTTTTTTAATCTAATGTCACCATCACAATGAAGCTTCATTTGTTATTCCAATTTTGTTGACATATTTTATCTTTTCAAGACTTTGGAAGCGTTATTTAAGCTTGATTAAATAAATTGTTAGGACACAGGGTGCTCACAAAATGATACGCTAAAAGTTTTGCTGTTTAATTTCGTTTATAAGCCCTTATTAGGTTTTAATGTCAGTTTTATTATAATGAGAATAAACTGACTGAATCGAATGATGTTTGCCGCGCAATGACTGAGTAGTGTGTGAGTGTGTGCGTACAGACTTGTACGTATACTTGTAGGTACTTGTACGTTCTTCAACGCGTTCCCTCCATTTATTTTATAGGTTCATGTTTTATCAGTAAAATACAGCCTTGTCAAAGTACTAATCCATTAATTTTTCAAAGGATTTGGGATCAGTGCAACGTTGTTCAAGATTACCTCACAGTATGGGATGGCGCTACCCGCGACTCACCTGTGTTGGTACGCCTTTGTGGGGGAGATGCCGTACCCGATATTGTCAGTCGAGGTCCCAATATGTTACTGGAGTTTCATACGTCACCGTACGATAATCCCTTTCACCCGGTACCGTTGAGTTACCTACCTGGATTTGAGCTTGAAGTACAGGTGAGATTTTCGGATTGTAAATATTATACGAAGAGAATTTTGACTTTGGCAGGTGGTAATAACGTTTCATGAACATTTTTGATATATTTCAAAGATTGAAAAGTAATATTTTGAAATCGGCTTGAATTACCACATAATAAAATATTCTAAAGCCTTGTACGCACTATGAGGTCCAATTTACGCGTAGTAGGTTACGCATACCCAGGAACCATAGCACCTATCGTCCAGTATGCGTACACCATTTGAGTACGCAAGTCGACTCCCAATCTTTCACTATAAGTAAAGTTTTTTATCCACCACCGAGGCTTCTTTTTCTTTTGTTATTTATATTTTTTACACAATGAGAAGTGCCGCAGTGGTGGTGTACGCGACAATTATATGTTTTAAGACTTGGTGAATACTTGCTGGCCGACTCTCCACTTGTGCAATGCATTGTGCCCTGTACACAAATAAATCTGTACGCGTAGTCAAAACATCTAGGTTATGCGTACATTCGATCGCTTAGTGCGTACAAGGGTTAACATGAAATTGAAATTTGAAAAATGTTTTGTCAAAATCACCTTAGTTATGTAATCCTTTCCACGGGTTAAGCTAGTAGTAAAGGATTTGATCTTAAAATTTATACGAGTATTTTCCATACACTTGAAATTTGATTGTATTGCATTCTATTCAAATCTTCTTTGTCCAATAGATTATGTATTTCTGTGCAGGTGCTGTACGTGGACAAAGATTCCCATTCGTACGTGCGCTCCGATGGTCGGTGTCGTTTTGTCTTGCGCTCTTCGGACAAAACTAGTGGAGTATTAAGGAATCCAAGGCACTCTCTGCCTCCGAATACGTCGTGTGTCTACTACTTTCAGGTAAGTTCATGTTTTTGTTTGTTTTGCTAGTGAAAACATCTGTGTACTAAGGTATATTAGGATTAACGACCTCTGTGGCGTAATGGCAGAGCGTTTGACTGCTTTGATTTAGTAGTCTAACGCATATTAACAGACACATTCTGGATTACACTAATAAATCCATTGAGTGCGAATCGATCACTGAAAAAATATTCAAAATGTTTCGCACAACTTGGTCGAAAAAATCGACACTAAGACTTTCGATTTTGAAAAAAATAATATCAGATCTTAAGTTCATTCTGCTACCAGGTTATATACATAAATATGGATTATTTTTGGTAAAAAGTACTTAGTTTTACATAACTCAGTAAATGATGGTTGTTAAACTTGTTCTTCTAGGGCCGAGCTAATGAAATAGTCTGGGTGTCCTTTGTGAAGTATCACTCAGCTGGGACTGAACCTGCAGGATTCGATCAACAGAAGGACTGTTCATCACAGTTGACTATATGGGATGGTGCTGCACCAGACGCTGATCTAGATAGAAAGGTATGTTCTTCAAAATTGGTTTTTCGATTGTTTAATTTTTTCAGATGGAGTTCGGGAGTTGTGTTTTGGTGATTGTTTATATAAGGGTTGTGATAGTATTCCGTTGACATGTCGGTATGGGTTTGATTCGCACTAAGAATATATTTTTACCTAAGCATGAATTTGCCAAAGTCTGAAAAAGATAACAAGTAATGTAGCTAACGACCATAGACCATAGGAGTTCTATGATAAGGACCAAAATAGCGCTGTGCAATATATCCTAGAATATGTAAACACTAGCTGTTGCCCGCGGCTCCGCCCGCGTGGATTGCAAATTCTGTTTCA
This sequence comes from Lithosia quadra, assembly GCA_963576445.1. Taxonomy (NCBI): domain Eukaryota; kingdom Metazoa; phylum Arthropoda; class Insecta; order Lepidoptera; family Erebidae; genus Lithosia; species Lithosia quadra. The sequence continues at coordinate 3,348,165 of OY754883.1, forward strand.
AATTCCTTTTTTCGTGCGGAAGTTCCTTCATATATCATCCCTGTCAACCAGCAGGAGTGGTTAAGTCTCACTCAGACCTGATAAAAACCGCACGCCGCCGTCTCAAGTCTTCAGTTGCCGGGGTGTAAGATTACTTAGAGCATATCCCGCGCTCCCCTGTTGACCCTGGGATGGGAATTGTTTGATTTATGATGCCTACAGCCACTTTCTATCATCGCACCGCTCGCCACAGGCAGGGAATTCATCCCCACACGTTGCATCCGTCTGCAGTGCGTACTGTAAGGTTTGATGGGGTGACAGGGGCTATACAGAAGACCGCAGCCATAATAGACATTGTGTTGTGTTACCGCCGGTAAGAAGGGTAGCCAGAGCTCACAACCCCCCTCCCTATCTCCCCAATCCCCTCCTCTGACGTCCGATTTCAATAACTCAAACAGTCTTTAAATAATTTTTACACAATTTTATTGAAAGTCTTGATTAAGATATAATTTGTTTGGATGGGAAAACAAAGATATACCTTTTTTTTCCGTGCGGAAATCCTCATGGATACCCACCCCGTGGTCAGCGGGGCAGGCTATGTCGGACTCTTACCGACTAAAACCGCACGCCGTCTAGGGTCTTCAGACGCCAGGGTGCAAGGTGGCCCAAAGAGCGTTTCCCTCGCACCCCGGCTTGACCCGGGCCATCTCCGGATTCGAGATGGCCCCCTCGGGTTTGAGAACCACGTGGTTCCCGTCATGCCCCTGGAATAGGGGGGGGGGGGGGGGGCGCGCTCTGGCGCGCCGCCGCCACGGCTGCTTCTGCTAGGGTGACAGGCGGCTCCACACGTCACCCCCAGGCCAGCGCTCATGGAGGACGGAGGTCGTCGGACCTCCGACGTGATAGGCGTCCGCGCCCGCCTCCGTCCGGGAGAGCAGCCTCTCCTGAACCTTTTCCACCGCCTCTTTCTCGAGTATCACTTGCTCGCAGAAGGAGGCGGCGGCCGACCACGCGTCCGCACTCTGCACCATCGCCGCGATCAGCACCGGCAGTGTGAGGACTCTCACCCCGAGGGCTGCCAGGAGGGCCTGTCTCGGCACCTCCCACGCCGGACACTCTGCCAGCGTGTGCAGCCCTGAGTCCTCGCCCGCATCGCAGTGATAATACAAAGATACACATAAGGAAAGATAATCTTAGATAGGTATAATTCGCGAGACAAACGACGTCCTGGTGTGAGCGGATTGTTTTGCAATAATCCATGATTGGTGAATTTGAGCTCGTCCAGTGCTGTCCAGTGCACCCGTGCTATCCTCAAAGGCACCCAAGAAAACTGTACTGCGTGTATAGAGTTACTATTTTGAGCACAGTTTAGATACCTATCTACGTACCTATAATGTCCCGAAGTATATTGGTTTGATTTACGTCCGCATTTCAACTTGCATTTATTTCGCCGCGCATTATTTTTCATATTGCGATAGCTCTTAAACTATTTATGGTAATTATATAGTGTGAATGGCAATTTTGATCTGCATTAAACGTACAACTTATCTAACGTATTTAATTGGATAAGAAATAATACTGTATTGTTAAAATTAACTTCGAAAATGACACATGAATTTTTTGTAATTTGTAAAGATAAAAATGGTTACTGTGGGCTACCCTTATTAGGTAGACATATGCTATCGCGGACTTTTATGTAGACCTTTTTAAGTTATACATTTCCACAGTATATTATTTTGTTCTATCTTCAATAGTTTTTGCAGCGCACGCGATGTAAGTAATTTGTTTAGGTCATTTTTTTACACCTTGGGTTACATTATTGAAGTTTTAGTAAGGATTCCTAAATTTTTTCGAGATAAATTATAGCCTATGTTACTCACAGATAATGTAGCTTTCTATTGGTGAAAGAATTATTGAAATCGGTCCAGTAGTTTCGGAGCCTATTCGTTACAAACAATAAAACAAAAAAACAAAAAAACAAAAAAAACAAAAAAACAAAAAAACAAATCTTTCCTCTTTATAATATTAGTATAGATTATTACTCATATTTTTTGAAAATTATTGTGATCATAAGAGTGAATTACACAATATACTTATATTTTGAACATTAGAATAGGTTAGGTTAGGTTCATAAATAATTAGTTACATGAGACAAAAAAATTTATTTCAGTTCAAGACAACAAGTTAGATTTTTATTTTGCAAAAAAAATATGGTAAGTACCTCGAACAACGTACATTCTCAATTTGTTCCCGAGATAGGTACATACGAATTTATACTCTAATACGTACAAATAAAATTTACTTTCCCATAAATTGATCATAATATATTTAAGTTATTAAAGAAACGTACGATACCAACCAATACCAGAGAGAATTAGGGTATAAATAATTCATACACCATTACGAGATTGCCCTTGTACTTGAGAATTACTTCTATCTTGAAAGTATAAAATACTAGCCTATTCCTGCGGCTACGCCTGCGTGGATATCGGTTTCCGCGTTTTTGGCTATATCTCTAATTTTACTCAACCGATTGTAATCAAATATACGTAAGATTTTAAGTCTGACCAAGGCCTATCAAACAAAAAAGCGACATCATTTTGCGTCCATCGCGTACAAACAGACAAGAATTCCAAAAAAAGTCGCAGAAGGAGGCGGCGGCCGACCACGCGTCCGCACTCTGCACCATCGCCGCGATCAGCACCGGCAGTGTGAGGACTCTCACCCCGAGGGCTGCCAGGAGGGCCTGTCTCGGCACCTCCCACGCCGGACACTCTGCCAGCGTGTGCAGCCCTGAGTCCTCGCCCGCATCGCAGTGATAATACAAAGATACACATAAGGAAAGATAATCTTAGATAGGTATAATTCGCGAGACAAACGACGTCCTGGTGTGAGCGGATTGTTTTGCAATAATCCATGATTGGTGAATTTGAGCTCGTCCAGTGCTGTCCAGTGCACCCGTGCTATCCTCAAAGGCACCCAAGAAAACTGTACTGCGTGTATAGAGTTACTATTTTGAGCACAGTTTAGATACCTATCTACGTACCTATAATGTCCCGAAGTATATTGGTTTGATTTACGTCCGCATTTCAACTTGCATTTATTTCGCCGCGCATTATTTTTCATATTGCGATAGCTCTTAAACTATTTATGGTAATTATATAGTGTGAATGGCAATTTTGATCTGCATTAAACGTACAACTTATCTAACGTATTTAATTGGATAAGAAATAATACTGTATTGTTAAAATTAACTTCGAAAATGACACATGAATTTTTTGTAATTTGTAAAGATAAAAATGGTTACTGTGGGCTACCCTTATTAGGTAGACATATGCTATCGCGGACTTTTATGTAGACCTTTTTAAGTTATACATTTCCACAGTATATTATTTTGTTCTATCTTCAATAGTTTTTGCAGCGCACGCGATGTAAGTAATTTGTTTAGGTCATTTTTTTACACCTTGGGTTACATTATTGAAGTTTTAGTAAGGATTCCTAAATTTTTTCGAGATAAATTATAGCCTATGTTACTCACAGATAATGTAGCTTTCTATTGGTGAAAGAATTATTGAAATCGGTCCAGTAGTTTCGGAGCCTATTCGTTACAAACAATAAAACAAAAAAACAAAAAAACAAAAAAAACAAAAAAACAAAAAAACAAATCTTTCCTCTTTATAATATTAGTATAGATTATTACTCATATTTTTTGAAAATTATTGTGATCATAAGAGTGAATTACACAATATACTTATATTTTGAACATTAGAATAGGTTAGGTTAGGTTCATAAATAATTAGTTACATGAGACAAAAAAATTTATTTCAGTTCAAGACAACAAGTTAGATTTTTATTTTGCAAAAAAAATATGGTAAGTACCTCGAACAACGTACATTCTCAATTTGTTCCCGAGATAGGTACATACGAATTTATACTCTAATACGTACAAATAAAATTTACTTTCCCATAAATTGATCATAATATATTTAAGTTATTAAAGAAACGTACGATACCAACCAATACCAGAGAGAATTAGGGTATAAATAATTCATACACCATTACGAGATTGCCCTTGTACTTGAGAATTACTTCTATCTTGAAAGTATAAAATACTAGCCTATTCCTGCGGCTACGCCTGCGTGGATATCGGTTTCCGCGTTTTTGGCTATATCTCTAATTTTACTCAACCGATTGTAATCAAATATACGTAAGATTTTAAGTCTGACCAAGGCCTATCAAACAAAAAAGCGACATCATTTTGCGTCCATCGCGTACAAACAGACAAGAATTCCAAAAAAAAAAAAAATTGTTTTCAGAATCGGTCATAATGACATAACCCCATACTCCCCATAGCCTTATTTTTTTTTAAATATCTCCAATGTACAGACACGGCTACTTTACAAAATTTTATAATAGTTGTTGAAGACGAAAACCTTGATTGATACGTACTGTCCGCATAACTTATCCACTGCAGTACATTGGACTTTTATCTCACTTTCCTTCCAAGGTACTGGAATTTTCTAACCTAAGGCATATGCAAGACATAATATGAGGCTACCGTGCGCGCTCCACTTCTCTGTTACGTTATATTTTAATAATAAAACATTTTATATGCACTGCAGCATGTTTTGTACCACATTCTACGGAGAGTATAAAAATCTAATGCATACGTTAACTGCTATTTACTTGTTTATATAATACTAGCTGTTGCCCGCGGCTCCACCCGCGTGAAATTCTGAACCCATTACCGCTGGCGATAGGAACTACTCGTGATTCCCAGCATAAAAAGAAGCTTATGTATTATTCCAGTCCACTCGTATAATCTATGTACCAAATTTCAGCAAGATCCGTCCCGCCGTAAGAGCGTGATTGAGTAACAAATATCCAAACATCTTTACAAAACTTCACATTTATAAAACTAGTAGAAAGTAGAATAGAACTCGTAAGGGTCCGGCTTCATACGGGAATAAATTTATAAAAATAAATAAAAACGGAATGTCTACTTTTACTAAGTGCATTTCGATTCGACTGCCATGGTACTTATACCAAAAAACATTTTTTTTTTCATTTTTGTCTGTCTATTTGTTGCGGTTGACTTCAATTGTAACAAGAAGTAACATAATTTGGAAAAAGAAATAGAGTTCCACACAAAATGAAATAAAACCTTAAAAATCTAAATCTACATGGGTGAAGCCGCGGGGAACAGTGATACTGAAGTCATATTAATGACCGTACTGTAAAGAAAACCAAGACAAGAAGGAAAAAGTAAGAAAGTCATAAAAGTAAAAGAAAAAGAAATAGTAGGTAGGTATAGCAGCTCCTATGAGAAATTTTCATGTCTGTAATGTATGTTTATTACATATATTATTATCTTTAGTAAGAATATTAAAACCATTCAGTACACATTTGCTGAGATATTTTCAGCGCCCTAAGCACTTGGTGCTTATATTATAATGTGTAGAATATTTATCTTGTTAATTAGCATTGTGAGATTAGATATATAATCGAGACAAGGCTAAAAGTAACATTTTGAGCAATAATTGGAGGTTATAGTCGTTAGGGCTAAGAAATGACCGTAATTTGTTATGTTACATTATATACGGACAGTATTACAATAGGCTTAGAAACATTGCTGACCATATTACATAATATTGTAAAGTTAGGGTTGATGACCTGAGAGTGGGAAAGAATTCACGATTTTTGTCACAAATGTAGGACACCGTACAATAATTAAAGCATGTAGCTTATTCTGATTTTGCATACCTACATAGACAGGTACAAAGTCACGTTTCCTTCTCATTGGAGTAGACGGAGACAATTTTTTTTTTGTTAACGAGGCCAGCTTATAGACTTTTAATATGATTGTATATAAAAATTACGGTCTCAACAAATTTTAGAAGGATTGATTCTGACAACAAATATATTGATTTATTATTAGGTATAATAAAACAAATTAGGTTTGTGAGCGATGGCGCTGCTCCAAATAACACTATTACTATTACAGCGGTTATAGTCTAACTGCCTAAGATATCGAAAACAATTCTTGGCATCCTCTATGTTATATAATAAATTATTTAAATCGATATCGCAACCGAATCACAATATAGGGTTAATACGTATAAAAATTAATAAAAGTTAAATGTTAAAAATTTCGGATTCAACATGTACTGTAATAAAATGTGAATTTAGTTCAACATGTACGAAGTTTAAATTTCGCAGTACGCGAGACTAACGTGATGATATAAGTACGAAACGATACAAAATTGGGCGGTATTCACACCGCCTTTATTCGTACCATTTCACTTTGCCAACTACCTACCTCCCTACTTGACGTCGGCAGTCAAACATTAATTTTCTTTAATGTGTCTGAGCACTTTTACTGAGTTCCTCCAACTGCAGTGCGGTGTTTCGTTTCATTCATCCGAGATTCTTCAGTTTGCATTAAGAATGGATAAGCGGTTTTAGTTCAACTTATTTTTAGTTGGCACTTTAATCAGAAAAGTTTTTCCGTTCGCTCTCAGATACACTATGTAAATAGTGTTGCTGGTTTAAATAAATAATTCATTTAGGAGCTTTGTAGTTATATCTTCGTTTTAATTTACGTACGTACTTAATTATACAATTGAAGACAGTTGGGTGAATTTACTTACTCTACTTTTTCACAAAACGAGGATTACTAAAATAACACTGAGGCAAAAAATACGAAATACACGTGAAGATAGGGATTATTTCTTTCCTCAGTCTAATTAGACTAGTCACGAAAAATTCCAATGTACGCCGTTTCATTATTATTTCATAGTTATGAAGTGGCGTACTTTGGATTTTTTCGTGTAGCGACTGAATTCTGACCAACACAACTCATTGGCGATATCGAAGTTTGGTAGTTAGGCTAGTTGTAAGTAGGCGTTCTTGGGGGCTTCAACTACCCATGATGACTGCCATATAGATGTTCGTATGGCAACTGGGACCAACGTATTTAACGTGCAAGGAGGGATCGCGATGTGTTGAGAATCCCCCCCCTTCTAAGACTGCCTGGCGGGAACTGCTTAAACCTATTTTTTAATAATAAATTTATATTATGAGAAATGTGTTTTTTCCAAAATCATAATAATACATTGCCAAATAGTTCGGTGGTTCCTTTGCCAATCGTCGTATTGCCTTGGTCGACTGTTGCTTACCTCACCAGGGTTATACGCCGCCTCTCCTTTACTCTTGGGGAGGCTTTATATCACTCCATTCAATATACCTAGTAACTAAAAATTGATTTATTTTTGTATAGTTGGACATGAGTGACAAGAAGTCCCGACTTGGAATGTTTTGTCGGGAGGAATCGCCGAGGTTGTGCGACCATGCGCTACTGTCTAACGCTACCAGAGCTACCCGCCCGTGCGCACCCTCTGAGAGCTACATCACTACGGGAAACGCGCTCACCATTTTACAGGTAAGTTTATTTCATAGTTTTGTAATTAGTAAAAAAAAATAGAAACTTGTAGTAAGAACAATTTGTGAAATATTTTATAGAAAATTATATAAAACTTTAAATATTTTTATTATAATAATTGAAATAAATTAAATACTACGGAGAGCATACGGCCTACCCAGATTTTTCTTTGTTTTGTGGGCCTACCTGATTAATAAATAATGTTTTAATACTATTACATACAAATACCTATTATATAATAAAATTATTAAATTTTTACAAATAAATAAAACAAAAAAATTTACTAATTAGCTGTAAGTAACGATCTAATGCATATTTTAAACAAAACATAGTAAAACAAATACTAATATAATCTTCTGTCTTTTTCAATTGCCAAAAATGAAGAAGAATAGTTGATTATAATAAAACGAATAATATTAAATTTAGTTTTATACTGTTTGAGCTTTGGCTGATTCCAGAAATTGGAAACTGCGTACTTAAAAAAATCGACATTTCTTTCTTTCTTTTTAAAAGTTGTTCATTCAAATATAATTTAGTTTTCACTAACACATATAAAACTTGAATACAAAAGAACTAAACAACATAATTAATGATACAAACAGACTGCAAACAACTAACTGCCAAAGCTCACATAATTACTGCTGCAAATATTTATCTTCCCATTTCAACATGTATTCACGTATGCAAAGAGCGATGGATGTGAGTGTACTGGCGTGAAATTTTTAGTCCGACTGTACTACGAACGTTGCATTGCCAGCGAAGGCCCATAAATGCGGTAGTAGTTACGCTGAAAATATCAGCTACCATGATATAACGTTGTAATGTAAGAAGTCAGAAAAATAAATATTGTTTAATAGATTTTTTATAATACTACATAAGTGGCAGACAAGCACATGAACCACCTGATGGGAAGTGGTTACCGTGGCCTATTGGACGTGTGCAACACTTAGGGTGTCACACACGCGCTGCCTACCCTGAAGGGAAGGGGGAGGGCTAGGAAGGGGTGGGGGAAGGAGGGCTACAGTGAGCTCTGGCTCTGGAACTAGAATGGGATAGGATGTTGAAAAAAAATATTACAGCAAAAAAAGCAAACCCAATAAAAAAAACAATTCAATCCACGTATACAAAACGCAGTTACCTATCTATTTTAGTATTGATCGCATACTCTGACATACAGCAGCAATCCACACGGGATTACGTCAGTGACTATCTATTGTTTCCTTTTCTCCCTCAACACTACCCTTTCAGCTGTATTCCCATGGCTTGTTGTAACTTTTCTGACGTGTGAAACATTCATAGCGGCTAGGATAGATAAGTCACGCGCACAGCGCTCGCTGCATTTGCTATGGTGAATAATGCAAGGGGACATACCAGCTTGCTCTTTTCAAAGTGATGGAATGCTACTTCAGTTATGTTTTGTTATTTCAAGTGTCACGATAGACGATAGAGCACGTTAGAAAGTCATTATAACATGTTTTAGAGATTAACTAGTCTTGTCAAATTTTACGTCTGTTATATTATTATTCTGAAAAAATTATTTAGAGCGGGAATATTTGAAAATTTATCTTACACTAGCTGATGCCTGCGTGAATTTCTGTTTCGGTTCTTGTTACCTATGGGAACCTATTCCAGGAACAATGCCTATATATGTTATTTCTGACTATAATCTATCCCTGTAACAAATTTCAGCCAGATCCAAAGTGCGTGATTGATTAACAAACATCTTCATAATATTAGTAGGAATATTAGTAGGATTTTAGTGAAATTAGCTGATTCTATTCTGTTTACTGACTAATCTCTCACTGATCAAACAATCGTAATAAAAAAATATTAGTTCAAAATAAAGTTTCAAAAATATCGAACATAGCATAAAAATATCGAATTTGTAAGTGTTGATTTTAATTTACTTTATTCGCAAATAATAATTTCATAGTTTCTGTTTAATTATGTGAATATTAAATTCAAGCGATTAATTAACAGACGTATGTAGCAGATCTAAATTTAGATTTCAAGGAAAACCAATTGAAATGTTCCTGAATAAACGCGTCAAGACATTATTAGTACCAAATTACACAGTTGTGTGGCAAGCAGTCCTAGTTAATATAGGAAACCTGGTCTTAAGTAAGTTGTTAAAGTCACTAGTCGAGAACTGCTTTATTATTCAATATTAAATTCAACAGAGGAAGGACTGAACCAAGTTTCTAACTAAATATTTGAAGTTTTCCTACACCACGCAGCCTTACTCTATCACGGACCCAACCTTGGTCATATACTAGTTTCAAAGTAGAAATATCTTTTAAAATTAATAAATTGAAATTTAATTTATCAAAGAGACCTGTTAAAGTTTGTGGAAGTTGAATATTTTATAACTAAGGACGCTCTATAAGTAGTTCACACTAAGTTGCGATCAGATTGAATATTTATCAATCTATGTACAGCAGTTTATGTTCAAATAATAGCCAGTAGTTGTATCTTTTACATAGATACAATAATAGCTGGTCAGCTTGACACAAGTTAATACCTAGTTATTTTATTTATTAAATTTGATTTTCTTATTTATTATTATTATTATTTACTTTATAAATTTGTTACAGGAACTTCGGCAAGGATCTGCACTTTATCCTGTTTCCTTCCTGCTTCGTTACGAGTTTGTAGACGTAAGCGAACAAGGCCAACCTTTAGCGGATTCACAATCTGCCTGCGACAGAGTCTTTAAATCTGCTCAAACCTACTCTGGTAGATTTCAAGCGCCTCGTGCCATCTTTTACTATGGAAGAGGTGGTGCCCAAAATCTTACATGCATTCTTAGGTAAGAATTAGAAATTTAACTTCTAAACATTTTACAACCGAATTCAATAATGTATTCCTCTATTTTCTCATATATCTTTTATGTACAGACACCGATCAGTTAAAGATTTATTATATGTATAGATTATGTTATTGAAATATGATAATATTTCAGATTTGAAGCTAAACAAGGAGAAAGAATTCAGTTGACCTTCACAAGCACTTACTTTGGAAATAAATATTGTAATACGCACAAAGACTCACGCACTAGTCGTTGGAAATGCGATAGGCCTGTGAAAAGAACCTTTGGCGGTGAAGGACTCGCTCAAATTATAATAACTGAATATCCTTGGGAGGGAGTGCCTATACAAAGAGATTGCATTTGTACAAATAGATCTGAGCCATTAAATATACACACACTTACAGCACCGTTAATAGAAATTAATTTTACCGTAACAATGATGAACATTACTGAAGACTATGATGACTTTGCTTTCGAAGGGGAATATAAATTTGTTCCAACAGGGCCCGGTGATGAGACAGTATGCTCTTCAGGATGGGGTAAAAGACGGCTTAGAGGAAGTAGTGGTGAAATCAGATTGTTTGATAAACGACAAGTGCCAGTTGCACCAGAAATTGTTGGAGATAGACATGTTATATCAGAAAGTGTGAGGGCTGAAGTAGCTTGTGTTCATAGACCTTGGCTCATCGAGCCTGGAGGTGATGAAGTAACTCCAGTACAAGGCAGATACTTATATGTTAAAATACCTGGTTATATAATAACGCCTTCTTCACCTTTTTGCCCTACTCCAAATCGATTGTTTATATACGAAGCTCATGATACATCAAAATCAAAAGAAGTATGTCCTGATGACACAAATATCATAGAATTGTTTTCACCGGGATGGAAATCTTCTCAAACTACTTTAGAAACATCTTTAAAACCTCATGCTCGTAGCTACGTTATTGATTTTCTACAACACGAGCAGGCTGACTATTCAATAAAATGGATTGAACTTATGAAGAAGCCTTCGTTTGAACATGATCCAGATTCACCAAATATAGTACCAACAGCTGTCTCATTAGAATGCCGTTACAGGTAAGTTTCTAAAATATTGTAGGTATTATAACTCAAAATATTTAAGACGTTTGTTATCATTGTTTATATTAACATGATACTTTTTCTTATTTAGCTGTCCGGAGTTAAACGCTTGCATTCCCATTGCCCTGTGGTGTGATGGAAGTCCACACTGCCCTTCAAGCTACGATGAAGATGACTCAAATTGCTCATTCAGAATATCTTTGCCTCCACCTTACGTGGCAGCTTTAGCTGGAGTTGGTCTCCTTGTATGTGCAATTACTATTGCTCTTTGCACATGTCGCCGGCGACGAAGAAAAGACAAAGAATTCAAAGCGAGGTTAGATGGTGCTCTACCTCCAGAAGAAAGACCATTTGACCGCGCTAAAACGAACGGTGTTCCAGATGCAGCGCGTCAGTATGCAACAGTGCAGAAGTACGCGACTATAGATAAATACAGCTTAAGTCAGAAATATAGTGCAGGGTTGAACGATGCTCGTTATTACGACGAAGTGGCTCAGAGAGACAAGCTTGCGGATACAAGGTACGCTAGCTTAGGTCGCGGTGGACGAAGTGTTCGCGTAGAGAACTCAAGAGGCAATGGTTCCAGAAGAGCAATGCCTGATTTGGGCTATCCGGATTTGAAAGACGGTTTTTGTTGACCCTCTCCGGATCTTATAGAAACGACGGTTTAGCGTTGTTAGACGTTAAAATTTAACAGAGTTTCCTTTGTGTTAATATTAGATTGAAGACTGAATTCGGCAAAAGTGCCTCCTCTAACATTTTGATCGATATAAATTCAAATTCGATTGTGCATTTAATAGTACAATATTGGCTTCTATTGTTAGGCAATTTCTTTTTACCGAGATGAAGACTATGACTCTGAACTTGTAGAGTATTGTGTAAATAAATTAACTACATATAAATAAGTTTAAATAGCAGGCGTGACATAATGGGTACTTAATATACTTTGCATTAATCACACAGTAATTTTATTCTCATCAAATAACATATCTAAATGTACATAAAACGCTTGACAATACGATTTTAAGATACAAAATAAAATCCATTTAAAAATTAGTAGTATGTGAGTGGTTAGTGAAATGACTCAAAATAATATTCTATCGTGAATTTAAGTGTCAAACTGGCAACTATCAGTGGTGCACATTGCACTTGCGTTTTTCTACACCTTACCGCACGTTTTTGAAATCGACTGGAACTTGTTTTATTATTAAGTAAAAAAATTGCGCAGTAAAAAGATTATGACTTAAAACTGAACTTGTTCTATTGTTGTGTAACTTTGTGTGACCTAATATGCTGCAAATTTAAATAAGAGGTAAAAGAAAAATCAACATTGTTACTTTGGTAAATTATTTGTATCATATTCTGTTTTGAACATAATTATCAAGCTATGTTTTCAATTTTAGAACAGTCATATGTTTCACCCATCAATTGTTTTACATCTCCTCTATTGTAATGACACTAGAAATAAAATGAAAATGTGATATAGGTTGTAAAAATGTAGGTAAGCGTTCACAGAATGTATAACTTAAAATAGTAATTTTTCTTTGTGTATAAATAGTGAATAAGATTATAACTAACTTGATACTATTGACTGTAAATAAATTATAGAATAAGATTTTTAAAGTCTGTAATTATTTCCAGGTAAAAGGAGGATTAAAGTCATTTCTAAAAATAATATTTGCTCTTTTTATTTCTAATAATTATCTCTATCCCAAAATCGTATTCCAAAATAAGAACGATATATTCTAATAAGATGACGATGAGTTTCCAGCACTTCTGACCAGTTTCATATCACAATTATACTTAAAAATCTGAAAACTATTACTATTCTGCCAATTTTATGGCTCCTTTTCCCTAGCAGGCCAACTAAATATTATGCAATTCGTGTTCAGTTCAGTTGGAATGATCCGAACTAGACCGTAGAACTAGTATGTGTCAAATATTATGGCAAGTACATTACGCTTAATTATTGTGGAACGAAAAATTTCAGCTAAAAAGTGAAATAGAATTGAGCTATATTGACCTCTACTAGACAAAATGCGTTAGTGTGGTGGCTATTTATATATAACAGGCTTCTCACATAGGCTGTTTCAGTGTTTGAATAAATACAATCATCCATCGGGTGTATCGGGACAGTATTCCCGAACTTAACTTTGTTCATCGATCGCAACTCTACGTGGTCGGCTAATTTAGTTTAGATGTTCTATTTCACGAAGGCGGATTAGCTGTCATTGTAATAATACATATTTATACACATTGCTTTTAAAAATGAATTACTTGCAATATAATTATTGTTCTACTAACTGCTACATGAACTTCTTTTGACGTGTCATGAACTTTCGCACACAAATATACGCGTATTTACAAGACACAGGTACTACTATTTAATTGTTCACCCGCCTTCGTGAGATCGAGTAGGTATCTATAGTAACATAAACTTTTATTTCTTAGTTCTAAGTATATTATACTGTGTATACATAATCGTTCTAAAGAATGACATTTGGTTTTTAGTCCTTGGCTGAACCATTGTTTAGTTAATGGTCTTTGAAAGCTCCAAGCTTCCTGTATTATGATGGATGGTGTTTCTGTCGTTGATAGCTATCAACATGAGCTTAGTGACGTTAACATTAAACATTTTATTAATGTTGAGTAGGAAGAGTTGTGGATAATACGACTAAAAGTAATAAATAAAAATAGGACGAAAACAGATGTGAGAGATTTTGCTAGTTATGATACATAACTAGCAAAATATCGCTAAGCCGGGGTGCGAGGGAAAAAGCCGGGGTGCGAGGGAAATGCTCTTTGGGCCACCTTACACCCTGGCGTCAGAAGACCCTAGACGGCGTGCGGTTTTAGTCGGTAAGAGTCCGACATAACCTGCCCCGCTGGCCGCGGGGTGGGTATCCATGAGGATTTCCGCACGGAAAAAAAAAAGGGACGAAACTTGACTAAAATCTTTTAGAAAGTATTTATTTAGTAAATTGTTTTTATGCTACTAATTTAGGTTAGGTAAACATTACACGATACATTTTGTGGTAAGCGGTTACTGTGTCGTAAACTGAGTATGCGTTGTCATACGCAGAGGAGAATGAGGAAGAAAAAATTGGAAGAGAGGGTATGTATTTTTTTTTTACTAAAACTCTTTTAGCTTAGTTAAACTGAATCAATGATACCGTGATGATTACCAACGATATTATAAATCAAGTTCATGAGGAATCTCTTGAAATTGAGAGTTGAAAAAGAGTGAAAGAAAGTGTAGAAAGAAAATTAATGTATGTATGAAAGTAATAAACAAAAGTAAGATACCTAATGATAAAAAGTATAATGCAGATATGAAGTAATTCTGACTGTGAAAATCTTCTCAGGTACAACTTAAACCATATAATATACCAGAATAACGAATAGACTGCCTGTTTCACGACAAAAGAACAATGCAAAGACGCTTTTTATGACAATGAAATATTTTTATTTAGTATATAAAAAATGTGACACATCTCGCTCCATTGGGGTCGCAACGTAAGGATGGGACTCCCAACGTTCATTTGTTATAATTTTTCTGTAAATAATAGCCTTGTATGAATTATTTTATGGTATCATGTCACGCAATAAAGCAAACAAAATGTTTTGATCGACGAATACAATAAAATGCGAAGTTTGTTGTAACTTATATACCTACTTTTCAATAAATGTACCTAAATAATTTTTAGGTGTTTTAATTCATGATTCATTTAGTAAAAAAAAAACGTCAATAAAAAATAATTTTCATCAATCTCTTGATTTGTGTTTTCGTAATAAAATACTTATTTTTTTTAAATTAATTTATTAACAAAATATGACGAAATACATTATACACACGTATGTGTCTAAAGTCTAAACTTCACAAAGGTAGTTGAATAGCACCATAACAGAATTTTGTCCATCAACAATAATAATAATACATAAGAAGTATAAGATATAAAACAAGAAAACTCAGTTTTGCTTAAACAGATTTCGGAGGTGAAATACAATCTCATTATTCTATACGGATATCTAAACAGGCGCTTGTGAGAGAATGCTGTGAAAATTATAGCGATTATTTTGGATTCGCATAGTTTTAAACAAGCACTTCATTAATTTTCTACTGTGAAACTTTTTGCTATATAAAATTCCAAGAACGAAGAGTAATGTTTTATGTTAATAACTTTTTAGTCTCTAAATTGTTGTTGAAAAATATCCTGATAGTGTTGAGAGAGATAACTATCGTTTTCTTATTATAGCAATATCCTAAAATTCTATTTTGTAGAAGTAATTTTGCTTCGGAATACACTTGTATCTCAAATTACGAATCCGATCGGTACTCTCTCGGAGATTAGTTATATCTTTAGAAAAGAATTAAAAATATTATAGATATTCTATCTTACGAGGGTGGGTGAACAATTAAATAGTATTACCTGTGTCTTGTAAATACGCGTACAATGCGTAAATGTGTGTGCAAAAGTTCATATCAGATCAAGAAAAAATCATGTAGCAGTTAGTAGAACAATAAATTATTGTATTGCAAGTAATTATTTATTGTTAAAAGCGTAGTAAAACATATTATACATTGACAACTAAATGACAGCTAAACCGCCTTCGTGAAATAGAACATTTATATCATTTAATGCATTAACCCAAACATACTCTCATAAAGTTGTTAACGCTAAATTTACTCACAATATTTACCAACTTTCTTCCCCTCAATCTATATAATCCCTCTTAACAAGATCGTGAAAATATTTTATAGCTCCGGAACCATCGTAAGCAGGTAAGCAACGTCACTAATTTGTATTTGTCTCGTCGAGTAATTAGATTATAGGCTCAGGCTGCATTAGCCTGTCCACTTCGTTGGCGTAACAAGCTACGCGCAAACTAAATTATCTGATGAACTAATTAAAGCTCGGATGGAAACTGTACTTCGGCAACAACAAGTGAAATCCCTGCGATATTTCGATGCCGTATTTGCAACACTACTTTATATTTCATGAGTCTGTCGATGTTTTGTTTGGTAACTTTCAAATTTCGACGTTAATTATAGCACTGGCTTTTAGAAGTGGATTAAATTATACTTTTAACACAGTTCAAGTAAAATTTAATCGGGAGCCCTTTCCTGAAACTTTACCTTTAGCTTACTATCAGGCGAGGTGAAGTCATATAGACGTGACCGACATAAAAAAACTAGCTAGTGTCATTATTATCAGTGTGTTCGTGAGTCACTCATGTTGATCCTGGTGTAAAAGAGTTATTTACAGTAGTTTTTTTTATCGGTCACTTCACACGACTTTACCTTGCCTGATGGTAAGCTAAAGATAAAAAGTAGTGAGAATGAGGGTGAGATTAAGAGTGATAACTATGATCGGGCTCTCTCCGTATGTAGCGGTTCTGCTTGGAATCTAATTATTATACCACGATGGCTATTCGAAAGAAATTCTATCAACCTGTTGACCATCAAAGTCACCTCTGTGTATCATCTTTATAAATATCGAAGGTTTCTTACAGGACAGGGCAGATATATATTCACACAGGGCACAAAGATGCTAGTCGGAGCAGACATTACATTTCTATGCCATCAAGACGGTAGAAGAAGATTAACCTCACAAGTCACTTTCAGGTAAACAACCATTAATAATATTCGTTTATTTAAAAACGTATATTATGAAGATACGTTTATTTACATCAAAGTAACTCATGATAAACGATCTCACATTACGTATTCATATAATATGTTTATTATTGTATGTTGCTAAGTTATCTTTTTACCTTGACTAGACGCCGCCTGAAGCGAATATGCTTTCTTATTTCACTGTCTTTTTTATAGATCAGAATCGTGTAAGAGTTTACTTATTTATAAAATATACGCTCTGGGGTTTCCTTCCCTGCCTCGTGTATTGTAGCTGAGCTAAAAGCTCCTAAGGCACAATGTTGTACTTGTAAAAAATTTAGTGTAGAGGGATACTCGCTGTGTGAATGCTATAAAAAATATTTTTTCATAACATAACGTAAACTCACGCCTATATCCCCGAAGGGGTAGGCAGAGGTACTAGCACCCACATTTCGCCAGTTTATGTTTAGGTCCCAATGTAATAGGTGGCGAGCCTATTATTGCCAATAACCGGGTACTTATAAACCTGCGATAAATACACACATAACTTCGAAAAGCATCGAAAAGTCATTGGTGTGTGCCATGGTGAACCTGGGATCGAACCCGAGATCTCGTGTCAGCAGTCCATTACCCAGACCACTAGGCTACCGCGGCTGTTTTCACTATGTTTTTAAACTAAGGAAAACATAAAACTTGAGTTTTGAAGAACCTTATCAAATTAAATAAATAAGGGATAAACTTTGTTATTCATTAAAGTAGCATTCAGAGTGACAAATAATTTTTATCATTTATTATTTTGTTACTTTATACGTTGTAATAAAATTATCATCCGGAAATATTGTTACCATAATATTTGTAGTACAAGAAATGCTTGCAATTCTTCAATGTTTATACATTTTTCAATTCCAACTTACTCAAAACTAAGATAAATGAAAATTCTTGGCGTAAGTTTCACGAGGGCCGTTCCTTCACTCGTCCAGTTACCCACAAGCAAAACCAGCTATTCAAGGAATTCGAAATTTAAGGAATGTTTTGAATTTACGTTGTAGACGCTCGCTAAACATGGCGTTTTGGAGATTCAAGACCAAAGGGTAACCGCAGCTGGGTGGTATGTACTGCAAGTACATTATAATGAAACTACAACTCGTGTAGTTTACGGTAAATATTTGATGGACTTGTTTGTGAAGTTTCGAGTTGATACTGTCGAAAGTTTGCGTGAATATTACATGAATGAAACTGTTTTAATGGATTCTCTCTCGATTTATTTTGTGTTCTTGTAATATTTTTTGAGGCCCAAGTCAACCTCAACTACACTAGTCAGTGCACCTCTCGGAGTTAGAAGATCAGAAGACAGTCGCTTTTGGAAAATCTGACATATCAAAAATACCAATGTATCCTTAGAATTCAAGAAAACTTTTCATTTGGTTTGACTACAATGACTGTAGAGCACCTAATATAACAGTATCCAACAATTTAAAGTTAATATTGTAGAGAATCTAGTCCACTACTGGATATGGGTAACTCCCATAGGTATTCCTGCGATTGACAGTCACGTTCAGCGTATAGTGCGTAAAAGTTGAGAAATTGAAGGGTTGCCAACTGCCTCTGGAGAAACCCTTTGTCATCCTTTACTAATACACCTGTTCAGCAAAGTTAATGTGTTTATTTTATCGAAAAAGGGTTAGAAACAGGTTTTATCTAAACGGAGACAAGTGAAAGTATAACAAAAAGATTTCATTATCCTCTTAAATAAACTTTGATAGTTTATTACCCAACATTATCTTCAGCATCACTTATTTAAAAGTGGCTGTCACCCAAAGCTTCGCCCTCATTCGATTCTGATAGCGATACCCATGGGTCATTACGGACTATTATCTATCCCTATACTAAATTTCAGCCAGATTCGTTCATCCGTTAGGACCTAATTGAATATCAAACATCCAAACATCCAAATATATTCACAAATTTCCGCATTTATAATAGATAATAATAGTAAAATAATTATGTCCCAAGCCTAGTGAAGTGATTTGTTGTATGTAGCAAAGCAGCATATATTGCAACTCAATTGAACTACTGGAGAACAATGGATATTCACCTCAATAAATAGGTAAATTTAACTAAGTAATAAGCAAGTCCTTATTATGTGCATTTAGAACTATTGTGTTACTACGGAATAGAGTAATCTATTAATTGCTAATTATGTGTGTTAGAAATTTGCATAATAAACCCGATTGCGTAATCTTGTTCCGAATGTGTTCGTAATTGCATGTATTTCGTGTATAATTTATCCAACTAAATGTATAATTAGGCTATTATACATCTACGTTTTGGAGTGACGGAATATTAGGCCAGCGGGAGTGATATTCATTGGGATTTTCACAAGATAAAATAGGAGTATCAGGCCATAACAAAATCTGTGTGGCTCCAAGTTCACCTCACTTGGAAGGTGGTAATCTGCTGATTGACAGTTACTGCTCTGGTCCAGGCTTTTCTTCTAGGCGTTAGAAGTCAGATAGCAACCGATTTGTAAAAACCAAATAATAAAACAAATTATAGAACAGTTACTATACATTGCAAACTGTACCGTCGCTAAATAATGTCCTATATTATGATGGTAAACAAATATACAACCCACCTGGGGATAAGACGTTACCGTAGTTTCTGGACTATTGTAATACTTGGGGTAGCAGTCGTAAATTGGAAGCCGTATAAAAACTGAAAATGTTCAAAATGAAGTTTCTATTCTCGCAACGAGGCGAAAAACTTAAAGCGGGTGCGATTTGTACGAAACTTTCTTAGACTACTATAGATATAGACAGATTGAAGTAAACATTAAAATTACTTGTCGAGAACAAACAAATATAGATTTGTAAATTTGTTCCCAGCTTCCGTTTGCAGACTCGCGGTCTCCACTCTAGGACTCGTTTGCTCCAACGGCCATCGGTCTTTCGACAGATGTGGCCAGCCCATTGCCCATTTCAGTTTTCTTATTCTGGGAGCTATGTCAGTAGTAACTTTAGTTCTTTTTCGGATAATGATCAGTATCTTCTAACTCCTGTCCAGTTCAGACTCCAGATTCCGGTCTTCCGTTCATTGAGACCTATGCCCATGTATTAAATACTGTATATATGTTACTCTCATCATCATCATTATAGAATGGATGTATAACGATTTATTAAATGGTGTGTACAATATTTGAGCCTCAGTTCATCAAAATAATCCAAGGAAATCTATACCAGACAAATTTCACCGACCATTTCACGCTAATGTAGCCTAGGGCTAATAATTTCATTCACTGAAAAATAGACCTTTTCACGTAAACATGTTTGAACTTTGAAAGCTACTAAAAGGTTTTATTTTCGTCATAACCCCGAAAAACCACCTTTATTATTGGATTTTCGCTTCCTTTTTACCAAATATTTACTCGATCTTTCCATTCGTTCTAAAGCTGATATGTGGTCTTCAAAATCTTGTTAGGTTAGGTCTAATCAGATGTGATGTTTAAGATGTCTGTACCTATTTAATGTTTTGAATGCTTTGGTATAGGTACTTTGGAACTGAAATGTAAATACAATGTTTTTTTTTTGCATTTCAAGAAAATATTTTTCTATGTAGAACAACACGTGCAGAGCTGCTAAGGTATCACCTTGCAAATGGTTCCATCAAGAACCAAGTGGTTCAGTGCCTCTTTCATTTGTTGCACCATAAAAGCTTGAATATTTTTTTTATCAGCACACGTGTTTTGTTCTTCCTATAGTCCCGGGTCCTTTAAGCGTGGTGCGAAAGAGCATCTGATGAAATTGTCGAACTGAGGGTTACCATTGAAACCTTGTTGATGTTTGTAATGATGACCTTTATTCTTAAGAGTTCACCTTTCAGG
Source organism: Lithosia quadra (assembly GCA_963576445.1). NCBI lineage: Eukaryota > Metazoa > Arthropoda > Insecta > Lepidoptera > Erebidae > Lithosia > Lithosia quadra. The sequence continues at coordinate 3,368,971 of OY754883.1, forward strand.
CGGGGTAAAGTGACATTCAGTCACGAAAATATATTTAAAAAAAAACAATAAAATTCATTGTGATTCAGATCTAGAATCACGCAAGGTCCTTGCAATGTCCAAGAAACAAAACCACTTACTTGTAATGGCCGTGATACACCTTACGTGACAAAAGTGTGAACTCGCTCGTTTCACTGGCCGCCCATTTCAATTCTCAATTCCAATTCAAACAAAAATAAACAATCCATATTCTCAGCACAGGTGCACTTTTCAAATGGAATGTGGGTACACAATTGATTGTATAGGGCCGTTTTCCATTTAGATATGGAAATTCCGACAGTGTGTATGACACCGCAGTACGCTTCGTTACAAAAAAATATTATACCAACGATGTATTTGCACATGAATTTTTGCTCTTTACGAAAATGCTTTTCATAAAACTGGTGTGTTTTATGAGTATTTAAAGTAATGACATGCTTGTTTATACCACGACGAAAGTAATGTAGACTATTAATAAAGCAGTCACATGGATCCAATGTGGTATTCTTTATTGAAGAACTTGACTAATGGATAATAATAGCTACTTTCAGAGCGTGGGTGTGTAAATATTATCAGATTGTGTGTATGTTAATAAACTTGAATATACAAGCAATCAATACCGATTCGGTATAGTTGAGTGTGTTAGATATTTTATGAATAAGTATGACAAATATACATAATATGAAGAGATATATACATAGTATATATCTAGTAGGTATGTGTTTACCATTGATTTTACAGTATTTATAAGTTTAATATTATTTTATCCGAACAAATTGTTAACGCGGGTAGACAAAATATCGTACGACAGTGACGTGTGAAGTATCGACGCACACGAAAGTATCAAAGGCGAACACTGTAGTCAATAGCGCAGTTACTCCCGAGGTCCTGGATTATATTATACATCATTGTATGCCTTATATTGTATTATATACACCTGTACATAGACCCACACAAACTTTATGAATCTAACAAGTGCAAGAACAAAGTATGTAATGGTAATTTTTGTACATTCTTTTTAATAAGAGTACTAGGAAGTGAAATTAACTGGAGGTAATTGACTCAGCTTAGATTGTTTGAATTGTGTTAGGAATGGTTTTCACGTCAGTAGTGTGATGATCAGGCCATCAGAAAACGAACCTGAGCCTACCAAATATCACTCACTCACGGTGAAGATATAGCTGTTTCACTGCTTTCGTTGCGCTACAGGCATGAAGAATCTCTGTATTGAGGTGAATAAAATTTTACAAACGCAAAATAAACGGCTACAAAGAAAATTGTAAAATTGAGTAATGTATGAAATTAGATCGGAAGTTTCTAGTAAATTGGCGTTGTGGGTTTCTTCGAAAGGCATATTCAATTCAACGCTTTGTTTATACAATTTTATAAGTTGATTGGTGCTCTAGAAATAGGATGGAATACTAATCAGCTGAGTGCTTTTTGTCATTTTGTATATTGATCGATAAAACCTGATCAAAGTAAAACGATGACCAGTAGAAATAAAAGCATCAAACAAATTGAACATTTGTACGGACGTTTTGACTTATTAAAACTTTGGGAAAGTCTGATTTAAAACAATGAGAACAAAACTTCTAAAATAATTTTGCTTTTGTTTGAAATTTATAAATTTATTTTTGAGTTTAATTTAAAGTGATTTATTTTTGCAATTAATCGTTAGCCACAACAAATAATATCATATATTTTATCCACTTTTCAAAATTATCTGCCTGTATAATCTGTAATACCTATATAAATAATAAGTACCTAGTTACGTATGTATTTACAGCTGTTGTAAGTGTTTTTATCCACTGTATAGAGCCTAAACCGCTGGACTACACATTTTTAACAGTTAATGTCTTATCTCGGCTAAAGAGATATTGAAAATTTCACCCTTAAGGTAGTAAAATACCCGGGTAAAATGCTTTTCAGTCCACCTTACAGCTCAGCGCTGGACGATGCCAACATACCTGCTGGTGACGGGGTTGGTTTACACTCTTTTTGCGTGAAGATTTCCGCACGAAAAAAGAGGGGGTAAAATACGGAATATTCCTGTACAATGCCGACATATTATATACAGCTTACAATGTAATCATTCCATTAGAAACGTGTATTATGATTTAATGCGACACACCTCGGGTTTACAACAACAATTGATATTTTTATAGCGGTCGGGCAAAATCATAAAAAGTTTATTGTCTCCCAAGTTTAAGAGTCAACTGAGGGAAACGGTTTATTGTGAGGCTCGCGACGAAATGGCCAACTGTCATATTTACTGGTAACTATTTGTGTGTATGAATATGAGCACACGGTCTTATCTGCTAGCGATAACGTTAGTTTTGGTTTGATGGTTTTAGTTATATATAGAATACTAGCTAATAATGCCCACGGTTCCGCCTACCACGTAATCTTATAATTGTACTTGAGTTTTAACTTTTTTAAACTGTTGTTTTTTGTGTGTATTTATCGCAGGTTTATAAGTGCTCGGTTAATGGCAATAGGCTCGCCACCTATTACATTGGGATCTAAACATAAACGGGTCAAAATATGTGGGTGCTAGCACCTCTGCCTACCCTTTCGGGGATATAGGCGTGGGTTTATGTTATGTTATGTAAACTATAGCTTTTGACATTTGAGATATCGTCACGAGACTATACTGGCTAAGATTGAAACTTGATTATACTTTTATAACGAGAATTGGCTCTTAGAATATAATTTTTGTTATTCACAACAGTTGTAGATGGCTACAAATTGAATTCTAATAACTACACAAAAAATCAACTACATGAATTAGTTAACTAATTAATAAAACTTAATTGACTAGTTACATAAGGGCTATAATTGGTATATGCCGTTAAAAGGTATAATTAAACGTATCATTCGATCGAATGAACAATATTTCTCTTTGATGTTGCCATTAAATGAATATACCAACGATGTTCGTATTATTACGTTAATTATAAGCATTACGGAATGCAATGTGGTCGGTTAATTTACCGTCCAACTCATATATGTTTTATACAAAGTATTATGAATTTGATGGTGTTAATGTATATGAAATGAGATAGACCAATGATGCGGTTTTTACTGCATAGTACCACTTTAATATAAAATAGTATGCCAAGCCATGTAGGTACGTAGTAGCCAAGGGTATATAGAGTTAAACTTGACCTGGATCTGTAGTTTTGTGGTTAAGTAGTCGGGTTTGATATCGATAGGCAGATAGGGCAGATTTTAACTTTAACCAAGACCTTTCTAAAAAACCACATTAAAATCAAATGCGTCTATCGTAAATAAACTGACAAGAATTAAAAAAAGCCAACTTTTTTATGTCTCTACTGTACCTACCTACAGACACAGCTAACTTACAATTTTATAATAGTATAGATTTTAAATTTTGGCAGCCCTATTCTGAAATTTATCTTTTAAAGTTCCATTCGAACAGTCACCCTATTGTAACCGATAAAAAATTCAAACGAACAAAATAAAAATACGTCGTGCAAAAAAAGCATATTTCTTTCACAAACATGACTCTGCTAAATTTTAAATCACAGAACACGCAGTTTCTTCGCTTTAAGAAGATCAAATAATAATGTAGTGTGAGCCATCTGCGTCTGACGTAGTCCCCCAAAGTGTTTTTGCGTTCTCCAAATGGAACCCTTCCGGTAAACGAGAAGTTATTCGGGCGTAGCATGAACTTTCGAGTAAATGTAGCATGTGTTTAACCACAGCCATAATTTCAACGTAACGACCTTCTACGTGAGAGAGATAAGTCGAAGTTTTCGACAGTGAAGGTATTCCTGTTTATCGCACGCACGTTGGAAGAAATTTTAATGAATGTGCTATAGTTAGGGAAAGATTTATTAGCTACTAGATTTTGCCTGCGGCTTCGATCGCGTAAGTTTCTGTTCCCGCTACCATAGCACGCGGGAATCTGTTCCCGGGATGAAAAGTAGCCAACGTGTTATTCTTGACTATAATCTATCTTTGTATGAAATTTTAGCCAGTTTTATTCAACTGTTTTTGCGTGAAAGAGGAACTAACATAATATTTTCATCGATACATTCTTACAATCTTACGCGTTTATGATTTTAAGTAGGACGAGCTGTGCCCGCCATTTCATCGGTTTTAGGTTCTTAAAGTTTTAATTTTTTTACGCGAAACCCTAATTCTTATTCTAAAATTAAAATAGCCTAAATTACCCGTTGATACATCAGCTAGCTGCCAGTGAAAGTCTCGTCAAAATCAAACATCAAAAAGAAATAGACTGACATACCAATATTGCAAAAAAAATGTTTTGGTATATGTACCGTAGGTATATATGTACATCCAAATGCACATTGTAAAAAGCGGTTTTACAATCAAAAGCGGTTTTACAATCAGACACTCCAATTTTATTTATTTGGATAGACATGTATAGAAAACCGCACGGTATTGCGTGCGTAGTCGAGTTAGAAGCAACTGATTTATAAATCCTTCTAATGGCATCGTTATGTCTTTATGTTTTAATGATTTTTGATTGTCATATCCGATAGCATTGAATAAGGGCGTTGTGAAATGAGGCGTAATGTTATTGAGCTCGCGGAAAATCTGTAATGTGAGTTGGTCGGTATGAAAGCTGAGGTTTTATATCACAAACATAAGTTGGCATTCATGTGTCCAATCATAGACGAATATTGGTCTATGGTCCAATGTAATATTATTTTATTTTCTAATTTGTTTGACCTTTTTTAGGTTTTATTACTTGGTGATGTTAATGCTTTTTTTTATTGGACTAGGTACCTATTTGGGTGAAACCTAGTTAGGCATATAGGTATACACCGTTGAAGTTAGATATTTGTTATTTACTAGTTAACCCTCCCCGGTTTTACCCGTCATTCATTTCTAGAGGTTATATTAAACTAGCTTCTGCCCGCGGCTACGCCCGCGTGGATGTCGGCATTGCCACCAAGTCATTTTATGGCAAGTTTTTTCATACCTTGGTTTTACATTATTGCAGTTTTAGTAGAGATCCACATTTTTTTAGTAAAATATATTTATAGCCTATGTTACTAACAGATAACGTGGCTTTCTATTGGTAAAAGAATACAACCTCACAAACTCACAAACTTTACCTCTTTATAATATTAGTATCTTAGATTAAAATATATTCAATCATATTATTTTATACTGACAACCGTAGCTGGTTTGATTCCCACTCAGTGCAAATATTTGTATGCATGAATACGTCTATTTAATAAGTATTATATTTACAAAAAAAAGTAGTATGATTATCTGCAATTTAGAACCCATAACACAAGCTAGTTAAACTATGCTTACTTTAGGCTTAGAGAGCGCTATGTAGAAAGTCGTAAAATATTTATATTTATTTATTTTTTATATGGTATTGATATAGATTTGAAATTAATTTGGAATTACGGTACAAATAATTTTAGATTACGTAATCACTATTTCAATTACGTAGCAATATTAATCTCATTCATAATAAAAGGGCCGTACCCCATTGGGAATTATAATTATCTATTCCAGTCTCAATATCTTGTCACTGAACCTTTCTCTATTAATCTTCGTTAAATAATATTTTACTAATAATATACAACTATTCATTTGCCTCTCTGAAAACAAACTTAATACCTTTAACAATTTGAAGAGACTTAACCCTTTTTTGCTTAGATCATTGAAATAATATTATAACGGCTAGCTGTCCCCTGTGGCTTTGCCCGTGATATACTTCATTCCCTTGGCACCTATTTAAGAAAATTTGCCGATTTGTTGACATGTATGACTACTGCTTCGCTCTCTTGAGTGGTAGCGTAATGATATAAAATGTATACTTTCCTCAAAAATTAGTTAGGAATTTATAAAAATAAAAAAATATTTTTTCAATTCAAAACTAGTTCTTGAGATTAGCGCATTCAACCAAACTAACAAATAAACTGTTCGTAATGATATTGTCGGAAGTTATGTGAACGTCACACATTGAAATAAATGTAAATAATAATAACACCCAATAAATCGCGATAGAGTTTTTGAAGATATTTTTGCAGACTGTGCGGACGACTTTGTTTCGTTACATGTAGTTATTTATAATCTGTTATTAGTTAATGTTACTAATTTAGTTAATTTCGATTATTCTATTTATGAAATATTAATCTACAAGTATACCTATTCACATTTAGGTTTAACAACTGCACTACATTTTCATTCAATCTTAATATATATAAATCTCGTGTCACAATGTTTGTCCTCAATGGACTCCTAAACCACTTAACCGATTGTAATAAAATTCGCACACCATGTGCAGTTCGATCCAACTTGAGAGATAGGATAGTTTTTGAAACGGATTTCGACATCCACGCGGGCGGAGCCGCGGGCAACAGCTAGTAGAATTATATGAATAAAAATTTGACTACAAAAGATTCAAGAACGTAAGAAGAATGCTTTGATTAACAGACTCTGAAATAATAGTCCCTACATTCCATTTCCCTACATTATCAGTTCAACCACCATACTAAGCATTCACACAAAATTCATCACCACTGTATTACGTCAACTAAATTGAATGTACTCCCTATCCTAACATCACTTAAAATACTTAATATGTTCACAAAAGTTCTCAATACCTTGAAATTCGTTTCACGAGCCCCAACGAAATGTCAAACGCTTAGAAAACGGTCTTCAAATACTGTAAGAGGGTTGATTGGACCCCTTGACAGCTCTAACCAGTAATCCGTTGAAGGCGAAGGGTCACTTTCCAATTATATAATTGTCTACTCGAGCGCAAGGTACGTTTTGTAAATGCCGAATGAATGTCGCTAATTATTTTGTATAGAATTAAAAAGTCAAAACATAAGTGGGGTTGAACATGAAGGTGTTTCGTGAAATATGAAAATAGGTCGAAATAATATTGTATTATAATTTTAATTCATTCATTTTCAAATTATTAATATAGGCACATAGTATTACATCATTATCTTAACAGTGGCTAAAATGAAAACATGTAGCATGTTTAAAGTAAAATACATCCCTGTGTGCAGAAACCTATAAAAACAATGCACAGAACGCGTTGAAGACGATTGAAGATATTAGAGTCGTCTGGAGTCGTCCTACTTGCTTATACGTTCAAGTTCAGACGCACACACTATCATACTAGTTGACTAGTCAGTACTCGGTCGTACTCCAGAATCTAAGCAAGCAGATGTAACCAAGATTGCCGCTCGAAAATGAGATCTTTTTGTATTGTATTGAATTGGTAGGTACCTAATTGAGATTTAATTATTCATGAAAATATTTTTGTTAGTTTTTGGAAGCATGTAGTATACTATCAATCTTACTACTACGCTATCTCACCAAACCTCACATAACTTACATAAAATTCCATAGATTGTTTCAATGGGAACTTGAAACCACAAGACAACGGGGCCATTTACCGCTGACCCTATGGTATAAGTTACATAAGTTTTATCATTAACACTTAGGAAAACCGACAGAGGGCTACACCGTCTACATAACTTTCTACTCGACGTTACAACTGAAATATCGATGAGGGCGTTCTAAAATATTGAAAACGTTAAAAGCAAAGAATGGTTAAGCTTTGTACAGACTAAGCGTTGCAAAGAACGCGTAATTTAGATAATAATGAATTCGCGTATACGTGTTTACGCGTACAGTACGTACAATGCGGAGCTGTTGTTGTTGAACGTGTAGTCGAATGTCGGCTAGCCAGTATTTACTGTATAGCTGACTGGCAACGACTCGCGGCATGACGAGAGTCAACACATGTGCTCAAATGGCATACGCGTACTGTAAATATGAACTATTGTTCTTGTGTACGTGGAATCGACTACGCGTACATTGAGACGCTTAGTCCGAACAAGGCTTTACTATACTTGTTAGAAAGTAGACCAACACCTTGATTTATCGGCCTTGAATTCCCCCCTCGACGTCCGACTAACTTTACTAATTAAGAGAAAGATTAATTTCCCTTTTCCCTTAAACAATTTCCTTTAAAAGTTATAACATTTGAAAACTCCTTTTTTTGGCTATAAAAAATTATCTGAATCTTTCGCGGAGCTCGGTAGAATTATTTAATCAGAATTTTCTTACGATAAAATCTGTTCGATGTTATAAAAAAGCAATTTCTAAGATCGGTAATTACAGTCTTTTAAATTACACTTTCTTTATAATCTAGACCCAAAGCAGGCTTAGCTTAACTAGTCTTGTAATAAGGTTGTAAATACATAGGTAGAATCTAAAACACCTTATTTTATTATGGCGTTTTTTATTGGGAAATATACATTTACATACATTATATTTTATTCTGTAAATACATAAATATTATACATAGAAACATCCAGACTAATACAAATAGACATATTTGCACTTAACGGAAACGAACCCGCGACACAGAGGACATCAAATGAAAAACCTATCAATGCTACTAATATCGAGGGTATTAATATCAGAAGTAGATAGTCTACTTTCCTTTCAGATGTTTTTTTTTACGTGAAAGAGTAATAAACATTTATGCATCCTCAAAAAAAGGTATATATTAATAGGATACTACACAAAACATGAATCTCTTGGGATATATTTTATGCCATTAAGTTCATTTAATCCCAACCAGTCCTATGAAATCACGCGTAAATTGAGGTATAATAAGTGACCATTTTCTTTCACAAACGTTTTAATGCTAAAACGCGAGTCTTTGATCCCTAATGATACAATGGAGGTATACCAACACGCTATAAACTCATTTACTGGCGACTCCCTAATCTTGGCTTCCAGTGTATTTAGTTTCCCATTTATGAACAGCAAGGAACTAACTTGCTACATCGTACATAATTATTAATATAGGCTTAGGGCTGTAATGAACCACAAAGCCCGCGTTCTATATTATATCCTGTGTAATTTTGATTGCTGATGTATAATTTTGGAACTGGCAACTTCGCTATAACGACAAACGGGGTGCGGATAATAATAATATATTCGGTGTTCAATTCGACACTTTCAGTCATTTTCTTCGTTATTTGTTGAAATTAACTTATACATAGAACTTGTTAATTAAGTAATTTATTTAACGGGACTTAGGACGAATGAGTTCTGAACGAAGACACACCAAGTATGTAAAACACCATGTAAGTGACCAGGCAAACCGGGGTCGACCTCCTGAAGTATGTAAAGACAGCAGCTGCAGATGGCGGTCTCTGCCTACCCTGGAGGAGAAATGCGTGAGTATATAATTATATGCGTGTTTTTATTATTATTATAATTTTATTTTATTTTATTATTGGTACCTAATATTATTAGATGGAGTGTTGCGTTCCTTGACTTTGTGCTCTCGAAAAGTTATTAAGTCTTGAGTGTACATAATACTACTGGTACCCTGCTTTGCAGACTGTACCAGGTCGCTATTATCACTTATCAACAGGTGAGATGGTGGTCATACGGTGTCGTTGTATGACCACTGTCAGCAACGAAAAATAGATCCCTGAACTAGTGCAAATGAATAGGCATGGTGAGAAGCTGACCATACATAATTTTGGTTGCGATTTCTACTCAGTGACTGTACTTTTACCAAAAGACTTTTTTCTCGATAGTCAAGTGAAAACGCTGTTTTATGCGTAATTGCTTTTTACAAGATGTTTTTGTCAAGATTTTACAAAGTTTTTGTTTACTTTTACCTGTTCTTTGTCTGTAATCAAATCTTGCAAATTAAATTTAACACAATCAAATTTTGTATGCAAATGTATATCGTGTGAAAATAAAATATTAGGTAGGTACTTAAAAACTTGATCTTCAAAAAATAGCTTTTATCTTAGTTTGTTTTATTTGGCTGCATTCATCAATATTGTTTAAGATAACTTTGAAAACTTAACAATAGCTTTCAAATCGTTAGAAATAATGCTAGTCTTTTTATAAAAACTACAATACAGACTATTTTCATCTTGGTTGTATTAAAACTCAACAAGCTTAATCAAATATTTGTTATTGGGTAACCGGCCTCAATTCTTGTGAACTAAAAGTTGACTTGAACCCTTTCAGTTGTGAAGGGCCGCTTACGTTATTGTATTTCATCCATGTTTCTATAAAAACCTTCAGCCGACAAGTTATGGCTGGTAACAACTTCTGAGACGAGGATTTTTATTTTTCTTTTTTAGAAATTTGCAAATGTTGTGTTGCTCCCGCGGGTATTCTCTGAAGTTTCTTGTTTCGATGCCTTTTCAGCGATATATTGGTATGCTCTTGTTTTATTTACTTGGAAAATTCTTTTGTAAGTAGTACTGTGCTCTTCATATTGACGGCATTGGAGTCGTTTTTTATTTTATTTCCTTTTACAGTATGATGAAAAAATTGAGGCAAGATGTTTTTATTGAGTATACATTATATTGTTACTGTTCTAATGAGAACTTAGCTCACTGTAATTTCGAAGTCATTCTCCATTGAGAGAAAGCGTGATATAGCGTGGAGGTTCTGAACCACGAACGCACAATTTTTTTTTAAATAAAAATCTTCATTTGGAACAACATATTATATAATAATCATCGATTCAATTTTGTTTTTTTTTTCTATTTATTGTATAGAAAAAAAAAAACAAAATTGAAACGATGACAGCTGTAAAAATGATACCCTGTGATACATGTTACATCATCTGCTTCTTTCGTTACATACATCACGAGTTTTTTCAATGTCATTAAACATTTTATGTATGGCCGCTGGTTTCGAGTGCTTTTGTCAGGGATTTTTTTTAGTTCATCAGCAAAATTGAAAAACAAAACACAAATTAAAAAAGGCCTACTGAAATGTCTTAAACAATATAATTGTTCTACGTAACATCAAAAGTATAGAATCACTGTGCTACTAAAATAATCTACTATTTATCTATTTATCTAAACACAATTAAGGCTGTATAAAACCAAATATCTATTAAAGCTCGGAGGAAGATAATGAACGAAGTACTCTTAGAAAGCAATAATGGCTGTAGAGTTGGAGTTCTATCAAGTTCACGAGAACACCCTTGTTGTATTTACACAACAATTCAACGGGACTTAGCGAGGTCACTAACTAAGCAACATTCAAACGAAATAATACCTTTTGTGTCTCAAATGCCATCAATCTTATGAACTTCGAGAAATTTGTTTTTTAAGAATAATTGCTATTCTTTCGTTACGGGATTTATTCGATTTCGATTTTCTAGAGATTGTGAGTCTAAAGATATACTATTGAAATGTAAATTAGATTGAATTCAAGAAATTGAATGTAAATACATAAAATAAATTCTAGCATTAAACAGAGCCTTTCCAGTGGTAATGTATAGAGTGAGTTGATTTTTTTGCTCTCGAGTATATTATTGCTAGCTATTACCCGTAGCTTCAGCCGCGTAAAATTCTAATCCCGTGACGGTAACACATGAGAATCTATTTTGAGGATAAAAATATAGTTCTCCAAAGTCTTTTGTATTATTACAGACTATATCAATATAGCCCGACCTTTTCAACCGTTGAAACAACCAAAATCTTTATGATATAATATTAGTGGGAAGTAGGATAGAATTTTTAATGTTCGTCGTAGCAAGCACGTTATAGCAAGAACTAAAAGCGTAAATACATACCAAATACATACCAATCTATCTATTCACAGAATAGCTTTTTATGGCAACAATTTTTTTATATCGCAATTTTGTGCATTCTATTTCAATTGAAAGTTTCCAAAGATATTTATAGAGACAAACATGTGTGTCTAATTGTATTTCGCATACAAATCCGTGTATTGTACGCAACCCGCGCATGCATATCGAACTCAGGTCAACATCAACCATGTTATGATGGCTTTTTGATGTCATAACAAAGACTGCCCTCATTACGTTTTTTGTTTTTTGTTTTTTTATTGTTTTCACTGGCGTATTGAATGTTTTTAGGAATTTGTGAGTGAATTTTGCAATAACTAGGTACGTGACACTTACTCTTGACATATCTATCGCTTTTTTCCATAATAGAATATTATTATAGGTACGTAATTCGTAACACGATCGATTAATATTAATTACCTACTCAAATTTACGTTTTTGCAGTTTCTTAATGACTATTTTGGGTAGCGTAGTAACTGTAGTACATAAGTCATAATCTTCTATACATATAATAAATCTGTAACTGATCGGCATCTGTACATGGAAGATATATGAGAAAAAAATTTATTAGGGGACTTAATGAATGTAATAGATGCCAAAACAATGATTTTTAGAATTTTTGTCTGTTTGTCTGTGTCTCTGTGCCTCTGTGCCTCTGTGCCTCTGTTTGTCCGCACAAAATTTTTGTTCACGCTAAAATCAAAAACTACTGGAGGGATTTTGATCAAACTTGGTACGATCATAGTTCATAGTTCTGGGCAACATATAGGCTACTTTTTATACAAGCTGATACCCTTGGCTTCGCCCGCGCTTCGTTTTTAGGTCGTTTTTGGTCATATCTCCGGTTTTACTTAACCAATTACAATCAAACATACGGTAAATTTTTAGTCTAAGCAAGACCTTTCTAATACCGTCTAACTTCCTAATCCCAAGAAAAAAGCTTCTGCTCATCTCAACAATAAAATGCGCCACCCTCATCTGTCAATTGGTGGGTCTACCAGCTTGTAGGGGAAGTTGGCTTGAACACCAAAGATCAAGCGTGGGCCAAAAATCACTAAATCAATTTCACACAACCATCATTATTAGCCTTGCGTTAATTCCGGTCGCATCTAAGTCCGAGGTCCGCTTTCCGATTTTTACTTTTCCACTGTTGATGAGACTATTGACATGCGTGTCATCTTCACGATCGCTGAAAATTTCATATAATATCAATAAATAATCAGGTATGATAAATGAAATATCACTTACAGTTTTGTAAAGTGACTTTGTGAAATATCATCGTGCTATAAGTTTGCATTAAGTCAAACTAGTTTTTCAATTCAAAAATAAAAATATTTTAAACTAATTAAAAAAGTGAATTGAATCAAGAAAAAATGATTACTGTACTATTCTCCTAACTTTAGCTACCACGAGAAAACAGTATGCGATACAGTCGTGAACAAAATAGTCTCGACCAACATCCATTGTAACTGAAATTTCGGAGCCATAAATCTGCTGTGTGCCAAAGTTGCCGTATGCAACGGACACAAATCTTGTGTACCAGTCGACATTGTAAAAACTAAAACCAATAAAAACCTTGTGTGACTTGCATCATGTAACATGGATCTATGGATATTAGGCGTATTGTAGTTTTACTCTTTTTTACGGAGTTCAAAAAAGGGAAGTTCTATATTCGTCTATCGATATTTATTATCATCTATGATTTTTAAAAACTCTTTTAGCATTGGATTTAGTTTTACTCCAAGTTGGTTCCCTATAAATTTTATTGATATTATAGAAAAAATTACGTGTATTTTGTCTTCACAATTAAAAATGTAATTCTATTACTTTGTACTTTTCACTACCTTTTTAGTTATTTAATTTAAGTTTATAAAATTGAAAACTATTATTTTATAAAATTTACATCTTTTAAAGCACAAAATGTACCTACATGTTTTTAATGCACTTTTCTTTTATAATGTTGGCACCTATACAACTCTAGTGGCTACTATTCACAATGAGCTGTTTTAACTTTAAGTTTTCCGAATTAAAAAGATTTCAAACCATTGGAAAATAGTAAGTACTTAGTACAGAAAATCCTACAATTTCCATTTAGATTATTAAAAGTTTAGAAAACGTATCAAAAAGAAAAATATCTAGACAGCAATCATATTATTCTGGTACATCACACATCATTAATTTACTATTTAAAACTCCAAACAAACTTTGCGAATGTGCGGCTTTATACTCACTGCCAATGGGTATTGAGCGTCTTTCTAAACGCACTCCACTCAGCTCTAATGAGGCTGTTCCATCCATTAAGCTATTCAGTAATTAGGTGCCAGTACGATGCCGCAGTTGCAAATGGACCGCAATGAGTGAAACAACTCGTTTATTCACATTACATGAGCCCCTGACGGCCCTAATGCATTCTATGTTTATATAAAATCCACAGCTTTGAAAGATAAAATGTAATTTTTTGAAGTATTTTTTTATATCATCACATTTTCAAAACGTACCTAATATGATTTCAAAACCTTGGAAATCTTTAACCTAACTGTGTTTAATAAACACAAAAAGACGTAGGTATGACAGATTAATAGCAAAGTTTTTATAATGCTGTTCTTTATAACACTTACCAAGTTAGCAGGCGTGTAAACATAAAAATGGAGGAGCAAGCGTGTAAATAGTCGTGCTCTCTAGCGGGTTGAGAACAATATTACGATTAATACCGTGGAGGGCGGATCAATCCACAACCAGTGACAGGTAAATCACTCACCCAGCGCTGCTGCTCGGCTGCTTCTTACCGTCGTCGCAGTTGGTGGCCACCAACTCGTCTCCACAATCGTCTCAGATGCGGTGTCCCGGGATCAGCAGTAGACCCGGGGCGAAACACTACAATTTTATTGTGTTCCGATAGCGGTGAGCAGCTAGGACACTTCTAGCGCGTATGAAGCTCCAAGCGTGACTGGCTATGCTGCGCTTATTAGCTGACATGCGCCGCTCACAAACTCACAGCCGTTATTTTTGTGATTATCGATATACCCGCATACCAGTTGCTACAAGTACCCCCCAAGTTCGACAAGCTAAACATATTGATTGATACCTACCCGCTACAAAAATTACTGAATCAGCCCCTATTTCTGCCAACATCAACTTGGAATTGATACCCACAAAGACACAATTTAAAATTAAAAGAAAGTCATCGTTAGTCTGGAATTCCGCATTAGCGGAATTTTTATTACATAATAGCTGTTGCCCGCGGCTCCGCCCGCGTGGACGTCGATTTTCGCGTTTTTTTTACTATATCGCCGGTTCTAATAAGCCGATTGTGATCAAATATGCGTAAGATTTTGAGTCTAACCAAGACCTTTCTAATAAAAAAACCGCATCAAAACCCGTTCAGTAGGTACATTTTACGTCCATCGCTGCCGCGATGGACGTAAAATGTCACTTTCATATAAGTCGTATAAACCAAACCAAAAGAGGGAGAAGGAGTAAGCGAGACCCGGACTCGGAGATGAAAGCCTTGGAGGCAAAGTACTAAAATGATGACGTATGATATTTAAACATTAGAAGTTAATTATCTTCAGATATTTTTTTATAACTTACAGAAAAAAAACATCATTAAAATTTGAACGTAACTAAATATACAGAGGTTATATTTCATTCCGAACAAAAGCAATAAACACGATTCTCATCAACTTGTTCATTTCCGTAGTAAGGCCTAATTTACGAACACAAGCAAACTTTGATATCAAGTTTATTACGAAATGTAAATAACAAATCTGTTTTCCGAACTCTCAAGTGTCCGTTTGAGCGAGATCTCGGTTTTATAGATGATAACGAAGTGTCGATTCGAAATTTGTTCTTACTTGTTTGTGTCCAAATCTGAATATTTTAACGAGACTACACAAACAATCACTCAACGACGACGCTTCGATATTCAATTACTTGTTTTTAATTTGTTAACGTCCTTTGAAGATTCAAGAGATGTTATTTGTGTAAGAATAGCGTGTAAGTTTATCTTTGAAATGTTTATTTTATTTACCATTTATATTTTATTTCTGTATTTCTGATTACTATCTAGATATTGCCCGAATAGGTTGAATTACAGTGTTGATTATTTTTGTGTTATTTAATGCAAATTTTATTTAATACCAAGTATTTCCTTGAATACTTATACGTTTTTAATTTCATAAAAGAAGAAAACATTTTATCAAATTCAAAAGGCTACCTAATATTTTTGTAAGGTCATAAAAAATTAATAGGAATTGTGAAAATACAATAAGGCAAAAAAGATTGGAAAACTATTGGAACTGGGACACCCACGTCAGTGCTTGAAGGTTAAATACTTAACTGAATTAGTTACATTCGAGAAACATAATCATTATATTATAATTGAAATATGTTAAGCATTGAATATTTGTCAACTTTCAAAGTCTATTCAGATTGTCAACCATTATCCATTTACCATTATCTATTTTACTAATTCTTTGTGTTCTAATTATTCAATTTTAAAACACACTTTCCAAGAGGGTTCGTTAAGAGTTGAAAATGGCAGGGATGACAGGTGGGGCATGTCACTCTAGCAGAGGGAGGCCCGAGAACGTCTTGACGTATTCTATGCGCCTCCATAAACAGAAAAAGGGGGTCAGAGCAGTCCCACCCTTCATTTTTCACTGACTTCAAAAAAGGAGGTTTCTCAATTTAGTAACGTGGTCCTGTGGCAACGTAAATTTATTTCCAATACAAACAACTTAGTTAGCTAATTGGTTACAAGAATACTAGATATTATGCACGATCTTCATTAATCATAGTGATAAATGTCATTACACCTATTTTGTAAATATTTCCGGTTCCCATCACGTCACTTCACATGTCACCTACGAGTTTTTTTATATGCTTCAAATAAAACATCAGTCCTTAAAATAAAAAAAAACAAAATTATCATTACAATACATGTTTTGAGTATAACAAACCTTGCGCTTTAGAATTTATGAACTTCAACAACGGTTGTATATTTTGTTGTATTGTCCCCAGAAATTACATTATTGGACCCAATTCCTTTGGCTTTGAAGAGGCTAGTTAAACAGGCAGCGGAGCAGTTTTGTGTATTGACATCAAAGAGGGCCGGCGACAAACGTTTGTTATGCAAATAGGACGGTAGTTAGGTTGAAGGACCACTTGGTTCGTTGTTGTAGCGAATAATTTCTAAAAAATGTTTTCTTTTATTAGATTTTTACATAGTACGTCAAAGGATATTAAATTTCTTAATATCATTTTAGAGTTTCTTATTATTTATATTACCTCAATATCGTATAGATACGTATGCTTATCGAATCATGGCACATTTTTTATTATGTTACTATTTAGCGCGATTTTTTTGTGTGAACACCACGAATATGATCCACCCGTATAACGAACTTTTGTTATTTTACTATTCGAAAGTGGTTTCTTTTTTAATGTTGCTTACTGTAAATCTTGATACATACTTAGTAGACTTTTAAATTGATTTAACAGTAAATATTAGAAACAGCCACTACATTGGAGCATATCCCAGTTATTTCAGCTTTCTATTTTTTAAATAATTACTTAATTAAAATTTGAAATGAAATAAAATACGAGGAGATTACGGTCCACAGTGAACATTTTCTAGCTAAAGAGAAATTCTCGTATGAAAAATAATGATATCGTGAACATTTCCACCCCGGCTAAGTGCAATATACTGCTCGCAATAAATATAGGGCGGGTGCAAATCAAGGGGACTTTCAACTTCGAAAATTATTTTAAAGAACACACCCCCATTAATAGTAGGAAGTGACATTTAAATTCAAATTGACTAATATATCAGAAAAATTACGAGGTTTATTTCATTTGATGGCGTGCTGGAATGCGTTGATATATTTTACTTTGCTGCTATTTTTATTAAAGGGCGAAGTTTTTAATAGGGAGGGGAGAATAATTTCTTATTTCCTAGATGTGAATTTGATAAATTATTGTACTTATTTGTCTGGTTGGTTAGGAGGTTTGTACCTTTGCAAATTTTAATTTAGTATTTGACAAGATTTTCACTTGGGTTAGTTTTCACTATAAAATAATTAGTTAAAGGGGTTGGTATATTCTTATCAGAAATAAAACTCTTGAATAAATTTGGCATTTATTTTGTAGTTAAAAATAGCGTATTTATTGTGTATTTGCAATATATCGTTTCAGGGTACTTATTTAATCCAAAAAATAACAACCATTATAATATTATCAACTAGTTTTCTTTTATTTTGACACCACACGGATATCCACGACACACCAGTAAATCGTTTGACTTTGACACAATCATCGAAATCTTCATGGCTATTTGAAAAATAGAATACAATAAGTTTTGAATAACAATAAAAAGAATTAACATTTAAAACGACGTGAGAAGCATTACATAAAACGAACTTGTGTATATCGCCTCAAAACAAAAACCTTGTATCTACATTTGGCTGCAAGTGAACTTACGAGGTTTGCTTCAAGAACGAATTATATTTGACATTAACGCAATTGAACGTGGACATGAAGGTAATAGGAGATGTTTTGGCCCATTTTTACAAACGGAACGCTCACTCGAGATCACGTAACGTTTTCATAGCACTGGAAAATTTGAAATATATTACCTGCGACCGTTGCATTGTTGAGAACAAGAAAAATGTGTGGAGTTGACAGTTTTGATTTCTATACATAATATTTTACGGATGGTTTATACCTACGTTGTTTTGTACCAAAAATGTGTCATATTGTTTTAGTTACAAATATCTTTTGATCAAAAATAAATAGCGAAAGCAGGTAGTTAACCCGTGGCATTTTAAATTTTCTTTTGTATAAATCTAGTCAACCCAACAAAGACTAAACCATTCTGTAGAGCTGATCTCAAGTTTTGCACTGAGCAACAAACTTCATTAGTATTTTTCAACCATTTGACCATTCAATTTAGTTGAAATTTTTCATGTTCAGTTTGGATGATAAATCGAATAAAATCTTGTTTTTAAAAAAGTATTTTTATTAATTATTACATAAACTTATTTAACTTTTTTTATTTATTTGGTCATAATTATCTCTGCTTCTACATAAGCAATTGATACTTACCAAGACCTTTCCAAAAAAAATTGTTTTCAAAATCGTTCATATAACATAATCCAAGTTTTTTTTAAATACTCGTATCTTTAATGTGCAGATACAGATTATTTACAATTTTATAATAGCAATAGATAGATAATCGCATCTACAGAGGCATAAGGCTGTTCAAGACGGGTGAACGTGTCCACATCGGAATTTCCTCGTTGCATTTACCGCTGATGACGCGCCCCGCCGTTACCTACCGGGACCGGCGAGCAATTTTGTATTTCGTGCAATATCCCGCTGGTTGTCACACCAAGTGATAGATTATCTCGTTCAAAGATACTTACCTATATTTTAAGATTAAAAGTTGAAAATAACATTCAGTTGTTGTTGCATTATAATTAGTAGTAAGTATAATAAGAGTAGGTACACAATGCTATTTCACTTCCTACTGATATTTTAATGTAAAAATTTGTGAGGATGAATTGGATATTATTAGATTAATAGATTAGATTAGAGAATAGATAAATTCCCGTTAACATTATAGAATAGATGAATGTTTATTAGTCTTACACTCAAAATGGTTAAACAGATTTGAATTAAATTTGTCTGTTTGAAATAGCAACAGTATCCCGGGACTAGGTTACTATGGGATGCAAGGACGGGATTAGCATTTCATGCGGGCGACACATAGTAAAGTACTTTAGCTGTGCTTACTTACTAATCCTGGTTATGAGTTAAACAGGCTGATGATTTTCCAAAGCGACTAAAATATGGGATTCTTCAAGAAGGGTATTAGTTTTTAAGGAGCGGCAGTGCGAGAGTGACGTCCGCAGTGTTGCGCACATCCGCACAATGCAATTGCAACTAACTTCCATCGCGTAGACCGTGTACTTATCTGGCACCTAATTAGTATGAAAAAGAGTGAGATAATTGAGAAATGAATGCCGATCGCCGATTAAAAGTACGAATAACATTAAAAATATAAACATGGACTTTATAAAGGTATACTATTGCAATCGAGTATTCAACTTAAAATGATATACCGACCTCTTTTACGTTTCCACTACTGCGTTCCCCAATCGGCGTTGCCATAACTCACTCATTTTCCACGGTCTGTGTTTTATCGAATTTACACGTTTCAAAAATCCAATCGGCTTGTGTTGAACGAAAAATGTCACTGCAAAATAGGAGTTCATAATACGAGTGGAACGTGGCCCGGGCAATATGCTGACGCTGTAGCAGCGGTACACTTGAAACTCGATTTTCACCATTTTAGGAGACTGGCAAATTTATAAGTAGCTAGCATTGGTTTATACCGACAGTAAGTTTGAGTTTCGATAACTTTCTACTTTTCTTCTTACTAAATAAACGCTCAAGTTTGTGAGTATGGATCATGGATGTTTATTACTCTTTCATGCAAAAACAACTGAATGGATCTTAATGAAATTTGGCACAGTGATATGGTCTATAAAAACATATAATGATACTTTATATTACAGGTTGCTGTAGGTCGTAGGTAGGATGTTGATAGAGCCATGGATACATAACCTATGTCTAAAACTATGAAACAGAAAAATAGCAGCAATGGGTACCTAATTTTAGTTTCAGAACTAAGTAAAAAAGAACTGGTCCATAAGCACTGAGCCATTTTGATGATAAAAAACACCTAAATATTTTTTAGAATAAAATTGTTAAGCTTACGAGATCGTTCTTTAACTAAATTAAAGAAAAAATAGTTTTCTTATTTTAATCTGTACTAAACCCCGAGCATGAGTTCATTTAAAGTCGCATTAAATGAAATTAATTTTATTCTTACTTGGTTTGAAGACTGCTTAGATCCAATAAAATTACTTAGCTGCCATAAATGAAATAATCCTGAACTTTGTAGACTTTTGTTTCGAAGAAAATGAAGTTTATTATTTGTTTAGCAATTCATGTAGAATATTATTATTCTAGAAGAAAATGCTTATATGAATTAAATTTGAAACAATTAGTGTACTAAATCCTATCGTACTAGTATTAATAAATGGGAAACTTTTTAAAAATGTTGTTACCTACTCAATCAAGCTCTAACGGCTGAATCTTGGTACAGGGATAGATTGGAGTCTGGAATAATACATCGGCTATTCCAAGGATTCACAGACAGACACTTGAATTAGATAAAAATCCGTGTTTATTACGTCGAGGGTTAAAAATAAAAAGGGTCTAACCTATGGGTCCATACCATCAAGTGGGCCGAGTGCTTGTCTGCCACCTAAGTAATATAAAAAACTCCTTTTTTAGAAAATTTTTAGAAAAAATGTCTATTTAATAAGTCTTATTTCGGTTACCAAATTTTTTAGTATCTGCCGATCAAGTTCCCAAAAACAAACTGGGCGTAAATAATTGTCTACAAAGTTGATCCATTACATTCAGATCACATATTACGAACAATCAATTCACGCAGACAGCTCTCAACGACTTGTAATGGGCGTTGCGGAGCCCGAGGCAGACAAGGCCCACCGGTGGGTACTGACAGGACATGCCCGAACGTGCCGGACGTTGATTGCATTTATTCTATGATGTGGGCTCACTGGACTCATCTAAGGGTGAATAGGATGGACATAATGACGTGCCCCATGCGTATCGTAGACTGATCATAAATTCCCTTGTTAATAGATTTCTGCAATGTAGATACTAGATATTCGTCTATCTTAAATCAATTTATCCTATCTATACTATTCACTCAATTCAATCAATATAATATCATAAAATTGTTAATGATCTATGTCTATACATTGGAGATATTAAAAAGAAATAGATACTAGGGTTATGTTATTTAAACGAATTGAAAAAATAATTGAGGTTCTTGTCTGTTTGTCTGTTTGTACGCAATTGATGCAAAAACTACTGAACGAATTTTGGTATGATTTTTTAGAAAGTAAAGTATCACTGTACAGTCCTCCTCCCATCCTTTTCCAGCCTCCCCGCCCCTTCCCAGCCCTCCCCCTTTTACTTTCGGCCTTAAACACCCATACTTTCAAGGTCAGTGATGTTAACCTCACGAACGCTCCTTTAGTTACAATGTCCTTTTCCACACAATCTTCATATGAGCCTAAAATAATCTATAATATTCCAAAACGTCTAGACTTGACTTGACAAAATTAACTACAAGTAATGAAAACACGTTTAAAATGAAATTACAAGCCAAGGCTTGTACTTCTTGTAATTTCTTTAGTCTAATCTTAGGCCGAAATAACCGTGACTTGATAATTAGTTTTCAGCTACTTTTAAGTTAAATGAGGCTGAAAATATTTGTAGGTAGTAATTATTTCCATCGACGCCGATGCTTCAATATTCCTCGAATATTAAAGCGGTATGAGTGTAATCGAAAAACTGTTTAGCCTTATTGCTTCTCGCGGGCAACATATTAAAGGGAGGATTAGGATGGATTAAAAAGGTACTGGATACAACCTCTTTGTAAAGCTTTAAATATGTCTATTTTATAATGAAGAATTTTAGGCAGGCTTTGTTGCATCAGTAGCTCTAAATTAGTATGAAGCAGTTCATGTGAACTTAATGCATAATTTTGAAAGACTTAGAATTAAAAAAATGTGTTTTTAGTCAACTTATGTTTTCTCTTACTTGAGAACAAACTACCCCAGGTTGTAGCTTTTTAGAAATATACAACTATCAGATATAAATATACAGCTTAAGGAGTTTTATGTCGTTTAAGGCTTACCGTAGCTAGCTAGATAAGAGAATAATGCTAAGAAGATAGCAAAATAATTATTATTTATAGAAACCAATTCATATTTTCTATCGATTTTATGCTATTTAAAATCAGACCAAAGCAGATTAGTCCAATTGAAGGTTGGTATAGCCTTCAAATGGACTAATTTGTTTTGATACATTATTAATTCATTATAAAGAAACTGTCTGCCTTAAAATCATTACGCAACAATATTGTCATGCCCAATACTATACCAAACTCATTATACAGTATCTTTATACAAACGTGTTTCAGGGGACAGCCTGCTAATCATAATCATTTATTTTGCTAAACTTAAATCTTTGTTCATTTTACACTGATTTATTGACAGATCTTTGTATTGTCATTTTTATAAAATAAATTGCTTTAAATATATTTAAAAAAAAGTTTAAGTAAAAACAGAAAAGAAATATTGCATGTGCTTTTGAAGTTTGAATCTTTATACAAACTTATTCTCTCTGATAGTCAAATTTAAGTACTTTAAAATATTCTGCATAATAGAACAATGTTTGAAAAATTAGCCACTTAAGTTGTTATAATATTTACTCAGTACCTAACGTTTCGCGGCTTTAACTGAAATATATAGAGGGTATCATGACAAATAGGGTTGTATTCTGTTAGTTTATAGTTTTAAATAGATGGCACTCTCGAGATCTTAAAGTTTTGCTTGACTTAAACACAATTTGTTTCTATATTCTCTTGGGAAATGCAGCGTAAAGTTTCGCAAGTGGTTAGTTTAAAAACTACAACTATTACTTTCCATAAGAAACTTGAAGGAGTTGTTATCATATTATATTATTATATTTATGCTTCTGAAGAGCACCATTGAAACCATTTTTTTAATACCGTAGCAGACAAGCGCACGGCCCACCTGATAGGTGGCCTATTGAACTACCTTTAAGGCGATAAGCCGACGGCGGGGCGGGGCGGTCAAAATGACCGCGACGCACTCTTATTTGCAAGAATATAAGGTTGCATTTGTCCGCGCAATAGCTCATGTCACTTATCAGACATACGCGGGCTAAATACGATCTAATGATAGTAATAATAAGAGTGCGTCGCGATCATTTTGACCGCCCCGCGCCTCCGTTTGCTTAGTGCCTGTCAATTTCGAAACTATGTAATCATCATCAACTTTTGTCGCTGACTGTACGACCGTGTCAGTTTCACTTCGTATACAACAACCACAACAGCCGCTATAACCGCATTAGAGAAGATTTGCATATCAAAATTAGTACATTGCTCATCGAGGGGAGAAAGTGACTGATTACTAACAAGGGTGTAGTTTGAGGCCCGATGCGCAGCGAAGGGTCCATCGTAGGGTCTCAATTCACACAAGTTCAGAATCGTACATTCTTTCAAGTGATACATTACCACACTTACAAGGCACGTAAAAATTGATTCTGTTTTTTATTTTCCAAATTTAAAAAAAGAAGCAATTCACGCGCTTTTTCCATTTTTCCCACAAATCAGTAGTATTATTTGGCGCATTTATTATTAAACTAGGTTATAATACCAGAGTTGATTAAAATAAAAAAACGGAATAAAAAATAACATGGACAAAAATTAATTTTCATACGCTTTTGTCTCTCACATATTTGTACGGAAGTAGGTAATAACGTACTTTCTACCTTGTTTTTGATTAAGTAATGAAGTAATTTTCTGTAATACAAAGAACATTTTAATCTAATCCTTCAAGGCTTAAAAAAAATAGTAGATAATTATAATATATTATAACCATTAGTGAAGAAAGCTATGGTAAATTATAGTAGTAGCTGACTGTACCATTATAATCTACATAAAAAAAACAACAACGCACCTATACTATTATATATTCTGTGCCTATACTATACACGTTTAAAAATAATTACCTTTCAACAGATACCTATAAAATTCACATAAGAAAGCACTTAATGCAGTGCCGTTCTCTTTAATTTAGAAAACACCAATAAACGTTACGCCATTACCGGGTTTTATTTTTATTTACAGCGATTTTGTGCTTGTGGGTGTAAGATGTGAGAATCAAGCAGTAGGCGCTTTAAATGGCAATAAATAACTGAACAGTCGTTTTATACGCTGCTGTGTCTATAAACAAGTGCCATTATTGATTTTTAAGAACTAAACTAATCTTTTATTCATGCTACAGTAGCGTGTTATTTGGCTATAGTTTTCAATGCGGTAGAGTTAAATAAAATTTAGTGAATGCAAAACTTTATTATGATTAACGTATCTACGTTTCTGAGTTCCGAAAAAGCTCAATTGGTTACCAAACTTGTACAGTGTACTTGTGCAGTCCGTCTGGGGTAGTACCTCCGCCTTACAGAAGACCGCGCCATAACCATAGTGTTGTGTTCCCGGCGGTAAGTAGGGTAGTCAGAGCTCACAATCCTCCACATTCCCCAATCCCCATCTCAATAATCCTTCCCCGTAAACCTCCCAACCCTCCATCCTCCAGCGTCGGCAGCGCGGGTATGACGCTCCTGATGTTGCACACGTTCATAGGCCACGGTAACCGCTTCCCATCAGGTGGGCCGTGTGCTTGTCTGCTACCTAAGTGGTATAAAAAATCTATATATTATAATTTTGCATAAAATTAAATATACTTCGTTACTTACTGCTTCTGCTACTTGCATAAATATACTAATTTGCTATATGTTATATAATTATCTTCTATCTATATGAAATGGGTAGTAACACATTTCATATAGATAGAAGATATATAACATCTAGTAAATTAATCTCTAGCACGTAGGTACATTGAATGTAATCCTGATCATTAAACTGCGGCTCCGTGGGCTGGTGATATTCCATGTGACCGAGCACACTGGATTGTAGATGACACAATGCGCTGCGCTATCTGCTAAACCGTTATAGACCGGGAGCTTGTAACCTAATACAATGAACAACATTTTCATAAGTTTAAGTTTTATGGTGTGTCAAAAATCATTTTGAAGTTGCCATGACGCAGAAATGAGATCTAGTCCGTACTGATTGTACTTTTTGGATTTTTTTATCACCCAGAACTAGAGAACACTATTAGTTACAAAGTAGACTAATAATATAATTTTTATTGAGCAAGTAAATACTGTTTTTTGAATTCTCAAAATAGTCGAATAATAATCAGATTATTTTTTTCAGTGACTGAATGATTTACTAACATATAATGTACCTAGTGATTTTTGTTAACTAGAGTCTATTTGTCATCATTAATGGCCACAATATCTAAGATGATGATTGTTTTGCAGCACTTGCAGAGTTAGCAGAGTTAGGGGTGCCTACATCGGCGCAGTTGACTAAGAAGTCCAATTTATGCGCGGCATTTCTTGCCACATCTGTGACAAGTGTCCCTATGTAAGCATGCGGCAACTGCATTAAACTGTTTTATGGGTTCCATAGTCAATATAAAACCCTCATACTTGCGTTATATTAGTTCTAGAATGCTATAAAAGAAAGATTTAAAGTTGTTTCAGTTTTACAAGTATTGTACATTACGAGTATTTAACTATCTCTATGACTATGTAGATCTGAAGAACTATTATTGGGCAGGTTAACTATTCTCAGTAGTAAGCTCCGAGACTACAATGCTGGATTTGAATGCATTAACTCGTTCAAAACTGATACAGATGGAACTAATGTCTGCTAATTCAGACTGTTATTGTGTGATGGACGTGTTATAAGTAGTTTCAAAATATGGCTCATGGAATAATTAATATCGACAAAATAAAATATTTTACACTAATTTAAGTAATGGTTAATACGATCAGCTACAAGAACAATTGAATTTCATTACAATTAAAGGTAATTAAATATTAAAAATCACCTTTCATGGCGGAATCACACTTCGCTATTAGTAATTCGTTTTTAGCCTTTATTCACGTGTATAAATCGAAGTGGGTAGGGCTTATTCGTGTATAATTACTTTGTTCACACGAATATTCTGGTCACTCTTCTATGACGAATTGTGGAGGGTATAGTCATCTAAATATAAGAATTTCCTTGAATACAATATGGGCAAATAGCGAATAGCGAAGTGTGGTCTCACCATCAGAGGGTATCACAAAGCAGTAACCAAAGAAGTCGCACTACCTACTGCGGTTTACCCACATAATGCAGTGTTGCCCACCTGCGTCACAACCACCATACTGACGACATTCCATCACTTTGGAGAAGGAAAAACGAGTCTTACCGTAAGATCATCCTATCTTGATACCAAATCTGTGTCCCCAAACCAAATAATTACTAAATACCTACTGAAATTTTACGAATATTAAAAAAAATATTTAACACTTCACAAACTTGTTTGCATATTTTCTGCTTAATAAGCAAAAGAAATTTTCTAACGAAAATAAACACTTAATGTTTGGAGGTACATAAAAAATCCATTCCACTTTGCCAAGTTCAGAAAAGTTAAATTTAAAATCAACTGCCGACATCCCTCTACTGAAATCAAATTATTTTTGCCACCATGAAAATGGGGCAACATTTTTCTCCTTTTGATCTTAGAAAACATTGGCTTCAATATTTTGAATAAACATCAATTTAAAATAATGACCTGTTTCGTGTATAATATTGTCTAATGACTTAAATAATGTTTTGATATTCCGATAGCGAATTCATTCGGTCGTGTTTTGGTCTCATTAGTTTTAGAATTCTGTTTCAATACAAAGAACGGGTTCACAATAGAGTTGGCACGCTATAGAGCATGCCAAAAGATCGTATTGAGACGGTTAATTATATAAAGTACCGACTTCTCTAAGTACTTTATAAAATAAATTCGTATTTCAAGCTTAGAGTGGCTTTTTTCGAAATAAACACAAACAGCTGTGTGGACCATTTTTAATATGTTTAATGGAATTGTATGTTTTATTCAATCAACATATTTACAATACAATAAGAAAGTAATGAAAAATACTGAATTTGAAATCAGCATGCGACTTGAGGGTTATATTAAAGGCACTTAAATGTAATAAAAATAATTATTAATACTAAAAAGACTTGTTTAATAACAAACTTTCTTTCAAGTACATAACTGGACATATTAAATGATCCCAAATAGTGGGGTACCCCACATCCCCCATACTTGTTTATCTTGCCCCGGGGTAAGATGGGAACACCATGGTTCTGAAACCCGAAGGGGCTATCTGGAAGCCGTAGTTGGGCCGTTTGATTTGAGTACGACATAACGCACTCACTAGCCAGTGGGACCCGGGGTGATTAAATCTCGAAAAAAAACTGGGCCCGTAGACAAGTGTTACAAGTCTAAATCACTAAGGAATAGAAAAGATTAGAGCTTGGATGTGATTGGTCAACCTAATCTATTCGTTTCCTTAGCTATTTACGCTGTAACACTTGTCTTCGGTGGCAGGTATCTCACGGACTCTAAGTTCACCGAAATATACTTCTTACACTCTTTTTCATTTTCATTTACATTTTTGTTCAAAGCTGCTAACCAAAGTATCGATATAGATAAAAACCGCCTCTTAAGACGTTAAGTAGGCACGTCAGACTTCCTTAGCTAATAATATTTCGTTATCGGAACTCAAGACAAGATTAGTTACGTGTTGCTGCATAAACGTCCAACTTGCCCCACATTTTGTCTATACAAAAAATTTTAAGCTGTGTAAATTTTTAAATTAACTCTTAGAACGGTATTTGAAAGCTGTCATCTTATAAACAAGACTATACTCAACTTAAATAATACTTAAGTACTTGATAATAAATAAGTTACTTGAGTGTGTACTCGTATTGCATCATGATCATTTTAGTGATAATAATTATTAGCGGCTTCCGAAGCTTACCCTTTCAACTTTCGTCCGAATTCCTCATTATCATCATCATCCTCAAAGTGATTTCCCAGTTGCGTGCGAAGTTTGCACCTTGGAGCCTGAAGTCTGTTTAATATTTTTGATAGATATATATTATCGGCTATTCCTGACTCGACTACCGTCTGACCTCCCAACCTTCTGATTTCCGCACGGAAAAAAAGGTGTACCAGGTAGCAAGTCAAATCAAATCAAATCATTTATTTGCGAAAATGGGTAGATACAGAAGATGTTCGCATGAAATAAATTAAGAACAGTCACATTTCGCCCTAAGGCATGCAAATATAGGTAGATATTTTATATAATTCTATTTAATTTATCGACCAGACATACATTATAATCATTTCAATTATCATTTATTAAATTATTATTAGGTAGCAAGTAGGGTTATAACTCATATGGCTCGGATAATGATGTGTAATGCAACATCAATTTGATTAATGGATATTTTACAAGCTGACACTATACAATACTCGATACTTAGTTGCCGATATCTTACGCATCAATTATAACATAGTTTCCAAGACGTAGATACATAACCTAGTTACTGGCGATACAATAAAGTCGTACACTGAGAGAAATCGTGTTACTATCGCTCAATATGTGTATGTGCTTCATGTAACAACAATGCATGTAACACGTATTGTTATCGTGTTATATTGAATTGTGTGGCATGGTATTACAGCGTTTGACTACAATGTCATAAGATACAGATGGGATTCTCGCTTATTTGTACGTGCTATTGAATTTATTAATTTGTAAGAGATAGTGTAGGAAAGCGGACCCTTATCTAAAATACAAGCTTTGGTTGCAATGAGGATTAACGCTGTGAAGGCAATGATTTATTTCAATGTAAAGATTATCTGTGAATTCGTTAGTGTTCAGTAATTTTTGTGGGTGACTGTACATACCTTTATATTTAATGGTGGAACCACACTTCACTAGTCGCTATTCGTTATTCACCTTTATTCACATCTATAAATCTAAGTCGGGAGTGCTTATTCGTCGTATACAATACAGGCGAATAGCGAATAGCGAAGTCAGGTTCCACCATAAGATTGTGACTTCGTGCATCGTGCATTCAGTAGCCATTTTATTTTACAGTTCACCGCGACGCTACCGTGTAGTTGTATTTGCATAGTCGTAATAAATAAATAAGATGTTTTTTCATCTGGTTGGGAGCTCATTTTATATACCTAGTTACGAACCAGAGAGTTAACGCATATTATTTACTTTAAAAATGTTTTTTTTTTATGTTGTGTATTGAATAGATTATTATTAAATAAAGATCAAACTCAATTGTTTCCTGCCGATCTACCACGTGAAATTCTGATTCCGACACCGTCTTCCATGGGAATTTATTCCAAAAATAAAAGTAACCTATGTATTATTCTACACTATAATATAGATTATAGCCCTGTACCAATTTTGAGCCAGATCTGTTCAGCCGTTAGAGTGTGATTGTAACAAATAACCAAACAACATTCACAAATTTTTACATTTATAATATTAGTAGGCAGTAGGATTTGCCTGTCTAAGTTTCAGACAGGGTTTATAACAGTCTAGATGACATTGAACGCGCATCTTACTCCCCAATCACCCAATTAAATTTTGTCTTACCGGAGAATTGATTGCAAGCGTTAGCATCGCGCAATATTAATGAACATGAGTGCCGAGACAATCGAGGTAAAATATTAATAAATTATTTAAACAGATTGGGGCTCATAAATTAAAATGGAGTTAAGTAAAATATTGGGCTACTCTTTATAATGTGCAAAACGTCATTATGTAATTTATAGCTCTTTAGTTAACATTTTAAACGTATGATTAAAACTTATTAGTTAAATATTAAATACAGATAGGAAATTCATGATAATTTTATTACTATCATTGAATTATGGCCAGTCTCCATATTACGTTGGACAAAGTGAGTAATGTAATTTCGTTGGTTTCATGGCATAAGTTTGGATTTATTAACATTTTGATTTGATGTTTTGTCCATTTGACTTCATACTAATTTGTTGCGCTATAACAGAATGCGACTATAATAAAGCAATTAACGAGTTTCTGGTTCAAATTTCAATGTCTGAGTTATTTTACAAGTCAAAGCTAAAGTCGAAGTCAAAATAAAGTCAGCTATATAATTATGTTTATGATTAATCTATATTATCCAGAATTGTTTAAATTATATATATGCGCCTAAATTTATTTTTTAAAATGCATTTAACTATTAACAAATTCATTTGAAACCAATGAATAATATTTTTTTTTCATTAGGAAAACAAACTATCTTAGAACTAAAAGCCAACTGTTTATACAATTATAAACCGGACCGTGTTTTTGCAAGTGCTGTGCATATTTAGTGTAAAATAACAAAAAATTGTAATAAATTATAAATAAAAAAAAAACAAAATAAAAAATTCAAGATAACTGACATATTCAATAAATAATTTCAAATGAAAGTTGTATTTCATAATTTACTGAGCTTGTAAGTGTAAGAGCGTGTAAAGAAGAATGAGTAAAAAATAAAAAAGAAGTTACATAGCACTTACTCATAGCGGACCCATTATTTATTATAGTGCTTCATAATTTATTGATTAAATTCAATTCGCCACTCTGTGCTACGGGGTAGTCGATGTAGTAATTCGTATGCTGCACTCGTAGCACCTCGTAGATTCTCGTAGAGCTCGTAGCGGCACGGACACGCGTCACAGGCCCGCACGAATGTCAGTTCTGTCGCCTCGAGAATCGGTAAATTCCTAGTGTCCCTTTGTGTAAATGTCCGATATATTTTAGGTAAACTGTTAGTCGATACTATTGCATGACATGTTATTGCATGTTGTTGGAGTTCGCGGTAGCCTAGTGGTATGGGTAATGGACTGCTAAGACGAGGTCTCGGGTTCGATCCCAGGTTACCATGGCACACACCAATGACTTTAGATAGATAGATAGATAACTCTTTATTGTACACCAGAAGTTTACAGAAACAAACAGGTTTTTCGATGCTTTTCGAAGTTATGTGTGTATTTATCGCAGGTTTATTAGTGCTCGGTTAATGGCAATAGGCTCGCCACCTATTACATTGGGACCTAAACATAAACTGGCGAAATGTGGGTGCTAGCACCTCTGCCTACCCCTTCGGGGATATAGGCGTGAGTTTATGTTATATAATAAATGTTACATGGAGTCATGTGTGAGTTTAGGAGAACGTATTATTATAAACGGTTTTATGGGTTGATTAGATTGGGGGTATATCGGGCCCCAGCAAACCTCAACTCAGATAAGGTTCCAACGTTCCTTTCAGCATTTGACCTTTATAGGGCTCCAACTACCCGTAACGACTGCCTTAGAGATGTTTGTATGGCAACCGGGACCGACTGCTTAGCGTGCTTCGGAGGCACGGAGAGGTTTCAATATGATAAGAATGGGCATCTGACCTGACTAGTATTGTAACCTTGTAATGTGCTAAACCTATTCGATTACCATTTAGCCACGAGCCCATCTCTATTTTTCTGCATTATAGAACCCATATTACACGCGATGTTTAGTTTGGGTTTAGATAACGCTCTATAGTATACCCTACATCATAATTTTATTATGTACTGGCGACTTGCCTTCGTTTCGCTTCGGTTATTGGAATTTCCCTAAGAATTATGTTACATCGGGTATATTTTACGATGATCTTACAGCCCTATAATTTGTCTATAAAAGTAAGTATAATATTATGCCGTTGAGTGTAAGTCGGCTATACAAGTTACAGTATTGATGAAATATGTAAAATTATGACCTAAAGCGGGCCTTGATGCCGAAAGCTAAAAACATACACCCGCCGAGTTTCAGAGTTTATCTCCGGATGGGCCCGCGTTGTGAACTGGCGATTGGTCTGGTCTATTCTTTTTGTCGTTTTGTAAGTGCCGTGGTATATGTATGGATTAAAATTTGTAAATTGTTAATTTTATGGTGAAAAACAAAGAATATTATTTGCTGCCGATCTGAAGTAAAGTTTAAAAACTAAAGATTAGTGTAGTTACTTTAAGTGCTAGCCTAAAAATGATGTAATTCATTTAAGCTATTATACCTATTAACACAAAAAATATAACCATTACTTATGTAATGAAAATAACATTTTCATAAAAAACTCATCATTATAAATATTTAATTTATTCCACCTAAACACACTTTATCCTATAGATAAGCCATTAAATTTCAAAACTTTGTTCCTCAATCTGAAGCCTAAACTAACCAATCAACAGTCGGACGGGATAATCCAAATTGAGCAAACAAAATCTACAGGATGCTTGTTTTACTAGTAATAATTTCACGTCTAGAGCCGTTGCCAAGAGTTTGGCAACGAGGGAACATTTATCTCGCTGTCACGCCGTCATAACTAACTGTCATCTTGATGAAATCTATCGTTGCTGACGTAAGTTTGCTGGAAAGACATTTTCGTGTTTATATCAATTATGAATATCAATATACAGAAATGAATAGGCGTACATATTTTAATCAGATTTAGGACGTTTTAGAGAAAGGCCAGGTCAAGAGTACCCGCAACCGGCGTGCGTGTATGAAAACAATTATGAAAGTTGAAGAAGCGAAAGGAGTATGCCTAGATCGTAGCAAGTGGAAAGATGTTGTCTCTATCTACCCCAATGGAAAAAAGGCGTGATCTGTATGTTGTATGTATGTATGTATGAGTATTTTTTGTTAATATAATAATAATATTCCAGGATATATAATATTATAGTGCACGGTATCTAACTTGGTTTTAGAATAGCGGGTTCACTATACTTGTTTATGGCAAATTGTGTCGCATAGAAACTAGTATAGTGTACGGCATCTAACTTGGCAAGGTTTTAGAATAGTGGGGCCCACACTACTCCAAAATCTTGCCAAGTTAGATGCCGTGTACTATAATGTTATATATCCTGGAATATTATTATTATATAACAAAAAATATTCATCCTGTAAATATTAATAAAATATCAAATCTATTTATTTCTGTATATTGATATTCATAATTGATATAAACACGAAAATGTCTTTCCAGCAAACTTACGTCAGCAACGATAGATTTCATTAAGATGACAGTTCTTCGATTCTTCGATGCCCTCCGTCCATAGGTTTTATAAGCTCATGATTACACAACGCTATATACCTACCCAAATTCAATCATCAACTTTCAATATAGCATCATACGTAGCAACGCGATTACTAAGATTTATTTCACAAACAGGCAAACAAAATTCCATCCCGCGAAGTTTAATTAAACAGAAAAATATCAAGCACAACAAATTTAATTGCTTTCCAATTAAATATTGTAATGCAACG
This sequence comes from Lithosia quadra, assembly GCA_963576445.1. NCBI lineage: Eukaryota > Metazoa > Arthropoda > Insecta > Lepidoptera > Erebidae > Lithosia > Lithosia quadra. The sequence continues at coordinate 3,402,596 of OY754883.1, forward strand.
GGTTGCATATGACCAGTGTGTGCTCATTTCATTTTCGATTCACGAAATTAGTAATTCACATTTACGTTCACAACGGCGGCAACAACGAGCCAAATTGGAAGGGATGAGGTGTCGAATATTTTGAATATCGAATAATTTTTCATTGTAATACAAAATCAGAAAATAATGTCGTTTTAATGCCTGTCGTTATATTGACTTTATATTCGAATATTCATACATAATGTTATGTCATATTAAACCCAAATGCAGAGATAATTATAAAGGATCACTACCAAGGACAGCATCAATTCCGGTTGGATCTAAAACTAACACTTTCTAGTACATGCTGTGCTCTACTGCTAATTATCACATAATGGACTATAAAAAAAATAGTTTAAAAATAGTAGTGTACAAAATTACAAATTAAATTAAAATTTAAAAGTGTACAATAATCGAGTTCAAAAATATCGTTACATACAAACCTACATCAACATACAAAGCATGTCAAAATAAAATAAAAATGAACTGATAGTAAGTATCAACATTACTTAGCGTTAGGTAGATACCGATCTACATAAAACTTTAAAGAAACTACCACATCTACTTGCAACACTAATCGCCTCGCTATCGATTATTTGTAACTCGAAGTATCTATTTATAACGGTTGTTCAGGTCATCGGACATATGTCAGACAGCGCTATCAGGCACAGAGAGTCAAATTAATTCGACATGGTACGCAATTCCGTATGTGTACTTATGAAAGTTATATTCATTCGTTGTGGATCAATTTTGCATTGTGTATTTTGTATATCAGTTTGTATTTGTATTTTCATTTAGTGGAAACTGTTGAGAAGTCAGTAGAAATAGTACGGAATTCAATTCTTAGCTTGATTGGTCTGTTTAGTTTTATGTTATAAGGTTAATAAAACCTAGTATTTAGAAGAGTAGTGCCTATTTAGTGAGTTTATATACTACAGCAATTTGTTTGTTTCTGGTCGTTTTCATCAAGTGCTATTAAGGCTGTTGGATTGAAGTGAGGGCTGTTGTCTGCAACAATACTATAAGAAAGAAATTAAGGAATTATTCACACGTGTCGTATAATCCAACGTGTTGGTTATTTGCGATGTGTTAAACCATACTAAAGCAATAGCTTTGTTATTCACCACTGGGTAATGGTGTTAACAAAAAAAATAGTCAATTGAATAAGACATTCACCTAGCTTAGGGTATAGGCAGTACCAAGCGGTCACAGAAAACTAAATTATTTAAATCAAAAAGGCTTTATTAACGCTGAGTTTTAACCCAGTAATTCCTTTCTTAGAAACACTATTAGGCATCTAATGCAAGCGACACGTTACCCCCTATATTAAGTTACCCTAAGTATACTCGAGTTAAATATATTCCAATAACTCTTTTTCAATTCACATGCTCTTTGAACTAAAACTTTCAAAATTAAATGATAGCTATAAAAGTTAAAACCTATTTAGTCCAAAACTCTGAATAAAGTTATTCAAAGAGAAATAAATATTCGAAACAACGAATAAAAATTCCTTACAAGGTAACGTAAGTATAATATCTAACCAACAAATCTCTATTATCTATGTAGATTAAATGTGTTTAGTTCTTTCAAAGCGTCCCTTAACCAAATTTTCCCTTAAAATAAATTCGGGGAAATTGTCTTCCAACACGACAACACAACAAATGCAAATTGGGAGACGGACCGCTATATGATCTACTTGGGAATTAATGCGCCATGAAATTACGAATTTACCTACTTACCTAGTCAGTGGGAAAATTGGTTTCTACAACCCGGTTGTCCATTCGTTGCAGGCGAATTGGCGTTTGACAGCCGAGACTTTCCGCTCCAGAATAGCGAGAGATCAATCTGATTATACTAATCGTTTGATCTCTTTTATTAATAAGATTCTGAAATATATGGCTTCGGATCATTTTGTTTGTTTCGATTCATATGTTTGGGATATATTTTTTTAGAGCAAGTCAATATGATCTTACCTATGGTGTGTGCAATGGTGACTCCCATTCCAGAGACTTTAGCTTACCATCAGGCGAGGTGAAGTCATATTGACGTGACCGATATATTAAAAAATAATATCCTCCTTTCTTCGGCAGTCGGGTAAAAAAATCAGAAGTAAATTGAATGAGTTACAAATAAAATAAAAATACACGAGTAAATATTTGTCTATATATTGGACACGCCAACAAGACTTCGCCTCACCTGATGGTAAGCTATAAAGGTAAATTGTCAGGACCGGGGGTCACTAAAACATAGGTGCACATTCATAAATACACATAATATAAACATTACCTATATCTATAACATACATTTCAACTAGATCGTTGCCTTACTGATACTACTATTGATTTTGATGTCCACCATCAATCACGCTACCCTACATAAAAAAGGCGTCAATTAATAATTTATACCTCGTCGGCGTAGTACGTAAAGAAAGTTCTTAGCTGTCAATTTTTTCGGTAGGTGCCGTTGAAAAATTAGCAGTCATCAAAGGTTCAAAGAGGGGATCATAAATCGGGGTGGTACTTTCGTGATTTCATTCGCATTCCCCTTAGAACACGGGGCAAATACGATAAATTATGCCCATCAATAATACACGGCTAGCGTTGTGTCAACAAAGTTCTATAATACTAACGATGTTTGTACAAATAAATAGAAATTAAAGTCTCGATTTGTAACAATAAAATCAATTTAATGATTTGCATTGCTTTTAATGAGTACATTGGTAATCAATATTGGTATTGATACAAGATTCATGCGATGTTGCGAAATGAGATATCTGTTTGTAATATTAAAATAACAGCTTTTTAATGATTGCTTGTGAATTTAAACGAAATTTGTAGCATTTTTTAAAGTTTTGTCTGTTTTTCTGTCTTTCTGTCTATTAGTTCTAAGGAATCTCCCAAGGGAGTGAACCGATTTTGAGAGGATTTTATTGTAGCCAGCTTATGATATAAAGTGTAACTTAGGCAACTTTTATTAAGGAAAAGTATTAGGGTTCCGTGCAAATAATAATTAGGATTAAGATGAGATGAGGTATGATGAGATGAGATACGATGAGATGCGATGAGATGCGATGAAATGCGATGAGATGCGATGAGATGCGATGAGATGCGATGAGATGTGATGAGATGCGATGAGATGCGATGATATGCGATGAGATGCGATGAGATGCGATGAGATGCGATGAGATGCGATGAGATGCGATGAGATGCGATGAGATGCGATGAGATAAGATAATGATTTATTTTAAGCAAATAACTCGTTATTTCATCTCATCCCCGAGTATACATACATAGGCAAGCATGGCATCAAGCTATAAGTATCTTATCGTGTTTAGCCATTTTATTATAGCGGTGTACAATAAAATATAATACCAAATATAAAAGTTAAAACTTAGATCGAAGTACGAGTACCTACAAGTGGATGAACCCATGAGCGCAGAGTCTGTAAGTATTTATTTAGGTACACCCTCGAATCAGATGTGGTGATGTGTCATAATTTTCAGTCAGCTTCGTATGCATAATATATGCTGCTTTACGAGACCGAATATCAATGTGATAGTTAAATATTAAGCGCATAAAGGCCCTTGGGCAACCTCGTCGTTAATATTCATGAACGATCTGATTTACTTAACATGCATTGTAGACAAAGAATATCATATAAATTGCATTATAGTAATGAAATATTCCTCAGTGATGAACGAACTGTTCAATCTGCTATCTAAATATTATTTCAATCTTTTTTGATATTTATCATTTCATGGTAAATGATTTATGATAGAATAAAAGTTACGTTTATAATTTTGAAACAGAATTATTAACATCAGTTTATCATCAATCTTTAGAATCAACTATTATTAAATGAAATTATAAAACATGGTATTTGGTAATGATATTTATTTTTTAAAATTGTTAATACATAATGACACACTTAATTATAACTTCTTTTTTTATACCACTTAGGTGGCAGACAAGCACACGGCCCACACTGATGGAAAGCGGTTACCGTGGCCTATGGACGCGTGCAACACCAGGGGCGTCACACTCGCGCTGCCGACCCTGCAAAAACCTTCTAATGCCCTTCTTGAAGAACCCCATATTGTAGCCGCCCGCCAGGGAAAACCACTGCAGGGAGATCGTTCCACAGCTTAATTTTTTATGTGTCAATGATTCACTTTTTATTTAAATAATTCGGGGATAAATTATGACTTATAATGCGTTCTAAAATTAAGATAAACGTCCTTACTTACTGTTTTCTTTTTGTAAACATGCTAAATGCATATATTATTATTATTCATTCATAGAAACTACCAACACTTTGAATATAAATATTTGCACTAAGCAGGAATTTAACACGCAACCGCGGATGTAGCAGTAGACGCTCTACTGCCAGGCCACACACACAAGTATACACTATATTATAATATCTTAAATTTAAAGATTATCTTTAGATCTATTAACATTTTTGCAAGCATATTTTGTCAGAAAAAAAAAGAAATGTAAAACATAAAAATAAAACCGCACATCCGCCTTAATATCATATACCATCTTATCTAACCCGCATCCGTTACGGAATCCTAAAAAAGGGAACAATGTTTATTACTTTACCCAAAATTAGTTTTCTTTTTTATTATACGCTACCATAAATAAACCTGCCAAAGTTAACTAAGACCCACTCGTCCTTTATAACGGAAAGAAAGCAAGCTTTTACCTGGGGGAGAACCTCTATGTTTAACGAGGAAACTGGTCGTGGATCGATTTGAAAATTCAAGTGTAGGTACCCCTTTTCAGGGTTCAATCGAAATAACCACAAAACATTCCGATCCTATTTCCGATTCTCGTCACACGCCCCCATCACGTAGAGAGGTTCGGGACGAAGGACTGAGGTAGGTGGAGCCACTTTCAGTGCGTATTCAGAGAGCGTACGTGTACATCGAACTTGGGCTGTGATCGTATATGATTTTTACTGAGCAAATGATTAATGGGCTGTATATTTCAAGCGTTAGTATATTTATCTGTTTGCAATTTTTATACGGTTTCTTTCTTTTATACAAACGTCTATTTTGGCACGTATTGGAAGTGCTACAGCGTGGATGTTCATTTATATACAGCTAAGTTTTTATATTTGTATCACAAAAATTTTGTCTGTTACTGCTAGCACCTCTGCCTACCCCTTCGGGGATATAGGCGTGAGTTTATGTTATATGTTATGTAAAAATAAATTTAATTAAAAAAATATTGTTGAAGTTTAACACTTTACTTAACACTTTACGTAGTAACTTTAAACTTTGTTTCTTGTTAAAATTAAATGAAATAAATAATAAAATAGATAAAATATGTAAAGTGATATTATTTGGATATAATTAGAGTCTATCACCTTACACAGAGAGTATGAATGCTGTACTTGAAGTCACAAATACAATTTCCGGTGTTTGTAAAGTGATACCTATTGGGTTTTTTGCGAGAAAATTCCCAGTATGGAGTCGGAGTCTCTTGAGATGAATCTGTGAACAGGCGAAGTTCAATCATATGCCATGGTAAAGGAACACCGTGTTTTTTACTCGATGATATTTCAATATACCCACTTCAACATAACAATAAATTATGAAAAAATATTTTTTAAGTTAAACAGTTCAAATTTCAATTACTAGATTTGACCCAAACGAACAGGTTGAGTTAAATAAAACTGTTTAAAAAGAAGAACCCGTAGAGATTTTACACAACAGGTACATGGTTTAGAGAAACTTTATACTAATAAATTTCACATAGTAGGTATTGTATTATTATACTACTAATATTATAAATGTGAATGTTTCATCATTCTCTTAATCTTGATCATTTGGTAAATGTGAATGTTTGGAAGGTTTTAATGTCTATTATTCAATCACGCCAAAACGACTGAACGGATTTTTTCAGATGGGGTCGAAATCTTTGTTCTGTGGGTCGAAACTTGGAGGTCCTACGGGTACGTCGCCGATTTAACTAAAATTTGGTACGAGCAGGAATAACAACTGAGCTAATTTTTATCTCTGGAATACATTCCCATGGGAAGCGAATACGGGATACCTAAGACTTTTTTTTTCTACGCGGTCGGAGCCGTGGACGACATTATAATTATTTAGTAAAATAAAAATGAAAATTAGGAAACTCGATCAAATATTGAAATTCAATACCATTACAGTGTACGTACTATTTTCTCCTTTTAAAGTTTCATCAGTGATACAAGGAAACCGATTTGCTTTTACTACCATCCGTGAATACGTGATTCGTTTACGATTCAAAAAATGCTAGTGTGAATCTTAATGCGATGTTTCAGACAAGCTGTTTCCTGTGACCTCGATTATAAAGTACCTACTGGTTTGCTTATTTAGTAACTAGCTTATACCCGCGGCTTCACACGTGTGGACGTCAGTTTTAGCGTTTTTTTTACTATATCTCCGGTAATCAACAGATTGTGATTAAAATATGTAGGTTTATAAGTCCGACAAAGACCCAAAAAACTGTATCAAAATCCATTTATAGGAGTTTCTGCGTCCATCGCGAACAAACAGACAAGCATTTTAAAAAAATAATTTTGTGTTTAGAATCGTTCATAATATAAGTCGAGAATATTTGTTTAAATATCTCCAATATACAGACATAGCCACTTTAAAATTTAATAATACCAAAGACCAATAATACCGAGTTTTTACACTCTCCTACCATAATTTCAGTGAAACAATGTGTTTACTTGCAGTCTATTGCTACTTATACTGAATGAATTGCTATTTATTTTACAATTCTGTTATCAGACATTTTTCTAAGTAGTAACCAAAATTACATATATTTCTTCTAACCTCTCTAGTTCAGCTAAATTGTAATGTCATAATGTCCCAGGATTTGGCTGAAATGTGTAAAATTTCAGCGAGATCCGCCGTTGGAGCGTGATTGAGTAATAGACAACCAAATATCAAAACACCCAAATTACAAACATCTTCACAAACTTTCACATTTATAATATTAGTAGGAAGTAGGATACGATTCTAAAGTATTTTTTTAAATAAACTAAATACCTACTTCACTACGAGTATTTTAGTCTATTCACAATTCCAAATCTCAAAACACCCAAATTTTCAATTATCTTCACAAACTTTCCATTTATAATATTAGTAGAAAGTAGGATACGATACTAAAGTCATTTTTTTAAGATAAAATGAATACTTCACTACGAGTATTTTAGTCTATTTACAATTCCGATAAAAAATAGTTGTTTCGATAGATACCCTAAGGGTTTCCATGTTATTAAAACATTTCACGCATCAAGCCCCCGACCAGAGAGCAGAATCAATATAGATGCTTTACGTATTCCGTATCACGTAGAATCAATTTGAGAACTCCTGCTGGGGGTCAACGGATATTTATGAAGATATCTTCGATTTATAGAGATTGCTTACGTTCCTTACCACAGAGTGGAGATATAGCAATGCTTTAAGTATACGAGAGACATAGTTCGGTGTATTACATATTTGAGATGTTTATAATACTGGCGTGCAGGTTTGATACGATATTACTGCACTGAAGGAGTTTTTAGATTGATATACTCATTTAAATATATAAATACCAGTGTATTCCGAGAATAATCGTCAACGGGATATTTGCCATGTTTGTTTGTTATATTGAGTATCCAATATTTTGACGCTGTTCAACCAGTACGTCCGTGATTATGCCGCTTGCAACAGTGCAGAAATATTGGATACTCAATAAAACAAACAAACATGGCAAATATCCCGTTAAATATTAACGGGATATTTACTAAAAAACGGGACTAAAAACGATCCCAACTGGTTTGAGAAAAGTCTCAGGGAATAGGTACCTAGTACCTATACTTACATGTTTCTTATTTATCATCTTGTGGGCTATATTTTTGAAACTTTAGTAAGCTATATTATAGCAGGAAAAATTTTGATAGGTATCACATGGCAATAATGGTCACCCACATGGAATTTTTCGACACCTAAACTTTTACTAACTTTTAAACTTTCACGTTCCATTATTATAATAATTGATTGTGATTGAAATCAAGAAGTACAAAAATTTCAATAGGGAAGGCGGTTTCAAGTTTTCTGCGAAATGGAATCCAGGGATAAAAAACTTGCTACCTCGCTTTTCTGCGCGGTCAGATAGACACCGAGCCGTTTGCTCATATAATAGGGACCCTGTGAGTGTGGTATGTGACGGTACATGGAGAAACAATAATATGAAAAATGTCGAAAATGTGCGGGTAGATGAACAACCGGCTACCTCACGGACTCGACGACGGAGGGCGTGCGCAGCTGAGACAGTCAGCCTGTGACCACGGCCGGTGTAACCTGGTTGAAACATCAGGCATTCCAAAGGTATGTATATACCTATACTATGATCGCGTTAATTCCCGTTTACATATTATTATAATCTAAACTTTTATTTGTACATGTAGACTCCTTTCTCTAAATAATTTATTTTTATTACTTAAGATATTTTTATGATCAATATAAATATACATGGTTATGTGATTACTTAACCATTTTCTATAGTACAAATTGAAACCTATATTCTCTTTACTACTATCAGTTCAAACACTTTAATAAAAACTACACTTATTCTTGCAAGTTAGAATAGCAGTTGAACGTTGATAACGCTACACAATACTTACACTGTAGGAAAGCACATGGTATTACCTGCAGATGTCCATAAATTGCAGACTGTACCCATTTCATTCGTTGCTTGCTGCCTTCCGTCTATTACACTAAGATAGGTTTTGTCACAGACCTAATAAGAGAATAGAACTGTTATCGCTAGCGTTTTCTTCCAGAGAGGATGTCCTACTTTCTTACAACTACGACAAAACTCATACTAAACTTCAAATCTATGTAAATGTTTGATCGACGCATACATAGACATTTATATCTTGGCATGCGTAGTAACTTTACGGGGATACGACCACCCGTTAATGGATATTTAAATTATGATATACTTACCTGAAATTAAACTAACATCCGCAAGGACGCTTCTATACCTATTATTATTTCTGTGGTTTTTGTACTGTTACGTATATATTTAGGTATCTAGTTCGTGCCACTTGATAATAGCGATTGGAAGCTTAAAGCAAGCTTCGTTGTATAGTCACCGACAAATATTGCTTTTGTATGTGATTGAATATAAAAATATTTGTCGACCTTTCTCACATTCAAATATAGGAATTGAATTTTAAGAAGTTTAATATTCAATTGTACGATTCACATACCTAATATTTTAGTTCATCTTCCTAAAATAACTTAATAAGGTATTGAATTTACAGGTCCATTTGAGTAAATTACTAAAATTATAATTTTATTTTATCATTAAATTTACCTGTGGCAATAAAATAATTTAAAGACAAAGTATCTTGTTGCAAGACATAATTCCTAATTCACACTTAAATTAAAGTTAATTAGCATAAAAGCAATTATACATAATTTTAAAAATAATAAAACATTCAAATAGGTTTAATTATAATCAACTAAACGCTGTAAAAAGCTAACATAGCTACATCAAAAACGAATAAATTCTTAATTCAAAAACGCGGTTTTCTAGCTTTTCAACGTCGCCTTTACATTTATAACCCCAATTTCCATCAAAGGAGCAGAAACGACCTTTGAAGAAAATCTCCCAGTAAAAGAGCGGTGTGCAAATTTAATAATGCATGTTTCGGCAGATTTCCGCATTCACATAATGCATTTTGTGACGTCACTTTTCACGATGTTTGCCTCCCCTTCTTATTTTCCGAGTGCTAAATGTATTAGTTCTGCATCGAAACACTACTGTGAATCGTCTCATAAATAACACTTTACTATTGGGATATTAGAAGGGGATTGTCCAGATGTTCAACGGTAATAAAGTAGCAAGTGAAAAGTAATTTGTTAGAGTAGGTACTATGCGATTTGAATCAATTTACGGTCTAAGATTTATGATGTGGAAATCATACTCCGTATGTCAAATAATGCTAGTGTACACAAGTGAGTTGATATAATTATGAGATATTTTGATGTTTTTTCCTTGTTCCTTATGCAGAAATGCGACCTCGTTAAGTCATTTGAACAGGAGTAATATTTTATAGATACACCAGTTACGCCGTTGAACGCTCGTTTAAATGATGTATGTGCGTCATTGACCACGTAGGTACATACCGTATAGAAGAAGTGTATACATCAGTAGTAATAGAAGGCCTCTGTGGCATAGCGGTAGTGCATTCGACTGCTACAACAGGGGGCGCGGGTTCGATTCCCGCTCAGGGCAAGTAATTGTATGCATAAATATGTCTATTTGCATTGGCTTGGGTTTGTTTCTATGTATTATATTTATGTGTTTACAATAAAAGTATAGAAGTATGTTTATCTGCATTCTAGATCTCATAACACAAGCTAGTTAAATGCTTACTTTGGGTCTAGAAAGCGCTGTGTAGAATTTCGTAGAATATTCATTATTTATTTAGAAACTAGAGGCAAACTTAATGCAACAGGGTGGTATCGCTGTAGTATTCATGGCGCCGTGCACCTGAGTATCACACTCTGAGAAACGTGTGGGGATGCCGAGAACAGGAGAACAGTACTTAGTTGACATCGATCAATCAAATAATCTTGTTCTCAATTTAATCCATTATCTATATGATCATAATTTAATATGATCGTAAACAAAGTTTTGCAATGTAAATAAATGTATAGTTATTGGGTGATATATGACTTATTCGTTACTTTGAAATGGACTATATTAGTTTTGAGTAGTTTTTCTTTAGTCAAATTCTGTTAATAATTTGAGTAAAGAATACCTACCTACCCTATACCTAGGGTATTTACTAATAAAACATTTCAAAGTACAGTGCGCTTATTAGAAAAAATCTTCTACTTTTTGTAAGGTCCATTATACCCTATGAACACAGATACTTATGTAAATTACGATGACTTGAGTAAAAAAAATACGTATGGTAAACTTATGCAATGTTGGTTTGCTGTACGTATTATTAAATATAATGATTTACCTTTCACAAAAACAAGTACTACCAAAAAATTAAAGGCCAAGATGAGAACATTATTATTCAGCGATAAACGTATGTCGTATCTTAACGAGACACTCGTAACAAAGAACAACCTATTCCCCATATTTTCCCAAGCAAATAAGAAATACTTCCCTCAGAATGATATTGTTAGAAATCCACACAATGAACGTACCCGCCCTTATTGTGAAAAAAAAATCTAATATTCGAGTGAGGCACTACACAAATATTGTAAGTACATTTGTAGATGCAAAACTAAACACCTGAGCCCTTGTCGCGACGACAGCATCACACAAAGCGGACAAGTGAATGCCATTACTTATATTCTTTCCAAAAATATTCCTCTCTTCAAATTTGGGAAGGGAACAAATGCTCTTAGCAATGTGGTACGGTAATGTACGCCGGCCCCTTGAATTTTTCATTCCCTTGTGGCTCGACAACTAAGCATTACCAAAATTGCGTCATATTTCTTTTCGCAACACATACTGCCGGGGAATAGTTAGGAGAATTGCCGCTTTGCGGACTGCGAATGCCGTTTGTTACCGATGGTAATTATTTTTGTGAATGCCGAATGGGATGGATGTCGATAGATAAATGATGGGGTTTTCGTTCTGAGCGCTAAAGAAGTATAGGTTTCCAATGATTTTCTGATCGGATGATCGGGAAGTGGAAATAGTTAGCATGCAATTGCTTAAAAATTTCATTCAATTGAAGTAAAGGTTTACAGTAGTGACGGTATTATGGCTATTTTCTCGGTTGTTGACACGAAAATATGGTCAAATGACTCAAAAAAAAAATTACAAAGACAATCACCGCAATGATTCCGACTGACCTTATGAGAAAATCTGCTGTATGTTTGATTGTAATTGGTTCAGTAGCAGTATAAATCTAGAGAAACAAATTAAATCGATACGTCTGTTTGTTGTACGATACGATTTCTTTCTTACTTTAATTTTGGAAAAAGAATCAGGGTTCCGCGTAAAAATACTATTATATTAAACGCTACTCTACCGAAATAATGAATAATGTCTATTATAGCTAATGTACTTATAATAGTGTACCTAATCCAGATTGAAAATGACTACCTACAGGATACAAAACTTTCTTAACAGTTTTCTCAATCTTTCTGTAATTGAAAATGGCGGATGGTTTGCTTACCCTGCACAAAAGTAGCAACATATCCCGCCTCCAATCGCAGAACTCCACAATCCCGATTATTTCACATCAATGGCATCAGAAAATGTTCGTGTATGCCTTACCTACGGTTGATTCCGAAACTTCTAATGTAGGTATAAGCCAGTAAATGTATTTTCTATTCTTGTTTATTATAAATTCACTTCTCTTTACTAGTATATACTATATGTATATATACTGTATGTACTATATATAAAAATCTCATGTCAAAGAGTTTGTTATGGAAATCCTCCGAAAGGGCTTGACCAATTCTTACGATTTTTGCATATTTGATTTTTTTTTGTCGGTCACGTCAACATGACTTCACCTCGCCTGATGGTAAGCTAAAGGCAAAGTTTCTGGAATGGGAGTCACCATTGCAAACATTGCAACCATAGGTCTAAGTATAGGCCGTAAGCTAATTTTTATACCCTTAGGTAAACACGATCAAAATTATCAAGCGAGTTTAGCCGTGGGCACCAGCTGAGAAGATGTTTGGATGTTTGTTACTCAATTACGCTCTAATTGCTATGCAAATCTGGCTGAAATCGCACTTGAATAGATTATCTGGAATAGCACATGGTATACTTTTCATTGCTGAAATAGGTATTAATGGGAAGCGACCGTTTAATCCAGATTATCAACAATAAACATAAAATTATAGTCTGGAATAACACATAATAACTCGTACCTTTCATCCACAGAATAAGTTTCCATAGGAAACGCGAACGGGCACAGAATTTTCCCAAACCGTGGACAACAGCACTAGCATTAAGAATAAAAATTCTTGAAGCCACTGACTAGTATAATCTAGTTAAACAACAGCCAAGATCTGCTTCAGAGAATAAAGTCGAAATTGGCCAGTGGAAAACGAATGTCATTGCTGGCAAAATGCTGAGGTAATTTCATGGAACATTTACCTCAGTCCAAGGGTAGTGTTTACAGAGCGTCCTCTGGAATACGTTTTAAGCCAGCTTACAGTTTGATGTACATCTTTACTGTATGAATAATGTATTCGTATGAATATAATTTCCATGTATGCGTCATTTCTTTTCAGTTGGTGGAGATAATGCGGTCCATAAAAAGATTTGCAAAGTAAGTGCTTTTGTAAGTATACCTACTCAAATGTATTCATATATAGACTAGATTGTAGGTGCAATAAGAGGAAAACAAAAACTTTGGACAAAGAGAATGCTAAAATCACTTTACATAACATAACATAAACTCACGCCTATATCCCCAAAGGGGTAGGCAGAGGTGCTAGATTCACCTTACCTTCTTTACCTTAATTATTATATCGACAACTTTACTAAATTTTTTAGAGCTCAAGTCCACTTTAGTGGCTGGTGGTACACTAGAACTGCTGATTGAAGGACGAGCCTCTGGCGTAGATTTTCTTCGATGAATTGTAGCTTAGCGGATTTGCACCGTTCAGTGGTTTTCTGCATGCTAACGTCCTGGTATTTTGCAGGCCACAGCAAAATAAAGGTAACATAGGAATCTAATCTTACTAATATGTAGTATAACTATATCTATTCACATCATAAATGTGAAAGATTGTATAGATTACCTAATCACGCGTTAAATCTGGACAGATCTGGCTAAAATTTGGAACAGACCTATATTATAGTCTGAAATAAAACATAGGCTACTTTTTATGCCTGGAAAAGGTTCTTGAATGGCTGAAACAGGGACAGAATTTCACGCGGACGGAGCTGCAGCTTGTTTTAAATAGTATTTCTAATATGCTTGAGGACTAATACGTCTAGGAAGATATCGTCTACTTGGGCTCTTATGTGAAAAGGTCAGAAACGGTCGGTATAATTTTTTCATAAGGGTGAATACGTGAGTTATGCACATGTCTTGACCTGTTTTGCAAATGAGATGGTTATCGAGTTTCTGTGGTGACATAGAGGCAGACTTCTAGTTCGAGGTTCTCATTACTTATTATTATCATACTTTGGTAGTTAGTCTTAATTTTTTTGTTGAAACTTAAGCACACAACACATGTCGATAGTCTAAAAGGCAAACGTTCTTATTTTGTACGTTTATGCCATCGGAATAAGGTTTATATTTTGTGAGTAAATTTTTTTTGTCTTTTAGTCTAAACCATCGATGGTCGACTAAGTATTCGCCAATATAGAGAAGCGTCATAATTACCCGAGTTATCGTTATCGGTTGCGTCCGATTGAGAGATAGAGGTAGAGTACTTTGAAGTTCGAGGTTCACTTACCTACTTATTTCCTTTAGCGGTTAATTTTGGCTTTTACGGAAGTGACTACCGCCTAATCCCCAACCCCGAGAGGAACGGTAGAGTTAGCTGGAGATCTGAAGATTTTGTTGGATCCCAAACACCCAAAAACGTAGATTTAATATTAAATTTATTCGAATGTTTTTTTATTACAGGAAAAGTAAACCTACATTTTAATTGCTTTATAATTTCAATAAATATTTAGCTCACATTTCAATAGTACGAAACTAAGCGTAACCTAACCAAGAAAGGAAAGGTGAAACATAATTTATTACTGAAACAAAAGACAATGGCGTAAGAATGATACTCAATTTAGTTAACCCCTCGGCCTTTAAACAAAAGTTATAGTTAAATTAATAATGATTTCATTATTATTCCTACCGTAAAATGTATTTATCTAAATACAAAACAACTCAGAAATATCTCAAAGGCAGATATTTCCATTGGCCTCGGAATAAATTACAAACTCACTTAATTTTGTGTTGTTTGTAATCCCACAATAATTTCTTTCAAGGCCTCATTTCAATCTGGGGGAACTCTGAAGCAATGTGGATTAGTAATGATTTACGAGACTAGAGGTATTATTAAGAAATAATGAGCGTTGCGAAAGAAGGCCTCGTCTTTATTAATAGATAAATACGAGTTATCCCAGTTTAACGTAGGAACGGGATAGGAGTTTTCCTTTTAAGTAAAATACACAAAATATTCGGTATATTCTTTCCAATTACGCAAATAATGGGTACCTAACTGAATTTCAAAGAATACTTTTCTGAAAAATCTAAAATATGAACTCTTGTGGTAAGAAATTTTATAACATTTTAAATTCAAAATTTCTGGTAGAGCTAATTTTTTAACAGGATAAAACTTGTCAGTAACAAAAATTAACAACTACAGTTTGCTCATCAACCGAGAGAATAAAGAAATAAAGGCTTGGGTCTCATAGCTACTAAATTAACTGTACCTATGAACCAAAAAAAATAGTAAAGCCACTTCTGGTGCAGCAACAAAACGCAAAATTTTGTGATACGAATGACTTTATAAAAGCCACGCCATTGTTATACAGATAGGTGTCAAAATTCATTAGCTCATTTATCTAGCTTGACTATATATAGTATAACTAGCTGTTGCCCGCGGCTCCGCCCGCGTGGATGTCGAAATCCGTTTCAAAAACTATCCTATCTCTCAAGTTGGATCGAACTGCACATGGTGTGCGAATTTTATTATAATCGTTTAAGTGGTTTAGGAGTCCATTGAGGACAAACATTGTGACACGAGATTTATGTATATTAAGATTATGTATTATAAGTATTTGGAAGGCTATGATATGAGAGATTCATGAAATAATGTATTTCGCATTTTGTTTACTTTCTTTCAGTCCATACTGGTTGTCTGGAAGAAATCGCAGACAGCGATAAGACCGCCCATCGTACAATTTTTTTTGGTTATGTATAAGAGTATCTATCTATCTATCTATCTATCTATTTAGCTTCTACGTCCCATTCCATATTCAAAATTCATTCATGCCTTCCCCATGAATCGTTATCATAAACTTTCTTAACAGCTTGTCTAGTACAATAGCACAATAGAAGTCATTGCTTACATATACAGGTCTTGATCCCCACCGAGATCTTCAAGTTTCATATAACTTATATCACTCTTGTAATTTATTAGACCATCTACAACCATGAACTTACTAGAACTTATGTGACTTTAGAGTTAATACTCATTGTCGGTAACAAACGTTATGAATAGTTCTTGATGTGTTTTGTCTTACAGTCTCACTGCCGGATGTTCAGAGCCAACATGTCTTACTACATCAACACTATGCCTTCACATTGTCGTCTTCTGTTCCAATTTCACTCTCCGGCATTAAATGTAATGCTTTGTTGTCTGCAACTTGTACTATTACGCCGTTTAACAAATTATCTCAACTTAAGTTAATGTCAGAATGTAAGATTTTGGTACATTTTGTATCTCTATAATACTTATTAGGACTACATAATAATGAATTCAATACTTGAATACAATATAATTATTTTTATTTCTTTTAGTTAACTTTATTTTCACATCACCTAAATAGCTCTTCTTCTAAACAGTTTATTTTTTACCTACAGTACAGACACAAAGTAAGCATAGATTAACTAGCTTGTGTTATGGGTTCTAGAATGTGGATATACATACTAAGATCCTTTTTTTGTAAATACATAGATATTATACATAGAAACACCCAAATCAATGCAAATAGATTTATTCATACATTCAAAATATTTACACCGAGAATGGAACCCGTAGCACAACATGTCGTAGCAGTCGAATGCGCTAACGCTACGCCGTAGAGGCAATATAATTGTAACGATCACCTACACATTTTTTTTTCCCAACTAATACCATTCTAAGACTAATGCCTATTAGTTAAACCCTCACCTCGCCTTCAGTAATTGTCAAAAAAAATTGTAAGCAAAATTGGAAAACCAATACAAATTGTTTTATTCAATACAACCTTTTCTCTTGAACTGAGAGAACCAATATTAAAGAAACGTGTCCTTGTTTATAAATAAATTGAAAAACAAATTGGCTTTGTTTATAAATAACTTTTTAAATTAATGATAATTTGGTTCTTTGTGCAAAATGAGGAATTTTATTTCCTTTTTGTTACTTGGTTTGATAAAAGAACGCCCGAGTTGAATTTTATATCCACTTTATCAATGTTCAAAATTTTCTTTAAGTATTTTTTTTATAAGGACACGTGAATTTAACTTCACCTCGCCTGATGGCAAACTGAAGTATCCTTTAAAACCTTTTTTTTACTGGAAATTCAATATATTTACCTATTATAAAGTTTCACAAAGACTTTGATTAGGATGACTGTGTTTTTTAACTGAAAAAAGAAGTAGTTTCTTAACAGGTGACTCCCGCTCTGGATCATATTTGGCGCAAAGGTTGGCCATCGCCATTCAACGCGGCAATGTGGCAAGCGAGGGTTGATACTCTGAGTTGGTGCTTCATTATTTAATAGTTATTTAAGTTAGTAATAAGACATTTGTTTGTTTCTTAATGAATTTTTTAAATGTACAATAAATTCAACTGTATTTTTTTATGTTTGTTACCACAGAAATTTGAACTGGATGGATCTTGATGCCTCCTTTTTAATTGAAAATTGGTGCTTCTCGTGTGGTTCTATTTCAAGTTGGTCCAGTCGATGTCGTTCTTTTTTTATAAGTATTGTTTATGACTCAGTTGGGCTACAATTTAGTCACTTACTACTACACTAACAGTGGACCAATGATCATGAATTTTTCTCTTATATTTATTGAAAGTACCAACCAGATGTAATTTTTCCATGGTCGGTATATCTGCGTCCAAAAGATGTGTCCAAAAATCACAATGTTGTCTTACCCATAATTTTTTTTTCAAAAAAAATTATTCAATAACTAATTATTATGAGAATTATAATTTGCTTTTCAAACACAGTATTTTCATTTTCAAAACGGTCTCTAACCAATTTCTGAATTCCCAATTCAATAATATAAATTAATAACATGGGGAACAAAACACGTTTGTTACTTGCTAACAAGGAAGGCAAGACAAAGTGAGCGTTTGCTAATTGAGTAATTCCTTTAAGACATTCGTTATGATTATCAACTAGGACAGCCTCCCGAGGGTGAAACTTCGCGAAGTACTTAGCACTTCTGTTCTGAATACGTGTGATACGAAGGTGTCTATGTTGCAGTGGTAGAGTGAGGCGTCGGACGTTGATGTACGAAAATTGCAAGGGTGCATTCGGAATCATTTTTTTTTGTTGCAACACTCATTTGGCAGTGTATGTTCCTTTTTTGAATCTAGTGATTCCTGTTTTAATAATAACTACATTGGTAGTAAAGATAGTTTTGACAATGCTAATCTCAACGACACTTCTGACAGATATTTTTATAATCTATGTAATCTGTTTTGCAGCCTACCCCTGAGTCGCAGAGTATGGCAAGTGATATTTTCCTGTATCCAATAGAGATTTGTATAAGCACCTAGATTAAACTACAGTGACCACGATCACTATAAGTCACGAAACTGATAAAAAATGAACGAAATCTGGTCAAGATCCATTTTCGAATAATATTTGCAAAATTTATTCATACCTAATAATTTGCAAAAAAAAATCACATTTTGCGACCCATTGTACAAGCTAGTTAAGCTATGCCTCCTTTGCTAGTTTAGATCTAGATCGCGTTGCGTAAAATGTCATAAAATATTTTTTGTTATGAACTTCCTTTTCGGCTAATAACCATTGCATTCCTGTTAATAGAATCAAATGAATAAATCATAAGTCGATATGCTATAGCATACCATAGTCTACACATAACAAATTACAAAATCAGCAGATAAAAATATTAGAGACCGCGCTAACAACATTACTACAGAATACGTTCACTCCATTTTCCGTAGTTGGGCGCTAGTTACGAAGTTATTTCGTAACTTCCAGTAACCAACACAATGACATAAGGGGAGTCGCTTTGAGCCCACTTCCGTTTTCTGCGTAGCTGTTATTAGACAGACGCTCCGCTCAATTTCTATGCCATTTTACAGGAAGGTAGCTAGTTATATAGTCTGGATATTAATATCTAACCTCATGAGTAAATTGCAAGTTTCTGAGTTAATATTGCAGGTTAGTTTAGGTTACCGTTGAGATCTATTAAGTCTGCGAGGCGTGTTAACTTTTAAAGTAATGGTATTCTTAATAACTGCCTCTGGTGTACCTAAATACTTAATTAGAATATATTGGCCTGCAATAAAAAATAAGATTATCCCTACGATACGAGATACGAGATAGATACGATGAAATACAAGATAATAATAGTCCCGGCGGTCCTTTAAGCGGAGCGTGAAAAAACAATGATGAGGCCGTCAAGCTGAGGGCCACCACTGTGTAGCACTATCGATGTTATGTAGTGGTGACCCCGGTCGTGAGACTTTACCTTTAGCTTACCATCAGGCGAGGTGAAGCCATGTTGACATGTCGTATATAAAATAATCCCTTATTTAAAAGTGGAATGTCAAGAAGTAATTGATGGCAGGAATGTTTTAATAATGTATTATAGCAAATATTCAGAATTGAATTCGTATGTAAACAATGCAGATATAGGTACAATAGTAATAGAATTCTTCCAATATTGTGAAAAATAAAATAATTTTATACCTGGATACCATATCGAGTTATACGGCAAAAGCAAAATATTTAATTATAATTATTTTTTCACTCTTCGTAATGTAACCTTTTAATTTATGTGTGATGTTACATGAAAAAAAATCATAAATATGCAAAAAAATGCTTTGTATTTTTCTAAAGTATTTTGTGTGATTAAAGACTATAACTATTATTAAAAATATACAATTAAATACGACTACTTAAGTGTACAAAACTTTAGAAAATAACCAGTACACGTAATGAAATGAGAGTCGATACGTAAAATATACTTAGACCAAGAGGCGCCCAAAGTACTTACCGACCACCCTGTTTTCATAAACATAAGAGCAAGTGATAAATCTTCGCACTGATACATCTCGCATTGCTCGTGTGTTACCAACATCGAGGCGTTTCTTGCTCGATGGCTACCAATAATTACGATGTTGTTTTGTTAGCACGTCGTATAACGGTGATTTTACATTTATTTATTTAGACATACCAAGAGTATCCATATACTTACAACATTGTCCTAATATAGTAGGTACTGAGTCAAAATATTCTTATTTAAGTAGACCAATTAAAGGCATGTACAATGTACAGTTCACTCCATAACATACATACACCTTAGTGCTAACTATTAGGATAAGGTAAAGAATTGAGTTAGTCGGCTTTATCTATACTATTTTGAAGTTCTAACTATTAGCAGGTAGTTAACTAATAAAGTTAAATTTACAATCATTTTCATAATACTAATAGTATAATAGTAGTTACAACTAAGTTATAACTTAGTTTGATCGGATTTTAATACTATATTAGAAAGACTTAAAATCTGCGACATATTTGATTGCAATTTGGTTAAGTAAACTGGAGATATAACCAAAAAACGATAATCAAATTCCGTGCGGGCGCAGACACGGGAATCGGTGACCATTTCCGATGCATATAAGTGATTGATTGACTAGCAAGGTTTATATTTGGCAATCATCCGAGAAGAAGCTTACGAGTATTACACGATGCGGCGCCACAAGTCTTGTAAATATATTGCAAGACAGTCATTTCTTTTGTACCTCTACTAATGTTTACCTGTTTACCTAGTTTAACGATATTCTGATATTTTATTATTCTAAAACAACTGAAAAACTATAGTGTTGTTAATACTTTCTAAAAATAATTGACTACAAATATCCATGCACTCATAATGCTTCTAAATTTAAATTTAAAAAATCCAAATGTAAATATTATTATGTTTAATCCATCCGATATTCAAGGGGTAGGTACAATGCTTAGGCACCTATTATTTAATATGCTAATACAGTTATTTTTTATGATTTGGCTGTTAATCATGTCAAACTAGCTTATATAAGTCAAAATGTATAATTTAACTTCTTCATAGCTCCAATTAATTAACATTAATATTATATTAGCCCTTGTTAATTTAATGAGTGCGTTAAACTTATATTACTTTAAATCTACAACTGTGTTTGACGTAAGTAATTCTACTACTACCAAAATACTAGTTTTACTAAATCTATTACTAGGATATTTAGCCAAAACTTCATAAATTCACACAAACTCCTTTTCCGAGAACATCCCAATCACAAGATTACTTTACCAAACCGTAATCGTAAATCTAAATATCGATAAAACTGTAACATTTGATAGGGGATCACTAGTGGAGTCCCAAAGCGGTAATGCAACTGTATCCAATTCGTTATCGGATCCGACTTGGATTTGTCGCCGTCTCTGAACACACAGCGGTAAATTCTCGATCTACTAAACCATTGTGTGTGTGGAATTGAATGAGGTTTTTCTTGTATCGATATCATTGAGTACTGTATTCTTTGAAATAAGATACTATGATAAACTAAAATGCACATCTTATGATATATTCTTTCATACCTACTCTTCTTCAACCTAGCGTTAATCCCAGTCGCATCCAAAACTTTCACCTCGGAGTCTGGGGTCCGCTTTACCAGTCTTAACTACGGATTTGGCTGGACCTCGATATTTTCCGTGAAGCGACTGTCATCTGACCCTCACAACTCAATGGTGACATTAGGTGATATCGAAGCATTGCAGCTAGACCGTTGCTATTCTTTCATACTAGTATTATAAATGCGAAAATAACTCGGTTTGTCTGTTTGTGTGCAGGCAACAGCTAGTTTACATACGAGTATTAATAGTTAAATAAATAATTCTTATAACAATCTTGTATTTTCTAATAAAATGTCAATACCGAATTGTGTTTCCAAATTTTATTAATCTTCATCATAACAGTGTTAGTTCCGGTTCCAATTGCTTGCACTCTGGAGTCCTTGGTTCACTTCCCACTCTACTCTAGAAATAAATTATCTTGACTTTTATGGGAGTGACTGCCATCTAACTCCCCACCCTGAAATAAAAGCTTGTGTAAAATCCTGTTAATCAGCGGGTGTACTTACAGATAAAATGGGTTGGACCCTGAATAGTTTGTTTCATACGTTTAAATAATACGTCATTTAACTTATTTTAGAATTAAAAATTTCAACTTGAATAACTTTATTAAAAAAAAAACTAACTTGATAGCTACACTTTACAAAATTACACCAAAACTGTTTCTTAATTCATAGAAAACCTCAACATCAATGCCGCTATTCCAAGCTAAATTTTATCTAAATAAATTAGATTAATTAAAGCAATTTGAATCCATTAAACATTGAACTATATCCACCTTTTAGAATAATTTCCATCAGCATATTTTACCGCGAGCAAAAAATTATAAAGGTCAATTCACACAGCGGTATTCGCTACCATTTGCGGTAAAAAAACCGTGTGGGTATGCGATAAACACTACCGTTCAAGCGAATTTCGCTTATCGCTTTGAGTAGAATACTACACGAGTTTTCTCAGAGAGGTTTGAAGTTACCTATTGCTATGCGGTTTTATTAAGCTGTTTCGCTCTAACCACGGAAGTTCATGCTAAATACCTAAATACCCTACCTCTACCTACAGCAGCAGTGTATACCGCTTAACCGCATTAACTATTTGACAGTGTAGTAACGTGAGAAGTCGATGAATTAGAGTTGGTTAACAGAAAAGAAAGAACTGGTGTAAAACTAAACCAACGTAAATGGGTTGGCTAATACGAACGCCCGTGGTCACGGTACGGTGGGTTGATCTGGATAAGGCGTCTAGTTTGAATAGGCCTTAATACCACCGCCAAATTTGCTGAAATTTTAACGCAAATACTGAACATTGTTTTCATTAGTCAACAGAATTAATCTCAACCAGCGATATGTATTAACTACGTAATGTTTACTATGTATTGCCTGCTCCCGTAGGCAATCGTGTTTAATTGAACAGATTATTGTTTGTACTACAAATAACTGATAGTTCATTGTTTAATGATGGACACTGAGGTGTTCAGTGTTAAACAGCAAACTATCAAACTGAATTATTGCCTTTTTTGCTAGGATCAACCGTTGAAGGATTTTTTATTTTTATTTTTTATTTTTCGTGCGGGCTTTAAGCTTTAGTTGTATACACAGTCTAAGAAATAAGTATACATAGATCTACACTTATAAATTTGTGCCTATACTTACTTATTTCCATGGCCATATTGTGTAAGTTTGTGTTTAAATAGTCCCGTTCTTTTGAAGCAACGCAATGAATGTATTATGCCCATCGCTTTGAAATAAGTTACTATAATATTATTTTTGAAAATTTTGAGGACGTTTATTATCATGACAATAATGAATACGCTACGTTAAAAAGTTACAAAAGATAGGTTTCTATAACAGCCACAATATATAAAATAATTTTCTTTCATAATACCCATGAGATTTCACAAGATAAAAGTTTCACGGTAATAACAAAAGTCGTGATATAATCGGTAAAAATTTAATGTAAGAAACGACGAATGGTTACGCAAGACCGCCTCCGAAGCTAATACTTAACGTGCAGAATTGACACGAGGTAAAAAAAGACTTCGTAAAAAGACACCGAAGTCGGTAAATTTTTGATATAGGGCGGTACGCTTACGAATTCCAAAGAAACTTTTGGTCAAGGGATGTAGCTCTACAGCTACATCCCTTGACCAAAAGTTTCTTTCGTCGTGAAGTCGTGAGTCGTAAAGCTCCCTACGGAGCTTTACGACTCACGACTAAGGTTCGGATAAAATTGTAAAAGCAAACGCGACGAATATCAATAAAATTAGTTTTATGTCGCCAATACGAGTACCGGAAACTTTCTCAATCATTTTATCGAATCAGAATGCGTGTATAAGGGAAACATTTTACGTAACATGCTTAGTGAGTTCGGTATTCAATCTGGGAGCTACTATCGTCCACTTGTGATGTATTAGACGGATTCCTCTTAGAAATTGCAACATTACTCTTTGACGCTGTTACTGAAACTTTCGAATATGTGTACAGAGAAACCACTTTACAAGTTGTATTGAGCTGTTTCATGTATTTATGTAAGTAGCTTGTTTCGTAGTCTCAAGAACTTATTGATTACAATACTTGGTGATACGTGAATCCTAGTCGGTGAATAAGTAATTAGTATCTCATCATCATTCTCTGAACCTTTTTCCCAACTCAGTTGGGGCCGGCTTTCTAGTCTAACTGTGATGCGGCTGAACTTCGATATTTTCCTTGGAGCGACTGCCATCTGACCTTCACAACCAATGGTCATTATGACCAATGGCGATATCGAAGTTCCAAGTTAGACTGGTTGGACTTTTGTGGGCTCCTACTACCCGTAACAACTGCCATAGATGTTTGCATGGAAACCGGGACCGACGGCTTAACGTGTTCTCCGAGGCTCTAATAAACCTGCGATAAATACACACATAACTTCGAAAAGCATCGAAAAGTCATTAGTGTGTGCCATGGTGAACCTGGGATCGAACCCGAGACCTCGTCTCAGCAGTCTATTACCCAAACCACTAGGCTACCGCGGTAAGTAATTAGTATATAATGCTTGGATATAATACAACCCACAAAGGGACAGACCATTTAGCGTTTTTCAAAATTTACAAGTGTTCTTCTTCTATCGTATCGAAGGCGTTTCTGCTCTTAGACTTGTTTTCCGAGTGTGCTGATACCTGGATTGTGTTTTCAGAGGCATTCATGAGTTACAAGTGTTAAAAATATGTATGGTGATGGTTAAGTGACGAAGGCTACAAATTGGTATCATAGGTTACAAATTATAATAATTCTGAGCCCGTTCCTGCTCGGCAAAATTGGGAACCTATTCCAGGGATAACAAGTAGCTTATGTTTTATTCCAGACTACAATCTATTTTCTTACTAAATTTCAGCTAAACGGATCTGCTGTTCTGCTGTTAGACTGTGATAGAGTAACAAACATCCAAATATATTCACAAACTTTCACATTTATAATATTAAATAGGATAGGAATGATGGCATTATCTCACAAGCATATTTGGTAGGCTTGTTTTGAATGTACATTCATTGGACGAATGATTTCTAATTACTGCGGCTGTGTACATCCCAATCACTTTTGGTCACGCAGTATGCAATTATGTACTCGAATATTAGTGCTGACCTCAAACATTTGACTTTGAAGTCGCAAGCTCAATCATTTTACTTATATTTGTGTACATATTATAATATTAGGTGTTTCTCATAATACAATATTTACATAAAACACTGAGACCAATGCAAATAGACATATTTATGCATTCAAACATTTGCACTGAGCGGGAATCGAACCCACGCTCCCTGTCTAAGCATTCTAAAGCCACTACCGCTGCACAGAGGCCGTACAGTACAAAATAAAAATATTTAGTTTGCTATATTATTGTAATAATCTTAAAGTTAACTTTGTATTTGTATTGACTAATACATTTATCGTGATAAAAACCAATTAATTTATGCACAATTTACTACAACAAACAGATATGAAAACTTTGTTTACTTATCTATCTATCTTCCTAACCGGTGTGTACGTACGCCCGCAAGGTATCAGGTAGAGAAATTTACGGGAACTATGGTATCATTAATCCCTAGAGACGATGTAGATAACGGTGACCCACTTTAGCGATATTTCTTGGGCCACCAGCTCCCAGCACGATTAGTTGGTAGATATCGAACAGCATATTAAGTATTTTGTATATACTCATGGTGGGAGTTGATACATCTACACCTTACCGATGATTATATATGTTGCTAATACCTGAAGTGCGGCTGCACCTAGTTTTAGCCGGTTAGAACTAGGTGTAGCCACTTACTCTTGGTTAAACCTAGTATACCCGAAGTGCGGCTGCACCTAGTTTTAGCAGGTTAGAACTAGGTGTAGCCACTTACTCTAACCTAACCTAACCTAACCGGCTAAAACTAGGTGCAGCCGCACTTCGGGTATTAGCCGAAACATTATGTATTTCTCTCTACACCTTTAGGGACCAAAGGCAATCGAAAACTATTAAACCATATTAAAATTAAATTCACATCATAAATGAATTCTTCTTCTTCACAACGATGGCAATAAATTACCAATATGACTGTATTATATACAGGGTGCCCCACGGCGATACCACATAGACGGGAAGTATCTTAAATAATGTAGATAGAATTTTACTGAAAGAAGACTGCATTTTGATTTTCAAAACTGCATTCGAAAGTTATCAAAAATTAGCTTGCAAAAATCGGTAATAAAATCCAAAAAAAAAAAAAATTTATAATATCAATCGATAGGGTCAATCTTAACGATCAAATCTCTCTAACAAACATGCTCAATTAAAATAAAATGAAATCCATGAAATCTTAAGTTAATAAAATTTTGTTAACTATAATGAGTTAGCCAAGACATTTTTTCTGATATTTCAACATCTCGTTTTGATAAGTCGATCTTACTGGACCACGGACAGTGTGAAAACTTTGAGCAATGCTCGATAAGATTGATGACGTAACCTGTTCATAACCGTAACCTTGTATATATTCGTTAGCCTAATTTTGGTCCCTACGAAAATTTCAAATGTAAATGAAAACATTATGAAAAGAAACGAGGCACAAACAAACAATACTTACATACCATACTTATGTCATAATAATTTGACGTGGTTGCGAGCTCCTTTGGTAAAATTCTGGAACCTTGAGAAATTACTCGTAGGGCACGCGTGTGACCTTCAAGAACGTGAAGTAAGGTAATCACGATTGCGACTCGACACGAACGTATAATTGATATAATGTTTTATTGTTTGGGAGTAATAGACCCAATTTACTCATAACTGGCTGTGGCTCCATTGGTGTGGAGGTTAATTATCGTTTTTTGATCATATCTCCAGTTCTACTTAACCATGCAATTGCTATCAAATATGCGGCAGATTTTAAGTCCAACCAAGACTTTTCTAGCAGAAAAAACCGCATCTAAATACGTTCTGTAGTTTTTGTGTACACCGCGAACAAATGGACAAACAGACGAGAATTTAAAAAAATATTTTTGTGTTCAGAATCGTTCATTTAACATAACCCATTTCTTTAAATATCCAATAATGTACATTATCCAATAATGTACATTATCCATAAATGTACATTGAAATGTACATTTATGGACATTTCAGTTAACAATCAGTATTCTGTCACGTTGCGATCGTACCGTTTGATCTTCGAAATAAAAGTGTAGCAATCGGCAGACGTTAATTAAATTTTCGTTCTAAATAGAAAATTGCTTTACCTGCGCTCTTAAGTGAATTATGTTCGCTTCTTCTGTGTAGGCGGAACTGGAAGTAGATAGAAAGAAAGTTAAGTGGTTCAATATTTTTAAAAGAAGCAGTAAAACCTTATGTTAACCAAATTGTTGAAAGAGTCGAAATGACCCACATAACAAATTCTACTGTTGGTATAAACGCTAAACTGTGAGTATGGGTACAGATATAGACTATGGTCAGGAATACCACATAGGCTACATAGGCTACATAGCCCCAGGAATAAATTTACTATGGATCGCGGGAATGTAATCAGAATCAGAATTGAAGGGTTGCAGGCAACTTAATTTCATTAAATTACATTTACTTAATCATAATTCTATTGAATTTCCTTGAAAAGAAACGTTACTTCAACTACACTGTTTGCTCTTAAGCGCCTATGAATTCAAATATTTCTTTCATGTTTCTTTGAAGGTTAAGTTTTATTTAGTTGATATTTGCAGTGGTTACAATAAAAATATTATTACAAACGTAAAATCAGAGAAAGCTCTGTAAATTGTGAATGTCATGCATTTCCAAGCCATTTATTTAATTCAAATTGGAATAACGTGTAAAAGTGCAAAAGCCTTTTTATTACTTGTACATTAACTCCTAGTTTTCGCACTTAGAGGTCCCAGAAGATTTATTAATGGCAGGCCAGCTACAGGTATACATTTGAACGAATGAAAATAAAACACACTTTAAGTGAGGTAAAGATGTAATAAATAACTGATGTTAAATTGAGTGCGAAGAGCTTATGGCCCTGAAACTCGAAACAAAAGGGAAATTGACTTGTTTTACCACTGCTTTTGTGCTTTTCAACAGAAATAAAGAAAAATGAGTTTTTCGTATTCTATCAAAGCCCGGATGTTTTTAGGAAAATTGTTCAAAGTATCCGTTATATTTAAGCCAACTTTAGAAACTTGCACATGTATTTTCATTCTATACTTTTTTCAATTTGGGATCTTAAATTTGTTTTCCATTTAATTTGGGTATACAAAGTCTTTACTCGATACGTTTTGTAGATTTATAGTAATGCTAACCCAACGAGTAATTTCGCGGGTAGCTAAGTTTTCTTTATCTAAATCATTATGATTCTAACTAGTTAAAGTCAAAAAGCAATTATTCTGTATTGACTATTAAAACTATTAAAACTTACAAAAGGTTCGCAATAGGCTCCGTCTTCAGAAGACAAGAAAGTAAGCGGTTTTTTTTGAGTTTTTAGTGCTGATTATAGGTACCTCTTTATGAACTATGCTTTTTAATTTTTGGTCACTTTTTTTTTCTAACCCTAAATTACATACTGAGTTATGAAACAGTATGTAGGTTCATTGATGATAATTTAACTGACTGATGGTCTAGCTGCATTCTATATCAGCCCACTAGTTTTAAACCCTTGTACACGAATTCTCTTTTGAAAATACAATTTGGTTCGGCTCTTTTTTTAGTTGTGTTAACTAGTTAATACGGACGATATGTCAAAACTAAACAAAAATCTGTTAACAAATGGTATTCACACCTATTTCAAAATTCAGTTATGTTTGACAAACTATGATTTAGTTCAAAAAGTCGCATGTTGCTTTATTGAATTTTACATCCAGGTTCAGTTGAGTGGAAACGTAAACTTTTCAAACTGTATTACGCATTATATGTATTTTTTATAGACCGGTGTTGATAGCAATTTAGATAGTAAGTAATATTATTGACTAACTATGAAATACGAAAATTTTTTATAAATCGAACGATTTTGAATGTATGTAAAAGAATAGCTGCTAAGTGGTAACCGAGTACACACATTACTAAGTTAAACAACATTCTTAGCAGTCTTATACTGGGTGACCATTCTTCTGACACATTGAGACCCCTTCGTATCTCGGAGAGTACGTTAGGCTGTCGGTTCCAGTTGACATAGTAACATCTAGCCTGGAGCATCGGCGCAGAGTTGCTAGCCTTTCGATTTTTTATCGGTTGCACTTCGGGGAGTGTGTGCTGGGGTTGCATAAAATTGATTCCTCCAAGCTTTATTCATCACCCAACAACGAGATGTACGGCTATATGCCATCTTTGGTTGTCCAGAGTCTCCATCGTAGTAGAACTCGAGTGAATAAGCTGCTTCTAGGCAAGCGTGCTCCATCATCGACCACATCGTCACTTACCACCAGGAGCGATAGTGGTCAAATGCGGGCCTATCGACTATAAAAAAGAACATCTACGGATAGTTGGAGCCCTAAAATGTCCGATTCTTCTTCTGAAGATGTCTTTTTTACCCCAACGGTTCTGTCGGTTCAACCTTGGAAACCAATTAGGAAACCGTTTTGATGATGACGTTCATGAAGCTACTCCATTAGCTGTTCAGAGTTCATTTTGATGCTTTCATTTTGTATACGCGTGGCATAAATATACATCAAGATGTTTACCGCGTTTATTAGTAACTTCAAAGCAATTTAGTAATTACTTTTCACGTAATTAGACAAGGAACATCAAATCATAATCGTTGTTAGAGAAAAAGTTTTGCGTTTCAAGAATTCTCGATACAAGAGGTAAGAAGTATAAATATTTATTGCACAGGTGGTATAAACCGCTGGAGGATATTGGAGGATAAATTGATTGTTCGGGGTCGGTTTTCCATTTAGATATGGAAATTTCCGGGATTGTGTACGAAAATCTTCGATTTGCCTTTTTTTTTTCAACAAATCACGCTAAGGGTGAGCGCTGTTGTTAGACGGTTTCCAATCTCGGTAATTTAAAGAGTTGTACAAATAATTCCTTCAAATGAAAATTTAGTGATGCAAATACTATGATTGAAAACCTTTTAAATTAGTCAGATGTAAATGTTATACAAATACTGAATGTAAAATTATTTTCGCAGTCGTAATTATGTCTTTAGTATATCTAAAAACATTTGATGTGAAATAAATTTATGTTCTACATTAAGTTTATGAGTAGAGAGATGAATAATATTGTGGGTTTGTAATTTGTAACATAAAATAATAAGTACAGAACGCCGGTTACGGCCGACCTTGATCTCAGTTACGCACTTTTCTTGACTCAAGAAGCAATTCGGCTGGCTTTATAATATAGACTATGTCTTACCCGCGGTTTTACTGGTGCTTTTGTAGATTTTTCGAAATTTCTAAAGTGAACCATACTTTCGCATTTACGATATCATGTATTGTAATTTATATATCAATGATACCTATATCAGGTAAATATTTTTTTGAAATAACTCAAAATTTCATATATTGAGAACTGGGACAGTATAGGGAGACCTGAAATCATAGTAGATATAAGGACATTTTTTTAAGATCTTTCTTGAAAAAAAAAATTGCAAACTAAATTTTTTAGTCAATCGTATCAAATTTAATGATTCTTCATGGGATCTACTATGGTTTTGAGTCTACCCATAATGTCTAAGTTAAAAAATATACCCTGTCCATGTAATTGTATGCAAACCTATTCTCACTGTACAAGCTATGCTTTATTTTGGGACTAGCTGACGCTGTGTCTCACAACATTTATTTATATGCCGTAGACAAAATACATTTATCACAATTTATTTATGGCGGCTTATTGTATGTTATATGTCCAGTATTCGTAATAAAACGGCGATGACATCCGCAGTCCACAAGAGATACCATTCATAGGAACGTGACCCTTTCACGATCATATTATTAGATTGAAAGCGAGAACCTAACGTATAAACAACGAAACGATCGCCTTTCATGATAAAGGGTTCGTCCTACGAAATAAATTCAATAACAGACAGAGTGTTGTTTTTGTCTCCTTAGTTATCTTGTCAAAGAAGCAACAAATTTCAGGCTTAAAAAGATTGTCAGAACAAGTATGTCAAATCTCGATTAGAAATATTTAGTCAGTCGATTATATACCTAGTTCTTATCCACATATTATGTGGCCAACACCATTACGCCCCTTGCCTGCACGCTTAGGCTGTGGAATGATCTCCCTGCAGTGGTTTTCCCTGGTGGCTACAATTACAGTTCTTCAAAAAGGGCATTAGAAGGTTTTTACAGGGTCGGCAGCGCGAGTGTGACGCCCCTGGTGTTGCACACGTCCATAGGCCACGGTTACCGCTTTCCATCAGGTGGGCCGTGTGCTTGTCTGCCTTCTAAGCAGTATAAAAAAATTACAAAGTTACGTCATGCCAGGCAGGTTAGTCTAAGGATGGGAGATGCTTACTATTACTTTTAATTAATTAAACAGCAACATAGAAAGTTTACCAACAATGCACCTCCTTAGAGTGTCGGTATTAGAGTCAAACTAAACTTGTTTACCTTTCCGCGGAGCTGTTTATATGAAAGTTTGTAAATACGCCACCTCGGGGTAAAATTTTCCTAAAAGTACCAGTCAAAAGTTTGCGCGGTTCCACTCATGCGTCAAAGTAGTTAAGTAATTTGTATAAAATGGTTTTATTTGAGTAACTTTTGCATATGTTGGTGGTTTATTTAGTTCCTTATAACAATGAAAGTGATTATTATATTTAGTGTCATTTTGACTGTATCTGTTCATTTATTTAGACAATTGAAATAAAGAGAATTTATATTTAGTTGATAATGATTTAATAGTGCTATCCTTTAGGATTAATATCTGTTTATTTTCAAGCTAGCTGATGCTAGCGGCTCCGCCTGGGCGGAGGTCGGTTATCGTTTTATGGTCATATTATCTCCGGATGGTAGCTGAAGGAACGATGGTAGCTGAATGGATAAGGACGCGGCCTCTACTCAGAGGTATCGAGTTCAAATCCGGCCGGACAGCATCAATGTGAATTTCACTTTATGGAATTTATATTATGTTAAATTCTAAGGACATGTCCGGTCCACCAACCCGCATTAGGCTAGCGTGTGTGGATTAAGGCCTAAACCCTATCAGCTCTCTCGTTAGAGGAGAGAAGACCCGTGCCCAGCAGTGGGACATAAATGGGTTGCTATTATATCTCCGGTTCTACTTAGCTAATAAACATACGGCAGATTTTAAATCTGACCAAGACCATTCTGATAAAAAAAACCGCATCAAAATCCGTGCAGTAGTCTTTGCATCCTTCACATTTTTTACTATAATCCGAATATTTGATTATATTTTTCTCTTAACCGATATAGAGTTTTCCAACTTTATGCACATAAATTCCCGTCCGCTAAGTATGCATAAGAACATGATTGATGTAGTGACAACTAACAAGCATGATACACAACACTGTCACTCCGTGTCTGAAAAGAAAATATTATAAAGCTGGAAACGGTATGTGGCTAATCATGATATATATTGAATAAATTGATGGTAGTAGGACTGAGTACTTGGGATACATATTGATATTGACAATAGATATTTCCATTATTATTGTGTGTGAGGTCGTATCAAGGAGTATTGATTGTTGACTATAATGTATAAATGTTTTTGTCAGCGATTATCTCGCATATGGGTTTACCGATTTAGATGTGGTTTCCAGAAAAGTATTTTTTACATTCTGAATAAGATTACTTTTTTGGGTAGGTTTTTTTTTTATATTCAGTCCGTCAATTGACTTAACCCCGCTGGATGGTAAGAAGCAAGGGTAAAGTCCAGAGGGTACGGGCCGCCATTCCAGACACCATTTGTCCCAAAACGGCGGCAAAAAGGTAATCAAAATGTTAGTATTCCCGTTAACCCTGTTCACGTTGGTAGCGTAATGTTCAGGAACCGAATTCAGGACCACTCGATTAAATTTTTAAATCGAAAAAGATCAGAAAAGTTGAATTTTATCACAAAAACCGCCACGTACAATAGTATTATCGTGTCACCTCCCAAGTCGTGACTGGTAACAAAAATAAACAGTCATACCACACTCACGTTATCTCCAGGAAACGTGACGTCATCGATATTTTCCTGTTGAAATTTCCGGCACTTGAAAAAAGATTAGGTTATGTATTTTATGATCCTACTTTATTCGTGCTGCGAAAAGTAACGCGAAAAAATATTACATCAAAAAGTTATCATGATGTGTAATATCTATTATAGGAAGAACATAAAGATTGTAAAGATGGCCGCCTTGGTAAATTTAGTACGAGTTAGAAAGAAGATAGAGTTTATTTTGTGTACTCACATTGTACACAAAAAACCTGGATGTTAACATTCAAAATGAAATTGATACAGGTAATTATAATTCTAATTCAAATACTTTTCCTATTTTGTGTCTTTTCGTAGTTGGTTTCATTTTTTAAATCTAAAAGTACTTATAAATAAGTTACGTCCTCTAAACCAAATATCGAAACAGTCCCCAGTATTGAATTAAAGATGAGTTCCGAAGAAAAATAATTACTTACTATGGGAGTGCTCACGTTTAATTATTTACGAACAATTGAGGCAGTAAAACCGAAATACCGCCTCAGCTTAAAGATCCTTTCAACGGTAACCAATTAGTAAGAGTAGGTTCTGCAATACATTCGAGTATTGGAGTAGATCAATAAATTATTAACCCGACCTCAAAGGAGACATTGGTAAAAACATAGACCAAAATAGCCAATAGATAACAATTATTGGTCTTTGGTATATTATTGAACTATGTTTTATTTATTTTATGACAAAAATAGTTTTGCGTTATAACAAATCTTAAAAGCTAGGCTAGCTTCAAAACTTCAATAATTAAAAAAACTAAAAGATATAAAATAACTTTATAATATGACTATTTGTACGTGGTATTATATAGTATAGGTTTGAAGGTCGTGCCAAACCAAACTGTATTAGTTTCAAATTTATTTACATAGGTTAATCTTTAATTTAGGAATTAATTAATTAACCCCCAAGGACCCTATCAGGGGTTATGTCGGTCTCGGACCGACTAAAACCGCACACCATTTCGGGTCTTCAGTGTACAGACACAATTAACTAATTCAAGATTTTATAATAGGTAGATAACTGGTGAACTTTGGTATTCGAAGTTCCGAAAGCCGTAAAACAATAATATAGGGTATTATTTCCATTTCCATTGAAATTTACATTGAATGCTAAAATGCCAGTTTTCCAGAAATGCCGCTTTGTGTAGAGTTCTCGTTAGCTGCTGTATAGGCACGATCTGTCTGACAATGTTAAATATGTCAGCTTCCATCGTTTTGAACTACAATTAAACAACTCTTTTCATGTCGCTTTTGAGACGAATATTTCAAAAGTTATGCCCGCAATGCCGTGATTTCAAATGAAAATACTCTGAAATATTGAGCAACGTGATATAATTAAGTAAATTAAATATTTTGTTGTATTTTGGTTCTGTTTCATAAAGTTCAAAAATACTTTTACATTTAGTTTACCATCAGGCGAAGTGAACACATGTTGACGTGTCCAATAGGTATAAAAAAATATGTCTGTTAATTTTGGTCCACAAGTTTTTTTTTTCTCGCTAAAATTTGATCAGATCACAAATAAATAAGGCGGTTACTTAGCTAAGTTAAAACTGGAAAGCATTAGACAGTTTAGTCTAGGACTTAGTAGTCAGCAACTTGACAATATATTGACGCATAGGTCTTTATTACCTTTAACAATCAGCCCTTGCGGAGTCAGTGCAACATATATTATGATTCTCTTCCATACTTTTTGTCAGACATCATCCCCTAAATTACTTCTTTCCTTTCCATATCGTCTTTCATGCAACCCATCCATCTTTTTCAAATTGTAATGTAATTGCATTGAAGTTTTGCATGTAATTAAATTTTCTACAGCATCATAGCTCAGGTGGGTAGACCGCAAACATCCTCGCTTTTCTGCTTTGCCGAAATTGAACTTGTTTACTGAACAATCCACGAGTTGTGTACGAATACAATGTATGTTACCGACGCTTAATTTAATTTTGCTACCGCCTTGTGTTGGAATAGGTGTTTTGTTTGTTTAATCTAAAGTTTTCGAAAAATAATTTTTGTTGCGGTAAAGTGACATCCCAAGCGGAATAAGGTTTGATCCTCCTAAAAATTATAATCGTTGTTTAAATTTATGTTTTCGATTAGAAAAGGCTAAACTTTACAGAGTTTTCAATTCGTATTAGTAGTTCGTGAGATTAGTGGGTTCAACCAAACAGACAAACAATCTCTTCAGCTTTTTATGTTAGTGGTATAAAAGATTATTGAGCCGGTCGTCAATCACTTTGCTGCTCGGAGAAGGTTCTCAATTTTTCATCATTTGTACCAATTAACACGACGGTATTTTTGATTTTTCAGTGAAAGATCATAGTGGAAACTGTTTTTTAGTTCAGCCTGAATCGCCCGATGTTTAATGTGACTATTCGCCTGTCTACTTACTGTATTCCATTTTTTATATGTACCATTTTTCTTCAGACATTTGAACGCTCCTAATAAAGTCATTTGTATTACTATAAATTATATTGAATCAATCTAAAAACGACAATACATTGTATGGTTAAGTCTAACGTTAACTCTGTCTCTTATTAAACTGGTTATTTGAGGAACGTTCCTTGTCGTTTTAGGCTAAAACCAGTAAAGGCTAGCAATAAAGCCAATGTACAAATGTATATTATGTCAATGAATAACATAGGATAAAACTCACGTGATACCTTATACCACATATTTTTATATTCTTCGTTTATTTCGTTTTATATCCCGATTTGAAAACTAATGAAATAGGTTTATTATATTCATTCAACCTGTTCATTTTATTGATAACTTTATTGGAGCGTTAGCCGTTTAGCGGAGTTAAGTGGAATTAGTCGTAAAATTTATAATTGTTTTCATAGTTTGAAGACTCAAAAGCTCTTAATCTGTTATATTATACGTTAAGTAGAGGGGAGGAGGGTAAGGCCTTCTCGAAGAGTGATACTAATGCTTGGGTCATCTGTGTAAGTAGTGATATTGCCGTGAAATCAATTACTACACCACAATGACAACATCGATATGAGAGAAGAAGATTTATAATTTGAATTTTCTTTTTTTATATGGAATTTTGTGAGATTCAAGACCCATTCTCCGAAGACCAGTTTTGGAAGCAACAACTTTGGTCTATACAAATCATGAAGAGGTGTGTCCTTTATTTGTGTAAGGAGGAAGTCCCAGCTGTTTTACTGTCTAAAAGTTGAGAACACATAGTATATTATTATCGTGAGAAGTGTACTTACCCTAATACAGAGTGGATTAATTCCTTTGATGTGTAGACAGAAATTAATTTTACATTGGTCCGGAACCGCCGCGGGGTCTGAGTAGCGCGCAAGTAATTATAAATTTCATTCACTAACCTCATTTTCCACTTTTAAAATAACTAGGGCGTGATAATATATTAGAGCATAATACCGAGAATAATATGGTGGTATATATATTGGATTATTCGTTGTATTTATAAGAAGTGCTACGGAAGTAAATTTTATCAGCAAAGAGCTTTTATAACGTTTTAACTAAATACTATAACGTTTTATAACGTTATAGTATTTTTTTTCTGATAAGATACAATGATTAAATTCATTTTATTATGGTAGTAGAGTTATTGAAGATCGATCTTCACCCATCTAATAACCACATGGCATATTTTTTAACCGACTTCAAAAAAAGAGGAGGTTCTCAGTTCGACATTTAATTTTTTCGATTTTATTTTTGTTTGTTACCTCAGAACTTTCAACTGGGTGAATCGATTTTGATAATTTTTTTTTATTTCATAACTTGCGCTTTCCGCATGGTCTCATTTCAATTTGGTCCGTTGACGTCGGTTGTTTTCTTTGAAAAGTTTTTTATCAAAATATTATTCGTCTATCAAAAAATTCCATTCATAATTTCCAGATGCCAGCGGGGTTTATTCAAAAAACAACTTTATGTACATTATAATAGTTAATACACTACACCCTCCACTTATCAATTCTAACACAGAACCATGAAGAACCACACTACAGTGTCGGTATCAAGGCATATGCAAAGAACAATAAATCATTTCACAGATTCCTCAAACATTTAGATTCAAAGAGGTAGGCATACACGTACGATGTGCAAAAGTTATCTAAGGAAACATGTTGAGTACCTTCACCCTTTAAAATAAATCATATGTAATAACGCATTGAGGGTGAGCCTGACGCCTTGCTCAATAATCCAAGCTTCGCGTATCTGGGGCTCAGATTTCATTACCATCTGATATGTATATGTAAGAATTATTCGAAGAGTGTGCATGTTTTTATCTACAATTAATAGATACTACATATTTATACTTTTTGTTATTAAATATGAGTGGTTGGGTAATTTTACCCATAATTACATTAATATAACACAATTCACGGTAACATTCAAATGTTTTTCCGCTCTCAAAATTGCCCAGCGCAGCCAAAGAAGTTGTCATTTCAATCATTTGTGTATGTAGAACTTAAAAAGTTACATTCGTATGTATTATAGCCTGCACACACCAGGGATTTTTTTCCGCGGTCTTTTTTGTCCTTTAAAATTTGTGCATACAATTGAACGTTTTGTGCGCGGTTTGCGTTACTCGATACAATTGTAAGCGATCTATTTTAGAGGACAAAAAATCCGCAGACAAACCTCCCTCGCCTGCGCAAGCCCTTATTGATACTCTCTTTAATATTATCTTATAAATAATACTATAACAATTGAATTATAATCTCCTAAAAGAGAAGCCTTATTGCTGAACTTGCTGAAACAATCGGTTGATTAGAAACGGAGATATAGACAAAATAAGGGAAAACCGATGTCCACGCAGCCGTTAATAATATGTCTGTATTGTCGCAACCATAAATGAATGACTCTTCACTGTTAGAAATTATAATACGAGTATAGTTATAAATTGTGAAAATATATTACATTTTTAAACAAGAATTTCAATACAAGTCCTGTTTCAGACAAGATTTTCTGCTTCAAATTTAGAACACTATTGACGTAAGCTTCTCAAAGTACTTCGTACATTTCATTGCGGACGGCATCTCGTGGGAGCAACCGGTATCAATATTTTAACGATCTACACCGGAACACAGGCAAAGTAATAAACGTTACTGTACGACTTTTGTTATGACTATTGGAACATCTACTAGGCATAAAATAATTAAATGGGTTTGACTCGACTAGATTAGGTATGTATTTCAGAAAAATATTACAAGATAACTCAAATTGGGTATGCTAAGTGGTTTGGGTAATTAGATCAAATGAGTACTGAGCAAATGACACACCAGGTACGTAAGACACATGTTAGTAGGCAGGCAAGCCGGGGTCGACCTCACAGAACATGCACTAATCAAATTAATGGGGTACTGAAGAAAAACCCGGTCAAAAGCACTCAAAACGGGCAAACCGTCATAAAAGTTTTAATGACAGTAGAGTAAGCTCGAGAATTATGCAAGGATAGAAGCAGATAGCGGGCTGTTATCTCTACCTACTCCGATAGGAAAAGGTCCAGAGTATATGTAGTCGTATGTATAATGAAAAATAAGAAGATGAAAAAAATATCGTCTTATAATAACAACGGCAATAAACGTGATCATGGTATATCATGGAACACCCCCTTAACTTCTCTCCCATTCCCCCATCCCAACCCCTTCTCCAGGGTTGGTAGCGCGAGTGTGATGTGACGCTTCTGGTGTTGCACATAATGCACATGTCCATAGGCCACGGTGACCGCTTGACGCCAAAAACAGTCCGATTGACGGCGATAAACTCATCCATATTACTGGTGAATGAGAAACATAGCTAGCACAATGTTTGTGTGAACGAACCTCTATGATGTTTTTCCTAAGTTGACTGTTGACTGCAGAAATCAAGTAGGTATGATAATGTCGTAAAAAGTTCCTGTTCCAAAATATATGAATTACTCTTTCTCGGTAATTGAAGTTGGAATCTATGTAAGGAATTTACCACTAAAAATGAACCCGTTAAAAAACTAATAAACAAATACCAAAACAATAAGGCAATGAAAAATAAACGAGATACTAAAGTTAGTAGTTTAGAACCGACTGAACTAAAGCAACAGATTAAAGCGATATACTGCAATAAAACGGCAAAGGTTAAAGGGAAAATGTAGGTGGGGAAATAAACGAGAGGAGAATATTCGCTCAGCATACTGCAGTAGGAATGCGCTCAGTACCGAGTGGTTCGAAATTAGAACATACTTTGTTGTGCATTTTACGTAACAAGCTTTAAAATAAGGGTGCAGACGAACTTTTTAAAAATCCTGCTTGAAGAGGAAATCTTTTGAAGGATGCGGTATGTAGAGAGAGTTCAAATATTTTTCGAATATATTTTTAGCAGTGATATGCACCACAGATGTGGACAAATCCATTATTATCTATACTGTTATAAAGCTGAAGAGTTTGATTGTTCGTTTTCTTTGAACGCGCCTATTAGGTAACCTTACACCCCGGTAATTAAGACTTGAGACGGCGTCCGTCTTTAGTCGGTTCGATCTCGACATAACCACCCCCGATTTCCGACGGGATCCATGAGGATTTCCGCACGATAAAAAAAGGCACTACGGGTTCAAATGGAAATAATCTTTTTTGTTAGCCCAATTACCGAGGTAGATGCATAAGTTATACTATCACGTCACTACCCAGGAAAAGACCAGTAAGCAGATATATATATGTCAATAAATAAGGTATGTTTCTATACATTATCGTAAAATTTATAAAGCACGAGCATTTCTTTGTTAAATTGGTGCCACAGGAACGAAGCTTACTCAAGTAAGCCATAGGTGAAGCCGCGGTGGTTATCTAGGTTATAATAAAAATATTAACTGAAAAAAAAGCATTACGTTTTATCCCTTTTGATGTAAGTATTCTCCACAAAAGGATTTATTAATGTGTTTCGATAGCAAATGTTTATAGAAGTATAATTGGAAGACAGAGAGTTACAGTTCAACTGTTTTCTTTAGGAAACTTTGCAAAAAGTTACCGTCGAGATAACAAGTTGAATATGAATTACGCAGTGGATTTAAAATTAGAGTTCTAAACATGAATTGTGGCAAATCCATAGTGTCACGACTACTATAACTAAATTTAACAATGTCATAACTCAAAAAAAAATTCACTCCGAACTATACAACAATATGGTTTCATAATCGGTTTTAACTAAAAACGTTACATTCAGAAATGATTCCCAAAACACAAAAAGTGCAAAAATTATCAAAAATAAAGCATCACTATCATATTCTCATAAATATTGAACTCAAAAAACATAGTGACCAAACCAACGCGGCAACGTAGTACATGAGCCAAAGCGCGTTGGTTTGGTTCATTATAAAATGCATGAACATCACATGCATAGTCCAAATGAATTTAAACAAAGGCTTGTGTGAATTTTCCCTCATCACCATGAGTGCCGAAACTATAAAATAAGCATCATAGCGTTTTAGTATTCAGGTGGTGTGCGTGGAGCCGCCAGACATTAACCTTTTAAAAGGGGTCAATGCGTCAAGTTCTGTCCCCTAATATCTTATTCTAGACGACGATTTGTCGAGGGTGCTGTTTGCAGAGACAAAAACATACTTTGAATATTGATGATGTTACCTCATTATAAAGACAAACAGAAGCCACTGAAAAGATTTTAATGACGGTTTTTGTCGAAGTGGAATTTCAAAACTTGGAAGTTGTAAAACTGACTTTAAGTAATTGTTAACTCGCATTTTAGAGTTGAATTTGTAATTTTTGTAAACAGTATGTAGGTATTCAGACAATTTGTAATATAATACTCGTAATATCTTAATATATATAAATCTCGTGTCACAATGTTTGTCCTCAATGGACTCCTAAACCACTTAACCGATTATAATAAAATTCGCACACCATGTGCAGTTCGATCCAACTTGAGAGATAGGATAGCTTTTGAAACGGATTTCGACATCCACGCGGGCGGAGCCGCGGGCAACAGCTAGTGTTATTATAGAATTGATAACATGATTCTTAATTATTTATTGTATACCAAAACAAAAATGTATAACAATGAAGAATAATGTTTTTTAGGTAATAAACTAACTTGTCACAAAAAAAACAACAAAGAAAATGGACAGCCTAAACTAAAAGACCGTCTTATGTAAAAAACCAATGGCTCAAAATTGAAAATCGATTGGGGCTTTCGCTTTTGTGCTAGTAATAACACTTTAAAGGAAAATCTACTTCCTGCTCGAGTACATTTTATAGGGAAGTTCAAATGGCGAGTGACTTTGTCAGCTGAATAATAAAATGTGGCAAAAGTCACCTGGGCTCTTGTTTCTGTTGGCGACCGCACCGCAGCCGCTGAACAGACCTCACAGGCGATGAAGTGAAATACTCGTTTAAAAAATAAAACAGCTTAACTTTATTCATTGTAACAACATCGAATACTGACGCATCAATCTATATAATAAGCAAGATCCGTTTTTTTTCTACGGATGTAACTTTTCTTTTATTACCACTTACTACTAGTAACATTGGTAGTAAAAGTTGTTAGAACAGAAATAATAATTAATGCTCGTACTATTAAAATAACAAAAGAGAGACAAAATGACAAAAAAATAACGTACGAGACAAATTAAAAAACAAATTGAGCTCATTTTGGTGTAGTTAAGAAGTTTGAACGGTAATTATCAATGTTACTACTAGTAGTAAAGTTGATAGTAACACGGGCAATAAACGAAATTTTTATGTTTGAAATAATAACGCTCCCATAAATTTTAGTATTTTTTGAAGATTTAACGTTGACTACTCAACACCTAGTACTCCATAGATACAATAATTACACTGATTCAAAAAAATGCGAATTAATAATAATCGAAAAGGAATCAATATTACGAATATTTTCATAAGATCTGTTATATATTATGTTCAAACCATTCAAAAAAGCTAGTTTTATCTGCAATGGTATCACATTAGAAAATAATAAAAGCACACTAAGATTAAATAGTAAAACGGATTTCACATAGTACAGTTGTTCATGACAATGTTTCACACATGAGTCGAAATACAAAAGCTACTGCTTGCTTTACGAGTGTGTTCCAACAATACTAATTTTTACAGTCTTGTCGAGTTGCTGTAGTTACCGGCATTGTTCAGGTTTTATGATTCTACCATTCGTTTATTTATGTCAGAGTATTAACGCTTACATAGTCGTATGTCATGTTACAATTATTAAGTAGTTTTTTCACTTCTATTGTATATATTACCAATAATGACTTATAGTCCAACAATTTAACAATAAATATTCTACAACATTCTATACAGCGCTTTTTAGACCCAAAGTACGTAGTACTTTATGTATTATGTGCCCAAAGTAAGCATAGTTTAACTAGCTTGTGTAATGGGTTCTAGAACGCGGGCAAATATACTTTTTTTCAATTCATACATATTATACATAGAAACAGCCATACAGACCAATACAAATAGACGTAGGTATTCATGCATACAAATATTTGCACTGAGCGGAAAATTGTACCCATAGGCCGCCTAACAAAATCAACAAACGTACCTTTAAATAGTTTTTTGATCGTTAAAAGTAGTAACAAATATGAATGTTATATTTTAACAAATGTTTTCTTATGAATCGAAATTTTCTTTAATGAAATAAATACTTACCTAACGATTATACGGCATAAAACCTGATACTTTTATTATAGGTCTTTGCAAAAATCCATCATAATACAAACCCGCCAATGGTCTGAATTCATTTGACGTCTGTAACCTTTTCGTCAATGGTGAGAAATTATTCCATCTATCATCTTGTGTTGGCGGCAGAAGCAATTCATTTGTGTAAGAATTTGTCGTAATTGATAACTGATCAATCTCAGAGTTATTATATAAGGCGGCTGGATAGACACCTTTTATTGTACTGACAGTCTCATTTACAGATGGATTTTCAGCATTGTTCAATGAATCTGAAGACGCTGGTTCTGTTATATTTTCTTTATAAATACTGATATTTGTATTCAGAGTAAAAATTTTCCATTGTTTGTCTGATGGGGGAGACAAGCCAAAAGCTGGACTTTCAATTGTGAGTGCTAAAGAATTTATCTCGTTGTTGGTATAATGTGCATCAGGATAAATTCCTTGAAGTTTTGCAGTTGTGTAGAATTCTGTTGTAATTTCTTCAGTAATATTTGGTTCAGAGGTCTCAAGCGTTGTAACTTCTCTATCTTCTTCAGTATTCCTATCAGTAGTTAAATTTTCTATATTGTCTAGAGTTTCATTTGGCTTGAGTTCTCTTAAATCTGTTCTTTTATCATTTCCTCTATCTAACGCTTGTCTAAAATTTTCTTCGCCATTGTTGTGCTCTTGAATTTTAGTTTGCATTAAAATGTCAGCATCATCGACGATATCATTATCTTTATAATAATTTTGCTTTACTTTAATGTAATTTTTCACATTTTGTTTATGCTTTAAAACTGGTGAGACAATCAATATCGGTACTATGAAAAATCCTGAAAGCTTCAAATCTTGGTCTGTACTTATCTTGTAGTGAGGTATCCTGTTTAATGTTATCTTTTCAATTAATCTGAATTCACCTTGAAACAAAAATTTTAATTTATTGTACAGTGGGTTCCTTATACAAAATATTATCGATATCACTGTTTCACTTGAAAATATGTATATATTTAAAAAGAAATCATAAACTTACCGAACACAACATGGTAACATATTAATAACGATAAAAAGTATGCACTGAACTGCATTTTGCGTAATTCATTGAACGAATGATAAATTACATGTCATTAGAAACACCACTTTCTCCCTCACTATTGGTGATAAACCATGCAGTATATTTAAAAATATCAGAAATTTTTTAGATATAATATATTGTCAGATAGTTTTAATTGACAAAACAATAAAGTACCTAATTACATTCGTGAAAATTTGTGTAATCATGGAATGAGTTGGATCTAGAATCAAAGTTAGAAAGTACAAATCAGTATCATGGAAACAGTAAAGATAATTTGTGGGTCAATGGGAAGTAAAAATGAGATACCTATTAAATTTGTGTTATATTATTAGTTTTAAGCAGTGCGTAAGGTCCCCACAAGTAGATGGCAGGCTGTTGTCTATCCCCCGGG
Source organism: Lithosia quadra (assembly GCA_963576445.1). Lineage (NCBI taxonomy): Eukaryota > Metazoa > Arthropoda > Insecta > Lepidoptera > Erebidae > Lithosia > Lithosia quadra. The sequence goes on from OY754883.1 coordinate 3,446,932, forward strand.
GAAAAAGACGTGACTACAATTAGACATTTTAACAACGTACAAATGAAATTATATAGTTGAAGCTTAAGTCTGTATGTTGTTACATATTAATACGAAACACCATTTCAAATTAGCAAACGTATCCACACAACATTCAATTTTCTTATTAAAATGTTTACGTTTCATCTGTTTTCATTAAATTTAATCTTATAACCCTCTTTCACGTATACTACGTAAAGTGAAATCGAAAATAAACATATACCACATCAAAATGCGGGCTCGTCATGCCAGCCATTTTGCTTATACTAATGTTATCTTTCTTTGACAATAATTATGTTTTGTCATTTATAGTATTACGAATGTTATTATTATGAATAGCTAAATATTGAGTTTTCACAACACATCGTTGTGATTCAAATAAATTTACAGTTTTGAAACTTGTGAAGTGAACTTTGACATTTATTGGTAGGTATTTATTTTTTCTAAATTTGAATCTAAAGGTAAAAATTTAACCGATTGGAATTCTCAAATAAATGACAAGTACAATGGGTTATTTCTTTTTTTTGCGCTGCGCTAGTGGTTATTAATAAAACAAAAGACATACTTATGGTTATTTAAGACATTATATTGAATGAAACTTATTAATTATGCTTTAATTTACAATAACAAATATTGTACTTAAGCCAATTGAAGTTTTGTTGTTTTCACTACGAAATATATAAATTATTTTGCCCAAAAATCTTGAAAATCAGAAAATAATGTTAACGCTAACTATACATAAGTATCTTTTACTGATACGCTTACATCTAAGTACAAAAACGAAACAAAAGATTTCAGTATAACAAAAGCATAATCAAAAACAGACATCGATGACAGGTAAAAAGCAGCCATTATTACGATTTTCTACAAATGAAAGCGCCTCCCTTTATTTCGTCGGTCTTCGCTGCAAATAAGATATCCTTTGAAAAAATAATATCAACTCCTAAGAGAGCGGACGTACAGATGACATTTTTAGAACAAAGCATTTTTTCCTTCTCAACGAACACGTGTACTTTCATTCCCTAATATTTCTCTTGATATCGTGATACCTTGGCTTATATGAAGTGCGTATTAATTTTCAACCTTTAAAAATTGTTAACAGAAGTCCTTATAGCCTTTTCCCAAGTCAGTTTCGTCTTTTAAGTGTAACTACAAAACGGTTCGACTTTGATATTTCCGTGAGATGATTATAATCGTACCTTCACAAACTACTGATGATATCAAAGTTCTGTAGTTAGACCTGGGGACCAATTTTCAAAAAATATACAAACAAAATACATTTCGGAGAGTGCGCTTTGGAATTGCACAACTTGATACCTCAAGTCCTTTCCATCAACGAACGACCAGATAAAAAGCGACGCGACACCGCTATATATTATTATGGTTGATATTCCACTCATACGCACGAAACGCTTTGTTGATACATTCATCATGCATGCAGCTAAGGAGTGGAATTCTATGCCTGAGTCTGTGTTTCCGGAAAGCTATAACCGGGGAATATCCAAGTCCCGAGTGAATAAGTTCCTTCTAGGCAAGCGTGATTCATTGTAAACCACATAGTCACTTACCACCAGGTAAGATAGTGGTCAAACGAAAGCCTATCTTGAATAAAAAAACATGTTCAAAATTCAGTCTCGGTGTAGACTCGATCTCATGAATGAATTAGGTACTACAAGCCATGTTTAGTACATATTGTCTAAACCAAAATTACATCAATCATTCAATCCAATAAAGCACAGTCGATATTAACATCAGCCTAACCTGTTCTAACCCAAGACCCGCTAAGACATCATAGGTTGTCGTATCTATATCAAATTTTGATTTATATACATTCCGAAAGTCACTCGTTTGTCAAATTAAATACAAGAAGCAATGCATTTCAAACGTTATAACTTATGTTCATGGATTAATTGCCATTGACAGCTCTATTTGCATGAGTGACGGTGATAGAATTGGTCATCATCATTGTTATTACAATAATAATCGCAATTTCATTCAAAATTTGTAATTTGGGACCGGGATATACCCTTCAACTTTTTACCTTGATTTGTTTAGTTTTGACTTTTATGGGAGCGACTGCCGTCTGACCTTCCAACTACGAGAGAAAAACTAGAGGCTTGTCCGTCGATAAGCAGGTGGGTTGCAGGTGAGGTGGCCTTAAAAACAGAATGTGGTATTTTATTTACCTACATCTTAAAATATAACTCTAATTATGACTCTATATTATGAAACCATTTAATGATGCTACTTTTAAAAGGAATGACAGTCCACAATAATGTTCATATTGCAAAAGCTTTCGTATACAGATGTCGCTTGAGGCACATGTCAGTTGTCTTCATGACGTCAGTATCAGCAACGTCACCTCTGCGAGATTATTAACTTTATTTAAAATAATCTTATTCTCGTTTGATTCCTTCCATTGTCTTTGCTTTATGTTCACGCACAAAACAAGTCCAAAATTTTAAACTATAATCTTACGTTAAACACGACAAGAGAGTAAATCGATTTTTTGAAGTACGGTAATAATATAACATCTATAGAATCGAACTTATAATAGTAAACTTACAATGGAGAAATAAAAAAAAACAACGGAACTTACAATAAATTTTCTTATGTATTTTTTGGTCATGTCATTACTTTTTGGTAACTAAATAATACGTAGGTAGGTATACCTCAATTTGCATTCTGCGCTACTTACCTACTGCAAAAAACCTTTCGAGAAATAAGACTTAGAGGAGTCCATAGACTAGTCAGTTCATTAGTCAGTTTGTCGACTAATTCTTCAAGTTACTTATCTGACGTCAGGATCATTTATAAAGCATACTTTTTACGACTGGAAAATACATCTAGCTTTATTGGAGGGCAAATTATAATCGCATCTTAGGGAGTAGGGCTGAATTAGCTTGATAATTGAATGCTTGAGTTACTTATTTTAAACCATAGGGCTATTGATCGAAATATAATCTAGAAACGTAACTTGTCAAGTGAGAAAATTATATTCTGTGAATAAACCATGTTTCACAACGATTTAATTACAATTATATGAAATTGAACACTATATTTTATAGATAAAAGTGAACATACCCTGAAACTAGATCTAACACAAGTAATAACAATTTGTAAGGACGAATAATGAAGCTTAATATAACTGGACATATTCATACAGAATATAAGCGCCATTTTAGACTCAGTTGTCCAAATTTGAGCCAAATATTCAAACTTGATATGTCGCTTCAACTATCACTAAGATGGAAACTACTGTTCTGTTTTGGGAACAAAGGTATATAAGCGGCGTTACTCTGAGTTCTCGAAGCAATCTCACCTACGAGTATATCTGTCGAAATGGAATATTGAGTTGCTATAACAGTTTTCGAGTATTGAAACGTTCTGAAACACTAGATGTAGCTGTATATGTGATAAGTAGAAATTATTATTATTTTTGTCTGCCTGTTGAAATAATCGGGAGCTCTTACGTATTAAATGTACCTATAGGTATAATATATATTTTATTATTGTTTAATTGACACAGAAACTAATGAGGAACATACTTTTATTAACATCAAATTTTGATGTATAATGGGCAAATAATTTAACAAAACTCACGTGAAATTCTAATCACATTCCCGCTCGGTTCTTGTGGTTTACGAAAACCTAAATATTCCCGGGATAAAAAGTAGCTATAATGCATTCCAGACCATAATCTATCTCTGTGTCAAATTTCATCGAGATCCGTTCAACCATTTTTGCGTGAAAGAGTAACAAAAATCCATACGTACATCCATACAATACTCACAAACTTTATAATTACGTTTATAATATTAATAAGATTGCAGTTCAAACTTTACAGTAATTGGTATGTTATGTGTTAACACAGAAAAATTAAATGTATTAGTAACCTAATATCCAGAGTGCTCAATTTATTATTAATTATATTTATTACTAAGTCCCGGATTTAAACGAGCACCCACTCTAAAGACATTAAGAGGCTTATGTACGAGTATATTAATATTATTATAGTCTGATGCCAATCGCGGTAGGGTTCGCTATACCGCGAAACACGCTACATTTCAAGTTAGTGAGTTAGTTGAAGTTGTCTAGCTATTACAATATACTCTAGCTATATAGCAGTATACGCTTTCCTGTAAATTTACGTTATACTAGCGGATACCTGCAGATCCGCCCGCGTGAATATCGGTAATTGCAACTTTTGGTCATATCTCTGGTTCTAATCAACTAATTTGCAATCAGATATTATACATATATATATATAAGACACGTCAATTTGACTTCACCTCGCCTGATGGTAAGCTGAAGGTAAGGAAAGAGGGATACATACACGAACCATGTTAATAATGGTGGCACTCAGCTTGATGGTCTCATCAAAAGAGGATTGAAGACATAAAATTAGCAGACTTAAAATTCTGACCTTTCTATAACATCGCATCAAAATCCAATTAGTATTTTTTGTATCCATCGCAAACAAATTAACAAATCGACAAGAATTGTAAAAAAAAATATTCAGAATCATTCATAATAATAGGTAGGTAGGTATACTTAAACGAAATATTTTTTTTAATTATCTTCAATGTACAGACAAATCTCATTTCAAATTTTATGATAGTATAAATAGATTTGCTATCTCTAAAATAGTTGTTAATAAGCATCAAGTTCTAAAATCCAATATAATATAGGTATATAAGAAACTTTAATAGAATATTATTTAGCTTCTTATTAAATTATGAAATCAGTCTAGAGTTCAATTTAGTAAATTTTGTTTTAGCTATGTATCAAATTGAACGTTAGTCCCTTAGAATTGCATTAGTTTCTTTGCTTTTTATAACGAGATAAGGTTTATTTTAGCAGTAAATTAAAAACGGGTACATCTAAATACAAATGTCATTTACCTACCTATTCCTCCAAAATTATTTAAGATAGCCGCAAAACTGAAAGATCCTAATAAAATATATCAGTTAAACTATATTTATTGTACTATTATATGAGGGTCTGGTATTGGGTATCTGAGGTCGTCCTCTGGGAGTATTTCGATACCGATATACGTAGTTACAGGTCTGGTCCATAACTTGCGGTCCCTAGACATCGTTTGGCGGTCTATTACAATTATGTTTCCGGTTATGTATTGCTCTTGTTATAGTTTAATCTACAGCCTTTGATTGGATACTAAAGACTTTAAAGACAAACCTACGTACATACATGCATAAACTCACGCCTATATCCCCGAAGGGACAGGCAGAGGTGCTAGCACCCACATTTCGCCAGTTTATGTTTAGGTCCCAATGTAACAGGTGGCGAGCCTATTGCCATTAACCGGGCACTTATAAACCTGCGATAAATACACACTTAACTTCGAAAAGCATCGAAAAGTCATTGGTGTGTGCCATGGCGAACCTGGGATCGAACCCGAGACCTCGTGCCAGCAGTCCATTACCCAGACCACTAGGCTACCGTGGTTAATGGTTAATGGTTACAAACCTATGTGATTTATGGAATACCGAATAAGTACATTCAAATATTTTTTGTCTTGTAATTTTTTTAATACGAATACACATTCTAGTGGCATTCTAAGCTAATGCTTTAGAGACTAAGTTCACACTCCTCTTACTTGTATTCATAACTAGTGTTGTCACCCGCGGTTTCACCCGCGTGGAATTCTGTTTCTGTTGCCCGTTTCCATTCCAGACTATAATCTATCCCTATATCAAATTTTTGCCATATTCGTTCAGATGTTTCTCGTGATTGAATTTCTATATAGCATACAAACATCTTCCATACTTTCACATTTATAATTAAATATTAGTCGGAATAGTAGTACAGGATAGTAAGAAGTAAGATTAGTAGGATAGGATATAAGTAGGAAATGTGATTTACTTTTATTTTGGTTTATCCAGCGCATTCTAGAACAAATTTAATCAAATATTATGTCGCGATAAAAAGTGAATATTAGAAAGAATAATGTAACACTAATTTCAGTGTTGAGTTTAGCTGTTTTTGCGTGAAAGAGTAACAAATTTAATATCCATTCATCATCACAAAATTCTATTAATGGGATTTAAACCGATATGTTTTTTTTTTAGTTTGTGTATTTATCTGCCTTCCATTCGGTTTAGTGGTTGAACGTGAAAATGTCTGAGAAACCCATCTCTCTTTTACATTACTCCACCTTTTGTACACTGCGAATTTACATAAAGAGCCTCACTCGGTCCTTGGGGTACCTTTCTGGGTTTTCCATTTTGTGCTTCAATGCGACGTAGCGGCCGGGTCCTAACTATAGCCTGAATCTGGCGGCAAAGCGGCTGCCTCGTTTTATTTCGATCGAACCACAAAAAGGGTTAGGGTTTTCAATGGCTGACTGTACATTTTTTCGTAATTGGAAACTATTCAGTTTATGAGGGTACTTTCAGGACCTCAGTATTGTAGGCTAAGGCTATTTCAGTGTTAACGGTAAATTTAAAGCGGTAGTATGATGTTTAAATTAAGTGGAGACCTAAAATATACGGGTTTAGAAATGTATGTTATGTTATTTTATCTACGAAAACAATGGATAGTTTTACCTACATAGTAAGTAAGTCAGACAATTATGCCATATTAATTATGAAAGTTGAGTCATGATTACACTGTGCAGTATGCATGAAGCGATGGTAGCAGGCTGTGTAAATAAAGACAGTACCAATGTGAATTTCACTAAGTGGAATTTATATGTGCTAATCACGAAAAACATCGCGAGGAAACCCACATGTCCTTGAAGAAATTCTAAGGACATGTCCGATCCACCAACCCGCATTCGGCCAGTGTGTGTGAATTAAGCTCTCTCGTTAGAGGAGAGGAGACCCGTGCCCAGCAGTGGGACATAAATGGGTTGCACAGATCCATAGGCCATGGTGACCACTTCCCATCAGGTGGGCCTTGTGCTTGTCTGCCACCTAAGTAGTATAAAAAAAATCTGATGTTCTGAACAAGGCGAAAGTGCCGGAAACTGAGGAGCAGCTGCTGATGAAAGGTTTTTTGATAGTAGTGGAAGCTCGGGCAGTATGCCAAAATACATTGGTACCATTAACTTTTATGTGGAAGGATATTAAGATAAATAGTCTGATCGACAGAAAGGCAAAACTTCACGATATAATCTGATTTGAAAAAATATTATAGTTTTTTTCACTAATATTTTTTCACTATGTTCATCATTTTTGTTAACTGTTATACTATGCTTAACTGTTATAATTTACTATTTACATTATTGCTTAGAAGTCGTCTTAATAGGTACTCATCATTTGACTAGTTAGATCAAGTGATCTAACTACAGAACTTCGATATCCACTCCATCATACATCAATGGGTTGTTGAGGTCAGATGGCAGATGACCGTAGACTTAATTCACTTTGGCTAATTCACCCAGGGTAATTAAGTATACTATTTAGTAGACTTAATAGCAGGTGATGCTTGCGTAGGTGATTCAGGTATACCGTTTAGTAGACTTAATTAACCTGGACTAATTCACCTAGGGTAATCCAGTCTAGTAGTAAGCAGACTTAATTCGCAGTGTTTTCTTCACAGTATAGTTTATGCACTCGGGTAAATTAAGGAAAATGTTTAAAATATTAACATTTTAATAATAAAATACAACCTGTTCTCGTATAACTAATGTAATTATGTGCTTGAAAAACAAAAAATAAAAAAAAAAATTGAAAATCCACTAAACAAACAAAAAGCACCAAACAAGCTAATTCCGCACCAAAACCCAAAAAGCTACACAAAGTGAAGGAAACAGGGAACTTAAAGGATGCACCGCGCAAAATAAGACTAAATTAGAAAGTATGTTAAAAAAAAGGCTAGGCCGGGTTCATGGCTAAAAGGAGGATAGGTATCATAATCACCTACGCAAGCAGGTGAATTAAGTCACAAAGGAGAATTAGCTCAAGTGAATTAAGTTTACTTAACAGTAGGTATACATAAATCACCTATGGAAAAAAAATAGAAACAGGTGAATTAAGTCTACTAAGTAGTATACTTAATTACCCTGGGTGAATAAGCCAAAGTGAATTAAGTCTACGGCACCATCGCTTCACGGAAAATATCGTATAATGAATCGTAGTTAGGCTGACAGCCGACCCCAACAGATGGGAAAGGTTTGGAGATTCACGACACTATAGATCCATTGTAATGTAAGTAATCTCGGATAAACGCATTTTTTATCACCATCATACTGCACTACTCGAAAAAGCTAACCAAAACTTCAAAACACATTCTATTACCACGCTGAACTATTTTCACCTCCTCGCCTTGCCCGTTCGTCTCATAAAGTAAGAAAATCGCCCGCCGCGGACGATCAGCGAAAGTAATCTTCGCAAACATTCTACCTCCGGGCGGAAAACAATTTTCACTGATGTATTTTTTTGAGAGGCTCGTGTGCGCCGACATTATTCTCGAGTAATATAGGATTTGAGCTTTTTTCCAACGTTCGTAATTCAAGGTCTTTTTGATGTGAAACATTCTAATAGCGGTTCCTGGCAGTAAAACTAACTCGTATGTTGTGACTGCAAATGGCATGATTTTCATGAATATTGATCGCGTTTCTGCTATGTACAAAACCCTATCCCAGAACTAAAAAGAAGCGTATGTAGTTTTCTAGATTATAGTCTATCTGGATTATAATATACTCTGATGTAATTGATATAGTATGATTACCTAACAGATATCTAAATATACATTCATCATCCATTAATCATTCATTCATCATCAATTCATCATCCATTTATCATCTAGGTACTACAAATTTAAAAGAAGAGAGCAGCGAGCAGCGTTCTACGAAAGTTATAATCATATAACCTTATTATTAAGCTTTGGATCTCGGGAGGCCTCAGGTTTCTCGAAGTCACGAGACTTTTCATAAATTTAATTGTCTTGGGTTCCGCACTTTCGAACTCTAGACACACTTTTCGAAATCGTATTGTGATAATTGTACTACCCTACCTACTCTTATTTCTCTGTCCACTCACTATCATTGAGAGGATCAAAACAAATGATGATGTTTTTTTTATTTATACCTAGGACACATCAATTTGACTTCACCTCGCCTGATGGCAAGCTGAAGGTGAAGTCTCAGGAAAGAGGGTCCCCATTACATACTATATATTCTTTTGATGTTGACTGTACTCAATACGCAACAAAGTGTTCACCACATTGCAAAGTGCTGGTCGCATTTTTGTTGCATCGTTTTTGTGGACTTCCATTTCATGTTAGTTTAAGAACTGCAGATTTTGTTGACTGGTTAAAGCCACGCTCAAAAAGTTCATTAAATTAGTCGTAATGAGCACTTAACTAATTAGCATTTAACTCGTTAAGCAAAAGTTGATTCCAGGATTCAAGTCTAAGAGTTTTTCATTTAATAGTAAGTAGCTATGAGTATATGTGCCACCACTATAATTAATTTTTCTATCAAATGAGTACCTATCCATAGCTTCCTGGGTGATTTTGAGGACTAATAATTCCACAATCAGCTCAGGGCACAAAATATAGACGTAACAAAAATTTACTAGAGTAATTTCATTGAGATAATTTTTATCTCATTGAATTTATGAAAATATGAAAAAAAAAAAATTGAGAGAATTGCTCAGATAATAGGGACCCTGTGAGTGTGGTATGTGACGGTACATGGAGAAACAATAATATAAAAAATGACGAAAATGTGCGGGTAGATGAACAACCGGCTACCTCACGGACTCGACGACGGAGGGCGTGCGCAGCTGAGACAGTCAGCCTGTGACCACGGCCGCGGCCGGTGTAGCCTCGTCGAAACGTCAGGCATTCCAAAGGTATGTATATACCTATACCATGATCGCATTAATTCCCGTTTACATTATTATTATAATCAAGGAACGCGAAAGGTTAAAAGTTAATAAAATTTCATTGAGAATTATTAGAACGTCCTGGGGTTTGACCGTATTCAAGGACTTTAAAAATATTGAAACTTCCCAATCCTTTGTGGGAATAACTATTATTATTTGTTTTGTGTTAGATTGATCACGCATTTTTCCACTTGCTTCGATCTTGGCATACGCCTTCTACTTTCATAACGGTTTTCACTGATTATAGTAAAGAACATAACACTGATCAAATTAATGGGGAACCGAAGAAAGATCAGGTCAAAAGCACTCGAAACCAGCGAGCTTGCATATGACAATAAGTAGAGGCAGCTTGAGAAACTAGTATGCACGGATAGATGAAGTAGATGGTGAAAACAGGCTGTTGTCTCTGCCTACTCCGGAGGGAAAAATGCGTAAGTATGATCTATAAATTATTATGTAGATATGTATGATCGTAGTAAAGAAAGTAAAAGTTTTACAGCTACTGTTTTCTACAAGATTGTTCACCCTACAGCGAATTATCGCGAATTTCACTGCGACATAAAGACTCATTAGTGAGAATTTGATGCTTTTGGTGTTGTGTTACAACAATTTATGAGACTCGAGTTGGAAATTTACGCTTTTATGTCGTTTAATTTGTTATTTGAGGGGTTGGAGGCTTATTTATTTTTGTGACACTAATGATTTTAACTGTCTTATCATCATTACCAAAAAATTTTCAAAAATCTTTTTGAAGTTTTACGGGTTTTTTCTTCCATTCAAAAATCCTTCTATTCTAAATCGTCAAAAAATTTATAAAAAGTTGTGCGTCACAATTAAAAATATTTTTATATTTTTTGTTTGTTTTCTTTTCTTCACAATAATCGCATTTGTAATTGAAATTGTTTTCTTGTTTACGATTGTATAACACATGCAATTATTGTGAAAAACGAGGATTTAATTATTTATTGATATTTTTTATAGTATTTCAATATTTCCTATCTATGTAAATCTACAGAATAGCATGGAGCACAGATAAATAAATAAATAAATAAATATTCTACGACATTCTACACAGCGCTCCCTAGTCCCAAAGTAAGCATAGTTTAACTAGCTTGTGTTATGGGTTTTAGAATGCTGATAAATAATACTTTTTTTGAAATAATATATATTTTTTTTAATACTTTCCTTGCGCAAATTTTTTCAGTATGAAATTAAAGAAAGCACATTGTTTTATACTTTCATACCCTTAATGCTAAGTTTATTGATTTCTTAACACACTTTCATTGCATTGCATGACGTCTGCGAAGGTAATCAAAATGTTTTTTACGACAGCCATGAAAATTGATGGACGTGACTTTGAACCGCTAAATGAAATAATATTTATTATTACATCGACAACGTAAAATATATAAGTTTGTTTTTACTAAATATATAAAGATTATCTTTACATTATGTCTGAGTGAAAAGTAAAAGTAATTTAAATTCAAGCATCGATAGCAAGTTTTCTACTTGTACTAAAAGTTGTAATTTATATTTATTATGCTTACTCCTTAGAGCCTGCGATGTATGATGAATACAAAATTAAATTACAATATAACTAATAATGAATAAATCGGTACAAAATTCAAATCTAAATTCATATGATGATTATACGTTGCATCCATCAACGGTGCGCACTGTGGGGTATGAGAGGAATTCTATTCCGCGCACGCTGATGCTGCGGAATTATATTCTTGCTGTGGTTTTCCCTAGCGTCTTCGATATGGGGTTCTTCAAGAAGTGGCATTGTTCCATCTAGCTATTAATTATGTACTTATTGCGATTCTATTTTCAATAACAAACATGAATCACTTAAGTACCGATATATATTGAAATGAATAGAACAAAAAATTTCGTTTATAGTTATTTTCATTATACATTTATAAACACACATTACTGTTATAAGAAGCTTCATAATAAATAAATAATAATGATATTTTTCACGGCCTCACTTCATAAATAAATGGAATAGATTGTCCCGACGGGAGGCGTGGTACATGAAGATCATGTACCTATAAAGCATACGGATGGAAAGCGTTGAAGACCAGATTATCACAAAAAAGGCAGTGGCCAGTAACCTTATGTGAGTGAATTTTGTGTTGCTATTTGTTACCCAAATTTGATTGAAATATGGATCCTAGATATTTTTTCTTGCTATCACTACGGTTTTTACACAATTTCACTACATGAGACATGCTGTATTCATGCTACTTAAACTGACTATATTCAGTCTGTTGCCAATGACGTTTGCCGCGTATTAGCAGACTAGTACGTGAGTGTGCATGCCGACTTATACCTAAGTAAGTAGGCCGACTATAGTGTTGTAAGTCGATTTCTTTAATGAGTTTTGTCCCAGGGTTTTTATATTCATGACATAGGTATTTATTTATAGGATTGAACACAGGTGGGTTTCGGTCTTAGTGAACGTGTTTTACGCTGCCCCCGGGCGCCCCGGCGTGACGCATTGGCGGCCTGAGACCATTAGATACACCAACATACGTAACTTATTCTACCGTAATTATTCCTGATTTAAAACTTTACTTGAAAATAGCTGCCTGCAGTAGGCAATGAAAATGTTATCTTTTTAAAATCAAGTATGAAAATTACAATTTTAGTAGATACGCCGCTTCGTAGTTAGGCTAGAAAGGCGGCCTTTTTTTCGTGCGCAAAACTCCACAGATACCCCGGTTGACCCGGGTTCTCTCCGGCTTCGAGGTGACCCCCTCGGGTTTGGAAACCACGGTGTTCCCGAAAAAGCCTACCCCAAAAAGTTGGTAAAAGACTCAGAGGATGATAATCTTTTTAAAATCAAGAATGTATGAAGGAAAGATGCTATATAGTAAAAGTGTGTATGTAGTAAAAAAGAATCAATGGAAAAATATAATAAAGACTCGAGATTAATGTATTAGCTACTAATACTATAACTTTACAGAGTTAAAAAAGGCCTATGTGTGGCTATCCCTGTACCAAATTTCAGCTAGATCCGTTTAGCAGTTCAGGCGTATATAAGTAACAAACATAATTCACTTCACATTTTATGATATCAGTTGGATTGTTCAATTGATATTCGAATACATCACCTTTTTTATTCTTTATCCGAATATAAATCGAACCGTAACCGAAAATAAATCGAAAAAAAAAACGAGTGTTGCCACATCCGTTTCCGGTTTACCTCCAGGATATTCAATCGTCGAACACTCCATACCAATTGTAATTCTGCCGGATAAAGACCCGAGGATTTTTTAATCATTGCTGACATTTTTTGGTTCCATTCATTTTTTTATACCACTTAGGTGCCAGATAAGCACACGGCCCACCTGTTGGGCAGCAGACCTAGGGGAAAGGGTTGATAGATTTTATGTGCTGACAACGAAGGAGACATTGGTCTTCCCGCTGAAAACGCAGAGTCCCTCTAGTGAACTCTGCCTACCACATGATGGTCTTCTTCTTCTTCTTCGTATCGATGGCAATTTTTAAGAGCATTAGATGTGCCCAGCCCAAAACTTGGCGACATTGATGGCTTCCTCACTTGCTCCGTTTAGATCTGCGACTGTACAGGTAGCCGTGGTCTCCTGTAGGGTGTAAGGTACTACCACAGTCAGACTGCTCAATTCGGGCGGGCGATACCGTCGTGTCCTGCATTCATAAAATTAAATAACACGAGCATATTTAATATTCACCGCGTACGATTAAATGTAAACATTTCCTTTGAGCCTCTTTACTAGAGGAATAAAGCCCTTGACATAAAATGACGAAGATTTCTCTCGTTTTTAACTTGATTAACTTTAGGGAATTCTCATAAAAAGGAACCAATCTATTTCTGAGTACAGTTGTATGAAATAAAATTAAAGGTGTAATATCTTTTTTGTTTTCTTTGGAACTTTGTCTTTCAAATTGTTTTTTTTTTCTATTTGGTTACCAATGTTATCATTATCATAATCATAGTCAACTGAACACAAGGTTTGGTGGTTTTTGGCGTGTGTTGCCTAAATAATAATATTATATTGGTTAAGGAATCTACTTGTGGAAAAGTTATTTAGTTTTTATAATTCAAATTTTCTGTGGAATAAACATTAATTAAATAATTGAACCCGCGACCTCTCACGTAGCTATTGAATAAACGAAACCGAAATTATTACATACTTGCTTATTATCATATATTATACTTTTAATCAAAAAAAGGAAAACTAGGAATTAAATATTCAAGAACTTTATATTTCCCTGCCTTGACCGTAGAAATTTAATCAATATTCTCGTTCAAACATCCTTTTATATTTTATTTTGATCCAGCTTTCCACTTTATTAATTTTCGTCGGACAACAGAGTTCTTTTTGTAGGTCAACGTCGCCACTCGCTCCGAATGAATCCGTATCATTGATTTCCCAAGCGCATGGTAAAACCAAACGTGCCTTATTTAAATACTGAATTCCAGCCTTTGTCGCAGTATTGTAGGCGTTCAGACAAAGTCAGACATTGCACCTAATATAGACATCCTACGTATATATTAGTATGTGTACCGAGCGTCGACCTATTATTAAAAAAATACGATTCTTCACGCGCACTTTGGTAGTGCAGTTTCAATATGACTTTTTTTTACAAGGTATCTTCATTGTTTTAAAAGGTTTTGTCAGCAATGGGTTAGCATCTACTGGTGACTGAAAGATACCCTATTCACTAAGCATCATTTCTGGCAAAAGATTTTCTATCGGCAATATCACAATATGTTTTTGATTAGTTCGATATTATTAGTTTGTTATACCCTCGAAGACGAGACGAAAGGACTGAATGGAAATTTTTGTGGCCTCTCCCACGTGAGTCAGTCGGTTCTGGCGGTGAACATTTGCATTTAAAGCAGGTGCAGCGAGTTTTTCGTTTAAAATGAGTAGTCTGACTGAAAAGATGATGATATTACAACAGTATTTATATTATTTAGTAAATGATACCTTAATAACCAGATAATAAAGATGCGTTTGGATGCTACTGTTTAATGTAAATCGTAATTCTTACTTGGTAGCTTCGGCTCCGCGTTGGGGAGTAAGTCAATCGAAAAAGACTTCTTCATCATCATCTTTGGATTATTCGCGGTTTCATCGAAAATAACCTAATACAAGTTAGAATCGAAAATCGAGACTGTAGAAGGAAACATGCCTTAATCAAGGTAGTCATAGTCTTGTTTCATAATAACCACGCAAACAAACTCACACTCAAGAGCCAGTAAGGATATAATTTAGTCACAAGTCAACGCTCACAACATAGTTATGAATTGTACCTCACAATTTTTTCATACATCTTAGGTGGCAGACAAGCACACGGCCCACCTGATAGGAAACAGTCACCTTGGCCTATGGACGTGTACAAAACCAGGGCCAATAAATACATTTTTACTGCCAACCCTGAAAAAAGGAATTTATTATTCTCGCAGAACAAACTCTTACCTAGAGCCACTTTAATTTAAAACGCAAATCGTTAGGAATTAACGGAATGTGCGGCACGAATACTACACATCCCTGGGCAGGCCTTTAAAAGTTTCGATTAAATTCCGATACAAAAGCTGAACTATTTGTACCATTATCACAATAAAAAATTAGGTGAAATTTGTATGTATGTATGTATGAAGGTAAAAGTTTGTAAGTATGAATGGATGTATATTTGGAAGTATGTTACTCTTTCACACAAAAGGATCTGGAAAAATTTGCCACCGAAATAGATTGTGATCTGGAATAGGTTACTTATATCCCGGCAATAGATTCCCGTGGGTCAAGGAAACGGGATCAGATTTCACACTGATCAAACCGCAGGCGTCGGCTAGTTATCTAAATAATAACAGCAACCTGTTTATGTCTCACTGCTGGGCACGGTTCTCCTCTCCTTTAACGAGAGAGCTGAGACGGTTTAGACCTTAATCCACACACGCCTAATGCGGGTTGGTGGATCGGACATGTCCTTAGAATTCCTTCTAGGAAATATATGAGTTTCCTCACGATGTTTTTACTTTACCGTCAACAGATGATAAATCATGTGATTAGCGAATATAATATTCTACAAAGTGACATTCACATTGGTACTATCCAGCCGGATTTGAACTCGATACCTCTAAATAAAGGCCGCGTCTTTATCCATTCAGCTCCCTAAATATTGAAGTCATCGAGTTTGATTAGTTCCACTCCAATCTTCCATCTATATATCTATCTATATATATAAAATGAATCCCTATTTCCCTTGGCCACGGCATCACTAGTGAACGGCTGGACTGATTTCGTTAATACTTTTTTGTTGTGTTTGTTATTGTCAGGAGAAGGTTCTTATGAAAGAAAAAGTCAAGAAAGTTGCGCGGGACATTAGAAAATTTAAAAAAACTTAACAGCCATATTAACTTATTAGGAGACGGACATAGGATACTTTTTACCCTGCCACGGGGACGACGTATGCCACGGGCGAAGCCGCGGGGCACAGCTAGTTTATAATATAATTAAATACGATATGTCAGCATGAAGCCAACCAACATCACACGCTGATATTTATAAACCTCCTAGCAATATTCTGAAACTAGTGAATAATGTATAAAGACAGGTATGTCCTGACGAGGCCTACATTAATCAACGCAACTTAGATTGTTATGTGGATGTTAGAATTTGATATTTCACCTAAATAAACATGTGGTCCTAAACAATATGAATTATTCAGTCAATACACTGATGACGAGGTTTAACCAGCGCGTTTGACTTTACCAAAATTTGAATTATTTCGTTAACAAGACCCAAGTTGTACCTTCAAACCTAAAATTACTGGACCAGTAGTTTACGGTAGTTTGCCTTCCAATTCACGGTTGATTACAGATATTAACAAGAAATAGTGGTCACAAACAAACAGTTTCAATTGTTTGTGTCGTTGTCGGCATTGAAAGTTTGTTCTTTTACTTTGATTGTGAATACATTTATGTTTTACTAGCTGTTGCCCGCGGTTTCGCGTTTAGATTTTTAAAGGTTTTATTTCTTTTAGGCGGAATTCTGATTCTCTTTCCAAAAATAAAGTAGTCTACGTTACTTCTTGTTACAGTAACTATCTGCCCGTCAAAATTAGTGCAGCCATTTCAGAGATCTAGAACCTGTCTAGACCTAGATAGAAACGTAAGCCTATCCTGAATAAAAAAAAGAGATTAACCGCAACAAACAGACATAATAATTAGACAGATAATTTAAAAAAAAATTTTTTTTGGTTATACATACCGTGTATTACTCGTGAATTCAAGTGCACTTAGTCAAAAGCGGTCATTTTAATATTACAAACAGACACTACAATTTTATTTATTTGTATAGATGTAGATGTAAGTATAGATTTGTTGAAAAGGGAGTAAGGAATGAATTACCAAAGTATTTCTCGTGACTTGTACAGAACTTTTCTTTTTGTTCACGGGTAACTTGAGTGATGAAAATAATAATAGATAATGATTTGGAAGGCAGTTTACGCGAAAAGACTATTATTAGCGGATTCCATCGCGATTTATTTTGTGACATTTTATTATTTCCACTGATTCCAACGCATCGGTTGCTTTTCAGCTAATTTATTTACTGAAAAACAATCGATACGTCGGGATCAGTGGAGTATAGAATCGCATAAATAAGTATATAATTTAGTTCGAAGTTCTAAATTATTTCTTATGACCTTATCCATCGAATATACCTACCTATAACAAAGTGCAAAGTACTGTATTGTCAAGTTTTTTTTATACTACGTAGGTGGCAGACAAGCACACGGGCCACCTGAGGAAGCGATCACCGTAGCATATAGACGTGTATAACACCTACCCTGAAGGGAAGGGGGGGGGGGACCTAGAAAGGTGAGAGCTAGGAAGTGGTGGGGAGGCTAGGAAGGGGCCCTGGTTACCCTACTTACCGGCAGGAACACAACACGATGGTTATTATTACAATTAGTGAATTTACTATAGCGTATAATGTTTTCTTAGTATCAAATAATATAATCATCTTTGAAGATCAGCCTCTAAATTGTTGACATTAGATTAATTTACTTGGTATAAATTCATCGTACCGGTTCAACCTTGATAGGAATTTGTTGGAGTTAATTGGAACCAATATTTAGATTACATTCTAGAGGCTATTAAATACTAGATTGATTTGAAATATTATAGATTTAGTGTAATTTCTACAATTTATTATTTTATAATTAAAGAGAAAGTCATTTTCATCAAGTCAGTTACGTAGAGGTGTTAACGCAAAAATGAAAGGAAAAGAAAAACTAAAAATGACTCTATAAATTAATATTATGATATAATTGACGGGATATTTATTATATTGTTTGTTTGTCTTGTTCATGTGATCATGGCACTTGCAACAGGGCTGAAATATCAGATACTCAACAAAACAGACAAACATAAAAATATCCCGTCAACTATTTATAACAGTAATTTAAATGACCATGTCAATCTAAAATCCTATTTCTATATAACGCGGACATAAATTAGACATAAAAGATATAACTCAAATAAGGTGCTATTTGCAAAAAGTTATGTCGAAAGAAAAACATTTTTTATGTTGTTTGATCCCCGATGGCTATACAATAACAAACTGAACTCCAGAATCTGATATAATCATTAAATCAACGTCATTCCCAATATCAGATCGGCCTCCATGCATTTTCCTCAAATCAAGTTGTGCGTGTAACAAGACGAGATAAAGGTATTTAGTTATGTTTACCTTCGATAAAAACTTTTACATCCATCTAAAACCGGTTACTTGCTGTTATTTATGTTTCTTTGCCAACTTTAATCCTTTTCTTTTTCATTGATAAGAGAGGCTTTAGCGAGTTTCAAAGTTTGTAACTGCCTTCAGTGAAAGCTACTTTTATTATTTATAAAAAAGTATCCATTTTGGTAATAATGGTTATTGTCTCAAAAAGCAAAGTTTTAAGAGTATTTTAATCTGAAATTTCTACTGTTCATTGAATAAGTAATTTAGATGCTCAAGATTTTATGCGATGCTTTCTAAAGTATTGTTTTAAAATATCATTTTACGACTCTTGTATTTTAGTACCGTTATTTTTAAATTATTTTATTGTTTATTATTCAAATTAAAGATCTAGGTTGCACATAATAATATTATACCTAGTTAGATGTCATTGCATATAGACTAAAAGTTATGGGTTCGTTTCTCTCTTGTAATGTTTACTGTTTGTATCTTTACGCGACTTTAATAATAAATAGTCCTGTACAATAAGTTGCTTTTATAATTAGCTTTTCTTTTGTGTAATAACTGTAATTCTTAGGTACAGTGTACTTTTCAATAAAATTGTTAAAAAAAATAGCTTTTTTTTCTTGGAAGACAAATATGAGTACTATACCGTTAAATTTCTGTAAAATTAATGAAGCCTAATCAGGATTAATGAAATTTTGTTAAAATTAATGAAATTCTATCAAAATTTCATTAACGTGTATTAAAATTCTTAAGCGACGACCTTATCAAATTACATTCTGAATTTTATCTAAACATTTCAGTTTTATTTCAATTATAAAATACGCAGCTTTCACTTAAACTTCGAAGCAATAAATAATAAGAAGAAAAGCCTTGCACAAAAACGTTGCTACTTACTCTAAACTTAAGAGTACCCAAGAACTTGAAGTGCTTCTAAAAGTGTTTGAAGTAGAGCCTTGCTATATGGATATTTATAGCACTAGCAAATACAGGTAGGTGAATTTAGTGCCTATGTTGGTGCCAAGATATAGTACGTATACCACAGGTTTAACCTTTTTCAATTTAGCACTTTAATTTTGTTTATTTGCCCTCTGTCTCACTAGTTGAATACGGGGTTCGCGTTTTTTTGGCGATATGTTCAACTCTACTTAACTGTTTGTAATCAAACATGCGTGAAATTTAAAGTTTAACCAAGACCAAAAGAAACGCAACAAAATCCGATCAGTAGTTTTTACGTCCATCGTTTCGCGATTCATGATTCGCGATTCTGACTACAAAATAGATATTTTTGTGTTCAGAATCATATAACATTCATTGTATTTTTTTATATCTGCAATGTACGAACACAGCTTCTTTACAATTTTATTAAAACATATCACAGCGAAATATCTTGGTATACTGTGCGTTCGAATTCGCGATTCACGATTTACGATTCGCGATTCTGACCACAAAAAATAATATTTTTGTGTTCAGAATCATATAACATTCATATATTTTTTTATATCTGAAATGTACGAACACAGCACTATTAACAATTTTATTATAATAATATACCTGAAACATGTCAAAGCGAAATATCTATTCTGTGCGTTCGAAACGAAGCCTAATACATACGTAGGTATGTAAAATTATTCATTCAATCTCAATATGTAATCAGCTAAAGTGGCCGAATGCCATACTTATTCAATTACATCGAAGTCAGCTCGTAAGCATTAAGTTGATCACGTCTTCATCCCAAGAGACGCGTGCGTGACCTCGTGTCCAACGGGTTTAGTATATTGAAAATAAATATAAAACATTATATTTTTTACTTAACTGATATTATATACCTACCTATTATAGATGTATGGATATCGTAATGTTGTAACGTCTGTATTCACGACTCGTCCAGGTAAATTTAGATTTTCCTAAAATAAACCAGAAGACCAGTAAAATATAACCAGTTACTCTGTTAATAACTCAGAACAAACAGTCAGAAAGACAGAGAGATACACAGAAAAATAGGCGGACAAAAATTTAAAAGAGATGTTATAATGCGTCCATCTTTTATAAATATTATTATCACGACAAACATTATATAGGCATAGGTATACTTAAGTTTTAAAAAAAACAACATCCATAAATATTTAAAACTTTATATCATTTATCATTTTTCCAGAATATTCACTTCATTTAAATGGACGGAAATGAAACCTTTAGGCTTCCTTGAATCCGGTAAATCGGTCATAAATCCAGTTTTATTAGATTTCAATATGACTTATAGATATTAAACGAATGATTATTGCAAACCGTTTAATGTAATGGCGTACTTAAATAGGTATTGTCCGATATTAGTGTTTTATATTTTCAATATTTTTACAAATAGCTATAGAAATAAAGTTTTACTTGTAAATTCTTGCAAATACCTTCCACGGACCAACAGAAAGTTCTAAAAGGACTTTGGACTCAGGTAGCCAAAGCAAAGAACATCGGTCTTGTTTTTTTTATGTCGGTCACGTCAATATGACCCCACCCCGCCCGATGGTAAGCTTAAGGTAAAGGTTGTTGAGATATTTGCGATAAACTAATGTTTGTGACCTTTATAACTTTTTAGCTGGCACGGTTTCAATATCAATTTTTACATTTTTATTACAAAATCCAGCTCACTAGGATTATTTCCGCAGATAAAAACTAAAATTACTGGGCTATATGCCGTTGATACGACAGAAGAGGATCACAAATAAAAATTTTGGTATCATACCGATGTGTGAAGGTGAGTGTGCCAATTCAGTGAACATGCATAGAAGACTTTCTGTAGCAAATAAAATTACTTTGAATTTATCTTCAAAACATATTTGCCTTTTGAAACTGCCACATTATACGACGTAATATTTTAATGTGTAGTCAAATAGGGAATTTATTCTGGTATCTTGTTGTGCTCATAAATAAGAAGTGCAAGAGTAAGGGAGTGGTTGTGTGACAAGATAGCTACAACACATCCTCCCTGATAGTTCCGCCGCCAGCCCCATGGAGCGGCCGTGCTACTGAAATACTTTATTTTTCACATTTTCCTAGTAGCAGACGAACGTTTGAAACGCTGCGTTTGATTTGAAAAAATGCAATTTATAAAGAAGACAGTAAGTACCCTTCACTCTTGGTAGAATCCCACGGTTACCCCCCTCCAACCTCCGCTACCCGCTGACCAGCGGGAATCATTAGATTAGACACAAATCGAAAAATTACACATCAATTCGGGACTCTGATGCCTGTAAGGTTGATTGTAATCAAACCTAGACATTTAGTCTGACTAAGACTTTTCTAATAGAAGAAACACCGTCAAAGTCCATCAGTTTTTGCATCCATCTATACAGATAGATGTATGGAAGTGTGTTACTTTAACAACGGAGACAGATTTGTAGTCTCTATTTGAGACTACAATCTGTCTTCTTACACATAGGTTATAAATACGGTACTAATATATTTGACCTTTCAAGTTATAATAATATCATTATACGAGAAATTAGAAAATGAATTCTTGTTACAAAGCAATAAACGTATACTATGTAAAATTATATTAATCATTCAGTATGCTAAACATGTAATTACCGGACAATCAAATATTCAATCCACTTTGTAGGGTTGCAAATGATTATAGAAATTCATTCGCGGCAATTTGCAAATACAATTATCTATAGCAGTGGAACTGATGAAAATGTTTCTAAAGAGGATTGTACACTAATGAGAAACAAAGTGACAAATAAACAAAGAAATGACGGCCACTGTGGCGTAGCGGTAGTCCATATGACTGCTACGCAGGAGGTGTTCGATTCCTGTTCAGTGCAAATATTTGTATGTATGAATATGTCTATTTGTATTGGTCTGGGTGTTTCTATGTATAATAAGTACCTATGTATTTACAAAAAAAGTATATAAGTATGTTTATCAGCATTCTAGAACCCATAACACAAGCTACTTAAACTAAGGTTACTTTGGGTCTAGAGAGCGCTGTGTAGGATGTCGTAGAATACTTATTTATTTAACTCTAAATTTATGGTGGGTACGCGCCAGGAGGGATCGCCATGGAAGTATTCTTGTATAGTTTCATGTCCCCTCGACAAGACGCAGAGTATGGCACACCGTAGGGTTTTAGTGTGTGAAAGCCACATAATATAAACCCGCACCGCGTCGCGCGGTATGACATTTCCCCTGACGAAACACAAAAGGCAGTTTTACAAAAGCAATTTTTGAAGATCTTGGCCATTGCCTACGAGACTGAAACTTACATGGGGTAATTAGATTAAGTAATTGAATGTATAGTCAGGCTTTACACAATGTTTTTCCTTTAAAAATTAAAATAATAGTAGTGACGATAATGACAAACGCTGTACGGTTGACCAAAAGTATTAAATTCACACATCCAAAATCACTTTCACAGACTGAACCTACTTGCCCATGTAGGTTATCACATTTAATCACCCATCTCCCTCCCTCCTTCGTGTTAACTAATAAGCATTGATTAAACGCAACCAATAGACAGAAACGCCGAATGGTATGTAATGCATATAATTGGTGTAAACTGAACATGTTGCTTGTATGTTCTAATGCGGTGGTAGACGGGCAATACAAGGATAGATACGGTGATAATGCGGTGGTAGACGGGCAATAGAAAGGTAGATACGTTGATTTAGCTTCGTTGGTTTGATCTCATGGTTATTTCCTTGGAAACCTTAGAAGAATAAAAAGTGGCCCATGTGTTATTCTAGACTATAATCTATCCCTGTATCACATTTCAACCAGATCCATTCAGCCGTTAGAGCGTAATTGAGTAACAAACATAAAAACATATTCACAACCTTTCACGTTAATGATGTTATAGGATAGGATAATTATAGTAGGGATAGATTATTATAGTCTGGAATAACACATAGGTTTTTTTATCCCTAGAATTGGGTCCCATGGAAAGTGGGAATGGGAAGGGAATTTCATGCAGACAAACCTGTGACCATAAAAGCTGTATAATCTAGTTATCAGGATTTTAGATATTTTAGTAAAGTAAGTACAAATGCGCATAAAATATGAGAAATGTAAGGGGTTAAGTAGACGGAGGCGCGGGGCGGTCAAAATGACTGCGACGCACTCTTATTATTACTAACATTAGATCGCATTTAGCCCGCGTAAGAGTGCGTCGCGGTCATTTTGACCGTCTAGCCCGCCGTTGTTCAGGATAATATGGTTAGCACATAGCAATGCAGCTAAATAAAAAAGTGGACAATAAAACGAAGCTCTCATCGATACGACTCCTCTTCGAAGTCTATAGATAATCATGTTTTATTTACTTCATTAAGGTTTCAGAAGTCGGGCGTTCACATTGAAACCACGTCTGAAACGTTCGTTTGCTTACAATTTGTGAATAAATCATTGTGTTCGGAACAACAAGATAGTGCGTGTTGCTTTGGCAAATTTATTTTTATATTTCACAGACTTTGAATACAAATAGCTCTTGGGGATATTTTTCTAAGACTAATGTGACGGAGAGCATTCTTTTAATTTTATATTATTTTACTTTGTATGACATCGTTTTGTTATTCAAGTATTTCATGCTTCAGTTTATTTTGTGGAGTATTGGGCATATATTGTGCTACAAAATATCATTTTAATATAATTTGAAGTAAAACAAATAATTATCTCGAATTACAAAAACACTTGACGAATAAAAGTCCTGGGCCTCGATTCTGTGACACTTCAAAAATATACGATTTAATTTTGAACTTTATTTTCATCAAGTTAAAGTCTAAAATTAAATGATGATCGTAGAGTGAATGAAAAGGTTAATGAATTCTTTTCATTTGACTTTAGACTTTAACTGTAAAACGGCAAAGTCTATAATTAAAGAGCATGTTTTAGAGTCTCAGTAGCATGACAGTGATTTGCCCTTAGCAGAATCGAGACCCTGATCAGCACGCCTAATACCTACTCGTGTACTAACTTGAGACTAATTGATCTTCAAAAAGAAACTGTAGTACCGTCCTACAAACTTTATTATTAATTTAGGTAACCCTAGCATTAAGTTGAGATAAAGGTAATTAAGTTTCAGAGTTGGATCCAATGAAATGGACAAATTAGTAACATTTATCTAAGAAGCCATAAGCACAAAAGTGTGAAGCTAGAAAAAATAAATGAAAGTACTCAAATTACTCACAAAACTAGAGTCAAGAGAAAATTAAAATTCAAGAATTTGCTGTTTGCAAGATTTTAAGTCCATTTTCTTTATACTACTTAGGCGGGAGACAAGCACACGGTCCACTTAATGAAAAGCGGTCACCATGACTTATGGATGTGTGCAACACCAGGGGCGTCACACTCGCAATGCCAACCCTAGGGCTAAGAGTTTCTTTGCTGATAACGCTGGATACTTTGGTCTCCCTGCTGACAGTACAGAATCCCTTCAATGAACTCTGGCTACCCTACTTACCAAAAACAACACTTGGTTATATGACACCTACTCCTGTTTAGTGTTTGAGCAATTGTATTGCTTAAACAATAGTGGTAGGAGTTACTAGTGTATAATTCGTTTTTACCCACGATTTCATCGCCTTACATGACAGTTACCGCAATCATAGACACTTTTGTAAGTAGTTCAAAAAGTGTCTCCTTATTGAGCATTAAGTTACATAATAAAATGCTACCCTAGAGATATTATTATCATCCCCAATATTGTTATCAAAAGTTAGTCGTATCGATAACTTCAAACAAACGGACTTTTTTGTAAATTAGTATGTATTTACAAAAAAAAGTATATAACTATGTTTATCCGCATTCTAGAATAACATAAGCTAGTTAAACTATTGGGTCTACAGAGCGCTTTGTAGAATGTCCTAGAATATTTATTTATTATTATTTAAAATTATTTGTAAGTTTGATGAGAAGTTACCAATAACTAAAAAAATTCAACGTAGGGTATTATGTCACTACGGCAAAAGTATTCCCTATA
Organism: Lithosia quadra; assembly: GCA_963576445.1. Lineage (NCBI taxonomy): Eukaryota > Metazoa > Arthropoda > Insecta > Lepidoptera > Erebidae > Lithosia > Lithosia quadra. The sequence goes on from OY754883.1 coordinate 3,472,521, forward strand.
CGAGTTTAGGTAGGTATATCTTTTTTCACATTAATGGTATAAAAAAAAGACTTAGCTCTTAAACAACTTATTTCTATATGAGAAATTAACTTGGCAAGAGAGGAAAGTTTGCAGCGGTGAGATGGTAATCATTTGTCTTGTTCAAGGTGAAAAATAACATTATGTTGCCCCAGTCACAACTTTGCTGACGTATTTTACTGTCAAGCTATATTTACGCAATGAAAAAGATATTAATACTCAACCAACAGATAGTGTTATTTTACAGTTATAAAACCATGTTTGCCAAGCCCACCCTATTAAAACGTTAGTAGATTTTTGTAAATTTTTTATGTGTTCGTTTGAGTATCACACAAAAGCTACAAACAAGCATTTCAAGTTATCGCGTAGTCGTGTGGTATTTTTGTTATAGGTGTAGCTCTTGGTCAGAATTTTTATGGAGGTAGGACACGACGGTATCTCCTGTCCGAAATGAGCTGTCCGACTGGGGAAGTACCTACCTACCTCCGTCCTACAGAAGACCGCGACCATAGTAACCATCGTATTGTGTACCCACCGGCCGGTACGGTGACCGCTTCCCATCAGGTGGGCCATGTGCTTGTCTGCCACCTTCGTGGTATTAAATTTAAAAAAAAAAGAATTAAAATCTTATGTTGGTTAAGTTGGTTGATCACAATTGATTAAGAAAAACCCGAGATATACTTAGTCAAAAAACGTGAAAATCTACATCCATGCAGGCGGAGTCGCGGGCATAGTTTAGTACTATACGCGTATTAAAAGTGATTTACTCGCACGTGTGCCTACAGCCTAATGTTAATTTGAATGAATACATTGGATGTGTGATTATAATGTCTCAAACAAAAATACGATATGTTACCCACGAAAACACAAGCTTATGGTACAAACTTTATTATCATAATATGAGATACTTGCCGCACAGCTACATAATATCAAAGTTAATAGAAACAAGCTATAACAAACTTGTGACGCATACAGATATCGATTATAATGTTTGTATATTGTAAGTATCAGAGTGATGAGACATTAAGAGTCGGTTCACTTGTAACGGAGGATCCGTCGCGTATTTTCAGTCTCATAAAGCCAGAATAGACAAATGTATAGAAAAACACTCGACCGATGATACGTTAGTGCGTCGAGTATACAGCGTCTATTCCGTTTCCGTCAACGAATCGTCGGTAATACTGAATAAACATTGTAGGATACTTTCTTAAAGTTGCCAATTAAATTGGCCATTTGATATTCTTTTACTGTTTAAAGCCTCCCAAATAGCATTATTTCAATAAGCTTCATTTTAAAATTCTATAATATTATCATAACGCAACCACTGTAGATGCTAAACGCACAAACTGACTAGACGCATAGTGTGGCACGTCTTCTTTGACCGAATAGACGCGACGGCGGATGATACGCTCGATGCATTTTGCGTTTGATATGAACCGACCCTAAAGATGTAAATAATGTGTAAAGTTAGAAATTCATACATTCATACAAATAAATAAAATTAGTGTTTGTTTGCACCGTGTATAAGTACGTCACACGGTACATAAACCAAAACAACGTGTTTTACCTTTTTTGTTTCTCTTCTGGCTAATGAAATAGCTGGACCGATTTAGACGAAACTTTCACTGACAGGTAGCTGATATAACAAGAAGTGACTTGGAGTTTTTAATTTTTGAAAAATATATTAGTTTTCCGAGTAAAAATCCTTAAATACTTAAAGCCACGTCTATGAAATCGCTGACATTATGTTATTCTTAAAAGTTAAAAATAAGTATAGTTTTTATCTAGCTATTCACTTGATAAGTTAACTTGAGATCAAACTAAACAGAACTTGTGGCGTCTCGGGGAGTCTTGGGATCTGATTTTGATAAACTTTCAGTACTCATGCAAAATCTTGTAATTATAAATAATTGCTCCAGGCGAAGTTTCACTACAAACTTTAACTTTGGTTTTAACATGCGGAAATGGTCATATCTTATACTGTATTATTCAAATAGAAGATAAACAGATAAAAAAACTATTTATTTAACTATTTTTTGCTAAATTCAACCTCAGTCCGTTACATAAGATAATCAATTATTGTGGCTTCGCTCGCGTTCAATATTGATTTGCTAATCCCTTAAATTGCCGTTAAGGACAGGTACATTGCCAGTATAAAATGTAGTATATGTATTATTACAGACTATGTCTCTCTCTGCAATAATTTCTGAGCAAACGACACACCAAGTATTCAACTAATGACACCCACCAAACCTCAGAAAAGTTTTACACCCTTATCAACAATCTCTATACTTTGGTTTCTTATAGAACCAGTACCTACCAGACTTCACAAAAAAACATCTTCTATTGTAACAAAGAAATCTTTTCTATTCTAGTTTTTTTTTATCATGTGGAATCCCCACGGAAACCACCTCATTCGCCAGTAGTAGCGGGATATGTTGGAATCGAAACGACTAAAACCGCACTCCGTTTCGTGTCTTCTATAGCGCCGGGGTGTAAAGTGACCCCGGCCTTTCCATTCTACCATGCATTTCTATATTCAAAATCTTTTTAGATTTAAAATGAGAAGCCTGTCATCGCAGTCAATTCCTGTTCAAAAAAAGTGTAAAAATAACATCCAGCGCAAAAGCACATGCACTCAGCACCAACGCTGTTTGCACTTAATTGGCAAAAATAGCTTGAAGCGCTTTAACGCTCGCACTGGTTCCATCATATCCTACGTACTGATATGTGGGCTTTGCGTTTCTGCACGCTTTTGAATCATGTTCACACACTGTACACTACGGTTGGTGTCTGATTACCTAACATATTATACAGGTTTTTTGTGCAAAAATGTTTGGCTATAACTTTTGTCAGTTCTATTGATTTGATTGCATTGTTAAACTACACTCGAGAGCAATGAATCCGGGTCACTTAAAGAATGTTAAAAATCTCGGAAACTAAAAATGATAGGTTAATGCAATAAATTGTATTTAATAGACAATGTAATACTCCTTAAATGAAAGTAAAAAAAATATGAGTCACCATACATTTTATTAACACAAAATTACATAAAGAAAAAAACTGCTGATCTCTCCTTAAAACAAAAATAGGAAACATGAAATTTTTGAACTTTATTACGATTTTCTTGAATTTTAATACTTCGTATTGCCTCCTCGTGCTTCCATTACTGCGTTTACGCGGTTTGGCATGCTGTACACCAAGTTCCTTATACGATTTTGGGGAATATTCTCCCATTCCTCTGTGAGAGCAATTTTGAGCTCACGAAGCGTGATTGGGGGAGGGTTTCGTTGTTTTACGCATCTGCCTAGCTCGTCCCAAGCATGCTCGATCGGGTTGATATCCGGGCTGCGCGCTGGCCACTCCATACGAGTAATGTTCATCTCTTGAAGGTAGTCATTCACAATCCTACCTGTATGAGGTCGGGCATTGTCATGCATAAATATAGCATCCTCACCTAAATTGACCATAAATGGACCAACGTGATCATTGAGGATTTCTTCCACATATCTTACGCTAGTTAAAGAGCCGTTTTCTATGATCACCAGCTCTGTGCGACTTTCAGAAGAAATTCCGGCCCACACAAGTACAGACCCACCACCGTAGGCTACTTTTTCTTCGATGCATGCTTGCTTGAATCTTTCCCCTGGTCTTCGATACACTCTGTGTCTTCCATCGTGCTTGTAGAGCATAAATTTTGATTCGTCGGAGAACATAACTTTTGACCAATCTTCAATACTCCAATTTACGTGGCTCTGGGCATATCTTAGTCTCGAAATACGATGCCCACGCTCCAGTTTAGGGCCGTTTGCAGGTCTAAGGGGTTTTAAGTTAGATTCAGCAAGCCGACGTCTTACTGTCCATGCACTTGGGTTACTTCCTCCGAGGCGTCGAAACTGATTGGTGAGTTCAGTTCCTGTGAGAAAGCGATTTCGAAGCATGGTGTTCACCAAGTATCGGTCTTCTCGTGCTGTGGTACACCTGGTTCTGCCCGTTCCTGGTCTGCGTAGGTTAGAACCAGTTTCTTCGTAACGTCGGAGAACTCTTTGTACTGTTGACAGCGACACACCGACAGTCCTGGCTGTATCGCGCTGACTCCGGCCGGTTTCCAGCATTGTAAGTATTCTGGTGCATTCTTCAGGCGTAAGCGACATAATTTCAGCTTGAATAATGAATATAGAGCACTATCAACATGGTTTATGTACCCACATAAATGACAGATTACAAACAAAAGCAAAACCAAATGCTGTAATTTCGTAGTTCCATCTTCGAAAGTGGCCCTTTTTCAAATTTGATTTTTTTATGATATAACTTTACAATAACTAAGAAGTTTTAATACCTTCATTTAAGGAGTATTACATTGTCTATTAAATACAATTTATTGCATTAACCTAGCATTTTTAGTTTCCGAGATTTTTAGGATTCTTTAAGTGACCCGGATTCATTGCTCTCGAGTGTAGTTAACTTGTTAAACTATTAATTTCACAAAAATCATGTTTATGCAGTTTGTGAGGTAGGCTCGGCTCTAAAGTTCTTGATACCATAATTTTTGTACTTTTCAATACACGTTTCTTTTTTTTCCAATATGTTACATTACCTTCGATAGACATGGGCATATTATATAAATTAATATTTATGTGCCTTGTGTTAAAACCCCCATACAGACCGAAGCAAGGCAAGGGTGGTTTGCTAGTCAGTCGTAGAATTCTAGACAAAAATAGCTTAAGCAGAAGCCAGAAATATAATACGTTTTATAAGTAAAGCTGTTTCTTTTTATTTTGTTTAGTTTTTAGTTTTTATTTTAAAGTAAATATTATTTAATTTTCATTGTATTTTTATTAAAATATAATGTACTAATGATATAAAAAAAAAGTTTCTTTTTTATACCTATTGGAAACAAAATCTTTAGCATTGATCCCTTGCTGTGATATAAACATATAACAGTTTATTATTTAATACATACATCATCAATAACAAATAGTACACCCAATAGACAGGCTTACAATAGAGGATCTCATTTTTTCATAATAATATCCCGAGAAATGGGCCATTATCTCTTATTTATCGCTGAACTCTCGAATCGCACGAGACTCTTTTCTTAATAATATTTATCTAAGGTAATCATATTTTATATCACACAGCTATCACTCCTAGTGCGTTGTAGTACTATTTCCTTCTATTTTATTTAAGAGTTTTGAAAACACAGTAGAAGAAATCTCGTTGAAATTGAATCAATTAGTGTTGGCACAAAAATATGCATTACAGCCAATTTATACGGATAAATAGTTAGTTAGTTCTTAATACTACAATGCCTCATTGAATATTTTTTACTATATGTGCGGCTTTAAACATGCATAATATTTTAAAGACGCGTATACAATAGATAGGTACCTATCTCACCAAGTATATTCTTAATCTGATGAGCCGTGTAGTATAGTGTATAGAAAATTAATAAAAAAACACATTCCATCAGGTGGCTCATGTGCTTGTTTGCCACGTAGTGGTATCAAAAAAATAATAATTTCAGTCTAAATTTAGAAAATTAAATAAAATCATCAATCATCATTAAATATCTAAAATCTAACGTTACTTCTATTTGAATAAAATAATGTAAGCGTACATAATCTTATTTATTAAATAAATAAATCAGTTTAAGTTGATACGTTTGAATTAGAAACTTCTCACATAACATTATCAAATATTTACTACAATACACATTTAAATTGAAAATGTGTATTGGAGAAGAATTAATTGGAATCTAACAAAGGTACAATACCAAGTCACTGCTCGTTAGAGTTAAAATAACTCAACATTCAATACAAACGTTAATTTGATGTCTTTGTAGTAACCCACAATTATAAGTTACAGCGAAGTTCGGTCGGTACAGAAATAGCCACCAACATCTTCTGAAAAGCACATTAAACAGACTCTTTAAAGAAAAAGTTGTTTTCGTTTATTGTTAGCAAATATTTCCGACCAAATATAAGAAAAATCTTGCATCAGAAAAACTTAAAAGTATACTCGGTGCAAAAACTTTGAGGTTTTAAGCTTACTCAAACTGGAAAGTTAGGCAAATGACACCGCGGGGACAAGAATATTTTGCAATCTTCTCACAAACCGAGATGGGATTCCTTCGCGAAGTTTTTTCCAAAAGGAAGTTGGTCCCGAAACGAGTGGCGTTTCGAAGCCGCTCATAGCTCAAACAAGACAATAGATACCAGAATAGTTGAAATGTTAACTTTTGTTCTTGTAGTTGACAAGCTGTCTTTTCAGAGAGAATTTCTCGTTTTCTTAAGACCTCGTCGTATTTACTGAGTATAAATAAGCTTCAGTGAGATGTTGGCTCGACTTAATGACCTGTTTAAATATTTACGGCAATGGTGGGCTAAAAAATAGTACGAAGTAATATTTCTAGTGATAATTTTATATTTTTTTTCACTATGGCTCATAATTAGGCTCATAATAGGTTAGTAAAAATGTATACCTACTTAAAACTATGTTACAATTTAAAAACATGAAAATAAAAGTTAAAATCAATGATGATAAATTAAAATCAACCATAAAATCAGTCTTAATGAAATATAATAACCAGAAAAAAAACAAGCAGGTAAGTATAAATAAAAATTATAAATAAGTAGGTATACATATTATCCTTTATTTTATACATCTAAACAAACTGTTTATTAAATTGGTCAACAAAAATTTTTTTTGAGAATTTAATTGATATCTTACTTAACTTTTTGAAGTTTTTTTGGGTACCTTTACACAAAAAATAACATAAGTACTTTAAGCCTTAAACTAAAGAAAAGAAATCCAGGCTTCAACACATATCAATCATTCATACCCACTATTCACCGATGGACAAAAAAATTCTAAGATGACACTCATTGGTATGAACATTTTAATCAACGATTCAAAAGTCCGGCCACACAATACGCCTGTGGCATAATCGTCGCGCGTCGCATGTGGCTTGTTCGGGAAATGAAAATTGGTGGCGTACATCCTTTCACCGAGTGATGGTAAATTGGAATAGCAACACCTGCGCTCGCTGTGTTTTCCAACAACTACCCACCATCCACCAGCTGCATCGACGCTTCAGACTCAGATTTGGAACGAGTAAACTTCTAATTGTAATTTGATTCTAATTGACGGCTTTTGTTAAATCTATTGAACATAAAGGATTCGTAAAGGCAGAAACTTAATTGACAGCTTACCTTAAGACATTTTCCCTTAGCGAGAAAAAGCGAAATCCTTTAAGGATATACGTCACAGCTTATCGCCAATGCAGATTGATTGCTTTTTAAATATTTTTTGCTTTGCACATTTGTTTGATGGTATTGTTTGAATACGTCGTGCTCGTATTAGGAACCAGGTTGCCAATAATTATTATTGGGAACTGGGTAGTGGAGAATAACTGGCGAAGACAATCGTTTGAGGGATGTTAAGTTATAGTCTGCAGTAGAATTATCTAGAGTGTCATTGAATTCTCACAGTTTAGAATAAAGCTCGTGAAATAACTATGTGATGTACTAAAGCTCAAAAACGATACTGCCGGATGCAAAATGAATTAATGATAAAGTAAAAGTATGTATGACCAACTAACTAGTCTCCTCAGCAGCGACAGCAATTCTATTAGAAAATACCTATAAACCTGTAGTACATCATTTTGTTCTATCATCAATAGTTTTCGCAGCGCACGCCTAAAAAGATTTTCATTTCTCTATTTTTTTTACAACATTGCGATTTTTTTACGGATTTCTAATTTTTTTAAAAATAAGTTATAGCCTATGTTACTCTTAGATATAGGTAAAAGAATTATTAAAATCGGTTCAGTAGTTTCGGAGCCTATTCGTCACAAAAAAAAACAATTCTTTTTTCTTTAATATAATATTAATGTAGATACTACATGTGTGTTTTCCTATTCATTGTGTATATATACGATGAAATTTATACGTTTCTAATACATCAGCCAATACCAATGATAGGGGAGGACATACACCGCAGGAATTATCGAAAGGGTTGAATTCAACGCACTTTCCAAGTTGGGAATTAATTAATCCGGATTTAACCATCCCTCACGGCAACATGAGATAAAATGAAGCAGTAAGCATATACTTAGTCGCAAAATGACGTAACTCCCATACAATATTGAACCGTATTTCATACCGTATTTGTCGATGTGATGAATATTGTATTACTTTGGTTGATATTAAAAAATGTTGGTTGAAATACAAAATCACAGAATATACTCTTTACGGCTTAGTATGTGTAAAAGATTAGGAGGTACTTTACTTACAGAGTCCCCCTTTTTGGGGGGGTACCGTGGTTGCCAAACCTGAGGGGGCCACGTGCGCTGTAAGAGGGGAGGTAGGCTTGGTCTTCTCCAAAGAGAGCCGACAGAGAGTATCCTAATGGAATGATTAAAATTAAAGAATCACGTTAAAATATGTAGGTAGGTGCCAATAAACATATTCGACTAGCTGATAAATATACAGCAATGATTTTCTGATCGGAAAAATGATCATCCAGGATGGGACTTGAACCCGTGACCAGTCCCAGACAGGGGGATTATGTTAAGAATCGTTCATTGAACATTAAACAGAAGTAAGTATTTTTTAAATGTAATGTACAGATTCGTCTAATATACAATTTCATAAATAGTATACAAAGTTACGCATATGTAGGTACAGTTGCCGAGTATCTATCTATAGAGATACATAACGACAGTAATCAATTTGAAATCAGCCGTGCAATATCGAGCTACCAGCTCGTTTCACATATTGAAGCTCGCCCACCATTTCATGTCAATAGGGCTTTTGTATGGAAACCACACAGTGGTCTGGGCAAAGGTGGTCTAAGCAATTAGCAGATAGCATTGCCTCCGTTTCTATCATTTTGAGACATACGGATAGCTCGGTTGTACAACAATATTTCTAGTTTGTTACCTGTAATTTTTTTGGTATGGTGTTTGTAAAGTGCATTCTATTATATTCTATTCAATTGAGTTCTTACTCAAACGTAGGTACGTGTGGTGACAATTAGAAATCATACCCGTACTAAGGAGTGAAATGCGTTGCCCGAATCATTCTGTGTTCCCGAGTGAGTTTTCATGATGATGATCATATTTTGTTTTTACAACGTTCATCTTTTCACAATTTGTGTTTACTACTTAGGCAGCAGATAAGCATACGGGGTAATGGGAAGCGGTCACCGTAACATATAGACGAGTGTAAAAACTTTTAAAGCCCTTATTGAAAAACCCCATATTGTAGTTACTAGGGAAAACCACAGCCGGGAGATCATTCCACAGCTTAAGCATGTGCGGAACGAAATTTCTTTTAATCCTTACAGTGCGCACGGTTGGCGGATGTAACGTGTAAGGATGAATTCCCTGTCTGGCAGTAATCAGGCTTTTCGCACAGTAAGTGTTACTGGATCTAACTAAATAAATTAGTTAGTTCTGTTTTATTTTCTGCAGCACTATTTATTGCCAAAGGTTGTACCATTACTAACTTTTAAATTTTCGCGTTCCATGATTATAATAGAATGCAAACGGGAATTAACGCGATCATGGTATAGATATATACATACCTTTGGAATGCCTGACGTTTCGACCAGGTTACACCGGCCGTGGTCACAGGCTGACTGTCTCAGCTGCGCACGCCCTCCGTCGTCGAGTCCGTGAGCTAGCCGGTTGTTCATCTACCCGCACATTTTCGAACATGTGCTCACGGTGAAGCCTGTGACCACGGCCGGTGTAACCTGGTTGAAACGTCAGGCATTCCAAAAGTTGTATACCATTTCTATGCGACGTGTGTACGCATGGTGTAACGCGTGCAATTTCGCTTTAGCCCTTGACTAAAAGCAGCCTACTCTTAACGATTTCAAACAATGACAGTGAATGGGTTTATGCAATTTAGTAAAAGTCATAATTAGTTCAAATGAGTGTAATTAAATACAATATGCATTGAAGATCTATAACGAGTTAATTTTTTCATAATTTAGCTTTTAATTACTGTCTGCTAAAATTAAGAGATGGCATAGTATCATCAATCAAACTTATTACTTTTCTATACTACTCGTAGGTAGTATAAAATCTTCTTTAATAAATATGTAACTGATCGGCGTCTATACGTATATGGGTGATATATTACAAAAACTTTTATTGGTGAACTTATGAACGTAACAGAAGACAAAAATGATTTTTAGAATTTTTGTCAGTTTGTCTATTTGTCAGCGCTACTCTTAAAAGCAGCTAATCCCATGTAGTTGCAGTTGTAATTATTTGATTGTGGTAAGCTTGTATATCTAACAGATGTATGTAAATGATAATCGTAAAGTCTTTTTAATATCGTTGCATACTGAAAATTTTGCACAGAACTGGCATGAGCTAAATAAGGAATCCGTACGAATAACATAGAATAATTCGTATCGATGCTCTTATGTTTGGATACAATCCAAAATTGAAGTAAATCCAACGAGCTATGTACATAGTACACTATTTTACACAAGTAAAGTGCTAGGCAAGCCTTAGATAGCTATCATTTATCAAGTTTAGGGGAACGTGGGATTGTGTCGTGGATTGTGTGTATCGACGCGATTTTAATTTTTACAACCTTCTATTTAACTTGCTTTGTTGTTTGTTTGTAGGTTGTATTTTAGTTTGTTAGTATGGGTCAAATCTTGGAAACCCAATCAGAACCACTTTCTGTCGCTAGATTGAACTCAAATTTGGTATACTTGCGTATCTTTGGTGACAATTGGTATTATGAATTTGGTCTGATGATGGAGTCGGAAGGCGTCCATTGGAACTTCTAAACTCATCATCATCATTCTCTGAACCTTTTTCCCAACTCAGTTGGGGTCGGCTTTCCAGTCTAACTGTGATGCGGCTGAACTTCGATATTTTCCGTGGAGCAACTGCCATCTGACCTCCACAACTTGCAGTTCTAAACTAAACAAGATAAAACAATTTTTTGGTTCAATAATTGTTTTGTCGTGGCAAGTAGGTACTTTGATGATCCGATGGGGACTTTAAACTAAACAAGATTTTTTCAATTTTTGTCAGTCTATCTATCTGACTGAAAGATTTGGACGGGACTTTTACCGGTAGATAGTTTGGTAGATATTTACAAGTCATAACATAGGCTACTTTAATTATAGAAAAAAATTAGAACCTTTAAAATCTAAATGGACGTAACAAAGACAGCTAGTTCCAAATAAAAATGAAACAAACCATCATAAAACCAGAATTTCCATTTTTAAATACATAACAGAAAAAAAAGAAAAAAGCAATAATACGATTTCAACGTTTAAAAATCCGAACATCACACAAAAAGCATCGATATTTGATAAATACGGCTCTGATGGAATATAAATTAAATAAGTCGTAGGATCTCCTCGCTGAGATTTTTATTGATGGACGTAATTTATTTGAACGGCACCCGCAGTGTGCTTCGGGAGAAATATGAAAGGCATTACAGCAAAAAGGCCCTTCCAAATTTATGAGTATCTCTCTCGTTGTTTGATAACGTTCGAATTTTTATGTAGAGACGTTTTCAAAACGATCTATATTGGCTTGAATGTCTGAAACTGAACTTCACTTCACTGATATACATACTACAGGTATAATGTTATCTTAGTTTTAAAGGTATGCCCTAAAGTCTAATAATGATAGCTAATTGTGAAGGAGGGAGACTGTTTTTAACCAGATTTAGTTATTGTAAATTACTTGAACTTGCCGTATCTCAATTTAAACAGTTATAACCTGAATCGCAAGTCCAATATCTTAGCTTTTGACGTGACAACGTCTTATAAATTGGTTTGCCGGGTGACACTTCAAGAAACTGCGTTACGCTCCGCTCACGTTATGCGCTCACAATGAGAGCGAGTGAGAGGCACGCGTCCCTTCCACTCGGGTATGGTTAGCCCGCCTATTACCACTCAAAGTCGTTGTCACGTAAAACTTTCGCCCGTATACCGACTTTACAGGCAACCAATTTTTTACGCCACTATCACTTACTAATCTATACTAAATATTATAAAGAGGAAAGGTTTGAGTATTTGTTTGTCTCGAATAGACTCGGAAACTACGGGACCGATTTCAATAATTCCTTCACCTATAGAAAGCAAATGTCTGGGAGTAACATAGGCTATAATTTATTTTCAAAAAATTAAGGAATTCTAAATCCACGCAGGCGGAGCCGCGGACAACAGCTAGTTAATTATAAAACAAACGCATACCTTGCCATAAAAACAAACAGACAGACTTCATAACACTATACGAGTATATGAAGTACTGCCAAGCAGAAATCTTTTCTACAAAAACTGGCGCAATACAGCAAATATCCACATTTTTACAAAGTCAAGTGAGCATACTGCGACTGGGAGTCCGGGGTAAAACGCTACATATATTTTTGTAATTAATTTCCCAGGTGTGTAGTAAACAACTGTGGAGAGCCCTATTCTATGTTTATGCTTAGTCCCCGGGTACTTTTATGAACATATTAAGTTCACAAACATAAAATTTTCTTTAGTTTCTACCACACGTGTTTAGAGGTTACCGGCTACTTAAACCTTTGTAGAAATCTCGTACTTTAGTACATAATCCGGTTTACGCAGTACTTAAATGTTAGTTAGAATGAGAATTGGCTGAGTTTTAAACGTTAATGTAATTTTATTGAGCATAAAGCATTTAATTTTATCAATGATTAGACATAAGGACACTATGATCAGTGTAAATAGTCATATTCATGTAGGTATACAAATATTTGCACTGATTGGAAATCGAATCTGCGAGTTTGAACCACAGGAACACAGGGATGGTGCAAGAGACCGAAACTCCCCTCGACGGAGGGTCAATGTGTCTCCATTTTTAATAATTTCATCGTGCTTTTGTCTCTCCTGGTAACCAAAGCGGATCTCTCCAGGGCCTCGATTCTGCTAAAGACAAACCACTGTAAAACCACTGACACTCTAAAAATGCTGTTTAATTGTAGACTTTACCGTTATACAGTTAAAGGCTAAAATCAAATGAAAAGAATTCATTTAACTTTTCATTCGCTCTACAAAATATCATTTGACTTTAGACTTTAACCTGATAACAATAAAGTCTACAATTAAATGGCAGTTTTTGGAGTGTCAGTGGTAAATCAGTGGTTTGTCTTTAGCAGAATCGAGGCCCAGACTCTCCCCATTCTTCCCTATGTGGTAGGTAGGTACTGTACATTTCGACTAGACCAGCATAATATACAACAAAAAAGTAAGTCAATATATTTAAATGAAGCAGCATTACTCGGAAAAAATATTTTAAATAGCTTTAGAGCTAAATTTGTATCGTGCAACGTTATACGGCCGACCTTTCCGTACCCTTCCTCGTTTTATGGACGTTACGTACGTTGTCTAATGAGCGAGAAAGAATGGACATGGAGGAGATTAATGTCTGGACTGCGGACTAAGAGTCCGTGCAGATTATTCGGATGCTGAATTGCCAAATTGTTGTTAAAATTAGAAACTGACTCATTGACTCCTGGTGACTCCTAGCTTCAATCATATGCGGTTCGTTTTTTAAATCACGGTAGATGAATGTGATTTGATTTTGAACTTTGATTATGGTGAGTCTGATCAATTCCACCTCCCAAGAAATCGCTATTGGTATAATTTTTTGTTTCTTTAGGTGAGTGGGGTTCAAAAAGATTTTTTTAAATAAATAATTAAGTGAATAAACTAAAAAATAAATTAACTCATTTTGGTTTGTACAAGTTCGATGGTTAATCGATGGAAATCACCAGTTACCATTGATGCCAGAAAATTTTTACGTCGAGAAACCTTGCCTGTATTTCAAATATAAAATTCCATTTAAAATTAATATGGTACTTCTCGGTATTCAGTGGAAATACGAATACGTAGAAATTAACGGGGAATCGACATTCATTGGCGCTCGTTAACGTTGTATGGCATTTAGTGCTATGAATTCTGGCGAGGGCACTTCTGAGTCTATTGAACTTTTTTATTAAGTATACGGCCCTTTTAGCACTGGCTGAGACTGCATTGCATTGCAATGGCATTGCGTTGTGATAAGTCCTATTTCTACTGATATTACACAAGTGATAGTATAACACTATAGTATAACATTCATCCATACTCACGATGGATGGATGTATGTTTCTCACTCTGTCACGCAAAATCTGGCTCTCTCATCTCAATAGGACAGGTATAGTTATTAAAATCTGGAATAACAGCACAGGTTCCCGCGGGGCTGGGGAACGAAATCAGAATTTCACGCAGGCAGAGTTATGGGACAACAGTTAGTAACAAATATTTTAACTTTTACAATACCAACTAGCTATTGCCCATGATGTCTATGTACCTATGCGTCGCTCAAACACGTAATGGAGTTTAAGTTCTGTATCAATTTTGTTGCCGTTGCAAGAAGGTAGCGACATCGTGCGTCGTATCTATTGAATAACGCTTCTTTTATTATTTCTGTGAGGTTTTAGCATTATTAAACATCTATTTTTTAAAACGAATTTCTTAGGCTGATTTATCTCAACTTGGACGGTATTAACTTATAAAATTAGCCTCAAAGATATAAATCTCTAAAACAGTAAAAAATATCTTTATAATTAACTTAACATTTGCTCTCGTAAAAGTTAAGTAGATGCCATAAATTGTATTCTCTTCTAGATTTATAAGAAATAAAAAGGAATTCACGTAAAGTCCCAAAAAGTTTTTTGAAGAGTTCTCAACTTTAGCATTAGAAAGGAAATTATCGTGGCCCCGAGGAATAATTTCCAAAGTTTTGTGCTGAACGGAGTGGGCCGCCAACGCTGGCAACTTTTAATGTATACCTCAGCTTCATACACTAATGTGATATTGAATTCTTTTTCTTGATTTAAGACTTAGAAAAATTTGTCTAAGCACAAATAGACTACTCAGAAATTATTTTTTTTTTTATTTTATTTATTCATTCAGAAACAAACGGTCATACATATGAGTATTAAGTATAAAAGTTAACCTTAAACTATAGACCTACAGTTTCCTTAATTTACATATAAGACTGTACATTTTTCTACACATTTTTACATTTTTATTTTTTTTCTTTTTAAATTTAAAATTAACTTTATTAAAAGAATAAGTACATATCTTTGATAAAAAAACGACTTCAAAAGCATACCTACCTATTTGTGCATAAACGTCAGACTTAAAACTGAATACACTGCATACGTCTGCGAGTCCATGGAGCCCGTACAGGCGTGCCTGTAAAACTAATGAATCACGGTCATATATGGGTTAAACAGGTAAGAAATTACCACGATACAATAATTTCAACATTTTGGTCCTTCGAGCCGATGAAAGTAGACGACAAAATCACAGGTACAGGTTCTTCAACTGTCTGGTCTTTCAAACCGGTGCCACGGAGAATTTAAGTATGTCATGGGCGAATCTTCAGAACACAGCTAGTAATAAATAATAATACTGACGTCACAGTGACTCCATGAGAGGTATGCAGGCTGCTTGCAATTAAACATGACTTTTCCTTAACCTCTTTTATTTGCCGCACCATAAAGACTTGGAACTCTTTACCAGCGCATGTGTTTCCTTCCTCGTCCCGGGTTAAAAGCCTCGTGAAAAAGCATTTGATGAGTCTGTCAAGCTGAGGGCCGCCAATGCAGCACTATCGGTGTATGTAATGGTGACCGGTACTGAGACTTTACTTTTAGCCTACCATCAGGTGAGTTAGTAAAGTTATGTTGACGTATCTAACTTAAAAAAAAACCTTATAGGAACAATAATTGTTCTTATATGGTTTTTTATATCTAATAATTATAACCTTATATTATAATAGTTGACCTATTTAAATTCAAATCAGATTTTTTTCTAGTGTAGTGATCTCTATCATAGTACGAGATCTATACAACTATTTGTGTTCACGTGTTTACTGATACCGGTTTTCATGTACACATTTTCACACGAAATATAGTAAAATAAATACAATTGTTATCGATGGAAATAAAAAATAAAATACTTATTTTGCACATTCTGTGTTAGAAGGGTTGAAACATAAATTAGTGTGTTGAATTCATACTATTTACGAAGTATATTTTTACGGATGTAGGACACGACTTTATCTCCCATCCGAGCTGAGCAGTTCGACTGGGGTACCTCCACCCTACAGAAGACCGCGGCCATAATAATCATCGTGTTGTGTTCCCGGCGCGCGGCGGCGGTAAGTATGAGTAGCCAGACCTCACAATCCGTCCCTCCCCCTATCCCCATCTGCTTATCGCCTTAATGGTAGAAAACATCTCAAACTATTTTTTTTTATGTCGGTCACGTCAACATGACTTCAACATGATTCGCCTGATAGTAAGCTGAGGTAAAGTCTCTAGAATGGGAGTCACCATTGCAAACACCGATAGTGCCAAAATGGTGGCTCTCAGCTTGACGGCCTGATCAAATGCTTTTTCACGACCCGCTTAAAGGACCCGGGACTGTATGAGGAAGGATATTTCAAGGATGATAAATACTACCCAAACATAATCTCAATCTCAAATAAAAATAACACGAAAGTCTATACCATCCAAATATCATATTTCACATTTATCTCAACCAAATCATCCCATTCAGCACTGACGTCAAAAATATAAAAACAATAACGACAGTTATCAATTTTCCCTTACAACATCAGCTATAAAAGACCGATGTTTATCTCAATAATTCCTAGCACAAACGTCTATATATTACGGAGTTATCAGCAGATAGAACGAACGATTGTTTTCCGGATGTAGCAGACATGATGTTAAAATAAATAAAAGCGTACGTACAGTACTCGATTTCCTACGTTCCGCTGCTTCCGTTCTACTTATCTGTTGCTAGAAAAGATGTTTTCTCGCCTTTGCAAGTTTATCAAAACCTAGAAATAATGATATAGTTGACGTTTGTTGTGTATTTTCTTCATCTTCTTCGTTTTTTATACCACTTAGGCCGTAGGCGTCAGACAAGCACCTGGCCCAACTAATGGGAAGGACACCAGGGCTGTTGGAGGAGAGGGTTGGGGAGATGGTGGGTTATGAGCTTTGGCTACCCTACTTACCGCCGGAAACACAACACAATGGCTACTATGGCCGTGGTCCGCGGTTCTGTTCTCTTCTTCTTTTTTGTAGATTAGTATAACCATCAAAAAACGGGGTTCAAAATGATAGAAATCATCGTCATTCTCGTGGCGATTGCTAAGTTGCATTTTGAGGCCCGAGGTTCGATTTTTTGTTTGATGAGTACCTATGTTAGTTTTTTACGTGGAATCCTAATTTTCTTTTCGAAATTAAGAAGCCAGCCGTTCTTTCAAACAGACAGGCAAAAAATGCTTTTTATCTGTTTTTAGTATTAGAGATAAACAAATTGAAGTAATTTGTTTCATTTGTATGCAAGCGACAATTTCACAACAGAAGACAATAAAAATTGTTCTCATACATTTGCGTCCTTATTTCAAAGACATTTTTACTTTTAACCTATAATATTATATCGTCTGCCTAAATAAAACTTTTCATAATACCCATTACAATGACGAATATATCTGTCAACAGACTGACTAATAGAGCCTAATCTTAGAAGTCTAGAGAATTATGCGAAGGGCAACATAGGTGAGAACTAAAAAGAAAAAAAGAAAAAATAAAACTTCGTTCTCTAAGTACATAAAAAGCACTTTTCTACTTCTTTATCTACTTAGAGAAAGAATTTTTATTTGCAAGATATTTTTATTCGGATGGTTTTCACCCCGCGGGTAACGACCTGTAAGTAAATAATTCCATTATTGATGCATAAAAGATTCATCATTATCCTTCGAGCCTTTTCTCCGTTCGGGTGGGCTATTTCGATCTAACAACGAAGCGGTCGAACTTTGATATTTTTCGTGGAGCGACTGTCATCTGACCTCAACAACCTGATGGCAATATCGAAGTTCTGTTGGTAGACCAATTTTTGGACTGGTTAGGGTTACAACTGCAACTTAGGGTAGCAATTGGCACACAATACATTGTCATGTTCATATAGCAACAGAGACTGACGATGGTTTAAAATGCTTTCCTAGGCACAGAGTCTCATTTGCTATAAATTGTCACCCATCCAAAGACTGACCTGGCTAGCACTGCTTAACCTTGCAATGTGTTAAAATATTTAGTTACCACTTTGCTACGAGCGCCTCACTGGGTTCAGCATGGTCTTTTACATTAATTTTCATTATAATTTCGTACACCAGATGTGATTCAGATTAGTAAAATAATTAATTATATAATCACATTATTGAAACCAGTGTCCCATTATGTGTCGGAAATTACATGGTGGGTTAATTATCCAACGTAATTATGAGTTGACACGACACAATAACAGTTGTGATTATGCGTTTAAATATATTATATTGTTTAAATAATTGAAATTTTGATTGACATGAAATTAAATGTTATTCAAATTAATGCTGAAAAAATAAAGTACTGACATGGGCGATAGGAGATTATAATATAGTACATAGTCATCATTATAAAATTGATTTTTAGATAGTAGGTCCATAAGATACTGCTCCCACTATTGCTTTCTTGCTTTCTAATGAACTTCAAAGAATAGTAGGTCAGTTTCATAAAAGAATGGATCTACTATTTAAAAATCAATTTATTTATTTTTAAATTTACTTTCTTCTGTACCTACTTCAAAGAATAAAATCCCAATGGTAAAAAATCTTTCCGTCAAATTTTCGAAAAGTTTATATTGTTGTTAACTTAAAATTTTTCCTCCCTCTGTTTTCACAAAATCACATCAACCTGATGTTTAAATAATTAACCTTTAATTTTCCTTCTTATATACTTACAAGATTACGTGATAAAAGTTCTTACGAGTTTATATTTTGTTTTAAAATATAATTATTATTTCTTAATATTTCATTTATCATAACGTCTTAAAGTTGGACTTATTAAGACTGGGTATTATAAACCCTTAGCACGGTCTTATCTGTGACTTTAAAGTGCAAACAGCTGTTACGAACTTACATATCGACTTCCGATAGTTTGTGTCTATTTGGTCAAACTTCGCGACATTAAAGTTAGTACAAACAAGAAATAGGGCGACTTGAGCCCGCATCTAAAGCAGGCCAAATTACAACTGACTAAAGACTTACACACACAAACTTGTGTAATATTAGGGCGAGTAAGTACCTCCTCACACATGTCTGATTGCTTAAGTAATATTTATGCGTAAACATAATTAAGTTTAACGGGTATTGTCCAAATAGCGTAACCACTTAAAGGGTACTTTACAAACAACTTTGCATATTAAATAAATATTTATTGTTTTTCATGGAGCCTTTATCATGTAAAAGTTCTCGCTTGAATAGTGGTACTAGTATAGTATCGTAGTCATCTTGAAGTATTTTGGTATTTTATTGTTGAAAAATATAATTTACTCTTGCTAGAACTTCATGTCCAAAATAAATATATACCTATTTCTAGAGATGAACTTTCAGATTTCTTTTTTTTATATTGGACACGTCAACATGACATCACCTCGCTTGGTGGTAAGCTAATGGAAAGTCTCAGCATCGGGGAGGTCACTATACATCATAATTATCTAAAATTATATACATTTTGCTAAGTTGTGCAATTATTTATAATAATAATAGTGGATGTAATCTGAATCAGCTCCCGCAAATCTCAAAAGCTACTTTTATAAAGGCGTATTTTAACAAGTGCTTAAAGAGAAAAACAGTGAATCACATTATAATGACAATTAAGCTTAATGGTTTAAGGGGATTCACCCATTAAGTTAAACAGTGTCATGCGGTGACCGATTACAAGCAAGGCCGGTGTCCCATTCCATATGTTTTGCAAGAAGCGCTTAAAGGCTTATATTGTTTACCTTCAGTCAAAGTGAGCTGCTTAATTGTCTTATCATGATGGATGATATAAAACAAAAAATATACGCTGGTACGCTACTGATAAATCTATGCAAATAAATAAGATCGAAGTTTAAAAATAAAATTTTGACACTATTTTCTTTTTTACTATTTTTGAATTTAACTACCTATTTAGTTTTAATTAAAAACTTATAATTAAGATGGAAATATTTCCTAACTTAAATTAAAGGATATACATATATACATAATAACATGTAGATAACTCACGAGTACGAATCAATTTTGAAGTTAATTTCGGTTTGACTTAACACATTCCAAAACTTTCTGAGGATTACAATACATTGTAGATTAATTTATTCATTTATTTCAATGTAATGGTGATATTTTAGTGAGATGTTTGAAAAAAATTAGTGTTTATTCTGAGGCAACTGATTGATGATTGATGAGGTAAATTCTGATTAATTAATCACCTTAACGAAATAATAAACAAAATATAAAATATACTAAGGCAAATAATAACTCTATCCTCTGGGGAATTTAAAACTAATTAACTTCATTATTGCTCCGTGTATTTCTTGTAAAAAAGATTTGGAAATAATCTAGTGTAAATCAATTTTTCACGTTGACTTTACTTTCGCAAAAAAAAACTTCTGACATAAAAATATCACTCTCTAGTGTCTAGTAATCTTAAGTATACTAACATTGTAATGCTTGACATCAATTCGAAATTCAAACACTTCACTTTGATAGAATCACACGCATTCATTAGGATTACGGGTAAACATTGCCGTACGTTAACTGTGAGTAATTGCAAGCTTACCGACAGCCCGTGGTTCTGTACCGACACGCCTCCGCTACCTCTGCTCCACCGATGTGGGTAGTTATAGCGGTCAGAACAGAACCCATGTGAGAGTTACAAACAGGAAAAACTGTTCGTTATTAGTTTTGTTGTTTGACAATAATTGGTAGCTAATAATGTTTGCTTGAGGGAAACTCAAATATCCACACGAAGTTTTGTGTGAAGTATTTATGTTGTTTCGGCTATAAAAAGAAAGATTGAAATAGAACCGGAATTTATTTCGATCTTTGTTTTTATAAAAATATTAATAAAATCTTAACTTATAAAAAATTAAAATTAATAATCGTGTTTGTTACTTGATCACGCTCTAAGGGCTAAACGGGTCTGGCTAAAATTTGATAAAGGGATTATTTTATGTATAGGTAACTAAATGAAATTATATCAAGATTCAAGATTCAAATATTTGCATAATACATGTGAGAATCAGATGGTCATAAAAAACATAATAGTGGTCGGTACCTACATTGTATTATCACCAGTCATGGCATGCAAATATTTATTATTAAGGTTCAGTACACAAATATAGATAAAGAAAATTTTATAATTCGAAATTATGCAAATTCAAGTATTAATACATAGCAATAATAAAATTTATCTGAGATTCAACGTCAACATATCATATCATGTCAATATTAGGAGGTAGATAATGTCTTAATGTGAAATACATAATGACCATCCGACAGCCAATGTCAATGAAATTGCGGCGATTTATAAATATATTTAACTAAGGATCTAAAAGCTAACACAGACAGTGCACGCAATAAATCATTTTTCACCAAGTTCACCACGGCCGGGGCATGAAAGCGTCCACATAAGTAGTGAATAATAAATGAGCCCCAGCCCACATGTGGATGACATTGAAAGCAAGGGGTTTCCTTTTCCTAATCCTACATAAATAAGTAGTAGGTGTAGTCAGCGCCTAAAATAGATGATCATGTTTTGGATTACCGAAGTAAGTTTTTAGCTAAATAACTTGTATTTCTTAATGGAAAATGCTATTAATTATGTAATGTTTTTATTTCTTTTCATGTAAATTAGTTTCCTTTATCAAGTAGAACAGTAAGGTAAGTAGGGTAGCCAGAGTTCACTGTATCCCTCCTCCCCCCACCCCTTCCTAGCCCTTCACCTTCCCATCAGGGTAGGCAGCTCGTGTGTGACACTCTTAGTGTTGCACACGTCTATTATAGGCCACGGTGACCGCTAGGTGGGCTGTGTGCTTGTCTGCCACCTACGTAGTATAAAAAAGAACGTACTTTCATTATTAGTGTTACCTACGTCAATTTCAAACTCAAACGATCAAATCAATACAAAAGTTGTTACCTTGTTTGCGTTTTGTATTTCCTAGAATACAACAAAGTCTTCAAAACTACGTCTATATTTAGAATATAATATCGTTTCATTGAAACAACATCCCAAAAGATAAGGAACCCAGTTCATTGAACCGAAGATAATTGATAATATAATTTAACAACAAAGGATAATATTTCACTGTCGCCTATAGCAATCTACTTCGACGGAAACAAATATCTACAAATACATCTTCTAATCTGATGACGCGAATACGAAGGTATTTGTCCTCTTGATTGTGAAGGTAAAAATGATTTGAAAGTCATTTGCCTCGTGTTTCAAATCGTACCTAAAACAGAACCGAACATTGGAAGGAATCGATGGATCAATCATGTGACGAGCAAATACTTATATTGGAGTAAATTCAATTTTGAAGTTGTATTTGTATCAATTTTTTGTATTCAGTCCGTCAGTTGACTGCGGGGAGGAGAATTTTAGAATTTATCTTCTGATGTGGTTGTTATTTATTTATTTAATACAACTAACCAACCATTTAACAGGTACTTAAACTTAACTTATGGTAGTAGACATTATTATAAGTTAAACTAACTTACAACTAACTTATATCTAATAACACAGATAATATATGGCCCTTGTGAACTCACTCCTCGGACAAGCAAATAGATCTACCTTATCAGATACCGCGTTGAGCGCACGCTACACGTACGCTATTAACAAACGCTATTTGTTAAAGTTTTGTATTTGCTATTCATGTTCACTTTGTAGCCAATGGCGGAATGTCCACCATATAACGATGGTGTTTCGCCGTACGTCTGGTCGGTCGTTCGGGAAAGGAAAGGGCTTGAAGAAATCAGGTTATGCAACCCCAGCGCACACTCCCCGAGGTATATAACCGATACAAAATAGAAAGACCAGCAACTTTGTGCAAGCAGAGCCTACTCTACTTTTTAATGTTTGAATATCAACATACTTACCTATATTCAAATAAAGCCATCACTATCAA
This sequence comes from Lithosia quadra, assembly GCA_963576445.1. Lineage (NCBI taxonomy): Eukaryota > Metazoa > Arthropoda > Insecta > Lepidoptera > Erebidae > Lithosia > Lithosia quadra. Next base: position 3,495,609 of record OY754883.1, read on the forward strand.
CTGAACAATAATCACACGCAGCTCAAACGGATTATGACATCTGAATTAAATCTTAAACAAACACAAATTGCATGATCAGTTAATTACTCAATCAGTGCGACCAATCAGTCGTACAGGTGATTATCATTCATGGAACACGTAATTTCGCGGTTTGATATTGGCTGACCCGATGTTACGTCACATTAATCGCTGGATTTATCAATATTATGATACTCGATCAGTAGTCAGGATTACAATGTTTGTATAGTTGTTATTCACTATTGAATTAATTACTCGAAAGTACTGGTAGAGGAGATGGCCTTGAGTCGGCCGGGGTGCGAGGGAAATGTCTTAGATGGGGCCACCTTACACCTCAGTGTTTGAAGAGCCAATTTTGACCCAAGACGGCGAGTGCGACATAACCAACTGCCTGGTTTTGCACACAAACATGTTCATAGGCCACGGTGATCGCTTCCCACCAGGTGGGCCGTGTGTTTGTTTGTCATCTAAGTTGTATAAAAAATTACTTATATAATGGACATATACAACACCAGGGGTGTCGCACTCGCGCTGTCGACCCTGCCAATTAATAAAATTATTAATGAATCTACATGCATCGTTTTTATTGATCTACTCTACTACTATTAGTTTTAACGACTTTATTAAATGCTTTTAATAAATCAACAACAGCTACAACCAAAAGGAATTGTTAAGAAGAATTATCGTTTGGTAGAAGTCGACAGGCTACGCTGGTGTTATATTTATCACTACCATTTGTTATTTTGAGCCTACGATTTATCCTATTGCCGGGCAACGGTCTACCTTTTTCTCGTTTCAGATCTTAATCACGTTTAACAAACGGTGTAAATGTTTGCTTCATCTACGATGTTATTTGAATTCATATCTCAGTTTGTTTTTGTCTTAATTTGCGTTATCTTGCTTTTCTTTTAAATTACACTGCTGTGCCCGCAACTTCGCCCATGTGGTTTTAGATTTTTTGGATTTTAATTTCTTTACGTGGAATTTTATTTTTCCAAAATTAAAGTAGCTTAAGATACTTTTTGTTACATCAGCTATATGCCAGTAAAAGTCCCGTCAAAATGTGTCAGTTTCGAAGATTAGCCGGAACAAACAGACAGACAAAAATTGTAAAACATGTTGTTTTGGTATATGTAACGTCTAATAATACATCCAAATACACTATCATTTAATCTAGGTATACAAACATTTATTTCTATACCTAAATTAAAGATTGGAATGAACTTAAAATTTACAACAGTATTGCTATAGATTAAGCGATCCACTTTAGTCGCAAAAATCAATATTGGCTCTGAAAAGTTATGAGACGTGCAATGAGAGTAGCTTAACGCTCATAACAGTAACAGGTGGGACCCATACGTTTATATAACTAACACCTATTGTAGAGCTGAACGAAATTGCTAACATTATGTGGTATACATTATCTTACAGATTAAAGTAGGTGATTTTATTTTAGGAAGGTTACATATGGATACTTACCAGATGGACTGGATGCGAAAGGCAAAGAATAGAGTGGCATGGTGTTCATTGGGAGAGGCCTATGTGTAGCAGTGGACGTCGATAGGCTAATTGATTGATTGAAAGTTAATTTGAGCTGTTCATGAAATGTACAGTCGATATTTTGGTAATACGTTTTCAAAGTTTTCTTCTCTCCATCTAGCAACTGACATTTGAGCCACAGAAGGAAGCCCCTGTCTTTCTATCAGTAGCAGCTTTAGCATACTATCCGTAGACATATCTAATTATTTCACTCGATCAATAATATCGTATAAAAAAGTTGTCATATGACCAAAACGTCACTTAAACCTCACCTTTCTATTTTTTGCAATTTCACTGGTTGAAGAGAAAGGAAGAGATTATGTCTACGGACCTTATACTGAGGCTGTGAAGGTGTTGTGCAGACGTGTATTGTGAAATTATAGTAAATACTCTTTTAAAATAGTAGGTATTAAGTCGGCTATTTCATGACCAGTAAAAATGACTAAACAAACAAAGGAACAAAAAAAATCTATTCCAAAACTTGGTAAAAATTCGTCCGTGGGAAAATTGTCCAGCAAAGAAAAGAAAAAAAGGTGTAAATTATCGTAATATAAAGTCCATTATCGCATATAATGGCACAGGGCCTTAAAACGTCACGAACAAAAGCGAAGCCCATTTCACCCCCATTAGGCTGCAGCAATGCTGGTCAATGAATACAAGGAGAGTATAAAGTAGTAGCAATTCAATGTTAAAGCCTTAAAAATTACGGGGTTAAATGGGTTGCTAACGTTATGTCGCACGCAAGAGATTATATTCATACTTTGATTCTATTTGTGATTTTGCGTTTATGTTTAATTTTTATAACTGACTGTGAATAAGTAGATACTTACTCTTTGGCTGACGATATAAACGATAGAAAGAACTGAATATACTTACTGTATACGTCTACGAAATTTAGCGCGCACACGCGTGATGTTACGTTTTGAAATTGCATTTAAACAATGCCTAAATATGCGATAGCAGCAATTGTGAATGATTTGTTGGTGTTTACTGTAGCGTTTCGTTGTCTGTCTCTGAACTTGTCATGCGATCTTTACGAAATTTAAATTAATTAGGTCATTAGACTCCTGAAAAGTTGCCATACTGGTACCAATGACCTGTGTCATCTCATAATAGTATCATCTTTCGGTCTATTGCAGAAAGCATGACACTATTATTTATACTCTTTTGTTATTGACTGTACTTTCATAATTTTATTCTAAACTTGAATAGAAATTTCCAAATCCATGTGCTTTGTATGTTCAACGTAACAAATTTCAAAATCGAACACCAATTTTGAATATTTGAACGTGGCTGTACTATTTCTGCCACATAAGTGATAAAACTGCAAAATGTACAGTTGTAGCGAAAAATGTTCTAACTTACGTAGGTACTAGTTGGCAAGAAGTTGCGTTGCTTTACCGCTAGAGTTTACAAGCCAGTGGCCGAGACGTAAACTTACTACAAAGTTGATTGCTTTGCGAGTTCACTTCCAACGAGAGTTTTACATTGATTTCTATAATACGTGTAGACGCGATTTTCGTACTCCAATCGGTAAGCACATTGAAGGCTGAGTGCCCATTATAGACAAACGGTTTCTGCAGAAACATATGAAAATGCGTACACATAAAATATAAAGCTGTCTAATTACCTGCAAGTCATGTCCAGACATAAATGTCTATAAACTGATTTATCTCCAATGTACGGTAGACTTAAGTACATACAGTATATTAATGAACCTCAGATGGCTAATTTGATAATGGCGCACGCTTAGGCTGTGGAATGATCTCCTTGCCGTGGTTTTCCCTAGCGACTACAATATGGGGTTCTTCAAGAAGGGCATTAGAAGGTTTTTGCGGAGTCGGCAGCGCGAGTTTAATGACCCTGGTGTTGCACGCGTCCGTAGGCCACGGTGACCGCTTCCCATCAGGTGGGGCGTGTGCTTGTCTGCCACTTAAGTGTTATAAAAAAATAGAATGCATTTTTATGTGACAAGTTTCTTAATGTAAGTTGTTAGTAAAAAGGTATTTATTTAACCACCTGAATTGAATCAAGTACGGTGCGCAAAAGCACAGGGCACTGCTAGTGTATTTTTTACAATAGAATCAGTTAAGAATTTTTATTACACGCATTTTCTATTGTTTGAGTTAAACTAAACAGTTTACCTATATCAAATACCTGAAAAACTTTGTCAGCTTAACATAATTCGTTTTGTGTAATCAAAAATCCATTATGGATAAGTCACCTTAAAATATTTCAATAGAAAAACAACTGTTGTTCACACAACATTAACGTCAAAAACAGAATATTACCAAACAAACTTTTTAACTTGTACTAAAGCCAAAAATAATCGTTCTCATGATATATTTTCTTGGAACCTTGTTACGAATGAATGGTTTAATTAAAAAGCCAGTCCATTCTTTATGCTTCGAATAAAAAATGGCGTTCACAGGAATTAAAAACTCATTACAATTTGAGTGCTACTACCGAAACTAGTTCGTGCGAAGTAACGTAGCTGAAAATTTTAAATCCACTTTCGAAAATGACTTTAATTACAGTATCGTGGTAATCGCAACTGTATTTGTTTGAGTTAGCAGTTATTTTAGATAGAGTCAATCGATAAACTTAATTGCTAGTATAATCAAGAGCCACTGTAGACATCACGTACGGACATAACTTAACTAACTGGGGAGTTAGGGGCAATACTTTTAAAATATAAATTATTGTAAACTTACAATTTATTTCTGCTATTAGCACAAATGTACACAAATTGGTACAAAAATATTTAATTATCAAATACAAATTAAACGCTTACAAGGACTTTTAATAAAAAATCTGTGATATACATGTACAAATCTGAGAAATAGGTTTACGGCAACTGCAAAGGAGCTCACTAATTTTAACTAAAAACACAAATAAATTTAATAAAGTTTTATTCTTGAAGATAACTATACATTTCATAATATTATACTCATAATACCAACATCACCTTAGTCTTCAAATACTACTAAACTAATTAAAATAGTGTTAACATAAGAAGGAGTAAAATTATTGATATGTTTAACATTTCTAATAGCTCTACAAGAATCAGATTTACTAGAAATACTATTTAAATTGTAACTGGTTGATAGTAGGTCAGAAGAAATAATCAATAACTGAAAAAAAAATGCTAAGTTGACAAGTTCAAAGATAGATTACGTATATATCAAAGCAAACGTATACTTTAATAGAAATTGCTTACTAGAAATTATAGTTCAAGCAAGAAAGAAAAGTAGGACATTCTTTCTAACTGTTAATCGATACCAAAACAAGGAATTTTTAAACAGTTATGAGAATATATTTGTGGTTTGCGTATTGCAAGTACTTGTATAACGTTAATTTATTTATTTAGGGACCTATTCAAAACAAAGATCGTTTGTAAATTTGTTACATAGTGTTCAGCAACTTTTGAGGCTAACTGTACTACAGCGCTTTACTGAAAACTGACAGTTATTTGAACAACAGCTGCCCTAGACTATGAATAGAAACAAACTAAACTCTTTATACTTGTAAAGTTAACTAATTATATTATAAACTAGCTTATATCCGAGGCTCCGTCCGCGTGGACATCGGTTTTCCTGTTTTTTGACTATAATCTCCGGTTCTATCTCCGATTTTAAGCCTGACCATAAACTTACAGATGCCGTAAATTGGTCAGACGCGTCATATGCGCAATGGTTGATTTTTAGGTCCCCTTTGAGGTATGAGCGGGTCGCGGGAGACGCGGTTGCGCCATCGCGGACATTATGATTGGTTCGTCACTTGACGGACCAATCATAATATATTGTCTCTGAGAGACGTCTTTACCAAATCAACATTCTGTTCTTTCGTACTTTGAATCATTTGATTGGCTCAAAGTGCACGATGTGCAAACTTACCCCACTACTCCAAAACCTGGCCAAGTTACGTGCCGGCATCAGTACCAAACAAAAAAATACATCAAAATCTTTTTAGTCGTTTTTGCGTCCATCGCGCACAAAACGCAACAAACCGCCAAATAGATAAGAACTCCAAAAAATATTTTTCGTGTTCAAAATCGAATACACAACATAACCCAAGTTTTTTTAAATATCTCCTATGTACAGACACAGCTACTTTAAACTTATAATAGTATAGTGGTAATTACAAAATAAAATATTTATACCTACTAAGAGAAAATTTTAACTATGTACTTAGGTACAAAAATAAAAGTTTAGGTGTCGAAAAATTCCTCCCCAACGATGTCGACTGGTAACGTACCCAAAAGGCTGGCGGCATTACCACGTTGAATGGCAATGCCGATTCTCTGTGCAAAAAAGAAGCCAGCTCTTTGGTCACGTGAAGCGTCGACCAGTCACTTTGCGATTTCTTTATAAAGCGACCGTGCGCTCGGACCCTACGAACCTAATGTTTTGACCCCAAATGACTCAAAGATATAGTTGTTAATTAAATAGTATAGTTAGATAGCCTTCAGTTTATGAAAGTGGAAAATAAACTTCAATTCAAAAGTAACCAGACAGTTTTGATAACTTTTTGCACACCTATTGTGAATAATCAAATTCTAAACTATTATTTATTAAAGTTTGGGTTCAATGTGCCTATATAACTAAAATAAAATTGAAATGTCTGTGTATATTGTTAAAATAACAGCTTTCCGCATTAGCAGTAAAATAGTAACAATATATTTGTAACTAAAAACCAATTTATAAAACTTTTGTCATCTGTTTGTTTGTCTATTTGTCTGTCTGTCTATTTGTCTGTCTGTCTATCTGTTTGCCTGCCTGTCTTTGTGTCTGTTTGTCAGTCAGTATATCTGACTGTCTGTTTATTTGTCTATTCGTCTGTCAGTTTGTCGTTATATCTGTTTGTCTGTCTTTCTACCTGTTTTAATTAAATATCCTCTGAAACGACTAGACTGATTTTGGCAGAACTTTTTAGTTTTAATTTTCGTATTCAGTTGCCACGAAAAAAACGCCCAGATGGAAGTCCACGCGGACGGAGTCACGAGCATAACTAGTACACAATAAACTTGACAAACAGTCCAGTCTAGCTCAGAATAATAAACCTCGATATAAATATTTTTGCCTGTGAAATAAAGCCAAGTTTTATACACGAACTTGCGCATACAGCGAGTTGGCAGCTCTCGTAGCCCTGCTGGTTATGAAGCCTCATTTTGGCGTTGCCATTTCCGCCGTGCCGGTACTTAGGTGGCAAGTTTTAATAGATTACACAAGAGCATAACACATTTTACCAGTACAGAGTAGTACGATTTTAATCTATACTTTTTAATTGTAAGTGCTGTGTGTTGTGTTTGTTCGTATATTGTTCGAGTATACCAATATATTTTTTATAGTCGATACGACAAGCCCGCTTTTGACTACTGTCTCAACTAATGGTGCCACAGAATAAAAAATCTTCTACAAGTAGAAGTAGCAAGGGGGCGGGGCACCGTCGCCAAAAAGTTAAGTGTAGATACACTTAACTGAAGGACTCGCGCATTTGAAGGGATTAACTATTATATTATGTCAATCAATCAATCAATCAATTAACCTGTCGACCTCCACTGCTGGACATAGGCCTCTCCCAATACCCATCCCATACCACCTGATTCTCCACCTTCCGCATCCAGTCCATCCCAGCTACTTTTTCAGGTCATCGGTCCATCTGGCTGGGGGGCGTCCCACCTTCCGTTTGCCGACTCGTGGTCTCCACTCTTGGACTCGTTTGCTCCAACGGCCATCGGTCCTTCGACATATATGGTGTTATAATATATGCATCCAATGAGCAGTACTAGAAGCCTGTGTGAGAGTATTTTTGCCGACATCGATTTCTTTGTATTTCAACCTAAATACTACTTCTAATGTCTTTTAATGTTCTGTGAATGGTGTTAATGGTAAGTAATGATGGGGTTGAAGTGAAGTGTATTTATTATAGTTTTGTATAGTTGCTAATAAGCAATCATTGCTACAATTATATCGTCACAGGTTTTTTCGGTTTTCTTACGAAGATGCTTTATTTATAAAATACATCAAAACAGAATGAATGTCTTGTAAAAAAGACGAGGGTTAAGTTCGTATCTAGTCCTATGTAAGAAGTATTCAAAATATGTACAGTCAACTACAAATATATGTTCAAGTTCCGTGGATACCATGTTTGTCACAATCTTTGGATAGTTCATAGTGGCACACATCATTTTGGAAGATTAAATTGGATACATATCTTTGTAGTTGACTGTACAAGTATGTAGTGCAGCAGAGCTACGAGCTACGACGTGTAACGTAGCCAAAATACGACTACGATATAAATTGTTAGGTAGTTAAACAAATATTCGTCAAGTATTTGCCGTAGTGCGGTGTTCTGTGAAACGAAATAAGTGCGAAATACTTTCAAAGAAACTAATTGCGTTACAAATTAAGCAAGCAAGGAAACTATAAGTTGAAACCAATTATAATAAATTCTTTGGCAAAAGAATCCCAAGTCGAGTGAACTATAAAGGAGGTAAGACACGACGGTATCTTCTTTCCGTTTTTAGCAGACAGACTGGGTTGGTACCTCCACCCTACAGAAGACCGCGGCCATAATAATCATCGTATTGTGTTTCCAGCGGTAAGTAGGGAAGCCAAAGCTCACTGAAGGGATTCTATGCAGTCAGCAGGGAGACCAAAATAAATTATCCTGCATTGACAGCACAGGAACTCTCTCAACCCAATCAACCTCCCCCCCAATCCAACCCATAGGCCACGGTGGCCGCTTCCTATCAGATGGGTCATGTTGCTTGTTTGCCACCTAAATGGTATAAAAAAGAACTGTTTACTTGTAGGAGATATTAGCGTCCATAATTTTTGCATAAAATATTTTTAAGGCATCCAAGCGAGCCGGCCAAGTGTTTTCGAGGTTTCTCTAATGCTGCTAATCTTATTTTAATTTATATGTAAATTCATTCTCGGCATATTATCTCCAATATTCCGGCCAAATGTTCCGAGTTCCAAAACTTTTTTTTTTGAAATATTTTAATATCATAGCAATCTCTCGCTTATTTCCCCTTTTATTACCTCGACTTTTATCTTTAATTCCGCAGACATGCCATAGTAACGCAATGATTACGGGGAGAATGGGGTGGGAAGAAACAGAAAGAAAAATGTATAATGAAGTCCCGTCGAACCCCACTTTTGCTGGCTTCGTTGCCATTCTTTAAATATAATCAAGGGTTACACTGTGTAACGATAGATAAATGGAAAATTTCCCCCTTTTAGATATCGGCATGTTTACACCTACAGGAGGGTATTTAGATGTTAATATTTTTCATCGTGATTTTCGATAGATTCTTATCGCATAGTCTATTAACACGTCAGTGTATCTTCCCTCGTCACAGAAAGTGGATTATTTTTAAAAGAAGGGTAGTATCTATTATGTGGTGATCGACAAGGGTGTATTATTTGTAGGGAGACACTTCAAAATCACACGAACAAGTATTTTGTATTACGCTATGCTTATCCATTATTATTACAAACCTACAAACGAAGTGCATTTATGAAAAAAATTAAGAAAGTTGAAGAAGCGAAAAGCGTATGCCAAGATCGTAGCAACTGGAAAGTGTTGTCTCTGCCTACCCCAATGGGAAAAAGGCGTGATTTGTATGTATGTAATCCTTTATAGGTGCCTATTTGAGTTTACAACTTGTATTACCTTATTTTTGTACTACTTGTATTGAATCTGGTTTTTCTTTTTGCTCGTCCCGTTTATAATTATCTGGTCTTTAGCTTTCAAATACAGGATTTACGAGGATACGAGTCACAAATATTATTATTTCACTAGTCCAATAGTATGAACAGACGATTACCCTTAGTGGGCACTTGTGGTTTCGTGATTTTATATCCGACTCCCGTTTCGGGCAATGTGTTCTTGGCTGTATGCCAAGAAATATTTTGAGGCGGTCTAGTTTTTACTACCAATACTTCACTACCGTTATGAATAAAGGGCCATTTTAGATGACGGAATGTAGCTTCGTAGAAGTTGGTATACTTCTGTGGTGTAGGTACTATTACTTCTGACAGAAAATTGAATTGGTTTGTTATTTTGCCACACATTATTTGATTTTTTTTAATTATATCATGTTGTTAAAAAGGTTCCAATTATGAACGTGGTTTTTACACCATTTTGCTACACAAGATTTATACTATGCTGTGGTTTTATTTTTTTGCTGATTCTAGTGTCGTTAGTTGCATTCCGTCTGTATGTTTTTACGTCTATGCTAAGTCTATGCTCACCGTAGTACATAAAGGTTTATCTCCACTCAATACATAAAAGTATATCTAACACAGCTTTAATTAAAAACGTAATGTTGTATTTTTTTAAATCTAGAAGTTCCTTTAAAATTAATTCTGAAGATGTAATTACTAAAATCTCCATTTCCTTTCTGAGTAATTAATTTTCCGGAAGAAGGAAATTGTCATAATATTTTCCTTTCCCGAACGCTTTAAATATGATGGGAAGTTTGAGTAAAAATTCCACATTTTAACCCAAAACTTTTTCGGTGTAATTAAGTTCTTTGTGATATAAAACTTTACATTTCGCTTTAAAATTTATTGTTTACTTTTGTAAAACCTCAAAAGTATACACTGTGGGATATCGCAATATATATTTATGTATATAAATGATGAAATATATATTAATAGGTATTATCAAAGCGAATAATCACTCATACATTCATTGACAATTTACTTTGAAAATTTTATAATTAGTATTTTACGATATTCTACACATCGCTCTTAACCCAAAGTACCTATAGCTTAACTAGCTTGTGTTATAGGTTCTAGAATACGGATAAAAATACTTCAATTTTTTTGCAGGTAAATAGGTAGGTACATATAGCCTGCACACGTGTTTCCTTCTTCCTACAATCCCAGGTTCTTTAAGCGGGGCGTGAAAAGGCATCTGTCTAGGCCGTCTAAGTAGGGACCGCCATTTTGGGACGAATGGTATCTAAAATGGCGGCCTGTACCCTCTGGACTTTAGCCAAGCTTCTTACCATCTAGCGGGGTAAAGTCAATTGACGGACTTAATAAAAAAAAATCATAGAAACACTCAGACCAATGCAAATAGACATAGTTATTTATGTATACAAATATTTGCACCGAACCTGCAACCTCTGACTTAGCTGTCGAACGTAGTATCGCAACACCACAGTCTCTAATTTCATAATACCAAAGTTATCCAACTACGTATACTATCATAAAATTTAAAAGTAGCTATGTCTGTCATTACCTATCTAGTAACATAGTGTAATGCAGCTATATCGACCATGACGTCCGTTGTTTGCGTGTAAACCACATTCGGACGTATCTTCTAGTTAATTACTATCACTTGACACCTGCCTTCGTGCCACTACCTGTTACTTAATTGACAGTGGAACGGCTCGACAAGCAAAGCTAGGAACGGATTTACTGCCGAATTTTCCCCTTTAAATGTCTAACGCTCGGCTATTGTAAAAATACGTTGCTAGTATTACGTTTTGGTGTCAATTTATGTAATGTCAACTTGCGAAGAACTGTTTTCAAACGGATTTACCGAACTTTTATGTTGTTGTCAATTTAATGATGTAATGTCAACTTGTAAAGAACTATTTTTAAACGGATTTACCGAACTTTTATGTTGTTGTCAATTTAATTATGTAATGTCAACTTGTAAAGAACTATTTTTAAACGGATTTACCGAACTTTTATGTTGTTGTCAATTTAATTATGTAATGTCAACTTGTAAAGAACTATTTTTAAACGGATTTACCGAACTTTTATGTTGTTGTCAATTTAATTATGTAATGTCAACTTGTAAAGAACTATTTTTAAACGGATTTACCGAACTTTTATGTTGTTGTCAATTTAATTATGTAATGTCAACTTGTAAAGAACTATTTTTAAACAGATTTACTTTTCATGTTGTAGGTATTTTGAATATAAATTGGTTTGGTTTAAATAATTGGATAAAGATACCTAATAAGTCTATGTATTAAGAAAAAACGTGTTAGAGAAAGGCCAGGTCAAAAGTACCCGTAACCAACGTGCATGTAATTATGACAACAAATTATGAAAGTTGAAGAAGCGAGAGGCGTATGCCAAGATCGTAGCAAGTGAAAAGATATTGCCTCTGCTTACCCCAATGGGAAAATGGCGTGACTTGTACATATGTATTAAGGTAGGTATTAAGGATATGATTAGATTTAGTATTTTTACGGTACTGAACTTTCAAATATTTATTTAAATCCGACTTTAGTATGCATGACTTGTTCTCCTATATTGCATACCTACACGATACTAATATGAAGATTTTTTAAATAGGTTACGTGGGGCAGCTGTTACTAGAAATCTCGTTAACCCTTCTAAGTCAAATCACAGAATACCTGAAAGTACTACGTATTCAAATGTTGTTATTAGAAGTGTATTCATACTGATAGCGTACGGGCGGCGTAAGTAGATACTTTAACGCCTTAATTATAAACATACCATCATGTTGCTTTCTTTATTTTATTTATTATGTTTTTATAACTATTTTTAACTTTTAGTACCGCTAATAACTTGCTCCGATTTCTTTTTGATTTGGTAACTTCATGGCACTTAGGTACCTTTTTTTTGGTACGAAAAACCCCAAACTTCATGGATTGTTGGCGTCAATAAATAATAGGTACTTACACGGTGGCAACATCGACGGGAGAGAAGAAGAAGACCTAGGTACAATTATACCATTTAAAAAATGTACCTACGTTAACAAAAAGTTAGTGTTACGATTTTTGGTCGTATAACATTCCGTAACAGACAGCTAACATTGTTATGGAAGAAAATAAATTACTACGAAATATGCGTAACATTTTAATGCGTTGGTATATTATTCATTTGACAATACTGTTACCGTACCTTTTTATAATTACCATAATAACAGAGCAATAACAGTTACGCATTGTTTCTAAGATAAGAAATAACATTCTGTAATTTTATAATATAATGATAGGTAGGTACGTAATAACTAACAAATTTACTATAATAATCCTGTTACCTACTGAGATAGTTTAACCATCATAATATATTATCACCTATTTTCTAATATTCTAAAGGATGGAATTGCCTGTATAAAATCGGTTCCACTGAACACAAGATAATCGCGGACGAACATTTATATGCAAACATAAGTGACAAACTTACAGTGAACCTCATTTTTAAGCCGATTAAAAATATGTTGTCTCTGCCTACCCACTCAAATGAAAACGAGGCGTGAGTATACGTATATATATATGTATGAAACACTAAAAGAGTACAATATTATGTAAATTATTTACGTTCAGTAATCACACTTTTCTCATAAATATTCGTTTAACAATTGTGTGATATTTCTCTCGTACGTAATAAACCAGTGTTCCATTTTCAAACAGAAAATATACCGTGCTCCATCGAGCCGGTGGGGAGCGAAATTTTTCACTTGTACCTGGGAATAATTCCCGGGAACCGAGTAATAGATTTCGAAAAAGCGGAAACGAAGTCAGCCATAAATCCACCTCCAAACGAATGGCCATTTAAAATATCTGAATATGCGACACTGAGGGGAGTAATATAATAAAAAACACGGGCAAGTGCGAGTCGGGCTCGCGTACGTAGGGTTCTAGTACCATTATACGGTAAAACAGCAAAAAAAAATAACGTTTCTTGTATAGAAGCTCACCAAATATGTTTATTTTATTTCAAATTATTTTGAAAGAGAATATTCTTTAAATATTTCATACGTCAATCGTCCCATTGCCGTTATTAATATTGAGCAAAAAATGGCAAAAGTCACGGTTTTATTGTATGGGAGCTCAATTTTTTTTTTATTATTTCTAGTATTTTTTGTTATTGCGGTAATGAAAATGCATCATTATTTTGTGAAAATTTCATCTGTCTTGGAATCATGGTTCAAAAGTTACAGCTTGGTATCAGACAGACCGAGCGATGGACAATGGAGTCTTAGTAGTAGTAATAATAATAATGTTTATTTCTCACCAACAACCAAAAAATAATTATGCAAAGTTTGCTTACATAAGTGACACAAAAAATTTAATTGTGGATCGCTGGTGCCTGTGGTAGGTAAAAAATTACCTGTAGTATTGTCGGAGATTTTACCCTTTGTGTATGGAATCCTAAAAACTAACTATTCAACCGAGTGACGAGATCCACCATTCTCCTGTTTTCATTTAATTAAAGTGAAATTCACAGTCATGGCTGGAAACGAACCGGTCTGGGATAGCTAAGCTTACTTGAAAAAACTTAGTTTAGCTTTGCAAATGAGATTAAATCCTATAGCGGTGTTGCTCTTTATATCGTCCGTATTTAGTTTACTAGCTTTTTTTTATAAATCAAGCTGTATATATTTCTGATTGAGTTCTTAACTTTAATGAAATTTAAAGCAATTATATGCTAACTATTTCTGATGATTTTTGATCGGCATAAGTGATCATCCAGGACGAGACAGGAAAAAAATCATTCTTTACTTTATTTTCATGAACACTGTTTTTATTAGCTTTGTTATTTTGTATTTTTTGTACGTGCGGACGTTGATTGCCCGATCTTTTATAAAAGCTTACATTGATCACAACAAGATTCCTTTTCAAGTTCTGGTAAACTAGTGGGCAGTGCTATGCATTCGCCATGTCGTGTCGTCAGTAGCTTAGTTGTTAGGGAGTCGGTCGGCCTTACAGTCGAGAGAACCCGGGTTCGAAACATTACCCCACTCATCAAAAACGTAGCTAATAAGGTTAGGGCGAATACAGGCTAATGATTTTGGTTACCAATGTTTGAAATAGGACAAATCATAGATGGTGACGGTTGTCTAACATTTGACGGCCTCCAGTACTCGACATCGCTCGATCTTCGGCATCGTAAGTATTCAGACCATTGGCAGCACGTCATTCCCTACAACGCGATGTAAAATCATCATGTCTCGTGTCTACCCGTCCTACGAACTTAGAATCACTTTTTTCTGCTTACTTCAACTCTTCACCTATTATTCTTCTTCTTCTTCAACCTAGCGTTAATCCCAGCCGCATCCAAAGCTTTCACCTTGGAGTCTGGGGTCCGCAACTCTTCACCTATTCATGCCTTTTTTTCCGTACGGAAATCCTCATGGCCACCCACCCCGCGGCTAGCGAGGCAGGTTATGACGGACTCTTACCCACTAAAACCGTACTTCGTCTAGGGTCTTCTGACTAGGTCTAGGGTGTAAGGTGACCCAAAGAGCATTTCCCTCGCACCCCGGCGTGACCCAGGCCATCTCCGGCTTCGAGATGACCCCCTCGGGTCACCTATTCATACCTTATAATCATAAATTCATCGATTTACAACTATCCTCGAATTAATATCTCGCCTGTGACTCAACCTTGACCTATCCACTTAATATAATCCCATAATCGTCTTCCAGCCAGTACCATAGCAAATGATAAACGACTATTCGTAGTCGGCACAGCCACACGGGTCAGTAATATTAATGAAGTGATTAAAATTAAGATTTGCGAATAAATGCAGCTGATTAAATTCTGTTGATATAGTGGCTTACATCCAAATTGAACTTATTAAATGTTATTCTCTTATCCAAGCAATCAGTTCTGATTAATATGAATATGGGGTGAACAAATAATTGGAATGAATTATTTGCTATTATAAAAGATTTAATATCTGTACTATCACCTATCTATACTAACATTATAAAGCGGAAGGGTTGTTTGCTTGATTAAGCGCCCTAATCTCAGGAACTATTGGTTCTAATTAACGAATTATTTTTGTATTGGATAGCCCGTTAATCGATGGAAATTAAAGGCTTTATATATTATCATCGAGTTACAACCCAGGCGTACAGAGCAGTAATCATAAATGTCAAAAAAACGTTTAATTTTTCATACATTGTAATAAAAGTGATGGAAAAAAACTGATAATTTACGTGGGTACCAACGTACTTATATCAGTGTGTCAGGGTCTGCAGTGCGAGTGTGATACCTAAACATCACTAGGTGGTATTAAAAATTTCACAGGTGAAGACTGCCTGTATAACATTGAATCTTACAATATTCACGGTCAACTTCGTCATGAAAAATATAAAAAAGAATGAATAATAACCAAGTCAGTTTACGTAACCAACACTGGTATCATGAGGAAGTAATTTTTCGCAGAAGCTGTTAACAATAAAAAAAATACAGCAACTCTTTAAAATTTCCACGAAATATTCTCAACACGCGTATGTATGTAAATATTGCTCAAAGTGCTTCAGTACACCACAAAGCACCCTGTTCTTTTACGACATCCACTCTTTTATATTAGAAAAGGATAAAGCGTCCGTTCAAAATTACTTTTTGTCTTAAACGGGGATTAACTGGCTTCAATAGATGTTAAAATTCACCAAAAGTATTTTTTATGAACGTGAAACATTTTTAATTCATCTTAATCCTCTTTTAATCGAATCTGAAATTAAATTTCCTTGGGAGTAAATACGGGAGGAGGTTATGACTGGTATTTGATATCACTAATTTCTCGCTCGGAGTGCCGCCGCAATAAATTACAAGAGAGGAAATGAGCTTGGCACTCCGGAAAGAGGAAAAAATGCTAATAAAATTGTACCTTGCCCGTTAATCTTAACCCCTCGCACTCGACAAAGGTTTTGTTCTGATTTCAGATGCCTAGATAAGGGGTAATGAATACGTCCTAAGAGTTGACATGTGCGGGGTTAATTTTAATTAACTTTAAACATGCTTGAGGGTAGGGTCCAGTAGGGTCCTACTAACACAATACATGACGTCTAATTGTGTTTGTTTAATAGCAATAATAAATTTATTTATTGGATTAACATTAAAATTAGATTTTACAGGATACTTGATTTTTTTTGTATCTTTGACAACGTGCCGTTTTAAAATAATAATTGGACTTACTTGGAAGTAATGGCTAGTAATGTCATATAGTCATAGTTCTTCCTAGCCTGATATGTGAAGTGTCGTCTGTAAGATGCAAATAAACTCGTTTTAGGGTTCCGTACCTCGAAAGCAAGAAATGGAACCCCTATAGCGCCATTTTTTAATATGTTAGATACTAGGTTTTTAAATAGGACAGCCGCCTAACGCAAGTCCCGGTACATCCGAGGCTGCTTAGAAATTTGAAATTATTCCGTATTTTTCATATTATTGGATAATTATGTTTCACTGATTTTCAGATTCTGCAAAATATTTTTTTCTGAGTAATATAGAAACGGATCGACGGCATCTAACCTACGTCGGCTGACATCAAAAATCTTGTAATACAACACACCATTATTTAAAACCCTCCTGGCCAACTTATGTGCGCAAGGAACTAGCATTTTACCCTTCAATCAAAATCGGTGCCGTCCTTATTCGGCGAGCCAAGTCGTGCATTACCGAAATTGCTCAGAACCAATCTCCTTTATGCGATACGTTGAGATACAGCAGCGATCGGAGACTTGCAACCAGTCATATTTATTACCGGCTTGATTTATAGTCGCGAGATTTGTACTTGTAAGTGCATGTAGCTATTTGTATTTTGATCGAACATAAACGATTTTTAAAACACATCTATAAAAATGTAAATCATTTGTGTCTATACATTGGATATGTTTAAAAAATCAGGGTTATGTTAAACGAATGATTCTGAACACATTTTTTTTATTCTTGTCTGTTTGTGATGGACACAAAAAAAGATTTTGATGTGGTTTTTTTAGAAAGGTCTTGGTCAGGCTTAAAATCTACGTACCTACCACCATGACCAGCCTCCGGGTTGTGGGGTCAGATGGCAGTCACTTCACGGCAAATATCGAAGTAGGTACGCTGTATTCCATGGCTGCATCGCAGTAAGACTGAAAGCCGACCTCAACTAAGTTAGGAAACTAAGTTATTAAAAGGAAATAAACGTTGTTATTGAAATTTATTCGTAACTTTATCGCATTAAAATCAAATAACATAAAATATTACTCACACATTTGCGCAGGTAATTTATTCCAATTAATGAAATGATAGGTCCCTAGACATTTTCAAACTAAAATCTAATAGATATGTTAACGAATTTCAAACCTATTTAATAATATTATAGCTGTGCTTGCGACTTCGTTCGCTTAGATTTAGTTATTAAGGTTTCAATTTCTTGCGTAGAGCCCTAATTCTTTTTCGAAAGTTGAAGTAGCGTAATTGCGCTTGGTAATGTTATCTGCATCTTCTATTTACCAACGAGTGTCCTGTCCAAATTGTCACAGCCGTTCCAGAGATTACTTACTTCTTTCAAATAGACTGAAAGACAGACAGACAAAAATTCTAAAAATTGCAAATTTCTTATATATTTACGTATGTAAAACCTGTTATATTAATATTACTAACAGATACTTCAATTTTATATATTTCAAACACAAATATTTAATATAATATGAATGTAAAGAAAAAAAAGTTTTAATTTAATGATAGCAGTTTGCATCAGCATCGAGCGGCTTAATGACGCTATATTTACTGATTACTTATGAGAGATAAAATGTAAAAGAAAATCTCCCAGACATTTTGCACAGATGGTGGACTGAATTAACCGCAAACTTCGGCCATTATTAATTCTGTTTTCGTGTAGCCGACGGCTAATGTTTCAGCCAGCTTATTATTGGGAAATTCTGTGTAATGACTGTTAATGTTACGATCACGCTAAAGCTTTGGGCACGCGACCACGAATAAGAACTGTACCACAGTTCAATGCACTCTCCTACTTACTTTAATTGGGTTAATCGAATTATAACTAATAGTTGTGTGGGCGTCAAAATATGATTTCTTAATAACTTAATCAACAGTGTTTACCACGGCGAGTGTTCTGAGGCGCTTTTCCAATTAATCCCATCGTCTCCCTTCCAATCCTTCATCACTTGCTGGGCTTGCTGCGATGCGTTCTCATATTTTCGAAAATATGCATAGGTATTCCTAGTTCCCCGAGGGGGCCATCTGGAATCCGTCAGTGGCCCAGGGTCATTTGGGGTGTGAGGGAAATGCCTGCCACCTTACAACCCAGCGTCTGCAGACTCAAGATGGCGTGTGGTTTTAGTCGGTTGAAATCCGTGGTGATTTCCGCACGAAAAATAAGGTATTCCTAGTTCAATTTCTATGATAGGCAAAAATGTATTGGAATTATTCTGTGAAAATATTCTCGATATTTTTCTTACTGTACCATACAATAATAAAATAGCTTCTAAAAACTTTACAACAAAACATAACTTTACACGACCAACAATTTCCACATGAACATACTCAACACCCACCAGGACATTTACACCTTGCACATCATCCCTTTCTATAATCCGAACCCCCACAACGTTGAACGTGTCGGCCGAACCCATTCTACACTATAAACAGTTATCTAATGCCTCCCCATGCATCAACGACACAAAAAACCCTCGACTGTGTGAATACCCCGACATGAGATGTTGAATCTACGAACAGATAAGAGGTACCTTTATCCCATTCATGTCTCCACTTGCGGCCATTTTTCATGTCTTTGTTGGGCACGCAATAGGCATTAGCCTGACAGTGATGTTCACTATCCCTCTTCATACAGGTTTAATAATATTTTTTAAATTTTCAACGCATGTGTTTCGTTCGATGCGGTCATGTTGGCATGATTGATGCTTGTTAAGGGGATTTTGTTTCAAATTGTTGATAAAACACACAGTTGGCGAGTTAAGCCATCAGTCAAAATTCATATGGTATTTAATTCGATTTATTGCGTAGGTTTTCAATGTTTTGCGTCAGTGACTCATCATCGACATCTGTCCATGTTCCAAATATGTGTTTTGGTGCAGTATGTAATTTCTCTTTCAAACTTTCATGTCAGAAGTCATCTCCTTAGTTACTTCTTGCCTTGCTATATTTTCTTGGATCATTTTTCATCAAATTTGGATTTATATCTACTCTTAAATCTTTTTATATCTAGGTACAGTCAATGTGAAAAGTTGATTTACACAAAAATATTTAAAACCCTTTTTTATATTGCCATATACGAAGCAATAATGAAGACAGTTTTATTATATTCCCTAGAGGACAACGTTAGTTTATTTCATGGTTTGTTTATTATTTTATGAAGGGTTCAGCCACAAAGGTGATCAATAAATCATAATTTGCCAAGCTACTAATACTCGTACAAGTTATAAATGTATAAATTTCTAAAGATCCGTAAGGAGATCCATTCTATCCACGAGTGTATCAAGTGACACCGCGCTGCATAATGGGCAATTTCTTCTTTGATAAACCTTTACTTTTTGATACAATCTTTACCAGTGTTTTTCATTCTAGTCCATCCTTCTGTTAGGTTTTGTCTGAGTATCAAATCCCTGCTTTCATGTAGTAAGCATAGTGTTCTTAGAATACATACTCATGTAGGTACGGATAGTGTCATAAGTCACAGAAAACAAAATAATCACGCATCAATAATTTGTTTTATCACTGCTAGGATAAGATATAGAAATACAGTTAGCTTTGAGTATTTTCCATTCTAAGCAACGTTTGCTCACATACCAACGAATAACAATTGGGTAACTAACGTGGAACCCAGTTGGGTTCCTAAATCAAATGTAAGTAAAAGTTTGTATCGAGCTAACCGCTGAGTTAGGACTACCGCACACTTCTCTAAATGTTGTACACTACTACAGTGGTTGGCAACAGTACAACTGTGTTATTACTGTTGTCTGCCTTTCTAACGTTTACAATTTAAGCGTTGTTATTTGGTGATAAATTCAATTCTCTAAATCTTTGTTATTGGATTTTACATCTACGACTTTGTAACCTGATTGGTTTAGAATTTTATTCAATCTATATTTTGTACGTGTTCATTAATCATCTTAACGATTATCCCTGTAGCATCCGAGGCCTGCACCTCAGAGTGCGTTGTGTTGTTGAGCACAGGATGTACTTTTCATTTTATGATTAACTTATACTGCTCATTATTATTTTGATTATTACGGAATTCACTGCCGTTTGACCTCCCAACCTCTAGTGGAAAGCATATCTCAGTATTAATAATCCTTAAAAGAATACACATTTTATTTTCTTATTTATTTTTCTAATTTTCTATTTTGTTCAATACTGTTTTTTATTTATTAGGTGTATAATATAGAGGCATAATTTTGTTTTTATTTTTTATCACTTGTATATAGGTATAATATTATATGGATTTAATTAAAAAGGAAATAAACTGTTTTATTTACATGAGAACGCAAAAATACTTAATAATTTCTCAAAATTTTTTGTAAAAATAATTTATTTGATATTCTGCTTGTATTGAAAAGGAAATAAATAGAAAAAACTAATTTACATGAGAACATTTTAAACGAAATTTCCAATTGGATTTTAAAAAAATCATTAATTTGTCGTAAATAGTACTTATATTATTTAATAAAAAATAGTAAAATAAATAATAATTCTAGTTTAATGTAGCCCACTATTCTAATACCTTTTAGAAGTTAGCAAGATATTTACATCACCACTTTAAAAATATAGTTAGCTTGATTTATTCAGCAATTTTATCGCGCGCTGTGTGTTAGATTTATGAAGAGAGGTGAATAGGTGAATACAGAACGGAGTTTCATATTACTTTTATGTAATTACTTGGTAGTTGGACGGCCAATATTTCACTATGTATTATTAAAATTTTCTAGAATATTATTAAAGTTAACTTTATTTTACAGAATTTTTATTTTTCTTATAAAAAGTTATATATACATCAACACAATTAAATAAAATTTAATTGAATAAATAGAATTGGATTGTAAAAATAGCTGTTTTTTAATTAGTGCATTTTGATGATACAAAAATTGTAATAATGATGTTTTGGTATAGTGCCAAACTTTACCAAAACATCATTATTACAATTTTTGTTTGTTTGTTCCGGCTAATCTTTGTAATGGCTGGACCGATTTTAATGGGACTTTCACTGGCAAATAGCTGATGTAACAAGAAGTAACTTAAGCTACCTTTAATTTTGGCAATGGAAGTTGAGATGCCGAGTAAAAAACGAAAATTACGGACGTACTCGCAGGTATAGCTAGTTAAGAATATAACAGTATACACTCTGTTTTCTTTTTTTTTCATTATTCAAAGAAACACAATCATAAAACCCAACGAAGTAAGAAAAGCGGGTCAAACTTTGATCGCGAATCGATTCTTCCTACAGAGAACGCCTGAATTCATGTAATTTTTTCAAACCACGTAATCTACTAGTACTATAGAAGGCCCTGACCGCTACTTTGTCAGATTGGTTTTGTTTTAGTGAAAAAAAAATCCAGTTACGCTTCTACGATCCGTTCTTTTTCTCTCATACAGGAAAAACTTTTCTTCGAGTCCAAATAATAAACATGGAAATAAATAATATTGTACGTTCTGGATACCTTTTTTTCCGTGCAGAAATCCTTATACCCATCCCGCGCCAGCGGGGCAGGTTTTGTCGGATTCTTACCAACTAAAACCGCACGCCGTCTAGGGTATTCTAACGCCAGGGTGTAAGGGCCCATAGAGCATCGTTCTGGAAGCCTTACATTAATTAAAGTTTGATTCGTTTTTATTTATGTTTTGAAATTATTTTTTGCGGCCTTCTTTTTCTCCTTTGATATTTGGCTTATACGGCTTTTATAGGCGCGCCGTTATCTGACCGTCGAACCCAAAGAGGACAGCTTGCATGTTTCACTGAGGCGTATTAGTTTGCAGGTCTTATTCCAATAAGGCCTTTCGGGGCCAAGTTGAGGTTTAAAAAGGCCTTATTGGGAATAAGACCCAAGAAACAGTTTTACTTAATTTAAAAGTAACGTTTTCGGTATCAGAGAATTATTGCTTTAATGCACGCAGCGCGGTCATGTAACTATTTGTATATGTCACCTAAATAGTTGTTTACCTCCGAAATTGGGATATTACACGCAATAGTGGAATTTAATCGCTTGTTATGGTCGTTATCATACCCTCGATATTTATGATATCTAATGACCATACCCTTCGGGGAAGAGGGGAGAAAAGTAGTAAGTGGAAAAAATGATAAGATGAAAATGATCAATATTTTCTTATTTTCTGTAGATGACACATAAATGCATAATATGAGTCTGTGTACCTACGATATATTTAACAAAAAAAAACGTATTTTTTGTCTATCTGTCTGTTTACAAGAGGAACCTAAACAGAAACTAGTATAATATTATATCAGTTAGGTACTAGCATAAATATTTGTATGTCTGATCGTTTGATAACTGAAAAGACTTAGAGGAATTTAACCATGCAAATTATTTTTTTTTATGTTGGTCACGTTCATATGACTTCACCTCACCTGATAGTAAGCTAAAGGTAAAGTCTTTAGAATGGGAGTCACCATTACAAACACTGATAGTCCACAATGGTGGCCCTCAGCTTGACGGCCTCATCAAATGCTTTTTCACGCCCACTTCAAGGACCCGGCACTGTAGGAAAGGAAACACGTAAGCTGGTAAAGAATTCCAGCTTTTGATGGTGCGTTAGAAAAGAGGCACCGAACCGCTTGATTCTTGATGGAATTGTTTACACTATATGAGGGTGATATCTCAGCCTTGCACGTATTGTTCTGTATAGGAAAGGAGAGGGTGGGACTAGTTGGTAGAGCTCGTTGGAACACTCCATTCTATTTCAGAAAGAATTATCTTTTATAAGATTTCATTGACTTCCATATCTTGGGCATTACATTTCTCTCACGTAACAAAGCTAAGAGTTTGAATATAATAAGATTAGCGTGTATAAACTTTCTAACAAACACGCAATATGAGCATAAAAACAGTATGCTTCTGTATCACGTCAATTATTTACCTTTTAAACCACCCTGTATGAGTACAATAATATCTGTAATTTGTATTTAATAAGAGCATGTTTATTACTTGATTTCATGTTTTAATTAGACGAAAATAAAACATAAAAATAACCTTTGCAGTGAACTCGAAAATTTTATTCTTTCATGGATATATACTCGTGAGTGTAATATATATTTCATTTCTTTTTTAATGTAGGTGTATAAGTTAAACCAAACAAAATAATTGTCTATTTTTCTATTCTTCTTCTCCTCTCGTATCGATGTTACCATCGCGGTGTAGTAATTAAAATAAATAAAATAAAATATTCTACAACATTCAAAACATCGCTCCCTAGACCCAAAGTAAGCTTAGTTTAACTAGCTTGTGTTATGGGTTCTAGAATGCTGATAAACATACTTATTATACTTTTTTTTGTACATACATAATTATTATACATAGAAACACCCAGATCAATGCAAATAGACATATTCATACATACAAATATTTGCACTGAGCGGGAATCGAACCCGCGCCCTCTAAATAGCAGTCGCATGGACTACCGCTACGCCACAGAGGCAATTAGTTTCACGGCAATGCCGCCACTTACGGAGAGGGCCCGAGCACAGGTATCGCTCTTTGAGAAGGCTTTACTACATCCCCACTATATTCATTCTGACAATAAACCGCTGGATGATGAGAAGCTGAGTTGAAGTCCACAATATGCTGACGATGCGCGATGGTACAAACGACGGGATTGTAAAAAAAAGAAACACATACGCAGGTAAAGTATTACAGCTCTTTATGACGTGACCACATACTGTACTTCTATTTTACATTCCTATCACTATAGTATTATATGTACAGTAAGTGTCAAGAGTAAGGTAATTTTTATAGAGTTCAATAAGTAGGTACTTATACAGCATTTTCACTATTTAAATGACTTAACCTAAAAAACTTTTTATTTTAATCTGAATTTGATAATTTGCTTTTGAAGCTGAGTATACGTGAGTACGAAACAAAAACTAAACATACCATAGTTCGATATTAAATAATACATAATGGGTTAATAGTATGTTCAATTATTAATAGGCAGTATGAACAAGTAAAATAACACGTTTGTTGACTACTTAGCTATAACTTATTTCCAACTTTACTGCCCCCTTATAACGCACAAATCACATCAACTCCGATTATTTTATCGGTGAAGAAATCTTTTAAAGTTTTTTTTTTTCAAACACGCTAAGGCAGCATTAAAGTTTTCGTTTCGTTGTGCATTACAAGTCGTAGCGTGAGTCGCGTGCCTGCAAAACTTTTTGAAACCATGTCACTTTTAACAATTGTGATTTTATTATGAAAATCGACTTCGGTGTTTTATATTTATTATTAAACGCTTTTATTTAATTTGACCTGTTTGTTTTTTGGGTCAAATCTAGTAGGTAATTGAAAATTGACCCCCTTCCTGGGGACAGATTGTTCTGATATTTGGCACATATCTTTAGTTCTAGTGACAATACAAGTGAATCTATTCTGTATCATTGTAAATCTAAGATGACCACCGCTACAAAATGGCGGCTTACGTATTATTCCATAGGTACCGAAACATAGATATCAAATTAAAGAGCTCGACTACCAGAATATAATTCACTGTGAAAAAAAAGAAAATCTAATTATGGCCGCTACTACTAAAATGCAAGCATTTAACTTAAAACATTTTTATTTAATTTATTTGAAACTAGTAACCTGCCCTCGCTTCACTTTGGTTTATACGACGTCTTTAACTCAAGCCAGGATAATTTACACATAATACATTCAATTCAACTGCGAAAAGCCAAGGCGGGACTTGAACCTGATCAACTGAGCTATCTGGACACGTACTCACAAAATTCGGCCTCTGTCTTTATAATATTGGCATATACAGAGTGAATTTTTCAAAAGGGCTTGGATGGCCAAATCCGAAACTATGAGGAATAGCGAAAAATGGTCAAAGGAGTTACGAGCCCGATTTTGATGAAACTTAAAGCCTCATCACTAGATTTTTGAAAAACCAATAAACCTAGCTGAGAATCGAACCCGTTGATTTTTTATAGTTATAGTTTCGGATTTGGCCATCCAATCCCTTTCGAAAAATTCACTCTGTATATTAAAATGTTAGTATTTATTTTAAGAATACAAATACAAGTACCTACACAGCAAACCTAACTTGACCTGACACAGATGTCATATCTATTTAATGTATCCTATGTCTGGTGTGTAGAGAGTAACTTAGGCTCTGAATAATGAACCCAATTTTCAAAATTCAACCCCTAAGGGCTAAAACAGAGTGTTAAAATTTCTATAGCAAAACATAATATGTACTCTTATGTAATTGCCGAAACGTATTGAATTAATACAGTACTCAATTAGTTTCATTACATGATATACAACGTTCACCAGACTGATTATTTCTCGTTAATTAATACAAATGTAAATTAAATAGGTCATCGTAATTATGAAATAAAATGTAATTAAAACCTATAACCGCGTTCATTCGTTATTGTAGGCACTAACTTAATTGGAATCTTTTCACAGGGTGCTGATAATAATAATATAATTATGTGAAATTGTAATAAAAAATCAAATCCGAAAAAAAGTTAAGAGGCAGCTAAAAATAGACACAGAAAAATCTGACTTACAGATTCAATTACAAAGATTTAAATTGAAAAAATTCAATAGGCGAGATACTTGACTTCAATAGAAAAGTCTAATGCATAGTTTTGTATTTCGAATTAAAGCTTTAATTTCAGTCATTATTCAGTCATTATTTTTTTGTTTTAAGTAATTTCACTACTGTCTTGAAAAATATTAGCCTATCATGTTTTTTGACGGTAACGAGGTTTCCAATTTCAATTTAACATTACGAACATTATTTTTCTCAGCGAATACCTATTCTACAAAAATTCAAACGTGATAGTTAACGATTACCTTTCTAGTGTTATATCATGAGAAATAAAACCTTCAAAGTTATTCTACTCTCAATTATTGCACTTACTTTAGTAAAATCTCTGAAACATTTTACTTGATATTTCAAAAATGGAACTTCTACAGATACTAGCCTTTTGATACCATAAAAAATGTGTACAAATTCTAGTGCTGCCAGCTTAAATATTCAAACTGATTTTTTTTGTTTTGAATCAGAGTAAAAAGGAATCCTAAATTATCTACCATCACTACTCTGGACGGGCTACTCATAAAAAGTGGGCAGAACCACCGACGTGACTGCGATATGCCCGTGTTTAATTTTGAAACGGACGGAGGCGAGAGATTTTAATGAGAGATCAGGTTTTTCAATTATCCCCACTTCTTTTTACGAAGTTTTACGTCAGATTTTTATCGGCTACGTACTTTTATGAGTACTGCAGCATCCAGAGAATAACCTTGGATAAGTCACGTCGGCGTTTTAATATATTGGTTTATTTTTTAAATTGATGAATAAAGGTGGATATTTTAATAGGCCAGCCGTTCTACAGTTTTTAAGTATTACGATAAAACATTCAATTTGGTTTCGTTGGCAGACTTTTAATAGCGTACCGTGACGTGAATATTTTTTGCGTTTATGAGATTTAATTTTAAAATATGACACGGCTTTGTGATGTTTCAATATAATTATGAATTTATGGATGAAAGTTTATCGAGAATATTATTAATGAAAACAAAATTAATTTTAATAGATTCCATCGCGTTTTAGTTTGTATTATTATTTTGATTTACGTCAGGGCTATGTAATTATAATGGGGCATTTGAATAAATAGCTATATAAATTTTAATGCAATACTAATACATAAAAAATAGAAACTTTGTCTGTAAAAAAATACAAACTAATACAAAAGGTACTAATACAATAATACAATAAAAAAGTTGATTTTGATCAGGGTTTTGTAATTAAAATGGAGTATTTTAATTGCATAGCCATGATGAAAATTAAAATAATACAAATTGATACTCCTAATTAATATTTCTCCGTATAATTATAAAAATAACGATGAAACTAGGTGGTGATTCAACAACAGTATGCTTGCATTGATTATAGTATTTAGATTATCTAGTAACATCCAAAAAAGTCCAAAAAGTCCAAGTTTGTTAATACGCATTTTAGAACCCATTACATTATTATAGCATGCTAAGCATTGAGTCCAATCAACGTTATCTAACAAATACTTCTATTACTTCATAATTTCAACCATTACGTTATTCACTTACAAAAAATCCAAATATATTCATAACCTCCCTTCAACTTCAGATCAAAATTCACTTACAATAAAAAGCGCTATTTTAATAACCTCTGCTCCCTAACTAACTCCACCACTATTTCAACACGTTTTTGCTTCAGTTTAAATAACGCCCGTAGATATCGTAGCCGCGGTCACTTTTTGCGGTGACGATAAATGACGCTTCTTGAACACGAAGCACATTGTTTGTTGACCGCTGTCGTATTTATAGCCTAGAAACGGCACGATGCCACTAAACAAGATTTATTCACACTTTACTCTAGCTAGTACACGATTGTGTTAAGTGAAGCGTAAAAAACGAGTTATGGAGCATATTGTGGAGTCTATCGTAATCAGTTCTTGGGAAATGGATGGTTGTTTTCTTCTTGTTGGCAATTCTAACAGAATAATATATTAAATCTATAGGGGAATTTTCTGAAAGGCAATTCATTAAAAGCTGCTATGGGTTATCTAAACTAATATTTTAGGCATCACATGGGCCGGAGGCCAGTGATGGGTTGCCTCGAAAATGCCATGGCATAAACCAATCATTGCTCGTGGCTAAGTGGCAACCGATTGGGTTAGCAAGATTAAGCCATTCTAGCCAGATTATTCAGGTTCTTGACCCCTTGGTGCCTCAGAGAGCAGGTTAAGCTTATGATCCCGATTGCGATACGGACATTTGTGGTATTGTTATATTATGATTAGGCGGTAGTAATGCATAGATAATACACAGGAACACCCACGATGCAAATATACTGCTTATTTACTTAATAATAATTTTACCCCAAATGGGAGTCAAACCCGCCGCAACCTCTGACTAGCAGTCGAGTACTCTACTACTACGCCATTAAACGGCATCTCCAAACGACAAACTCCTAACTTAACTTTTCAACAAATTAGAAAGGTTATCAAGTGGAAACAGAATAAGTAACCCGGTCTGAAAATGTTTGTCTCTGCTTAATCATTTAGGACGTAGATTGCTTCATTAACCGGCTCACGGCTATAACTTTACTTCCATAATGTGTTTTAAATTCCCAATATTTTAAACTTTTCCTAATTTAAAAGGCCTTAAAGTGCTTTTCAGTGCTGCCCTGTCTATCCACTTTACCTTTTACCAGTTCCCCGACGAAGACATAGTTTTAATTGGACTCCTTCCGCTTTGCTTAAGGTCTCTTAATTGAATTTTTTGCATTTCAAATTTGAAAGCACTTAATTTGCAAGATACGATTAATTCACCTCATTATAAATTACAAAGAGATTAAAATTTAAATGAACTGGCCGTATGTGTTCCGTTTTTGATTTTTGATTCAACCAGCCGGCGTTCGTTCATTAATTACTTGCAAATTTTCTTTAGAACAAAATGAAGCATTCATTCCAAATACGAAAATTTCTCACTGCCATTTTGATCTCTAACTCCGAGTAAAAAATCTACGCCTAAGCTTCACCCGTCAATGAATATGTGTACTGGCTTGCAAGATTTTGAAACCCCATTCCCCATACTTTGGAATAAAACCAAATAAATCCTTGTAGATATGCAATTAATATCTCATTACAGCCCAAACTATATCCTATATACAGCTAAGAAAGAAGCTAGTAACGCAATAACAACTAATAAAACAAAAGCAAAGCGGTGAACAACGCAACAATCCCGAGTCACGAAAGGGTGTTGCAAAAACTCAATTAAAACTTACCTAATACATGAACGAAACTACCGATCTTTTGTCTCGATGATGCGATTGAACTGTGTCAATTTACTATAGTAACGTTGCTTCGCTTCTTTCGGTATCTTCGTTTTCGTGAGACGAGTTTCGAAACTCCTAACGCCTGATAACGTCTAAGTACAGCGTAGTGTAATTGCGATTTGTTTTTCTTTCTAAATACTTATTTACTGTGAAACTTTTTTACGTTTCAGTGTTTTTGTAGTGTTATACATTGAAAATCTATCTATTAGGAAGGTTTTAATCAGGCTTAAAACCTACCGTATGTTTGATTGCAATTGGTTATGTACAACTGGAGATATGACATCCGCGCGGGTGAAGCTGCGGGCGTCAGCTAGTTGAATAAAATAAGGATGATACAGATATTAGTCATATTTTTATTAATACCTGATCTTATGTATTATTAAGACAAGTATCCAATTGAATTTATCATGTTTTTATATGGATATCTAAATTTTCTTTTTATAATGATCTCGAAAGTGCTGAAATTACTAGGCTAGTAGTTAAATGGACCAAACTTTTCGTTATTCAATTCCCCGTTTTTAGTAGTAGTTCTTAAAAATACCACTAGCATTGTTAAACCCTAGAATTTATAATAATGTGTTTTAAGCACTAATCTATCGAAAATTCACAAATCAAATTTGTTTAAAACTGTTACAAAATTCAATAAAAGTTTACACTTTGCTCTTTTCCAATCATGATTAAAAACGAAAAACGAAAGGAAAAAATCTAATGAAGAAAGTGTGTTGGCATTGAGAACACGTGTCCTACTTTTATTTACTATATATAAAATACCTAAAAATTTTGTACAAACTGAGAGGTACACTAGCAAGAGGTCTTGGCTACCGCCCAGTGCAAACTAAGTGCGGAAAGAATCCGTTCCCTGGGCACCAAGTTGAGACTCAAACTTCACAAATGACACCAAGGAGACCGCGATAATTCACGGGCTAATGTCGAAGTTGGGACTTGAAATTTTTACCGACATAAAGTTCCATTATTCGTCCTTCTGCCTCACTCCACATTTGAAACTGTTTCATGGTAAGTGCTTTATTAAATTTAATATCATTAAAACCATTAGGATGGAAGGGTGTTTATGGGGCATATTATGAACATGATACCATAGTGTTGGTGACATTCACAGCTATTTAATGGTTTATGAGGATTTTAAGATGGAGTTTGTCGTTTAAGATAATAGACTACAGAAATTATAAATGTAATCCTTTGTACCGACATCATCTATGACAATACATGTGTTAGGCCTATTAATATAAATAATAACTATTCATCATTCTCTGAACCTTTTCCCAACTCAGTTGGGGTCGGCTTTCCAGTCTAACTGTGATGCGGCTGAACTTCAATATTTTCCGTGGAGCGACTGCCATCTGACCTCCACAACCATTATATATTAATACATCCTGAAAATTAAGTGTCATTGGTACTGAGCAATAGCTAGAATTTCGTTATGATTTTATCAAGTTCTGTATGATTTTACTCCGCCGGATACTATACCAAATTCATATTTTATAAGTTTTTTAAAATAAGTCTGGATTGCCCAATTTTTGACTATGATACCCACTAAGATCTCGATTATGCAGTTTCAAAACCTAATAGTATATGATATAGGTATTTTAAAAACGAGTAAATTTGCAGTTTTTGACCTTATAGACTACCCTCCAAGTACTAGGGTAGCATAACTATGACTATATGATATCACCAGCCAACACTCCCAAGAATATACAATTAGTATTTTTGTAAAAATGTCTGAATTTTCAAATTTGTCAAGCCCGAACTTGGGGTTCTACTCTCCAATTAACCAAATTAAACACAGTTTTACGAAATCAAAATGCAGTGATGAAAAACATTGTTCCATTTTAGCACTGACGGGCTGGCTCGGTGACAAGAAACCGTCATAACTTTTTATTTTCAGATCAAATTTGACCCAAGCAAGCAGTAATTATTAGATTGTTATAAAATTGTGTGTTGTTTGTGACTTGCAGTTTCGTAATATCTAAAAATCATATTATGTTACTACAATAATATACTATACTACACCTATGCAAAACTATCCTTGTACTTATCCAAAAATAATGGAGAAAGTACGTTATTGTTTTCGTAGAAATATTCGAGCGAAAATTCATTGTTAACGTATTTTTTGAACGATTCCAATTTTTTAGGTAACCTATTTTTATATTAAATGCATCAAATAACTGACTGAAAAAAGAATTGTGCGCGAATTGCTTCTGGTCTTTTTCAATTTCTAATACATAGTGCTTTATACTACACTTATAAGGAAAATAAAATACAAAATCGTTTTTTTGTCCTGTAAGTGTGAAGCAGTATGTATCACTCAGAAGAAAGTGAGGCCCCACGCACAGCGGAGGGTCTCAAACTACACCCTTGTTAGTAATCGGTCACTTTCTCCCCTCGATGAACCATGTAATCTTCGTAAATTTTAGACGCATATATTGTACATTATCATTGCTTTTCTGTATATATTATAATGCATTATGTATATACCTAGTATGTATGTATATATGTATGTATGTATGTATGTATGTATGTATGTATGTATGTATGTATGTATGTATGTATGTACCTATCTATGCTGTCTTACCTATCCTAGAGAAAATAAGCATAAGTATTTGTATTCATGTATGTATTATTCTGATATCGAATGCAAAAATAAAACTGGTACCTATCACATTTATATTGTACTTCAAACATACGAAGGAATTGCTTACAGCTATCTTAAACCGAAGAGATTGAGACTCACCTATGACGCACAAAGCACATTTATCAAGTTCTGTATGGCGCATATAAAGTGAGTAATATATGTGCGCCGTCTTGCATGATCTCAGCCTCATGTCAGTATCAAACAAAAGCCGAATTGTCTTTGTGAGGCGGGAACTGAATAATACATTTCACTTGAGTTTTAACATGACACCTCTTCTTTGTTTTCCGTTCACCACTCGTCGCAACAGACACTCAGAGATATGAAAATACATATGGGTAGGTACCTTTATACTTACATATTTACAAGACCTACACACATGAGATGTAGGTGTATGTAAATAAAACTCGTAGATAGATCTACGAGTGCTACGCCGCTACGAGCTACGAAGCTGTTTATAGACAGAGCTTATTATGTTGTTTAGATCTAATGGGCCTACTATGACGTTCTATAAGCGTTCACTTTCTACTGTATCCTTCTCTTTCGCCTAGAAAGCTTATTAGCTCATTATGGTAGGGCTATATTAAACGTACATTTGACGCTACGGACCGAAGTTTCAGGTAGTCGGTAGTGTCGGTACCGAAGCATTTATGATGCAATTAAGTCCGGCACGTGACTTGCTATTACCAACAGAAGAATTTCGAGATAACTTCAAGGTGCAATCAACGGCAAAAGAAGGTATTATGATGATTGCACAGATTTCTAACTTAAAAATCTGAATGAAAATAAAATTGTTCAGTACCTATCTGATAATACTTTAAACTCTTTATATGTATAATTTAAACTTTAAAAGTATTTTAATAGAGCCCACTTAGTAGATAAACAGCATTTTAATAAAAAAATATAAATGACTTAGCTAATATGTACTCTTTTTTTTATTTGAATATCATCATCAACTTTTGATATTGATTATACCTAAACAATTTTGTTTGGATTTCGTTTGGACCAGTTTTTTTTCTTATTACACACAACATAATATAAATATACTCCCATCTTTTCACGTCTGGGGTAGGCAGACACAACAACTCACCATCTGTTTCAGTCCTTGCATAAATTGACGTGGTTCCTCAATAATTCTTTCAATGCAAACGTTTTCTGAATTCAACAGTATGTATATTTCTGTATTATAAAGGTAGTTTAACTTATAAATTCGTTCCACTATCTCAATATCTAGTCAGTAAAGGCAATACTGAAAATACGAGTATGTGTAAATCAGCGGTGCAGCGTGGCGTGTTCCGGAGCGAAGTTTGCATCGCGCAGTTGTGTTTTCGCCCTAAGTTATTGACAGTTATTGAATTTACGTGGAGCGTTAACACTCCACTGCCTAATTAATTAGCCATAATTATATATCGTCTGCAAATTAGTGCACTTCAAATTGGCAAAGTTTGGTTAGATTTCAAAGTATGACAGTTTTATAAATTATGGTTTTATGGCAGAACATACTCGCTAGAACAAATTATGATGCAGATTTTTGTAATAAATTATTGACGACTCTTCGAATAAATCATCTTCCTTTTTTTTATACCACTTAGGTGGCAGACAAGCATACGGCCCACCTGATGGATATCTATGTAATAATATACAAAACAGCATACTGAGTTGCTGAAAAAAAAGTTTTTTTAAATATATTTTGGTGATATCTAGGTACGGTACGGGATAACACAGTCAGGGATGAAAAAATTATACTGATGAAAACTAGCTACATTTCTTTTTAACTTATAGTTTCTGAATATTATAGTTATGTTATTATAGTGTGCCTATTACTTTATGGATTTACTGTAAATACTCTGATAAGAAACTTAAAAATACAATTTCATGTTCCATCATACTCGATGTTAACCGTTTTCAACACCTCAAAACTTTGACACAGTATATGCAATGTAAGATTAAAACAAATCCGTGTTGGTTTCAGAAGATATTTGATATTCAATATAATATCGCATCAGATATGATTTCCTTTCGCAGATAGATAAAAGACAGTTCAACTTGTATTCGATAACGAAAATTTCATTTTTGCAATGGAAATAAAAGTCTACGATGAAATCTGTAGTAGGATTTCTGTATGAAAGATTGCTTGGTGTATTCTTAATTCATGAATAGAGGAATGAACTCTGATATTTCTGGCCTTAAGGTAAGATCCTGTGACCAGGTTAGGTTATCATCACCTAGGTAGACGCGATCGACTTTTATTAAATAAAGGTCCATTGACCTTCAACGGGTGATGGCCAACAAGGTCATCAGGAGGTACCGCATCATTTCCTTCGAGGCAGTTAATCTCCTTGCTGCAATTACACAATGGAATCTGGAGGTAATACAATCAGTGGTCTTATTGCTAGTAAAAAATAAATCTCACTATGCGTCTAACAATCGACTGAATGCCCAGTGTGAGTTTCATGAAAAATTCTAAACAGGTTATTTTCATAGCATAATGGGATAGACCATCGATATCGCCTAATGTCACCATTGGGTTGTGAAGGTCAGATGGCAGTCGCTTCACGGAAAATATCGAGGTACAGCCAAATCCGCAGTTAAGACTGGTAAAGCGGACCCCAGACTCCGAGGTGAAAGCTTTGGATGCGACTGGGATTAACGCTAGGTTAAAGAAGAAGAAGAGAATGAGATATACCCTTAATAAAATGATATTCGAAATTTAAAAAAATAATATAGCATATTATTATCTTTCTTACACCTGACTTAAAACTTTGTTTCGATAATAATTTAAAAGCTTTAATCATAGAAAATCTTTTCGGTTTGGTAATTTATTTCCTCTGGGTGTTAGGTACCTCATAAATCAATCACTGTAAGTCGCGTTCGATCACTTATAAGCTTTTTCTATCGTCTTAAAATTCAAATTCGTTTAGAAATTCGCATTTCTTTATCGGTAGGTATTATCTTTTTTTATATTTGTAAGAATTTTTTTGAAAGTTAAGTTTTTTTTAATTCTACAACCTTCTATATAGCACTATCAAGATCCAAAGTAAGCATAGCTTAACTAGCTTGTATTATGAGTTCTAGAATGCGGATATACATAATTAGATATAACTATTTTTGTGAACAAACAAACACCCAGACTAATTCAGATATATTCATGCCAAAACTGCTAATTGGATTTCGATACGGTTTTTATTTAAAAGGTCTTGAACCGGAGATAACTGAAATTGGCGCAGGCAGATCCACAAGCATCAGCTACCAAAGAAACCGTGTACACTCACATCTCCACACAAAGCTCAAGTTATCATAGTGTATATATCAGATAGCTTCGTACGTCCTTATATAAAGTGGCGTCGGCAAACACCTAACGTGCCGGAGGCATTTGTCAACTTCACGGACAAGGCACTCGTGGACCACTTCGAACAACACGACAGTGCAACATTATAACAATAGTATTCTGTATCTAAAGGGCGCTCGAGCACCGAATCAATCAGGCAACACGTGTAAACAAGTCCGAAACACACGCTCTTAGATCTTAAAAGTTGTCTAAAATTTTCTGCGAGTCACTGTAAATGGGCTAGGCATGTAATACTAGTTGAAGAATTACTTAGGTTTTAAACCATTGTACAGTGATAACTACAATAGTAATGAATAGTAATACGCAGTAAATATTTATGTGGGGTATATACTCGTATTGAATGTTATGATACTAACTTATGCACAAAAATTAGTAGATTTTAAGTCACGTCGATGTCAGACATTAAAATCTTACGCGTTTTGATCACAATTCGTTGATAAGCGAAAACTTACGACTATGCGGATGGAGCCGCGAGCATGAGTTAGTATTTAACAAAAATTAAAAATCCAAAAAAAAATCTAGCAGTGTTCAATATGAAATGTTAGTGTTATATGTATAAAATAATGAAGGGATAGCCGCGGCAAAGGAGACAATTGATTTTACATCAACAAAGCCTGCTGCCTGGGGCCCAGACTTAGCCGGAAACCCTGGCAGACCTTCGTCGCTTGCCTAGAGCGGTTTCATCATACAGCAGCAAAATAGGTCAGAGTATTATGGCAAACTGGCTATTGCTCGTGGCTTCACCCGCATGAAATTCTGTTGCCGTTCTCGCTGTTTATGGGAACCTTTTAGGAACCTTTAGGTAATTAGTCTATGTGTTATTCCAGACTGTAATCTATCCTTGAACTAAATTTCAGCCAGAACCCTTCAGCCGTTTGAGCGTGATTGATCAAATACACAAACTTTCACATTTATAATATTAGTAGAATAGAAAGTTAGGATCTTCGAAATACATCATCTGCATTTTATTCGACTAAGTTTCACAATTCCCAGAATGTAAAAATAGGACCCCGTATTATTGTCTCCTTTCCGAAAAAGGTTGAAAAATAATATTTTTCATAAAAACTGGGTTTGCTAAAGGATTTACTGACAATTCCTTTTTCAAGAAACCTTTACAAATTTGTTATGTAAATGGAAAAGGTTTATTACACTTCCTTAATTATTAGACAGACTGCCCAAGCACAAAGTCGTTATAATATTTTATGATGTAATTCCAAAGCCTGTCTTTGAAAACGAGTTTTAAGATATCTTTAATGCTACAAAAGATAATATTGTATCAAAATATTGGATCCTGATTACAGAACAACAAAAAATGTTTTGAAGAAAATAATAAAGATTGTGGAATAAATGAGAGTTTTTATGTTCTTTTGTGAAAAACGGCGCTACTTATCGTATCCGATTTTTTGGGACAGGTTTTATCGCACGAGAGACAAATCACACAGAATTTTAGAGGATTACATGCGCACGAAAAATTTTATCGGATGTGCGAGAAAGTTTTTTTCTAGAGATATCTAAAGACCCTGATCTCCCTTCACAGTCGCCCTTTATACTGCTTTAATAATAAGTACTTGGGGCGTTTTAAATAAAAAATATTGCGTATAAACGTTTGTGTTCTTAATAATTCAGAGATACTTTAATCTCTGTGACTCCAAAAAGCCGGTAAGGTTGAAGGGACATGTCTATAAAACCTTCATTAGGTTATGAAGCGTAACCGCTGCTGGAACGATGGGGCATTTCGCACCGCGGTATGAATCCGTTGTGGTGCGAATCGCCGAAGGACCCGACATGGGTCAAGCAGGACCTGCGTGTGATGAAGAGGAATACGCTGCGATGGAAGTGCAAAGTCACGTGCAAAGATCGCATAAGAAACTCCTGGACACGCAGTAAGTCTCCATATCTGCAATATCGTTGATAAAAAGCAGGAGTGTCGCCTTCGTTGGTACCATCTTTGCGGTAACCGCCTGATTACGTGGGTAACAATTTTTTAATTTTATTTTTTTTCAAATTTTAGCACACCAGTAACTACGAAAGTTTTGTGCGGGGTGCCATGCATGCTGCCTATAAAAAAAGTAATTTTAATAACTGTTGTATAAAGCAACCTAGATTCCCAACATCACTGAAACTAATAGGTATGTCTGTCCTATGGTAAAATGTCTGGCCATGATACCTCCGCCGGTTCCCCATAGGAGGGGAAGACCCAAGAAGTGCTTTTTTGACGGTATTATGAATGACATGCATGCCAAATTCAAGATTGTGTGAAAAGGAGAAAAAGAAGCAGAAACCGGATTACCAAGTACCTTTGGACGAACCCCTGCAACGTTATTCCATCTATGTTATCATAGAAATCTAAAATAATATGAGCCTTAAACAAATTCTTTGGAATAGTACTTACTCCGTTGTTTGCAATATAAATCCAAGTCTAAGTAAGTATATGCTAAACAACCTTCTTTCAAACAAACTAATGTAGTGTGTCCGAAGTGTATGTGTTGCAGTCAAAACTCTTAACCAGCCAAACATACTTTTAACTAGCAAAATCAGTCAAAAGTAATTTTAACTGTAAGCTTGCAGTCAAAACTCTTAACCAGTCAAAAGTACTTTGACCTGAATAAAATAGGCAAAAGTAATTTTGATTTATAGCTTTTTGGATTTTTTGGATTGGATTTGGATAGGTTAGAAGGCTAGGCCAAATCTATCCGAGTCGAGGTACTCTGAGTCGGGGTGTTAAAAACAACGTTAAAAGTATTTCTGAGTGGTTATGAGTTTTGACTGCAAGCTTACGGTTAAAAAAAGTACTAAGTACTTTTGACTGATTTTGCTAGTTAAAAGTACTTTTGACTGGTTAAGAGTTTTGACTGCAACATATGCACTACACACAAGTAGGTACTTACAAATGTATTTGTACTTGTACATTCTAAACTACGCCCTACGACAAACATTTCACTCCGGTGTACTTAAAGTAAAAACTAAAAGTGTTTTCTGCAACAGAAACATGTCAAGCCAGTCTCTCAACAGTTACTCGCTAGGTAAAGATTGGATATTTTTTTCTGTAGCTTTGCAAACATCAATCCTTTTACGCATTGGTATGCAGGCTGCGTGGGCCGAAATGCAAAACACTTACCCTCGCCAGAGTTCAAAGCGTAAAGTTTTTTCTGTCCCAGACATTATTCCAGTCTCGTAGTTCTACAGCTTTGCGTGTTAGAGGTTTGGAGTATTTTTCGGTAGGGCTCTGGTTTCATTAAAAAGTTGCCTTCCGCGCAACCAATATTCAAAGTGATTGAGCAACTTTCAATTGCGATGAAAAAATTGTAAACACTGTTTTGTCGTGTAATTGTGAATCTGCATGACGCTGTTTCTTTACCACGTTTTACTAACTCATTTCCTTTTGTTTTTGTATTATCTTCCAATGCCGAGATTAATGGATAACTAAATAAGTATCTAGTACCTAGTCCAAAGTGAATAGGTTGCTTCTAGTCAAGCGTGCTCCATCGTTTTTTTTTTTTTTTTTTTTATACTACGTAGGTGGCAGACAAGCACACGGCCCACCTGATGGAAAGCGGTCACCGTGGCCTATGAACATGTGTAACACTAAAGTGTCACACACCCGCTGCCTACCCTGAAGGGAAAGGAGGAGAGCTGGGAAGGGGTGGGGAGGCTAGGAAGGGGAGGGGGAGGAGGGGTACAGTGAGCTCTGGCTACCCTACTTACCGGCGGGAACACAACACGATGGTTATTACGGCCGCGGTGTTCTGTAGGGCGGAGGTACTTCCCCAGTCGGACAGCTCATTTCGGACGGGAGATACCGTCGTGTCCTACCTCCTCGATTCCATCGTCGACCTCATCACAACTTACCATCAGGTGAGATTGTGGTCAAATACGAGCCTATCGCCTTTAAAAAAATAATTATAAATTATTACAAATTCTACACAGCGCTATCTAGACCTAAAGTAAGCATAGCTTAACTAGCGTTATGGTTTCTAGAATGCCGATAAATATACTTAAGTCTTTTATTGTTAATATTACTTAATACACATAGAAACACCCATACTGCAAATATTCATAAATCATGCACACAAATATTTGCACTGAACGGGAATTGAATCCGCGCAGTCGAAAGTAGTAGCAGTCGAAAGTACTACCACTACACAACAGAGGCCGAGTGGATATATTGTTGGAGGACACCGTATCACTCGACGTTAATTAATCTCAGAATTTTGATAATTTGGCAGTTTGTATACATAAAAATTGAGGGTAAGTATGTCGGTTATATTATTCGGTAGGATATATTATCGCAGGTTTATAAGTGCCCGGTTAATGGCAATAGGCTCGCCACCTATTACATTAGGACCTCAACATAAACTGGCGAAATGTGGGTGCTAGCACCTCTGTCTACCCCTTCGGGGATATAGGCGTGAGTTTATGTTATGCATGTAAGTATGTCGGTCCATCAGGCACAGTTGTCACAATCAAATCCACATTATAGTACGAAAACCTCGTAAAGCTGTCACGAACACGTTATCTGCAGTATCTGCACAGATGTAGCGCTGTTAAAACTGATTCGATATATGGACTATCCATGAGCTGAAAAATAACTGTAAATTGTCATCTTTACTAATAATAAAACTGAAGAATTTGTTTGATTTGGTTTTGTTGATATTTGTGATTACTGCTTCGCTCTTCTGGGTACTAGCGTAATGATATAGCCATGATAAACAGGCTATCGAATATTAAAATATTTTTTCTGAGTTTCACGCATTGAACGTTGGAGGAGGTAGGACATGACGCTATCTCCCGTCCGAAATGAGCTGTCCGGCTGGGGTAGTAGTACCTCCGCCCTACAGAACACCGCGGTCATAATAACCGTCGTGTTGTGTTCCCGCCGGTAAGTATGGTAGCCAAAGCTCACTTTATCCCTCCTATCCCCTCCCCTTCTTAGCCTCCCCACCTCTTCCTAGCCCTCCCCCTTCCCATCAGGGTAGGCAGCACGTGTGTGTCACCCTTAGTGTTGTACACGTCCATAATCCACGGTGACCGCTTCCCATCAGGTTGGCCGTGTGCTTGTCTGCCACCTACTTAGTATAAAAAAAACAAAACACACTCTTCAGTTTTATAATATAGTAGATATATAGATTTAACTTCCAACTGAACGTTACAGACAATACACATCCGCCATCTTGCGGGTACACCGAAAACTAATTTACCGTCAGTTTGCTACTAAGTCAGTGAGCCACACAGCTAATAAGTTGGTCGTGAGGAGTAGACTTAATACAAATACAAAAGAGATCTCTCAATTAATTACAAAATGGAGCCTACTTGAGTTGCTTTTTGTCTGTATTGTTTTCATTACTCAACTATATGACAACCGCGCGTGTGTGTCACCCCTAGTGTTGTACACGTCCATAGGCCACAGTGACCGCTTCCCATCAGGAGACCGGTCAAAACAGGGGCTTCGCTCTCAGGCTGCTAATCTTGAAGGCCTCCCCCTTCGCTTAAACAGCTTAAACTAAAACGACAACGGAACATTTTTATTTATTTACTTGGATTCCATATAAAAAGAAAGAACGGAAATGCATTTATTAAACACTCACACTTATGAATTACTAGCAGCCCGTCCCGGCTTCGCACGGGGTTTTAAAATGAAAAAAGTTGTTGTAGTGACATAACTACAATAGTTGGACATATGCTACCGCGGAGTTTTTTGTAGACATTATGATGTTCTTCAATATTGTTGTACATTATTTTGTTCTATCGCTAATAGTTTCGGCAGCGCATTCGACGAAAGACATTTTAAGACTCATTTTTCTACACCTTCGGTTACATTGTTCAAATTTTACCAAGGATCCCTAATTTTTTTCAAAATGAAATGTAGCCTATGTCAAATTGGAAGAATGTAGCATTCTATTGGTGAAATTTTTTTTTAAATCGGCCCAGTACTTTTTGAGCCTATTCATTACAAACATAGAAACATACAAAAATAGGTACAAATCTTTCCTCTTTATAATATTAGTATAGATATAGATATACTATTAGCTGTGCCCCGCGGCTTCGCCCCTGGCATACTGCGTCCCCGTGGCAGGATAAAAAGTATTCCATATCCGTCTCCTAGTTCTAAGCTACCTCCCCATCAATTTTCAGCCAAATCAGTCCAAAGCGTGGTGCCGTGACCAAGGGAAATAGGTATTCATCTTTTCATCTAGCATTTATATATAGATAGAGTTATATATAGATAGAATGTAGGTATTTGAAATAATAATAAACCCAGAATTCCTTACGACATTCTTAAACCTATTCTAATACTTTCCGTATCTCGACTTTGGGACGTAAGTCGATCGCAAAACGATATACATCTTTTTTGTGTGGCCACCTCTCCATTTGATTTTCCTTGACTCAAAAACGAAGTAAAAGGCAAAGATTTATGGTAGTTTTTACAATTTTACGGTCAGCGGGTTCGGTTGGAAACGCCAAGGGAAACATTACAGGAGATATCGCAGATTTACTTCAAACTTGATGCCTTCTCTAGAGGGAAATCATGAGATGGGGATTATTGCATGAGTCATTCGTCAGTGAACGCGAATATTCCTATTTAAAACCTGCGACATTGTGCGCGTGGATTTAGATTTTTAAATTAATTTAATTTCCGAAATGAAAGTAGCCGAAATAAAAGTAAAGTTGTGTAATAATATTAGTCAAATACCATTCTAATATTTATTCCCGTCATTAACGAATCATTAGCTGTAATTATTCAAATGATTTAATATGACAGACTCCCACAACAAGCTATAGGTAGAGAATATTAAAAGATACACTTTTAAAATGTAAATCTTATTGTACCTATTGTAGGTACTAAAAATATTCTACTTTTACGCAGACTAAATATATTTGGCCGTCCATTAAAACCTCACTTTTATTTGCCCAAATATGTCAAATACTGCGGACCCATCATTCAAAAGGGAACTCTCATCTTTTTAATATTTATACAATTTTCATTTTCCTTTCAAAGGCCACATTAGCAAAATTTTCATAGCAACGTTGTGCGGTGATTTCAAATAAAATCTTTTTCCCTTACAGGCAAAGTAAAAGGTCAAACCCGCAATTTTAAGTACACTTAAAAGTTGGATATCGTGTACTTTCAAAAGATCGATAATATTATTTTTCCTTGTTTCTGCTGAACACACATTCATACAAATATCACCTTAGTGAGTTCGTATAATATATATTAACGATCCCTTTGGTAGCACACAAACTGATATAGATTATCAACCCTTGGCCCTTATTCGTACAAAGCCTTTATCGAACGAACCCTAGAACACTTCAAAACAAAGAAAAGGTCGAGTAAGAAGATTATAGTGCCGACGGTTAGTTGAAAAATGAAATAGAAAATATATAGGTTGTTCTTTGTTTAGTGTCAATATTGAACAACTGTTTACAATAGTATACGCAATGTTACAGGAATTTTGAATCTCGAATTTCCATTGAATATCAATAGGAATTTGAATGATGTCATCAATTGTGAAAATAAAACTGTGACATGTTAAAAATAATTCCATTCTATATGAGGGGTTCACGAGATTGGGGAGAAGACCCTTCCTCGTTATTCCACGTACGTGCGCTCCGTGACGTCTATTTTCGAGCTAAATATGTTTTAAATTGCCATTCGCTTTCGATGATTACGACAATAACATATTCTTGGTTCAACAAAATATAAGAAAAAAATAAATTATTTCTCGACACAAAACGAAGAAAGCTTACTTCGGGAATAACTCAATTTGAATGAAATTTACGTTTTTCTAATGCCTGAAGATTTGTATTCAGCTCTTTATTCAAATCTGTACATAACACAATAATATTATACTTTTGTTGTTCTAAATTCTGTATAAGTTAAATCATATTTATTTGAAATAACATTCTCGAAAATTTTATGCCAATTATAACTACTTTATACTGCCTTCGCGAGCGAACGTGTGCCGCCGTTTCTATCCTTGAATAGTTAATATGGAAGTAGTCTAGAAAGAATATTAAACACAGGAATTTATACTTATACACTGAGTATTTCTATAAGTATAACATGTATATTTGTACAAAACATATTCCATTCATTTATACCTTCATGATTGATCGATTATAACATTTTACGTAACTTTATAGTGGGATACTGATGGACCTAGACACAATAACAAAGAAAAAATAAGGAAATCATAAAAAACGTAATGGTCGGTCCAAAAAGGGTGTCCAGATCAGCTTAGTGTCAAGTAGAAGCTTCTGTTTGACGCAGGTTTTCATACGGAACCTTTAAAAAATATTGATGTAGCTCCTTAATAGAGAGGTGAACGCTCTACAAGTAATATAATTTATTCTTATGTTTTATTATAATTATTATAAAATTTTGTTATTATTGGCTTATGACGAAGAGAAACCAACAAAGAGAGATGTAATAATAGAATACTTCAGCACTATTGGAAATGGGTTTTGAAGTACAACTACAACTCGAACTAGAATCATACCGTACATATATTTTTAGCAGTTTTATGAATAAAAATCATGTAATTATTACTAACTAGTTATTATTCATGGCTTAAATCCCATAGAAAACAGACTATAATCACACTGTACCAA
Organism: Lithosia quadra; assembly: GCA_963576445.1. Lineage (NCBI taxonomy): Eukaryota > Metazoa > Arthropoda > Insecta > Lepidoptera > Erebidae > Lithosia > Lithosia quadra. The sequence continues at coordinate 3,539,589 of OY754883.1, forward strand.
ATATTAACCATTTTGGTTCAGCTGAATATAGGTACTCTGGAATAATACATGCCACACCTTTTATTCTGGAATAGCTTCCATTAAGTAACGGGCAAGCTATAACCTGAGAGTCTTTAAGTCCAGAGTGAGAAAAGAAGCAATCTATACTTCTAGGCAAGCATGCTCCATCGTCAACCACATCATCACTTACCATCAGGTGAGATTGTGGTCAAACGCGAGCCTATCAACAATAAAAAAAAATAAGAAGGGAACAACAAATCCATGCGAGCGAAGCCGCGTGTGAAGGTTATTATTAGAATATTGACATAATGATCTACTTAAACAGCTCAACGGCTGAAATTTTGTAGAGACATAGACTAATAGTCTGGAACAATAATTTAACTCACAGTTGAGATGACAACTAACCGAATCAGCAAAGAAAAATGCGCAACGCCTTGAAGAAAACACAATAAATCTGCGCACTTATATAAGTGTGCTAATAAACGAGGTAGAACGACGCCGACCTAGCCCTTTCATCTGACGCTGGCCGTAAATCCAGAGACGAGAAATGCCTCCCCGTGATGTATTCCCGACATTAATGGAATTACGCGGCCGAGCGATATGTAGTACTTGTTGGTAGACTTTAAGGATAACAATTTGTATTGATGCTTAGCTCCCATTTCCGCCTTAATTTACACTATCAATGTTTATTTCAAACTTTTCGGGTTTCATGAGGGGAGAAGGGTCTAGACTGAAGGAGTATGCAGATTCATAGTTCATAATTATGACTGAATTAAATAAAACTACTAAAACTAATCAAAACACGCTAATTGAAAATGGTATAAAAAGCTGGGTCCCCTCGGCAGGTTAGGATGCAGGCAGCATTCTCGCGCTGAATGGCAATGAAAAGCCTTTGCGCGAGGAAACTGCTCGCACAGTGTCCTCCCTCACCAGTGTCCTCCCTCAGTCCCTGAGTTCCACGAAAAGCCCGTGCACATCTCGTCCTCAAGGACCGAGAGTCTCGATACCAAATGCGTCAAATTCGTACTGGGCCTCGATTCTGCTAAAGACAAACCACTGTAATACCACTGACACTCTAAAAATGCTATTTAATTATAGACTTTACCGTCATACAGTTAAAGTCTATAATCAAATGAAAAGAATTCATTTGACTTTTTCATTCGCTCTACAAAATATCATTTGACTTTAGACTTTAACCTGATAACAATAAAGTCTACAATTAAATGGCATTTTTTAGAGTGTCAGTGGTATATCAGTGGTTTGTCTTTAGCAGAATCGAGGCCCTGGGCACCAAGACCACTATAATTTGGCAATTTTGTCGCGCTCCCTGGCATATGCCCTTGCACCATAAAATGTTTATTGCAAACTTTCTAGTTTACAAACAATTCCGTACTTTTCAGTTATTTCCTGTAACCCTGGCTGCAGCTGTAAAGATAACTGAAACATTGAGATCAGCGTAAATAATAAAATAACACCAAATAAACCGCGATAGAATCCGTCGAAAAGTAGTTTTCTTACAACAAGAATAGTTTGTACCAGGAATACATACTCACATTGTATGTGCATTAGCTGTATAAGGCTTTGTTGCTCGAGGAAACAATCCGTTAGAAGCTTAGGGAACTGAGGTTCTAATTTCAAAACAACCTTGAAGTTAGAATATCCTTGGTAGTGAATAATGGATCTCAGAATTCCCTGCAGGAGCTCTGTACTCTTAGTAAGGGGACTATTTTTGTACACTGTATTGACAGCGCTGTAACTCCTAAATATTCGGGTTTTGTTACAATATTTGTGCTATAAGCTTTTGTATATTAGAAATTCGCTTGCTATCGAATAGACTAGGTGTACAATATGCATGTAAAATGTATACCTATTAACGCTAGCAATATTATAATTGTGAAACTATGTGAAGATGTTTGGATGTTTGTTGCTCAATTAGGCTCAAACGGCTAAACGGATTTGGCTAAAATTTGTTACTGGTATTATAGATACTACATTACTACTACCGGTGTCTATGAAAGCTAAAAATAGATTAAGACTATTGTCAACATATAGTGCGTAGGTTCTATTATAGGGAATATAGGCGTGAGTTTATATTATGTTATGTCTATTTTAGGTCAGCAGTTATAATAATCTCAAGCAGTAGAAAAGTACCTAACATAAATTATTTAAATATCAATCATTTTATAGAAACAATAATGACTAGGCTGCAGATAACACAGAACCTTAGAAGTGGTATCCACTTCAGACCCAGCTCCCAGCTTAATATTATTTCAGAATTCATCAATAATTTATCTTATTAAGAACACCAAAGGCACGGTTGCCATAAAGACCAAACATAAACCTAATATCCAAGTCTGATTGATTGAAATGTTCAACAAATTATGGAGATATTCGTCTGTGTTGATCCGTGAATTGAAATATTATCGAAAACCAATATTCGCTCGTTGAAAGAAACGTTGTTTCTAATAAAATTGTGTTACTACAAAAAGAAGCAACAACTTATTTTCTTGGCTGCGTTGTTTGTTACAGGGACTGAGCTGAGCTGAGCTAAGCTAAGCTGAGCTGAGCTAAAATGTGATCGTAGTAAAATGAAAGACATTGGGACGTGGTGTACCTATGGTATTTAAGGTTGATCTTGATGTTCTAAAATTATCGACTACCAATTCAATTATTTTATACAGCTTAGGTAAGCATTAGAATTTTTTTTTTTTAAATTATACCCCAATCATCTAAAATGATGATCAAAAGTAATACATTGACGTACCCTAAATACTGTGAAATAGCAAAGTTTGTTAACCGTAGCCTTTGCGGTATCACTACTTCTTTAAAATGCGCAATTTCTCTCAGAGGAAATCAACGCGAAAATTTAATAAACGTATTTCCAAACGTTCAGTACTATACGTAAACGTTACTTGATATTCAGGACGTGGGCTAGCACCAATCAGATAAATTTGACTGTCTCTACAGCAGGCGCTACTGTAACTGATGCGTGCTGGAACACTTTTATTTTTTTAGAACATAGAATGTTGTTTCAAATATTCTATTTAAATAATACTGGCATAATCTCAAGTTATTAAAGGATCTTCTACTGTCCTGGTTTTCCAAGAGGCTTAATGGTTTTCAAGATAAATATGTAAAAACTATCTACTAGATGACCTAATGACTATTTAGCACCTCATTGGTATGAGAGATTTTTGTTTATAGTATACTAAACATAGTGTACCTATATTTATCTATATAGAAATACCCAGATAAATACTTATATACATAATCATACGGATGCGGAGAATCATGCTTTGACGGAGGTAGGACACGACAGTATCTCCTATCCAAGCTGAGCAGTCCGTCTGGGGTACAGCCTCCGCCCTACAGAAGACCGCGGCCATAATAACCATAGTGTTGTGTACCCAGCGGCGGTAAGTAGGGTAGCCAGAGCTCACAATCCTCTCTTTTATCCCCCGATCCTCATCTACAACCCCCCAAACCTTCCAACCCTCTACCCCCCAGGTTCTGCAGCGCGAGTGTGACGCCCCTGATGTTGGCCACTGATAGGCCACGGTGACCACTTCCCATCAGGTGGGCCGTGTGCTTATCTGCCACCTAAGTAGTATAAAAAAATCATGCATACAAAATTTTGCACTGAACTGTACGCGTGGCCTCAATGCCAATATCTACATTGTAAGCCAAAAAATCGTAGGTACAACACTACAAAATAAAATTATACTTTACTTTCATTATTCAGGTGTGGAACACCCGCTGCAATTTTTGTAAATCCACAAAGTACGGCAGATTCAATCCTGGGATCCAGCGAAGTTCCTTTGAGCGTTGCATCCGTGTATCAAAAACGCGCCAAGCTTATGCAACGGGAAATGCAACATAGAGAAAAAAGCTGTTAATGAACCGCGAGCTTCTGCCTTATCTGTACCGTGTCTGTGTGTACGTTTAAAGCTTATCTTAAATTTCTCGTGATTAAAATGCGAGTACTGAAAAAGATGGAATGTAAAAGGAGAATAAAATTTAGATAATTAAATGAACACTATATTTTTACCACTTAGGAGGCAGACAATCACACGGCCCATGTGATTGGAAGTATTGTATGGAGATGGGAATTTATTCATCTAGGTCATAATGATGGTTAGAGTACAAAAATGCAGAAGCGGTGATTAGCGGTTATAATTATATTAAATGCCATTCAAAACTACTTCAAAGAGATTATATTCCAAAAATAATAATATAATAATAAATTAATATCGTAATTATAGTAAATATTTTTAAATTTAAAAAATTTAAATTTAAAAATTTAAAAAAATAAATTAAATATAACGAAATAAATGCGACATTGTCTCTTTGAAACTCCGTCTTCTTTGTAATATAATTAAGTTAAGTAATGTGAAAATGAATACATTTCAAGTTAAAAGTTGCAATTTTATTAACAGCTTTGATAATAATGACGACTGCATATTCATCTATCAATAGAATGAAATGCGTTTTATATCATAATAGTTAAACATGTTTTATTTAAAAAAAAGTAAGATTTTTACTGGTTAAAAAGGAGGAACTCATTTAGGCATGTTTACCACTTTCCTGGTAAAAAAAAACTACGGTAAACAAATAGAGACTAATTCGTGGCAGTAACAAATTGATAAATGATCCAGTATTTACCCAGTTTATATTAGGTACATAACTTAAAACAGGTGTTTCGTCGAGACTTTCAAACCTGAGAAAAATTCAATTTAGTTTTAAGTGTTCATAAAATATTGAAGACACGACCTCCTCAGAGTAATAGTTTCGCTTGTCATGAGGATATTAAAATTTTCATATTATTCCCCCATTATTTTAGAAAAAACGCTGACTTCAATTCTGTGCGTCCTGTGAAAAGGGGTACAAGTCAACTTATATCGAATTTGGTATTATTATAGCACCTCAATCAGAAAAAAATACTCTATTTTTCTATCTATTCACCATTTTGATAAGTCTATTCGTTTCTGAGATAGTGTGGTACATCTAAGACGAAATGGCGTGATGTGATAAAATATGACTGTGTAAATAAATATATGTTGACATCTATCATTCATGATATTCAAGTTATTTGTGTGTAAAAATGTATCTCAAGTCATATCATTATTAACATTTTATTACCTTCTAATAAGGTGTCATCTGGTACATGTTTAGTTATATCAATTGACACAAAGTAAATTCGTACACTGCATCGATACAACCAAAGTTGTATTATTGCTCACATACATAGGAAACTAATATTTTTGTGTAAACTAATTCAACTAAAATTATATCAATAATGACGAGAAGATTAAAACGGTTTTGATCCAAAATATTGTGCAAAGTAATACATGTTACGAACGCGAGCGGTGCGCGGGATGCAGGGGGCGTTACTCGAGGGTACCGCCGCCCGCGCGGGGTTAGCGCCGTAAAATACTACTGGACAAGGTGCTCGCGCACGCTATCTGAGCAATCCAACATGGCGCACAGTGTACCTATTAGATGTATCATTTTACACAAATTCTGTTTTATTATTCGTATATTCATAATAACAAGAACTAATAACCATTTACACAAAATAATTACTACACTTATATCAATATACAATAAATCTATTTATTAATGTGTAAAAGTGAAAAACATTGCAATTTACGTAGATGCGCCCCAGTATTGCTCCTAAACACCTAATTATATAATAAGAATAATAATAAAACTCTTTATTGTACACCAAGGATATAAAAGTACCTAGTAACAATAATACTTAAATTAAAGTATTAACAATTGGCGGCCTTATTGCTCCGTGGCAATCTCTACCAGGCAACCATATAATGTGCGTATACTTCCGCTAGTATTTAAGTGTTATCGGTATACCTACACTATTTATCTATAAGTGCACGCGCACACAAACCGCTGACAGTTGGCGGATGACGGTAGTGTCTATAGAACTGTACCCCGCGATCCCCCCAACCGAAAATAGATGGAGCAAAGCGTTCAAAGCGTCGATTGCACTATCTGTAGGTAATGAATACCGTTATTATTTTACTTAGTTATTTATGTTCTATGATAGTCTATAATGTAAAATTTCATTGTTGCAGCATCGTTCTTGCCGTGCAAAACGCATGTTGACTATGTTGCTCGTAGCTGCTCATGATCTGCCGAATATAATTTCCATATACCACAAGTTTTTAACCCCTGGTTATTTTTTTATATACTATGTAGGTAGCAGAACGGCGTAACTCTCACGTCCACGCTTAACGTCGGGTCATACATTGAAGCTAAAGCTTAGCTGGCTGCAAAAAAGCTGGGCATCCTATCTAAGGTGCGACAGTACTTCACACTGCAATAAAATTGCTTAAGTTTTTGTACCAAGCGCAGGTTCGATCCTGTCTGGAGTACACTACTCGTATCTGTGTGATGACTCAACTAAATACCACCTTGACGCGCTGGAGACAATCGAGAATCGAGAGACGAGCCAAGAGGCTCATCAACGACGTTGCACTAGTCGAGAAAAGGCTTCAGAGCCTTGCCCATAGACGCAAAGTTGCAGGTCTATCGGTCTTCTATCGGATACATTTCGAAGAGTGCGCTCTGGAATTGCACAACCTGATACCCCCAAATCTTTCCATCAGCGAACGACCAGACGAACAGCGACGCAACACCGCTTTATGGTCGAAACTCCACTCATACGCACAAAGCGCTTTGCCGACTCGTTCATCATGCGTACAGTTAAGGAGTGGAATTCCTTGCCCGAGTCTGTGTTTCCGGAAAGCTATAACCTGGAAATATTCAAGTCACGAGTGAAAAGATTCCTTCTAGGCAAGCGTGATTCATCGTAGACCACATCGTCACTTACAATCAGGTGAGATAGTAGTCAAACGTAAGCTTATCTTGAATAAAAATAAAAAAAAGGTAGCAGACAAGCACACGGCCCACCTGATGGGAAGCGGTCACCGTGGCCCAAGGACGTGTGTCACACTACGGGCTTCACGCACGCGCTGAACCTACCCTGAAGGGAAGGGTAGCGGGCTAGGAAGGGGTGGGAAGGCTTGTATTCCAACCCTGTGGGGGGAAGGGGAAGAGGGGTACAGTGAGCTCTGGCTACCGTACTTACCGGCGGGAATACAACACGATGGTTATTATAGCCGCGGTCTTCTGTAGGGCGGAGGTAGAAACTGTTTTTCGTTTATGTTGTATTGTTGACTTATGTCCTTGATGTTTATTTCCTTTTTAACTAAATTAAAATATTCCAACTTTCAAACCAAGTGACACTCAATAACACCTAAAATAAAAGTGATTATGTATTTTTTTTTCTTTTTTATACCTCTATTTTTATACCTTTTTCTTTAGATTGTTTCTTGTATCATATTACACAAACTTGAGTTAAGATTTAAGTCTACTTATATCAAAAAACACGAACTTTATTCACGAGTAAAATGATATAAATAATAAAAAATCTATTTTTACGAGTTTTGTGCCTACAGTGCTTTCGCCAATTGAAAAATATTACTTGTTTGTTAGACAGCTTTGAACAGGAGATGATTAGTTTCATATAAAATTACCTGATAATACAACAAATATCACCTTTCACCAAACCTTCACATAGCGTGTAAATCGATTTATCTCATTTAGAATCATTATACGCGAGCATCCATATGGTGTGTTTTGATACAAAAAATACTTTTTTTTAAATATATCGTCCTATATTGAACACTCTTGAGCAGGAACCTAGTAGATTGTTAACAATGCCACAATAAAATAAAATATGTCACTAGTTTTGAAAACAAATTATTCTAACAAATTGTATGAATTTTTAAACACAAAAACTAGTCTACTGTAAAGTTGACTTTTTCGACATGTACCGGTTTTCACAGGACACACAGAATTTATGTGACAAGGAAAAACATGTACATTATTTGTAAAGTGGTTATAATAAACTACTTCACATTATCAAATCCTATTAATATTATAAACGCAAAAGTTTATAAGTATAGATGGGTGGGGGTACACTTTCACACAAAAATTGCTTAATGGATAGGACAGAAATTTAGCACAGAGATAGATTATAATAAAATAATAATCTGGAATAACATATAGACTACTTTTAGCCCAGGGAAGCTACTTTAATTATGTTTACTTTGAGTCTAGAGAGCGCTCTGTAGGACGTCGTTATAGAATATATTATTCATTTATTTTGTAAATTGTAAAATAATATACCTATCTATCAAATATTTTAACAAAAACGCCAAATTTCCAGGCCAGCCAAAATCTCTCTACACATTGTTAAATATCGAGCTTAGTAACAAAATATTCCCAAATCAAGGGAACATCGAGCAAGTGAAGCACGACTCAGTTTATCCGGCACAAGATCCGGTCAGATCTGGGCCACATCTAATCGCCAAATACACGGATATTCCATTTGCATTGCATCCGTTACAGCCCACGCAAAGCTAATGAAATTCGTTCGGATCAGTTTTAGCTTGTAATGATAACCTAATAATGAGATTATGTGGAAATTATATTTGGAACTTGGAAGTGGTAGTACCTATGCCAATGTGATTGATAAATGGAAAAAAAAATACTTATATTTATACTGATAGAATGAGTTATTGAACTTCAAACAATCATGATATGTTTTAGATCGCAAAAAGTGAACATTCTAGACGGGACTTGAACCCGCGAGCAATGCCTTACAGCGGGAATACTCTGACCAAGTCAAGATTAATTAAGTGCCGTTCTGGAAGTTCACTTTTTTATCTAAATCATTATGAACAGTTAGTATTAGTATAAATTTAAATGAATTTTTTTGAAGCCATTAGGGCTTCAAAAAAATTCATTTAAATCTAAATATGGTTGTTATAACGGCTGTACACCGCGTTGTATAGAATTCAAGCTCTGTATGAGTTTTGTTGCAGTTGCAAGAATGGCGACCTAATCTAGTAGAAAATGTTAACGATAACAGCTCTATTTTTTTATTAGCTCTGTGATCTAGCTTGACGTGACAGGTAATTTAAATTTAACCTAATTTGCTAAAAACTTTGCCTACCCCAATTGGAAAAAGGCGTGATCTGTATGTAATGTATGTATGCTAAAAACTCACAGAGTAAAGAATATGTCTATAAGCATTTTTATGCTCCCTAAATACCCTTTATTCTTATATTCTTCAAGAGTAAAACAACACAAACAACAGAAAGAACTATCCCATAAAACAAGATAGAAAAACTAAAGATAAAAACGATATACCTCAAAACAAACTCAATTTCAGTATCACGTATGCATGACCGGTACAAAACGAAACACCGGACAGAGATATGAAGCGCCTACGTTCGCGGAATGCAAAGGACAGACGGATAAACAACTGCTAATATTTAGATAAGAACCTCCATTCGTAAAGCCCATATGAGCAGCAACCAACAAAGTTCAGGTTCGAGATAAGAAAACTCGTAAAACATACGTGTGCTTTTCTTATATTCGATTCATTCGACGTATAGGTAGAGTTTAGCTACTAAGGTCTCAGGTTGGATTCTCGCTTAATGTAAATATTTATTTATATATTTCAGATAGGCTTACAGACTAATAACAAAGTCATATTATAATATACTATGATCAAACAATAACGACAAGATCATCAACAGAACAGATTTGTGTGTGTGGGGTATGCCAAGATCGTTGCAACTGGAAAGATGTTGTCTCTGCCTACTCCAATGGAAAAAAGGCGTGATTTGTATGTAGGTATGTATATATCGACTAAACCTATAATCATGATGTAAATAGCCTGCTAGACGATATACTAATCGAATTACGAACGAGGCTCTGGTGAACGTCCTATCGTGATCTAATACCGATTCAGACGGCAGTCGTGCCCATAAATGCCAATATAAGCCAGATTATGAGGGAGCAGGAGAGCGCACCATCCACTGGATAATAGGAATCGATAATGCCTATCAAGCATCAGGAATATATTAAAGGATACAGTGTTTATTTCTTTCTGAGATTTAGAAAATAATACAAAGACAAAACAATGAAACATAATACCGGCCGCGGCAATACGAAGTCGCAAACTAAAGTTTCTGACAGTTGGTACCATGAAATGCATTTATTTTTCTCTACGTAATCGGTGCTGAAGACTAGATGTGACGATAAACTCTTTCAAAAGAAATCTGAAGTAACTTCATGGTAGGTGAACGCTACGTCTTACCCCGGCGATCAAAGTACTTCAATTTCAGACCTATGTAGATTTCAATGTGATAGTCTTCCTGTTTTAAACGTACGTATCCTACAAGTCATACTAATATTATAAACGAGAAAGTTTGTAAGAATGTATGTCTGAATGTTATGTTTGTTACTCTTTCACGTAAAAACAGCTGAATGGATTTGGCTGAAATTTGGTACAGTGATAGATTATAGTCTGTAATAACTTATAGGCTTTTTATCCCGGGAACAGCTTCCCATGGGTCACAGGTATCAACAAAATTTGAAGCGAGCGGAACCACGGGCAAAAGCTAGTATAGTACAAAAACAAAATTTCATGAGCGAAACGACAGGTACAGGTAGTTACGAAACTGAAATCTTTGTGGGAAGCACGTAACATTTTCATGGCGCACGGTGTAAAATTTTCACCAGATAACGTCACCTACATTATTAAGTTTTAACTTTTTTCGTGTCTCTTGTTCCGTTTGCATAGATTTACATAATTTGTGAATGCGACTGTACTCCCGTTTATTGTTATTGTCACGCAGGGAGAGATACCATCAACGGAACTTTGACAATATTAGCTTAGATTTAATTTGAACGTCGCTTCACGAGGAAGCATATACTGCATTTTTAAGGCAAAAGTTTGCAAGGAATTCACTTATAAACTGCTTATCGTATAGATCACTCCATCCAGACTTCGTAAGTCAAAACAGCTATGACTATAGGTGCAAAACAACGGTTGACAACCAAAGTTTATCCAAAACAACCGTTGTCAACCGACAAGCAACCGTCAACGGTTGTCAACCGCTTGGTTGAAAGCGTTGTTAACTGTTTTACATCTATAACCGTCACAACTGATTATAAGAATTATATTAATAAGAATTTAAAAAAAACCTAGAAAGGTTTTTTTTAAATTCTTTTTTGTTAATTACTACTTAATAGCTAGTGTTAGGAGTGAGTTCACATAAATAGTGTAATGGCCAGGATTCTAACCTCAAGATCGTAAAACCGCTAAGATACCAACAATTTATCATTTTACTTTTATACGCACGATGGCGTCTAAAAACCGAACTTGTATTAACTAACAATCGAATAGTAATTGCTTTGAAAATACCAAATTCACCAGCGTACTTCAAATAGAATGCTAATAAAGTCAATAATGAAAAGCTAGCAATCAAAGCGGGCGCTTAAAATCGTGGAGTCGTCGATAAATCGCAGTTGGTACTCAAAACAAAAGGTGGCAAGACCACAATGATTGAATGTTACTCAGAGAATGTTGTAATAGTTGGCAGACGCAGCAACGCTTTGAACTAGAGCGCCAAACTCCCAACGCTTAATGAAAAGCCAGTTCGAAAACAGATGTCGGGCTTTTGTTTAGAGAAAATTGTCAAGTTTCAGTGAAAAATTGAGACGTGGCAAGATTATTAATGTGAGATTGCTCTTATTGAATTCTTTGTTTGCATTAAAAAGTTCGTACAATAGAATTTTTGCTTTTAAATTTTGTTATATTTAGTATGCTACACTGTGTTTGAGGGAAGAATAGCATTGAAATTAACGTTATAAAAAATTCTTTGCACAATTGTAAGACTTTCAATGTTTATTTTAAGTTTTTAACCAGGCAATGCATAAGCTACATTAAGTACTGAAATGACTATGTCATTTTGCATTGAAACCTCTCGAAACTAGCCAGCGGGGTTGGTTATGTTGAACTCGAAGCGACTAAAACCGGACGCTGTCTTAGGTTTGCATACATGGTGTAAGGTGGGGCCTAAGGCTTTTCCCTCGCACCCCGTAGGTACAGCACAACCCATAAAGAAATCAAGAAAATATCATAAAATCCTTTCAGTATCAGAGTCCACTAACCATAAACCCTGAAAGAGTTGCTGCAAGTAAAAATATTTATTTTTAAATTTATTATTTATGGTAGTTCATCATTTGACTGTACCTCCATAAACTCCGCTCTGCCACGTACATAATAAAAATATGAAGCGTGCTTTCTAAATCCTAAGACTGTTTCCTTCTGTCTAATAAACTTTGATGACAATTTTTATGTTTCAGTCGTAACGAGCTCCTAGACTCTCTAATACTACTTACATGAGCAGAATAATTGTTAAAGATAACAATTCATAGTCTTTCCTCTTTAATGTCTCTATGGCAGCAGCAATTAAATATTTAAATAGACAAGCCACAATAATTAAACACTTCTAGGAGCAATTATCTCCAGCCTTTTTGCCCGACCTCTCGAGTCTTTTATGCTGCACTTGAGAAGCGAAGACATAGTTTTAATTGGAGTCGTTTTGAGCCACGCAAAGAGACTTTTAATTAAAATTATAAGTCTTGATATTAAAAAGTATGATAGATAGTCATCGTTACTGCTGTAATTTGCGTTTACAGTAATAATTGCTGTAAATTTGTAATATAAATTATTAGAATATCAACTAAACAAATTGGTATAGTATTAAAATCTTCATTTTACTTTATTTGATAGATTATGATAAATTAACTAGGCTATGATGAATCCTTTGAAATAATATAATTGGAAAGTTAGAGATACTATAAGTAAGCATTTGACCTCATTCCATTATATTTTTTTTATTAAACTAGTACTTCATAGCTTATTTTGTAGATGTTTCTTAATTATTCTAAAAGGATCATCATTATCATCCTAGTCGCTTGACTATAGGATATAGGTTTTTTGAAAGGGTATAATATCTTAGTTATTTATAATATTTTTACGACCATAATAGCCACGGTCCATTATATTTTTAAACCAGGTATGTTTATGATTATATAAACTATACTTTTATAGTTCATATAATCATAAACATTGAAGATCGAAACAGATCAAACTAAAAGCTATTAAATGTTATTTACTTTGTTGAAGAGACGCTGACTTTGTTTTTCAATTTAACTACATACTTTTGTTGATTGATGCACTGAAGTTACACGTGTAAGTACTTGGCCAAGTATTGCAATCTTTTCAGACGTGCAATCTTGCAGATATTTTAACTACCCGACTAAAATGCGAAGACATTTCAGCGTACGAACGGTGAAACTATCAAACTACTTCGTGATTTATTATTGTTGTAAAACTATCTGAGTATTTAGTCTAGCGATCCTCCCGTCACTGTTATCAGCCTTTCAAGTTTGTGTAAGAAAAGCAATTATTCACTGACCCTTGGAATAGACTTATAATAATTAATATTTTTATTATCATAACTACATATTTGAATATTATATCTAAGGTTTAAAAATATCGACGAATGCGAAATGGCTGGACTAATTTTAATAATATATTTTTATGCCTAAACCACTGTGGGTACAAACTTTATACTTTATCAGTTGATGCCTTTCATGTTGTATGTATTCACTAAAGAAAGGTTTTATGGATAAAATTGCAAGATTAGTATAGTCTTGCTTTTGATTAGAAATAAAAACGTGTATTGACCTTTTCAAAATTGAAGATGATTCAGTATGATCTTGCAAAATAAAACCTACTTACGTTTTTGTTCACACTCATAGTTTGATTTGTTTTCAATTAAATTTAAATTATAAAAGCTTTCGTAAAATTTAAAATAACAGTTTTTGGAAACGTAATATCACTGAATCGGGCTACTACCATAAAACAATAATATCACAAAGCTATCGACTAGTATCTCTCAGGTATCTCACATGTCGCATCCGATATTCAATAACGGGTAAAGTCTGAATTTTTTATTTGATTGTGGGATTAGACAGTATCACGTGGTATGAATAAAACATTCAGGTGACAACGTAGAGCGGGGCATATAATACCGTATTCAAGCCGTGAAAAACCATTTATGAACTACTAGTGGTTACCTGCGGCTTCGCCTGCGTAAAATTCTATGCCCGTTCCCGCTTCGAATGGAAACCTCTCCCAGGGATAAAACTATAATCTATATCTGTAACAAATTTCAGCCAAATTCGTTCAGCCGTTAGAGCGTGATTGAGTAACAAACTCTTCGAAAAGAGGATAGGAAGTAGATCGAGGCATATAAAGTGTATAGTATTGGTAGTAATATGGCCACTGTGTTGAAGCTGAAGCCAATCTCAAATGCAAGTCAGTCCACCAACTAAACAAAGGACGAGGCTCAAGCACCACGGCTTTCCTTTCAGGGCTGGAAGTTCAGATGGCAGTCCCGGAAAAGCAGTCATACCAATCACAAGCAATTAGCAGACTTAGAGTCTGTTTAGCAGTGCAAACTTTTGGACGCAATTAAGAAATCGCTATAAGGAAGATGATGATTGGATTAAGAAATATATACCGCAAGTACAATTTATCCAGTGGTAAAAATAAACTTCTACGCGAATAAATAATATAATATTTTATATAACTTCAGTTTATATATAAAATTCTTAAAGCTAATTTCCTGAAGACGCCCACTGTGTTTTTATCATCAAATAATTTCCGAAATGAATTATGATCCCTTTAACTGCGGATAATGGTACTCCTCATAAAATGTTACTTTACGACATTATAGAAACTCATAAAAACAAACTTTGTTTATGTGTAAACAGGTCCCTAACGCTAATTATTGTTGATGGTACCGTAACATGTTAAATTCATTTTGATAATACTCAGAACGTAGCATAGATATAAAACTTTTAATTAGACACATAATGTATAATGGGTTACCATAGTCTTTTTATACGTAAGATAGTTTTTTTGCACATCGATTGACATGCATAACACTCATCCTATTAGCCCTTTTTCAAATCAGTTGTGGTCAGCTTAGTCTAACTATGCAACGGCTGAGATTCAAATTATATTCTGAAACAACAACCATCTGACCTCCACAACCCGAATGTTGTCAAATTTCTTGAGAATGCGGAAAATTTTGAGGTCGCATTCTTTTAACTAGCTGATAATTTTCTAGGCCGGCCAATAGGTACTCTGCACAAGTTGCAGTATTTTATTTTATTTTTATTCTACATAATTTTTACATAATAACCTGACCTGGATACTTTATATTCATACATATTATGTTGTACATGTGCAACCCAGTGAAGGTTGACCCAGGAGTACGTATGTTAATCATATCGAGGACGTTTAAGAGAAAGGGTACGTCAAGAGTACCTGCGAGTGGCGTTCATGTACGAAAACAATTATGAAAGCTGAAGAAGCGAAAGGTATAAGGTCGTAGCAAGGGGAAGGATGTGGTTTCTAGTTTACCCTAATGACAAAGAGGCAAGGTATGTGTAATCAAAGATGTGATGTGATGAAAGTAGTGAGACTTAAAAAGTATATAGTGGCAAAAAAAGAAAGGTGATTAAAGCACCTGAAACAAATTGAATTAAATTCTGATATATCTAAATACATACATTCTATGCTGTATATTAACAGAACATACTATTAATCGATGATACTATATTATAAAGATGGTAAACAAAAAAAGAGGAATCCTAATTGGCAACATCTAAATGTTAAAAAAATAAAACCATTTCGTGTGGTTTCCAACAAACAAACTCACCCCTTTTAATACTGATATAATGAAACGTAAATTGAAAAAGGGTCCAGACTGTTCACAAATGACTTGTATTTAATAATATCAACACGTCACAATCTTGAGATACCCTACAATGCAGTGATAAATTGACTTCTCGACTCCCTTTGAAATGGAGCCAATGAGTTAAACCGTTTTTCAAGGAACGCAATATAAATATTTTGCCGAAGCGCTGGCAGGTATAATTTAATTTCATTTGGTGGAGTCGGGTTGATTATAAATTTAATTTATGTGAGGCCTGACGTCAGGATGGGACCCTGCTTGTTATTCGCACAGCGTGCAATTTATCGACTGGCCTAATGAGCACCCCGAAATTTCCAGCCTGCTATTGGAAATTTTCAGAAAGACAGATTTTTTTAAATCTTTTGATGTCTTTTTTACTTTATTCAGCGATCAAGCAAAACAGGTATTAAGTATAATTATATATTTTCTGTATCTAAGTAGGTAGTGGCCTTTAAGCGGGGCGTGAAAAAGCAATTAATGAGGCAGTCAAGCTGAGGGCCGCCACTGTAGCACTACCGGTGTATGTGGTGGTGACCCCAGTCCTGAGACTTTGCCTTTAGCTTACCATCAGGTGAGGTAAAGTCATTTTGACGTATCCTATATAAAAAAGGTACCGGTATTATATTTTACAGTTACAGTTTACAGTTACAGTTTTCTGGTTATATCTCCAGTTTTACTTAACCAATTGTTATCAAACAAAGTCTGAACAAGACCATTCTAACAAAAAAAAACCAAGTGGAGCCGCTATAGTCTCTGCTTTATAATAAGAAAACATGTATTTTAAAAACGCAACGTTACTGAAATATCTTATTTGATATCTGTAAAAATCTCTACAAGCATTTTAATATTCATACATCATATCTGCCCCTATAATATAAAACCAAAAGAATTGCATCTTAGTAAAATTGTTCTCTTGGATACCTACTACCTACTGGTTTTAGTGTGCAGCCAAAATCCAAATCGTACTTATAAATGTGGGTTGTATAAATCTTCGAAACGTTTGGCAAATACATACGAGCTCGGTTATAAAAGAGTTTAATCACGATAGTGTCTACGTGTGGGTGCATTAGAAAAATTACTTGTATCAATAGCTGCTCTTAAGTAAAATTGTAAACGTTCCGAACTTTAGATAGGTATGTCATAAAATAATCTCTTGTGGTTGTCAGCATAACCTGAATGAAAATATTCGTGACTAGGAGCCCTCGCTTCATTTCAGTTTATATGAGTTTATATTATAACTAGCTTGTGCCCGCGGCTCCGCCTGCATGGACGTCAGTATTACAAAAATGTGATAAATGAAGAACCGCTCGACCGATTTTGTGCAAACTTCACATAAGCCATTTACTAAATAGTTTGAACAAAGCCTAAACATTTGGTTTGAATAGGTGAGCCCGTTCTTGAGTAATAAAATTACAACGAAACGTGGCATTGTTTTTTATATGTTTAGATAATGTATCTTATGTCCACCAAGGTAACTATCAAATTGTGAAAAACTGATTCAATTAGCGTGGTGATTACCCAAATACAAACTTACGAAATTCGGCCTTTCTCTTTATAATACCAGTATAGATTTTTCTACCATTTAGTTTAATATTTAAAATGAATTCTTATCGTCTAAGCATTAAGTCATCTTAAGGGAATTGCATGAATATTTCATTTTATTTAGGTACCTAACGGCTTTCTGCAAAGTTACACTTACCTATAATAACTTTTATTTGCCAGAATCGTGACAATAATCACAATCAATAAACAGCCTAGTAATACTATGCCCTGGGCTACAGTTGAAAACCAGATATACCTCCAATGTGTAGCATCAGGTGACCTGTGACCTTTTAAACACACACTCCTCGCTGACACATTTTTAGGCTAGCTGTATAGGTACTCTGTTAAGTACATATTTATTTGTTTATGAATATGTAATTGTTAACTATGTGTTTTTTCATATATATCGGTCACGTCATGATTTCATATGATTTCATCTCGCCGGGTGGTAAGCTGAATGAAAAGTCTCATGAAGGGGGTCCCCATTTCAAACACCGACAGTGCCATAATGGTGGACCTCACTTCTACTTGTAGACGAATTTTTTTTTGTTCGGTGGCCATAAACTTCGTGATATACTAAGAATCGATCCAAAACTGTTGATGGTTAGGTCACCCCCATATCACAGGTGATATTCAACTCGTAATCTATTTGTAACATGCTGTCGGTTTGCATTCAAATAACTCTATTTTGCACGCCGCAATGCGACAGTCCTTTGCTCTCGGTAAATAAAAAAAGCATCTCGCACACTGAACTACTAGTCATAATATTGATGCCGATATTATGAATTAGTCTCTATATGGTAGGCAGAGATTATTAAATATATCTAGATCAGTCGCTACGTATTAGAGGGCGTTTACCATCGAACGGGCACTTCTGACTGACTCTGCCCTTTTACGCTAAATATCTAATAATATTTTTTATCCCACATGACATTTTTTGGCCAATGACTTATGCGTATAAATTTAGGCACAAATATTTCTTGTAATGGTTAGTAGCTTAATTTTATTGGGATAGTAAATATATTGTACCAAAAAATTTCTATGTATAAAATATACCTATTAATAATCTGTATAGATAACTAATTTTTAAATTCTAGCCCGGTTTCATTAACATGCATTACTGAACCCAAGAGTATATCAATTAAAATAAAACCAATCTTATGTAATATAATTTTGTTTATAAATAATACTGGTCATGACAACATCATAGGTATTTATTTATAGAACCATTAAGGAAATAAACCATTTGAACTCACGAACAAAAACAACACAGCTAACTCCAGTCGATTTTCTAACATAACGTAAACAGTACAAGTTCATAATGTCAAAAAATACAACAGACTATATGTGGATAGCCGGTATTTCACTCTCTGCCATCTGTTTGATAATACAAACTTGTCTTTTCGTGTGGCTACCAATGATAAGAAAATTAAACCAGAAAATATTGATGCAATTGACATTATCGAAGTACATACAGTCTATAGTGGAATACGAGTTAAAACAATACATTTACGATGCTAATTCACAAGTGAAATATCTGGTTGTGATATACCTGGTGTATGTTTTAACAGAAATTATTGCAATGTGTTGGATGTCTTTCTACACGAAGATAGTGTACAGTGAGATGCATGGAGTGCCAGTGTTGCAACAGAGGAATTTATTTATAATATCTTTACTTGTGTGGGTCCTACCTATTGTACTGTCTCAAAGTTTATACATGTTGTGGTTATTCCGAAAAACTTATATTCTAGGACTTGTTACGACGTCCCTGTTTGTCCTGAAATGTATTGTAATGTGTGTGAATATTTTAATCGTATTCCATATGTTGTTTATAATTATTAAGAGAAAACTTGTAT
This sequence comes from Lithosia quadra, assembly GCA_963576445.1. Classification (NCBI taxonomy): domain Eukaryota; kingdom Metazoa; phylum Arthropoda; class Insecta; order Lepidoptera; family Erebidae; genus Lithosia; species Lithosia quadra. The sequence goes on from OY754883.1 coordinate 3,558,703, forward strand.
TTAGATACAGCCATATTACGCGTAGTCTCATCATTATTATTATATTGCTATCCTTGATTATTCTATCTGCTTTCCAAATATTAATAGACGATAATAATATTTATAAGTTATATTCTATTTTTCCGTATAGTTATAATGTGTTCGTCTATAATTGTTTGTGCGCTATTAATTCATTTCAAGGAGTTGCAATAACTATTATTTTCATAATTTTGATTACAAAATCTAGTTGAATATTTCTTAGCTATAATATTTATATGTAACTATACGTTATTTTAGGTTTAATCATTTTTTACCACAGTTTTATAATAAATATCAATACTATTTACATACCATTAGCTAGTCATAAGTTTTTACTTGTTACCAATTTAAATGGCTATAACCCCAAAATCGGCTTAGCATATTTCAATGAAATTTTTCTACAACAATTTGCGTATAAATGTCCATTGTAGCACTTTGAAGGTTTAAGAGGATGTAGATAAAAATATTTATGGGTAAATCCTATTACTGAACTGACAACTTAGTTTCATTTGATATTAAATATCAATATAGGTATGTATAATGATTGTAGCGTTGATTTTAGAAATGGTACCTCTTAAATTTTTGTATCTTTCCATATACCCACTATAAAAATATTTTGAGAAGAGGTAAAGCACAAAAGTATAACTTATTCATTTGTGATTAAGTACTAATTTGTGTCACCATTACTAGATAAATTCAATTTTAGTACTTACGTCTCTCAACATTAATTAGGCGACAAATAAAACAAGCACTTTTATAATAAAACATTTCAAAAAGAGAATAAGATAAAATTGGGGGAAGCTCGCCATTATCCCGGTTGTAAGATAGTCATCTGCAGAATGGCGTTTCATTTACGAGAACAAAGGACAAATCAAAATAAAGGGTTGTTCTCGACTTCTTTTAACACAAAAATCTGTTTTACGTCAGTCAAAATTTAATTCACAATTATAAATTTCGTACCTTCTGAAATTAAAGGTATGCAATTAATATACTTCAAAAGAACTAGAATTAATTTCATTTCGCCTTTTTGTTGTGTCCCAACGGGAGCTGGTTTGATGAAATTAATTATATTACGTACAAAGTGTTATGCTTTACTCCGTCGTAGATTCGTTTACTTGGAATTTTGTAATGAAGAATAATTACTATAGGTATCTCTTTTAACTTTTGTATAAAATAAATTAAAAATAACATACCTAATATAATTTATGAACTGACTCACGTGGAACTCGCTCATTTTTTTTCATCAACTCGCTTGATCGTGAAATTTCGACATATTTCCGTACAGTCAGCTACAAAAAGTTGTATTCCCATGGGTTTTATTATTTTCTGTTTCACTGTTAATGCCAATTGTGTCTGATTGTTTTGATTATAATATATAATTATAAATTTTATAAATGCACCAAAGGACAAATGGGTCGCCGAAGTCTATTTGATGGTACATTCGTTTGTCCGTATATATTATGAGAAATATGTATGTATAGGTAAGTAAGTGACAATACCGATAATAAAACCCGTTACCGGCGAAAATCCTTTGAAACTCAATGTGGGCTATTCACTGAGTGCCGTGAGCTTACCATAAATAACGTTTACTGCTCAGTGTAGAGGTGTTCAAATTGCTTCCACGTGATATATCCCACAGTCCAAGTACGTTTAGCCATATTGAATTTTTAAGCAAAGATGTCCGTACAACACGGCCGGATACTACGCGGTAGCTTTTTGTGATGCTCGTAAAACCGGTAGCTTTTTAAATTGAGATAGGTCGGGTACGGGCAGGTGTTTTATGAAAATTTCACGTCCATAACTGATGCTAGCGAGGAGGTGCACCGTTTATATGAGTTTCGAGTACAGTCAGATGGAATTTTGTGTGTAGTTTGATACACATTCACATGGCTTTAGGTTTCATTCTGGTCCAAGAGAAATTACTCATGCTAGCTGGCTGAAATTTACTGTTTTAGGGGTGAAAGATAGGAATGACATACTGACATCTGTAACACCTCGATGCGAAAACGCGGTAAAGTTTTTTGGGTTCTTCGGTCACCATACAGGGATACCAGTCAAACTCTTCTTTTAAATAAATTTAAAAATTAAATAAAAGGGGGCGAAGGAAAGGATCAAGGCTGAAAAGGTGATGATGAAAAGTGAGAGAAAGATGTTTCAAGCCAAAAAAAAAAAACGATGCAATATATCGTTTTTGGTTATATCTTTGGTTATACCTAACCAGTAGCAAACGGACATACAAGATTTTAAGTCTGACCAAGGACAGGTCTTGGTCAGACTTAAAATCTAGAGAAATTAAAATTTTAATGTTTGTTAGGTACTCAATCAAGCATGCACCGTTGAATTAATTTGGATGAAAATAGGTAAATATAATTAAGATTTATAGCCAGTGTGTTAAAAGGTTAAAAGTTAAAAGGTTAAGAATTGCATACGGTAAGCTAGGTAATGGCTGCTGCTCTGCCTGCCTGGAGGTTGGTTATCCTTATTTGATCAAATCTCTTTATTTTCCATTTAACCAATTCCACTTTCGATTTGTAGGTATATTCAAATATACATATGGAAATTGGACAAAAAAATAAGTATATAAAAGTACCTATTTCTTGTATAAAATAATACAGATAAATATGATTCTTATTCTTTGGAGTTTAGAGTCAAATATGATTAGTAAGATACTGTTATAAATTCTTTATTAGAACTTCTAGAATAAACTATGACGTTCTCATTTCACTACCATAACAAAACCTAATACAACGTCCTATCTCGAATGTAAATTTCATGCCGTTTTGGCGGTATACTTTATTTGCATCTCAGTATATATCTTAGCTCCTCGACGTGAAAAAGCACGCAATGAATAAGTTAAAAGAAGGCCACGGGCGGGGTCACCAACAAAAGCTGGAATAACAAGCGCGTTTCACAACCCTTGAGACAAAAGAAATCTCTTCGACTAACGATGTACTGTTGAGTACTTGACACGGCGCTGCTGTCATTTTGGGTATTAATTTTGAACACAGTGCATATTTTTCAGCGGCATTATATTCGGACTGTAGTCAAATTTAGTAAGTTTTTGCGTTAGTTAATTAAACAACTCTCTCAGTTGTTTACATAAACTTACCTGGAAACATAAACTTACCTGGAAAAAGACTGTACTCCAACTGTTGACCACTTGAATCTCTTTTCAGCCTTGGTTGGCCTTGGCAATGGACCAAAGCACATTGACATAGCACCAAGTAGATCTCTTTTTCTTCTTTAAATTCTAAGGTTTCACCCAGTTCAAATAGGTGTAATACGAGTATGTGGGTTATTGTGTCTCTAAAACCTAATAGATACATCACAGTAGGTGAAAATAAATTAATTAAAAAGTTTAAGTATAATAGCGACTACTGTTAATAGCTACAACGTTAATAAATCAATCAGAAAGAAAACCACTATACTGCGAGCAGAACAAGCTACACCCATTCGCAAACAATGAAAATTATACATACCTAACTACATTTTCAGATGGATTACGACCTCTTTACACTGCACAACATGTTAGTATTTGATAGGTAACAAATATTTGTAAAAAAAAACACAACGTGCTGAAGTAAAACATTCCACGTTCAAATATGAACCGAATATGAAAATGAGAATTATGAAGTTATAAACGCTATTTTGATTTTTCTACACGCAAATATAAAATAACAGTTACTCATAACATGAAAATAATAAAGAAATATTTCCGCATTCAAATTATGGGGACCCCTTATGCATCTAATAGCATTACGTGTGGTTGAAAAACATGGGTACGATAATATCAACAAAACACACATTAAAACTATATCACTAAAGGTCGGAAACTATTTTGGTAATTCATTGCTTAAATGAATACAGTTTTTTGAACTATACGCACCAATTGATATTTCATCGATCAGAGTAAGTATACGTACTTTTTTACGTGCGGAAACTTCCACGGGCTTCAATTCTCTGAAGCCAACGATGAGGAATGTATGTTCACAAATTTTCACACAAATATTATTGTAGAACTAATAAATTATAGGCATGTTACGGAATAAATAAATGGGTGACATATGGGCGAAGGTGCAAGGAAAGCTAGTCATTCATACAAAATTTGAAGAAAATTACTTTACATTCGTTATAAATAAAAGTATCACAAGACAGTGTGTAGGGAGCATTATATGTGGTAAGTACAGCTCTCATTACTGCAACAATTTGTCACGAGCGCACCGAGCGTTTCAACTTTACACTAGCGACAGGCGGCTGTGTCTTACCTGGCTCTACATCTGATGTGGTCTTAACAATACCTTCTAAAGTGCGTACTCGGATTCTCTACCAACGCAATACTCAGTAATCTTAGCATTCATTATATTTTATTTACTAGTAGATATTACCGGGCGATGCTTGAAATTCTATTCACGTTCCCGTTTCCTATAGAAACCGATTACGGGGATAAAAGTAGTATGTTTGTTATTCCAGATTATAATCTACACCTACTAAATTTCAGTTAGATCCGGTTAACTGTTAGATCTTGATTGATTACCAAACATCCAAACTTATAAATATCTTCCATTAATATTATTATTAGGATGGTTTGTAGTACAATGAATGAGTACTAAGCGAATAACACTAAGAACGTTAAGCGGTAAGTGGGCAGGCAGGCACGGATCCTCGTAAAACATACACTGATAAAATTAATGATCTTTGAAAAAAGGGCAGGTCAAAAGCACTCGACACCGGCAGGCTTGCATGAAAGTTACAATGACCTTAGAGGAAATTCGTGAAGTGTATATGGATGGAAGCAGAATGATGACGGGCTGATGTCTGCCTACTCTGGAGAGGAAAAGGCGTGAGTATAATTTATTTTTGTTGTTTTAGAACCCACAATTTAATAGTTAAGATAATTAGCTACATCCATGATTGACATGTAAATTGTACATTGCAGAAATACGCACAGTATAACTAACGGGATCTAACTTGGCAAAATTTTGGTGTAGTGTGGGCCCCACTACTCCAAACCCTTGCCAAGTTAAATGTCGTGAACTATACACTTCTAGGATTTAGAAAAATCTTTAACAATATGCAATTGAACAACCAAAAATCATAATTAAACTCCTTAAAAGGGGTACACCAACAGATGTTAACTTAAAAAATATGGTAATTGTTAAAATTAAACAAGCAATCTGGCTGTGTACTGAACAAGGCCCGACTGGATATCGTTCCGTGAAAATGGGCAATTGCCATAAATGTACCAAGTTTAAACAATGATGAGAATCTGGATTTATAGTAATTTGCAATGTAAATGTTAATGGAATCGGTTAATGACCTCCTTCAAAAATATCGCATCTTACGTTAGGTTATCTATACTGGCTTTTATATGATTGTTAGTTATAGATAAGATAGGTTAGGTTAGTATCTATCGGTTTTAAATGGTTTGTCGTTATCTAGGTCATTGGGCTGGAACGTTTAGTGGGGCGTGAGGCCTAGCAGAGATTAGTGTCGACGTACCTAGTCGAAATAGAGCCATCAGGATCCTCTTAATACAATGTTTGTATATTTAAACTAGTCAATGCTCGTGGCTCCACCAGCGTGAATATTGGTCGTATTTCTGATTAAACTTAGAGTAAATATTATATCTGACCAAGACCTGTATAATAAAGAAAACCGCATCAAAATGCGTTCAGTAGTTTTTGCTAACACTAACAAAAACACAAACCGACAAAAATTCCAATGTTTTTTGTGTTCAGAATCTAACTTGGATTGTTATAATATATTATGAACAATTTTAATTTTTTTTTTTTTAATTTCCAATGTCTAGACACAGCTCATTTACACCGCCTTGGCCGTAATAAGCCGCTAGCAGGGGCATTACTATGAGCTCATAAAGCAATCCAAATGCAATGCAGCTCAACTCACGGAAGGGAGATAGCGCTATACACGGTGCATAGCTGCATCTCTTTCCCTGAGTTGAACTGCATCGCATTTGAATTGCTATAAGAGCTCATAGTATGGGGCCACCGCACTCCATTCATAGTGGAGAAGCTGCCACCTCGTTGCCCAGGCGCACCGCGTGTAGGTTCCGGTTCCGGCCCACGCACCCGGAGAAACCTCAAATACTAATAGAGTAATTTCCTTTACTTCGGTCTATGTCCGAAAAGAAACTGTCTGGCTGTGAAGTTGTTTTGGATATTATTCAATGCTCAATAATCATAAATTAAGCTAATGAGGGTATCAATAAAATATCAGCAGTTATTGTGTAATAATTATCTTTTCGTTAGCACCGTGCATGTATTCGCTGACAATACAAAACCAATCCTGTGTTCACAGTTGTATTTTACTAATTAACTCCTTGTTCGATACGTTCCATGCCGTTAATTACACTTCCAATATCTGTGCTTAATTGGCGAAAAGTTTTATATGGTAATCAATTTTTTAGTTGAAAAGTTCAAATTATTCAACAAGCAGGATATTCTGCCAACGTAATAATTTAAAATTCTCTTTCAGATATTTTTTATATAGGTCATGTCAATATGACTTCACCTCGCCTGATGGTAAGCTGAAGAGGAAAACTCAGGAATGTGGGTCACCATTATATACAGCGATAGTATTACAATAAAATTGTAGCCCTCAGCTTGATGGCCTCATCAAATGTCCAAAAGGATGCTTATTCACGCCCCGCTTTAAGGACCCGGGACTGTTCAACTTAGCATTGTTACCAGTTACACCCTAGGTCTTCACCTCAGAGCCCGGAGTTAGCTTACTCCTTTGCCTCCTGTTGGTTTAGACTGATACAGTTTTTATGGGAGCGACTGCCATCTGACCTCTCCCAAACCTGTGGAAGTTTGCACTTGCACCAAAGCCTCGTCCGTCAATCAGCAGGGCCTTGATTCTGCTAAAGGCAAACCACTGTCATACCACTGACACTAAAAAATGCCATTTAATTGTAAACTTTATTATTATCATGTTAAAGTCTAAAATCAGATGATATTTTGTAGAGCGAATAAAAAGTTAAACGAATTCTTTTCATTTGATTTTAGACTTTAATTGTATAACAGTAAAGTCTACAATTAAATAGCATTTTTGAGTTCCAGTGGTATTAGATATACAGTGGTTTGCCTTTAGTAGAACCGAGGCCCAGTTATATCAGCTTGCAGGTGATGGTCGGGTTGACCCCGAAGGTACCTATCCTAAGGCGTAGATTTTGTCTAGTTTAAACGTACTATGGTACTATACCTTATATAAGTTTGGCGAATGAAAGGTTAAACCCTGTCTATAATGCCAAACTATTTAAACATAATTGGAACACGTACCCACTTCTATTTTCATTAACGTCGACGAATACTGAGGGGCGTTATAAGTTTTATCTTTTTTTTTTTTTTATATAGGACACGTCAAAATGACTCCACCTCACCTGATGGTAAGCGAAAGGCAGAGTCTCAGGACTGGGGCCACCACCACATACACCGATAGTGCTACAGTGGCGGCCCTCAGCTTGACGGCCTCATCAAATGCTTTTTCACGCCCCGCTTAAAGGCCCCGGGACTATAGGAGGAAGGAAACACATGCTACTAAGTATAGATATAAAAATTTGAATAAAATTTTGATTCACAAATTGAAATTGCTAACATGGTTGGAATACATTAATTAGATTATTTAAAAATTATTGTACATGAATTTGATCCAATTAGGTACATTAAATTAGTATAATATTAAGTACCTTTTGAAGCAAATACTTTGAAAATATTATGTGAGCATAATTTGAAATTAAAATTGAAAGTCAAAATTAGAAAATATTATTTTAGAGTTAATAATTTGTTTAATATCAAGATTCCACTTGTAATGAGCAATACTTGCATGTTTTTTTAATTAATTCGTGCAGTATCAATCTCATACTTTATATTATATAATTCATTTTCATCTTTATTAAATTAATACATAATTTTTCAAATTTTTTGCAAGTGAAATTTTAATTTATATTCAATAGATAGAAATTGAAAAGGCTCGGAGGATGAATAGATTACTACATTTATATTATAGGCAGTTAGTCAAACTTTATAAAGTGGTTGTAATCCATGTCTTACAATATTGAGAGAAGGTACCTAAGTAATTACTTTAGTTCGTGTACAGGTGACAAACTTCACTTTCTAGATGGGTATTAATGTACATTTTAATGTACCTAATAAACTTTTTGTGCATTTTCTTGCCCTCTGTAGGTAATCTTGATGAATCATTAGATGCAAAATCTCTGTATAGAAAAATTCAGCTGGCCACTGAAGTTACTTTCTAGATATGAAAAATTTAACTTAAAGAACTAAATAATAAACGACACCTAAACGTTTATTTGTATATAGTTAATCTTTTCTCTTAATGTAAACAATTTATTTTGTAATTACCTGAAATAATTTAAATTTCCTGCTTAAATAAAAATGATTATTTACTATTAAAGTAAAAATGAAGAATAGAAAAAAATAATAAAATGTAACTTAAAGATCATCATCATCTACCTGCCCTTGTCCCAAATATTTGGGTCGAAGCAACATGTCATTCTCCTCATTGGAGGATTGCTCCTAAAACTAATGTAACACGCAAAACGAGATAAAATCGAAATATAAATTTACCGATTTTAGTTTACTAAAAATGTGTTACAGAATTGTCAACATTACATTATCAAAAAAAACTCTTGCATGATAAGTTACCTAAAAGGAGAATTCAGGCGAGCAAATTTAAAAACATAACATTCATGTTCCGTAATTTGGCTGAAAAAATACTGTTTCAGTAAACTGCGCATAGACTTTTTATGCCACAAACGTTGTTTTTTACGAAAGTTTTCACATTTCCGTTAGAAAACTGGAGCAGTAGCAAAGTTCATTGTAATTTGCATCTCACTCTCACAGATCTGAATCACAATGAGCCACGAAAAGCAATTAATACTTGAAGTGGCCCGATTCCGGTTTAAAACTAAGTGCTCTTTTGAATTTTCATCCTAATTTACATCTATAGGAGGACCAGATTCGATGAATGCGTCCAAAGAGCGCCGGAGTTTTGTAGATGGTGGTGGAACAATGGACGAGCTCAATTACTCCGTTTGGAGTCTGACTTCAACTTCAGCCACACATTTCCAATTTTCAAAATGACATTTTGGAACGTTTTGATTTAATTTACCGACTTCGAAAAAGGAAGACGTTCTCATTTCGGTTGTTTTTTATACATGTATGTGCGTATTCTATCATACATAGACGGATTTGCATAATTATTTTTTGTTAGACAGGCATTTATTCCTAGACGGGACCATACTAAAACCTTCCCCAGAATGTAAACAAATACTTTTCTAAAAACTGCCTCATAATTGGTTCAATCAACCGCGAGATAACCGCGGATAATAAATATATACGTCAAACAGAGAAAAACGGGGTTTTGCTCCGCTGTACCCCTGGTTTATACCACCGGTGGTAGAACGGGTAAAATTGGTTTGCTCCATGGTTCCCCTCAGGGGTAGAGTGGAGCATATGTTCACAAATGTTAATAATGTATTCGAGTGTGCTTCTGCAGATATTATGATGCATACACACGAGTACCACTTTCCACTATCGCGAGCACCACTTCGAAAAAGGTGTACCTACATTAAAAAATACAAATAATAAATTAATTACAAATTAATTGAATTAATTACAAATATATAAAGGAAAAGTTTTAGAACTACTGGAAGCCAAAAATGACATAGCTAACAAATTGCCACAATTTAGTAATATAAAGCACGGTTTGTACAACGCACGAAACAAAAGTTTAGGTATCCAAAAGCTATTTTACACTGACGCATGTTCTGTGGAAATTCCAAATATTCATACAGACTTTGTTTTAGCAGATTACTCCCACGAAGATTCACGTATAATTATATTTTGTTCACCAAGTGTTACTAGTGAGATTAGTCACATTGGAGAATTTTTTTTAGATGGAACTTTTGATAGTTGCCCAAAACCATTTTTGCAGCTATTTACGATTCATGGCGAGATCAATAGCTCCCAGAATAATACTAATGTTAAGCCCCTTATTTTTGCTTTATTGTGTGATAAAAAAATGAAAACTTATGAAGTTACATTTAATTTAATTAAGTCGCAACTCAAGGATTGGAATCCCAAAACGATACACTGCGACTACGAAGCTGCTACCATAAACGCTTTATATAAAGTTTTTCCCAATGTTCAAATTAACGGTTGCTACTTTCATTGGTCACAGAAACTGTGGCGACAAGCAAAGTCGTTAGGTCACACTGCTAGTAAAGTTGAAAGAAGAATAATATCCCTGTGTTCAAGATTGCCATTATTGCCAGGGGATAAAGTTGCAACTGGCTGGAAATATATAAAAGAGGAGTGTTCAAATATTAAGCAAATGCCAAAATTTATAAAGTATATGGAAAAAATACTGTTTAAGAGTAAATACCGTTCTATAATTTCTGTGTTTGGACATCGCCATAGAACGAATAATGCTGTTGAATCCTGGAATGCCAAAATCAATAGTCAAATAGTTAAGCATAGAAACAATATATTACGCCTATTGAATGTCCTTAAAAAAAATGACTCGTTACCGATAGAAAATAAAAAACGTAATAAAAATTTAATTTCCAATGATGATTTCATACAACACGTACAATGCCAACTAATTAATGGTTTAATTACTGTTGGTCATGCATTGGAAAAACTGCGCTAATGTGTATAGTAGTGTATAAGGAATTCAATTAATTAAACATTATTTTATTATTAAATTAGATTTTAAATGAATTCCTTTTCTTTTCCCTCTCATATTTTTCATTTTCTTTTCTCTTTCCGCGAATTACCTCTCCACCCATTGATGGACTGGTTGATCCAAATATGTGTATATACACCTTAATAGAAGTACTCACGAGGGGAATATTGGATCATATATATTTTCTCCACTCTACCCCTGAGGGGAACCATGGAGCAAACCAATTTTACCCGTTCTACCACCGGTGGTATAAACCAGGGGTACAGCGGAGCAAAACCCGAAAAACGCATCAACAAAACCGGCGTATCATCAATTTTCTTACAGCAATATGTATTGTTCCATCAAAGAGCGTGCACATTGTGTTTTTCGTCAGGCGCTATATTTAAATAAGTACCAAAGGGACCACAAAGCCGCCTCAATGTCCCAGGAAAACCACTCTCACCCCTCCTCCAGCATTTTATCGCATTATTAAAATAAATATTTTAAAATAACGAGCTGCGAGATCGGGTTTGTTACGTTCTCTTTGTGGGTTATATCCGTTTGTCGCCGCAACGCAATTGTTTTTGTTCATATGGGTGTTTAAAGTGTGTAGAATGTATGAGGTGTATGAGTATTGGTTTGGGTTATAAATTCTTATGATGAATAGTTCAGTATACGGTTGAAACCTATCGGGAATAAAGAAAACTATTCAAGATACATAATATTAGGTACGTGTAGCGCCTTGAGTTTAAATTCAGCAATATAACCCTATGTGTACTGACACTTTTTTAATGCCAGAATTGCTTAGCCTTTGCCATAATTATTAGAACTAAATATGTTTTCATAACGATAATTTAATGAAAAAGCGCTGCTGTGCATGTTCCTGTGTATTATAGCGGACCTACTCCAAGAATAAAATGAATTAACTTCAACCCAATCAGCTCAGCCGTTAGAGCATAAATTGAGTGCCAAACATCCAAAAATAAATATCTTCATAAACTTTCACATTTCTAATATAAAGTTAAAGGATGTAAAGTTTGGGAACCACTTGAATAACTTTGTAAAGATCAGTTGGTTGGTTGTAAAGGTAGAAACATGAGAATGTTGAAGATGACGCGTTAAGCACGTTTGAGTTGTATTAATGTTGATTTACTGGCTCCACCCCGGGATCAGATACTGTAGTTAAGTACACACTCATAGAGTGCTCTGTTTGTTTGAATTAGGAGTTTAATAGGCCCGTGTCTTAACTGCTCTTAGTTACCACGGTAGCAAAGGAGATATAGATATCTAAATAATAACAATAATTTACAGGAGATAAGTGTACCAAAATAAATAAAATGTTGGCGGATTAGACTACCGCAATTTAATTTTTCTAATTAAATACTCAGTTATGAGTTTACTAGTTTGTTTGCATACAAAATGGATAACTGTTAGTGTTCATCGTTATGTAACTATTTGCTGTTATAAACAATTGTCAACGACTGTTGTTATTCCAAATAAAATAAAGCTTCCAAAACAGATCGCTGCTGAAAAGACCGAAACAATTTTGATAGTGGACGCGATTAATTTTTTCTTGTTTATGATTTGCAAATTAAAGTAACTCAAGATAGTGATGACTATTTATAAAACATTTTTCACTAAAAATCAAATAGACGGCGTATTAGTTTTATCCGATTACATATTCAGTTTTTTTTTTCAAAGTTTTATATGGACAAAACAGTAGCGGAATATACCCAATTAGCACGAATACTACTTCCAATATTTCCATGTTATGAATAGGAATATATTTTGAGAGAACTTTATGTAATTTGTCGCAAAAATAACTCGTCATGATCGCAATACTTTCAAAGCGACAACACTTCAAACATTCCTTTTTCATAATCAATTCCAGGATAACTAAAAATAGGTACGAGTATAGCATGACAAACCGAATGCTAGTAGAGTTTTCGTTGCTTGCGTGAAGTTTCTAAACTGACAGTAGTTCTAGCGTCTCCATTTAGCCCGCAATTAGTCCAGCTTGAACGGTAAACTTTTCGTATTAAGAGTGGTAGGATGGACTGAATTTCAATAATATTCTGGGTAACATTGAAATAACTAGATATTCTTTCTCTTTAGTAACCAACCCTACGGGTTTTTACGTAGGCAGTTTCATTGGTTATGACAACCTAATTTTTTTTTATAATAGACTCGCGTTTGACCACAATCTCACCTGTTGTGTGGCCGTCGGTGACCATGCTTGCCTAGAATTAACTTTTTTACTTAAAGGTTTAAAGAGTCCTAAGATATAGCTTTCGGGAAACACAGTATTCAGGCAGTACATTCCACTTTTTAGCACTTCGCATTAGGTACCATCTTCTCATCAGGTAGACCCTGCGCTAATCTGCCACGTCGTAAGTGGTATCAAAAATGTTTAATTTATATTTTTACGTCTTTTGTTTTATCTAGCAGTATTTTAATATATCATGTTTCTAATTTTACTTTTCATTAAAATTAAAGCATTATCCCCCACTGCATTTGATTAAAGACAACCGAATACAGCCATACAAATCCTCTTAGAAGATTATTTGCTTTTAATTAAGATAAAGACCCAGTTGCCATATTTCTCCCCTTACAATTAAATCGTGGAGAAATGAACGTTTCTATGTGTGTAATTAATTATAAAAGCAAATACCAAGGTAATATTACCGACACAGCTTTATACGATACTCTGTGTGGTAGATATTAATATACCGTGTATTGATAAAATATATTAAGACATGTTATGAGATGAGATGAAAGTAATGTTGTTAAAAAGGTTCAAAGTATGAATGTGGAGGGCTTCAAGGGCAGAGGTAGGCCTAAGAAAACATGGATTGAATGCGTGAAAGACGATATAGGAAGGGAGTAGCCACAACAGACGTGCATGTATGAAAACAATTATGAAAGTTGACTAAGCAAAAGACGTATGCCAAGATTGAAGCAGGTGAAAAGGTCTCTGCCTATCCCAATGGGATGATACGTTATTTGTGTATATGTATGTATGTGATGTTACCGCTGGCAGATAAGATAAATAATAATACATATTTGCATTTTTCGGTGCTATTTTCACTATTATTTTCGACTTTTATCTTGTATTGCCAGATAATTTAGATAAAACGCTGTCAGGGAGTTATCACAAGCAAACAATAAAATGTCAGTGATAAGCAAACAGATAAATTCAATAGTTTTAATGTTTATATTGTACATCAAAATTTCCAGGAACCCAATTAAATATACATACACATTTCAAAAATTTCCGCGGCCAGCGGTAGTGGTAATGTCAACCGCAAAAAAAATCACATTCCGTCTCGGGACTTCAAACTCCGGGGTATAAAGTGACCCAAAAGATATTTCCCTCGCACACCGGCTGACCTGGGATAGGACCCTCTTATCACCTGTCTTCGTTTTCGATCGATTCCCATTCACAAATTGAGATAAAAAAATAATAGTAATAGTGTTAGGGTACTTTTCAATAATAGTAATAGTTTTCAATTAACTTCTCCAAGGCAGCAACTAATATCCAGTTAAATACGTCATAGACTTGTATTACTGATATAACCAACATGGTTTTTCCTCCCTTCTCTTCATTAGAGATGATTCGTATGCAGCGATACTCAACCAACCTTAATATTTACATAATAAATAATCATAGTGATCATCACGCACATAAAATGATGTTTTAGTACGTATAGTATGATATAAGTGCTCCTTTCTACGCAATCGTCTACTGTTTCGTTGCAGTATCTTTATTCTTTTCTAAACGATGGAATAGAATGGATATACCAATATTATAGAAGGGTCAAAAGTGGCACCAATTTGTTCGTGTAATAACACTTGGCGCTGGCTAGCCAGTGCCTTTGCTTGATCTTGGCTTGACACGCTCCCGTGTGTCTAGATACCATATTGGGTAGGTACCTAATAGTTTGTTTTAGTATAAGATCCTACTATAGAACGACCTCCAGCGAGTTGGTTAATGGATGAAAAGTATTGTATGTTTAATTAAATATGTCAATAGGTACATATAGTGCAAATGGGTTGTTCAAAAAGTTTCAGTCCAGAATAATGATTAATTATTATTCTGGACTGAAAATAATTATTCTAAAACAAAAATTTTAAACATTGTACCTACTGGTTTTGTTACTAAACAAATTCTATGGGTACCAATAGAAATTATTTTAAAATTGTAGACAAAAGAAATACATAGGTACCTACTCCCTATTGCATAGAAACAGATATTTATGTAAAAGATAAATACCTTTCTAAACCATACACAAATATTGTGTTATCAAAGTGTACATTAATAAATATTAATGTACACTTTGATAACACAATATTTGTATATAATGTATATATACAGATAGATGCTACCTACTACAAATGTAGTAGGTAGCATCTATCTGTTTTTCTAAGGGCTTAACTTTTCAAAAACCATCTAAGAAATCAATAACTGTAGTACTCTTCATCAACTTTCTTGAAGATTTTTTGGCGGTTTATTTTGAGACGGTACCCATTAATTTTCTTTCGGTTTATAATTTCCAAATGGGGCCTGCTATCAAACTTGTTTCTTCTCTTCACAGTTTTTTATCTTTAATCATTTTTCAATATAATTCACACAGTATAAGTCATTTAAAACAACCTATTATTAATTTAGTCCTACTTTCATATGGAAATCAAGTATAACTTCATTAAATATAATCTCGTGAAATAACAGAAGCTGCATACTAATCTTACGTCGGATTGTCTCCCTTCCGATTCTCCTATCGTCTTATTAAAATAAATATTGTGTGGAGGAATAATATTACGATACGGCTCACGCTAAGTCCTCACTGAAGAAAGCTGACGACACTACATTTTACTCCTCAAGAGCGTTCTTTTACGTTATAATAGATTTATGTGGTACTTTTACAAGCACAATTTTTTTTAAAAAATGGACTGCATTTCTCAAAAAATTGCGCTTGAAATCGAATTGTTACCAAGTAAGGCTTAAGTATTCTGAAAACTATTTAAATAAATTAGTAATATTAAGCATTTTAATAGGTGTGTGTCTAATAAGTTTCAAAACCGTGTACAATTACATAAGGCATATAATATACAAAAAACCTTTTTTGTAATTATCAATGATAAGGAAAAAATGTTTAGATTTTCTAATAGATTCCTTAACATGATTACTTATCTTATCATCAACGTTGAACCGTGAGCTTGTTTAGCACCTTAGTAGTAAAATAAACTTATTTGTATAATAATAAGTCTTCGTAGTCAAATAAGTAACATTATTTCTTCAATTTATTTACATAGTATTGCGTAGTATTTGTTTTTGGAAGTGAAACCTTATTAAAATATATACATTCTTCATTTCGTGACAGTCACTTGTCGGGGGCGTAGCTCAGATGGTAGAGCGCTCGCTTAGCATGCGAGAGGTACCGGGATCGATACCCGGCGCCTCCAAAATTTGTTTTTGTTTTATTTCTTTTGTTTCTAATTTAGTATCTAATTATTACCATAATTTTGTTTTCTCAATTTCCTAGACTCAGATTTAGACTATGTTACGGTAATCAAATGAAAATAAAGACAATTTAACCATTTTATTTTATTATTAACAGTAACATATTTTATACGAATAGACAAACAGAATTTAGAATGCAGCTATTCCTGTGATAGATCTACCTAATATAAGCGCATGAATATCATGAGTTCCTTCATAAGTATTGACAGCTTCAAGATTCATCACATGTCTGATAATATGATATTCGTCTGATACCCCGTTGCCACCAAGCATATCTCTTGCGTTCCTTGCGATCTCCAATGCTTTCCCACAGTTGTTTCGTTTCAGTAATGAAATCATTTCGGGTGCAACCTTATCTTCATCCCTCAGGCGACCAACTCTCAGACAAGCTTGGTATCCAATACTTATCTCTGTCAACATGTCAGCCAGTTTCTTCTGTATGAGCTGGTTCGAAGCAAGCGGTCGCCCAAATTGTTTCCTATCTAATGTGTACTGTCGGGCGATCCGCAAACATGTTTCAGCGGCACCGAGAGCGCCCCAAGCAATCCCGTATCGCGCGTTATTGAGACATCCGAACGGCCCCTTCAAACCCACTACGTTAGGTAATAAATTGTCCTCTGGTATAACCACTTCGTCGAGCAATATCATGCCGGTTGCCGACGCTCGCAAAGAAAATTTTCCATTGATTTTTGGTGTGTCAAGCCCTTTTTTGACTTGCGAACGTTCAACGATAAAACCTCGTACTTTATTTTCATCGTCCTTAGCCCATATGACTAACACATCTGCAATGGGTGAGTTTGTTATCCACGTTTTTGATCCTGATAATACATAGGTTTTGTTTTTGGCGTCATACTTAGCTTTTGTTACCATGCCACCAGCGTCGCTTCCAAAATTTGGCTCCGTTAAGCCAAAACATCCGATTAATTCTCCTTTAGCCATTTTTGGTAGGAATTTTTGTTTTTGTGCCTCGCTTCCATAGTTGTAAATAGCTCCCATAGCCAAGCTGCTTTGAACACTCATTGCTGATCTGAATGCAGAGTCGATTCCATCTAATTCTCGGGTCATTAATCCATATGTGACGTAGCTAACACCTGCGCAACCATATCCCTTAATAGTACATCCGAGTGCTCCCATTTCACCGAGCTCCTTGTAAATTACTTTATCAAAGACTTCATTTCTGTTCGCTTCGATAATTCTTGGCAATAGTTTCTCGTTACAATAAGCTTTGAACGAGTCCCGAATCGCCTTTTCGTCGTCATGTAATTGTCCATCTAAATTTAGTGGATCTTCCCAGTTAAATACTACTTTCGCATTTTTCGAACATGTCGTTGACAGTGTTCTTATATTTAAACTATTTTTACACAAAGATAACAATTTCGTAGACACTGACACGGCCATTATAGTTATTATACCACACTGAACTGATTAAATGGCACATTCACTATCAGTTGTTTACTGTACGTTGTTTGTCTATCTGTCACATTCCGATATAAGTTCTCATACAACGCAACAACGTCATCAAAACGTATCAACACTAAATGTTTACTCAGTTCTATAATGTATTTGCTAATACAACCAAATTACATAATATTAATGTTGTAAAAAGTACGCCCAATACAACATAACCTCTTCATTCGTAAACGAGCCAGAGAATTGCTATACAACTAATATATAATTCTGTTGCTATCTTCATACAGTTGAACTTCACGTATAGACGTCACCTTCGTCAGGGTCATAATCGTAATACAAGCGTATTTTAGTAGGTGTGTCAAAGTGAATAGCGACCTTAAGTGTATTTACATACGGTCACAATTATCATACGAATCGTAAGTGAAATATTTTTATGTAGATGTGTATTTGTTTCTTATGTGTCAAATGTTGATAAAAGGGGTCAAAGCCGTCAAAAAGAAAGAGCTATAATAAACTCTTCAATACGTATAAGAAATGATAACAAAAATAATCTTGTTGTTATTTCAAGATAATATATGACTAGGGATAAACGGATAAACCGTATTATATCGTAACTTATGAAATTATTTCACTAACATTTAAAACAATGTATTTGTTTATCGAAGCAACGTTTAACTAAACTATTTCAGTACCTACTAAAATTAGCTTATTCGAAGCATTTTTCACATTCGTTTGGAGTAAGCCACGCTAAAACGTGGAGTAAGTTA
This sequence comes from Lithosia quadra, assembly GCA_963576445.1. NCBI lineage: Eukaryota > Metazoa > Arthropoda > Insecta > Lepidoptera > Erebidae > Lithosia > Lithosia quadra. The sequence goes on from OY754883.1 coordinate 3,577,129, forward strand.
AACTGTTTCAAATATATAGAGGAACTTTTCCGAGCGTACCTAGGCATAGTAGTAGTTTAAGCAACTTTACCCTCGGCCGGGGAGTACAGTTTACCTAATAACTGTACTCTACAGTACTTACTTGGTAGGACCCTCAAAGAAAACAGATTATGTGGTACGATAAACGATATTCAATAACCGAACCTGTACCTAGATGTTGTTAAAGAAAACAATTATCTGCGCAAGACTTTTCTTTTTCTTGGTTTTGTATTTTAAAGTGATAGTTATTACAAATGTATATTATAAACAATTGGTTACTTTCAAATCTCAAAATGAATGCTTTGCAGAATATTTACGACGTACAGATAAATAAACTTTTTTTTTCGATAATATTGAAAATTATACCATGCAAAAGTTAACAAAGATGCAAGGTGCTATAAAACAAACGACAGGCGTTCTGATTAAGAATTACAAATAAAAACATTTAAAACTATTACTATGCAAAAGACCCTTATTAAAACATGATCATGTTCTATTGAAAAGGACAAACGATAGATGGAAAAAGAGAAAGTAAGAGATGAGCAGACGAAACAAAGAGAATAAGAGGCCCAATTTGGACAAAAAAAGCAAACAGTGGCATAGAATGGGAGTTAGAGCTACGTGCGTTGTGTAGCAGGTTTTGGTTTGGACCCACAAAATTATAGGCAAGGCCCTTTTTTGACGCGTGGAAGCCCCCAACTGGTATCCTGTGTACCTTACGCTACCTACTCGTTAAATTATGTTACCGAAATATATAAAATGCAAATAAATTTTAAAAAAATATATATACATAAAAAATATATAAAAAATATATAACAACAAACATAAAAAAACAGTATGCGGACAGGGCGTCGTCGCTTTATTTATGCCGAGGGCCACAGTATTATGGATGCGAACAACGTTGCATCGTCGCGCAAACTACTATATTTTAAAGTTTTTCTTTAGTAAGACGAGTGAAATATTAAATTTAAACTAGCGCACCGACACGTGGCCTGTGTATTCTGTTTATTATTCTGTCGTACCTGCTGCTACATAATTTTTATACTAACCTTTTTGTTTTGTTTAGGTAAATGGAGCTTCGAGACGTACAGGATCAAGCCAACGTCACATACAAGCTAGTATATCTCCTGATTGATGGTCGAGGCTCTAGTGTAAGCTTTCCTCTAAGGTTGGAATGTCAGACAGCAGTCGCTCCCATAAAAACCGTATAAGCCAAACCAAAAGACACAAAGATAGTAAATTTTACAACCGAGAACAACGCTAAGAAGATACTGACCTGTTTAATGATGTAATGAAAGTATTAAAAACAAACCAAGAATTTTACGAGGACACTATTATCAATTTCATCAAGAACCAAGCGGTTCGGTGTCTCTTTTCTTTGCCGTACCATAAAGACTTGGAACTCTTTACCAGCACATGTGTTTCTTTCCTTCTACAGTCCCGGGTCCTATAAGCGGGGTGTGAAAAAGCACTTGATGAGGCCGTCAGGCTGAGGGCCACCACTGTGGCACTATCGGTGTATGTAGTGGTAACCCCCTGTCCTGAGACTTGTTGTGTTGACGTGTCTAATATAAAAAAACGTTTCCCTAAACCATTATTAAATAGGATCAAAATAAATCTATAGTTTATCAAATCCTTTTGACTTTCCAATATAACGTATAACAAAAATAAAACACCCCATCCCAAATCAAATGTCTATTTTATAATGACATAGGTACAAACAAAAAGCTTAAGGTAACAATGTAAAAGATATTTAACTAGGACGATATATGTAGGTGAGGAATATCATCTGATTTACCCAACAATGCTGATCCTCGTAACATGGGATGAATCTTCCATAAATTATTCAATCTCTATTTGCATGACAAACGCCGGGAGAGTAGGCAGGTCTTAGACCTTTAATGGCACGTCTTCGGCCCTTGTTAACTGTACTTTAACCACTTTATCCTTTCATACGTCTAGTATATGGCTCTTTAATGGTCCAGTGATTTTTTCCAGTCATATGCAAATGTCAGATTAGCATATATTTTATTCTGAGCTCCTATTTTAGTTGAAAAAGTTGATGAAGTTAAAACGCAAATTCTATTCTTGACCGTTGTTATTCGAGGCTTTTGTGTTATTTTAATTTTATGAACATGGAACCGACTATTTTGGATGTTTAATTTAACCCAGTTAATCACTTTTATGATAATAGGTATCTCATTCGTCATTATCATTATCGTAGCCCCGGTTGTGGTGGTCCAGGAGTCCAGGTTCTGCTTTGGGGGTACCTCCCTAATAGTGGAATAAAAAATTGGTTTCATAGATATTTTATTAATACTTATTAATATTTATTAATATTTCTTTTATTATTTGTAGTATTTTTGTTAGCAATAACAGAATTTTAAAAGAAACGTCCTATAAAATGATGATCTTCACTATATCCAGACATAGGTGTATTCTAACGTTATAAATATCCAGATAATAGTCATAATAATGATAATAATAAGAACTATCTCACTAATAAAAACAGTATATTTAGAGGCATCTTAATAATAAATCGTTCAGACGACAATATCTTCAACAACTGCTTAATATAAAGTGCCAACTGAAGCGACATTCCAGAATTAGAACCTCAGAATATCTCCACAAACGTAAATGGAATAGTCTTGTACTTCGAGAACCTAGAAATACGAGATAATCTGTGTAGGTACCAGCTAAGTCGCTCTATGAAATTGGTTTCACTGTTGGCGTAAAGCGATTTGAAAATAGAAAAATGAAAGGGATTGTTAAACGGGAAATAGATCTCAGATATGTAAGGACTTTTTCGATTACCTTTGGAATAACTAGTGAGGTCTTCTGAGTTGGTACTCAAAAGAAGTTATTTGTGAAGAAATGAAATATTAGTATTATTATTTTCATATATAAGGTAAATCGGGCAATTATTATCCTATTCTCGCCTACTTCCTACTACTTAATTGCTACTAATTAAAACTATTGCATTGGGTAATTGGTGCCTCTAAAATAATTGTCAGTTTGAATGTAAATAAATATATAAATAAATAAATAGATATGAAAGTTTGTGAATATGTTTGGATGTTTGTTACTCAGTCTGCAAAAAAGCAAATTTGCAAACTCTTAACCTTTCTCCCCACCCCTTTTTAACCCCCACCACTCAGGTTCGGCAGAGACACCACTGGAGTTGCACACATCCATAGGCCAAGGTGACCGCTTACCATCAAGGACTATGTGCTTATTGACATCTAAGTGGTATAAAAACCCAAATAGTAGGTACATTTCTAAATATTCACGTCCCATTACAAAAGTCATGATTGGAATGGGAAAAGTTTCATTACAATCAATTTGGTCTTTGAACCTGAAACCCATTTCAGAAGCGTTCACTTTACATATTCGATTGGTATAGTTGAAATTAGTTTTCGTTTTAGCATCACAGGTAATAAATATTTCCGAATGCTTTTTTGCGTGGGTAGATCAAAATTATTAAATATCTAAGTTTGGTTTCATTGTTATCTCGAATCTAGCTTTTAACCATCCAAAAGCTAATTGCCTTAAATTTGCCTCTGTACTCATCATCTACTTTTGAAACTTTGTCGCAATGCTTACTTTTAATGGTTTGTAGTAGGTATTACTTACTTTTGACACTCTGGATATGATCATCAACTATTGACTCTGACTGTATAGGTACTTATTTAAATCATAAGAAAAAAAAAATTACATTCTCAGCCTAAAAATTCGATCGCAAATATAAAACTTCTAAAAATCTTATTAAAATTCTAATAAAACATTTTAAAGATACTGGATTCAGTGTGATACACAGCAGAAATGGTACCAATATTCACTAAAAACAGAACTTTTTCTCAGTAAATCTATGCTATACTACAAAGCTGAAGAGTATGTTTGTTTGTTTTCTTGATTGAATGCGCTAATCTCAGGGACTACGTCCGAATTGAAAAAATATTTTTGAGTTGAATAGATTTTATATGTCAACGAATCGGGCGCATTATTGCTTATTGCAAAACTAAGAAATAACGGACATGTTTGGGTTAAATAAGTGCCATGGGGTCGAACTATTTCACGGGTGAAGCCGCAGGGGACAGCTAGTATTATATTAAATTATAAATTTGCAGCTTATTTTGATCTGGTAATTAATGAATATCACAACACGAGCATCATGGCCACGCCCTGTCGGGGCTGCTATATAGCGAGATTAATGTAATCTGTTATAATTAGCGGCAAGAGATTGGCCCGTAACTCCGTTTAATTGATTAATTTACTAAACAAAGAGATGAATCGTTTGATCGTGAAATATTTCTAGTATTTGATTAACCAGGTTCAATATTTTAAAATTATAATCCCGGGTTCTTTAAGCGGGGCGTGAAAAGGCATCTGTCTAGGCCGTCAAGGTAGGGGCCGCCATTTTGGGACGAATTGTGTCTAGAATGGGGGCCCGTACCCTCTGGACTTTGCCCTTGCTTCTTACCATCCAGCGGGGTTAAGTCAATAGACGGACTAAATATAAAAAAAAAAAAAAAAAAAATTATAGGGTTCTTCAAGAAATGCATTAGAAGGTCTTTACAAGGTCGCCAGCGCGAGTTTGACGCCCATTTTTTCCGTGCGGAAATCCTCATGGATACCCACCCCGTGGCCAGTGGGGCAGGTTATATCGAACTCTTACCGACCAGGGAATTCCTTTTTTTTGACATTTGGTGGAAGTTTTAGAGCACATTAACTTAACAGTAAAAAACGGGAGTTAAGGTCTTTAAAAATAAATATCGAGTCAATAACCCTTGTTCACGACTATTGTAGTAAAGACATAACCCTCCTCTTGTCTTACACAGTCGGGTAAAAACGGACAAAAAGTAGAGTTGTTTTGAAATTCCCTTTATTCTTGCATGGAAACTTTCGGCTCCTGAAATACGAACTCGAAACAAATTAATGTTAAAATAAATTTCAATTGAAGCCATTACTTTGAACTTCGTAAGTTTGTAATTTAATGTTAAATTTTGTTACGGTCAAACTTTAACAATGAAGCCCGTTTGACATTTTCTACGTAAACATGATATACTGTTGTATTTAGTTTGTTTATGAATTAAATACATTTTTCATCAGAAAAATCGAAACATCTTGCAAGTTTTTCTAAGGATTATCAGAAAAATGTGTACCTACCTATAAGTATTTTACGGCTAATACCCGAAGTGCGGCTGCACCTAGTTTTAGCCGGTTAGAACTAAGTGTAACCACTTACTCTTGGTTAAACCTAGTATTATACCCGAAGTGCGGCTGCACCTAGTTTTAGCCGGTTAGAAATAAGTGTAACCACTTACTCTTGGTTAAACCTAGTATACCCGAAGTGCGGCTGCACCTAGTTTTAGCAGGTTAGAACTAGGTGTAGCCACTTACCCTAACCTAACCTAACCTAACCTAACCGGCTAAAACTAGGTGCAGCCGCACTTCGGGTATTAGCCGTAACATTTATATTTTTAAAAAAATTGTAAGAATGTATGTCTGGATGTCGAGATGTCTAGATGTATGTTTGTTACTCTTTTACGTAAAAACGGCTGAATTTTATCGGGCTGAAATTTGGTACAGAGATACATTATAGTAAAGAAATATTTCCTCCCCTCTTAATAAGTACAAACACAAAATACTAGAGCATTGCCGCATCAACACATTAATCCAACAGACCATTCAGTAATTTTTTCAAAACATTAACATATTTCATGAATATAATTTTTAAAAATATGCCGCATTAAATTTCATACCATGCACCACATTTATTGTAACGTACAAACAAGGTTTTTGTCCGTATTCACCGGACAAAAAGTTTACATGCAACGAGTTGCGACAACGGACATAGACGCCAGGAATAAAAACCTATTCACGGATGTTCAACGTAGTGTTATATCAATATGCATGTATGAATTGTATGCATTGTCATACACACAGGTCATACATATTACGTATATTTATTTTTTTATAGCGCCTATTCAGAAGTTCAGTCGGAAAAAATGTCATCGTCAAAGTGAATGCTTTATAGATTAAGTTAGTCGTTATTACAAGCTTTTATTTAACTTGTTCTGTTGATTGTTAGTTTTTTAGTATGCGTCAAATCTAAGTAGCCCAATTAGAACCACTTTTAGACATTAGATCAAGCTTTTTATGGTGCGACACAGAAAAAAAGCACTGAACTGTTGAGTACGGGACGGTATTGTTTCTACCGTGTTCTAGCACGTTTTGTACTAGAGATTATAATTGATATTTTGATAATTGGTGTATCAAAATATCAGAATTGAGAGGTAACTTAAAGTAAATTTTCAATATATGAATGAGATGATGATGAAAATTATATAAACGATTTCGTTTCAAAATGGACAGGTTTATCATCAACTTTCAATAGTAGGGAATATCGTTTCATGACTGATTTTCAGTTCCCAAACGTTCCACGTTGTTAATTCCCTACTGAACGGTGCCAGATTGCGAAGTTTTAATTGCAAACTCATAATGAAATAGGCTCAGCCTCGAAATAGTCCGATGTCGCATATCTGTAGTCTCCACATAATGCAGTGTGGTGAATAATTATTCTCATACCGTCTGCAGATAACATTGATACTAATTATATAGGAACAAGGTATGCCTTTTGAATACTACATTAATTTAAGTATGAATAATTGAAGCGCGAATATTGCTGGGTGAAAAGATGAGATGAATCTTATTGAATTCATTTCACACCACTGTTAATTAATTTATGAGGTTTCGTATTCAGGTATTAATAGCGTTTGACAGAAACTTGCATACTATTCGCCAATGGTTTAATGTAGGTATTTATATGTTTTTTTTTATGCGCACCTAATGGGAGGGAGATAATATAAATATAAATATTAATCTATGACATTCTACATAGCGCAAACTAAGCATAGTTTACCTTGCTTGTCTTATGGGTTCTATAATATACCCATATGCTGGCGTTGAACTCATACCTGTTCCACTGCTGGGCACACGTCTCCTCTCCTCTAACGAGAAAGCTGAGAGGATTTAGACCTTAATCCACACACGCTGGCCTAATTTGGGTTGGTGGATCAGACATATCCTTAGAATTTCTTCTAGGACATGTGGGTTTCTCAAGATGTTTTTCCTTCACCATCAAGTGAAATACACATTGGTACAGTCCGGCCGGATTTTAATCACTCGATACCTCTGAGAAGAGGCCGCGTCCTTATCTATTCAGCTACCATCATCGCTTCGGTATTAGGTAATAATAACGTAGGTATTAGATATTATTAATAAACTTTATTATAAACATTAATATTAGCCTCTGGTGCAGGATTTCCTCTCAGAGTTTTTTTTATTATATTTTATTTTTTTACCACAACTAGCATTACAGGTTACCCCAATGCGATACCTAGCACTTAATTACGTCCTATAACTTATTACATACATAATGATGGCTTTGTGAACTCACACGGAGAATGAGATGACTGAGAGATATTAGTATGGATAAGAATTAGGTACCTACAATGATATTACACATGTAAAAAGAGGCAGATATGTTACTAGAGCGCGCCAGGTGAAGACTCGAAAACTTCCCAATTGGGACGTTTTTTGACGGATAATGTTTATAGCTATCTTTTTTACTCACGTGCTTATCCCATCTTTCATAATACTTTAACGCTAATTGTCAACAATTGTCAATGTGGATCAGATCTGAGGTGTCAGTTACTATGAACGTAACATATCTTGTATATAAAATCATTGGGTACCTATAATTAAATATATCCCATTGCACCAGTCCATCCGAAGATATCAAATAGGACTATAACAACAGGACTGGAAGCTTACCGGCTCGAAACAGCCTTGCTCCAATTTAGACTCGGCTTTGCAGATTGCGTAATGGTGTGTATAATTATGTTGCAGATCCGTATTGTAGGCACTTGCTCGAATATTCTAGAACAATAATGTACGCTGTAATGGGTATTAAATTTAATTTGACCTGAAACAAGAGCCTTGTTCGATTCAAGTGTTCCAACCACCGCTCAACTATATGCTGCTCATTGCATGCACTGCTGCTCGTGCCGGTACCCGCACTGTCGCAAATATCGCCCTACCAACCACATACTCCCATCCTCGCAATTGTTCATCGCATGATATCTACAATATAGGGTTCTTCAAGAAGGACGTTGGGTTTTTACAGAATCGGCAGCACGTTTGTGACGCCCGTGGTGTAGCACACGTCCATAGGCCAATAATAATTTTGAGTAAGCGTGTCGTGTCGACTCCCACCTGGGTCCTTATTCTGTTTGACAAATCGTACCGTAACCATCCACGTTCGTATTAGCCGACACATTTACGTTGGTTTAGTTTTACACCTGTTCTTTCCTCTATGTTAACCTATTGAAATCGACTGACTTCTTACGTTTCGACTGTGATTAGAAATCAATGTCAAACAGAATAATGCCCCAGGGCCCTTATTCTATTTGACATATCGTACCGTAACCATCCACGTTCGTATTAGCCGACACATTTATGTTGGTTTAGTTTTACACCAGTTCTTTTCCTATGTTAACCTATTGAAATCGACTGACTTCTCGCGTTTCGACTGTGATTAGAAATCAATGTCAAACAGAATAATGCCCCTGTACGCGTATTCAAGACCTAGGAACTATAAGTAGGTACCTTATATGAAATAGTTATTTATTATTAATGAATTATGAAATAGTTGCAGGAATAGGTACTATTATGTATTCTGTGGTGCAGGTCAAATTAAGAAACGCGAGATATGATACGTATATTTTTTTATCTGCACTTTAGCTTGCGCTTTAATTATATAACATTTATAATCAAAATAAATACACTAAGCAATAAAATAGAAAAACTAATTATTAACCAATTTGATATCCATTTAAAATTTAAAAAATCTACTTAAATTAGTTTTGTGAGTCCAAAGACCAGTTTTATTAGCAACTAATCGAAACAGTAAAAAAGGACAGTCGTGATGATTGCATCTAAATAATAGGTAACATTATTAGCATTAACATTTATTGTACAAGCTTTTATTTAAGTTACTCTGTTATTTGTTTGTTAATTTGTATATTAGTTTATGAGTTTCTTAGTTTGATAATATGAATTAAATCTTGGAGAACCTCTTCCTGACTTCATATTGAACTCAAATTTGGTATTACTATGTGTGTATATAAGGGTCTTTACGCAGACCGCGGTAGCCTAGTGGTCTGGGTAATGGACTGCTGATACGAGGTCTCGGGTTCGATCCGAGATTCACCATGGCACACACCAATGACTTTTCGATGCTTTTCGAAGTTATGTGTATATTTATCGTAGGTTTATAAGTGCCTGGTTAATGGCAATAGGCTCGCCACCTATTACATTGGGACCTAAACATAAACTGGCGAAATGTGGGTGCTAGCACCTCTGCCTACCCCTTTGGGGATATAGGCGTGAGTTTATGTTATGTTATGTCTTTACTCAGATTGGAAGCTGTTCTAACTACAACTACCACCAAATCAAATACCTAAACCAAATATACATTGACCATACGGTCAGTAACACCAATCTACGGTGGAGGAACTCAATCATACACGTCAAAATATTTACTTATGTCTGAGAGCGTGGTATCAATCTTGTCTAATCTGAGCTGTGTAAATGCTTCGAGGATGGATAAAATATTAACAAACTACATATACAAATGGAAAGGGAACTGCATTGCCTGTAACAGCTGTAGGTAACTACTAAAGATTTCCTTTTAAGCATATTTCCTAGATAAGAGATATACGCAGCGTGCATACCGAAGCTCAAGGCCGATTTCTTTTCCAGTAGTGCAGTTATTTGGTTTTGCTATTTAACGTTGACAATGGTGAACAAACTTTCGATTAACTCAGGAGTTTTATTTGTATCGGCATAGGCACAAAAGTGCAAAAGTTAGGTACAATAAAGATCATAACGAAAAAGATAAAAATTAAGTTAAACACTAAACATTAAGTTGAACATTATTCAGATATCCGCAGCCCTTACAGAATATAAAAAAAAAAAAATATTCTGTAGAATTCTAAAAGTGCGTCTAATATAGGTAACAAAACATGTTAAATATCATAGTAATGTAACATGTTTTAATAGAATGTATAACACATGTTATTATATCAACTAGGGACTCACCCTAGGTTAGACGGATAATACTTTAGCTGTTATAAATACGTTATGACTACCACTACCACCACTACCCACTAGCTTGACTTGGATTCATAATCCTGATGATGAAGCTGGGCAGATTATACTCCATAGAAGAGCCGGCTCGCTTGTATCTCGCTTGCACTTCTCAAGAAGGCAATAAGTTATGCTCTTCTACAAAAATAAGAGATCACCAAGAATATTGGTTACTGGGTACTCTGTACTTGTTGTTATAAATAAATACACAGTTTAAAAAACTGTAACCGGTACGGTTAAGTATATACTTAAAAGTTAACGCAAGATGGTAGACAAAAAACGTCCACGTTAACGCCGGTTGTTGCTAACGTATTGATTTTAATTTACGTACTGTCGGTGCCGAAGTCTGTTAGTTTTACATTTACCTTCACGAGTTCCGCAGACAGGCGGCTGACAAATTAACGATTGTTAAATATGCAGATGACAGTTTCTTTTTGAAGTTCACTATTTTGATGATATTGACTTTTAATTTAGCAAAACTTAGCACACTAAATTGCTTAAAATTTCATTGAATTATATAATGAAATACTTAGGAACATACTTTCCGGTTTTTTCTCCTACACTTCGCAAAGTCTTGGGCCTTACTATGCATATGTGAACTAGTAAGTATTATTAATAATAATTTACGTATACTTCAAAGAATAATAAATCCCTAAGTAAAAAATAAAATATCATTGGATGACGAAATATATAATTAATGTAATCACCCAACTGATACAGGTTATTTAAAAATAGAATGGTAAAAATTGAGTATAATTTTTACCATTCTATTTTTCAATAATTTAAAAATAGTAGCTACTTATCTCTTTTTTTACCTTAACTTCTCCATAATATAAAAAAAAATATTTTTCTGAAAACTGTCAAAATCGGTTCAACAAAACGCGCGATAATCATGGACAAACAGACTAAACCTCCTTTTGAGGTCAGTTAAAAACAATTGGCTATCATTACACATAATAAGTGGGTAATATAAGGTACTAATTTTTTCAAGTAAACAAACGTTTTCTGTGTAGCAATAGCATTTAAATCAAAAAAAAAACTAGCAAACATGTTTTTTTTTTCGGTAAAGTTTCGCATGATTTTTTGCTACAAATATTTTATTCTGTAGTTAAATGTGTGACAGTGGTGTATGAAAAAAACCTTCGTACTCACGTTTTAGTTTTAGCGCTTTTTGCAAGGGCAGAAACTTTTTGCAGCTAAAACTCGTGAGTATGAGTTTTTTTATGTAATTTAAATATTAATAAAATTACTTATGAATAGATAAATAAATAAAATTATGCAACTAGTTGTTCCTGCGACTTCGTGCATTTTAAAGATTTTTTTCGCGTCAAATCTTAACATTTTTTCTAAAATAAAAGTAGCTTATGTTACGCCTTATAATATTACCTACCAACCAGCGAAATTGTCAACAAAATTGACCCAGTAGTTCCAGAGATTACCTCATTCAAACAGACAGACAGACAGAAAACCTAATACATGAGATGACGATGACTAAGCATCAATCTGCCGTATGCTTGATCGCATGGTTAAGTATAACCGGAGATTATTGTCAAAAAACATAAATAAAACACAAAATAAATAAAAAACATACATTCCTACATAAAAAATACACAAAACCGTCATAAAACTGATTTCTTTTAGATATTCCGATGTACGCTAAGCTTGTCTCTTTGACTGACGTGAATAGATTGACAAGGACATAATAATGGGTGTACCGGCATAATGTACGCTTCATAATAATACCTAGAGGCTAAAGTACAAAGGTGCCGATTAACGGTAGTGACCATTTTGACCTATAATTAAACCTACATGGTCCAAGTTTCATGATTTCGAGTTTTTTGTCCCTTTTAGAGTCAAGACTAGTGACAGATCACGTTGAATTGAATATGCCTTTTCAAGAAAACCACAACGCCATTTTTTATACCTCTTAGATGGTAGACAAACACACGGCCCACCCAAAGCGGTCACAGTGGCCTGTGGATGTGTGCAACATCAGCGGCGTCAATTGTGCGGGAAGACTTTGGTTCCCAAACCAGAGGGATCTCAGAGATGGCCCGGGTCAAGCCGAGATGCGAGGGAAATGCTCTATGGGCTACCGTACACCCTGGCATCAGAAGACCCTAGACGGCGTGCGGTTTTAGTAGGTTAGAGTCCGATATAACCTGTTGCCCGCGGGGTAGCTATCGATGAGGATTTCCGCACGGAAAAGAAAAAAAATATCAAACTCTTTTTAGCTCGTTGGTATAAGTGCAGCAGACACCATAAAACAGGAAAAAAAATACGTGTAAACAGCGTATGGGAATAAAGTCTGGGTCCACATCAAGGAGCATGGAACGCAATCTAAGTGAGACGCATTCGAAATTCATAACTCTGTAATAGTCTTTCCCCATTGCAGTTTGTCGGCGGCCGTAGACAAAAGCCCTTCTATCCGAGCTGAGTCTTGTTCAAACATTTGTCCAAGGTTTTGTTCAAATATTTGTCTAATTATAAACGATACGTTCAGCTGTGATGGTTGATGCATTTCATTTCTGTCTATAACTATTAGAAAATTGTATATGAGTTGTGTCTGGACATTAGAGATGTTTAAAAAAAATTGGGTAATGTCGATCTCCTAAATGTCAAAAAGGTAGGTATTCTTGTAACTAAAAGTACTATTTTTGACATTTGGCAGACTGACATGAGAGCGAAACTAGACTGAGTTGACTAGGTTGACTTAAAACTAAAAACGTTATGCGTTGCAGTTCTCAAAATTAACTCCATCTCAGATTAATGCTGTGATGCAGTATTTTTGACACTTTTTTTTCGAGTTTTTAAAAATGGGATGAAATAAAAGCATAAAATTTCGTCCCTTATTATCAAAACATTTATTGTAAGGTAATAATAATTATCGCATAATCGTTTATTTGCCTAAAAACAATTTACAGGTTATATTCTCTTAATTCTAATTTAGGTACTTTACTGGGACAATACAGAAAGAAAGAGAATTTAAACTATCAACCCCACACTAAGTCTAATAATCACAAAACAACATACCTTCATACCTAAACATGTTATAGGAAGAATATTTTCGTTCCTAACTACTTAAGTACTATTAAATAAATTACTTTAACGAGAAAATACTATAACAAGAATATGTTTTTTCAGAAAACATGATCAATACTATGTCAAATAACTAAATGATGGCTCCAACGGCACCTCAAGCTGTAAAATGTATCGGAGAATTTCGAATATCTAGGAAGTGTCCATGTAACTCAGTTGGTTAGATATTCCTCTTGTAAGGAGCTGGTCGCAGTTTCGAGTCCCGTCCTAGATGTTCTCTATTTTCCGATCTTAATCATTTGCAAATATATTATTAATCACCATGATCAACATGAACTTCATAATAATCCTAATTGTAATACTATCACATTTTCAAATTAACTAAATTAAGGTTTAATTTCTTTTAATTTTTCGATGTTTAGATTCTTTTCTTGTCATACTTTTTAAAATCTTTATAACTTTGTAAACCAATAATAGTGCTGTTAATACAATCAGTAGTACGAAAGCGTAAACATCCAACATAGCATATGCAACCCAGCTCAACTTCAAAGCAGGATTCTTTAAATGATCAGCACCATTATTCCTTATAACATACTCTATCCAAAACATGGCTGTATCCAACGGAGTCATTGGCCTGTCCTTAAACCTTACCGACATCTGCTTGGCTTTTGTCATGTAAGACTCATCTTTAAGCATTTCATTCAACACTTTACCAAAGTAATCCTCATTAATATCACGATACTCGAGAATTTTTCCATAGCCGAGGTACTGAGCTTGCCACAAATTGTTATATTGATCTGCATAAATTGGTATACCCAATATTGGAACGCCGTGGAAGGTAGCCTCTTGTGTTCCTATTAAACCTCCGTGCGAGATAAATAGTTTCACGTTCGGATGAGCTGCAAAAAAAAAAACGTTAAGTTTTAACGAGACCACTAAGACATGGACGGATTGAATTTTTTGGGTTACAACGTGTTACCCATGTTTGACTGAAATGTAGGTAATTTCATATAATTCATTACACAAGACATGCTGTATTTTTTTCACCACGTAAACTAAATGAATTTAATGACGTTTGCCGCGTAGTAGGACTATATTTATGTAGGTATGTGCGTACCGGCTGCCTCTAATGTCATAGTGTCAATTATAGTAGGTATGTTAGTAGTGTTTATGTAGTGTTTATACGTCCTTGCAAAAGATATATATATATATATAAAGATATATATTATAGCATAATGATTATGGTAAGATTTTCATTAATGAATACCTTTAGTTGGCCCGCAAATGATCAATAGGGGTTATAATTTCATTCAAAAGTCAGATGTTATCATAAGTGCAAACACGAGATTATTACGACTTATTTACTCATAAAGATAACATGATATTATGCAATTTGCATACGAGACAATATTAATAGTCAAATAAGTACTGCAATATATATTTAATATAACTTAACTGACGTTTTTATTCAAGATTGGCTTATGTTTGGCCTCTATCTGACCTGATGGAAAGTGACTATGTGGTCTACGATGAATCACGCTTACCTAGAAGGCACCTATAGGTAATAGCTTGCCGGAAACACAGACACAGGCAGGTAGTTGAGTAACAAACATTCAAAAATCGAAACATCTTTGCAAACTTTCTTTTCCTTTATAATATAAGCGGGACAGTAGATTTCTGTACATGTTAATACTTACCTAGAATTTCCTTTTGCGGTAACCATTTCCTTACAATGAGATTATCAGGTTTGTTCTCCAAATTGTCGTCTTCCCACTTCCACAACACAGTCTGATTGAGTTTGCGGAACACGTTGAGAACTGCATTTCGCTTCTCTTCGGGTAGTTCTGAACTACGCACGTTTGAACCAAAGTTCATATATACTACTCCATATTTGGCATCGTCTAACAACTTTTGAAGGTCCTGAACAAAATTGTTTAAGAAAATCAAACATAATAATAATAATTAATCTTATATATTATACATTTCAAAGGACGGTCACCTGTCACCTTACTGACCAACCTGACCTGGGATTTTTCGGGGGTAACACGGGGACACCGTGGTTTCCAAACCCGAGGGGTCCACCTCGAAGCCGGATTGGCACTGGGTCAGTTGGGTGGCAAGGGAAATGCCTCATGGGTAACCTTACACCCCGAGCGATCCAAAACGGCGTGCGGTTGTAGTCAGTCCGAGTCTGATATAACCACCGCCGATGGCCAACGGGGATGGCATCCGATTTTCGCACGAAAAAAAAAGTCTAGTAAAGAAAACACCCCACATGCATTGAATGAAGTTCAGTTAGTAAATAGAAAACACGATAACAGAACGACTCATTCAAAAAAAAATAAGTACTGAGTAGGTACTCCGTACTTATTTTTTTTTGTAGGTACAAGTACTTATTTTTTTATCGCATGTTCTGTATCCATCATTCTTTTGTAGTAAGTACGTTCTTACGTTATTTTTTGCCTTATTATAATAAATCACCATTTGTCATTATAATTTATAATAAATCGTGCATAACGTTTTAATAATTACTTACAACTTAGGTGGCATTTTTTTTACTGTCAATTTTAATTTATCGTTTCATCATCTTTATTACGTAGGTACCTACTATATTGATTTATTACTCCTCCTCTCGTGTCCATGTGACTCTCGTGGTGTAGTAACTGGTTTCACGGCATTGCTGCTACTTACGGGGAGGGCTCGAGCATAGGTATCGCTCTTCGAGAAGGCTTACTACATCCCCCCTTTTTTTTTCTTTTTTTTTCGTGCGGAAATCCGCATGGATACCACCCCCGTCGGCCATGGGGGTAGCCATGATCGAACCGACTAAAACCGCACGCCGTCTCGGGTCTTAATTACCGGGGTGTAAGGTTACCCAATAGGCATACCCCTCGCACCCCAGCTGACTCCGGGCCATCTACGGTTTTAAGATGGCCCCCTCGACCCCCCAGGAGGGGGGTTGGGGCGAGCATCGCACCACTTCAACGACGGTGGGGTGTACCCCACTGTGCCCTCTGCTAGTCAGAGGGACACGTGGAGAGCCTTGGAGCAGCCATCTAGAGAGCCACTCCCACCCCGGCCGGATTGACCGGAGGTAGCAGCGTCTCCCGTGTCAAGTGGGAGGCGCTGCTCGCCTCCGTTGCCCGGGTGCACCGCGTGGAGGTTCCGACTCGCACCCACTACATTCCCCCCTTAGGCTTACTAGGGTTACTATAATAACATGATTATAAATTAATTAATGTAAGCAATGGATAGAATAACAATTGTAAAAAAAAAAGCTTTTCTATGAAAATTGGTGAATTTCGGAACTACGGTTGGGTTGTTACCATCAAATATTATTTAGTTATAATTAATAATAATCATATTATTATTATTCCACGTCATTTTACACAGCGATCAATAAACCCAAAGTAAAATAAGCATAGTTTAACCAGCTCGTTATGGATTCTAGAATGTGGAAAAACATACTTAGGTATATACGTATTTTTGTAAATACATAAAAATAAACATAGAAACACCCAAACCAATTTGTGAACTAAACGGTATCCCTTCAGTTCACAAATTGGTTGGCACCACCATGAATGTTTAATCATTTACGGTCATGACCATGAAAATGACAAAAAATGACTGACAAAGAAACTTTAATACTGGACATTTTTGTTTATGAATCACTAGTTATTTACGCGGGTACTCTTCCTAATAATGTACTCTTAACAAAATGGGAGCTGATTATCTTCAGGTACTAGGTAGTTGGATAATACGTCTTTGTGATAAGTGTAATAGCTAACAATTTTATTTAAACGATATTTATGTTATTAAGTTACAAATTACATACACACACACATAAATTGTATTAATAGTATGTATTGTATTGTATGGTCACGCACGTAAACTCTTGACTGTGACCATACACTTTTCTAGGAATTCTAGAACACAGTTTGAATGACTCAAAATACTAATTTAGACCGTTTACCTATTACCCGTGTATTATATATATATATATATATACTAGTAGTACTAATCTTAGGTACTACTAGTAGTCATTCTCTGAACCTTTTTCCCAACTCAGTTCTGGTCGGCTTTCCATTCTAACTGTGATGCGGCTGAACTTCGATATTTTCCGTGGACCGACTGCCATCTGACCTCCACAACCAATGGTCATTATGACCAATGGCGATTTCGAAGTCCGAAATTGAAAGTTGTTAGAACAGTACCTAGGTAAGTACAATAAGAAATTATCCGTACTACTACGTACTTTTTATTGCTATTCTAACAACTTTTAACTGTAGTAAAGAACGGTAATTAAATTACCAATGTTACTACTAGTGGCAAGATTGGTAGTAACGCTTATTACTAAGTACTACTATTTCCCGAGCAATAAACGGGTGCGTTTTTGACCCTACTAATAAATTAAACTTAACTATTCACAATGATTTTCTTATGATAAACTTAACTATGAAAATTTCTACTTACCTCTGGTAGTTTACTGTCACTCTTTGACAAATGTACACCACCAATTTCTACAATATTAGGAAGATATGCTGCAGGTGGATCAAAACTAAAATGTCCATTAATCAAAATTAACGAAACATTCTTTTGTAACTCGTATAAACTAGGCACTGGTTTGGGCAAATCTGGTAAGTAAGTCCTCACAAGCTTTTCATGTTGCTCCAAGAAGTAGAATCTCCAATAAATGTATTCGTATACAGTAAAATACCAATTTCTCAGTCTAGCCATGAAACTTGTAGGGTTTCTAACATCTAGAAAATCAGAAATAACTGTTGCTAGCTGGAGTGGATTTCGAGTGACGATATTGTGTCTCATGCAGTTGCCAAAAGTCGTAACTAGCACTAAAGGAGTGTTGTATTTGTAGGCTAGGATATTCATTGCTTCTAGAAAGAATTGTTCACTGATGACGAGATCGAATCTGTTGTCTTCGGCAAGCATAGCTTGAACTTCTGTTGAGTTTAAAGCCACTTCTGTGAATGCAAGACCCCCTCCCCATAGTATCATTTTGTGGAATGCTTCTGCTGATATGTCAACCATGTGGAAAACGTTTGGTCTCTCACCACCTGTATAAAAAAAATGTACAGTCAGCAACTTGGTCAACCATGCTGCAGTAGGACCAGCATGAAATTTCTTTCAAATAGTGAATTGAATTCGTAACGAGAGAATATTACAATCCTACGAATATAACGTGATCCGGTGTTTGGCCAATCACATTTGTTTGCACATCAATATTATTGACTGGATCACGATATTTATTGATTGTCTCCAGTCTCTCGTTAATAGTACGATACGCCTGCTATAGGTACTATTTACATCATACCATAAGTAACTGTTAGTTGTAATTAGATAACGAAATTAATTAAACTAAGTACCGTTTTTCTATTATACTGCAAATTACCTAGCAATTGTTTTCCTTGTGTAGGTACCTAATGTATAAATCTATACGAATATTATAAAGAGGTAAAATTTGTGTGTTTGTATATGATAAATCGTGCATGTTAAATTGTAAGGGGTAATCTCGGGATCTACTGAACCGATTTTAAAAATTCTTTCATCAATAGAAAGCCACGTCATTCGTGAGTGTCATAGGCTATATATTTTATTGGAATACTGGAATTTACACCCGGGCGAAGCCGGGTCCCGGGTCGCTAGTGTAATATATAAGATTAATCAGATTATATGATTATAATATGATAAGTATTCACGCAAATGAAAACAATGTTGCAAATATTATAAAAAATAAATAGTAATATAGATAATAAGTATAATACTTAAAATAAGTACCTATATAGTGCCAATAGGTACATTATGTACCTATTGGGTTTTGTCGTCACTGTTAAGTTGAAAGAAAAGAAATTAAAAAGAAAGAATGATTTCATTCAGACCTTAACCTACGAAATACACATAATGAGGTGGCTTTCAAAAATTTTATTTGTCATTAAAAAAAACCTTTTTAAAAATAATTTTTTAAGTAAATCAATTTGCACTGTCATGCATATGCATATGCATACATAATGCGTGCAAAATTTCAATATACTCGTAATAGGTAAGTAGTTAAATCAACTAACCAAGAAACAGTAGTGGTAATTGGCAGTGGTAACAATGGCCATTATTACGAGTAAATATATTTTTAATCAATCATTTCAAATATTCAAAAAAAGAATTGCTAAATAGTATTCTTACCAATGACATCCCAAATTTCTTTTTTATCAACCAAAACTTGGCGGTAGTTTGGAGGAGGGTTTGGTTCCCTATGGCCAGTGATCACAGTAACATTGTGCCCTCTTCGAGCTAGTTCTAATCCAATAGGTTTTAACATTATATTATGAGATTTCGATGTAAAAGGCACTACATACAAAATATTTGCAGAATCACAGTACGTAATCACAGTTATGATAAACAACACTATTTTTAAGGTTTCCTGAAAAAAAAAACACATTCTTATTTCAAATTTTTATCACGAACGCGAATATTATTTATGTTAGATCTTTCTAACTAACACGGACCATTTTGTTTTTTTTTTGTGAGACCAAGGTAATTTAATAACTGCACTAAACACACTAACGAACGCACTACCCGCTGTGCTGCATAGAAATATTGTGTTAAAGTGGCCGGCGGTGTCCACAACATGAACTATGAATATGATCTTCGCTTCACAATTAAACCGCAAGTCGCAACTGAAAGTTAAATTCGCGTATTTTGACAAATATCTGGATACTTTTTCTCTTTCCACGTTATTTATTCTGGTGATATTATTAAATGTAAAAGTTTGACGTATGGATGTTTGTTACTCTTTTCCGCAAAAGCGGCTGAACGAATCTGAATGAAATTTGTCACAAAGTCCGGCTTTTAGGGCCCGGAGCCTCACCAAGATTTTAGATGCACAAGCTAATTTTATCTGAAAACCAATACACCTACTGATGTAACGGTCGAAACTCTGACGCAGGCTTTTCAGGCAGACTGTACATTAGAGATATGAAAAACATTACCCTCCTTACTTCGGCAGTCGGGTAAAAATATTAGGTATATTAAATTAACGATTCTGATCCTCATTTTTTTAAATTCTTGTCTGTTTGTTCGCGATTCACTGATGGACAGATTTTGGTCAGACTTAAAATCTGCTGTATGTTTGATTAGTAGAACGGTAGTAGATATGACCAAAAAAATTATTACCGATCTCCATGCGGGTGAAACTGTAGGCGTCAGCTCGTAGTACTCGTAAGTATGATTAAGTTAATACATAATATCTTCACAACATGGAAAGGCTTAAAAAGCACTTAATTGCTCATGTAACTGTACTTTAGGTCATTCGAAGGAGGTTAACCGCTTTCAACAAATAAGCATGTAAAGTAAGTAGCTTTTGCAAATATCATGTCAACTACACTCTTAGTGAGCTCAGGTAGGGACAACTGGCGTAATAATGACCAGGCATCCAGTTT
The DNA here is from genome assembly GCA_963576445.1 of Lithosia quadra. Lineage (NCBI taxonomy): Eukaryota > Metazoa > Arthropoda > Insecta > Lepidoptera > Erebidae > Lithosia > Lithosia quadra. The sequence goes on from OY754883.1 coordinate 3,597,846, forward strand.
AAGGTTAAGATTTTCTGATTGGTATATCTATAGGTAGGTACTAGGTAGGTACTATAATGAAAAAGAAAGATTTGTTTGTAATCGATAAACTCTGAAACTACCGCACTAATTTCAAAATTCTTTCGCCATTACCCCTGAATAACATAGGGAATTATTCCGATATTTTGGGTGGGTGCCGAAGAGGGTGAAACTGCATGGCGATGCTAGTTTGTGATATGCATCCATTTTCCTAAGATCACCATTATCATTTTAAAGGTTATCCAGTTGCATTCCAAGTTGCACTTTGGAACTTGTAGGGAAATCACATTCGAATTGTAAGCGTATAATACCTACCCCCGTGGCACCGATTTATCCCAAACATGTCCATAATTTATTAGTTTCATAATAAATGTATCGCTTTTCCGATTTGTTGACATAACTATATGATTAGGTACTGCTTGGGTCTCCTTTAGGCTTTATATACCTTCCTCGATAAACAGGCTATCCAACTCAAAAATATTTTCTCAATTCGAACCAGTAGTTCCTAAGAGTAGCAGGTTCAATAAAACATAGCTTAGCGATTAATCTCTTCAGTTTTATAATACGAGTATTAAAAGTATAGATTCAATCGTAACTAGTATCAAAGTAGTTAACCTGGAATATTTCCAATAAATGACAATAAACAACACAAAATCTACACAACCCTAAATGCGTCAATGAGGATATTACGCGTCAATATATTATTGTAGGATACCCTTAGCAGCTTAGTGCACATGAATAGCCATATAACCTATTACAATCCAAACACTATAATATATTGAGGGTTTCACAAGCTTCTAATTTTAATCCGCCTCAATATAATAGACGTTTTACAATAGAAATGATTTTCTAATCGTACCGTTACATAAATAGATTTTTTTTATGTGAAATAATTATTAAGACTTTTTGTCATGATAAACTAATACTTATAAGTATTTTAAACAGGTGTATAAATAATGCTTGTCATTTTGAAAAAACCTCTTAAAAAGTCAAGGTTCTTTATAGAAGTAGGTTTGGACGTGATTTTATTATATAAGTACATTGATCTTATAGGATAGATTATGTTTGGGGTCCTCATCTGCAAGTCGGTACAAATTGCTGATAGACGGACAAAGCTCCAATAAAGTTGTCATAAATTTCGATTGCACGATTATTCGATTGAGCCGTCGATATTTACTTAATACATTGCTTTATAACATGAAAGGAAGTAAGTAATAGTTGTTTGATCTCAATATAATTCATTTAGATAAAGCCCGAGGTTTAGGTCAAAAGGTCGCCTCATTGAATTTGCAAAGATAACTACGAATATTATTATGGTTTTAATTGTTAAACTCATATCCGTATTATTGTATTCCAACAACGGGCATTCCCACCTCTATTTAGTTGAAACAATTTGTTGGAAAGGGATGTACTTAATAAGATTAGGGTTAGCGCACAAGAATACGTATTTAGCATAATAATAATTGTCCGGCTAGTAAGCCCCCTTCGTATCCGGATAGAGGTCAACTGTCATTTTGTTGTATAATTTTGGTAATTTTAATTTCCATTGAGCTATTTCACACTTTCTTCATAATTTTGGAGAGGCAGCGTAGTAGCCCCGATGAAAGCAGCCAGGGGGATTGGCTAATGTACACCGGACTAATATGACGCGGAGCCGCGTGTATCAGCTAGTATGTAATATATAAATTTAGCATTGAGATAACGATTATTTATTTGTACACAACCAATGAATCTGTTTTAAGATTGCCTTGTTTACTTTGAAATTATCATATTGATAGGGTAATAGCCAATGACAATGAAATCACTATGCTCCCCGATGGACACTGTTTCATCATTATGTCCCGGGTTCAATATCGCTTAGTGCAAAAGCAAATTTATGTTCGTGAATTTAAATCTTGCTACGCTTGTGTTAGTCCTTTTAAATAGTACTTAAAGGTCATTTATAAAAAAATAAATAGTCAATGGTTGCGGCTTTGCCCGCATGTTTACTAAATCAGTAGCAATGAAGCATACGGCAAATTTTAAGTCTCACCAAAACCTTTCTAATAAAAAAGCATCAAAGTTCATTCAGTAGTTTTTGTGTCCCGTTCAAACAAACAGACAAAGATTCTAAAATAAATATTGATGTGTTCAAAATCGTTCATTTAACATAACTCAAGTTTTTTGAAACAGCTACTTTACAATATTATAATAGTACTAGCTGTTGCCCGCGGCTCCGCCCGCGTGGATGTCGAAATCCGTTTCAAAAACTATCCTATCTCTCAAGTTGGATCGAACTGCACATGGTGTGCGAATTTTATTATAATCGGTTAAGTGGTTTAGGAGTCCATTGAGGACAAACATTGTGACACGAGATTTATATATATTAAGATAGAAAATAAAAGTGGTCCAAGTATCAAACCCTGTGGCACTCCCTTGGCACTCACATCTACTGAACGTGTATCTATCTACCATAAATTTCAACCCAAAACTATATTTATTGTCTAAATATTAAATGTGAAGATCAAGAGTCTTTTTCATTATTCCGTGGTGCTTTTTTATTTACTTCAGCTAGGAGTTTTAACCTTTTGAAGAACGCTAGACATATAAAAACCGTCGTAAAAATAGTTTGCATAGGTATACTTAAATAAAATCCACTTCTTCCATCCACTTCCTAAAATATTACGAAAATTATCGTTTGACCTTGTTCTGAAAACGACTGGGTGTTTATTCAAAAATATTTTGCTTTCCGGGTGTTTTAGTTAATTTAAAAAAAAGGAGGAGGTTCTAAATTCGACTGTATCTAAGTACTTTTTCTTTTTTAAGTTTAGTAGGTACCTCAAAACTTTCGACTGGGTGAACCGACCGTGAAAGATTCTTCAAAATTAATAACCTACCTTATCTATTTTAGTTTATCAATTTCATGTAGTTCATGAAATGGGGTTGGCAACTGTCAAAGTGGCGCTGGTGTAGATGGCTCCTAAAACATTGATCATTTGTATGGAGTTATTTACAAAATAATTTTTAAACACAAGATGACTAAATGTATAGTAGCGAAATGCTCAGAATTTGGAGTACACCATATCCCAAAAGATTACAAAATTCGTCGGCTTTGGTTGAAAGACATTTGCCTACAAAATTTTATTTCTAAAAATAGTTAGAGGTTATGTCGAAAACATTTCGTGGAAAATGATTATAAAAAAATTGTGAATACACAGGTGAGTGTTGCTTATTCAACATTATTAGTAGTCTTAATACATAATGTACTTGATATACCTACATAAAATAACATACAAATTGATTTACTCCTATAATCTTAATAATAACAGTCATTTCTATATTCTAGGAGTTGAACACGAACATAAATATATGAAGAAAAGTGCTGTACCATGTATATCTCCTTGAAAAACTTAACCACTATCAGAAACAGCAAGAACAAGAAAAGATATATTGGGAGTCCGGAACCTGAGGAAATAGCTATTTGAAATGCCATCAACTTACCAATCCTGTGAAGGCATAGTGCCATTAAATATAGTGATAGTATATTATGATGATTTTGCAATGTATCTCAAGAGCATGAGATTGATAATGACACCAACAACTTGCCACACTCATCGAAGTACTCAAGCATCTAATATATAGTTCATGGCATCTAACTTAATAGTGTGGACGGTGGGCTCCACTACTCCAAAATCTTGCCAAGTTAGATGCTGTACACTATACTTAAGATTATTTTCCACAGAGCTACTACTTGCAGATGATGCAGGTATTGTAAATTAAAAAACTAAGATGACAAAGTGTTTTATTTTTAAAAGCTTCATGTGTCCTATTCACGTCCAAGTATTATGTATGTCCACTTCATATTGAACATTTTTCATTGATTTTCTGCAATATCCCTTTATATAGGTATTATTACCAACAACAGAAGATCTTACCATCAATAAATGACGGGTTTCATACAGGAGCATAGCAATATTGTTCTTTTTGTGTACTGAAAAGAAAAATATAGTTGTGAATAAGTAATGATGAAAATGGGCTAGGGTCTCAGTTAAAATTTCACTTTGGTTTATATCCTACCTCAATGCAGTTTCCTATTAGGTATAAATCTATACTTAGTTTAAACTACTTACTAGCATAGATAATGCCTTATGATTGTCTTATCAAGAGGTAGTAGAGCCGTGTTACTGTTAATATCACGATAGGTTTCTGGCAATGGTAACTATATTTCAGGATCTTCGTTATCAGCCCTTTATAGGTGTTCAAAATTGAAGTTTTGGTCATAAATCTCCAACCTGAAAGTAAAAGAATGTATATTATTATTATCCCCGTAGTTTAACTATATGCATAAGTATTACAAGTCTGTTACATTTTAGGTAATGGTATCTTCAAAACAAAAATATTTCTGAATACGAAATTTGTGAATATAGTGGTAATTTATTTAAAACAATATACCTTTCCACAAGATTGCTTTTTTTCCTCGTAAAGAAGCACCACGTTTTTTAAATTAATCTTTAAGTCCCTTCACTCACCAGTTACAATACATGATGTATTAGTTCAAAAACTACTAGTTAATACTGTTTTAGGTACCTCTTTATGTTATGAAATGATAATAAATGCATGTTTTTTTTGTAAACAATAATGACACTGAATATGGCCGTCGTACACAAAGGAGCCAACTCGCTAGCGCCATCTGCGATTAGCTTTCACCGGCCAACCCCATTGATCTTGGTTCAAAATTGGTCAATCATTGAATAATCCTAAGTAACTAATTCTCGTCTCATTGCATTGATCACTCGATTCCTACTATTACCACTGTATCATAAGCCTCCTTTTACTACCAAGTAGGTACTGTTAGTTAAGAAGTTAATTTCTAGTTGAGAACATTTTGTATGAATCAATTTAACTCAAAAGTTTTATTTAAATGAATAGCTATTTTTGTTAAAGCGCCATCTGTGACATATATATTGAATTTACTAATAAGACTAAAACCTTTGCTATGCTGCCTTTGCCTGAATTAATTTAGGTATTAATTTCTCTGATCAGAATGTGACGACGTCGAATATCATAATTATCTGAAATCCACTTATACATTAATCCTAAATAAATAAATGAAACCACACGGGAAACACCAGTTTTCAAATATACCCGAAGCTCTGAGGTGAAAAGGATATAAAATACGAATTGAAAACTTCATTAAGAAGGTTGCGTGGACATAGCACGGTGTGTTGCAAAAGTAAGCTACGTGGTCGTCTTCTATCAGGCGAAAACTTTTTGAGATGATATTTATAGGCAAAGTTAGTAATCAAGTAACATCCTAGTGATTTAATCTCTTCAAAATTTCATTTAATAGGATTGGGGGTTTCCTATCTTGCTCAGGCAAGAAATTACATCGGCGACACTCATTCCGACGCGCGACGTTGCGGTTGCTTTTCGCATTCAACAGTAGCTTTTTGGTCTGCGTAACAACCTATTTCAGGTGCTTTGAGATGACTCGTGACTAGGGATTTTTTAACCGACTTCCAGTTTCAACAGGTACTCACAGGTATATTTAAAACATTTAGCCCGGGTCAGTTAGCTTTGTCGCCCTATTAAGTGACGATGAAATATTTCATTTAAGAAAAAACAAACCTGGGATGGGTGTTCAAGCGCCTACTCAATATATAACAGCAAACCATACATTTGATCAGCATAGCTACTTATCCCCCTGCAGTTAATCGCATACCAGTGTTTGACCCATATTATTTTCCTAATTTTTATGTTTCCAATGAAGTGGCCTTTTTAGACCCGCTGTTATGCGCATTATTATTTTTTGTATTCAGTCGACAAAATAAAGATCGTGAAACTTACGCTACACATCAAAACACATAGGTACAGTTGTTTTTAGCATATTCCTGAATTTCTATAGTAGGTATAGGTAACCTAACTTATATATATAAATATAAAATCAGACATATAAAAACATCATATTATTTCTGAGGTCCCTGTTATAAAAAGACTTTAAAAAATCTCATTACTTGAACTCAACGCTAAAAACCTTACGTCCGCAAGACTTCAATAGAATTCAAAACCACTTCGGTAAGTGGTGGCTCGTGTTTCCAAAGGACTTCCTTAAGAACTTGTTCCGTGAATCCTTCTACCGTTTCAGCAAATAAACTTTGAGATTCTATACTTTTATAGTTTTTCGTCAACCAGTGAGAATTTTGGTGCGAAATTATTTTTAAGAAAAATGTGGAATAATCATTTTGAAAAGACATAAAATTAATAATCCACAAAACAAACTTTCCAGTAAATTTAATATGGATGGTATTACACTTACTACGATGGTTTTTCTTGTTTAGTTCAGAAGTTCCTATGACCACTTACCCAGTGGCGTAACAATAGGGTGGCAGGGGTGGCAAAATGCCACGGGCCCCCGACCCAAGGGGCCCCGGCCCAAGAGGCCGCGAGCGTAAAAATATTTTTTAGCATTGTACCTGAGTATTTTAATTTATTTGAAAAGTATATATTTATAATTTCTGGGCCTAGATTGTGCTAAAGGCAAACCACTGTCATGTCACTGATACTGTTCAATTGTAGACTTTACCGTTATACAGTTAAAGTCTAAAATCAAACGAAAAGAGTTTATTTAACTTTTCGATTCGCTCTACAAAATATCATTCAAGTAATTTTAAACTTTAACCTGATAACAATAAAGACCAAAATTAAATGGCATTTCTTGTAGTGTCAGTAGTATGACAGTAGCTTGTTTTAACAGAATCGAGGCCCTGTTTAAAATCTAAAGTGAGACAACTAAAGACCATACAATTTCAAGTTAGTGGTTAAGCATTTCAGCCAATCTCAACAAAAAGATGTTGATTCATTTTTAGAGATGTACATTTGTACCTACATATTACCACCAGTGACGCGTAATTTCACTTATGACCGTCAAAAACCGTCAACCAAAATACCTGTAAATAGCACATTTATATTCATTTTAGAACTCATCCATAGGTTTCTATATTTTGTCGCAGTACGTAGCCGTGGGTAGCGCAGGCGAGCTAGCAAACACTATGTTAGGGGAATCCCGGGCATGGAGTGGAAGGACCGACTTGGAGTGGAAGGACCGACTTGGGCAACCAAGCGCGGGGTACGCCGTTGTAGCGGCGGTAAGATCCGTCATGGAGGACTGGCTGGAGAGGCCTCACGGGGGCCTCTCGTACCAGCTGACGCAGGTGATCTCTGGTAAGGGGTGCTTCGGGGATCACTTGTGTCTGATTCGGAAGGAGCCAACGCCCGAGTGCCATCACTGCGATGCGGGCGAGGACTCAGGGCTGCACACGCTGGCCGAGTGTCCGGCGTGGGAGGTGCCGAGACAGGCCCTCCTGGCAGCCCTCGGGGTGGGAGTCCTCACACTGCCGGTGCTGATCGCAGCGATGGTGCCGAGTGCGGACGCGTGGTCGACCGCCGCCTCCTTCTGCGAGCAAGTGATGCTCGAGGCGGCGGAAAAGGTTTGGGAGAGGCTGCACAGAGCTCGCCCGGACGGCGGCGGGTGCGGACGCCGAAGGCGTCGGAGGTCTAACGAACTCCGTCCTCCATGAGCGCTGGCCTGGGGGTGATGGGTGGAGCCGCCTGTCACCCTAGCAGAAGCAGGCCGAGGCGGTGGCGCGCGAAAGCGCCCCCCTATTCCGGGGGCTTGACTGGAACCACGTAGTTCCCAAACCCGAGGGGCCATCTCGAATCCGGAGATGGCCCGGGTCAAGCCAGGGTGCGAGGGAAATGCTCTTTGGGCCACCTTACACCCTGGCGTCAGAAGACCCTAGACGGCGTGCAGTTTTAGTCGGTAAGAGTCCGACATAACCTGCCCCGCTGGCCGCGGGGTGGGTATCCATGAGGATTTCCGCACGGAAAAAAATTAGGAATCCCGGGCATCCGGATTTTATATTTTTTATGAGAGCACGTGGTGCACCCGGGCAACGTAGGCGAGCAGCGCCTCGGCGCGAGAAAGGGTCAGCTAGGGTGCGAGGGATATACCTATTAGGCAACCTTACATCCTAGTAATTAAGACTCGAGACGGCGTTCGATCCCGACATAACCATCTCCGTGGTATCCATTTCCGCACAATAAACAAAGGGAAAAAACTGAGCGAAGAGTTTTGGCAGGTAATCAAGTGAATGGCGCACTGCATAATTTTATGAGCAGTCAGAATAAAAAATGTCTAAAGAGGCACGACTTGCTGTAAATAGAGGAGTTCTCGTTCCCACATCGATGTATGGGTATGTATGTTAGTGAATGTTGGGTGTGGCAGAAGAAGCATGAAAGTAGATTGAATGCTGTAGAAATGAGAAGTCTAAGAAGGATAGCTGGAGTAAAGCTGATCGACCGAATGAGGAACAGTGTGATAAGGGAACGTTGCGGTATAGTTGAAGATGTAGTGACCAAGATAGAGAAAGGGATACTTAGATGGTTTGGACATGTAGAGAGGATGGATGAAAGAAGATTGACAAAACAGATACCTATATGAGGTGAGGGTGAATTGGCAACCCGGTAAAGGCCGACCTAGGCGTACATATTTTAATCAGATCCAAGACGTTTTGGAGAAAGGCCTAGGTCAAGAGTAGGTACCCGCAACCGGCGTGCGTGTATGAAAAAAAATATGAAAGTTGAAGAAGCGAAAGGGGTATGCTAAGATCGTAGCAAGTGGAAAGATGTTGTCTCTGCCTACCCCAATGGGAAACAGGCGTGATTTGTATGTATGTATGTACCTATGTATGTAAAAAAGGGCTCTAGGTACTGACTGCGTATTCTTTGTGTAATTATTTTGACATTGGTTTTGGTTACATAATAAAATTAAACTGAGTACAACGTGACAATTTTTACTGATAGGGCCTGCGGGGGAGGTATACATGAGGATTTCAGCACGAAAAAAAAAAAAAAGGGCCCCATCCACAGAATTTGCCACGGGCCCCAGATGCTATAGTTACGCCACTGCACTTACCGTCTCCATCTTTGACCCTGACTATTAGTTATCAGCCAAAACAAAACAAAGCAAAAAAATAACCTAAGCTAAATTGGTTTATCTTATTTGGTTCAAAATTTTCTATTGACATCTTCTGATTCCATCATCAGACCAGCCTCATAGTACCATATTATCGTATTGTCAACGAAGATACGCAACTATAGCAAATTTAAGCCACGAAGTCCTTGTTTTCGTTTTATTTGTGCCTCTTTCTGTTTGAATGAGGTAATCTCTGAAACGGCTGGGCCAACTTCGAAGGGCCTTTTGAAGGCAACTTAACTTGATTCACATAGGATACTAAATTTTAGAAAAAAAATACAACAAAAATTAAAATCCAAATACTACGTCTTCGCGGAGGAACTGGCGGGTACAAGTACCTACACTATATAAATGTTTACACAGTTCACCTGTCATTTGTCCTGATAGTAACAATGTGGTAACAATCCGAAAGTAATTTAAAGTTTGCTCGTCGCGTCTGTACGTGCACCCAAATTGCCTTGTTCATCCAATTAATGCTGGCAATTGCTGCACGAAGTTCTAATATAATCGGAATTGTTTCTATAATTAGGCACTCACACATTGCTAACTTTACATTTTTAGTATTAGTAGGTATCCTACCTTTGATTTGATAAAAATGTTTTAGCAAGATTATTATTCGTTTACGCCAATGTAGGCACAAAATTTAGACACTCTTTTGGCAAAAGAATATTAGAATTTCGAGTAAAAAATTAAAAGCTTAAACATCTAAACCTACGTGGGCGAAACTATTACGAAATTATTTAATTAACGTGAGCTAGTATTACCTGAAAGAACTTTTCATTCCATTATTATACTAGTTATCAAATAAAACGCCAAACCTTAGTGCGTATTAACACATTATAATATTTATTGATACATTTTTATTATAAAATCTTATCTAATTTATTATTACTTATGTATTATTTACTTATACAATATCAATAGGTATAATGTTATTACAAGTATAAAGCTATTCACAAAGTTAAGGCTTTCGATCGTAAATTAAGTACCCAAAAATATTTTATGTATAAATTCATTACAATGGACGGAATTAGACCAATATTAAAGTTAAATTAGTAAAGCTCTATGACTTTTTACACGATTAACACGAAGCCGTCTAGGCTCGGTACAGAATGATAGCACGATACGGCACGACACGGTACGATACGGCACGAGACGGCACAAGACGGCACGAGACAGCACGATACGGCACAAAACCTTTTTATTCATAAAGTTTATTATTTGAATTGAAATATAACGGTCACTTTAAAATTACTTTTCATTTCAAGACAAAGGCTAAGATGGTCTGATCTTAGTTCCCCTGGTAACCATTACAACTTAACAGCAATCGGTAAATTGTTTAGAATCCGTTACAATTTATTTATTTTAATGACTAATTTCCTCATAAACATTCGATAATTTATAGTTGGTTCAATGCAACAAACTTTTAAAATATAAATGAACTGTTCTATGCACGTAGGAATGTAACTTGGTGGTCAGTCAACCAATTAAGAACCTAACCACAGCATTAATGAACTTTGCAGAGCAATTGCAAGCAAGGAATCAACATCACCATCTCAGTAATAAGACGACCACTCTTAAATATAGGCTTCTATAAATCAAGAGAATATACGCCTTCGTAAACTTGAAGGTACATTAGATTTAAATTAAAATGCCCCACCGTGCCGTTCCATCAGTGAGTACCGGACCTTAATCGAACATTAACAACAGTTACTGTGATGATAGTAAAGTTAGATATCCTACTAACTAAAGCGTTTCAAAGATTCAGTCTGTGTATGACTCTGATTGATTTAATATATTCAAAAAAATATGGCAGATTAAACATTTATAATTAACACCCCTCCAGTTTTACAAGTACTAATAATCTCTTATTTTTTCAATCACTTTGTAATTCCTTCGTTCTGAGTACAAAGGCCCATTCTTAGATTCATATCCATGCGGAGATCGAATACCATTTTCTATATATTTCACGTTAGACACTGGTTCACCTTTAAATCCTCTACTCTTAGTTACCGAGTTAATTTCCCTTGATTCGATAATCTCCTTTGAGCGGCCGTCTCTAGATGGCACAATTTTCTTACTAACGGTTTCAACTGTATCGGTGACACTTGGCCGTTCGGGGTCACCTGAGCGAGTGGTGTATCGATACGTTTCTGAAAAGTTGTCGCTACTGTTACTGCCGCGTCGTATCGCCGGCGATTTTAATCTTGTGTCTAGGCGGGATACGAATGGACTCGTTTCTCTATTGAGCGACTCCGTCTTATACAAAGGCGTTTTCCTTTCCTCTGATATGCGATCTTTATAATGTGGCGACGGTGTGCCGTATCGAGACGATAATCTACTGCCATCTGAATCGTCGTCCGCGTGCAGAGTTTGATACAATTCTGGCGCTCGTTCACGTAGACCTTTCAAAAATATCTTTTTCTTGTCAGTTTCATCGTAGGATTTGGTATATCCGTTCGTATGACCGTTTGTTACTGGAGTTGTTTTACCATACCTAGCTCCGAATAGACCATCGCGTCTACGCTCCGTTTCGCGTGAAACCGCATCAGCAAGGTCACGTTGGCTACGATTGATGATAGATACAATTCCTGGACTTTTTAACTGTTCTGGTGTTTCATCGAGCCGACTTAGATGGGGGTTTGACTTATACATAGTTGAATAGTTTCGATTCATGGTGGATACGTAACGTGGATGGGTCTCCGGTTCAGGAGCTCCCATAGCAAAACTCTTGCTCCTGTTAAGAGCTTTGTATGCCCGCGCTGGCTTTGCAGGTCCAGGCGGGAACCCGTTAATTTTGCCGTCTGGTGAAGCTGTTACGTTGTTAGATATATTAACGGCACTGTTCGACCGTTTGTTGGGCGTAAGCCGATGCCAATATTTATTAGAACTTGGTTTCTCGGTGGTTTTCTCCTTACGGTCGTGCAATTTCCTCGGCAGTGTCTGCGCGCTGCGTGCGTAATCTTCTTCGGGCTCGCTGTTTGGATTCAGTCGACTTGTTGAATGGCTGAACCGACCCAGTGTGCTCGAGAATTGACCCCTGAAATCATTACAAATACAATTGAATAAAGTACTTTTTTTACTCGAAAGATTTATTGGCGTTCGTGATGCGGGGATAATGAGGCGAGCCCACGTACAATTATTGTCTTGTAAGACGCAAAAACTCGCAATCTTGTCAGTGCTCTGATAATTGGATTCAATAGGGAATCTCCTCCCACACTTCTAACGACCATGCTTTGTTTATGTATATAAATGTGTCTTTGTTCAGCTAGAACATTAGATAATATAAAATAAAATAATGTAGGCACGATCTATTACATACATTGTAGGTACATTTTTTTAATGCCTAATTTCTTATTATTCTAACCTGTGGCTGAAGGTGTAATAAAATGCTTATTCAAAGTACCTAATCAAAACTAGTGTCTATTATAATTTACAAAAATAATTAAAACAAGTGATTAGCATACAAGCTCCGCCTATACACATAACAGGTGTCGATTACAGAACATTTCCTCGCAATGACTCACACGTACATTGTCATTGTACGTACCTGATTCTTATTAAAGCGTGTGTTTCACTTGACAAACACGAATGACTCAGTCACTGTACACTTAATAAGGGTTTCTTTACAAATAAAAAGCTAATTTACCCTTAATAGGCCATAGCCATGGACGACGACGAATGAAAAAGGCAAGATATGCCGGAATGATTTAATTGAAGGAGCTGAGATTGATCGGTGAAACTATAGCCGTTGCAATTTTCTTTGTTGACTGCTCACAAATGCTGTTGTAATATGATACAATGAATGGTTCGTGTTATCTCATAGTCATTTGCAAATATAAATCTATCTAATTGATGGTTGATTTGTAATTTGTAGGTCAAGCGAAGTCCATGACAAACTTCTGAAGATAATGTTGAAGAGTCGTTTAATTTAATTGTCTTTTCAACATTATTTATATAAGAAGCACAGAATTGAGCGCACATAGGAGCGTGTACCTACGCAGTATGTAGGTATTGCCCGGACTGAGAAATTGTGATATAAAATCTGTAAAACTACTTCATTTTTCGAACTTCGAAATCGAAGCAGTTTCACGTAAGCGATATGTAAAGTACCAGGAATAGGGGGTCATCATTACATGTACTGATAATGCTACATTGGTAGCTCTCAGCTTGACCGATACGAACCACGCGGAGCTGCAACCTGCTGAGAGCATCTAGAAAGTACCTGCTGTGCAGAGCCATCCGTCCAGAGAGAAGTAAACTAAACAAACTTAAACTATTTTAGCGAATTAGAGTAATTTTCTCTTATATCATGTGTCACTTGACATAATAGGTACCCACTAATATCACAGTGCCATCAGCAGGTATAAACACTAATAAACCTTCGATTACCAAATAACCAATCCTTATATAATTACAATACATAAGCAATTACTCTCATCAAGGCCTTTTATGTTTGAAACTAGTGCTTAGAAATTACCTAATATCGATATCTAGCTGTGCCCTATAGTTTGCCGTACTCGATTTTATTCCACTACGTATTTTTTTCTTATTACTAGTCTCCTAAGCGTTGAATCGTAATACCAAAGACCATGATAAATAACAAAATGGCCCTTTTCATGTGGAAATCCCCATAGATACCATCCTCTCACATGATTATCATCTGCTGACGGTGAAGTTAAAACATTGTGAGGAAACCAATCGACTAAAACCGCACGCTGTCTCAGATCTTCAAGCGCCTAGATGTAAGGTAACCCAAAAAGCATTTCACATATAGGTACCTCAGATTACAAATTTGCTCTACGAGTACGACACACTAGCCCAGAGGTCATTATAGTACCTATATTTTCTCTGAATATTATAAGATAAGCAATCTTTCAAAATAATGATGTCCTTACAAACTTTACAACATATGCCGCCATTTTGGTCACAATAAAGCCGTCGAAGCTTGACACACTTAGCATTATGTGAATGCTTTCCGCAATTTCTAAAATTACTTGGAATGTAAGAATAATATGCATATGAATAAAGTTAGCTTCGGGTGAACTGCAGCAGTGTATTTGAAACTATTGTCACGTATCACCATGTACAATCAACGACAACATGTATAATAAAGGTTCAATTTATTGATGACTTCAACTGGATCAAATTGAAATGGGGGACCACACGGGAAGCATCAGCCTACAAATTAAAAAGAATCATATCTAAGTCGGTTCACCCAGTTGAAAGGTCTGACGTAAGGAAATTTCTAATGTTCTTGGACGTAACAAACAAAAATAAATAGGTATCTCCCTTTTTTGAAGTCAGTAATAAATAGAACATCAAATAAATAGGTATATTAACTAGCTGTCGGAATATAAACAACTTAAGTATACATGTCGCAGGAATAATTATGTTAGAACAGAAATTTGGTCAAATTCATCGATGATCAAACAACGGAAAATATTTATATAACAATACGATTTCATCATTTCCCTAAACAAATCTAGAGATTTGATCAAACTCCAAAAACGGTTCAGTGAAATGACAAAAAAAGACGTTAAAAGAAATTTGTGTGGTCATAACAAATGCCGTGTTTACATAATTTCGGTAAGCAATCGCACGTAAAGCTTCTACTCAAAACTGTGTACGACTTACCCTAGATTTAGAGAAATAATAAAATCATTTTTTAACATCCATGGTGATTTGGTCAAACCACTTATGGATTCGTTTAAATCTCTATTTCTTTCATAAGAGAGAAATATAGATATATAATGCCTTGTAAAAAAGGTTTGTAAATATTTGAGTGTTAAGCAACTTTTGTCGTTAACTGTACCAACATACGCAAACAATTTGCAATAGTCGCACTTTGTTCACTGATAATTGTTATGCTAAACATTGCATTAACACAAGATGAATTTCGATTGATCGCAGTGTTGATTCCGGTGGCTTCCTAAGCTTGCACTTTAGAGCCCGGGTTTGCTTCCCTCTGGGTTCTCCTGGTGTGACTTTTACGAAATCCACGGTTGTATAATTCCCCAATCTCGATAAATAGTAAACCATCTGATATAATTAAATAATTTTAGACTAAAGTGTTATTATCACACCGGGGTGCGAGGGAAGTGCGTTATGAACCGGGTCAGCTTACACCTGAAGACTCAAAACGGCGTGCGGTTTTAATCGGTTCGAGTCCGACGAAACCACTCAGTGCATCACAGGAGATTTCCATTTGAATAAAAAGTTGTTATGATCTTTTAATTAATATTCATTATGGGGTTGCAAGTTCGAGTCCCATCCAACGAAAAGAAACGCCAGAATCTCATCTATTAAGCAGCAGGTCAAGTGGCTACGGACCCAAATAGGTCCCAACTTGGCAGGCCCATAATCGCAACTGCCACGTTGTGTTCCTTTGTTTAGTATTGAACATTGCATTAACACAAAATCAATTAATTACAGTATGTACCTACTAAAAATAAGCTGGCAATTATACTTAACGCTGATTTAACCTTCGGTTAAGCAATTAATAGTTATAATAGGATTAAATAGTGTCACTTGACTTTAAGCATAAATTGCTGATCTGCTAGTGACTAGACTAAAGCCATTCGCAACGCATGTTAAGGATTTTCAACCAGTAAATAGGTTTAACTATATTATGTACTAGCTGTCCACCGCGGCTTCGCTCGTGACATACATCCCCGTAATTTACTAGTTTTGCAATAATGTATAGAACTTTGCTCGATTTATTGTCCACAAACCTTCCCCGATAAACTGGCTATCTAATTGAAATAGAAATATTTTTTTCAATTCTTTGTAATTCCTTACATGATCACTGCGTAATCAAGCCCTTCCTTTTGGGTAAATTAGGATAAAAAAAATCAATTTGAACCAGTAGTTTCTGAGTTTAACGCGTTCAACCAAACAAACATTACGATTGCATTTATTTATACTATTCTTAATGTTTCAGTTGTTTTCAGCAGGCCATGGTCACAGGTGTGAATCAGAATTCACTCCGTCGAATTCGAGATGGTAAGATAGCTCAGAATGAAGGAATAAGGAAATAATATTAATTCAATCGAGGGATTTAAAACAAATTGGGTTTTAGTAATTAAAAGTAAAAAGCTGATTCTAGGGTTCTCACAAGCTGAAAAGCAACTGAAACGTCTGTAACAGCGGCGATAATAAAACAACAATTCAATTTACTTATTGAAAATCCTTAACATTTCAAGTAAAGCAAATTCTATTGTTTCAGAACGCGTGTCGAGGACTTACTCCAATTCCACAATAGATGAAAACGGCACTAATGAGTTCAACTGTTCATTGTAGTAGCGAAGCAGAGAATGCTACTGCAAGGTAATTCTAGCTACCTCAGTGTGTACCAAGTAAACAATAGAACAAAGTTCGAATGTCGAAACTGCTGCAACAAGGCGTCCGTCATTCGTCCATACCTACAGCAATAACAACCTATATCGTGTGACAACTCAGAGTTGTCTAGGCAGACGGGCTGCCGCGAGCACACACGTGACGCAAACGACCGTTTGGGAGCCTTGTTTTGAATATTTCGATCTGTACCTAAATAACTGTAGGTACTAATTGCTTGTGAAATCAGTAGGTATACTGCACTACTCTATTTGCAACAATAGCTAATTGCAATATTAATAACAACTGTTGTGTGGACGGGTGTCGAAATAAATGAAAGAATTCGAAGTTTTCTTTTTCTAGATTGTCCAAAGAGTGTAAAATAATAATTCTAAACGTTTAGTTGGACGGTCTTATTTTAATTTCTGACAAAGTGATAACCCTCACACTCAAGTCACCTAAATTCTGTAGGTTATTAAAACGGCAGATTTCTTCAAGATTCAACAAGTGCAATCTATGCTACAACTACTATACTCTTTTCAAAATACCATGTTAAACTCTGTTTACGAAACAAAGCTTGTTCATCCCACATGTTATCCGTTAACGATAATATATTTATTACTATTCACTTCTATCAAAACGCCGTAACTTTATGATAATACAAACACAAAGCATTTAATTAAAGGTTTCATCTATTTTAATGTAGGTGGACGCACGACTCAATAGTAGGACAACATTCTATTTAAGGCCTATAGGATATGTTTTATAATAAATGAATATCCAGCATCATAATCTACGATCATAATCTAAAAGTATACTACGCCATTAAAAAAAATCATTTCAATAAAACCAAATTTAAAAAAGAATAGGTTTATTTCAATAATGTGTATCATCTATATTTATGTTGCTTTATTGATCGATATAATCTATAAGCTCATACTGCCTACGATTTCTCTACAGGCTAAACTACATCATTGACTCATGTTTACACAAAAGACTTAGAAATAATTAAACTCACTAAAGCCCACCACTAAGTTTATCAAAGTACTTACTAACAATAGGTAGGTAATGTTTATTTGCTTACCTTTCGCGGTGGTCGCGGGCGTCAGCGGCGGCGGCACGTCTTGAACTGCCCTCGTACTTATGCTCTCGACCGTAGATGCTGGGCGCGAACGGATCCTCTCCAAGGTAGTAGCGGTGTGGTGGCGCGACGGGGGGCGCCAACTCGCCACCGTACTGCTTGTAAGTGCGAGATGAGTGCTCCGGTGACGGCGTGCGAGAACCGCGCCACCTGCCCCGCCGTTCCGCAGACGCTGAACGAATCTTTCCGACTAGCTTCCGTATAGAATTCCCGATAGCCGATCCAACAGATTTACGAGCTGGTGATGGACGACGACCGTTATCAGCAAACCGGGTCTTTTGATTTTGTTTTCGCTCCTCTCGGTCCCGTCGACGTGGAGGCGTACGATCCCTATCAGAACTTTCACGCCTCTCTCTAGGAGGAGAGTAGTCCGGTGGTGGCTCTACTGCTCCTTCCTCCCGGCTATCACGTGACCTTCCAGAATTCTCATTCCGAGATGAACTCCTGTAACCACTGTCGTAGCGATGTTCCTCCGATAGTCTTTGTTTCGATTGTCGTTTTCGATCCGGTGCAATCGGCCGGTAGTCGTCTTCGATTGAGGGCTCACGAAATGAGCGGTCGACTTCGAGTGGTCGGAAAGGCGAACCACGCGGTGGACTGTGCATTGTTGACGATGAGACGTAGGCGGAGTCGTCGCGCGAAGGCGGATTACGACGACCGCTTGGCGATGACCTCCCCTGCGGCGAATCGCGCTTTCCGTACACATGTCTTGGTGAGGAGCCATTTAATCGGTCGTCACTAGCATACGGCGAACGCACTGTAGGTGGTGATGGAGATGAACTGCGTGGTTCAGGCATCCTAGGCTTAGTGGCCCGTCTCTGCGACCAGTCCGCCACACCTTTGAAATAGCCACCGGTCCTATTAGCAGACGCAGCCGGTCGTTCGTCTGAAGGCGTAGACGACTTTGTTTTCCGTAACACTCTATCTCCATACACGGGGGGTGGTGGCACGGATGAAGTCTTCCCGTAGTAACCTTCGTCCTCAGCCTTATTTTTAGTGTAGAAGACGGTTTCGGGTCGACGTCCGATTTCTTCAGCTATGGAGTCGTGTGATGAGCGGGATTCACTACCAAAATGATTTTCGAGCCACTTTGAGGTTTCGTTCTTGCGCGTTTCTTCTTCTATATCGTAGTCGACGGGGCGTTTGTAGTCTTTGTCGTGATCTGGAAACAGAATGTCGTGTAAGCGCGGAGCGACGGCGGCGCGGGCGCGCGCGCTACGTCTCACGGTAGAGTGACCGCCCGCGTCGCATCTGTTCCATACACGCTATGGTGTAATCATTCAGTCAATAAGTTTGCCAAACTCCTGAAGGTCAATGCGATGTATACTCGAGACAACTTTACTTAACCGCTACGGGACTTTATCGTGCAAACTATTCACTGAATGATAATTTCTAGGTCAGTATTGGTTCACGTTATGTTTATGGTATTATGTAATTGTTGTGTTAGCTTAAGTGGTCATTTAACTCAAGTAGGTATTAAAAATATTGTGTTTAGGCAGCTTTTTGTTGCCCAGTTTAATATACACAAAATCTCAATGACATGAATGTAGGATTAGACTAACAAACTTAATAGAGGAACTCAGTTCTACATAATAATCATAGAAATTGTGGTAATTTAGTCATTAAATAAATCAATTTTCTACAATATTTTACACAGCGCCCTCTAAGCCTAAAGTAAGCATAGTTTAACTAGCTTGTGTTATGGGTTCTACAATGCGGATAAACATACTCATAAAAATTTTTGGACATACACACATGCAAATAGACATTATTATTTATGCATATAATAATATTTGCACTGAGTGGGAATTGAACCCGCGCCCCCTGTAGTAGCAGTCGAATGCACTCCAGTTACACCGTAGAGGCCGTCAAAGCTATTAGTAGTAACTCATGGTAATAAAATACCTACTAATAACTAGAGACTCTAAATAATATTTTATTTAGCAAAGGTATTGCTTCACACAATTTCACAGCAAAGGATGTGTGGAAATGCAAAGTGCTTTACCACGTATGACAAATTAAAATGAATTAGTTCCATGTTCAAGTAAAATAGGTTTTTTATTGGACAGTCAATATGACTTCAACTCGCCTGATGGTAAGCTAAAGGTAAAGTCTCAGAAGTGGGTGTTACCATTACATACACCTATAGTGCTACAATGTGGCCCTCAACTTGTCGGCCTCATGAAATGCTTTTTCATACCCCGCTTAAATGACCCGGGTCTATTGGAAGATAACAATTTTAAGTCAATTATAAATACTATGCGGAAATTACTTAAAGACAGTATTTATATTCCACTATAATTACTAAAATGTGAAGGCAAACATCAGTCTTGTCAACCTACCCCAAAATAATTAAACGATTTTTTGGGTGCGGTTTTTGATGAAGGTGTTTTGTAAAGTTTTGTCAATAGTTCGAATTATATCAAAAATTTAAAACATTTAGAAAATAATATAGCTTATAAAAAAGTTTGCATGAAATTTTTTAGTCTATGTTCACACTTATTATTCATTTTTTATTATTATTTTTAACTTAGGTCATGTGTAATTTTTTTAAGAATTTGTTTTTCAAGTTATTGTTCAATGGTTACGGTTTGTTTTCATTACAATACATGTTTTTTAATTGCGTGTATTAACCAACTATGATAAAGTCAAAAGGAAGGGTTATTAGTTCACAAATAGTATGACATTTACTAAACTACTCCTTTCTGAATAATATACCTAAATAATTATTTGGAATAAGCCGTAGCTGTAATTACTTAATAAAAATAAAATTAAAAGGTTTTTTATCGATACACATTAGTTTCTAATTAAACTACATAAATTTTATTTTTACGTCAAAATTCTGAATTAAAAATTTAATCACTTAAGTGGGTTTAGATAACAACATAATTAAAAGTTGGTAAAAAGTCAAGGAGGCTATAAAACGGACCTATATTAAAACATTTCCGATGGTTAATATTGGTGCATTACATTTTCCTCTATATTTTGCTTAATTATCGTGTTCTCTAAACAGGCTTTGGACACAGGTCGGCAGAAGTAAAGAAAATCGATTTATGGGGGAAGAGGACCCAGCGGCCTTACTATGAGCTCTTATAGTAATTCAAAAGCGATGCAGCTCAACTCAGGGAGAGAGATGGCGCTATACACGGTGCATAGCTCCATCTCTCTCCCTCTCTCCATGATACTGCCATCCTAAAGCTAAAAGTCGGCTAAGTGACATCTGATCAATTTCAAGTTAAAACAAAGTGCCCGCTACTCGTGACCCACGGGAACCTTTTCCCGGGATAAAGTGTAGCTGATATGTTATTCTAGACTATAATCTATCCCTGTACCAAATTCCAACCAGATCCACTCAGCCGTTTTTGCTTTAAAGAGTAACAAACATAACGTACATCCAGATATACATCCATACATTCTTATAAACTTTTCGCGGTTATAATATTAGTAGGATTCTGATTGATAAAATTATGTAACTTACATAAATTGTAGATTTATAGAAAATGCTAGCATAGGTGTTAAAATATACCCTCGTGTTTCAGTCAACTGAAATTACGAAATTACCCCTTAATCGTTATTTAGCTCGAGGATAGCAGCTCAGGACCCTGTATTGCAGTAAAAAAACAAAGTGATATTTAAAAATATCACTGGGTCTCCTACAACATATCATTATCAGTACATCCATATTATACATCAAAGGCTCAGTACGATTACGACATTGACGTAACCGGGCGGTCTTCGCAAGCGGGTTTACACGCCCTATAAGCTTGACGTCATTGCGAAAACTGCAATTAAAATGTGCACACTGAGCTGATGTGGAAATTTCACTTCAAGTATCTAGTAATGAATAAGGTTGGAAATGAATCATTTTAGGCTGAACGCTTATTATAGACTAGACAGTCTAACGAAGCGGCGTACTTCGATATTTTCCGAAAAGCGACTGCCATTTAACCTCCACAGCCCATTGGCGATATCGAAGTTTTTGATGTTAGATCTTGTTCGCACGAAAGCATCACCCTGTGTCTATATGACACGTGTGTCGTGTCGTGGCGAGAGGGTAGAGCATACAGCTGCTACGTCAGAAATCGCGGGTTCAATTCCCGCTATGTGCAAATATTTGTTTACCATATTATGTATGGTATTATGTAGAAGATATTTATAGAAAAAATTAAGTAATTTTAGTTACTGTCTAGTCTCGAATATATATCTTTTTT
This sequence comes from Lithosia quadra, assembly GCA_963576445.1. Taxonomy (NCBI): domain Eukaryota; kingdom Metazoa; phylum Arthropoda; class Insecta; order Lepidoptera; family Erebidae; genus Lithosia; species Lithosia quadra. Next base: position 3,619,564 of record OY754883.1, read on the forward strand.
TTTAATTTAGTTAGCGCTAGTATTCTACAGTATTGGGACTGCTCCTTTTTATAAAATCATAAGAAAAATTAGTCATCTATTATATAATATTAATTTATTTTTGATATTTTTATTTATCATTACATAGTAAAAACACGTTTTGGAATAATTATACCTTTGTGTATATTAAGTACACAAAACGTTCAATACCAATACCACATGTGCAAATATCAAAACACACACATTTATTGAACAAACGTTGTCTGAATCACATTAAGTGAACAGAAAATTATGCTTTCTGAACTTAAACGTTTTATCACACTATTCAATGCTAAAATACCTCTTTGTTCTGTTCATTTTACGACAGAGCGCGCTGCTGTTATACGCATAGAATACCAGAAGGTGTGCCCATGTAAACGTACTAATATAAATATGAAGTTACAAGTATTACCACCTGCAACATCATTCGTGGGAAATGATGACTCCGGTCCACTCACAGGAACCTATTCTCGGAACTCGGGCTGAACCGCTATGCGTCATTTTAGACTCAGTGTACCGCTTTACCAAATTTCGACATATTCGTCAACTGGCTGATATGGAACTCGCTCATTTGAGCGATATGACTCCGGTCACTTTTTTTTTGCGTAAAAAAGTGACTAATGTCCATCCATTCTTCGTCCTCACATAGTTTTACATTTATAATGGGTTTTGTGCCACTATGATGTGATAATGATGTTCAGAGTAAGCTAGGTTAGTACCCAGATTACTTGGAACATCAACTTCTAAATAGTATTAGATATTATGAAGTTGCAAATATCAGTAAGAATGTGACAGGCATTTTACATTTTTTTTTTCAATTCTCGGTTAAAGTCTTATATTAGAATGTTTTAATAGAAATAATTTAATAAAACAATCTAGAATCAATTTTATGTAGCACAACTTTTTTTAAGTACCTACCTACTGTACAGTAGGTATTTAAATTAATTAAATTTTGTTTTTAAACATAATGTAAAAATATTTAAGAACTGTAGAAATGTAAAATAATTTTATGACTATTTCACAGATTTTATATTTTTGAACTTAGGTAGGTAGGTACTAATGGAAAAATCGAAATCTAATTTATTTCATCTCTTGTACTCGGACTTGACTGTTTTTTTTGCCTACCATACCATGAAAACCAAACTTCCTTTAACCCTCTTCAGAAAAAGGTCAGAATGTAGCTGTCACTCTGTCAGGAAATATCTTTTCTCTTCTCAAAAGTAGGTATTATTTTGCTACAAAAATGTATACGCGGTAGAGTCAGTCCTACTTATGTCACAACCATCCATCAGTGCGTAGGCCCAATGACTTTCCATATATAGGTTTGATGGGCATGTAACAATAAATTGGCCACTTTAAATCTCTTATAAACGTGCCACATGCGTTTACAAACTCCTTAATTGTTCACAAAACAAGATTACTAACCAGATTTGTAGGGGAAAGTGAATAATGATGCAGGCAGTGTGTCATTGTGGATTTAAGATACCTAATAGTCGACCAATTAAAATTCGGTACCTTGAGTTTAAGGAAGTACCAAATTTTTCTATTCGGTTTAAACCTACTTACAAAAAATTATATTTTAATTTTTTTATATAAATTTCAATTAACTTCAAAATTGAAGCTTTCATCTCGGAGCCCGGGGTTGGCTAATCCTTTTAATATTTGGCAAATTTTAGCTATTACGGGGTCAACTGTCGTCTAGCCCCCAGCCCAGAAAAAAAAGCTGCGCCAGAGCCTCATTCGGCAAAAGTAGTATAATATGTGTGTAAGCTCATAATATATACCTAAGCGTTACACACTTTCATAGACCAGGTTTTCCATCAGGTGGGCCGTGAGCTTATCTGTCACCTTTGTTGTATAAAAAAGCGTGGGTTCGCAGGTTGCTAGTAAGTTTATATTCAACTGGCCGGAGTAGTTTATTTATTTTTTAAGAGAAAGTCAAATATTAAAAAAAAACATTTTACAATGTTTCCTTTTTCTGTATCACATACCTAATCTTTCAAAGCAATCTTTCAACTCTTTACCTGTCATGTCATGCTGTACATACACTTTGTCCTCTGTGCTGTAGAACTAGGAAGCATTTACAATATATCAGAGTCGAATGGCGAGCAAGTCGATCGATCAACTCGGACGCAACACAATAGCGAGGCATGTCGGCTAACTGTTGTGGCAAGGCCATTATATATAGCAAGCACTAAGTTCTCAGTTTGAACTATGAATAAGTTATAAGTTTTAAGTACTATGCAAACCTTGATTTAGCTTTAGGATAGATTGACAGGTCTTGTTGGCAGTTAGTTGACCAAATATTTTAAAACTGTTGGAGTGTTTGTATAAACAGCTCTTCTTAAAAATTCGTAGAAAAATGGTATAAATATTGATGTTTGATTGATTGACGATTATAATCCTATTAATATTATGAATCGTACTTCCTATTAATATTATAAATGTGAAAGTTTGTGCAGATGTTTGGATGTTTGTTACTCAGTCACGCTTAAACCGCTGAACGGATCTCGCTAAATTTTGGTATAGGGGTAGATTATTAGTCTGAAATAACACATAGGCTACTCTTTATCCTCGGAATATGATCTCATGGTTTGCGGGAATACGACTTTATCTGTCTTTTTTTCCGTGCGGAAATCCTCATGGATACCCATCCCGCGGCCAGCGGGGCAGGTTATGTCGGACTCTTACCGACTAAAACCGCACGCCGTCTAGGGCCTTCTAACGCCAGGGTGTAAGGTGGCCCAAAGAGCATTTCCCTCGCACCCCGGCTTCGACCTTATCTGTCTGTCTTTCTGTAGATAAACTCTGGAACGGTCGATTTCGACAGGTTTCGAAATAGATCGATTGTCAAACACAATCTAACTACTTGGAAGATTTTCGTCCAAACTTTACGATCATCGAATTGTTAGTAGGACTAGATGGAATAAACCGCACGGGCAGACCGGTAAGTACACTTACCGGTCTGCCAGTAACATAGATTTTCATTTCAGAAAAGGAATTAGGGTTTCGTGCAAAATATTAAAAATCTAATTCCATGTGACCTAACTCTCTGGTACAGCTAGTAGGTAATAAATACATACTCTACACCGATTTTTATAATAAAGTTGAGTACATGTATTTGCGGTGTTAATTTATTTTAATTGCTATCGTAATTATGTAAAACAGGTAATACAAATTTGTCACTACGACAAATTCATACAATAAAATTCATATTACACTAATAAGTAATAACTCCTTGTTAAGCGACTAAATTAAGCATTGTAAAACGCGAAAGGCTTTAGTAGGTATATTAACTGGACCCGTTAAACCATTCCATAAAATTAGAAACTGCTTTATACCTCCTCATTATAAGACACTTTTATACAACTACTAGCTGTAACCGCGAATTCATTCTTTTTTTGTATACTACTTAGGTGGCAGACAAGCACACGGACCACCTGATGGGAAGCGGTCACCGTGGCCTATGAACGTGTGCAACACTAAGGGTGTCATTCGCGTGGTTTTGAATTGTTAAAGTTATTTTTTTCACGTGGAACCCTTAATCTTTTTCCAAATTTAAAGTAGCGTATACTCTTTGTTACATCAGCTATCTACCAGCGAAAGTCGCATCAAAATCGGTCCAGCCGTTTTAGAGATTAACCGGAACAAACATACAGACAGACAGAAAAATTGAAAAAAAATGTTGTTTTTGGTATATAATATGTACTGTGTATTACATCCAAATACACTTAGTAAAAAACGGTTATTTTGATATTACAAATAGACACTTCAATTTTATTCATTTGTATAGATAAATCTCAATGCTTAATACTATAAACACATCAATTTGTTTATAGTTAAGAAACTACTTGTATTCTAGCCTCAAATAAGGATATAGCGTATATTAAAATGTATAATTATAATCATTGCTTAGGCAGCTCAGCTCTGCCCACGGCGCCTACAGTATCTCGGACATTTAAGGCAACTAGTTATTGAGAACTAAGTTTGCTACCTGACGTCTGCTACTACGACTTTTCCTATTGGCTATAGCGAGATGATAATATATGCCAACCAACCAGAAGTCTTAAATTTGAATATAAACATGATGGGCTAATTTAAATGATTTTAATTATGATGCCTTTATATGCTTACGGTATGCGTATAAGAAGTAAAGTGCGCATTTGTTATGAACGTTTATTTATAAGGTAGAGACTTAGTGCAACGGAGGCGGGCAGCGTCTCCCACTCGCCACGGGAGACGCTGCTGCCTGCGGCCAATCCAGCCGTCTCGGGCCTTAATTACCGGGGTGTAAGTTACCCAATAGGTATATACCTCGCAATCCATCTGACCTCGAGCCATCTACGGTTTTAAGATGGCCCCCTCGACCCCCCGAAAGGGGGGTGGGCGAGCTCTCTGCGCGCCGACGGTTGGGTGACAGGACGGCCGCCTGTCACCCTACACACCACAGTCGGCGAAGTGGCGCGATGCTCGCCCACCCCCCTTTCGGGGGGTCGAGGGGGCCATCTTAAAACCGTAGATGGCTCGAGGTCAGATGGATTGCGAGGTATATACCTATTGGGTAACTTACACCCCGGTAATTAAGGCCCGAGACGGCGTGCGGTTTAAGTCAGTTCGATCCCGACATAACCACCCCCGATGGTCAACGGGGGTGGTATCCATGGGGATTTCCGCACGATAAAATATCTCTAAATTTGAATTTCGATTTAATTCTTTTTTTTTAACTTTTCAAACCATTACCTAAATATACCACGCTTGCACTTTTTTCATTACATCTAACTATGTAAGTTGCTAGTTAATATTCAAATAATTCCATCAAGAGATTTCATATTTCGGACAGACACGGCCACACGGTACCACCTGTCAAGGCTATACACAACAACACAACACAACACTAAATATGGATACACTGGGACCATACTGACCTATTAACATAATGTTCGCATAAACGACACATACCCATCCAGTTTATTAGAGACTTAACTTATTTAGTATAGAATGGCGAATTAAAACACCGTAAATCATCATCCAACCCATGTTTGTTGATTATACAATAGATATAATAATAAAATGGCTCATCTTGGCAAATAATATTATAGCTTTTATTAGTTTTTACATATAAGTGGAGATTGGACGATATGAGTTATGGTGTTCAGCTGGTTTCTTTTGTATGACAACTAATAAAGAGAGTTCGAATTTTATGAGTTTGTATGTATACGGTAGGTGATCTCCATAACTACCTACGACACCTGTTTAAAGAACCTTTAAACATTTGAAAGCTTTGATTAACTGCCATTACTAATGATAGTTAATCCATTTAAGTTTTTTTAAGGATAAATCAATTTATTTTAAAACAGAATCAAAAACTGTATCTAAGTATTTTTATACCTAGCTAGCCTATCTATTTAAAATGTCTACAAAGTACTATGAATAAATTTAATTTCAAAAGTCATGAAAGTCAGAATATGCCATTGGATTTCGAACTAATATTATGTCCTAAACGGGCTCAATAGTTTAAATAAATTTAATATTCTAACTTCACAGCTTTACTTCAGTGTCATAAATTAGTAAAGCGCCATCTATGCAAAAAGATATGAACATTTATCATATCTTTTTGATACAAATGCCATCTGTGGTCGAATAGCTGAACTACCAACTACACTGCCTTACTAACAAAGCAACATTTGTAATAGTTTACCAATCTGACGTAGACGTCGCTGTCGTCGCATTCTCACTGATAAACTGTCCCAGTCGTCATCCATGTTTGGCTGGCCTTCTCTCTCAACTGTAAAGAAAACAATAGCTATAATTTCTAGTCATTTCAATATACACTAAACTTACCTAACTAAAAATCTAACCCGAAACTCGTAATAATGATAAAAATGTAGTAAGTAGGTATACTTAAAGATACTTAATAAAAAAATCTTAATTAACCGACTTGAAATAAAGAGGAATTTCTAGTTTTAGTATAGTTTTGTCATCTACGAAAGGTTTCAGTTATTTTTATATCTTTCAATCATTTACCCAAATATAGGTACCTACCTATTTGGAACAATTTGATTATCCAAGTAAGCACATATTTTTTTGTTTTTGTAGGATGCTTACCTTCTTCAGTGCGAGAACGTGAATTGACTTGCGTAGCAACTCTGAGGCCGCCCGCCATCAGATCAGTGCTCTTCTCGAGGTCTACCCGCTTGCGTCTCTCCGTGCCGCCAGTCTCCTCCGCCACACTTTCGTCACTCGCTAGTGACTTCGCCTAAGAAAACATCAAATTAATATCATTCTAAGGCAACTTATGGCTAGGGCAAGATGGGGATACTGTGATTCCCACACACGAAGGGGGCTATCTGGAAGCTATAGGTGGCCCAGGGTTACTCGGAGTGCGAAGGAAATGGTTTATGGTTTTTAGTAGTTTCGAGCCCAACATAACAATATTTGAAAAAAGAAAAGGACTAACCAAATAAATGAAGAAAGGAGGAAAAATACTTAATAGGAAACCAGGCTTCGTGCTCCAAAGTGCTAGCTTTGAGTGCAACTGAAAATGATGAAGATGATTGAAGCCGGGGCTTGCGGTGATGGTTGCCGCAGCACTTGTGGGACCAGTGGGTATTGGCATAGTGTAAACCAATATTTGCGCTTTTTCACGCAGTGCTGCGACGACAATCCCCTCTTCTTTCATGAGGCCGTCAAGTTGAGGGCCACCATTATGTCACTGTCCGTGTATGTAATGGGGACCCCCTTCCTGAGACTTTACCTTTAGCTTACCATCAGGTGAGGTGAAGTCATATTGACGTGACCGATATAAAATAAAGATCCGAACTAGACTCTCATCATAATGATTATTATTATCACCCACTTATTATTGGGGTCGTCTGTTGGCTGTCTAGGCCGGTCGTGGTGTCTATGATATCTTCCGTAAGGCACACCATATTCTCTAGCAAGGCCGATGCAACGAAACACGTGCTGTTTTAGTCAGTACTAGTCCGACACCCACCTCATTGTTAGCTCCGATGTGATGAAGCTCGAGGGGGTTTCCGCACGTAAAAAAGGCATAGCTTACCCAACAAATGCTATTCTCCAAATGCTATTTTATTTAAGATTTATACTGATAGCAACCTATTACAGCAATGATAAAGTCATTCTTTAATAGCATTCAAGATTAAACTTCAAAAATCATCAATCACTCTGTCTTGTAGTCATCTACGTAGTCAGAGCTTAACCAATCATTTAGCATTCATTTTTATATCAAAGGTCAATCATACAATATTGATAAATTAATCCACAATGCATAAGAATGTTGAGTTCAATAAATATTTTATTTACTGCAATATATTTTTTACCAAATAATAATAGGTATTTCGAAAACTATTATTATAATTTCTCTTGATTCTAGGCTTTCACTGCATTGTTTTGTCAAATGTACATAAAACCCATTTATTTGCCCGTATGTTATGCGTTGCTATACCATTTATTCGATCACTATAAAATAGAATCGACTTTTCGCTTGCATTTCCACGAAGGCATTTGATTTGGCACAATGCCGCGAAAGCACAATATCAGGAATCGTAACCTAGTGGAATACATACACATACAAATCACACCTTCTTTTTCCCATTGGGGTAGGCAGAGACCATAATTATCTTTCCAATTGCTACGATCTTGGCATACGCCTTTCGCTTCTTCAACAAATAAATTGTTTTCATACATGCACATCGGTTGTGTGTAATCTTGACCTGGCCTTTCTCTAAAACGGAGTCTAGCGGAATTTCCTACTGAACCCAGTAATTTGATTGAATTATATTTTTTGCTAAGCTAATATGTATTAACTCTTACCTCGTCTTTAGACAGTTCCTCGTCACAAAGCCGTTCTTGTTCCTTCGTGTGTCGTGTCTCGGTCACTATCGTCCCATCTGGCCGCAATGCACGCAGCTCCTCCTATAAGGTACAATAATACGGTTAATTATATTAAAGTTACCTATATATTCTAAAACTACATAACATAACATAAACTCACGCCTATTTCCCCGAAGGGGTAGGCAGAGGTGCTAGCACCCACATTTCGCCAGTTTATGTTTAGGTCCCAATGTAATAGGTGGCGAACCTATTGCCATTAACCAGGCACTTATAAACCTGCGATAAATACACACATAACTTCGAAAAGCATCGAAAAGTCATTGGTGTGTGCCATGGTGAACCTGGGATCGAACCCGAGACCTCGTCTTAGCAGTCCATTACCCAGACCACTAGGCTACCGCGGTCTTCTAAATTCTAAAACTAGACTCCATAAATCTTGGAAAAATTTAAAAGATGTGAATGGATGGAAGAATGTTTGTTACGTAATCATGTCAGAACGGCTGAACAATACCAGAATTTGACACAGAGATAGATTACAATAGCAAGCACTACTTTATATCCCAGGTTTTATGTTCCTGGTAGTCGGACACTGGCAGTCAGTCATCGTCTCGTAAAAAAATATTTTCAAAATTCAGTCTCAGTCTAGTCTCGATTCATGTCGATCTCCTAAATTTCATGTAAAGGTACTCAAACAAGGTATTCTTTTGGTTACAAGAATACTTTTTTGAAATTAGGTAGATCGACATCGTTGCATCCCGCTGATGGTAAGCTGAATGAAGTCCAAAACGAGTCCAACATGTGCGAGAGTAAAGCATACTATGAAATCCAACGTTCATTTATGAAAGCTCTATGACCATATAATAGAAATTCTTGGCATTTTGTTTTATAGCTTGTGTAGCTTACTTGTCAAAAGTCGTTAAAATATCTCAATACGACTTCATAGAAGTACAGAGTACGGCTACAGAATAAACAATTAGTATTTCGTAGTATGCTGCTATTGATAAATAAATAGTATTTATTTGTCTTAACACTTGAATATAGCTTACGCTTTTTGAATTTGTATATTTATTGTTAAACGCAACTGTAGCTTAGTGCTGAAGGGATTCCCGGGTTCGAATCCTGGCAATTTTATTACCAACTTGAACACACTTCTAACGAAAGTAATTTGGCTTCAGAGTCTCGTTCCTTCTTTTAGCCGTGCGGAAAGCCCCACGGATAGCACCCGCCTCGGCCATCGGTGGTGTCAGGTCTAGGTCCCATAGATTACCCCTTCTCCCCTCCCCATTCTTTCGTAATTGATTACTTAAACACCTAGTTAATATTTTGAATAACCAACTGACCAACCAATTAAACTACAGAAATAAATAATGTTTTGTAAAATGAACATTATCATAATAACAATATTATAGAGATACAATGCATATATTTTATACTTAATTAAAAATTAAAATGATTTCCTAAAACTTAGCGGATGATGAATAACGCATATAAACAGCATAAAAAGTGCAATTAATTATAATTCGAGCGTGTATTTGGGTGAAAAGAAACTTAGGCAAGATAATAGTGTTTTCCTCAAGTATTTCAAGTACCTAGATATTTTGTTCTTGACAGTAGTAGATGAAGCGCGTGAAGTACCTATGTATGGAGAAGCAGATGGCGGACTGCTGTGTGCCTACCCCGGAGGGAAGAAGGCTTGAGCATTATATTTTGTTCTTTTTGCAATAGCGATCAATGTTTTCCAAGAAAACTGTTTTTTTTTTTCAATTTATGTTTATTTTTGTAGGTATGTTAAGTTTTTTAAGTTGATGTTTTAAGTTTATCAGTAACTTGAAATATGTTAAGCTAATACTCATGGCAACTGTAGAAGAAGCGTGTTACAGTTCATTAATAAATCTTCTAACACCTCAGTGTGAAGAGAAACAACTAAAAACTTTTATTACTTTGTCCAGCGGACTCGGTGTGTATCACTTTAGTGTCCACAAACGTAACAGTTATGAGGTTAACATTACACTTTTGCTTCGAGTTGGTACACAAATATAGGGCAGTTGTACACAGTGTACATGTGCCAATGTGCTAGGTTAGCGTATCGAGCTATTGCAGCCAACGGAATACAATCATATTTATGTCTACACATTATTACATGCTTGACTTATTTTGATAGTATCAATACTCGCCGGTCTAACATGTCTTATAAGTTTTAGTTGTTTATCAATTCATACTAGATAACCTACTGGTATTGAAGGCGAACATTATCATAGCACAGCGCAAATACCGTTATGTTCCTAGCTCCCACCCTCTCCTACTTTCTATAAGTAATACTTTAAGCGGGGCGTGAAAAAGCATTTTGATGAGGCCTTCGAGCTGAGGGCCGCCACTGTAGCACTACCGGTGTATGTGGTGGTGACCCCAGTCCTAAGACTTTGCCTTTAGCTTACCATCAGGGGAGGTAGTCATTTTGACGTGTCCTATATAAAAAAGAGCAGCTGTCGTCTTCCCAACTCCAAGACGAAATTCAGCACCAAATCGTTCGTTAATCAGCAGTTTTGGATAATACCATAATGATAATGTTACACTCACCGTGTCATCAGTTGTGATGGTGGTATTATAAGCAGTAGTATCTTTGACAAGCTTCGGACCCCGCGGAACTAGTGCGAGTTGGTTTTCGGTCTGCAACTTCAGAGCATCGCGAATATCCTCTTCAGCTGTTTCATTTACTGCTAAAATAAGTGCCTGAAACAAAGGAAATAAATGATTGTAGAATTATTCATGTTACTACATAGTTACAAATAAATTAAAAAGTTCGGTCTGAACTCAACAGAACTGAATTCCTTGTAAATAAACAAAAAATACAATACAATTGTTGAATAAAATTACAACAGAGATATAATGTTGTGTGTGTAAATTAAATTTATTTCTAAAAAAGCGTTTAATAACCAAACTTTTCATTAAAAGTTTCCTATTTACATTAAACTATCTTAGGTAATTACAAAATAAAATATTTAAATTATGAGAAAATTTAAAAAAAGTTTAGGTGTCGAAGAATTCCTCCCCATCGATGTCGACTGGTAACGTACCCAAAAGGCTGGCGGCATTGCCACGTTGGATGGCAATGCCAATTCTCTGAGCAAAAAAGAAGCCAGCCCTTTGATCACGTGAAGCGTCGACCAGTCGCTTTGCGATTTCTTTATAAAGCGATAATATAATATAACCAAATAATATAACCAAACTCTGTCAATCATTCTGCCAATACTCATGGCCAACAATAAAAGTACAACATCAGTCTGCTGAAAAAAGAAAGGAAAATAAATGCACTGAAATTCGTAAATGACAGCAACTGTCAAATGACAAAATGAGCGAAAGTCAATTTTACAAAAAAGCTGCGAATTACTGGGCAAAAGTTCCCGCCACCATCGACGGTGTGCTCGGTGGCTTTGGTCACATCTCAGACATCGACATTGAAGGATCAAAGGGGTTTTTAAAACGAATCTTTGCACTTGAAAATCCACCTGCCACTAAACAAGTCCTAGATTGTGGAGCGGGCATAGGAAGGGTTAGCAAGAATGTACTGATGCCACATTTCGATACCGTCGATTTAGTTGAACAGGATGAAAAATTCCTAAAAAAAGCCAAAGAATTTATCGGTGAAGAGAATAAGGCCAAACTTGGAACACTTCATCAAAACGGTCTTCAGAGTTTCAAGCCAAATAAAACGTATGACGTCATTTGGTGTCAATGGGTGTTGGGGCACCTGAAAGATTATGACATGGTTGATTTCCTTGACAGATGCAGTAAATCTCTTAACAAGAATGGGGTGATTGTTGTCAAAGAAAATATAGCAACCGGTTCTGAGATAGAGTACGATGATAACGATTCATCAGTGACACGCCCCTACGCTCTGATGGAGAAAATATTTAAAGAAGCTAAGTTGAACATAGTCTTAACTGAATGTCAAAAAGGTTTCCCAGATCATATATATCCAGTACATTCATTCGCTTTAACTCCTGCCGAGTAATACCAGTTACCAGTTATTTCTATAGTTTATTATTAGATAGTTACACGTTATTTTAATAAATAAAGTTTTTATTTATAACTGAGTATTAGTTATCCACGTTTTAAGATATATAAGTTTACTTTTGTAGTAAATCGTGGGCCTAATTCGTGATGGCGTCGTTTAATAAAGTAGGATCCCGGGCGTGCCAAAGCTTCGCAACTTCAAGTGCATTCACCGTTTTAGTCTTAAGTTACAAAACTGTTGCGTCAGAAGCCGCAAGGACTTCGGAAATTGACCTGTAGCCAACAGGCTTTTGTTCTTATCCATTGCTTTAAAGATCAACACACGAGTACTTTGATTGAAATCGTTTCCAAAAGTAGTTTTAATGGAATGCTATTTTAAAAATTAGCAAAGCATATTAGCATCTTTATCGTCTTAGCGTTGTTCTCAGCTGCAGCCGAGTTTTTAACCTTGGAGTCTTTAAAAGACCCATTTCGAGAATTCACATGTGGACAACAGGCTTCTTTTGACTTACCTACGGTATTACTAGATCTATGTTTTATAATTGTAATACTACTGGGAAAAAACTCAGTAGACAATTTTTACTATTGGTAAGTCTAATGGGATTAATATTCTTAGTAGTACTACTAGTATGACTATACCAACTATATAGTAGTGTTACTTGGAAAAACTCTTTTGTTCTTATACGTTACTTAGTTTCAAGCCGTTTTCAAAAGTAGTCTTGAAGTACCTACTATTTTTAAAATTTGCAAAGAATATTAGAAACTGAAATCTTTTCAATTGCCTGAATACGCCTCAACATTAGTAGTAATACCGTATCACAGATAATAATTAGCAGTTGAACGAACGATGAAATTCAATCAGAGAACAGTTAGCGATGAATATCGCACAGTGGTCTGTTATTAGGGCTGAGTGGGGCAAGTGGGCCGAGTCAATCTTCAAGTTATAGCGTCGAGGTTTGCCCAGCAATTTGAGATTACAGTTACTTCCGAAACGGTGGAAATTTCTGTTCATGGCTCCATACATTTTTTTTTAAAAACAGCTCTTAGCTTCCTTAACTTAAAAGTACTGAAGACCTTGAATATGATATAACCGTTTAATGTTTGAGAACAGTCAAAATGTAGACGGTTTATGAGCAATTTTTTATTCTAACAATGCCAATAAATCTTAATATATATAAATCTCGTGTCACAATGTTTGTCCTCAATGGACTCCTAAACCACTTAACCGATTATAATAAAATTCGCACACCATGTGCAGTTCGATCCAACTTGAGAGATAGGATAGTTTTTGAAACGGATTGCGACATCCACGCGGGCGGAGCCGCGGGCAACAGCTAGTCGTATATAAATAAATATGCTAGAACATACTACACAGTGCCATCTAAACCGTAGACCTTATATTTGGGTCTTAGAGTGTTGATAATTATACGCCTAGATTTTTGTAAATAAAACAAATGTAAATTCTTTTTTTAGGTGATACACGTACCACCTGATGGGAAGCGGATACTGCGGTCTATGACTATAATATTCTGCAAAGAAAAAATCCAGACCCAATGCAAATAATATTATACATATGCATGCCATACAAATTTGCTTTGAGTGGGAATCGAACTGGCATCTTCACCGTCAAAGGCTCAACTGTGATGTTATAATATAGGTTTTCACACTGCTTAGTAAAATGCAGCATTCGATCGAATAACACCGACAATCGAATACGATCAACGATTATACTTATCAGTATGTAAACTTAAGCTTGTAACACTGGATAGGTATGTTTACAATTTCTTTTCACGTAACTCGGTTAAAATATAACGTTACTTTTACGTGTATTCCGATTGAAAGTCACAACCCACCAGTCACGACTAGCTGTAAATTTATTGGTGTTTAGTCAAGTAAAAATGTCTACGCACTGTGTAATTGGTAAAGCTTGCTTTTTGCTTTTCTATACTATTATAAAATTGTATAGTAGCTGTGTCTGTAGGCACATCATAATAATCTGGAGATATTTTTTCAAAAATTTTTTTTTTTGAATTTTTGTCTCTTTGTACCCGATGGACGCAAAAACTATTATACGGATTTTGATGCGATGCTTATGGCACTCAGATTTAAAATCTTATGAATGTTTGATCACAATTTGATTAAGTAGAACCGGAGATATAGTCCAAAAACGCAGTCCACGCGAGTGGAGCCACGGGTATAGGCTAGTATTTCTATAAGCGTGTACTTGATACTCTAGCTAGTTCAGATAACGCGAATTTTCATGGTGCGGTCGTTGACCTTGATCACGAAATAGATGTCTTTCTATGGTCTCCGGCGTTATTAAATTTTTATTTAGCAGTGTAATTATATACCTTCATTTGCGATGTCTCAAAAAAAGTTATGTTCATTTTATCGAGCAAAATGTAATTACAGTTAAATTGCCCATTATATTTTAAACTAACTGTGCTTGCGAATTCGTCCGAGTAGATTTTGATGTAAGTTGTATTTTTTTTTTTACGCAGAACTCTAAATCTTTTTCCAAAACTAAAGTAGCCTAAGTTACTCCGTTACATCAGGTATCTGCCAGTGAAAGTTCCTTCAAAATCCGTCCAACCGTTTTAGAGATTAGCCGGAACAAACAGACAGATACCTAAACATTGTAAAAAATGTAGTTTTGGTAGGTATATGTACCGTGTACCTATATATTCAAATGTACTTAATAGAAACGGTTATTTTAATACTTATTACAAAGAAACATTCCAATTTCATTTATTTTCATTTATGTATGAAAGATTTATTATAGGTACCTACTTATCATCCAAGATCAATATCTTACATCACAGTACCCATGAATATGTAGTAAGAAATTAAGGTAATTAAATATAAAAACTAGTAACCAATTTAATTCCTAACGTCTGTCGCTATCCGAACAGGTCACCGTTTCCGTTGAGACTCGCAAAAAAAGGTTACGTTTATAAGATAATCGAGGAACGTGACTTGCTTAGAAAGAGAGCACGTTGTAACTTTGTCTCTACGCTGCAAATCTATACAGCAAAAAAATAAAATTGGAGTGTCTGTTTGTAATATTAATATAACCACTTTTTAACCGATTTCAAAAAAGGAGGAGGTTCTCAATTCGATTGTATTTTTTTTGTTTGAGAGCTGGCGCTTCTCCTGTGGTCCCATTTCAATTTTTTCCGTTGAAGTTGTTTTTTACGAAGTGCTTTTGGGTATAATAATATAGACGGTACCTACAATATAACAAAACAATATTTTTGCAAAATTTTATCTGTCTGTCTGCCTGTCTGTCTATTTATCTATTTGTTTCGGCGAATATCTGATATAGCTGGACTGATTTTGACAGGACGTTCATTGACAGATAACTGATGTAACATAGAGTAACTTAGACTTCTTTAATTTTGGATGAAAATTAGGGTTCCTAGTAAAAAAATTAAAGCCTTAAAAGCTACGCAGACGAAGTCGCAGGTATAGCTAGTCTTCTATAGGTAGGTTGGTAGGTAATTTGTTGATACAGATTGCTACGTTATCCCTGACTAACATAGGCTATTTTTATCCCGATATTCCCACGGAATCAGAAGTTACGCGGGTACCTCATAGCGATGTTATTCAAATACACAATAATATAGACTCCGTCAAGTCAAGCATGACTTCCACTTGTATTGTTTACTAGTTTACGCTAGTATGAGCAGTTAGATATGAAGACGTGTAGTTCAAAGCGGGTCACGGGAATATTACTGTACAATAAAACATTTCGCACTGTTAGTTTCCGTTTAGTTTTGTGTCATAGATGGTTTTACGATTAATCAGATGGCCATTTCTTGGAATTTTTTTTAATTCTGTCTCAGTCTAGTCCCAGTCTAGTCTCAGTTTAGTCTCAGTTTAGTCTCAGTCAAGTCTCGATCTCATGTCAGTCTATCAAATGTCAAAAAAGGGTATGTTTGTCATCATTATTGAAATTTGGGAGATCGAGGTGTAATCGAGACTAAGCTGAGACTGAATTTCTAACATAGTTTGTTACGAGAATCGGCCCTCAGATCATACCTTTGTATATGTAGGTAGGGCTTTTAAGAATGAGATTGCCATTGCAGACATAAAAATAATGTTACAACCCTCATGAGTTAATTTTTTCACAATCCGCTTACAGGACCAAGATTGTAGAAAACAGAAAATAATTCCAAGTCTTTATGGTGAAGAAAAGCATAACCAGACCGCTTTACTCAGTCAAATCGTCATTCGACTTCGAAATAATAAAAAAATCTGTCAAAATTAAACTCAAACAAGATGTGGTTTTAGTTGAAACAATCATGGAATTCAAAATTCGGATTTCAATATTTTATTTCAAAGGCAATTGTAACATAAATGAACAATTTAGATCACACTAAATACTTGCTACGGAAAGTCAATATAAATAATGCATTGGAAATACATATATATGGTCACGTAAGTTTTGAGCATAGATTTCAATTATCAAATTTATTTATATTCACGCTAATCTCGTATAACTGACGTTAAGTATGAATAACTTACTCGCTAAGTATTAATAACAGCTATTAATACACATAAGATATATTATGTAAAATTGTTATAATATGGCCGGCTTCCGACATCGTTACGAGGGGGAACTATACATTACTAGATTAATTCATGATTATGATAGATTGATTAATAATATAATAGATTAATCTATTTCATAATACATTTCATTTACCTAACGATTTAAGTAGGAAATGATAAATAATATAATAGATTGATTAATAATATAAAAATTAATCAATTTCATAATACCTATATTTTATTTAACGATATATAGGCAGGAATTGATATTTTTTTTGGGCCTAATTTATATCTAATTAAATAGTTTATATTATAAATTATGTAGGTAAGTAATTAAACCTACCTATATAGGTAAGTTAGTTAGGTATATAGGTAGGTAGTAATATAGGTTAGTTAGTATAGGTAGGTAAGTTAGTTTAAAAATAAGTTGATTTCTTTTGTTTTTGAAATTGTTCTGATCTATTTTTTAATTTTAGTTCTACCTATAAAAACTGTTATTAACATTCCAACGCGGCAAATTCATGAAATAATTTCCGTCAAGTACCTACCTGAGTAGGTAGGTATAGCGTTAGGCGGACAAAAATCAATGAGACTTGAGATAATTATGTCATTCACCATAAGGTTCAATTTTAGTTATTTACATAAACAAAATATACCACAGCGCATACCTTTCAACACGTTCACTAGAATGGCAATGATTTAAATCTTAACATTCTTAAACATGATGTTTTATATTTTAAACTATACGTAGGTGTAGGTATGTGAGAAAATTTCGTGAAAGGTGTTTCACGATCATAAACTTGGAAAGTAAGTATAACCTGAGATTTTTTTGTTGGAGAGATTACCTACTTTCAAACTCATGCAAAATCCATGATGTCTCCTAAATACAGTCAGCGTCAAAGGTCTATGATCATTTTCAGAATTTTAACAGTAGTTTTGAACAAAGTAACTTAAGATTCTTAATAAAAATGATGTTTAATTAGTTAGTTAGCTCTATTGAACTACATTTAAACTTTGATTACAAAATGAACCATTTTCATTCGAATTTTTAAGTTTGAAATTATTACAGACTTTTGCCGTTGACTGTACACACAGTAAAGATTCGCTGTCTTTTTTTTCTTTTGTACTTACTAAAATATGACTCTAAGCAATGAATAAGTTAGTTACCTAATTAAAAAAAACATAGGGTGCGTAGAGACAGTCCAGTCAATAATATTGATGTGCCAACGCGATATTATTGATCTACAAACAAACGCGATATCGTTTCGGAACAAAATGTTGACGGCAGTTTTGTTTAAGATGTTTGATCGTAATTGGTTCAGCAAAACTGGAGATGTGACTGAAAGTTGCGATAACCAACATTCATGCGGGCGAAGCCACAGGCATAGGCTAGTTATAAAATAAGAGCAAGTTTAAAGTTGAAGCAATAAAGAGGGCAGTGGGAGACGACACGACAATCCACTTAGTTGCCATTCGCCGGTGACAATTTACCCTGAATTTAGATGCTATCGTGCAAACTCTATCTCGGAAACAAAGTACTCAACTTTATAGTAAAAAACATTACCCTCGCTGCCGCAGTCGGATAATAAGATCGATGTTTAATTAACTACGATTTATTGGGAGCAGATGTTTCAGTGAAAATGTATGCTGGATTGTTTCTATCGTATGGCATGGCATTTTCAAGACAGTAGTGGAAAGTGTGAAATGTTAACCGTTGCTATGACGACATTACAAAAACCAGTTAAGTGCGAGTCGGAATCGCATATGAAGGGTTCCGGCCATTATACCTACTCGTACAGTTAGCAAAAAAAATAGATTATGATTGCACTGATTTCGCAGTTAAAATCTAAATATAAAATATTTATTATAATTTAATTAAAATTGGAGTGAGTTAGTGAATTTTGACACATAGTTAGGTGTCAAAATTCACTAACTCAGTTTCGACATCCCGTTCGAAATTCAAAATTCCATACTGCCTCAACCCCCGAACCGTGGGTGGTGACATATTTTTTTATAAATTATTTTTTTAGAGCATGCATAGACGCCAATGCATTTAATATACTGTATTTCGAATGTCAATTTGCGTTAACTCCAGTAAAAATATCCACAATGGCATCTAACAAGCCCAGTATCCGTCCAGCGCAAATAATAATGCGTTCTTTCTCAATATTAATGACGCAGGCAAGCAAACTCTCGTTAAAATAGATTCTTTTTTTTTTTCAAAGTACCCACATCATTCATCAAACTCACGAGTAATAAACCAAACCCATACACAAATTAAAATATAATTGTCTGTTTGTTATTAAAATATTAGCTTTCACATCAATGCATAATTATATGAATGTATGTACGTACATAAATAACAAAAAAAAACAATGTTTAAAAAGTTTGTCTGACTATAATGTTTGTTTGAAAGAGGTAATCTCTGGAATGGCTAGGCTGATTTGGGCGAGACTTTCGCTGGCTAGAATAATTTTGGAAAAAGAATTAAGCCGGCTTTTGACTATGCGATAATATAATATTGTACAAAAGCATTAAAACCTTAAAAATCTAAATCCACACTACACGAGCGAAGTCGCGGGTACAGCTAGTAAAGAATATTATCCCGTTTCTCTTTATAAGCTTGTTAGCGTAGAAGTGTAAAGATTATTTCCGTCGAAAGAGGATACTCGGGGTGATTTATCGGGAGTGTTAAACAATCGCTGCAGATTGTCACGCGATTCTTATACGTATTAAACGCTTATTAAGCGATAAAATGCTGTGAAAATATACGTACGCAAATAAAGCTTATTGCTTTTTTAACGATTTGTTATGGTATAAATCGTTTTAGTACGTTGGTTATAACAAGCTTGAGTTTTGTAGAAAAAGGATTATTTTAATCTAACTAGGTAGGTAACATGAGAGACATGTAATAATATATTTTAATTATTCACCGTAATAAGTAATGGATTCAAGAAACTAATAATAATAATAAATTTATTCATCAAAAAGGTACACCATTGAAAGTCTATAGAGGCTATATAATTAAAAGAAATTACATAAAATAAGTTGCTAAAGAGTTTGTTTGCTTCAATGTGTCAATATCTGGAACTTATACATGTGCGAGTTGAAAAACACTTTAACATTTGAGAGGATAACCATCATGCAAGTTAAGAGAACAGAACAAACATGTTTTTTTTTCTTTTTGTTACATATTTATGACCCCTGCCTCTTAAAATAGGGTTAACTGTATCATAAGAGGCAGTGTATGTGTGCAGGACCGTGGGTTCATGTCCCGTCCTAGTTGTTTACTTTTTCCGATTAACATACCTATAGTTCATTTAATTTTTCTTCAATTGATTTTAAATTGAAACTTTTTTAAAATCTGTGAATATTTACTTGCTGAAATAGGAAATGTATATACTCAAGGATTGTTAATCAAGGAAGTGCCTTAATTTATTACATTAATAAACAATTTAATTTGTATAAGTAACAACAAAACAACTGGCAATCTAATAATACGTTATAAAAACTTATTTAAAGAATAAAGAACGCATTAAAATAAGACTGGCAACTAAAAAAACTGATCTAAAAATAAAAACAAGATAATATTTTTGCAAACATTTTTGCAAAGTTAAGTACTCCTAATATGGTACGGCTTTACATGATTAAAATCTTGTACGTATTTTGACAATTCTACATGACGTAATGACAATTCTACATGGCCTTAAGATACGTATCCAGTGTTTAAAAATAGAATTCTATGTGTTTTTAAATCATTTCAGTGGTTACCTAGAACTTACTATTAATATAAGTTTTTTTTTTTAATTCGATAACCCAATTCCAGTTTTGAATACTTTATTTAATTTAATTACGTTTTGAAATTTTATCTATAACCTTCACTCCAATAACAGGAATAATTTGAAAAGTATATGAAAATACGAATAAATATTAATTTTTAAACATTTATATTTAAAAAAATGTATTTCATAAAAATATTAGTAGGTTTATAATGTTACTTTCTTTCCTCCTGAAAAATAACATGTTTATGATTAGTGATGATGATGCCCGTAGTATATCAAACCGGGATTCTAACTCGAAAACGAATTTCTTTCTACTGAATATTGTAGCTACACAACATTAGTGATACGATCGCTAATGCGTGAAATACACCTTCGATACAGCAAATATTTATTGGTAAAGATAACTGTCTAACATTAGGTCAACGATGTACTTGTTTTTAATACTAATATTTTAAAAAATACCACTTATAACTAAGTTATTGAATCCCAAAGTGGTGATTAGAAGTGGGCATTATTAACTATTACTAGTTTCAATAAGTATTGATTAGCGTAATACCATGAATACGATATTACGATTCACAATAACTGTTTATTAAGAATATCTGTTTACCGCAAAAAGTTAACGATAAATAGTTTCAAAAGCTGCTATTGATAATCGGATCAATAAATAGTTTCGGTATTACGAAAACCCGTACCGACTCACTGCTAGTGGTGATCAGATGATCGCAAAAGACCTATGTGGGAATGAAATGATAACCGTACCGCCATCGCGTCTTGCCCTATCATCCAACTAATTAAATTTAAATAGTGTCTCGCAAAAAACGAAACTCAAATTGTACGAAGCTATTATCGTATTAATTGAGTTTTACATCGAATCTAGAATGGACCGACCGGTGTTTTTAATTAAACAACACTTACTATTTATTTCTGCAAAAATGTTGACGCGTGATGGTTTTCATAGTTAAAGAATCGTCACTATCGTTATCACAGTCAAGGTCAACTCTCCTACTCATTTCTTCCTCTAATTTGATTTATCTTGGCAACTGCCTTCTGACCTGACCCTCAAGCCTTTTATAGTTTTCTAAGACATGTGTAAATTGCTTTTGGCTTACTTACCTATTTTTCAATTGGTGTTGGAATCGAAAACTTGTCAACGATTTTGTCAATTCATTTTCATTACTTACCGTAGACAGTTCTCTGTCTACGTTACTTTCCTACATAAATGATTCTATCAATGTGCAATTAAAAATTTCTTCAGAATTGCATTTTTTCATTATCACGATTTTGCGCATCGGATAATAGAAGCTAGTCAGCCAATCCATACGTTATGTTATCTTATGAATCGGCGATCGTCCACTTTCACAAGACATCTGTCTTGTGTCTTGCCTGCAGATTCAACGCGCGATACCTAACTGCCTTAAAATGTTTAGAAATAATTTCACACTGACTTAACCCTCAACCACTGACGTGTCATTTTGTTGCACTACCACTGACGTACGTATAGCATACGTACGTTACTTTGAAGACCTCCTGATGCATCAATAGAGTGTAACTTTGATGATTACTGCAATTTATTTATTCAGACACTTTTAAATAAAATAGACATAATAAAAAAACAGTAATTATAATCATAGAAAAATATTTATCAATCAATAACCATACAGGTAATCGAAATTAAATACTCATTTAAAAAAAAATAACACAAAAATATTTTGTAACAATAGGAACTTCCTTTTTCGGTTTTATTAACTATTAAGGACGGGTTTACTTAAAAAAAAATCAAATTTGCTTATAAGTACCAATACAAGGCACTTTTTAACAACAATTGTTATAGGTTGGCTTGGAGCACTGCAAGCAGTTGGTTTGCGACAAGCTTGATAACCATAATATCGGTTTTTGAAACGTTTTAGTTTATAAATAACAATTCTTCATGATGTCAAATGATAAACTCGCTGCTCGGTTGACCAATTTCAGTTTCCTTGTCCTTGCCTAAAACAAGGCCAATGAGAGATGAGGGCTCATATAAAAGTTGCGCGTTCTGTACCTTCGCTTTAGGTGCGACGTTACTGAAGTTTACCCAAGGTTTTTCATGAACATTAGACGATCCTCAGCATTACAATTTGACATTATAAGCAGATTAGAAGCATAATTTAGCCGCTTACGATTCATTTTATCTGTCGACAATCATAAACAAATGTCCAAAAAAGTTACACTCACACTGACGCTACGTACCACATACGTCGGGTGGTCAAATTCACCTGCTTAGGAACGTGGCAGACGTCCACTCCCCACCTCCGCACACGCGTCTCTAGCAACTAGGAAACTACCAAAAAGGACGCGCGGGAATTCCCGCGCAAATTGAAGTTTTGAACGAAAATCCGTTTGGGTGACGTACCACATACGTACGTCAGTGGTTAAGGGTTAACACTCGTTTTGTTTATTTTTACAAAGTACCTATATCTAATTGAAGCTACATAAGTCGATGAGTAGTTGGGTATACACGATCTGCATCCACTAAATAAACTGCAGATAATTCCGGAAATGGCCACTGAGTCCGGATAGTCCGGATTAGACTTATTTCTAAAGTGGACCATTTTCAAAATTCCGGATATTGTTTAAATCTCGTAAATTGGACAAAGAAGAAAAAAAATACTGAGAGACAACTGCGTGAAAAATAATTGATAGCATTTACAAAATTATGTATTATAAATATTTACCTTACCAAAATTAAAACAAACTAAAACGTTCTTGGTAAACTTTGCTCCCAATTGCTTTTTAATCGCGATGCCTATTACTCAGTTCGCAGGATAACTGAATAAGCTTATTTTACAAAATACTTTGGTGTTCGTCCTCCGTCCCTTCGCAACGAGTAATGACCGACCTTCGGGATACGCTGAAAGTCACTGACAACCGCTTTTTTCCACGGACATTGTCGTTTTATACGAATAATTTATTACTTCAATGTATATTGAAATAGCAATACATGATAAAACGACCGTCGAAACTGGTCTACGCAGGGTGGTCGGCAAAATTACCCGCAGCTATTTTTTTATTTGTATTTTTTAATAAATCTTAGCTGACAACAAAATGGTTGAGTGACAAAAAATAACATAATTTCTTTATTAACTGACAACATTAAAATACGTGATCATGGCTGCTGAAAAACAACCGAAAAGTCAAGATTAATGTAAAAAAATTACACCAAATAAATCGCGATAGAATCCAAATCTAGATTTTCTTTAAAGTAATGTTCAGTAATGTGTAAGTGTAGTATCATGTTTAACTATAAAAGTTATTGGAATAAGAATGTAACAAAATCGACAGGTAGGTAAGGTATACAGGTGGGGTCGAGCACGCCACGACTCTTGATATCTAAGTTGTGCATCGGCCTTGAGAAAGCCGCCGCCTGCTGCCGCTCGCTCCGCACGCTGACCTTTCCGTTCCTCTCCACCCAGCGTCGTTATTTATTGCTATCGAACGTGTGATAAATCCCCAGCATCTGTGCCATACACATCCGTGTTGTCTAGGACGAAATGAGTAACGAATTGTCTCGCGACGCTGCCGCGCTGCTTTGGTAGCCCTCAGTAACCACCGCCACTTCAGACCTTATGACGCGATGTTATACTTTTGATTTATACACTTTATTCAGAGTGATTTATTTTTTGTTGACTCTCCACTGTCGTCCAGTGAAGTATTAAACTACAAAGCAGCCATATATTCGTTTAATAGCTTGTTCGACTAAAATATACTGTCTCATCCACGTAAAATATGTTGGCAAGAGCAGACTAGATGTTTACGGTACTTTGTAGCTAAGAACAACGATTTCGTGAACGATTAAAAGCAGCATTATAGTAATCCCAGTTAGCCAGTGTCTTGATTTATATTCTAAATATAAGTATTTAATTGGCAGGTACAGTTACAATTTATGATATCAATTTCGCTATACCGTATGTATCATGTTGCAACAACTTCGTCGACATAGTTCCCTTTCGCGCTGGTCCATAGTCCTGTCCGTACTTCTCAAGATCCACTATCAACTTTAAACTTTGTACCGCTCGTGGCAGCACCATCCTTTTATCAACAACTGAACGTTATTTATGGGCCTCTGTATTTGTACGAACATGATTTATAAGGTGAACATGAGTCATGGAATTCTAGTAAATAGTTATTTGCTAAGTGAAGAAAGCCCAAGAAGCATTATGTATTTCTATTTTTAATTTTGAAAAAATAAAAATGTCGTGGAAAAATAAAATAATGGTTTTACTTCGATCAATTTAGTTACAATACTTCGCTCCTTATAATTGTTTAGTTAACTTCTCGTTTGAACAGGTGAGCAATTTTATTAACCTTTAATAGGGAGAAACCGCTCATTACTGGTAACCTACATAAGTGGCGAAGAAAAGAAAAAGCAGGGATCTTGTTCAGTGACTTGAAGGAGAAATCACTCGTTCGGGGAGTCGACAAGGTGAGCCGGTCACCGGTATGGTCTGTGAAAGTTCTTGTACGATGGAGGAGCACTCGTGCCTGCCGGTTTGCTCATATACCTAAACATTCAATTGAACAACTTCTGACACGATGACAAGGAAATTATTATTGGCAGATATAAAAATAAATGAAAGTGAAGGCCGAATATAAATAAACAGTGTCGACAAGTTATAATACATGTAGGTATACTATCAGAGAGAAGGTTAACTATATGAGCTATTTATAAGATATTGCTACCAAGTAGGTGCCTTTTTTCCGTGTGGAAACTCCGGATTCACTCGCCGAGAGCACTAGGAAAAGATAATTTCGGCGATAAACTAATGAAAATTCACTTTTTATTCATTCATGAAACACTGGATCTACTGCGACAGTAAGTTGTTATTGGATCCATAACTGCATTTAGTGAGACAGAAAGCCTTAATTAATTATACACTTTTAACTCCGGATCTAACGAGAAAAATACTTTTCAGTAGATCCTCACTGTCACAAATTGGATCTACTGAGAAAAAAAGTGAGAATTTTTATTATTTATTTTTATTATGTATTTCTCGCAAAACCTTACTCTACGGTAGGTACGTCTCCATTGTTACATCTGTTACTTAGCCTTTCCCACGAGCCACATGTACAAAAACACTCACGACGTAATAGCAAGTCCTTGACAATCAAATTGATACAGTTAGGTAATTCACGCAGTTAGCTTTTTACGTCTAAGCTACGAGTATTATCTCAAGCCATTATATTTATCTAATAGATATAAGCAATCTGCCAATTACATCGTGCCGACAAATAGCTAAGACTATATTCTACTTAAAACGTTTTTCACTTGATAAACGGTAATTTTCCACTTGTCGATATTTTATAAATCGTTTAACCTTTTTATTATTATTTGATTTTACTTTCTATAATGAGATCAAATATGGGTATAATACAGGTACATCTTTTTTTTCTGCTTTTTTCTTCTACAAGCGATTGCCTGCAGCACAGGGTCCAACTTGTTGGACAGAGCAGTTGGACCACTGCCCCGCACTCAGAATAACGTACCCACGTGAGGTAAGTACAGATTATTTTCCCACTACCCATGGAAACCTATTCCATAGATAAAAGAATATATTATGTTCTATTCTCTTTTATGTCAAATTACTAAGTAGTTTCACGAGAAAAAGTATCATTTTTTTTGTACTACGTAGGTGGCAGACAAGCACACGACCCACAAATATCAACTTTTAACAACTTTCACGTTTATAATATTAGTATGATTGTTTCGTGGGATTCTGTTAGCATAAACATAACCTTCTTCGATTGAATTCAAATTCATTCTTTATCCAGAACACTTTTATAAATTCCTGATATACTATTAAAATCAGTATTCATTCATCGCCCTGCTATATCACGTCCTATTCCACGAATAATTGCAAATGCACTTTGTTTGGTATCCGTACTCATATACTCACATACAAGGTTTCATTTGTATTCAACATCGATGGCGGCTACTATTGGGAATGCAGTATTTTATGAACGAAGCGTTAGACTATAGGACAATACAGGTTGTACATTTCGATGAAGCAGTTATAAAGTTAGTAAAACTAGTGTAGTTACAAAGTATAGTTCGATTTGTTTCTTTGCAGTAGTTTTAAACTAGATCATCTTCTTTCATCCGGACTCTCCAGCCAATTGTTCTTTGGGTGAAAAGTTATTGGTCAAAACATTCTGTTGGTTAAGCATTCACTGACGTAGAGTAATGCTGGCGAAACGTTCGTGGATGAAAAGTTCATTGAATGAAAAGTTTATGGTTAATGTTGACCAACGGTTCATGGACCAATCGACTGTTGGTAAACCGTTTCAGAGTCTTTCATCCGAGCGCTCATCTTAGTTGCATCCAAAGCTATTGTTGTGAGTAATTCGCTCTTCTGTCTTGATTTTTACAGTAACGATTGCTTTCCGATTCCTCAACATTAAGAAAAAAGCCTGCGTCAGAATCTTATCCATCAATCAGCAGGTATAGTGACATGCAGGCGAGATTAGCATAAGTCCCGAAGATCTTGGTAGGGCCCCACATATCTTGATCATTACCCCAGTATGTGCTACCCCCTCGAAGTAACTACATAGTGTCCACTAAGAAGTCAATTCGCATTTCATTCGATAAGATTTACATTGCGCAAAGTGTCACGTCAAAGGCCCGATACAGTAACTTCTTCGGTACGCCCGACGCCTACAGGACATAAACGTTATTCAACAACATTGTCACAGAATAAATATTGTACCTATTTTCACAGTGAATTCCAACCACCTATTCAATATCATTTTAACCGACTTCAAAAAAGTAGGTGGCTCTGATTTCAGATTATTTTTTATGCATGATAAATTTATGCCCGAACGGCATACAGATGAATTTGTAAAATTCTTTTGCTGTTAGAAATTTACTCCGAAACGCTCCTATATAAATTTAATAAAGATCTGATAATTTTCCAAAGGAGACAACGGAACTCTTCAATAAATGCCAGTAAATAATTCGCGATTGCTGCTATCGTATATTTAAGTATTGTTTATGCAATTTCATAATATGCGCTAAAAGCTCGCAGACGTATGCAGTATAATAAGTGTGCTATGTCCGTCTTTTATGCATCAACATGCTTCTGAAGGCGATTTAATTTTTTAAATGAAAAGTACTTATATACTACCTCTAATTCCAACGTCTCAGTAACCACAAAGTATATATTTTTGAATGGTTGCACGTTCATTCAGTGCAGTGAGGCGCCAGCGTAATTAGATTAAATGATTCGCTTGAATTACGCGAATGTACATACTCAGACATACAATAAAAGGAAAACAGGATGCCGTCGAAACGAGCCTCACTTACCAGTGAATGACTACTTTACTGACACGCTGAATTAGCTCTGTTGAGTAGATCTTTAAATCTTAGGGCATATAAACGTTCATTATCTGCCAGGAATTTCTAAGAAACTGTTAATCATTTTTGCCCATCAGTTGGAGGTTGCTAGTCAGATATGATCCTATTGGATGGTTAATGTTGCTAATAAAAAGTTAATCTGCGTTTGGAAAGAATTTGAACTTTAATGGCGGAACCACACTTCGCTATATCGTTTATAAATCGAAGTGGGGAAGGCTTATTCGTGTGATTACTTTACCAACTTACTAAAGGTCTTCACAGAGTTTCACATTTATAATATTAATAGGTAGTAGGATTTTTAACTTTTACATTTACTGTTTAACGATATTTCGATTACTTTTAAGCAGTCAAATTATCATGCATGCATCAGTCCCCATCATTAGGTATGTGTTTACGATACATGTATGTATCTATCTGTCGTTCACTTAGTAATGAATATTACGTTATCGAGCAGTATTTCCACAAGAGGTTGAGGAATCTAGTTAGAGGCCGGTCCAGAGATGAGTGACTGATTATAGCCGAGCGACGCTCAAACGGAGCCGTTGATCCCGACTGTCTCAAATTGTGACTTTCTCGACTTTCCATGTCCACGGGCATGGAAAGTAGATACTATGAACAACCAGACAAACTATGTTTTCTAACTAAAGAATATCTATACAAATGAATAAAATTGAAGCGTTAGTTTGTAATATTAAGGTAACAGTATAAAAAATACGCGTGAATAATACGATACATATTATCCACCCTCGTTGGCCTATGGGGGTGGTATTCGCGGAAATTTCAAAAGAGGGTATATTATATTGATTTTTTTAAATGATTGTAAAAATCATCGATAAATTCAAATGCATACACTTCAATTAAAACTATTTAGCAAACAAATTTTTGTCTGTAATCAGCGCTCAGCCTTAGTACCTACACGGGAGTCTTCATAACCACAGTTCATAACTGTCCTAAAGGAAGTAGGTACAATTATGTACGCGGTCCCGTTACCAAGGTAGGTAGGCACGTACCGTCGCTCGAGAAACTGGTGGAAAATATTGCACTAACGGGCCAGGAGAACAAACAGTTTTCTGTTCACTGTTCGGGTTTGCGTTTCTAAAAAGTCATTCTGACCAATTGTAGTATTTCTCCGAAGTAGGGGCGACTCTATTGCCTTTACAGAGCACGTTTCAAGAAAGAACTGAGAATTTCTTAACAGAACTCAGTGGCATATTACACAAGACCATTTGAACATATTGACATAGGTCTACGACAGAAACTCACTCATTAATCAGCAGGTATACCTACAAACGTGCAGATGAGGTTAGCTTAAGCCCCTATGGTATTGCTGGAATGTGATAACATAATACTGCTTAAAGTTACTAATTCAGTTTGACCTACGAAATTTAGCCTTAAATACTTATTCATCTATCAAACAAGAACTCACAATTTAATGTTATCTAGCTGAGTATTGAAAGACGTAACACAGTTACATCAAACGGATCGTACACGAATATGTAAATCAATGCAACGAAGAAAATTTCACAAGGAAAATGCAGAACTTCCGAAAGAAATTGCCAGAGGAACTGCAAACAAAACAAAACAATGTACGTGCGAACAATGTGGCTTATTTTAAAATTATGCAACATGACTAGCAAAGAACTCCATCGTTTATTTTGTATAATAAGAACAAGACAACAGAGCATCTACTTAATTATCAGCGTAGGATCTGACTTTGCATTCCAGTCTTGATACAATTCAATTTGCATCGGAATCAGATTTTCTTACACGTCATCCTCCGCACGTAATATGGGCACAGAATATAATATGGGTTTATTTTATCTGCATACCGTCCTCAAGGTAAAAGGTGGTAAGAAACATTTAGTCAATTTTCAGTTCGTAAATTTTAACAAACATAATATTCATATGTATCCAAGGCAGTGCAAATGCTCTAAAAATATTCATTATCTTATATAATGACACTGTAATTGTAGATTTTTTTAGCATGGGTTTTAAAATATGCTCTCTTCTTTAGCCGCTTTTTAGCTTGAGAACGACAGTCATGTATAATGGTTTTCTTTAACAATAGTAGAGCAGCAGTTCTCCTTAACTGTCACGACACACTTGACTACAATGTCTATTGATAACATAACCCGAGTATCAATTATACAATGAAAGGCCTTTGCGATTACGATCGCAGCTATTGAACTGTGTTTTAACGACATTAAGCCGACTTTATAGCCTAGATAGTATTGAGACTTTGTAAAGCGTCGTGAATAGATGTAGGTTTACGTAAATCTATTCGAACAATATCAAAGAAGGTCCTGTTGAGTTTGCAGAAAACCGGATGAGATTTTTCACACACGTACCTATAGACCAGACCAGACCAGAATATTTTTTGTCGGTCATAAAGAAGTAAGAAGTGAAGTTGCGACCATAAGCTACTGGACATAAATACTAATTTGGTCTTGTTTCATCCAATTTAAAATGTCCAATTTAAAATGTAGCAAGAATAACGCGGTTGTTATCACGATAGCATCTTATAATGGCTGTAAGTTTACAATCATGTTTACTAAGTATAATTAAATTTCCACAATACATAAGACTAGTCGTAGTGACTCTTCACAAATATGCGCTTCACTTTACATTCCCACATGTCAGCTTGTGACAATGGGATGCGGTGAGGTTGCTCACCTCGATTGTGCGCGCGCTGCAGCTATCTAATACTGTGACGTCGCATAATTAGACTTGAACCGATTGTACTTCACGATATTGCCTGTCGCTTTTGCATTTTAGGCTATTGTCTCATTGAGAACGATTAGCGATTTAAAACTGAATCTTATGTCATCCAATAAATAGAGGACTGGCAATAAGCAGGGCTATTGGCACATAATTTGCTGAAGCGACGGTCCTACAAAGAATTCATGTAACATTATTAGGTACCCCAGTAGAACTGTTCACTCCACTATGTTACTCGAACTAATACTGTATCTAGACTAAGGCAATTGTTGTAAATAGACCAAAAAAAACAGCCCGCTGAGTTTCTTGCTGGAGTCTTCTCAGGTCTGGGCCGCGTTTTGAACCGGTCGGTGGTCCATTTGCTTCTAGTTTTAAATAATTTTGATTTTGACGGTTTGTAAGTGTCGTTTAAAATGGTCTATACAGAATAAATGATTTTTGATTTTGACTTTTATATAGTACACTTATGAAGTAAGTGCTGTAAATAAGCAACTAAATACATTTTTGAGACAATTTTATAATTATCTCACCAGTCTTGGTGGAACTTTTGGATTGAGTAAACTACACTCATTTTTAGCTAATCGCTAAAGTAGTTCTTAGCTCTATATTATGATAAAAAAGGTGTGGATAAAAACATACATAATAGTTTACAAATTAACGACTAATTTCGAATAGAATTACTCAATAAATTTAAATCGCTTTGTCTAATATACTTGCAGTGAGACAAAAGCTCAACATTACTCGACCTGTGTGGGATAACGTGTCTACTGATTGACAACTATTATATTATAAAGTACTATTGAGCGTTGATAAAATTAATTACCATTAAAGGTCTCAGGGGTTTTGCTTGATGAAAACATCTAACTTTATCGCTTAGAGTATCGTTAGTGTCTTTTTGTCCTAGGTACCTACTTGATTGTCATACAATCGCCTATTGTTTAATTTTTTGAAAACAAACATAGAAGTATATTGAAAGTGATAATGACCTAACTATGACTTTTCACAGCTTAGTATTGTGTAGAACTTAAAATAATACTTACATACTTTAAAGTTTAAGTTCAGGATCATGTTTATAATGAACAAGGTTTTGAGAAAAATTTGTAGTGCGATATTTCACACACAAATCTTGATCAATTTCATTGCGTTTTTGTAACAGTTTTTGTTGAGCGGTAAGTTTCTGTTGGTGAATTTGGTTGTCAGAGCTCCTTAGAGAAAACACAAGACATGGTTCATTTAGTGAGCGTGAACGACACTGGCAACCACTTTCTTCACACGGAAATTGCGCATGTTTGCCACCCTAAGGGTCGCAATATGGTGGCAAAAATGCGCATATAGTGCCTTTTAGATCTTTCCGTGAGATTGAAGTGATATATTAAAATCATTAATCCGTAAATAGCAATTTGGCAAACCAAACTAATATCGACTAGGTATTACCAAAGACCATAAGTTATCATTGTCTTTGGTATTACTTAATATTAGAAAATTCTAATATCAATCTGAATCGCTACTCAGATACCTAAAACTAGAGCAATATTAACATTCTAGTAGCAAAAGGCGAATAATGGAATTCATGCCAACTTGGCGGGCCCTTAAAATTTATACGTAGCTTAGACACCAGCTGATTAGGTTAAGTCTTTACATCCTGTGGTGTTATAATAAGTGAGTGTTCCTAATATGGCCGCATGGCTAATACGAGTATAAAGTGATGTGTACTATTTTTTTCTTTTTTTTTTTATACCACGTAGGTGGCAAACAAGCACACGGCCCACCTGATGGGAAGCGGTCACCATGGCCTATGGACGTGTGCAACACCAAGGGCGTTACTCACGCGCTGCCGACCCTGAAGGGAAAGGGCGAGGGTAGGAAAGGATGGGGAGGCTAGGAAGGGTTGGGGGAAGGAGGGGTACCTACAGTGAGCTCTGGCTACCCTGCTTACCGCCGGGAACACAACACTATGGTTATTATGGCCGCGGTCTTCTGTA
This sequence comes from Lithosia quadra, assembly GCA_963576445.1. Lineage (NCBI taxonomy): Eukaryota > Metazoa > Arthropoda > Insecta > Lepidoptera > Erebidae > Lithosia > Lithosia quadra. Next base: position 3,651,879 of record OY754883.1, read on the forward strand.
GGGCGGAGGTACTACCCCAGTCGGACAGCTCATTTGGGACAGGAGATACCGTCGTGTCCTACCTCCATACCTTACATTTTTGTGTTAATATCAGTTGTACGGTTACATGACAAGAATTTGTGACGCCCTAGGAAGGCCTTTATGATTTATCTTGTACTGTTATAAAATTTTCTGATTTATAAATGAATTGTGATGTTAAGTGTAATGTTGTTTGGCGATTGAATATTACTGAGAAGACATTTGACACGAAAATGACTATTGTATAAAAAATACGTGATGTCATTAAAGGCGTGTTCTCTTTCAAAACTCAATGTCGTTTACACCCTTTTGCGTCTAAAAGTTTCCATATCCACATTGGTCATCGAAACAAGCGTGTGCAAACGGCGTCACTAATGTGTTTAAACAATACTCTAATCTGTTCATCAGGGTAAACGGTGGCTGGTCAAACGATTTACCGCAGGTTGACTACACATTCGCTGTCGACGCCACACTCCGTGACGAGAACACCCCTTATATGATTACAATGTGTTAATAACTACTAACATAATATGTAAATGAAGTGAATGAATTATAAATGTAGTAATAATATGTTTTGTTAAATGGGTTGCAATTGATATAAAGAATGGAATGGGAGTTTACATGTATAACACATAATATATGTGTGATTTTCTTCTGTTTTATTTTCTTAATACCGTTTTAGATTCTTTGTTAAGTTTTCAATTTTCTTCACTTTGCCAGTTTTCATCATTAATTTTATTTATGTATAAATTGTAGGTTATATCGTAGCGTTACTATTATAATTATTTACCATGTTTATTCGTAGTTAGGTATAGAGCTTTCGATATTATAATCCGTGGTTAGTATTCATAGCTCTTATAATTATGACTCCTCCCTTCTATAATTCTGTTTAGTTAACTCTAAGAGTTAACTATATAATAATGATTATAATGAAATAATAATACGACATAACTATCTAGACCCGAAGCAATTTAACTAGCTTGTTATACTTTATATCACTGCAATCATGAATGTAAAATGAGTTGCTCAATCTTTCTCAGGAACCTGTTGCTAAGCCACGTATAATGACTGTTGGTAGGCACATAACGCTGGTTATTTATACCCTTTGGTACACGTACAGACCAATCTTCTAATACAAACCACAAAGATGTCATCAGCATCAAGGCGGTTGTGGTTTGTAGCAAAAAATATAACATTCGTAACAGCCTATCTGGTATCATCCACCTGTTTCTAATATCATAAGAAGCGAGATCACTATGAAAAAGCACCAGGCTTTTTTGAGAAGCTTTTAGAAATTCTGACTCAGTGCGTAAGTAAAGCGTTCTCTTAACACATAGCTGGGCCCGTAGCCAAGTGGAAAAAGTCTAAATCACTATCGAATAGAATAGATTAGGTCGACCAATCACACTCCAGTGCCCGTAGCCAAGTGGCAAAAGTCTAAATCCCTATCGAATCGTATCGAATACAAACGTTTAGGTCGACCAATCACACTCGGCGGAATCACGAGCTGGAGTGTGATTGGTCGACCTAAACTATTCGAAACGATACGATTCGATCGAATAGAATAACTTTGCCACTTGGCTACGGGCACAGCTCTTGATTCCGCCGCGGCGCGCGCATCGTACGCCGACGAGCTTGGATGTGATTGGTCGACCTAATCGTTTCTATTCCGTAGCGATTTACGCTATGACACTTGTCTACGGGGCCTGGAGCGCTATAATGAAATGGTTTTAACAACTCTATAAATGATCTTCTGATCGGAAAAATGATCATCCAGGATGGGACTTGAACCCGAGTTCGAACGAATTACGGTAGATGGCTCCACCGGCGCCCTAAGCCGTAGAATATATCGGAAAATTTCGAGCATCTAGAACGGGTCCAGGTAGCTCAGTTGGTCAGAGTATTCCCCCTGTAAGGGACTAGTCGCGGGTTCAAGTCCCGTCCTGGATGATCATTTTTCCGATCAGAAGATCATTATAAATAGCATGCAATTGCTTAAAATTTCATTCAACTCTATAAATATCTCAAACTGTAAGTTTCTGCAAATTGAGATATTTATAGAGTAGTTAAAACCATTTTGTTTTATAATAATAATGTTACAACTAGCTTGCAGACATCGTTGCGTAAGGTGGTCCCCCCCCCCGCTGACCCTAGGCCATCAACGGCTGCCAGATGGCCTCCTTTGGTGTGGGAACCACGGTGTCCCCGTCTTGCCCCGGAAGGTGGGTAGGAGGGGCGTGCAATACCCCACGGGCCAGGCCTGCTTCTGCTGGCGTTACAGACGGCATCACCTGCCAGCCTGCCACCACCAGGCTTGTACTCATAGAGGAGAAAGGTCATTGAGCGACCTCTGGCGTCAGAGTTGTTGCGGGCCGAGAATGGTAGTCCCTACGGCCTCGACTTTTTCACGCCCCATTTAAAGAGCCAGGGATTGTAAGAAGAAGAAACATGTGTGTGTTTACATATTTGTCATGCATGTGATTTCAAAAGGTGACCTTAACAAGTGAAGGGTATAAGTTTTACACCTATGCGAGTGAATCGTTTCGTGAATTCTAAACAGATGGACCGATTCCAATACTGCTTACAATATTGACAACAATGGTCCAATATTTGTATTTAATTTTAGTATTCTAGTTCGTCGTGAAGATTTTTGCTTTTAGTTTATAATTTTTGGCATTTTTAACCGACTTTAAAATTGAGGAGGTTCTCAATTCGACTGTAGGTACTTTTTACGTTTGTTACCTTGGTGCTTTCCATATGGTTCAGTTGAAGTCGTTTTTTTGTAAGACTTATTCCATAATCTTCCTAATTGAAAGTTTTATCTTACAATTATTTTTTAATTGGTGTGAGAAGTAACTTGTTCTTCTACTTAGAAGAACATAATTAGGTACATACTAATAAAGTAATATGTGGTATTTCTACATCATTAATTGCAAAAAGCATTGAAAGTAACAACATCCGTTAGCCGTATCAGGAGTCACATAATAAAAACACGTTATGAGAATATTATTATTAATCTAGCTAATCTTCCATGATATAATATTATATTATATACATATCTATATATTAAATAAATATTAGATATTTATAATATATGCTGCCAGCGACTGCTGTCAATACAAATGCAGTGCTACTCAAGACACTCGGAATATACATTTCAAAAAGTTTCATCTAAATTCGGCAGCTATCTTAATACAATCTGTCTGCTGTTAACGGGCTTATGGGTTTAATGCCATCATATTATGTTAATGTAACCATTCTGTATAGATAGTAAAGTTTACGTACGACATGAATAAATTTACTTAATATAAGATGATCATTCTATTGCGCTTTTTACTATAGTCCAAATTACTATACCTGCGACTGCGCCTGTGTGTACTTAAATGTGGCTTTAATTTTTTTTGCGCGGAACCCTAGTTAAAACGTTTTTTTTTTTCTAAAAACGTATGGGAGAGATATTATTTGTTGGTGGCTGATTGGTCGGTCAACAATTCAAATGTATTTTTTTTCTGATCAGAAAAAAGAGACCCCTTCGGGACCGAAGGAGAATAGTTAGCATGCAATTGCTTAACAATTTCATTCAATTCAAATGTAACAATTGTTAAATACTACTTTCGCGGGAGTGACTGCCATCCGATCCTATAACACGGTGAGGAAATCCTATGCCAAGATTTCGACTGTAAATCAGCAGGGGTGTACTGACAGGTGAAATTGTCTTCAATCCCGAAGGTGTTCTTATACACCAAATGCAAAGTAAATTAGTTAATTAGTCGTTTTAGTAGATATTAAAATGACTAATTTAGCATAGGTACTTACTAGAAGGGGTTAATAAAAATACTAGTAAGGTGATGCGCAATCTGTGTTACGAGCAGTTAAAAAAAAAGACAATGCGAGGAAAACGTTGATGAGTAGGTGGATATTAACATCGGTGTAATAGGTGTGAATTGTGGGAGTTTACAACAGCCTACTTTAACAGGTAAAGCTGAGCGCTCATTAGACACAAGACGGTCTTAAGACAAAAGAACTACGGGGGTCTTTGGGATGATATTTAAACTTTCGTTCTAACTGCCACCACTTGAGTATGATGGTCGATGGATTCCCAATTTTAACCAATAAAAGTTGTCTCATCGACCCCCTCGGGGGGCTGTTGGAAACAAATTAAAAATTGTGTCGCAACCAGCCTCGGCGGGGGACGTTGTGGCGGGGGCCGTTGGGAATAAGCCTACAGAAATTATAAAAGTGCGCACACTTCGAAAAAACTGTTTCATAAACAAAGCTGTCACATACGTATTCACGGCGACAAGTTTGTCTTAATAAGGCTGTCTAGCCTCTAATGTGCGCTTACCCTAAGTATACAATTTTGTTTCTGCCACAAGCTCAATGAAAACATTAAGCACATACAGTTTATTTTTCTCATGACCGTAAAAAATTAACGGGTTTTAACAGCTTATAAGAAATGCTACAAACAAAAGTAACACTACAATCTAGCTTCGTAAACAAAATGTAAACGTGTATTGTTTCACATTGGCCGGTCTAGCTTACTGTTGTTCATCTTTATAGGCAAGACTTACAGTTAATGGTTTCTGTTTATTTTTAACGGATTTTAACCAACATCAAATTTAATTACTTTATTCTAAGAAGAATTTGAAGCTTTTTTTATATTGCTGCTACATACTATGTTTTTCTTAGTCTAAGTAAGTTTCTTTTTAAGATTTTTTTAGCCTACAAAAAGTCCGCTGTTTCTTGCCGGAATATTGTCATGGTAGGATTGTAGTAGGACGTATTGTAACTGCCATGTGATCTATACCTATAAAACAAACAAAATATATTGACCATGTTTCTCAAATTTTAGTTGGAAATGAATAAAAACAAATTCGAGCTAAGTCCTACTAATATTATAAATAGGTACGAAAGTTTAGAAACGTTTGGATGTTTCTTACTCAATCACGCTCTAACGGGTGAACGGATCTGACTGAAATTTGATACAGAGATAAATTATTGTAACCTGGAATATCTAACACATAGATAATTTTATTTCGGTGATAGGTTCCCATTGGAAGCAGGAACGGGATCAGGATTTCATGTAAGCCGCGGGTAACAGCTTTTATGGACGATAAATTTAAAAAAAATGGAAACGATTCTTATATGTTTTCTATAACGTCGAAATGTAATACAATCTTTACTTGCCATTAATGGTCAATTACGAAGTTTCCAACCAAGTTCGCTCCGGTAGTAAACCCTATTTTCCAGTAAACAATAGTTATTACTTTTTTATTGTTCGTACACTTACATTTTACGAAAGTTTTAACAACGCTTGTATTTTTTTTACTCATAATAAACTTACGTTTGACCTCTATCTCACCTGTGGTAAGTGACGATGTGGTCTACGATGAATCAAGTTTAGCTAAAAGGTTAAGTTTTAGCGCTATTTAATGAAAATTATTATTTAATCACACTTAATGAAATAAAAATAATTTTAACGGATTCTATCTCGATTGATTTTTTATTGTTTAATCCCGAGGTTTCTGTTACTGCATTGATCCTTCATCAGCTATAGTTATGAGAGACTAAGATGGCGGTTATCTCATAATTTTGAGTGTAAAATTATCCCTAAGTACCTACCCCAAGCTGTGCCTACGTTGAATGGTTCGTGTTATTATTTCCGCAGACCGCAGATGAAGACATTGCAAAATTGAAATTGTTATTTAGAATAAGGAGTAGGCAGTTTATGTAACATGATATTTAAATAAGTTGTTTCGTAGAAAATTAACTGACTTTGCAAGTTACCGAAACGACCACAATTTTGTAACAGTAGACGTCACAGCAGATAATAAATATTATTTCACATTTATACAAGTCGGATAATTGCTTCCGTACCGATCCATATTCCATATCGATTACATGTACAAATTTACATATATAATACATCTCGAGATTATGTACAGACTGCTTGAAAAATAACATAAAAGATTAAACAAGACAAAGTCTATTGTATCGAACAACTGAAAAGGAAAGAAATATTATTTTTGAACTGTTCTCAAGAAAACCACTAGTATTTCGTAAACGTATTACATAATTATATTAGTAAGGTATTCATCCTACAAATTTTTCTACACTGTGTTACTACTGAAAGGTGTCTATTACAAACATTGTAAGAGCAAATAACCACATAACAAGTGATAACTATTAATATTTTTCTCTTTCCAACACTTCCTGCGCGCACGCTCATGTGGGAACTTCAGCAACAATAATATCCGCTTCATTGCAGATGATTCGCACTGGCAAGCTAGATTACTATGGATTCTCGTATACGAAAAACGAAACAATTACTGAGATACGTGATTTATTTTCAACTCGTTGCTGCCCGCTTCTATGCTCGCGTACAATTCTGATCCTGTTCTCGCAATATGAACCTATTCCAGACATAAAAAGTACGTGTTAATTCTAGACTTAAAAATTTACGTAAAAACTTAGTACAGGGATAGATTATTATCCTTGTACCCATTAATTTTTTACCAGATCCGTTGAACTGTTTGAACATGATAGTGTAGCAAACATCAAACTCTCTGAACCTTTTGCCCAACTCAGTTGGGGTCGGTTTTCCAGTCTAACTGTGATGCGGCTGAACTTGGAACCGTGGAGCGACTGCCATCTGACCTCCACAACCAATGGTCAGTATAACCAATGGCGATATCGAAGTTGCAAGTTAGACTGGTTGGATTTTTGTGGGCTCCAACTACCCGTAACGACTGCCATAGATGTTTGTATGGCAACCGGGACCGACGGCTTAAAGTGCTCTCCGAGGCATTAATAAACCTGCGATACTTACACACATAACTTCGAAAAGCATCGAAAAGTCATTGGTGTGTGCCATGGTGAACCTGGGATTGAACCCGAGACCTCGTCTCAGCAGTCCATTACCCAAACCATTAGGCTACCGCGGTAACAAACATCAAACATCTTCACAAAATTTCACGTTCATAAAATTAGTAAGTAGGAAGTATTTATATTTGTAAACCGGTGTGTAATTAAGTTTTTAGCATGCTGCGGAAGCCGATTTTTTTGTTTTTAACGGGCAGGTATTAGCTGAACGGAAAGTCTGATTAAGTTTTTTTATCTATAATCTACACAAATAAATAAAATTGAAGTGCCTGTAATATTAATCTATACAATACGTATAACAAAAATGCTATTTATAAAATTCTTGTCTGTCTGTCTGTCAGTCTATTTGAAAGACGTAATCTCTAGAAAGGCTGACCGATTCGAGACGGGACTTCCAGTAGCAGATGGGTAGTAGGTATTATACTGCGTTGATTTTAGAAAAATAATCAGTGTTTCGCACAAAAAAATTAAAACCTTCAAAATCTACAGTTTCCATGCGGGCGGAACAGGGAGCACAGCGTCGTGTGTAAAATTATGTTACAAAAAATCAGTAGTCGCAATTCTATATAAAATAACAACGAAGAAAATTACCCTTCTGAAACCCTAAACTGAACCTCTAGCAACGTCCATCGATAAACACTGAACAAGTTCCATCATTCAAATTCGAATCGAGTTTTAATCGAGAACCATTATTTATCGCAGCGATTAAAGCGCATCTACGTGGGTTTGTGATTAACCGAGTGCGGAGGGCGAGCTAGTTGCCGTTGCTCGCGGGTTGCGGGCGACATCTCGCCGCTTCCTCATTGCTTCGCCGGCGGTTATAGCGCTTGCGCCCGCGCCGCTGCACCACACAACACAATCGTCAAGTTCATTCCTCAGGGTTACCACTCGAGCTTCATTAAATTTCTTTTTAGTTGTATTGTTTCAATGACTTTTATGAAGGTATATTTAATAGATAGATAGGTATCTGATTGTATGGAACAAAATTTTTGTATCGCAAAACTCGACAGCTAACTTTTGTAACTCTCATACAAATGGCATTAAAAAAGATGAGTTATGTTAAACAGATATATGTCAGAATTCATTGACTCATTTATCACATTTCTGCGTCCTAAAGGTCAATGGTCCTAATAAAAATATGTTCGCAATTCAGTGTCAGTCAAATCTCGATTTAATGTCGATCCTCCAAATGTCAAAGAAGTTATTCATGTAATCAAAAAGATCTTGGTGCTTTTAAAAATAATTAATAAAATAAAGTTTACGCTTTTACTCAATTTTCATCCAAACTGAATAAGTAACTATGCAAATGTTCAGCTCAGTCCAAACAACAAAATTATCGATAAATGATGTTCAAATTTTGACTAATAACTTACAAACGAACAGTGCAAGTTAAATAAAAGCTTATCAGCGCATCCAATACAATAGAGATTATCAATCAACTCAATTATGACAACTGTCAATCTAATTTTAAAGCTCACGGTTCAAGATTACTATGCCAAAGAGAACAAAAACTATACAACTGTACAACTGTATTACTTTTACGTTTCAAGTGAGCTAGCCAATCGATACACACATTTCAATCGGTTTTTCATTACATAATGTTTATTTTAAAAACGTGTGTAGAAATCGCAATGGTTTTCCGTTAACTTGTCGAACATTCTCACAATTATAACCAATTATAAGTTTGAAAATAATTATACATAGACTTGCTCAAGCAATTATCGTACCTGGAACCTGAATAAACTGGTTTCGTAGACATTTCACTTAGATATCTTCTATCGATAGCAATGTATTTGAACTTTGATTATTCAGAAACGAGAAAACCAGCCGTTAGTTGCCGATGGGTCAGTTTAAGTACGTGGAAATAACAAAGATGTACAAATTAAATGTTAGATTACAGTTACTTTAAGTGTCGATTAGAGTCGATAACTCAATGTAACGGTATTACTCACTATACCTCTATTATATAGGTACTTACACTCTGATTACATATATTATATTTCAGTGACCAGTCTATTGAGGATTACACATGGTAAAGAAATTTACTATTTACGAGTACAAAAAAGAACGATTTTTGAGATGTTTCTCCTAATTTTTGTATCGCAAAACTCGACAGCTAACTTTTGTAACTCTCATACAAATGGCATTAAAAAAGATGAGTTATGTTGATGATGATGAATGGAACTCCTAAACTCGTAAACTCTTTATTATATATTTCTTTGCTCGATTATTAATAATATAAATAGTACTTAAATCAAAAATAAATTAAAAAAATATTCTATTATTATTATGCTCAGCACTAGGCTTCTCTAAATAGCAGGACAAATAGAGCCTGATCAGTTAACTAAAAATGGAATACTACTGGGCAAATTCTTCTGGTGTCTCCTGATGAAACTAGGGAAATGCTTAACTCATCATATACATTAATTTAATTTAATCAATCAATCAAAGATTAAAATATATATTTATTTAATCGTTGTTTTCTGTAGATTAAAAATAATGATGTTTCAGTTTTTTAGCAATTTTCTAGATAGTAGTTGCGAATATTTTCAAAAATAAAATAGACTTACATATTGGGACTATAAATTAATTAAGTTCAGAAGTTACTTTAGCGTTGTCTTCTTTGGAATCAAATGATTTTCGAAGAATCTTTTGTTGTAAATGTTTTTAAAAATAAATCAAACCTTTACATAATAAGACTATAAATTAGTTAAGCGCAGAAGCGTAGTCTTCTGTAATTGGAATGAAACGATGATTTTTTTGTAAATGTTTTCACAAATAAAACAGACTATTACATAATAGGACTATAAATCAAAATAAACAATGCAAGGCTATTGTTTATAATCAATCAAACAAGGAAGTGAAATGTTGCGTCGCTTTCGATTTCTAATAGAATTTTTTATTCAGAATTCGATACGAGTAAACTTTTTTTATCGATCAAACAATGTCGTAACTAATATGATATATAGCAAAACACGAGCAAAACGAAGCACGAGCAGCTGTCACTATAAGTTTATTTATAGATGTAAAGTCAATCAAGTAAATTACTGCTCTATTAGGTATAGGGTGAATGCACCGAATACTATTCATTCATTTTTTTAACGTGTGGAAACCCTCACTTACCAGGGCAAGTGAAGTACTACACGTGCGCTATAAGTTGAGACCTGACCGCTAGACGTCACCGGCGCGTGTTTGTACAGCGCACAAAAAAATATCGTAAGTAAACTTCCGGCCGAGACCTTACCTATCTGTCTACCTATTTTTTTGCGAACAGTACGTCACGGACGACTGAGGGGCAGTACAGGGGGAAGTAGGCGGAGAGCCCCAGTCTCAACTTATAGCGCACGCGTTATAGTTATGTCGGGATTGGACCGACTAAAACCACACATTGTTCCGCGCATATGAGTCTTTTACCAAGGGTCCGAGTAAATCCTAAGAAGTAACTCTCCAGGCAGACTTTGATATTTGATTAATAATGTAGGTGACCTCGCCATAGTACCAGTCTGTCGTAAAATCAGCCTTCACAGCTCACACCAATTTGGATTAATATAAGGGAATCTTTTGATGTAGAAATTGTGTTTCTGACATTAATGGGTCCATCAAAAATAAAATTCTATAGAGCATCTATCATTTTAGAAAACAACTACGACGACCAGAGAGTTGGCATTTTTATTATTATAAAAGGTTAACGTGATTCTTTTAGCTGAGAAAAACTTTTTCATCCGAGTTCACAAGAGGGTCGAATCTCGTAAAAAAAAGTTCAAAATTCAGTCACAATCTAACCTCGATCTCATGTCGATCTTCCAAAGGAATTACGTAATTTCGAAAATTCTACCTGTAATTCTCAAAATAAATGCCTGGACTATTTGCTATGATACATACCGCTAGTACATTAATATGTAACTAGGTGACAATATAGACACTAACTAGGTGACAATATAGACACTTTTTTTTTGTTTTAAGTGACAAAGACGGATATTAACATAAATAGATGCGTATGACGTATTTAGTACAAAACGTCTTTTAAATGATGTTACGTCTATTGAGAATATTTTGGTAGATAATGACTACATTTTTTTAACATAATGAAAGGACTTGGTACTATTATTTGCTTCTTATTTAGTTTTCGCGATCCCATTCACCCCTTCAATATAAAGCTATAATTCTTTTGTGTAAGAATGGGTTCTCGTCAGTGGTATGCCAAATGAGATTCAAAGTTGTATTGTAACCTTCTGAAATTTATATGTAAAACCTATTCAAATGTGTGTATAATACAATGAAATATCTAATAACGCCAAATGTTATTGTGTATTTTGTATTCCCATATGAGACTAATCAAACTATGACAGATCAATACACCGGTGTACAAGATACCTACATAAAAATAAAAATACATTATAATAAATAATAATATATATGTTGTTATAATTACATTCTACTAAATGTAATTATAACAACAAATGTAAATATAACAGTAAAACTTAGAAAATTAAAAAAGTTTCTTGCAAATAATTTTTGCTCACGTTTTTACTTATCGAATCGAAAATTAATTACTGCTTCGATTAAACGCGCACCACTTAATTACAATTTTTAATTAAAATTCGTTTTAGTACCAACTTCAAATATATAATACGTTAATGTAGAATTATCCAGTTTTTTATTGACGTCAATTTCAACGCCATTACAATTATGCGACCAAATACATTACTTCATGTGATTAGTCGGTACAGTTTAACACATGTTTAAATTATCGTTATGTAATGCACTTTCACTGTACTGTAAGCGGCACCATTCCTCTATTAGCTCACTTCATTTAGCATCCGAAAAGTAACACTAGATTTTGTTTTGTGAAGTCGACTATGTCTTACATAAGTTCGGAAACTTACCTATCTGGGGCCAATTCTGTAGTGTTGTTTGGCAATTTCTACAGAATACCCACTCATCGCTCATGATTTCGCTCTTTTGTGGATAGGTATTTCACAAAAAAAATATGATTTGTATTACTTTAGGGCTATTCAGGGTTAATTTTAGGGTCATTGCATGTCGACTACTTATCCGTTCGGGGATCCATCATTTGTTTGCAAATTAATAATATCGCGTTTGTACCTACATCAATATCACCAATATTATTGATAGGATTGCGAAAGTAACTGTCTCTACGCGCCCATTAGATATAATGATCCAAATATTGAGACAAGCCCCAGTAAATTATACAGTACTTGCGTATTCATTCTATAGTCGATAGGCCAGTATTTGACCTCTATCTCACCTAATGGTAAGTGATGATCTGGTCGACAATGAAGCACGTTTGCCTAGAAGCAACCTATTCACTCTTTACTTAAAGACTCTCAGGTTATAGCTTGCCAGAAACACGAAAAATGTCACTGGTTAAATTTAAGCTAAAATAATAATGTAAATTGAAGATTATATTTAGATTGTTGTAAGTAAATATTTTAACACTTGTCAAAGAGTGAAAGTTTGACATATTTACACAAGTCAAAATTAACTGTGATACATGTCAATGAATGAATGAATGAACGAATCGTGGAACAATGTTCTTCAATTGGTTTCTATAGAATTGACCCCCAGTTCATTCAAATGTTAAATGAATTTCACGCCTTTAGTGCGATATACATTTAATTTTATAACTTGCGTGCATAGAAACGGGGTCGCAATTTTGTACGGGAGTTGTATGCATTGTTTTAAGTTTCATCTCCGTTACTTTCAATTACTAATATATTGCATTTCACTTTTACTACTCAGTTAATACTTGCATACGTAAACCAACCAATTATTAATCAACGAACTTGATTAGAAATAAGGAAGTTAGTTACAAACAATTAGATAGATCGGTAAAAGCAAATCTTATGTGTAAACCGGGTTTAATCTCATGAATTTTACGAGAAGTTTTGTTCGCAAGTTAATAATTATAAGTACGTACTAATATTACAAATGTGAAAGTTTGTGAAAATCTTTGAATGTTTGGGTGGTTTGGTTGTTTGTTAGTTTTGTTACTCAACCACGCTCTGACGTGTGTACGGATCTGGCTGAAATTTGGTACAGGGATAGATTTTAGTCCACACATTCGGGAAATTCCCCTAGGTAGTTACTTAAAAAAACTTTTGTGAAAACCCCGTAAAAATCGGTTGAACGGTCAACCTCTTTTCTAAGTCAATTAATAACCTATTATTTCGTTAACCATCTAGGACTAGGATCTAGAACGTAATACTATACGAAATGCCAAGATTAGGTGCAAAAGTCTAACAGTAAATTGAGCAACACCTAATATCTTTCAATATTAATAGTAGATACGCTTAGATTTTGACGTGATCTAGAAATTCGATATGTACGAACCTACTTCTCGACTATCCACAAACGACGAAAATTAACCGCTATGAGGTATCATGGTATAATATACAATATGTACCTATATATAGACATGGTTTGACTTTGAGTAACTAAAATTCGATACGCAAATTTTCCATTACAAGTCAAATTAGAATATATCACGAACCGTGAGGTACTCTTTCATAATAAAACAAAACATATTTTCTACCTAATACAGCGTAAACGAACGCCTAATATAGATATTATAACTGAAGTACCTACATAAGCTTTACTTCTCTATTTTTGTTATTTTGCCCCTATTCTTTTACTGAGCAACACAACACTAAACATCATATCCTACTAGGATCATAAATGTAAAACTTTGACATGTTTATTCCTCAATAACGCTGTAACCTCGATTAAAATAAGCCACTGTTATACCACTGGCACTTCAAAAAAAATCCAATTGATTTTGAACTTTTTTATTATTGGTTTAAAGTCTAAAATTAAATGATATTTTGTAGAGCGAATTAAAAAGTTTAATGTATTCTTTTCATTTGATTTTAGACTTGACATGTACAGTAACGTTAAAGTATACAATTAAATAGGATTTAAGAGTGTCAGTTGCATGATAGTGGTTTGCCTTTAGCAGAATCGAGGCCCAGGATAAACACCGTATTTCATTATGCTGTTACGAAAAACAGTTTTCTAAAATTGTACAATTATATAATCAAGTTTTTGCTTGCATGAGATAACCTTCTTTCATTAGTAGCAAGTTGAACTGATAGTTCGTGACTGCTATTCGTTAAAACCATTTTGGCGGTCGGTTCATAGTGGCAAGTGAAACCGCCTCGAACTCTGACATTGATTAAGAAGTTGGCAATGAAACAATCAATCTAATGCTATTACTTATAATTTAGTCGATGATGTTCCCACGATCGGCGATAACATCACGATTGGATCTCTACAGACTAAGGCCTGTTATGCCTGTGCTCAAAACTGATAATAATTATCTTAAAACTATATTTGAACGGTTGGAGTGATACCTCGGTATGCCCAGGATAATAAGTAGATGTGTGCTATTCCAACATTTTAGTCAATTTGTACGTAAAAGAGAGACAAATAAAATACACCTAAACTTTCGCATTCATAATACCAGTCTTAGAAGGGATGACTAGTTATTCTTAACAGATTGAGACTCCTCCGTACCTCATAAGGCAAGTTAAGTCATTGTTCCCGATTTTCATACGAACATGTGGTCGTTACAGGGAGAGGAGCCCTAAAAATGAGCCGAAAATCTAGTCTAGCTGCAGAATTTTGATATCATCAATGGCTTGTGAAACTCAAATAGCAGCCGCTTCATGTAAAATATCGAAGTTCGTTTCTTAACGCAAACGCAGGCGGATCTATCGACTATAAAAAAGTAGTTAAACTGAAAACTGATACCTAACTTAGTTAGTAAAAGGCTGAAGGATGATCAGGTAGGTACCTACATAGAGTTATTATATATTTAACATCAAAATAATTTTGATTTTACTATTAAGTTAACCGACCAAATTCCGACACCATAAAATAGAAGGTTTGTTTCACAATTGCTCTAGTTTCAACTTTATTATATAACCCTAATGAAAACATTCCATCGCTGCTATGAACGTATTAATTGGCGAATGACCCATTGTTTCTTATTCCCAAAACGGAGAAAAATTATAGGCGTCTTATGACTTAAGAAGCTGTATATTATAACGATTTATGTAGGGCTAATGTTTATAAGCACCATGAAAAGTTCCCAGTTGACCCACCACAAAAAATTTCATGTAAAGTAATGCCAAGACGAATAGGTACTTTCTACAAAAAGTACGTTATGCAATTAAGCCTTAGGAATTTTGATCGTGCAATCTACACTATTGTATGAACTATACAAAAAAATAATTAAAATGTATTCGATGGAGAATACACATCAAGTTGTATTCACGTACTTATAAGCTAATACCCAAAAAATTAAAAAGTATACTGATTGTAATTTAGAAGCGTGGAATCCGAGTCTCTATAAAACATTTAATAGAAATGTACATCTAAATTAAATATTAAAAAGCTACGCTAATTAAAAGATAGCGGTTTTAAAAGATTTTATCTGATGATATCGAAAGCATTTTATAGAATACAATCAATTGGGAATTCATAATCGGTCTTATTAATAGAACTTTAATTATGAACCTGGGAACTTCAAGTCACCAGTGAATAGGTTGTTTTTATAGATTCTTCAGAAGAATATAGAAAACATAATTAGTTCTATCATTCCTGACTTTTTCACCTGTAAACCGAAAAATGGCCACTGGCCAAGCTAAGGTATGAGAATCCTCTCCAAGTGCAAACTAATATTACTTTATCCCATATATTGTATTACTGAGAAAATAAGTAGGTAGATTTAGTGACCCTGGCATGTTGCTCTAAATATGACACTAATATATATTTTAGTTCTATTTATAGACACTATATCTAATAAAAACAAATGAAATTTCTATGTACTATTTCTAATCCAATTATTATAATAGCGAGAACCGTCAACCCTCAAACGCTGAGTATAGGCGTGCCGAGGCGCGAGGCAAGTAGTTCAACAAAGCCTCCGGTGGTAACTCCGTTCCGCAAGCGCTCCTCAGACTAATCAAGCGTGGAGAGCACTACAATGCCTTTTGTTTTTATGCCGACAACTCCGCTGATGTTCGTCTAATTGTGGTATACGCTGGTTAGATTAGATTTGCTTTTTCGTCCACCATTCTTGGAAGTTTGGGTTCAGTGACGTTCGTATTGCGTTCTAAAAAGTTTTTTAGACACACGAAAATATGTGGGTATTCGGAAAAGGTGCAAAAATTAGGTTGTTCGGTTTTTTATGATGACACCTAAAAAAGTGATCAAATTTGTATAAAATGGTAATTAAAATTTTAAGAATAGCAGTTTAAGCTCCAATTTTGGTTGCATCCAAAGTTATTTTTTATGTCGGTCACGTCAACACGACTTCACCTCGCCTGATGGTAAGCTAAAGGCAAAGTTCTCCCACTGACCCTTCAAATCTGAGAGAAAAGGCTGAGGCTCATCCAATAATCAGTAGGGGCAGCGGTAAGTAAGAATGGCTTCGCACGGAAAAAAATTGTACAAAAAAGTCTCATAACCAAATGATAAGTACTATGTCTATAACCTTAGTGCAAGTGCAAGCAATAAACTACTCACAAATAACTGTTGATTATGTTTATCGAATAAGCGAAGATAGAAATCAGACGCGAAACCAGTGGTCGCATAGCTATTTAACTCCTTAACGATCGCTATGCATCAACTATTTCGATTAACGATAGTTACTTTGTATCATTGTTCCGTATTATGTAAAGGACAATTTAATAATAGACGCATTAAACGAAACGTTATCGCTTTGTTGCGCAACATGATCGATGATGGTAACGAAATGGCTGATGATAATATCTTAACAGCCTTACCTATGACACCCACTGCGATAGCAATCTGAGTACACTAGTTACTTTCACGCACGCCTACGAGTTGTTAAGGCAATGAGATATTTATTTGCTTTTCGAATGAAGGCAAGGTTATTTTCTAACTCGCGATGTGAATACACAGGTGTTATAGGGTTAACCATGACTACCTGTGATATCATAGTTACTAAATGATTAGATAGATTTTGATATGATTTTGCCAAAGATGTAATTGGGACTGTTTTTGAGCTATAATTTATGAAGATTTTTTAGTTAATGGCTTTTTTTTAAATCTTGTGTCATTGTTGAACAAATACGCTAAACTCCAAATAGTAAATGGTTACCGTAGACTAATAATTGAAACATTCAAAAATTTACTTTCATGTTGTCAACAGCAGAAGAAAAATAGAAGGGACAGAAGAATAAGTTAACACAAGAAAAGAAAAAGTAAGAAAACAAAAATTAAAGACAGCGCAACTACTGCACGACTATCGAAGATGATCGATGTTTTTGGAGCTTTTGGTTTCACGAATTTTGTTATTGTTCCCACACAAGCTAAGCAAGTTACCGTAATTTTATTCGCAAAAACGTTTTGGAAGCATTAAATAACTATTGGAGCCCTATACAACTTTAATATATTTGCGAACCGATTTTCGAACCGCAACGAGTTTGAAAAGACAGAAGAAGGGACAGAAGAATAAGTTAACACAAGAAAAGAAAAAGTAAGAAAACAAAAATTAAAGACAGCGCAACTACTGCACGACTATCGAAGATGATCGATGTTTTTGGAGCTTTTGGTTTCACGAATTTTGTTATTGTTCCCACACAAGCTAAGCAAGTTACCGTAATTTTATTCGCAAAAACGTTTTGGAAGCATTAAATAACTATTGGAGCCCTATACAACTTTAATATATTTGCGAACCGATTTTCGAACCGCAACGAGTTTGAAAACCAATAAAAAGCTAATATGTGTGAACGCCGATTCGCTATGGGAAAGATGAAATTTGATAAAACTATTATCTTGAGACGGTCTTGAGCTTTTTATTTTGTTGGGTTCCAAAACTATTTTAACGAAGCCGCAGTGTCAAAAAATACAAAAAGGGAATTTGGAGAAGTTGTTAAGGCCTTAATAGGGTTGAATCCAGGAAAAATACATTAGGATTCACGTCCTTTTCTTTCCACACACGATGAGCATAATGATGTATTTTTTGTATTCTCGGAATTTTGTTTTAGAGGGTATTCTGTATGTATGATTACATAACATGAATAAAACTTATAAGCGTCGATAGCTTAGTAGTTAAGGAATCGTACTGATGATCGAGAGGTTCCGGATTTGATTTCTGGTTATTACACCACCGACGTTGGAAGGTTAGACGGCAGATATTTTCATAAAAGCCGTATACACCAAAGTAAGAGTTGGAGAAAGAGTAAGTAGACTCTGGGCTAGACGCAATCGGGAACTATACTAAAATAATGATGCAATATAAAAATAGAAAAAAAAAACTAATGCGTTTTTATAACAAAAATGGCTGATGGACACATTACCCGCATTTTTTTAACCTTGAAAAAACGAAGCGATTAGGTAACCATTTCAAGGTTATTTTTCAATTTTAGGAAGTATTTTAAAATGTAGACTGTTACCGAAAATTATAAACACTAGCCGCATTTCCACGAATATAAGTATATATTATAAATATTTTTAGTAGTTAAGAAGTGATAGTTCTTAAACAGAAAATTGACAACATCAGCCTAAGCCCAATGCAGTCAATATCTTAGCGTGATAGTGCAGCACAATTTGGCGAATACAAGCTAAAGCAAAATGCATATATCTCAGTAAAAACCGTTCTATTGTGTGCGAGAACCCTTAATGCCTCGAAGAATATGTAGGTAAATAATCCCAGCAAGTTGGAGGCAAGGCTCATCAATAAGCAAAGCTCGGGGGCACCGCAAGCCTATACATCAGACCGATACGATCTAACCCTGAGCCGCTTGCAACTAAACTGTGCAATTATACGATAACACTGGCAATACGGTTACGTCGCCTTTGCTTCACACCTATAAAACATAAAGTTAACCCTTTAGCAGTTTTTCTCAAAATTGAAGCTCTCCCCGAGTACATACACCTGTGAGGTACTTTAAAACCTACTTTAAAAATGCAATGAACTAAAAATTAAAATTGTCGTTGAATAAAACCTAATAAATCGTAGACTGAGTATTATAGTCTACGAGTTATTCTCAGTCAAAGTACTAAAGATTTAGTAAATCGAAGTAGATTGTTTTAGTAAAAGTAGGTAAGCTAATCGAAAATTTTGTGACTATAAAAAGTATTTATTATTTATGGCCGTGAGGTCGTGACACTATTATATAACTTTCAATATAACAAAAATAAATTAATAACCTCAATAAATCCATGTATAGTCATAAAAATGCAGATGTTGTTGCAAAAATTATGTAACAAGGTGTGTTCTTGCATTTATTGTAGAAAATCGCTTTTAGAATGTATTAGGAACGCATAAACGATATTACAAAACCAATTCGTTCTAGAAAATGCGATTCAATATATTTATAGCTTTAATTTCGAAATTTACACGGACACCTGATTCACTGAATCTTTAACGAATTAGGTATCTTCAGAAAGGTCAACATACTTCTATAGAAAGGTATTCTTACCGCATTTTTGTCTTTTGAATTAGATTTTCAATTTAATGATTTATTCAGTATTTTTTGGTTTTTGAAGTTTTTCTTGTTTTTTTTTTTAAATGTTATTTATTCACATGAATAATATCGTCATTTCACTCACTTCAGCTGAGTACCACCCCTGTAGCACTATCGATGTATGTTGTGGTGACCCCCGGTCCTGAAACTTTACCTTTAGCTTACCATCAGGCGAGGTGAAGTCATGTTGACGTATCCAATGTCAAAATAAAATTGTTTACCCGGGCATCATTGTCAGTATAAAATCAAATAAATAGAACATGGGTTTCTAAAAGACACAGATTTGCACCTGAGCTCTTGATTTTTTATATATATTAAATTTAATCCGAAAGTTTGAACCTTCAAATTAAACATATATCATATTTAGATATCAAATAACTATTTGCATTTCGAATGTCATCGAGTCGTATGACAATCGTTAAAGGCATTGAGTTACACATGGGTTACACACAATAGTTACTATAATACAGAGATAGGTATCAAATTAGGCTGTAATTTTAGATGTAACATTTTTAGATAATTATAATGTTAGATCCCATTTTAGATCGACCTTCAACTATTAAGTTTCCTATAGAATTTTTTTTATAAACATACGAGTATATAACCTTATAGTTAGACTGAAATCCGGCTCCAACTCAGTTGGGCAAACACTCGGAGGATTATTCTTTACATTAAAAAATTAATATAAATATTTTAGGGTTTGGAACAATTTACATGATATTGTCGAAAGTTTAGACCAATATTAGAAATCTCACAAACAAAAAATATGCGAACTTGAATGAAAGGGCAGAAGCAAATGGCGGGCTGTCGTCTCTGCCTACCCCTGAGGGAAAAAGGCGTACCTAAGTATATGTTTGTATGTCATAAAAAGTATTTTAATAATATTTATTGCTAATTTATTTATCGCGGAATTCAACAGTATAAAATTACAAAACAACGTAAAATAATTAGTGATTAAATTAGTAATTTTTTTATTTAATAATAAACGGTTTTATTTAATTGATCAAATACAGCAAAAATGATAAGATTACTAAACTGGCACTGTTAACATACCTAATTAAAAACGTAGCTCGTAGTGTGCATTGTGGTTAAATAAATAAATTAAAATAATTATACGAATAAATAAATCAATTATTAATCAGATTGTTATATGTGTAATAAAGTAAAGAGTTTTCAGTATAAAGCAATCCTATGGTTTCAAGTCATACCTAAATTAATTTGGCAGTCACATTTATTTTTTAATAATAAGTATATCTACTTACATTAAACTATCATTTAAAATTCCTCAGCTTCGTTTTTCAAACATAGCAACACTTAACATTATATCTAAATTACTTCAACTGGACCAAATGGAAATGGGACCACAGGAGAGCGCTACCAGATACAACAAAAAACTGCAAAAAAACAGTTGATTTCAGAACTATCTTCTTTTTGAAGTCGGTTAAAAAGGTACCTACTAATAAGTACAAATAGCAAAACAGACAAGTACACTTTCTCTCTACACTAACATTGTACTGAAGGCCAGTGATTGCCCTCGAAATATCAAAGCCTAACTCGGTAATCGTAATCGAAATCATTTTCTAACTTGTTTACTTTTACATAACATCATCAGGGCGGTCGGCTGCCTTTCTCCGTGCGTTGACCGCGGTCCACTCAAGGCCAGATGACGGTCAATTAAATACTTTTCAACACAATTTAATTTACGCTTGTTATTGACTAGTTGTACCTGTGACTTTGTCCGCGTGGATTTAGAGAAGGTTATAACAATTTTGCGTCTTTTAACCAGTCAAAAGTACTTTTAACTAGCAAAATCAGTCAAAAGTACTTTTAACAGTAAGTTTGCAGTCAAAACTCTTAACCAGTCAAAAAAACTTAACTTAACTTAACATAATTTCCGTTAACATTATAGTATAGTCAAAATTCAAAAAATTGCTTTTTTGTGATATGTATTGTACATACTCATATACATTGATTTAAAACCTGTTAAATATTATAAACACACTTAGGTTTAAGTACAATACTTCTTGGCTTTTTTACCTATTGATGATGGTGGCCATTTTTGGACAGCCATGACGGTACTACACAAATAGGCTTATTAACTTTTAAACTTTCGCGTTCCATAACTATTATACGTAAACGGTATGTATATACCTTTAACGTGTATCGCGTTAATTCCCGTTTACGTATAACAAATAGGCTTTTAAATGCATTGATCATTAAAATTTTAACTTTACAAATTGGCACATTAACAAGTTCCTTGTATGGCACATTGAATGTTAGATAGTAAAACAACGAATATTACAAGCCAAATAGGGATAGCGCATTTACTCAGTAAGATTGTAAGGGCGCGAATTGACAATTAATTTTTCTGATTGTTAATCAGCAGGTGCTCAGGCCTTAGAATGTTAGTCGGGCCCCTAAAAGAACCAACCTGAGCTTTACAAACAATAGGAGAGGAGCCGGTGAAAATCGACCTTCACCGGTCAAAACTCTAAACATAACGAAAAATTAAAAAACCATGAACACTTTTTGATAGGTAAGTCATCATAGGCATGTTGACATTTGCTGAAAAATCCTATCCTATCCGATTATCCAATAGGTGAAGGAAGATGTTCACCGGCTCTTAGACCATAAACAAAACGTTAGACACGTAACAATGATTAGTTCTTTCCGTTTTAAAGATTATTCAAAAAACGTTTCTAAGATATTAATCAAAATTTAAACATTAGTATTCATTGTCTGTCTTATTTAAAGAAATAACTGTCTATTTTCATCATAATATTATGGAAATCACGTACCATTACGTAAAATGTTTTATTCTTTTATATTATCTTCAACCTATGATGGCGTCCGCCATCTATATTGCAACTTACATTTAATCAAATTAATGTTCTAAAAGTTTAACACAATAATATGCTATCACCGTCCAAATTTCAATCCGCCAATTATTCATCTAAATTGTAACCGAATGGGCAAAAATGTCTATTTATACTATTATAAAATTGTTAATGGGTTGTGGGCGATATTTAAAAAAAATACTTGGGTCATGTTACATGACCCAAGTATTATTAAATATAAATTATTCTGAAGATAATGTTGTTTTTACAATGCTTGTCTATTTGTCTATTTTTTGCTATTGATGCAAAACTACAAAACAGATTTCGATGCGTTATTTTCTTATGGAGAGGTTTTGGTCAGACTTAAAATTTTCCGAACGGTTTGATTTTTAAGTAGATACGGAGATATGACCAAAAAACTATAACCGAAATCCACACGGGTAGAGCTGTGGGCATCAGCTAGTATATTGATATTACTAATTTGAAAATTATTCTTTTGTTTTTAATCGAGTATTTTTAATTTATGATCATCTAAAACAGTAGTTTTTTTTTCTTTTCTGAAGGTTAATATGCAAGTAAATATGCATAGTTTTTAATTATTGCCATATATTATTATAATATGTATATTATGTTTTTTTTTATTAAGAAGTATAAAATCGAAATGTAAATTTAATATTTTTAACTCGTTAAATCTGGCGGTAAAATAATTAAATTGAAAATATCATATACCTACGGATGAATCACTAATTCAAATATTGTAATGTACCTATTTGTAACAACGTTATTTAGTAGTTTAAAAATTAAATATCTACCAGAAATTGGACTAGATGTCTATACGCCCGTGTGTTATTATTGTTATTTATTATTCGTTCTGATTATTATTATCAATGATAATAATAATCATATTTTATTTTAGGATAGGTACATGTACTTATAGACCATTCTATTATAAAAAACATTTCACGTACATGTCACTGAACTCTTGATTAAATTTTGTGTTTGAATAATTCCCTTACAATTAATCTAAATTGAATTACTGGCTTCAATAAACACATTATTATTTAAGTTATGTTATATTTTCTTTCTCCAATCTTTATTAGCTAATCATCTCTAATCAAAAATTCTATTTAAATGTAATATTACCTACTAGTAAAACGTCCGGAAGACATTACAGATAAAGTCTTTGATTTATCTGTCATTAACTATTGAGAGCCATAAATAAGACATTAACGCGATATTGAATTCCACAGAAAGTTTAGTTTTATAGACTCATCTACACGTTGGGCCTACGTAAACTATTTATCAGAATATTGAACTACCGTCTTTCTCGAACTGAAAACTTTAAAATGGTGAGTTATATAGAATCTTGTATGAAATATCAACATATGACCTCATGGCCAATTCTCTTCTTCTTGATCTTCTGAACTCCAATTTCGGTTGCGTCCAAAGCCGGAGGTAGGACACGACTGTCCGAACTGAGCAGTCCGTCTGGGGTAGTACCTCCGCCCTACAGAAGACCGCGGCCATAATAACCAGTGTTGTGTTCCCGGCGGTAAGTAGGGTAGCCAGAGCTCGCAATCCCCCCCTCATCCCTTATCTCTAACCCCCCTCCAAACCTAACAACCCTCCCCCTCCAGGGTGGGCAGCGCGAGTGTGACACCCCTGATGTTGCACACGTCCATAGGCCACGGTGACCACTTCCCATCAGGTAGGCCGTGTGCTTGTCTGCCACCTAAGTAGCATAAACAAAAGCCTGTAGTTTGGGGACCGTTCTTCAAATTTCCTGTAGGCTTCTAATCGTTTTATTTAAAAACTTTACTTTGTATCGAACGGTTTCGGTGTGTTAACCTGATGTGAGTATTTTTTCTTGATTTTAAAGCATATTGAATAAAAAAATCATAATGCAAATTTCACGACATCATTGCAGTAAAACTCCAAGCGTAGTCTATATAAGTCAAACTTAAATTTTTAAAAGACAAAGCGATTTTAAACAGCGCAATGACATCACTCGTATGTAAGTTTGGTAACAATGCTTATTGTCGAGACTTGTTCTGTCACGTTTTTGGACAACGTAACAAGCACTTTGGGCTCTTAATGAGTTAAAATTCATCTTGTTACCAAACTGAAAAAGGGCAGTTGACCTGATGACCGTCGAATGAAAAAGAATTAACGTGTGTTATATATGTGTATTGACGGAGAGGATCTGTAATCAAAAAATATGGCTCATATTGAGAGAGGCCTATCTCCAGCAGTAGATATCCTTTAGGCTATTGATTGATTGGTATATGTGAAAATTCAATTCTTCTGAGATTGTATGAGAAATTTAATCTTACAATTTCTTACTGGCTCGCGTCCTATAGCGATGCGTGAAAAACATTTTGATTAGGTCCTCAAGCTGAGATATAATCATTGTAATATCATTGGCATCTGTAATACCTAGTGACTCTCATACCTGAGACTCAGGCAGGTGAGGTTGGCTTGAATTCGAGGGTCTTAGCAGAGCCCTATGAATCCAGTTGACTTTTCAAAACTGTACTAAGTCAACTGGCGGACTGAGTTCGATCGGACCCAGCTGATTAACAAACCCCAGACAGTCACGCAACTTGGTGTAAACGTTCTGACAATTTTTCGTTAGTATATTATTTAAATAAAAAAGCGTAACTATTATGTAAGTAAATGGCATCCTAAACGCATTTGCATCATTCAAACATCGGAAGTCGACACCAACAAAAAGTTCTATAAACTTTCTACCCATCAAACGCACAATTCGTTATTGAGTTATCGAGTACCAATAAAACCAAATAGATTATTGTGAAACTAGGATACTATCACCTATGTACTGTTTTGACCACAGATTTTGAGTATGATAGATAGGTACAGCATTTGCATTATAAGTATAAAAGCCATTCGTATCATTTTTGCCATCATCGACGACGTTCATAAATTCGAGTGCCAATCTCAGTTACATTCGAAGCTGGCACTATAAAACCTCTTTCCAGGATTTGGTTTATTTAGCCTTTTAAGGGAGCGATTACCATTAGACCCTTCGATTCCAAAAGCGAGCCTGCACCTAAACGTATTCCGTCAATTGGTAGATGTGTTGCAGGTTGCAGGTGAGTAAAATTTAGGCTCCAATTTTTATGTTGAAGATGCCGTTACACGGGTTTCGGTCATGGGAAGGACCCTCACCGTAAATAGAATCATTACAATTATAGGTACCGCGTCTGCCACAAAAATTTGGCATTTTTAACTCTTTACAGTTGTTAACTCTAGACCGAAAAACTTAAACGTCGACTAAAAAGTAGGAGAGCTGCACTATTCTGATAACACGCAAAGATGGTTTGCGATATCTAACCTATTCTAAATCTGTGGTATTGACTATTGAGTGAGCAGTAAGCACGTTCATCGTTTGGTGTTTTCTTGCCTGCGTTTACGTAACAGCATCAGGCAACGACACACCGACTTGTACCGACTCCGCGGTCATTATCACATCGCTTACGAGTTAAACTGGCTTTGACAATTAGCTTTCCTTTTACGTTTTTTGAGCAAATTTTGAAGGCAGTGTTTTGAAATTGATTAGTTGCAATGAACTGACTAATGACTAACGCTTTAAGAGACGGCAACAGTAGAAAAGTCATACTTTGTGTATTTTCTCTTCAAATTTTTAAGGGCAGTCGCTCCTATAAAAACCAAGATAAACGAGATTATGGAAAGGAATAGTAGATGAATGTACCTACTCACTAACATACTTCCTATTATAAATATGTAAGTGAGTGAAGATGTTCAGATGTTTGTTACTCAATTACGCTCTAACGGTGGAACCTACAGGTATAGATGATAGTTTGGAATTTCGAATTTTATCCCTGGAATGGGTTCCAATGGATTGCAGGGAAGAAATCACAAGCGAAGCCGCGGACAACAACAAGTAATCTAATACACAACTGTTAAACTCCTAACCTTAATTAAGAGCCATATTTCAAATACAATTCGCAGGATTCGTAACACTCCAAGAAACATAAATTTATGTTATTAGACTTGAATATAACAAGAAACCGTTAGTATTACGACTCAATATGCAATCACTATTTATAACTGCATGAATAAGGTGTCAGGTAAGTACCATGTCAAGGCATGAAAGCACTCAACCATCAAAATGTCAATACAGTTCTGTACTAAATCAGACAACAGTTGTCAGTCAATCCATAATATTTTATGTTATGTTTAAAAACTGTTTGAATAGCTGCAGGTTGCACAGTTTCACTACTTTCTGTTTAGTATTAATGGAAAGTACCCGTACATTGGTCTGTCAGGTCAGACAAACGATAAATATTTGCCTTTTTTACAGAAAATGAAGACATTTTGGGCTCCTTAGAAGCTGCATAGTTCGTAGCTAACTAGGCTAACAACTGAGTCCAAAAACAGTAAGCCGTTGCTGTAAGAATTTTTTGTTCTGTTCAGAAATTGTTTGAATAGCTATGCACTACTTTCTGTTTAAGAGCAACCGGCGGCACCTTAATTTGCAAGGAGTCGGCCTCACGGTCCTGGGTTTGAATCCTGCCCATGACACTACTGACGTGAACAACCTTAACACAAAAAAGTCAGCTTTGGAGATTAATCTCTTTAAAAAAAGAACTGAACTATGTCTGTACATTGGTTTAAATTGTTAAATGAACAATCCCGAAAACAAAAAATCTGTTTTGGATTTCTCGTCTGTTTGTTCACGATATGGACACAAAAACTACTAAACTGATTTTAATGCGGTTTTTATGTTAGAAAAGTCTTCAGT
Source organism: Lithosia quadra (assembly GCA_963576445.1). Lineage (NCBI taxonomy): Eukaryota > Metazoa > Arthropoda > Insecta > Lepidoptera > Erebidae > Lithosia > Lithosia quadra. The sequence continues at coordinate 3,678,923 of OY754883.1, forward strand.
TGAACCGGAGATATATAACCACAAAATAAATAGTCGACCTCCACTCGGGCGGGCATCAGCTAGGTAAGTAATAATAATATTTTTTTCATAAACTGTCATTGTGAATTAAGTTTTATTTTATGTTAATGGAAATTAATGCAAACATATTATAGGTATACATACGAGTACATACCATTGAATTGTCTGACGAATGGTATGTAGGTATATGACTATACCGTGATTGTGATAATTCCCGTTAACATTATTATAAAGCAGTTTGAAAGTTACAACAAGCGCTATCGCCTATTACTGCATCATCTAGTGTTTGTATTATAAGGGACTGTTGTTGAAGGGATGGCCCTTAAGGACACGTCTTCCCCTCTCGCCCCAACCCGGCCCTCAGTCGGCCCGGTCTGACGAGATCCAAGACTCAAGAATGCTGGTCCCCGCAAGTGGTTCGCTTTCGAAATAACTCCCAGCTTGCAAACATTTTTCTTTTATGTTGAGCGTAAACGTTTGTAAACATAACGTATATTGTAAAGTTCATTGAAATTAATGCGAGTAACTATGACTTGTTATTTTGTAATGTATAACACACTTTGCTAAAGTTTAGATGAGTTTGAGATTTTAACTTGTTATAATCGTGACAGAAATCAAACCGGCAAACCATTGATTGAAAACTCTAGTAAGTATTGTTTAAATTTTATTTTATTGGAATTCGTTCTGTAATCAAAATCCATATATTTAATATATAATTCATTTTTAATTTTATTTATTTGCATAAATGGACAGATAATATCTATGCAAATAAATAAGATTGAACTATCTGTTTGTAATATTAAAAGAACAGATTTGAATGAATGCTTATGAGTTTATGTACGATAGGTACGATAATCTCTGAACGACTTACATATACATCAAATATAATTAAAACTACGTTGTTTCGGTTGTATAATAATCTCATTTTGAAATGTTGCCATACCGCAAAAATATATTTACAAGATGCTAAAGTCAATGTAAACATAAAATAATACGACAGTAACCGGTTTTTTATGTGTATCATAATTCATTTTGATATTTAACCACTTTAACAATATTTTCCTGATTAATACCCAACCAAGATAATATTAAGATTTGTCAAAGTGATTTAAAAAATGTTAGAATAACTCATTTTAGCAGAACATAGTACAACCCTATGTGCAATAGTGAATGTCTAATAATTAAACGCACATAATAACACATAACATAACATGATTTCCAAAACTAGTGTTGTATCCGCTAGAGTTTATATTAACATGTCTGTTTACAAGCAAATGTAGTGACATTTTGCAACATTTAAATCACAAAACCACAAATACATTAGACTTGCAAACATCGTAAAGTTTTATGTGTAGCAATATACATTATGCATTTATATTTAAAATATATTTTAACTATTTGTAACAGACTTAAAATCGAATTATCCTTGTGTGAATTGTGATATTGCTTCCTCAGTATGAAAACTTTTAAAATCCAAGGTCGATTTCGTTGCAATTCACGATTACTTCTTATCAATGCAAAATTAATTATTCTAAGAATAACTTAGTACCTACATACTTTATACTACTTTTCCTTTTCTTATAATAATACTTTTCCTCTTTTTATACCTTCGTCTAGTTTTTTATCTTTTGATCTTAAAGCGTACCTATAGGTACCTGCGCTTACACCTATGAGATATTGAGGCGTGGTGATTTATCTGTGTAATAATTTAAAGTGAAAATTTTTATCTAAAGATGTATAATATATGTATAGCCCTAAGCAATCTAAACATATTAATCACTTAGAAATGGATTGTATAACTTAAAAACCAATTTCCGCTCGCATAAACCTACTAAGGTTAAGCAAGTAGATCTTTGCGTAGTAAAATTGTAATGTTTTTGTGTTTGTCCATAACAGAAAAATAATAATATCCACACAATATTAAAAATAACTAAACTGATAAAACATCTAAAAATATGGTTATTAATTCTAACATACAAAGTTACACTTTACAAAACAAAGTTAAACTTATTATATATACAATATTCATGTATAAAATTAGTTTTAAGTAATTAGTATACACCACATTAACGTTATTATACCTATTGCATGGACTACATAACTCTACCCTTTATTAATTGGACTAAAAGTAGACGAATCACTGTACAAGATTGGCCAATTATTACTCTACAAAGATTGCATGATTTGTATCTAATGAGTAACGACATAGTTGCCGAAACAATTTGCACGAATTATATAACAGAAATGTGTTTATTTTTGCGAAATTGCAATTTAGAAACGATGTAAACGTATTTTATAATAGCCCCACGAGGATATAGCGAACAACTTCCTAGAAACTTGAAGGATAATTTATAAAACAGGATTGCTGACCGGCGTCCGGCTGATACCTGACGTCTTATCCTCGCAAATTATGCTTATTAACGACCGCACATCACGCAAGTATTAACGCAAATACCACGCATCCACTAAAGGGCTACATAAACCTTGGTTTAAGTAAAAACTTTACGTAAAACTACAATTCGTAAACTACAAACTTACAGTTATCATGTCACTCACCTTTTGAATGCAATTTTTTGTCGCCACACAAAATTCTATACAAATGTCACAGAGAAGGAAAATCCAGAAGAAACACAACACATTCACTTAATTAAATATCAATTTTTATACACTATTTTATATCCTTGCTTGAACAAAAGAAACTTCAATACGAATGGGTAGTTAACATAGAGCGATATTGTGCAAAAGAGTTCAACGGGTGTTGCGAGCTCTCGGTCCGCAGGCCCGCTGTGTACTGAACCCCGTCTTGCGAGGCCGTACACTATCTCCTACGAACGTGGGGTACCTGATAACGCATACCACGGCATCATCTAGAGATACTTTGATATTTGAGTCTTTTTGACTTTGAGTCAAAAAGACTCAAATATAGTTTTTTTACAATTTACACTCGAACGTTTGATGTTTTAGGAAAGTGTGCTTACCAAATTAACAATGCAGTGTGATATTAGATTTGGATTTTGAAAATATATTGTCATGGTGATTCAAAAATACATGGCTAAAATAGCTTTATGTTAATAGCAGCTAATGGCAGTTCACGGACTTGGTGGAACCCGATAGGTGGTGCTGCACCTAGAGTTCCAGGATTTTTTAAAAAATTTAACTGCCTTCAGATGAAGGGGTTGACTGTTTGATTTAAATGTTTGTCAGAGATTATCTCGCGTTCGGTTAAAGCGATATGGGTACAATTTTTTATAAAAGTATATTTTACATTCTTGAGAAGGTTTTAGTACTTTATGACCGACCTAAAAAAGAACGTAAGTATGCTCTATTTTGAATAAAAATTATTGGTATTTTTCTGTCAATCTGTCAGGTTTGCTAACTATAACAAACTATATTTCGATGATAACAGTTTTTTATAAAATCTCTCGTGACGTAAAGTTCACTCAGGGTGCGCGCTTTTCGAACACATTTTACGTGGAGCGCGGCGTCTGCGTCCACGCAACCAATTGATACAATCATGGGCGAAAAGTAAATGGTTGTTAATAAACGATGCACCGCAAGTGCACTAAGTTAACTTTTTTATCGGGAGCTTTAAGCTCGGCGGTGAGTTAAATAAAGTGGTTTCTAAATATACTACGGCGTATCTCGACGCTCCATTGGCAGGTGCGAGCCTACGCGTCTTACTTTTTTGCCATCATCTCTATTTTTTATTGCATTTTCTATTTTTTTAAAAGGACAATTTTATAATTAAACCTCTGTTTATCGCGGACCGAGAGAAGTTTTACCGAGAAACCGTGGCCGATTGTATCTATGTGTTATCCTTGCAGGTAGTGCAACAAAATGGTAATTAATTTAATTTGTTGACAATGTACGAACGTCATTATTTGCTTGTTTTATATTTGTATATAGAAAGCTTCTGTACGTGTGTAGGTTCATCACTTAACTGCTACACTAATGAATCGATTTTGGCGTCGAATCATTAATTACTCAGTTTTTATTTATAAGTAGTCCAACCCCGGTACGCATTGCAATGTCTTTTTATTATTGTTTTCTTTTACTCAGAATCTTGCTCGGATACCTACATGCATAATAAAATACCGAAGTATTATCGCAATCTGATGACTGGAATGCATAGAGGACAAAGCCTTGGAACCGCGATAACTTAGCAGTTAAGGTGTCGGACTTATGATCGAGAGGTCATGAGTTCGAACGCTGCGCCGGTCATTACATTACTGACGTGAAGTGAAGCCACTTTCAACACAAGCAATTATGGTACTACTAGTAATATCTATACAGTTATCAGTATTCCTGGAGAAAAGAAATCCACCACAGACAATAATCATTATTAACTGACTACCAAAGGAGGTTCACTGTTTTAAACCGATTTAGATGCGGTTTTCAGAAAAGTGTTTTTCCCATTCCGGAGAAGGTTTTAGTATACTTCAATAAACCGATTTATAAAAAAGGGGGTAAGTTTTTTGATTGATATTTTAATTTTTAGTACATTTGATGCATTCGTGAGGTAGGTACATAATAAAATAAAACGTATACTAGTTTAATTGTTTAATGTAAGCTAACCTAAACGCATGATAAAAATCTAAGCAATGGTATAGTATGATTATCCAGTTAAACCTAAGATTCATCACCTCATAATAAAAATGCGAAATATTCTCTAATAAATTCTAAGTCGTATAATTATTATACTGTCCTCTTAAATAGCACCTACAGACGTTCTCTACATTAGAAATCGAATAAAATAACAGTAAAAACTCATAGAAAGAACATCGCAAATGTTTCTCTACCCAACAATCAAATAAAAGTAGAGTAAGTACATGACTGACAGCTCTACGGCTGCGTAGAGCAGCTCTACAATAATTAAACAGATGTAATGCGAGTATAGTCCCACGGCCCGCTACCGTTATCGCGGGGAAGGTAGCTAATGAAACAGAGGAAATTATTGTATTTGGTGTGGTATAAGTGAAGGGAGGAAGCGTGTTCACCTCGTGTCACTTAAAGTGATGTGTCGGAGGCACAAGTTATAAACCGTTCCTCCACCCAATCTTTTCCCTGTTTTTAAGTTTAAGAAATATTCAACGCATGGCTGGTTGAAATCAATAGTACTTTTCCCTAATATTTAACATGTTAATCAACAAGTGCAAGTGCAACACGTTGTTGTTGTTTTTTTATAGGACTTGGTATAAAAACAACAACAACAGTATAAATAGTCATGTGTTCACAGTTTATAGTTTTGCGGCTCTCATACAATTATTTTTTATATTTTCCTTATTTTATTCTTTTTATATTTTGTGTTATTTATGTTTAGAATGTATTTACTTATTTATACTTATTTAATTAATATTTTAAAATAATTGTGTAGAATAATATATGGTTTTAAAATGTATACATTGGACCACACAACAAACCTGTGCTCATGGAGTGTGCTTAAATTTTAACTTACTTATAACCACTTCGCCCTAATCTAATCTGATGTCATTGACCTTTTGATTGTAGATACTTGCGTTTAATTTCGAACTCCTATATTTAATTTTTAGTAGAACTTTTACAAAAAGTGTTAACATATATTGTAATTCATTCGATTTTGAAAATGATAAACCAGTAAGTATATTTTGAAATATTTAAGAACTTTTTTGTACTGTTTTTTTTTAAATATTCTAGCAGGACTATATCTGAGGTGGCGACCATATTTTTGAAGACCCGACGCATCCTGCAGTATTAGTCGGTAAGTCCGACATAACTGACCTGCAGGCCGCGGGGGTGGTATCCATGGGGAGTTTGGAAACAAAGTGGCGACCATATTCAGGTACGCATAATGGACATAATTATGTGTTAGTGTTCTAAATTTTTGAATCTTATTCTATTTTTAATCGTACGTGTCATATATAATATATTTTTCTTGCTTTCTTTCACACTTGCCCCACCTGTCAACTACATTTTCCACTTAAAATGCAGTTACCCCGGTAGTTTAAGTTAAGTATAAACTTTTAACTAGGCGACTTCCATGTATTCGCTTCGCCCATTTACTGCCGGAGTTGAATTTCAAACAGCTTCTCAATTTTGTTGGAAAGGCAAATAACAATACTAGTTAGTAGTTTTTACACAAAACTTTAACAAGCGTTAGCTTAAATGCATGAAAACATTGCTACGGAAACCAACTATTTCGAAAACACACATATTTTGAATAAAGGCGTTCTCGAACGGTCATCCATCAATGGAATAGAAATGATTGGTAACCAATATAATGCTTTATTACAATGCTTGTACCGTTAGCCATAAGACCCAAGTTATCTGACATGATATGAATTGCATATATACATATTATATACATAAACTCACGCCTATATCCCCGAAGCGGTAGGCAGAGGTGCTAGCACCCACATTTCGCCAGTTAATGTTTTAGGTCCCAATGTAATAGGTGGCGAGCATATTGCCATTAACCGGGCACCTATAAACCTGCGATAAATACACACATAACTTCGAAGAGCACCGAAAAGTCATTGGTGTATGCCATGGTGAACCTGGGATCGAACCCGAGACCTCGTCTCAGCGGTCCATTACCCAGACCACTAGGCTACCGCGGTCTATGCATGGTCTATGAATTGCTCAATGATATTCATTTGTCAAAGCAATGTGCTCAGTGTGCGGAGGAATGTGTGCTCTTATGTTTCGTTTTGTCATCTTTTTAACCATTCTTGAGGAAAAGCATGAGCCCAATGTTTAAATGCTATAAGGCTACGTTTTTCACTTTCACGGCCGTAGTCATTCTCACGGTTAGTCAGCTGTTGTGAAATTGACTATCATCGTGACCATTTTTATTATTAAACAGTTTTATTTAACTCGACCTGTTTGTTTGGGTCAAAATTGAAATTTGAACCCCCTTCAGTTGTCTGATTGGTCTGATATTTGGCAGAAGTCTTCAGTTCTGATGAAAATACAATTAAAAACTGTTTAACTTTAAAAATATTTTTTCATATTTTTTTATTATTTTATTTACTCCTCTACTATTATAAAATTGTTTATTAGCTGTGTCAATACATTGCAGATATTTAAAAATCTTGGATTATGTAAAATAACTATTCTTAATACGATGCTTGTCTGTTTGTTCACGAGAGATGCAAAAACTACAGATTTTAATACGGTGTTTTGTATTAAAAAGGTTTTGGTCAGAAAATGATTTAGTAGAAACGGAGATATAATCAAAAACGATAACCGAACTCCGCGGGTGCGGAGCCGTAGGCTTCAGTTGAAAATGTCATAATCATAAAATTATTTTGTAGTGTGATTTAAATATAGATAAAAATTTATTGTCTTTATTTTTGCTACAATTGATTCCTGCAAAGTAGACAATAGACTAGAAGTAAAATCAATAACCGGACTTTGGGCTCCAAACTACGAACCATGGACGCAACTTTTTTTTACTCTCTCACCTGTTGGTAAGTGATGATGTGATCGATGATGGAGCACGCTTACCTAAAAGTAACCTGTTCACTGACTTGGTGACTGGGAGAAACCACTATGAGGATGATCATGCGCCATGAATTCTTAAGCTAATATCCCTTAATTAAGACGTCAAAGCTATTCAATGCGACTATAATTGACTGCCTCACAAATGATACACGGTTTGTTGACTAGAAAAATGCGTAGCTATGTAAAGCGATATCAATAGAAAGCCATGGCGTGACAGTTTCCACGACACATCGGGGTCGGCCATTGTTGCTCTCGTGCATTGTCTACGCTTTTGCTTAATTGCACCAATGGGCAAGTGAGGTGAGGTGAACTTTGAGATGGTGTTGCTCGAATATTTGGTGCGATCTAGGGCGGTATGTTGTACTGACGTTTCTTTATTAGAAGTACCTCAATGAGGTGTGATTTAGAAAGTTTTTTTTACAAGTAGCTTAGTGGTTGAGAAGCCCCGGGTTCAATTCGATGGGGCTGCTAATAGTTTTGGTTAAGTACTAGTATTATTTTAAAGAGAAAGATTATTTTTATTACACTATTACATATATTTTTTTAGTTATAGTCTAAAGTCTAAAACACACGTGCTTATCCCAACTTTCATACTACTTTACGCTAACTGTCAACATTTGGGCATTGTTGTTGTCATGGGGATCAGATTTGAGGCTTCAGTTACTACGAAAGTAATTATCTTGTATATAAAATCATTGGTCTAAAATTAGTTTAAATAAAAAAGTGAATTTATCACCTTGTTTACTTGCAAAGTTTTTCTTCTCTATCTAAGCGTCAATCTCCGATGCATTCAATATGAAAATTATAATCTAAGATTATGTTTGCAAAACCCTGCAGAAGCTAATAACATAAGTCAAATATTTGATAGGTAATGATTGACGGAGATCTATCGATCGATAGTAAGGAGTTGGGCTAATGATCCCTATCTGTAGTTAAGTCGATTTCCGAACGATTTATCCTCGGATATGCTCGTAAATAACCATACTACGAAACGTGGGCGTTGTGAACTCAGACCGGGTGGATTCTTGAACGAATACCTTTTTACTGCAGCGTACGTAATAATATTCGAAATTGGAATCCAAATGAATGATTTCATTTATGCCAATTTTGGTTGGTATTTCGTTTGTTTTTTTTTTTTTTTGCTTGTATTTTATGGGCCGTTTTCCAAAATGCCACAATTTTTTTATTTGAATATCAAATCCAAATCACTAATCTTTTATATGTACACCTAATTATCACGCAACTTTCACTTCTATTTCACATTTGAAATAAAACCATCATTTTCTAATGCCCAGCCGAGCCAGCCCTGAGAACTCGGAAAGACGCTGCGCATACGCAGCCGGCCATTGTACAAAGGAGCGGGATTTAGCGCACAAAGTATTGTACATCCTCACGGAATATATTGCCAAAGCACGCTTAGCAATAGGCGTGGTAGCTAGTTCTCGCAACACAGGTGAGCATTTGGTAGAATATATTGCGGATATACTTAGAAATATCGGATAATAGTTTTGATAATAACTTAGATTGCGGATATATCGACTTAGAAATACTTATCGAATAATAATTCCGATAATAACTTAGATTGCGGATATGCCGAAAGTTAAACGTGATGTGCACGTCACTTAGTCCTTGGCATAAGTATGAAATTAAATATATACCAAATAAAACCACTAACTAAAATGAATAAGCTACACTCGGCTGTAACATAGTAAACAGATTGATTTATAAAAGCTCTTAGTTGCTTAGTGTATGTAGTGGTGACGCCAGTCGTGAGACTTTACCTTTAGCTTACCATCAGGCGAGGTGAAGCCATTTTGACGTGTAATGTATAAAAAAACATATCTACTCATATTTCTGTAACACGAAATATAACTTTGCGATAGTTCAATAATATGTCTATATAAAATCGTTTATCAGAATATCACTGTTCCAGTATCCAGCGCTCAAGTATTAATAACTATATATATATTATATCTAATGTAATTATAACCTTAAAAATAAATAAAGAAGCCTTGTAACTCAATATTTTTAGTGATAATGACTTTAAATGAACACCCACATCGCAGAACGCCATGAATTAAAATGCAGATGACATTAACGCCAGGACCGGATTGAGAACCGTAATAAACTTCAATTGGTATATCATATTTGCTCCTACATTGTAAATATTAAAACGAGTAATGCGAGCTACAAACCTTTTTTTAAACCACCTTATAAATTATAAATAGTAAAAATAAACAATCTACAACAATTATACAGCGACATGTGGACCCTTACTAAGTAGAGCTTTTTATATGTATTCTAGACCATAGATAAAAATACTTATTTCCTTTTTATAAAACTATGTATAAGTAATATACATAGACGCACTTAGACCAATGCAAATATACATATTCATACATCTAAACATTTGCACTGAACGGGAATCGAAGCCGAGATCTCCTGCTTAGCATCAGAAAGAATCATAGTTAAAAACCACGTACCCAAGTGTATTGCACTATATAGTTATTTAGTAATCAACCAGATACCTACTTAAATTCAATGGATTTTGTAAAATTGATGAAAACGAGTTGGTGAAAAAATTAATTTACTGACTTCGAAAACGGAGGAGATTCCCAATTCGGATGTGTTTTTTTTATGTAGGTATGTTCGTGCATAACTTTTTCATGTATAGAAAGATTCACAAAATTCTTCAAAGAAAAACATCTATATTAATTTTCTTCGATATTAATTCAAACCACAGATAATTTTATTCCTATTCTGACTATTTTCATCTCGCGATAATAGGTAATAATAAAACTGTGTAACTGTACCTAGAATACGGGACTGTTCTGTAAGTCGTTGCCTATATTATTAAATAGACCATATCTTGCAATCTGTCGGCTCTGAATGGATAATAACCTAGGATCCAACCGACTCTTCTATTACGAATAGGACCTCACTCCCGCCCCTGCCCTGCCAACAAGGATCCAAGCAGTGCTTAACTCTAATTGCTAACGTGCTTTAGCAATTCCCAACTGATACCACCCTTTACATGGCTGTTAGACATGTATTCAATAGTTTTATTTGGATATAATCTAACACTATACCGCTACACACTAGTCTAATAAAAATTAGTACGTTATGTGAACGTGGATATTTATTTTTCAGAGTTAACCTCCAGAATTTCCATGAGTTGCAAGAACGATATCAAAATTCCACGTACGGACGAAGCATAGTGATCCAATAAATGCCTCAACTCCGTATCATTAAAATAACATCGAAATTGTTGGATGCATGCAAATATCTCATTTGTATTCTGACATACCATATTATTTGAATAATCACCCTGAAATGGGTAATCTGAAATGAGTAGTGGTGGTACCTGCAAACCGGTTGTTTTCAACTTTATCCATTTTGTTAACAGGACTATTCAGTATCAGGCTATCGAAAAGTCAATATTACAATCACCTAATCAATTCGCAAAGGTCGTATGAAAATGTATTTACTAAGAGTTCAAGTAAGTCTTAATAACAAAACAAACAACGCATAAATTGTAAGAAAGCATACAACTTTTTGTTCCTATAGCTCATACGAAAGCAATAAATTAGAACACAGTCATGCTACTAATACACAAAGCAAACGAACAAAACATAACCAAAGAAGGCATGAAGCGACCACGCCTGTACCTGCACCCAGTCAACTAAACCACATTGAATGCCTAAATGTCAAAATAAAACATTGTTATTATCCCCGCGTAATAGGACCTGGAGAGTATGTCAATATAAATGTAATAAATGTCAAGAACGGAAACGTTATTCGTGTTGCCGACAACCGTGGTGCGATTAGACTTTATGAATATTCCAGCAGTTGACTGCTAGAACTCATTCGATAAATGTTAAATTAATGGATAGATATAGTTTCTACGAGTAGTGCAGATATGTATTGATAATGTTTAGCCCAAGGCATAGACCTTACTGATTCAATTAGATACTATGCCAATAATAATTAATAGTAACTAACTGCTTATAATCTTACAACGCGAAGATCTCGATAGAATTAAACTTTATAAGTACTTGTTTACGTTAAAGCAAAATGGCGGATGCATTGAAAGTGATTGAAAGTAATAAACGCTATTTTTACATTCTAATCACCTTTAAATGTGGTTCGATATCAAATAGTAATCGAAGCTATTTATAATAAGTACTTTAAATGTAATCGTCGTGCAATTATAACGATAAATTCTATAAGGGCTACGCAATTATGTTTATACATTGAGGTTATTGCGAACGAACGTAATATTTGAGATTTATCTATAAAAACACCTGCACCGCCCTCACTTTTGTTCCAAAAGGTCAAGGCCAATCATAATGTACACTTCGAAAATATTGTTCATTGACGAGTGGAAACAAAACAAAACAAAGGTCCGCAAACGAATGCTACGGTCAGTAACAAAATTCCATTAACTGAAATTACAGAATCAATAAATCTTATGATGCAATGCGCTAGTCAAGTGCTTTTAATTAAATAGAAATATTAATGGAAGCTCTACCATTGTGTAAGAATTTAACGATGAGAACAATAGATTGAGAGAATAAGCCGTAAATCTTTCGCCCTCAAACGCGGCAAACAATATAATAATAGGCCAACATCCAGGTTCATTAATTCAACAGTCCATTCTAAATTTGTTTAGTGTGCAAATCGCACATATAAATATTAATATAGGGTAGACGCAGTACACGCAAATGCGAGCTCCGGGGATTCATAATCTTTGACAGTAAACAGGTCCCATAGTCAGAGATAATTTTTCGTAACATCACCTTGCAGAGGCTATATCTAAGATTGGATCTAAGAAGTGATCACATGAATTCTTGGGCTCACCGCACGAGGCTTGTAGATGTTATCTAAACATCTTAAATTATTGTCCTGAGAGCGGCTACCTCGGCTCTCATCTAGCGTTATAATCGTGGAGTTGACTAGGAAATCGCCTACAACTATCACTGGAGGAGGCACTCAACGTGTGCTCAATCATATAAACGTCAAATGCAAAAATGGATAAAATATTCTGCCTTCTAGTATAAGAATTACGTTCGAACTTTATTAAATATCTAAAACGCTTATAGAACCCTATTGAAAACTTAATTATAGCAAAAACTTGAAGTACTTAACTGAATCTAATCAAATTTATATTCTGTTCACTTTCGTTAAACAAACAAAACTGCTGTTTAAAAATTGTCTTCATCTCAAGACACGAGACAAAAAGTGGTATCATATCGGTCTAATTTCATTCTAGAGTATTATAAAAAGGCCATATCCATGAGGTTTCGCAGTATTTTGTAAATGTGAAGCACATATTTTGTGGTTTTATTGCTATCCGCGTTGAAAGCACGCCGGGCACTCCTACTAATGCTCGGCATAAGGTCAAATTACTAGCCGACGTTGCAAAGCCGAGTGCTTAGATAGGCACTGTTCAAATTGCGTCGAATAAAAAATAGGTTTAGTGGGATTGCAATTCGTTTCCAATTGTCTTTTAAGTCGGGAACGCGATCGAACCCTATTCATCGTAGTACTTTAATCTTTTTTTAAACTATGGATTCACCTTGTAATAAGAGAGGAAACATGATTACATTTCCATTATAATAGTATTCTAATTAAAATTTTCGGAAATATAAAACAAAGATTGGAATGCATCTGTGAACGACCAGCGCCACAAATTTGATTTATCTATAAAAATGACTGAAACTCCCAGTCAAGTACGATCAAACTAATAGTAACATATACCAGTATAATAGTTACAAACACATATAATATATTATTAATAAAAAATGCGCGGAATATCTAGAGGTATGCAAGCTAGCTTAGAGTCTGTAATGACGAAAACCCAAAATGACTCAACGCCCTGGGACTGAAAAGACTGATGAAAAATGCTAAACTAAGACTGAAAAACTAACCGAAAAGAGATCCAGCACCAATTCCTAATTTTCACATATTTTTTTGCCTAATATCAATAAAAACTTGTTCAGCAATTCACTAAGGGCGACAAGCAAACGGGCCTAAAGTAAATGGGAGATCACTTTCGTTAGAACATCACTTTCGATGTCGCAATCTCTGTATACAAACATCTGGGTCAAATGTGCAGAGTAAAGGCCGAACGATGAGGCGACTGATATCCTAGTTGCGTACGATTGCATAGATTTTTATTTATACCTACAATGTAACACTGAATTTTGCAACTTGGATATTACGCGAATTATGGACAATGCGCCCCTAATTTCGATACTAAACTACGCACACGTTTCGAATCGAATCGCAATGAAGTTAAATAGTATTCGGTTGAATTTATGGCACACTTAAGTTATGGTACACGTTTGGAATAATATAGTGGAATGTTTAGTGGTTCACGTAAAATCAAATCAAAGCTCTAAATTACCAAAACGCAAAAGCGTGAAAATGTCGGCGCAATCAAAACATTATTGCAGCAATTCTAGGCGTATAGTACTGAACTGACACATACATAAATAATTTGTTCATTTTGCCAGCTCTTGTGTAGTTTACTGGGCAATTTCAACACAAACGGGTCACGGTGCAACTGACTGAGTAGTAAGAAGCATCGCAGCTACTTTCCTGTGCAAATTATATATTTACACTTGCACGTATATCAATATAGACATGATGGCTTGGGTCCAAATTGTAGATTATTATAATGTTATTGTTGGCAGTTTACGCGAATATTACCTACACATTAAAATAAAATTATTTTTAACGAATACTTCTTCAACCTAGCGTTAATCCCAGTCGTATACAAAGCTTTCACCTCGGAGTCTGGGGCCCGCTTTACCAGTCTTAACTGCGGACCTCGATATTTTCAGTGAAGCGACTGCCATCCGACCTTAACAACCCAATGGTGACATTTTTAACGGATATTATTTCGATTTATAATGTTATATTATTATTTACACTCCGAATTAACGTAAATTATGAAATAAATCGAGATAGAAACTTATATTTTTTTAATGTAGATAGTATTCATAGCCTAATTGTTCAGTACATAAGTCTTTAATTGATAAAAGGGTATTTTGTAAAAATGGGAGACCTAGGTACTAAGAATTATGCTGCCAAGGGCTGCACCCGCGTTTGAAATGTATTTTTCTTAATTACTGATTTTCATATAGGTAAGTACTTTTAAAACAATTGGCTTTCTTTTTGCGTACGGTTTTTAGTTTTTGTAATACAAAATTGTGTATATAGGTTTGATAATTACTGCGCTAAGGTACGGTACCATTATTTTACTCTCTTACTTCACATATAAATTTTATCCTAAAATATTCTTATCTTTGAAATAATAAATTGTTAAACTTTAATTTTTGCTAAATACTTACACACGTACAGTTAATAACATAAATAGCTAATACAAAAGTGTGCAACAAAGGTCTTTCCGAGTAGTGTTGCAGTCTGCGGGACGGACGCAAGCGTGGGCGCGGCGCCCGCGGCGACCTATCTCCGCGAACAAATTATAATTTCAAAATCCCCATCGATTTATGTGGACGCTCATCTGAATAAAGCGGTGCTCCATTTTATGCTTCGTATCTTACTATTGTTTCTCGCTTGCAAAAAATAAAATCGCACGTAAAAACATCCTCTATCTTTGGATTAACAATGTCACAAAGACGCAATAAAATAGCAAGGAATTATGTTGACCTGATAATTTTGTATGGAGATATATTATAGTCAATAAATATTTAGTAAAATGGTGATACACGAAGCGAGTTAGATAACATTGGTTATTTGTTTCTTGATATTCGAGAATCGATTAAAGTTCTATTTTAACTAATATTATGGATGCAGAGGTGAGTTCAATCCGTATATATACGGGTCAATGGATTTGGCTGAAATTTTGCACCCAAGAAACGTTTTATAACAGGATCTGTATTTACCCGCAAGAAAAGTTGGAGACAGACTATGAGTATTACCACAATAGTAATTAATGGACGAAACGAAGAAATAAAGAGGATTATCGAAATTAATATATAATTTTATTTATTTCTCACGTAGGTATAGACTTGTGGTATTATAGCGTTGCACAATGAAGACCTAATAAAAATATATTTGGAGGCAAAATCCAATTTGATAAAAAAAAACTTAATTAACGACAAAAGTTATCAAAAATTCTAAAAGATTCGATTGATTATTAACTTTTTTAAATCAGGTTGCTTCGGAATTGATATCGCACCATTAGTACGAAGCATTTAAAAGCAAGTTTATGCTACGCGTAAATAATACGCACTAGTACATCGCACTTTCTCATTACACGAACAAAAAGCCTCGTAGGCGTGAAGTGCTTAAAGAAAAATGGTGTATCGTGTGCTGGTCGTGAGTCATAGGAATGAATTTCAAGTTCTCCTTACTGGCTAAAGTTGAGGCAAAAAGACGAGACAACAGACGCCAATGTTATTTTATTTTACACTATTTATATTTTTATCTGGTGAACGGAATCAGAAGTTATCCTCAGAGGTCTATTTTTTTTTAATTTATTAATAGCTTTAGGTAACGTGTATCTGTGACAGAACTGTTGCTCATAAACGGTTGAACTGATTTTGATGAAATTTCGTTTGTGTATTTCATTGATTGTCTTTCGGTCAAAATTCAGTATAAGTTTAGTTTCGATCAAATGTCAAATAAAAGTTTATCTTTTTCGAGATTCGGGTTTTCGTGCTGTACGTAACACTTGATTAATTGTATACTTAAATTAACCTGCCAAGTTAAAACTTAGAAGAATTTAGATGATTATGAATGATTTCAAAAGTGCATCTAAACTTGGCATTGGATTTCAGTCCTTTTTAGGCGAACCTTTAGCCGACAGAAACTTGGCCCCCTTTTTAACAGGTATGTTTTTGGTGGGATAAAAATAAATATACCGTAACCTCAGCTATTTCATACACAAGGTTATTATAATAATTATCAAAAATCGTCTTCCATTTTTCAGTGAAATAACCGTGAAGATAGAAAGTTAAATTTATATAAATAGAGAACGCAATTTAGACCAATCGTATCATGCTGAGCCGTGGCGAATGAAGTTTCCTACAATCTCAAAGAATTCGTTACCAAAGAAAATAAAAAATCATCTTCCTCCAAACTACCTACCAAACGACGGCCTCTGTGGCGTAGTGGTAGTGAATTCGACTGCTACAACAGGGGGCGCGGGTTCAATTCTCGTTCAGTGCAAATGTATTTGCAAAAAAAAGAGTAGGTATATAAGTATGTTTATCCGCATTCTAGAACCCATAACACAAGCTAGTTAACCTATGCTTACTTTGGGTCTAGAGAGCGCTGTGTAGATTGTCGTAGAATATTTATTACATTATTTTATTATTTATTACCTTTTCTCAACTAACTGAGTTGAGAAAACTTTCAGTCTAACTACGAATGACTTTCACCTGAAGCGACTGTCATCAGACCTCCACAACCCTTGGCGATATCAAAGTTCTATAATTAGATCTAGAAGACTGTGGTCTACAATAAAACTAATATTGAACAAATGTACCGCCCGCCAGTTCGAAACGCGGCCTCGGATGGCTATAAATGGGGCAATACAATTGCTTCACATACACACAACTGGGTCTAAAAATATTCACAACTCAACAATCTAATAAAAACAGCTTTCCATGGCTCCATTAGCGGTTATCAGCCGGTACCCAAGTTCGGAATCGAACCTGTGACATAACGACGGGCTGACATGTCCCCTACGTTGTATCTTGTAGTCTTAGATAAGAGCGTCATCGAAACGCTAAAAGCGTTTGTAAATTGCTGTAATCGCGGTTCTCTGACGTGTTATTAAATTCACTTGTTATTGGCCTATGTTGGTGCTATCGAATAATACATAGATTTAGAGTATACTAGATAACACATGTGCATTAAGTATGTGGAGGCACGGGGTCAAGCTCTTTCGTTTTGGAAGAAAAGGAAAGAATATGTTGTGAACCAAATAAATTATTTATTTTACTATATGTATGACCGACACACAGCCCGAAAAACCCGTGACTGGTGTTCTTGTATAAAATACAATTTTGCTTACTCTAGTGTAAAGCTGTGTCCCCACAAGTACCTAGTACGAAAACCGAGCATGTCATTGTTTACCTTTGACGTCAAGAGAGACATTTACTGTGTCCGGCTTTCATCATCTTTAGAAGTAGAGTGAGTGTCCGAATATGATCGGGTTGCTTCAGTTTTATAGAGCGTTGGCAAAGTTGAACATGGACTGAGTACAAACGAATAAAGACGCGGAAATCATGTGCGCTGTAAGTACTAGTTTAGTGGAACGGACAGCTTGTCATATCTAGCCTAATCTAAATCTGTGGCGTACAGCTTTCGAACATGTTAGTAAAAATCATTGAAGTAATACAACTCAGAGTCTTTAACAAAGGAAAACAACAAAACTAAAAGAAATATGGATAATTTGATTGCTTCAAGGCAATGAAAATAAAGGTAATTTAAAAGATACTCACTAAAGTCTAAATATTCATAGCAAAAGATAAGTGGAGCATGCGTAAAACAACTAAAAATTTTCTCAGTTTTTTTGTGTGTATATACCTATAAAAGTTTTTAATTATCTTCACCTTGCGCTTTTGACGTTATGCGCTAACAGCAACATGCGCTGTTGACATTCTGCGCTATTATTGCCCTTATGTACTTTTCAACATCATGCGCTTCTTACGTTCTGCGCTATTAACATTATGCTCCTAATCGCAATAAAATAAAATGGTGTAAAAAATAAACTTAGCACTCACATCATGCGTCGTGTCTCCCTTGTGAATTTGCTCCTCGGTCTCCTGGACGCGTTCTGTGATGTTCCTCGTCAGCACTTTGCGGTCTTTGCTCTCTCGCACTTTGCCATCCGGGTTTGCGACCACACTTGACGTCACCAACACTTTCGTGCCAGCTGGTGCTACTACACCTCCGAGGAGAAGACCGTCCACTTCTGTGAAATTTTTAATAGATTTTTGGTAATAAAATTATCACCTGTTTACCAATCTCGGTTGCATCCAAAGCTTGAATTTTGGCACCTGAGATCCTGTACTACTTTTCGATTATTTGTTTTGCTTGGATTTTATGGGAACGACAGCCGAAAAGGCTGCGTTAGAACCTCACCCACCAATCAGCAGATGTACCGGCTTACAGATAAAACTGACTTCTTGGGCCGCGAAGTTCGCGGAGCTTCACACATACACATTATTAAAGGCATTCCTAAATGATATAAATATAGTATGTATTTACCGTCAGGGGGCGCTCCTATCGCGTCGCCGCCGCCGGCTTCGATTCCATTAGGTGATGATTCTTCACCAACCTCATTGTCAGGTACACGGTGCTGACAAAGAATTAATGCATGATCAATCAATCAATACAATCAATTAGCCTATTGCAGTCCACTGCTGGACATAGGCCTCTCCCAATGCATGATACATTATTAAAATTGATTTAGCATTAAGTGCTACCGCATATTAACGACGACAGTCTTTACTCAGTTGTGTCTCGACATGACTTCTAGGTAATTAGACAGCTCTGAGTCTGAACCAATTGCTTTACCCTCGGACGTGTTCCTATCCCTCCCAATTCTGGGTATTTTAAGCGGGGCGTGAAAAGCATCTGTCAAGGCCGTCTAGGTAGAGATCATCATTCAAGAGACATCCCCTGGGGATGGTGATCACTACTTACTTTTTGGACTCCACCTCAGCTTACCATCAGGTGGGTGAAGTCAATTCGGTGGACCGAATATAAAAAAATATATTGAGTTACAAAATACCTAACTGTTTAAAATTGATGAAATGGTTAAGTATGCCCATTTTATGTTCTTTTCCTTGAACGCAGTTTTAGCAGATTGTTAACTTTGCTGTCGCTTGCTTAAAATAAAAAATAATTTATTCTATCATCATCATCTTAGCGTTGATCCCGGTTGCATCCGAGGCTATCACCTCGGAGCCAGGAGTCCGCTTATTGTTTTTGATATAGTATATCGACTTTAAGGGAACGACTACCAATGGATCTCCAGGTCTTGTCTGTTAATCAGGGTCTCTAGCATAAACTTACTTCAGTCTGTTGGTAATTGGTGGTGTGAGTGTCCTCGTTGACGGAGGTGGATATCTTGGGACCAGAATCGCTGAGTATACGGCCATCTTCTAATATCAGTTCGCGCTTGACTCTCGTCGCAATCTGACGTGTTGTTGTCACTTCGCTTTTCTTTCGCGTCACCCATTCTTCTGCAAATCAAAATAAATTTATATTTGATTTTATAGAATGCCAATAATGATATTTTTTTATTAAGAACCGAAAATAAGTAGAATTAAATATTGCTAATATACAGACACTATAATAATACCTAATAATAAAACTAATTTACAATTTTATAACATAAAGGAAAGCTAATCGAAGGACTTAAGTAATAAAAGTGTCGCCTTGAAAATGTTAAGTGTGAAGATTTTTACATCTGATATTGTACTTATTTATCAAAAGATGAATAAGATACAAACCTTCTTTGGTTGTTGCTATAGTATCACCCGGCTCGGCCTGCAAGAAAGGAAAACAAACATTATAATAAGTTAAAATAAAAAAGTTTTGGCATCTAGAATACTTTAGCCAAATCCAACAACAATAAAATCAAATGATGAAAAAAGGTGTAAAAATTTTGCAGGTCATTTTTAAAATAATAAAGTCCAATAATTAGAGAAAAATTAATAACGTTATTTAAAATTGAGTTTGGCCCAAGTATAACAAAGTTACGTACAGCGCCATCTCTTACCGAATAGCAAAACTTATACAAGTCGTAGTTAGTATGGTTAGATGGGTGTGATATATACTGTAGTAGTACGCGCGGCCGTCGCTTGATGGAGCCATGGTCACTAAGAGGGAAAACTGTTACCATTAAAATTCATAAAATATTCACTTTTCCCGGAAAGTAATTGTTACACCACAATAGTCACTATTCACTTTTAGTGTTTACTCATCACTGTAACTGTCCACATAACTTATAAGAATAAATGAGCAATGTTTTGAAAACATCACTAATATCCTAAGCACCTAAACATAAAATATTAAATAAATTATTTCAGAACTGAAACTACTATAAACACATCGGCAAATCGGTTTGCGAAATCGTGCATGCCAGCACTCAGTTAATAATCAACTGGAGGAAAATCAAGGCTTAGCTGCTTAGCTGTAAGTTGGTTAATGAGGCATGGATTAACATTTTCATTTGGCACACAATGCTATTTATGTAGGAAATCACGATGAGTATTCCGTCCATACGTTTGCGTTTCCGTTGAGACCAAATTATATACTAACTAACTTATATTATAACGCACCCGGGGCCTTATTCAGGTAAAAAAATATGTTTTTAAACGTGTAATTTCAAAGTTGACGGTAGGTAGACAAAAATATAAGAAATTGCGTTTTTGTTTTTAGGTACTTATGTATCGTACTACACTCACATTGATTGACTTCAAACCTGTTATTTTAATATTACAAACAGACACTTCAATTTTTTTTTTATTTGTATGGAATATTAATTTCCTTGTTTACAGAATATTAATTTTCTTGCTCTCCATAACTTCTTCAGCCAACGTTTCGAAATTCAAACCAAGCGCGCGTAATCCAATCTCTAAACTGCTCGAGTACGTCACTAGGCTTCACCCCTATTCACCCCTGTTCACCCTATTTGAGTTTCATGGTAGGTCTGTCCTCAAGTGCAGCTGTACATTAATAACGGTCTGTAAGACACGGGTGTATTCGAAGTTACGTGCTTACGTGGGCTATGGATGGCATTGATTATAAACGACACGGAAAGTTTTTCCATTTGTGTGCCCTCTGGGGGACGTCGAAGAAAATATGGCACGTGACTTCAAAACTTATTAGCTGCGAGTGGCGACGCTCGAGCGTGTGCCTGTGTAATGTCCCGAACCAGCTTATATAAAATTAAATACTTATTATACTTTATAATTTGACATTCTGTCTGCGATTTTTAGTTTATTTTTTATAGAGAGAAGAAAATTTAGCAATACACACATACAAATAAGTTAAATTGAAATGTCTGTTTGTTACATTTAAATAACAGGGTTTTAATCAATGCACATGAGTGTGCGGATACACAATTTTTTTTTAAATTTTATTTGTCTGTTTGAATCGTCATGAATGGCGTGGGGCCGATTTTAACGGGACTTTTATTGGCCAATAGCCTATTATTATAAAGCGTAAAATAGGTTAGGTACTTTATTTCGCGTAAAAGAATAAAACCTTAGATATCTAAGTTAAAAGTCTAGAATAGTATAAAATATAAGTAAATAAAGGCCTGTATTGATCAAGTATATTTAAAAACGGAGAAAAGTAGTTGATATCAAATTCAGGCTATTTAAACAAGCTGTTCAGAACAAAAAAAATTGTGTCACGGCTCTACTTGGTCAAGGAGGGAATACATTTTGAATTTCGAACGGGACGGATTTTGGACTTGACTACAGATTAAAAAACAAGTATAATCTAAATAATTATTCTCCAACAACAAGTCGCATATATAAACACCAGCGATCAGCAAAAAACATGTTAAACATTTTGTAATTGTTTGTCAATACACTTATTCAGATATCGCCATTTGACTTCACATCACTTATGCATGCGATACGATCAATATGCCTTCAGTTTAGTGGGCAATGCCCCTCGTGCAATACATCCATTGACAAATTGCACGAAGATGTATCGTTTGCACCACACGTGGTGACGTTATCTCACTCAGACGAGTGTCTGTGGGATTGAGATTGAAATGGATTGATATGTACAAAAGTGTACAGCATAGCAATGATTGCTAACGTATGTTACTGTTTGATTTTATCATTATTGATGTATTATTTACCGACTGTGGCAAAAAAGGAAGGTCTATTTATTCAAATAGGTATGCGTTAAAGTAGCTTTCAGAAAGAAATCCCAACAATTTTATCAAATGTTTCCAATGGATGAAGGGATTTTTTCCAAGTAGATAAGGTTAGGTATTTCATTTTTCAGTAACTTGGCAACCCTACAAGTGACGAATTATCGTTGACAGAGAATAACTAACTCAGCCTACGAATAATATTAATACGATCGATCGCCTAACTATTATTATTCGATAATGATAAAAGGTTATAGGGTCATTTCGCCTGTTCGCGTCCACTTAGCGCAGTTGGCAAGTTTGACGGAGAAAATAAAAATGTACCAGTACTAATTTCAATTAAAAGTTTATTTAATCTGTTCATAATATTAGTCTAGTTTAAGGTAACCTTTAGTTTTATTCGAAATATCTTGTAGTTTTTTTTCTAAAAATACAAACTTCAGAAATAGGCGATTTACCCAGTTCGCGTCCATAAAATCCAATTTGCGTCCACCTGCTGGACCAGTTTGCGTCCACTGGAAATTTGAATTTTTCACAGGAAATTTGAATTTTTCACTGGAAATTCACATTTGAAAATGTTAAGAAGCCATTTAACAACCTTGTTTTTTACCATCTACTCCTATTTTTCACGCGGAAATCTCTACGGCTACCACCCACCAGTGGGGGCGTTATGTTGGAATCGAACTGATTAAAACCGTACGCCATCTCGGGTTTTCTAACGCCAGGGTGTCGCCACCGCCACCTCAGCCTGCTTCTGCTAGGTTGACAGGTGGCTCCACGCGTCATCCCCAACCCTGCACTCATGGAGGACAAAGTTCGTTGAACGACCTCTGACGCCTGAGTCGCCTGCGCCTGTTGTGGTCGCCTCTCCCAGACCTTTTCCGTCGCCTCCTTCTCGAGCATGACTTACTCGCAAAGTGAGGCAGCGGCATCGCCCGCCCGCTCTGCAGCATCGCTGTGAGTCAGACTCTCAGTGAGAGGACTCGCACTTCGAGGGCCACCACGAGGGCTCGCCTCGACACCTCCTACGCCCTGCATTCTGCCAGTGTGTGCATCCCTAAGTTCTAACTTGCATCACAGTGATGACATTCAGCCGTTGGCATGAGCCAACGGCTTCCTGATCAGACACAAGTGATCCCCGAAGTATGTGTTCATGGAGATCACCTGCGTCAGGTGTAACGAGAGGCTCCCGTATGGGCTCTCTAGCCAGTCCTTATGATGGTCACCTACTAAACCTAGCGCAGGTTCTGTGCCCGGTTTCGTTACTCCATCTGGTCTGCGCCCACTGATTTTGTCTTGTCCATATTGTCGTTTTGGGAATAGCATATTTGTCTTACCGATTTCTGCTTCTCTCGAATTTCACTCAATGCTTTCCTTAAATCGTCTTCTGTGTATGTTCTTTATCCTTCTTTCTTATATTAGCAGTAGGAAATTAATTTTAATAATGGACGCGATTTGTTCTTGTCATTATTCCCTGCAGGTATAGTTTGCGTCCATTGCGGACGCAATCTGGAAGTTCTATAAATTCAGTGTAGTAATTCGCGTCCACCTTATTTTAATTGGTAATTATAAAAAAAAATTGCAAATTCATAATGAATATAATTCCTTTTATCATTATCGACGTCTAGAAACAGCTATGTATTCAAAATACACATAAAACAATAAAAGACTTGCCTTCAAACGCACCGCTGTCCACTACCTTTTTTCTTAAAATTTCGCGGATTCGCGCTCTCTCGTTGAACAGCCGTCACTAACTATTTTTTTACACAGGATTGGTTGGGCGCACAGAACTTTTACCTATGCGTACGTGGCTCTTATACAATGAGGTATTGGTGGTAATGACTTTTCGACTAATTGATGTGTTAGTATACTTAATTTCGAGAGTTTTCAAAGAGAGGTCCGTAAAATGGACGCGAATAGGGCGATGGACGCGAACAGGCGAACCTACCCTACTTAATGTAAAAACTACCTCACTAACACGGCGGTCTGAGTGGCGGCGTCTCTCGTTATTTCGATCATGGTTCATTCATGAATAGAAGAAGAAAGAAAGAAAGAAAGAAAGAAAGAAAGAACTTTTATTTGGTGCAGATAAGTACATGAGTCACTTAACTATTACACTGATGCTTAGACTTTAATTATTAAAATTATTATGTGCCTAACGGTTGCACCAAATGGGTGACCAGTTCAGCATGTGTCAGGAATCAGAACGACCCCTGGCGCTGGTTTTCAACTGGAACCCAAACGTTTGCGACGTTTAGACGTCAAGGTGAGTACGTGTATAACATTTGTGTACATGAGTGCGAGTATATGGTACGTATGTGTGATGAGTGTTGTGTGCGTGTGTGTGTGTGTGTGTGTGTGTGTGTGTGTGTGTGTGTGTGTGTTGTGAGAGTAGATCACTATATATTCTGTTATATGTTAAAGAGAAAAAAACAAAATAATATATATATGTATATATGGATGTATATAATAATTGTATGCATAGACGCCAAAATTTAAAATAACGCTATTCCTTTCATTCATTCCATTCATATATTCCCCCAATATGTATATAATAAAATTATTTAATATTTTAGCATCGACAGCCCGCTCCCACCCGCAACAAATTGAATTAATGTGTAATTGTTATTAAATTATTGATAAATCGGCATTCACGCTATCCAGCCTTCGCTGTGCCTCCAAAAGGAATTCCCGTAAGCGTTTCCTGAATGTGGTGATTGACTTGATGGACCGCAAAGGTGGGGGAAGATTGTTCCAAATTTTGGAGGCTGAATAGCGAAAACTACCTCGAAACGATGCGGTTCTGTGCGGTTGTACTGAGAGTTGCTGGGAGCATTGTCTTCTAGCGCACTCCCTTTTACTAGTGACCCAACGGAGTTTGTTAAATAAGTACTGCGGCTCTGCAAACCTGATAACACCGAAAAGAAGGCATGCCAAATGCAGCTTCCGCCGGGATTTCATTTTAAGCAACGAGTGCTTGCTGAGATACGGTGTGACATGCCCTCTAGGCGGTATCGTGAAACAGAACCGCGCACATGCGTTTTGTACCCTCTGAATTAGCCGATTCGTTCTCGCTAGCAGACGCGGGCCGTAAACCACGTCCGCATAGTTGAGCCTAGACAGGATTAGCGCCTCGACAAGTTGCACTCTCAGTTCCTCGGACAGATAGGGTCTCATTCTGTACAGGACTTTAAGTCGATAGAAGCAATTTTGGACTGAAGCTGCCAAGTGTTGCTCAAATCTCAAGTTGGTGTCAATATACAGCCCCAGGTTGCGAGCGATTTCAACTCGGTCTATAATCTCTCCCATGAGCGTAAGGCTTAGAGAGGTGGGAACCTTCGCAACCTGACACTTAGTGCCGAAAAGCATATACTTGGTCTTCAGTGGGTTCAAAACCAAACAATTGCTTTCCGACCACGCTGCTATCCTATGGAGATCCTCATTTAGTTTCTGAACAGCCGATTGGTAGTCGTTTGGCTTAAATGACAAGTATACCTGTACGTCGTCAGCATAAATGTGGTACCGTGTGTTAAGGAGGCAGCTTGTGATATCCGCGCAGTATAAATTGAACAGAACTGGACCTAGAATCGAGCCCTGGGGCACGCCCCTTTTAATAGATGCTAGCGGTGAGGTAATGGAGGTTCCATCACTCAATCTTAATTCCACTAGCTGCTTGCGGTTATCCATGTAGCTGTGAAACCACATGAGCGATTTGTCATCGATCCCATAGTACCTCAGCTTAGACAAGAGCAGGCCCGAATGTATACAATCAAAAGCGCGGGAGAAATCCAGCAGCACTAAGAGCGTGCACATGCCATTATCCTGTGCAACCAAGATATTGTCAGTCACATCTAATAGTGCAGTAGCTGTGCCGCGCTTTTTTCTGAAGCCTGATTGTAACTCTGGCAATATATTATTTTTTTCCAGATACTCCGTAAGCTGCTTGCATACCACCCTCTCCATTACCTTTGAGATGCAGGGCAAGATGCTAATGGGACGGAGGTCCTTCATTGCTATGGGGTTTGGTATTTTAGGTAGAGGTCTAATAGTGGCAGTTTTCCAAATGTCTGGAAATATAGATGTTTCTATTGACCGATTGATTATTGCCACTATGTAGGGCAGAGTAAAGGGTAAGCTTATGCGGAGTGCATCCAGAGAGATGTCATCATAACCCACCGCGTTTGACTTCAGATTCATCAAGGCTTGGGATATGGTATTTACGGACGCGGGCATGATAGTGAAGGTGGCATCGCCGTATTTGTGAAACTCGAAAAAAGTCATGTGTGATATGCTGACAGTTGCGTTACCGGGTACCTTTAAAAAGTGATTGTTCAGTTGTGTAGGATCAGTAAAATGAGGTGGTAAATCCTTGCACTGTTTCAAACGATAAACAGTAGTTTTTAAATTTTTCCATAGTAGTCTAGGATTATTTATGTTGTTGTTAATATGATGTTTGAAATAAGCTTCTTTTTCATAGTGCAAAGATTTTACCACCAACGATTTTAATTGTTTGTAGTATTCCTTTTTTGTGTCCAACCCAGATCTACGATATCTACAAAGTGCATTATCACGCAGACCCATCATCAATTTAATGTTGTCTGTGATCCACGGGTACGAAGGCTCCTTAATAAGGCTGGTTTTGAGTGGCGCATGACCGTCGAGGACAGTCAACATGTTACGGTTAAATGCTTCAACCATGGTGTTAGTAGATTTTGGAGCATCTAAGTCACTCCAGCTTAAACTTGATAAGTCAGCAAGAACACTCTCCTGACACACCTCCCTTAAGGGTCTAAATTTGACATAAAAGGGTTTGCATTTGATTTTTTTTATGTTGAACTCACAGGTCAAAACCGAATGACCGTTTGTTTTTAAGAACGGTTCAACATGGACATGACTCGCGTGGAGGTCAGTACACACCAAGTCTATCAATGTAGCACTAGTGTCAGTATAGTGGGTAGCCGTGGTGACTAATTGCCTTAGACTAAGACTATTTACAAACTCTATGACTCTTTTGGCTTTGCTATTCACAACCAACATATCCGCATTGAAATCGCCTAGTAGTATATAGTGATCGCAGTGGCCGAGACTAGTAATGCTGTCAGTAACAGCATCTAAGAATAATTGTAAATCTTGCCAAGGCGGTCGGTAAGCGGTACCAATTGTAAACTTTTTACTGTTTAACATGAACGTCAACCACATTTGTTCAACAGAACTGTATTTTGGGTCCACTGCGGAGTTCCAAGTACGTACATTGAAGCCGCGTCGCACATAGAAACCTACCCCACCCCCCCTCCCCGAGCACACACTGGACAGACGTGGCACATGATGTAGCCTGTAGCCAGGGACAACCGGCGCGCGGCCCTCCTCGCCCGGGCGTAACCATGTCTCGTTAATTGCCATAACATCTACTTTGTGCTTATCAAACAGCGCGACGAAGTCGTCATGATTTGTTCCCAATGACCCAGCATTATGAAAACCAACTTTCAAGTATTTATCACGGGGCATGGGCATTTACGTATATAAAGCAGCCAATAAACACAACCCAGGACTCAACCGTGAACAAATGGTGATAATTAGTTATTATTATAATAAATATCATCAATATTTTTCCAATGATTAATATTATATGGGACAACAGAATGCTTTTATATATAATATTATGTAATATAATGTATAGTGTGCGTGTCAAAGTGGAATAGAACATGCATGAACAAAATAGCGTGTCATGTGCCAAGAAGTCAGTGTGTTTATCAAAAGCTAGCAGTACAGCAACAACACAATAATAATATAAACAATATACTATGCAGCCGGGTTCCCTGGGACACACAATAAGTCGGCCAGACGCCAAATACAGGCTGCAATGTGTTTTGCATGTACTTATATAATTAAGTAAAAACTTCAATAGCAATAATGTATACATAAGGCAAAAGCATATATCACAGTATAATAAATACAATACAACTATCAATAAACAAACAAGCAAACGTGTAAACATAAAGCAAAAGCGTATATCACAGTATAAATATATTGAAACCATGAATAAAAAAACAAGCGATAGTGTAGACATAAGGCAAAGGCGTATATCACTGTATAAACATAATAATATAACTATCAATAAGAAAACAAGCAGTCGTGTATACCTAGGGCAGAAGCGTATATTACAGTATAAATAAAAGCTAATAAGCTCCAATACGACCAGTGAGTAATAATTATGGATATATAATAAGACTATCAATGAAAATACAAGCAATCGTGTGTATATAAGGTAAAAACGTGTATAACAGTATAAATAAAAGCTAATATGCTTAAGTACGTCTATCAAGCAAAAACAGTTATATAATAGAACTATCATCAATAAAAAACCAAGCAATCGCATGTATGCAAGGCAAAAGCGTAATAAACAAGGTTCAAACCAGTTACTTATCTTTAAAGTTAAATGACAAAAAGTGGATAACACATAAGATATTCGTACGTAACAACAACAATAGGAAATCAAACTAAGCCCCACCAAAAATTCGTTCCATATCTACATCCGTAGCTATACGCTCCACCTGTTTGCCGTCATCCTTGCGAGCAAAAATCTTACCGTCTTTAGACCATACATACTTCCACTGCTTCTGGCGACCCAACTCACGAGCGCGCTGGAGTAGTTGTTGATTCGCACGAGTGAGACGTTCGTTCACATAGATCCGCTGCGGTGTCCCCCGCATATCGATGTCAGTAGTTGTGAGAACACGACGTACGCGCGCCGCCTGCAGCAGTCGGTCACGCGCGACGCGCCGCGTCAACCGTATAACTATGATACGAGGTCGCTGTGTTAGCGTATCAGCAGCGGTGGTGCCGTTGTTCTTATAAACCCTGTTGCGGCGCGTTGACCCAATTCGTTCGATATGCACAACATCCCTATCGTCCAACTCCACACCCAGCTTCGCGGCTATGATCCCGACCGTGTGAGATATATTCTCATCACTTTGCTCTGGCACTCCGGCGAGCACTACGTCGTTAGACAGAAGCTGCTGGTCACGCTCATTTAATTCACGTCGAAGTTCCAAAATTAGATTATCTACGGGTTTGTTGTTGGTAGTAACACTTTCATCGATCTTGCATTCGAGAGCCGACAACCTGTCCTCCACACAAGTTATCCTCTCATTGTAGTGGGACTGACCCAACTGGAACTCTGCGATCTCCTTCCGGCATTCATATATATATATAATAGCGTGATAACATCGGTTGTCAATCATCTTAGTAAGGGTCTATCGTCAGATTGAACACTTACTCGCCTTGCTACTAGCAATTATCATAATTTGAATACTTGTTCGCCAACAATTTAACAATTTAGTAATCGGTAATTGTTTATTTGTTATTCACTAGCTCTTTTATGTGACAATATCTGCATTATTTTGAACGACTGGTATACCAGCGCTGCCATTCAGCATGTGATGGGCAGCATCTATACTGAGATAGCGACCAATTGAGGCCCGCGTGTCCTCAATAAACATTTTTACTTTCTTTCTTTGTTTTAATTTTGGTTAGTACATTGTTATCACTGGTTAATACCTAAGTATGAAAAATTTTAAAGCAATCCGACTACGTTTTGAACTGCTCTAGAATGAAGTTCAAGATTCCGTTAGGTATGCACAAGCACATACCAAGCTAATTAAAGGGGGTTACCAACATCCAAGACGAGACTTGGCTCGAACGGAATAAAAATAAACGAGAATTTCAGCTATTCAGAAAAAGTAGGATAAATCCAGCTTGCTCAATTACTTGGAACGAAAACAGTTTACGAAACATAGATGTTAATCTACCCCACTAACAAGAGGAAATGATCATAGACAAGGGCTACAAAACTCCTTCCTTCACCGGAACTATCAACACCTAGTAGCCCTCATTTCTACACCCACATAATTATTTTAACACCCAATTAATTATAACATAATCATCGTGGTGTGAGGTAATAACTGGTTATCAGTGGTAAAGGCCGTGCCCTTCGGTGGCCGACGCAGCGTGACGAGTCGCATTGTGCACCGAACGGGTGCATCGTTACACTCGGTGGGTGCAACTGTATTGTTTGACGGAGTGTACTTATATAAATCGGTCATGGTTTTTGCACCTGGTTTTGTAAGATGTTTTATTGTGTTTAGTTTATTTTAATTTTTATTACCTACCTGATCACGGGATGATAGATCCTGATTTTGGAGCTTAAAAGTGTCTTGTGAAGGAAGTTTGGAACCAAGAAGTGCTGTCTTGATATTATAAAAGACGATAAATAAAATATGTAAGTATAAAATAATAAAACCTTTTTTCACTTTTGTTCATCTTTATGTCTGTTTAAATTATGTAATCTATTGAATGAATGCATCGATTCTAACAGGACTTTCACTGGTAGATAGGCAATATTACAAGACGAATACATACTGGCTACTTTAATTTAGAAAAAGAATTAGCTTACCTAGCAAAAAAATTAAAATCTCGCAGCTATTTGATACTAAGACCAAGTAGATTTAACCATTGAATAAAACCGCACAGCACTATATTAATCTAAAAGCATTTATTTTCATTGGCGTAATCCATTCATATACGTATATAAATGGATGAGAAGTTGTCAGTTATTTTGTGAAATAACAACGCCAAGAGAAATGAATGTTTTCATGCTTTGGACACGGCAAAATGTCGTCACGTGGTCGTCACGGTTATGATTAACACCAGCTATTGCGATACGAAGAAAATGAGCAGTCAATCAATCAGTCAGTCAGTTGGAACAATATAATAACTTGCCCGACAGACTGACTGACTGACTTTTTTTTGTAAGTACCTATATCGGACACATCAACATGACTTCACCTCGCCTAATGGTAAGCTAAACGTAAAGTCTCAGGATCGGGGGTCACCACTCCATACACCGATAGCGCTACAGTGGTAGCCCTCAGCTTGAAGTCCTCATCAAATGCTTTTTCACGACCCGGGACTGTAGGAGGAAGGAAACACATGCGCTGGTAAAGAATTCCAAGTCTTAATGGTGTGGCAAAGAAAAGAGGCACCGAACTGCTTGATTCTTGGTGAAATTGATTGCCTGACTGAATATAGATTAAGTGCACTCCGCATTTATTAGGGCGCAATTAGGCAGTCAATAAATATCGCGATCCTATATCGCGATATCGTGTAGGGACGGATATGAACTCACGAATATCATACGTGCTCAAATTGCTATGCTAAAATTATACGGCATAACTTGTTGCTTTACAAAAATATAGATCAAATTGACAACACAAAATTATTCCAAAAACAGGTCTAACATTTATTTTTATTGATAAAATTACTTTTTATATTTGAATTTATTACAAAAAATAACTATTAATTAGGAAAATTATTCAAGGCCTCCATCATATCCGTCAGAACACGTTCCACAAAAATCGGGTAAATTTAATAGTCCTTGAATTTTAAATTATACAGTCAGCATAACTCGCTTCTTCAGTAGGTAGGTATATCATACAATTGTAAAGTAGTGGTGTTTGTACATTGGAGGTATCTTAAGAATTTTTTTTATACATCTTAGGTGGCAGACAAGCACAATGCCTCCGTGGCCCTATGGACGTGTGCATCACCAAGGGTTATGTAATATGAACGATTCTGAAAACAATTTTTTTAATTTTTGTCTGTTTTTCGAGATGAAGGCAAAAACTACTGAAAGGATTTTGATGCGGTTTTTTTTTGTTTGAAAGGAGTACCATTCAAACAAAAAAAAACCGCAATACCAATATGACCAATAGGTCAGACTTAAAACTATTAGGTAATATTATGCATGTTTGATCACAATTGGTTGAGTAGAACCGGAGATAAGTATTAGTCGAAAAACGCGAAAACCGACATCCACGCAAGCAGAGCCACGGGCTAGTCCATCCATCTAAATAGGATTAATACGTATGTATTTTAAATTCACAATAAAATTCCAATAACAAGTTTTTAATTGTCCAAATATTTTAAAACATACCTAAGTACCTGCCTATCTAAAACCTTGAGTTTAAAAGCTTTTTAGATGATATTTTTTGTAATTATTCAAGAGATCAAGTAATTATCACCTTACTATCGAAGATTAGTGAAGTAAGATTATACGCACTAAACAAGTAGTGTAGACTAGGCCTTTCTGTCCGTCTGTTTGTGCGCGCTAATCTATGAAATAGTTGGCAGATAGCTGATGTACCTTCACTTAAGCTTGTATACTATATACTTTTGTCGTTGAATATACCTTCATTTAACTTCACTTTTTAATCTACTAGTTTAATCAACACAAAATGAACTGCTAATTGCAAAAAAATCGAGTAAGTACAATTAGCGTCAAATTATGGTTAATACATTTATGTAATGGCGGACAAATAAATCACGTGATACCATTTCATTCGCTCATAATTATGTTCTGTTAGTGAGTTTTACACAGTAAACCATTCATTATAATTAAATAATTGAGTTGGAATTAAATTTATTTTGATACTATTGGTATTTTGTATGAACCGCGGTAGCCTAGTGGTTTGGGTAATGGACTGCTGAGACGAGGTCTCGGGTTCGATCCCAGGTTCACCATGGCACACACCAATTACTTTTCGATGCTTTTCGAAGTTATGTGTGTATTTATCGCAGGTTTATTAGTGCCTCGGAGAGCACGTTAAGCCGTCGGTCCCGGTTGCCATACAAACATCTATGGCAGTCGTTACGGGTAGTTGGAGCCCACAAAAGTCCGACCAGTCTAACTTGGAACTTCGATATCGCCATTGGTCATAATGACCATTGGTTGTGGAGGTCAGATGGCAGTCGCTCCACGGAAAATATCGAAGTTCAGCCGCATCACAGTTAGACTGGAAAGCCGACCCCAACTGAGTTGGGAAAAAAGGTTCAGAGAATGATGAATGATGATGGTATTTTGTATGCACAGTTGTAATTTCTCTCGAATAGTCATACAATTCCCGGGAATTCCTGAATGTCATTACTCGGTGTGTTCGTTTCACTACCTGGTATATAAGAGCTACTAACAGTAGTGAGAATGAAGGTGGGATTTGTCCCATTAAAAAAACCTTAACAATAAATAGACGAACCTAACTAGCGAAAGCAAGCGCATAGCGATGGTAGCTGAATGGATAAGGACGCGGCCTCTACTCAGAGGTATCGAGTTCGAATCCGGCACATATAATTTCACTTTGTGGAATTTATATGTGCTAATCACATGGTTTACCATCTACTGACGGTGAAGGAAAAACATCGTGAGGAAATCCACATGTCCTTGAAGAAATTCTAGGGACATGTCCGATCCACTAACCCGCATTAGGCCAGCGGGTATGGATTAAGGTCTAAACCCTCTCAGCTCTCTCGTTAGAGGAGAAGAGACCCGCGCCCAGCAGTGGGACATAAATGGGTTGCTATTATTATTATTTTTTATTTTAACTAGACTCTTTATATTTCTAAAATATATGCCTAAAAATAGGGTGGACGTTAGAGAAATCGGCCCTTACTCGGTTCGCAAGCTCACGTACCGCCCCGGGCCATCAACCATATCAACCTCGGCCATCAACTCGGACACACGCCTCGTTCGAAACAATGAAGTGTTTAGGACGGACGTACAATACAATATTTAGACTGCCGCTAATGGGGAGGATCGCCTTGTATATAGGGCTGCTACCTGTTAATGTGCGTTTGCTGTATTTTATTTTCATATAAAAATTCAGAATTTGTTTGTTTGTTTCATTTATACTATCTTCTTTAAACTCTACATCAAGATGTACCTACCTACTAGGATACCCTGAGATGTGTCCATGGAATTTCTACGTCCGTCGCATAGGATTATGCCAGGTTTCCTGTAAACATTGAATAATTATGGTTTTTTAAATATAATTTATGTTACGTTTATGTCAATAGTTTTTAATAAAGATGTAATTGCATATTACTGTTCAAGGTTTGGGTGAATATCACACATTTGAATAATTTGAACTGAATAATTTCAGACAATGAACAACAAAGTACCAATTTATTCATTAATTAAATTGGTATTTTATTTCAACACCTTAAAAATTGTTTTCATTTTTTTGCCAACCCTAAATTGAGGCATCAGCTCATACAATAGAAGCTATCTATGTACGATCTGCGTTTCACCCGATGTAATGGAACGGGGCGGTATAACAGATCTCAGGAATTGACAGCACACGTACCTACATGGGACCTCCACTTAGTTCTGAAGGTGTTCTCATGTTACAGAAAAGTAAGTACACCGGGGTTTGTATGAAACTAATGATACCGGATTGAGTGTCACGATATTATGTTTTATACCTATTATATTCGCCCATCGATCCAGTTGAGGTGGGTCTCGCTCCGCATGCAGCTAATTACGGCCAAGATAGGGGTTGCGCTGCTGTATAGGGCTGTACGTAGGCTCTCCCCGTGTCCAAGCCTGGGGTGGGCTGGTTCTCCGATCAGGACGGTTGCCTGTTAACCTAGCGGATTAACCGGTGTGGCAGCGCTAGCTCTCCCCTCATTTTCCGGGGGCAAGACATGGACACCATGGTCTGCAAACCTGACGGGTCTATCTCAAAGCTGGGGATGGCCTTGAGTCAGCCGGGGTGCAAGGAAATGTTTATTATGTCACCTACACCCCGGTGTCTTAAGATTCTAGATAGCGTGCGGTTTTAGTCAGTCCGATTCTGACATAACAACTCCCGATCGGCAGCACGAAAAAAGATATATGGATTTCGCAAAAAGTACGATACGAAGCCTCGAATGCCGCAAAATTCAAGTAGGTAGGTATAACATGAGTGAAACCGCAATTCGCTTCAATTGTTATTAATGGCGATCAATCAAATATTTAACACACATTCCACCACGCGATTAGTTTCGAAACGTACACAAACAAAAGAATTTCGAAATAGTTCAAGTTGTATTGTATGTGCGTGCTTTACCTGTATTGCGTTCATAGATTTTAATCTGCGCGGATTTAAAAAAACGCTGCGGTATTTTTTATGACAAGATTGCGATCTGCTATGTGCGATGTGATTTAGGAGTGGTACCTATAAAGTATCTTACAATTACAGCCAGACGTAATTTTAGTATAAATTATTTTACATAGGTATTTAAAATACAATAGAAACAAAAAATACTGAATGAATTACTTATTGCATATTTTGTTGAAATTACGCGTTGCCTTTGTTCTATTCATAACACTTTTATGCACGTCTGTACAATTTTCATTCTTGTAGTATATTTCCAAAAAAAAAATTCAAACTTAAAAATTCGAATGAAAATGATTCATAGGGTTCATTACAATATTGTAAATAATCAAAGTTTAAAGTTAGTTCAATAGAGTCAACTAAGTACCTAATTAAACATCATTTTAATTAAGAACCATAAGTTACTTTGCTTAAAACTACTGTTCAAAATCTGAAAATGATCATAGACCTTTGACGCTGACTGTACTAGCTAGTTGTTGCCCGCGCCTCCACCCGCGTAAAATTCTGACCCCATTCCCGTGCCACAGGAACCTATTCCTGGGATAAAAAGTAGCCTATGTATCGTTCCAGACGTCACTCTATCCCTGTATCAAAATTCAACCCAATCCGTTCAGCCGGTTTTTTCGTGAAAGAGAACCATACATACCATTGGGTCTAGATACCGCTGAGTAATGTAATGTTACTTTCCTAAAATCATTTTATTCGTAAAACAAAGTATGTATACAACGCAATAACATCTCTTTACGTACATGCAATTATCTATGGTGTCAAATTATATCAATCATAATGATTTTGCTACGTTTTTTGTTTAACGATCTTCACTATAACCTCTGCTAATAATTAATCGTTGTTTTTGGACTATACACGTTAATTTATGTTGTTCGTATGTACTTAATTGTATCTGGTATAAAAAGTTAATGAATAAAAATAGCCATAATTTTTTTTATTTAGATGAACATCATAAATCATTTAATGTGGTATACGATGGAAGATAGACCTGTTCCCTTTGACTGTAAGCATAGAGCCCTTCAAAGTTGAAACTCATTTTCACCATGGGACCTGGAGGCGACAGCCCTTTCGCGCCTATATTGTTGGCGAAAGGAGGCGCGCGGATAAAAAAGATTGAAACACAATTTACTCAAGAACTTTGAAAACTCAGTTTAGTCCAACGGATATTCACTTGTAAACTCCACCCAATAGCTTATTATTAATCATAGCTCATCATTCTCTGAACCTTTTTCCCAACTCAGTTGGGGTCGGCTTTCCAGTCTAACTGTGATGCGGCTGAACTTCGATATTTTACGTGGAGCGACTGCCATCTGACCTCCACAACCAATGGTCATTATGACCAATGGCGATATCGAAGTTCCAAGTTAGACTGGTTGAACTTTTGAGGGCTCCAACTACCCGTAACGACTGCCATAGATGTTTGTATGGCAACCGGGACCGACGGCTTAACGTGCTCTCCGAGGCACTAATAAACCTGCGATAAATACACACATAACTTCGAAAAGCATCGAAAAGTCATTGGTGTGTGCCATAGTGAACCTGGGATCGAACCCGAGACCTCGTCTCAACAGTCCATTACCCAAACCACTAGGCTACCGCGGTTATTATTAATCATAGCTACAACCAAAAAAATAACATACAAACACTGTATAAATACTTATATTGCCAGAGCTCACTGTACGCCTCCTCCCCCCACCCTTCCTAGCCTCCCCACCCCTTCCTAACCCACCCCTCCTTCCCTTCTGGGCAGGCAGCGTGAGTGTGATACCCCTGGGTCACCCTGGGTGTTGCACACGTCCATAGGTCACGGTGACCGCTTCCCATCGGTGGGCCGTGTGCCACCTACGTAGTATAAAAAAATTAACTACATTACTACCCCATTTAATTAATATCAGATAAAAATGTAAACAAGCAGGCCATTAAATACAGCCGTAATTATTTCATTCACAATTTTAAATTACACGTCGCACGCTGTACACAATTATGCGACGGGGCAACGGTGGGCAACACCGGATCTTGTTAATTATATTATACATGGCAATCAGAACCACCACTAGTACAAATTAACTTACCTACATTTATTAACTGGATTATGATTTTATTTTCTATTGGTTACTTTTTATTTTATTTTTAATAAAAAAAAATAATCGGCCGGTTTGTAGTTAGAATGAAAAGCTGACCCCAATTTTGTTAGAAACATCACAGCTTTATTTACATCCATACATATGTATAACATTGAAGTGTCTATTTGTGATGTTGTAACAACTACTTTGCAATAAATGCATACCTATAGGTGTAGTTTTAGGTACCATGATACTTTTAACAAAAATACAATTCTTGAAAATTGAGAATGTGTGAATTCTTGAATGTGTGTGTGTACCGGAAACCTACTCACACGGACAGGTACCTACACGCCACGTCTCATCACCACCCCCGACACTTACAATCCGTTATGACCTCACTCAAGAATAGAGCGTATGATCTCTGTGACCCTGAACATCTGGAGCGAGAGCTGGATCATGTTCAGGAGGTACTTAAAAATAACGGATATGCTGTTGTGAACGGAAGACGGAAGCAGCAAACATTGGGGCGGGGGCATCCAAAGGTAAGCAGACAGCCAGCGTATATGTCTTATGTCAGGGGAATAACGGATAAGATCGGCACCGTGCTAAAAAAGTACTCCATCCCGACAGTTTACACACCAGGCATTAAAGTAAACAACATCGTGGGCACACCGAAGGATGTCTTACCGCTTCAGACGCCAGGGGTCTACAAGGTGGATTGCAGCTGCGGTAGTTCGTATATAGGCCAAACAAAGCGGACCATTGCTGATAGGGTCAAAGAACACATTGCAGCTGTAAAGAACCGCCGGACGAGCAAATCAGCGATTGCAGAACATCTTTTAGAAGCGGGCACGAATCACTGGATTGAATTCCACAATACGCAAGTCCTCTCCACCGAACGTCACTTCTATTCAAGAGCTGTACGTGAAGCGATTGAAATCAAGAAGTACAAAAATTTCAATCGGGAAGACGGTTTCAAGTTATCTGCGACATGGAATCCAGTGATTAAAAACTTGCTACCTCGCTTTTCTGCGCGGTCGGATAGACACCAGGGCGTTTGCACAGATAATAGGGACACTGTGAGTGTGGTATGTGACGGTACCTGGAGACAAGAAAATATGAAAAATGTCGAAAATGTGCGGGTAGAAGAAGAACCGTCTACCTCACGGACTCGGCGACGGAGGGCGTGCACGGCTGAAACAGTCAGCCTGTGACCACGGCCG
The DNA here is from genome assembly GCA_963576445.1 of Lithosia quadra. Classification (NCBI taxonomy): domain Eukaryota; kingdom Metazoa; phylum Arthropoda; class Insecta; order Lepidoptera; family Erebidae; genus Lithosia; species Lithosia quadra. The sequence continues at coordinate 3,717,588 of OY754883.1, forward strand.
GTGTAACCTGGTCGAAACGTCAGGCATCCAAAGGTATGTATATACCTTTAACGTGTATCGCGTTAAGTCCCGTTTACGTATAATAAGTTATGGAACGCGAAAGTTTAAAAGTTAATATAGCGAACCGCTACGGGTCGGAAATTGCCAAACAAATACGCCATCTAGAATTTTTACGGAAAAAACGTGCGCGAGTGGAAACATCGTTGACATTTCTTGTTAAGTGCCGCGATTGTAACTTATTACCTGCGTGTGTACGTATTAAACCACGTAGTGATATCGCATTTTCCCGTAGAATTCTAACGAACGCGAGTGTACGCCTCCTGAGACAACTAATACGCAATAAATACAGTGAAGTGGAGTGTATTACGAGGGAGTTGTATGCGTTGCATCTAAAGTGTAGTGAAAATCTAAATAAAACCGATTTTGATTTGTGTGACCGAATTACGTTTTTGCAAGCTGAGCGTACCTTCGAGCTGTGCAGTGTGAACCTTGAGCGAAAGTTCTCGAAGGAATACAACAGGCGGTATGCAGAAAATAATCTGTCACCAGTGGTACCGGACAAGTCAAAGGACACCGTTGTGAACTTGTCAAATGTGAATTTAGATCAAACTACAATAAACATTCTAGCCAAGGGTATGAATTTCGTTCCAACACCCAAGCGAATACCGTTCGAGAATGTAATCAGTAGTGTAGAGGAATCGATTATACGTAATAAAGTGCCGCCTGGTGATGCCGATACCCTCAGACAGGACGTCGCGGTGATATTACGGAGATCGAGGCTTCCGACTAGCAACATCACTGTGGAAGAGCGTCAAGCACTAAAAAACGTTAGGGACAACCCGGATACTTTAGTGCTCAAGGCCGACAAGGGAAACGCCACCGTAGTGATGAATGCAAGTGATTACCAGAATAAAATTCTCGAACTGTTAAGTGATAACAAGGTGTACAAACCGGTATCATATAACCCCACGGCCAGAGTAACACGCAGAATACGAGCTCGGATACAGGAAAACGAGGACCTCTTTACAGAAGATGAGTACAATAGACTGTTTACACCGAAGTCGCACCAGCCACCTAAGTTATATGGTCTGCCAAAAATACACAAGCCCAACGTGCCACTGCGGCCAATCGTAAGTCAAATATCATCTCCCACTTATGATCTTGCGAAGCACGTTGCATCAGTATTGCAACCACTTACAGGTAAAACACCGTCTTTTGTGAAAGACTCGCGGCACTTTATACAAATTATTAAAGAGCTCAAACTGGAACCGGATGACGTCATGGTGAGCTTTGACGTGGAGTCCCTATTCACCAACGTTCCTCTAAAGGAGTGTTTAAACATCGTGAAAGACCTACTGAGCGACAATGAACTACCGTTTAACTATATTGATCTGCTTGAACACTGTCTAGACGGCAACTACTTTCTGTTCCAAGGTCAACATTACCTTCAGATAGATGGTGTCGCAATGGGAAGTCCTGTAGCCCCGGTACTTGCCAACATCTGGATGGAACATTTTGAAGAGAAGGCTCTGAGTCTCGGCCCCAAGACCATCAGACTTTGGAAGCGATACGTCGACGATATCTTCAGTATCGTGAAAGGAAGTGTACAGGAAGTAGATCAGTATATACAACATCTCAACTCCATTCACCCCAAGATGAGGTTTACGTATGAAATGGAGAAGGATAGGTCGCTGTCTTTCTTGGATGTAAAAGTAGCCGTGAGATCAGATGGGTCCTTGTCACACTGTGTGTACCGGAAACCTACTCACACGGACAGGTACCTACACGCCACGTCTCATCACCACCCCCGACACTTACAATCCGTTATGACCTCACTCAAGAATAGAGCGTATGATCTCTGTGACCCTGAACATCTGGAGCGAGAGCTGGATCATGTTCAGGAGGTACTTAAAAATAACGGATATGCTGTTGTGAACGGAAGACGGAAGCAGCAAACATTGGGGCGGGGGCATCCAAAGGTAAGCAGACAGCCAGCGTATATGCCTTATGTCAGGGGAATAACGGATAAGATCGGCACCGTGCTAAAAAAGTACTCCATCCCGACAGTTTACACACCAGGCATTAAAGTAAACAACATCGTGGGCACACCGAAGGATGTCTTACCGCTTCAGACGCCAGGGGTCTACAAGGTGGATTGCAGCTGCGGTAGTTCGTATATAGGCCAAACAAAGCGGACCATTGCTGATAGGGTCAAAGAACACATTGCAGCTGTAAAGAACCGCCGGACGAGCAAATCAGCGATTGCAGAACATCTTTTAGAAGCGGGCACGAATCACTGGATTGAATTCCACAATACGCAAGTCCTCTCCACCGAACGTCACTTCTATTCAAGAGCTGTACGTGAAGCGATTGAAATCAAGAAGTACAAAAATTTCAATCGGGAAGACGGTTTCAAGTTATCTGCGACATGGAATCCAGTGATTAAAAACTTGCTACCTCGCTTTTCTGCGCGGTCGGATAGACACCAGGGCGTTTGCACAGATAATAGGGACACTGTGAGTGTGGTATGTGACGGTACCTGGAGACAAGAAAATATGAAAAATGTCGAAAATGTGCGGGTAGAAGAAGAACCGTCTACCTCACGGACTCGGCGACGGAGGGCGTGCACGGCTGAAACAGTCAGCCTGTGACCACGGCCGGTGTAACCTGGTCGAAACGTCAGGCATCCAAAGGTATGTATATACCTTTAACGTGTATCGCGTTAAGTCCCGTTTACGTATAATAAATTGAGAATGGGCCCGATTTTAACGGATTTTTTTTCTACAGATAGCTGATATTTATTATAAGGTTCTAAAAGATACTTTTATTATTAAAAAGTATTAGGGTTCCGCACAAAAAAAATAAAATAATTTTACTACAATCCTGTTTTCCTGCTGATATATGGAAAAGACTCTGTCGTTGACTTTCGAAGTTAGAGAATCAATCGACAGCCGCCGTAGAAGCCACGATAAATAAATCCGACTTGAAAAAAGGAAGATGTTGGTATCTAGTTGCCTCTTACTGGTAGCAACACGTGAATGATACCTCTGGTTTTCAAACATCCATGAGCCAGTCCATACGACTAGCATTCTCGTGTTCTTCTAAATAACTACATTAAGACGGCACTACATCTGATACAATTGGAAGATAACTAAACTTCAAAACAGGTATACCATCAATAGGATCAGTCAGACATTGTTTTTACCTCGTCATTACGCAACACTTGTTTGAAGGTACTCATTTCTAAGTAGGTTCGAAACCGAGAGTGCTTACTGAGAGCAAAGTAGCCCATTGACCGGCTGCCTGACCCTTCGGGTGAGCAAGGCCGTTCACTTGCGGCTTTGGACTGCAAACGATGCATTTGTTTTAGGTATATATTTGGTCTGTGATGAATCATCACTTGTTTAGAATAAACTAGAAGATTTAAACCTTAGACTAATAACGATTTAAACTTGACTATGAATAACGTTACAAATAGTTCAAAACAATAATATTTACATTAAGTAGTAGAGCAAGCTGGCCATCGTGGGCAGTTAGGACTACAATCAGACGCTATCTCGGGTCTTCAGATGCCACAGGGTGTAAGACGGCCTCCTTAGGTAGTGGAGCCCTCGATAGTGTAAATGCGAAATCGTTGCTTCTCGATTGAGTAAAATTATGTTTTTTAAAACTTATTATTATTTCTAAAGTAACAAAAACTTTAAATAAAATCAAGATCTAATTTGGAAACGATTTGAACTGTGATTGATTCCATGGTTTAGAAGGGATTGAACCCATTGATCCCCTAATATTCGTCCCATGGAATAAAAGTTGTAGATTCGACCTCTACATAGATGCCCACGGAAGCCTAGGTAGATTTTTTTTAAAGATCATACAAAATATTAGAGTGTCTTTTCGTATTTATTTTTAGAATGAATCAATAAAATCCAAGCTTGTACAAAATAATATTCATCCAGTAGCTAGGTACTCAGAATATAAAGTCAAAGCTAACAGGCCGTGAGACAATGCATGCGCAGGCGCATAATATTAATAGATCATAGTAACGTGACTATGTAATAAGGCTTTGTTTGTAGGTACGTAACTTGATGATGCATTCGTATCGGTTCGATGCACAACTATTATAAGTATAATAACAATTGTTTTTTAATGTTTTTCAGATATCCTTTTTGTGAGATCGGATTTAACGGAATTTCCCGCACAAGTTCTGAACTCTAAAAAGGAGACTGAAATGATTACATACAATCTTGGGCCTAGTTGTAAGAAGATGAAAATAGTGTCAATTAACAGCATAGATCTTATCAACCTTTCACTGAAAATTCTGCGGATTTTGTCAATCTCAGAACAGAGATATAAGAGATTATGTAAAAGTGAGGTTATGTTACAATCTTTACTAACAGCTGATTCCTGAAGTGCAAAATGTGTTCTTTTGCACTAATAGTTATTATATTTACTAGAAAATGTTTGAAACATCATATGAATGAACGTCAACGACTTCAAGCGATAGGTAGGTAACAGGTGAGGAGAACAGGATGTCTAAAATAAAGTAAAAAAACATTTAATATAGTGTTCTATTCGTCTCCTATTATAATTAAAATGTCGTCTAGAAATTGTGCAGATGGTACCTGATATGATCTTGGTACCTAGCCCAGCTAAGGTACCATATAATGCACATTATATGAGCACAATAGCCTACAGTTCGTTTACCTACAATACAATTGCAGTAACGTATTACTATAGCCGAATCACGGACGGAATTGTTTCGTCGTGTAAGGGTCGTCGGCCCAGTGTATTGCAGTGATCAGTGGATATCCCACAATTCACACAGCGATCCATAGTTTCACTACTATCCAATTATCCAATCCACAAGCCGGCGGTAAAATCAAAAATAACAATTCCAAGTCGAACGTGTGAGCGATGTTCGGTGTCCAAGGTGAAAGCAAGGGTCGTACAAGGTAGGCAGGGTCAGAATCCGTAAAATACAAAGCAGTGGTCGTAAAAAATGACGAATAATCGGGAAAGCACTCAAAACGCATCGGAAAACACGAAACGCGTGAGCCACAGATAAGAAGATATGTAGGTACTACGGAGTGAGCAAACAAAAACGGTCGGCAACTGTCTTGTCATGTCAGTGACATAGACTAAAATAGGTAATACTTATAAGAGAGATTTGAATCGATATGAAATCAATAATCATTATTATTGGTTTTTCAGTATAATATGACTGTAATTATATGCACTATATTGCATGTAAGTATATATAGTGCATTTAATTATTTTGAGTTAATTATTTACTGCAAAATGTTTTATTTTCGTAACTGTGTAATCGATTACGCAATCGATAATCTCACGAAAACTATTTTCTCATATTTCTCCGCTTCCAGATTGAGAATTGAGGTGATTTTTCATATTCTAAGATACAAAAATATGACTAATTTTTTAGATCATATCTCAACTTATTACATTTGGGCCCACCATTTTCCATCTCCTTTAATATGTGATCTCTGCCTACCCCATTGAATAAGGTTTTTACATTAGTAAAGAGACACGTCCATAGGCCCCGGCGACTGCTTCCCATCAGGTGGGTCGTATGCTTGTCTGCCATCTAAGTGGTATAAAAAAATTATAAAAAGGAACATGAGTTCCCTAATGTTGTACCTTTTTTTTATCGTGCGGAAATCCCCATGGATACCACCCCCGTCGGCCATCGGGGGTGGCTATGTCAGGATCGAACCTACTAAAACTGCACGCCGTCTCGGGTCTAATTACCAGAGAAGAATTGATAGACCGGTAATGGTGGTATAAATAGGATTAAAAATGAAAGAATTTTTATTCTTTCATCAGACCCCCAATATTAATGTATACCAATTATCTTGAACCAATAGGGCAAAGGGTCAATGGAGATGAATGGTAAGGATTAATTCCAATCACATATATGTATATCCTTTAATCTAGGGCCAAAAGCAATGAGCCTCGAAAATGCCAATAAACCTTAGCGTATTAGGTATAAATCGGGACTTAATCCCAGTGACGTTTATAAGCTATGATCCTTTGTCATTTATTCTATGTTACGTACCTACCTTATACGAGTATATAAAAATATATCAGTGATATGATAACTACCTTTTTATATCTGACTACAGCTAAATGCCCGCGAGTCCGTCTGCGTGGAGGTCAGTTGTTGTTTTTTTGTGACATCTCCGATTTTTTCAAACATAGTACGGCAGATTTTAAGTCTGGCCAAAACCTTTCTAACGAAAACATTAGGTGCTAAACAAAATGAATACTATATTCTGTGTGCTACCGTTTCTTGGAACAACCAGTATGAAAAAGCTAGTGTTTGAAAAAAAATATATTATTAAGTATACCACTTAGATGGCAGAACAGCACACGGCTCACCGATGGGAAGCGGTCACCTTGCCCTATGGACGTGTGCTACACCAGGAGCATTCCACTCGTGCAGACCGACCCAGTAAAAACCTTCTAATGCCCTGAGTGCCTAAAGCTATGCCAGATAACAAAACATTCATATACAAATTTAATCTGAAGTATACACATAGACAGATATTAAATCGCTACCTGTATGGCCACAAGCGGCGCTTGAGTGACCATATGTATCGAGTTTCGCGGACTGAGTCACCGCAAGGCGATCCCAGTTGCAAGGTGACTGCACTGCCCAATACGGGTACATTACAAACCTTTAACATCGAGTATTGAATAACATATTAGGACATAATTTGAGTCATTAGCTTTACGTCTCAATAAGCAAACCTTTGTTTGACTTTGTCCCAGGTAATCAGAAAGCTTGCTTACAATTTTTTTTCATCTTGCAAAGATGATTTTGCTGAAGAGGCAAATAAACTACATTCTACAAAGTAAGCATAGTAAGCATACTAGCTTGTGTGTTTTAGAATATGGATGAACATACCTACTAATAAACTTTTTCTTTGTTTTTTGTAAACATTATACATAGAAACGTCCAGACCAATGCTATTTGCATTGGTCTGGACGTTTCTATTCATAACATAACATAACCTCACGCCTATATCCCCGAAGGGGTAGGCAGAGGTGCTAGCATCCAAATTTCGCCAGTTTATGTTTAGGTCCCAATGTAGCCTATTGCCAATAACCGGGCACTTATAAACCTGCGATAAATACACACATAACTTCGGAAAGCATCGAAAAGTCATTGGTGTTTGCCATGGTGATACCGCGGTGACCTATTCATGCATAAAAATAACAGCAAATGGCCAGCTACATCAGTCTAAGGACCCTATTTAGAGTCCTAGATAAGAGCATCCAGGTATAGGTAAACGAGAGGTAAGTATAACAGTAGTAGTAGTCATAACGGTACCTTTTATCCCGATTATCATGGTTCACGGGCATGGGATATTTGGCTAGTGATGGAGCAGTGAGCAATAGCTAATCGATAGTATATATAGTAGTAATTTTTATTATGAGCTTGATAGAAGCTAAATGAGCTAGACTCGCGATATTTGTAATCATGTGTGAAAGGCGTATTAGATCGTTTATAAAATGTTAATGACGCTGACATTTCAAAGTGATCGCTGGGAACATCAATGGCATCATTTACAATCGTTTTTATCTGGCCATGGTGGAATAAAAAGGAGGGTAATGTCCCACCCATGATATGTGTACTTAGAAAACATTATATCTGTTACATTTTAATATGCCTATGTCTAGACAAAATTAGTATTATATAAAAATGTGTCGTTTTGTCCATTTTTAATTATTAGATAAGCAAGGGAACTGCTAAAGAAGATTGCTCTGGTAACATTTTTAAACGCATGGATTTCACCAGTGAAAGTCGTTCAGCTAAACAGAATTTTCACGGTTTACTCAATAAAATTCATATAGGAAAATCTGGTAGTGAAATGTAATTCGCCTTGATCTCCGTTCCTCTCATTGTTAAATTCGCCCTGAGTAAGATGTAGGAACTGAGTTTCGTTAGACTGATTTTCTCTAATGAATTTTAGTCCAATAAGACTTTTTTTATAGTCGATAGGCTTAGGTTTGACCACCTGATGGTAAGTGACGATGTGGTCGACGATGGAGCACGCTTACCTAGAAGCAACCTGTTCACTCTAGACTTAAAGACTTCCAGGGTATAGCTTTCCAGAAACACAGATTCACTCTTTAGCTGTAGCGCATAATGAACGTATTGCTGAGGCGATTCGTGCGTATTAGCGGAATGTCCACCATATAACGATGGCGCATCGCCGTACGTCTGGTCGTTCGTCTGGTGATGAAAAGGGCTTGGAGGAATCAGGTTATGCAACCCCAGAGCACATTCCCCGAAGTACACTTGTAAGATTTGTAAATATGTTCATTACCATAAGCGTGTATGTATAGCATATAAATTCTTATTAATTGTGTGGTATGTAGATACTTCCTTAGAGAAATACTTACAACTCGCATATTTCCATCGATATCCACATCATAATCACAAAACCTGTTAATATACGTTTTCCAACTTTATCACGTGTAGAAGATATAAACTCGCAAATAGAACAAACACGTGGACATAATATATACACGTTTGTATCACACATTCACACACGGTAACACTTGCTCATCAGATGTACCCGTGTGTAATATACATAAACACTTCTACCTACAATGTTTTCTCACGTACTTGTGTGATTATTTCGTTTAGGTATATTACAAACTTTTATTTAACTTTTTAGATTACTAGTAAGTATGGGACCACAGAACATTAAAAAAGCAATTTTTCTTTGTTCTGTGTATGGGACAAATCCTGGAAGCATAAATACAACCACTTTCTTATGTTAAATTGGACTCAAATTTGGTGTAGGTACTTTACATATCTTCTGTAACAATACAAATATATTAAGCTGGTCTAATGATGGAGTCGAAGGTACCCATAGGAATTTCTGAACTAAACAATGGTGTCGATCCTGACGTGCAATTTCACTAAACAAAACTAAGTAAAATCTCTAAATTTAAATTTTATAGGTAGCATTAATATGCATCGGTGATTAGGTGCGAAGCTATGTTCTATTTTTATTGGCCTATACCAACGCGCGGCCTATATCATGATAGAGTTGTAAGTACCATAGCCGTTTAAAATGAGACTAGACATGACTCATTTTGGCATTTGCAAATAATATTATGTGTATCCACAGGTTTATAATATTTACCACATTTTTACTTGGGATTGTTGTATAACAGAAGGTTCAAGAATGCCTACCATATTTATAAAACAATGGAAATGAGTTTCATGGTTCGCCAAGCGAAAACAGATGAAAGCGAGCATGAGAACTTTTTTATTGACATTTTTTAGAATAATTTTTACTATTTAGCACGCGTGTATGTAATTAAGATGTTTTATTTATTCATTTATTCATTATTCACGGACGGACGTACAGCGAAAATAACATTATACGCACTGGACAATTTATAAATATGTAGTACACTCTCTTTTCAAAAAAATTTTGATGCTGAAAACAACACCAAGTTGTTTTTGTTTTCTATCTTAGATTCCTAAATAGTGTCGTGGAACATTGCACTATTTAGGAATCTTGTAGAACATAAACTTGAAGGTCAAACATAACTGGAAATTCGATAAAAAATTAGAGCACTTTAAAGGTTTCTAAGGTCAGACAGTAAGAACAGCCAGATCACCAGTGCCATAAGGCCGCCAATGTTTATACTCGTAGGTACCATAATAAATCTACTACTTAATTACTATTATCATATCCTTGGTGTACAATAAAGAGATATACTGCTATTAAGATTTATTATTTTCAAATTGCGTGAAAATCTCTCGAGGCGAGTAAAAGTCACTAATCTAAATACGACCTTTCATCTACTCAATTGACTTAATTTGGCTATAATGTAGAAATGCGGTAGTTAACTGGTCGGAATTTACATAAAATGGGCGCTCCCACGACGCAAGGTGAACTAGCTATTCTTAAATTGTCGCTAGTGAACCCAACGTACGCGAATCGTGTTGCGTAAGGCCTACTGTCCACGAAGGCGTAGCTTCATACTCATACACGCATCAAAATACGCTGCGTTGATTGTGCAGCGTACTGAATACTGTCTACGAGGCGTATTGTACGCGTCACTTATCATTTATGATAATGTCGTCGAACAACGGAGACGCTATTTTGGCTTATTAATAGTGCGTTCGCTCGTACGCCTTGGCGTATGATATTCAGGGCCCATAGACAAGTGTCAAAAGTCTAAAACGCAAACGATCGCTAAGGAAACGATTAGATCGACCAATCACACTCCAGCTCGTGATTCCGCCGCGGCGCGCGCATCGTACACCGGCGACGAGCTGGGATGTGATTGGTCGGCCTAATCTATTCGTTTTCTAAGCGATCGTTTGCGATTTAGACTTTTTCCATTTGTCTACGGGGGCAATACGGTAGGTGTAGCAAACGTAATGTTACAGCAAAGAAAAAAGAAAAATCCTTACAGCTATGCCGTTTTGTCTGTAAGCTACAAGTAGGCGTACACCAAGCGTACAATGACGTATAGGCTATGAAGATACACCTTCGTGAATAATAGGCCTTAGTTACCTACTAAGTACACACGTCGTAAATTACTGCTGTGTCATGTTGTACCGTGATGGGCCATTAGTAGCTTACTTCAAAATGTATCTGTAAAGTAAAAAAATCGCGTGTCCAAGAGACACACAATAGAATTACTTATGTCCACTACTTCTTCAGCCAGCTCTGTACTATTAGCACATGAGTAAAAGTACCATAGCTATTCATGTGCTATTAGCGAAGTAACTATCTATGTTAGACCAATACCTACTACTGGACTGATTGTACGAATCCAAAAATGTGGAATCGCGATAAAAGCGATGCCGACACAGATTTGGAGTCAAAATTCAATAATTCATTCATCTAGTTTCTGTGTCTCGATCCAAATTTCAAATTACTTTTTATTTTTTTTTTAATACCAAAATGTGGCAATTTTATCACTGGTTTATCGACGAGTTACTTTGGGACCTAGATTTAGTGTTTGTAGAGTTTAGGGCACATAAACTTAGGAGATTAAGAGAGACCTTTTTATCAATTTAATAAAATTGTTAATCGCAGGTACTATACTATACTTAACATACAATGTTTTTATAGATTAAAAAGGTTTATCCAAACTGACTGAGATCAACGGTGAGTATTACGAAGACAAATTGAAAATGTCATTCAAAATTTTCGTATTTTAGATAAGTTACGAGGTTACACTATACCTATCCATAAATAGATGGTAGAGACATTGCCGGTGCTACACGTGTCTACAGGCTGATGTTTTCTGGTCACAAAGATTTAGCATGCCATTCAACGTGGCAATGCTTCTAGTCTTTTGAGTACTTTGACAGCGGCTGACAGCTATGCGGATGAGTACTGTAACGTTAAGAATACTCCTTCGTAAATATTTTAAATTATTTAGTTTTTCGTGAAAGAAAATGGATGTATGAGTCTGGGTATAATTATCATGTCATTTAATAGTACCTACTGAATTTTTCATTCGCATCTCTGCCATTAATCAATACATTATATAAAACTCAAAGTCCTGACTGACTGATTGACCTAGAGACAACGCACAGCCTAAACCGCTGGTCGTAGAGACTTGAAATTTGATGGGTGTGTTCGTTTTGATGCGTAGAGGTGTACTAAGAAAGGATTTTTAAAAATTCAAACCCTAAAGCCCTAAAAAGGGTCCAAAAAGGTACTTTTGTTAGAACTCAAGAACGGCTGAACGGATTTTCATGATCTATGATTTGTTGGATTTGTCTTAACTGCGAATAGCAATAAAGAAAATTAAAAAGATATGATTAATTCATGAAATAAAGAAATAATAAGAAAATTAGATGTTCGCAGACGTTTTTAACGCCATCTATAATTGTTGTCATGGCAACAGGAACTAAAAGTGACTCAGTCCAAATTTTAATCCTTTGTTTCTTTTTGCTCAAAGGCAAAGAGGATTTATTTATTTTTAGGGTTCTGTGCCTCAATAGGAAAACACAAAACCCTTATACTTAGGATCTCATCGTTATCCGTCGGTCTTTCTGTCAAGACCTCTTTCTTAGGAACACGTAGAGGCATCTATTGAATTAGATCAAAGGAATGTTGCGGATAAGCATTACACAAAGCATAATATCCAAACTGTGGTCTCACTATCAAGTCACTTACAAACCCCAGGCCTGCGCTCATGGAGGACGGAGGTCGTTGAGTGGCCTTTCGCCATGTGAGTGAGTCACCTGCACCGCAACCGGAGATTTTCGTGCGGAAAGCCCCACGGATCTCTCCCCTCCGTAGTAAGGACATAATATCGGACTTTACTGACCAAAATCGCATTCCGTCTTGGATCTAAAGGGTAGGTGGCCCATGACCCTGAGCTATCCAAGACTCACTGATGGGCATGGCTGTTTTGGTGAGTTCCTGCATTGTGTAGGCCGGGCGCTGACGCCCAAATGCCACCGTTGCCGGGGCTGCTCCGTGGACACTTCACCGCTTCACAGATTGGCAGAGTGTCCAGAGTGAATAGAGTGGCGTCATATCCTTGAAGCAGACGTCGGTGTAGGGAGCCTCATGCTCTGGCTCTGGTGCCGACCATGGTCACCATAGAGTGTATATGGAACGTGACCGCTTTTTTGCGAGGCGGTAATGAGCGCAGAAACAGCAGCGGAAAAGCTACTGGAGATATCTAGCACTGCCGGCACTTGCCCTTGAAAGTACACCGGGCGGCGTAGTTCGCAGAACTATTTCCGTTCTCCATGATTGCGGGTCTAGGGTGACAGTCGGAGCTAACCGTCACCCTAGCAGAAGCAGGCCCAGGGTGCCAGGGCGTTATGTTTCCACGCGTGCTTTTTTATAGATATGGTCGAGGTTTCTGGGATATCCTTTCCAGGACACAACGGATCCCGGGTCACAAAGGCCGATATGACGAAAGACCGTGCGATTTTAGTCAGTAGGAGTCCGACATACTAACCTCTCCGTTGCCGCGATAGCTCCGTTGAGGTGAAGCCCGACGGGGTTTTCGCACGGAGAAAAAGAAAGGGTACTTCCTTTTGGGCTAGAATCCAGATATTTTGCAGAAAGTAAAATCTTAAGGTAAAAGTTTGAGAAAGCGTGAATATTACCCACATCACCAAAAAAAATCTGTGGGTACCTGTCTGTCAGTCAAGACAAGAAGAACTGCAGCAAAGCTAAGTTCGTCCCTCAACCCAGTGTTGTACGGAACCAGGACGGTTTTTATTATTATACACACGGGTTATTAGGTATACTCTTTCTTTAGTTTCAACTTTTTGAATGTCAAATCAGGTTGTCAAAATGTCAATGTCTGCATAGCAAGATTTTAATAATAAAAACCGATAAAACCAGATTTTCGGAAATAAATAATGTTTAACTAATTTGAATTAGTGCATCGAATGTGAAAGTGAAATGCAACTATGGTACAAGGGTTTATCAAAGGGCCTCTTCCGAGTCACACGGGATACATTCGCGGGCGGATCAACAGTTCATAAGATCAACAATCAAATTTCAACGCTTGGCCAGAGGAGCTATCTAATCCCCATAAAATCTCCATAAAAGGACAATGATGGTAGACAGACTGGCTTTGGCGATGCACGGCACTTTACCTTGAAGGGTTTGATAGGACTCGAGCTGAAATAAATGGGTCTGCTGCAACCACTGTTTGCTAAGGAATAGACACATTGAAAGTTAGTACGGGTAGTCCCTCAGTTTAAAAAAGACTTGGTGACGATAGTCAACATTCACGCGGGCGGAGCCGCGCGCGGGTAAGCTAGTTATTTTATAAGTATACTGGATATATATTTCACTTGGGTTTGTCGAAATTGCAACAATTTTGCCGAAGCCATTAGTAAAAAGAAAAAGAAAACACATTGATTATAGGTTTCCAGGGGTTGTCAGAATGGAATCAGAATGCCTCACTTCGGAGCCGAGGGCAACAGATATTATGTCATAATATCAAAGCAACGAAGATGATACTGTACTATAATTCAGTAATTGACCTTTTAAGAGGTTAATAAAAGGTCAAGGGCTCACGGCACACAATATTCAAAGGTAGTGATTGTAATGCACGAGAATTCAACTATAAAATCAAACAGTAGTGAAATATTACAGTGATTTTGGAGTTGTTTTGTACTTAATGCTGCATTGACCTGTGAAAGTTGCGGAATTTATAGAAAATACTGGTTTTTTAATTAATTTTTTTTTTTTTTTTTTAAGTGAGGAATGCGTGCTTATGCATGATATCTCCGAGTTTGGGGAAAACCCGTAGACCTATGTGGGACTCTCCCTAAAGGGCATACCCACTAAACCTCACTATGTCCACCTGGTCGCTTTAGTCACATCGCAGGATAGGCAATAGTATGTCACTGCAATCTGACCGGCGTTTTTTGCCCGGCGGCGGGCCCGACTTCCGAGGGTAGGGCCGGCCCTCCCCCCGTACCGTCTCTGTGCCTTCCTGGCGAACACCAGCGGGATGGCACGTCGCGAGGCCATTTAGTTGGTTGGCGGACCCCCACGTCCTCCATCCATGGCCATGCGGCGGGCGTACTCTGTACGTCGCCGCCCTTGCGCTCTGGGCTTGCGAGGAGGGAGCGTCAGTCCGCTGCGTTTATTAATGTTCTTGAATGAACATGTTTGGTATAACAATATACGGTCGTTTAAACAGTGTTTAACATAATAATAATTCGAACGATTTATTTTCTTCTTTTTATGTCAATTACCTAAGTAAAAATTATGGTACAGAAATTAATACGAAAGAATACAATGGGCCTATCACTTATTCACAGTTTTACCCGACTGCGTCACAGAAGGGTAGTTAATGTTTTACGTTTTACACGTTTGATAGCAGGCCGTTTGATCGTGATTGAGTATCGCTCTCATAAAAGCCGTTTAGGTCTAATCGAAAGGAGGATAAAGAACCAGTTGACTCCAAATCTGTGGTGAGAACCTCGCATCGCAAATGCAATCGAGAACAACGCTATGACGATGATGATGATTATAGCCATGTATTTAAAAAAAACGTTCGTACTTCAATACTTAATTAGTTTTTATCAAAGAGGTACTTCATTATGAATATCTAAAGCTATTCTTCTACATAGTAAACCTTGCAATTGGCCGATAATAATGCTCACTTATTAGAAAAAAATACATCCTAATTATTAATATTATGCCGAGGCCATTGTTCAGTAGAAACCTATTGTGCTTAGCATTACTATGTTAAATTATACAATTAACTTATCTAATGGACGTCTAATAATCTCAATTATATCTACAATAAATCAACCGGATTGACTTGTAGTTAAAATCCGGAACCATCTTTGCCTCCGCTACGAGTCAGATTGAAAAAAATCCGCCGAGAACCTGCCCTCTTTTATGAAGTCGGTTAAAAATTTAAATAGCAATTGTAAATTTAGCTGTACAGTCAACGATAAAAGTAACTTAACAAACCTTAAGTTAATAATCACAAAATATAAAATACTAGCGGACCCGACAGACGTTGTCCTGCAGTGCCATCTGCCGAACTGATTTGTGAATCTGAAATATCCTGGACGCCACCCAAACGCATACAAAGAAATTCATTCAAATCGGTCCAGCCGTTTAGGAGGAGTTCACTGTCAACACGCGTAAGGTACAGAAGAATTGTAATAAAGATTATTAACTTTTCCTATGGGGGTTTACCAAATGAAAATGTCAATTATGGTTTCTCGATAAAATAATCATTTCTTTTCCTATTGATCTGCAAGTATATTGAGTCATATTTACATATTTGAAAAAAGAATCTTCGTTTTCCTCGGTCACGCACGCCATAACTTGCAAACTATTTAACCGATTTTTTTTATCTATTTTTTTTAAGATTTCTAATACTAAGAAATTGCCTCATAAAAGCCGCATGCAGCATCTCGTACCTATACATTTCTTAATTAAGACAACTTAATTAAGTGAGATAGAAACATAATAATATTTAAACAAAAAAAAAGTCGAGCAAAATACACACGAAATTGGACATCTGACAGGTTTTTTATGTGACGCTCTCATATTTTCGTAGTTTATGTAGGTCTTAACAGTAATACAACTAATTAGCAAATGTAGCGCAAAATCGCTAGCGTGAAATCGAATCAAGAGCTAAAAAATAGGTCCGTGAGTAAATCGATGTCGTGACCTATTTTTACAAACAGCATTCGTGAGAAAATACCACCAAACGATCGAACACTTTACTATAATTAGATTGCTCTCAATAAAAAAAAATCAAGGTTTCGCTAAACAAAACCGTTACACGCACAATTTTATCGATTCACGGTTGCATCTATTTCAAACAATTATATTTTACGCTCAATAAAAACATTACAATGGTACTTTTCAACATCATGAATTTGTCACGTATATAATTATTCACTTCACATAATAATGAATTCACGTTGTCAAATTAACACCTGTACGACAAATTTGACCGATTTTTATTTTATTTTATTCGTTTCGTGATACACGCAACTGAACATCGCGAGAAGGCCGCGCGTCGGAAGCTGGGAACTCAACTACACTACTAAGCTATTGTATGCAGGTGGATTGTAATGTCCGTTTGCCTTATTATGACCATTTTCTATTCACACAGTGGGGCAATCCGTTCGCTACTTTAAGCTAGATCAGTTGTTACTGTGTACTATCCACTACGGTAGCGTTTTAGTAATCTCTGGAGCACATGTCAAGGTGATAAGGAATTAGCATAGCGAATCGATGTGTACAGTACGTGATATGTGTAAATGGTGTGAATTGTGTGATTCTGTGTGCTATTACTTCACTTGCTTTGTTAATTTTTTGTTGCATGTGAAAATTGATTTGGCATCGCGAATCTATTTTTGATGTGAGAATTAATTGTGCATCTTTTATTTGGTGACGAACTTTTTTTTCCTGTGTTCGGAACTTGGTCCGCGTTGAGTTAGATTTTAAAAATTAGAGTATTACCTATTTGCTAGTACGAGTACAAGGCTCGTCAAATTCGCTGTTTCAGAGATTACTTCAAACAGACAGAAAGACAGATAACATTGCTTTAAATTAGTCTTTGTTTTAAGTATTTTGTTTCCACTCGTTTTACAAACAGAAACTTCAATTTCGATTTTTAAACTCGATCGAAATTTTTATATTTAGCGGTCTTGAAGACAAATCTATCAAGATGGGTTCAGCGGTATAAGCGTGAAAAGGTAACAGACAGACTGACAATGTTACTATCGGATTTATGGAAGATGGCCGAGCAAGAGTAGTTATGTAAGATGCTTACTTATTAGATAAAATAACGTCTGTCAATGAAACTGAATGCTATGAATGAAAGCGGGTGCCTTTCATTTATTTAAAACTGTTTATATTTTAATTACACCGCAACTATAATAACCAATTGAGTCTCATGAATAATTTTTGGAGTAATTTAATACGTTTGTTTTAATGTTAATTAATAATTAGCTACACGTATTCTTTTGAATGAGTATTCATAAATATTAATAAAATCCTTTCAGTATTTTAGTAAGTGTAGTTATCTTAACACCAAATATGACCTTTTCGCATTTGGGGTCGCGATTCTGGGTCCAGAAGGTCTCTACTGAAACTTCTACTGAAACTCAGCAAGTGACTTTTATACATCACTAATCCCATACTCATTCCCACTGTACTCATGTACACAAAGACTCACGAAAAAAAAAATATTCTACGATTTTCTACACAGAGCTATTTAGACCCGCCTAGAAGGCCAAGAAAACATCGAGGAATCAAGAGAAACATTCGAGAAGTCCCAAGAAAAGTTTAACAGGAAGGTCTGGCAATAAACCGGTTGCCGCAGTTCTTTCAGTGCGAGAATACAGACTTCAACGCCATTTTTTTTTTAATTTTTTTTTTAATTAGTTCAATGTTTAAGTAATTTGTCTGTTGCTCGAGTAAATAAATCTAATGTCCCTAGTAGGTATTCAAATTGTCCAAAATAAAAAATGTTTTTGTTTTTAATTTCGTTTGGGGACCGTATTTACTTAGGTACAGTCAACAACAACAACAACAACAACAACAACAACAACAACAACAACAACAAACAACACCAAACATTGTAAAATAATAACAACGTTTGATTTTAACAATACAATACGAATTAATTGGATTATTTATCACGTTTTGTCCAGTGTACCGAATTAGGTTCAAATTATACGATGCAAGGGACGCCCTTGCATCGTATAATTTGCAATTTATTTTAATAGATTATGATAGTGAAAACATAATGAATAAATAATTCAAATACGCTAACCTCCCACAATAGGGTGGATATTTTATCTAATGACCAATCACGCAACGTGTTTTTATTATTAATACAGTAGCAAAGAAAAAAATTATTTCTCATTTTTTAATTAGTATCTGATACGTGTACCGATGCACGATGATACGCTTTTTTTTCAGTTGTTTTTATGTCGGCAATGGACGCAAAAACTGGGATATTTCGTCGAGTCGAACGCGCTGCGACCCATAGGACCGGGGCAACAGCCTTAACGCAGGTGAAACAGTAGTAATAACATTATGTAGATAGGTATGGAAACTTGAGACAAATAATAAAAAATACGGAGTTGATTGATTTTAGAACGTCTGTCTGTATGTTGTCGACAAGTCATGTGAAAAGGATGGAGGCATTTCAATGAAACTTATACTTTAATAACATCTTGGGTATAGGTAGTTCAATATGAACACGATTCAATTAGACGTTCACAGAGAGTTAATTTTAATGAGCATGACGACTCTTACACATGAGATGCAGTGATAAACTATCAATTCGATAGACCTAACAATTCAATAGACTTTAGAATACATACGGTGGCTAGAACATCCTCGTAAGTGGGGGTGATGAGAGGTGGCGACGCGGGCGGCGTCGTCGCGTGCGATACAGCTGTTATCGGCATGTCAGCACATTACTGGGTCACTGTGAACAAAATAGTAACATCAGAATTCATTACTAATTTTAGCATAAAAAAAACTTCAAGGATAACTCTCTCCATTTTCATTTTATTTTGCTTTTTCCTTTGTAAAAATATGGACCCGTGGTTGTCTGAAATAAACAATTTTATTTTATAGTCTCCACTATTTTAGTACCTAATAGAGCAAAAGCACGTGAAAACCAGACCTTCCTTATTTTATAAAAGCTGAAAGTTTGTCAGCGTATGCTCCAAACACAGGTAAAAACGATGGACCATTATGAAGTTCGGGTCACAGTGGCTTTAGCAGAAAAGCTTTCAACTTTTATAAAATAACGAAGGTCTGGCGTTCACGGGCTCTTAGTCCATAAATTAATTTGGTATTTACAATTGCTTTATTGAGCTACATCTGCTAGGTGTATATAGTTTGGTTCCGCATGCGGCACAAGCGACAGAAGTTTTTATTATGGATTTTGGAACACCAAAATCCATAATAAAAACTACTATGACTATGGTCAGATTTAAAATCTTCTCTATATTTCAATGCAATTAATTAAGTACAACCGGAGATATGACCAAGCGGACAGAGCCTAACTAGTATAATAATAATGTAATAAATATCTAACTTAGACCCGAAATTATAGCTATGAACAATTAATTATACTGCTCTGCAGACACAAATCTATTAACGTCAATGAGATAAGAATAACAATATACCGTATTGCGAATGAGGAGTATCAGGTTCTTTGATCAAATGTTGGTGTACTTGGCGTGTTGGCTTACAATAGCACCTGACCTTCGCAGGTGGCGTCGATGTGACGACTGTATAAATACTCATTACCATACTCGAAGACGCCGTGACTAAGCAGACAACAGGGGTGTATAATTATTATTGAGAGTACTAGTTTATAGTAAATTTTTTTTTTTATGTCGGTCACGTCAACATGACTTCACCTCGCTTGATGGTAAGCTGAGGTAAAGTCTCTAGAATGGGAGTCACCATTGCAAACACTGATAGTGCCAAAATGGTGGCTCTCAGCTTGATGGCCTCATCAAATGCTTTTTTGTTTTATTGTATTGTATTACATAATAATTGCACTTGACTAATGATTATAGAAGTTATTGTTATGTACTTGTGATTATCTATTACATTAATACGATTTCTTTATAGTGTTTGTAGTAAAGAATAGCAAACTTCTTCACATATTTTCACATTTATAATGTTAATTGGATTATACTGGTGTATAATCGTTGCGAACAAATATAGTCTTGGAGTCTCTAAACAAATTGTAATAGGTCTTCAGTAAACTCAAATACGTAACAATATTGTGAATGTATTACACATTAAATTTGCATAACGATTAAATAGAGATTAGATTCCTTGTAACCACAAGTAATCAAATTCTTCTTAATGTTACCTATACATAGATAAAATCTATAACATTAATATATGTTATCTTTCTTCTTTTTTTATAAGTTCACTATCTAAGTTTAAGTGAGTTCAAGGTTACTGGAAAAGTTAGTAAGTATACTAATTGCTTAACAATTACATTCAATTCTCTACTAGTTTTATTTGTATAATCTGAGTTTGAACAGATGATTGATGAACCGATGTTGGTTTTTTTTTTGTTTGAAAGGTGAATTTTTGTTTTTAGCTATGTCGGAGTTTTGTTAAATTTTTAATATTTTTTTCTTTCTTCTTCAACTGACCCGCTAATCAAAACCAATGACTTATACTTCTCTAAGACACACCAAATTCATTCCGTAAAGATTAATTGGAAAATGTTGGCAAATAAATCGATATAATCACGTTAAAACGGAGCATCAAACTCAACACAATGAATTGCAATTTCATTCTGTTGTGGTTATTTTTACCATGAAGTAAATTGTGCGTGTAAGATTAAGTAACAGCTTGTTCAAGGTCGTACAAGATGGCTAATTACATAATCAACTTCTTTGTTGCGTTACCGAAAAAAGTATGGTAGACTAAACCTGTAGAACAAAAGACGAAGTTCTGGTGCAGAGGTTTTTTTTCGGAGTTGAGAGGTCGCTTCCACAACGCCAAATAAAAATGGGAAGAAGTACTTAGTAGGCCAGCGGACTACAGGCTCTAAAGTGGAGCCTTTAGTTAGAGACAACCGAGAGAACAAATCATTTGCTTTCAGAGAATTTGCCGTGATGTATTTTCAGATGAGAAAAAGCCCTAAGAGATACACCTTATATAGCCTCATCCCTCTTTCTCAAGGTAAGTTCAGTTCACTAATTCTTCATCTCATGAAGAATAAATATAATGAATACAGATACTTTTTCTAACTATAATTTAACAAACTATGGATCATTTCTTAATATATCAATCTTTTTTACATTTATTCATAACCACCCTAGCAACCCTAGCGACTACAATATGGGGTTCTTCAAGAAGGGCATTAGAAGGTTTTTACATCGTCAGCAGCGCGAGTGTGATGCCCCTGGCGTTGCACACGTCCATAGGCCACGGTGACCGCTTCCCATCAGGTGGGCCGTGTGCTTGTCTGCAACCTAAGTGGTACAAAAAAATATCCCGTTTAAAGATTTTATCAGCCCCCGAAACCAAATACGACTAATCGGTACCTATACTAACAAGTAATATTTTGCACAAAATAATTTTATCTTATTGTTAACATGTCAATATGGCCACAATACATTATGGACACATTGTCATATCACTCGATCACAAGTCATACACAACATTATAACGGATACCTATGCCGATGACCTCCAGCGTCGTGCAGAATTTCAATATATAATATATTACATTTTTTAAATTCAGAATAAGATTTATTGTAAGGTAGCCATTGCTCTTTTATGTGAACAAGTTTGGTGGCAAAAAATGTGACTTATTGTTGTTTAACGTGAGTGTTAGCCACATCGTCTCCTCTCTAGATATCCACTTAGATAGAGAGGAAACTTAATTGAACTGACGGGTACCTATGCTTATGATTATACGAGCTCGTAATGACTAACATCTGTATTAGAAGAAAGTGTCATCAAAAAATATATCAATTAATATTAAGTGCATAATCAGACAAATTAATTAAGTACGGGTTTATTTAATAAACATGACGGGTTCATCTTGTTTAGTTAGAAGTTCATATTATGACTTACCGTCTCTTTCTTCAGAACCTAGATATCACATAAACATCGGAGTATTTGAGTATTTGTCACGATAAAATAAATGAGTCCAAACTGATTGATTTATGTTATTCAAATTAGGAGTTCCTATGGACATCTTCCGACTCCATTATTAGTGATCAGCAGACGCAAGTCTATCAAACTTAATTCCAATAACGCCAGGAAGTGGTTCTAATTAATCTTCCAAGATTTGTCCCATGTCACTAACTAAGAAACAAACAGAGCAAGTGAAATAAAAACTTGTAAAATTGACATACTCCACATATAAAAAAAACTTTCTCTAGTGTTCATCGAATTATATCGCTATCATAAATTTGTTTTCTGAAGGTAACATGAACTCTTTGGCTAACGGGTAAGCGCAGACCCGTACGACAAACCACTCCATAACAAATAATATACGATTGACCTCGCCATTGTAAAATCGTATAAAATATGTATAAAATGTCCATAGTAGGATCTTTATAGTCTATTATTGACTGTTTATTTCGAACGATGACTTCTTGTTTAGATCATGCTAATAAAAATAAAAATCACACATTCATTCGGTTTAGCGTTGACCTCATATCAAACAAAAACTTTTATCAAAATTCCAATATACTTAGTTAATCGATTTTTTATTGTGCTACTTGCTTTTGACCGTGATTTTGTTTGAGATATAGTTGGAATAAGTATTATAATTTTTACAGGGTCGGTTGCGTGAGTTTGATGAAGTTGCACACATCCATAGGCAATGGCTTCCCTTAAGGTGAGTTGTGTGCTAGTCGGTCACTTATTTTTTTTTTTTATTGGTTATGGTAAACGCGAGCCTGCGTTTGACCACAATCTCACCTGTTGGTAAGTGATGATGTATAAACAAAATTACTTCTAGTTACAAACAAATTGCAATTTGAAACGTTTCTTTTCAAATGGCAATTTGAACTTAAATTCTATGTTTCGAGATCCATTCCTTTGAAAACATTCAGCCATAAAATGTGATCAGCTCACTACTCTGTACTCGTCATGGTATCCTCTGTAGGTATGTGATGATAGCCGGAAACGACACACATATTTTATTGTAGGAGACACCATACAATGTAGTTTTATAGAGCTCTATATATATATAGGCAGCTGCCTAGACATAATATAGGTTACGTGCATAGAGATCTTAAGAGCATTTCAAACCTATACAAATTCCTCACATACTATGTATTTATTTATCATATAGGTACACAGAATAGCTATATTTTGACCACCTATAGCATGGTGGTAGGTACTAACAGCATACGACTGTTACGGCATAGGCGCGTTCGCAATTTTAAGCATGAATTAACTATTTGTATTTAACTGACATTTAAAGGAATAAATCCATATTCTACGTTATTTTACAATTTTGAAAACTTTTTCACTTTTAAGCGGCACCACACCATTAACTCAGTGGTTAAGGAGTCGGTCTTACCAACAAGAGGTACCGGGTTCGAATCCTGGCCATAACATTACCGACGTGAATCTCCTCCTAACACACATAATTTAGTGACCAGAAATGTTTGGTAGCATTAATAAAATTGAGGCTGTTTTGCTTTAATTTTTTTTTTAAATTGAGGCTGTTTCGCCTCAATTTTTTTTCTTCAGCTTACACAAATCACAGTTACACGACAACAAGGAATTTCACATGTCATGGAATTAACACATCTACCTAGAGATCATCCTTGGACAACACACAAGCTACCTTCCACGAGAGAACCTGTTCACCTTTGGCATCATATCAAGTGCAGGCATCGACATTCCTCAGGCTTCGTTTCCTCATTAGTACCTCACTTACGGCACCGACATAATGATGACTTACTACAAATGGAGCTATGTTGTTGATATTTTTGATCGTACTTTAATTAAAATGTGTGTTAATTATTACTGACAAATAGATAAACAGACGTTTGTCTGATTTTGAATGTATGAATGTTTAATTGCAATTGGTTGCGTAGAACAGGTTTGACCAAAAGTTGCGATAACCGACATTTACGCGGGGGCCGGGGGAGCCGTGGGCAACAGCTAGTAGACTTAGATCGAATACGATAGTAAACTTAGATCATTTTGACTTTATTTCATGTAAAATAAAATTTCAAACTAACGGGTTATGGCAAAAGATTTTCGGACAGATAAATTTAGGAGAAGAAAGGTACTGCCACCAGCAACATGACCAAAAAACAATAACCGACCTCCTCGCGGCACCGCGAGCATCATTAGTAGGTTACAATCGTTTTAAATAAATTCGAAACCTCGTGATTAAAATAACCCAATTTTAATTAATAAATATTTTAAGTCGGACGCCACATTAATAATGATAGAATGTTATGATTGCTTTTCGTGTCGGTAAACATCAACAAACAGGTGTCAATAAACCAATAACATTCTCAAGTTCGGGGACATTTTTTAATTAGCGACTCTTCATTAATTAGCATTATGACCCGGCCATAATCAATTAGATTCGTATCAAGCGTTTTACCTTGATAGCTTCACCTGTATAACAATCATTTACTTCTATTGGCTATTTTAACTATACAGGGTGTCCCACGAGGATGCCACATGGAAGGGAAGTATCTTATTTATAAAGTAGACAGTTTTACTGAAAGAAGAATTTATTTTGATTTTACAAAAACTAACTGACTGACGCAGGAATTAATTTTGAATTTCAAATTTGGAACAGGGCGCAGAAACTAGATAAATAGGTTAATCAATTTTGACATCTATTTGCATAACCATAGCGCACCTTTTTGCCTAGATGCCATCATTGATCCGCGCTTTTTTGACCCGTGAAATTTGGTATGTCTTCTGTCATTGGATACTTAATGAGAACTAATTAGATACCTAACTCATAAAATAGTTCCATTTGAAGACATCTGTGGCTTGCACCACTACGAGGGTTCAATTCAAGCTCATTGCTAATTCACAATTTTTTACAAAACTTCCTTAAGCTTAAAAATTACTGCAATAATTATTTCCATGAATACTTTTTTATAATAAACATCATTAAAAAACTTTATCAGGCAAGAGTAAAGGTATCTTTATAATCATTAAACATCAAGTCACCGATCTGTTTCACCGAATTAATATAGGTACTCAACCTTATGCTCCATAAAAGGAGATCGTACGTGAATCACTCCGACCTCCCAAGACAAGAAAGGAAACTTGTCAGTGAAACTTTCTTCAGTGCCCGTACAAAACATTACGCTCTTAAAAATAAAGGTGCATGGATAATTGCCATAATTATTTCCACGTTATGCGATGGTCAGAATACCTACTTGGTAGTATAATTCTTACAAAAACATCCGACTTCAACCGGATCAAATCGAGATGGAACCAAACATAAAAAATGGAGTCGAATTGAGAGCCTCCCCCTTCTTTGAAGTCGGTTAAAACGAGAATAAATTAAAAAAATCGAAATAAGATACCGGGATAGCAAAACCATTTTTCATAACTTGGGTCAAGTCCATCTACATCAGGAAGCAATCAAGATCACAACGTATATAATAAATGATTAAATAGTTTGCTAATTCTTATTAATAATGTCCTGCGCAGTGTTTTGCGGGGGACGGCCCATAAACATTTGTAGAGCTGCCAATGCAGCGACATTTTCGGAATCAAACGATAGACGCACACATTTATGACGTGTGACATCCTTACCTAGTAACTAAGTAGATATTTATTGCATTTCAAGTATTAACGGTTGTTACTGTGAACAGGTTTTCTCCTTATAATGAAATGATTAAATTGTTCGCTTTGTTGACTATTAACGATGAAATTATTGTCTTAGTAAATAAGTCTGTACATTATTCACAACTTTTTTATGTTCTGCAAAGTACCATAGCAGGTACCAGTTACAGGAACCACAGAAACTCCGCCCATGTGCTATATTGATCCTATTCCTGCAAGTGTGGGAACCTATTCCAAGGATAAAAAGGAACCTATTACAAGGATAAAAAGTAACCCATGTGTGGTCTTCTAGACTATAATCTATCCCTGCACCTATATACTTAGGTCAACTTAGGTATAGCAACGAAAAGGACTAACGCAAACATGAAAATGATGATCTATCCCTGCACCAACTTTTAACCAGATCCGTTCAGCCTTTTGAGTGTGATTGAGAGTGCTCCCGTAATAAGGAACATAATGTCAAACATGAAATGGAAAATTCACCTCAAACTCCGAGGTGAACTTTCCGACTAAACAACGGGCGAGAATCTTGTGCAGGTTTTCATCTGAGAGTTCAGACGGTAATTGCCTCCAGAAAAGTCATAAAATTCGGCCAGGTAGATACTACCGTGCACCATTGCGAAAAAACCCTCCATAGTAATCCAATCTCGGTTTGATTGTGTTCAGGGATCAGCAAGTGCATAGCCGGGCAGGGGGAAATTGTGGTCGCAGCACTAGTTGATGAGGTCCTCCTCCTCCTTTGGTAACATGGTACGTGTATGTAATGGTGACCCTCTTTTCTGGGACTTAACCTTCAGCTTACCATCAGGCGAGGTGAAGTCGAATTGATGTGTCCCACATATAAAAAAGTCGCGAAAACTATGCGGTATTTCCTCTTACTTTCATATTCCGTATTACTGATCTATGCTTATTTAACTCCTTTCTCGTTTCATGTAGTTAGCATGTCTACGCAACCTAAAGCAGTTTTTCTTTTTTGTGGTTAACTAATTATGTCATAATCACAGTTCTGCGTCGATACTAATTAGCTTATGAGCGTACCTTATTACATCTGCAAAAAACGCATGGTTCCATTTCAATAAATTTTCATGATTGGAATAATTATCAGCACGAATGTGGTATCGAGTGTAGTGGATTTTATTCCGTCACGAAATTAATTTTACCACTAGGCGCACACTGGGCGACACACGACAGCGCCAGCTCGGTGACTAGACGACGACAGGTTGCAGCCGAGAATTTCATATAATTTTTTTTTCTAAGCGTCGCACACTTGGCGTCAGAGACGCGGAGTCGCGACGAAAAGCTAGGGGAGTCGCCGCGTCTAGTGGCGCTGTGAAATTGTCGGCCACAGGCTGTCTAGTTGATTCTTCGACGCGTTGTGTCTTAAGGCTTTATATGTCCACGAATGCAACAAAACTAAACTTTAGATTACAAAAGAGTTTAGAGTCGTTTCGCAATACCAGTGGTCAGGTGGTACATAAATTAATATAGAATCATTCATCCAAGCGTGTCTCTATTATATCTACAACAAGTGCTACGACTGGTTCTGAGCATGCGTAGGAGTCCAACGCATGCCCGGACTGCGCTTGCGCAACTGTACCAAGTACCCTCTTGTGATATAAGTAGCGTTAATTGTAATACAATGGACTACTAAGATTGAAGGTTAGCAAATTGTACACAATTTGATAGTGGTTTCTTAATCAATTGGCCACCTATGTAGCGTAGCGGTAGAGTGATTGACTGCTAATTCAGAGCTGACAGGTTCAATTCCCACTCAGTGCAAATATTATTTTGTAGTTATATTAAAGTGTAAATGCATGCATCAGGGTCATGTTTATATGCATTCTAGAGCTGGTTATGTTAGCGCTTGTAAGTGAAAAAAATTGGATGTTAAAATACGACACAGAAACAAGCGTATTTGTTTTTTTTTTATACTACTTAGTTGGCAGACAAGCACACGGCCCACCTGATGGGAAGCGGTCACCGTGGCCTATGAACGTGTGCAACACTAAGGGTTTCACACACGCGCTGCCTACCCAGAAGGGAAGGGGGGAGGGTTGGGAAGGGGCGGGGAGGCTAGGATGGGATGGGAGGAGGAAGAGTACAGTGACCTCTGGCTACCCTACTTACCGGTGGGAACACAACACGATGGTTATTATGGCCGCGGTGTTCTGTATTTGTAGAAAGAATTGGACTTTCCAGCCTACATTTTGCATATGAAATGGTGTGTATATTATGCTTTGGTTCAATAACCTGCTGTTATCAGGGTTGAGTTACCTCTTTGATGTCATGAACGATAACCGCAGTCACACCTAAATCCTTACATACTCGTAACAGAAATAACCAACAGGTTACTCGATTTGTCATAAAACTTTGTAAGCAGCTCATCGATTGTCGAAACTCCTAACTCGATATCTCATTCGATACTAATCGATAATAATATTCATGAGCTGTAGCCGAGTAAAGACGCGAATTATGCAGAAAAGGAAGGAGGCGAGCTTAAGGCGTGGCCTCAGCTTACCATCAGGCGAGGTGAAGTCATGTTGACGTGACCGACATAAAAAAAATTGCACGTATTCCAAAACTTATAGAGTGTACGAAATCGACTCTTCCTAAATTACACAGAAAAAGCGTGGCAGATGCATGTCTCTTGGTTCAACTCTGCCGCATTGATAGCAGACGAGTGGAGCAACGTGCAAGAGGCGTGCTAGAGGCGATCTAGAGGCGCGTTCGAGTTCAGCCCTACGATACCTGTAGAATGGCGCATTCCTAGCCCTCCTCCCTTCCTTTTAGGGTAAACAGCGCGTGTGTGACACCCTTAGTGTTGCAAACGTCCATAGGTCACGGTGACCGCTTCCCATTACTACCTTCTGTAGTCTGCCACCTACGTAGTATAAAAAATATGCTTGAGGCTCGCCTCTCGCCTATAGGCTTTAGAGTGTAGTCTACACTCTCCCTAAACTCGCCGTTTTGTGTATAGTTCATACCTAACAGAATCTTTCTTATGGAAGTGATAGAGTGGAAAAGTGTTGTACCTAATAAATATTCAACTTGTCAATCTGACCAAATTAGTTAGCAAATCTAAGAAAACCTCAAAACCCCAATTTTCTGAAAGATATATTACTTGTTGTTTAGTTATATTGAACGAAAACCTGTCATGTATTTTAAAGCGACTATAAAAACGCTAGACATTTTTATTACTTGCGACTAATATTAAAGTTGTTTTAAAAGCTAATAATTTCGAAGAATATGTGTGTTACCGTAAATGAAGAGGTTGGTAAGATTAGTGTGTGTACTAGATATATGGTCAACAGGGGTTAAATTCTTGACTCAGTTTATGCTAATCAACATTTTATGTTCGAACATCAATTATGTATTAGTCTTTTTAATTTATTTTTACTATGGGTGGTTAACTCGAAACAAGACTTTTCTAATAAAAAACAAACCCATCAAAATTTGTTCATTACTTTATGCGTCCATCGTGAACATACAGACAAGTGTCCCAAATTTATTTTTGTGTTTAGAATCATTAATTTAACATAACTCAAGTATTTATTTATGATTACTATCGTTCCCCTCGATATTAGCGCGATGATGTATTACCTTCCTCGATAAACAGATTATCTATCAAAAAATGATTAATTCGTACCAGTAGTTCCTGAGATTAGTGCGTTCAAACGAACAACTAAAGATTTAAAAAAATAATACCATCATTAGAACAACTCGAGTTTAAGGGCTTTTGAATACAGGGCCTCACGTCCAACTAACGATTTCTATACATAGGTACATTCAACATTAAATCGTTAACTACGTACTCAATCAAAATATGACGGCTATTAAGTTTTCTACGGTTCGATAATCCACTATCAATGGAATGCCTACAATTTTTTTTTATCTCAGTCACGTCAATATGACTTCACCTCGCCTGATGGCACCATTACATACTCCAATAGTGCTACAATGATGGCCTCGTCAAAATGCTTTTTCACGCCCCGCTTAGATGACCCGGGACTGTAGGAGGTAGGAAACATATTCGCTTCTTTTTTTATACAATGTAGGTGGCAGATAAGCACACGGCCCACCTGATGGGAAGTGTTCACCGTGGCCTATGGACATGTGCAACACCAAGGGCGTCATTCACGCGCTGCCGACCCTGAAGGGAAGGGAAAGGGCGCGGGGAGGCCAGTTTAGAATTCCCAGGCTTTTTGGTGCGACAAAGAAAAGAGGCACCGAAATGCTTGGTTCACCTTTTTCTTTATATACGCAACATAGTCTAACAGCCTCTGTGGCGTAGCGTTAGTGTTTTCGACTGCTACGACAGGGGGCGCGGGTTCGATTCCCGCTGTGTGCAAATATTTGGATGCATGAATAATATATGTCCATTTGCATTAGTCTGAGTGTTTCTATGTAGGTATAATATGTATGTATTTACGAAAAAATCTAATACAGTATGTTTAACACAATACTTGCTAGTTAAACTATGCTTACTTTGGATCTAGAGGGCGCTGTGTAGAATGTCGTAGAATATTTTATTCACTATTTATTTATTATTATTTATTATAAACGTACCATTAATTTATTAGCTTATTACAATCGATGAATAGAATACATTGATAGAATTGATGATAGATAATCTACTTCAAACTTCGCTGTTCCAATTACGCTACATCATAAACCATTTCACAGTCATTATGTAATCAAATCAATATAAATTTATATCGAAACCATTATTGACATTAATACATCAAATTTAAAACATAGCTTATTTCCGTAATGATTTATAATCAGTTGATAATTTATATTGCAGAGGGAATATCATTATAAATTAATTTTATTTATTGAAGTGACTATGATTGAAGTTCGACATGATTATATTAATATAACTAGCCTTTGCCTGCGGCTTCACCCGCGTGAACATCGGTTTTCGTGTTTTTGACTATAATACCGAGTTCTACTCAACCAATTGTGATCAAACATCGCAAGCAGAGTTAATTTTTGAAAGCAATCAAAATTGATTAATTTCACAGGTAAGAATTACAAAAACATACTTTTGGAACATATCGTTCGAATTATTTTGAATTTCATCAAAATTATTATTTAAATTTAATTTTCTATGTAGGTATAATAAGTATGTATTTACCAAAAAAAAGTATATAAGTATGTTTATCAGCATTCTAGAACCCATAACACAAGCTAGTTAAACTAAGCTTACTTTGGGTCTAGGGAGAGCTGTGTAGAATGTCGTAGAATATTTAAAAAAAATTTAAAAAAAAAACAACTTTTGAGAAAGACGAAATATATACTCAAGGACGATTGGTCGGGTACCTAAGCACGTTATTAATATCACACCGCATCACCCTGCTAAGGCCAACAATGCGACAAATTTGTTTGCTTACGATGTTTTACACCTACACGACCACACCTTGGCATTGAAATACTAAAATTGAGTGTTTATAATTAAAATTCATTAACTGTGATCAGTTATAAAACAATAAGCTATATCGCTCTTCGAGAAGGCTTATGAAGACGAGGCTGTGTCATAAAATACACACTTCTCAAGCTTACTGTCATTAAAATTTTCATGCAAGTTCACCGGTTTCGAGTGCTTTTGACCTGACCTTTTTTCGGTACCCCGTTAATTTGATCAGTGTATGTTCAGCGAGGTCGACCTCGACTTGCCTGCTCAAATTTATTTATAAGAGGAAGGGAACACGTGCGAGGATAAAGCATTCCACTGCTTTATCGTACGACAAAGAAAGTAATCACCAAAACGCTTGGTTTTCAATGGTATAGAGACTGCACCGTATGTGGATGACACCTAACTATACAATGCATATGTGAGAAGCAAGTTGGAATACAACGTTATTGTCTGGAGCCCCTACGAAATAACTTATACCTTAATGATCGAGAGAATACAACGCAGGTTCGCCCGGTATCTCTACAAGCGTTCATACGGATATTATCCATTTTTGTATCCCTCGCTGTTTGTTGCAGGGATGGTGGGTCTTGAAACCCTAGAGCTGAGGCGAAATTTTTTACACGTTTTACACTATTACCTGTTACTTAAAAATAAGGTAGACAACCCATCCGTCCTGGCATGTCTGAATTTATATGTTCCAAATAACTATATGCGCGCCACCGGGCGTCGCCAGCATCGCCTTTTCGTAACGCCACCGTCATGGCGCGTGCCACAGGCTGCCACTTGCCCCACCGCAAGGGCGATCGGGCTAATAAATGGATTACTGATGTCGAATCCTGATGTGGATATATTCTCCGACAATATACAACAAATGACGAGAAACGTCCTAATTTATTTAAACGCAACCTCATTAATGTAATTGGGAATTTATTATGATTATTATATTTACTTTAATATTTGCATGTAATGTACCTAGTAGATTAAGTTAGCTCTAGTTAGTAGAATTAGAATAGCATTATAAGCGCTTTGGTGTCTTTCACTGTTAGCTTGTATTGTTGTAAGTAAATAAATAAATAAATAAATAAATAAATAAATAAATAAATAAATAAATAAATAAATAAATAAATAAAGAAATAAATAACTCCTGCGCATGTTGTTCGGGTTTCAATAACCTCAATATTTACGTAAAACAAGATTTTGATATCTACCAAAATAGTTCTCATTTTGGTAGATACAAAATCAAAAATATATACTCAAAAGACTGGTGTAATGCAATTTCTCCACAACGCACTCATCGTGCGGTAACACTCGTAACGCATCAGCAGACTGGCACCATTACCACGTTAATTAATTAAGTAACCGGTAATTAATAAATAACGCATAACCCTTCTGCGTTTTCTCGTGCTAAAACTGTCGCGTCACTAAACACATGCTATTCATATTGCGTCACGGCGTTATGTAAACCAAACGTTTTGACAAGCCTAGTCGTGTCATCTCTATTAATATATTATGTAGATTAACAACCAGCCTAAAACGACCCCTAAAACATTAAGATGAAAAGAAATCTCGTTTTAAATTTGGAGATCATCGTAAGATGGGTGGGGTGACACGGCTGTATACTGTATGGTATTTCTTCGTGGGAAAACATACTAGTCTTCGGCACTGTGTTTTATGCAGATCTTTAGTGATACAGGTTAGTTGGCTACACACGTTTTTCCAATTAGATTTCATAATTGCTTTTAAGCTTAGTTTAACGAGGTCTTTATTTAGTTAAATGTTAGTTGATGAATGGTTTTAACGAGTTAATTCTTTAAGCTTGATTTGTAGTGAGTAACCTTTTCAATTAAAGTGAAACTAAGTGCTATAGAGATATCCGTTCCCATATAAACAAAATCAATGCTTGATATTCAGTACAACAATTAGTTAGGTAGTTGTTTCACACGTCCTTAACTGTCGTTTTAATAAATGTGGTGGCATTTGTCGATCTGTCCGTTACAAGGAATCCATATTTTAATTGCAAGCACCTACACGAAGTCTCCTTTTTAAAAAATGGTAAAGGCCGTCCATTACGTGTGTATTTTATAAATAATTTTCGGTCATTAAGCTTTTAAGTTCGATAAGTTCAGCGGTAAAGAAGCTGGTAATACTATCGAGACCTTGTAGATTCGAATTCAATTCAAGGTATCATGAATTCAGTAAAAACACAAGTTAAAATTAAAGCTAGCAAGCCAAATTACTAGTATTCTCCAAAATACTTAAGTCAATTTCCTAAACATAACCATAACCTGAAGAATCTCAATTCATGCACTAAACTTGTAAAGAGAGGACAATAATACCTAGGTACTCGAAAATTTGGCAAATTACATAAACCTTTGGATTATGCAAAGCAGTTATTGATATTAAAAAGAGGCCCCACAATGTTTGCTAAAAATACGTAACCTGATAGAGTGGGTTTCATTAGGACAGGTTATAGCGACTTGGAATGTCTTATTTTCTAATTTAATGGACAACTTTGCAAGGTCGTGATAGATTCCAATGAATGCCTGATAATATAATTATACTGGCCTGTGCCCGTAGCTCCGGTTTTACTCAACCTATTATGATCAAACATTCATAAGATTAAGTCTGACCAAGACCTTTAAAACAATAAAACTTCGGTACTTTTTGCGTCCATCGCGCACACAGACACAGACAAACCGACAGGAATTCCAGAGAAAAATATTTTCGTATAAAGGAATCGTTCATATAACATTACCCAAGTTTTTTTTAATATCTCCAATATAGACACAGCGCTACTTTACAATTTTATAATAATATACTTACTTAGATTCTAAGCATCTTTTTCACGCACAATCTTTTTTGATTTTTTTTCTTGCCTCTAGGTGTCGCAACAATAGACTTCAAAGAACTTCAATGTACACGTACAAGTATTTCAAAAAACAATAGTAAATTATTAGCAACGCCAGAAAGAAATGTATCCTTCATTGGTTACGTCACCAATGCCATTGTTTTCCACACGCTACATAAGGTAAAACCCACATTAGCTCATTAACCTCATTGTGTATTCCTATCAACACCTGATATAACCTTCATGATTCGCTATTTGTGGGCGTTTTGGGACATGGGGTCATAGTCGTAACCTCGACACTTGTTGAAGGACTATCGCGAGGTAACATATTCCGGAGCCCAATAATATTAAGCGATTTTATAGCCGGCTAAATAGATTTGGCTAAAATTTGGAATATTTCAATCATCAATCAATTAGCCTATGGACGTCCACTGCTGGACATAAGCTTCTACCAAACTGCTGGACATAAGCAGCATAAGGTAGTATGGAATAACACATTTCCATCCCTGGAATAGTTTTCCACCAGGGAACGAGAGAAATGCCTTCTGGGTTACCTTGGATTCCGGCGCTAGAAGACCTAAGACGGTATGCGGTTTTAGTTGGTTCAAATCCATCATAACCCGCCGCCGGCCGCTTGGGGTGGTATGCCATCCGTGGAATTTCCGCATGACAAAAAAAATACTTTCAAAGGAAACAGGACATTCCACGCGGGCGGAGCCGCGGGTAACAACTAGAGTATAAATAATGCGAAATATTGGTAGGTGGAAGAATTCAATGTCGTTATACGAGTTTACGTCGAACTGTTTTCAATGAAAAGGCTTCATTCATAAATGTAAAATTTTAACGGTAATGTGCGATGTGAGTAATTACAGAAGAAATAATAATTATCATATTCTACTTTCGGAACAAATAATTACATCTTACCTTACATAACTGTATGAATATTGTAGGTATAGGACATAGACGTGTATATTTGATTAAGTAGGATAAGTGAACGCTAGCGTGGATACACCCTAAAAGTCAGTAAAATAATTTAGTTTTTTTTATACTACGTAGGTGGTAGACAAGCACACGGCCCATCTGATGGGAAGCGTTCACCGCGGCCTAGGGACGTGTGCGACACTAAGGGTGACACACACGCGCTGCCTACTCTGAAGGGAAGGGGGAAGGCTAGGAAGAGGTGGGGAGGCTAGGAAGGGGTGGGGAAAGGAGGGGTATAGTAAGCTCTGGCTACCCCACTTACCGGCGCGGCGGGAACACAACACGACAGTTATTATGACCGCGGTCTTTAGGGCGGAGGTACTACCCCAGTCGGACAGCTCATTTTGGACGGGAGATACCGTCGTGTCTTACCTCCTTTAAATTTTTTTATAGAAACGTACCCAATCACCATAAATAAGTAAAGTTTATAACAAAATTCACAAACTTTGACTTTGAAAAGCCTGTTTCATCAATGGGAAAAAACCGACAAAAGTTGTCTTAGTAACATTTAGAGATACGATAACGCGAATGAACTCTCTTGCAAGTCATTATTACAAACAATCTTAGATCAGACTAGCAAATACTGTGCCAAGTCCGGATGTTTGCCCGTTCGGCTGTATTGCCTCAGTTCAGGGAACCAGGCATTTGGTGACAATGATTCACGTTAAACAAAAACTTTGGATTTCCATGTTTGAACACTGTATCTTCGTATGCATGTGATTCATGGAACCATTGTGTTTAGTTCCAAGGTCCACAAAGATTTATTACCCTGTCTCAAAATCCAAGCAACAATCCCAGTACCCCTGCTGATTGATGGACAAGGCTTCTGGCGTCCAAAAACTTGCATTTGGAGCCAGGGGTTCGATCTACGACTTCAACCAACTCCTACAACCTGAAGCCTACGTCAGGGTTATGTCCGTCAATCTGCAAAGTCAAAGTCAAAAATCATTTAGGTATTCTGTATAGACCATTTTAAGCGGCACTTACAAAACGTCAAAATCAAAATTATATAAAACTAGAATCAAATGGACCACCGTTCGAAACGCGGCCCAGACCTGAGAAGACTCTGGCAAGAAACTCAGCGGGCTGTTTTTTTTTATCTATTTACAACAATTGCCTTAGTCTAGATACAGTATTAGTTCGAGTAACATAGTTGAGTGCACGAGAGACGACTTGCAGTGAGATTGCCTTCAGCTCGGGAGATCTTGGTGGCCCATATAAATATAACCTCATGAACAGTTCTATAAATTCAATAAATTAATTCTTTAACAGTTCAAATAACGCAATGTGTTGCAGAATTTTACTTCGTGCATAGGTTGTTTTCCTAATGCTGTTAACAGTTTCTTATGTTGTCACTGCAGGGAGAAACATTACGTAATTTAAGTACTTAAGCTAAGATTTATCGATCATAAAAACCAGTGTTGAGGTAGCAATGTATTGGTTAAATCTTACAACTGGATTTTAAAACAGTTATCCTCAATCGTTTGAGATTAAATTTTGCGTACACGTTTAGTTTGGATGACAAAAAGTTAAAGACTGGAATGCTATACACAACGCGTGTTTCCTTCTTCCTACGAAAAGGCATCTGTCTAGGCCGTCAAGGTAGGGACCGCCGCCGTTTTAGGACAAATGTCTAGAATGTTCCCGTACCCTCTGGACTCTACCATAGCTTCTAACCATCCAGCGGTGTAGTGTAAAGTCAATTGACGGACTAGATATAAAAAAAAAACAATGCATCAATATGGTAATGTTTTTTTTTCGGACACGTCAATATGATTTCACCTCGCCTGATGGTAAGCTAAAGGCAAAATCTCTGGAATGAGGGTCACCATTGCAAACACCGATGCCACAATGGTGGCTCTCAGCTTGACGGCCTCATCAAATGCTTTTTCACGCCCCGCTTAAAGGAGGATTGATGCATTATCATCCAAACGTGGAAGTCTACCTGGAGTAGTCTCTAGTAGCACTCTGTCATCAGACCAGCTACATGGGTAACCGGTCTGATGATAGGTGGAACTAACGAAATAAACCTATCCGGTCTTATTACAAAACACGGACTAAAGTCAGGTTTAAACCCAGACTATGAAGTCCAGGCTTAATTTTAAGACCAAGGTTTAAACTTCTTCTTATTACAAAAACAGAATAATCCGTGGACTACTTAGGCCATGGTTTAAATCTTGGCCTAATAACAACCACAGATTACTCTAAACTTTTGTTCGTTCATTGTGATATCATTCGGTCGCAACGTTCCGTTTTCTCAGAAAGCAAAAATTTTCTGAAATCGTTAATAAATATTATTTACTAAAAAATGGTGAAAAAAATATTTACAACATTATAATTATTAAATTTAAAGTCATGAACGATAGTTGAACTTTATTTTATAGTAAAATATCATTATCATGCCTTTATTTAGCAATCATTGTTATAATATTGGACGATCTATGATGAACGTTAAATGAAGCGTAGTTTTTCGGAGCCCGCGCGTTGTTCATTTTTTTTTTTTAATTTTTATACCCACTTTTGAATCATTTCAATACCCGTACTAACTTTTACGTTTCCAGTGGTTTAAACTTTTAAATTTGAATTAAATAATGGAAGGAGAAAAGAAAAAGAGGGGCGAAAATTGGACTGCCGAGGAAAAAGTAAGCCAAAATATGATGTATTTTGGTATTTTCCACAAATCAAATCAAAATGACAAGTTTGACGTTTTATTTTCGTGGTTTAGATACTTAGACCAACGTTAAACTAGGTGTCACGCAGGTTTATCTTTAGACCAGAGATAGTCCCAGGTTTAGTACTAAAACGCGTTTTGTAATAACATTTTCGTTAAACCATGGTCTAAAGACGTTTTAAACCTGGGTTTAAAGTTAGTCCGTGTTTTGTAATAAGACCGATCAAGTTTGAGCTCAAGAGTTTTGTCTTGGTAAACACTCTGGTGGCACATGTATTTACTGGCTCTCCCGTTAAAGCCTACAAGATACTTACACTAAATAGAAATACTTCAAGGTAAGGCCAAAAGCCCAATTATTAAATTAGACCATCAGCATTTTCTGTTTAAGATTTTAATAATTATTAAGTGATTGTTGCTGCGTCATAATCCTCCAAAGTGATATTATTTACCCATTTGAAAGGATTAACTATTTTTATATTGCTACATTTATCATGTAAAGGTAGATCTAGGCCGTGATCGTGCGTTCTCATTTAATATTACGCGTAAAAAGCTATAAATTATAAAAATAAAAAACACGATTGCTCGGGCGATTTCTTTCAAAATTAAGAAGTCGGGTGGTTTAACATTTCTTACTACATCCCATACATCGAAAATGGTTCCTATTTCACAATAATAAATAATAAATAATCATTTATTTCAGACCATAGTTTCAGTCCATATTGTTAGTAAAATATTAGTTACAATGTGCTTAAAATTATTTTTATTATTTTTGTTAGTATCAATAATTACATTAAAATTCAAATTCAAATATTATTATTATTCACTACATTTATTTATTTATTTTATTTTATTGTCACTAGATTAAGCATACAACAATGGTTAATATAGTGACAGTCAAATCTCTCAGCCATCATCCTCAGGATGGTGTTGGAGCTGGCGCGGACCCTACGCACCAAGGATGCGCACCGTTTCCGCATCGTCGCATAAAAGCAATCAATGCGTGACTCGGCGAACATCCCCGACGCACTGCAGTACCGAGGCAGCCCCAACAACACCCTGTAGGCACTATT
The DNA here is from genome assembly GCA_963576445.1 of Lithosia quadra. NCBI lineage: Eukaryota > Metazoa > Arthropoda > Insecta > Lepidoptera > Erebidae > Lithosia > Lithosia quadra. Next base: position 3,756,393 of record OY754883.1, read on the forward strand.
GTATTGAATTCGTAAGGCGTTGTACTGCTTTTGAGTGTAGTTAGCCCACAGGGCGCCCGAATATATACAGGTGCAATACGCTCTAAAAAGAGTGTTTTTTACTTCTCTCGAGCATCGTGCAAACCTGCGAGCTATCATGTTCGCTCTAACAGACAACGCCCTACGTTCCCGCTCTATGTCTGCATCGTCTTTCAGGTCAGAGGTTACCAGATGCCCAAGGTATTTGAAGGTGTCAACCCTTTTTAGCGGTATATTATATAATTTTATGCTAGGGATATAATCGGGACACTTACCCCTGGCCCGAAAAACCATACACTCACTTTTCTTAGTGTTATAGACCAGGCCATGACTGAGAGCATATTCTTCACAAATTCCGAGCAGCTTAGTCAGACCACAGACCGAGGCGCTCAGCAACACCATGTCGTCCGCATAGCTGATATTGTTCATACAAACTCCACCCACGTGACATCCGACATGCGTGCTGCTCAGCCTCTCGATGAGTGCGTTTACATAAAGGTTGAAGAGCGTTGGCGAGGTCAACCCCCCTTGCCTCACCCCGCACCCCAACCTGTATGGTTCAGACAGCGTCCCCGACCATCGAACTAGGTTGACCTGGTTCCCGTACCAATATTTGAGAATACGGATGCATTCGCTTGGCAGGCATGTGTCACTGAGCTTATCCCAAAGGATATCATAGGAAACCAGGTCAAACGCCTTCGAGAGGTCGAGGAAGCAAGCATAAACTGGTGTTTTACGATCAGTATAGTACTTGACAGTCTGCTTCAAACACAGAATAGCTGTCTCAGTAGATAGTCCCGATTTGAAACCGAATTGATTGTCATGTATCTCGAGACAAGCACTCATCAGTGTGTTAAGCAGACTGTCAAGAACCTTAGACATTATTGTAGCCAGAGAGATGGGTCTATAGTTGTTGGCATCGCTTATATCACCAGTTTTGTTTTTTACGATCGGTACCACCACGGTCTGCATCATAGCTGGAGGCAGGTATGAATGTCCTAGACATAGGGAATAAAACATAGCCAGAACCCTTGGAAGATGGACACCAGCATATTTAAGATGCTCGATACTCAAGTCATCATGGCCAGGCGACTTACCTCGCGTCATGGTCGTGATAACCCTTCTAACATCTTTGGCTGTAAACCTTACACTAAGCTCCTGCCCCCGAGTCACACCTTCCGGTGCCAACCGTGATGGTCCCAAAGGTGAGTTTACCATAAAATGGCTTTTAAACATTTCAGCTATGTTTTTTGGATCAGTCATGCCACCAACACTCGCAGGCAAGCCCGGACTTCTGTTTACTTTATTGGTAGACTTCCAAAAACTACGAAAATCATGTTTGGCGTGATGCGTTGCCAGAATGTCCATTTTAAGTTGATCGCTGTTGTTTTGACACCACTTTAACCGGCTTTTAAAGATTTTACGACTTTCTTGCATCTCACTCCAAATACGACCTGACTTCGGTCTGCCATACCATGTCCATAACTGAAACTTAGACCTGGCCTCCCGGCGAGCACCACTGACATGTCTGTTCCAACCTACCACAGGTTTCTTCTTACGTAACCTACTACTACCAAGGTAACTGTCATTTGCTGCTCGTCCTAAGATTTCTACAATATCGCTATACATTTTATCAATAATATATTTATGTTCCACATTATCGCAAGTCAAATCACAGCAGTTACTTAGATCATTCGGGAAATCTATTAATTTCAATCGTTCATTACATAACACATTATATTGGTTTATTTGTTCAGATGTTCTCTCACCCCAACGTATTTTATTACATGGTTCAATATTATTACATGCTATTTTAGGTTTAATACTAATTAAATTACAACATATAAACAAAGGAAAGTGATCAGACCACATGACATCATATTTAATGTTTACATTAACAACGGTTTGCATCGCCGACTTCGAAGCTAGACAGTGGTCTAACCAGCGCCTAGCCCCGTTCGCGTCACTTATAAAGCTGTACGTATCAGATGAGAGTCCCAGTAATTCAACATCGGTACATATCCACTTAGCCTCTGCACAAAAATCTTCCAACTCATTAAAAAATAACTGGCCCGGATGAGCATTAAAATCTCCGAGCAAATAAACCGTCTCAATCTGTTCATTATTGATAATAGCACTTACCAAGCTAAGACAATCTGTAAATTCCGGTAGGTTCACGTAACAGTCAGTAGGCATATAAATGCTGAACACTAGAAACGACCTTTGCCCCAACTCCACTTTAATGGCACAGACGCGAGCGTTGTCACACTGTATTATAGACACATTCTGTAGGACGCTCTTCCTCCACAATATTGCCACTCCACCGTACGGCCGGCCTACAAGCATGCCCGCCGTCGTATCCACGGCTGACGTCCCCACATAGCCATAGTCAGGATCAATATCACTTAGAAAATGTATATCACTCGGTAGTAGCCATGTTTCTTGCAAGGCTATTATGTCAGAGGTATGACATAATTGCCTGACATAGTCTACCGATCGCTTGACACTTTTACAATTGAAGCTAACCAATGTGTAACAATGTCGCACTATATTTGGGCAGCAGTGTAATAATAAATAGATAGGACTGTCGCTATGAAGACTTTGTCAGTCGTCAGACCGTAGCTCAGAATCCCGAGTTTACTTACTCCTTCTCTTCATTTTGGTTTGACTTTTATGACTTTTGTGAGGCTTACTGCCATCTAGCCTCCAGCCCTTAGAAGAAAGCCTACGCCAGAGCCTCCTCCTTTGAGGCGCAGGTGTACCAGCTAGCTGCAGGTGAGGCTAGCTTGGGCTCCGAAGTATACCCCGATTCCATACCTACACCGCTAATGCCCAATATTAATACATAATTAAACTCAGGATTAACCGTTAACTAGCAGATTACTCGAAACAAAATCATAATTAAAACGTACCATGAAACAAAGGATGCTTAGATACACAACATATATACATCTACATGGCGACAAAAGACACTGTATGAAATATGATATAACCTACATTTTAAAAACCTTGCTATAGACGGCGGATAGACCGGTGGCGATGGCTGTTCCGCTTGAGTAGTCAACGGCAAAAACAAGGCTATCGCGATCACACTGTGACCATCCTCTGAAGGTCTTGGCTTAGGTCTCGCTGTGTCACCAGGAAAACCGAGGCTTAGTCATTTGAATAATACTGTAGGTTTTAACGTGATGGAATGTTATATACTGATATTTGACTGGGTTAAGTACATACTTCACTTGTAAAGTCGTCAATCCGAATTTGTTAGGTTTCTGTTTGTATTTACGCTGGAGTATACGGCGTGCATGTATGAAAACAATTATGAAAGTTGAAGAAGCGAAAGGAGTATGCCAAGATCGTAGCAAGTAGAAAGATGTTGTCTCTGCCTACCCCCATGAGAAAAATGCGTGATCTGTATGTATTTATGTATCCTCATGGATGTCTCCTCCGATGCCAGCGGGGCAGGTTATGTGTGACTCACCGAAACCGCACGCCGTCTAGTTCATCATTTTCCTTGCACCCCGGCTTACTATCTTTGTTGCCTCGTAAAAATTGTACCAAGCTTTCAAATATCCCAAGTTCATTAATATGTTTGTTTACTACGAACCGGAGTTATCACAACAAAAGATTCATTAGTTAAGCGTCATCGTACAAAAATAGATAATTATATACATAACAGCACTGTATTACTGAATAGTGACAAACAGTTTGAGATGACATACCGTTGTTTGAAAGTCGTAAACAAAAATCAAAATAAGTGGCAAACAAGTTAAGTGTGAAGCTATTAGGGGGTAAGAACTGTGACCTATGGGGTTGCACAACACAGTAAGGTGGGGTTGGGAGGAAATGGGAGGGGGTGGATTAGAGGTGGTTGAAATACAGGTATAAAATTTTATTAATCATTACCTGATTCAATAAATCTATCAAGATAACCTCTACGGCTTGACAGTAGAGTCACTGTGCAGCCGTAGTAGTTAAACCACTGTTAAACCACTATAAAGTTCACGGGTGCGCTTCGGATGATTTTTTTTTTGATAAATGTAGGTACAGACCTCGTATCATGAACTGGTAAAGTTTTTTTTTATTTAGTTATCTGTTCTTGTCATTGTGAAATATTCTTATGACAAAAAGTTTTAAAAAAATTTTGAATATTCAATTTCTCGAGCCACTCAAAAATATTCTGAAAAAACTAAGACAGTATTCTTTACCAATACTACTCGTACTAGTATTGGTAAAGAACTTGATGACCATGTCATCATCCTTATTATAAAAACATCTAAAAATCGTGGTAAATAACTTATTCAACGTAGTGCCATAAAATTGAAATTTGACTGTCGTTTTATGTTGTAAGCATCCAATAAGAAATTATTTTTGGAAATAGATAAAATAATAAATTAGAACATAATTTGTTTAGAATTAACTTTGCTAAGTTGTGCAATTCTGAAGTACTTTCTGTTAGTAAATAAATCAGTTCAAATTGACCGCAGTAGGAATGCGTTCGAGTACCTACAAGCCTCAGGGTCCAACCGGCTCTTGTAGATCATAACATTTTAAAAGGTATGTGAAATGTTAACGGAATTCCAAGTTTGCAATTTCTATTACTAAAACATCAAGAATAAGATTCAATAACAACTCATGTTTGTTTATAAGTGATAATTGAATGATTATAGTGTAACTCTGTACCAAATGCAAACATCGTCGGATTCACCAGTCAATGACACTTAGTTAGGTGAAAACAATAGTTTTATTTGAATGGACTACATTCCATTACATGGTATGACAATGGGTAAAAATGTTGACAATGTATGCTAGATCCCCAGTACGAATTTTTTTTTTTTTTTTTTTATATATTCAGTCCGTCTATTGACTTAACCCCGCTGGATGGTAAGAAGCAAGGGCAAAGTCCAGAGGGTACGGGCCCCCATTCTAGGCCCAATTTCTTTGCACCAGTCAATCAACCTTAGATTATAATATATCTTATCGAAAATCTCAAAGGGTTAGTTAATAAATATTTTGGTTATTATACGACCCGCGTGGAATTCTGATGCCGTTCTCGCTACCCATGGGAACCTATTGCCGCGATAAAAAATCTATGTGTTATTCCAGACTATAATCTATCCCTGTAACAAGTTTCAGCTACATCCATTCATCCGTTAGAGCATGATTGGGTAAAGAACTTTCACATTCATAATATTAGTATAGGAAAGGATAGTAGGAAGTAGAAGTAGGAGTAGGATAAAATACGATTTCAAGATTTTTATAAAAGGTAAACTTATTCGATTACCACATAGTCACGGGCCCTCACAAAATATAAATAAAATATTTAAATAAAATTAATATTCAACGACATTTTACACCCTAGATCCAAAGTAAGCTTAGTTTAACTAGCTTGTGTTATGGGTTCTAGGTTGCTGATAAACATACTTATATACTTTTTTTAAAAAAACATACTTATTATACCTACATAGAGACACCCAGACCAATGCAAATAGACATATTCATGCATACAAATATTTGCACTGAGCGGGAATCGAACCCGCGCCCCTGCGTAGCAGTCCCATGCACTACCGCTACGCCACAGAGGCCATAATTATAGCAACCGTGTACCAGAATTTGACACAAAACGACGATGGTCGCACATACCTCCGCAACTACATCTAATAATAGTAAAAACTCTGGCAGGCTTTATGTTAGTCACATCCGTGCATGATAAGCAATCGTTTTCTCAGAAACTGTGTCGTAGGTACCTACTAGTAATGTTTCTTGTTTATATAGCTGCTTGGAGGAAATAAGTCCTTATAAACGCATTAGGTCGCTACGACTCGGTTCAACGTAGTAACTATTTAATAATCTGTGGTTCAACTGAGTAATTAGAACTGAGATTTTAAATGTGTATGGATATGTAGAAGCATTTGTTTGTAATGATTAAGCTAGGTACCGTTGTCATGAAACTGTTGGTAAACGATCGATTTAAAATGGTTGTTGATCGGAAACAGTGAACTTCCAGGATGGGAAATAAATCCGTGAGGTAAAGTCATTATTAACATGACCATTATAAACAAAATCTATCAAAGTAGAAAAATAAAGCACTCACGTTATTCAAAACATTTTTCATAAATTACTTAGTATAAACTTGGCTATTGCAGGGAGTGCTAAAAATATTCACAAAAAAGTATATTATTTTCGATTCAAATGCTCTTGAATTAACACCTAATGTCAAAGATCATTGATCTGGGAATAGCATAATATTATAACCCGCGTAACACAATAAAATTATCTTCGTGATCGACAAACCGTGCGTGGGCGCATCACTGACAAACAACCACAATTACATTCTTCTAATATTATTATAACAACGCCCCCGTCAATGATTTGTCACTTTTTGTCATCAACCGTATGACTAAGAATGACTTCGAGAAGTACGAAGTCAACTAACTAAGATTATATCATAACTACCTTTTTTTTTTAAATATCAGCAATGAAACCCTAAGGATTTTTCTTTGTTCTGTGAATGAAACCAACCTAACCCCCTCAGCTAAGGTAAAATTATTCATGTTTGGAGTGCCTACTCTACCTACAGACTAAGTAAACTGTTTCTATTAGGACTAGGCATAGTTTTCAATCTGGAAATACTTTTTTATACCACTTAGGTGGCAGACAAGCACACGGTCCACCTAATGGGAAGCGGTCAACGTGGCCTATGGGGTGTGCCAAACAGGGGCATCACACTCATGCTGCCGATCCTGGAGGAGAGGGGGGGAGGATGGGGTTTTTAAGGGGGTTGAGAGAGTTTTTGTGCAAACAACGCATGAGACTTTGGTCTCGCCGCTGTCAGCACAAAACCCTCAAGTGAGCTCTACTGTTTTTTATTCTGTTTTGTTTAAATTACAAACTATGGTATTATCTACTGTTCCTTATATTTTTACCCATACCTAGGCAGCTATTTTAGTAACAACCGGCTTCAAAACTAACGTCGGTAGTTCACAAAACAATTACGCAAACAAAATTATATTTTCAATGCCATAAACAAATCATTCGTCCAAAGACAATAGTCGACACAGATAACGCAACGTTTCCAGCTGATCGGTCAGTTTCGTACATTTCCTGCGTAGGCCGCCACTTCCGTTGAACCGCGTGCCAAAGTATAATACTTTAGCGTATAATTGACTACAGAATTAGTATGTAGGGGTATTCTAAGACTACTAGGAGGGGTGCTAGGTTAAAAGGCCTCAGTCAAGACGACCTTAACAAGGCCACTAATAGCGCGGTCAAGATGGCAGAATTCTACGCCCATATAATTTGATGAATCATTGACACGAAAGAAGAAGAAGGCCTACAACTTTGGTCCCGTAGGTATTTGTTCGTGATGTACGCAAAAAGTACGGAACGGGCATTTCAAAAAAAAAAATATGTATTAGACACGTCAACATGACCTCACCTCGCCTGATGGTAAGCCAAAGGCAAAGTCTCAGGAACCCCGGTCATTACCTACATAGGTACACCGATAGTTTTACAGTGGTGGCCCTCAACTTGACGGCCTCTTCAAATGCTTTTTCACGCCCCGCTATCCGTTCAGACGTAGAATCTTACGCATGTTTTGATCACAATCGATTGAGTAAAATTGAAGATATAGGTACTTAGTCAAAAATCCGAGAATCGATGCGGGCGGAGTCGCAAGCATAAGTTAGTATTTCATATAGGTATGAATTAATTAATGTTAAAGGTGAGTGACCTATTATTTGTAGATATACATAATTTTAAAGTAAGCAAACATGCTCGCCGCCTACCCAATCGTAGATATGATTAGAAATTTATAGAAAATCTTAAGTCACATAAATAAGGTTCAATGAAGCATCGTATCTGTTTTCCCATAAGGATTAAATACCACTAAAAGAGTTAAGATGTCTATGTTATATACCTAAAATACCTGCCTACATATTACTATGTTAATTATATATAATATAGAGAAGTATGTAAAGGAAGCTCGAGAAGTAGGCAAGGACAGAAGCAGATGGCGAGCTGTTGTCTCTGCTTGCTTTTAAATAGGGGATGAAAATCTTTCTGATCTTTAAATTTATAATCATAGATAGAAATGCCCAGCCTAATGCTAATAGACTTGTTCATATCGCGTGAAAAAGCATTTGATGGGGCCGTCAAATGCTTTTGCACGCATATTCAAGTCACGAGTGAATTGGATCCTTCTAGGCAAGCGTGATGCATCGTAGACCACATCGTCACTTACCATCAGGTGAGATAGTAGTCAAACGTAAGCCTATCTTGAATAAAAAAAAAGCTGTGGGCCGCCACTGTAACTTTACCTTTAGCTTACCATCAGGTGAGGTGAAGTAATGTTGACGTGTCCTAATATAATAAATAAAAATATTCAATTTTAGCTTCTCAAAGTCACAAAAATTTGTTGCAATAAGATCAGACAGCAAAATTGATTAGGTATCCCGTCAAAAGTAATAAATAAAAATTTATTTACATCGCTCTTCGTACATATAAGTACCATTTTATACATCAGGAAACGAGTATTTCCATAATCGCATGTGAAGGTTTATGTTAATGTTCCGACATAAGCAGAGACACCTACATACCTCGATAAACATGTATTTAACACATCATACTAAAAATATGTATTACAAATAGGTACACTTGCCATTTTATACATCTCGATAAGCAAATTAAAAATATTACAGAAATTTGTGTCTTTTTACGAGCTTTATGTTATGTTACGTTTATTACTCCGTTTAGGTAATTAAAAATACATTTTGGTATATGTTACGATGCTTTATTTTATTTTTATAAATAAAAATACCTAGTCTGTCAGTGGCTCCGCCTAGCCTTATCCTTGGCACATGAATAGCTATGGTACTGTCTTTACTCTTTACTCATGTGCCCTTGGGATAGATTTTTCTTTTTTTTTCATGTTTTGTAAAAAGACTAACAATTTAGAAAATTGCGCAAAAGAAGGGTGTTCCAAGTGGGCCAATTTTATTGTTGTTACAATTTATTAGAGGTACCTATTCATTAGTAAAGAAAAAAATATTTATGTTGTTATATTTTGTGAATTACATTAACTAAAGAATCAACAAAGAAGTGGTAGATAATAGATGTTTTGTAGTTATACATAAATTAAACGATTATTGCTATTACCATTTTTATGACCTAATTGGATAGCGAGCTTCTACGTGTTTATGGTCCTTATTGTAGCTCATATTGCTTTTAAGTGTTTGTTTATGATTTATGGTAGCATGTATGGTATGAACTAAAGAGTAGCTGTTTAGATTACATAATTGTTTATGAAAAGAGAATCAGGGTTATCGAAAAAGCCTTCTTAATAAGTCATCATGAGGTCATCATCACCGAATCTCTTCATCAAGTTATGTTATGGTTTCTCTAGCTAGAGCATAGAGTCGACAATACTGCTACAAGGAAGGCATTAGAAGGGTTTTACAGGGTCGGTAGCGCGACTGCGCCGTTACACATCCATATGCCACGATGATCGCTACCCATCAGGTGGGCCGTGTGTTTATCTGCCACCTAAGTGGCGTAAAATAATTTCTCAGAGTTGAGTCCCGGGCGCATACCTACGAGACGGTCACCTCGGAACCCGGTGTCCGCTTTCCGGCTTTTACTTCTCCACTTTGCCATTTTCGCACGGTTTTTAACTGTTAATACAATAACCAGTGACGTTTCTGTACTACCGTAGGTCATGCCAAATACGTTCCCGAAATGCGTCAGGACACCATATATACTCCTATTTATTCATTATAATATATTACACCGCAAATAATCGCGTTCTTTAATATGCATTAGCTAGGAGCTATGACAAATACTTATGCATATGTCGTCATATCTATATAAGTAATTATGCATAAACTCATCTTTTCCATTAAATCCCAAACATAACATTATAGAGTAATGATATCATCATAGACAAAAAAAATATATCGATGTAATATTATGTTGTGTGTAGATGTATATATATTATAATTAAGTAGTTACAAACCTCGTTCAAAATATAAACACGTGAACTCCACAAACAACACAATAAAAACAGTATTAACAACAAAACTTTCAGTCACTTCACTGAAACAATAACAAATTATTCACACGGACGGTTAAAAGAACACCAAACTACTCTATGGCACTAACATTCCCGCGCATATTGCTGTCAAAACATTTTAAAATAATTTTTCATTCAGAAAAACACGTAAAATGTATCGGTGGAAATCGATGGTTTAATGATCGATACACGCGACCGCGAGTAAGACAGAGACACTACAACTTTAATATGACACCGGTGAACCTCGCCTCGTGTAGTGCGCAAGAGTGGGGGTCGCGAGGACTTACATGGAAAACTGCGTGGACGCAGCCTCAACCGTCAACTTTAATATCTTATTCAAATTAACTGACACCGGTGGAGATGATCACATTATCATCTTGGAAACAATCTGGTTATGCTATATTAGAAACTGGTTTCTGTTAAACACGTCTTTAGGATTTTTATCAAAATTTCTTATTATTATTGATATTGGATACATGAAATGCGTGAACAAAGTATCGTATCAAATTTTAACGTATACTAATATTATAAATCTGAATAATTGGTTTGTATGGCTAAACTCAGGAACTACTGCTTCAAATTGAAAAAATGTTTTTGTGTTAGATAGCCTGATTATCGAGGTAATAATGAGGTGACCCTAAAGGCATTTGCCTCGCACCCCGACAGACCCGAGCAATGTGTGGCTTCGAGATGGAAGCCTCATACGCCCTGGTAGGGCCTCATACATCCTTTTTAAAGTTCACTTGTATCTTTTGTTCATTGCATGTATGGAGACTTAGACTACATAAATTCTTTGTATGGAGGTTACAACCGCGTCGTACTGGTATTTACGTCAACAAATATGGTTATGTAGTTACCATTGTCACTGTGTAACTCTTTATATAGTAGGAATAATGTGTGTCAACGATTAAAAACGTAAATGTTAAGTATAACATAAGTATAAATAAAATAAGTTATTAAACGGATTCTAGTGTATAAATAAATATACTATGTGGGTTTGAACTATTCTTCATAGCCTCGTTTTGTCCTAACATTTAGGATTATCCTAGGATTTTCGTAGAATTTGTCCAAGCAAAACAACTTTATTGACTGTACAAAACAGCTTTTTGGGTGGTGTCTGAGTTGTCATTAAACATCTTATAATTACAAAGGATCGTCGACTCGGATAAGTTGTCGATAGAAATTTGTATCCTTAAGGTCTTTAGGGTAAGTTAAATTATGATGCACGACTCCTCTAAATAAAAAAATACAGCAAGTCTCGATCGATTCTAATGACTTCTCATACTTCCAAATTTGTTCAGACATTTAAAAGTTATGGCGAAATAAATGAACTCGCACACATACAATTAACCCTGAAAACTTTATCCGCCTTTTTTGGTCAGTCGCGTAATTAATATGTCAATAACTTTCGTTATTAAGGGTTAGTGCGGTCCCAAAGTTCAAACAAGGATCGTGATTAAATTGTCATCTGACAACAAGTCAATAATATAATTACTGCGTGTTTCCTTTGTCTGTAAATACAGGAATACAGTACGAAAAAGAAAATGTTTTAAAAGTAAACAGTATCAGGGACGAACAGTTATTTTAAACCCATATACAATGTAAATACACAGTTACCTAAACGTATTTTTACGCTACTACAGCTAATAAGCAAACCAAACAACACTAATGCGGATATTTATACTTCCAATTCTGTACGCTTCGGGAGCTGTCTGCTCATAGTTGAAGCGTCAGTAGCTCATTGGTTAGTGAGTAGGCTTTACGATCGAGAGGACTCGGATTTGAATTCTAACCATTGCACTATACATTAACCCACTCCTAGCACAAGCAATTTAACTTAGCTAGAGAAATAAACGTAGCAGCTACCCGCGTGGAAATCTGATCACGTTCCCGCAATCTATGAGAATCTATTCCAGGGATGAAAAATAAGCTGTGTTATTCCAGACTATAATCTATACACGTCCCAAATTTCAACCAGATCCGTTCAGCTGTTTCAACGTTATTGAGTAACAAACATTCCCTTTCCCTTCAGGGTCGGCAGCGCGTGGGTAACGCCCTTGGTGTTGCATACGTCCATAGGCCACGGTGACCGCTTCCCATCAGGTGGGCCGTGTGCTTGTCTGTCACCTAAGTGGTATAAAAAAATATTCTTCACAAAATTAAACATTTATAACATAGGAAGTAGGAAGTAAGACTTCGGATACTCTTAAAAAAATAATGGCGTAATTTACAAAGTACAGACGGCAGAAACAGGCCAGTGGGAGGACCGGCTGCCCACCGCCCTTGTTTATCACACCGGCCCCAGATGCATACCAATGAAGCGTGGGCGACATTTTGCATAAACATTACCTACTATGTCATAATCCTCACCACCAACTCGATCGAGCTTTGTTCAATCGACCCTCTTCTATATATAGTCATACACTTCATACAATGCGGTTACACCGTTATTTAAATAAAGATTATTCTTAAACGGCATAATTAGATGCCTGATATGCCTTTTGTTGGGCACTAATTATGTTGTCTGGCCCACTAATAAAATTTAAATTTATATCTTTGGTTGAGTAATAGGTAGTGGTTTTATTTCGATAATGGACTACACCCAATACCCAGCGTGCATGTCTCTATGATGTGTTTATTAACAACGGAAACAAGCAGTTCTTGTTAACCTCAATATAGAATTAGACTATCAAGGATTTCATATTATGAAGTAGAACCTAGGTACTCGCTGAATAGCTTGGAAAGAGGCGAACGTACAACCGGTCCCCAAAAAAGGGGATCGTACCGACCCAGGCAACTATCGCCCCATAGCTGTCACCTCAGTTCTCTGCAAGGTGTTCGAGCACATTATTAATACCCAGCTCATGCGTTACCTGGAGGATCACTCCTTGATTAATGACCGGCAATATGGTTTTCGACCGAAACGGTCAACGGGTGATCTTCTGGCGTTCGTCACACATCTCTGGGGTGAGGCTATGGACAGGCACGGCGAGTCTCTGGCTATTAGCCTAGATATCGCCAAAGCCTTTGATAGAGTCTGGCACAGCTCGCTTCTTTCCAAGCTTCCGGCCTTCGGTTTGCCCACTCTATTGTGCAATTGGATTGCCAGCTTTCTGCATGAGCTAAGCATCCGAGTTCTATGTAACGGGAGGGCTTCAAAGTTCATGCAGATAAACGCTGGCGTTCCTCAGGGGTCCGTCCTATCACCCACTCTCTTTCTTCTGCATATCAATGATATGCTGTCTACCGGCAGCATACATTGTTATGCAGACGATAGTACTCTGCATGGGAGCTACCACGGTCACTCCGCGGCCAATCGAACCGAAGTTGAGGAAAACAGACGACAACTTGTCACTGAGCTCGACCGGGTCCTGGCCCTCATTTCACAATGGGGATCCAGGAACCTGGTCGAGTTCAATGCCAAAAAAACACAGGCATGCGCGTTCACAGCCAAGGTGTCCTCCTTCCTTCCTCTCCCAACTCTTCAGAACACACCACTACCACTACAGGACCATATAAACATGCTCGGCATGGACGTTCGCTGCAAACTGAATAACAAAAACTATATCGAGAGCGTCATCAAAACAGCTTCACGAAAACTCGGAGTTCTGAACAAGGTGAGGCGGTTTTTCACGCCGGGGCAGCGGTGTCTTTTATATAAGACACAAATTCGTCCCTGCGTGGAATACTGTTCTCATCTCTGGGATGGCTCCGCTCAGTATTTATTAGACGCTCTCGACAGATTGCAGCGACGTGCCATCCGTATAATTGATAGTCCCGAGGTAACCAACACTCTAGAGCCTCTCCAATTGCGTAGAGATATTGCCTCTCTAGCGGTATTTTACCGCATTTACCACGGTGAGTGTTCTGAGGAGCTATTCCAACTAATCCCACCGTCTCTCTTCCGATCCAGAACAACACGTGCAGGGCTGAGGTGCCACCCGCACACAGTCGAGACCATTCGTCTCGAACCAAGCGGTTCGGTGCTTCCTTTCTATGTCGCACAATTAAAAACTGGAATGCACTTCCTGCACACGTGTTTCCTTCTTCCTTCAATCCTGGGTTCTTTAAGCGGGGCGTGAAAAGGCATCTGTCTAGGCCGTCAAGGTAGGGGCCGCCATTTTGGGACGAATTGTGTCTAGAATGGGGGCCCGTACCCTCTGGACTTTGCCCTTGCTTCTTACCATCCAGCGGGGTTAAGTCAATAGACGGACTAAATAAAAAATAAAAAATAAAATAAAAAATAAAAAATAGCGATGGCTATCTTTTGAACCAGGAGCAAACCGAAGCGGGCTCATTGAAAATTAAATAAATTGTACTAAGTAAACTTTATTTCCTTCTTACTCTAAATACCTTTTTTTGATCATGTGGAAATCCCCACGGTTACCACCCCCGTCGGCAATAGAGGGTGGTTATATCGGAATCGAACCGACTAAAACCGCGTCACATAAAGGGGACCGTACCGGGACAGATGCTTTATTATCTTTGGTTTGGTGATTTAAATCAAAGTTGAATCGAATTCAGTGTTTTTGAACTTAATCTCGATTACAACATGTAAGCTAGTTTGGTAGTTTTAGCCTTTTCTAATATGCCTTTTTAGAAAAATCTGTTGTATAATTTTAATCGGCACCCATTTAATCACAAAGTTGTCGGAATTTTAAGGTCGGTATTGGGTAAATTGGTTTCTAGCGCCAGTCGCCCACACAAAGACATAAAATAACAATAATATGTAAATACATTGCAATATCTATAATATTGTGCTCGTTTTGTGCAAATATCACTCTTTATTAGAGGTTACCAGTTACCAGTTAGAAAAATTTAATATCCCGGGGAAACCCCGGTTATAAAAGGTTACCAGTTAGAAAATTTAAAAGTCCGGCGTAAATCTAATTACTATTGTTTTTCAAGTAAATTTTTCAGAAACAATTATGTATCCATACATGTAGGTATTTATGTTTATCCGCATTCTAGAACCCATAACGTAAGCTAGTTAAGCTATGCTTACCTTGGGTCTAGATAGCACTATGTAGAATGTCGTAAAGTATTTATTTATTTTTTATTCTACCCTATTCTATCTACATACTTATACATTTTATTTTGTCAAAGTCAAAAATCATTTCTTCTGTATAGACCATTAAATGCAGCTCTTACAAAACGTCAAAATCAAAAATATTTAAAACTAGAAGCAAATGGACCACCGGCTCGAAACGCGGCCCAGACCTAAGAAGACTCCGGCACGAAACTCAGCGGGCTGTTGTCTGACAATGAACTAGAGATATTGTTAACTCAATTAGAATGTGACAACTCAACGCAAATAAACTTGAAAAATAGAAAACACCACGAACGCAACCGGATATCTACTAAATCTGTTCATTATAATACAACAACATAACAGAAATGACTAAATCAGAGCTATCATTTAGTCGCTGTCCCTTTATGAGTCCTACAAATGGACATGGCGGATATCTTAATGGACTGTAACCAAGCGATAAGCTTGAGAAAATATTTCATTTGCAATTCCGAGACGCAAACGTGTGCGATGCACATTTTCCTTACCGGTTATGGACTGCAATAAGACCGCGGATGACGTTAGCGCTCGTACAAAAAATGCAATGATCTCTATGATTGTGTACCTACTAGAAGCTTTTTAAGTTGTTTAGGGGACGTTCATAAATTACGTGAGATGTTTTAGGGGGGGAGGGGGTCCAGTCAAATCTCATCTAATCTTACGTTGGAGAGGGGGGGATCTCGGCAAATATCACGCAATATTTTTTCTGATTGAAACAAAAAAGAATGCAATTTTGGTCCATTTAATCCAGATTGTACATTTCATATTTTCGATTAAGATCATTCTACAAATTCGTTCATAAGAAAATAATTTAATTCATACTACGAAAGTTCGACCCTCACGGATTGTCACAAGACGATTGTAATTTTTTTTCTTTTACAATATAACAATCCAACGCGTTTACGTAAGAAACCCGCATTTTGAAAAATCTCACGTGAGATTGGGGGATTGGGGAGGGGTTGAATAAAATCTCACGATATCTCACCAGGGGGGGAGGGAGGGTCAGAAAAATTAAAGAAACACCTCACGTAATTTATGGACGCCCCCTTATGATATGACATGGTTGTGTTGTGTCCCGGTTCGGTGGTGAGGTGGGTGGGAATGAAATTTTGAATTTCGAATTTGGAACGGGACGTAAAATCTAGTCTAGGAGGTAAATGACAAAACAGTAAGTTGTATGAAAATTTGTCTATGCTTCTATCACAAAATAAATGTAATCTTGTACTCGTATATTAATAATTTATAGAGAGAACCTTTATGAGTTTGTTTATATAATAATATGTTTGGAGTAATCCTTGGAACCAATGTATTTTTTGAATAAAATCTTTCACTTTTCTAATTCTATTCTCGATTGACACTTTGGGGCACCTTTCACACTGGTGTCAGAAGACCCTAGACGGCGTACGGTTTTAGTCGGTAAGAGTCCGACATAACCTGCCCCGCTGGCCGCGGGGTGGGTATCCATGAGGATTACCGCACGGAAAAAAAAGGCAGTGAGTTTCCCTCCTTGCTGTACGCATAATGAATGTGTCGCCAAAACGTTTTTTGCGTATAAGTTAAATAATAATAGACATAAAAATAAAGAATAGCAATATTCTTTATTTTCTCCAAAGTACGGACGCAATAGAAAATCGCTATGCGATTATAACGATGAAATAACTTATTCTAACTATTAGAAGTACCTACCCCTTAATGGCTAGTATAAATTGTAGCGATATATTTTATACTGATTATTTAGAATGACCTTTGGTCCTGTAAATATACTGCCTTTATGGCTATAAGCCAGTAAACGTTTCCTGAACGCCTACACTGTGAGAAAAGGGCAAATACCATATCATATTATAGTAATAATAGTTTCGGATAAGGTGGTTTATTGCAATTCAAAATACTAACCAGTGACCACCATTTTTCATGTGGAAATCACCACAGACAGTGGATTTAGTGGAGGTGGTGAGTATTCAGCTGCCGCCGATGTAAGATGGCCCATAAAGCATTTCTCTCGCACCCCAGAGTGGAAAATATCTGGATTGGCGAACTCAATACGGACATAGTCGCAAGCAACAGGTATTAAAGTAAATAGTAAACTTTTCTTTTGTTATATTGGTAACTGAGTATAACCCTAACCACTCTAGCTAAGGTAATTCAGCTTAGCTGTTACAGTGCACCCACTCCTAACACAAGCAATTTCCTCGGTTCACTTCGATAGCATAATGACCAAGATTCAAACCCAAGAACTCTCGATCGTGAGGCGACTCCACAACCACTAATCCTTCTTAACCACTAGCAGCCAACTATATTATACCTTTTCCAGTCATTCGCTAAATCCAGGGGCCATTCGGCAATAACTGGTGCAAGAAAGCATGATAAACCATTATAGTTTTATGTTCATACAATATATATATTTGTTGTAATGCTCGTATAATGAGATCGTTAAACGCAACGACTTGTAATAAATACTGTTGACCTGTTTGTTAAATGGTTTTGTTACGGCAGGATCTCTGGGTTAAATGTATATTTTGTAATAAAATCAACGTATTTAATAGAAGCACTTATTTACTGGACTTATTAACTTAAAAATGATAATGAATGCCATAAATTAGGCCATGAACAATTATGAAAGTTGAAGAAGCGAAAGGAGTGTTCCAAGATCGTAGCAAGTGGAAAAATTTTGTCTCTGCCTACCCCAATGGGAAAAAAGTGTGATTTGTATGTAGGTGTGTAGGTATGAATGTATGTATGTGCCTGTATGAATCTCGTAAAAACAAATGTGTAGAATAGAAAACTTCCAACCCTATCTTTGACTGTAGCACACAGGGATTATTATAATCTGGAATAAAGCATATACCTACCTACTACTTTTTCCCTGGAATAGGTTCATATGGGTATCAGTATTCCACGCCGGTGGTTGGCTAGACAGCCCACATTCATGCGCCCATAAGAACTGCGTCTTGAAAACAAAGCAGCACTTACATTTTTTCTCCAGCCCATGACCATTATAAATATAATTTGTCTTTTGGTAACGACGTCTGCCATCTAATTGGATGTGGGCTGCGTTTTTTATCAGTGTTCAACATGCTCAGGTAAAGGTGGAGACTGACTTGACAAAAAATTGTTACGAAAGATATAAAAGGAAACTCGTGAAACCCACCCCTTCCTAGTCTCCCCACCCTTTCCTACCCCCGCCCTTTCCCTTCATGGTCGGCAGCGCGTGGGTGACGACCTTGGTGTTGCTCACGTCCATAGGCCACGGTGACCGCTTCCCATCAGGTGGGTCGTGTGCTTGTCTGCCACTTACGTGGTACAAAAAAACACAGGTGGACTATGCAGGTCAACATAGAACTAGCAGAAGGACAAAGGATACGTATTTATAATTCTGTAAATGGCTATAATATAATGTAATATAGGTTTACCATGCGGGCGAACGCGCAGCAACCTATAAACCTATCTATGAAGTATGTCAGTTACCGCCCTTATGTTGTAATAATACGAGTACATACGTTAACTACTGGCTTGTCATGTAATTGCCTAACATAATATATCATGTTTGACGGATGTTTAGTCGCTGTTAAGAAAAACTGATCACGTTTTTCCTTTCAAAATTGCAACCTCATCTATAACTAAGTTAATAACTTAATTACATCACGCAAGATGATCACCTGCCCTTGCACTAATTATGTGGGGTCAGTGCAACATATGTATCCTCCATACATTCCTGTCAGATGTCATCTCCTCAATCACTGCCTTTCTTGCCATATCCTCTTTCACGCTTACATTCTACCTCTGTTTATAAAACCATCTACGTTTATTGAGATGTGTATAGATACTGAATGAGAATCTATCTGAGGAAAATCATTGCGCAAATACATTAGAATTATCATCATCTTAGCGTAATTCTCGGTTGCATCCGAGACTTTTACGTGGTTTGGTTCATCTGCATCCTTCCTCCTCCTTTTGGTTTGTCTTAATTATGATTTTTATGGGAGCAACTGCCGTCTGACTCGAGGCAAAAGTTTGAGCCCAAGCTTCAGCTGCACAAAGGTGCAGGTGAAGTTACCTTGAGTCCCGAAAAACTTGGCCAGGATAACACTAAAATGATGATTAAGTCAATATTATAATCTTATAAAATTATAAACAAGTTTCAAACATTATACGACAGTACAAAGTCACTTGGCCCCGGGCAATGCGTGGGCGACTTAGATGCAGTTAGCTAATGGAGACTTAACTTTGATATTCGCCTGTAATTATAGTTATTGGCAGTCATAAATTGATAAACAAAACTAGATAAAATGATCACTGTATCATAATAACTGACAGATTTATAACTGTAATTTGCACTTTTGCAAAATATACCGTACTCATTAATTGTATACGGTCGCTTAGTAAGATACTAAGCAACAATACACTGCTGATAAAACCATTGCTTACTCACTGCAACTACTCGCAAATTTTTTTTTTTATTTTCTATGTGACGCATAGTTTGTCCGAAGTTGCTTAAATACCCACACACACAACCCTTTTCCAAGATGGCGACCTCGGGCAAAAGGTCTCAACCCCAAACAATTGGAATTAAGTTTACACAAACCCCTCTAAGGGTCCGTTCACACAGACCGGCTCGGAGAGGAGAGCAGATTCTTATCACGTTGAAATCAGAGTTTTTAGTATTTGTAGTAAGGTTTATTTTTGCATCTGCACTGCTTTTGTCATTATGAAAATCATTTGTCAGTGTGAAAAATGCGCGCCGATGCTCTCCGAGCCGGTCTGTGTGAACGGACTCTAATAGACCTCCAAAATTGCGTTCTCTGATTTCTGCAATTCCCAATGTACCTAACTTTTCAATCGACTACTACAATAACAACATCATGCTAAAACAAATGATTATCACATTACTACCGCAACCGCTTCTACAAGTATCAGACAATACCCCGAGGCACACATTTGTAATACGGCGAACGATTACGAACAGTTACGAAGATACGAGCACACAAGTGTTTGCTCAGCTGATGCAAGTACCAAGAGTGGCTGTGACAACATCCTCAGCGATGATGACAGACGAAAGGTCAGAAACTGAGTGTTATACTGTTTGTTTATGGCTTTTATTGTTACAACATTCGGATGAAACGGTACTGATTTAATTGACTTTTATATTACCACCTTGCGCGTAATCGAAAGACGTGGCCAATGACCGTGGTAAATTGTAGGCTTTTTCAATTGGTTTATTAGTAAAATTATTGTTTATCAATGCTGAAATCATACTTTTGTTATTACCTATTTAATGCCTTTGATTTCCCCTATTTCTAGGGCATTGTTTGGTAATGGAAAGTGCTACGTCATTACGTAGTATCTGCCTATAATTTAATACAATTGAACAAGCTATAACTAATACTTGTGTTATTATGTAGGGGAAAGGTGTACAAAATGATCCCCCTAAGGGAAAATGCCTGCTGTGTCAAAAATATTAAACCCATAGTAACCATTTAAGAAATTTTAGTTCAACCATTTAGTTATACATATACTAGCAAACCACAATTTTGTAATTTAGCTACGTTTTCCAATTTATTAGACATTTTCCAGAAGTTTACTAAAGGATCATTTTGTACACCTGGGTGTACAAAATGATCCCAAGGGTAGGGGTTAAATGATCCCGGGGATCATTTTACCCTCCCAGTTTTAATACAATATTTGTGTGTTATAATCATATTTATTACCAAAAGTAGCGTTAACAGGAACAAAAATATTGTTATTTTAACAATAATTATTTATTACAGCCTCCTTATGAAGTTATTATTCTATAATCATAATCATCACAGTCTGAGATCGACATTCTCTATAACAATATATGAATTATATAGTTTAACTAAAAGCCTTTGTTATCTTCTAGTAATATTCTTCTAATTATATTCTAATATAACTAAGAAAAAAAGTCTTCTAATTAGACATCCTCACTCCAGTTGTGTCGAGTATTTTTTCTACAGTACCTACCTAATTACGTGGCATGATCTGTAAAAGAATAAAGACATAATACTCGTAGAAGAAAGAAATAAAGATTTATTGATTGAGAATACACAACACAAGAATTAAGTATCCATACACTACTCCACACTTCACACTCCACTCCACTCCACTCCACTCTCCACTTCGCTCTCCACTCCACTCTCTACTCCACTCTTGAGTCCACTCTCCACTGCACTATTTACTCTACTGGTCTCCACTCGTCTAACCAAGACCTATCTAATGAAAAAACCGCATCAAAATCCGTTCAGTATTATACGTAAACGGAAATTAACGCGATACACGTTAAAGGTATATACATACCTTTAGATGCCTGACGTTTACGTATAATAGTTATGGAACGCGAAAGTTTAAAAGTTAAAATCCGTTCAGTAGTTTTTACGTCCATCGAGATCAGCGATGGACGTCTTGCTTAGACTTAAAATTTACCGTATTTGGTTGTAACTGGTTAAGTAGAACCGGAGATATGACCAAAAACGAAGCGTGGGCGAAGCCACGGGTATCAGTTGATATAAACAGGAATCTATATATGTTGCCCAGAACTATGAACTATAATCTTACCAAGTTTGATTAAAATCCCTCCAGTAGTTTTTGATCATTCGTGCGCATACAGACAGACAGACAGAAAGACAAAAAATTGCATTTTTATGGATCACCAATTATCCCCCAATAGCTATTTTCCTCCCCCAATAGAATTGACCTCTCTACAGTTTTATTATAAGTATATAGAAGAAGATATAGAAACAACAGGGCAACTAATACCAAAAAAATACCATAATACAATGCAGTGGATTTAACTTACTGTACTGGCAACATTATGAAATTTATGATGCTGAATGTGGCATTATAGATAATATTATACTTATACTAGGTACTAAGTATAAATTATAGTAAGTAGGTATCCCAATATATTAAATCATATATTGTATCCTTCTATTTTTGTAAACTGACAAAATGTTGTAGGTAAAATGATCCCTGGGATCATTTTATACCCACAATGAGTAATCATTTGACCCCAATCGTATTATTTCGAAAACTTCGTAAAAATAACCTGAAACAGCTATCATATTGAGAACCAACACCTGTTCAAAATGTTATTGAAATGCTATAGAAACCGTTAATAAAAAAGGTATTTTCTAAATCACAATAAATTAGTAGCAATTTAATATTATATTAAGGCCTAACTTAGATCGAGCACACTGATTTTCTTTTTTTTATCAATTTACTTACCAATAGTGATCACACCGCCATGAAACTTCGCCAAACAACTGAGCGGGATGCGGGGAATACGTTTTTGGCGATTTTAAACAGATGGCACTAGTAATTTGTTTTAAACAGTTGGGAATCATTTGACCTCAAGGGATCGTTTTGTACACCTTTCCCCTAAGTACACTTATATACAACTTATACTTTACTTTAGGTAGAAGTATTCAGTCTAACTATTTCGACTACGGCAACGTGTAATAAGTCTATCTGCAGATTATTTCCTATGAGTAAACCATCTATTCGGCAGATTTATAAAACTGAAATCGATCTACGTTGCCAACTGTACATTTCAAATGAGGCTTGGCAAAACCAATACAAGTATTGTATCATGACAAACAGATATCTGTTCGATACGGCCCTATTGTTTGTTTCATGAATCACCTTTAAACAAACGTAATCATTTTATTCAACCTCTGTCCTTGCCTTACCAAATTGAGGCAAGAATATACAACAGAGTTACCTAATAATAATAAATAATCATAATAAATGAGACTAATAGTACCTATTATTAAGGAATGATAGATAGAAGGTAAACATTTATCTGACGATCCAAGATTTCTGCGTATGTTTTGCAAGACTTGCTTCTTATGTTTATCATGTTAATTAAGACACATTGTTATTAATTAAATCGGGTATAATGTTCGGGTGCACTGCGTGAAGGTTCCGGCTCGCACCTTCGACACTATTACCTTTTTTTTTTTTTTTTTATCGTGCGGAAATCCCCATGGATACCACCCCCGTCGGCCATCGGGGGTGGTTATGTCGGGATCGAACCGACTAAAACCGCACGCCGTCTCGGGCCTTAGTAACCGGGGTGTAAGGTTACCCAATGGGCATATCCCTCGCACCCCAGCTGACCCCGGGCCATCTACGGTTTTAAGATGGCCCCCTCCATCCCCATCCCCCGAAAGGGGGGGTGGGGCGAGCATCGCGCCACTTCGCCGACGGTGGGGTGTAGGGTGACAGGAGGCCGTCCTGTCACACAACCGTCGGCGCGCAGACAATCAGCTCGCCCCCCGCTCGCTCCCCACTGTGCCATCTGCTAGTCAGAGGGACACGTGGAGAGCCTCGGAGCAGCCCTCTAGAGGGCCACACTATTACCTAAACCATTTAGTTCACTCTCGGCTCCTCGACCCGTAATAAATATACTTTCCATAAACGACTCAGACAAGCAAAGTCACATTTTACTAGCGAAATCGGTTCGAATTAATTGTCAAAGTTCAAAATGTATGCGATCGTAGACATAGACAATATTTGTTACACGTGACATATCGAAAAACAATGCCACTTCTATTGATTTCGAACTTTTGACAATTCGCGTTGAAGCGATTCCCCACTGATAGAAAAAGACATGTAAAATGAATGTGACTTTATCTAGATTATCTAGAGGAAAATCTTGTCCATTATACAAAACTATTTCAGCCGTCAATTAAACAGCTTAACCATCAGAGCGAATTGCACAATCATTTTAATATCTATTGTCCTTATTTACATTGACTAATAATAATTTCGTACAATATCAACTTGTCCATTGCACCAGGTCATTACGTACTATAATGACCTGGTCCAATGGACAATGGATAAGTTGATAGGGTCGTAATAGGGTCTGATAATGACCATCATTAGAAAACCTACTAGGTTCAATCACAGTAATCTCTGTTTTCCTTATTGTTATAATCACGGAATATAACATCACGAGGAAGTGCCCTCAAACCTCGCTAGTATAGAAACTAGTGTCACCAAACTCTCACATAAATTGTCAGTAATCAGTCATGTCGATCTCGAAAAGTTTTTTATAAATCCTATGGAATTAATAATCCAAGTTATATAAAGTAATTACTATGAAATATAAATATCTTTAAGAGATTGTATCTCAATTATGTACCTTACAAATTGTTTTATTTCAATTTGTTATACTAGTTTGCATAATTTTTTAACAATATCAGGTTATATGCGAGTATATACCTATTTACTTACTAGTACAAAATAATGATAACTTCTCAGAAATGGCCAACTGTCTAGGTATCGAACTATCGCACAATGTTTCATTTTCCATAATATTTGTTAGAAACCGAATGCGCATATTAAATTGAAAGCGCACAGGCCCATATTGGGTGCAGAGACTAAGATCATCGAAAATGCCAATCGGCCTACTTCAGTTCGCCAAGCCTTGAAAACCGCCCACGACTCCTATTGGGGCCGATTCTTTTAAAATAGTCAATAACTTTATGAGCATTTTTGCACACGGTCCGTGACACTTTCACACATTTTATAGTAGTTTGTTTTTGATGTTAATGTCGTAATACTACTACTAGGACCACAGAACAAAGAAAAATCAAATCCTTAGGACTAGGACTATTAAATTTCTAAACTGCAGTAACATTCGCGCGTAATAATGACAATGTTTCTGCGGCCCACAGGAATCTACTCTCCGGATAAAAAAATGTATGTACTAATCTAGACTATGATCTATCACTGTGCCAAATTTCATAAACATCCGTCCAGTCACTGTAGCGTGATCAATTAACAAATACGGGTACATCTGTTTATCCATCTATCCAACCAAACTTTCGTAGAATAGTAGTACTGAGTATAAGCCCATCTAACCAAATTTTCGCATTTAGAATTTGCTTAATTAGTACTACATTCGACTCCTATGAGCGGTCGCGAGTTCGATTACCCGTCACCCGTCAGGACAAATATTTGTATACCTATATACCTATGTTTTTAAACGGTTTTATTTAACTTTACCTGTTTGTTTGGATCAAATCTAGTAATTAAAAATTGCCGCCTTTCAGTTATCTGATATTTGGCAGAAGTCTTTAGTTTGGATGACAATACAATTTAAAACCGTTTAACTGAAAAAATATTTTTTCACAATTTTTTTTTTATTTTCTGTAATTCTATACATAGAACATGTCTACATAAATAA
This sequence comes from Lithosia quadra, assembly GCA_963576445.1. Taxonomy (NCBI): domain Eukaryota; kingdom Metazoa; phylum Arthropoda; class Insecta; order Lepidoptera; family Erebidae; genus Lithosia; species Lithosia quadra. Next base: position 3,781,752 of record OY754883.1, read on the forward strand.
ATACCTACTCTGAGATAAACTACGCACACTGTGATATAAATATACTTACATCTTACAAATTGAGAAACATTTTCAACGAAAATACTTACCATGATAGTTCTACCACACAGTTAAACCATTTAAGTTACAAAATCCATTGGCCCACATTTGTCCACTAATTTAACTAACACCGGTCCGATATGCATGCATAATTTATAACAGCTTGATTGGTTCCCAGCACTACGAGTTCGCTACAACCAGTCAAAGCCTAATTGTCGCGTTGTAATCACTTGTATTGCGCGATGTAGATACGAAAATGTAACTGCTAAAGTAATTATTTTTCTACTGCTCGCCCGTCCAAAATGAGCTGTCGGACTGGGGTAGTATCTCCACCCTACAGAAGACCGCGACCATAATAACCACCATGTTGTGTTCCCACCGGTAAGTAGGGTAGCCAGAGCTCACTGTTTCCCTCCTCTCCCCACCCCTTCTTAGCCTCCCCACCTCTACCTAACCCTCCCCCTTTCCTTCAGGGTAGGCAGCGCGTGTGTGTCACCCTCAGTGTTGCACACGTCCATAGGCCACGGTGACCGCTTGCCATCAGGTGGGCCGTGTGCTTGTCTGCCACCTACGTAGTATAAAAAATACCTAGGTACCTACTCAATTGAAGAATTCATACAATACCGATGCATAATGCACATGCACATGCACAACAGTTTTCCATTCCAGTAATGAAACAGGTAGTTCATTACTAATTCATTGATTCGTAACATCGAGATGTGGTATTAATAGTCATGATGTTTTATATGACTGTGGGCTGGCTGTTAATCATGCTGTGATAATGACTCGATGTTTTTGACAGTCATTAATGCAACTAAGCATGAAATACTAGAGGTTTGTTACGACTTCGTACAGGTGGTTATTTTTATTTATTTTATCTATTGTATTTTTCATTGTACGCCAATTACAAAAATATGATACAGATATTAAAAACTATTTATATCGTAAATATTTTATAATAAACGTAGGGTTAACGTATATTTATGCAGGGCATAAGTTTTTATAGTCATAATACTATTTGCTTTGCAAATTTTTTACATCTTGGTTACATTATTGAAGATTTAACTCTTATTTACGATATACTAAACTGCCGTGTATCATACTACCCTCCTGTGAATGGACCTTCAATGCTTCTTTGATACAAAAAAATTACCAATACTGCGCAACCTGCGAAGGTGACATACAGGCAGTGTTCAGATATAGGTGAACATTCCGCCTTCGCTGAAGGCTTTACTGCAGGTGGAGAGCAAATTCAGTTCCTACAACTGCATTCAGGCGGCATGTGGCGAAAGAAACTTACTACGTGCACGCTGTCTGATTCACTGGTTCCGGATCGAATCGGAAGATATTTAACTTCAATTTAAATTTTCCTAAACCAACCACATATTAATTACATTGTAACCTTCAAAATATTAAATTAACACCTAAAACCACGTAGCAACTTCATATGACAATGATCTCATTACCTCCTACACGTACAAATGTTGTTATTACAAACGGCCTACAAGTCCTTTAACATTGACTGAGCTATGATTATGTGGCCGAAAACACGTCGTATGTGCCTTATATGGCACAATCTGCACTAGGCCACTCTGGCTAAGGTCAATACCGGCTGACCAAAAATGGTTCCGCGACCATTAACATGAATGACAGCGTCCTGTTACAGTAAGCTTTTGTATTGATACTTAAACAACTTTGCTACTTGCTGTTGCATGTGCCATATATGTGACAAACTTTGAAGGCCTGTCTTTGATAGAATTATGAAAGACCTTGGTAGAGTCATGCTGTTCTCAGAACGTAATCTTAAACCTTGCCTTGGTTTTCATAAATCAGGATAAGAGTTGCGGTTAATATCAATCACATCGAGGACGTTCTAAAAAAAGCAAAGTCAAGAGTGCGGGTACCCGCAGCCTATTATAAACATGTGAAGAAGCGGATGGTGTATGCCAGAAGGTATATGCCGTAGCAAGTGGAAACATCTCTGCCTATCCCAACAGGGAAAAGGCGAGATCCCATGACGAGATCGAATGTACCTATGTAGTGTTTCTTAAAGTGGTGTACGCCTGTTGTACGTACGGGATACCTTTAATTATACAGGAGATCCTTAATAGATCCTTGAATAGTAGGCCATAACGAATATTCTCTGAATATTCGTTTTGGCTTTTATGTAAACCTTTTGCTCCGATTTTTAACCGTCACTATTTTTCATAAATTAGGACCTAAACATTTTTAACAGCGACAGCTCTTCAAGAGCTGTCAACACTGTCAACTCTAGAACAATCATTGTACAATACTTGTTGAATGTTTAGCACTAAACAAGGCACGTTGAAAATAAAACAACCGCGTGGGATCACTTTGTGTGCAAATTCGGAACAACGAACGTATGCCACAAAAATATTACAAACATTAGTCACTCGAACCAGTAGTTCCAGTCTATTAGCATACTTCATTTGCACCTTTCAATAATAGATGCGAGAAATATGCAGTTATTTTTTAGTAGGCAGTCTGATCAATAGCACCAAATGCGGTTCTTCATGAATATAGCTTGTATAGCTGAGTTTTTTACTTATCATTAAGCGATCCATTCCTTTCTTTATTATTGTCATGCCCAAGGCAAACTTTTTTCGTGTTGTGATCTCCTCGGATAGCACCCCTACTTGAACTGACTAAAACCGCACGCCGATTCAGGTCTTCTGATGACGTGGTGTAAGGTAGCCTATAAGGCATTTCCCTTACACCTCAGCCCAACCTCAACTGCAAGCCAGTAGGTAACAAGAATTAGCCTTCAGGTCCAAATCCTAAAAAACTAAAGTTCGCATTTATTCATTTGTTATACTTGTTTGTAGTCGTTTTATTTGTTTAAATTAAATTTAAGTCTACCTATATAATTAATGGACTATTGTCATTGCATATAATTTATTTTAATTTTGTTCTATTGTCGCTGCGAGCATGCACAAATACGTCATTATTTGTTTGACATTCGCAGCTACTCATAGAACGTAAATAATGAATGTTTTATTTAAATTAAATGTATTTGTAACACACTTTATATATTTTAACTTTCTGTTCTCCTTTTTCATATACATTTAAATTAAGCTTTGCCAAATCTTACACTGACTCTCGCAGAAGGCTCTTTTACAATTAAAGAATTTGTTTGTAATATTAAAATAACAGTTTTAGACGGATTTTTCATTACAGATAACTGATGTTTTTGGCGTAATATTTTGGTGTACAATACATTTCTTGTAGAAAATGAATTAGGTTTCCACGCAAAAAAACTAAAACGAAGATCTAAGTCCACGAAGGCGAGGTCATGGGCACAGCTTTTCTTAATATAAAAAGTGATCCAAAGTTTTCGCTTCACGTATAGACACATAGTTTTTATGTATATGAATAACATAATAAAAACAGACACATTAAGCGAAATAAAAATGTATGAAATGTTATTAAACTTACAATGTACGCGTGCGTGGGTGCTTTGGCAAAAAACATATAATTTTTAAGTATTTGTGGGCGTCGTAGGTGCCTTTACATGAGTCATAGTGAGTAACTATTCAAAACAGTATTCATTTCATCACCTAATTTCAAAGCTTGCCTTCAAAATCTCCGTTTATAATCTCACTATCACCAACTATCCCAATGAATGAATGAAGTTGGTGAATTGTGACCCCACTTATATCTTCGGACTCCAACCTCACCTGCAAGCTAGTCGACCTACTGATTGACGGACGAAGCTCCGGTGCAGGTTTTCATCAACAGCAGGATAAGAAGGCAGTCGCACCCGAAACCTAAATAAACTAATCATATACAGGAGGAGTAAGAAAGAGGACTCAGAGCTTCAAATTGCAAGAAGCAATAATTGACAAAAACTTAATTTTCATTAAGTTAGATATCTCCGCTTAGTGACAATCTGTGAGCCAACTCACGTAAAAAATATGTTCAAAATTCAGTCTCAGTCTAGTCGCACTAAGGGCAGAAAAGGTATTCTTTTACTTACAAGAATACCTTTTTGGAGACTAGACTGAAACTGAATTTTGATCATATTTTTATTACGAGACTTGGCCCTCAGGTTAAGCTTCTTAGCTAAAGTGTCATTGCGTAATCAGCACGAGATTACAATGAATATTTGTTATGTGTACGTATTGTTCGCCGTTTCACATTGCCAAGTTTACGGCCGAAAGTTTGTGTTGTTCCTATGAATACGATTAGTTTACTAATTAATATTACGTTATAAAGCCGGCTAACATTTTCATTAAGTATGTCTACGATACAGAATGCTCGGTTTCATACATTACATATATTTATACTATACATAGGTACTTAGATTTTACATTATGGTCACGCACGTATGTGCCGTATGTGCGAAGCCGCAGGGCACAGCTAGTATACGAATGTATATTCGTATACTAGCTGTGCCCTGCGGCTTCGCCCGGTGGCATGCTTCGTCCCCGTTGCAGGATAAAAAGTATCCTATGTCCGTCTCCTTGTTCTAAGTACATCCTCACCAATTTTCAGCCAAATCAGTTCAGCTGTTCGTGAGTTATAAGTAAATAGTGTAACTAACACGACTTTCTTTTATATCTCAAGATTTGGGCCCCTAAAGAGTTGGTCTCCGGCCCTACACACCGCTATTATTGTAATGTTTCCCGCGGCTTCGCTTGCGTGGAATTCTGTTCGGTTTCAACCATGTCCGTTCAGCGCTTAGAGCGTGATTCAGTAACAAACATCCAAACATCATCACAAACATTCATATTTATAACATTAGTAGGATAGGAAGTAGGATTTAAAAAATTATGAATTCATTTGTAACTCGGAAAAAGTGACATCCAGGGTGACATTTGAAACTGTGACCAGTCCCTTACAGGGGGAATACCCTTACCAACTGATCTTCGCATTAATAACCAATGATGACACAAGGAGGACACAAAACCAAGGATGACTTTAAATATTTAGCCCTGACTACAAACCACAATAATTTTAAAAATGACTACACAAAATGACACGAAGATAACTTGCCGGGAGTCTTTTAAAAGCTTCTTCTGCGCGCGTACCTACTTAAACAATGTCAAATACCTCATGTTCTTACTTGAGCGGTGTAATCAGTGGCTTTTAATCGCTCCGTTTGGCCCATCAGTTCAGCGACAGCTATATCAGATCGTGCAAACAAAGCATACGTCCTTAGAGCCCTTACACACTATGTTTCTAACGCACTAATAACGTGCGTTTTTAACCGACTTCATTGTTTGGCCTGTATGTTTGTGCACGATTATTTCGCTTTTAGTTGAACCGATTTTGATGCGGTTTTCATGGGATTCCAGAAAAGTATTTTTTACATTCTGAAGAAAGAAGGTTTTCTTAACCGACAAAAAAAAGGTAAGCTATCCCTTATAAAAAAAATATGAGTGCTCGACGTGTACCTATTTAGAAGATAGTATACTTAATACAAACGTAGTGATGGCGTGGTACGCGCGTCAACAATGCGATAAAAAAACTGATGTGCAAAGGCCCTAAGGTCGTTACACCGGATAACTATGTCTTGAGGTAAGCCCGCTTTTGCAAAAGGTATGGAGTGACAAATTTAACAAATGATGAGATAACAGTGGTTTGAAAAGACAAAATCATCGGAGAGCTGAGAGCTTTATAATTTTTTGAATTGCCGGTGAACTTCTGAAGCAGGAGTATGATAAATGTCTTTTGTTTTTACAGTTTATTGTATACAATATAATCTACCTATGCTAAAAGCCATGACCATAGTGTGTACGACTGAAAAACCGGGGTTTTGGTTTTAGATATAGGTACCTACACTACACCTCACGTCACGCCGAGTATGCGAATATTATCTCAACATGGGCGTTCACGCGGTCACCTTCTAGGTCCATAAATTACTTAATATAAAATCAAATGAATGATCGATAGTGGGTACACTATCCGTATCAAATAGGTTTGTTTGTTAACATTAGTCAGGAGGTTAATCGAAAATCGAAATACAAGGTAAAATTCAAATTAATTATTTGACGACTCTACATTTTATTATAATATTTTAACTATGTCATTTTGAAAAAAAATTCACTGAAAACACAGAGAACTCGAAAGCCAAAGTTTTATTTTCACGACGAACATTACGATTTGAAATTAAAACAGAATAGCGGCATCTGGCGTACAAATCAGTTTAATCTTTTTGATAACAGATGGCGCTGTAATCAAGAAATCAAACTGAACAATAGTTATACTACTTATCAAAAGATGGCGCTACACTTCGCCAATCAAAGTATTTTTGTAATGCCAATTATGTTGTAAACTAAAAATTTAGGTAGGTACCTACCTATTGTTATAGGTTTATTTTACTCTTTTACTATATATTATAAATATTTTGGACAAAAAAGTAGTGCCACTAAGTAGACCTTATTTTTATTATGTAGAGACCCCCGAATACGTTTTCGTTCATGGTGTAGGTACATTACCTTTTACATTATACCTAGGTACCTAGATATATTACATACATACTACGAGTAATAGGTACAATTCGATGATTCCTATTGGGATTGACCTACTTTTGGATCTCTCAGGTCCATTCTTCTATTCTTTCTTTATTCAAATCCTTTATTGAAACAAGGTACCTAGGCCCTGTTTCAAGCTTAAGAGGCCAAAGTTTTTGCAATAATTTAATATATTTATGAGACAATTTAAATAATAATCGTACATACACTATGAACTGCATGTATTACAAATTAGCCAGGATGGACAAACAGAAGCATATACTACCTACCTACCTACTCAGGAGTCAGGGTACGTATGTATTATGCAATAGTCGAGTTGTTGAGTACGTTACCGTGGAACACAAAGATAAGATTGCTAAGAAAAGAGCTAGACCCATATTACCGAACATAGCAATCTACATGATTAAATTAGGCACCTATTAGTTACATTTTAGACTGATAAGGTAACGTTATCTGTTTTCCTTCCTTTTTCAAATACGCAATACCCCTAGCTAAGCAATAAGCCAATTAGTACACACATTTTTAATTTAATATTTTAATTACGAATACGTAGGCTCTAGAATGCTATGGGGATCCTTAGCATTGTAGAGCCTAGGTACCTAGACTTTAAATCATGGTTGAAAAACCAGATAGGGCATCAAAGTCACGCTACATCCCAACGGGGGGTCGAGCGGGCTATCTTAAAACCGCCCCTAAGATCGCCCGGGGTCAGCTGTAGTGCGAGGGATATGCCTATTGGGTAACCTTTAAGACCCGAGACGGTGTGCGGTTTTAGTGGGTTCGATCCCGACATAACCACCCCAATGGTCGACGGGGGTGGTATCCATGGGCATTTACGCACGATAAAAAAGGGTATCGAAGTCTTTTTATAAGGCTTTTCATTCCTATGTAAAAGAGTGTTCTCATCTTTGGCAAAGCTCTGCAATTTACTACTTACCCTCGTTCTTCATAGAGGCAAGTACTCTCGGAAGATTGCAGTTCCGTAGGGAAATCGCAGTTGCATAGAGACGATGAATCTTTGGCAGTAGGTACCGACAGGACGGAATATTATCCTCTCCCAAAGAATTAGGTAGCTAATTCTTTGGGAGAGTATAATATTCCGTCTATTATCATAATAACTATTAGGTATGTTAAATGATCAAATCAATCTAAAATCATGCATTATGTTTATTAATTAATAACCATTTAGGTAGACATATTTGTCTTTATGTAGGTATTAGTAATCAAACTAAACAAATGAATAATAGAATTATAATTTTATTCATCTTTTAATAAATATTAACAATGCTTGTGACAACAATGTGTCGCATAGTTATATGTTAGGTATATTATATTAACTTAATACTATACCACTATAAAAATAAATGATCCATTAAACAGTGCACTGGACCCAGGTATGTACTTAATTTCAGCATATTTGGTGCTTGTTGCAAACACGCATTTTACTTAACAAATCTGTGGCATTATTCCGTATGGAAACAATTTCAGTTGAAATTAGAACATGAGAATTTTATTCGGTATACTTAGGTATTTCAAACAGTCATAACGTGAGTATTTGGTATATTTCAATTATTGGTTAACAGAAAAGAAAGAACTAGGGCCCGATTAAGTAAAATTACTTTTTCGTTGATTCCAATAGATAGGAATAAGTAATTACGAAAATTTATAAAATTGAAATTTCAAAATAAGTACCTACGAGTGATTCTCTAGGTTTAGTTACCATACGAAAAAGTAGGTAAGTTTTTTTTTGACAGATCATACGGAATATGTAAGGCTTTTTCACATTGTTCTGACTAATCGAATAGAAAACACATGATTTGAAACCGCGTCGATACCGATTGGGGCCCTTAGCGTTAAACAAAAGATTACCTACCTTCCGCTAAATACGAGTACAAACGAAACGTGTGTATAATTATGTTACGCAGCTCGGTTAGTTAACCCAAAGGGACAATTAACTAGTTAACTGCAATAACTGCATTTTAATAGCCATCGTAAAGATGTATGGTTTGTAGACCGACCCGTCTCCGTTTTTAAAACTAACATAAAAGTTTAAATAAACAATACAACACAACACAAACAATAGAAAAGGGTTCTTTTCATGTTTAAAGTGTTCACAATAATTGCAAAAACCGCACGACCTTTTCGCCAACTCCGTCTAATAACAGTAGGTAATCACAACAAATGTATTGTTTTGTTATTGAATAGTAAATTTTTATGGCAGCCACACACGTTACAGTATACTTGAGCAAGTCTTGCGTATGTCTAGACTTGCATAAGTTTATTAGAACTTCTTGATTGATTGATTGGCAGATACTTGCGCAAAAGGATCACTACACACAGTACACAATTTCATTATACTTGTGCAAGTCTAAACTTAAAAGTTCTATACTGGAACGTGTGTGGTGTGTTGGTACTGAATCATGTTCCTTTATTACTTCGACCTTAAATTAAAATTTGATTCAGATGGAGCTTGTTGGCTGCAACAAGACCTAAACAGGTCAACTGAGGGTCACAAAAATTTGAAAATGTCCATACATTTGGTTCCATGATTTCATCCTGACGATTTAAGAACGTAAGCGACAATTACAGGTGACAAGAAAATCGCTTTTCAGTAGGTACAGTGTTTATAATGTCGTTTGGGATGTGTTTCTTCTGAACATTCAATCATTATAATTTAGGTAATTTGTGCTATAACTTTTAACAAGACAAAAGAAGTATCAGTTATAGTATTGGCACTATTCGCAGGCATTATTTCTATATTTACAAATAAATAAAAATTCTTTTTGTAAAATTAAAACAACAGTCAACGCCAAAAGTAGATGATCATTTTCAGATTTTATAAAATAGTTTATGGGAAAAGTAATTCATATTTAATAATTAAAATGCTATATGGGCTCTATTGAAATATTTTTTACAATATAATGAATAATTTTCATTTAGATTTTTAAGTTTGAAATCTGTACAATGATCATCTACTTTTGCCTTTTACTGTACCTATCTACTTATTTCATTAAATACAGATGCAGGTACTTAAACAATAATCACACTTCAAAAAATATTATTATTATTTTATACTATAAAATAAATACTTACCTATTGAATATTAAATGTGTATTACTCAATAATTATCTTATATTGAAACGGGGTATGTCAGAAGACATGCTTTGTACTCTTTTTTTCTCACTAATTGTACATTAGTACAGCTTGTCTATTTAGTCGTGAAAATAAATGAGGGCGCTGCTGAATTCATGTAGCAACCCTATATAGTACGACTAAAAGGATTTTGATACTAGGAGTTCGTTCCGAATAAAATGAGTTAATAAATAAAACATATTATGCAGTCATGATTTTGTTTTTATTTTCAATATCAAAGTCCAAGTTAATAATCATTTATTCTGTATAGACCATTACAAGCGGAACTTACAAAACATCAAAATGAAAAATATTTAAAACTAGTAAGCAAATGGACCACCGGACTTACAATAATTATATACATACAATTATTTTTACATACTAAAATGCCAACTTTTATTGCCTATACAATAATATAACTTCAACATTTTTTTTCATTGATTGATATTAAAATTAATCCAACAGTCAAGCAAGCAAATTTCATTGCTTGCTTTATATTAATAACAGCGATCATCCTGTTACTAACCGTTACCCGGTAACCTGATAAATTAATTCCAAGTAATCGTGTTACTACATACTATCTCCGTATTATGTTACTGGTAATGGTTATTTTTATATCAGTATCAACTCTACTATAATACTATACCACACCCCGGAAACTCGAAAAAATGTATGAAACAGGAGGTGAGTTTCCGTTATGTGCGTAGTACTATTACATATTCTGTGACTATATTATAATACTATACTATAAGTACTATAATACTTTACTATAATAACCGTAAATATACATATAAACATGCCACTTTATAAAACAAAAATGATAGGTACATAATAACAAAGTACCTTATAAGAAGAGTGAATATAGCTTTCATCGAGATAAATAATATCTTTTCTTAATTCTTCTGGCAAATCTCGATTTTTTTTTATGATCGCCAAGTATTCCTCTCGCTTTGCAGCAATATGTGATTGTTCGATTAGAGCCTTTCTATTACTTTGGCATTTCTTGTAGCTAAACCCTATTACTTTCAAAATTTTACGAAGAACTTCAAGGCTACAATCAAAATCCAGTTCAGTTCTGGCAAACACCTGCAATTTTCGGAGGGTCGGTACCTGAAATATCAAAGGGTTCCATTTATGATGCATCTGACTGTACTTTCAATAAATTTTATATTTTTGTACCTATATTTGTGTGTATAACATATAACATGCACCTAAAAATAATGTTACCTCTTTTTTACTGTGTAAAAGAATTGAATTTTTTGCCGCAGTGCACAAATATTAAAATCGTCCATATCTTTTTTCGGCCGGCCTTTCCTGTGTTTCCCAGGCGTTTCGAATTTGCCATCATTTTCTAAACCTTCACTAACTATCCGCCTAACTGTACTCTCTGATTTTCCTGTAAAGAAAAAATAACAACTTGATAATTAATTACTGAATGGCAAGAAGTTATTGACATGAAGCAATTAATTCAGATAAAAAATTGGTAGAATATCAGATTGAACGACTTGTACCATCTCATAAGTATCAAAAATTTTGATCGTACTATAAAAACAACCAACTGACAATTGGCAGTCTAACCTAAAAATTTATAACGTAAACAATGCCGTTTTTCGTCTCCAAATCGTAAATTCAGTAGATTTGTAACTTCAGAGAGATTCAAAACAAATAATAACACGATTACGTACCCACCAAAGATGCTGTTCGCCCATAAACATCCTCCAAATCCCACAATAATTGTCCAGCTTGGTACTCCGCGAAACAACGCTGAAAAAATTCAAAAATCACTTCCCGCGCACCACTCCGATTGATTTTACTCATTGTTCAAAGCTTTACGCGTAGTTTGGTCTCAATTTTATTTCAGTTTATTCAAAACAATTAAAAATTCGGGAAGAAAACTAAACTCGATGATAGTATTGACAACTAACGTACTTATGTTTGGTGTTGCCACTCACATGTTTAATGTTAGTTCCTCAAACATTCTTTTCACGACTAAATGGACAAGCTATATATTGTGTATAACTTGTAGACTTGCGTTGAAGTAGGTTAAATTAATAGTGTAGAGTTGCCAATTTTAATCACCTATAAATAGGTACCGTATATACTTACATCTTTTTTTTGAATTTGAATTTGAATTTGAATTTAATATAAGACCCTAGTATGTTCCTGTAATCTAAGTTACACCTGTTACAATAATGTTGTAATTACTTACTAGGACTAAAAATGTCCAACTAGGAATAAAGTCTCATTTTTCCACTTTTATTCCGATTTTATTTCCTTTTTTTTTTCAAGTGGTTACATTACTTAAACCTTTGCTAATATTTTACTTCTAAATCAATGTCAAAAACTATAGCCATCTTTCCAATAGGTACATGATTTATTTATCCTTTTCTGCCAAGAGGTAATTTTTTTTATAAACTAATAATGTTAGGACGCCGTTAACAGCATAAGTTGAGACACAGACTATACAGAAATCTTTGAGGACGAACGCCAGGAGATATCCCAAGTATAAGCTGGCGGTGAGCGATGACAACGCGCCGACAAGCATCACGCGTACCATCACCGAATGGTCGAAAGTTGCTGAAATTATAATTATTTTATTAAAGACAGAAAGAAAAACAGTTTATTCGCAGGATACGCACAAGGATAAAACATCTTATGAAGATAAAAAAGTGTAGGTAAAAACAGCGGATGTATGTTAGTTTAGCATGATAATGTATTTCATGTCTGCAAAGATTTATTCCCACTTTGTGTAATATGTTACCTTTAGCTATTTGTGTAAACTTTAGTTATTTGTGTAACCTTTAACTATTTGTGTAACCTTTAACTAATTTTCATCCTTGATCGCTTTTCAACACTGTATTTTTTTTCGGATCATCTTTAATTCTGATAAATAAATATATTTTTAGTTTAACTTTTATAAGTAGGTAATGCAAAATCTTTAGTTAGTTTTCTTTAGTTAACTTAACTCTAAAACAAATTCCTTTTGCGCCCTGAATGTGAACGTCACCTCAGCATAATAAAATTACCTAGTGCCCATAATGTAAAGTTACTTCATAATATAGTTACATATATCTACCTCATTTTTTTATATAACTTAGGTGGTAGACAAGCACACGGCCCACCTGATGAGAAGCAGTCAGTGGCCTATAGACGTGTGCAATACTAGGGGCGGCATATTCGCGCTGCCGACCCTGGCAAGAGGTTTGGGGGGCAATGGGAGAGGGATGTGTTGTAGGGTCGTTAACAGTCTCTTCGCTAACGCAGAAGACGTTGGTCTTCCTGCTGACAGTACAGAATCGTCCAGTGAGCCCTGGCTAACCTAATTACCGCCGGGAACGCAACAAAATGGTTATATGGCCACGATCTTCTGTAGGGCGGAGGTACTACCCTAGTCGGACTGCTCAGTCCTATTTTAGGTAGGTACTTATTTCATAATTTTAAGGTATTTTATATTTCTGTATCTAATAGAGAGAGGTAACTTACCTACTGTTTAATATTCAAATGTGTAGGTTAACCTCTAGATTTCATATCCCATTATCATTTTAATACTTTTAACACAATCACATATCTATCTAACCAAGAAGATAATTGCAAATAAAAAAGTCGTGAGAATTAAAAAACAAACTAAATTTATCTTTTACGAGGATTTATTGTGTAATCAGATTCATATTATTTTATTTATATCTGAAGTAGGTAAGATTATTGCATCATAATCGCGAATCGCGAAATTAATCATGTTCTGTTGCAATCAAGGCCAAATACAAATTCTGACACAGAGGCAAAGTAATTTTAAAATACGTAAGGAGTAAAAACTTTTGGTGCTGATTCCGTTGTTATAAAATCTTCACCAAAAGTAGTTTGTGAGAACTACTATATACCTACCCTACAGACTAACAATGTACCGGGAAATGTTTATATGTGTGATATATGTATGTATTCATACATTCTTTCATCCATCCATACATGCATCCATCCATCCATCCTTACATCCATCCATTCCTACATCCATCCATACATCTATCCATACATCCATCCATAGATCCATCCATACATGCATCCATCGACCCATCAATCCATCCATCTATCCATCCATCCATCCAGCCATCCATCCATCCATCCAACCATCCATCTATCCATGCATCCATCTATCCATCCATACATTCATCCATCCATACTCTCAAGCTTTCAAGAGGATATAATTAAGAATCATTTTCCTTTTAATAACTGTAACTTACTAGCCATATCAACCCACCATCAACTTACAGACTTTAATAGCAAGAAATACCTACTTCCTTATCATGAAATTAATGTTAATTAAGTCTGTAATACTATGCCCCGGACGCCCCAGTACGCAAGCTTTATTATAAGTGAATGGTTCATAAAATTAAATCATGTATTCTAACAATTACAATGACAGATTATGAGTAGGTACTCGACATTACAAAAGCAAGTTATTACAATCCTTAAGAGATCAAACAAAGCGGCCGTGGCTTATTTCAATATCAGACTAAAATAACACAATGGCCGCTACGATACCAACCATTTACGAGCGTGTTTCACGGAATTAACATTTTAGCGAGCAATAAATGCTCACGCAAACCCTCTAAATATTCAAATAGAGAAATATTTTATTGTTATACACTGTACTGTAATGCTATCGAGAATTTTAAATAACGCCGACCACACGGAGGTAACTCATCGGTTTTTAGTCAGTCTGACGCAAGACCTTTCCAATAGAAAAAATCGAAATCCGTTTGCGTCCAATGCAAGTAAGGAAGATTTAAAAAGAAAAAGTTTTTTGTGTTTGGAATTAAGTACTATTCATTTAACATTGTAGCTCAAGTATTTAGATCAAGTATTTTTTAAATATCTGCGATGGTATAGACACAATTGCTTTACAATATTATAATAGCTTTACAATTTCATTTTGATGTTCTCATTCGCTCTACAGAGGATAATGGTTTTGTTACTGTGTGGCATTGACATTGGCACCCATGATAGCTGCATTTAATTAAACGCAAATTCCTTAATCATCGACATTTGCTAAATACCTACTGATAAACGAGACTAAGTAACTCAAATTAATATTGGTACCTACGTATACATTTTCCTTTAACATGTACTTAAATCATGTTGCTACGTAACATTTCGCACTTCCTTAGAGCGTCATACCAAAGGTTTATGATAACAGCCTCTCAGCATAGCGTCCGTACACATAAGACTTCTTTTCTCTCGACCAATGAAATCGAAAAAAAGTAGTGTGACCAAAACGTCTCATGAATCTCACCTCTTTACTTTTTTTTCGATTTCATTGGTTGAAGAGGAGCGCAATATGTCTACGCAGGCCATGCTGAGGGGGCTGTTATCATGGGCATGGAGGCGGAAGACGGTTACGACCAAAAAACGATAATCGATCACCGCACGATCGGAGCCGCGAGCATCAGCTTACATAGTAAAGTGGACACACTATGCAGCTTAGCACTTACGCGGGATTTCGGAATATTTCTCTCTCTTCTTGGTAGTCATGAAACTGCCAACCACAGACTTTGATGTGCGAATTGCGCGCCGGAACGACCGGTCATAATGCGATGTCGATTATTTGAATTGCGACGGTAATTACCCCTCGAACTGCCTATACAATTTGTTAATTACAATAACATCCACTGTGGAAGCACTCTCTATAATAAAGTCATTATCTACTTACATAAAATATATACAAATCGGTGCATAAACAACGGACATAGAATTGAATATACTGCCCATTTAGAGGCTCCATACAAGTGTGTATTGTTATGAAATTGCAAAAAAAATGCACAAATACACGATAATTTGCTGGCAATTATTGAAGAGTCGTTTGCCTCCGACGTGTTAGACCATTTTTTTTATAGCACTTAAGTGGCATACAAGCGCACGCGCCACCTGATGTGAAACGATATCACCGTGGCCTATGGACGTGTGCAACACCACGGGCGTCACACTCGCGCTGCCGACCCTGTAAAAACCTTCTAACCATTTCTGAATAAATACCTACCTATCTTACCAAAAAAGAATTTTGCAAATCCGTGTACCTATATGTTAGAGTTATGTCCGAACATACATAAAAAACATAAACATTCGAGGTTAACATTTCTCGAAGTCGGTTAATAAGCAACCAACTCATAACATGACAATTTATTGAGACATCCGTGTGCGTTACGCTTTATTAAGTTGTCATTTTCAATTAATTATTCGAATTAATTGTGCAGATTTTTAAACAGTTTTATTTAACTCGACCTGTCAAATTTCAATTACTAGATTTGACCCAAACAGGTCAAATCTAGTAATTGAAATTTGACCCCCTTTCAGTTGTCTGATTGGTCTGATATTTGGCAGAAGTCTTTAGTTCTAATGACAATACAATTTAAAACTGTTTAACTTAAAAAAGATTTTTTTTTTTCATAATTTATTTATGTTTCCATAACGACAGCTTTATTTTATCAGTTTTCATCTGAATGTCGTCGTAAAAGTGAATAGCGTTTATGTATTATTTTTTACGTTATGGTTTGGTTTAGATTTAAAGAAAAGAGCGTTTATGAGCGTCGAATATATCTCGCAGATGTTTTAAAGTCGTAAGATTACTGAAGATTTATTGAAATTCCACGAAATGAAAAAGCGATAAACGAAAAGGTCAGATGAAAGAAAGAGAAATATATTTTTCGTAAGTCCTAAATTAATAATAGCTCCTAATGATCAGCTTCATTAAACACAATGTCCTACTACAGCAATTCTGATTTGCATTAGACATGCAGTTCAACTTTTGAAAACTACATTCCTGTTATTAACGGAGTTTTACGCGCATATAAATTATTGAAATAAAACCATTTTTATCGCAATTTCATTTCTTTTTTTTACTATTTAAGTACCCACACTACTCCCAAAGTTTCAGTCTCTTTTGCACCAGCTACAATCACGGGGGAGGCTACAATCGTGGGCCATAATCAAGTACCACTAGCCATAAAATGACAATATGCATTTGACTGCACGCACTTGACAGATTCTTTCCTATAATCTAATATCATAGAATCCAATAGATTGAACTTAATTAATTTAAATGTGAGAAAACTTGAGCCTTAGGTTGTTAATATCGGTGAATTAATGAATGATTATACGTACATAAAAATATCATGAAGCAATAGAAAATGATTCCATAGATGCAATTTGGTACTTTTAGCTTTGAGTCCGCAGGTAATAATCCGAATCCCTTGCCATACCTGAAAAGCAATTTACTTTCCATAAGCTTGCATGTAGGTACATCTGCAATTGATACTAAAAAAGTAATCTTATGTTAACAGTACTTGTACTTTTCTACAAAATTTATCTGTTCAGGTTTACATAATTCAATAAATATTGTAGAAAAGTATTAGTGAAATAATTCAAAAGGAGTATGTGTATCGAGTTCCATCAAGCGCCATCAGTCAGTGTAAATAGTTAGGTATGTTAACAATATTCTTGAACAGCTTGGGGTAAGCCTGTCATTTGGCCATCCTCCTAATGGTCAAAAGGCAATCGCTTCCACAAAAGTCAAAATAAACCAAATCACAACAAAGAGTAAGGGATCAGATCCTTAACTCCAATATAAGCTTTGGATGCAACCGGGATTAACACTGTTACGATGATGATGTTATACAGGTCAACTTACTCCGAAGAAAGCACTCTGGAGCAGCTGGCGCGTTCAGAAATATCGCACAAAGCCTTGTATCCAGGTTGGGTCTCAACTGACATCTCCACATGCAAGGCATACGTTGATATAAGAACTCCAACGATGCCGGTCACCACCATAGCTCGGTCGAGGCTTTTTGGGTTCATGGTTGCTGGTTACCTGCAAATAAAATTTATTTATTCAATTATTTGGCACAGGTCCAGCCAAATTCGCAGTTAAGACTGGTAAAGCGGACCCCAGACTCCGAGCTGAAAGCTTTGGATACGACTGGGATTACCGCTAGGTTGAAGAAGAAGAAGAAATTATTTGGCACAGACATCCGTCTAAAATCCGTCTCTCTTCCGATCCAGAACAACACGTGCGGGGCTGAGGTGCCACCCGCACACAGTCGAGACCATTCAGTCTCGAACCAAGCGGTTCGGTGCTTCCTTTCTATGTCGCACAATTAAAAACTGGAATGCACTTCCTGCACACGTGTTTCCTTCTTCCTTCAATCCCGGGTTCTTTAAGCGGGGCGTGAAGAGGCATCTGTCTAGGCCGTCAAGGTAGGGGCCGCCATTTTTGGACGAATGGTGTCTGGAATGGCGGCCCGTACCCTCTGGACTTTGCCCTTGCTTCTTACCATCCAGCGGGGTTAAGTCAATAGACGGACTGAATATAAAAAAAAAAAAAATGGATTATTGGGATTAATTGTCCTTCTCTATTGAAATTAGCCAAAAATTATTAGGTACGATTGCTAGGGCACCTGATAGAAACTAGGTACTGGAGTGGCATATTATTAAGCTATATATACACAATACAACAACAAACCTACCAACAAACAAAATAATAATCAATTTTACTAAAAACTAAAAATTACTAAATAAAGAAGTCAAGTTCAAAAGAATTTAACTAAAATAAACTAATTAGGGGCCTACAATTTTTAGAAGTCAGTGACAATATAACAGACTTTAATATTTGATAAATGGTCTCTATGTAGAGAGAAGCAGCTGTTTAGAACAAAAATTGTTTCAAGGTTTCTGTCCAGTCGGTCATTTCAATTAGTAGGCACCTCTTACAAATGAAAAGGGTTTACCTGAAAACTTTTCCCACTATATCACTGCCGGTAAAGTCTTATGACTTTTAGAGTCACCTACACTATATAAAATGAAGCAAACAAAAAATAGAAAATAAATTTCACTATTGACACTTGAAGCGCCTGCGCCTTCGCAGCTTAGCAACGCGGGGCACCGCCGACGCCCCGCGTTGCTCCAGGAGATAGCTTCGCAGCCTCGCGCTATTTCAGTATTCACAAAAAGAAAGAATTAGAATAAAGAAAGAAGAAGAATGAAAACTAACTTAATTTATGAACACAAAACGTACACAGGTATAGAAGCAAATACAAAAAAAGAATTATCACCAACAGACGCAAAAGTCCACGATCCACGAGAAATAAAGAGGCAAATATGTTAATAGAGCGCGCCTGGTGAGGACTCGAAAGGACGTATCAAATAATCGTTCGAATTATATTTACCTACCTAGCTTTTTTACCGTGACTAAAAAGGTACTTAGCTATAATTTGAAAAATTTTATTAATTAATTATCGCATCTTTCATACTACTTTAACGCTATAAAATTGTCATAATTCGTGCACTATTGGTATGTGGATCAGTGTGAGATTTATAAGTTATTATGTGTCCCCAGTGGCGGATTTACCAGTAGGCTGAGTAGGCTGGAGCCTAGGGCGGCAGATTTTAGGGAGCGGCAATTTTTTTTTCTTTCATAAAAAAAAAACTTTATTATATACACAAACGAGTTTTGGGGAGCGTTTTCTTGGAGAGGCATATCTTAATCCACCTTCTAATTAGTACGCGCCGCTGTTTTTAGCTCTTCAATAGCAGATATACTCTTCACTAGGGCACGTCACAATTACGCGTGGTCAGTCGCCGCCTCCTACTGCGACGTGTGGTCGGCCGCCACCTCATTCTGCGAGCAAGTGATGCTCGAGAAGGAGGCGGCGGAATGGGTTCGGGAGAGGCTGCACAGGGCTCACCCGAACGGTGACGTGCGCAGACGCCGCAGGCGTCGGAGGTCTGATGACTTCCGTCCTCTATGAGCGCAGGCCTGGGGGTGATGGGTGGAGCCGTCTGTCACCCTAGCAGAAGCAGACCAAGGCGGCAGCGTGCACGCCCCCCCCCCCCCCCCGAATGCGAATACCGTGGTTCCCAAACCCGAGGGGGCCATCTCGAATCCGGAAATGGCCCGGGTCAAGCTGGGGTGCGAGGGAAATGCTCTATGGGGAAATGCTCTCCCTGCATTTACGGTGAGGCCGCCTGTTGCATGATGGATGGTCAATGCCTGGTGGGGTTTCTGGGGAATTTCCTTCCTTAGGGTACACGCGGGTTCCCCCCGTTGTAGGTACCCTAGACGGTACGCTAACACCTAGTGTGGTTTAATTCGGTTCGATTACGACATAACCACCTCACCGTTTAGTGTCGATGAGGGGTACCCGTGGATGCGTGCGAGTCAGAACCTCTAAGCGGTGCACCCGGGCAACGGAGGCGAGCAGCGCCTTCCATTCGGCACGGGAGATGCTGCTGCCTTCGGCCAATCCGGCCGGGGTGGGAGTGGCTCTCTAGAGGGCAGCTCCGAGGCTCTCCACGTGCCGGGGCGAGCTGATTGTCCGCGAGCCAACGGTTGGTTGACAGGACGGCTGCCTGTCACCCTACATGGCCCAGGTTCAGCTGGGGTGCGAGGGATATGCCTATTAGGTAACCTTACACCCCGGTAATTAAGACCCAAGACTGCTTGCGGTTTTAGTCAGTTCGATCCCGACATAACCACCCCCGATGGCCGACGGGGGGGGGGGGGTAGTCATGGAGAATTGTATAGCCTACTGGCGGCAAATTTGTAAATCCGCCACTGTGTGTCCCTTATTATACCGGGCGTCTGTTTTAACTGGGACTGTTTTAACTGGGAGACCCTGAACCACAGTATATATTATGTACGAGGTAACTGTTATAGCCATTAGCTCTTTTTTTTGCAAAAAAAATAAACATTTTATGCATACTCAATATTTCCATGGAAATGAGCCATAGGTATTTGTCATTTTTTTAAATCCAGATCAACTCAGTTTCATACAAGAAAAATTTCTTTCTATAGGAAGAAAAAAATCTAAACAGCAATAAGTTGTTGATCATTATCAAATGAAATGTATTCTCATACAACAGGCCAAATGCCAGCTGTTTATTTCAATAGTAATTAACTTTAAGTACTAATAATACAATGCAATCTCTAAGCATGAATTATTTACCTTATTTAAGTCCACAATCATTAAATAATATAATTAGTCATCGATCATTAAATAATAATAAGTAATGATTAGGTATTATTATGATTAGAGATTCATAAAAGTATGTACTTATGTACCTACCTGTTAAAATAGCCCACTTACAGAATAAACAGCCGTAACGATTACCGATGACATCTTAAAATATGATTAATAAATATTTTACTATCTCATTAATATGCTAATAGCATGTAATAAAAGTTACTTATATAAGTTTATTATTATGTCAGTTAAAGTTATTGTAAATTAATGTGTCGTTTTTTAAGTGGGCGCTAAATGTCTTAATACATTTTATGTTCATAGATCAGTATCGAATCGTATCATTAATCAT
This sequence comes from Lithosia quadra, assembly GCA_963576445.1. NCBI lineage: Eukaryota > Metazoa > Arthropoda > Insecta > Lepidoptera > Erebidae > Lithosia > Lithosia quadra. Next base: position 3,802,778 of record OY754883.1, read on the forward strand.
TTATAAATATTATACCTACGTAATAATTATATAGTATACATAATTTAAGTTGTAACGGAACAAATTCACACGTTCTTTTGTTAGTAAATCAATTTTTCATTTTAGTAGGGGACGCTGCATGTTATATATTTACGACGATGGTAAAAAAGTCGTTTGGTTCTAGATTCGTTTAAGCCACCCCTTCGTGTACAACTGGCATTATAGCGCTGCGGCATAAAATTAAAAAGAAAACAAACAATACAGGCTCGTTGGAGGTATAACGTTTTGTTAACACAAACTAAAGCATTAAATACTAATCGTAATAGCACTTCAAGAAATACCTACATAGAATGTGAACAATTTCAAACTTGGAAGTGGAACCGATGGATGACACATTGTTTTTACACTACAATAATTGTAACTGCACATAATTATTATGTGCAGTTAAGTTGGAAACAATAAATATTATGTTTAAGTACTTGTTTTTAAACGACTTCATAAAAGGCGGAGTTTCACAATTCAACTGTTTTTAAAAAAATTGTGAATTGAGATTTTAACCCTGAGTTCTTTGCTATCTCAGAACTTTCGACCGGGTGAACCGATTTTGATGATTTTTATATGAAAGCTGGTGTTCGTTTTTTTTACTTTTTTATACTACTTAGGTGGCAGACAAGCGCACGGCTCACCTGATGTGAAAGCGGTCACCGTGCCTTATGGACGTGTACAACATCAGGGGCATCATACTCGCGCATGCCGACCCCGTAAAAACCATCTAATACCCTCCTTGAAAAACTCCATATTTCAGACGCTGTGTTCCCACGACAACAGGGAGTTACAATAATAAAAATAACATAATTATTAAAATTACATACCTGAATGTAATCGAACGACAAGAATCACGAATCAAAGTTGACGGCACAGTGTGAATTGATAATTTTGCTGATAAATTAATCACAAAATTTGTATTTGTGCGTAAGTAATGTTGTATCTAACTGAATCCCATATCGTGTTTGTGATAACAGACGTGTCACCTACGTAATACCGCAAGCTCGACTGAATGATTAACGCCTCTATCATTATGTAGACGAAGCGCGAATCCATAAATTATATACATACATACTCATACAGTCTAAAGTACATGTTGTGCGATATAAAGATGTTTAGGGCATGATACAAATCTTTGCTGTTGAATATAAACAACAAAAAAGATTTATGGTTTGTACAATCAGAAATTACTTATACAAACACATTTTTTTATTAATATTGAAGATAGGCTGGGCTTACGTTTGACCTCTATCTCACCTGGCGGTAAGTGACGATGTGGTCTAAGATGAATCACGTTTGCCTAGAAGGAACCAATTCACTCGTTGACTTGAAGATTTCAAGGTTATTCCTGGAAACACAGTCTCAGGCAGCGAATTTCTCTCGTCGTTCGCCTTTTTCTTCCTCAGTACCCATACAAACAGCTCAAGGCACTAATGTTGGTATTCAGGTACTCCAGACCTAAAGGTGAAAGAAGCTCTACTTAATATAATGTTAGATATATACCTATATCTATACTAATATTATAAAGAGATAAAGTTTGTGCGTTGTCAGTTTGTGACGTTACCGTTGTAGGGGGTAATCTCTGGAATACTGAACCGATTTTTGAAATTCTTTTACCAATAGAAAGCCACGTCATTTGTGCGTATCAGGCTATAATATATTTTATTGGAAAATAATACGGACCCCTACTAAAACTTCAATAATGTAAATCAAAGTATGAAAAAACTTGCCATAAATTGTCTTTCATCGCATGCGCTGCAGAAACTATGATTTTTATGATAAAAAAATGTTCTACAATATTAAATAACAGATTAAAATCTACAAAAAAATTCGCGACAGTGAATGACAGTCAAACCAATGCGCCTAAACCATAATTTCATCACAAGTAATATTTACCACCCAACGAAGTGGGCACGGGTCAGCTATTAAATATATTTCCAAATGATTTTCTGATCGGAAAAAATGATCATCCAGGACGGGACCCGTGACCAGTCCCTTACAGGGGGAATGCTCTGACTAACTGAGCTACCTGGACCCATTCTAGATGCTCGAAATTTTCCGATATATTCTACGGCTTAGGGCGCCTGGATGATCATTTTTTCCGATCAGAAAATCATTTGGAAATAGTTAGCATGCAATTGCTTAAAATTTCATTCTATTAAATATATTTACGCTAATCGCGATGGACGTAAAAACTACTGAACGGATTTTGATGCAGTTTTTTATTAGAAAGGTTTTGTTTAGACGAGTAGAGACCCGTGGAGTGGAGAGTGGAGAGTAGAGTGGAGTGGATAATCGTTTGATTAAAATAGACTTTGTAGCAATGCCGACCTCCACGTGTGCGAAGCCGCGGGCGGAAGCTAGTGTCTTATAAAGAAGCATTATTTATTGGTATTGTAACTACATCGATGTACAGACTTGAAGTTAAGGTTAAAAAGGTTTTCTTAGCGCTAAATTCTGATATTTTGTCTTAATGTTAGTTTCGAATTCAGACACAAGTCGTTCTCAACTTTCTTCCTGCATAGATTGAGGAAGGTAAGTTAAGTAAGATTTTTAAGGTGCTTAATCCACAAAGCATTTAATACCAACAGTCGATAACATGTCAAGATTCTAGCAAATCACTTGCAGAGTTTCTTTGCACAATTCGTAAGAGCGCAAGATGGCTGATAACTGCCACTGCCTCGTCTTCCGTATCAATGACTCATGCGCAGTGGTAATTACCAGGTTCTAGTGTATCTCAAATACTTAAGTATTTGAGATACACTAGAACCTCAGCCAACCGTGAAATCCACAACTTAGGTCTCAAGGGAATGTCGATTTACCTAAATGAACCGTTACTCCATAAGTGTTATGATCGTCCCACAAGTAAGTGTCCCGTTTACATCCGAAGCTTGGAGCCATGATCAATTTTCTTGCTTCTCATACTTTCTCCATTAGTGTACGTGTGTGTTAGTCCCAATGTCGTAAAATTACGGATTAAAGCCGTTTTAACTTGAAATACTGCACCTAGACATGCGGTCTTTGTTCGTTTGGGACTAAAGTTAGATACATTGAATTTATGAACACAGTTACTGCAGAGTAATAGTTCCTTCCAAGTATAAATACAACAGATAAATACCTACTGTTATAAAGCAGTTCAGTTGTGCTTCCCAACCAGTTATAGAGTTCGCCAGTTCACTAGGCTTTCTGACCTCCTTACTCGAAGGGATAGCAATAATAATAATCGTTGGTTAGAGTACCTACTTGTCAGGCAACTTTGAGACATTTAGAACAGATAACAATTACAGGTTCCTTGGTTCGGAATCCAGAACATACAATCGGGAACAACATAATCATGGCATTTTTAATTGATAAAATACAGTAGCATTTTATCTTGGCGCCATAAGGTAGAACCATTTTAAATATATACTGTGGGTGAAACAAAATTATTCTCATACGTCTATAATTATAAAATTATGTATGTACAAACTCAATGTGGGATGCCATACCTGCCTATACAAGATGTCACCCCGATAGCTATCGGTGTCAGTTATTATCTGGTCCACTGAACAGCGTAAACAACGGAGTAGTCGAACAGATTGCCGAATAAACTTAACACGTAAACAGTTATATTTTAATCTAATTTTATACAAACATGTATTTGGGTTGCGAATATTTATAAGAAGGTTTGTAAATGTCATAGTCTGGTAATAAAATATGAAAGCTTTGAAGGCTGGATGGATATCTCTTAGATTTTCACACGAAAACTAAACAATGGTTCCAGATGAAATTTGGCACTAAGGTAGATTAATAGTCTGGCCAAGTTCTATCCCGGGAATTTATATCCGGTGAATCATGGGAACGAGATCAGTACTTATTGCACGCGAGCGGAGCGGCGAAAAAAATCGATGCTGAGTACCTAGTTAGGTATATCTCCATTAAACTTTAAATTAAATCACTACAAAATGATTTAATTTTCGCACATCAGTTGGCAAGTCCAAAAAATTTAGTTTGGGAAGAGATGGTGAAAACTTACAAAATTACAATTTCAAATTAAATGGCTAATTAAATATTTTAAGGTACAATCGCCCTCAAAAGTTGTTAACAAAAAAATAAATTACAATTTGATGTGTATGTATATTTTTGTAATCGTCTGAGGATAAATTTAACATTTTTCAATTCTTGTTTATCAATTAATGTGAAGTTTTAGAGCTAATAGGTGGTTGATAACTAAGAATGTGTTAAGCTACGGACAACCACCTCGCCCCCGCTCGCTCCCCACTGTGCCCTCTGCTAGTCGGAGGGACACGTGGAGAGCCTCAGAGCAACCCTCTAGATGGCCACTCACACCCCGGCCGAATTGACCGCAGGCAGCAGTGTCTCCCGTGGCGAGTGGAAGGCGCTACTCGCCTCCGGTTCTAGCCCGCAACCTCCTCCAGGTTCCAGGCCGCAACTTGGAGGTTCAGGCCCGCACCCGAAGACGCTACCGCCTGCGGTAAATGCCGGCTGACCTTCTGACTAGCAGAGGGCACATTCATTGGAGTGCAGATGTACAACAACGGTGGTATCTGTGGGGGTTACCGTATGAAAAAAAAAATAGTTCCTACCAAGCCATTTTACTCCCCACACCATTAGCTTTCTTACGTTAAAAATGTTAATGCCATAGATGCAATGTGGATATGTGGATACATATTTATTTTCATACAATTAAATCCACGAACTCATACCCAAATAATATACCTAAGCATAATATATAGCTACCTAATCTACCTATATTCTCGAAAATCTGAAATCAGCAATAATCTTATCATCATAATACTATTATTGGTTATACCTAAGTGTCAGGCAGACACCAGCAAACTTATAAATTCTGTGACATGCGAAGATAATTTTTTGCATCCTTAAAATCTACTTCTTTCAAATTATGAACGCACCCATTTAAAGAAATGTCAAACTTTAACACATGCATCAACTTCATTATAATGGATCTCTTTCAACAAAATTTATCCGACTTTAATTCAAACACTGTGTTGGTAAAAGTACCACACAATCCCATACATTTCATATACAGAGTATGATTAGTTGGAAAACTTATATTACACACGTTACCAACATAGCAGATCAAATAGAAATAGCCTAAACAATTAACAAGAGAAATTATATTTGTAATGTTTTAAGAACACCTTGGACTGTTTCATTTATAAGAGGTTAATAATAAATGATTAATAATACTCGCGTTGATAAGTAAAATATCGACCACTTAAAATTATTATTTATGTCGGTAAAAGAGATAGACTTACCAGTTGGAAGAGTACAACGAATCGCCACATTGCCAATGACGCCCAGTATCGCGGAATGTCTGTGTATTATGTTGGCAGCACTGTTTTAGTTCACCATCGCGACCGCAACGCAGCGTTGGCGTCGTGTAACACCTTTCATTGTATTGACTATTGACTGATTCTGAACACAGAGAATAATGTATAAAGTTAATTTATCGTATTATTGTCTTAGTTCATGTTAAAATATATAGTTGTATGTTTTAGTTTAAGTGTAATAATGCCTCCGTTTACGTGAATGTGAAAAAAGGCAGCCCGTGGAGTGCTACGCGGCCATTTTACTTGCAATGCGGCAACGGTGTACGATCCGCCATTGGAAACGGCCAGTGTCTTTTTCTGTGTGCAAGATTTGTATTTTGTTAAATATCGCGGTGTAGGAACATCGGATAACCATGTGTGATAAAAGTGTAGTGCGGACTTTAGTGTAGTGAGCCACGGTGGTCGGGTGATTCGAATAATGTGTGAACGATGGAAAACGAAGTGAAGCAGCGCAATCAGAGAAATAGGCGAAGGGAGCGGGCACAGCGCATGCAAGCACAGCGAGAGAGCAAAGTTAAGGATGGAGACAGCGGCGAGGATGAGTCTCCGACGAGAGAGAAGCCGCCTCGTCCTCCTGCTAGGAGGAAGAAGTCGCGGGAGCCGCTCGGAGAAGAGGACATCATCGATGGTTTCGCCATAATGGCATTTCGCACTTATGAAGATCTAGAGGTGAGTACATATTATGCATAAAAGTTTCATGTCCTATTTTAGCACTAACATTTCGATCATGACAAAGTGAGACGAGAATACTAAACCGTAAACCTATTCTCTTGCCTCATGCATTGAATGAATGCTAATTATTAGGTATTATACAAGAATCACTAAAGGTTGTTTACATTTTGTCCGTCTTACTCGACAACCTTGTAATAACATCATTTTTGCATCTCTGTCAAAAATTGGATAAATTATCTACCAACATGCTGACGACATCCATTGTCACATTCTGTTGCCATCAACATCTGTTTGATTTATAAGAGAAATGAGAATTCTCAAATTACTAGGATGTTCGGATTCTTCTAAAATATTCCCATTATAAAAACGGCGCTTCGTAATCGCTTTGGACGTCGCCTCGGAAGTGCATTGACCCAACGAATGAACCCTGCGTGTAGAAAGTAGATAGTGAAATTTAGTTGTTATTTACGTAAATGAAAGTAGGTCTTTTTTGTTTCTTTACAAAAAATACCCGTATTTATCGTGTAATATAGTTATCTATACGTGAAGTGTAGATAATACTTGTGTATGATGTAGTGAGCAGCTGACTGTTGGCGGTCGCGCCTGTCGGAGTACCGAGCGCCGCTCTCGACAAGCGAGGTGCAGTCGCGGTCTCCCACAAAGTGTAAATTTGGTCTAAGTAGCTTTCGCTCATTTGTGTTCATTTATCGCGCCGTCCTCGAATGGCAATATGTTGAGTACATTGAAGTCTCGTATGTGCACAATAAAACTACATTCCCCGCTATCGTTTTAAATTATAGCGACAGGCTTGCCGTTTGTGGCTCGTTGAAGCGGCGCGCGCCTATATTATAGGACGGAACAGGTTTCTTTGCTCCTATTTAATTCACCACATGTGGTGTGCAATGCTTATGCAATTTCTACTTACAATGGCCCGTAAGTAAATTTTCTACTAAAGAACACTAAACTTAGTTCTGTTTATTGATAAAGCAGTACCTTAAAAGTGAAGGTATCGTCCTCTTAAGCGACTAGTACTTATCTAATAAGTAGCTAAGGTGAACAAGTAGGTATAATAATTTAAAACTAAATGGGAAGTCTGAGTTTTAAAACTTCACGAACTAACTGAATGCAATAGCGTAAATACCTACCTTATTCCTTTTGCTTGAATTTGCGAACGTGATCATACCTACCTACTTCTTAACTTACGAATCGTTTTCAAAATGTAGTGTGTTTGTTCTACCAATTATAAATAATGCTTTGTTTAGATCTGTTTAGGAAGACACCAATATACCTACGAAACTTTCTTCCCGAAAGTTTCACCATGTGAATAGGTAGGTAGATTGTTTTCATCGAAATTACGTCCTATAAAATAATTTCGACATCCACTTTATCCATACAATTTGCTTTTTAATTCACAATCCGATAAAAATAGTTAAAAACCCCAAATCCAAATGCACACTGGCAATAAGTAATCTGATAACGTAACGAACACACATCGTTTGTTCGATAAAAATATAGCATAACAGTAAAAACCGAAAAGTTACATTTACGTCTGTTCGTTATTGAACACGACGTGACTATATGACGTCAACGTTCTACGGACAAAGGCAAAATAAACCTGGAATGGCCATCAAAAATATATTGAACGTATGAGATGTGCATCAAAATTTAGATTCTCTCTATAATGAATCACGCTTACAAACAAACAAAAAGCACAATGTTTTAAACTATATTTAATCCATCCGATTTGTTACTCGTAAACTAATACGTGTAGCTTCGTAGGCAACGGGAGAGTATAATAATTTACCGTGTAACATTGAAAAAGCTATTTGCTTTATTTATTATGCAGTAATTTACTCGCTCGGTAATTGGAAGGTCTATTTAAATCTTACCGAATCTTGTTGTATATACTTTGAAAGGATATCGTCGTCCATTTAAATTCGTATCGTCATCAAAAGTTTTACGGCGGATAAAAGTACAGTTGTCCGCATAAAAAACATTCAAGCGTGACCATGTCGTCGACGCCTGTTGAGCGATGGACAGCTTCTTGAATATCAACAATTACCTACCTCATCGTTAAACTATATTTTTCCCACGGTTTTGATGCTTTCAGTAGTCGCAACCTCATCATAAATACGTAAGCGAGATCTATCATGTTTTATAACAAATCTTATTTCATAACAAACAGTTTGCATGCGGATAAATTTATTTATTATGTGTTTATTTGTATAAGGATATATTTATACGATTTTTATCAGTGTCATTAAGAGGGTACCTTTATTCTATGACTAATCATTTTCAATTACGTTCAAAAACATTAAAATGAACTTGGTTGCTTCTGCATGACATTTCAGTATGTATGAAATGTGTTTCGAAATTATATAATTATAAACTTTCGCTTTCTCTCTACCTCATTATTACAACAACAAAGCTTAGTAATAGACCGACTGTTACGACTTACATTTATAGCGGTAGTTATTACTAAACTTCGGTGTAGCACTTACTATGCTACTATTAAATATTATTGTTTTATTTTATTTAGGGAGGATATTCTATTAACACATTTAGAAATACACAAAAATAAAACTGTAATTATATAGTAACTTACACTGCAAGCACAAAAAATGAAGAACGTTTAAAATTTAATTTGAAAAGTTTGACGAAGTCTGTCTACCTGATAAGCAATCGAGAAAAATTGGATGGGGCATATTATAGAAGTTAGCGAGCGTGAAATATCGTAGTCATCGGATTTTAAGATTCTACCGTGAGCTTGTAATAAAATTTTCTCCGACATTTTGTTTCTTATAAACCTACTTAATGGTTTGTTTTTCTAAACTCTATTATTTACAAAAGTATAATTGAAATCTGCCGAATATAATTTTATTATTTTACTCGTAATTGGATGTACAAAGTTCTTCAACATGGCATGTTTTATTCCTTACTATTCATTAGAAAAGATTGTTGAAACAATGTAGTATTATGTAGTAGAAACAACAAAATTATATTGAGCTGCGAAACACCTTACCGCCGCTCACGACTAAATTTCTATGGAGGTTTATACTTCGTAAACTACGAAGTAATAATCATAAATATTACTAATCTTGCAGTCTGTCTCAAAATCTACATAGAATACGAATAGAACAGGCATTTTCCACTATTTCTTTGTGTTATAATAGCAATGTCCTCATTAAGTTTAGGTTAATAATCTAATCAGATTCGAAACTACTTGATGACAATACTTACTTTTTGTTGTTAACGCTTACGTGTCCAAAACTACCTGATTGTCATTATGATCAGGAGTTTCAATCGTCGAAGGGTTAGTGATAATACGACAGAGCTATTTTACCGTTTACAATATCAGTCAAAAAGCCAGGTCAAAAGCACTCGAAACCGGCAAGTTTGCACGAAAGGTTTAATGACAGTAGAAGAAGCTCATGAGGTAGGTATGTAAGGACAGAAGCAGATGGCGGGCTGTTGTCTATGCATGTATGTATGTTACAATATTAGTAAGGATTTAAAATAAAATCTCAAGCTTTCCGAGAGTAAGGCGATAAAAGACGATAACCAATAAGCTTAAGTACTCTTTAAATAACGCACATATTTTTATACAAAATCAATATCCTATCCCGCCTTAGAAGAAAAGCCGGAACGATCGTCGGTAGTATCGACACTCGGGCACACCGAACACCCTTTCGACTCATCCCCGTCGTAGTATTCCCCTGAGGACAATGTTGGCACGTTGTGACATAAATACTTACCTGAGTAAACTTTAAACTACGTTGTCGCTTCGCTTTTATTGCCACTCAATGAAGCTCGTTTCATGTTTTATTTAGGCCAATTTGATTCGGGTCTCTAACTAATTGTGTATTGTCCAGTAATTTATTTGTAATCTACTATTTTGTTACTTTACATACCTACCAATTTTATGAACTAGAGTAGGTATAATTAGATATTTATTATGATTTAGTTCAAAACACGTGTAAGTTTAATGTTGTAATAATATGAGAGAAGTACGTACTTGTCCCCCGCCTACGCGGTTCACGCTATATACTGCTAGTAAATTGCACAAATTGAACCGAATCGCCGATGAACCGACGTTGCGGGAATTCTCAACCTTGACCTTCGTTGAGTAGCTAATGAGTTGATTGTAGCCAGATACTTGACCCGTAATGGAGAAGACAAATATACTTTATAAATATCTCGATTTTAAACATGGTCCTATCGTATCGCACAGACGCAGGTTTCACTGTGACACTTTTCTTAGGTTTATTATTATGGTATTTAAGTACTTAACCGAGACACAAATGCTATATTAAAATCAATCATGGTTAATCAGCGTCTTAATTGTTGTTTAAGGGATCATTTTCATTGAGAGGCTACGACTTATCTTATCATTAATAAAATTAAACAATATTATGACTGTTTCGAACAGAGCGTATTTATGCTAAAACATTAAATTGTAATAACAAATTGGAGAACTTATGTACTACAGTTATTATTTTCAAACATTTTAGTAAAACACCACGACAATGGTTATAGTTGCTTAATACGTATGTTAATTAACATTTAATACATGCCTATGTACTTACAATAGCTATCTCTCTTTATGAGTGTAACGCAACACAGTAAGGGCATAGCAAATTAGCATTTTAAATTATACTAACCTTCTGATACTACAAACAATGTATTACGAGTACAAGCATTAAGTTAAGCACACATCCGTAGGACAACTTTGTTAAGCGAATGTAATTAGGTACGTGTTAACACTGACACAGGTCCTGTTTCATCATTTTCTTCAGAATAGTATTTGATATTTATATAGCACTGGTAGATAATTTTCTCAATAGCATATTATTAAACAGTTCATTTAGTCCCCATTATGAGGTCAAGTTCTTATTAGTCCTTTACTTCTGTAATGATGTTGTGGATTACCTCATAGGTGTATCTCACCCCATATAATTAAGCCTTACCCTTTAGAACTGATGTTATAATAGACCAATACTAGTAGTCCGTTAGTAGCCCTATATTAGTCCAAATTTAACCATGTACATTTAAAAAATCTTTAAATTAAAAAATGCACTCATGGATTATTTTAAACTTTTCATGATCTTGATATAAGTAAATATTGAAAAAAAAAACTCGGTAAAGTTCAAATAAATTATTGCCTCGTTTAAACGACAACAAATAATAATGTCACACTTAACTATTTCTGAACCATTTTCTTCCTTGGAGTAAGTAAAAACACGTACCTACTTGTATAACAAATATTTATCTAATTTACTGTCTGTGCAAAGATGAAAGCTAAAAAAGTGGTTGCGTTCTTCATTTTATGAGACAAGCTTGCAATATGTTAAAAAATTAACACTCTAATAATAATATCGTACACTTGTAAAAATGCTGAGAGTAATAAAACGAAAAGTTATTCAAGTACTAGAAAGATCAAAGGAAATATAAAACGTCGTTCAAACCAAATTTTAATGTTAAATGTATCACCCACTCAAGAGTCTCGTTATAAGATCTGACAAGTGCTCAAGTGGTAAGAATCGCGATGTCGCCGTTAGAGAGCGCGGTGTCAGGGGGATATTCGGCGTGGGTCGGACGGTTGCTAGTAGGTCGCGCCGTATCTCGGCGATCTGCCCAACATCGACCGCACAGGCTCTCAGCCATCGCGATCTAATAGTCTGAAGAGAGTCGCAAGAGCCCAATGCAAATATGTCGCTCTAGCTGCTGCTACCTCTCAGACCACTTGACCTCTACTTCTCTTTGGAATTTCTTATTGAATTCAATATCTTATACAACACTTAATCGTCGAGATCCTGATAGAACGTTTTCGGATATAAATCTTACAACTAATCTATTTTAGAAGGGAACTATAGGTGTTTTTTCACCTCTTCCTAACCCTTTTGCGAGTTTTGCGACAGCAGGTGTCTATAATGTATAATTTCAGTTCCACATATCTAATAACAGATTACGACACCAGTTTCATATAAAAAATGCGAGTAGTTATGGTTACAATGATGAATCTAAAATAAATAACTCACCATTCTCCCCTACTTTATTACAAAAAAACAAAATGTGGTACCGCCACAAAAGTTGTAGTGTCATTTTTCATTGTTTTTAGTAGGGAATTTTGATTGTACTTCGGTTAGTAACAGCTTCGCATATTATTTAAATTCAAACAACACAAAGACATAAAATACAACATACGCTTTGTATTCAAAGTCTAGCTTTTCAAAGAGTTCCCTGTTTTGCTTTCACGTAACATTCTTTTAGTCAAGTCAAACGTACAGCCTACATAGGTATAATTTGTGTAATAATTATGATTGGCTTTAGCTTTAAGTAGTGTATTTTTGTTTCAACACGAGTAACAATTTGTACATTGGATTATTTATATAGAATATAGAGTGAATTAGTGGCCACAGAGCGACATAATATAAACATTTGTGACATACTACGAGTACATAAATATATTACTACCATTATCGCTAAATACACGTCAGCCAAAGTAAATGTTTACAGAGTAGCTAGGCGATGTCGTTGGTCGAGAACAGTCGTGTCTTGCTCCAACTCCGAATGATAAAACTTATCGGCACGATTTGTGATATTGCCATTGATATAATCATAATGCATTCTGTTTATATTTATTGAACTCCACTGTTAAATCTATTATGCAAATGCACTAACAATATTTTAGCACTGATTTGTATAAATTGTAGCTAGAATTAAATAGTCGAACTTAAATAATATTGTCTGTACAAAATAGTAATGTGCCATTCGATTCAATTAAGTTGCAGAAACTTTTGCCATAATATGCATGTTAATTTGAGTATGGCCAGCTGCAGATAATCATTATTTTATAATTGATTATTAAATTACTTACTTGTTTACGGTATTAAAAACAGTATAACTATGTGGAATTACCACATAATCGAAAACATAATACTTACCGCAGAGATCGCACTTGGTGATAAGACCGACCATTGTACCTACATACACATATTTTCCAAATGTTCCTCCTCAATCAATAATAAGTTATTAATGTGCGTAATATTTCGGTGTACATTAAATAGCCCTTTTAAATAATATGTAAGTACTTACTGTTAATAATGAATGTGCATTTTGTTTTAGCATCTCTCACTCAAAGGATTCGAAGTTGACACGCGATGCGAAATAAAATATCGACTTAACAGTCTTATTCTTAGTTGAATTGCAAAGTATGACTTTGTTCAAAACAATACAGCGAGTCATTAAACACGAGTCATTACATAAAATGCTTGAAAGAACTTCCAAATCACATTAAAACTAGTCTTTATTACCATGGACATGTGATGTGACGGCGCGTGGAAGTAGTTGACAACCAGATAATCGCCTATTGACACGCGACATACATTTACAAACATTTCGATTACATCCCTTTATGTTTCCACGTACCGCTTTCCGACCCATCTCTATAGGGAAACCCTCTTGTTTCTATCTGTGTTGTGTTTTATTCATACCTAAGTTGGAATTTATATTTGATTCTGTGTAAACAACTAAGGTTGTCCCAATATAATTAGGGGAAATAACGTATCTTAAAACCTGAGTTAGTAATTACACATACATCTGCTGTGGTCCATCTGTTTGCGGTAATATGTATTATTATTTAACCGTAGCTTTAAAAAGTACTTACGATTCGACTTACCTGCACAATGGGCTCTACCGTCGTCGGCCCAAAAGAAATAATAGTTCTTTTGTCCCTTTTTGTTTCTTTTTTATACGACTCCCTGTTAAACATTTTTTTCTTTAGAAACCAATTTAATTCATGACAGTAGTACTTAATTGTTTTTTAAATGGTATTTAAATGATATCCGGTACAAAGTTGGTGCAGCCAATTGGGGCACAGTCACACGGTGAAGTGGCTATGTCAAACTATGATTATGTTATGTAGCTTCTGAGCAGATTTTTTTGCTACAACGATAGCTATACCCATCGCCCTGGAGCCCACGCTCATGGAAGCTTATTGACTTGGCATAACTGATCTTCTACGGAACGTGAAATGTCAATCCTCTCCACGGCACGTTTCCTGATGGCTATCTAAAAAAAGGTACAAGACCCTCCAGCTGCAGATTTCAGTGAGTTCCACACTGTCATGCAATTATTAATTAAGAGATTGTTTCATTTTATACATCGATAAAATATTATTTTATGTCCCTGATAGATAAGTATCTAAGTACCTATCATAAATATCGTAGTCTAATTATATAAATCTATATTTATGGGACCGAAGACTTGATAAAGCAACTATTGTATGCTTTCAATCATTATTGTGTAAATTTGACATCGACATAGTAATATTATCAACTGTCTTAGATAAATATACATGTGATTGTATATCAGCTACAATTTTAACTCATAATATTGTTCTGTAATCAGAAACATGTCCTCACGAAATCTATATTATCATGTTGAAGCTATTAGAAAAGTAAAATAATATAATCGTTCATTATCATGCAGCTTAGTCCTTAATCCGCGCAGTGCTAACCCTCGCCGGCGGCTTGTCTGATGACTTAATTAATGACCCGCCGTGTCGCTGTTAATTAAACAGCTCAGGCAAATTGAGGCTCATGCCAGAGCCCGCGGCTGCTACCAGATTAAAAACAAAATGCAATTTGGTGCGCTCCGCGTGACCCAGACTAAGTGTGATTATGCTACAAGGTCTTATGTTCGCAAATAACGTTGGCAAAGGAAGGTCTTGTGTTTCTTAACCAAACGTTTTGTAATGTAACACTACTTTAATCCTTCGTTTGAACTTATCTAAAGATCGAAATCGTTCTTTTTACCCGACTGCCAAGAAGGGTTATGCTTTTTTGGGGATTTTTCAGGATTATTCTAATTTTTTTATAAACCTACATTAGATCATATAAAAGCAAAAATACGCGAATGAAATGTCTGCCAGTTAACACACAAAAATGTCATTGACATTAACCTAGGTTAAGGCTAAAGACTATGTTAATGAAAATGACAAACTCCTAAAAATCGGCATGGTTCAAATAATTTATGTTGATAATAAATCTTGATTGAAGTGAGCCATGTTTTCATCTGTTATTATAATAAACTAGTTTATTTTAAACCACTAAAAGTTTGTTTGTATGCTTGTATAAATTAAACAGAATCTCTTTTAGCTGTAAAGCTAGATAAACGGCGTATAGCATTGCCGCGCCTGTTTAGCGAGGTAATTGAGCATGTAGTGAATATTCCCAGAGTAATCTCAAAATACAATTTTGAATTTATCCAACGGAAAATAATTCCAAACTGTAATGATTTCTACTATGCGTCTGACAGGTTAATATTCTGAACACAAACGGACTCATTCAAACGTGTACATTTATTAAAGCATAAAGGTACCTTATATTTGTTGTCGAAATAATATTTGAATACCTACCTACTTTATTTATACATTACATGTTGTCTCTGCCTACCCCAATGGGAAAAAGGCGTGATTTGTATATGTAAGTACTTTATTTGCATTGTATTTTATGAACTATTTATTAAATAATTACTTAAATAGTATACCTAATCAAATCTATATCATCTATCATCACATCAAACTTAGATGTTAAATTAATGTTTAAAGTTTTATTATATTGGGAAATCATACTTACAACAATTTTATCTTGTAAATATTATACACTTATCTTAACTTACTAACTATTTTATAATGTAAAGTGGCTGTGTCTGTTGTACATAGGAGATATTTACAGAAAAAAACTAGGGTTATGTTACTTATTTATAATATGAAAATTAAAACCTTAAAAGTCGAAATCCTTAAAAAAGTAATGAGTGGCTCCATTACCTCCGTAAAATATGCATGATGTTGACGTAACTAATTACTATAACAGTGTATCATGATGTTATTATTTCTTTATAATGGTGGTATCATACTGTCACATTAGTGATTAATACGTTGTTGGTCAAGCAATTACAGCAAATGACCGTTGTCGGCAAGCGGCTCCACGAGGTGTGACTGGCGTACTCGCGTAGGTAGGCGATTACCTTGCGGCCTACTGCTGAGTTATGTATTGACCGATGCTAATTATTTGACAGCGGCTTGTAAACACTGCTCGTCACGTTCATATTATATTAACACATTAATTATAATGATTAAAGCACGATTTACAGTTGTACTCGTATGTTCTTTAAATATATTAAAGTAATAACTAATACTTAGATGATTTCTAGTGATAAACTACTTGAATGAAAATAAGAATATGATGTCCAAACGAATCTAGAATCAAGCTTCCGTTCCCAAGGGAAGCACCGCCGTCGGCAGAAAAATAGCTCGCCCGATTTCTGTGAATTCGTGATAACTTTTTTTATGAGGCTGAAATGAATTGTATAAAATCTTTTGTGGAAGTCACAAAGTTCTCGAGAGAATTTAGCTTTCGTCGCAGTTCTGAAGAGATTTATTCCTTGTAAAATGAAGTTTACTCTCGGTTTTTGCTTTTTATTATCTTGTGTGGGCAATTGAGTTTTATTCTTTATATGTAATACGTATTCTTCGCTATTATTCTCCTGGGATTATCTATTACTGGCCCGCGGCTCCTACTGCGTGACATTCTGTACCCGTTCCCGCTTCCCATGGGAACCTATTCCAGGGATGTGATATTCTATACTATAATCTAACACTGTAGGTACTTACTAAAGTGCAGCCGGATTCATTTGCCCGTTAAAGTGTGATTGAGTATAAGTGTATAACATAATGAAACTTTTTCACAAACTTACATTTATAATATCAGTAGGATAGAAGTAGGTAAAACAAAGTCAAAGAATTGAAAAACACATAATTAATTATGCAAGTTTCGACTAGGCAACACCGCCTGTCATAAATATATTTAAACACTTCATTAATGTTAACAAAATGGTGTGAGTTATAAGTAGTGGGTGTGGAACGTTGTAGTTTATTGTTATTATTTATTCACGTTAAGTCGTTCACGGCACGGCAGCACGTGTCGCACTCACAGACGGTACCACCTAAATGAAAAAAAAAAGTAGATTGTAGATGATAGCTTGTATCGCACTCGGACGTCTTGTTCCCGTTTCGAAGCCGGCTAAACACTCTCACACCAATTTACCACACACCCTCGAGTTATTTAACCGAGGGTGAAGGGTTACGCGTGTACAATAGTTAATTCGCTTTAAGGGTTCCCTTTGTGTCGTTTGTGTGCCTAAGATTTTTATAAGGGATATTATTTGACTCTAAGATCTGATTAGTTTTTTATTGTTTACCAAGTAATCTTTTTTTCTATTTAAATATTTTTTGCTTACTAAAAGTAACATACTTGTAACTGTAAAACTGCAAAACATCCAGACCATTGCACATAATTTATATATTTTCACTGAGCAATATATTTTCACTGAGCAGCAATCGAACCCGCACACATGATTTAAATACATTTTATGACCGATAAGATGTGCAAATTTTTAAAACACTTTCGATTACTTCATAATATCTACTTTTTGTCGCGAAATTTAAAGGCTTACCTATTTAAAACATGCGTTTTTAGCTTAGTGAAAATTCGTAATTGATTTTGTACTCAAACATAATATATATAAATTTCTTATTATGCATTTGTATTATTCCGGAAATCGATTCATCATGATGTTGTTTTTATTTAAGACAACAATACCAAAATGAAATACGCAATTAAATATGCAAACGTTCCGTCAACTTTTTCAATCAAATGAAATCCCCGTGTTCCGTTAGTCACCCTGTCGGATTCAACGATGCGAAGCTCAAATAGTTCGTGGACGTTCAAAAATATGTCACTAGGGACCCTCATTGTGTCACCACTGCCAAACATAATCTCCCCTACAAATTGTAAAAATGCGACAGCGTGTGTTTCATGTACACATTTCACTTTCTGATTTTTATTTAAATAATGATAAGGTTATTTAAATTTAAGTTATTTTCACTTTACATTTAAAATATACATAATACAATAGAACAGTAGGAGGCAACAAATTGCTGTTAACATGTATGGCCTAATAGACAAAATACATTATTGCATTATGTAAATTGTTGTAAATTTTAAACTGTTTAGATAGATTGCGGTCATATTCACAACATGTAGTGGTTTTGTTTTGTTTGTTAGCGTGGGTGAAACTGCACGGTTTAGTTAGTACAATATAATTATAATTTTACAACACGATCTCATACATGACATAGGTACACACACAACATGGTAAACTCTTTCCACCCAATATCTTTTATTTCACTCGTGAAAATATAATGAAATTTTATTTAAATATAAGCCACGTATATTACACACGGATGTACAGGGAACTATCAACATTCTTGCGGCATCACCTCACCAACTTTACATGCAAGTCGATGCACTTGCTAAACAACACACGAGGCTCTGGCGCAAGTTAGACAGTAGTCTCTCCTCTAGTCAATATGCCCATCAAAAATAATAAACGAGTTCCGTTTACGTCGGCTCCAAAGTAGAAACTTTGGAAGCAACTGGGCAATGCATTAGCTATGAGCCATTATGTTATTGATAATTAAGAGTCACACATATCACTAATTACTAGCATTCTTGTTATCTAGCAGTGGCTTCACTTAATTAGTAATATATGCGCTGCCGACTTTAGTACGTTCTACGTTCATCTTACATTATCATCTTAGCGTTAGCCCCTTCGAGGCTCTTACCTCTAGAGTCTGAGGTCCGTTTTCTGGTTTCTGCATCCATGGTAGTGAGTTAAGAGTTATTTACTAACTTTTAACTATTCTTGCCGATATTCACTGATACCAACCAGTAATTTCAATAAAAATAGAGTCCCGCTCAAGCACTGCATACTAATTGCCGACTTGACATCACGTTTGACCGTATTTATCAATATCTATATATATATATCACTTCAATTTATAAGTATACCCATAACTTCTCACTTCTATGGATAATTTCATTCTTAAGCTATCAAGATAATAACTCGGTTATTGCCCAAAATATAATATAAAAATAAGCTGGCAGTAGCCAGTAACTCGAACCACCAATACAAATATGTATAAAATTTATTAATACCTCGACCACGGTTGCACACAATTTTTTGGCATTAAACCAACATACAGCGTCTTGATAAAAAAAAGCTAATATGGCCTCATTCGATCCAGTCATTTAGGAGTAATGAGTTTAACTAGCAAGCACCATTATGCCAATACGTATAACGTGAAGAAATTGTGGTAATCGAGACAGTATTAATTCAATATAGTGTCGGAAAAACTGATGTTTAAGCTTTATTTGATTGTTTTGTAACTTAGTGTCCACTCTCCTACTCCTTCTTATATGATTTGGTTTATTTTTGTTTTTACGCGAGCGACCACACATTCCTGAAAGCAAAGCCTTGTTTCGCCAGGTATACTGACTTGCGGGTGCGATTGACTTGCGCCTCGAAAAAATGAATGAATCCCCATATTTGAATGTTCTGTTTGTGAAAAAATAATATAGGTACTAAGTGAATTTTGCAACATAGAGTTAATTTTTCACAAACAAAAGTTTAAGTTCCATTTTGTTGCGAAGCTCAGGGCAGTTTCGGAAAAAATGAAGCTTCTGTATTCCTATCTATATGGAGCAGTACTCTTTTGCAGTCCGCTGTGAGATAATTAATATAAACGCCAAGTTACACCTATGTACTTTCAATCTACTACCATTCTATTAATATGATGTAGACAATGTAGATAAGTAATCAAAGTTTACAGAACGATACAACAACTTAGTGAGTCATTCTAAAAAATACCTTATCTACAATTACTAGTAATAACCTGTCACTGTATATTAGTATAAGGCTTTATTGAAATATCATTGTTGTTACTCTTCACGTGTGAGCTCTATAATTTATATTATCATTCACAGTGACTACACTAACTTTGCTATCTACTTCCCAGCTTATTGATAAATGTGTATTGCTGACTTACTAGTTATTGAAATCTGGTTTATATTATTAAGAATTTAACTTCAACTTCCCTCTTCGGTTGATGTTCATAAAGTCTCTGGTTCAATTCCCGGGCCAAAATAATAAAGCTTTTTGTTTTGTCTGGTATGAGTTTTCTTAATTTAGAGCCTAAAATCTGGGAAAAGTGTCCGGTTGCCGACAATAGGCTGACTCTCTGTTTCAAACTAAAGTCTGGCAATATTTGGATGTTTCATATATATTTTGCAGAAATATAATCAAATTTTTACTCATTTTATACCTTCTCCATTACTATGTTAAAAAGAAAAAGTAATCTTCAACGTGAATGTGTTTTAGTTTGAAACGTGTGTATATTTGTTGACAGGCTGCTGTAAAATGCGCTTCCTCACCTCGCACAAACGCTCTGTCGACAAAGCCTCGCTTGCCTCTGGCAGCGTTGGCAACCGACTCAGGGCGAAATCACCCGCCCAACAATGTCAACTCTCATGTAAGTAACACCCATTTTATGCGTTCTCGTTTCACCAACGCCTCAAAAAGCTGCTAAGTCTATAAATAACTCGATTACTTTTATTTCTATTACTCTTATCGTCTAATTTAATGGACGAAATAATGCTGCACCTGTTGTGCTTACCTGATGTGTAACTTCGATATTTTCTTTTACACATGTGTATTGAACCACACATTAAAACTTTGTGAAAGTATTCCAAATTCAATTAGATACTTTATTCACGTAAACATAATATTATTTGTACACTCAAACTAGTTCGAGCCATTATCATTAACATTTTTTGAACCTACTAGTATTGAAACCACTTAAATACTTGTGTAGCACATCATGCACTTAAGTTTATGCAGTCAGTAGGAATAACCAGAGTTAAATATACCTACTTATTCCGAATAGCTTTATAAGGCATTAGTGGAACAAGACCTAAGCAGTAAGCATTTATTAAAATGTTTGCCGTGTCACGCTTAGCATGCGAATAGCCGTCCGTCCGTATTTGTTTTGAATGTAGTATCCCGTGTGTACATCTACATACATATTTAAACGACTTTTATCATGTTAACGCAGAACACAAAAGTCCAACATAATTGATATTGTGCAAAATGCCAATACTAACAACGTGTATTGTATGTAGGTACGTCTCTTGTTTACTGTACGAGGAATGTGTTGGACTTATTTGTTTTCACTCAAATAATAATTTAACAAAATACACTGAAGTTGTACTAATACGGCCTGAAATATATTTGAACACAATGAAAACGTATATAGAAACAATTGAATTGTTGCGAAACGAATTTCAGATTATGTAACTATATCGGCTCAGTGATTCAGTTCAGCGGTGCACGTGATTTATTATTATACATTCTGAACAGTCCAAAAGGAGGTCTTTTTGATCATTTACTGAATATGAATAAATGTAAAAATTACCATTCAAAGGAAGATTACAATAAGATTATTATTATTCACACAAAATATAAAATTGACTAAATATAAAGTGATCTCAGACGTAACATACTCATCTAAGTTAAATATGTCGAGTGATCTCAGATCATGTCTAAATATGCCAATCTAAATCTGGAACCTATAGAGTTTGCCTCTTCCGGGATCCACTTTCTCGCCAAAGTCATAAAACGTTTGCGAACTGCCAATCGACTTGTCAACGCGTCTCGTCTCATCCTCAAAATTTGCTTCTAAATAAACAACTGCAAAATGCATATTGTGTTTACATGATGGAACGGTTTCCCTAACCATTAGCACTTAATTACAAAAACAGTTATTTAGCGCTACGATCGGTACAAGCTAACGTAATTTTCAACTTTGCTGTGTAATTTTTTTTCGTCCAATTTATTCCTAACGCATAATAAGCGTACTTCCGAAGCTTTTTAGCTTAAATGTCGTAACGACTACTGTATCATTATGTTTCAGTATTGTTATAGTGGTTTTTAGTAAGCCCGTTATTTTCAAAGAAAAATAAAATCGTTAAGTAAACACTAGTTAGAGAGTATTGCGTACTTATGTTCAACGTGATATCTCTTTATCTTTAATTAAAATTGAAAATGTTTCTATAAAGCAATTGCTACAATTATATTTAGGTACCTAATAGAAATTATTGTTTCCTACGATATGTATAACCTGAATAGATATAGGTAGTGTAAACCAATATTTAACAAATTCGCCATCGCTCTTTATAATTTTAGCATAGAAGTCTAACTAAAGAGCATTAGATTCCACTAAATCTGCAATCACTTATTCATTATTATTACATTATTAGTGTTAGATGAGCGGGACAGATTGCACAATATTGTGGATGGGTTTAGGGAGTGCAGCGACGAGTACGAGCTCGGCCTCAAGCGCATGTCGGTCTTAGAGCAGGAACTGCAAGAAGCCCACGGCCACATTACCCACCTTGAGGCTGAGAAACGTGACACCGTAGTATCCCATACCCACAATTTGTTCCATGAGTTAGTCGGTAGTGTGCCCAGCCTTGTTTCAACTGAACCTAACTTAGATCCCACAATTACTATTGACTTAACAAAGGATGATACCTTAATAGATTATACTTCTAACCCCAAGATGGGCATAGTTGAGTGCAGTAGGAACAAACTTAAGAAATATGTGAAAATTAATAAATATATAAGAAAAACACAGAAACTTATCAAAAGACAAAAATGTATGTACAAAAAAGTCAAGTATATTAAAGAAAGAAGGCAGCTCGGCGATGAGCTTGATATGTATTCCTTATTAATAGAAAATAATATTTCAGATTATAATAATAACATATTAAAGTTAGAAACAGAAATTAGTAATTTAAAAAAAACACTAGACCTAATGACTGTCAAGTATTGTAATGTTAAAAGTGAGTATCAGGAATACATTCTGGCCATGAAGGATCTGATGACTCCTAATTCCACATTACCATCAAAAGATAATTTACTCAGTCCTCATCCAGCCTGTATGTCCTCTCTGACTTCACCCAAAAGCTCTTCACTTGAGCCAAATAAAAAGCCCAGTAGCTCCTATGCGGAACTAAATAATGTACCATCTGAAATAGTGATGTTTTGTGATGAAATGGGGAAATCAATGGGTCAGGTACTAAGTTCATATTTAGAACAAAAGATAATTAACCATTGTATGCCGGGTTTAACTTATTGTACCATTATTGAAAAAATTAAGAATTACCGTTTAAACAGCCACAATACACTTTTAATTCTAGTGGGAGACAGGGGAAATGCAAACAGAAATGAGCTTATTAATTGTTTTGAATCACTGAGCTTATTAAATGTTAAAAATATAATTTTATTCACGCTTCCATATAGCCGTAGCTTGTCACAGGTAGAAAACAATATTAGATATAAGCTCAATCAAACACTGCATACATTGTCATATCATAACCCAAATAAATTCCACTTGATTGATATAAATTTATATTTAGAAAATAAATTATTATTGACAAAAAATAAATTCTATTTGAATAGTTCTTTTAAGAGACAGATAGCATCTTCGCTATCATATTATATTAAATATTCAGCCAAGAACTTGGCTAACCAACCTGCTTTTATTGAGCATAAAAATGACAATGTTTGTCTTGCGACCTTGGAATCTGTTCCAAATAAGAGTGACAATGACAATCATTTAAACTTAATTCTAGGACAATAGAAGAAATCTCTAGCAATTTAATTTTAGCGCCAAAGAATAAATCTATGTACATGAATATTATTCACCAAAATATTGCTGGCTTTTCTGGCAAAGAGTTAGAACTGGAATTATTTTTAAATGAAATGCATATTCATGTACTTTGCTTAACTGAACACTGGTTAGAAGAACATGAACTGTTAGTTAATATTGATAATTTTAAAATCATTAGTTCGTTTACTAGAGATTCCGCTATAAGAGGTGGATCATTAATTTTGATTAATGACAATTTAAAATCTAAAGAAAGAAAAGATATAGTAGCACTCTCAAGTGAGCGTAATATTGAAATATCATGTGCAGAGCTCGAGCAATTCATTATTGTTAGCGTCTATAGACCTCCCTCTGGAGATTGCCACCTGTTCTTATCTATTATGGAAGATATCTTAAAAAAAATATGTAAATGTAGGAAGTCGGTAGTTGTATGTGGCGATTTTAATATTGATATTTTAGAAAACACTCAGAACGCGGTAAGGTTCCTCAATCTTTTTAAATCCTTTAACTTACAAAATCTCTTTTGTGAACCAACTCGCACTACATCCACAACAGCTACCTGCTTGGACAATATTTTTACTGACGGCCATGTAAGTGAGAAGTCTAAAATAAACTTCATAAAATCAGATCATGAAGGTCAGTTAGCTAGATTTGAGCACCAACATGCTCCATTATCCAAAAATATTGTATGTAGACCAATCACAAATTATCGATTAGAAAAATTTAAAGAAAATATTGACAATAAAGTGCCTCTTTTGGAGCCGCGTAATGATGTGAACCCGAATGATCTTTACAAAGATCTGTTCGGAGTGATCCAATACGAATTTGATAATATTTTCACTAAAAAAACAATAAATATTAACCCATTCAAAATTAAATTTAGTGATTGGGCTACGCCTGGAATCCATAAAAGTAGAAAGAAATTGTATGAGTTATACGAAACAAAGGCATGTACAAGCAATCCACAAGTTATTGAACATACTAAAAAGTACTCAAAAATGTTCAAAAAAGTCTGTTCAATAGCCAAATCTAACTATATTCGAGCCAAAATACAAAAATCTGATAATAAAATTAAGGCAACCTGGAATGTTATTAACAAAGAAACCTGTAAAGCAAGGTCACGTGATCGATCCTTCGAATTAAAAATAGATGATAAACACATTAATACTGATGCCGCAGTGGCCAATGCCTTTGAATCCTTTTTCACAAATATTCCTATTACCACTACAAGTAAATTGAATTCTTCAAAAAATGTAGCCGCGTCTCTTCTTGAAACTAGTGTTGAAAAATGTAATGTTAATTTTGATTTTCAGTACATTGACCCTGTAACCATTCTTAAAACTTTTAAAGAACTAAATATTAAAAAAACTGAAGATCTTTGGGGCATTTCAACCAATATAATAAAACCAGTAATGCCCACTATTGCGCCTTATCTTGCATTTATATTTAATCAATGTATAGATGATAAACAGTTTCCTACTCTCATGAAGTACAGTAAAATCATTCCGTTATTCAAAGCAGGGGAAAAAAGTGATCCATCAAATTTTCGGCCTATCTCCATACTCCCAGTCCTCAGTAAAATTTTTGAAAAAATAATATTTAACCAACTGCTTTCACATTTTACGTGCAATAAGTTACTTCATGATAAACAATTTGGTTTCACTAAAGGTAGAAACACAACGGATGCAGGCGTTGCACTCATTAAACATATATTTGATGCTTGGGAGGAGAAGCAGGATGCCATCGGTATCTTCTGTGATCTTTCGAAAGCTTTTGATTGTGTTGATCACGAGACTTTGTTATTAAAATTAGGTCACTATGGTGTTTCGAACGGTTCACTTAGCTTGCTTGAGTCTTACCTCACTGGCAGAGTACAAAAAGTCAACATTAATGGCACCAATTCATCTGGTGCCCCATTAGTCATGGGAGTACCCCAGGGCTCGATACTAGGACCCCTTTTATTCTTGATATATGTAAATGATCTTCCTTACTTCACTGAAAATCTTTGTGAAATAGTATTATTTGCTGATGACACATCATTAATTTTTAAAACTAACAGGCAAAAGCTAGTATTTGACGATGTAAATAATATTCTCTCTGAAATATTGTATTGGTTCACAAGTAATAACCTGCTACTCAATGCTAAGAAAACAAAATGTGTAAAGTTTACGATGCCTAATGTAAAACAGGTAGATACTCATATTGTAATGAACGATGAAACTGTTCAAATAGTCGATACCACAGTTTTTCTTGGAATCACTCTAGATAGTAAACTGCAATGGGGTTCTCATATCACAGCCTTAGCAGGAAGACTCAGCTCAGCAGCCTATGCGGTTAGAAAAATAAGATCACTAACTGATGAGGAAACGGCACGATTAGTTTATTTTAGCTACTTTCATAGCGTAATGTCGTATGGTCTGATGCTGTGGGGCTCAGCTGCAGATATTGAGACCATTTTCATATTACAAAAACGAGCGATACGAGCTATCTATGGCCTCAGACCCCTTGACTCGCTGAGAGAACTATTTAAAGAAATTAATATTTTAACAGTTGCTTCTCAATACATTTACGATAATATCTTATATGTACGCAAAAATCTAGATCTCTTCCAAAAAAAATCGGACGTTCACAATTATAATACGAGAAATAAGAATAAACTTGTAGTGCCAATGCTAAGGCTTCATAAGGTTGGTAATTCGTTTGTAGGTAACTGGATAAAAATGTTCAATAAAATTCCTCAGGATCTGGTTGACATGCCACTTAATAAGTTTAAAATTGAAGTAAAAAATTGTTTAATGAAAAAAGGTTATTATAAATTAAATGAATATTTTGATGATAAAAATGCATGGTCATCCTAATCTCTTGCTCGCTCGCACTTTAAAAATTGTATTAAATAAAAACATAAAAAAAATATAAAAATAAATAATGGATAATCGTGTTCACTGAGTTTCTTGCTGGTATCTTCTCAGTAGAACCAACATACTGAACCAGCGAAAGAATCATTTTCTAATGATTATTATTTATTGTATTTATATTTCTTGACATATTTTTTCTTACTGTAAATTTTTGACGTTCATATGTGCTCCTTGTGTGCCTAAATTGAATAAATGAAATTGATTCTTTGATTCTTCTTCTTTGATTGAGCCGACTGTGAATTGCAAATGCTGTCCGGCAGCAGACACCAATTCGTCTATCTAATAGATCCTATTCCCATTATTCAATTCATATACACATTACAACAACCCATAGATATTTTACTTATATTCTGTAGATACATTATGATGTAATAAAATCTTGTCTACTTTATATTCCGTACCGTTTCGGGAAAATCGAATATTTATTTCTTGAGTCGAAGTGTGTGCTTGAGTTCTAAATAGGTTCACATTTCTGATTCGAAAGGAGCACTCTGAGCGGAATGCTAGCAGTTTACCCTGTGTGCTCCCCCGTGAATTTCGACAGTTCGCCAACGCCAGCCAAGATATGTCGCAATCCCATCCAATTTGCCTCCCGCCACTCGTGCTGTTGCTTGAATAAAGCGGAAAATCTTGCTCCGCAGCGCGCCGTCGACAGAATAAATTATGCTAGTTTCAA
The DNA here is from genome assembly GCA_963576445.1 of Lithosia quadra. Taxonomy (NCBI): domain Eukaryota; kingdom Metazoa; phylum Arthropoda; class Insecta; order Lepidoptera; family Erebidae; genus Lithosia; species Lithosia quadra. The sequence goes on from OY754883.1 coordinate 3,830,051, forward strand.
TATGAAACTGTCGAAAACGATATGCATGTAAAACGCTCTCTGAACTCGATTGATAGGAACAGTTCATTAACATAAAGTTTATTAATACCTGCTTGCATAGCATACGTTTGAATACATACCATAAAAACTTTGTTAAATTAAAGTATAATAACACGGTTCAAACAATATTTGAAGTGAGAGGAGCGGGGAATGAGCACGATCGTTTGGCACGAGTTGGGAACGCGCGCCGCTGCGGTGTCGGCTAATAGCTCTTCGCAGATTCAATTTGCCATCGAATAGAATATAGCCTCCTAGTGCGCCGTACGCGATCATTAAGTTACGTTCCCTCTCTGACGATGAGATACTAAAAGTCGCTTCAAACATCTACCACTCAAGCCAACTGGCTTCTAACTTTAATTTAATTAATTCTCCTCTGAATTATTTGAGTAGTTAAGTTAATAACCTCACTTGTACTTTAAACTCTATTATGGGTTTGTGATGATTTCGTAATTAATCCTAATATCTGTAGTAGAAGAAGGATAGAAATTGTTAAACTCTACTTCATCAATTCAAGGACCTGATTGCTTAGTACTTTACTTAAAAGTACTGCCACCATTCCAAATATTCCAATAGCGTTATTAATAAATCATAATCTTTTCATATCCAATACACTGAAAGGTAAACATATTTTATATCAAGGCGAGTTTCTTTGTTGTCGTAAAGACCTAGCTATGTTTGTAAGTTAACATGAAATTGGTTGCGGCGGGACATGGATTGCTTTCGACACAGGAGCGTCCTTATTGTGTTGTCTCCGGAAAATGCCGTATCGCCACGGACGAGACACGACGCCGATGCCAAATATTTTTTCTTCCCCTTTCTGGACGATATTGCCGTTTTCTTATGTCACCCTCAACTTGCCTTATCTTAAACGAGAAACGGGTCGTGTCGTGATAAAACATTTAAATATTATTATTTTTGATATTTTTAAGTACAACCTATCTGTAAAGTAAAAAAAATATTCTAAGTGCAATCAAATCAGTTTTGTAACAGGCACAGTGTTTATATTATAACCCTGCGAACCTATAAACTCCTATAAGATACAGTAGAAATCTATCGAGGTGACTAATTCAATATTATTTCAAAACTAATTCTAAACATTCCAGTTCACCGTCATTGAAACGAAGCTATATAATCGATACGTTTAGCTGCGAAGCGCTTTGCAATTTCAATTGATTTATTGGTAAACGATGTCTTCATTAAACAATAATTGAAATTCGACAGTAGTTCACAGTTCAATAAATAATAAATTAGTAATCCATTGAAAATTTAATAATAACGTCATGAACGTGATGCGTTACGCCGATATCGTTTCATATTCCTTATTTTATTAATTGAAATGCAGTGGATATTGGCTTATAATAATTATAATTCTGGCTGGATAGCTGATTGAACGAACTGTAAAATGAAATTTCTTGAGCACGCGTAAATGGTATAAATCTTTAACTCTTGATTAAGTAACTTTGAGTAGCAGAAAAGTGTTATTAATTCACATAATACTTCTGCGTTAAGTTAGAAAAGATGAATCGAAGCGCCTATCTAGGTCAAATAAATGTTTTAACGAAAGGCTAGGCTAGGTCAAGAGTCCCAGAAACCAGCTAACCTGTATGTAAACACTCATAAAGGTAGAAGAAGTATTTAAAACCATAGAGTTTTGGGTGGTTGACTGCTGAGACGAGGTCTCGGGTTCGATCCCAGGTTCACCATGGCACACACCAATGACATTTCGATGTTTTTCGAAGTTATGTGTGTATTTATCGCAGGTTTATTAGTGCCTCGGAGAGCACGTTTAAGCCGTCGGTCCCGGTTGCCATACAAACATCTATGGCAGTCGTTACGGGTAGTTGGAGCCCACAAAAGTCCAACCAGTCTAACTTGGAACTTGATATCGCCATTCATAATGACCATTGGTTGTGGAGGTCAGATGGCAGTCGCTCCACGGAAAATATCGAAGTTCAGCCGCATCACAGTTAGACTGGAAAGCCGACCCCAACTGAGTTGGGAAAAAGGTTCAGAGAATGATGATGAGAGTTATTAATTATGTAGGTACCACGATATAATAACTCTATGGCAGACGTTACTATAAATATTAAATTATGTAGGTATCATGTATTTTATTTTGATTCATGTATCAATGTACTACTTATTCATTTTCGTAAAGTTTATCTCAACATTTAGGTTCATAATAGAAATAAGACATTGTTTCTTCAGTTATATTTGTATTTTCTTAGATAGAATAAAGCTACAATATGTTCAGGTTGTTTGCCGAGAGCCGGCGGGATTTGTTCTGAGAACTTGAGCTTCAGACGAAATAAAATGTCAAACAAGTTTATTTAATGCATAACGACAACGACTATAGCGTGAATTACATTACTGACTTGAAATTGCATATTATTATTAGGTATTGCCTTACATAATCACTACTTGAAAATATTGCTTTTACTAAAACATAAATGTTTGTGTATTTAAATGTAGGTACTTACTTATTTTTTTTTATAATTCTATGTTATGTATGTGTAAACTCTATCCTTTTTTACTTTCATACGCCCGTCTATACCTACCTTTTACTTGCTCTTTTTGATCTCTTGTCGGTCCGCTGCTGGAGGAAATTTCTTTAGGAAATAAGCTGTACCATTGTACTATTATTTCCACCTTTCATTTTCCGTCATTCTATTATTGTGTGTGCATAAATCTTAAGTTCAAATTAAAACAGTATTTAACATAGTATAAAAATAACTTTAATACCACCACGTTACTACTCACCCTTTATTAATTTTATTTATCGAAACTATGTACCAACGTTAACAAACATTATTTGTAGCTTATTACGTTTGATTGGCAAACATTTATTAATTAATTAACTATGTTCTATACGTATCCATTTTAAATTATTACCTCCAGCTGAAACAGAGAGCTTTCTAACTCTGATTGAATATGTAAATAGTTAATAGGTTGTAATAGCTTTGTGGATTTCCTATTCCAGTTACCAACTGTTCAAATGTTAATAAATTTGTTCGGCTGCCGAGGGCACACTGAAAATAATAATTAAATCATATACACCCCCATTCCACCTGCCGTAGCGTATTTAATTTTAGAACGGGCTGTCGCAAAATTTCATTTGTAAATTCTACGGAAACACTGTTTCATGTTCATATTCGACCCTATTGCTACGCATTTGGGATCTCTAGGTACTAATCCTAAAATTTTTGTGCATCTGATAACTAAGACGTTCATTTCAGTTAAGCCTCGTGTCAGTAATACTCAACACAAAATAAAAGGCCCGTTTTGACGTTTGTCCTCGTGGCGCAACTAGTTATGTACCTATAAGATTCGGTATTCGATACACACGATGAATCGAATCCAGTTTGCATGGGGATTTAATCGATTTGAAGATGTATGTAAACTGCATTGGATTAAAGTTCTGATTAGAAAAATAAGCTTAACCTTTGATTTTGTAGGTATTTTAAAACAATGCAATGTTATTAAAGGTCAATTTACTTATATTTATTATTTTTTTTACAATAACATTCACTCAATCACAAAAACAACAAGAATAATTAAATCAGTCTTCAGAATCTAAACACAAGTATTAAAATAAAAAAAAATAAAAGTGCGCGTCGGGCTTGAAAAAAAATATGTCACTCGATATTTTCTTTCCTAAACTGATTATTAATAGTCTGTGGACTACATGAAAAAATCGTTATGCACAGCACTTAACCGAGTGGGCGGTACCTGTCAATGAAAAATGTAATTACCTTTAGAACATTTCAATTGATAAAAAATTAAGAACTTCATGGGCACGAACTGTCAAAGTGGGCCTTTTATTTTGTGACAACTAATAAACCGTATTCTAACCGCGTGAGGATATAATGCATAATGTCTACGTAGAACAATGCACTCTGCAAAATAAAATATAATTAAGTTGCCGGCAGCTTCCAAGAGGAGTAACGTGCTGTAACATAAATAAATTATGCAATACTTCACTTAACAACACCGCGCCTTCATCACCTCAGTGACAGCCTTCCGCTTAATAATGTCTTTAGAGCTTGCACTTTCTCATTGCGATATCCCTGACATACTTCTAAGATGTAATAAAATCATTTGTACAACCTTCAGCAACAAAACAATATGTCAATAGCAGCAGTAATACGATACTTCCACCCCTCCTCAGTTTCATTATGTGAATAATTATTATCCGGTATTAAGTCGAGAGTGCATAACCGCAGGAGTGTCTGTTCATGAAAAATGTAATTGAATGATTTATCTCGTTGGTCACGTTTCGCCGCCATATGGACTTCTCATGAATAAGTAATGCTCGGCTGCGGTCGTTGCTTCAATTAGCGGTTGTGTCGACGGTCGAGCACGGCTGCTTCCCGCCAGGCAGCCGCCGCCGCCGGTGCATCGCAGCCTCGCAATCAAAGCTATTTTAGACCTGATTCGCGACCTTTACTTTATTATGAAAAGGCCTGTATTCTGGTCAGTCGCTTCGGTCTGTGTATATAAAAAGTTTGAATCTATTCCAAAAGTTTGTTTGTAATACAAGGATTTCAACTCATACCTTTCTTCACACTGTTTAGCTGCTGCATATGTATACAGACTTTCTGAAGGGTTCGCTACTGCCGTAAATAGCCGTAATGACACTATTATGTAATGCCATTGGTAAATGTTTACTATAAATCTCACAAACAGAAGCGAAACTCAGCTATGTTATTACTATAATTGGGGCGTACGATAATGAGCGAAAGTAATTATGTGGCAACATTCCCCGTTACATCTCCGAAAGACACGACCCATTCAGGGATTAGAGAGATCTCACTCGCCTACGAGATACGGATTAAATTGATATGTGCGACTTTGTTTAACTCATTTTATGTATGTAAAGGGTCGGAAAGCAACCCCTTTTATTAGACTTGGCGACATAATCTTGAGCGTATGTCTCTTTGTTGTCTATTATGTGAGGTGAACATATTCAACTTTTATTGTTTTTGTCAAGTCATAACATACTAGGGGGTAACGGAGGGTTGTTGTATTATACGATTATTACTATCACAATAATACTTTCGTAATGTTTATCTTGAGATTTCTTAGTTTTATATGATGTGCGTATTCATATTTGATTTTACTGATACCACTTCATTAAACGTTCGATCATACTTGAACACGGATAGAAATAGAAAGTATTATCATTTTTTACATGAAGTTTATCGGCACAATCTAATTGTAATTATAGGAGTATTTTTTTAAATTTATTTTGTAGTAGCTGTAATGAGTGTAATAATAGACTATCAGCACTTTTTTTTATTTACTTATATAGGTACCCATTTTAGTCAATGAACCTTATTTATCTTACTAGTTAACAAGCTATTTATAAACACTTCCACACCACTATTATCAATACGAAAGTATCTGTCATTTTGCATGTTGCCATTTAGCGCTAGCCACAATTATACAGGACATATTAGGCTACTCTTAACTTCACTTACGAAATCTGTGTTCACACTTACCGACATCCACAATGAAAGGACAAAATCGCTAGCGAAAGCTGTAAAAATCTGAAAATTTACTTCAAAAGGTTTCTCAGCGTTATCCATTTACAAGGTGTTACTATGTACTGTACTGGTATTATTTTCTTTTAGCAGTCCTGTATAGCGTTCGTCGCTAAGCATCCCAGTCGCTACCCCGCTTGAACGAGCGCCTTTCGAACCCTACCGTAAAATAGACGCGAAATGTGATAAATGGAAAACTCTTTTTATTGTCGGAGCCCGGGGCAAGTTACGTTTTGGGTCGGCTCCACTCATCCCGTCCGCGCCCTCTCTTTCCCGGCCGTTCTTATCAAGTTTTCTTATATCCTAGTTACCGCTCAATTTCGTGAGCCTTATATAAAAAGCTTTTCCTCTGCTCCCCTTTTTGTAAAAGAATTGCTCTTAAGGTATCTATACACGAGGCGCTATAACTTAAGTACGTAAGAAAGCTTATGAAATTCTTGCCCTGTTAAGTACGGGCATAATATTTACCCTGAATTTCTTTTATACAGGGTATTACGCTGCTTCAAGACGCTGGTACGTCGGATGACAGTGGACGTGCCTCAGAAAGACTTACGGGTAGTTCAGTGGCTCCTCGCGATCCCGATTCTTCCCGCGATCGTCTTAGTGACGTGAGTATCTCTCCTTGCATCACTTGTCCTTGCGCCCTACCATTACCGACTTGCAAAGCTGGCCGTGACTATCGCGTAGTATACACACCAAGATTAACTCCGCAGAGACCTGTCATGAAATTTTACTATCTGAAAAGAATATCTATAAAAACTTATCGACTTAAACCTGTATCTGCGTTCTGCTTACTTTAAGATCACAAATATAATTATAATGCTTCATAATAACAAAAATACAAAGATTTGCATGTCAACAAATCACTTAGTGTTGTGATTGTATTGAGTGTTAGATCGTGAAATAAAATATTATCTTCTATTTCGTTGCTCTACAATCTCGTTTCTCCTATTTCATTAAGTACAAATATATGTATATTTATGTAAATCTGGAAGCTGCTTCCAAACGTTTGATGTTACAAATAAAACATTCAGCCAAGTTTAATCTTAGGAGAGACGAGACTAATTTCACCACCCCTAGTCACTCCGATCCACTCATATGTTCGCTTTCTCTCTCCTGCCTACAGGCCAGTAGCCGCTGTAGTTCCGGAAAAGGCTATATCGTGAGTATTATCAATGTTGTCCGTTTGCTACAAAGTAGATAGCTAACTATATTTCTCTTACACCATGCACGATTCTTCTGATATTTTTAATCGAGTGCTTACTGCTTTTTTTATGTTTATTGTATTTCCGTAAATTAAATATTCTAATCATCAACACCCGACATATACTAATGAACTGAGTGAATTAAACCAAGTTAACCACCACTGTGAACAAAAAGACATGTTATAGCTATAATTCTCCATTACTGTGTGCAAATTTACCCAGATCACGCAACACACATAGACCCTGTTCGATATTCGGCGCGTATCGCAGCTAAATCACGAGATTTGTCGAGGCGGTGCTGTTCCATACTACATAACATTACCTGCGCCCGTCCTGAATACTTCATGTTCTGTATTTATTTGAAATTGTAATATCTCAGCCTGATCCCTTGTTGTTTCCCCCGGTATGAACTTACCTCATAAATAACGAGTAATGTATTCGTCGATTTATGTTATGATAATAGCCGTCTTTCACTCAATTGAACTTTTCTCAGATTGTTATTTAGTCATGTGTAGAATAATATTGACATTGGAAATGATATTCCTGAGGCCCGTATTAACTTCTCACTAAATTTACCTGATATAAAATGTCATTATTTAAGCTGAACTTTGACAATATTATGAAATCAATTATGTATAATATATGAAATTATGTGCACGCTTTTTAGGTGGGAGTATTCTAGATAAGTGATAATTAATTAACGCTGTTCATTACACTGACAGCTTTCTGCAAATTGCAGCTTTGTACTACAGGCGAGGATAATATAAATTACATTAATCATAATGCATGAGTTATTTAAGTGAGCTTTGAAATTCCCTACGTAACTAAAATGCGTGTTTCTCTTTTTACAGTGTGATAGCGAAGGCGACGATGACAAGGCAAGTACATTAATATTTCTCCCTAAAACTTTACAGTTAATGTTTCTAAACGATATTTGTGAAACGCGTAAATTAATTAAACGAGTCTCCCATCTCCTCGACTCTTTGAGAGTTGGAAAAGTTGAAACAGAGCGTTGGAAATAAATGTCCGTGTAATGTAAGTGGCGAAGTTGCTCGTTCCCAGTTTATTACCCAGCTGGACTTTCGAGCACTGTGATTAATCTCGCGGGCGGAACGCCATGTTCTAAGCACCTGTTTACAAAATTGTTTAGTTGGATTGTGAGCTTAATTAATTGGATCTGACTTTGATTGTCTAAGAGCTAAGCGTACCGTAACGTTTTAGTGTGGATTCAAACATTCAGGCACTTGATACGTAGTCAGGATTTGAAGAGTAAAGTCCGCTTTGTAGTCAGGTCGTACGCTCTCTAGGGACTTAACTAACTCGTCAACAGGTTGTGAAATGTGAGTTAAAAGCGCCCAGAGTTAAAGCGCTCTCCTACGTATGTCGACATGGCAAAGGGCGCTGATTACGCGCCGTCGTCGCTCTGTCAGTAATTACGAGATTGGCGCAGTCTTAAAGTGGCCGTAATTAAATACATTACACCGCCTTTAACGTCACTAACTACCACTTATGTTTATTCTACAGTACTGGCATTGACATAAAATCGGAAAATAGTTTCGTAGAAAAAATTATGACTGTTTAATTTAAAGTAACCTTTTTCTGACTTGGCAAACCTGCAGAATTTTTAAAAAGCAGAACCAAATAAGTTTAAAACATAGCCTACACTAAATCACGTTGGCTTAAATTGAAAAATGATCGAAAACAATCTGTGTCGGCAGTCGTGCAAATTCGAAAGCTTTAAAATACTGATACCATTGTTCGGAAGCGGCCGCAACCCCGACTCGGCCACGTTCCCCTTAATCTAATTATCTGGCCGCTTCGCTGCCTGTTCCGTCCGAAACCCCACCCTCCGTTTCTCTCAATTTTCTCCGCTGAAAACTAAGTATAAGTATTTTATGAGGCAATTCATCTCTTGATCTTAAACGCATTCTCAGATTTTTCTTCTAGCGTGACTTGCAGACTATGTAAGTACATATATGCTTAATGTATAATGACTATTTTTTATGTTTTAAATTAAATACTTTACTTAGTTTAATTATCTCGTCGCGATCTGTGAAATTAAATTTTTCTGTTTGGGCTCAACTTATTACTGGCGAAACGAGCTATGGAATCAATTTCAATTATAATCTTAAACATAAGACATCAGAACGCATCGTTATCCAAGTTATAGAGATATATTAATATAAACACAAAATACAATTTATTGGCTATAAAAATTTTAATACCCCCGATTAAATTGGTATAAAACTAATAATTAAACCTTTAATTTTAATAAAATATTTCATTGCTAATTGACTGCCTTTAAGTTTTTATTAATATCAAACCTGTTTGTATTCAAGATAATGCTGGTAAGAATGCAAAAAAGGTGACACATCATTATTATTATGTATATTAAACTATAAACATGATTTCTCCCCTGAGGCGAACGTGAGACGTAATCGAATATGAATTTGAAGTGTATAGTAATGGCAGTAAATGGATATCTGAAGAGGAAATCAGTCTCAACTCCGTGTGGCGCCGTAGTCGATTAATTGAATTATAGCGTGAAGTTGACAGCGGAGTTGAGCACATCGCTCGGGGCTTATAGGTGAGAGGATGGTGTAGCCTCACCGCGCGCTGCCATTGCTCGCTACACTTAGGTAGGCTAGAGAGCGCCACTAACTCGATCTGATTCCGCTTGGGCTATTTGCACTCTAAGTTCAATTATTCCTCCACTTTGATATGCAAATCCAGTCGCGTTTGGCTAATTACGTAGACGCTTCCGAAACAACATTTCAAACGTCAACTTTGTGTACACCTCCATTCATAACATCATGTGGCGCTGTTTTAGACTGGAAGTAACTTAGTTTTATTTATCAACTGTTTGTAAGACAATATTAAGCCTTACTTATCACATCATCTTGTTTTACTTGTCATGAAGCCACTCTAGTAGTCGTACCTTTGTGCTTGATACGAGGCAAAGTTCATGAACTTTAAAATTAATATTATACCTAACATAAAGACATAAATCGTCTCAATATAAATAAATTTGTATAAATTAATATAAAAATGGATATACGTAATCTAATGATAGATATAAAGATTTAAATATCACTTTATTCCCACGATCCGTGTTGGTTTTCTTGTGTATTGGCCTTAAAATTGCTGTTACAAATTTAAATTTAAAAATATTCACTCGCCAATTTTGTTAAATATAAATTCTATGTTTCTGTGTATAAATAAATCATTTTAACACGAGATTATAATGGTAATAACTCCATTAAGAATAGAAGTATGGCTATATAATATAACACAAGTTCTTATCCAGAAGTTTATTGAAAACAGTAATATTATGAACATGGATTGAGGATGAATGTAGGCGAACTCCGGTCTCGGTAAACTCTGTTATTAGCTTAGTAGTAACAGAAGTCGGTAACAAGACCGGCCCGCCCCTGCATAACCACAATCCGTAGGTCTGGGCACTCGTAACTTAACCGTTAACAGCTATTGCAACTTACATACCAACTTCGCCATTAATAATGTATACGCAGCAGGACTGTTCCTTCTGTCCAAGTCTCAATATGTTTACTTTCACAATCCTGTTTTAATAAAGAGCAAATAGAACGAGAACGGGCAAATGCGTGTTGGATTTCGTCGTAGTAATAAAAATGTAACTATTGAAAGGTATGTTGTTATTCGTTTGAAAAGTTTCTCGAAATTGGTTTAGAGTTACTTATACTCAATAAGTAATAATATACTAACTTTATGCGGTAATTAAATAAATAACTATTAGGCTTAGATTTGGAACTCCGAATAGAAACACTACCAACACGTTCTCGTCCTAGATGGACAAGAGTATTTCATTTACCTTTACGTAGTTGAAGGAGTTATGAATATAAGTATGTGTAACCTACTTATTGTGAATCAATTTATTATCAATTGTAATGATTTGTTGATCCGCACCTAGGCGGAATGAATTACACAACGATCCGCTTGCTCCTTCCGCCGCTATTTCCGCTCCCTACTCAAAACACTTCATACAGAATACCGAATACGTGATGCGCGTGTATCCCTAAATCGCTGTCCACTGAAAAAGCAGCCTTGAGTAGGAAACATTTCTGAGCTATTTGAGCGGATATTCGTTCACTCGTGTAAGCAATGGGCGCGCCACCGAGGCTCAACAGTTATGGGGAACCGCCGACATTTCGCACCTCATTAATATAGTCATGAATTCTTATCAGTTAATACCAAGCGGAATCGGTAATGTCGACTCGTAATCTCTCCATTTGAATACTGCTAAAGCGATAGATCAATCAGCCAATGACATTAATCCGTTAAAACACATGCATATCAATCTCCATTTGTAAACTTGCTTCGCTTAATTGAAAGAACTTCTTTTTCGTTCGGTGTTATATTTTATGGCACAGTCTGCGCCTCGTTTTGTGGTAACAGCAAAACGAACTCGATCCAAGACACCAGTTTTCTTTAGTGTTCTCCTTGGGCGGCCGCTTACGACTCCTTTAGAACTCGTTTTAGAAGCAACAAGAAAATAATTTAATCTACTCCACGAAATCGGAACATAAATTCGTTTTCAACATTATCTTAATCGCTACTTCTCTTTTATCATCTTTCAACGTTAGCTTATTTCTTAAAAGTCTTTTTACTTTCATTTACATTGTGAAGAGTGCTTTAGAATTTTTTAATCAGCAATTATGATGAATATTTTATTTGAATCACGGTAATATTGTTTGCTTTTGTACCTAGCCTATTGATGTTAAATGTAAGTTTACCTCTCGTTTACCTTTCCATTTAAATACATCTTATTGTGTAGGTATAGAGCTAATGAACGTTAATTCAAGTAGTGGGTCACGCTCGGACAATTTATTATGGTAACAGTGGGTATATAACTATGGGTCACACACACCACCATTAAGTACTAAAATATCATAGTTCTGCCGGTCAACTACAAAATGAGATGCGTTCACTCGTTATGACATGCATTATGAGGTATCACACCCACTAACAGTTCACCCGTCAACGAGCAATCATCAAACGTCGTCGTCGTATTAAACAAAGGAATTATATTAAACTACATAACAACGTGATTAACATAATGTTTCTAGAATGTTCTACTTTTGTCTAGTAAACGAGCATAAAGTGAAAGAACAAATTGCGAGTTTCCCCAGTATTTTCCTCGCTCGGAAAAATATATGTTTTATTAAAGCTCGGCATTTCCGAGTGCGCGGCAACCCTCTGGGTGAAGGTGGGAGGCACTAGGGGTGAGTTCGGCGGCGCGCCAGTGTATAACAGACAGTAGAGGGATATAAAACATATTTACGCGCCTATAAAGTACTCTCGTACGCTCGCTCTCCACCATTTTCTTTTGTTCCTCGCTCGGAGCCAATGATAATGCTTTCTCCCGTTCGGTTAAACTTATTTCTCTGTCGTCTTATCTGGCTTTTCTTCGGCATTTTTATTTATAACCGAAGTGGTGAAATGTAACAATGTGAAGTAAACGATTTTGGTTTCAGTTTACTTTTTGACATCTTGTTTTCTCAGCGGGTGATTTATTTTGTTTCTATTGTGTAATTTTATGTCCACATTTTAATACTCAGTTATACTTTTTGGAATATGTTATTTATGACGTAACATTATTTATATTGTTACGTAACTCAAATCGGGTTTGCTCAGTGCTTGTTAAAATCGAAAGTTGCTCTTAGGTGCAATGTTACTTACCATTAATTCTAATGAATCATTGTGATAGTATTTCAATATGTATAGAAACCGTTGTTCACGCAACAATGCTATTCAGACTGAATAGAACCGAAGATGCAGTGTTAACAGCAAAGCTAAGAGCGTCTTAATCTTGCACTACACTACAGCTCAAAACAGAAACTCCTTGCGTAGGTGAGAGGGTGTAATAACAAGAGGCGCCCTGCCCCGCTACCCACCCTTCAGCCACCCTCACGTTCACCCACTTGCAAACTTCTACAGAGATTCCTATTACTTCGCCGTGCTTCAGTCTAACTGGTCCGACTTAGATAAGAGCTAACTTGCAGCGATGTAGACTGAACCTCAAACACAAATGCTTACAACTCTTTTCCAACTTTTGTTTGACACCAAGCACGTGAACTTTTTCTCTATTTTGGTTTCTATTAACCACCAAGCATTTACTAAAATATTACTGACGTTTATAGTCTGTTTTGCAAGTGAAAGTAAAAAACATAGTTGCTGTTTTGGAAATGGGTGTCTGATACAGGGCTAGTAATCATCCGTCGGTAGACGAGTGTTAGCACTCGACGCCGAGGTTGAGATATCGCTCGACGGATCAGCAGCTCACTCGGGATGCACTCTGCGATTCCGTTTGTCACTGCACCCGACTGCGGTTTGAGCTCCCGCTCAGATAAATGCATGTCAACGTGCTTTGAATTCAGAGGCATTTAACTACTAAAGTTGCATACGAGCTATATTGCACTGGCATTATGATTTTATACGCTACTGGTTAAAGCTTTGTACGATGCAATCTTTTAATAAGATGCGACGTACTAGTAAATAGTGTCAATGACGTAGAAAGTTCATAATTTCTTTTCAACGTACCGTTACATATTTTCTTGTAGCGAAAAGTTGATTGAAAAAAGTTAGTGTTACTAAATAGCATAATTATTAAAGGGCTTGAAACTGCATTTTATTCATGAGATACGGCATAGAAGGCGAAGCTCTCGACACGTAGCGCAGATAAGCCGCTCAGCTATTTGCACGTCGTCTTTGCGTGTGTGACCCAAGACCGACCGTAATTAGCCGGCCGCAAACTTTGCCGGAATGTTACACGTTCACCCCTGGCCCACGGGTCCGACATACGCTGCTTTACTTAAATTAAGTATACAACTCCCTTAGTGCCGATCAGTTTTGTACGTTTGTTTCATTAGTTTGTACTATGTTAGTTTGGAGCGAATAGTAGGATTCATATTATCAAAGCAATGTGATTCAGCGCAAAAGTTCTGTTAGTTTATTTGTTCAAACTGCCACCTTTACTATAGCGAAACACAAACATCTGGTATTTCAATTAAGTAACGGCACGGTAAAGTAAGTAAAGGCTACTTTTTAACCTAGGAATAGTTTCTTGTGGAAAATGGGCACGGGATTAGTATTGATCGCGAATGGAGCTGCCGGCAGCAGCTTGTGATGTAAAGTCAGGTCAGCATTAAGTGTAGTTTGTATAGCTGAAGAGCTAATATTCTAACAAGCTTCTATAGTCGTTGTATTGTCTTTGTAATAGGTTTTACAGTGTTGTTAGTGGCATGAGGCTGCATAAACAAAGATGTTACTCAACAATGTTATAAAGCAGTACAACCCATCGCCAACGACCATTAATAATACGCTAACTTCGCGACAACGACCAACTTGTACATCCGTCTAGAGTGAAATTTCCGAGAATTATTATAAAGTAATCTAAGTTAGGCGACCCATAGAGAGTCGAGGGGGATGACAGGTGTTTAAATATAGCGTATCTCTGCCCCGCATCGCTTAACAGATTGTGTTACGTCCAAAACGAACTCGTTCGAGCGTGCCTGTCGCCCTAGCTTACCGAATGTGCCAACCAGTTATTATATTTGTTATGACAATGTGTTCATATTTTTTGTATCATTTTGTGTACTCGAATTATTAAATTACTTACCTGTCGATGTAAGTTGTCCTTAGTATTTTTTTATAGTAACATCCACAGGTTGATAAAGAAAAACGGAGGCATGACTCCTTTCCATAAATGTCACCATAATGTCATGGGATTATTTCAAAGTATTTCAAAATCTTCATCTCGAAGACTTTGGTTTAAGTAATTTTTCTTTACATATTAATAAGTACACTTCATTTAAAAAGCAACCTCATATTTACCACAAAACACACACTGCATTTTTTTCAGTTCTGATGTCATAATTGAAAAGACGGGAGTTTAATGGGACTTAAACGAGAGAGTTTAGTCAGTTGACAGATAGATTTGTTGTTTGTTTGTTTTTGCCGTTATCCGCGACACGACATCCCATCACGACGATTCGTGTCTCAAGTCACGTGATATCTACGGAACATAGCATTCTTTTTTAATTTATGTTTATTAATGTAATTAATACCTCGAATCGATTCATTAATTTATACATATTATACAACTAGCTAACTACCGGCTCTAACTTCGCACGGATGCAAGTTCATTTTCCGTTCTTCTTCGGTTTGTGCATTTTTTATACAACTTAGGTGGCAGACAAGCACAGTGCCTGTGGACGTGTGCTAAATTTGTTGCATAATTCAGAAGTTAAACATTTTCAGAAAATATCATTCGGTGCAGTTACATTTATGTAAAGTTTACGACCTACGAAAAACAAATTTACAGTAAATTACCATGATGTCGTACTAATCTATGTAGCCTATCATCCGATTAACTCATTATAGTCGGTAATACCACCCCGATTACCGTTATACATAGTTTGCACGTTTCAAATTGATTATTTTGTCAACAAAAAACAAATTGTAAAAACATTATAAACATTTTTACCAAAGTTAGGGTCGTAAATAACTTTTCTTATCGACGCCGACACGCCGTTATCGTCCCCATCTCGCTCGACTCCCACGCCTCCGATCACGACCACCGTTTATAGTAATTTGTCGTCAAAACCATTAATACACCACTTAATTTTCTTCATTGATGCCGTTATTCTTGAATAATATGTTTTAAGCTCAGAAGGTAAAATGATTGTGCAGGGGTTTTTGTTTTACTATTTGATGCCCGCGGCCCTGCCCGCGCGGAGGTCTGTTATAGTTTTTGGTCATATCTCCGATTCAATTTAACCATTACAATCAAACGATTGCAATGGTTAAATTGAATCGGAGATTGAGTCAAATCTGCCGTATGTTTATACGGCAGATTTGACGAATGGCCAAAACCTTTCTAATAGAAAAAACCGCAATAACACAACCGCAAAAGCCGAATAGCAGTTTTTGCGTCCATTCGCGAATAATAATAATTAAAAAAGTGTTAAGAATCGTTCATTTAACATGTTTTTTTTATTAAATATCCAATGTACAGGCAGTAATAGACTTGTAATAAAATGTAAATATACACATTATTTAGGTATTATATATTATGAACACTAAAGTACCATCCAGCGACGCTTTAGTGTTCGTCGTGTCGGGTTATTTCCCACTTTATGCCAGTAAACGAGATGCGTCGACCGACCACTTTGCAGTACTTCGTTCGTCTCGAAGCGTCTTTATGCATCGCCTCATTGCTGTTCGTCGTTTCGCTTAGTTTCCCCTCTCTATTTTCAACTCACGTTACTATGTAAATTTATTTTGAAACTAGTAATCCACCGAGCGACGTCCATATAGCATTTTATCTTTATTTGTTTATTTATTGCTTTCAGTTAAAGATTGTTGTTTTATGAACACACCCGAACAATTACGACTAATTGAGTTCATGGTAATTTCTTTCACTTTCCTCTCCTAACGTTTTACAGTTTCTCAGTTTAGACAACATGCCAAATTTGACATACCAAATCTAATTTATGCAGAGTCAGATGATTACAAGTTTTTGTAGAGATGACCTTAACTGCCACTAAAATTACTACTCAACAATGCATAACAAAAGGAAGTGTCACGTAGTCGAATTTTGTACACGCCAAATATGTAGGTACCTACCTACGTTTATGCCAAAATATCTATGTACGGAACATATATTATCTTACAAATATAATATTATAAACTTGAGATCATGAGTATGGATGTTTGTTCTCGTATCACGCAAAAACTGCTGAACGGATCTGGATTAAATTTGGCACAGAGATAGATAAATGTAGGTCTGGAATAGTTTTTTTATCAAACTTTTAATCCTTGGTATACGTTCCTGTCGTGGTACTTACTTTTACCGACCTTAAAAACCTTTGATTACGTATAGAATAAGTAATGTATCTAAAATTTACTAAGATTTGATACATTATTAATTGGGATTAAGTGCTGCGCGAGACATTAACATAACATAATAAAATGTAGTCTTGCTGCATCATTACACGCAGTAACTATAAACATAATTAAATTAACGCGTTAATTATTCAAATGAAGCTGTTTCATACCACATCGTAGGATGAATACAGCCAAGCTAATCTACCCCAGTTAGTATCTAACTTTAACAGCGTTATTTTAGAAGCTGATTTACAAATTATATTTTTGCAATTCAAATGCGCGTAATGTGTGCTATTTATTATTTAGGTAATCAGGTTTAGAAAACAATTTAAATATATTTAGCTATAAAGCAATATACAGGGTGACCATAAATTCAAAATATAAAAAAATAACCTAAGGATCAAAATGTCTCTATCAAGTATGATAAGTTAAGTAAAGGTTTCTAAATAAGCTAATAGTCAATTAGGTGGGTGGTTTTTACTACTGCCTTTACATCGTGCGAGACTGTTCATTTGTTCAACAAAATACTACCTATTATTAAACTAACATTGTTAACAAATCGAAGCTCGCCCTTAAGTGTCATTGTGTAATAAGTAGCAGTGTGTCTAAGCTAGGTGGTTGCTCACTCCTTCAAGAGTTCATCTCAAGATAATTTCGCTAAACTCGTTTCCTTGGTTTAAGAGGCAGTTCGTGATCATTGGTGGCAGGTTTCGTTTTAATGTGGTTGATGTTGTGGTCGATATGTCATTATTTTCCAGACACAAGTTAATTATTTTTTATTTGTTCTTCTTTGTAAGGAGACCACTCTACTGTTATACTCGTAGTACAAACCATAGTTTATTAGACTACCTACTGTTTAATTTATATCCATCATCCTCCGAGACTTTACCCAAATCTAACTTCAATATTTACCGTGAAGCGCAATCGCTTCACGGTAAATATTTCAGGCTCCGAATCTCATCTGGCCTCCACAACCCATTGGCGATATCAAAGTTCTTTAGTTGGACCAATTGTCAAACTTCTTAGGGCTAGTAGTTAGTAACGACTGTCATAGATGTTTGTATGGATACTGGGACCGGCGGCTTAACGTGCTCTCCGAAGCACGGAACATTTAATTTATATCCTAGTAATGAAATCGTTGTGTATTGGAGACAGTCCCCGAGAACAAAGACCACGACTACATTACCATGATTTCAGTACAGACAGCTTACCGCATTTGTTTCTAATCTTCCAAATTAAAATAAACACGCTCATCTACCAATCCATGTATACTAATTAAGGTATCCAATTTAGCACAGCAATTTTGATTAGCACCAAAATTACTCTATACCCTATAATAATACAACCAAATGTCATAACAGATGTCATTATAACAAAACCTATTTTTAATTATAGTTATGTTATAAAATCCAATGTTTATGAATTTTAAAACGGCTCTGACCATTATTATATCTCACCTATACCCACATCGTTCAATAATATACAAACAATATAAATTCCTAATGATAATTGCATGTTATTACAAGCATAAACCTTTAAATATTCCAAGTAATAAAATAAATTTATGTCACTGAACTCGTTTGATAATTTAAGCAGAAATAAAATACGTTGCGAAAAACTTAATAACACAAGCCAAGCCAACCCGCAATTGTCGGCCCGCCGTTTACAAACGCTCCGAAACAAACTACATTTTTATACGAAGAGCAAACAAAATGAGTTAGCAGTGCCGTAGAGTCGCTTTTCCCTGGATTCTCGCGCAGCGAGCTTGAAAATTCGCTTTAATACCTTTGTTCTACAGAGCTTTACAGCTCTTATGTTTCGCAGAAATATTTTCCGAGCGCAGGTTTACTTTATGTGTGAATATTCTCCACTCCATTTCGTCCCCTATTAAATATTCTTGTTACAAGAAATCTGTTGGCTCTACAGTATGTAGTTTTAGTGAGTTTTATATTTTTAGTCATATCATTGATTTTCGGAGCCTGAATTGCTTAGTCATATTTTTCAAATAAACCTGCATTCACTGTGATATTTTGTAAATATTTAGCCTAGCAAAATACACAAAACCCGCTTTATATAACTTGTATTCTTTGAAATTTTTTCGCAAATATTAAAATGATCGGAAACAAAAAGCACAACAACACTGACAAATCAGTTTGTTAAGTGTTTAAGGTATGATCGCTCCCATCGCGGAATTAAATAAAATGATAGAACCTCCCGGCTGAGTTTATTCATTACAGCCCACCGAGGGCAGGAGGTGGGTCCACTCCACTCGCTTTATGGATATAACCTCGACAAAATACCCCTAAAATTGCACTGTTTTTATTATGTTCTCTCTTTATCTCTTTTGGTTTGTTGCTCCTTTTTACGATGTTATTATTTTATTAGGGAAATAATAGACACTCGTGATTGACTACTGGCATTCAGATAATTGATGACTTGGTAAATAATTAAATAGCTCAGTTTGTCTAAATATCCTCCACCGCAGCACACTAATAGACATGACAACTTTAACACTACAACACTGATACAAGGTCAATATAAATTGTGTCATTATTCATATTTATTTTACCGCAGAATTTAAATTAAACAATCAAAATCAAAACTGTCACCAATGACACATTGAAATATCCGATGTAATTTTTCTGTATCATTAAATAGAAACATTGTTTAGATGCCAAATAGTTCTAAAGAGCGATAAAACAAAGCAGCTGGCAAACGACCAAGTCGCGCAAAGCGACACGAGTGGATAGTCGCGCGATTTACAACGCGAACACTGAACATTGGTTAGTGGCGCCGTGAAGCCACGTCGTTTCATGAGTCGTACGCTGCGCTTTACTCAGATTTGCACGGATACATTTTAAATGGAGCCGGCAGATCGCAATTACACTCCCTTTGAGCTTGCGGAATGCGTTATGTATGACATTCAATTCAATTTAGCGCACAAAGCCTGCGTCGAAATTCTCTTTCGCGTTGAGTGAATCCTTTTGCAACAACGTTTTGCAAATCTCTCTTGTTGGAAAATGCCACTAAGTTCACAAACTAATGTTTTGATCATTTGCTTTAGACTCACGCAGTTAGTGTAAAATTCATTATTATAATATGAAGGTTTACGCTTGTCGTTTCTTTTTTATCTCAAACTACATTGATTTTGTAAAACTCGCATATATCGAGTGCTTATTTTTTTTTAATTGAGTATTATGCGCTACCCTAAACTTTATTGGCAGTTGGTAACTGACTGGAATGTTGACATGTCCACCTGGTCGTGGGCGCGCGTGTATCACCGCTTCCCTTTGAAGTTATAAGAATGCACGAACGCACAGATGCCTCGTGTCGGACTTCTAATAAATAAACAAAAGAAATACTTACCACGTAATCAACCTACATAGCAAAGTAACTGCACTAACTGCTAATTGCTTTTTAAATAAC
This sequence comes from Lithosia quadra, assembly GCA_963576445.1. Classification (NCBI taxonomy): domain Eukaryota; kingdom Metazoa; phylum Arthropoda; class Insecta; order Lepidoptera; family Erebidae; genus Lithosia; species Lithosia quadra. Next base: position 3,850,188 of record OY754883.1, read on the forward strand.
ATCTAAAGGGGGGTTTTCGATGCGTCAGATTATTGTTTTGTTATATATTCAGAGATGATTGCTCACCACGACCTCTGGTTACTTTTTTTAATAGCAGGCATTTCAACACTTTCATATAGGTAGGTAATTTGTACTAGATTGATGATAGAATCCATGAGAAATTGATCAGGCTCTTAAATATGCAAAAAGACTTATTTAAAACAAATACTTACAAATGTAGTTTCACTTTAAAGATTTTTAATTGTATTATTATTTTGTTTAATTCATTGTACAATTTATTATTATCTCTCTCATAATGGTTTCTTCCCTTGAAATTTGAATTGAATTTGAAATTGGACCAAGTTGATCCTGCTTTTGTAGAGCTCTTAAGCGAGAATAGTTGCAAAGACGATAAATTCTAATCCGTAATATAATAAAGACAGAATACAGATACAATAAATATAAATAACCAAAATGTAAATTTAATATGGTAGGGTTAAGTCGTTGTTAATTAATTTAAGCCAAGCGAGGTAAGGCTCGATTAGCGGAATAAATTGGGCTTGCGGCGGGCGCAATCCCCGGCGCAGTAAACAGCGCCGACAACAAAGGCAACTCGGCAGTCGCCCCCTGCACGGGAAAGGCGAGCTTAATGCTTACTCATTATTTATTCACATCTATAACGAGATTGTCAGAGCTCCCTGTCCCCGCCCGCCCCTGCACAGCTGGCCCTCTTATTCCATCTCTACTTTTACAGTGAGTATTTGCCGTATTATTTACTCGCACTCATACTTAAATAATTTTCTTTTCCTCCGAGCCATAAAGTTATTACATTTTCCTTTAAGCGCTTTCCTTAAAAATTACGCTGAAGAACAAAGCTCTTGAGTTGTCAGTATTCATTTCGCCAGAATACATTACGTTTTATTGCAATAAAGTACGTTTCTTAAACGTTTGATATTCTGTTTCGGTTTATATTAGGTCATGTTATACTTTCCAATCATAATATTATTTTATCCAATTAAAGTGTGTTCTTTATCTTTGATAAGTACGACTGTTAAACTTAAATTGCAACACTTGATTCCTTTGATTGAAAGATTAAAACATTTCAAATTTATGTTAATTGCATTCTATTTTATAGATTTTACATAGATAATGTCAATGAATTAAAGTTTTTATGAACATCCGTGTATTGAATGCTTCATTAAAATTCTTGAAGATAAATTTATACATTACATACTATAAAATATGCAATATATTAAGAGCTTTATGACCTAATTTATTTACATATAAAAATACTCTATTTGCTATTAAATATAAAGTATTCATCTTGTTTTCTACAAATTTTATATAAAATTCGCAGTAGTATTACGATAAGTTTTATTCAAAAGATATGAAAAGCGGTAGAGCACTTGCAAACGGCTAGATAATGTCGTCAGATACTCAGCGTGGTCGTTGAAAGTTTTATGTCGCTTCGCGCTGCATCCTCCACTGCATCCCCCTCTCCCCGACTGTAAATCTACACCCTCTTTAACGCTTACTATCTATGTTATGCGCAACGCTTCATTATTTTTCATATTGTTACACATTCTCATATATATAAACGGATACAACTTGTCGTCATCAATTCTAATTCTGAATAATATAAATCCTATTCTCATGTTTGCAAATCATTGTTATGTAGACTCAGTTCTTATTTGTTGCATGTCATTATTTTCACTGTCTCCGATTTGTTTTCCTCGGAATACTAATATTTTCTATTCAAATTGTTTTACTTAAAATACAATAGCAAGTGACGGTCGTATATCGTTCATCCTCATCACTATTCCGATTGAACAGTTAGTAGACACTTTGTATGTCTAGTGCGTTCCCTCGCATTCGCTTTGTTGTGTCCTCGCCTGTTCTTTAGAAACACTTTCAAATTTTTGCCGGCGCTTTCTCTTTTTACCATAGTTAATAGTCGCGCTAGCGATTGCCGTTAATGACTAAAACTGAAACCCGTCAAGGATGAGAAGTCAAATATTTGCACAATACCCGAAATGTTTTTAACGCAGAACGTTTTTTCAGTGAGCGATATAAAAACGCAATCCAACAATACGTTTACCGCAAATTGAATGAGGCTCGAAATAAATCCTGCGGTCGTTGTCTGACTCTCAATACCAGTAACCTCCCGTTCGCATCTCTCTTCCTTGTTTGTCGTTGGGGTTTTATTCGGCGAATAAAAATATCCATACGCTGATATTGTTTCATGTATTTAGTTTTTTATTTTTAATAAATTTGTTTGCGAGAAATTTCAGTCTGCAATGATTAAAGTAATGAGGGTCGAAAATCGTTGTTCGATCTTAATCGAGGGCTCGTTTCGCTCCCTCGTTAAATACTGATCTCAAATAGAGGTCCCTGAGGTTCAGGCGTCGTAAACCAAGTACTCTAGAGTATCGTAAGTGTTAATTACTTTTGTCACTCCGCTAGTGGGCGGTTAACAAATCTTGTCATTATATAATTCTACCGCTGAGAACTGTAATTTACATCGACTGACGCAACATTGTTTGGATAATAAATTATTATGCCTTGGAGCGCGTTCTTAACGGACGGCTAAATCGATAAGCGCCGTTTTTATTGCACCATTAACAATGCGCGAGGGGAGAAGTGATTTCAATCTGCGTAATCAACGTTGTATCGTACTGAAGGAAACCTAATTGCTTCTGGTATTAGTTAATACGCTCTCTCACACATGACTACCTCCCGTCGTCGGTTATACAATAACAACTATGCTCTAATTTTTTAAAATACCTTCTAATGTAGATTAATTTGAGCACTAAACATTATGTTATGCCAATCTTATATGAATAATACAAAAAAATTAATGTTATAAATTTATGTGCATCCTAGAGAGAAATATTACTCAAATAACGATGAGAAATAACAAGCAATGACTGCAATTAATTAACGTTGGCACACATCACTAGTTTTCTTGGTCACCCCTCCAGTTAAGCCAAGTTACTTACTTGAATTAGCAGTGAATACACATTCAGCTGATTGGATTTCAAACCCTTAATTGCAAGTCAAACGCCACCACATGCTTATAAACTTCACTGGACTTAAAACCTTTAATAATATCTATTACATGTATCGCGTTTCATTATGTGTATTATTTAGTCTAATGACAATAATATACATATACATCTCCACCTATATTGGTGGGGATAGGGCTTGGGCCCCCTAAGATCTTGCTCTTGATGGGAGCATCCCAAGATGACCCCCACACAGTTAAGTGTACTCAGCATAAACCCAGTCTGGTAATAGACTTGTAATAGCTTTGTTACACAACTGTTGAACCCCGGCGCAATTCATGTCAAATAATCTATTACAATCGAATGAATATACAGAATATGAAACAGTATGCAGAATTTTCCCACGAGATAAACTAAAATCCCCTATGCAAAAATTGGTTTAAAAGAATATTTGTTTTCATTTCATCAGTGAAATGTATATTTCGTTAGCTTTAAAAAATATTTACTCGTTTTTATTGCTACCGAAAGTGGGAAAACGAGATGAAAATAAACAACACGGCTGTCGCTCGCGAGCGAATTTCCGGCTCACTGCCGTTCGGGACGTTTCAATTTTACAAAATATAAAACTTTTGCCCTCCGGCTCGTAACAATCGGTTTACTTCCATTTATCATGTGATTGAACGTAATCTAAGTTTTGTTTTCTTTTATCGTAGTATTGTTTTTATGGAATATCGCTTGCTACGTTATTAATTCACAAAGATTATTTCATGAAAGCGATTTTAATTTTATAAGTATACAATTTTTTACCTTATATATAACAGTATCTGGTTAACCTGCCCTCTATTTACTTGGAGCCTGACTAATACCTAAACTGCTCCTTTTTTCTTCGTTGTCTTTTAGTGGAACTTCCACACTGTTGGTAATGAAGGCCTGACGCTGGACTATAGTGTAAGCACTCACGGCAGTCACCTAAGGACTGTCATATATTATTTCCCCAACTTTCAATATACAAATTTTACTAGATTACACAATAAAGCATTGACTATATATATCGTTATTGTCAAAGTTTCAATGTGTTTCTATAGAAAGTTACCCAAAGGCTTCACATAATAACTCAATCTATGCACATAAGTTTAGTTTGTCGTAGATTCTATTGTGTTATTTACAGTCCAGTTCCAGTGTAAACCCAGTGTAGTTAAACATACACCTAATTACTTCAAGCGCTTTAGCTGTATTTTCGAAGCACAACGTCAAACACCACTTATGATCCATCACCATGCGGCCATGGTCTTTACGTTGTTCCGAGTGTCCGCCTGCTCTTTCTCCTACGCTTGATTAGACTGATACGTTTTTATTATTATATACGATTAAACTATACTGAGCGACTGCCGTGACCGTCTGCCCTCCCAACACTGAGAGAAAAGCCGGTATCAGAGCCTCGTCTGTGGTTCAGCAGGTGCAGGTTCTGATAGGCAGGTTAGCTTGGCCCCAAAGGTCTTAGTGTGACTCCTACATTCACAAACGAAGCCCAATATATTTATTTATAAAGCACGAGGAAAACTCTTTTCACCCCGAGGGAGAAAGATGTGAGTGTATTTATCTGTTCATAAAAAGTTTTATATATCTAACATTTATCAATTTTCACTCTTATCTCTCTTTGGCTCAAATATTTTGTGGCACTATGGATACAAAAAGATTCGTTTGTATAATTTTAATTTCCCTTCGGTATGCCTACGTTAATATTTTACGTGTATCACAATTCCTCGGCATAATAATCTATATCTTTCCTTAGGGAATCTTCATTTTTTTATACATTAGAACTCCATGGAGAGTTTGCCGTAGACAGGTCGAGATTTATCTCACAAATCCCAGCCGCTTTGTTGTTTCTTCAAAATTAAGAGAGCTTTTATACATTTAGGTTCAGTCGACCAAATCATTTCAAATAAATATTTAATCATTCTATCATTAAAGTATTAGTACAAGCGTACCACTCGCACAATAATGAATAGGTACTGGTTTTTAAACTCGGCTGCAGATTATAATTTCGCACTCTTTAAAAACCTTGTGTATCTTTCAATGATATTGCAAATTGGTTTTTTATTGACTGTGCCAGATACGTATGAAAACCTGTAGCATAAAAAATAGTTGCTCAGTTCAAGTGATATGGCTACCCTACAACGACTGCATTAATGGCAGTCGTAAAGCAATAAGTTATAAAACGAATATAAATAAATCGGTTTATGGCTGTTTTACTGCTTTTTGCGAATGTGTTATTACTACGAACGGGCAGACGCTAGGTATGCGATCATAGTATACATGTATATTATTAACTATTACGTATGACTGTGCCATGTAACATCTGATAAATTAATGTTCTTCATCGATGACGTGGTAACGAAAAAATTTATTTAACTATGCTTAATTATATTCAATTAAAATAAATTTTCTAGATAAATCTAGCGCTACGAGGTCGATTTAGATATTTTAGTGCATATTTCACAAGTCACGACTAAAATCAAGGTCTTATTTGACTTTCCTGCATAGTATAAAAATATTTTATCATAATATTTTCGTATATAAAGTGGATAAGTGGCACCGCTATATAGTATTTCATGTGTTAAAATTAGTTGAAATACAAAATTAAAGTCGACTTTTGACATATTTACTCCCACGTACATTGGTAAACGTCGGCATTTTACATGTGTAGCAAGAAATATTCAACGAGACGGTATGTTGGGCGGGCGGCAGGCGGCGCGTGCGCGAGGCGCGGGGTGCGGGTTCAGCGGGCGACGACCGGCTGCGGGCCGCGCCGCACTCTCGGCCCGCACGTTGGCCGTATTACTCGTTATTTGTGAATGATCTCCTTCCTTGTCTCGCATACGTTCGCGATACATCGTTATTTTCGTTCTGTTGAACCAATTATACAGGTTGTGTCAGATACTGTTGTATGGATTTCAGTGGTAAAGGATTGCAGTGATAGCCATTGTGGATATGCTAAATTGTTGTTGCTGTTTTTATGTCAAGTGCATTGACAAAGTTGTTGTTTATCACTGATAAACGAGGTGTTCCAAATTTAAATATTTTGTGAAATTTGTGTTAAGTGATTACGGTAATATTAATGTTTACATTAAATGATCTATGTTTTTAAAAAAGTTGTGATTAACATTTCACCAAAAGTCGAACACAGTTACCATAGTGAGGATCAAGGATTCAGCTAAAAACAATGCAGAAGGCAGTGGCAAAAAAGAAAGGAAGAAAAAGAATTGTAAACAAAAGACGGAGGGCAGTGGGCCGGTGACAGGGAACAAACTTAAAAACTCAACTGCTACTGCTGCCAAAGTGGACAAAGAAAGTCAACAGAAACCGACACCGACCAAAAATGAGCCAGACAAACAGTTACAGGTAACATAATGGCAGTAAGTCTAACGGAATCTGTCTTGCTGTATCGATAAATCTACTATCAAGATTACTTCTATAGAACACTCGTCATTCTCATAGCGCTTACCAATTTGAGTCTAAAGTTTGTTTTTTGTAGCCCAGGGTCCGCTTATTTTTTTTAATCAGTTGTGTCGACTTTTCCGGAAGCGACTGCCGTCTGACCTCCAAACCTCGTAGGGAAATTAACGCCAAAACCTCGTCCGCTGTTTAACAGGTGCACTAGCAGGTGTGTTTGACTTACGTCCAAAGGTGTTGGAAGGGTCCTTCACACTCTATATAACCCTGATCTGAATAAAAAACTAAATTGTTTTAATAACTCTAGAATGCTACGAATACAATAAATTTATTAATCTAAAATTACTATTGTAACAACATGCCGTGAGTCAAAAGGCCTTACGTGACCGGTATCGTTAGCATACATACACCCTACTTCAGTGAGATTAACTTGAACAATGGAAACGACCTGCCATAGAATTCATATTTAATTTACACATATTCGCATTGAAAAACTAATGGAATCGTTATTGCGCGCAGTCACGAACTACCAAAACGCAAACATGACTCGTTATTAACGGAATAACTGCTGGTAGAGCCGATTCCGGACTTATGTTTATGGCGCAATGAACGTCATAATATTATAGTTGCCACTTGCCAATCAGCTGGTTTTATTTGTTTTTTTTTTATTGTGTTGTAGTAAGCATATAAATAGAATTAAAAAGTCTGTGGGTGTAATTTTTTTATTGGCTTTAACGGGAGCGTCTACTATCTGACCCCCCCCCCCCTTGAGGAAAACCTGCGCCACAACCACGTCCGTTTAATTGACAGGTGTATAGGCTAACAGGTGCGGTTGGATTGGTCACTGAAGATCTTGGTAGAGTTTAAATAATTTTGTGTCATATACACTATCATCCTTATTCTATAACTTCTTTTATTACTAGGTAGTTGTACTTCGCGTTTTCGTCCGCCATATTCTGTACTCAGAATGGGAGCGTGTGGCTATCAATTGCAAAAAGATCTTTTTTTAAAACAAACTTAAGCTTATATAATATAATATTTATTGTCTCAAACATATTGTGTACAAACAAATTTCAGATAATTTTTGCTTATTAGTGTGTATTAAAAACAATAACTCCCTGTATAAAACTGTCCATTAGTGCTTGACTTCAGAACTAGACAGCGGCAGCGTCTTAATCGAAAATTGTTTGTCCATCTTTACGTACCTCACATTAATTTTTTTAACGAAAACCGGTGTCTTTGTATTTTTTTTTTGCTTTGCTATAACAGATCAGGTTTTAACATGGCAGACTTGATGTATGTAAGAAGAAAATACTACACAGAATTTGTATAATCATTCTTAATTATCATTCAGAATTATCTGCCATCTCGTGCGATAAATGAGCAAGTTACTTGTATGTTTATTTTGTACAATTAATATATAAAAATCCTCTCGCTCCCGTTACTCCCATAAAAGTCTAATAAGCTAAACCAAAGCAAAGAATATATTTTATTTCAGTGGTTTTGGCAACGTTGTGTTTATTATATCAACTGTCATTGAGCCCCTCTTTGCGACAATAATCAATCAACATTGCTGTATTTTTTTACGTTGTCAACATGAAATACTTACGCTATAATTCAAATATGTAGAAAAAGACTTCAATGTGTATATTACAATCCAAACAGACAAATTCAAAAGAGAGTCATATATGAATGTGCTGAATTATACTATATATTTCACTGTATTACACTGTAGGGAGCTATGTATTTCCTAATTGAAAAACTACAGGCATTCGCTAAGTTTGGGCATCCGTATTCATCATCTTGGGAAATGTTTTTATCACCATATTGATGTCGAAAAGATGACAATTTGTGTTGTAATGGTAACAATTTGGAACAGTAAAATAAAATATACATTTTTATTTAATAACACAGTCTGACTCGCTTAAAGATCTCACGATTGCCAAATCATGTGCCGCAGGAGGCAAAACAGGACCTATAAAGCTTATTGGCTAGTAAGATTTTAGAAATTTAGTAGGCATATGGTTAATTAAAATACAATATTACTAGCTGACCTACCCCGACTTCGCTCGTGGCGTATTTGGAACCCCGATGCACCTTTTTTAACTCACATAATATGCTCATAATTTATCAGTTTTCCTAAAATGTATGGGAATCTACCGGAATTGTTCACATTAATTATTATTGCTCCGCTCCCTTGGGCAGTAGCGTGATGATATTCAGCCTATGACATTCGCGGATAATGTGGCTTTCTATTGGTGAAAGAATTTTTAAAATCGGTTCAGTAGATCCCGAGATTACCCCTTACAATTTAACAAATGTACAAACACACAAACACTTCTTTATAATATTAGTATAGATTAGAGAACTCTTGACGTGAATTGTATACTGACAGTATTGACCGGGCTGGGTGGCAGATTCTCCGATCCGAAGGTAATCTCGAACCTCGAGACTTTGCATCGTCTGGTTTTAATTGACTTTAAAGCTCAACTTCACTATGTCGCAGTCGGCACTTCGGTAGTGATGGATTGGTGATAGGTACATGTAAAATAAAATAAAATTATTCGTTCGTCTATTACAATTTCAACAAAATTATTTATTACTTTGTCTCGTGTAAAATTTTGTAATGATAATATTTTTTGCTTTTCATTGCAATATTACAGTGTCATCTATAAATATTTCCGGTCTCAAGATCTTTAGAAAGTGTTGCCTGCTGTACAAGCTGTATTGAAATCTTAGCAAATATGCGTTGCGTAAATGACCGACTTCATTATACGATTTCTTATCTGTCTTAATCTGCTAATAAGACTTTGTTTAGCGTTATTCGCATCGTTAATTCACTAAATTAGTCTCAATTGCTCTAAGTCCCCATTACATATGAACAAAAACACTGCATAATTAATTTATAATGAATAATTATGAATGATGCTGCATGCTACTAATGATTACAAGAATACTTTGATAGGCATCCAATTTTAATATAGTATTATTACTCATAACACTATTACTGTTAAATGAAACTGAAAGAACAAGACTGTGCCTGGCAGGAAGTCTAAAGTTTGGTAACTCATACATAATCATCACACACTAAACAAATATATTCGTAGAATTTAAAAAATCTTGACTAATTAATATATTGAATACAACCAAATATTTGTTTGCGCCATTAAATTCAGGTTATAAATGAACAAACAACTGATATGATGTCCAGAATACTTAGCGACTGCGCAATACTTTCCTTATTTTATGACATGATTTATTGGTTTAAAAAGAATTACCTGTAACATTTACATGAACTTTTTACCTACAGAAATTATTAAATAAAACTTATCATTTACATCTGTTTTCTCACCGGCACCATTTATAATTTTCAGTTAAAAATGAACACGTAGAAAAACAAATTAATTACACGCTCACTAAACTCATTTTCATGAAATTAGGTACCAATAAATCAATTATGTACTTTTTCTTGCCTCGTGATTGAGAATTTGTAAAACTTTAATTATAAAATCCGATCGTTTACAAATTGTGCAAACTGTTACAAATCGCTAAAATGAAATGCCTAATATATTCATAGTTTGTTACACAATTCAATATACATCAGTAAATGAATCATCAGAAATAATAGTGGATTTTAATTTAACGCCTTTCATCTTTCAAAATCAAAGAAGTAAAAGATTGTTGACAAATCTTCTGGTATTGAAACAAAGCTTTTATACTACATTGACTTTAAAATCACCACAGGGGTCACGGATCGCTTGCCTGAACTTTAGATGAAATTCTCCTTGAATTTTAAGTCCCATCCTATTAAAAGTTTGTGAAAGTATTAGAATTTGGAATGAGGGGCGAAAAGCTATCACGCCATTTTTTTCCGGCTCTCCCTGTTCCCAACTGTGGGTGAGGAGGAGGCGGTAAAACGGCCCTGAGGCTGGGATCGCGAGATTATACTTTGCCGTTTTGAATTCGGAATACGAATTAATTAATTCGAATCGTAAAGTTCATTCATATTAAAAGTTATTATTTTTTTATAAACGCCTGTGTGGGTGTGCAACGTTTCGAACGTAGGTTATTTTATTTTTATATCCTTGAGTTAATTGCTTTAACGACTCTACTAATGGGATTTGATAAGAAAAAAATACCTAATTTTGAGACATAATTCTGTGACGATAAATACCTCTGAATTTTAGTTAGTGTAAATATTCTTAGTTTTATTTTGACAAGGTTGACTAATGCGCGACTCGTTTATTTTTATGGCTGATTTATTTAAAGTCGCGTGTATATCTCCTAGGAGGTGGGCTCAACGCAACTATTATTACTTGCCGACACGACATCACTCATCGCGCTAATCGTGCTGAATTATTATTATCTTTTATATAACGTAGTTTTGAAAGTCATCCAACATTATTTTACTGCTGTTGATTGAAATCCTCTGTTTTCCAATAAACACTTGAACCGAAAAACAAATTTATGTTTTTAAATATACTAATATTTTATTCGCATTTTAGTTATTTATCTATATGAAAACTTTTATAGATAAGATTGTGTACATGACATAAAAGTGAACCTTATATTCCCCGAATTGGTAAATCCTTAGGCAATCCCTATCTGATTCCAGTTATTACTTACACTCCCAAATTCATCTGTAATAGCGAAAAGTATCTGTTTCCTTTTCAAAATACTCTCATTCTTTAAACCCAAAGGACCCAGTTGCTTGTTAATATCAAAGGAGTGTTTAAAATATCTCTACCCTTGGGGATATACAAACATAGGTACCCATAGAACATAATACGAATAACGAATGAGTATACGTTAGATTTTCATTTGATGTTTTGCTTTACCGCGAATATAAAACGAGAAAAGAAGCCGGCGCCTTTGAATGTCCGTATTGAAGGGAAAGGCCGGAGGATGCTTTACTGCCGCCGCGCCGGGCCGGGTGCCGGCTGGCGGCATGACACTGGCCGCCCGCCTGGCACGCGCGGCCCATACTTGATTTATCACTCCATTGTTACGGAGCGACGACCCACCCCCACCGGATAAGGCTAAACATTCAATTGCCGGAACGCACCCGAAACGATTTGTTCTCTCCATACTATCGATTGACTATTTCTTCCGGCTCTTTGCTCGTTTGTCTCCGGATAAAGATTAGAAATGATAGCTTTAAATGTTAATATATTGGAGGCTTGTTATTCCTTTAAACTAGTGGAATAACTGTGAGTTGCCGAAATAACATGTACCATTACCGTTGTAGTTATTCCATTGTAGCATTTATGCAGTCGGTATTATTATACATTCAAATTAAAAAAAAAAATTAATGATCATAAAGTATTGTCGAAAGCGAATATTATTACCATTGAAATTAAACTCATTTTGGCGGATTCTATCACAATTTATTCTAATAGTTTTTTACATCTATACTACGCCCGATGTTTCGTTTCCTTTTCTTCTTTCTTTACTCTTTTCAACCGCACAGTAAAGTATAGAGAGAGTAGAGTATAGTATAGCGAAAAAATGTTGAAATTTTCTTCATTCTTATCGAAAATTAGTAGCTTCGTAACAAAAAATACTAGAAGCAAAGTATATTGGACATTAAACAAAGCTAAAATCTGCAATAGAACATTTTAATGAAGCAAATCAGATTTTAAGAGACAATGCTACTTAAATGGTGTCCGTCGTAAAAGGTGCGGTTAGCCAGCTAGTTTTATTGAGTCGTTCTCGGCGCTGGCTCGTAAATATCACTGGGTAATTACTTTCCATTCCCTTTAAATACTTGAAACCCGCACCGTAAAATAAATAAACTTTTATTGTTCCACAAATTATTACCATTTATTAAGTTTCGTTTAAACTCTCATTATTGTGTTAGGTATGCAGTAAATATAAGTAGGCTTTTTTACGACTGTATTACAGGTATAATTCCAATTACCCACTTTCTGCACTTTTTTGCGTATATATTAATATAAAAGAGCAATTATAGGAATAAGTACCTCTATAATTTAATGAATACTAGGTATATACTTTTTATATTTATTCATTTTAATGCTCACTCATGGCAAGTGTGGCTCTAACTTTACTTCCAAGCTGTGCCCGCGACTTTGCCTGCGTAGATATATTATAGATTTTAGAGTTTTTTTGAATGAAACGCCAATTCTTTTTCCAATATTACCTACCTATCAGCCGCGTCGAGATTGGACCAGTCGTTCCAGAGATTTACCTCTTTCAAACAGACAGAAAGACATATTTTTTTTAATAAATGCTTTTTTATTATGTGTACATACATTCATTCAAAACCTTTTTTATTTTATATTTAGAAACAGACACTTTAATTTTATTTATTTGTATAGATAAAAAACGCCTTTCTAATTCCACTTTTTCGGTCACCATTATAAAATATTCAACACAACCACCTGCGGTCGTGAGTCACTTGAAGAATGGCGAACCATTCTTTGTGTAAAACTGAACTGTTGAAGTAGAATTTGAAAGTATGTCCTATAGATAGATAGCAATGTCTTGTACTGTTTATTCAAATATTTTAAATGTTCACACGTTTAAACTATTCCATAGGAATATTTATAGACAATCGTTTTACTTATAATTCTTATTAGCATGTCTTGGTGCCAGACGTGATTTCATCTTCATCTAATGAATACAAAAAAGCCGAAGGCGGTTATTGTGTTAGGTTCGAACAATAGGCACACATAGTATGAATACTAATCACAAGTTGTACCTAACAGCGCGGCGGCAGCAAGCGGTACTATGGCTCGCTGTACGTTCCTCTACAAGCCACGGTTGCGGTGTATGCATAAATCTGTATAAATTATGCATAGATATCGCAGTTGCGGCATGATTCGTATAAAGACAGAAAAAGCATTTTACGTTTATGCCTTTAGTTACTGTATTTATGCTAACTGACCTAGAACGACCTGAATAAATCGGATATTTGTGACCTTGAATATAAAAAAAAATCACTTACTTGGCATCAATGGGGACTTTCACAATTCCATTATAATGTATTCCTCAACTTCATGAAAATTTCAGATTCGTTGGGAGTTAATGAGAGGGTTAAACTCATTTTGAACGAACTATAATGTTTTGATGTGTCTTATCTGGTTGTGTCTAAAGGGTTAGACCACTTTTAAGCTCACATAAATTTGTTTTACAAGTGGAGAGATTAGCCAGCACGGAGACTTGAAGTGAAAAGAAAAAAATACAACTCAAACACAAACAAATTTAACTCTGGCACACCTACTCATTCTTACTACGAATTAACTGCTTAGCATTAAGCTTGTAACGGTCTGTTGGCTAAGTGACTACACTACATTAATGTGGTAGTGGATATGCGTGATAGCAGTCACAACGATTAATAGCGTAATAAGTAGGTATAATCTAAATACTTAAACGCGACATGTTTGCTGTTAAGCACTGCGTATTGGTACGCAATCCAGTTTGATTTTATATGGCAATAACGATTGCCTTTTTGATGATTGATGAAAATACTAGAAAAAACTTATTCCTAATGAATGTTTAGCTTCATAATATTTATCGGTTATAAAACGTCCGCAAAGAACGCTGACCTTACGCTAACACTTATTGCAACATGCGTTACATTACGTTATGCTCGTACACCATCGAACTATTTCTTCAATCGTAAAGAGTGAACAAATCTCTGTTACCTGATTTAAGTTTCTTAAGGTAAACCATAGGATTGGTTTTTTTTAATATTATTTATTTTTATTTTACAGGCGAGTCCCGAAAATAGCAGAAACGCTTCTCCAAGATATCACGATGTATCAATGGATGATGTAAGTACACAGAATTTCCTTGAACAATACGTAGGTAATAACAAAAATAATGCAGTAAGGAAAGCTAAATAAATATCTATGCTTTTTCAGGCATCGGACGCAGGCTCTCTCTTCAGGGTGACAGGTGCAGCAGCGGCTACAGGCGGAAGCATTAAAAACGAATTAGTAGCCAGAGGCGGCAGTGGGGGCGCGCTCGCCTTATCCCGGGCACCGGTGGGCGGCAGCGCCAGCCCAGCGCCCGCTCCGCTGCCACAGCCTGCGCCTTCGCCCGCGCCCGCAGCCCTGCCGCCGCCGGCGCTCCCTCCTCCGCCTTTCCGCGCTGACACGCCGCACCGGCCCAATGGCGCGCACATTCCTGCTCTGGACGGTCACGCCGCCACGCAAATTCCGGCACGACCGGTTGGCGCCGCCGGCCCGGATACGCCCGAACGACCCGCCAGTAACAGCAAGTTACAGCCCGGAGCGAGAGCATCCGCCGACAGTCCAACACCAGCGCCACCCGCCCCACAAGCACCGTCACCGCTCTTTCCTTCACATACCGCCTATCAATCTCAGTCCCAGTCACATGCTGCCGCCGCGTTGCCTGACTACAGGCACACAAACCATGAGACGCGAATGGAACAGCCCGAGCAGCCACCGGCCCCACTGGACCTCCACACACATCACAGTGCACTCCACACGCCTCGGCCGCTTGTAGCGCCGAGCACGGCGCAAGTGCCACACCCTAGTCTCCCGAGCCGCGTTCCGCATGCGCCGGCGCATCCCGTGATGGCTGGCCATGACGTACGAAATCCACCGCTCGCAGCTCAGACACACCCCTCCGTTCCTACCTCGTTCTCAAACCGCGTCAATGGTGTGACGCAAAGCGTTCCACCACCTACGACGCCGTCTACGTTGCCGAGCTGTCTTCCGAGTCAAACTCTCACGGGACGGTCGCTATCGCCGGCCGCTCCGACCTCTCGCCCCTATCCTACCCCATCGATCGGGTCTAGTCATGTAAACTCAAGTATAAGTTCCAGTATTCACGGTCACTCAATAGCCTACCAGAGTCAGTCGAGTTTACAGAAACATTCCGTTCAGTCTGTGTATGCGAATCGACCTTCGCATCTCACACCGTTCAGCATATCCAATCACATCAGTCACATTCAATCTTCTACGGCGAACCAACCCCCGATCACTCACATAAGTCATCCAGCAAACAGTCATTCCATTACAAGTCTGTCAAGTCACCTCCCTATTCACACGCCCAGTTCCTTAGCGACGTCGATACATAGTCATATTGTTCCCTCGTTGCCTTTAGTTTCTACTTCAAATACCACGATGTCTTCATACACACCAAGCCTTAAATCACACCCTGGTCTCAACTTACCGCTTCAACCGACGTCTATTGCGCCGCCTGTGTCTTCACATCTACCAAGTAATCACGTTGAGCAGTTACCGACGTCGAGTTGTCCCCCTACAAGTGTTGCACAAGTGACAACTAGTAGCAGCAGCAATAACAGCCATCCGTTGGCACCCCCTATCGTAGACTCGAGGCAAATTCCAGTATCATCGAGCGAACTACCTTCGCGAACGGAAAGTCCATCCGTCATTTCAACTATGGCTTCCAATGGTTACCCTCCACCGGCTGTATATTCAGGGTCGTCCTATCCTCCACTGTACGCTCCTTATGCCACTACCTTGCAACACAGTCCTTACCTTCCCCCAGCAGCGGCTTCACCCAGAAACTCTGCTGACACGGTGAGTATTCATTATAGCGTTATTAAAAAAAAAACAATATTTTATTCGAACATTTATGCTACAAAGTAACAATTATGACAAAAGTTTCATTTCGTCAGGTACTCAAGACAATAGGTATTGCCACGCAATTCTAACTTACAGTCACTCATTAAGCAGAGATTTATAACAATCATTGTGTTTACATGTTAAAATTATAAGCAAGGAGAAGCTACCAAAATAAAAGCATATTCTTCACTTGTGACTATGCAATGGGAGCACCTACTTCCATATAAAGAGAGTCAAACAATATTCACACGATTTAGAAGGAATTAAAGATTATTTTCATTTCACCCTATATTAAAATACTGTTAAAATAATTTGATCTTAATTTTATTTCAACAGAGAACGAGTTTGCCTGCCTCTCCGCTGGTGGCGCCGAAGACACCAAAGGGCGTGCGGCCTCACACCCCGGGTTCCACTGGGGCTGCGGGCCAAGCCCTGACCTACTCACCCCGAGGACCTAGTCCCAACCGGGAACGGGAGAGCTTCAGGTGCGTACACGTCATATAGCACACGGTATGAATGAAGGCGGTATGGACTTATTTATGTATACCTACGAGTACCTATGTATGTACAACAGATAATAGTTTTAAAAAACTTAATTGATGGATGACAAACAAGATTGGAAATGAACTACTTGCTCTATTAGGCTACTCAAACAAAACATTGTCATTAAATTAAGTAATGCATACATACAAATCACGCCTTTTTCCCATTGGGGTAGGCAGAGACAACATCTTTCCACTTGTTATGATCTTGGCATACTCCACAATTAAGTAAATATGTTAGTAAATAGACTACGAAAAGCCTACTGAATTATATGTTATACGTTTTGTAAGTACTGTTAGTATAGTCTATGTAGAATCAATTTATTATTTACTGTTACTTTCTTATGAAAAGATAATGTAAAATAGTATATACAGGGTCTCCCGTAATGAATGGATAAACCGTAAACTGGAGTTGCTCCGGATGTGAGGCTATAAGAAAATCATATCATTTTGCTAGGGTTGTCAACCATATGGTAATGGCATAGACTTTTATACTTTTTTAGTAATTTCTCTACTTTTTTTATTAATTCCGTAGCCATTTCTTCAAATTTAAGTATTTTCGTGAAATTTTTTTTGTATTATACTCTTAACATCAACTTTTGATCATCTACTGTGAAAAAAAAAAGTACGGCGCTATAGCTGCCCATGATCTTAATAAATTGTCTAGTATGTGTAGTTTCTAAAAAGGTATAACAATGTGTACTTTTAAAGCAACATTATGTTACTAGGAGCAAGAACGCTTATCAAGGTCAAAATTTAGATTTTTCAAGTAATGTTAAAAATAGTTGTAAAACTCGCCTTAATGATTTTATGCATGCAGCAATGCATGCTCGGCAACGCCTAATAAAAGATCTTTTAATCCGACGCGCATAACCAGCTTCTTCAATTTTACGAGCTGCTACTTGAATGCGCGTACGCAATTTTGTCAAAATAGGTAGAATCTTCTCTCATCTGCCGCAACAAAACGTTAGGTACTCTAGCAGCCCAGTCCCTTGGCTTAATGCCAAGGGACTGGGCTGCTAGAGTACTGCTGCTGAGTTTGAACCCTTTGGTAATGATAGGGATACAATTCGTGCCTCTTTAAAATTCTGTGTACAGATGTTTTAGGTATACCTGTGCGCCGTGAAATAGCACTTATGGACGTACCAGGGTCCTCTTCGACTATTTCTAGTACTTCGTCTGCATTGTGTCGTTGAGGTCGTCCTGCGCTTGTCCCGCCTATGCCACTTCCAGGAAATCGTCCTTCCATAAATGCATTATGTACTCTAATGAAAACACGGTAATCAGGGTTTCGCGCATTTGGATATCTTTCGCGATAAACACTAGCAGCTCCATTGGCGTTGCCATTACATTCGCCGTAAATGAAATGCATGTTTGCGTATTCGGCGGGCGTGTATTGTTGAGGCATAATACACAAATTTCACAAAAACTTTTTCAAACAACAAGTCCAATCGATAGCAGAAAACGAAGTCCGTAAATGTTTGCAAAGTTGTCAGTATCACCACGTTAACAAGTCCAAATCACAAGGCAAATCAAAGTCCGATATTAGAAAGCAGTAACAAATTGACGAAACTAATGAAAAAAAAAAAACTGGAGGAACTAAATTCTTTTTTTTTAACAACTTGGTTTCATTCTGAATATCCTATTTAGTGGCCTGTTAGTTTTTTTGTAAAGTATTTTGATAGAATAAAATCATTAAGGCGAGTTTTACAACTATTTTTAACATTACTTGAAAAATCTAAATTTTGACCTTGATAAACGTTCATGCTCCTAGTAACATAATGTTGCTTTAAAAGTACACATTGTTGTACCTTTTTAGAAACTACACATACTAGACAATTTATTAAGATCATGGGCAGCTATAGCGCCGTACTTTTTTTTTTTCACAGTAGATGATCAAAAGTTGATGTTAAGAAAAAAAAATTAAAAAATTCTCTTAAAATGACTATTTTATTAACGTTTAACGTTAAGGACACCTAAAATCATATCAAAAGTGAATGATACACGTCTTTAAGAGTATAATACAAAAAAAATTTCACGAAAATACTTAAATTTGAAGAAATGGCTACGGAATTAATAAAAAAAGTAGAGAAATTACTAAAAAAGTATAAAAGTCTATGCCATTACCATATGGTTGACAACCCTAGCAAAATGATATGATTTTCTTATAGCCTCACATCCGGAGCAACTCTAGTTTACGGTTTATCCATTCATTACGGGAGACCCTGTATATAGTAGACAAATTCAGATGTTAAAAAATATTTAGGGTATGTTACGCCTGATTTCAGCAGCAATATTAGTAGTTTGTCGCGCAGCACGCCCGCGTCCGGGGCCTCCGCGCCGACACTCGCGCCGTCGCTGGTGGCGCCGCTGGCCGGCCCACTGCCCACACCGTTGACAGCTGCATTGCCGGTAAGATGCTGATTTTTTAATTAATAATTTTTTAAAGGAGAAACTCGATTCCCATGCCAACGTGGACTTAACAATGATACAGGCAGAAAGTAGAATTGTTAGAAGATTTATTTTGACATAAGAATAAAAAGGACTAGAACAATGTTGATTTGTTGGTGTTACTATTTATACGGAATGAACTCACAGCATCGTGAAAGTTTTGTTGTATTTCGCTTTTGATTGGGTTTAATTCAGTGAATAACTTGATCTCCAACTGGTAATTGGGGTCTTTGAGACTCAAGCCATGATACAACGAAGCATTGATAAACAACTTAGTATATACCATCTTCAGTCTACTCCACAACATGGCTGTTGAAAAGCAAGCTAAGTGTCTGAATCTCTGTGAATAATAATAATAGACCACCAAATAAATCGCGATAGAATAAGTAAAATATTTGAATGTGTGTTATTCGCATAAACTACCGACAATATTATCACGCTTCGTTGACAAAAGATGAATATTCAGGGTCCACTGCCGTCATCTCTGAGCACGCCCCTCGTGGGGCCGCTGGGTCCTCCGCTGGGCGCGCCGCTGACGGCCCCGCTGGCGGCGCCCACGCCGACGCCCGCCGCCCCCACGGCGCCGCACCTCACGCACTCCCTGGCGCCCGTCCCCACGGTGCCCAGTATCAGCTCCAGCGCCAAGCCGCCTGCGCACTGGGGGGTGACGTGAGTACAAACTACGAGTAGTAGCGTAGAGTAGTAGTGTTCTATGCGGATGTGTCAAAATTATTATTATTCGATCATCATCATGTAATATTATAGCCAAAACTCACTCTACACAATCGCACGAGATCCACTAGTCCAAAACAGTCAACTTCAAATATAACCGGGACCATACGGGACATAGTGTGATTGGCTTCTAAATAATCCGGAGGCGGAAAATCAATAACAATAATTATACAATTATTAGTGACCACTCTAACCACTGTCCCACAATGTAATGAAGATAAAGAACCTCAAGTTCTTTACAGATACACACAATTTGGTGTCAGATAATAACATATAGCTATAAAACAGCCCCATGATGATGGTTTGATTTTTCTACGGTAGTTAGAAGTAGTAAAGTTCATTAGGCGCTTTGGACAATGAAGATGGTAAAAATATTTGAACGCTGTTAACATTACCAATACCTCTGCAATAGTTACAAGCTATTCAAAAAATACTTGCATACGTAATTTTTTAAGTTTTCTTTACCGTCGGCTTTTTTTGTATATATGTCAGTATTTCAATAACGTGTGACGTTTATTTTCCAGCAGGCCAACGGGTGTAGAGCGTACCTCTGGGTTTGCGCCAGCTCCTCCGTTGTTCGGTGCCCCGCTCGCACCGCCCAATCCCAATCCTTTCTCCGCGGAGTCGCTATTCCAAACAAGTAAGTTTTGAACCTGTGTCAATACATCAATTATTAGCCTGTTGACGTGTGTGCTATGTAATTAGTGATGTGCCGTCGCTCGAATATCCGATTTTTCATCATCATATATCATTATGTATATTGTACTTATACATTGGTGATTGGATAGCAATGAAAAACTGTAAAATTTCCATTCAATGAAACTGGTGAGGTTTAATAAATAAATACAGTGGACCAGTCCAAGTGAATTCTATATTGTGTAGCTGTAGCAAGTGCCATCAGACAACAGTAAATATTAGAGGAGTAGACCATGAGTTTGGGCAGAATCGTAGAATAAGAAGAAACATAAAGCATTGTAACATCTCTTGTACCATATTCTAGCAAATAAACTATTTAATTGATTGAATAATAACACATGATGTAATTGTTTCCAGGCCCCGGTGCGGACTTACTACGACGGGAGCTGGATAACCGCTTCCTGGCAGCGGCGGGCGCCGTGTCCGGCGTGCGCACCGAGATGCATCACCACCAGCACCAGCACCAACACACGCACGTGCACCAGCACCCCGCGTCGCACGCGCCGCACGCCCCCACCGTGCCGCACGCGCCGCACCCGCACCAGCTCCTCGTGCCGCACGCGCCTCACGCTCCTCACGCGCCGCACGCGCCACACGCCCCGCACGCGCCGCACGCCCCTCACGCGCCCCATGCGCCTCTCGTGAGTCAAACTAACTTATATACGTTTGGAACTATCCTCACGAGCACGAGTCTCATTTGTAAACCGTGAGTAAATCATATCATATTTAGAGGCTTTAATCGATTCTTCTATATTAAATCAAATCAAATCATTTATTTGCTAAGCACAAGTTTTACAAGATGTACATAATATAAATAATGTCTCACTACACCTAGCCGCCAAATGCAGTATGCAAATACATTTTATATGAAGTTAATGTCAACTTAATAATAATACCTATTCATAGTGTCAAAAAAAATTTAACAGAATATCCAATACATTAATACACCATAAATAATTTCATGTCAATAAATTCTCTTATTATTGAAATAGTCACTTAAAGAGTATACTAGTATAAAAATGTGCATGAGCTGTGCAAAATGTGTTGTTATTATATGAACGATTCTGAACACAATGTTTATAAAAAATCTTATCTGTTTTTTTTGCTTATCCACGATAGATACAAAAATTACTGAACGGATTTTTTTTAGAAACTACTGAAAGTTCTTGGTCAGACTTAAAATTTGCTTTATGTTTAATTGAAATTGGCATAAGATATAACCAAAAGTTGCCATAACCTATATGACGTGGACGGAGCCGCATACATCGGCTAATATTCCATACTACAGTGATTACATACAATAAATCAGTAGATATTAGAAAAGAGGATCTAGGAAAAATGCCAAGGTGGTTAAGGCATGTACAAAGATGGAGTAGGTACAGAATGAATGACAGACTTTAGTATATAAGTGAGCAGGCTAACGGGATATACTCGCATAGTGTCAATAATTGTTTGCAGAATAGTTTGTTCGTAGAATATTTTATTTTTATTTGCTTAGTGTAAAATATATACTACTTTTACAGTTCAAGGATGTGGGGAAAATGACATCGCTATATCGTACTGGTCTCAGTCTGGGCTACCCGTACTCCACTAGTCTGCTGCACCCGACCGGGCCCTACGTGCCTCCCGCGCCCATCACTGCTTATGCACCTAAGGTAAGTTTTGTATCATGTTCAATTTAATAGACCTATGAGATAATAGACATTTTTACACATCTATTAAATATTCGTAAAAGTGAGAAATAAATTGTATTCATTCCTCAAATACATTCAATGTTTGTAGTATATATAATATTCATCATAAAAATTTCATACATAAATAGCAACATTTCATGTAGCATAATAATTTATTAATTTATTTCCTTACAATTTCTAATTCTAGCTTACGCTTACTATAAATTTTGTTTTGCTACGATCATTAACCCTGCATCGCATAATGTTAACAGCCCGTAGTGTCAGCCGCAAGCGACTCCGCCTCTAAACCACCACCACGTCCTGCTGTTGCGGTAGGTCTCCTTCTTAGCACTTCTTTACTTCATGCATGCTTTACATGATTTTCAAATTTCTTTTGTCTTTAGTCTCCAGTATATCTAATGTTCAATCGTCATTTCTAAACAGAAAACTGGGAAATGGAACGCGATGCACGTAAGGATCGCCTGGGAGATTTACAACCATCAGCAGAAGGAGAAATCCGGCGGCGCGAGCGTAACGAACAGCCTGGACAAGGACAAGCTGCGCGTGTTCCCCGCGCCCGCGCCGCCGCCGCCCGCGTACCGCTCGCCCTACGAGCTGCCGCCGGCGCCCTACCTGGCGCACCACCCGCACATAGGTACGCTCCGGCGGCCCGGCGCGCCCGCGCCCGACGCCGCGCTCGCAGCCTCTCACCGAGCCGTGCGCGTTTCAGGGGTGTCGCCGTTCGCGCGCTACGGGCCCGGCCCCTACCCCGGCGCCGGCCCCTTCGCGCTGTCGCCCTACGGCCGCGAGCTGGCGCTGTCCTCCTACCACCCGCCGCTCGGCGCCGTCAGCGCGCTGCACGACGCCTGGCGCGCGCGCCCGCCCGCGCCCGCGCCCGACGCGCGTCGCGAGCACGACGAGCGCGAGCGGGCGCGCCGCGAACGGGACGAGCGCGAGCGCCGGGAGCGCGACGAGCGGGAGCGGCGCAAGGCGCGCGAGCACCGGGACCGCGAGCTGGAGCGCGTGCGCGCGCGCTCGCCGCTGCGCAACGGCGTGGCCGACGTGAAGGAGGAGCGCAAGGACGCGCTGCGCCACGCGCCGGCCGCGCTGCCCACCTACGCGGGCGCGTCGCCGTGGGACGCGTACCGCTTCGACCCGCTGCAGCACATGCGCTTCGCGCCCATGGTGGAGGCGGCCATCCGCGCCGAGGAGGACCGCGCCAAGATGCTGAGCGCGTACGCGCACCACGCGCAGCTGAAGGCGGGCCCGCTGCTGCACCGCGGCCTGGCGCTGCCCCCGCTGGGCGCGCACCCGCCGCTGGCGCCGCTAGCCCCGCTGGCGCCGCCGCTGGCCCCGCTGGCGCCGCTCGACCTGCTCAAGAAGGAGGAGCCGCGATGATAGCGAGCGGCCGACCAGTGCGCACTGTACATAGAGTAGCGTAAACGACGTCGCAAGTGAGAGTACGACTAATTTAATGTATATCGTTTCGCATTATCGGTTTAGAGAATTATTTATTGTAACGTCGCTTACGGACCGTCGGACGTCGCAGCCGGCCGCGGACGGAGGTGTCACCTGTTCGTTTGTGCAATATTGACGAGGACTCGGCGCGCCGGCCGCAACACTACTGCTTGTTTATTTACATGAAAATATCTATCGAGTTGTTATTGTGACCATTATTAGTTAATTATACATGAAATTGCTGATTATTGTGAAGGATAGGATTATGAGAATCGCTATCGATATAATTATACATATTTATATATACTTATAAATACCTGTAAATATTAGTATGTAAATTAGTGTTAAAATATAGAATTGGTTTATTTAACGTCATACAAAAGAAAATCCCATAAATTATTATTGCATCGGGAGATTACTTTACTCTTCCGTTAAAAATCTCAATGGTTTTTCAATTGTACCAGTGGAACTTTATTTATTTATTTATAATCCCATTAGTGAACAAGTTTCCGATTGTAGCAGTTGTTTCATTTAAATGCATTTAAAATATGTGATATTATTGTATTTTGAAATACATTTTGTCTGACTTCAAGTAGTGTCTTTTCTCAGATATTTAGATGTAACAGTAATACAATAATGGTCAAATTTGTATTCGTCGTAAATCATGAATTCTTTTCAAATTGTATTTGTGTATGAGTAGTCGAGTCGATATGTTACTTTTGTAAACCATAGCGACTACGAAGTGTTAGTAAAGTGATATGTGCCATGAATCAATCAGCAATAAAGGGCATTGAGTCAGACAAAATTGGATTTAGAATCTGTCTAACAGACACACTAACGGTTTGTGTTCTTACAATCTCAAGAATGACTCAAAAGTATAATTATTATAGTTTGTTCAAAATCATTCTGTATACTAAAAAGTAAATGAAAGCTTGGTGCGATTCAGAAAATACCATTAAAACTTTTGATTTTTATACCAATAAGCATTTTTATCACCAATCCTATTCCTATCCATCCGTACATTTCGACCTATTTAGCAGCACTCCCGAGATTAACTGTTTCAACTTTCAAGAGGCCGTCACCGCGAGAAGAGAATCGCGTTCCTATTAGACCGGCGGTGGCAACACTGCCACCACATCTCCCATGTCGCCGCCGATTTATCGGGGTGTGTGTACTGTGTAGCCGGTCTTATCGTCATTCCACGTATATACACGCTCAATAGGGCGAGCACGAAATTACATTCGAATAGCGTATATATAGTATTCATAACGAGAGAAAAGACAGTCAATACATTTCACAATCCCATATTGTAATTCGGCGATTAATCAATCGCGTTTTAGGTTGTCCCGTTTTGCGTTGGTCCACAAGACTCTATAATAAATCTGGCATATAAGCACACATTGTGTTCTCGAAAAGGGTTTGTTTTTAAATAAATAATATCGCATTTGCAACAATATTATTGACCAGTAGCTTGTTACGAATAGGATACGCTTACTATTCGAAAGAAATTTCGTGCTCGCCGTACGTAAGTATGTAATACAATACAATAAAATTACTTTCACTTATGGAGACAGCTTCTCAGAGAATATAGAAACACATTTCAGCCGCGGTGCTCTCATTCGTGGAGACGGCCTCCTAAGATTAGAACGACGAGGGTATGAAGAATTTCACTAAAGGATTTATTTAATATGGCTCATTTTGACACTACCACCACCAGCACCATCGGAAAGCTGAAATTTGATTACTGTGTCAATCCTAATAATTAGTCCAAATATATCAAAATTAGACCACGTTCTATCGTATCTAGGCGATCTTCATCGATCTAATGTATCTATGCGGTAAGACCGTACGTATGGAGGACTGGCTCCTCTCACTGCGAGGCTTGCTCACAGGGATGTTGCAGAGCGCGAGCGCAAGGGCGGCCGCTGCCTCCTGCGAGCAAGTAATGCTCGAAAAGGAGGCGAAATGTTAATACGTAAGTATTTACAAAAAGTTTTCCATTTTAAATAGGTATTTATAAAAATCTTTTGCATAGAAAACTTTACAGCGGAATATTAATTCAGAGATTGCCCTATATGCCAGGCCCGAGATATTGTTTTAGGGGTCTGTGAGGATGAAACCTTTATTAAATCCACCCTGAACACCTGGGCTCTCGATTAATAGGTTAGTGTGGAACTCTTGCGCTTCATTATTTCCTGCGGGGACACCGGCGGCGGCGGGTTGAACGACGATCCGCCGGCGATGCTTGCCAAGCCACTTTATTAGAGTAGAGGGTCAACTATTTCTCCTCTTGCAACTTTCAATGCTTAAATTATCATAGGTAATTACAAAATAAATTATTTACATTAAGAGAAAAGATAAGTTTAGGTGTCGAAAAATTCCTCCCCATCGATGTCAACTGGTAACGTACCCAAAAAGCTGGCAGCAATACCACGCTGGATGGCAATGCCAATTCACTTTCAATTGAAATAAAATAACAAATGATACTTCCACTACAGTTTATTGACTGCACAACAAAGGGATAAATTTACATTAAATAGAAAATCATATACATACTATTGATTCATTTATTTACTTTCTGTACCATATCTGAAGTGTCTTCATCCTCTTAACTTTCTTCTGTAATTGGAGAACTCCGTAGAGCAAAGCTTCAGCCGTCGGTGGACAACCAGGCACATAAATATCAACAGGGACAATGCGGTCGCAACCTCTGTGAATACATTGATATAATATTAGAAAACAAAAAAATTTGAATTACCTATATAAATGATAGAAATATTAAAATTTTCCTTAAGTTATTAAAAAATAGTAAGAAGAAAAGATTAACCAACTCAACCTGGCGAAATGACTCTATTTGTATGATGGAGAACCTTGATACAAGGATCTTTATTAAAAGTATGGATAAAAGAGGACAAGTCAATTGAGAAATCTATATTCTTGTACTACCTCAAGAACTTTTAATAGCATCTCTTTGACATATCTATGATGAGTCATAGAACTGAAAAAAAAGATGCTGTGGACAGAATAAGAGTCTGACTGTGATAGAAATAAAAGTTCATTCCCAGAGAACATGGACAATGAAGATGTGAGAGAACAGGTATTTCACTTACTCGTACTGTCTGGGATGGAAACCTACAGAATCAGATCTAAAGAATCTGAATGTGGAACAGATCTTAAGATTCCATATGGAATTGGGTTTTATAGGGTTCTTTTAACTGAAGTTTTTAGTTTCTAGGACTGAAAAGGCATCAAGAGTGCAGATTTTTATCAGCAATATACAGATACCCAGCAAAACGTATAGTATTGTTATGCTATACTCCAGTAAATATTGTAGCTCAGTTAATGTAATAACAATATCTGCTATACCAGTATGATGATGCTTTTTATTTATCCCAAGTTGTACTCACCTTACTACTGAATAAGAGTAATGATAGTATCCACCACCGTTTGCACAGCTGCCCATAGAAATCACCCATCTTGGGTCTGGCATCTGATCATAAACCTTCCTTAAAGCAGGAGCCATTTTGTTGGTCAGTGTGCCAGCTACAATCATCACATCAGCTTGACGAGGGGAGGCACGGAAGACTACACCATATCTAAATGAGAAAAAAAAACATTTTGTGCTAATCCAAGAATATGGTTACAAAACAATGATTTTTTTTACATTGTCTGCAACTTACTGCATAATTATGTAGGTACTTTATTTACTAAGATGTTTAGGTACCTACATACAAAGACAGGGATTAAAACTGAATTAAAATATTAAGATGTTGATTGAAGAGTGTAAGTACCTGTCCATGTCATAGCGAGGAGCAGCAATGTGCATCATCTCTACAGCACAACAAGCCAAACCGAATGTCATAGGCCATATTGAGCCCTTTCTTCCCCAGTTCAGTAAATCGTCCAGCCTAGCCACTGCCATCTCTGCCATGTTCGTGGCATCCTGGAAGGGTGAGTATGGACGTCTTTCGTTCGGTTTCGGAGCAGGTAAGTGTGTCTGACGTACTTGTTCTATAACAGGGGTTAGAGCCCCCTTCTTTATAACAGATAAAAACGTAGAAGGAGCTGTTGCTCCCAGAGCTTTGATGGCCTGCATTTTTCTGCAAAATAAATAAACAAGACCACATAGGTTACATAGTCTACCATTTCAATGGATTGTATTGTTTAAATCAGTAATCTACTTACAAGCTTAATGCATTAAGCTAAAGCTACCCTTAATTCAGTAACTCAATGTGCGTAATTGCTCTTAAAACTAAAAGATAGAAAAATCTATGTTAAATTTGACAAATTTACGTAATTCTAAGGTGCGTTTATGAATACTGTAATAATTTAATCCTCTTTCTTTAACAAAATAATATGTAGCGAAAACTAATTAACAGGAACACTGATACCACTATGAAGTTTTTATATATTGAATAACGATCATTAGATGTATTTTTAATTTTCTAAGTTGTTAATATGATGTAACTATGCCATAAAATCATAAGTACTTTATTTAATACGTGATCAGACCAGTCTTCGTAAATGGGTATAGTAAAGTCAAAAATCAAGACTTTTTTTTAATTTGCTCCTGTTGTCAGTAACACCTAAGGATGTCACAAATGCCAACAAGTATCGATTATATATTGTATCGATTATATTGAAAAAACTTGACTTTGGCGTCTTCGCCATTAACAATATTTTGTAAACATCTTAATATATATAAATCTCGTGTCACAATGTTTGTCCTCAATGGACTCCTAAACCACTTAACCGATTATAATAAAATTCGCACACCATGTGCAGTTCGATCCAACTTGAGAGATAGGATAGTTTTTGAAACGGATTTCGACATCCACGCGGGCGGAGCCGCGGGCAACAGCTAGTTTACTATATTATTGTACTTGACATATACGAAATTGGGGTGATTCTGCTATAGCTATATATTGAATCGATTGTTTTTAAAATGAGCCATTATTTATATTGATATTCTATTAAAAACTACCAATATATCGTATGTTGGCAGAGAATATTGGTGCTCTAAAACTTAATTTAGGTATTTGGCCTAATCTACTTCAATCATCTTCCATCCATTACTAAATAAATAGACATCATTTTTATTAATCAACAACTCAGTCAAACAACTATAGAAAATATTAATTAAAAAATTTGTATTTAAAAAAAGTACTCCTTTTTAGATTTTGAAATTAAAAGAAAATCAATTTTTATATGTTACCGATACTTGGATGTTTTAATCGATACCTCAAAAAATAACAGTTAAATCGATATTTTTTATCAAATCACTTGACAGAACAAGAAAAATAAATATTGAAAATAAAACGAACTTCTTGAAGACATAATTATATTCTTGAAAACAAAATCTTTTTTATTAAAAATAGTACAGCAATAATTTAGCTTGTAAATATGTCTTGCAAAAATAAAAAGGTACGTTTTCCATGTAGAATAATCAATTCTTTTTAATGTTATTATACAATATTATATTTGTATATATTATTCAATATCAATAAAATTTATGTCCCTTCAGGATAAATGGTTCAGACCTATGTTTGAATGTGATGACGAGATTCCATCAAAGAAACCAAGAAACGGAGAAGAAAACTTTTGTAAAACTGATTTAGAAGTTGATCAGGTGAATAGTTCACTAATTGTTGTATGTCAGTCAGTTTGGGTGGTTTTATTTTATTGTATAATATACCTATTTTTTCTAACTATTACAGGCATTAACTACAGAATCTCCTAAAAAATGTGGAGTTGTGATTAAAGATCACAAAAATTGGATAAAGAACTTCGAGCCAGTGACCGTTGAAGACTTAGCGGTCCATAATAAAAAAATTCAAGAAGTTGATGAGTGGATCAAGTCTGTTTGTCATAATAACAATGGTGATATACTGCTGTTGACTGGACCAGTAGGCTGTGGGAAGACTATAACATTAAAAGTGCTGGCAGCTAAACATAAAATTAGAATTACTGAATGGATTACACCCGTTGATATAGATATTCCATCAGATAATGGTTAGAATGCTTAACAATAGTGCTGAAACTATTTATATAAGAATAACTTCCATGTTTATAAATGATATGATTTATTTATATATGAATAACTTTTTTCAGGAGAATATGAATATAAGCAAAAGCAATCATTAAAATTCTTAGATTTTATATTGAATGCAGCAAATTTTATTTCTCTCATAGATGATAATAGTAGAAAACTAGTGTTAGTTGAAGACTTTCCTAATACATTCATAAGGACACCCTCAGAATTTACAGATGTATTGCAGTAAGTGCCTATAATTACACTTGGAATACTTACTACTAGAAGCAGAACTAAGTAATTTATATTTTTATGACCCTAAACATGAATGTAATATCTTATTTCAGTCAGTACAAATATAGAGCTAAATCTCCAATAGTTTTTATATGTTCCGAATCACATACTAATAGTAAAAATAGTGCTGTAAACATTTTCACACCAAGCCTGAAGGAGCAATACCATATACACCATATTATGTAAGCATACCTATTAATTTGTATATTTTTATTAGCTGTATTACAATATACGAATTCGTGAAGTAATTCTTTGCATTGACTTTCTAGGTTTAATAGTGCTGCGCCAACAAATTTGAAATCAGCATTAAAGAGGGTGGCAACTATAATAAGTAAAAAGCATACTGCAGTATATACCACACCAACAACTGATGTTATAGAATGTGTAGTCAATTCTTCTGCGGGAGATATTAGATCGGCAGTTTTGAATTTACATTTTGCATGCCTAAAAGGTGAGTGAACTCTTGTTCAGACCAGTCTTTTCTTCATAGGAAATGTAGAAAAATCAATATTTTTTTTATATTTTAGGAGGATCAAAACAGAATATGGATACCAGTATACTACCAGACAAAGAAACAAAAAGTAAAGGGACTAGGAAGAAAAAACAGTCCTCGAGTAAATTTTTGTCTTTGGGCAAGGATCAAACAGTTAGCATTTTACATGGAGTGGGAAGAGTATTAAATCCGAAAGGTAAGATTGTGTTAATCTAAATTCTATCAATCATCTGCAAGCAGTTTTAACATTCGTCTTCATCCAAAGCTTACACTTTGGAGCCTGAGGGCTGCACTGTTATTATTTCTAACAGGGGCGCCGGTGACCAGCCATACCTGAGTTGGCAGTTTTATCCAGTTTCCCTGCTCTTTACCTTATTATTCACCGCGGGGACGCTGGCTGCGGACGGAAGATTAACCCATGTTGCTTCATCCATTTCCTCGATAAATTGCTATCTACCTTACCAAGATTATTTTTTATCTTAGATTTTAAAGGAATTACTGCTATCTGACACTTCCCGCCGAGAAATGCCTGTCAGAGCCTTGCCTGATAGACATTTCTCAGCCAGTGTATAATCATGATGGCTACCATACTGTACACCTGGACTTTTTCTTTTTTATGTATCTAAATATTCGCTCATTCAGTTATAGATGCAGGAAATGGGCACCAGAAACTTACTCACAGTCCAGAAGATATAATTGAACAATTTACAAGCCAGCCGACTTCTTTCATCAATTTCCTAGAAGAAAACTATTTATCTCATTTTTCCTGCATTGATCACGCCGAAAGAGCAACATCTGCTCTTAGCGATGCAGACTTCATGCTTGCAGAGTGGAGGGTACTTTTAACTTACTGGCTATTGTAAATTGCATGATAAACTAGTCTAGTCAAATTAACAAATTAAGCTTACAAAAATTTATATAGAACTGTAATGAATAAATTACAAACGAAATCCCCAATATAATAGAGTTGAAATTACTAAATTATCAATCAAATCCCTCTTTATTCTATGATTCAAGGCCAATGTGCAAGAATATTAGAATTTAAGACCTTTTTTGCGTTAAGAGCATTCGACTGCTAAGTCGGAGGTCGCGGGTTCGATTCCCGCTCAGTGCAAATATTTGTGTGAATATTTGCCATGGTCTGGCTGTTTCTATGTATAAATGTATTTACAAAAAAATATATTCTAGAAACAACAATCTAAACTATGCTTATTTTGGATTTAGATAGCCCTCTGTAGACTCGTAGATTCTTGCGTTTATTCATAAATGCCAAGTGTAACATAATATTAACGTCATTATTTGTATTCTAGGAGAAAATATGTCAGGAACTTGGTTTATATATTGGGGTGGCAGGTTTAATGCTCGCCAATAAATCGCCAGTGTCGGCCTGGAATCCAGTGAGAGGACCCAAAAACATGAGGATACAATATCCGTAAGTGTCCATGTAATGTCTGCCTTCAATGACTTTACGTTAGAAAGAGGTGGATACGCCACTGTTGCCTGAAAACGGTTATAGAGCTGTGTGGGTACTTGCACGACACAACACGCAGTGCACGCACGCATGAGGCAGCAGACAGCCTAATGCTACGGTCACACGCGCGCCGTGCAGCCCGGCGGGCTGCGCGGCATGCAGCCCGTCCCGGGTCGGCGGACATTCAAGCTGTTCACACGCACGCCGTCGTGTCAGTCAGTGCCAGAATGGCGAGCAGCGAGGATCTCGGTGTTGTTGCTGCCATATCCTTTGGCTTAACTTATTTTTATTGGAAAAAGAAACAAAATTATGAACGACGGAGAAAAAGAAAAAGACTGCAAAGAAGGTGGTGGATGATAACGATCGTAGCGACTTTCTTAGCAACGTTGAATGAAGATCCACTCGTCGCGAAAGCGCGGTAGCGACTAACTGCCCGCGCGCGTGTAAACAGTAACCGGGCGCCCGCACATTCATCCTTTGAACTTTGCCAAAAAACCGACACTTGCCCGATTCACGGCATTCACGTTCACAGGCGCGTTCACGGGCTCGGGCGTACCGTTTACACGCTCGTGAATGTGAATGTGCACGTTGAATGTAGAGTTGAACGCGCGCGTGTGAACCTACCATAAGACTTATTTATCTGCCTCATGCACTATATTATAATCAGTAAGAGTGAAGGTGAGTCAATATGACTTACACGGTATGCTTATGGCGTCGCGATTGTAATGCGATCACATTATACTCGTATCTTAATAGATGTCTGCATTAATTGAATAATTAGCAATGATGAGTTTGTAACTATTGAGTTTATAATATGTATGCAAATGATTATAGTTTCATGCCTAAACTTTTTAAATGTCAGTTTAATTTCTCTTTATAGATCTGTACGAGAGTTGCAACTAGAAGAAAATCATTTATACAGAGGAAAAACTTTAGTTGCTGATTACCAAACATACTGTAAAATTATTGGACCTAAGACCTGACTAAGCTCTTGTTACTATTTATAAATAAAATACTGTTTGTTCAACTATTATGTTATTTTATTCATAGTAACTACAAATTACAGATAAGAATAGAAAACACTTTCCTATTTGGTATTGGAAACGGGATCTTTGGATCTGGGAAGAAATATTAAAAATCATATTACTAATACAGTTTTATTAGCAAAACAAGGTAGATACAATTCTATTACAATGTCACTTCACACTATAAAGTCATTCATGTACAGTTCATCCGCTTTGATCACTCACTCGTTTCCATTTTGCAAGCTTTTATAACAAGAAACATGTCGTTAATTTTATTGAAAAAAATCATGGTGCAAATAAAGACAGTTATACTTACCTGCTCGCTGCATCGACTAAGCAAACAAGTCTTACAATACATGTATACGATGATCTCGTATAATGGGAAGAAGGTTCCTACTTACCTCTGGGGTATTTCTGGAATGTGTTGTATATGTAGGTAACATTCGTGAACCTCCAAAGTATAGGTGTCAGTACAAGGAGGACAACATTACTTAGTCTGTGTAAGATTTGCATGCAAAGTGATAGAGGGCTATGTGTCTGTAAATGTGTGTTGGGGATTAACGGGAGGAGGAGGAGGAAGACCTGGAGCGTCGGCGGCGGGGCGCCACGCGGGGAGAGCGCGAGCGCGTGCGCCGGCGCCGGGGCGGCGAGCGTCTCCGCGGCAGCGGGCTGCGCCGACGGTACCTGCCAACACCATTCATTCTTTACAAAAATATTGCAATATGGGGAAGATATTCAATAATGAAAGTAGACAAAATAAACTTACCTCGGTGGTGAGTGTCGCCGTGGAGGGACATGTCTGGGAGGCGGCAGACGCGGTGAAGGCCGGCGTGGACGGGAGGGTATCAGTACCGGAGCGGCTGTGATTTCCTGCCCGTCGATTTGACCTGCAAGAGAGATCAAGAAATCACATTATAAGTGTGTTTTGTTTCTTTTCTCTGCTTGTGAAAACAAAGTTAAAATGGTAGTCTTGCTTTGACAACTTTGATAGATGCATTTTATGTTGGTTAAGAAATTAAAATCTGCATGCAGCCCAAAACAAGATGTTGAACCATTTTGGTCTTGGAAAATACATAAAACACATACCTCCATCCATATGCTTCATGGCATTTTCTGCCTCATCTGCATTGCTGAACTCTACATATGCGTAGCCTCGACCGTTGTGTGGATGTAGTCTGTCCATTGGAAACTCAACAGCTTTAACACTCCCGTATGTTGAGAATATCTCTTGAATGTGATCCCTGGACACATTTAAAGTCAATCGTCCGATATGGATTCTTGTGGGGCGAGGAGGCGGCGAGCGTTCACGTTTTTTGCGGCCCGGCGATCTGTGCAGATAGAAAAGTTGTTCTGTACATAGTGTTATTAATTTTATGTGACGCTTATGTAGGCAAGTTGATAATCTCACAAAATCAGTAAAGACATGGTTTTTTCTATTTTTCCTTCTAAACTAATTCAAATCACACATTATAAAGACATGGTACTGAATGAGGTGCCTGGTATAAAAAATAAAATACAAAAATTCCTGTTCTATTAATTGTATATTTGACGACGTTGAAACCAGATTGATCTAAGTGACATTTTTGCTTTTGTGCCCTAGATCACTCTGGCTCGCTATTTGTGAAGATTCCAGGACTGAGTTGATTTCTTACCAATCATTATATGATGATGATAGGCTGTATCACAGTCCACTGCTGGACATGGACCTCTTCCTCTTATAGCAATCATATTTGTTCAAAATAAAAATCTGATAATTATTATCATTAATATCTAGCCACAATTTAGAGCCATTAATTATAGTAGCCAAAAATTGCCAGTTAAAAGATAGTTTCAAAGTTCAGTGTTTTGTTTTCAAATTGTCTTGCCTTGATTATTAAATATAATCAATCATATTGATACATGACCCAGCTAATTGCTGGTTAATCTGCCTAGTCACAAGTAGTATAGTGTTTGGAAATAAGAAAAGGTCACAATAAATACCTGTCATGCTTCTCCTTACTCTTAGCTTTATCGTTTGCAGATGGTGCTGATAGTTTCTTCTTGTCACCAATGGGCGACCTATCTCTATTCTTATCCCTCTCTGGTTCACGCTTAATTGGGCTTTTGTTCGGTGAAAGTCTATAAAATTACATTAAAATTTTACTATATTGACAATATTAATATCGATAAAAAAAATGTTTTTGTGAGGATATGAAAACAAAAATATTAGGTGTTTAAGTTTAAGTAATTATTTATCATTGCACTGTAAATCATTATTTAAGAGATCTAGATCAAATGTTGGTCAGGCCATACCCAACATTTTGATCAAAAATTAGTTGGATGGCCATCAGAAAATGGTTTGTACAGCAAACTGGCTTAACATTGTTCTGTATACCATCAAGATATTGCAGTATAAAAATCAATGTTGGGTCATTTTTAGTTGGTATTTATTTGTGTAAGCGATTTTAGCACTAATAGTCTCAAATTATACTAACTTCTTTTTTGGTCTGGAGCGGTCATTATTGCTGCTACTACTGCTAGAAGAGCTGGATGACGAAGACGACCGCGATGAGCTGCCGGAACTGCTGGATGACGAGCGTGATGACCTTGATGAACTGCTCTCTGATGAACTATAGATTCATTTTGTAGGGAATGATTTCAATCAGAACATTCAGAACCCACTCATGCCTTGGTCCGAAACAAGAGTGGTAGTATGACGTCATGCTTAAGAGTACGCCACAGTGCGCCAAGTTATGTTAAAGCTAGAAATGGCTAACTGCTTCACTAATAATTCTCAAATTACGAGTAGGCATTTGCTTTCAAGAAGGCAGCCACTTTACATATAATATTGGTCATACGTAGGGAACGAATATGTGCATAAATGCTGATACTTAGCAAGTTTTCAATCATTTAATATACCTTGAAGTAAAAATATTACTGTCTAAACATAACCTAACATACGCATATACTATCTGCCAAAAATACCATTTCATTCTTAAAATTCTGTTGATAAATACCTGCCACTACTGCTGCTGCTAGAACCTGAATCACCTTTCTTCTTCTTGACTTCCTTCGGTTTCTTTTTATCTTTATCGGATGCCGCCGATGGCGATTTCGTTCGCGCCCTGATATCAGAAAACATTGTTTATTTCGGATTGTAATTGTATTGCATACTTTCCAAATCTCTTAGAAATTATATAAATACGCACATTATCGACGATTACAATTTATTTTCACAGACACAACACAAATTCTCGAAACAAGGAGCGTCACAAATAAATCTAAACTCAAAGAAGCAAGAATCTGCTATAATATGAATCTATGGCAAAGAGTTGCGAATGTCTATGGCTAGAGTTAAAGTAAGGATGCTCAATAGTCGATAGTCGAAAACTATCGAAAATAAATAGCGATATTTCAATATTGATATTCTTGTGCAGTAGGTACTTAGTCGAATTAAATTATTATGATAAAACATCACATTGATAAGGAGACACATAAATAATTGAAATTTAAATATATATCGTTTACAAACGATAAGGATGGGGATAGTTGCGAAATCAATGTTAAACATCAACTCCTAATGTGATGTGATAAACTATAATAAATTGACTGATTACTTTTACAGATAACAAAAATAATTAAATGAATTCAGAATAAATTTTTTCATTTTTAAAAATCGATGAATGTTATTCGTATCAATGTTAAATCGATGTTTTACTAATATCGAACATCCTTAGCCAGAGATCAGAGACAAATCATAGACTATTTAAAAGCGTGTAAAAGTTAAAGTATATCGCTTCTCGGCCTTTTGG
Organism: Lithosia quadra; assembly: GCA_963576445.1. Taxonomy (NCBI): domain Eukaryota; kingdom Metazoa; phylum Arthropoda; class Insecta; order Lepidoptera; family Erebidae; genus Lithosia; species Lithosia quadra. The sequence goes on from OY754883.1 coordinate 3,886,863, forward strand.
CTAAGATCAAAGTGTAGAGTATTATGTACATGCAAGGAAAAAAGCGTTATGTGTTATGTTAAAAATTTTGCAATCAAACATATTATTATGGCAGATTTTAAGACCGACCAAGACTTTCATAATGAAAAAATCACATCAAACTCTGTTCAGTAGGTAGTTTTTGCGGGCATTGCAAACAAATAGACAAGAAATCCAAAAAAAAAAGTATTCAGAATCGTGGAAATCTTTAACATAATCCAAGTAGTTTTTAAATATCTCCAATTTACAGACACTACTTTACAATTTTCGTTTGTAAGGTAGGTATTAGTCAGACTTCAAATCTTACGCATGTTAGATCACAATCGAGGAGCTGGTAGGTAGTACCTATATAAATTATACCTACCTAGTCAAAAAACGAGAAAACTGATGTCCGCCCGGGCGTAGCCACTCGTATAGTCTAGAGTATGTCTAGAGTGTATCTATACACGTTGATTTTATAGTCGCTTTGGACCGAAATATTTTGGACACAGTTTCAAACAAACAATTTAAAAATCCAAAATTTTTTTTGTGAAAATTTCGAACACTGACCAATCACAACGCATCCCGGACGACCGCGACAATGTCAGCACCGAGTGCACCGACATGGTGTACAATAACTCGCAATATGCCTGTGAGCGCACATTCATTCATTAAAAATTGACAGCGAACTTTTATCGAAGCTCTAATAATGTTTTTACTCGACCGAGTGTAAAAGATTATAGCAAGTTATTTTTTTTATTATAACTCGTACTTCAATTTGGACATGTCAAAATAGTACCATTTATTATGCCGAGTAACCCCCTTTCGGGTCCAAAACGACTTTTGATTTTGAAATTGACTTTGAAATTGAAATTGAAATTGAAATTTCCCCCTATCCCGTCCTGTCCATAGCAAAACGTCCTGCACGTTTTGTTATGCTGACATGTCATCCTCCATACCCATACGGCACAAAATCGATTGCGCTTCAAACCAATACCTCTTTTCTTATATAAATACTATTTTTTTGCGGAAATCATTTTTGGCTGCCTTGGAACTGAATAGGTACATCGTTTGCCGTTTATATTATGAACTTCACCCTAGTTCACCTCAAGTGACCTCAAGTGTCTATGGGTGTACCTTTCTATCAACTTGTCTGGCCAGATATAAAAAAAACATAACCCTTCTTGGCAGTCGGGTAAAAATGGGTGATGAATTTGTATAGGTACCTATTATGTATTTCCACTATTAGTTACCTATACTTTCCATTGCACCCGGTACGGGTATATTTTTTTTGGAAGGTAAGTAGATCGGTACAGTCAGCGTCAAAAGTAGATGATGCTACAGAGGGTCAAAAGTAGGTGATACTGCAGAGCGTCAAAAGTAAGTATTGCGACAAAGTTTCAAATGAGTAGGTACGAAGTCATCTTGACGTTCAAAATTACGTAGAACTTTAAAATAAATAGGTATTTCTTTTAGTACCTATTGAATTCACACAATGACGCTCATTTATTAAACATCGGTACAAACAAGTAGTATAATGGAACATTTTAAAAAGTTAGTACCTACCTACTTTCCCTAATCTCTAGGCATCTGCAGGGGTATGCGTTTGGTTACACGAAGAACCCAAGAAATTATAGCCCCCGAATTATATAAAAGTGGTCCTTGACAAAACACTGGCACATAACAACGGACCTTACATAACGACATCTACTTCACAAGCAAATGTACACTGGATTGATAGCTTACTTCGGTAATCACTCTTCAGATGCTAGTAACAGTTAAGTGACCGAAATGATTAGCTATCGACCCCCCGCTGGGCGACATGGACCGCACATTACCGCAATGGGAAGCCCGTGTTGCATTTACGATTTTGCCAACCCTCGTTTAACTGCGACCTCTGCAGCCCTCCGTTTGTATATTAACTTTAAGCTATAAACAAGGTGATGAAATATACTCGTACCATCCAATATTAGCTATTTACGTATGTACCTACATGTATTGAATTCGGCCTTCAACATAAAGATACCTAATACATAGATAAAAGTAGATATTTTCTTTTTATTCTTTTAAATTGTAATTTTCTGAGATAGTATTGTATCCACATCTCTTCTTTCTAATTCAATGACTTATTTACTTTACAAACAACAGTTGAGTGACTAAATATTAAATAAAAAAATAATGTGTGCAACACCAGAGGCATCTCACTAGTGCTGCCGACCCTGTAAAAACTTTTAATCTAATGCCCTTGAAGAACCCCATAATGTAGGCTCGGAAAACTATACCTAGCACAGCCTTAGGCTAAGTTACAATTTTAGCGAATATTATCTGGTATTGCAAACGTTTATTGGCTCACTATCGTCGGGCTTTGCGCTTTTTTGCTGATAAAATAGGTCCTTTAATTTTTATTTAGCGGAAAATTCTTTTCTGATATTAATATCTTCACTATGGCGCCTTTTTACAGCTTATTGATGGCAATGTTTTATGAGTTTGCACTCAAGCGAACCCACAAAAGCTCAATATCGAAACTATATAATGACATAGTTTGAATATTGACCATATCAACGTGTAATGACACTTTATGTATTCCGCGCTAATCCCTTGACTGATAAAAGCGAGTGTTTGTTTAGCCATTCAATGTTCAATATTCTCATAGATATATAGTGCGATTATAAGATAACTCATAATTAACTTGTAACGTAAGTAGAAACAGTACAATTTGAGTGTGTTGGGTCCTACCAAGATTCTGGGGTCAAACTAAACATCACCTGCAAACCGGTAGGTACACCTACTAATTCATGGATAAAACTCTGGCGCAGGCTTTCCTTTCCTGTTCGGGTTGAGAGGTCAGACAGTAGGTGCTCCGGTAGAACCAAATCTGAAGTAGGAGAAGGTGTAAGCGGACCCCAGGCTCGGATGTGCAAGCCGGGATGCAACCGAAAAGCACGCTAAGACGATGAATGAACGAAAGTAGACACAGCAAACGGGCATGGGCATATGAATAGATAGTAATAAGCTAAGGAGGGCACTGTTCTGCGTAGAAAATTTATTGCCATCCTTGAAAATCCAATTTAACTTTGCCAGTTAAAATATTTTGTATTCAAGCTTAACGGCTACGCCACTTATACAGGTCAGTGGGCTACGCCCTTTAAATCTTGTTTTTTTTTCTTTAGGCCTAGTCTAAATATAATATAGTTTATAAATAATAAATGAATTTTGTCTGGATCTTGGCTAATTATGTCACATGCCAGAACTAAGTCTGGATTTCTCTTTGAATTCTCAAGTTTTATGTAATGAAATTATTTGAGCAAAATATAGTAAATAATGCTGTTTAGTACTAAGTACTCGATCTTGTTTCAATCAAAATGAAGAAATCTAATTTTAATCGTGACTTTCACTGTGTAATGCAAACAACCTGAGGCAATTAAATTTAAATTAAGAAACAAATGAATGTTATGCGGTTAAAGTCATTGTACATAAAATAATGGTGTTTACAGAACACCGCGGCCATAATAACCATCGAGTTGTGTTCCCGCCGGTAAGTAGGGTAGCCAGAGCTCACTGTACCCCTCCTCCTCCCATCCCTTCCTAGCCTCCCCACCCCTTCCCAGCCCTCCCCCCTTCCCTTCAGGGTAGGCAGCGCGTGTGTGACACCCTTAGTGTTGCACAAGTTCATAGGCCACGGTGACCGCTTCCCATCATGTGGGCCGTGTGCTTGTCTGCCACCTAAGTAGTATAAAAAAAAAAAAGTTTTACTAAAACTAAACTAGACTAGGTACAAAGTCGCCAGACACGCAACGCAACGCAAATAACGAAGAGTTTCTTTTTATAAAAAGGAAATTTAAACTTATTTTATATTCTGATGCACTAAGAAGGTTTAAAATCTACTAAGGATTTTCCAGCAAAGTTCTAGCTAGGGTTATAGGTAGGTTATAAATCTGAATAAAAAATCTTAACATTAAGTTATAAATGTGGTAACTTAAGCTACTAGATGTTTACGCCTCGGCGGAAGTATTATTTATGACTTCATACAATCCTGGGACGGAGAAAACTTGTAAGTACAAACAGGCAGATGGATTTACTAGAAGAAAAATCTTTGTGTTTCTTATATTATTTACTAGCGTTTCGCCCCTTTCTTAGGGTGGTGTTCTATCCACGTGGTGCACGCTGCTGCCTGCGGCCAATCCGGCCGTGGTGGGAGTGGCCCTCTAGAGGACTGCTTCGAGGCTCTCCACGTGTTCCTCTGACTAGCAGAGGGCACAGTGGGGAGCGAAGGGGCGAGCTAATTGTCTGCGCACCGACGGCGACGGTTGGGTGACAGGACGGCCGTCTTTCACCCTACACACCACCGTCGGCGAAGTGGCGCGATTCTCGCCCCCTCCCCCCCCCCCTTTCGGAGTGTCGAGGGGGCCATCTTGAAACCGTAGATGGCCCAGGGTCAGCTGGGGTGCGAGGGATATGCCTATTGGATAACCTTACACCCCGGTAATTAAAACCCGAGACGGCGTGCGGTTTTAGTCGGTTCCATCTCGATATAACCACTCCCGATGGCCGATGGGGGTGGTATCCATGGGGATTTCGGCACGTTAAAAAAAAAGGTACAACTGCTGATTGACGGATGAGGCTCTGGCGCGGATTTCTCTCGAATGTCCGTAATCCCCGTAAAAACAAGGAAGATAGAAGAGCGGACCCGAAGCTCCAAGTGCAAGCTTTGGATGTAATTAGGACTAACGCTGTGATGATGACTGTAATGGCAACTTCCAAGCAATTTCTTGCCAACTTTTGAGATCGGAAAAGCTAACATACAGGACCTGTCGATTTCTAGGGGAATACTCTGACCAACTGAACTCTCTGGACATGGCCTGAATATTTAAACTCTGCTATACATAAGTCTTAGGGCGACCCGTCCTGTCCTAGATATTAACTGTTTCCTATCTAAATTTATAAAATGGAAACGTATAAAACGAAATGGCACATAATGTAAATACTTATATTTATTGTTATCCTCATAAAAGGGTATACAAATGTCCCAATACTAAATTTAATAATAGACACCGATACAAATAAAAACGAGAGCTAGTGTGCCCACACGTAGCTCTTATAATACCCGAATAATACCCTATGTCATTGATACATCTGCTCATTGTTAGGATAAAAAATGGATTTGTAATGACCAATGATATCTGTCATATGAGCGTAAAATATCAACTGAGGGGATAATATCCTACTGCTTACCTACTACTTACTACTAATATTACGAACGTGAAAGTTTGGGAAAATGTTTGTATGTTTGTTAGTCAATCATGCTAAAACAGCTAAACGGATCTGGCTTAATTTGGTATAGGGGTAGATTATAGTCTGAATTTTTTTTTATACATAGGACATGTCAATTTTACTTCACGTCGCCTGATGGTAAGATGAAGGTTAAGTCTCGGGAAAGAGGGTCACCATTACATACACGTACCATGTTAACAATGGGGGTACCCAGCTTGACGGCCTCATCAAAAGAGGATTGTCGTCGCAGCACCGCGTGACACCCACCGGTCCCACTAGTGCTGCGACCACAATCCCCCCTGCCCGGCTATGCACTTGCTGACCCCTGAACGCAATCCAACCGAGATTGGATTACTATGGAGTATTTTTCGCAATCGTGCACGGTGGTACCTACCCGGCCGAATTTTGTGACAAATTTGTGCCATCAAATTTCTACCACCAGTAAATGACACATATACCATGGAATTGGTTCCTATTGGTTAAGGGAAGGGGATCAGAATTTTACGTTGGCGAAGCCGCGAGCTACAGGGGGGTACCTGGTACCTATGTTACAGGGATTTTGTGTTATGGTAACTTCACGAGCTTCCTCTTGTTATAAGCTCAACATACTTTAAAAATTTTAGAGCCGTGTAGTTTTGATTGTTCAAAATTGTTAGGTAACATGCAGAATGAATTACCTTATCCTAACTTCCTTATTGAATGTATAGAGTGTATAGATTCTTTGTTTTTTTTTTTATTTCAAAAGTGCTAAGAATTCGACTGTTGCTAAAATAGGATTATTTACCCTACTACTACTAGTGCTCTACAATTTATTAGATATTTCTAGATTTTATATGTTCTGTTTCAGAGGGTGTTATAGTAGTGAAGAAGAAAGTACTGTGACAGATGATAACTACGAGTTCATTAGGCGAGATATGTGCGTATCTGTTAACCTAATATAAGAAAAACTATTGACTCATTTGCCCTGGACTATATTTTTAATAATCATCATCTACCTGCCGTTATCATCTAATAAGCGTTCTAATCTTAATATATATAAATCTCGTGTCACAATGTTTGTCCTCAATGGACTCCTAAACCACTTAACCGATTATAATAAAATTCGCACACCATGTGCAGTTCGATCCAACTTGAGAGATAGGATAGTTTTTGAAACGGATTTCGACATCCACGCGGGCGGAGCCGCGGGCAACAGCTAGTATGTAGGTATAATCTCACATCAATTCAATACCTACATTACTATAAAAACTTTTTTCGAGATAGAAAAACATGTAATTAGCTCCTCGTATATTAAAGAGAATATTAATGAAGGATAAATATTTTGTTAGATTTTGAAATAATTTGCTTTTTAATTAAGATAAATGGTTACTATGCTTGAGATGGATGGCTTGATGATGGTAGACCAGGAGGAATGGACGAGAAAACCACCACCCCAGGTGAAACAAGAGTACGGTAAGTACTTAAATGATAATTGTAATGATTTACTGTACTTAACTTAATCGTTAAGAGATAACTATAACTACTGAACTCATAAACTTACGTTGCAAATCTGAAAATGATCATCTATGAAAATGATTCAGTATACATACAATTGAATTTAGATTTTTTTTATATGGGTCACGTCAATATGCCATTCACCTCACCTCCTCCGATATGAAATAAATAAAATATTAAAAACATATATTCAGAATATGTTCACCAAAAGATCGTAACGTTTATCATACCTACTACCTAAGTGTATGTGCATACAAAAGATATTTAAAAAAAAAAAGGCAAATATTCGCCGGGTGTGAGTTGCACACTTTGGGCGGGCTTATAAATGCTTCGTCGGCGCGTTTATAGCTTTACACTATCATAAGCTTTCGCGCGCTGCTGATGCCCGCCGTCACGGCACGAATCGGCCAAGCCTGTTGATTGTTTGAACACAATCATAGTTCGTATTAACAGTGATAGTTGGTAACTCTTATAGTGTCAAGTTACACAAGCAATTACGGATTTTTGTTGTGAGTATATTTTACAATATCTTATTTCAACAAACTGTCCTACAGTTTGGCAGGAGATTATATAAACATAACTGTGTGTGTATTAGAGAATAAAGACTATTTCTTATCTTTCTTTGTTTCTTAATTAATTTTGGCGCGTAAACCTCTACGTGTTAATTTTGTCAGTTGCTAAAGTTAAAAAAAAAATTATAACCCATACATAGTATGATAGTTGCATACAGAAATTAAAATATTTCGTCAATAATTTATTGATGTTGAAAAAGAAGGCCGCGAAGTACAGTTAAGTGTGTACTATTTATTTGATTAAGTCACAAAAGTAAAATTAAACCAATTGTTATAGTTTCACGTAGCTTCAATATAATTTTTTTTATTAATTTGCAGCTGACTTTGCTGCTCAATTTTTTTTCTTGAATATTTTAAAAATACTTATAGGTACCGAATACGCGAAAGTGAAATAGAATGACTTCTCTACCGTAGCACATGAATAGATTCGTAGCACATGAAGCCATCTGTAGCATATAAAGATGTCCGTAGCACGTGAATATAATCTGTAGCACAAGAAGATAATTATCCGTAGCACAGCGCACTGTACTGTGGAGCTGTAGACTCACTTCTTTCGACCAATGAAATAAGGCGTTTTGGTCACGTGACCAAATTTTTTGACCTAAGAGACTCAAGAGATATGAACCCTTCCCACCATGCTGAGTCACGAAGGTGGGGGGTCTAGCAAGACCTTCGTGATAATAGTCAGTTCAAGGTGTAGTTCGACTTCCAAAACCTTCCGTAAAAGGGATGTGCTCTTCTTATCCTCATTTTTTAATGTACTCTCAATAGTCCCATCTTTTATCACCTCCCAAAGTACCCACTCACCCTCAATTACTTAGTGTCAAGGATGAGGTGAAATATGGGTTTTTAATACAATTTTATTACCACCTATTTGGAAACATACAAGTGCAAATATCATTTTACATATAATATGCATGCATGCATGTATGCAAACAATATAGGTATGAAATAAAATATATATTTATATTCAAATAGGATGCCGTAAGGAATGGGTTGCCTATATCTATTATTAATTATAATTCCAATGAAGAGCAGATGGCGCATCCAAAAGAACGGCCTCCCACAGGGAAGTGTACTGGCTCCTGCTTTATTTAATCTGTACACAAATGACCAGCCGAAAACACCTGACACCCAGCGCTTTGTCTATGCGGACGACCTTGCTCTTACTGCTCAGGCGCGTAGCTTCGAAGATGTTGAAATATCGCTCACAACCGCATTGAATGCACTTGGTGATTACTACAACGACAACGCCTTACGACCAAACCCATCGAAAACTCAATCGTGTGCGTTTCACCTCCGCAATCATGAAGCGACTAGAACTTTGAAGCTATCATGGCAGGGTGTCAACATTGAGCACTGTCCAAATCCGCGCTACCTTGGTGTAACCCTAGACAGAGCGCTGACTTACCGAAGTCATTGCTTCAACACGAAACTAAAAATAGGAACCAGGAATAACCTGCTGAGGCGTCTCGCTTCGTCTTCTTGGGGTGCATCTCCTCATGTTCTCCGCACAACCGGACTTTCCTTGTCCTTCTCCGTGGGAGAGTACGCGAGCCCAGTGTGGCACCGTTCCGCCCACGCAAAGGAGGTCAATGCGGCCTTAAATGACACGTGCAGGATAATTACGGGCTGCCTTAAACCTACCCCACTTAATCTTCTGTATCCTCTGGCAGGCATAGCCCCACCAGAAGTCCGACGAGACATAGCTTGTGCAGTGGAGAAACATAAGCAACAAACAGATTCTCGACACCCAATGCACAACCACGAAATGCCTCCTGTTCGTTTAAAAAGTCGCCAAAGCTTCTTAAGAGCGACCTCTGCCATAGACAGCGCCCCGCAGCGGGCAAGAGAGCAAGTGTGGGCCGACAAACATCCAGTTCCGGTAGGTTTTATCACACCTAAAGAAAATCTGCCGCCTGGACATCACCTCCAGTGGCCAACCTGGAAGTCATTGAATCGCCTGCGGTCCCAGATTGGCCGCTGTAAGGAAAACATGGCAAAGTGGGGCTACACTGACCAGTCGCGAGTGTCCTGCGACTGCGGTGCCCCATGCCAGTCCATGTCGCATTTGCTCTCTTGCCCTCTGTGCCCTTCCACCTGCACTATCGGGGACTTATGTGAAGCTACGGACAACGCTGTGGCCGTAGCCAATTATTGGGCTGGAAAAATCTAACAAGAGGGAAAGACTGATAGCCATTGACTCGAAGAAGAAGATTATAATTCCAATAAGTAGGCTGCATTTTATTCTTGTACATACATTAGTTCATATACGTACAAATACACATATAAAACTTTGATCCTCGAACGTCAAAATAGATAAACACTTGTCCCAGTCTTTATCTATAATCGAAAAGAAATAAGTAACTTGTCGAAATGCGGGACAGGCGTAGATACCGCAAATAAGAGCTTAACGCATCATATGAGCTCAATACTGATGTGTTTATTGCAATTTATGTACCTTAGAGTTAATATTGTACAAACTATTCAAGATTTTTTTAATATTGGTCGTGTCAATATGACTTAACCTCGCTTTACGGTAAGCTAAATGTTAACACTTAGGAATTGAGGTCAGCATTACATACACCGATAGAACTACAATGGTTTCCCTCAGCTTGACGGCCTCATCGAAATATGCTTTTTTTAAGGTCCCGGGATTGTAAGAGGAACTGGTAAAGAATTCGAAGTCTTTGTGATGTGGTAATGAAAAGAGGCACCGAACCGTTTGCAAAATATGCCTTGAAATTGTTTGCATTGTATGATTATCGCAGCACATGACAATTTTGTAATGACATTATTAAAGTTAAATGTGAGGATTAAATCAGGGAGAAAAATATTATTGCATTGCATTTTATATTGTCACCTAAATTGGGTGTTCTGTATGTGATTATTTGTTACTTTACAGTTTATCGACATAGTCACAAAAAAAATACGATCCATTGTCGTTATGTTATTTACTTTCTTGTTATATTGCTACGTTAATGCGTAGTTAATATTACTTATGAAATAAATATTAATTGTACAGAGAAGAAATGAAAAATAAATGTTGCGCGCAATCGTGGAGTGGATCTGTTTTATCTCAAAGCATACACATGCTTTGAGATAAAATGAACAGAGGACCAATTACTATCGTAAAAAATGTGTTTTTTCTCAGTTTAGTCTCGATCTCCGAAATGTCAAAAGGTCTTCGGTTCTAATCAATCGATTGTGGTGAAGCATGTAAAAGTGAAATAAGAAGTAATAGAAGTAAAATTTTAGATCAAGAACTTTAAACAAAAAAACCGCATCAAAATTCGTTCTATATATTTCGTGTACACGCGAAAAATTCCGAAAAAGATTTTTGTGTTCAGAATCGTTCATAAAACATAACCTCAGTTTATTTTTAAACATCTCCAATAATCAAATATCATTGCCAGGTGACGTCTAAGTGATGATAATCCCGCGATGATGTGCAGCCCCGTCTCGCTACTACTCCTGACTTTGACAGGTGCACTCGCGGCACCAGCCTCCATCTACGCCGATGACTACACGGTGAGGTTCAATTAAATTGTATTTGTCTTTACTTTGCTAGCCGATACACCTGCTGGTTAATGAAAAAGGTTCTGGCACAGGTTTCCCTCTTTTTTTTTTTTTTTTATGTCGGTCACGTCAACATGACTTCACCTCGCCTGATCTAGGGCTTCTAGGATAGGATTAGGATCTTGGGGCTAAGAGGGTCAGACGGCAGTCGCACCCATAAAAGTCGAGTTATTTCTTTACTAACTGTTGTCAGCGGCTCTGCCCACAAGGACTACTGATCCCGATCCCGCAACGAATGGGAACCTCTTGTATATACAAACCAGTACTCTAATTGTGTTTTTAATTTTTATAGGAGGTTGTTCCTCAGAAGCGAGCGGCTTTAGTCCTGGACCGGCTGCTGGTGGCTCTCCAGAAGGCGCTGCATGAGGAGGCGCCGCGGCACTACGAGCGGCTGGACCGCGATGGACCACGCACTGCGCCACTCAGACTTGCTGAGGAAGAGTTCACCGATATGGTTCGTAGATCATCATATTCTTAGCGTTATCTTTATTGTATCCAAGGCCTTCACCTCGGGGGATTGGGGATTTTCGCACGTAAGAAAAAGAAAACTGGCCTTCACCTCGTGCTAGTAATACATTTATTATCACACAGTTATTACAATAAAATAATGTCTACAACAATATTACAGCTCAATCATTTTTTTTCTTACTATTTTTATATAAACTAACTACTTAGGTGGCAGATAAGTACACGACACACCTCTATGCGGTACACCTATGGACGTGTGCAACACCAGGGGTATCACACTCACGCTGCCAATCCTGAAAGGGGGATCTTTTTATATCTAGCTCTCTATCTATTATATTCGGTACATTCATCATCCATCACATATTGTGCCTTTAAAAAGTAGGCAATCTTTTAAAACGTAGGCACATGATAAGTAAATACGCACTTAACCAGAAATATCGCGGTGAATTGTTAGACATTGACGCGAGTCAGAATCTTCTGTACGTAACCGGTTTCGTAGCACGTGTAGCCGAGTACGTAGTACTGACGTAGACGTGCTGTTCCGTAGCGACGGTCTACATCGCTACAGATTAAAATAGACTATCTCCGCATTTTTCCAACTCAATGGGGGTCGGCTTTCGGTCTAACCACGAGACCGCTGAACTTTACGTGAAGCAACTACCATCTGATATTAACAACGCTTGGCGATATTGAAGATCTGTAGTTTGACTAGACTATCAGACTTCTTGGAGCTCCAACTACCTTTAACGAATACCACACAATCAGATAGTGTGCCGGCTTGGGTTTCCGTATACCTTTCCTTTTTTAACGTGTGGAAATCTTCATCGTCCGCGGCCAGCGGGGCAGATTATATCGGACTCTTACCGACTAAAACCGCACGCTGTCCAAGGTCTTCTGACGCTAGGGTGTAGGGTGGCCCATAGAACATTTCCTTCGCTCCCCAGAGGGTTTCCATACACCTCCATTGTCTCAAAATGTTAAACATATATTCTTTGTACGGTAAGGCATGAAGAGATCTCACATTTAAATTTAGAAATAGTCCTGACTGGGGTAACATTTGTAACAACGGACTAACACACGTAACAGGTAGATCTAATATACTCTTTTTTTTCAGAGCGCGTTACAACGGCGGGGCCAGGGAGGAACAAGCCGAGGGCGTGTCCTTCGCTGTTACTTCAACGCAGTCACCTGCTTCTAACTTACGATCACATACATATATGTTGTTAATTGCAAATACAAAAACTACTTTGGCCTGCTACCACAACTGCTCACGTCTATAACGCTTATGTTATACGTCGCAACCTTTTGCAAACTAGTTTTATGAAATTAAAGTATTTTCTATATATCTTCTTCTTATGTCAATCTTGAGAGCATTCAAAGCATGCACTTTCAAGCCTGCGGCCACTCTTCTAGTCATCCCTTCCATGAGTTGGCATTGGTATGATTAGCTTTTAAGGGAGCGACTACCGCTTGACCTCCCAACCTTGAGAGAAAAGCTTGCGCCAGAGACTTGTCAGTCAAGCAGCAGGTGAGGTTGGCTTGGACACTGAAGATTTTCGTGGACCTTAAAGTATATTCATATCTTTGTATTTATAATTATTTCCTTGGCCAAAGATATGTTCTTTTTATATTCAAGTGCACCTAGCGTTATACGTGTCAACGTGCCAATTAGTATACTTTTAATAAGACAGGGATAAACTTTTTGTGGCAAATGTATCTGAAATGTATATTTTTCAAATGGTTGTATTGCCTGTAACGGAATAAGCGTCAGACCTCAGACACCTCCAACTATAAAACTGAAATACTGACTACAAATAATTTAAATAAATCCACACTGGTGGCCCCTATGGAAATAACAATAATAATTCTGTAGCTTTTTTTTAATACTAGACCTAACTAAACGTGAAACTAACGAAATAGCTACAGATTTAGTTCAAAATTTGTATAAGTTCTATTTTTTCAAAGATTTAATTTATGGACTGGAATAAAAATTTTCAGACAAATTTTAACATAAAAAATAGTGATGAAAACCTATTCAGAAGCTGATTCTGAACAAACAAATAATTTTCAGGTCTTGCGTTTATTTTGTTAAAGGGATGTTATTTGTTAAAAGGTTGCATTAGCGTTTAATTTGGAGTCAAATAATTATCTCTCTAATGTTGAAGCTCGTGCGGCTACCGTAATGTGTAAAAATTGATACAAATTGATACCCTGTAAATATAAAATAAAGTTGTGTTGCAAAAATTATGGTTTATTTTCTTTATGACTCGTGTGTACAATCCAATTTTTGATTTGTAATCGTTTCCCACTTATGCATGTATACAAAAATTAATATTCAACAACTTGACATGTAAGACATGATGTTTATTACACGATAGTTACAATTTTACGATATCATGCATTATAGTATGGGTTCTAGAAAGTGGATAGACATACTTCTAATAATCTAGATAACTGTCACTGCTCCTATCACGTAATCCTAAAAGTCGTATTAAACTATTTTACTATGTTCTTAATATAGATAGAACGAGCATAGAACTAAGATACCACATGAACAATATACAAAACTATCATATCAATATAGTTCTTTCGTATCTCTCCTTAATCACGATTATATTTTGTTTTCTCAGACAGATACCCAATCCTTTGGGACGTTGATGCGGGACGTTGGTCTTTCACAACGATTCAATTACTGTGTATTAGATACCATGAGATTATTATTTAATCCAGTAAAGTTGTTCAAATGGAACGAAAACAAACAGATTATAGGTCAAAGACCCTCATTACTCCGTTATTAGCATATACAAAATACACATGTTCCTAAATTTGCTTACAAAAATGTGTGATAAATTATGAACACTTTACAAACCTGTGGTATTTTCTTAGGATCAACCAACTGCCTTATACACCAGTGCCGATAGCTATGAAAATGGTAAAAAGTAAAAGAAATTTATAGTAGGATGAAACCCGTTGTAAAAGGACGAGAATATAACAAAAATGAAAGGAAAAATAAATTACGGGCGATCTGAGGTCGGGAAGTGGGGAGGGGGGTGAGTTTTAAGGGTAAAAACGGTTTATCTCGATTTCCGGCAAAACTACAAGTCCTATGGAAAAAAGTTAAATGACAAAGTTGTAGGTAATAAAAATAATTGTGTTTACACTTTTTTCACATAACCTCAAAATGTATGTGAAAAATTCAAATAATCAAGTTTTTGGTTTTTTATTTTTATCTTAAGCAAAACAAATTTGTTTTCCACTAAATTTGGTGAAAACTTAGCTTTTTATGTCCCACAGGCACTGTAATTTTTTTGATTTGAAATTCTCTTTTTTTCAGCTTATTTTGACTAAATATCGAAAAACCACCCTAATTTTCAATCGAAAATTCTCACGTCAAAATATCAGCTTTTTAAAAAAAGTCAAAGAGTTTTTGTTCTTTGAAATCTCTTCTTTCTGATAATGTAAAAATATATATACATTGCTATGGTAAAAGTTCTCAGAAAATGCAAAGAAGAAAAACTCGAATTCGAAATTAATATTTTTGTATTTAGTCATTTCCTCGCTGAGGTGGGATGAAAAGTTACGTGTTGCACTATAACTTCATGGTTGCACTCGAGTGCAAGGTTTTTCACCTTGTGCACTTTTGATTCCCTCGCTAAAGCTCAGGGTTAAATCGCCCGTAATTTATTTTTCCTATCATTTTTATTATATTCTCTTCCTTTTACAACAGGTTTCATCGTACTATAATTTTTTTTGTCTCAAATACTATCGGCACTGGTCTATTAATTATTCAGTTTAACATAAATGATAATTCTAATACTATTTTTATCGCAGCCTGAGGGTAACTACTCTAAATATCATAATGGAGAGTGAAAAGACGTTGTATCTGCCTACCCCAATGGGAAAAATGCGTGATTTGTATGTATATATGTAAAACCTACACTTGTATGGCGTCAATCGATCGGATCGATCACATGGATCAAATTGGACTAAAAAACATGGTAAATTCAGTAATATAATAAAAGGAAACCAAACAAAAGAATTAAGTTTTTCTTGGCATACGAATGACGAATCATCTATTCATAAAACGGCGCCATAGTAACTTTACGTGAATAGCTGAGTAGTGGATTTTAAATTTTTTTAATCTGCGCTTGAAATTTATTATATTTTTCGGGTATTTAAAATGCTATTTCTTGAAGTAAGTATCTGTGAGTAAGCACTATTAAAATATTGTTGTGACACAAAAAAATAACAAAAAATGCGAGAAAATGAAGAAAAACATACACAATACGTTATGTACTTGATTCTCGCTTGCTATGATACGGTTACATAGGACAGTCAAGACAAAAGTAATTACGGCTCGTAATTAGTTCATTACACAGTAGTCACAATCCTTACTTATCAACTTGAAGCATAAATACCACGTTGATGTGATAGTAGTACACAAGAACATTAGAAATTTCCTTGTACTTGCAGTACACAACAAGTGATATTACAGAGTATTAGAAAAATATCTTACTCGATAATTTCTTTCCTTAACTGATTATTAATGGTCTGTGGACAACATGAAAAAATCGTTATGCACAGCACTTAGCCCAGTGGGCGGTACCTGTCAATGAAAAATGTAATTACCTTCAGAACATTTCAATTGGTAAAAAATTAAGAACTTCATGAGTGCGAACTGTCAAAACGGGCCTTTTAAATTGTGACAACTATAGGGCTACAAAAACAAGCATTGTGACATCTGGTGAAATAACGCAACATTTGAGAGCGGTGTTTGAAATCAAACGTTGCTATTGCGTTGGGAGAGCGCTCAGATGGATGCTGAGACTGAATCACTCTGACGACGCTAGATGGTGCTATTGGCTTATAATGCTCAGGATAATAAATAAACATAATTTTTACTAAAGTAACATAATTTCTTAAAGCAATAAATCACAAAAAAAAAAAATTTAAGGACCTACTTTATAATGAAATGAATGAAAATGGTAAATCATAATTCTAATCAATGTTTAAAAATATTTCAATAGCGCCCTGACTGAGTAGTTTAATAGCAGTTTCAATAAAAAATATGAATTATTTTGCTAACAAACTGAGTTATAAAATCTGAAAATTATCATTTACTTTTGTCACTGACTATGATACCTCTATGAGTAGGTAGCGAATATGTTGTGCGCGTGTGTGAATAGTATCATAAAAATGGTATTTTGTAATAAACAATAATAAATAAGTCCTAAGTTTTGAGCTGTTTATACAGGGTACCCACGTTTGTGAAACAATCATATTCAAATTTGTGTTATTTGTAACTTGTTGTGTAATAAACATAACATCTTTGATGTTGTTTCAGCTTGATTGCTGATTGTATTATCAAGGAGTTTATATTTGCTATTACCAATTTTTTTTCAAAAGTACCTTCAAGAATTACAAGTTGCTATTATTGAAATGAAGTTTCTATATTATGCCCACGACTTACTCAATAATTTTACAATAGGATAGATGCAACTACCTACCTATATAATGATTTAGGTCAAGGACAGCCGCGACCGGTGAGCATGTGTGAAAACAATTATGGAAATTAATGAAGCCAAAGGTGTATGCCAGGATCGTAAGGAGTGGAAACACGTGTGAAATGTATGTATGATTATATTATTTACTATAGGCAATGCCCGCGGCATCACCCGCGCGGACGTTGGTTTTGGATCAGATCAAAATTCGTTCTGTAGTTTTTGTGTCTATCGCAAGCAAACAGACAAACAAACAATAATACTAAAAATCATATCGCCATGTACATGCACATAAATATTTGTACTAAGCGGGCGTCGAACTTGCGACCTATCGACCAGTCATCTACTCCCCACTTCACAGAATATAACAAGTAACCTTTTATTTTATGTTCTCATGCTAGTGTGTGATGAAATAATAGAAATCAGCCTTGAAATGCTGTTTTCTATAGACCAGCGGCTGTAAGCGTGTACGTGGTCTGTCAGACGGGTTGTGCTTTGTGGAAAAGAACAAAAGTGTTCAACAGCGGTCCGAGCAAAACATCGACGGGTCTATTCTTTTGATTGAAAATACGAGATACCGTGGACATGTACCGGGTAAAATGGGGTGAATAGGGATAAAAATGGTCATTAGAATTTGTTTAATAATTTATTTTACAAAATTTCAAGTATTTAACCAGATATTCGGTGATTCTTTTCATTGTTACGTGGAAGTGGTTTATAGTTTCGCATAAAAGATAATAAATACAAAATTTTACTGACCATTTTGTTCCTATTAACCCATTAATCCCTATTCAACCCAATTTACGTGTACATCATTTTAAAGATTAATTAATCTTTATATGAATATATCAGCTGATACCCGTGGTTCCAAGGAATTTCAGATGTGAAATCTTCAGCTTACATAATCTTCTTGGTTCTCTAATAATGCGTTTCCTATTCGATTTCACACAACAACCGATTTTATTCAAAGTGTCAATCGATTTCACATTTTGTTTTTGGAACAAAGTTCCTTATTGCGCGTTGCGAAAGGGGGCTAGACGGAAAAAATGTGGTTACAAATTAAATTGAACACTTTCAACAGTATTTATATTATCTACGATGTTATAACGAAGTAACAAGTGAATCATACAAAAGAAGATGCTTATTCTCTATTCTGTCATTACATCAGAAATGTAAATATTCAAAATTGAAGTATAATCACAGCAACTTTGGTATATAATTGAACCAAGTGAAGCAAATTTGAGTAATTACCCTCATTCATAGGAGTTGCATTGCACAGAAACTAAATTATATAGTAGTAGTACCTACCTTAATTTAGTAGAAAATTATCATCTGACTGTTATTTTGTGAAAGTAATTAAGTCACAAAGTGGAGTTTACTCATATTTGGGTGTTCGTTTGAAAACTTATTAGAGTGTGATTTGAAGGCCCGGATCACGATTTGAATTAGTTTGTAAAACCAATGACTTTGCTCTACCTGTTAATTTATTATTACTAGCTGACCCGGCAAACGTTGTTTTGCATTTTAAAGGTGAACAACCCTTATAACTTAGGGGTATGGAAAATAGATAGTAGCCGATTCTCAGAACCACTGAATACGCATTCAAAATTTGGTAAAAATCGGTAAAACCGTTTCGGACGAGTACGGTAACTAACATTGTGACATGGAAATTTTATATATTAGATTGCCCAGTATATCCCAGCGTTACACTCGTTGGGCTACGGCCCGCCAGGCGCGATCACCTTGCCCGGTCAGAGCATCCTCCCTTTGTGTTGGAGAAGCATCACACTCCGTACCTCTCTACACATTTATCAAAAGTATTTAGTTCGTGATAGTTTACATTTTCATATAATCAAAGCAGAGATTTCATTTTCAAAGTAAAGTTTCCAAATTAGCTAATTTGTTTCTGAATTTGAAATGTTATTTTAGAATTTGAAACAGAAGCAACTAGAAGTCATTAGAGCAACGGTGTACATAACACGAGCCTACGGAATCACACAACTAATATAATAATCAAACTATAATTTCTGGGGTGAATTATCGTGAGCAGGGCTCAAAGTTTCCATTGGTACAGTCGGTCGGTATCGATATTAGCGTAACACATTCCAAGTTTTTACAAAAAAAAGTATATTCATCTACATTCTAGAACCCATAACACAAGCTGGTTCTGTTAAGCTATGCTTAATTTGGTTCTAGATAGCGCTGTGTAGAATGTCCTAAGTACTAAAGCTCTAAAACTAGATATAAAAATAAACATTAAATTAAAAATGTAAAATTTATGTTCGGAAAATAACAAAAGTAGGTATTTATGAAATCAAATCAAATTATTTTATTTTTTATATAATAAAATGAAATCGAAATCAAATTATTCATTTATTTATTTATTTCAACGTTTTTGTTTGTTTGTATTTTTTTGTAATTTTCTTTGTAAAAAAAAGATTGTTTTTAATTTTATCAGTGTTCAGCAAATTTTGAGGGTAACTGTACCTCATGGTGGAGATCAATAAGGCTGGAGAACTTTCTCGAGTCACGATTATGCCTTTTATGCGAACAGTAATTTAGGATAATAGATGATAGTTAACCGTTGCCAATGTTTGAAAGAGTTGGGAACGATGTTGCCAGCATGTGGTGACATTACCCTAATGAGCTGTATACATCATCTTCTAAGTATATTAGGGTTTTTTTTTAAATTATTGATTAATAGAATTTTCTTGACTGAAATTTTTTGGACAACCCATTTGCACTATATTTATTGATATATTTAATTAAATACAAAATAATTTTCATTCATCAACCAGCTCAGTGAAGGTCGTTCTATGATGGAATCTTAGACCAATATATTATTAGATTTTTTTTGACATTTTACACATCGCTCTCTAGGTATAGTTGTGTTATGGGCTCTAGAATATTTAAAAAGATACTCATATACTTTTTATTCTAAATATACATATTTCACAAATTCATTTTATTTAAACATGTTACGAGGAAGAGATACGAAATTACAAATATTTTTTCAGCGAACATAATATATCAATATTTTGCTAACTTGTCACGGTAAGGATAGTTCATTTAACTTACGGGTAGACAAGGAAAATATTATGATAAGGTTGGATCAGACACACGTATTATTCGGCATGAAAACATAATTTAACATATACCTAAAAGGTTTCTAATACGATCGTCCTTATCTAGAAAGTTTCAAACTCCGAGTTGCATCCCTGAATTGGCCAAAGGACCCGTGATTCGCGGTGGAAAATATTCAAAATTATGGGTATCGATGTGGCGCACTTTCACACTACCGTGAGTCGCGTTTCGGTACTTTAGGGCTACAGTTCATCGCTATTTTGAACTTCGAAATTCAGTATGACAGTCAGCTGGGTTCCTTTTATCTCAGTCGGTCCGTTCAGTACATTCAACCATTTTAATCAACCCATTCTTTTATTCGGTTAATTAGGACTCATACGGGAGCTACTGTCGTCTGACCTAAACAGAGGAAAACCTCGTCGTTTGTTGATTGGTAGGTGTACCAGCTGACAGATTAGGTTGGAAGACATTAGTACCCCATATACTTATATAAATTGTCTTAAATGTAATAGTGAAGTTGTGTGGAAATACATACAATAAAATATCGTCTATTCCTTCAATAGTATCGCTACAGGGTATCACATGATAAAGAGAACACGTACATGCAACGCCAACACTATTTTCGTTCGTGTAAGGCTACATATTTATCTTGGAATATAACATTTGCCTGTGGGTATCTATCAATAGCGTATTTCATTCTCGTTGGAATCTATTTTACATTTTGGCAAGAAGTAGGTAGATCGAATAGTATTACTTTTTAAAATGATTTTCGAGTCGAATTTATTGTACCTACCTATAGTGTGCCGCATCTAACGTGGCCAGATTTTGGAGTAGTGTGGGCCCCACTACAACTCCAAATCCTTGCCAAGTTAGATGCTGTACACTATACTTGTTTGTGGCAAAATGCGTCGCCTAGAAACAAGTATAGTGTACAGCATCTAACTTGGCAAGGTTTTGGAGTAGTGCGGCCCACACTACTCCAAAATCCGGCCACGTTAGATGCCGCGCACTATACACATTATAAAAAAATATTCTGCGATATTTTATACAGCGCTCTCTAGACCCGATGTAAGCATAGCTAGTGTTACAGGTTTTATTGTGATAATCATTAACATCTTTGCGTTGTTTCAGGTTGCATTCGAATCTTTTACCCTGGAGCTAGGTCTATTTGCTCTTATGCTTCCCTTTGGGTTGGGTTGGGCGTGGATGATGTTTGAACCCGTGAACCCGAGAGGAAATCCTGTGCCAGAGTATCGTTCATCAATGAGCAGGTGTATCGCCTAGCAGTTGAGGTTAACTTAGTCCCAATATTCCCGATTCAGATTCGGCCACGTATACATTTGTTACTGTTCTTTCTACCCATGGGACTATGTGCTATTCCAAATTATATAATCTATCCCTGTACCAAACTTTAGCAAGATCCCTTCAGCCGTTAGAGTTTGATTGAGTTATAAACATCTTCACAAACTTTCACGTTTATAATATAAGTAACACATACTTTAAGCTTTAATATTACCTACTGCTTAATTACGAAAGTACATATTCATTTACTGATAGGAACCCATTTATATCCCACTGCTGGGCACGGGTCTCCTCTCTTCTAACGAGAGAGCTGAGAGGATTTAGACCTTAATCCACACACGCTGGCCTAATGCGAGTTGGTGGATATTCATTTATGTATCATCAATAATTATAATTATGTTTCTCTTGTTAAGTTATTGAGATAGGTTCAGTAACCTGTTGCGTTGGGACGGAGGTCACCTCTCTCCCAGCGCGTATTCTGACTAGCGCTAAGGACATTAAATTCAGGAACATAATTAACTTATTTCTACAGAAGAAACATATGCCCAAATCTTTCAGTGTTACATATCGACTATTGATAGTGGCCATAATAACCATCGTGTTGTGTTCCCGGTGGTAAGTAGGGTAGCCAGAGCTCACTGTATCCCTCTTGCCCCTACCCCTTCCTAGCCTCCCCACCCTTGCCTACCCTCGTCCTTTCCCTTCAGGGTCGGCAGCGCGTGGGTGACGCCCTTGGTGTTGCAAACGTCCATAGGCCACGGTAACCGCTTCCCATCAGGTGGGCCGTGTGCTTGTCTGCCACCTACATGGTATAAAAAAAATTAAAAGGTTAAAGAGTGCAAGCGGCAATAACTGTTCACAAGCAAAAATTATGATACAGTTTAAGATTATTTTCGGTGAACATTGTATCTGGCCTGCACCCCTTAGTTGCTGCATGTCATTATTGTCGATACAACTACTAACTATTAGATAATCGGTGATACAACCAAAATGCTTACATTATTTCAACTCTACGGCGTCTAATTTTTTTTGGAGTGTTCATCATCTTCGTTCATTCCTCAGCTGCATCCAAAGCTTGTACTATGAAGCCTGGGATCCGCTCGCTTTTATGGGAGTGACTGCCGTCTGACTCCTAACCCCGAGAGGAAAATCTGCGCCAGAGCCCTGTCGGTTAATCTGCAGGGTACGGGTCGCATATGAGGTTGATTTGGGCCCAGAATACCCTGATGTATACACGCATTTTTCATATGTAATAATATGTAATATCTAATGTATTTCTAGTATGAGATATAGACTCTTTTTCGATGAGTACACGGAAGCTATAGAAAAATAAGGGTTCCGCTTGAATAAATTTATAATAATAAGTACGTAATAGTTACGTAACGTCTTTTTGCCGATGTATGAATGATTTTGTAAGCAAACATTTTTTCGTCCTAAGACTGCTTTTGAACGTATTGAGTATTACCATATGAAGCGGCCTCGATAACGGCTGTTATGTGTTCAATAATATTTACAATATAGACTCGTTCAAGTAGAAATATATTTCGTCTTTTCTACAAGCGGAAACCGAGCAATATACCTATACTCATAGATATTCATGTGCCTATACCTCAAGGCAAATAATCAAGTTCAGGTTTAAACGAATGTTTTTGAGCTATCATTCGCTTTTCTAAATGAAATTTAGAGTGGGATTAGTCCCGTTTTATTAAAATTTAATAATAATTTACTTTTCATTCTGATTTCTATATTACGTGTACTTATCTGTATCTATCCTTAATCTGTGCTTATCTCCTTTTGACGCTAACTGTACGTAACGTACGAGTATAACTTTCATTACAATTATCAAAATGCCCTAATGATCAACACGGCTGCTATAATCACTTAGACCAATCATGAGCTAAATAGTTCTAATTAGAGATGACCGCCGCATTTACATTCGAGTTGAATAAACGGCGACGTACCCGTAGGACCTCCAAGTTTCGACCCCATCTGAAAATAGTGCCCGTACGACCCTATTTCAAAAAACGGGGCCCGTACGACCTCACTTTATAAATCTTCTAAAATACAATCGTGCACAAAAGTGAAAATCCAGTATTCGTATAGGTAAAGTAGTAGTGCTGGGATCTGCAAGCATGAAATTGATGCTTGATAATAACGAAGATATATATAAATATCTATATAGCCGAGGGATGATTTGTTATCAATTATTGTTATAGAAACGAGCGTTACTCGATCCCTCTGGCGGGATTGAGTGAAGCGATACTGCTCGATGCACCGAGATACTCGCAACGTGAGTCTGACGCATATGTCTCCTTTTTACGACTTTCTTGAGACATTCGTAGAAAATGTAACGTATGGTAAGGTATGTAATATGTAGGATGAATATTATATCTTAAACTATATCACATATACACCCACTGAAAGAGGGATGAGGTTATGGCGTAGGCTTTTCTCTCCGGGCGGTAGACGCCTCCGTAAATTACCAAAATAAACCACACCATAAATATCTACTATCCATGAAATACATATTTCGATTTAAGTTATGCGTGGGGTGGTGGGCAGTGACATGCTTATATCTGTATGGTTTGTAGACTGCTGGCTTATCGATACCGTAGTAATAACAAAATAATAATGTAACAAAAAAAAAAGATCTTTCAGGCCTAAATAACGGGCGAGGCTGCGGCCCAGGCTGTGTTTTCAGGATTGGGAGGTAAAACGGCAGTTGCTCCCAGAAAATATTACATAAGAATCAAAAACAATAAGCGGTCCTAAGACTCCAAAGTGTAAAGTTTAGACGAAACTGAGATAATAATATTACGAGAGGATGAAAAGAAAATAAAATGGAATAATGCAGAAGAAAATCGTGTGAAGTGTGGTCACAACATTCGCAAGACTGCTCGTTATCTTACGTAAATGCGAACTCTTTCCGACCTAGCCAGTGCATTATGTGCACAAAGAAACTCCTTACAAGGTATACATTTAAGATTGGCTGTTAAAGTGTATGTTTTAGCTTAAAAACAAATATAAGAGAAAAAATTCATGATAAAATGAAATTCAACCGGTCATGTTAAACAAGATTGAGTTAAACCCCGAAATCCAAATCAATCCCAACTGCGAAAGCTCTCAAGCTCATAATGCAAAATTTCCTCTCAAGGTCAGGGTGGTCAGAAGAAGGTAGCCGCTCCCATAAAAGCTGACACAAAGTGGAAACTTATAAATGGCCTCCATCGTATATTTCTACTTGTAAAACATAGCGCGAATCCGCTAGTATACCTTATAAGTAAAGAAATACCATATGTCTTTATCAAATTGGCCAATGTACGTCAACTCCAGATGATGGTCCCACTTAGGCACTTACAAACTAATCAAGTATTAATGTTATACACTTGATTTGTCATTCGTTCAGTACTCATTCGTGTGTACTCAATTAATAGTTTAAGTAATCTAAACCGTTTGTGGACTTGGGGAATTAAATGTACAAAACTTGTATTGCTCAACGTGGTTTATTTAAGCAACGGTGTTCAAATATTGACCTTCATTTCTTAATTGCCAGCATCCCTAGACAACCGCTGGACCTTGGCTGTAAATTATTTTAACCCTCTCTTGTTTATATAATCACAATTATCTGAGCGATTCCCTCACGTGGAATTTCATTTTAGCAGAATACCTTCAAGAAAACATTTACGTGTAGTTACTTATCTTATTAAAGAAATTCTATACGTTAACCAGTAGTACTAATTTATCTAGTTTTTGCGTCTTGTTCCAAATTCCAAATTCAAAATGAATTCCCTTACCCCAGCATTACGATTTTGTATCATATTAAAAAAAGCAAAGTGACTTGTATTTTTACCAAAAACTTTTTAATAATTCATTCATATTTATGTTGTCCTTATCGAAGTTATCCCTCTCAGATATAATACACTTGTGCCGACGCTGTTTCCAATCTTCAAAGTACTTCTGATAAGCACTTTTTGGCATTGCCAGTAGTTTTGCCAATGATGCAGTTTCGCCTTACTCTAAGTAAATCTTCATCCTTTCACGGGTTTCGTCAAATTTGGGAACAGGAAAAAGTCACTTATTTTTAAAGGTTACATTTTAGGATTGCTGCCCAAAAAAAATAAGTTGTAAAAATATAGTTATGTTCTACTAAAGTCTCGAGATTTCGGCCTTCATCATTTTTTGTAGCACGAGGCAATTAAATAATCTCAAAATAACTACTTTAAATTGCAGAGATTTTTTACCTGCCTATCTTTACTTCTAAGGCATTTATAGATTTACTGGAAATATATTTGAAATAGTTAAAATGATATACTGAACCGCCACCTTATGTCCAATTCATCTTTAGACCTCCATGATATTTGCCTTGAATTGAGTTATCTTGATTTTTATGTAAGCGACAACCGTCTCGCTCCCCAACCCTGAGAAAAAAGCCCATAAAAAGAGTTCTAAAATTCAATTAACTAACCATCAGAGATAGAAGGAAGTAATCTTTGTTTTGGAGTGCGAGATAGACAATTACGGGATGTTTTGACAAGCAATTAACTCCAAAGTGCAGTGACAACATGGCCCCCATGGATTTCTCAATTATCTTCAACATTGACTGTCCGCAACATGGCCGCGTCGAATGAAATATAAACGTCCAATGATTATTTTAAGAAGACATCTCAGATTTATAAAGCCACTGAAGAAACATAGCTTATTTTATGCAACAAGGTTGGTTTCATGTACGTAATAATTTAGACCCAATGTTATTTCATGGTAATATACACCAGTACGCGGAGAAAATATTATAATAAGAAGAGTAATTTTGCGTAAATGCATGTTCTGTCTATGTCAATTTACGTATGTGGTACTATAGCTTTTATGATGACACTCGAATATATTTTTTAGAATTTTAACTATAAAAACTATTACGTTTTGGTCAGATTTAAAAAAAAAAAAACAGAAAAAAGTATATTTGATCACAATCGGTTGTGTAGAACCGAAGTTACTGGTAAGACAACCGATGTCCACGCGGGTGGAGCCGCGGTCATAAGCTAGTGTACAATATAACTCTTGCCCGTTCAATGTCAATAGGTACTTAAGTGAAATAAATCAAAGGCGCCCCGCAGCACAGTCCTAACCCTAGTGAGAATCGTTTTTACAAGTCGTAAATAGTAAGTGGATTGTAATGGCCTTAATCGCAATACCGTGAAGGCGGGAAACATATCACATTTCTACAGCCACAATAGGTATTAATGTAACAAACAAGGAGAAATTTCTTTCATTTTCTTTGAGTATAAGAGTATCTCTTTTCTAACTGGTTCCATTCCAACGTAAAAATCAATGGAGGGAATACATTATGTCAGCAGCATGAACGTTTGAAACCTATGGGCGTAACGCGTTGAAGAATACAACTGACGAAAACAGAGTCGGCCTACTTTCTTATACGTACAAATCGGCACGCACACACTCACACAATAGTCAAAATCACATTTAAATCAAATTTGCACCCCAAAATTCACACATGGCTAGCCGCTGCCATTTTGTGACACAATTTCATCTACGCGTTCCGTTCATAAGTTTTGTACTTTCATGATTGGTGGCAATTGGTGGTTGAAAAAAAAATGTAGCCTCCAGGCATTGGCGCCAATGTCTAGAATCCTATGGCATTTAAGTATAATTTTATGGCCTTTTAGCTCTAATAGGATTTATGTTTAGTGACGGCTTTTTAAAGAGTCTAGAGGCGGCAACGTCGATTCTATTAGCATTTTAATATAGTTTTTTCCTCTTACATTATGCTCTTAGTTGATTGGTACTATTTATGTAGTTCGTTAGGTGTTCCTTTCTTCGCTAAATAAATTTAATATAAATCGAAGAAAAAAAATTATACTATGAGTCATCTGCATCTGTCTTTTGGTCTTACCAAGAACATTAGAAATTTCCTTGTTCTTGTCCTTACACACTTTGAAGTTAATAATATGTTGACGTGTCTGGCTTGTCTGCTCTCTGGCCTGCCCTGCCCTATATGTTCTTTTAAAATCTCATAATCCTGTCCTCTATTTTTGCAACTATATCAAAATTATAAAACTTCAATGTACATTTTCAGTTAGCGCTTTGGAGCTCTTAAAGTAATAATACACATACATCCACGTTTCTATTAGCTTAGGTAGGTAAACTATAATTTGAATGTAGTGAATAACAAACAGGAGTGATTAACGGCTATGTGTTAAACGCACGATAGTTCCTGAGGCCTGTTACCAAATAATTCATCCCGCATTCCTTTCAATTCCAAGGTCACTATCAATCTCACCGTATGTTGTAAGCATACCCCTAAACTGAAGGGCAACTGTGTCGTATTCACAGTTTACCAATGGAACTAATCAAATCACGGCGGCTAAATGGCGCTATTGCTTATATAATTAAGTGCTACGATCGCTTTGCAAGCTGCCACTACATTATATTTAGGCTTCAAACCCTATATGTGAAAATTATTTGTGTCACAGATGGGCGGTCTGAGGTTTGACTTCATACTCAGTTAGGGTATGTAAGGAACTTTATATAAAGGTATACATATCGAATACTACATAGACCCAAAGTCATAACTTAAATGTGATCCCCGGTCACCACTATATTATACCTACACAAATAGCGCTGCAGTGGCGGGCTTGACGGCCTCATCAAATGCTTTTTCACGCCCCGCTTAAAGGTCCCGGGACTGAAGGAGGAAGGAAACACATGCGGTGGTAAAGAGTTCCAAGTCTTTAAGGCGCGGCAGAGAAAATAGGCATTTTATTTGTTTAAAAGTCTTCAGTTGTGGGCGTTAGGGGAATCGACTGAATACCTTCGCAAAATTACAAGGTTCACCCTTCTTAAACTGGTTCTATAGGTAAATACATATCTGTCAAAACTAGCATACATCAAGAAGTAAATGTACGACTACGCACGCACCACGAGAGAAATGTTTCTTTAGATATTTTTCGTAGGTAAACGATACAGTTTAATATTCTAACGTTATATGTGATGTCTATGCATAACGCGCTATCAGGCCAGACATAATGTTTTACTCTTGCTAAAATACTAGAAAAGAAATACTAAGTTGTACAAAAAGGTTTATTTTTTAGGTTATATAGAAACTAATATCTGTTTTCTTTATTATATTCTTGATTAGTTGTGGGATTGAATGAAAACACGTTTTAATAATCATAACAACTTTATAAGACAATTATTTCCACGACAACTGTCACCCGCGGCTTAGCTCGCATGAAATTTTAATTCCGTTCTCGCTATTCATGGTAACTTATTTCAAAGATAAAAAAAAGCTGTGCTTGTGCCCTTGTGTTATTTCAAACCTAATCTATCCCTGTTCCAAATTTTAGTTAGATCCGTTCGCCTGTTAGACCATGATTGAGTAACTAACATCTAAATATCTTCACCAACTTTCGCATTTATAGGTACTATAATATTAAGTAGGATATACCCGTCGTATGCCGTCCCATTGAGAGTGAGTGAGATAGTGTTCAACATCCCTTATGTTTTTCTTACGTTAGCAACTACCCAACTAAGAAGTATGAAAATATAAAACGATTTAAATTCTGGTTAACAAACGTAAGAAACCAACAACAGTTTCAGACTCATATGAATCAGCTACGTAGCGAAGTATTAGAGGATTATTGAGAGCAGAAATGCCATCGATACGATAGAAGAAGTAGAAGAAAAGGACTATTCTTCAAGAAAAAACTACAATTTGGGTTGCAAAACAGACTTGATATTATTATAAACAATTAAACATATATCTATATAAGAAGATTGTGAGGTTCACATGGCAACCGGGACCAACGGCTTAACGTGTTTTCAGAGGCACGTAAACGTAGAACAACGCACATATAGATTTGCACTGAGCAGGAATCGCACCGCCACGGAGATCGCCTGTATCCAATCCATGTTTGTATAGGAATCAGGTTACTTCAAATTTACTATTAGTTTCAGTATTGAATATTATGTTACTATTCACTAGTAATAATCATATCAGTTAACTGACAAGATTAGTAACCAGGTACGGGAACATTTACTGATAATAACGTCACTAAATTCATGTTGACTTTGTGTAGGCGTCGATTCTCAGTCACATTCAGTTAGTTACTTATGAGAATATGAGTTCTGGTAGACGGCGCAAATCCGATTAGATAATCTTGTGTTTTCATGCTACTTTTGAGTGTTTTTATATAATTTGCGGAACAGGGGACACACCAAAAGATGTACAGTCGCGCTCAGAAGTAATTTAACACGTATCTAATTAATGAAACAAGCTCACACTTATTAAAACAATATTGAAATCGTAATAAAAACCTATAAGTAGTTATAAGATAATAAACATTATCATTATTATTTAATATCAACTTTGCTAGCTAAACTCAAAAACACTGGCATTTAAAATGTGGAGAAATATTATATTACATCTATTGTTAATTTGGAAATAATTGTTAAATTGCAATTGTGTTTATCATAATATATGACATTATTGCCAATTTGGTAGAAATATGGTGGAACCTATTTGCGTTAGGTACGTATTTGTTACATCTTTGCAAACGTGTATAGCTATAAAATTAATTTATATAATTGGATTGAATTTTCTTGTATAGGTATAACAATTACGCATACAATATAAAAGAAATAATCCAAATCGAACCGTTCTCGCGTTCTCAACAAAATTGTTTCATTTTAATTTAAATAAATTGTTATATTTTAGTTAATTTACAACAATTTTCACGACGAGTATATACTTATGCAGGACACCAGTAGAGCACTCAACATCCAATTATTAAGCTGTTTTTAGCTATTGTTTAGTTTTATGAAGCCAGAAGGCAACTTTTCTTTCTTACACTGAAGCCGCAGATTACATATCAATAGTTAGTAGGTACTACAGGCACTCGAAAATTATTCGTCGATATTTTCGCCAGAACGACCGCTGGATGTGTTTTTTTATTATTATTTTGCAATATCTATCAGCTTGTACGATACGGTGCACCATGACAATATTTATTCTGTGCTATAGGCGAGGCAAGTAACATTTTGAACTGTTTTTGGCCGCAAGCTGCAATATTCATATTACCGAGTTGATTAATTACTTGACCATTAGGTAAGGTAACATTATTTTTTTAACAAGTAGTGCAAATGTGTGCCATGTTTTTGGGATACCTACATTTTTTACAATAGAAAAAATGTAGGTATCCCAAAAAGGATACCTACATTTTTTACAATAGAAAGTACCACTTTACCGACGTGGATAATTTTATGTATTATTAGAAAAAAAATAGTAGCATTAACAACAATATTGGTTATTTATAGAGTAGGTACCTACAGGAAATCCATATATTATCTCTAATAGATGTATACAAACGTTTGAAACATAATATTATGTAGGTAGTAGGCATACACACATAATAAACACTCACAGGCCGCGTTCTGAGATTGTTAAATATTTTAATAGAGCTGTAAGATACCTCTCGTCCCTTGTTTGTCTAACCGTACGATGGTACATTTTCCGAGCCGCGGTCAACACCCCGCAACATTTCTAACGATTCTGTGGTTATCGCTTAGATAAACTTGTTTAAATACGTTACATAAATGTTTATACTTGGACTCCATTGTTTAGGACGCTTTTATTGTCAAATTGTAGAAATTGAAGTGAAACTATTTTATCGAATTCCTCTCGATTTATTTGTGTTATCTCATTATTTAACCATAAGGAATTCTTTACTAATGCCCGTATTTCCTTCCTCCTACCACCTCGGGTCCTTCAAGTCGGCCATGAAAAAGTATTTGATGAGGCCGTAAAGCTGAGAGTATACCATATTACCACTATCGGTGTACGTAATGGTGACCCTCATTCAGGAGACTTTACCTTTAGCTTACCATCAGTCGAGGTGAAGTCATATTGATGTGTCCAATATAAAAAATAGATTATTATTATATTCGAGATTGTTATGCAGAACTTTTGCCTTATTTTACATTATAAGCTGACAAACTCTATTGACACTATTCGTTCTTTGACCCTACAAATCTTTATCGTATTTAGTAAAACCGCCGAACTGAGAGAAACCTAATTATGTAAAACTTTTAAGCACGTTTTTACGTACGAACATGATTTCGAATAATCGGATCGTGTCTTGCTATTGGGTGATCCAATAAAAGTAATAGGTACCTACACAAAAGTAAAAAAAATGATAAAGAATATTTAAGGAACTAATGAAAATGTACTGAAATCTGTGAAATTTTGAATACTAAGTAACTCTCATACAATAAATAAATGAAAAATCTTATACAATTTCTACTTAACCATTCATACATTCGTAATATGCAAGGAAAATTTTGCTACCAGTTCTAAAATTTATGCATTTTGTCCTATTGTAAAAGTTTATACAGACACATACTCGTCCATCATATTTATTAAAAAATACCCGAAAAAAGCTATAAATCGTTGAACAATCCGGACGTCATCATAGGGATATTTATTATTTCAATATTAAAAAACATACAGTTTGACCACAGATATTGAGCAGGCTAGATAAGGTGTAAATTTTTAGCCACCACAACAATTTAAAAAAATTCAAGAACGATATTGTTTATTAGAATATCGTTATTTTCATCCAAACAATTCAGCATTTTTATGCTAGCAAGGTTCAATTGGGTGGTAGGCTTGGGCCTCGAAGATCTTCCACACAACCTTGAACTTACTGACCGCTACAACAGTTGACCGAAGACTAAAGCTACAGTAGGTACATAGACACGTTGTAGGACGCATAGTTTGTTGTATTTAACTACCTACTTCTAAATCTGTGTGTGCGTATAATCGTATAATGGCCGAAAACAATGTTGTTATCGCTGTTGCAGAACAAAAATAATCACACGGTCAATTTTTTATTGTATTAACAAGCTCTCATTCTATTATCAAATATTAAATACCAACATTCATTCTGTGTTTTATTGTAAGGACGTATTCGTAGGGTTTCTGATTTTACGGAACTTTGACAACTGTAAGCGGATTTTGTCCATTAAAAAGTAATTCATCGCTTCACATGTTGTATGTGCAGGCAATTGTACTTCATCGAATATTTCCGAGTAATATCGGACGATCGAACGTTCACCCGGACCGCGCGACTACAGTTTTTCATAGTTAGGGCTTGCGCAGACGAGGGATTTTTATCCGCAGATTTTTTTGTCTTCCGAAATAGATCGCTTACAATTGTATCGAGTAATGCAAACGAAGGATTAAAAGTACCGCATACAAAACATCTCAATTTCATTCAGTTAAAACTGTCGTGGGACGTTCATTATTACGTCATACCTACTTGATTGAAATTCATAATTATTATGTATTCAATATTCATACACTTTGAGTTTGAAATACTGATTGGTAATTGATTAGTTCTAAAAAGGTAAACATAAAGAAAGGCTTCCAGGCCCGACTTCTGTTTGACTTTTTAGTTAAAAGTCAAATTTGTGTATGAAATACTTTATATTTGTTTTTGTGCTGATGGAAAATCACAAATTCTTGGTTATCACTCTTTTACTGCCCTATCACATTCACGTCTACTGCAAAAATCCTTTAATAACCTCATCCCTAATGCCCATGAAACTCTGGTGAGTAAATTAAGTTTATTATGTTACTTAAGAGTGGGTGCATGACGAACGGGCCAGCGAATGCAGGCTTTCCTCACAGTATTGAAAGGTCAGACCGCAGTGCAAATTTGGATGCACCCGGGATTGGAGCTTGGATGAAGCAAGGAGTATTACTAGACCACAATTTTCTGAACTAGTAGTCAGTGGTCACAGAGCTCAAATTTAAAAGGTTAATACTGTTATGCCCTACTACTTCTTTTTAAATGAAACAATAACTTAGGTACGTGGGTTACAGAAAAGCAGGTGTATTAGTTTTGAGCCCTTAAAGGTTCGAAACTTACTTGTATCACATTAGGCAGCTTAAACTTTACCAACAGGTCAAGGATATATACCTAAGTACCGATGAAGTACATTAGTACGAGCGGTGTTATATTATCGATTATGCAGAAAAGGGATGTAACAAGACCCTTTCTAGTGATACCAAATCCGTTAAAGCCAAGTAATTACAGAGAAAAGCCAGTAAGTACAGAATAATTGCGAAGTTCATCAAAATGTTGTTTAAGTAAACACGAATTCGTGGAATAGCTATTAAATCAAAATACGAGATGCGCCAATTTATCAAATAAGCGGCTCGTGGCTCAGTGGTAACTGAGTTTGCATACATTGCAAGGTTAAGCAATAATAGCCAGATCTGTATTAGGATGGGTGACCAAAGTCAAAGTCAAAAGTCAAAAATCATTTATTCTGTATAGATCATTTTAAGCGGCACTTACAAAACATCAAAATTCCACCTTCTTAACACATTGAGAGCCGCCGGTCCCAGTTATCATACAAACATTCGTTATGAATAGTTTTAATGTTTGATTTTTTTTTTCGGAGTTTTACCATAAGTAGTCAAAATTTCAAAATCCTTTAGATAAGGTCTTACAAGTTGCAGACGTGCCAACAAAACTATAAAAACGTTTGCAGGAATTGTTCCTCTACTCGCACAAATTACGGTAGATTGTTGGATAGCACCAATATCACTAAAACAACGTGCTTAACCAGCTGTGAACTGAACATATCATTCACAGTTCATGTGACACACAACACTAAGTATACAGAAGTTAAGCTCATGTATGTACTACATTTTTTATATTTAAGTAAACTCGGATACCGTGTTTAAATCACCAAAAGCGATTTGTGAATGTGATAGAGCAAAATAAAACTATAAAAAACACATATAATAAGTATTTCATGGCGACAGTCGTTGGTATCTAATAGTCGTTTGGTTCTACAGGTAGTTAAAAAAACGATAACTAATTTATTTGTTGACTTTATTAATCATACAATAAAATTAACAGAATAAATTGTCAAAATGTTTAAGCCTTTGATATTTAACTAATTAATGTCTTAATTTGCCTGCTTACAAAACAGACCATTATTGTAACAATGAAATAAATTATTTACATTAAGAGAAAGTATGTACAAATAAAAGTTTAGGTGACGACAAATTAAAAAAACGATAACTCAATATTTATTAAAGTCTAATTTAAACATCCATCAACGAATGGCACTCGACACCGTACTGCTCCCTAGCGTTATTAAATTCGTGTCTATAAGCAATGTCTATGTATGCGTTGCTAGTGCGCATTGTATGGAACTTAATTCCTGTATGTATTCTGTAATATGCAATACAACTTGAGGTCTCAAGCGTCTGTCAGATACACCTACCTAACAAAGTAGTGTAGGTGTCTCCTCAGTCGGATTACTGAGGATAATGACAGGGATCTTTCTGCGTCCTTTTCAAGTATCGTTAAGATGGGTAGATAATTGAAACCTATATTGGATGGTAAAAAGGTAACGAAAAATATAATGGACGAAAGTGAACGTACATCTATGAGAAGGTATACTTATCTTATTTTACTTCACATACTAAAATGAGTTGTTGAATTCACATTTGAAAGACGTCAACAGTGTCGTTATAAAATATGACTAAACATTTTTATAAGTATCAGATTCATTGGCGCTCACACATTCACTACGCTTAATGGAAGATTGAAGGTCCTGCCATTACCGAACATACTACTATATCTATGAACTAATATATTATGAATGACGGGGCCCTACAAAAATTTGCAGCTCAAGCCAACGATATACTGGCGTGGGCTTACCTCTAGGTGTTTAGGGCAAGTGGTCAGATAGCAGTCGTTCCCGTAAAGTCAGTAAAAATCAAGAATGGAGAAATAGTAAACGGAGATCCGGCTCTAGCTTGTCCAATAAAGGCGTAATGAAATAAATTTCAAACAATACCTTATCGACTTTATTTCTGAAGAAGTTGCAATCGATTTCATACATTGATATTTTACATTTGCTCGTTATTTCATATTTTGCGGACGCAGACGGATTAAATTTCCGCTCAGTGCATGTGCATATAATTGTGTTTTTGAATTAGTCAGGGTATTTATATGTACTAGTATTATACCTAAGTATGCTTTTTAATTCACACTGAGTGGGTTTTGAACGGTCTACCGCTACGTCATGCTCTCAATTGACCTAAAATGTATCCTAACGAGTATACATGAAACGATTTGTTTGTTATGTTAGTCACGCTTGTTTCTACACCACTTAGGTGTAGTGGCATAAAAAATATTAAAAAGTCTTAGTATTTAAACCTTTTAGCCTTATGTGTAGTTCTACAATTCATCATCGTTACTTAATAGGCGTGTATGTATATTACTGTTCAGACACCCCGTGACGTAATATAAAACACTGGCAGAATGTATTTTATAGATAGTTAGCGAGTTGCATTGTTTCGGTTTTTAGCTAATATACCAGGTGTTAGGGAAACGCAACCGATTGCTATCCTAGAATATTTATTATTTTACGAGTACCTCCTTTCAAAATCTCTGCACCGTAGTATGAAATTCAATGAAATGAATTCATTATTTCTTCAACTTAATAATCGGTGCGACGATCAATTTCTGGGTGGGCGGCCTCGTATTGTTATTGAAGCTGAGTGTCTCCATGCTTCGGAGCGCACATATATTCAAGCTCTCGAAATCATGCGACAAAATGTGGATCAGCCTCATTTATTTTGAATAGGTTACCCTAAATACAGCTATGTAACGATGATTTGATACAGTCTATTATGTGCCTGTATTAACAATTGAGAAAATACTGAACATATAAGTAGGGCAGGTCAGAAGATCTAAACGGCCTCGCAAGAAAGGTTTAAAGGAATTTTAAGAAAATTTGATGTCTGTGGATGTTTGCAGAATCCTTCATCCAATAAATGACCCATTAATTAATTGATTGCATGTATGACTTAAGCTGTATTGACATTTATTGACATTGACATTTTTTTATTATTGTGAAACTTCAATATTTCGACGCCTACTAAGGTAGAATATGTATGAACAATCCAATAACTACAACTACTCTACTGTTAGGCGTGCTCCATCGTCAACAACATCATCACTTACCATCAGGTGAGATTGAGGCCAAACGCGAGCCTATCGACTATAAAAAACAAGAATCTTTTTGCATTTTTCTCGTAAATGGTAAGTGTTATCGTAACTTTATTACACAAAATTGACGGTCATTTTGTTAATAATGGTGATCTCAGACGTTCAGTAATTTACAGCACTTAAGAAAATAGACGTTTAAGCTTACAATAATTGCTATTATAAGCTTAAAATGTTTGTTATGACTGGCCTACTGTTTAGGGATACTGCAAGGAATGTTTTATCATCATTCGATCACATATCTTGGTTGCAATCTAATGTAAGTTATAAGTTTCTCTCTCTGGATCTCGGGGCCCGCTCTCCTAAATCCTACTCCTCCATGATCATGATCATGATTTACTTTATTTGACTATTGCAGCAGCGACTACAATCAAACCCTCCTCCCCAAACCCCCGAAGGAAGTCAGCGTCAGATTCTCGTCCTTTCATGAGCAAGTATGCAGGCTTGTCTTGTTAGGTAGTCTTGTAGTCAATTTTTTTTTTCAATTTAAACTCCACAAGATCATATATAAGCTCAAATTCTGTACAATTGCCCTTCTCCTCCCATTGAATGAATTTCTATATATTGAACCTCCCCCTTCAACGAAAACCTATACTTACGCCTGATGGTATGTCATAAAATACACACATCATAATTAGAGGAACCTCTAACGTGGAAGCTTACTACGATTACATTCATTCAAGAATCTTTAATTTAATTGATCCGAAAAGGCAATACTTATTGTAAGTCGTATAAAGAAAACTCAGTCTTTTGTATAAATCGTTCACCTGAAAAGACGTCGATACACGAGGGATGTACTTACTGCTATTATAGGAATTCTTTACAAATACCGTACTTGTGGATGAAACATGTTAAAAGTTGCGATACAAGGACTTGTAATTACAAGACTTGAAGGTCGTCATTTCTTCATATTTTTTTCAAACCTTTACAGAACTTATTCGTGCCTTAAGGACCTGTAATTACAAGCTACGGAATATTAAATTAAGGAGAAGTGCCTCTTAGCTATCACTTGTGTGCCACAATACTGCAAAGGTGTTTCGCAGCTTTTGTAATGCGATTGACTACTCATTAACATTTACTTTTGGGGAAAACCTTACTTTACACAATATTCAATGTAAATAATTACCTAGTACACAGACGTTTGAGTTCACAACACTAGTTTTCATACTATCGAGGTTTAATGCTCTTGATTTCATAAAATTTCTAATGTTCTTGTTTCATAATCATTGTGACAAGCCTTGAAGGCTATGACTTCATCTGATTTGTAGAACATAATTGTCACATACGAAGGTTTAGTATTGAAAGCGTCAATAGCTTAGTGGTTAAGGAGTTGGCCTTATAATCGGGTGATTCAATATAGAAACTATAGCCAAAGAATACATTTGCAACAAACTGTCCGAACTAGAACATCAATCCTATATTACTGAGACAACAATTGGGCAATTAACAAATGCAAAGTACCCCAGTCGCAGAATAATTAAGTGTAAATCAAACAAATAATTTGTAATTTACACCAGTTCCGTGTTTGGATCGCACTCGGAATACTCAATGCAGGCAGTTGACAAGGCACCCTCTTGAAGCGCTGCGCCATCCATTTAGTCTGTTTGTTTTCGAGGTGGACTCCCACATTCTCTTGTTTGCATCGCATACGAGATAGCTATGGACCGTCATTCCGTGAAGCGTCTGCTACCAGACGTCCACAACCCACTGGCGATATCAAAATTGTATAGTTAGACCAGTTGTCGTAATTTTACTACCAGCGGCTTAACGGCTCCGAGACATGGAGGGGGCTCAATGTGACAAAAAATTGGTCACCCATGAATTGAGAGTCCTTCCAATTAAGTATGGTGGTGAGACGGATTTCATCAGGAAGACTTCTTTATACATCCGAGCAATAATCCCTGTCGTATCCAAAGCTTTATCCGGATCCGTTCAGCCGTTATTTTGTGGAAGAGTAACAAATATCCATAAATATCTACCCTTAGTCAGAAACTTTAGCTTTATTAGTAGATTGGACACAAATTACGCCCCAACATACGTTACATGTATTATTCAAGTTTTATTACAAAGTACACGCCTAGTTTATAGGGGACACATAATAAGCGGGAACAATCTGCCAACGCGTCCGATGAGTTGCAAAGATAACATATGATGAGGTATCTTTTTGGCTGCGGCAGGAGATAACGCACGAAGGGTTATCTCCGAGAGTACTCAGCTTTACTGAATTCTTTGTTTTCAATGTAATAAGTGCAAAATGTCATATACCTGCTTATGATAGCAATCTATGTGAGTACACGTATATCTGAGCTATAAGAGTGCTAAAGACAAGAGTGATAGGAGTCTAAAGTTGATTGAGATTTCGCTCTGTAATCACGACGATACGGACAGTCAGCGGCAAAAGTGATAATTAATGAAAATGATGCATTACATTATATTCCTTTTAAACTAGTTGTTTACTACGTAATAAAACTTGGATATAACAATAATAATATTTCAACAGAGCCCACTAAGCAGCTAAACAAATATAAATTACTTTGCCTAAAAATAAATTTTCAAACATCATGCGGTCAAACTCGAGCCTGTCGTCTATAAAAAAAAGACTTTTAACTCTGACTAAATTTCAATTTCAATTTCAATTTCTTTATTTCTCAAAATAGTGTAACGTAATTACATCTTTTTGACGTCAAAAACTACTTAATACTAAGTTTACCACCGCTTCCTAGGCGCTAGTGAAGAAGAAACGGCGCAACAAACTTCACTGCTGCATTTTGAGACGTCAGGTTATACATAGATATCTTAAGACTAAATATGGACGAATGTACATTTTTGTCTCGTGTCAATATTAATAAAGGTATATAAAAAAAATATAATAAATTTTAACCGAAGTTAAACAATAAAATAATTGAAAATGTCAAAATATAGTAATAGTATAGTAAACGTATACATGATTTTGCTTAAACTATGCATACTGATCCTATGTAAGAATAAAGCTGAATGGTGGACAATCATCTCTGCCCACTCCATAGAGAGACAGGCGTGAGTATGTGATTTAAAAAACAATATTGAGTGGTGTAAGCCTATTTGTCACTGTTATCTCGATCCTGTTTATAGAAGCATAATAATCGGTGCGAGCCATTCTCGTCAAAATTGTTATTAAAGCCTATCATGTCACATTGAACGACAATTTTATCACCACGCGTGATGTATGGCCTGCCCGCAATCTCATTAAAAGGATGTTGACTGAAAGGCAAATTATCAGAGACCTATTAAATAAAACTATCCCTAAATGTTTCCTGTCATGGCATTACATGACATGAAACGTTTGGGCATAATAAAAAACTAAGCGTATATTTTTTTTAGCGGTCAGGTCAATATGATTTTACCTCGTTTGATGGAAAGTTAAAAGTAAGTTTCCATAATGAAGACCAACATTACTGACACCAATTATGCTACAATGGTGGTTGTCGAACGGCCTGGTCCTCTAGCCATATAGTAGAATGTGACTTGTCTAGATGCCCTAATCAGAAGCTCTTTGAAGCTCACTTCATTGTCTTCAATTCTGAAAACAATCGCAACGTCGCAAAATAATATTATTCTAGGACACCTGTATAGCGGAATCTGGACCCAGAGTAAACATGGCTTAACTATTCGTGATAGGAGTACTCAGATATATTTATTTTTGTTAATACACATATATTGTAAATACACTCACCCAGACCAAAGCAAATATGCAAATTTATGCATACCAATATTTGCACTGAGAGGGAATCGAACCCACGATCATAGGACTTAACCATAGAATACATAACACTAATATGCCGCTACGCCACACATAGTTTAGTGTAGCCCTGTCCATGAGTTCATTACAATTAGAACATTTGCTTAGCATGTAGATTCAATGAAATTTTGAAGCAATTGGTATGTTAACTTTTCCTATCGAGTTTCGATTGAATTAGTAGGTAATTATTGTGTGTAGGCGACTTTACGTATAATCGTAAAGTCGGGTTCAAATACCGGGTTGGAAAAATATGGAAACGGTAATAGTTTACTATCGCCCCACCCCCTCTCGGGGGGTCGAGGGGGCCATCTTAAAACCGTAGATGAGAGCTGAGCTGGGGTACGTGGGATATGCCCATTGGGTAACCTTACACCCCGGTAATTAAGGCCCGAGAAGGCGTGCGGTTTTAGCCGGTTCGATCCCGACATAACCACCCCCGATGGCCGACGGGGGTGGTATCCATGGGGATTTCCGCACGATAAAAAAAAGGCATAACATATCTCTGCTCATTCATTCAGGAACATACATGACAAAATTGCTCATTTGTAATTTAAAGACCTAATATTAACATTCAAACATCAAACTCGAAGTTATATTAAGCTTTTACATTTGACTAAAAATCATAATAATATTCAACCATTTAATTAGACTTTTAATTGACTTTATAATGAAGTCTTGAACATAATCTGTAGTTCCAAGAACATTATTTTTAATCAGTTTTAAATTAAAGGAATACAATCGTAGCACTTGCGTAGCGGTGTAGACCTCTACAGCGTCAGCTACGCAAGCTACACGCGTAGCTAAGTACAACAGAGGTATATAAGGCGTGTCGACACCTCGCATATCTCATTTGCTTTCGATCACCATTGAGGTAGACCACGGAAGCAGCACATTCAACCGCCCGACGTACGGCAGTGTGGTCGTTAGTTTCATCCCAACACTACTCGCAGTGAGTTTGTCTCGTCGTTACGAAAAGGTGAGTTTTTAATTTAAGTTTATATTATTAATACAAATATAAATCTTTATTTAAAATTAAATGGAATTATTAGATGCTGTTAATAACTTGTGTTTTTTTTTCTTTCAAAATGTCAACAGACTAAAAACAAAACTAGATATTATTTGTAGTAATGTATTTCAAATAATATTTGCGTTGCACTTTTAGGAATAAAATATTGATTTCTAAGAATATAGTACAGTTAGCAACAAAAGTAAGTTAACTCGTTCCAATTTATAGATAACCTTAACCGCATTACCTTCAATGAAATAATAAACCAAACTTCTAAATTAGGTACAATGCAATAATCTCTAAAATTATTCAAAATTCTTCGAAGGTTACATAAATATTTAAAAAATATATTTTTTCAGTTACATAATAATTGTAACGACTAGTAATCAAAATACCTACGTTAATTTGATGTGTTTTTATTTCATTAAATTAAGATTAAGATTCTTCAACATTATAAACTAAAATACCTACTCATATTTACACCGTAAAAATACTCCCTGTGTGTACTTATATAATTTTTTCATTGATTTATTCCATTTTGTTACTGATAGTACATGTAGGTGCTATTCAATTTTACACCAATTAGGTGTAAAAGGACCACCGTTTCAGGATCATCAGCATCTGACATGATGGGTCCGTATTTTCTGGCCTTTACCCTAACTGCTTTTCGCCTCGTGTAATTTATAATACAAGCAGATATCAGCTCGTACAGATTGAATATAAAAAACACGGTAATTAAAAAGCATCACTATACAATTAAAATCTTTCCGCGCCTGTATCTTGAAGATAACAGGCAAACTTTATTAATATCGAGTGAAGCTGGCTGCTCATCGTTCTAACTTTCAAACCGCCATAAAATACTTAAGGAGTTGTGCTGTGTTGTTGGACTAGTGTATGTTGTAGTGTTCGTTAATCAATTTTTCTAATACGTTTTTACACGACTGCCCAAAAACGGAGAGTAATATTTTCAGAGTAGGTTATTTATGTATATAATTGTCATTATTCCACCATAATTTTACAGGGTATCTGATAGAATCCTAACCGCATTCGAATAACAATGTTTACACCTATTTTTTCCCTTTTTTTGTTTGGACAGTTGCTTTTTTATCAATTTTTCGTAAAATGGTCTTATATTTTTAATTGAAATGACTTGTATTCCTGTTAACTTCAGCCAGCTAAACTAAATTACCCGTGTTAGGAGAAGGTTCATGTAATGAACAAGCTTCAAACACGCAACCTCTCGATCGCAAGTCCGTCACCTTAGCCACTAGACTACCGCCGCTTTCAAGTTATAACATGATCATACATCTCTAAATATATTTATTTTATAAACATAGAGGTATATTACCATATTTGCCAGTAAAATATGACACACAGAAAAGAGCGACTACCTATAAGAAATAATGATTTGGAATAACAACGTACCTAAAAATATATTGCTGATAATGTTTATGGTAACACATATTTTTAAACGAAACCTGTTTTTCTTATGGCGCTACGTATTATATACACCAGTTTACCACAAAATACGCTGTCATAATAAAATGTATACATATTTAAGAACTCTTTCGACATTTATATATAATATTGAGTTAAGCTCGCCTTTGTACATAAAGCTTATTGTAAATTATATGATAAATTATTTACTGTGTGTACAATAAAGAATTAAGAATTAAAAATTTATTTAATAATATTTTGATTCATATTAAGATTCATGTATTTACGGTCTCTGTGGCGAAGGGGTAGTGTATTCGATTTCCACTCGGTGCAAATATTTGTATGCATGTATAGGTATGTCTATATGCATTGGTCTGTGTGTTTCTATGTGTTATATATAAATTATGTATGTAATTAAAAAAGTATACAAGTGTGTTAGGTATACAATCTGCATTCTAGAATCCAAAACAAGCTAGTTAAATACACTTGCTATGAGTTTAGAGAACGCTGTGTTGGGTACAAAATCTTTGTGAAAAAATATCTAAATGTTATTGAAAACCGTATTATAATCCGTTGTGTGGTTTAAAAGAAGTAAGCGATGAAACAAACAGACGCGCAAAAGCTATGTTATGATATTCATAATACCTACCGTATTGTAGTCCTGTCACAGTAAAATTGTATCACTTGAATAAATTGGGCAGAACTTCATATATAATTCAATTGCAAAGGCCCACGCATAGTGACAGGAAAAATGAATAAAAACATACTTATAAAGCGATTCATTCTACTACTATATTCTGAAAGAGTTTTATTTAGAAACTACCTGATACCCGCAGTTCCACCCGCGTGGAGGTCGGTTATGGTTTTTAGACCATATCTCTGGTTCTATTTAACTTAACCAATTGCCGTATCAAAAATTGTTCAGTAGTTTTTGCATCAATCCCAAACAAACAAACAACATAAGAATCTTTTTAATATCTCCACTGTACAAACACAACTACTTTAGAATTTTATAACATTACAGCCCGTATGCATAGATTAAATTTTTTTGTAGCGATATAAACTTACAACTGAACTTAGAAATAGCTGAATGGATAAAGACGCGGTCTCTTATCAGAGGTATTGAGTTCGAATCCGGCCGGACAGTACCAGTGTGAATTACACTTTGCGGAATTTATATGTACTAATCACCATGATTTACCATCTGCTGATGGCGAAGGAAAACATCGTGAGGAAACCCACTTGTCCTAGAAGAAGTTCTAAGGACATGTCCGATCCACTAATCCGCATTACGCCAGCGTGTGTGGATTAAGGTCTAAACCCTCTCAGCTCGCTCGTTAGAGGAGAGGAGACCCGTGCGCAGCAGTGGGACATAAATGGGTTGCTATCAACATAACTACTTACAAATAGTTTATATAATACTTGAAGTTCAATTTGTAAACCAGGTAGTCACACGTGCATGCTAATTAATATCGCAATTACTGAATATATTACTACATAGGTGGCACAACACTGCAACGTGCTTTCCGAATGGGCAATATTCTGCCAAGGTAAACATATTTCAGTACGTTTCCTATTAAATACCTACGTGAAAATTTGAAATCACTGTTATGAACGGATATTATTATTGGAATATTGCAAATAGTAAAATATCGTGAATATGAAGCATTTATTTTAAATAATGTAGTTATTCAGTAGGCTAGAATAGAGTACACCATCTTTTTTGGGTTCCAACCAACCTCACCTGCTCATTAACGACCAATAGTTTGTGTAGGAGCTTCTTTTTCTCTATTAAAAAGGAACAGTGTATAGAATAAAGTTAAAAAAAATCGACTTCAAAGGACCAAATTGAAATGAGACCACACGGGAAGCGCCAGCTATCGAAAGAAAAAAGAAT
Organism: Lithosia quadra; assembly: GCA_963576445.1. Classification (NCBI taxonomy): domain Eukaryota; kingdom Metazoa; phylum Arthropoda; class Insecta; order Lepidoptera; family Erebidae; genus Lithosia; species Lithosia quadra. The sequence goes on from OY754883.1 coordinate 3,931,356, forward strand.
CATCAAAATCAGTTCACCCAGTCGAAAGTTCTGTTGAATTGAGAACCACCTCCTTTTTTGAAGTAGGTTAAAAGTAGTGATGTCAATAAGATGATAAATTAGTTTAAACTTCTAAGATCTGGAACAAGCAAACAATCAAGTTAAACTTGTTAGAAACAAGGATAGCAAAACAGTCAAGAACACGAACGTGTTGTAAACAATTATATTCCAGGTACAGAACTTTCTTGTTTTGTTGACGTACCTTTGTAAGAATTGATGTTACCAAATATCGAGTAAACCTTGATTTATGTAAGAAAGCGATGAAAATATTTCGTCATTTTCACTAGCTGTATTCTGTTACCACGTAAAAGGGTACGCGCCTGTTTCTCTTCCTGTTTCTCCCAGGAATCGTGATACAATTTTCTAAACAGCTTCTTATAGAATTCATTGTTCTGACGTATAAAAAAAATTTCAAAAACTAAATACTCTCAGTATTAGTTTTTGAATTTGAATTTTGAATCACACACTTAAAAATTACGGGCGTAAGAAGACATATCGTTGTATTGCGATCCAATATTATGATCGAGTTTGTTTGCATGTCAATAATACTGCGTTTACACATCAAAATATGTTTACAGGATCGCGATATATATTAACTGTATTCACACGCCCAATTAAACAAGAAAATGCCAGCATTAGTGCAAATATACACGCAGTATAACACCTGTTAGTGTGCACTTTTGTGTTTACGAGCAATGAGTACAAAACCTGTACACACATACCCTGAGTTACGACCACAGAGTACGGAAAAAGGGGTATCAACAGTAATCTCCGGTGTGTTCCCCCATATAAATAAACAATTGCAAATCGTAGATTAATTGTGAACGTTCCGTAGCCGCGTGTTATGAGTTGCAATTTACTGTTTGATTTTGTTTCGACATTCACAACCACTAGAACCTATTTAGTTCTACAACCTGCAACAGAATAAACTCAAGACCTAAAAGCTTGTTAAGAATAATAATTAGCTTCCCAATCTAATCCATTCAAAAATTAAGTTAATTTGTGTATGTTCTAAAAACTCAAAACGTTCTGCGATTGAACTTAACACGATATACCTACAACTTCATTTTATTTTTATTGCTTCAAAGATTTTTATGTCATTTTTGCGTCGGGAGATGGTGCTGCAATCGTGTTACGGTTTTTTTACAAATGTAGAAATCAGTGACCCGTCCCATTCTTCAAGCAAAAACAAAACCGATCTGCATTTTATGACGAGATATCTCTGCGCTTTATAGCTAATAAAAGTTCCTCTTTAAAATAATACACGTAATTGTTTTTTTAAGGTCTCAATCTGAGCTCAGACAGAATGAAGTCAACCATTAATATTTTCTATGTTATTCTTGAACCTTTTTAGGCCTAAAACAACTTGAAACAAGTATTTATCTGCGTATAGCCTAAAGTTTCGTCTTATTCTCAAAATGGCAAAGTTATTTATAAGCCTTATTCACACACTTTTAACCTAGCCTTATTTATAACTCATCTCATCCTCCGAGGCCTTTTCCTAACCGGCGGCACTTCGAGATTTTTCGTGAAGCGACGGCGAGTCGAAGTTCTGTAGTTGGATCAGTTATCGAAATTTTTGGGGCTCCAACTATCTGTAACTACTGCCATAGATGTTCATATGCCAATCGTCACCAACGACTCACGGCCCAACGTGCTCTTCGAGAAACGGAGAGTTGTCGATGTTTTAAGAATGGTCATTGTATAATATCATTTTTATTTGATCTTTTATTTTGATCTGATCAAAGTAATGAAAAAATAACAAACAAACAGAGATACAGGAAGGATTATGCTATTTATAATATTAGAATAAAATGAACTTGTTCTTACATAATATTAGTTAAAACACGTAACAGATCCCTTAGCCAATTCGGTACCAATTAAATAGTTTATCTATCATCACTACAAATAAATAAACGTTTCAACTCACAAGCAATTTCACTCAAGTGATAAAATGGAAGGCGTACTGTGACTATTAGATCTTTGCTACACGTTCTTTGTTCCGTCAGAAAAGGTTCACGTCACTTTTCTGTATTACAATATCTCTGGTACAGCGTTTTGGTAACACATTACAAAGAGAAAATGTTATTGAGCAGATGTGCACAGTATGCCCTTTTTATCGGAGGAATATTTATATATATAAAAGGTTACCCACTTATTCACAATACACTTCCTGGTTTTAAGATGAACTAGCTATTGCATGCGGCTTCGCCAGCGTAAAATTTTGCTACCGTTCCCGTTTTCCCTAGGGATGTATTCCAGGGATGGGATAGGATAATCTATCTCTGTAGGTACCCAATTTCAGCCACGTCCGTTGAGTTGTCAGAAAGAAAGAATGACTGTATTCATATTTGTTAGAGCGTGATTGAGTGAGAAACATCTAAACATCTTTATAAACTTTATTTTAATAAAAATTTTAAAAAAATCGGTTCACCCAGTCGAAAGTTCTGAGGTTCTGAGTGCAGTCAAATTGAGAATCTCCAAATTTTTTGAAGTCGGTTAAAAAGGCACTGTAACTTATTTAGTAGATGATGACCTACAAATTCGTTGGATCTACAAATCGTTTGGAATTCAATTATTACCTGCGTTCTTACAATGAAACCCCAAATAGAAAATTAACCTTTATAGAGAGGAAATTATAGTCTTGCTTAATAACAGACTTAGAAGACCTTAATTTGGTTACGAAAATTTGTTGCAGACTAATAAATTTGCAATTATTAGTTTCATAAATCTCAATTGTAAATTAAATTTTCAGCGATGTTATATGCGAGGTATTTTAACAAATTGTTATAGTGGTGGTACGACATGGGTACGACACACGCCAAAATCATGCACGACTCGCTTCCGGTAGGTAGGTATGAAGGAAATTACATTTATTTTATTTCATGGAGCTGGCTCTATACAAGCCTTCTTTTACAATTCACACGTTGATTTCACTGATTTTACGTAATACTATAGAATATAAGTGAGTAAGAACCTTAAGCCTAACTTGGTGAAATTTCATTGTAAGTAATTAATACATACAATGTATGTATACATATCATCCCACACAAGGATGGGAAACGTAAACTTAACCATGAAATAACCCGCCCACATGCATGGGACTAAAAACAGTAACTTGCCCACGCCTTTCTATAAAAACACATATACATCATACTACATACATACACATGTACGCATATGAAACAATAACTAATTTTTCCTAAGCTCAGAACTTGAAAACGACTCTATTGCTTTAAATGGTCAAATTTAGTTAAGTATATTCGTTATTGTCAGGAAGAAAATCCATAAGAAAAGTTGGCACAAACCGTGTTTACGTGTGATATATCTATTATAGGCATAATATTATTATGCCTACCTCGTGGCTAGGTGGTAACCGAGTAGAATAACATATTACAAACGATTTATACGAAATATCAAATGAAAAAAAAATATCTGAATAAATAAATACTTACAAAGTTAAGCAACACTAGCCAAGGCAGTTTTTAGATGGGTAATTCTGCTAAGTTCCGAAACATTTGTTCGGAGAGCATGTTAAGCTGTCGGTCACGGTTAACTTACGAACATTAGATAATTTTAGACTACTGATATCGCCAGTGAGTTGTGGAGGTCACATGGCAGTCGCTTCAAGATACATCGAAGTTCAGCCGATCCCAATTGAGTTAGGCCAAGACTTGTAGGGTAAAATATATCTTTATAAATAAAGCAAATTTTCCAGAACAAGTTATTCATATGAGACATTAAAAAGAGCTAAAAAGCGAAGCACTACTTCACCTTACTTGCATGTATAACATGCAAGGTGTAAACGTTTTACTTTATGCATCTATTCGTTCAGCTTGATCGCTTTGCATATTAATACGATGTCACTCACTTAGATCACTGTTGGGTGTTGTATCTTGAGGCTACTCGTGTGTGGCACATCAATAAAATTATAATTACCCATCCGGTCTAATGGGAATAGTAACTATCTAGTGATTTTGTGTCAAGGCAATGTGTTTACGACTTTAATCATTTTAGTCGCTGTGGTTTTCTAAGTTATTCTTTTTACACTATCGATTTGCATTTTAACCGACAGCCATGGCCGCACTTATTATTCATAGATTGTGTTAATTCATCACCCAAGCATTTTTTTTTTCAAATATCTCCATTGAAAATTGACATATTTTCATATTTTACATAAGGAGGTAGGACATGACGGTATCTCCCGTCCGAAATGAGCTATCCGACTAGGGGTCACCCTACAGAACACCGCGGCCTCGATGCCGCAGCCATAATAACCATGTTAGGTAGGTTTTATTAATTTTAACTACAACATAACGCACATTCTTTATTCCGATTTTTAATTTTAAAATCTGTTCCATTACTATCTACTTTTTACGCCGACTGTACGTACCGCCTTTGACTCTATAGATTCATATTTTATCTGTTCTGCGGTTAGCACGTATGTCGATATATCTTACATTCATTATTCCTCAAACTTAAAATTGGATAGTAAATTGTTTATATGTAAACTTAAGGGCTAGTCAAAGGGCTTCTACTCGATACTCACTTTTTATCTCAAATACCTTTTCTCTATTTCATTTAAGTTGTGGGATAGTTAAGAAAGTAACAAGCTTATCTCGAGAACAACTTTTGGAAGCGTAACGTGATTTACTGAACGCAGTCAATCTCCTTATTCAGAAGGAGTCTTTACGTTGAAAGCTAAAAGACAAAGAGGCGTTGGCAAAACTGTGTCGTAAAAAATTTAAGCAAAAAAATAATCTAAATCAGTCGAAATGATTTCTTTAAAATTATATTTTTAAGGTTCCGTAGTTCAAAAGGAAAACGTGGCCTTTTGTGAGGATTATATTATCTAATAAATATACGTATCCTATAAAATAATATCGTAATTAGTGATTGAAATAAAAGTATTTTAACGTTATGTACAATGTTCCCGAGTTCTCTTGAAATGAGTAACATTCCAGGAAACTGCCAAAAATATCAATATTGTAAATGGTTTCGCTTTTATAAATAAAATATCAAGAACCCATTATAAATTCATGAAAGTAAGTGGGCCACAGACAATGAGAACAAAACAATTCATATTTCGAACGCAGTATTTTTTATCATTATTTTAGGGGTTAAAAGCTTTTAAACTATACAAATGTTGGTTGATGAAACTCTATGAAACTATTGTTTTTGCATTGTATTTGGCATTTCATACATTCGTAGAGTTCCTGGCGCCAAGTGACTTTAGTGCATTGAATAAATATTAAAACAATAGTTTTCATTTCAGCACAAATTTTACGTCTCTGAGACGAAACTCCATTGTCATTCGACATAGCAATGAATATTTTACGATGTTCATTGTTATACATCGTTATCCATACATACCCAAAGTAAGCATAGCAGAACTTGTGTTCTAAAATGCGGATGGAAAAAGTACAAACATATAGGTACATAGAAACATTGATAACATGGAAAAACTCGGACCAATGCAAATAAACCTACATATTCATGAATACGAAAATTTGCACTCAGCGGAAACCAACCCTTGACTTATCAGTCGAACTCTTTATCCCGACACCGCAGGAGTTTTCATAATTCACATTATCTCCAAATTTATGAAGAACGTTGGTGTATAGATAAATAGTGTCTCAAATATCCAATTACTTGTCAAGGTGATTCCAAATCCGTAGGGTGACCGTCATTTGCGCGTATTGTGATACGAACCCCCGTGGGTATGTTATGAATGTCGTATTAAAAAGGTTGTATTCGAACCTTTAACGTATAGGTACAATGGCATTTTTTCCAATGAAATATGTGAAAGAGATCAATTTTGATAACCACATGAACAATTTTTATTTGTATCACTTTCTGCCTTGTGGAATTTTAAGAATAAATCAGCGGAATAAATCAATCAATCAAACAACCTATTGTAGGCCACTGGCGTACATTTTTTTATTCAAAGACTTCTAGTAACTGAAATTACTGGTGATCTAGAGGAATACAAATAATAAAAATATTTTTTAATATTAACATATTTTTTTATAAATATAAATATATTTAAATAAAAAATATTTCAAGGAAAAATTATATTCAAAATTCGATCTCAGTCTAGTCTTGATCTCATAACGATCTTCTAAATGTATAAAAAGATAACCAATAGAATATACCTACTCGTACATAAAACTATTTGCCAAAGATAGTGAGAAATAAAATCTATCGGATACCTTTTTTGACATTTCAGAGATCGACTTGAAATCGATACTAGTCTTTGCCTATATTTTAAACACATTTATTACGTACGAGAATTAGTATTTAAGCCTGAATTATTAATTCAGACAGTTAGTACTAATTTTATAAATAGGTAAGTACTTTAACTAGTCTATGAAGGTACCTATCAAAGTATTTTTTTTTTCAATAAGCCTTCCGATGTAAAAATATCGAACGGGGTTTTGTCTAAGTTTATAACGAAATTAAAGCGGTTCTTGTTAGATGGGGCTATTATACTGTGAATGACATGTTATTAATTGAATTTAGTTTGATTTGCCTGATCCAAATCTAAAATATAATTGTTTTGATATTAAACTTTCTGTTGTGATTAAAATGATAAATTAAATAACGATTTGTTTGTTAATTTATTTTTAGATACATATAGGTCGAAGTTTAGATACAAATATCTGTGATAGGTATACCACACTCAGTGGTTCCAAATATGGCAAAAAAAAATGAAAGATCTTGTCTGAGTCTATGTTGCCGGAAAGTCTAAATTCTTCTGCAGTATCTAAACTATAGGTACCTAAGCATGTTTTTGTAGTAAACACAACAATTCGCGTTGATTGACCAAACCCCGTTAATTAACGAGCTAAACAAAACAAACAATAGTTCTATTGTGGTGATCTTTTGAAGTCGTCAATTGCGGTTTTATTCCATTGTGGAATGATAATTTCTTAAAGAAATTGCTATAACAAAAACAAACTCTACTAAATTATAAACTTTTACAATACGCCTTATAAAAGTACTGCATAAGTTATTTGAAGGCTACCTGTTAATTTTTGTGTACCGTAAATTCCATCATGAATTCATGTTAACTCAACCAGATTAGGTACACCTACGGAAAGTGGTGTCCTTAATTATGGGAACTTCTCTATAATGTGCACATTTCTATAATTGCTATGTTTGTTGTTTTACGAACCAACACATAAATACAGTGCCTAATAATGTGTCGTTAAGTGTAGAGTGATAAAAATGGTCAGAATAAAGAATGAAAACATAAAATGAGGTCTGAAAGTTTCACCTTTGAATGAAACAAGTCAACAATGGACGTACTAACTATGTATAAGAAACAATGAGAGTATTATGAGTCCAGTAAAATTTAATTTGTAGCACATAATTTTTTAACAACCTCGTGTGTACGACATGTTGACATCGGTGAAGAAATCCCGACAGGGAAATAAAACAATGTGAAATCGGTCCGACTGTCCGCCCCAGACGAGGGCCTTAACGTACGTAAATATTATATTATAAATTAATATGAATAAGGCTGTTATGTCGACATGTGGAACGTTTAAGTACTGTCCGACAGTCATCTAACTAGGACGTTATATCGCGATAAGTTTCGGTATTTAATAAGTAAATTATGCGATTAAGTATATACTAGCGCATCAATTAAGTTACAAATATCTGTTAAATAAATACAATTTAATTGTCTGTTTGAAATGTTAAAATCGTTGTACGTATATAGGTACGATACTTTTAACAAATCCTACTTCACCAAAAGAAATACATTCTATTACTATGAATTTGAAAAATACCAAGAGTACTGGATATGATGAAATATGTACACAAATTCTGAAACGAGTCTCGACAAAAATATGTAACGTTTTAAGTCACGTTTTTAACTTATGTATTTGCTGTGGCATATATCCAGACAATTTGAAACTGACAGTAATCAAACCATTATTTAAAAAAGGTGATCCATGTTCCATGGCCTGTTATCGACCAATTGCCTTAATACCTACGATATCGAAAATCTTTGAAAAGGTCATATACAGCAGAATATACCAATTTTTAGAAAACCACAATCTTTTTGCAGAAGAACAAGTCGGTTTTAGGCAAGGCAAAAGTATAGATATGGCCATCTATAACTTTTTAAACGTGGTCATAGATAGTGTAGATAAAGGGGTTCCTATCTGTGCACTTTACATGGATCTCACAAAAGCGTTTGACTGTGTAGATCATGAGCTACTGTTAAAAAAATTAAATGCTTACGGAATAAGGGGTAAGGCTCTAGATCTTATTGCATCTTATCTTACTAGGAGAAAACAATGTACTCAAATAACACGCTTATGTCCCAAATACAGAACAGAAACACACTTCATATCGGAATATAGAGAGACTAACCTTGGTATTCCGCAGGGTAGTGTATTAGGACCACTTTTGTTTAATATTTATATTAACGAACTACCTAAAATAACAAACCACCCGACAATTTTGTTCGCTGATGATAGCACAATTGTATTTACAGGCAAGAATAATTCACTTATTGAATCTGAGATTTCAGAAACTCTTAATATTGTAATACAATGGCTGAAATTAAATAACTTGAATATTAATTTAACCAAAACACATTTAATGACATTTAAAAATAGAATTCCACTTATGACACTCACTAATATTAAATATAATGACGAAACCATTAATGAGGTAGACACAACAAAGTTTTTGGGACTTAACATAGATAGCAACCTAAATTGGAAAACACATGCAGAAATCCTTTGCTCAAAACTGAGTACTCAGTTATATGCATTGTATATGCTCACAAAAAAACTTAATCAGACCGCAGTACTGACAGCATATTATGGTAACGTTGAAAGTATGCTAAGATACGGGATCATATTTTGGGGAAACTGTACAGAAAAAGAACAAATATTTATAGCACAAAAAAAGTGCATAAGGGCAATTTGTAAGGTCAATCAAACAGACAGCTGTAGACCATGCTTCAGAAAGCTAAAAATATTGACAGTACCGTGTCTATACATGTATGAGTTGGTGTTATTTGTCAGGTCTAACTTAACGATGTACGAACATTATAAAAGCAAGCGCCACTGTTTAAAAGTTAGCTGTCCCCAGCACAAAAGTGCATTGATGACAAATAGTGTACTCTGTATGGCGCCAAGGGTTTATAATCACTTACCAAAGGAATTATTAGAAGGCATAAACATCAATGTATTTAAACGAAAAGTAAGACAATTTCTCGTGGAAAAAGCCTATTACAGTGTAACCGAATTTATAAATGACATGCAAAATAACCAGAAATAACATAATATTGTGTTGCTTTATTTATTGACATATTTTAATTTTTAATTTTATTTGACATGTATACATTATTGACTTGTACCAAGGAAAGGAAAAATTCTGACATATTCTCTTTGATGGACTAAATTATTGTATTTAATTTATTACCTAATTTTATATAATCATTACTAGTGCATAATCAATATTCATTTAAAAATACCTGTAAAATTGCATGCCTTCAGGGTGGATTATGGAGGGACCACTTTATTTACTGAATGTTACATATAAATTACCCATTTTCGCAATAAATGAGTTTGAGTTTGAGTTTGAGTTGAACAAGAAAGTGATTTTTAATTGTTTTTGTCTTTCTGTCTATCGTTTATTTGTTCCGGGCAATCTCCCAAGTTAGTTGAGCCGATTTGTACTGTAGCATATTTACTTCAAATGCAGTTATTATTTTAGAAAGTGAACTGTATTGTTTTTATGAGAAATAAATATCTTTAAACCGAAAGGTATTAAGTAGGATTCGCGCCAAAAAAATAGTGGTCGTGAGGACAGTTATTACTAGAACATACGTGAAAGTTTGGATAGAGGTATGGGTGGATGGTTATTACTCAATCAATCCAGAAAAGAATAAGTTCCTATGTGACACGTGAACAGAGTCTCTATTTCACGCGAGTGAATCTGTCGGCAATAGTTAGCACCTACTTAATAAATCGTGTCTTGAGTACCTATCTCAATTAGCAAAGCACCCGGTCGTCAGCCTCAAGGCTGTGAAGGACTCTCAGATTCTCTTTGAGACCTGTTTGATAAATTATCATTTTAAAAAGCAAATGTAAATTACCCAAGCAGTAAAATATCGTAAATTTTACTTTGGCCATTAAGATATGACACGAATGAAAATATTAATTTTCTGGTTGATATACAGCGGTGCGAGCTACTCAAGTGAAAATTCGATCAACTTTTAATGAAACATTACTTGTACAATTATCTCACGGTGGTATTTCTGTTGTGCCTTGATATTAACAGATATTAAAGACAGTTGAGTTCAAAGAGTTCAAATTAGGGCGAAAGTTATTCTATGTCTTGATACTTCTTGTAACCAATAATTATTTCTATGTAGACTAGTTGTACAGAACAAAAAAAATGGTATCGATTCAAGATCACAACCCAACATCCCAATATGCCAACTGATGCCAACAACTAACTTTCTGCGGCTGTCATAATATGGGTTATAAAAAAAGGCGCGTTCGGCGCTTGTCTAGACGGGTGTCAAAATTCAAAACTTATTTATCTAGTTTCTGGTTTCTGGGTCCCGTTCCAAATTTGAAGCTTAAATTTTATTCTCGCCTAAGGTCCCGTGACACCATTTTTGATCTAAACAGTTTGCAGTCGAGTAGTATACATAAAAGTTGTTGAACTAGAATCATAAAACAGTTGCCATGCAAACTCAAACTTTCAGAGAAGGCAATATTTTTATAGTTTTTAACTTAGTACCTAACTAAACTCCTATATTGTCAAGGCATATTAGCTCTAATCCCTTCTATGAGACACATGGTCAATAGATTAAATTTGGGTCTAGACCCAAAATAAGCATAGCATGGAACATGAAACAAAACAAAAAAACAATGCAAATTCATGCATCAAAAAAATTGCGATGATCGAGAATCGAACCTACTTTAGTGCTACCCCACATAATTCGTCGAATCAAATTCAAATTCAAATTCAAATTCTTTATTTTTCAAAATAGTGTAACATAATTACATCTTTTTGACGTCAAAAACTACTTACCACCGCTTCCGCTTCCGAATGATGAATGTTTGTCTTTCAATTACTCCAGAATACAGCTAATGTGAATGAATCTCGGCACAGAGATTTATTATAGGTTGGAAAAGCACTTTTTATCCAGAAAAACGTTCCTGTGGATCGTGAGATCAGTTCATGTGGGCAGTGCCGCATTCCGCGTTTATTCACCGAAATTGTCTTTTGAGTCTTTCAAAAATACTTGACCAATTGAATTGACAGACCCGACATAGACAAGTTGTCACAACAGGGGTCCTCTATCAAGAAGTGAGTCGTCCTGACACCTATCTTAAATTGGAGTTCAATATTGAATGTCCCCTTTCACAATATCTGTCTTATTGAGTGAAGGTAATAGAGGTGCGCACGTCAATAGAAACATGTCCAATACAAAATAATAGGTACAGTAAACGGTCAAAATAATAGTGGCTTTTTTTATTATACCAAATTTCTTTTTTTTTGTTGTTGTTGTTTGGCGCTTCTGATGTTTAAGCCTAACTCAACACGGGTTTTAAAAATTTCGACTTGAGAAGTAGATATTTTGCAATGAAGGTACCAAAGTTTTGTGAATCTTTTACTATTACAAGGGCTAGTGTAATAAAGCTGTAAGTAGTTATTATTTAATAATCAGATACATTTGTGACTGTAGAATGTCCACTTGTCTACTATTAAGAACTGCCCCGCTATTCTGATGTTTTACATTTTGACTGTATAATGTCGATTTGTGAACTAGCTAAACCTAAAAAATCAGGTGGGCCATGTGCTTATCGCCACCTAAGTTATATAAAAAATAAAAAATATTTTATATTATCTGCTCGCACTATGCGTAACGAGAATATCGTGTCGCGGTTGAAGGTCTCGGACGTAAACCATCAGCCACTTAAACGTTTTATGAGCTCAGCCCAGGGAGCCCTTAAGTGATAGTGGTGTAACCATTACTGTTGTTGTGAGACCCTTTTTAAAGATGGGCGTACCTCAAGGCACTGTTGGGACTATGTTAGGTAGGTACCGACTTTGGATTCGTCTTCGTCAGTGAGAATAACGAGTCTGGTCAATTAGCTTCGGTTATGAAGAGCAATCTCTTTACGACTCTTTACGGTCTGATAGATTTAGCCCAGAAATAGGTTCCTGCGGGTCATGGGTGCAGTATTTCACACGAGTATTAGTTACTGCTAGTATGTGTTTTACGACGTTCAATTTTTTTTTGTATTTTTTACTACAAATTCTATAGTGTTTGTTCGAACATAAGATAGAATAAGTACTTATATATCTAACAAAAATGTTGACCAAGAAAAGAATGTTTATGAAAAATAATTATAATAGTTAATTCCGCACGAAAAAAAGGTACTTAATTTAATATCTAATTTCTTCGTAACAGCAATTAGGAAGATGGTTTACTAAGTAAATGAGTCGCGAAGTGAATTTTAATAAATTTGCATACATTATAATGGTACGCAGGAGACAGTAACCAAACATTGCAGTATGCCGTTTTATGAATTTCTTACCAAACGACTCCATACAAAAACATTATTGTGGCCCATTATTCAACACATATGGAAATTATATACAGTGTACCGCATCTTGTCCTAAACAAACTTACAATAATTATATAATTTGATTACGTTATTAAGGGTTATATATCCTAAACAAATTTGAAAGGTTCATAGAGGTGGGAAGTTATTGCTTGCTTTTAGAGATATTATATCAAATTCCTGCATGTTATTTTTTTGATGTTAAGAGGGAGTTGGTTTAAACTTTAATCTAAATTTTTGGAGTCGTAACCCTTGCCCCGCGGTTGGCATCTTCTAAAAAAGAGTGCAAATGGTTTTTAGCCATGAACTTACAATACTCAATTATATTATTATTGCCCGGACAGCTCCAGTTTAAAACAAGGTCAAAGAAAAAAATAAGGGCAACCCACTCTGAAGGTGAGAAGCATCAGTGGTCAAGGAGCCGACCTTACCGATCGAGAGGTTCCGAGTTCGAATCCTGGCAATTACACTACCGACGTGAACCCATTCTGAAGACAAGCCATTTTGCTTAGCTGGATGGATTCGGGGAAATTATAGTAATTTCGGTTATTCTCCCCACAACAACCCATCCTCCCATTCCCGTCCCCCGTCTCCCTAACCCACCCTCAAAGGTCCGCGAGTGTAACGCCCCTGGTGTTGCACAAGTCCATAGACCACGATGACCGCTTCCCATCAGATGGGCCGTGTGCTTGTCTGCCATCGGAGTTATATATGAAAAAGCTGAAACAATAATTGTTAATTTATTTAGTCGTTTACAGTTACAAGAATTACCATGAAGATGACTGGTTACAACGTGTGCATGGCCATCCTCGCCGGCGTACTGGCTTTGCTATTTGTCACAGTGTCTGCTGCGCCCTACGTAAGTTTATTTAAAAAGCTTATAATGTTTGAACCATTATGGCGTAGGAGTTCGAACATTATAAGTTTAGAACTGTTCCATTTTCTCGAAGTATGTTAAACCTGAAATATGAACCTTTTTTTCGAAGAACAAACATGTTTAGTAACTATATAACTAACAATACAATTTAAATGAATACAGACCATTTTTCAGTTTTTCCATGCAGTAAACAAGTACTTATAGTTCATATGTTCTATTTTTATAATAATATATAAAATTGCAGTATCTGTTTGTTATATTAAAATAACTGCTTTTTATTAAGTGTATTTGGATATACACACGGCACATAGGTATAATATTACAATATCATTTACAACTTTTGTCTGTCTGTATGTCTCTTTGTTTTTGGCTAATCTCTGAAATGGCTGAACTGATTTTGACGGGATTTTCACTGATAGGTAGCTAATGTAACAAGGAGCAACTTACGCTACTTAAATTATTTTCAAAATTGAAGTAGCCTAAAAGATCAACGGTTCAAAAGCCAATAGCCTAAAAGCAATGTGTGTTATTCTACTCCACCCAAGTTAAATTTAATCACTTAATAGCAAAACGCTTCTGAACAAAATAAACTGTACTTATATCAAAATATTGAATGTCATCATTATGACGTCCACATGAATGAACAGATGTGTGTAGGCTGCAGGGATGGCGGCCTACACATTCACCGTAAATATCTATAGGATTGTAGACATCTAATGTGAAACTAATGGGTATCAGTGTGCATTCTTTACGGGTGATAGTGCTACATCGCAGAGGTTTATTAACCGTTATTTATTCAGGAGGGGGATGATGATCAGCCGCCGCTCCCACCCTCGTGGGATGGCGTCAATGTTGCCGCTCTTCGTAGAATGTTGTCGCAACTTGACGTTGAAGACAGGTAATTATTTTGTTCATTTATTTCTATACCAATTAAGAGTCCACTGTAATATAAACAAAGTTTTCATAATTGCATGCTGATGTATAAGAAAAAAAAACAATTCCCTTACTTTTACATAATGTCTTTTTGTTTGTTCCGGCTTATCTCCGAAGCAGCCCGGCCGATTTTGACAGAATTATCACTGGCTGATAGCTAATATTATAAAGTGTAACTTAGGCTACGTTTCTGCTGCTAGTAAATTGAATAACATACGGCATCTGACAACCAGCGATCCATGTGAGTCGATACAGTGAGTGTTGTGTGTACTGAGTGCGGAGTGCGGAGTGAGAACGCGGACAGTAGTAGTGGTGACGCGCGTGACAAACGAGTGCGGAGGAGGGTAGACCGATACGGTCTGCCTAGTGCCTGACATCCAGTTTGCCACACATCACTACGTCCATGATCATGCAACAGCGCCGAAATATCGGATACTCAACAAAACAAACATGGTAAATATCCCGTCAACTATTACACTAGCAAGTTACCTTGTAGTTCAAATTATAATGGTCACACGTTTAAACATAGTCAGCGTAAACTATTTTATTATCATGTTCAGATTTTGAACATTGGTTTTTGAGCAAAGTGGGTTATATAATTTTTTAATGTAAATGGTGGGCTATTATTGAACTACCTTTAAACTCTGATAACAATATAATGCACTACTCATTTAAATTTTTAAGTTTTATATCTGTTCAATCATCATCAGCTTTCACGCTGACTCAAAGTAACTTCTAATCTATAGACTTATAAATTGTTATTACACCACGAACCCGTAGGTAACTTAGGGTAATTAATACAAGAGGATATATATAAATTATAATTGTTTCAGCAGTCAAAAAATGAGGCAGCTTGGGTCTCAAGAGGACAATGTACAGAGGAGCGCAGACGAAAAAAAGGAAAAGGGTGGGTTCCGCCAGTGCTACTTCAACCCCGTCACCTGTTTCGGCAAATAATCGTTGCTAACTCACGCCTAGTTTTACGACAGAATTCAAATAATTTTTGATTCTCTTTTCAAATTAAACACCACAGATATTTACATTGGCATGCTTACTTATTTAATAACTACCTATATATTAAAATGTGAAATCTATAGGTAGGTAAGTGTTACATAAATCAATTAAATAAATTATTATCTATTTAGCTAAAATGTTTTATTCTATCAACCTCGAATTACTTATTTTATAATATTAAATTTGATGTTCCAATATTTTTTTTTAATTATTTCACCTTATACGTAGCGAGGCACATCCAAAATGAAATGAACGCATGAATGACGTAACTATGCTAAGTACTTTCAACACTGCAAAAAGTTGTCCCCATTAACAAAATGATCTGACATTTATTGAATTCATTTGTTACAAAAAAAATGATAAATGAACAACCGCTCGACCGATTCTGTGCAACCTTCATATAAACCATCTACTTACTAAATAGTCCGAACAAAGCCTAACATTTGTTTTGGATAGATAAGCCCGTTCTTGAATTATAAAATTACAACGAAAAATGGCATTGAATTTAAAACGGTTTTATTTAACTTGACCTGTTTGTATGGGTCAAATCTAATAATTGAAATGTGACCCCCTTTCAGTAGTCGGATTGGTGTAATATTTGGCAGAAATCTTTAGTTCTGATGAAAATACAATTTAAAATCGTTTAATTTAAAAATAATTTACTTAATTTGTGATAAATAGATTGATGATATTCACAAACAACCTCGACAAAAAATTGCTACGAAACGTCGTAGACATGCTACGAAAACTTGTAGCATCTATGTTATTCTAAAATTATATGGTAGCTATGTCTGTACAGCATTGGTATAAAAAGATAGATGGGGTTGAGTGGCTTGAAAAAACACGGCCGTATTTATTTGTTGTCTTTTTATATTTAATCTAAAATGCTGTTATATCCTTTCGTGCCTCGGAGAACACGTTAAGCCGCCGGTCCCGATTGCCATACAAACATCTATAGCAGTCGTTACGGGTAGTTGGAGCCCTAAAAAGTCCAACAACCTCAGACTCCGAGGTGAAAGCTTTGGATACGACTGGGATTAACGCTAGGTTGAAGAAGAAGAAGCTGTTATATCCTTTCCTGAGACGATCATTTCCTCAGTTAATTATATAACTATACTTAGGTAAGGTTAGGTGAGAGGCCCTACCAAGGTCTTTAGGACTTGTTCCTTACCTGCTGAACGATAGATGATTAAATGATGTGAAAGTGCTTACTTTAAGCCTAACTAAGATGTGTATTCCTATCTATTCTTACAATTCTCAGTTGTTAATTAAATTATATCTAGAGTAGGGGTTATACCTTTAGAGAGAGAGAGAGTAAGTCGAGTAAAAGGTGATAGACGGATAGAGTTACAATCTGACTTATAATATTAGTCATCATCATCATCTGAGTGCCAAATACTCTACCGCTACACGATTTCAGGGTCTGAAGATTCTGACGGTGAATGGTCATATGAAGTTCTGAACTTAACAAGATAAATCCGACATGTTTGGGCTCGTTTGATTTGTCTGAGTATGCACCTGCTAAAAAGTTTTTTTTAATAATTGTTTCTAAACTGTAAATGAAAACGAAACAGTAAATTAACATGGCTACAAATTACCGAGGGTAATTGCCTGTGATTTATAATTCATGTCCATGAACGACGCAATGATGGCGAATGTGCTCTAACCGCAGTTTTGATAACTGAATTCACAACTGATTGAATGCCAATGGAAACAATAAAATAGGCGTAATTCGTTCATAGAATTCAAAATTATTCCATCGACAAAATATATAAAAGCACAATGACAATTTTTTTCTTTTCATAAACTAACCAACTGTTGTTGTTATATACCTTTTTTTCATACGGAAATCTCCATGGCCCCGCGGTGACGCCTATGTTGGAATTGAACCGACTAAAACCGCACGCCGTTTTGGGTCTTTTGCCGTATTTTTCGCAATCCCGAAAATCGGGCGAATCGATTTGAATTACAAATAGTGTGCTCTCAGGGCCATACAAACATTTAGAATTTTTAAGTGTACCTAGTATTCAATCTCTCCTAGAATTATTTTACTAGGTTAGTCGAGGCTACAGCATGAAGAGAGTATCGCTTCCTGAGAAATAACATCGAACGGAACGAACACACGTGCTCGACACTCACGTGCTACCTTTAGGTGCAGCATTATTATGCAATCACTTATTGTTCGTTTTAACTTCTCACAGTTACAGATTAAATTTATGTGATTCTAAATAAAGATTAAGAATGAAGAACTATTTAGTCCAAAGCATTCGTACAAAATCCACTAACAAGTTACCCTGCAATTCAAATTGTTATGCACGCACATATTTAAGTATAGTCAGCAGCAAAAGTAGATGGTTATTTTCAGATTTTAACATTAATTTAATAGCGAAATGAGTAATGTTTCTTCGTCTGTAACTTAACTACTTAGTTGGCTCTATAAAAATATTTGTTACATTTTGATGAAATTATAATGAATAGATTTCAGACAGATTTTTCATTTTTAAATATGAAAGTGATTATCTATTTAAGATACTAATTTTATATAACTTTATAATATGCTTATAAGTTAGTATCGGTCGCTTAGATACTATAGGACCAGCTGTGATGACTTCTTTATCTCTCTTCTCAAAACTTTGAGAAATTAGTACAAGTTTGTGGAGATATAAATTATGAATGTTTCAGGATGGATAGAGTGAGCCGCTCCTGGCCGAAAGCGGAGCCCCGTGGCTGGGGATTGCGGAACGCAGACCTAAACAAGAGACAGGTTCGGTTCCGCCAGTGCTACTTCAACCCCATCTCCTGTTTCCGCAAGTGAACGACTCCAACTCACGACGTATCGCTCCTATGACCTAGTTTTACGACAGAACTCAAATAATTCTTGATTTTCTATGCAAATAAAAACTGTTTTTAGTTTTAACTATATGACTATCATCATAAAAATGTTATCTGTAAACTAAAAAAAAACCTGGACGTGGCAACTCCTAATTTCCTTCGTTGTCGCTCGTTTTATTTTGAAGAAATTTCATCATGACAAATGTCAATGACAGCTGTCACGTCTATGACATTTGTTTGTTACGTCACCGTGTCGGGTGCTGATTCAGTTGACATGATTATAAGCCCGATAATGAGAACTATTTTTCATTATAACTATTGCTGTAAATAATGTATTACCATTTGAGAGATACCAGAATACTGTAATTATTGTTAAATAAAATTGATGTTTCAATACCGAACATTTATAATGTGGAAAAGAAACTCAATCATTGATCTACTTATGGAGCTAATATTTGGCTCTAATTTCTGTACCTAATTTAATCTTACCCATCTAAGTAAATAAAAAAGTCATAGAATAGAAGTATGTCTAGGTCGTCAATGATAATATAAGTATTTAATATTATATTTCACTTCAAATTATATATTGAACGCCATTTTGATTATCCATGGTCAGCAAAAAACATTTTATCTTTATATTTACATTGACATCTAATAGTCATACTTATTTATTTTAAAAATACGTATTAATGTGTAAAATCTGTAGATAAGTGTTACTAAAATAAATAAACATAATCAATGAAATAAATTATTGTTTATTTTACTAAAATAGTTTTATTCTATCAACTTCATTACTTATTTTGTAACATTATGTTTACAAACAAACTCTGGAAACACGCTACGAAACGTCATAGACATGCTACGTAAGCCCGTAGCGGTATCCGCCATGCTTAATCAAAAGTTAAATACTATACGAGATCTAAACTAACGTAAAAAATTACACCATTCATCGTATGGAAATGTGTGTGATCGTATCTCAGTATATCATATATAACTACTGAGGTAGTAATATAAGCACGTAGGCCTCGATCAGCGTAGCATTTGAACGCTTGTAACACACCCCGACCCCTTCTATCATTAGATTATCACACACTGCTAGCTGCAAAGCAAAGATAGCGAGTGATCTCGTATTTCAGAGAGTGAATCTTATCCGTTCATATCGGAAAAGCTGAGCTCTATTACCTAAATCTGTGCTTCTACAGGACACAGGACAATCATGAATCCATGAAGAATTGGGGTAAACAAACGATGACAAATAAAAGCGTGATACAAAAGTTGCTGAAGATACACCGAAGGCCCACCTTCGATGACCTCTAACCGTCATAAGTGCTTGGGTTAGTGGTATAGCTGACCCGAAAGAGCCCTCAATAAATTTTGTAACCCTTTTTGCATCCAAAAGTGTCTGGCAGTGAATCACTGCAATCAATATTTCATGTGGAACACATTTATAAAAAACAAAATTATAGTACCAAAATATAAAAATTTATATAATTATGCTCCGATGGTATAAAAAGATCGATAGGATTGGGTGGCTTAAAAGAAACTGCCGCTTTTATTTATTGTCTTTATATATTTAATCTGATGCTGTTATATCCTTTCCTGACGCTATCATTAGCTCAGTTAATTATATAACTCTACTTACTCGTAGGTAAGGTTAGGTAAGGTTATACCTGCCAAACAGTAGATAGTTAAATGTTGTGTAAAAGCTGTATTTGAGCCAAATAAGACGTGGATTTTTCATCTCTAATCTTACGATTCCCGGTTATTGATTAAATTTTAACTAGAGTAGAGGCTACGTCATGACGGAGAGAGTAAGTAGAGTAAAAGGTGACAGACAGATAGACAGAGTTACGATCTGATTTATAATCTTAGTCATCACTATCCGAGTGCCAAATAATCTGTAGCTACACGATTTCAGGGTCTGAAGATTATGATGGTAAATGGTCATATGAACTTCTGAACTATAGTTAAAGGCCCGTATTAATAGGTGACACTTACCTCTAAGATATGTCTCAAGCGTGCAATTGAGATGTTCTGCGAGATGCGCCATTCACGCAGAGCATCTCAAGTGCAGAGATAAGTGTCATTGTAATAATACAGGCCTTACTATTTGTCAGATGAGGCCTCCAAGAGTTGGGATGTTAAAAGACAATTACTCCCATAAAAGCCGTATTAACCAAATTAAAAGACGAGAAAGAGTAAGCGAGCGTTAGGTTCCGAGGCATAAATATGTTATTAATAATAATAATAGTAGAATATAAAATAGTAATATTATATAATAAATAATGCTACAAAGTTTCGCCTGACAATGCAGTGTGTGGCGTAACGCTAGAGCAATGTGACAGCTAAACCAGAGGCCGTGGGTTCGATTTCCACGAATATTTTGAACGCATGAATACGAATGATTGGACTTACTTTAAATTAAGCTCGTGATGTGTCTAAGGACAGAAGTAAATGGCGGGTAGTTGGCCATAGCTAATAAACTCAGTATGGTTATCCGCATTCTGGAACCTATAGTAAAAGCTAGTCTTAGTCTAGATAACGCGTGCTGTGTAGAATATTCTAGTCAATTGATAAGGATATTCTACACAGGTACATATAGGTATCAACTACAAATCTATTGACAAGACTACCTATGGTCTATCACAAATACATCAAATACCATTCTACAATTTTTTTTTTTTAAACGATCTCAGATTACCGAATATTTAGCAACTCGGTAATCTGAGTTCGTTTATTCGTTAGTATTAATATAGCAACGATACTTTACTCGAAGTTGGTAGGTATCACATAACATAAATTTATAAGGATACCTTTAATATAACATCCTATAATACATATTATGTAGGTACTATGCGTCACGTAGGTACTTATCGGCAAAGGTAAAGTGCAAAGTTTCGTGTTACATATTCCTTATATAGTTATGTATAGGGACCGAGTGTGAAGGAAATGCCTCTGGGTCACCTTTCAAGACTTGAGAAGGCGACGTGCGGTTTCAGTCGGTTCAAGTTCAACATAACTACCCCCGCAGCCAGCGGGGATGGTATCCGTGGGGATTGCTGCACGATAAAAAAGGAATGCATTTATACTGGACACGTCAGCATGACTACACCTCGCCTGATGGAAAGTTAAAGGTAAAGTCTCAGGATCGGGGGTCACCACTGCATACACCGGTAGTGCTACAGTGGTGGCCCTCACCTTGACGACCTCATCAAATGATTTTTCACACCCTACTTGAAGGCTGTTTAGTATGTTTCTTTATCCGAGCACAATCCCGGTCGCAACTTTTTTTTATACCTACCACTTAGATGGCAGACAAGCACACGGCCCACTTGATGGGAAGCGGTCACCGTGGCCTATGGAAGTGTGCAATACGAATACCAAGGGCGTTACTCACGCGCTGCCGACCCTGAAGAGAAAGGGCGGGGGTAGGAAAGGGTGGGGAGGAGGAGAGGTACAGTGAGTTCTGCCAGTGCCAGTGGCAACTAAAGTTTTTACTTTGAAACCAGTTAGTATGAAACAATTTATCAAGATAAAATGTAACGTGTAAAAGGTAGGTACCTATAACAAAGATTAAGATTTGTGACGCAGTTTCAAATGGATCTTATAAAATTACGTGTACACGTGCCAAGTCATGACGTCGATATCTACGTGAAGGTAGTTAGTTGTAGGAATATGAGCATATTATTCACCATGAATGAGAAAATCACCTAATGAGCGATTTAGCCACGGGGGTCGGACGGTGATCAGAAGGCGCCGTCGCGACATGGCCTCCTAATATTATTTATAATGTTCGACTGGATTGGATACTTTACGCACTCTATAATTACCTAGGTAGGTATCTACCAATATAGAGCAAACGGGTTTCAGCGGCTAGTAATGATTTAATCTGAGATATTTGCTATCGAAAGTATTTTGTAATCAGGAAAGATGTGAAAGTTTGTGACGATGTTTGGTACCTACAGGTACCTATGGATTAGGAATACTCGTAGTCTAAAATACCACATTGCTAATTTTTATCCCTGAAATAGGTTCCCACGGATACCGGGAACGGGTGAAGCCGCGGCATACAACTAATAGTTTACATTTTAATCAAAATTTTAATGTTTTAACAGAGCCTGCCTAGTAGTTAAGTAGTTGTGTATGTGAGCCCACTGAGATCATCGTAGACAAAACAGCTTCACCTGCTAAACGGATGAGGCTGCGGCACAGGTTTTCCTCTCGGAATTATGAGGTCAGACGGCAATCATTCCTTAGATTAAATCGAAACAGGATAACCAACGGATCTTGGGTTTCCGAGTTAATATTGAAAAGCCTCCGATACTACCGAAAAAAAATTATATTGAGGATGACGCTGATAAATTTTATTATGATAACTGTGAAATTTGAAAATGTACCTACCTACAGTTGAACTGTTCCCCTTATTTGGATTAAAACGTAACTCTTCCTAACGTTGCTAACTTTTAATGAATCTCGGATTGGGTAGAGCACGTGTTCAATCAACACTAACCTGACATGTAAAAAAATTACAGGTACCTAGGGAGGTACCTATTTAAGACACGTGTACAGAAAGTCTATTATTAATCTAACAGTAGACGTAAATATTAAGGTGATTATGGGATAGTTGTAGTTCTTTCATTCGACCAAAAGCCCATGCTAATTATGATTCTGAAACATATCTCCGACAAACGTTTAAAAAAAGTTTTTTAAACTCACCAGCTATTACGAGACACTGAACAGCATAATTAAAAAGAATATTCGCGAAAAAGATAGACAAGACATGGCTAAATGTAATATTGTATCTTCCGGGAACGATATAGATCTTAGGTAGAAACCCGATACCTACCTACTAACACTATTGTGTTAGTAGGTAGGTATCTAAACTTTCTCCAACGGAAAATTCTTAATTAATTTGTAAGTTAGCCCAACAGAAGTATAATATAATTATGAAACAATTGCATGTATTATCCAAATCCATTAAAGAAACAAATTCTTTCTTTTATTTAAAATAATTTCAAATAAAACAAAGTATTGTCATAGACTTAGGAAAAGTATGGACGGAGTGCCTAGAGTAACTAGTCTGTGTCAAAAAATGGCGGGCATGAATCATTGTGTGAGTCACAGACATATGAAGAGAAAGCAGACTAAACACAACCCATGAAAATGCGTGGCAAATTTCACTACAAACAAACATTACTCACACAGACACAAAACACAGGGCCGAATTCAGCATTATAAGGGGTCCGTAACTTAATTTCGAGAGACATTAAGTTAGATTATTGGAATATCGACTGAACGATTGTGCGAATAGAGTTTACTGCGAAACAACTTTTTGTCGCCAAACGCTGCTTGGACTGAACGATTTTTCAAATATTTTTTAATCGATGGACTAATCTTTCGAATTCAGAGTATTTACATGCAAATTGTTTGGTAGGTATGAAGAAAAAACATAATTTTTAATCAAATAGGTATTTATATTAATTAACAACATTCACATAAAATACTTGCCACTTTAAAAAATAAAACAACACTTAGTTCTATGCATATTTAGTTGTTTTTATTATTATGCACTTCAAATTAGTAGGTATTTAGTTTCGAGAATTTTTTTTCATATAGGATACGTCAAGTTGACTTCACCTCGCCTGATGGTTAGCGGAAAGGTAGTCTCAGGAAATATGGTCACTATTACATACACGTAAGTATCATGTTCAATGGTTACACTCAGATTGTCAGCCTCGTCAAAAGAGGATTGTCGTCGCAGCACCGCGTAACACCCAGCGGTCCCACTAGAGCCGCGACCACAAACCCCCCTGCCCGGCTATGCATGCATTTGAGGATAGCACGGGGTGCTACGGCGCTGGACAAGCTCAAATTCACCAATCATAGATTATTCCAAAACAATTCGACCGCGCGGTGGCAGTGCCTCTCCCCAAGGGGAGACGCTGCTGTTCACGGTAAATACCGGCCGCAATGGACGCTTCCATTGCGGCCGGTATTTACCGTGAACAGCAGCGCTTCCCTTTGTAGAGGGCTGCTCGAAGGAAAAAAGGAGTATGAAATGGAATTCCAAATCCACGCGGGCGGAGCCGCGGGCAACAGCTAGTAAAAAATAAAACAAAAACCAAAAACTTTTAGATTAGTGCTTATTTATTTTTAAACATTACAATTCTTTTAAAATAATATGCTATATGACTATTTTTGGAAAACTACTTAAAATTACATATAATCCATAAAACATTCTAATATAAACATATATCACATAAATATTTCAGTTAAAAAACAATGCAATTTCAACAGTTTAGTGGGCCAAGTGATGTATAAAGTGTAACACTGTACAAATATCTGTATATAAATCCCGAGAAAAAGTATTTGTGTCTGTTCATGTAAAGTCGTGTTTGCTAGAACATGACGTCATCAGCGCTGTCACCAAACCCAGAGCGTTTTCACCACAGACAATAAATCTAAAATATATTACATTTTTGTAGTTGAAATTCTCAAGAAATAGATATTTATGCATGTTTGAGTGTAAATTATAGGTAATCTCATGAGGCTTTTTACATTATTTTCTGATAGGATAATCATAATTTTTCTTTAATTCTGCAATTATATCAGAAAATTGTTGCACCTTTTTTTTAACTCTTCTGTTTTTTTCTCGTAAACTTTTTATTTTTTTATTTTTCATCATGATTTTTTCCTGCAATTTAGTGACTGTAGCACTCTCGGTCAAATTCTTTGAATGCTGGAAATGAAAAGGGATGATTTTATTAACATCTCATTAAAAAGATTTCTAAATGAGTGTTTACTGAGAATCTAAAAGAAGAAAATGCTTTCTTAGATTAATTTGATATCCTCAACAAGTCTGTCTCAACAAGCTAAAGTGTGTGGGACTTGATCATAATGCTCGAGTAAGTGTATACACATATACCCACCGTATGTGTGTATACACATTTTATAAAATCTTAAAATATTAATCAAGTAAAACATAATGTCAGTATTCAAATTTATACCTACATTAGCTACAACTACTGCACCTATAAAATGTTTTATATCATACAAACTTACATGTGCAGTAGTAGCATCCGAGGTTGGTATTACAATAGACTTGTAAGAACAGCTGGGTTCATCTATTCCTTTTGTCTCTGATGCTACAGGTAATAAATTGTGAATTTGAGAGTGGGAAGCCTGAGTGGCTGTCTTTTTTGTCATCAAATTATCTGGAGCTTCCTGCAAATTTTCTTTATTCTGTAAATAACAAAAAAAAAAACAATACAAGTTACAGATTATTCAAATGATTTTCTTGTCAAACATCTTCCACAGCTTTTATGTTTATAATGTAACAGTAAAGTGTACAGTAATTAAATATGAGTAAGTACATAGTAGTTAAATAAACTCACATCTTGTATGGTTTTGTCTATAATGTTGGAATTGCACCAGGAGCCAAAATTGTGCGGTGGTCTTTTCTACTTAATAAGTTCGATTCAAAATGTGCTGAACATATCACATTGCTCGATTTAGGCTGCCAGTCATTTTTAGTTAGATTTTTAATCCACAGGTTTTTTAAGTCCTCATTTTTGGGGAATCTGTAAAAAGAGGTAAGTATAGTGAGTATAACATATAACATACGGTTTTTTCTACTTTACCGACGACGCTACACAAGCTAACTATAGTAGGTACCAAAATATCAATAAACCTAAAAATTCACTCTGAGTTCGACCCTTTTAAATGCCCTAGTACTTAAAATGTCAAACTACGTCTTTAGGAAATTTCTTTAATAAAATCTTATGTATTTCACATAGTAATCTAGTTACAGCAGCTTTTTTTCTAAAGAACTTAACGTATCTTCCAATTTCAAGGGAAACAAAGGCATGGCTAACTATTTAAACACAAATAATAGGTAAACAATAATAAAACGATATTTACATACCGGTGGAAGGTTATTTCTGGAGATTTTTTGTAAGATGCGTTGGCGCACTTCGGGACACAACATTTCACCATTATATTTTAGTTCTTTTTGCAGTTTGTAGTAATAAAATAAAATAAAAACACCATCAGCACAACGTCAAGCCGCCATTGTGTAGCTTATTTTGCGGCCATTTGTCGCTTATTTTGAAGAAAAAGGGCACGATCTCCGATGTGTCTATGTGGGAGTTATTGTAGCCATACAGGAAAAAAAGAGATAAAGATATACTATATTAGGTTAGAGTGAAAGTGACAACGGTAATTTTTTACATGGTTAATGTGTGCGTATAATTATGTTTAGTCTGCTCCTCTTCATATGTCTGTGGTGTGAGTAAATTGTAGGGATGCGAGGTTTTACCTAAATTTCCCCATTTTTTATTATTTTAGTTGAGGAATAGGGAGAATTATTTGGTAAATTTTAAAATATATAAATGAACAATCATTAAAGGTGATTCGTGCATTATTATTAAAAATATTATTTTATCATAAATTAATGAAAATAATATTTTAGTTATTTTTTACATTATTTTTTTCATTATACCTATATAAAAAAAAAACTTACATGGATGGTAACCGTGGGGAATATTCACACGATTAAACTAGGTACCTAATTAACAAAAAAAGTTAAAAATTCATATTAGTTACAATTTGTATTTTTGCGATTCCTAATCCCATGTATTTATAAAAAAGAAGTTAAATCACTACGGTTATCACTACTAATAAATAGTTTATGCTATTTCATCATAAAGTCACACAAATTTGCACACTTTTATGTTGGGATCACTGATTTTTGTTTTGAAATATTGAATGAACATTTATGTATAATTATTAGATAAACATTAAGTGATTGAAATATTGATTAGCCTGTGAAATGTGATCCCTGGATTTATTTTCTTCCTGTCACTACGGTTTTTACACCATTTCACTGCACAAGACATGTTGTATTTGATTTTTTTTTCTTCCCGCTTAAACTGACAGATCGACCGATTCGGCCGACGTTTGCCGCGAAGTGGCTGACTATGATGTGAGAGTGTGCGTGGCGACTGTATACGTATACGAAAGTTGGCTGACTATGCAGCGTCACTTTTTTGTTCCCATGGCTCCGTCCATAGTTATTCCTAGGTCCATGAGTATTGTGCTGACATTTTATAAACACTTATGGGATTAAAAGCTCTATTGCTATCACAGTTAAATAAAATAAAAGGGAATATTTTGTTTATGACTTTCTGCACAGATTATCTACTACAATATAATCTGTGGCATACAATACAATGTCAAACACGCAAATACCGGGCGCTGAAGTTTTAAAACTTTTACGAACTTTTAACTTTAATTTGGAGTCGATGATTTAGGAATTATAAGCGGCTATGGCGGACGTATCACTGCCTGATTTTGAAACGCAAACCCAGACCCAATCTCAACTTGAATGGAGTCAACAAAATACTCCATCTTACATTCCTACGATATGGGGGAGATTATATTCCACAAAAATTTCAAGGACTGGGAAACATTGCTGGAAAATGGCTAACTACCCTGATTACTACGGTAAGAACTTCACAAACTCAATAATATGTAGTCCATCCTCTTAATTAACATTAATAAAAACCTACCTTCAATTTTTTTGTCTCCACCAGATCTTGTTCAACCAGAGTTTACTCTCGGAAGAGCCCTAAGCTGTAGCTTAGTGTTAAAAAAAGATATGATAAAGGAGAATATAATAAATAGTGTCAGTAAACAGCAGTTCCTCATAAGACGGGACATGTCGTAAGTTACAAACTGATGATATCAATGTGATTTGTTGCAAACTGAAAATGGCATGTGTTAATACATTTTTTTGATATCTTTCAGAGAACCTCTTTCTCCTGCGATTATAACTGATCTATCATACAATGGTACATTCATTAATGGGGAGAAAATAGGGAAAGGAAATTCCCAGGTGTTAGATGATAACGATGTGATATCCATCACTCATGGAATTGTGAAAAGTTTGTAATTATATTATTTTATTTTATTGTGAGGATTTACATTTTTTCCTGAATAAGATATTATATCTGATTTAAAGTCAATTTAAACATGTTTTAAGTGAATGAAATAAAAAATATGAGTTATTTTAGATTTTTTTTTTATATAGGATACATCAAAATGACTCCACCCCGCCTGATGGTAAGCGAAAGGCAAAGTCTCAGGACTTAATAGGTATTAATACTATGTGCTGTAAATGTCATAACTGTTTAAGACTTTTTCTATTTCATCTGATAGGTACTAGTAATGAGTATTTAATTTTTTCAGTTTTTATATTCAAAGATTTGTTGAAGAATGAACAAGATAAGGTTCCTAAGGAAATTTCTACCAAGTATTATGTTTCAAGAATACTAGGACAGGGTGCCTGTGGCTTAGTAAAATTGGTTTACAACAAGGTACTATATATATAAACTTCACAAAGGTCACTAACATTTGTATGGTAGGTACTTGGAATATATTCATATGTAATTATTTCAGAGGAAATGCACAAAATATGCCATGAAAATAATAAAAAAGAGCAGACTAACAAATGGACAGATGAATCATTTGAATGACCCTGAAAAAATTATGAATGAAATCAATATTATGAAGTCTCTAAGGCATGTAAGTATCTTCTGAAGCTTATGCTCCTTTGGCAACTTAGTAGAACAGTTAATTTAATCAATCAGACAATTGCAGTTCACTGCTAGACATAGGCCTCTGGGCCTCTCCTAATGTGCGCCATAGCTGCCGATCCTCTGCCTTCAGCTAGCCTAATCTATCTCAGCTACCCTATGAGGTTGTTAGTCCTTGCCAAGTCAGTCTCGTCTCTAGGATTTGTCAAGTCCAAGGGCCATCAGTCTTTCAACAGAAGTGGTCAAAAACATTATTCAGTTGTACAATTTTACAGTCAGTTCATCTTAACTTAATTTTTCAGCCCTGTATAATTTCTACAGAAGAAGTATTTGATTCCCGTGAAGCTGTCTACATTGTCCTAGAACTGATGCAAGGAGGAGAACTATTTGACAGGATCTCTAAACAGGGGCACTTGACAGAACACTTCACTAGATTTCTCTTCAGACAGATGGTATTAGCCGTGAAATACTTGCACTCTACAGGCATCACTCATAGGGACCTCAAGGTAAATTCCTTAATTTATTTATCAATATCTCATCTGTTCGATCCCCGCTCAGTGCAAATATTTGTATGCATGAATATAGGTATATGCATTGGTCTGGTTGTGCCTTGGAGAACATGTTAAGCCATCGGTCCTGGTTGCCATACTAACATCTATGACAGTCGTTACGGGTTGTTGGAGCCCTAAAAAGTCCAACAACAACGGTCTAGCTGCCATGCTTCGATATCGCCTAATGTCACCATTGGGTTGTGAAGGTCAAATGGCAGTCGCTTCATGGAAAATATCGAGGTCCAGCCAAATCCAAAGCTAAGACTGGTAAAGAGGACCCCAGACCCCGAGGTGAAAGCTTTGAATGTGACTGGGATTAACACTATGTTGAAGAAGATCTTTTGAATGTGACTGGGATTAACGCTATGTTGAAGAAGATCTTTTGAATGTGACTGGGATTAACGCTATGTTGAAGAAGATCTTTTGAATGTGACTGGGATTAACGCTATGTTGAAGAAGATCTTTTGAATGTGACTGGGATTAACGCTATGCTGAAGAAGATCTTTTGAATGTGACTGGGATTAACGCTATGTTGAAGAAGATCTTTTGAATGTGACTGGGATTAACGCTATGTTGAAGAAGATCTTTTGAATGTGACTGGGATTAACGCTATGTTGAAGAAGATCTTTTGAATGTGACTGGGATTAACGCTATGCTGAAGAAGATCTTTTGAATGTGACTGGGATTAACGCTATGTTGAAGAAGATCTTTTGAATGTGACTGGGATTAACGCTGTGCTGAAGAAGATCTTTTGAATGTGACTGGGATTAATGCTATGTTGAAGAAGATCTTTTGAATGTGACTGGGATTAACGCTATGTTGAAGAAGATCTTTTGAATGTGACTGGGATTAACGCTATGTTGAAGAAGATCTTTTGAATGTGACTGGGATTAACGCTATGTTGAAGAAGATCTTTTGAATGTGACTGGGATTAACGCTATGCTGAAGAAGATCTTTTGAATGTGACTGGGATTAACGCTATGTTGAAGAAGATCTTTTGAATGTGACTGGGATTAACGCTGTGCTGAAGAAGATCTTTTGAATGTGACTGGGATTAATGCTATGTTGAAGAAGATCTTTTGAATGTGACTGGGATTAACGCTATGTTGAAGAAGATCTTTTGAATGTGACTGGGATTAACGCTATGCTGAAGAAGATCTTTTGAATGTGACTGGGATTAACGCTATGTTGAAGAAGATCTTTTGAATGTGACTGGGATTAACGCTATGCTGAAGAAGATCTTTTGAATGTGACTGGGATTAACGCTATGTTGAAGAAGATCTTTTGAATGTGACTGGGATTAACGCTATGCTGAAGAAGATCTTTTGAATGTGACTGGGATTAACGCTATGTTGAAGAAGATCTTATCTGGTTTTACTGGTTGTAGCTAATTAGACCGTGTGAAAGGAAAGCTATCATTGTGAATGTTTATTGTCGTAAGTCATTTTTTTGACAATGAAGCCTCCTAATAATATTTACTCGGAAAAAAACTTTTTATTCTACTAGACTAGACTGTAGTAGAAAAAAGTAGTTGTATTTTTTAAACATTTCTTTAGCCTTGTACATACTTCACAGCCTGAGAATGTGCTCTTAGAGAGCAAGGACGAAAACACCCTAGTGAAGATCACAGACTTCGGCTTGAGCAAATTTGTTGGTGAAGACACATTCATGAAGACCATGTGCGGCACACCACTGTACTTAGCGCCAGAGGTCCTCGGGGCTAATGGACTAAGGAGTTATGGCCCTGAAGTTGATGTATGGAGTCTTGGAGTAATATTCTTCGTATGGTAAATATCCCTGTGTCTATTTTATGACTTATGTATGTGCACTGATACAAAACTGGTTTTACCTCGATAATACTGTACAAAAATGATATTCAAACATCCTAATAAAGCAATGCATGATTGAATCAATGATTTTCTGTGTTGGCATTGCATGTAACCAGGGCCTCGATTCTACTAAAGGCAAACTAATATTCTGAAAAATGCCATTCAATTGAGATTTTATTGTTATCAGGTTAAAGTCTAAAATCAAATGATATTTTGTAGAGCTAAATAAAAAATTTAATGAATTCTTTTCATTTGATTTTAGTCTTTAACTGTATAACGGTAAAGTCTATAATTAAAAGGCATTTTTTAGAGTGTCAGTGGCATGACAGTGGTCTGCCATTAGCAGAATCGAAGCCCAGTTTGAGTCTGTCCATAGTGCTTATGATTTGCCCAGTGCTAACTGCCCAATCAGTGCGTAGTTTCAATGCAGTTCCAAAAATTGCCTCCGAACCTTACTCTCATCCATCATCATCATTCTACCTTGCCATCTAGAAAATCATCAAAGTATGTATGAGGTGATATATGACACATCTACAACAAGCTCTTCCCTTTCAGCCTCGTAGGGTACCTACCATTTTCAACAGACTATAAAGATTTAACCCTCAAGGATCAAATCATAACTGGAAGGTACAGGATGTCCTCCGCACACTGGAAAGGCATCAGCTTGCAAGGCAAACTATTAATGAAAAGAATGCTAACAGTCCAAGTTGAAAGAAGAATCACACTCAATCAAATATTGAATCATAGTTGGATGCAGGTAAGTCTTAAAATATCCTACTTCCAACACATATTGTAAAATGTGAGTTTGTAAGCTTGGATGGATGAGTGTGTTACTCTTTCATACAAAAACTACTGAATTTATCTGTATTAAATTTGATGAAAATCTTTTTTGGTTTTGTGAAATGGTTCCTGTGAAGATCAATTTATTATAGTAATTTTAGGAACAGGGAATATTTTGAATCTAAAGAAACCAAAATGGCAAAAAATTGTTTGATACTTCATTTTTATTTAATTTTTATTATTCAACTAAAACAAAAATAATGTTAAACAAGTAAGATTGCTTTGTATTCAAATTTGATTTTTTGTTTTTTATTTTTCGTCAGGATCACGATGTCATAATACGAGTGGAGAAACTTCTTTCACATAAAGTATCAATGAAAGGCCTCACTCAATTGACGGTTTCATCTACAAGTACAGATGATGAGAATGGTAACCCCGACACTGTTACAGTTATAAGCTTGGTGGCAACTGCTAAAAGACCTTTGAGTAACAGTTTCAGCTCCTGTGAACCTATACCGAAAAAACTACGCATGATTTCTGATGAGAAACATGATGACACTACCTCAGCAACTAATAGCTATAGTTCTGACGATTAATTTTATTGTTATTGTTCAAATTTGACAATTATATATTTGACTGGTTCTAATTATTTCTATTGTCAGGTTACTTATAATTATGAATGTGCGAGTGACTTACATTCCAGTGGAATTTAGAAGTACAATGTGTTCTAACAACGGGTTCCTGTATGTTAAGTTTTAAATACCATTTTAATTTTTTTTATTCAATTGTTTAAGCAATTATTGTTCAATGTCTACAAAGATATGTGATATTTTTAATGTTTGTTAATTTTAATTAGTACAGTCTGCAAAGAAAGTGATTGAAATTTGTCACACTTAACAATGGAGCTATTATGTACTTAACACTCGATTGAATGCTTCAATTTTAAATTATGAGAAAATTCAGAATTGAATCATAATATAATTCATAAATATGGTGAAATGTAAGGATTTTGATAATTTGTTTCAGTGTCATATTCAGCTGCTTTCGTTGCAAACTGTGTGCCTGTCTGATGTGAGACTTTGTTAATTAATATTGTTGATAAATATAAAATATTTTTACCTATTATAGGTATAGGTTAAACTGTGAAACATTTTGGTTTAGGTATTTGAAGGCACCATTATATTTGCATTTAACTAGTACTATAAATAGCTTAGAAAAAGAAGAATTGGTATTCTTCAATAATTAACTTTGTGAAATTTTTCATATCCTGGACTGTTGAAATTTAAAAAGATATCCGTCATGGGTTACAGAATATATCGCGTCACAATGCAATATTGTTTTTAAAAAGATTTTTTTTTATGTTTCTAAGGTTTTCAAAATCCTCTTTAAATATAATTTTCTACAAGGACAATATACAAGCTGTAATTAAATTCAAGAGGTGGCTTGGACATACTAACTTGCACCCTTGTGTTTTTCGAGTTATACATATTTTCAGGTGGCTCCAAATACCTTCTAAAACGTTTTACTCTAAACAGACTAAAATGTTGTATATCAACAAAAGAAATTGTTGACAATTTTATTTTCAATTGCTAATGTATGCATCATTGATTTATGTGCCATATTAATTGTTAATTTAGCCTTGAAATTCTCAAATGATTGTTGTAATTTCTATCATTGCACTGTGCAAAATGACTATTTTAAATGAAACCTTTTAGGACGCAATTAGACAGACAATATTTATATCGCAACGCAATCCTGTCAATTATATTGATGATAGAGATAATATTGATGTGCAAACGCGACTCGCGTCTATATTATTGCATCATAATATATTGACTGTCTATACGCGCCCTTAGTTTTAATATTACCTATTTCGAATACCGAGCGCTAATTTTAAATTACTTTATAAGGATTCTAAACCGCCTTAATTACCACCGCCTTAGTTTTATATCATGTTAATTTGATGATTGATCTTGTGGATTTATAATGATAATTGGTTTTTATACTCAATAAAACTACTATTATCAAAAATAAATTATATTTTTATTTCAATTCCTAACTCGCTGCGTACACCCCCAGCGTGCACAGTTAAACATGACATTATGAGGAAATTTAGACACAAATATTAAATAATTCAGTCTCCTATGATATTCATTACAGTTTAACTTTGCGTTTCTAAAATACTGTCCCTTACACAAAACAATCACAATAATATTATCTCTCGTAAGGTTTTGACAACAAACATCTTTCACATTTATTTCGAACAGAAACTTCAGCAAGGCTTCATAAACTGTAAGAATATTACCACACTAGAACACTGTTAAATAATTAGAACATAAAATTTCTCATTGTTAAATTATAAATGTTCTTATTAACGATAAAATAAATAGATGCTGAATTTATATGTAACAAAATATTTGAGGTATAAATCAACACAAAGACAACAGGCATTTGCATAGAATTGTGAACATGTACTTCGTTACCGACTTATTCAAGCAGTGCTAACTGTATCAGTTGCTTTCTATCATAGAAAGCTTTATACCAATCAGCTTTATTCAATCAGGCACATGGGCTCCTTAGTAGATACATTAGGTAACAGAAGATACTGTGATGTCTAAATTCTAAATACTTAAGACAATTTTCAATTATAACATAACCCACCCTTCTTACATTGCATTACGATTCAGTCTTCTAAAATAATTGTGTTGCAAATCACTATCAGTTGAAATTCATGATCAATCTAATCTTAAAATCTTGAGATTAAGATTTCACATTTGTACAATAAATATATTTCGATTTCACATTTGTTCAATAAATATATTTGTTCGCTAATATATTTCGATTGTGTTCTATATTATTCGACAAACATATATTATATTCCAGATATAAAATAGGAAATCATTAGACGTTAGATTAGATTGAGTAATATTTTTCACTGTTCAACTATTAAGTTAAGTATCTAGTCCAGAAATAACTACTTTCCAAACAAATAGTCTAAACTTGCATTGCACGCATATGCAACAAAAATGCATAAGACGCAGTAGTTAATTTGACTCAAAAAAAATAGGGAGAATTATAGATTTTAAAACTAAGATTCAATATAAAAAAAATGTCCCGATTATAATCACAAATACCATTTACAAGTTTAACTCATTAAAAATATTCATAATCATTTACCTTATAAGTTTAGCATGGTATTGCGTTTTGTTAGTTCAATACAAAAAGTAGGGATACATTCATATAAGTTATACAATTTTTCATACAAATTAAATTATAGGTAACGTATTTGAGCCAAATCAACAGCCAAATAAATACGTCCATAGGAATATAAAAGAGCTGGCTTGATTATAGTTATATAACTGGAACAAAGTACTTTTCTCACTTTTGTGTCGCCACTATATCTTATTCAACTACGAGTTCATAACTCACTATTCAACTTCCGCTATGTCTTCATGGGCTGTACTGTGTGATGGCTCACTGCTTTGTGCGTCTGCCTCTGTATAAACAAAAACAGTCATTAATTTTATTATTATTTGGAAACTCTCATGAGAGTTCGGATTAGGTTGCCCAAATAGCTACTGTTATTTACAAAAAGCCTTTGTACAATTTTGCTACAAGCAACTCACCTAAATACTACACAACTTTCGAAGCAACTGAAACAATTAATGGTCTCAGTAATATGAAATAATAATATCGAAATATTCTAATGTAAGGTATATTTCAGTGAGTGCTAGTGAAACCGATAAGCCAAATAATAATTAAAACTTATATTGTTTAGAATCAATCTTAGTTTTTTTGCTTGATCACAATAAAATATTAGTAACTACATATCTACCAGTCGAAATGTTAATTTATGTTATTATATACATAATAGTATAAAACATAATATAAATAAGAGAAATATAAAATACAATAATATAAAAGCATATTCAAATAAATTGTTTAATGCGATACTAAATAGGTACTCATATTAAGCGGAATGTTAATTAGGTGCTGGAAGGTGCAAAGTTAACCCTTGGTTATTCAAAATGAAATCAATATTTTAAGGACATTGATTTTCTATCTAGACCCAAAGTCAGCATAGCTCAACCAGCTTGTGTTATTGATTCTAGAATGCGGATAAAAATACATACGCTATATTTGCTATTTTTAAATATATAATATTATACAGACAAATACTCAAACCAATGCAAATATGTATACTCATGCATACAAATATTTGTTCTACTGAGCGGGAGTCGAACCCGCGACTTCAATAATTGAAGCATTCGAAAAACTACGCAATGCGTAGAGGTGATTTTGACAGCATTCTATGAAGGTACAATATTATATTACTCACCAGCAATAGCTCTGTCAGCTTTTAACTTGTCCCTGACTATGTAGAAGGCAGTGATTAAGAAGAACACACCGCCAATGACTTCCACAAAACAGGTGACAAACAACGCGTACTGCAGTGAACTGAACTGAATTGCTTGAGAAGGCGCTTCCGTCGGTGAAAATGATCTCTTTAAACTTTCTGAGATCTGAGAAAGAATACAAACTCATAATTAATATCATTTCGGTTTAGAATACACGCTCTTACGAAAATACATACACACATTAATACACTATAATCTGAACTAATAAACATAATAATTTCTTTTTGTATAAGTCATAGTCTACTATTAAAAAGGCACTTACAAAACGACAAACGTTTATTTATTTATTTATTTAAAAATTTAAAAACTTATTTATTTAAACGTTACTTGCTATTGTTTAATTTTGTGAATTCTAATCTAGATTTAAGTTATAAATGCTTACTAAAAGTAATTTAGCATAGATATACTTACAACTCCGACTAAGTAGGGGCTTCCAGCGTCACCAAACATGTGCGATATTAGTATTTGGAACGCTTCGGCTGTAGACCGCCGCGGTGGTACCACCACGTACTGTAATTTGAAGAAAATAATTAGCAATTTGTTCTACGACCAAAGAACACACATTAAGAAGGATGCCTACTACTAATTTAGGTCATAAGAACCACACAATAAGGAACAAAGTTTTTCTAAACATACATACATACACACAGTCACATCGGGTAGTATATAATAGTGACTTCGTTCAAACAGATTATAGGTACAGCTGCAGTCATATTCCATTAGAGTCAGGCGGAAAATGCTCGAGTGGTTTTTCATTGCTTATTAAATATCAACCTTATTCCATTTAGACAGAGCATAAAATATTATACAAAGACACACTACTGTCTCATCTGATAAGATTTTAATGAGGTAATTTTTTATACTACATAGGTGGCAGACAAGCAAGTCGTGTCCTACCTCCTTTATATTCAATGATGTATTCAATTTTCAGCTTTCTCTCAATGAGATATGGTTGTTATTTAATTAACACTTGAAACTGCTCAAGCATTTTCCGCCTGACCAAGATTGTCTTGACTCTTTTCAACCTTACGTCAGTCCCGGTTTCCAATAAAGCTTCCACTTTGAGACCCGAGATCCACTTTCATACTCCTTCTGACCTCCTAACCCCGAAAGAGAAGTCTGTGCTGTGCTACAACCTCGCCCATTATTTGGCAGGTATGCCTGTTGGTAAGTGAGGTTGGTTTGGACCCCGTATACCCTTGCATTCCATCCATATCCCATTACTAATGTAACTAATGACAATAATTCCTAACAGAATAGCAATAAACCTGTGGCGTGCATTTTATACTAAGTACTTATTTGTTACTAAAAAATAGTAAAAAAGAGATTATTAATCCCAACCTAGGTCGATTTTTTTCTCGACCATATAAGACTTAAAACTGAATTTACTACACAACACAAATTCATAGTGTTTCTACAGTAACTACAGTTATGATTCGTTAACGTGAGCAATTATTAGTATGGTGGCCAATGGTGATTTTATTAAGGTACGCACACAAGAGACACAGTCTATAACAGTCCACAATTTATATTTATGAATAAGTAGGTGCTTAAATTATATTCAAATATTGTACGTAGTGTTATCTAGACTCAACTTGTAATTAGGTACTAGAATGTGAATACGCATAAGTACTTAGATACAAAGTACTTAATATTTTCATAGTATTTACCAACTAAAGTAGTGTTGCTGTAGGTAAGGTAAATCAATTATTTGCCATGCACAAAACATGCTTTGCAAAATATTTCGTTTTGGAATGAGGAAGTGAATTATAGTCATAATAAAAAATGGTCCTAATGTCATCCTAATGTATGGTATTTCAAATCCCCCCTGAATTCTATCGATTAATGTTCTCAAACGCTATGTAGGTACTATGTAGCACTGTAAAATCTCAGACGAACATGTAAAATCTGTAAGTTAAGTTTTTCTTATATACGAGCCACGTGATCAATATTTACGCCAAATTGCCTTATCATCAACAATGAATCAACTGTTGCGTGAGGTTTTTTTAAATATCCTGTCCAGGACCAATGCACGCCACTGCAGTAAACCAATCTTAGGGCGTTGTTCTGCTATTCTAAGCAATGTAGAGTTAGTGCTCTCATCGCTGCGTCAATCGTGGCAATAATGCATGAACTACCAAAATAATGATTACCAATTGCCTAATGCATTAAATATCAGTCACTTGTACACTTAATACGATTACAATTAATTTATTACATTTACGATAAAATAATATTGACTTTAGCGCCATCTATTGTAAATTGAATCAATTACAAAGTGCAATACTCTAGTAGAAAATAGACAGACAACACGTTAGACGCTTAATTCAATAGATGGCGCTTTTCACACAAATTGAAATCGGTCCACCGAACTCGAATGGTATAAAATATTCTAATGAGATAGATACGCGAAGTCCGAAAATAGTTATTCTAGTTACTATGTAATATATCACAACTAGGCAATGGTGAACCGTCAATATGTGCTAATGAGTGACTGAATCTTAAGCATCATATACAAAGCAATAATAAATAACGAATAAAAAATATATTACCTTCATACACATGACATGCTACATGCAAAACAATCATAACCAAATAAGCTAATACTAATAAATTAAAAAAACCATCACAAAACAAAACCGCTACTAACGAAACAAAAAATAAATAAAAAAGCCTCAACGGACCGCGTCTGCACATGGTCGGTTCTGCGATTAAACAGAACCGAGTGTGTGTCAAGACCGTCCCCGCGGAGGGCGTCTCTTACCATAGACATATCGGCTACAATTGCCCAGTTGAGATTCAAAGCTAGTTCGGCCAAAAATATAAGGAAGAATGTGGCGAAGAAATATCCCCGGACTAGCAGGAGGGCGAGTGTAAGGGCCGGCGCCGATATGAGCAGGCCGACGCCGCAGATGATGGGGTGCGCGCGCGGGAACGGCTTCACCAGCGTCGTGGCCAGGAACGAGCCCAGCGGCACGCCCAGCAGCCCTGACACCATCGTGATCCCGCCGAAGATTAGCGACACCCTTCGTGCAAAGTATCGGTACGGTCAGCACATGCGTTTACAGCGGTTACACTTTTACACTATAGCGTTTTTTCGGCACGTGTAAGCTCGTTTTACGCTTAAATCAATAACTTATATGTATACTAGATAAGCAGTTGAGAACAAAAAAAAATGTGTCACCATTTTTGTGTGAGGCGGGAAACTTTTATAAATTTTTGAATTGGAACGGGACATAGAAACAAGATACCTAAATGAGTTAGTAAATTTTGACACCTTTATACATATAGAAATAAAGCACATTTTTGGAATATCGTCTGAATGACAACAACAAAAAAATGGTGTTTTTTGCTGGTCATAACTTTCAAATCGATACAAAAATTTATGGTTCTTTACAGCCAATCTAGTGATACCAAGTCATTGCCTTTAATACATGCGCATCTCGTATGAGCGTATACATACTTATAAGTTACGGAATAGACAATGCTTCGAAAAATTTTAACACACTTTGTAACATGATTGGCAAATAACTTAACGTTTACTTTTAGGGTATCCTCTGTTAAAAATTATTACCAATCACGACACTTTTTGTGTGACAATAAGGAGGTTAAGGTATAAAATTTAGAAGAATTACTTCTAAATTTACATATTATCTTATAAGCTCATATACGCATAAACAGCGTTCACGCGTATCGGTCTTACTACCGAGTGAAGTGTGTAAATGTAGCGCGTTTGCTAAAATGAACGTAAAACGCACAGAAAATACGCTAAATCTGTAACCACACTGACTC
Source organism: Lithosia quadra (assembly GCA_963576445.1). Lineage (NCBI taxonomy): Eukaryota > Metazoa > Arthropoda > Insecta > Lepidoptera > Erebidae > Lithosia > Lithosia quadra. The sequence goes on from OY754883.1 coordinate 3,971,627, forward strand.
ACCGAGCGACGGTATTATAAGCATCGTATGTTATTACGCCTCGTCGGTTTTATCATCAGTTACCAAATCATAATGTAAAATTATTGATAAGTACTTAGAGTAAAAAATTTAATACTCAACCGTAAAGCCCCGTTTGATTCGAAGGTATGTGGAGCGCGGCACTTTTTGAATGCCGTTTTTTATAATAATTTGAAATCGGAGTGAAAGCTTAAGGCAGCGATTTACCGTTAATCTGTTAATCAAATTGCTTGGGCTTTTTCAAAATTGAGTAATCTATATTTTACTCAAGATTATTATCAGCGATGATTATATAGTATTTTTCATGCTAAAATAAATAAATATATAAAAATATTTCATATTGAATATTAAAAAATCAGCCATAATGGTTTCGATTCGCATCTCATGCTTGCATATTTGGAGAAAATTAAAAAATCTATCATAATCGGTTACGTAACAAATCTTAGCATGATATAAGTACGTAGCGTGTGCACAATAAATAGCTTAAAACTATAAATAGCGCCGTGATGAAATGTAAATTCCCGCGCATAATGTGGATTACAATGAAGTGTGAAATCGCGTCATCTCATTAGAATATTTTTTCGGTAAACAATTCGAGCCGGTGATCGATTTCTGCTTTAAACAGCCCCTGAAGCGTAGAGAGGAAAACTTAAAACTACACTTTCACGGGTGAAGTAAGGCAGAAAGCGCTCACCAGGACAATATCGGCGACGATCGACCACGTGAGGTTGAGGGTGGTCATGCCGACGAACATGAGCAGGTAGGTGAGGGCCACGTGCGAGGAGACGGAGATGAGCGCGAAGTAGACGAGCGGCGCGGAGGCGAGCAGCGCGAACCCGCAGATGTGCGGGTCGCAGTCGGGCGCGCGCGCGCGCAGGCGCTGCGCCAGCGCCGAGCCCAGCGGCACGCCCAGCGCGCCCGCGCACATGCCCAGCAGCCCGAACTTGTACGACACGCTGCGCCCACCACCACACATTACCACTCGCACTCGCTCACACAATCATACTGTCGCTATCTTATAACTTTTTCAATACGAAACTACGACAATTTATCACACTTGGATACGTTCGAAGTAAACCATTGTAATTTTGCCGATTTTGAGTTCTAATTCTATCGCAATATACTTACATGCTTTCATAAATTAAAAACATAATAAGGATAACGTTTATATAGTGGTTAAGCAAAAAAATAATTATGGGACATACAAGTTTATTGACAAATAACACCTGTGAAAGCCAGTATACTGCGATAAAAATAGAATTAGAATAGAGTTGCAACATTTGTAAAATATCAATGTACCTATTGTTATTTTTGTTATTTTCCCTCCTAATCACGTAGGTATACCTACTGTATATAAAACTAGCATAAACAAAAGGTGTGTGTTTATTGAGAAGGGAAGCTGATAATATTTAGGTAAACCATTAATAGGCGAATTTTGTTCGAAGACATTACAAGAATTATTTTGACAGAAAATTTACTATGCATTTCAACCAATAATAGGACTGTCAAACTCCATTTTGTTTAAACATACGTCTACTTTTAGTTAATGCAAAGACAAAAATTTCATTAGAGTATGATCTTGTGAAATGACCAGAATATAGATACAGAACATTAATGGTGTAATTAATATATCAATTTTAATTACGTTCAATTTAAAAAGTAAGACATTGTTTTATAAAATGATATTATAAATTAAAAAAAAAAAATTTTTGTTTGCTAATTTTTCTGCTGACACTACAAAAATTGACACATGTGACTAAAGTTTCTTCAAGCGCGATCGTATTCTTAGTTCAAACGCATAGTAAATATGACAGTGGTCTAATAAGTGTGGAAAGGATTCATGTTAGGTTCTTTCTTCCATTATCCCTTCACCTCTGTTAGTTAGATCATCAGTTGGATTCAATGTTATAAATTAGTTGAAAATTTAGTTGCAATATGAAATATACCTTTCTATCGTGATATTCATATCGGGTTGCATAGACAGCCCTAAGTAGATGAACTGTGGTCCCCACCATGCCAAGGCGCCAGTCACGAACGCTACGCATGTGAACGCAATCGTCGACAGTATAAACGATGGACTGTGAACAGACAAAATAAACAAAATTACAAAATAATTAAAAATATTACATAATACTCCGAGCCTTTCTCCAACTCAGTTGACTTTCGGTCTACTACGAAGCAGAGTACTTCGATATTTTCCGTGAAGATCTCTACAACCCATTGGCGATATCGAAGTATGTCGAAGTACTATAGTAACGATGTTTGTAAACTTTGTGCTCTCCGAGGTACGGAAACACCCAGGCTAGTGCAAATAGCGAAATTGTACTGAACCAGAATCAAACTCGCGACTTTCAATGCAGCAGTCTATGCTCTACCCGTCACGACACGGAGGTTACCTTACGAAAATAAACGTATTTTAGTACTATTATGTATATAATTCTGTGGTATAGTGCAATCAGTGTTTATCAGACATTTCAATATCTAAAGATTGTAAGCTACCTTACGCGTACATGCACACATTTTTTGCAAATTTTGTATGCAGGAAATTAGTTTCAGTATTATTTGCACGAAACAAGCGCCTGCGTGCGTGCACACGCACAAGACAATGGACGGTTTAAGATATTGGAAAGTACCATTTGTCGTAGGTATTGATGGAAACGTGCTATTAAATCAATGGATATGCAAGTTTGTGTCATATCGATCCATACATATTCGTCTTTCACTTGTAAATATATCATTTACTTTCACAACCAGACTGATCATAATAACAATTAGGTGTACCTACGGCAACTAGCGATAACTATTTATACCTTTGAACTGTCTGGTGTCTAAAGCAGCCGTGGTCACAAGCTAACGGATTTTTTTTAAATACCTGTGCCCGCTTCTTAACTTAACTTCGTTCTGCACTATACAATAATGACTTTCCAGCATTAAATTTGCTTCTAAAGGTCAGTAATTCATGCGTTAACCGAAACTGCATCTCGATGAACATTTTTAATATTATAACATTTACTTACTTTTTAACAAGGGATCTGATGTCGTCGCTGTACGAGGTTGCCTCCATTTGACTATCTTCTGCCATTCCCCGAGGTGGGTCTTGCAGGAACCACATGATGAGACAAACGGCGACTGCACCCAAAAAAGGTGTCACTCGGAGACCATATCGCCAATCGTCTGCTATGGAACCAGCCACAGACCCAACGATGTAGCCAAGACCGCTGGAATATTAAATAATATCAAATCAGTACGTCTCTCGTGGTGATGTTTCAGGACAAATAAATTACCATTTGCCCAGATATATGTAGATTTGATTTCTACAGAATACAGCCTATAGCTACAGATACTTCCATAAATATTAACAAATTCCAAAGCATATTATTCTCCCAAGCATTGAAATTATGATTCAGTAACAAATGTTACAGCTACATAAATAGTAAAAAGACCTCTTGTAAATTCACATAGCACAACATCATATTGCGTGCGATTGCCGTTCTGACTGATTGTTCTGAAAGATTTAATGAATTTTTTTCTAGTTTATTATGAATAAATATAAATAAAAAAAGGAAAAATTACCTGCCAACAGGTATGGCAAAGTAGAATATGGCCAGCATCTTGGACCGCACATTGCCGACGAATAAATCGCTGATTATGGTTGGCGCTATCGTCGAATATGACGCTTCCCCAATGCCCACCATGCCGCGGAATACCGCGAATAGTGTATAGTTCTAGAATGAATAAAAACAATTCTATACTGTCGATAAGAATGAGAAATGTATAGGTTAAAGAATACCCTTTTATAGTGCGGCAATTTTCACGAATATATAAAATTATGCGTGGGACTCTCTGCTCTTTGGCTCTTGCGGGTATAGGATACAGAATTTTATCCCGGTAGTAAGTTCTAGTGGAACACGGGATCGAGAGCAGTAATCCACCAGTAGCCAGTCGGTTGAATATGGTTTGAAAACAGTCTTCAATAGAGCACGCTGCGCCCGTTCTATTTTTAAGATTTGTAGTTTTGTTGCCGAGGAATACAATAAATTAAAATAGATTCGAGCAAGGACAAATTATGTTTTGTAATAAATTCTTTGGCAGCTATGTGCCTTATTAGTAAATAGATCTCAATTGGTTTTTAAATTATTTATTTAAGTACCTTTTTAATAATTATGCTATTTATAGTTGTTGGTTTAGTGTGGAGTATTTCGTCTATTTTTACATGGTCAATGACCGGTAACGTTGTCATATTAGTGAACTTTTATATTGAAGTCTGTATAAGGTCTTCGTTCTCAAAAGTTGTTTTCTCCACACCAAACACAAGTAAATTTATTTCAAGGCAAATTTCATTCGTTTCTAATCCGTTTGAACATACAGTTTAGCTCGTTAATAAAACAGTTAAAATATTTGCACTATACACATCAATATAAAAAATAAATTGTCTATTCTATAGTTTGCACTATGGATGTGTAAATGTATGTCCAATGTCCATGTTTTGCACAGAATGTTTATGGAGATTTAGTTAGACCAAGCACGCTCCCTTGAGATACTCCGTACACAATATTTGAATACCTAACGTACAATATAAGACTTTTCTTTTAAAGTACCCGCCGCTACATAATTTGCTTAGATTTAGGCATTGATGATGTCTAAATATACTTTCTTAAGATAATTGTAGTCTGTTAAAGCAAATCTTAGCACCTATTCTGTAGGAATCTATGGCAAATTATGGTGTTAAGAAATATTAACGAGGATTACTACTTTACGAGGGTATACCTAGAAGCACGTTTTTAAATCACCGTGACGATCCAACACGCCTTGTGATTCTAGCAAATTGAAGGTAATAATGATTTCTCTTCGCTCATCGTAATTAAAATTGAAATTATAAAGTTAGTGGCAACACGTACCGTTATGAAGGAGCCAGCTAAAGTTGTGATACTCCATAGAGCTACTCCACCAGCCATGATGATACGCCTCGAGTATCTGTCCCCGAGGTACCCGAACAGTGGAGCAAATATCATGTAGGCTATTATGAATACCGTCTGTAGCAAGCCAGCGAGGTCATCTCCGATTTTGAAATCTTTTTTGACATCTCCCAGAACACCTAAAATAGAAAAACGATCACCAGTTAGATAAAATTAATAGTTGAATCATGTTACGTCTGTTTTAAATTTAGAACATAGTCGAAATAACTATTTTTCTTATCTGTAGTTTGATTATGGAAAATACTAAATCATAGTTATAATTAACCTTTGCTTATCTCTATACCTACCTACTAGTTCTTTTAGATTTATAAATCGTATAATTATTTTATGAGTTGGTACCACCAATTCATAAAATATAGGTATAGAGCTGGTACTACCAATATGATAGTAGCAGCAGTACTATTATCAGTATTACTTAATCTCTATTATAACTAAAACTGTAAATGATTATACTAACAAAATAACAAAAATATGTGAGTAAGTACAGCAGTACTTAAGCATAGATATGGGTATTTGCTCTGATGTACCTACTAAAAAATTTGTGGTGACTGGTGAGCAGCCTAGAAAATTAGATATTCACCATGCAAATGTAATCTCAAGTAAACTACAAATTTGGCAAAAATAATTTTAACACCTAAAAATAGTTAGTAATCTTGCGAAGGTGAGCCTTTCACTATTTGCACATGCGCTGGCTACTCTAGTAGCCAGCGCATGTGCAAGTAGTTAGTTAGTAGTTAGTCTACTAACTACTAACGATCATAAAAATGAATATATTTAACTTTTTTACAAATTAAACACACCCTGATGTAAAATTGATGACATTCTAAATTGCCTGTTCGAATGAAGTCCCGGACTACTTACACAACCTTGGGCATACTAATTTTGACACCCAGACTAAAACCATCACATTTTTGTAGCCTTGTAAAGGTGAGTGGCCTTGCATTACTAATGAAGAAACATGCCGTTTAGATTTACACAACGCCAACATATTTTAACTAAAAGATAACTGATAGGTACAAATATGTTTAAAGTATGTGACAAAACCCAAGACTTATTTATTCTGTGACCGAAGATAGTATCAATAAGTATGTAGGTATATTCTTACGTCCACGTAACCTATATGGTTTGTGTTAAAAAAGGGTGTGGTCCGTGGAGCAAGATATTGGCAATGTCTGATAATAAATAAATAAATAACTGGTAAATCCAAGGTTTAACCGATGTGATAAGTTTATTGACCTAAATGTTAAAGATAAAGCCTGATCCAGACGTTATTATTCTGACTATTATTAACTAGCATGAAAGTTTCGTGTTATTAAACCGTTAAATAATCGTAGACATTTATGGCAAATTAAAATCAAATAAATGAAAATTTCATATTACATAACCACTACGAGTAATTACCTTGTCGCTTATGATACCTAGGTTTTGGCACGTAAGCGACAGACTAAACTTGATCTAATTAGAATAATCGTACTAGACATTACGTAACCACTAATGAGACTTCAGTTCACTTTTATACCCATTCTGTTTAAAATTGATTCTAAAAACCTGAAACTAAGGTATATTTCCATTGAAAAAAATATAGATAAAATGCTATCACATAAGAAGTTTCAGTGTACGTAACCGCTTTAGAAGAGTACCTAATCCACTACTAGTCTTCACTCTTCACGGCAAGATTGATCGATTCATATAAATAAAATTTTACTATCGTAAAACCCGTAACTGATGCAAATAATTGCCAAAAGAATTCATGGCCTGTGACATGATGTAATAAATTACTGAAAATAACTAAAAATAAACGAAATATAATATACATTTAAGCTATTCAGCCATTTGTACTATAGAATACATTGGATAAAAAACCCGTATCATTCTGACACTTCAATAAATCATTCCTTTTATTACAATATCCCTATTGTTATACCCCATCATTTATTTGTTGAAGAACCCCGCTTTTATTGAGTCTACGTTTAAGTGCCAATCGTTTTTTACAAAACGTTAGGTATGTGTATTTTTAACGTAGGTACGGAGTGAATGTAGTGGAGTGTTGGCTACCGACCGACTGTATAATTCAAGGTAAACGAAATTTGTGTAGCAAGTGACGTATTTTTAATTAAATCAACAATGTAAGAAGGATTTATAATTCACACGTAAGGGGAAGAAAAAAAGAGCTGTTAACCACAGGTTCAATAGGGTTACCATCTGTCCGGATTCCCCAGATTTGTCCTACTCTGGAAGACATTCGAAGAGCTTTGCTTACACTTTGAGTTTTTGTCTCGGGTATTTTTTTATATGTACGCTATCTATCCGGCGGCGCCGGCGACAAGTTTTTTTCTATTGATCCATTGCACATGTAGAAGCAAAATAAGGTCATTAATTCCAAGCCATATTTGAACCAGTACTTGATCACCAAAATAACGAAATCACTTCAAAAATAAGTATACTTTAAATAGTATTACTATTATTATTTTTATATGATTTGTTTGTAGTTAATAGTGAAGCTGGAACTAGTAATTAACTTTAGAAAATTTAGTTTACAAGATATAATTTAGAGTTATTTATCACAATATCATTAATTATTTCTTAGGTAATTGTTAAGAATTCTGATGGATCGCTCAGCGGGTCTAAAAAGGCAACATTGAACGTTTCCGCTAAAAGCGAATAATCTTTATGAAGCTCCAGCTATACATTGTCGCTCTCATGAATAGGGCAGCACTGGGCAGCACATACGACATAGGTAACTCAGTTATTTCTTAATTAAAGACTAAGAAGGTTTATCTGCATTGAACGTAAAATTCAAAACAAATTTTCCCTTAGCCAAAGTTCAATAGGTACTTAATTGTTTACCTTTGGAATTCGAATTATTACAGAATTTATAAATAACAAGACCTTCGTTTCCTGTTAAGTAAACTAAAAACGGTAATCTATGGTGGTATGACGTCAATAGCACGCCACACTATTGCAACGAAATACAAGACAATAAGGGGTAAAACCCAATACCATTGTGTAATTACCGTGACAATTTATTTATAGACTCAAAACGTGGCAAATGGCTATATTAAATCTGATGGAATGCAACTAGCGATGATTTTTAATATTCACTTTACCTAGATGTCAACATCTTCGATTGGACCGAAACCTGTAACTGAGTTTTCAGATATGCAGTTCTGTGGATATGCACAACTTGCTCAAAGGAATGACTAGTGTGCATTCCTGCCTGACAAACCTAAAATAATAAAAAACCCGAATGTACTCGTAAGTATTAAAATCTCGTGTCACAGAGTTTGTTATTGAACTTCTCCGAAACGGCTTGACCAATTCTTATGATTTATTTGCTTATACTTTGGTTAGGTCTGAGAATCAGTCATTGGCTATCTACACTAATATTATAAAGAGGAAAGATTTGTTTTTTTGTTTGTTTGTTTGTAACGAATAGACTCCGAAACTACTGGACCGATTTCAATAATTCTTTCACCTATAGAAAGCTACAATATCTGGGACTGGGAGTAACATAGGCTATAATTTGTTTTCAAAAAATTAAGGAATTCGAAATCCACGCGGGCGGAGCCGCGGGCAACAGCTATTTTTTATAATTCTAGGTGAACGCATAGCGATATCTAGTATTCATTTACAAATCTTTCCACAGTTAAGAAATTAAGATTGCGAAAACAAAACAATTTCGCGTGTTATAAGGCAAGTAGGTATCATTTATTCACCGTTAGTCGTCGATGATTGAAGGTATAACGAGCCCCAATGCAAAATAGTTCATCTAGTCTAAAATTTTCCTTATAATTTTTTTTTTAACTTCATAATTTTTGTCTGTCTATAATTATACTCGTAATCAAGAACATTATAAACCAAGCTATCTGGAGGTTTTTTTGTTATTAGGTTTATTCAAATTGAGTATGTTTACAACTTTATAAACTAGAAAAAAAAGTTTGTTTACAGAGCCATAATATTTTTTTTTCAATCATCAAAGTAAAAGATTAACTCCATATAATTGATTCATTTTCTTTAACGAAAATGTTTGAATGTAGTACCTACTTGAACCAATTAATGAAAAGCTTAAGTGTCCCATTTAGATGAACAATAGATTGCGTTATTTATTCATAATAGGATATCGTAGTAAACTAATGCAATTGTATTGGTATTACAACAGCTTTACTATAATCTCGTTTTGATAGTGAATTTAATGGATGCGCACAATCAAATAATATTAATAGTGCATTCTTAAAGACCAGTAGGTATCAATTTAATTAATTATACATGGTGTATAATTTCAATTAGTGTAATCACATCTTAGCTGCCATAAACCATGACAATGCCGCTTTTATAACTCTAACCAATAAATTTTATTGACCGCTGACCGACCAAAACATCTGAAGCGCAATAATTGCGTCTGTGGTTGGTTTTCTATGAGAATAGGATGTTGCACCATGACTGGATATTGAAAAGACAACGCATACCTACTAAAAAAACGCTTCAAAGGTTTACAATGAAATTTTATTAAACCGTCTCTTGCCTTTGAAATTTAAGTAGGGCTAATCTTAGCCGAACCGGGATTTCGTAGTAAAAGAGAAACTATACCAAACTTACTAAAGGAACTTCACGGATGCCGATGATCCGTGATTTTTAACCACACAATACGCACACTTCACCACTCAGACCAATCGGGAATCACAGACAAAATTAAATTAATTACCTACTAATAGTAAATTTAAAATTTAATTAATTAGTAATAGTAATATTAGTAGGTAGTTAACCTACTAATTAAAAAATCTAATAATATTCTGAAGTGTAATAACACTACTATCTGTACTATTTATACAGCCTACTAGTGAAGATTTATTTTTCGTGTGTAGTTAATGTAATCGTGACAACCTTGCTGTTTTATTTAGCCGTAGGTACCTTAATTTTACCTACTTCTACTGTCATCATAAGATAAAATATATTATGGAAGTAAATTTTAACCGACTTTAAAATAAGGTTTTCAATTTGCTTTGCTACTTTTTACTTTTACCTTTTACCTAAGCGCGACTGCGAAAATCATTTTAATATGTTTGCAGTCAAATTTAAACCCAATCTTAAACAAGATTAGATGGAGTTAAGGTGTTTCACATTTGTATTATTGTTTATGAATTTTTATAAGAATATCTACATCAAGATAGTACGGTGACCTTCATGATTAGTGGGCGGGACATAACGTGGCGTGAGCGGTTCCAACGTGCGGATAAGATACGTCACCGTGACTGGTGACTGTTGCTGGTTGCATCGTGTGGCGGTGGCGGCAGCACTATCGCATGAGCGTCTGCTATCGTATACACGACCGGTTTCGTACATCACGCCATCGTAGCAGCCAATCAGCAATGAGAGATTCGTGGCGCGAAACATTGCACAGCGGCTCGTGACGGTGGCCGGGTGGCAGCCTGGCAGCACGCGGTGTTTTCTCGGCCATGAGTTCATGACATTATGATGAAATTAGACAAGTCTATTTATATCCATTAAAAATATTTTGGGTAAGCAGGTATATGGCAAGTCTGTTACCTAATTTATTACATCGAATCCGTAAGTTGCCGAGGACACTGGACACTTTGTTTTTTTTTACACTAGCAAGAAAAGACAATCTGCGTTACTTACTATGTAATTTCGTTTTCACCAAGTAACGATACTTGAGTGTTATTTGCACATTGGAAAAGGAGATTGAATGTCTGCGGTTAATTTCCGCTCAAAAGGGATTGGAAATTCGGATTTCTGCGGATGACAGATCGGCCCGGGGGCTTAATAAGATTCGGATTACCACAAGTAAACCCCTCAAACATTGTAGTAGGCACCTATGTAGGCGATAAGTAAGTTGTTTTGCACGTAACTGTAAATTCTATTTACATTTTCCGTCAGTTACAATTGCGTTAATATTGTAACATATTGCCGGCATTCAATAGGGTTAACGTCGAACAGGTGATTTATGAAGATGTAGAAAAAAATAGTTTCAGTTTTTGTGTTTATAATTTTAAAAACCAAAATCATCACACTGTTATCATATTTTGAACATTGTGACTGCAAATTCGAATGAGTTTTCGTGGGTTTTCGGTACCTACGCAATACTGAAAACTTTTTATTTTAGTTACACAATTTTTCCGCTCTGGATTTATTCTGTGGCTCTGGATTTATTCTGTATAATGCCTGTATTTTAAGATTGCTGTAATAAAGTGTGGATCTTGCAACCAACAGGTTACATATTCGAACCTCTGCCAACCTATTAAGATATTATAATGTGCCCCTAGCCCTTACTACAATCGACACAGTCAACCGTAGTAGGGGCTCACCGTAATTAACCCACTCCTAAACCACAGTAAGCGTTTTTAGTATACTGTGCCTAAACCAACTAACTACGCTTAATTTTAGACGTGAACGAACGAAGGCATAATTTTTATGCCCTATTATTTAAAATTACCTACGTATTTTGAATAAACCGTGATCAGTAGGGAGAGCATAAGATTAAACTTGAGTAGCAAGGAACGAGAGACTGAAGACAGTCAATACATATATGTGAATCGATTGCACATCAATATTATTTACCGGATCGCGATATATAATTGACTGCCTCCAGTCACTCGTTACGCGGAAACTATACGCTATACGCTTACTATGCGAATGTAATTTCGTGCTCGCCCTGATTGTCTAATGAGTAATGAAAAGACATTTTCGACCACAAAACCATTATAAAAGTAGTTATTAATGCTCGGAGTAATAGACTACCAACTTTGATCCTTTAGATTGCAATTCCAATTTATATCTTAGGTATTATATCAAAATTACTTTGGTAGCAAGACGAAAAAAAATTAACGGATGTAAACTTTTTGCCTGTGCCATTCAATTCGATCTAGCATGGCTGACAAATTGAGAAAAACAATTTTGTTGTAGCTAGTGTTGTTACAACTAACACGTAATATAAAACTCAATTACATCAGTACGAAGTTTCGCATTTTTCAGAGCCAGAACGTTTGCCAAGTGTGTAAATGGAGTAGCTACTCGCATACCTGACTACAAGTGTGTCAATACATTTATTATGTAACATGACCTATGCTGCTTATCACCTCGATTATTTACTTTCATACACTATGCACTCATCACCATAAGTATGAAATACTGACGCCTTTTCCTTCTGGGGTAGGCAGAGACAAGCCCGCAATCTGCTTCTGTCCTTACATAGGTACTTTCTCTATTGTGAATTACTCTCTGCCTACTCCAATGCGAAAAAGGCGTGATTTGTATTGATGGATGTACTTATGTATTATTATGAACCATTTTAAATCATCATCATCATTATCATCATCCGAGCACCAATCCCGGTTGATCAAGATTGCACTTTGGAGCCGGGAATTTACTCTTTCTTTCCATCTTTCCTTGCACTTTGGTTTGGATATGGTTGGCTTTAACAGTGAGCCTGTAACCTGAAAAACGCCCCCCTCCCCTTTCTCCACTCCAATCTCGAGAGGTTACTTGCGCCGAAGCACCTTAGACTACAGGGAATATACCCGCATTTTAGTTTACATATTCAACTGCAGGCAGACCAACCTACCCTCTATATGTATGGCTACCTACTACTTTGTTAGGTACATTTAGTTCTCATGAATATGATGTCGAAAATGTAAATGGAGCCCGAGTCGTTTCGTTAATAAGGTGAGCTACCAATTTCAGTGTAAAAATGTAGAAATTGTACTGCATGTGGATGGACTCAAGTGATTGTAGGTATAAGAAATATTGCAGAATTTTTGAACACTCGTCAAGTTTGAATACTTGGAAATGAAGGTATGCACATGTCATATTATCGACATTTGAAAAGTCAAGGAAAATACTCCTATACAACAACATCAGGAACACTACAACACAGTGATTTTCCTTTCAACATATAGGTATCACCCTCTAACCTTTCAAGAGTAGATGGGTAATATGGCGTGATGATTACGTCAACTGAAAATGATCCGTGCTGAAATTTGTAAAGATATGACGGTTCATCCGTAGATAACTAGAGATATACTGTACAGTTCGCCGCAATTTTTTCGAGTAAGAGTGTCATATCCTCGATTTTCACAAATCATTTTACACAATTTTCATTGCTTGCTTGCCATTATACACTTCTGATTTTGATCTTATACTCGTAATTATAACCGACATGTAATACATTTCCTCAGTCAGACTAAAAGAATTACATTTCATTTCCATATGTATAAATTGGTTATGGGTTCATCATTACGCAATAACGTTTTTTATTTATTTATAAACTGGTTAAATGAACTGCGATCAAATAGGTTAAGGTGAACTCGACAATCCATTGTTTTCAGATATGTACCTACTGTCTATTCTATACAACTGCCGACGACGCGCGTCGTCTTCGAATTGTATTCAGGACTACAAGCTCCATGTTTTCAGTTTCTTTACATTTTAACATGTTACATTGAAGTTATTATGTAAGTAAGCATGATTAGAATATTGTGCTACGCGATGGTAGCAGACGAACAATAGGTACCACTGTACCAGGTACACGAATTTAGTTTACAAGCTAACAAGTAAAATAAGCCTACCGTCCGAAATTACGGACTGAATTTTCAGGGGATTGGTATGGTACCACTCCCTCCTACCTACCACCTACACTGTACACTGCCACCTAAGTAGTATAAAAAAAACCAAAAACGCATCTATCTCTTCCGAAGACGTGAAGAAAAAGTTACCTACTTTCGGAATTTTATATTTCTTCGAATAATGTCTAAAATTAACTAAGACGCGAGTGTAATAAATTCTTTTTTTACTTTTTATTGATCGGATGGCATGAAGATTTATTTCATTTTATCATTAATATGAATTACGGTTAAAAGTGTCTATCCATTTTAATACAGATCTTAAACCCTAATCAATCTAATACCTATCGTTATGTTATTCTCTGTTATATTCGTATACTCGTAATTAAATTATTAAAAGTAATTAGGTTACTTTACAGACTTTCACTGAAGAAGTCAAAGCAAAGCAGTAAAAGATTTGCCGTCTCTACATTTTTGTAGAGCGGGGCGGACATGACTGACAGACTGGCCTAACAAGCAACGGACATGATTAGTGGCAATTAGGAGGAAAAGGAAAGCTCTGTTAAAGTCGCCCAGACAGGAGAGGTTACACCATCTAAATATTTTTACAAAGACAGCTTCCAACATAGCTGCGACGTCCTGCTATGCCGTAATCCTAACGGCAACGGGTGTGTAATGGTATTGACGCAGTTCTCTCCTTCAGGCCCTCTATTAAGAAGAAAGTTGTGAAAAAGGAAGAAAACCTCTGTGAAACCCTTATACCGGATTATATTATTTATCTATACATAATAAGGCCATAACCGGAACTTTGCTCCGTGGTTCCGTACTTCAACGGAAAAAACCATATCTAATAACTGGAATAATGGTTTCGCACCCTCAAAGTATGTTCGCGGTTATGGAATACAGGGGTGAGTCGAATACACATCGTCAGGACCCTACCTGTCAAAGGGAGATTATGTTGACAACACAACACAGCGACACAGCGTCAATTCCCACACTGTAAGTTAGTACAAAATGGCCCTTTACTTTCTCTATAGATGGGTACGTGGTTGCTATAACAGACTCGGCAGTTTGCAATGTATAAATGCATCTACCTAGTTACTGTTTTACATAATATTTACATTGCATTCATTTTTAATTGTCTGTCAGTGTTCGGTGTAGGCAATATTTAAAAATTTTAATTACTACGCAAAGGTTACAGTCGCACGGTAGCGAACCAAAGTTTCATCACAATCGGACGATTGGCATAATACACTGTTCATGCAAGTAAAAATAGTTAAAAGGTGTTTGTGCCATATAGGTAACAGAGATACATAAAGAGATCTCTGGGTACAATAATAAACTACCATGAAGTTTCATCGCAATGAAATGAATAACGGAGGAACAAACAGAAACATTCATTTCAATTGACCGAACGAGCGAAGCATTCCGTCAGAAGTGGTCAAATTACTTTCCATCTGTTTTCAACTGTTATAAAATTGTCGAAACTGGTTAAAATTACAAGTTCTAAAACCATTAATCGTGTGTTATTTTCAACTGGGATCATCTCAAGTTGCTGTGGCAGCATTTATTGGCAGAATTCGATATTTGGCAGCGACATTCGGTAACTCAATTATAAACAAGATGTTGTGACAAGCCGGTGATATAAAAACATGGAAGCTTTCTGCGTCACCATTATAATATAAATATTACCTACGTAACTTACCTATATGACGAATTCTAAATCCAACCAGTGCACGACCACAGTTTTGTGTGGGTGACAAACACAAGAAGCAGTAATCAAACTTTACTTGTTTTACCCTTTTAGCATGACTATTAGTCATGCAGCACTGATTATACAGATTGTGTGAGATAAGACAAGAGCTTGGACGATAAAACTCTACTTACGGTGTAAATGAAAGCACTCTCAGAACATTTCAACTACTTTGAAATGCATTACTGCAATTATGCCTTCAATCAATCAATCATTATTAGCCTATCGACGTCCACTGCTATACATAGGCCTCTGTCAACTTGCGCCATAGTTTATGTTTGCCAAATTACGAGTATGTAAATATTGGCACATACAAAGTAAACAAACAATTTTAACATAGGAAACCATTACAAATGAACATAACATCACATCATCGCGATTAGTCCAAACTAGGTCAGCCCTGTAAGGAACTGGTCATGGGTTCAAGTCCCTGGTCCTGGATGTTCTCTTTTTCTGACCTTAATTGCTTCAAAATATCAATTAAATAACATCTTTGGCCTTCAATAGCTCATATTATAGTAGTCGTTCAAGACAAGACTAGACGAGCAAAGACAAGACTAGACGAACATATTATCACGAGATGCTCTCATCAGTAACCTACCTGCCCTTTGTCGGTAGATAAATATTTTTAGAGGTGCATCTATTTCTACCAATGGCGATATTATTAAAACTATTTGGAAAGACAAAATATTCTGCTCCAGGCTCCAGTGTATATTCACAACACACTCTATACAACTTTATCAATAGTTTTAACTGCTCGCATTGTAGTGTTATTGTCCAGCTCGATAACTATGACGTCTTAGAATGACGTAAGATCTCAACAAGGTTGTATCAGTAGCACAATAAAGATATTAAACGAACAGAACCTTATCCGACGATTTTAGTGGAAGTGAAATTAGGAAAAAAAAGCTGCAAGTTGTCGTGCGTCAGAAGCAAATAGTTGATGTAACGATTACGAAATCAAATGAAAAAATCAAACATATTGTATTTACTACCCACGTCATAGAGTGAACAAACAAGTCCTCATCACAGTCACATAACAGTTGTTACTCGTATCTATGTATGGTATGTCATCGAGTGATAGTATTGTATTACCTAGCGTAAACCCATGCTTTTCCTAGTAAAATTGATTACATTCAACTGTCACGTCCCTACACTTAAAATCGAAGAGTAGTAGGTATGTTGCATTTCATATGCTAAAATGTAAAGTAATATTAAATTGTTCATCCCAAAAGACCCTTTCGCTCTGCATAAGCCCCTGCGGCTTATGCAGAGCCAAAGGGGTATGTTAATATGAATAATGATAGACAAATATAAAAAACACGATTGCCCTGCCAAGTGGCAAGTTAATTATAAATCGGAGTAATATAAGACAACGTACCCTGGGTTAAAGCGAGGAGTGATCGTTTTAGGCACCAGGTGGCAGGGACGCCAAAGTAAAAAAATTAAAAATTAAAAAAAAAACAGCGCAAAATAGAATTTTGATATTTAGCATATTTTTAGATGTGCAGGGAGTGAAAGCGTCGGCCCAAGGCCGGTGGGTGTAGGAGTTAGGACCCGGTATACCCTGATCAAAGGCTAGGGCGGGTGCTGGTGTAAGGATTCTAACGATAATCCAAATCTGTTCAGACGTTTAAAAGTCATGGTTGAATAAAGATATCGTAGTTAGTGTAGACTGAAAATAAAACACAAAAGAGTTATTTGACAAAGTTGCTAAAATGGAAATCTTTCTTCCAAGTGAAAGACACTTCTAACATTGGTATTCGTAATTCGTATGCTCGTGGGTATGTGGAATTCAATTTCTCGATATTAAGTGCTAAACTGCATAATTCTGTACTGTATCGTAGTCATAAAATCATCCGTAAAATGAAGATACGGCACAAATAATATAACTGAAAAGATTGCTGTGAGATTCGAAAAAATCTTTTTAATTTGCCAGTTCTTGAAGAAAGTTATAGGCTATTTACCACCACTCTAGGACTCACAAAAGGTCAGATGCTGCAGGCCGGAGAAACCGCGAGGCACATCCCACAAAAAGTATAGATCTATTATAGCATTGTCTGTAAAAATACTAATTTATAACAGCAAAAAATGTAACAGACGATGGCAAACCCGCTGACAAAAACGACAAGTTCATAAAAAAGTTAAAACATATTACTCTGTAGCTAATATTCTTACGACAAGCTTTACCTGCCGCAAACATTCATCCACTTGACAACGATATCGTCCGCAAGAGGTATGTAGTAACCAGTGAGTTATCGCTTCTTATCTTCATGCTGATTTTGCAGAATGCGGCGAACATTCAAGTGGAAATTGTATGTTTAGGCCGTAGTCCGTAACCAATAAGGTGTTTACATTGCTCCTGCATTGCGGTAGCTTTAAATATTTAAAGAAAACCAGTTGTATGTCACAGACAATTTTGACAACGCAGGTAGCTAGTAGAATTCTAGAATGTGGCCATTTAGCCATCGAGACCACCTTGCTCGATGCGTTGGGTGCTTCACTCTTACTATGCTTCACTATCATGTGCCAATTATGAAAAATTGATTTAAATGTTTGTCTCCTATTTAAATGATAGAATACGTGTATTTCAGCTGTATATTTATTATCATTAATAAATAATTTCGTTCGATTAAAAAATATATACGGCGAGGTTTCAAAGTTTAGTTCTCCACCAGTAAACGTATAGACTTACTTAGGAAGAAGTAGGAACTGTCAAACGGCTCTACGAGAGTAAAATAATTCTTTCAATTGAAATTTAGCCTTTTATTTGAATAGAAAGTCGGCTATCTCGCTTAGTTGATATTAATATCTCCAAAGTCGGAACTAATTGGCTCCAAGTGGAGTCTCGATTGCCACTCGAAATGCGGCCCGTTGCACAGGACCGGGCACTACGATATCTACGTTCATTAAGCGCAGCTGCAACGCATCAAATCAAAGCGACTACTGTTGAACCTGGAACTGCACCCTGAATGCCTCAGAGTTCAATTGCTTTATGCGTACAAATCAAAACTTTATCATCTGGACTGGACTCGTATAAATAAGTAGGTATCTTTATATGGGGAACTTTTATGCTCGTAAACTTTGATAGACATAATAATATCTGTTTTACAAAAGCCAATGACTGGCTATTATGTTGTGGACTTGTAACTCGATGAACATTGTTTTGATTTAAGTAAGTAAGTAATATACTTACGATAAGCTGCGTACTTGCATTCCAACGAGTATACTAGCAATCTTAATGGTGACTAAACTGAGTTCTCACGTTTTAGTAAATGAGATTCTTTGAGTAAAATGTTGTGATAGCACAGTTCTACTTGATCGTGTCATTAGAGAAATTAGCTCCGAAAAAGTTTCCTTATTAGTACCCTTCTATTGTGAACTTAACTTAGGAGGTAGTCCACTTAGAGCACCCGCCCGAATAGCATCTATGCGAATAGCACCTTAAACTAAACCTAGTTCTACTCTCTAGCACATATCAAAAATATTGGTAACAGCTCTTAACGGTCTCAAATTTATTTTTGCATTTTTGATCGCGAAGAGCATCTGGGAGTCAGCAGCAGGGATATATACTCTACATGGGTAGATGGCCAAATATGATTATTCATATTACAGGCTGGGACCATTACAACACATGCAGACATGAAGTCAGAATGCAACCGCGGCGGGTACCACCTGCCTCACTAGCTACACTTATGTACCTAGGTTTTAGAGTGATATGATCATTCACGGCAGGAACCTACTAATATAATCAGGATATTTACCTTGTTTGTGTGTTTAGTCCAGTTCAAAGTGTTCGAACATAACACAATCTGTTGTTGTGGTGTAAATATTCTGATAAAACATCTCACAGAACTAATAAATGTATTAGTACTATGATTCATCCACTTACTCGAGGCAGAAACAACAGACTGCTTCTGTCCTTACATTCTTCAAGAGCCCCCTATTTCAAGCCCGATTTTCAAGCAAGTGCTAAAGTTATTGAAACTTATCAGAAGTCCATGTTGTATATTTGAACGTGATCATGGTGACTGATGGTTGATGTAACTTCGAGATATGCATAATTGTTCTGAAGTGTGTAATTAAAATTCTTGCGTAATTAAATACAAAAAAAATTACGCTTGAATAAGGTGGAGAATTAGTAGTACCTATAAATTATTCCACTACGTATTGTTCCTTACAATGAATTCTGCATTATCTGTACTATGCAAAATACCTTATTAATACTACTACTAAACAGTATGACGCCTATATGCATATCCCTGAAGGGGTATGCAGAGGATTTATGAAACGTCTACATTTCACTAATGACGTTTTTTGTACCCCACTTAATGACTTTGCCGTCAACCGGGTCCTTTTCACTGTGCTATACGAGTAGAACAGTGCCTTAGTAACAACCTCTGGAAGTTATGTGATAGCATTCTACATTATTTTGGACTCACTTATTATTATCCAGTAAAAATAACCCATGGTCGAACCGGAGGCGCAGCTGTAATAAGTAAGTGAATTCTGAATGTTAACGAATGACAATGTAGTTGACCATGAAGCCAAATCAGTCTTTTATTAATCATCAACATGCTATATTTTTGGGAGACCTCCGCCTTGCCATTCTAACCTAATCGATCCATATCGCGACGAAAAATTTATAAACCCTCGATATAGTAAACAACACTCGCGCTTTCCAAATAAAAAAAAAAAACAAAATCAGTTTATCCCTTTCGGGAGCTGCGATGCCACACCCAGACACGTTAAACTTATAACAACCTGTCGTTTTTACGTCACAGGTTAAAAACAGAAGTAAATTTGAATCACTTGGCTGAGTTTTTGCCAGTAATCTTCAGAAAACTGACTGGCTGAACTAAATTTAAATCTTTAGGTTGAGTCTTAGTCAGTCATCTTCAACAAACTGACATTCAATACGCATTTGATTATAATCGCGAAAGTTTGTATGGATGTTTGTTATACTTTCACGCAAAACGATCGAACGGATCTAGCTGAAATATGGTACAGGAATAGCCTATAGTCTGGAATAACACAGGCTACTTGCTATCTCTACTTACAATAAGTTTCAATGGGAAGTGGAAACAGGATCAGAATTCCTAACGGACGAAACGCGGAGCCGACTAGCATCAAATAAGTTTCCTATCAATCGCATTTTAATCTCAGTTTATTACCATTGAAACAGCCACGTACAGATAAAAAGAACATTACTAAAATCAATTCCTAAGCACGGAACATGTAATCAATTCAATCGCTTTACACTTTATTATACATTCACTAGACACACCCTTTAAGCTTTAAAACAAGATGCATGTCTTTTACGATTTCTTGTGAACATCGGGTTAACCTTTGTGACTTTGAAGCAATTGCTTGGTCTCTACAATATTACGATTTCAAGTTAGTGCCCATTTAACTAAAACAGGTTATATCGTGACGTCGCATTTTTGATGACTGGACATGAGATCGATTGCTAATCGGCAAATGGTATAAAGGAAGGAAGAGGAATATATCTAGCAGTGAACCTTGATAATAATATTACCTATATTATATGATACATTGATGAAATACTATAACTACAATAAAATGCACTTCTCAAACTGGGGGGTTACCTACCAACATCTCTGGTAATATTACTTTGTGACTTTCATAGTGTGAATTAGACCATCGATATCAATAAATACAAGTGTTATGTGGTCAAATAGTATATCTTACTTGTATATTCTATGGTGAATATATTTATTTCTTCATTTTTTTTTCGATTTACAAGACACAGAACACTAATATAATAACGAATGACTATGGGCCGAGTCCGATTCACACTACGAATGTTAAGTAATATTCCAATAATATTGCTTTAAGAGAATATAGTAGGCCACCAGAAGGTAATTAATCGACGACCAAGTTTAAATACCAACTGATCTCTTCTTTTTGCGTGGGACTCAGGCTTAGAGCTATATTAAAACTTTTGAACTCTCTAGTTTATCACAAAGTTAGTTTAAAATCAATACGTAACAAAATTTCACCCGGCAGACAAGAATGTGAGATCATAAAAAGGTGGTGAAAAAAAAGTGAATGACTGTCTACCCTAAAAAATAACCACATTTTAACCCCTCACTGCGTATCATAGGGCGCGGTTAAACTAACACCATCTAAGCTAACACATATTTTATTCATTAAACGATGTGCACACACGGGACCCTTAATAACTTACAGCGAATTAGGGATCTATAGAACCCTTTTTTAATATAACGGTGCCGGGTAACATATTGTTACGAGTATAATAAAAGGAGTCGAATTTTTTTTTGTAGGCACTGGTATGTACATGAATAAATTGAAACTTGATTGATACTATTTATTAATTATCGATTTCACGGCAAGATTTTAAGCCCAAATCTTTAATTGTTTCTATGTGTAAATTACTTACCAAAACATGTTAGGCGTCTAATAAAAGCCACGTACAAGAGTAGGTAAGTCGTTACACTTTCTTGCATCTTACGAGTATTTTATGAATTTTTTCGATGAACTTCTTTTGCTTTCCAAACTATCAATGCCTGTGTCACAACCTGGTTTCAGTACCAGCTTGGTTTGGTCCCCGAAAATGCAGATAAGTACCTCATGCACTAAGTGTGGGGTACTAATTCTGATTACCTAATAGTTAGTAGGTACTTGCAATTATATTATACTAAATCTACGATACTACAACTTTTTAACAGTGGCGGAGATTGAATTATGTTATGACTAAGAGTGATAACCCTGACTAGGGGCGTATATGAGCCAGACACTGTCTCAGTTAAAATAATCGTTTATCACTCAATAACAGTATATTCATACTTCATACGGTAATTGCCTGATGTCGTGGGTACACATTGGATTTAGCGCTTTGACGACAAAATCTCTGACGCTTTAACGTGATACCATGCAAGTGACGAAAGATATAATGAGTATGTGAGTATGATAGTGAAAGTCTTGAAGCATTTACGTGGTAGCATATAAATGACGAGAATCATCAAAAGAGATAATGACCAATTAATTAACAAGATATTGAAATGATGGTAACATTTTTGGAGCGTATACCATGTGAATGACGAAAGATATCAAAGAGGCATAATGACTAATGAAATAATGAGATCATGAAACTAAAAAACGTATATAACGTGTGTAATGAGGTGATGACCAATTGGGTATCATTGAGATGTCTGCTAAATTTAAGGTCACTTATTCGATCAAAAAACGCCGTCGTAGGTCATATTATTTAAGCAATCAACCGTAATGGGTTTTAACAAATCAGATAATTTATTATCAAACAACGGACTGTTTATTTATAACCTTGACACACATGATGCATCAGGTCCAAAAACAAACACGACTATATAATTATTTTTTTAATTAAGTACCTCCTTTAGACCATGATCATCTACCCGCCTTTGTTCCAATTATTTGGGGTCGGCGCAACATGTCTTTCTCCTCCATTCATTCCTGACAGATGTCATCTCTTCAGTTACTCCCTTCCTTGCCATATCCTCTTTCACGCATTCCATCCATCTTTTCTTAGGCCTACCTCTACCCTTAAGCCCTCCATATTCATACTTAGAACCTTTTTAACAAGATTGTTTTCATCTCTTCTCATAACATGTCCTTGTCCATACCATAACAGTGGCTCTCGCTCGGTGCAACTTTCAAACTTCCTCTAAAGTATTCATTCCTTTATTCTGTCCATTCTCATCACACTACACATACATTTTAACATTCGCATCTCCGCTACATGCAGTTGACCATGATTATGTATGATAATAATTTGATGAATATGAAAAATAGATACAATTCAGTACAATTGAAAAAAATAGATACAAGGTACAATAGAAATAAGATTCACATGTATATTCAAGGCTGGCAGATCTAAATAGCAAGGACTAAGCACGTGGAAAACCGAGTGCCTAGTTTATAAACATGTTTATCCAACCTATGAAAGTGAAAAAAATAATAAATTCATATTACTGCGATGATCGAACTAATACAATCTATGCAAACTATTCCATTGACCTTCAAAAAACTTGTTGAGGCTAATGACCACACTAATATAAAAGATATTCAATACATATATACGAAATTAATTCAATGGGACTGTATCTTATTTTTTCCGGCTAGACCTCTGTATCGACATAAAATTAGACAACGAAACATCTTCAGGACTTGGAAAAGAACACATTTTAAGCTACTTTTATAACTTTAACCCTCGTCTTGCCCACATGTCTACGAGATAACTGAAAATGAATATCCACTTAGACAATTTACTTCGAAGTGGCATTTTTTCGTACCTTACGATAGAAAAAATAATTTACTAATTCTTTCATAGGACTTTTTCTTTACGCTTAGATACAATCCGATAATATTTTTAACGGTACATAATAAGTTGAATAACATTAAATTAAGTCTTCAGGAGAGCAGACCCCGAGTTTTAGACGCAATCGGGATTAACGCTGAGATCACTTTAATACCAGAATAGAAAGGTACCTACATAATCTACTTACTTAAATATTCAAGTATTTATAGAGAAGAAAATAATACGGTAAGTTATGGACAGTATTCCGAAACGATTAAAAAATAATGGTGGATAAATTGGGTTTTTGCATGTAGATTGTAAATCCTTTTCATCAGTCAAAATCAATTAAGCGCATTTTTTGTTAGTAATATTTGTGGCTGGTATGCTTACTATCAATTGCCACAGAACGAATACTTTCTTTGTGAGTAAGTATGTATCTTCTAACGATGATTATAATTTTGCGTGCTTGCCAAGGCAATATGGGACCTACATGTAAAAAGTTAAAGATCGGATTTAACAAGTGATACAGCAATTTACTTGAAATTGATCGCGATTCCTGTTCCTTTTATAATTATCTGATCTCAATTATTTTTATAACCCCCATAAAAACATCACTTCTATTATTGCATTAGGGTTTGAAAATTACATTTAGATTTTAATCTAGATAAGCATATTTGCTGCATGTTCATTGTGGTGTGAACCTGCGGATTGCCCTTTAGGGAAATCAACCCTCAGATCTTAACCAATAATCACGACCAATTATACAAAACAGTAGCTATTTCGAGACAGGGATTAAACAAGCAGGATTATTTTAAAATCTATGAGTTTATTATTCCTCCTTCTAATCATTTCTAAACTAATATAATAAGTTGGGGTAGGTCAAAATTCGATATTTTATGCAAAGCCAATGTCATGGAACCTCCACACCACAACCAATGCAGGCGATATCGAAGTTTTATAGTTAGAAAAGTTTTTTAGCCTAAAACCTAGGACCCCAACTACACGTAATGAAAGCCACAGATGTTCGTATGGTAACACGGAGGGGTTTTGATGTATGGGGATCCTAGGATTAACCTTAGGATCGGATAACCTTGCAATATGCTAACCTATTTTTTTTTTTATTCAGGATAGGCTTACGTTTGATCACTATCTCACCTGATGGCAAGTGACGATGCGGTCTACGATGAATCACGCTTGCCTAGAAGGAACCTATTCACTCGTGACTTGAATATTCCCAGGTTATAGCTTTCCGGAAACACAGACTCGGGCAGGGAATTCCACTCCTTAGCTGTACGCATGATGAATGTATCAGCAAAGCGTTTCGTGCGTATGAGTGGAATATCGACCATAAAGCGGTGCCGCGTCGCTGTTCGTCTGGTCGTTCGTTGATGAAAAGGGCTTGGGGGTATCAGGTTGTGCAACTCCAGAGCGCACTCTCCGAAATGTATCCGATAGAACACCGATAAACCAGCAACTTTGCGTCGATGGGTAAGGCTCTGAAGCCTTTTCTCGACTAGTGCATCGTCGTTGATGAGCCTCTTGGCTCGTCTTTCAATCGTTTCCAGCGCGTCAAGGTGGTATTTAGCTGAGCCATCACACAGATACGAACAGTACTCCATACAGGATCGAACCTGCGCTTGGTACAAATTAAGCAATTGCTCCGGTGTGAAGTACTGTCGTACCTTAGACAGGATGCCCAGCTTCTTTGCGGCCAGCTGAGCTTTAGCTTCTATGTATGACCCGAAGTTAAGCGTGGACGTGAGAGTTACGCCAAGAAGCTCGAGGCGGTCAGTTATCGGCACGGGTACATCTCGGAAAGATGGATTTGGCTGGAATTGGCTTCGCTTGGCAGAGAAGAGACACGCCTGGGTCTTAGCAGCATTAAAACTAACCAAATTAGCTTCACCCCAGTCGGAAACAGCCTTCAGGGACAGGTTCAAGCGCCCGACCATTGCCTCTCGGAGAGACCGGATCTCCGCCATACTAGCTCGGGGACTGGACACATATCTCTCGACCACAGTGCTGTCGTCTGCATACCCAAAAGTACCGGGTTTGAGCAGGTCGTTTATATGCAGCAGGAATAGTGTGGCCGAAAGTACCGATCCCTGAGGAACCCCAGCATTGATCGCTAGTTGATCGGATGTGCAGCCATCAATAACTACACGAATGGATCGGTTCCTCAGGAAGTCTGCAATCCAGACACACAAGCTAGCGGGCAAGCCGTATGACGGAAGCTTGCCAAGCAGGCCATCGTGCCAGACCCTGTCAAAGGCCTTCGAGATGTCGAGAGAGACGGCAAGTGCCTCCCCGTGTCTCTCGCTTACCACCACCACCATGGTACCACTTAGCCAGCGTTGGCAGCGTTGGCAGCGTTTTAAAATCAATAAAAAAATATGTTTTATTCGTATTCGTAGCAAAGCGGGCTGAAATAATAAACTGATACAAATTGTATGTGTGTGTTCCCTACCAAATTCTATAAACAATCTATGATGCTTACTATTCCCATATTTAAAGGGGCGATATTGTGTTTGATGGAGAATGAGAAGTGCACCCACGCACGTGACGAGACACTGGAGATTAGTTCTCCGATTACGTGATGTCGACCCTCCCCGGTGTTCAACATTCATTCATAATAATGTATTGGTGTGTAACATATATTCATTATACTTCACGAATACAAAACAATGACAAAGTATTGAATCCATTGAATATGAATGAAAATAAGAAACATACCATTGGGCAACGTTTTTAAACATTTTAGCTGAACGTGTTCTTTGAATTACGATAAACGCTGATGTTGCGCTAGGCCACATTTTTATCCCATAACAAAAACAGTGTTATAGAAAAGGAATTCAACCCATCGACATGCTCCGTCACGTGTCACTAAAAGCCTCTAACTGCCCACAAGACATTCCATTCTACGAGTACACTTTAGTGATCCTGGGAGCTTTTTTGACTTGAAGAGTCAATGACATTGTCCGTGGCTTAACTCGAAATGTAAACATTATAAAGGATCCAGAACCTACATTGCGTAACAGTTTTCGTCTAGGAATTTTAAGTAAGCGATAGTGAAGTACATCCAAGATAAAAGGATTATTAGCTAATCTATTTTAGGCCCTCTTATGCAGCAGGAAGACAGTAAAATATTTCGACATAAAAGATTAACTATGGACAAAATGTTATGACGTAAATGGCTGTGTGGCCGGATGCGTATTATAATCAACGAATTATCAAGTGTCGTTTTTATATTCATGATGGAAAAAGTATATTTCTGATCTGACTTCAATCATTGACTTGCCGTGTACAGTGTACACAAAATCACTTTCAATTTAGTGTAATCTTGACAAAAATGTTCACCTTAGCTTTTGAGGGTTAAAAATACAGTCGAATTGAGAAACTCCTCCTTTTTTGAAGTCGGTTAAAAAGGAAATTGTTTGTTACGGAACTTGTTAAATTTCAAAATGGGTGCTTCAAAAATCAGATTTATTTTAACCTTCTAAACTAGACAGACAGGACCTATTAGATATCTTTATAAAATGTTCAGTAGTTTTTGAATTTATTTGTTACAAATGTACACAAATCTTTCTTCTTTATTTTTATGTGCTTGTCATTTTACGAATAGTGAAGAGAGTGGTTCGCTGCAGAAAGCATGCGCAACTAGTACGAAACTTGGAATACCATGACGAAATCGTGTTACATAATTAAGTAGGTAGATCAATTTAAATGGTTAAATTAGACTAAAAACAGAGGTTAATAATATATAGGTGAGTCAGCAATATGTACTCCGCGCCACGTGTTCGTATGAGTCAATCAATTTAACATTGTTAGATGGCACTATTAGAATGACGACATTATTTCGACAGATAATTATCAGTACTTAGAGTATTTAAGGTTATTTGTAAGCAATTACACAGATTATCGTAACGATAATAGGTAGAGATACCTAATACCTGCGTAAGATGTTAAAAATACTAAAACTTTCGCCCACGCATGAAATGTAAACATGGTATCTATACATCTCCAGCATCCGTATTCGTAATCCTACTCATGCTATCCTACTTAATATAATAAATGTGGAAGTTAATGAAGATGTTTATATTTATGTTTGTTACTTCATCACGCTCTAACGGCTGACGATTGACGATTTGATTGAAATTCGACACAGGGATAGTTTCTAGGATCTCTGGAATACGTTCCTATAGTAAGCGTGAACGCCAATTGGGAAGCCGCGGGTATCAGCTAGTGATTATATAAAATATACATAATATACGATTTAAAACCTAACCATAAGTTTTAGGACATAAAAGTCTTCTTCAATCCTGAATGCAAACGCATACACGGCATGCATTTTTGAGTATCAGGTCTCGCCTTCTACCTCTCTATCTTTTTGTGTGTGACTGACCTTTACGGGAGAGTCTGACCCCGCGTACTGCCATCTGACCTCACGACAGTCCAAGCTCCAAGATAAAAGCCTGCGACAGTGCCTCGTCTATAATTCAGCATGTTCAGCTGGCAGCTGGCAGGTGTACGTGGGTTTAGGCCTTAGACCACCTTAGACGAATAGTTATGTTAGTGTTAAATAGTGGGGTTTACTTTTAATATTTTCTAATAAACTACTTTTATTTTTTAATGAGTGATATTTTGTGAATTCTTTTCGTTAACTTGCTTAAAATTATTAACTCAAATTATATGTAGGTAAAATGGATGTATGGGATCCATTGTTTTCCCACTCTTCGCTTCTAGGGCGATGGCTGGGATAAGTGCAATAGCTGGATGCACCCAGTTACCCCGGAAATAGGCTAACACCTATGTCACGTGAACGGGTTCAGTATACTACATACTACCACGTGAGCGGAGCAGCTGGCAACAGCTAGTCCATAATACATATAATAACAGTTACTACTTATTATGTTAAAATTATAAACTGTAAGCTCATTACCGTTTTCGCAATTACCGTCGTTTATTAAATTTAAATTAAATAAACTCCTTTTTGCCTCATTATTGTATACAATAATGAGAGTACAATAATGAATGACATGTTATTATTTTAGGTATAGGTACATATTATTTATATCTATAGGTATACTAGCTGACCCGGCAAACGTGGTTTTGCATTTTAAGGGTGAACAACCCTTGTCACTTAGAGGTACGGAAAATAGATAGTAGCCGATTCTCAGACCTACTGAATAGGTACGCATATAAAATTTGGTAAAAATCGGTAAAGCCGTTTCGGAGGAGTACGGTAACTAACATTATGACATGGAAATTTTATATATTAAAAGATAAAAAGAAAGTTGTGTTAGTTATACTATTAAATTTATAAACCAAGAACGGCTGATCCGATTTGGCTGAAAGTTAGTAGGGAGGTAGTTTAGAACCAGGAGACGGACATAAGATAGGTACTTTTTATCCTTTTTTTAGTGCAGAGTGGAAGTGGAGAGTGGAGTAGAGAGACGAGTGAAGAGTCATTTTATTGGTGGCGATACCGATTTGCAAGCGGGTGAAACCGCGGGCGAAAGCTAGTTTTAAATAATGAACCTGATGATTTCCGCTCGTGCAGATGTTAACTCATGTGTGAGTAAAAATTGTTTTCATAATCTTAGATCGCTGTGGAGGTCAGATGGCAGTCGCTCCACGTAAAATATCGAAGTTCAGCCGCATCACAGTTAGACTGGAAAGCCGACCCCAACTGAGTTGGGAAAAGGTTCAGAGAATGATGAGGAAGTCGCATTTTATCAAATCATAGCTTTCCGCCTCTGTACCACTGGTCGCTATCAACCGGGTTTTACTAGTGCCTAATAAGCTGACTAATTAAATGGAAGTGCCTACTCAGTACGTATAAGGAAATAATTACACTGAAATCTATTATGTACCTATATTGAAGAAATACTTACATAAGTGTTATTGCGGAGTCATTCGCAACTATGGACGCTCACGGCATCAACTCGGTAACACACTCGTCAGCCCCACTGGACTGGGCTGACGAGGATATTGTTGACAATGGGCACTCCCTACACTATTGTTCCTCTCTGCTGCTTGCTACAAGGCCAGGATTCGACTCCAGGATCTCTCAATGGTAATGTTCCATTTTGCCGTTCAAACTCAAGACGAAATAAAAAGGGAACCGTTGCATGCCACGGGGTAGAGGAATAAAAACGTGATTGTACTCTCTGGGTCGTACTTCCAACTATAGTAAGTACCTATACCAACAACAGAAGTTTGTTTAATTGCGCGTGCTTCGCTGAAAGGTACGCGGCTTTTGATACTTTTTCTAAACGCGGCCGGGTGCGATCACAATGCCTAGTCGTTTAATACTTCAATTCGGTAATTAACCCAATTTCGGCGAAGTTGTCTAGGGTTGACTATTATGGTAATGTTGGTATATTTTTAAGACACGCATGTTACTTGCCCCTTATGCTATTGTTTTTTTCGACTTCGAAAGTCGTTATGACAAAAGAGAAAGAAAAAATTGGCAGTACCTGAATATTAGTTACATGGCACATAATTGAGCTTTTATTATGTTTGTTACCTACTAAACAACAAGACTAAGTAAATTTACATAATAGAAAATGGGAAACACACAGGTATACCCTTAATTACTATTTACAATTCATTTAAGCTGAATTTACCTATAAATATTAAGTGTGATTCATTCCAAACTCTATTTGCACATTTAGGCATACATAATAAATTCCATTTCTCTCTTTATTCAAAATATTCATGACTATATTTAAATCCACAATTGACTAAAATACTGTTTCAATCAAGCACAAACTATATTGAGCATGCTGTCTGCCCCTAACTAAACAAGTCTAGTGGATACTTAAACTAGTGAGTGAGGGCCAGGTTTGATAGTGGCTTGGCTTATCATTTCAATTTTATGAAGAAAATTGATAAGTCTAATTCACCGACAGCTGAAATTATGGATAATCAACTAATGTCTACTGGTGGCTTGCGGTACAAGTCACGTAATTCTTCATTATATCCCTATCACCCTGTAATCTAATCATAGCCAAGGTCATAACAATAGCACCAAAACAAAAATACAATACTAATACTTTCAGAAGCTCGGAAATTATAGGAAGGATATTCATAATTTATATTTATCAGAAGATGCTTTGGCCAGTTATTGTTATTTAGACACAAAAAATGTTTCTACACTTAGCGTCTAAAGTGTATTTCAAAGATTTTAACTATTATGAATAATTTTAATTTTAATTTTAAAATTATTAATAATATGATTTTATTAAAATTTAAAACATCTTAATATACTTCAAGTAAGTAGTTTAAAAAGATTTTCATTAAGTAACATAAATTACCGTGCCTAGAAACCTAATTTGAAAACTAAAAAATCACTAAGTACTTGTGACGCTGACTATATGTATAGAAACTAGAATGCAACTAAGAACTTATGATAATTTTTTTTCCTACCCACATTAACAAAGCTTGTTAACATAAACTAATGATAAGATTTGAAGAAGTATGTAACAGGCAAGGTACCTGTTATGTTCTAAATATGTACCAAATAAATTTATATTTCTTATAAGAATAGGCTAGTTTCATAACTGGCATGCATTTTTATTCACAACAGATGATTATAACTCTCTTTAGTTTCTTTACTAAGTTTCTTTACTCTGATATTAAGTTCCAACTTACCAGCTATGGTGAATCTGTCCATGTAGTTTATAAGGTTGATAAAACATAGTATTCCAACAGTCATGAATTCGATGAACGGGATATCACTTAAATTTTCTCTTCTTCTTCTGGCCTGTTTGTCATGTAGTAGCGCTGTTGCGGAATTACTATCACTATTAATAACTAGCTGCTGATTGGAAGTGTTTGGGGTGATACCACTCTGGTCCATGTTGAAGTCTCTAAAATTACACTGCCGTAAATAATCGAGCTGTTAACAATATTGTTAACACTCGAAAAACTTTGGATAAGTTATTTTTTTTTAACCGACGTAGTTTACTTTCACACTTTACTTTGAATTTTTAATATTGACATAAGTTATAAAACAATATTATTGCACATGCACGAAATGTGTTTTAATGCACTAATTTATAACACCAAAATATATTCTGAAATCGACGAGCGCCCGTATCTGAAGCAACTCGACATATAAGAAAACGTCAATTTCAATTTTTAGATGACAGACGCGAGTGACGTGCCGTGGCTTTTCACCTCACTTCCTGTTTTTTTATGCTACTATAATTTAGGCATGGACACTTAGCCTTTGAGCCTTAGAATGTTGCCAGATGTCTTCACCCGTTTACTAGTCAGTCAGACACCATTGATCATTATATTATATGATATACTATGATCACAGACATACTATGATATACTACGAAGTACCTACATACAGCGCAAAGCTTAGAGTAGTCTTAGCACTTAGCAGCAGTAAAGAATTTTTGAAATAGGTACTAAAAAATTAAGTATAGCTTGTCTATTTAGTCGTGAAAAGAATGTTTGAGGAACTAACATTAAACATGTGAGTGGCAACACCAAACATAAGTACGTCAGTTGTCAGTGTTATCGTCGAATATCGTATAGTGGACCAGTTTTCTTCTCGTATTTTTTATTGTTTTCATTAAACTGCAATACATTGATACCAAACTACGCATGAAAGGTTGAGAAATGAGTAAAGTAAATCAGAGTGGTGCATGGGAAGTGATTTTTAAAGTTTTCCAGCGATGAATCACGGACTACTAAGCTGGACAATTTTATGGGATTTGGAGGACGTTTATGGGCGAACAGCATCTTTGATGGGTATGTAATCATGTTATTATTTGTTTTGAATCTATCGGAACTTACAAATCTACTGAATTTACGATTTGAAGGCAAAAAAGGCATTGTTTACATTCAATATTTTTAGGTTAGAAAAATATTTTATAGTAGGTCATTTTTATAGTACGATCTAAATTTTTGATATTATGATGTTACAAGTCGTTCAATCTGTTATTGTACCAATTTTTTTAGCTTCAAGTCAATAACTTGTTGCCATTCAGTAATTAATTTTATTAAATGATTATTTTTACTCTTTACAGGAAAATCAGAGAGTACAGTTGGCGGATAGTTAACGAAGGTTTTAAGAATGATGGAAAGTTTGAAACTCCTGGGAAACACATGAAAGGTCGGCCGAAGAAAGAAATGGATAACTTTAACATTTGTGGTGACAGTGGTGACTGTACTGCTGAAAGTGGCGACGAAACGCATTTCAATATTTAATATTTGGAATCCGGAGTGATTATTCTTTGTAACTGATTGAATTTAATAAATGATTAAGTTTGAGTTTGAACTAACTTTATTCTGGATCTGGTTCAATAACTTTTTTCTAGATCTGGGTCAAAACTTTATACTGCACCTGGTTTAATAAATAAAGCAGAAACAATATTATGACTGCATAATGTGTTTTATTTTAGTAACTCATTTTACTAGGAACGAACTTCTAGTATCAAGATCATTTTAGTCGCACTATACAGGGTTGCTACATGAAGTTCAGCAGCGCCCTCATTTAATTTCACGACTTTATAGACAAGCTGTAATCTTCATCCTAGGTAAAAAAAAAAAATTCATTTCCGTTTTACATTTATGCCGATTGCCGTTTACTTTACATCATTTTTTTTTTACTATACTCTGACGTCATTTTTATTTGGTGGCTCCGGGCCCGGCTCGGCTTTACTGGCTAATCTATATAGCTATAGTTCTATTCATTCATTTCATTTTTTCCGTAGACCATAGACCATGAACTGATTAGCCGGGCGTAGACAGATGATCAGATGATAGTCGTTTTTTATACCTGACACTTCTGTGATCTGTGACAGACACTACACAAAACTCTTGTCTTGTCTATGTACTTAAATGTCATGTATGAGGGAGGAAATCAAATTGGATTTAATATTCATGGAATAATAATAACCGTTGTTTGTACTCGTTTAAGCTCTTTCAACAGATAAAGCTATACGATTATTCAAACAGTGTGTAACTCAGATATTTCGTCTTGAATCTCTATTCTGTAATTATATTAATAACACTATGCGTCGGACTGTTTTCTTAATTTTTTTAGTTTATTTCACGATAGGTTTTGCCAAGAAACATAGCGATGAAGAAAAGCCGGCTTGGGCTAAAAAGGATATTAGAGACTACAGTGATGCGGATTTAGAAAGGTAAGTAATTATTTTCTTCACGAAATCATTATATTACCTACTTACTAACATTTATTTTCGTTGATATAGGTACACCTCGGTAGATAATACTTTTACAATTACAAAATCCAAGTAGATATTACATATGCGTGGTAGTTATGTTTATGAAGGAATGAAGCGTATTCTTAGTGTTAGTTTTGCAATAATGTAAGTCAATTTGCCCAATTTTTGACTTTATACGATTACTGCTCCGCTCCCTTAGTTAGTACTGTGATATATTGCATATAAACTTATAACCTCGGTAAACAGGCTATCAAACTCAAACAGAATAAACCAGTAGTTCTCAAGACTATTGCTTCGGTGCTACTGGTTCAAATTGAAACATAATTTTTATGTTTGATATGATATGTCTACAAATTGGGCAATCAAACAAACGATGATATTAGTATGGATATTTTAAAAACGAGTTTTGTATTGTAGGCTATATGATCAGTGGGAGGAAGATGAGGAACCGTTACCAGAGGATGAATTACCGGAGCATCTCAGAAAGCCACCAGCTCTGGATTTAACAAAATTAGATATGACAAAGCCAGAAGAGATAATGCAAGCAACTAAAAAAGGTCAAACACTGATGATGTTCGTAACTGTTGCTAACAAACCTTCTAGGGCGAGATCAGAAGAAATCACCAAAATATGGCAAACCAGTTTATGGAGTAACCACATTCAGGCTGAAAGGTTAGTTACCAGTTATTATGCAAATTTTCTGTGCAAACAATTTATTCAAGTAAAAAAATACTGCCCCACTGTCCAGTGGGGCACTGCCTCTTTAGAGATAAGTATATACAGGCTTGAATATATAAAATAACTGAAATATTACAAAAAAATTGCAAACATGCAATATTATCTATATGTGTAATAAATATTGATAACTAGCTAACCTGGCTGACCTATAACCAGATTGCATTTCAGTGCTTACTGGGTTCAATAATACTTCTACTATAACTATACCTACAACTTTCACATGCAAGCTATAAGTTGAATAAGTTTATCACCATCTGAACAAACTATAAAATATACACAAGGGTATAAAATGTGATTTATTCATATTTTAAGTGGAAAAGAAATTCATAATACTGTTTTGCCCACATTACAATATACTGAAAAATTCATAATATTTATGTATTTATAATATCTGCATTCTAGAACCCATAATACAAGCCAGTTAAGTTTGCAGGTAGCTTACTTTGGGTCTAGATAGCGCTGTGTAGATTGTAATAGAATATTGATTTATTTATTATAATTATCTTAATATATATAAATCTCGTGTCACAATGTTTGTCCTCAATGGACTCCTTAACCACTTAACCGATTATAATAAAATTCGCACACCATGTGCAGTTCGATCCAACTTGAGAGATAAGATAGTTTTTGAAACGGATTTCGACATCCACGCGGGCGGAGCCGCGGGCAACAGCTAGTAATATATATATTTGTGGTTTCAGATATCTCATTGATGATGATCGAGCCATCTTCATGTTCAAAGATGGATCTCAAGCTTGGACAGCCAAGGAGTTTTTATTAGAACAGGAGGAATTGAAGGAGGTTCAACTGGAAAGTCAAACATATCCAGGGAAAAAACCTGATGTGAAAAACAAATCGCTAAGAGATGAATTATAAACAAGTCTTATCAAGATATTTTAATTGAAATGTAGATATTTGTGCAAGTGAATCACTCCGTTAGTATGTATTTTATAATTCAGTATAGAAACCATATCTCTAATTTTTGATGTATTGTTTATGCAAAACTTACCAATTGGTAATTTTTTTATCGCAGTTTGTAATTGAGATCCTCTCAAATTTAAAATAAATGTTGTTTAGGTGAAGTTATTAGTATACATAATTAAGTTCAATTTGGATTTCAATAGAATTAAGTTATACTTTCAAAACAGTTTTAATAGTGTTATGCAATAATCAAAACAGGATTAATAATACTTATTTAACAAACATGAATTTGTATTAATCAAATACTAAATAACAATATTTTGTTGTTTATAGTGTATATATACATAATACAAATATTGATCTACTTTCATACACAAGTGTTTGATTTCAACATGCTGACAAATTGTGGGTAGTAAAACGCCTCTGTCTAACCCCTTGTTGAGTGAGATGAAGGTATGAGTAGGTATTGAAAAATACACAACATACTTTTAAAGTAATTTATTTTTAATGTAATTTGATCCTTATGGTTGTAGTTTATAGCACTAAGTTGGAGGAGCAACATAAAACAGTATTCATTATCCTGAATATTCTGTTAGAAGGCATCTGTGGCTCTGAAATGTTCTTCATCAATAGTTGAATAGATATGACCTTCACCACACATCCATTCTAAGATATTCCTGCAAGAATTAGGTTCTTATTAATATCATAAATATCCTCAATTTGATATTAAATAAAACAGTAATATCATTTTCTTTTTCAAAAAACCAAAATTACTAGTATTCCCCAAGCTCCCCAGCTAAGCACTTTTATTTATTTATTTAGCTAAATAGCTTTTGTGAGGAGTGGGTTGACGAATCTGAAACTGATCTCGATCGTAAGACCAATGCTTACGGGTTATGGCGATAAGGCGTGCGATTTTGTTCGATTCCGTCACAAACCCCCCCCCCCCCCCTCCTCCTCCCCTTCTACTAGCCGCGGGGCTAGTATCCGTGTGGATTTCTGCACGAAAAGAAAAAAGGTATGTAGAGACAAAAAAAATACTCACTCAAACTCCATTTGTGGCATTCGATCTTTCAATGATGTATACATATCTTGCTTACTGATCCCTTGTTCAAGTGTAGATGCCCTTATCAAGTTGAACACCATCATTTGACGTGGATTGAGACCGTTTACTGAAGCACCACTGTCGCCCATTCCCACCATTGAATTTGAAGGTAATGCATTTGTGAAGGTGGGATTGTTAACCACTTTTTCCTGCTGAAACAAATTGATAGGTACCAAATTTTCAAATGCAGTTTTTTTACAGTT
Organism: Lithosia quadra; assembly: GCA_963576445.1. Classification (NCBI taxonomy): domain Eukaryota; kingdom Metazoa; phylum Arthropoda; class Insecta; order Lepidoptera; family Erebidae; genus Lithosia; species Lithosia quadra. Next base: position 4,008,445 of record OY754883.1, read on the forward strand.
TGTTTTCTGAGATCAGCACATCTTTTTTCCTGAGACTACCGTGTTCACATGCTGACCTACTAGTAAAAATCACCACTTATCATAGAAGGTTATAGACTATAGACTTAAGCATCACACCATTACACAGGAGAGCACAGCTGTAACTTAATAGTCAATAAATTGGGTAAACCTCTACAAATTATTATTCAACTAATAAATTATGGGCATGAATGAGATACATGGGTGCCCACAGAAGTAAAGAATCTTATGGGTGAAACAGAATCTCATGGGTGAAACAGTGGGGCTAAGCTAGTACCAATATTATCCTATCCTACTAATATTATAAACGTGAACGTTTGTAAGAATGTATGGATTTATGATTGTTCATCTTTTATGCAAAACGGCTGAAATGGCTACTTTTTATGCTCGGAACAGGTTCCTGTGGGTTGCAGTAGGGGCACAGAATTTTACCTGACATACCTTTTTAGAGTCCTCTTCTATCTTGACTTTATTATGAATACAATGTAGATAATGGAATGTGATTGCATTGACATCTGTTAATGGCATTATTTTGAATGCCATCAATACTTTCTTTCCTTTGTTGGTCTTAACGTTGCCATAAACTTGTACATAGTCATTCACTTGAACTTTGGGTGTAGCTTTATCCTAAAAAAAATCATGCTATTAGCCCACAAATGGTTCGATATGGGATATACGGGTTGCATGTTAAAATTGTACAACAGTGACTATACTTTTGGAAAATTTCACAACAGTAAAGTCATACTGCTGTAAAATAGGATTATGTAAATTTTTTGTGCCTAAACCCTTGGATAAATTTGGTACCTATTTGGTAAATGTAGCATTATGTAAGTTCCCTTATTATTATTGTGTAAGTATATTCCTTTAAAATGACATCTCAGACTGTTTGGTACCATTTAGGGTTACAAAATGCAAGGTATGAATACAGGGTCACTAAAACCTACTTTTATTATAACTGAAATGTTAGTTTTTATGCAATCAAACTTGAACAATCTGGAAAGAGAACCAGTTGCCTGCAGAAATTAATCAAATTTGAAAACTTACGACCACATGACTGAAGTTGCTATAGCTGGCTAGTTACTACATTAATCACTTGAATTCTAATCGCTTCACTCAAAATTTCTAGGACAATAAGCATTTTTCACAGTATAACTTACATCTTCATCGCCTGCCTCCTGGTCCAGCCACAGCACAGCGCGCATCCGCCCAGTTATATCTTGTATTGTGTATGTTATCTTTGTACTTTGCATGCGAATATTCCTTACGCGAGCCACAATAGTCACAATCTGAATTTCTGTTCCCCATATTTTTACACCATCATCTCCACAGTGCAGAGCTTGTCTGATCACAATTGGTGCCGTACGGGATGCTCTTCTTCCCTGAACGAGCAGAAAATTAGTTAGCTGTAGCACTAAATTGAAGGTTTAGTTTGTAGTCACATTGGTTACGTTACTCACCGTTTTCTGAGCTTGGTTTGGAGTATTAACATTGCCAAATTGGCCAGGGGAGTTGAAAAATCCTCCACCGACAGCAGATTGATCTGGGAAAAACAACAAACAACTATGAACTTTATCTGCAACTGGTGCATTACTTTCGATTATTATTATATTAGGATATATTAGGAACTCGTTTAGGTACCATTCCACATTGTACTAGATTTTAAATTTTCAACGGAATTGCAAAGGTATTGTCAAAATGATTTGCCTCCTGTTTTAATGTTTGGTTTTATTTTACTATTTCGCTTTTCTGAAATCTGATCCTATATTTTCAACAAGTTTTGACATGACACTATAAGAAGCGGGAATTTCATTTTGCACTTTACCGATTGAACTTTTTTATGTTAATTTAACACTTGACACGGGCCTTTTTAGTCTTCTTTAGAAAAATTTACCGTGCAGACGGCAGATTCACTGAGCGAGTTGATGGATCCCGCTTCCCGCTCTACGCCGCGCCGCGCCGTACCGGAAGCCGCGCCGCGCGCTGTAGATAGAGAAAATGATTCTGAGCCATAGTCAAAAAACCGCAACGCGAACGAAAAAAACAAACAGATTGATTTGTCTTGTCTGTGGTTTTATTTGTCAGTGTCAGTGTAGGTGTAAAGTGTCAACTGTCACAGTCAAATGAAAACCTGTTTTGTTTTGAAACTTTTGAATGTTTTTGGATTGTTGATTATTTGTAAATGAATATATTGCTGAAATAAAAAAATAATGTCTTGTAAAACTGTTCATAAGGGCAAATATTATGTCTCTATTAAAAAGGGATTCGAGGATAGTAAAAAAGATGTCAGTTTAATCATTGAAAAGATCTATGAAACCGATGCTTTGGTTAGTAACATTTCAAAATAAATTTACTTCGGCATTGATTACCATTACCTACGCAACTCAACTGCAATGCTGGGACTGGCAGCTGGCAGATGCACTTTTTGTAGCCAACCTGGCCTAAGGTCACTGTTTTGATATCGATAGTAATAAAATTCCACCAGCTATTATATCGCATACCAACTGCCTCAGAAGCCCATATTTGTGACTTTTAAGACTCCGTCAGGACTTAATTTGTTTGGAGGATACTTCAGTCTAGCATAGTGCTGAATTAAGTAGAGATGACATTCTTACCATAGAATTTTATTTATGGACTATTAGCGTAATGATGACAGGAACAGAATTTCATGCGAGCGGAGCCGCGGGCATAACAAATAAGTATCTCAATCTAAACTTCACAATTGTGATAATAAGTATGCACATACTATTTACTTTTCAGAAAATATCTTTATCAGATGATGAAGACCCAACCTTTTTATGTGTAGTAATCATAACTCGAATGGATTATGAAGATCTCAAGAAACAACAAGGTCTTCTAGTAGACTTTGATAATTTTCCATCACAACTTATTCGGTTGTTACAGCAATGCGCTTCAAATAACATGTAAGAACACTGAAATGTCTATTTTTAAATAAACTAGTTTTTTCTCACTCTCCCTGCCTGCATAAGCCAACAATTTTTTATTTACAATTTTTTGTTTTGTAGATAAGTAATCTTTTCTTACCATAAGGATGTTCTGCAAACAATTATGAATAAATGTAAATAATGTAATGACACTCTTAATTCATGATGTGACCAAGGGATACCTTAAGTTAATTTAATTTAATGTATATATTTTTGGAAGTTTATAGTATTATTTTTTATTCCTTTAAAAAAATCAGGTTATCTAAATACTATTAGTAATCTAGTAATAGTAATCTAAATCTCCCAAAATTGTGGAGGGTTTAGTCATGGTTCCTCGGGTGTAGTTTCCTCGAATACAATATAGGCGAATAGCAAAGTGGGGTTCCACCAATAAATGTTTATGAATGTTAATGTTTTGGGTTTTTGTAGGTTTTTAATTATGCAGCAGAAGAATCCAGTGCAATATTATTTTGAAGTGGTTGAGCACAATGAATTTAAACGGCTTGTTCATTTATCACTCAAGACAGGACCTGCTACGGATACTGAGATAAAGCAACACATGGCTGATAGCATAATGAATTTGAAAGTAAGTATCTTAATGTAATCAAAGCTGCTTATATGTACCTACTTTTCACTAATTTGTTACTATATAACTTGGAAATATCCTATAACTCTATCAGAATACTGATTGCCAAACCCGAGGGGCCATCTTGAAGCCGTAGATTGATTCTGGGTTAGCCAGGTGTAAGAGAAATGCCTCTTGGGCTTACACCCCGGAATCTGAAGACCCGAGACGGCGTGCGTTTTTAGTCGGTCCGTGACCATGGGGATTTCTGCACGAAAAAAGCATTCTATTCATCTTACCCTTTTTTAACTGTTACAGAGGACATTGGCGTCAGTAAAAAGTTGTGCTGTAAGTACTGAAGCAATATTGAATGATAAATGTATGAACCTTGAAAGAAAACTGCATGATTTTACTCATAATATTACCAGAATGGAAGAAGAGAAACTGAAGTTAGAAATAGAGTACAAGGAATCTATAAAGCAAGAAAGAGATAGATTAATGCAGGTAATTGCATAGTTAGTAGTATTACATAAGACTGGAGTGCCCCACAGGTGGAGGCCCCCATGCCAAGGTACCATGAGTGCCTTTACATCAGATCAGAGCTTAGAGCATAACAAGTTTTGTTCGTTCATTATGTTCCTTCTTACTCCTAGCTGTAGCTACCAGCGACTTACAGCCACATCTTCTAACTACCAATTTCTGCCACTAATAATAATATTTATCAGTTTATTTCTTCATTACAAGCTGAAATTTTTTTTTTACTGTTCATGCATAATAATTGGTACTTTACACTTTCTGTGTGTGGATCGCTGGCGCCTGCTCTGATTCCGTTGCATGCTCTGAGAACTCACCAGCTAATCCAACTCATGAGGCTTAAAAAAATGGTTTGATTCATCAAATTTTCTGACTATTTTTGCCTAGAACAACTAGGTTGTAGTTACAACAATTAAAGCAGTTACAACAATTATCAACTTTGGGTAGTGAATTATGTATGTAAAAAATTATTTCAGGAAAAACAACTTTGGCAACAGAATGCAGAACACACTATGAAGACTCAGCTGTCCTCATATCAGGACAGTTTAAATAAGAAAGATAAGGAAATTGACGAAATTAAAGCTCGGTATAAGCAGTTGAAAGACAATATAGGACTCTTAGAAAATCAACTGAGGTAACTTATTTTTGTTCCTTTATTAATTGGGTGGCTGTACATTGAGATAAAAATATAATTATATACTTCATAAAGTACTTATAAATATATTTAATGAATATTATATTTTCTTTAATCAGTCTTATTTTGTAATGTTCATTCTAAAGTATATTTCTACATACACAAATAATATAATGGTTATACTTTTGTAATTCCAGTGAAAAGATCCAGTGTCAAAATCTACTTGAAAATGAAGTTCAGAAATCACATATCGAGGTGGCAACCCTAAAAGCCAAAAACGCTTCTTTAGAGAGAGATTATTTGGAAAAAGATAAACAGTATAATCAAATGAATTCTAAATGTATATACTTGGAAAAGGTAAAATGATTTGTGAGTTATATTTATCAGTCACACACTGGCAACCCAGTAAAATCCTAAATTGTTTTTTTTAATAATTTGATATAATTACAGACTATAAAAGATGATGCAGACGCAAAAAGAGATTTGAACAGTACCATACAAATATTGAAAAAGGAAAAGGTCAGTTGTTATAGGATTTTTTTGGATGATTTAAATCATATTAAAAAAAGCCCTAAAAATTCTTTAATACCTTTTTTTTCAGCAAAGTTTAGAAGAAAGATTGGCACTGTGTGAATCGTTAGTAAACAAAAACAACGAAGCTGTTCACTCAACGTCAGAACAACTTTTAAAAGCTAACCAAATAATATCTAAACAGAATGCGGATCTCATTGAAATGAAAGAAAAGGTAATTTAGACTTGTGCTTGAATTTTTTTAATTTATGTAGGCCAAGGTGAAAGCCTCGGATGCAACTGAAAACCACTCATAGGATGATGATGAATTGGTAGGTATCCATCAATTTATATTTGAATATCTATCTGAGAATATAAGAATACAGGTTATTCTAATCATACATACATAAAATAAAAAAAATACATACATACACAACGTGACGCTTATCTTCCACTGGGGTAGGTAGAGATAACACCTTTCCACTTGCTACGCTCCTTTTGTTTCTTTTACCTTTTGTTTCTTTTACTTTGATAATTGTTTTCATACTTGCAAGCCGGTTTCGACGTACTCATGTAATTTAACAAATTCATATTTTAAATTTTCAGTTATTATGTAGAACTGCAATAGCATTAGAACAAGAGAAAGTAATAGAGCGCAACACAAAAGAATTGGAAGAACTAAAGGAGCAGATATGCAACACAAATCAAAGTATGGATAAACTGCAAAAGGAATTTGACGATTTGAAAGAAAAGTATGACGCTAATGAAAATGTACTAAAGGAAAGGGATGAAACTATAAAGAACAATAATATGGGTAATCTTAGCATTTTAATAATAATAATTCTTACAAAAAGAAACGACTTTAACCAAATTAAAATGGGACCACATGAGAAGCATCATGTCAATTAAGAAAAGAATCATCAAAATTGGTTCACCCAGTCTAAACTTCTGTGGTAACAAATCGAATTGACCTCAGATTCATTATCACTCCAGTTTAATCCATCAAAACATCGTACAGAAGTGACAAGTAGTAACCTAGTGCTCATACCAAATTTTTTTTTTTTATATATGTATATAGGACACGTCAATTTGACTTCACCTCGCCTGATGTTAAGCTGAAGGTAAAGTCTCAGGAAAGAGGGTCACCGTTACATACACGTACCATATTTCGGGTTCGATTCCCGCTCAGTGAAATTGCATTCGTCTGAGTGTTTGAAAAATATGTAGGTATTTTCAAAAAATTATAATGAATCCGCTATCCTATCCTAATATTACAAGCTATAGATAGCATTGTATAATATGTCGCAGATTTTTTGAACTCAATGGTTTTAACTATAAGTTATAATATTTTTTGTAGTGATCCAATGGCTTCATAAAAAAATGGATCATATTGAACTTGCCGACTCAGTGCAGAATAAACATGGTATTCCAATGGCGAGTAGTTCTACACCATATTTTCTGTCGAGAAATAAGAACCACACAGATTCACTGCATGGTATATCAGAAGAATCTATAGACTTTTATGGGACTTCGAAATCGTAAGTATGCAGAAAATTAAAGACGTTACATGCAAGGTTAAGGCATCACCTTCACATAGTGTAATCAGTTTCATCAAGAACTGAACGGTTCAGTACCTCTTCTCTGCCGCACCATAAAGACTTGGAACTTTTTACCAGCGCATGTGTTTCCTTTCTCCTATAGTCCCGGGTCCTTAAAGCGGGGCGTGAAAAATTATTTGATTAGGCCGTCGAAATTGGCTAATTTATAAAAAAGAAAAAAAGAGATGTTTGGCGGTCATTATAACGTTAGATATGATGCTATGTATAGTTGTTGTTAATTACTGTTTTGCAATACGTAGAATTTATTTTTTTGCAGATCAAATATAGAAGAAACGCTTAGTCCAGAATCACAAGAAAAAAATAAGAAAATTGGTTTGGATCCAAAGTATCTACAACCTGCTGACAATGACAATAAAGTTGGAAAACTAACAGGTATAGGATTTTTCTTATGGGCTAATTTTATTATAGGATTATTTCGCTAGATCCGAAACAATATTATGTACAAATGCGCGCTGGGCGCGGCTTGTAAATTGCCTTAAACCTCAGTTGTATGAAGACCTGAGACGGCGGCGTGCGATTTAAGAGTGGAGCTAAGAGGGTGAAATAATAAAATAAAATATTAATGATTGCAAGCGAGGCGCGGGGGAGTGCAGCCGTAAACAGCTGAAACGTGACACAAGATTTTTAAACATATATTTTTTTACAGTATGTACCTACTAAGGCCATAAATTTATTTTACAGACGCGAAGAGCAAGTCTTCTAACATGCAAACACAAAAAGGTAAAGAAAATATAAATTTACCTAAAGTTAACTATAGAGAAAAGAAATCAGCACGTGGTTCTACGTATCGGACTACTCCAGTCTCCGCCTATTTTCCATAATTTCACTAACTGTAAATAGTATTTAATATTAAAAATAAAGTATTGGTCGATGTTATTTATCACTTTTTTTTATCGCAATCGGCAACCTATAGTAATAGATTTATGCACAATGATACCTCACATTGGGTTAATAGTTACATTAATAAAATTAGTGTCTAGTAAAGCCGTAGAATCTTTGCATACACTAAAACGTGCAAATGCATGCTCGCATGTCTTTTGATAAAATTGCGACCAGCGCAAAGCAAGGGACCCCTTTATGTCTCAAGTTCAAGCAACTTAATGGTGATCTTAAGCGAGAGGGTTTGAGAGGACTTTCATAAGATCATAATTTACTTATACTAGGCACTCATATTTTTAAGCCATTTATACGTTTGATATTTTAAAATCTCAAAAGTTATCTTTTTCAAACTACAGAGCCGATCCACACACATGCACGATTAATAAACGTTGATTTGTAAACATTTATCTCTATGGTATATATTTATGCTCTGTGGTTTTTGGCATTTGCTGTCAAAATTTGACAGCGATGACAAATGTTAAGAAAATGAGAATATTGTTGGGATTGGTCGGGCGGAGAAGGTTATCATTATTTTGTTTGAGTGATTCATTATTAAGTAATTTTGTACTACTTACGCGTTTTGTCCCAACATGATCTTATAAAAGAAAACGGGTATAACTTTTAGTTTATTGGACAATGCTAGTGATTTGGAGTGACTATGTTGATGCGTTTCTGTGTAAAAAATTGAGTAACTTGTTGTGTGAAGCTGATAGTGAGTTCCAATACAATGCCGTTCAACTTCTTGTGTTGCGTTCGACCTGGCGTGGAAGATGTGGTCGAGTTGGATTACTCCCATCAATCCTTGGTCGATTTCCCCACTGAAGTTTTCGTGTACGAACGGACGCTCGAAACTCTACTCGTGCAGAGTAACCGTGTAACAGAACTCCCACGACAATTATTCATGTGCCATGGCTTGAAGTACTTGGATCTCAGTGATAATGAAGTGTCAACATTGCCAGCGGCAATATCCTCACTAGTGAACATTCACCATCTAAATATAAGTAGAAACACCCTCACGTCTATACCGGAAAATATGAAAGCATTAAAATACCTGGCATTCTTGGATCTCAGTGTAAATCCATTAGAAAAACTCCCAGATGCTATTACGAACCTGACTGCTTTACAAGAATTGTATCTAAATGACACATACCTCGAATATCTGCCTGGAAACTTTGGAAGACTAGCTAACTTAAAGATACTGGAATTAAGAGATAACTATTTGATGATACTACCAAAGTCACTCTCACGTTCTACAGAATTACAGAGGTTAGATATAGGACAGAATGATTTTCAACAGTTTCCTGAAGTCATTGGGAAGTTCGTGAAATTAAAAGAACTGTGGATGGACAGTAATAGCTTAACATGTATCACATCAGTTATAAAACCTTTAGAACATTTGGTACACCTGGAAGCAAGTAATAACATGATAGAAGAACTCGCACCTGAAATTGGATTTTGTGCTCGTTTAGCTGATTTGACATTGTCACTTAACAATTTGACACAGCTACCTGATAGTATCGGTAGGCTAAGTAGTTTAACTACATTAAAATTAGATAATAATAGATTATATTCTATACCTGACAGTATAGGACAGTTGGCAAACCTGGAAGAATTAATGCTCATGTGTAATTATATAGATAAGTTACCTTCTTCGGTGGGTCTGCTAAGAAAGTTACAATATCTCAACATTGATGATAACATGCTGATGTCAATACCCCCTGAGATAGGGAGCTGTACAAAATTATCTGTGTTATCAGTACGTGCAAACAAACTGACTAAAATCCCTCCAGAAGTAGGCCATTTAACATCTTTACGAGTGTTAAACTTAGTAAGGAACTCGTTAAATTGTCTTCCTCAAACCTTGTTGAATTGTGATAATTTAGTAGCCCTCTGGCTATCTGAAAACCAAAGTAAACCTTTAGTGCCTATGCATTCTGAAGTTGACCCTCATACATATGAACAAGTCCTAACTTGTTTCCTCTTCCCCCAAGTGCCTTTAACCCCTGTTACGATGAAATTGGATGATGAGAAACCAGAAAACGCAGAAGCACAGTCATCAGCCCGCCATATTAGTTTTGTTGACTTGAAAGCTGCGCCCAAGGTAATGGAAAAACCAGGCCAGTTAAGAAGAGCACCTACACCTTATCCGAAAGAGTTAAGGGCTCTTGCAAAGCATGCTAGAAATATTCATAAAGATGGTACTCAAGATGTTTCACCACCCATGCAGAATGCGGTACACATTAAAGCTGCCAAAATAACACCAACTTTACAGCAGAGATTTGCATCTGATAATAAAATGGAAGTGGATAATGCAGGCAAGGGAAATTTAGGAGCCACAAATAAAGACCCAATGCAAATTTCTGTGTATGATAATGTACCAGCTGAAAACAGTTATGATAAGCCTTTAGATCTTGCATATGAACAAGACAAAACTTACAAAAGTGTAGACCATGCTCTATATCCTGAAAATGGAACAGCCAACAATGATTATCAAGCAGACAGTGGAGATTATCTCTTGCCTCCAAGACATAGTGCAAAACAAACTGACAAAGTATACAGTTCTAGGCAAGATATAGACAGAACAGTTGCTCCATTACCACAAAATATATATGGACAACACTTGGAAAGGCCAAATTATGCAAAACCTAATGAAATGAGTTACAGACCTGGGGTAGATGATGCTCATAATAGACTGCAAAGATTAAGCTTAAGTTCACAAGAAAGGCAGCCAAATAATGAAACTGTATTATCACCACATTTCAGTGAAAATACATATAATAATAGAACTATGATAGACAATGTACCTCCTTTTGATGCTATATATGCTAGAAAAGATCATATATGTCATTCAGTATCGGAAAACAATTATCATGAAACTATATATGATAGTGAAAATTGTGCACGTGCCAAAGATAAAATTTACAGTCAACGTAATTTTGATGTGTTTAATTACCACTCGCATGGAAATCGTGATATGCCAAGTCCACGAGTTCATACTGTAAGTCAAGTGGTTAGCTCTACAACTATGCCAAATTTAAGCTCTTATGGTAATTATTCTGGGCCCGTAGTAGACAGTCATGGGTATACACCGCCACTTCATCAGACTCAGTCTCCAAATGCTAATATTTATGGCATGGCAGCATCAAGTCCTACTTATGTTTCAACACAGTCTCCAGAGCTGTATTCTCCTACGGGACATACAAATACAACTAATCCTTATCGCATGGCAAATACGCCACTAATATCTGATGACGGAAGTTACAGTCATGTGCAATCACCAACTACTCAAAATATGTATGATTTATATGAAGACATATCAACTTCGTCAAATCCTCCAAGTGTGGTTAATCATCGGCATAGTCCTAGTATTACGGAGCCAGTTTACGGCCGAGGTCAGCCTCCACCATACCATATTGCAGCTCCTTACACAAAACACGCACAATACTTTAATGGGACAGGTGGATAGTGTCACATTCATGGAAGACCTAGAGTTTTCCTAAGGACGCACTCCTGTGATTGTGAACGTTATTAGTGGATGTGTAACTTAAAAATGGTGATTTTATTCCTGTTTTGTAATATCCGTTAACTATTCTCTGCATGTGCAATTTAAATGTGATATGATTGTGTAAAATAGCATTGTACTTAGTAAAATCTAATATTAAGGTGCTAAGGGTTGGATCATATTATTGTTGGAATATCAATCAAAGTAATATTTATATTTTTAAAAAGTTGAATTTATTCAAGCAAATTGAGAACAATTCTCTGGTAATTAGTTATGGTTTAACTTTAAATATATAATACCTAAAACACATTTTAGAAAGTGGTAGGTAGGTATGTTTAAGTACAATTTGTAACAACTATGTTGTTTCAATATACATTCATATTGGTGTTATGTATTGTTATACTTGTAAATTTTGACACTATAATGTACTCATTCAAAATTTTTATAATGTTTATTTGGAAATATTTTTTTGACTTCCAAAATTTTAAATCCTGAGATTGGTCACTTAAGTGGCGGGTGCTATGCCCTAAATTAAAGAAGGGCCTAGTTTCCTTAGACTAAAGCAAAATGTTCTTATACACACCTTAATATTTATCTGACATGGTAAAATGGTATAATGAGTGTCAGGGATGGGTGTACCTATATTTTTGTAATTTAGTGAATATCTGTGTATGTATTGTTAACTCATTATTACTTAATATGACGTCATAAACCTTATGAAGATTTTATATTATTCTGATAATGATTCTGATTTATTTGGTGCCAATTTCACCCATCAGCACATTTTTTCTTACTCTATGAACTGAACTTATATAGGTAGATAGTTTGTATATGGACATGACATAATATTTATTTATATCTATTATAGGTAAACTAATGACTTTTAGTATTTATGTTATGACACTATACATTCTGAATTTGATAAAAATAGAAAATATTTCATAATATGAAATTTCAATGAATCTAAAACGTTAAAGAATTTTAACAATAAACAAAGCTTCTTTACTTTAACCAATTAGCTCATTAAAAACTTGAGGTTTCCTGTGGCTATTCCCCGGCAGGCAATTACGACATTGGTACTTAGGTACCTACGTCCTGCCTATGTATCTCTCTAGATTTTCCTTCCTCTAAACAAACGCATAATAAGTAATTGATCATCATGTCTCTTTTGGGTTGTTTATTGCAAAGCGTCTTTGAAATCATTGCACTATTGCCATTCACTCGTAGATATATGGCATTTAATCAGGGCAATTCTAAGGGCTTTGTCTAATACCTACTTTCGTCTACTTTTTACACGCTGTCAAAAATAATTCTTATAGCTTTCGTCTACCTTCATTTTCTTAATAACTTTGCAATTTGTATATTTTTCTTGCTTTTTTTTCTTTAAACAAAGGTGTGAATATTTCAGATCGTTGCTTTTACAATCAGATTCTATATCTAAGCACTTCAGTCGTATGTTCGAGCTTAGTAAAATTCTGCTGGTAATCCTGCATTGCCTCACATCGTACCTTTTCAGTTGCGTTTTCCATTCTCACTGAAGAAAATCTCGATAAAAACTTCCTCGCATTTTGTGACCCAGCGAGAATATTCCAGTCGAGTGTGATAATTTTAAGGACACATACATACATACATACATACATACATACATACATACATACATACATACATACATACATACATACATACATACATACATACATACATACATACATACATACATACATACATACATACATACATACATACATACATACATACATACATACATACATACATACATACATACATACATACATACATACATACATACATACATACATACATACATACATACATACATACATACATACATACATACATACATACATACATACATACATACATACATACATACATACATACATACATACATACATACATACATACATACATACATACATACATACATACATACATACATACATACATACATACATACATACATACATACATACATACATACATACATACATACATACATACAGATCACGCCTTTTTCCCATTGGGGTAGGCAGAGACAACATCTTTGCACTTGCTACGATCTTGGCATACTCCTTTTGCTTCTTCAACTTTCGTAATTGTTTTCATACACGCACTTTTACACACACACACACACACACACACACACACACACACACACACACACACACACACACACACACACACACACACACACACACACACACACACACACACACACACACACACACACACACACACACACACACACACACACACACACACACACACACACACACACACACACACACACACACACACACACACACACACACACACACACACACACACACACACACACACACACACACACACACACACACAAAAGCATAACATAATAGAAGTTACCTAATACAAATAGGGTAGGTAGCTGAATCGGTTGAGCATTAGGCAACATTATAAAAGGGACAGCCGCGGTTAAGTCCCGTAGTCCGGAAGTGTGGATTTTTTCAGTTTTAATTAAAACAAAAAGTAAGCGTAATGGGCCAAAAATGTATATTTATAAAATGATTGATGCCTATAGAATTTTTACAAGACTCGCAAGTTTGGTATCTAATAAATGCCATTTTTAATCATTATAAATAAGCATCGTCTGTTTGGTTTGTAAGTACCTACATTATTAAATAGATTTGTAAGTTGAAGTTTAATATAGTTACCATAAAGATAAAGGTAAAATTTGTAAATTATTCGCTGCCATAACTCATCAGAGGGTTAAATTAAGACTGAAAGCACTAATAATGCAATGTGTGGCCTAGAAGACCCAATCTATTAAATTCAATATCGGGTTTTCTTACAAAAAATTGTTATTGGAGTTCTAATAATATCTATACAAAATCTAAAACATCTACAAACGTTGTTTGTAGGTATCTAATCTATGTCAGGAGATTTTCAGTTTCACCATTTACTTTGTTAAACACCCCTTTTTAGGAACAATAAAAGCAGTGATTGGCCTGCAAATATTTGAGTTAACGAATACTCGTAAACCGCATCAAAGCACAGGTTACCTGCCCTTAAATAACGTTTATTTTTCACCCAGTCCTACTAGTATGGTTTGGAGAAAACTATGTCTATCTGTCTGTGTATTTATTTGGGAAAGTGAAGACTGGTTCGGATCCTTATAGCATGTCTATAAATACCTTACGTACTTATCTACCTACTTAAGCGTAGATTTTCTTTGTAATTTTTTCACTGCACACGGTGCGCCCCATCGTTTCCAACAGCGTAGCCTATTTGGTCATTAAACGTGCATTTAGGGCACCTAAAGATCAAAAAATCGTCTTTTTGATCGAATCCTGCCCCCCGTCACACGACACTGAGTCACAGGCACGTGACTCTACAGTCTCTTTGAACGACGAAGCGTGCACTTTAGGTACCTATATAAACGTGCTGCTTCTTCTCGGATCGGATGACATTATTTCATTAGGTAGGTACCTACTTATCTGTTTTATTTCTATCATACAATTAGTCTTCAGCAAGTTTTCCAACGATGTTGCGCTTCCCACCTCTAGATATCCCATTCACCGAAACTTGGCACAAAGTGTAAACAAAGAAATCAGTGTATCTCAAACTTTTATTGACTAAAGTGTATTGGCGGATTGCTCTATTTTAAAAGCATTTTTAATTTTAATTTTGATTGCTGAACATCAAATTGTTCTGCTATCAAAATTACAATTTAACTTACCTTTACGAATTATTATGTAAAGGTAGGTCTCGTCCCATCGGCAAAAAAAGACAATGACTTTGTTGTATTATCATTTATCATATTTAGGTACCTTTCGTAGTAAATGTACTGAACGTATTTGATAATTTGGTTGCTATATTTTGTTACACCTTCCACCGTCCATTTTAAACAAATTGTGTTATCGTCACAATATCGAATTTGTATGACAGGTTAACTCTTCGTGTAGGTATTGTTGAAGTCTGCAGATTGTCAATAGGGCTTCCGTTTCGAAAATTATAAATTTTCCCTGTATCTTTATGTAGGACTGTTCTTGTTTATAATAACAGAGTATTTCGACTTGAAACTGCTCTTTTAGTATATTTCTTCCTTTGGACTTGACTATAACTAAACCATGACAACATAATATTAAGTATTTCGTAACACTTGAAAGTATTTTAGCGCACAAAAATAAAGTTTATGCTTAGGTTGAAAGACACTAAAATCATCTTTATATTATGAATATTTTACTGTACTAACTTCATTTTCGAAACCATTCACACAACACTTATTTTTTTATTTTATTTTTTATAATTCTGTATATTTATTAAGAATTAATATTCAGTACCTATGAGTAATATTTTTATAAACAAAAAGAATTACATCATGTAGCAGTAGCTCTGTAATTTTAGCTGGCACAAAATACTGTCTGTAATCTTGTAGTTGATCACATAGAAAAACAAATTGAACAACATCATTTATTATAATATCATGTAGAAACAAGTGTAGTTACAAAATTCGTAGATTTTTTAAGCAATATGTCTCTAATAAACCACTACATATAGGTACCATATACATGACAAATATTAGTATTTAAGCATGTTAGTTAGGTACTAGGTACTACAGGTGGAACTAGACGCGTCTGAGTTGTTAGTTTAGGTCATTGTCATTAGTTTAGTCAGCGCAATGCTTTATGGTGAGAATGCTATTCTTAAAATAAAATGTATGTAGATAAATTTGTATAGACGCTCAGTGTTTTTATCATATAATAATAATGTTTTCGAATACATTAGGGTAATGTAGATAATCCTAAACTGTACTACAGCTGGATCGAATTATAAATTCCATTTTATATCTACTTAGCAAAGTTAATAAAGTTTAAGACATGTCAAGTGACATAACATGACAAGGGATGAAAAGGGATGATTGCGCTTCGTTAACTTCTGTAAAATATTTACATACTAATTTTAAAAAACCGAGCCAATTTCTTTATTTCATTATTCATTGACAAGTCATACAGGTGTCTCAAAACGATCAAACTATTTCGAATTACTAAAAAAGAACTTATTTTATTAAGTAATTTACACTATGTAAAATTTAGATTAATATATTAAACTGTAAATGCACAGTTGTTATCGTCGTAGAGTGTAGTCACACACTTTTTTAAACTTTTTTATCCATTATATACTTATAGCTTATGGACAAAGATGATGAGACGCTACTTATTTTTTCTTCAATAATTGTTACACACCTGACCACAGTCAGTCAGGCGCGCAATTCGGCATATTTTTTTCTTCAGAAGAGTTCTGTGCTGTACTAGTTGATACAAATTGTGTTGTGAATTGTCACTCTTAGCAATCGAGATTGCGATTCATGCTTCCAAATGCGGGCACTTGGCTGTTGGCTTCCACAATTGAAAAATCGGCTCGTTGTTTTTAAAGGCTCTTGATGTCCCTAGACAACTAATGAATAGCACTCTTGTGCATTATTCTAGTAGAATTGATTACCTGCGTCCATACAGAAATATCTAGAGGCATTACTTTCCCTTTCCGCTATAAAGTAAATATTACCGACGTAGGTACCACGAACAATAACCCATTGATCGTTCTAGAAATATAGGTACACGAGCGTAAAACGAAGACTGCTCTCTCGACGTAGCATGTCTAGATGGTGGCATCTAAAATATTAAGACTGATCTTACAAATTATACTTCTTTTACACATCACCCTCTTTTTTGCGTTTAATTCGCTCTCAAATAGTCGGACCGTATTTAGACACCTGTATAAAATTGTCACTGTGCACCTATATGCCAACTTAATGCATATTAAATTCCAAAGGTAACAATTTTTCAATAATGAAATGAAACATACAATACATATAAGTACTTAATTAACCTTATCTACTTTTTACAAAATTAATCTTTTATTAATATTTTTTTATGATACTTGTATCTACAGTACATACACAAGTTTATTAATTGAATAAATATATTTAATTTATATTTAAGCATATTTTATTTTGCACCCCTTGAATTTTATTGCATGCATTAGAATTTAAATTATAGTTGATTCAAGAACAAAATATAAATGTTTGTATAATAGAGTAAGTGCTTCACAGATGCCTGATAGGTACCTAGACTACCTACCTAGTTTAATCGTGTCTGCATTGTGTCAAAATCGTTTTAATACGTGTTGAATATGCCGTGGGACTTATGTTTTCGAACAACTTATAATGATTGTGTTAACATTTATACCTATACCCTACTTACCGAAGCTTGGCACAAAGCTTAAACAAAGAAGACAGTGTATCTCAAACTTATTTATACCTATGCTGCAAAGCTGGATATACGGCGCCCTCTTTGAGAACATTTTTTACTGCAGTATACGCGTACATATTATTAGTTTAGTTTATTATTATTGTATAAATTTATAATTCTACCTTTCTAAAAGTTAGAAATAGGTATAAATTATAAAAGTGCTATTTTACTCTGTTCCCTTTCCTAAACCTGTTGCATTAAACATGTATTTTAAGTACAAGCGACACAAAAATAACCCTTTTCAACTGACTTCAAAGATGGAAGATGTTCTTTGTCATTTGTTTACATTTTGTGTCACTGAAACTCAGTGATTAAGATATAAGTATAAATTCCTCTTTGAAGTAAATAAAAGATTTTTAGTTTTTTACCTACGACTACTGATTAATTATTTCCCACTATTTAATTACCTATCACATAGCGACCTAAAATGTGGCGGCGCGTTGGTTATTCGTTCACTTCGTGATATGAGCGATTAAGTTAAGATATAATACGTACCTGCAGGTTTTATATACTTAGGCACATAAATATACTATGTTAGTTTATTCAAATGTACGTGTACCTACGTTATACTTACCTTTTTCTACGAAACACTTGATCCGCGCACTATTTATACTTATTAAAAATATGTTCCGTTATGGAAAGACTAATGATATATTTTTTATATCTTCAATATTATCTACATAATTCCTTGATTGTTATACTTAACATTATACTTGCCACATAAAATAATTATAACTACTAAGTTAAAAGGTCTAGTCACTATCTAATAAATAGGTTGTATTATTCTTACTATTTATGTGTACTCCTTCACTGTGTTACACTGGGACTTTGGGACCATTAAATCGTCGAAATAAAACTTGGGCATTTTTTATTGTACGTGGGTACTAAGTAAGCCATATAAAAATACTAAGATTGTAAATTACTAAGTAGATCATCAGTCATCAACTCATCAACACAGTTGTTGAATTGTTGCGACTTTTTAAATAAAATAAACTGTTTTCAGTCAATGTTGTATAAATATTTAATATTCCTTCTATTTCTAATATTTATATAAACTTAAACATAAGTATAAAATAATATTATTATTTACTTAAGTATAAATATTTTCATTGCATATTTTTACTTTCTGTAAAACATGTACCCTTGTGTGTACCCATGAATTTACTGTCTGTAAGAACTATACTATGTAAGAAGAAATGTTTGTAAAAACTACATTATTTGAAGACTGATGCCTAGGACATATCATTTAACTGTATGCTTTTGATAAATACCTATTTATTAATAACTGACTTGCTTAAATTTTTGATGTCAGTAGGCATGTTATTAAATTAAATACAATATTTAACTTAAAAAAATCTATTCTGAGTTATACCTACAATGTGCGTATTGTGTATTTTCGACATTTTGTGAATGAAAAAAGAAGAATTTGTTTATATTATGGTAGTGATGCCTAAAAAAGCTCCTTGTAAGGCCCACTCCATTAAAAGATTTAACTTGCAACTGTTAACATACCTAATACTGACAATTAACATAATACATTAATATATCTTTAAATTTCACATAATACTGGAAAACAGTCTTAGAGTATATTTTATTTTAATTATAATGTGAATCCATTTTGACTGTCACCACTTCTTTATGTTTATAGTCACTTTCATAATAATCTTTTCGATTTTCTCGATTTTTTTTGTTCATAGTGGCGAATGTTGTAATTCACCAATTTATGCAAATTGCTTATTTTAACTTATTTTTATAAACACGGTTTAGTTAATTGAACTTAATTGATTGTATAATAATTAATAATATATAAGTTCTGTGGCGGGCCTTATTGGGGATCCGTCCAAAATAAGGCCCGTTGTCCACTTTTTAAAAGCATAAGTTTTGTAAAAAACGTTTACCTAGGTGTTTGTAATATTTATCTCCATTATCGTAAATATAAGTAACTAATATTTATTAAATTGCTATTTGAATTTGCAAATTCTGCACACCTAAATGCGGTTTTACAAATATTTGACATAATAATAAAGGGTACCTTGTCTTGTCAGGCACCAGTAGGTAGGTACTTTTTATTGGCAAGAAGTCAATGGTTATCAAACTTTATTCTAATGATTCATCAATTAATTACCTTTAATACTCTAGTGTTATTGTTGTGATAATGATGAGTCAAGAGTCAATGTTTTAATGGCACATAGTTTAAGGATATATCCTGCAGTGAACGATTATTTATTCAAGACATTTATAATGAAACAATGGTAATGGTGTGCATTTTCTTTGGAATAGCTTCTCTACCACGTCAAGTAGTACAATTATGTGACTTATGGTTTCATGATTTAATCGGTATGGCGCGGTTCTTTTCATACTATGATATCGTTCGCGTTATGAAAAAAAATGCGGGAAAATTTACGCTTCATTTTGGTAAAACCTTAAAATTAAAATCAGCTGCAGCGCTGAAATTCATTAGTGATTTAAACCAAAGTATCTAATTACAGCGCTAGATCGCTTTTAGGCAGTACTATTTTCTATTCCTAAGTGGATAGGTTTTTAGTTTCGTGCAGGCCTAGTAGGTATATCTTCTGGGCTCTAGCTAACCTCATCTGCAAGCTTATACACACCTGCTGATTAACGGACGAGGCTCTGGTACCTGACGCAGGCGTTAGTTTCGGGGCTCGGGGGAAGTATGTCAAATCAAAAAGAGAAGGAGCTACCTAACGGAGCCTCTGATGCAACCTGGGACAACGTTAAGACAGTGATGATGATTTGAGTAGAAGTCGGCGCAATGCGACCAGCTGTGGAAACCGTTATTCCTACCTAATGAGTAAATATTCCGCAGAAAGTCACCACCTACTGCTACACCATAGGTTAGGTTAGTTATTTCCATGCTATTTCAGTTAATCTTAACTTGTCCTGCGCAAGACCGCCGTGCGCTTAGATAGAATGGATGAATTCAGAAACATCAGTGTGACGTGATGAAATTGGTCTATTTCAAGTTTCAACTCCATGACTTCCACTATAATAATCCACTAAAAAAATTCGTTATGTGGTATAATGTTTTAAGGCACCTGAAGCACTCTCCGTTTGTAGTTGCTATTAACATGCTAAGTTCGTTATTATTTTTATATCAATGCTGGAAAAAGAGATCTAGGTGTTGCGCCGGTCACGGGTTCGGAACCCGCGTTACACTACCTAAAAGCGAATTAATTTGCGAGAGTAGGTACTTATTTAACTATTCATGAAATTCATGAAATAAACATTAAGTGTCAATCATAACGGCCGACTCCTTATTAGAACTTGCATAAATGATTCTTTACAGAGTCAATTAAAAATAATTAATAACGTAAATATTAAAGATGCAGTGTGCCGTTGATTTTGATTTTGGTCTGACAACAGACAACTTTTATTTAGTAGAATCGTACAACATGTTCTATATAATCGTAATCGTAATTTTTATGCAACAATTTAAATTAAAGCACCAGTGCCTATACAAGTAAAATACCCGCCTTGCTACAGCGCTATCTAGCTGTGTAGAGATCGCTAACTAGTTGTTGGCGAGCTCGTTACCGATTTGCGGTTGACCTATTTCCTCGAACCTTGTTCTCACTCCATTCGATAAAAGTTTTATTGTTATCTCAGCGAGCTTTCGTTTATGTAACATTATCATAATATTGGCTTTCAGTGGATGCTTTCCATAAAACAATTTGGTTCTGTTTATTAAAATCTCAATTTCATGTTTATTTATGTAGGTAGGTACCTAAGTATCTACATCAAATTGACATTGAAATTGCTTCCTACTATAAAAGTGTAGTGTCTATTTGTACCTAGGGGAAAGGTGTACAAAATGATCCCCCTAAGGGAAAATGCCTGCTGTGTCAAAAATATTAAACCTATAGTAACCATTTAAGAAATTTTAGTTAAACCATTTAGTTATACATATACTAGCATACCACAATTTTGTAATTTATTTACGTTTTCCAATTAATTAGACATTTTTCAGAAGTTTACTAAAGGATCATTTTGTACACCTGGGTGTACAAAATGATCCCAAGGGTAGGGGTTAAATGATCCTGGGGATCATTTTACCCTCCCAGTTTTAATAAAATATTTGTGTATTATAATCATATATATTACCAAAAGTAGCATTAATAGGAACAAAAATATTATTATTTTTAACAATAATTATTTATTACAACCTTCTTAAGGAGTTATTATTCTATAATCATAATCATCACAGTCTGAGATCCACATTCTCTATAACAATATATGAATTATATAGGTAGTTTAACTAAAAGCCTTTGTTATCTTCTAGTAATCTTCTTCTAATTATATTCTAATATAACTAAGAAAAAAGTCTTCTAATTAGACATCCTCACTCCAGTATTGTCGAGTATTTTTTCTACAGTACCTAATTACGTGGTATGATCTGTAAAAGAATAAAGACATAATACTCGTAGGAGAAAGAAATAAAGGTTTATTGATTGAGAATTCACAACACAAGAATTAAGTATCCATTCACTACTCCACACTTCACACTCCACTCCACTCTCCACTTCGCTCTCCACTTCGCTCTCCACTCCACTCTCTACTCCACTCTTGAGTCCACTCTCCACTGCACTATTTACTCTACTGGTCTCCACTCGTCTAACCAAGACCTATCTAATGAAAAAACCGCATCAAAATCCGTTCAGTAGTTTTTACGTCCATCGAGATCAGCGATGGACGTCTTGCTTAGACTCAAAATTTACCGTATTTGGTTGTAACTGGTTAAGTAGAACCGAAGATATGACCAAAAACGAAGCGTGGCCGAAGCCACGGGTATCAGTTGGTATAAACAGTAACCTATATGTTGCCCAGAACTATGAACTATAATCTTACCAAGTTTGATTAAAATCCCTCCAGTAGTTTTTGATCATTCGTGCGCATACAGACAGACAGACAGAAAGACAAAAAAATTGCATTTTTATGGATCACCAATTATCCCCCAATAGCTATTTTCCTCCCCCCAATAGAATTGACCTCTCTACAGTTTTATTATAAGTATATAGAAGAAGATATAGAAACAACAGGGCAACTAATACCAAAAAATACCATAATACAATGCAGTGGATTTAACTGTACTGGTAACATTATGAAATTTATGATGCTGAATGTGGCATTATAGATAATATTATACTTATACTAGGTACTAAGTATAAATTATAGTAAGTAGGTATCCCAATATATGAAATCATATATATTGTATCCTTCTATTTTTGTAAACTGACAAAATGTTGTAGGTAAAATGATCATTTTATACCCACAATGAGTAATCATTTGACCCCAATCGTATTATTTCGAAAACTTCGTAAAAATAACCTGAAACAGCTATCATATTGAGAACCAACACCTGTTCAAAATGTTATTGAAATGCTATAGAAACCGTTAATAAAACAGCTATTTTCCAAATCACAATAAATTAGCAGCAATTTAATATTATATTAAGGCCTAACTTAGATCGAGCACACTGATTTTCTTTTTTTTATCAATTTACTTACCAATAGTGATCACACCGCCATGAAACTTCGCCGAACAACTGAGCGGGATGCGGGGAATACGTTTTTGGCGATTTTAAACAGATGGCACTAGTAATTTGTTTTAAACAGTTGGGAATCATTTGACCTCAAGGGATCGTTTTGTACACCTTTCCCCTATACTGAAAATATTACAAAAACTTGGGTTTATGTGTTATTTGAACATACCTACAAATTTTTTTTTGGCATTCTTGTCTGTTCACGATGGACACAAAAACTAAGTAGGTACTGAACGAATTTTGATGTGGTTTTTTGTTTGAAGGGTCTTGGTCAGACTTAAAATCTTATGTATGTTTGATTACAAACGGTTGAGTAGAACCGGAGATATAATCAAAAAACTAGAAAACCGACATCTACGCGGGCGAAGCTCCGGGCTTAGCCTATTACGTACATAAAATCATTTTTCAGTGATCTCTCGGCAATTTGGTGTGATCCAGCTGATGTATGATAGGTAAGTACCTACTTAGAAATACTATTTAAAAAAAATACTTATGATTACTAAACAGTATTCTAGATATTTATTAAGTGAAACAATATACTGCTGTTTTTTTATCCCAGATAAAATAAAATACTCAGACCATAAAAAAGTAGGTATTGGTTAGTTAAAATTTAAGTACATGGGGCCCATCAAGTTATTTGGGGCCTAGGTCACCTGCAACCCAGTAAACCTGCTGATTGGGAGACAAGGTTCAGCCGTAGGAATATTGCATAGATGGCTTCCTATATAAAGGTTATTTTCAAGCTATATACAACAAAAATAATGGAACGACGGAGAAATATGAAATGTGCGAGTCCGAATCGTTTTAAATAAAATAAGATTTGACGAGGTAGGACACGACGGTATCTTTCCTCCGAAATGAGCCGTCCGACTGGGGAAGTACCTTCACCCTACAGAAGACCGCGGCCATAATAAGCATCGCGTTGTATACCTCTCCTCCCCCCCACCCCTTCCTAGCCTCCCCACCCTTTCCCTTCTGGGTAGGCAGCACGTGGGTGACGCCCTTGGTGTTGCACACTGCACACATCCATAGGCCACGGTGACCGCTTCCCATCCAGGTGGGCCGTGTGCTTGTCTGCCACTTACGTAGTATAAAAAAAAATACCACAGTAATATTTTCAACTCTTAACTATAGATATTATAATAATAGTAGCAGTTCTATAGTTAAGTTACTAGCCAAGAGATCCAATAGGATTTCCCATAACCAACATAACGTAAATAAAGTTGTACATGCAAGAAATCGATTAGTTGCGCGCGCCGCTATTATCTTGACTCTGACCCAGGGCTGAGCTAACTGAAATATTGTCAGCTGGCTTTGAACAACTAAAGGTACGGTTTGCTAATTTTCTTAGGATTTCAGAATGAAAATAATGTATCTTGTGAATGTTCGTGAAATTATTTTTAACATTTTCTACGTAAATCTTATTCCAAAAAAATTCGTTGCTCCGAGTGCATCTCTATAAAGCTTTGTGTCGATGTTATAATCAAATGTAAATTAGTGCGTTTAGTACTTCATAACTTTTATTTGGTACTACAGTGATTTAATTCTATCATCCTTATCGCTTGTGTGATGAGCCCATCCCCGCGTACAGGCAATCTCTCTGTGATAATTCGATTTATTATGTATTGTGTTATGGTATAAAGTGCAATTATCAGCATACAAGTGATTTTTTCCTTCTCTTATAGTCATCATGCCGGGTGCGAGGCATAAGATACTCGGGCATGTATTTTCCGGCTTTTGCCACAAAGTAAATCGTCGCAAGCCGCTGTATGGCGACGTGATGGACACTCCACTTAACCGATGTCTCACGACCCTGGATATTACCTTACTGGGTGAGATTTTAATTTTATTATTTACCCTAAAACATTGATGTTTATACTACTATAATTATAAGGAGCTCTAGAAAATAATACCTAGAATAAAATTTTGATTCTCGAAGTAGTCAGTACAGAAATAAGTTTGAGAATCTCTGGCCTAGGTGTAAAACAATAAAATGTGCTGTACCCATCTACCTACCTAGTCAGTAAATAATATACCTACTGATTATGATACCAATCAGTTATGTACCTACCACATCGACTTTTAGAGATTTTACAAGACAGACTGTCCCCTACCATAGAATCTTATATTTAGAGCAATCGTGACTACGCTACGGTACCTAACCGCTTATCGTTCAGCTTGTTCATCGGTTTTTAACCGACTTCAAAAAAGGAGGAGGTTGAGAACCTTTAATTCGACTGTATTTTTTAATGTTTGTTATCTCAGAACTTTCGACTGGCTGAACCGATTTTGATGATTCTTTGTTTATTTGATAGCTGGCACTTCAATTTAGTCTATTGAAGTCGTGTTTTTTCTTTGAAAAGTTTTTGTTATAGGGCGTTAGTTTCCGTACTTCTCAAGAATTTCGGTAGATGGCTCTGCCCGTCGCTGTTGTCGCCCCAAGACGTCTGTGGATGAACAGGCCCATGTAGCTCAGTTAGCAGAATATTTCTGTTCACGGGTTCAAGTCCAGTCCTGAATGTTAACATTTTCCGATTAAATTTTTTTAGAGAAGCTTTAGACCTAGGTGTGATGCGCGAAAATTTGTAAATATTTAATTACTGCTGAGTAATTTAGGTCTAGTATCACGAACCTCTGCTAGAATACAAACTAAGACAGAGTGCTCACTATCAGATTTTTGTGTTTTAGGTGTGGGCCACATGGTGGGGGCAGGTATTTACGTACTGACTGGTACCGTAGCTAAACATATGGCGGGACCAGCCACGGCCCTAAGTTTTCTATTGGCCGGAGTCACATCAACATTGGCTGCGCTGTGCTACGCTGAGTTTGGGACCAGGATCCCCAGAGCTGGAAGTGCTTATGCGTACACCTACGTCAGTATTGGAGAGTTTTGGGCCTTTATCATTGGTTGGAATATTGTATTGGAATATATGATAGGTGAGTAATGTTTTAATAAAAGATAAATCTTTGAAAGTTGACAAAGTATCTATATACTCAAAAATTCTTTCTGTTTTCAGGAGCGGCTTCTGTGGCTAGAGCTTGGTCCGGTTATTTAAACGCAATGCTAGATAATTCAATAAGCAACGCTACAATTGCCATCACAGGAGAAATGCATGAATCTCTTTTGAGTAAATATCCAGACGTCCTGGCGTTTCTCATATGTATTGTGGCATCTTTAATTTTAGCAGTGGGTGTCAAAACATCAGCTTATATCAACAACGGTCTTACGATTTTGAACCTTTTAGTTATAACCCTAGTCATCTTCTTGGGTTTCTATTACGCTGACCCGGTCAACTGGTCCGAAAAGAACGGTGGATTCATGCCCTTCGGTATCAGTGGGGTATTAGCTGGTGCAGCTACTTGTTTTTATGCGTTCGTGGGATTTGATAGTATATCGGCGTCAAGTGAGGAAGCTAAAGATCCATCACGCTCAATACCTATTGCTACCATCCTTTCAATGACTGTAGTTGGTATCGGATACATTCTCGTTGCTTTAGCACTTACTTTAATGGTATCTTACAAAGATATTAACCCTGATGCTGCTTTACCAGCTGCTCTTGGTGCGGTACACGCAGACTGGGCCAAGTACGCGGTTGCTGTAGGAGCAGTATGTGGAATGACTAGTACTTTACTGGGCTCCCTGTTTTCTCTACCTCGCTGTCTGTATGCTATGTCTGCGGATGGCTTACTATTCGGCTTCCTAAGTGACGTCAACAATAAATCTCAAATACCTATTGCTAACTTGATTATATCAGGCTTCTCGTCAGCATTAATAGCGCTTTTGTTCGATTTGGAGAAGCTTGTGGAATTCATGTCGATAGGGACACTGCTTGCGTATACCATAGTAAGTGCAGCAGTCATAATACTGCGCTATCGCCCTGTACCCGCGATGGATGAGAAGCCTTTTGGGACACCTCAGCTGGACTCTCCTTATGATAGAGAAGACAGTTCTGCAACCGGCACACCGGGGACTGATGGCGGTTCTTCTTCTTCAGAGGTAAGTACTTAATTTCGTTTTACATAATTATAAAGATTATTATGGAAACGGTCTCGAAAACAAAGACCAACATTCGTGGGTTTTTGGGTAGGTAATCATGGTGGGTAAAAAAAAAGAAAAATGGCACTTAGGTCATTTAAACTTTCCTAATACCCTTGTCACTATTAGGTACAGAATAAACATATTAAAAAGACTACGTAATTTGGAACACTTACCTACTTAGGTATGTAAATATGCTGAATCCAATTGATTGTGGTATGTTTCAGATGTTTGAAGCCTTGACAGTGGGACGTCTCCGTCCTCAATACGCTTGGCTGGAGCCCATGGCAGGAGGACGAGCTCCAGGAGCGTCGGTGACCAGCTGTGTGTACACGTTCACTGTGACCGCGGCAGTCCTATGCGCACACAACCACTTCCTAGCAGAACCTGCCGGACTGTGGGTCCTCTTGCCGGACTTTACGCTCACTTTGATCATTGTTGCTTGTAAGTTTTACATTTAAACTTGCACTATGTTACACACTTCACTATAATTATTAATACTCGGCTTCAACGGTTCGGCGTCGTGTGTCACTAATAAGATGGGCTCCAGTTGAAACAGTTGAAAACATGTTATCTTTGTTAGATAGAGTTCAACAACTATGTCGGAGATTTTGGGTTCGATTCCCATTCAGTGCAAATCTTTGTATGCATGAATATGTTTATTTGCATTGATATTGATTTGTTTCTATTTACGTATTTCGGTATTTATGGAAAAAAGATGCCAAATTGTTTATACCTACTTAGGTTTAGTAAGCATCAAAAGTATACCAATATAATGATAATTTTTAGAATTTCTAGATGCAAAGTAATTCATATTTTTTGACGAAAATGCTGCTTGAATACTTAGTGGAATCTATTAAAAAGTTGTTAAATTTTGATTGAGATAGAATTAACCGTTTTCCATCAGACTTTTTCCTTTGACTTTTATTATTTATGCAATCACCATTGTCGCTGACTGTACCTACACCTACCTTACCCGCCTAGTTAATGACTTTACTGAACACTAATAAAATTCTAAAGATATCTATTTCGTCACACTATTTGATGGCTAATGACCTTAAAATCCTCCACTCCAGGTCTATTCATAATCTGGGCACACCAGCAAAGCCCGGTGCGCCTGCCATTCCGCGTGCCGTGGGTGCCGGTGCTGCCCGCCATCAGTGTCATTCTCAACGTGGAGCTAATGATCAACCTCAACGCGCTCACCTGGGCACGGTTCGCTATTTGGATGACTTTCGGTAAATATACCTACACCATTCTTACTGTTTCCACATTATCATCGGCATATCCCATCAACATTTTTTAGTTAAAGCCAACCTCATCTGCAAGCCGCTATAACCTCCGACATGGGTTTTCCTCTTGGGGTGGGGTTATATGGCAGTTTGCTCCCGTAAAAACCAAAATAAAAGGAGTACCTACTTAGGTACTGGCGAGCATGTATAATAACAATTATGAAAGTAGAAGCGAAAGCCAAGACCGTAGCAAGTGGAAATAAATGGTCATAATATGACCATGGGTAGAATGGTAGAATGGGGAATAGAGATTTAATGTACATACCTATTGTTGTTTCAGGATTACTCCTTTACTTCTTATACGGGATCCATCACAGCAAGTTGGGCGAGGGTGTCACCGGTCTTCTGTCTCGTTCTGCCAGCGGCGGCGGCCACCACAGCAGCGGTTGGGGGGCAGTGGAAAAGACCAGCGCGATTGCTCGTCGAGTCGGACGTTTTGCACGTGGCAGTAAAGGCGATGATCGCAAGCCAATAATTTGCGATGATGAACTGTCCAGGCGCGACCCTTGATTCAGGTTAATCAGGGTAAATCGAACAAGTACGCAATATTAATTTTTATTTTATAACATGCTGGAGTATATGAAAAGGATTTTGAAACCAGTTCGTTAGTTTTGTACCGTTATCGTATAAATAGTCGCTTGCAATAGAGCGCTTCCCTAAATTACCTATGTGTAATTTTTTAATAATATGTATTATTATTTTGCCATTTCGATACTATATTAAAATGAGGCAGATGCTGTATTACAAGGTGTACAGTGTTGTTTGGCACAAGTTATAAACTTTTATTCCCAGTTTCCCCCAGGTGGGGCAAAGTGTTGGGTCGGTGGGGCAAAGTAGGAATATATGCCTTATTCTCGTTTTTAAACATTGTGTTAAAGCACCAGTGCCGTATCTACGTCTTTTTAATATGAAATCATTGTACCTAAGCTCAAATTAGCAACTTTAACTACAATCTGGCGCGATCACGGATACTGAGTATACCTATGTTAGTTAATCGCCATATCTTGTTGTGTGTTAAGATGGGCTTCATCAATGAGTGTTTATATGTAAATTATTATAAATTTTAGTCATTTAAGCAGCTGTAATGATCATTTATTAGATGCACGATTATTTGCGTGCTTTAAATTTTTTTGTAATCAAATATTTATAGCAGTTGTTCAAGAACGTGTGGTAATTTGAAATACAATATTGTGATGTAATCAATAATACAGATAGAGAATTCTTTAGATCTGAAATAGCAGTTATTCAATCGAATCAAAAATATATAAGTAGGTATATAATATCAAGAAACTTAGAATGAAATTCAGCTTTTCATGGTGTATTATACTTATCTATTGTATATTTTACTTCCTGTAGTTCACATATTCTTGTTTGCGATCCATCGTCTTCAAAACCAAGGCCTGATAGTGAAATATATTTTTTCTTATTCCAAGGTGAACTAAGACAGTTAGGCATAGTTCGATTGGATTCGTTACATTGAATTTCATAAAAAGTTTAGGCTCAATTCACACATACGTGTAACTGCGGCCGGCAGCATCTTGTTGTCTTGTCTGTTACAGCGACAGACGAGGTCACGCGCTGTCACACGAAACTGCGAGAAATCAGCCGATGAAATTGGATTCACTCTTATAACACTCAGTGTTAATGAACTCAAAATGAATTGATGCAAAGCAATAATAAATTTTGAGCACCTGTTACTATTACAGCGGGTGGTGGACAGATGGCACTGTCAGTCTCGGTGTGAGTTGAGCCTTACAACTTTGCACTGTAAGTTATCACAAGAGGTGGAATTACTATGAGAGCATATAAAAATGCACAGTGAAATAAAAAATATTAGGTATGTGTAAAACAAAAATGAATCAAATTTGTAAATTTTATTGTTAATCACAATCCTTTTTAGTGCCATTGATGTCAAATTTAACAGGGTCAATTAATTATGTATAGCAACATAAATGCTGCAAGAACTCAACACAGAGTTACTATTAATACAAATCTAACTTTTTTTACTTGTTTCAAGCAAAGATTTCTATGCGTACCTACTATAGAAAGGAGCAAAACTCTTAATAATCATAGTAACGAGTTTTAGGTCTCTTTGGTGGCAAGCGCGGGATGCGACGAGGCGCGAAAATCAATCAATTTATTCAAAAACTCTCTTTGTACAAATTACAGATAAAATATAAAATTCATAAAACACGTCATAATAATTTTCGCGCCTTTGCTACAAGAACTCAGTGAATATTTTTTTTTTTGTTACAGCTGCGCTTGTCTAGTATTAGGTATGCATAGAAGTCTTTTTGAAATTGAAATTTCAACTGATGTTAGATATCGTACTAGGTACCATACTAAAAATGTGTTAACTGAATCTACAACTGACAATGTAACGAATAATGTAACAACAAACTTAAATTATGATCTCGTTATTATTTAAAATCCCATTATAAAGATGCTTTATTACAAAATATACAAGTATTAGTGTTACATCAATCGTCTTACGAATACTGTCTTTTGAATATTCTTCAACCTGCATTAGGGTCTGTACTGCCTCATGCGTGCAACGCACGTCGTGCAAATCGTATGATTTTTTTGCACGATTTTGTGCAAATCATCTGCACGAAATTAGCTCAGTATTATTTGCACGAAACAGGCGCACGTATGTGTGCACACACACGACGCGGTGCAGGCCCTAAATATTAAATTTGTTGAATTTCTAAATGTTTATAATTATTAATTTATATAAAGTTAGATAATATATCATGACAGCACAATGCATTTTTTTGATGTTTAGTAAAAATATCACATATTTATGAATTATTTACTGTTTACCTAATTATGTAACTATTGCGCAAAATTTATAAAGTAATCCACCTTTGTTATAAACATGGTATATTTTAAGTGTTGATGTGTACACAAAGAAATTATAATAACTAATGCTTATTGTTTCTGTTATCCCTGTATGTAATTTGAATTTATTTTCAATGAAATATAATAAAGGTTACATAGAGTTTTGAAAAATAATATCTAGTACAAATGGATGGCTTCAAATCAAGGTTTTCGTTAAGTCTTGTTTAGATTTTTTTTCAAGACTCATCAGATAGAACAGTGGTAAACTTGGATTGAGGACAATATGGGACGTTTGTTACTGTCATTAAAACTTTTTGAAAATGCTGTAAGGTGAGACCGGTTTAAAAATACTGTAGAACAGTAAAGGTGGCTTAATTCAATACCGTTAACGGTCATAAGAACTAACATTCAATAAACAATTAACAGTCAAACAAATCACAACATAATTAATAGACACCATTTTAGAAAGAACACAATAAAACATAAATAAAATAAATAAATTTCTATCTATAACAACGACATCTATGTATGCTATCAGAACTGGCTGTATGGAACATCAACGACGCGCAACTTACTGTAACGCCATACTGATGCCATTACAAAAAACGGCGCGTCTTTTTTTACAGATTGGCGTCAAATAACGTTAGGAGGGCATCAACACGATATATTTAACTGTCCAATAAAATTCGTCAATTTCCATCCACGTGGGTCAGCGTCACATGTCATTCTCCTTCATACGTTTCGGTCAGACGTCATTTCGCGATACAATTTTTGTTCTAAACAGCTTGTCTAGTACCATATCATAGAAGTCATCAATCTAAAATTATTAAATTTAACTAGGTACCTTACTTCTAACGAATAACTACGAGTACATCTATTTCTTTATTAAACTTCATTTTAAGTGGAATGAAACATTATACTTTAGAGTATAGAGGTTGTAATGAGAACTTAATATCAATTAAGTTTCTTCAATTGACTAAAATTTCGTGATCAATTTTCAGACACTATCTACGACTCTTACTGTGTCACGACTATTAATACAAAATATTTGCACGAAGCAGGTGCCCGCATGCGTGTGCACACACAAGACAGCGGAGGGCACTAGTGTCTGTTCCACTATCTTCCTTTTATATTTGTCTTCTTTGTCTTAGGTTTGTTTTTATACAGAGTCACTGATTACGTGCAGTGTTTTTTTACAAGATTTTTGAGTCGGGCTGGCAATCTTTGTACGTATTTTGTTGCTTTTCGATAAGGTCGTATATATTCATATTTATGCACCAGTTTTTAGAATAAAGTATTTGTTTATTTCGTTTCTATCGGGCTTGGGCTTTGGCTAAGCCAGTTCACCGTGCCTTGTAAAAAAGTTTTGCTATAATATTGACCTCTCAAGGAAGAGACTTTATTTTGGAATATAAAACAATTCACAGCTACCTATATACAGACAATTTATGACATATTTTTTTGTTAAAAAACATATGGACTTTAAAATTGAATAATGCATAATTTTATTGGTAAGAAGTTGTATTCCAAGTTTCAAAAAATAAAAAAATACCTACTGAACTTGAAACAACATGATTCTTCATTACTCATTATATAAACATACCTATAGATATAAATTTCAAAAAAAATATATGACGGATCATGTATCAAGTTAATTATGTTTTTATTTTTTGAAATTTGGAATAAAACTTCTTAACAATTATGCATTATTCAATTTTAAAAATGGATTGCATAGGGCTCCTTGTTTATTGTTTTTGAAACATATTGTATTGTATACATTTTGTTGTACAATAACAATTGTACATCAATATCACTTATATAATAACAACGCACAATAATACTAACAATGGTGATGACGTAGAAATACAATGAATTCGGCAAAGGAGTATTATTTAATGCATTAATATGTAACGCTTAATAGGTACATCCAAAGATAAAAATAGCGTGTTTCACGCGTCACGGTTAATAATTTTGCTATTTATATGTATACTAGCTGTTGCCCGCGGCTCCGCCCGCGTGGATGTCGAAATCCGTTTCAAAAACTATCCTATCTCTCAAGTTGGATCGAACTGCACATGGTGTGCGAATTTTATTATAATCGGTTAAGTGGTTTAGGAGTCCATTGAGGACAAACATTGTGACACGAGATTTATATATATTAAGATAAAAAATTGTATAAGTATAAAAAAAATCATCGTTTGTGGCGCGTCACTAGTTTTATCAAACAGAGAGAGATGGCGTAATTGCCTTTACCTGGGTCACAACCAATTAAAATGATAAAAATATGTTTTAACTAAATTTAGTTTTGGGCATCTTACGGCCTTTTGCCTTTTACCCAGACAACATAAAGATCTCGCTAGGAAATACCTCTCTGCCTACGGCCACACAATTTAAATACCTTGGATCGATATTTAGCACTGATGGCAGAATTAAAAAAGATATTACTTATAGAACTACAACAGGAGGGGTGAAGTGGAGACAACTTATTCGCGTAATGTGCGATAGGAAAATGCCCCTTAAGGTCAAAGGGCGTTTGTATAAAACGGCTATTAGGACTGCTGTTCTGTATGGTTCAGAATGTTTGACTACCAAAACAACATGTGAACTAACTGCACACTGCAGAAATGAGCATGTCATGCAGTCTCATGCTGGTCAGCGAATGTCGCACTACTGGACAAAATGCAAAATGAGTATATAAGAGGCAGTTTCAAGGTTGCCCCCATAGCAGAAAACCTTGAAGAGAAACGTTAAAGAGAAAGACCCTAGACGGCGTGCGGTTTTAGTCAGTAAGAGTCCGACATAACCTGCCCCGCTGGCCCGCGGGGTGGGTATCCATGAGGATTTCCGCACGGAAAAAAGGCCCTACAGAAGCGGCATAATAACTATCGTGTTGTGTTTCCGCTGATAACTAGGGTAGCCAGTGCTCATAACCGCCCTCCCCCCCATCTCCACACTCCCCCTCTCCAGGGTTGGCAGCGCGAGTGTGACGTCCCTGATGTTGCACAAGTCCATAGGCCACGGTGACCGCTTCCCATCAGGTGGGCAGTATGCTTGTCTGCCACCTAAGTAGTATAAAAAAAAACAAGAAGACATAGTAGGGAATGAAGAGATTCAGTCTTATCTGTTGTATAGGCTAATCTGCCACGCGGTTGCCGGTAGTCGTTGGAGCCGGTTGATAGTGGGCCGTCCCCACTGCAGCCATAGGAACCCAACGATGACGCAGATCACTGTTTCTATGTAGAACCCGTCGATGACCACTTCACACGTACCTCCGTTGGCTTTGCACAACTGTGAACAGGGCAATATTGTACTTTTTGGAATACATAGTGAAGTGATTATATGGAAGGAAACAGTTTATTTAAAAAAATATGGAGGTAGGACACGACGGTATCTCCCGTCCGAATTGAGCAGTCCGACTGGGGTAGTACCTACGCCCTACAGAAGACCGCGGCCAAATCATCGTGTTGTGTTCCCGCCGTTAAGTAGGGTAGCCAGAGCTCACAACCCCCCCCCATCCCCCCAATTTCCTCCTCCAACCCTCCTCCCCTCCAGGGTCGGTAGCGCGAGTGTGACACCTCTTTTTTTGCTGCACATGTCTATGGACCACGGTGACCGCTTTCCTTGGCTACCACCTAAGTAGTATTAAAAAAAATTGACACATCTAAGCGAAGTCGCTAATGTGATTCTTAGTTGAAAAACAAAAACATAAAATTATTACAATAATACTCACTTCTGCCTCTAAAGTCGAGGCGCATACATTATCCGCTAATAGTGGTGCAGTACAGGTCCTGTACATGAGGTGATCTATGCCCCACAAGGCCAACGTGTTGGGCCAGTTTGTGCCAAGGTTGGACATAGTGTTCAAGAATGTCATATATGTGCCGCCGACCGCAGGATCAGACACTTTTGCGAAGAACGCCATTACAGCTACAAACATGCAATACAGGCATGTCTGAAACCAATATAACACTAAGATTAACAAGTAGGTAATCCATACTAATATTATTAAATTATATATTATATAAATATTATATAATAATATAATTTTAATAAATTATAATGATATAATTTTAATAAATTATAATAATATAATTTTAATAAATATAATAAAATATAATATTATAATTTTAATAAAATATATATATTTTATTTATGATGAATAATTAAATAGAAATAATGGCTAATTGTTGATGCCCACCAATCAAAATTCAATGGGCTTGCACTTGAAATACAATAATAAACAATGGTTCTCATTTAATAATATGATCGATTATATTCAAAATCAACCAGCAAACAATACCTTAAAAATATAAACAAATCGTTTTTATATCGTGTTTATTATAATCAAATAACAAATATTTTCAATTAGTGGCCTACCAAAACACGAGAACATTTCACAGGCAGAATCTAACCAATTACTTGGGCTAGTTTTCACTAGTGAAAACTCGTTTACTTAGGCTAGATTTCACCTGTGAAAACACGTTCAACTAATGTCAACTACAATGTCGAATGACCATTTACATACAAACATATAGTCACGCTCCTTTCTCATTGGGGTAGGCACTGTTACGTGCTATGATATTAGCATAATCCTTTCGCTTCTTTCATAAACACTAACCGGTTCCGTATACTCTAACGACAACTTACCTGATGAAAAATGTAGAGGCAAAGTAGGATGAATAGATAAAAGTATGAAGGTCCCGAATCGCCGAGCAGTTTGGGAGTGACGGCCACGAGAGCAGCGGCCAGCGGGCCCACCAGCAGGCGCAGCGGGAAAGCACGCAACCACAGCGATAATGGCGCCGGACCGGTTGTGTGCTTCGCTAATATCTGGAATAACACACGAAATTACTGAACGTCAAATAGCTTCTTCTTCATCTTAGCGTTATGTCCCAATTGCGGGGCGTGAAAAAGCATCTGTCAAGGCCGTCTGGCTAGAGGTCACCATTCTAAGGGCATCCCTTGGCAATGGGGACATAACTTTTCGGATTCCACCTCAGCTTACCATCAGGCGGGGTGCTGTCAATCCGGTGGACTAAATATATTAAAAATGAGCTCGAGCCCCTGGGCCCCTGGTCCACTTTCCTTTTTTTTAACGTGTTACCTCTCACCGAGACAAAACGGTGAGGTGGTTATGTCGGAATCAGACCGACTAAAACCACACGGTGTTCCGTCACGGGTACCTACGACTAGGGGAACCCGGGTATACCCTAGGGAAGGAATGTCCCCAGGAACCCCACCATCGTGCAACAAGCGGCTTCACCTGCATTTATGCAGGGAGCATAGCCCCCGTTTAGGGCCTGCTTCTGCTAGGGCTAAGGGAACTCGCAGACTTACTGGGTGGACAGATTTTTATGATTATTTTTTTATATGATATCTGGCGCTTCCCTTGTTGTCCTATTTCAATTTGGTCCGTTGAAGTCGGTTTCAAATACACAGAACAGAACAGAATACCAACCACAGGCATAATAATTTGTACTGGAACTAATGGCACTGCTAGTAGAGCTAAGTCTTCCCTGGGCACCCCGGCTTCCACGAGTTTGAGTCCCGATACCGCATCGCTGGCGCAAAATCCAAGCTGCAATTAAAGGTTACATTAAATTAAAGGTAATAAAGGTTACATCAAATTAAAGGTTACAATAAATTAAACGTTAAATTATATTGAACGTTCAGGAAGCGACGATTATCTAATCCGAATCGCTGCGATAACGCCGCTCATTGAACTTCTTCCGTAGCCTTTTATGAGTTTAATTTATGATGTATTTTATACCAGGTATACAATAAATAAATGACAAAAATTAAATGAAACGAAATAATTTGAAACTGATGACGTAACATAACGTAATCCTCTATTATTAATAATATAAATATTGGAATGCTTTGGATTGAATGCAAGAAAATTACGAATTGCAATAGTTTAATTCACTAGGCTAGTTTGTGAGTGGCCTAATTTAAGTTGCTGAGTTCTCTCAACTAGCTTTACTGAGTTCACTTCGCATATTTTCATAAACGAATTACACAACGCCATCTAGATTCAAATTAAGCAGCGCTTGAAATATGGGTTCTAGAATACGGACAATTTTTTTGGTACTTAACTGAATATTAACACATTGAAACAGTTAGGTACACCAACACAAATATACATTGTGCGGCAACCCGCGATCTCTGACTCAGTAGTCGAACTCATAAAACAGATGTTTTTTGAAAAGATGTCGCAAAAATGAAAATTTTAATAACAAAGATACTATTCACTCTATGCTGAGACGAATCGGTTCGATTTCCATTGTTTGTTAATAAACGGTTTAGTGTCAGCAATAGGATAGGTAGCTAAGTATGAAGAACTAGTCAGTTTTTAAAGTACTTACAGTATTTTTTTCGTTTCACTCAATGCCATCTCGCAATCCGATTTTTTAAGGTCATAGGAATTTGCCACTACTTTGTTTTATATTAGTTTTTACAGTGGCAGCAAAAAAAGTATCAACCATTTAAAAATAATAACAACTACAAACGCAAAAATAAATCAATAATGTAAGCAGACTAAGTAGTAGCTAAATTTTCACTATTATAAGACTGAAATAATAATATTTTTAACGGATAATGTTACGGTTTATTATGGTTACTATCGCGAAAGTTTGTGAGTAACAATTTATGTATGCATGTTTGTTAATCTTTCACGAAAAAACGGCTAAACAGAGGTGGCTGAAATTTGTGATAGGGATAGATTTTTTGTCTGGAATGACTATATGTCATTCCAGACAAAAAATTACTACTTTTTATCCCTGGATTAGATTCCCATGGGAAAATTCCACACGGGTACAACCGCAAGCAAAATTTAGAAAATTTATAATCCAATAAAATAGTTTTATTTCAATCTGTGATATTTTTGTAAACTTTATGAAATATCATATTATGAAACTTACTTACCTTAGCAGTAAACAAAACAAGAGCCAAGGTGCGCACAGCGGGCAATTTTATGATTGTATACAGTTGTTTGTAGGCATTCACAACATCTTTGACACCTTTCACGTTATTATCTCCGCTTCTAGCGTCAATAGTCTCATGTTTGAATATAGCAATTAATGTAGTCGTTATGATAAATATCCAGCCCCAGAATAACAGGAATCCAGCCAATGTAACAATACCCGTCTCTTCAGCCACTGAGCGAATGTACTTGTTACAGAAGTAAGGTGACTCTAATGCGAGAAATAGAACATAACCTAGGAAGAAGCCTGCCGTCTGTCCCACTGTATTACATGTTGATGCATGCCCAACATTACACCTGGAAATAATATAAGATTGTAAAGGAGCTGTCTGTATATCGGAGATATTACAAAAAAATATTGGGTTGCATAATATGAACGATTCTTTCGAACACAAAAATATTTTTATTTGAATTCTTGTCTGCGACGTGATGGTCGCAAAAACTGCTGAACGGATTTTGATGCAGTTTTATTGTTTAAAAGGTCTTGGTCAGACTTAAAACAACAGTAACAGTGATAAGTAGGTATGTGAGTTTGGAAATTTTTGCTGGGTATACAGAGTGAACATTGTAACCCTGAGGACTCATGAGGAATTGGTGGCAGGACTGTTGCGCTGCATACTTTGGTTAAGGAGACTGCCTTATGATTGGGAGGCCCCAAGTTCGAATCTTGGACATTACACAGCCGACATAACCCACTCCTAACACAAGCAATTGTAACATTCAAAAATAGTATTTGTATATAGCAAAATTACCTTTTTAACATAGTAAGTGCCCATCCATCTACAGCAATATCTTGGGTGGCAGCGAGGAAGTTTAAGAAAAGGAATGACATTGTAAGATACATCATTGAGGGAGCTTTTTCATCCGATCCAAGCCAATCTGTGACACTGCTTGACATGATTATCATGACAATTCCCAGTAAATATTGCACGGGGACTAGCCAAGTTTTTCTTCGCCCAAACTTCGGCCAGAATAGTGCATCTACTATAGGCGCCCATAATAACTTTACACTAAATGGCCAGTTTACAAAACTAAATTCAGCCTAAAATGAAAATTTTTAAAAGTAAGTATGTGTTATAACAATTCAATTCATTTTTTTTTTCATTATACAAATATTATATAGTCTACTAGAAAAATTTGTGGTATGTACAGTGGTAGGGGAGCCCAAGAAGGGATTTGAAGAGTTACTCGAGCGCGTCAGAAAACTATATGAGGAGAAACCTTATTCCTTGTAATGTACTCCTACCAAATATAAACCCTTTATATTAGGGCGTGCTCCGAGGACAGCCCGTCAGATTAGTAAAAAAAAATCAAACCTCAGAAAAACTCGAGCGCGTCAGATTAAGGCCAGGTAAGTTAAATACATACAGAACAGACTATATTTCAATAATCTGATGATTTTTGCGTGGCATAAGGAAATGGGTGAGTGGCAAAATTGTAAAAAAAAAACGTCGCTGTGAAATACTCGAGCGCGATTAATTTTTTTTTTATTTTGAAGGAAATCCTATGAGAATTACAGAATAA
Source organism: Lithosia quadra (assembly GCA_963576445.1). NCBI lineage: Eukaryota > Metazoa > Arthropoda > Insecta > Lepidoptera > Erebidae > Lithosia > Lithosia quadra. The sequence continues at coordinate 4,048,197 of OY754883.1, forward strand.
AAATAATCTGACGATTTTCATGGGGCGATGTAGCTTAAACCATAAATAAAGTGTGGTGTTATGTACAGCTGCTGAGAACTGGATTGAAACTCCGCGCTTCTGTTTCCTTCTCACTTTTTCTTTATATTTCACTCTCTCGCACCATCACATCACATATCATCGCACGTAGCTTGGCCAGGTTTTGGAGTAGTTCGCGCATCGTGCACTTTGAGCCAATCAAATGATTCAAAGTACGAACGAACGGAACGTTGATTCGCTACAAGACGTCTCTCGGAGACATCTGATTGGTCCGTCAAGTGACGTCACTTGACGGACCAATCATATGCTCATACCTCAAAGGGGACCTAAAAATCGACCTTTGCGCATATGACGCGTCCGGCCAATTTACGTGCCGGTATCTGTAAATAGATAATACAGATCAGTGCGCCATATTGATTTAACAGCTTGTGTTTTATGTGGATGGACAAATGTTAATGGAAAATTAGAGCCGACTTGGTTTCTTGGTAGCCAACTTCCTGCAGCATACGACGATATTGTCATAACACCTGACATATCAGGAGATACTGTAGATTCAGGTACGTTTATTTTAATACTATAATACAAAAGAAATAGAAAATTTTAAAGTTTATAACCCTTCCTTTTTACAGAAACAGAAAATGAAGAAGAAATTGACCAAGGAGGAATCAATTTTGAAGATCAATCCAGTGAGGATGAAGATTAAAAAAAATAATTTATATTTGTAGGTGTAATTTCACCTACATATATGCGTAATAATTTATTCCATTCAAGAAAAAAATTTTTTTTCTTTCAAATTATCAGATTAAGAATATTCCTTCATATATTTGTCAGATTATCATTTGGGACGACTAGAACATCAAGTTGAACCGTTTGTGTAAAAATCTGACGCGCTCGAGTATTTCAAGGTCACTTTATTTTTTTACATTTTCAAAAATCTACCATAACTTTTGACCACATCCAAATCGTCAGATATTTTAATAAGACACTTTTTTGAGTTTTCTAAATATTCCCTTCAAATATCTGACACGCTCGAATAACTTTTTTCTTATTTTTTTTTCTACCCTTTTCTACAGCCATCCTCCCCTATATACTTGTCAGAATAATATCTCTCGGTTGTTAGAAAAACAAAGCGGGTAAACACCGTGAATGTCTGACGCGCTCGAGTATTTTTATGTGAATGATTTTTTTAACATTTTTGAAAATTAGCACACGCTCTTCTCCTCACTAAAATGGCAAAATGAACAAATTATTTTTCGTTTTAGGCCTAAATCTTCACAATCTAATCGGTCCCCATGACGCTTTAGTAACTGAAAATTTAGCGGGCCGGCCTCCCCTACTACAGTACAAAGAGTACAGCACTAATTTGGGAGTATTATAAATAATGAATATTATTATAATAAATAATGGGGGAGAGAGCATCAGGTGAAAATTGAAGATTTAGAATATTTGTTACTTTGTTTATACAAATGATAAAAATTATATAATAATACTGATGCATAGGTACATAATTCTGAAGAGCTATGCAGAGGTTTATTGATACAGCTATGTTAGATTAACAGAAAAACTGTTTAGCATTATATTGATTATACTATTGTTTTATAATTTGGTACTTAGAATTAATTGGACAAATTATTGCATGCTCGAATATTTTTCCAAAAGTCCCCCAGGCATCCCAAGAGGTTTGGGAGTAGTTGCATCATAGATTTTTTTTTACAATTCCATAGAGGGCAAAAACAGAAGTTCCACATTTTGGCTTTCATAAGTATTATCTTGGGATGAAAATCCTGTGTAATTTTTATCCATACAGTAGTAGTATTATTTCATAATTTTTAATGGGAGCCCTGATGAATGGGCAGATAGTATGCATATGGAATTTTATTTTTTTCCTGACCGAGTACTTAGTATAATATACTTAGTATAATAATCAATATGTAACAAGTTAACCAGTAATGTAAAATTAAGAAGAATAGGAGAAAATAATCACAATTTTAATAGAAATCTGTTAACGATTTGAAACGGTGTACTTTTATAGCTCTGAAAGTGCTTACATGTCATGTCAGAAAATTGTTAATTAAAATATTACGAAACTTAATATCAAAATACTCTTACTTGTTGTGTGTAAGTTATACCACGGTTTTGTAACAGCATGGGCACTGCACCAGCTAGCCCTAAGGGTATACCTTGAAGAGTATACAGAAACAATAATACAGCAATATTTAATTCATCGCCTTTGATATTACTACTTTCATGTTGCAAAGAATTGTTTTCGCCATTTTCGAGTAATTCCTCCTTCTCACTTAATTGTTTTCGCTTTGTTACGGGCATCACTGCAGTGAGTAGAGCCTAGAGTGAAAAATAAAAAAAATATAAACCTCAATGACATCGCCAATCTAATGTATACACGTCAGTAAATTAGATTCCAATTTTCTTACGGACAAACCTTAATTTTCACCAATATTATCCAAGCTATATTGAAAATATTTTATGCGCTTTCTAGTGAAGTATCCAGATAGCATTTAATCATTCATATATTGTTGTATTATTTATTTAATACTACGTAATTACAACGTATAGTTAAATAAGCACTCGGGCACTCCTCACAACACAACACCAAAAAATACAATCGCACAACGGCACAACTGAGCCTGACACTCTGACAACAGTGACAACTCTGATAAGTTGACATATGACATTGATGACATGGTAATGAAATGACATGACACTGACAGTAGCGAGTAGAGGTGAGCTACCTACCTATTTGACAGTGTCAACATCATCAACGAATATATCGATAGTGTAAACACATGTAAGCGATATATTTTTTTTTCAACAGTCTATCCTATCCTTTACAATAAATTACAACTGATGACAGATGAGATGACACCTTAACTTAGCCTATTTATGTTATGTCATCATGTGTCACATGCACATGCCGCCGCCTGTCATAAATTATGTCATTTTCGTAAATAATTTTGCGATATAAAATATTTTGTACACAAGACATTGCTTTTGCTATTGTCGTACAAAATATTATAGAGCACCAGAGACCTAGAATTTATTATCAGTTTCGTTCGTGGGTTATTTACGAGCGGAATGATGAGTGTTACAAATTATTTCAGTAATTAGATTTATTCCAACTGACCACAATTTTATTATTTATTACTGTACCCGAAAAAATCTGTTGTTGTGTACATTTTTTAACGCAATGATTCGCACTTGCTTCTTACGTTGTATTAAGGATTCACATGCTCCTATTCCATTAGCACATAATGTGGAAACAACAATTGGTCGTAGTAAAATAACGAAAATAAAGGATCAGGCGTGTTCAAAAGTGCAACGTAAGTAATCTATAAGACGCGAGACAAAACCTCTCGAAACTTTTGTCATTTGGATTTATTTTTACACATTACTAGTTTATTATGAATTGAAGATAGACTTATTATATTTATTTCACTGTATCTACGTCAGCTATATTTTTCCCATTCTTAGAAATCTCAGAATGGAAATGAATTTTATTCCAAGTTTCATGGTGTTAGGTACAGACTAGTTTCCTGACAGGAAAATCTAGGACTGCTGTCTGGCCTATGATGATGATTTTTGTTAATAATACATGATTATAATGTTCTTATTTTATTACTTTCAACAGTTTCCCTTAAAGCAGATTGTGAAAAAGGCTTAGTTCATGTTAAACAGTTGGGTGTAAACGCATCAGGCCTAGATGGCTGCGCTTTAGTAAAAGAATTGGTATACAAAGTAGAGCATGGTTCTCGGATAGAAATCCTATTGAATAATTACATACATACTGTAGAATTTAACCCACCCCCTGAGTCTGATAATAAAAGGCATTCTAGTTTTAAAAGAAAGTTGGAATCAGATGAGGAGCCACCTGTTAAAAAGAAGAACATAAAGTTAGTTTCCAAGGAACATAAAAGCAAAGCTACTGAAGTTATCCCACCAGCCATGACTGATATTTGGGAAGAAATTGACAGTGGAGAACTTTATGTATTCACATCAAAAGGTGTAAAGTCTAGTACAAAAGTAGCAGCTTTTGATATGGATGGTACACTGATTAAAACAAAGTCTAACAAAGTCTATGCTGTTGACATAAATGACTGGCAAATAGCATTTCCAACTGTTGAAAAAAAATTAAAAGAACTATTAGAAACAGGACATAAACTAGTGATATTGAGTAACCAAGCTCCAATAGGGAATGGGCGAGTTAAAATAGAAGATTTTAAGAAAAAAATTGAGGCAATAATAAGGAAATTGCAAGTTCCTATTCAAGTTTATATAGCGACAGGTAAAGGATTCTATAGAAAACCTCTAACTGGTATGTGGCAGGTTTTGTCAGAAAAGAAAAATGACAATCTGAAGATAGATCTAATGGAGAGTTTCTATTGTGGTGATGCTGCAGGCAGGCTCGCTAATTGGGCACCAGGCAAGAAAAGAGATCATTCCATGGTTGACAAATTAATGGCTGAAAATGTTGGGGTTAAATTTTACACTCCAGAACAATATTTCTTGGGACACTCAATAGCAAATGTTCCAATGGCGAAACCAGATTTTAATCCCAATCACCTAAGTTCTGGTGATTTTAATGAAGATCTGGTTAGGACAGAAAAAGAGGTGAGCAAAGATGTAAGAAAACAAGGCTGTCTACTGCCATTGCATGCTGTATCGTGTAAATACATGTAATTGCACGAAACAGCGTATTGCGGGTGACCTACGCAGATCACACATTTTGTCAGCAACGTACGCGCCGCACGCACCGAACGCGCCGCATTTCCTGATAGCCTCGCACAGCACATTTACGCCGTACGTGTCGTAAGCAAGTCTTTGGTATTGTACACATTTACTCAACAACAACATTGAGCATGCATGCGGCTACACCGAGTACCAGCACGCGCCGCAAAAATGACGTCATCAGAATGCTTTGTTCAAAATCGGATGCCTACCGCATTTTACGAAATGCGGCGCGTATGGTGCGGGTGAAATGTGCGATCACCTTAAGGCAGTGGACTGCTTAACTGTTTATTAGCAACTACCATAATATGATTAATCACCCTGAAATATTACCTATTTAACATTTAACATATTTTAGATTCTAGTGATGGTTGGCTTCCCTGGCAGCGGTAAATCATTTTTGGCCAAGCAAATTGAAAAAAAGTCTGGATATACATATATCACTGTATGTAGGGATGCCCTCGGTTCCTGGCAGAAATGTGCTTCTGAAGCAACAAAGTTTTTACAGGTTTGAATGAAAAAAAAAAAAAATTTTTATGTGCATGAAATGAATGTCACATTAATTGAATGCAATGTGATTTTTTTTAAGTAGACCAATCAGTTATATATCTGGCATTATTTCTTTTGCAGCAAGGTAAAAGTATTATAGTAGATAGCACCAATCCTGATCGGGAATCACGGGCACGCTGGTTAGGGCTTGCCAAAGAAATGAAGGTGGATTGCCGGTGCGTCAAAATGACGGCAAGCATGGCTCACGCGAAACACAATAACAAATTCAGAGAATTAATGAAGATGAAACATTTGATTGTTAGTGATATTGTTTTCCACACATACAAGTAAGTATTTCTTGAGACTATGATCGCATTACGTTTCTCATCTTCAATGACGATCAGTTAGGACTCAGACTTTTACATATAAATGTTTAAGAATTTAATTTATTTGATTTATAGCAAGGCAGTATCCTAAGGTTGTCCGCTACCGCATGCGTGTGCACGCAACAGGCGCTTGTTTCGTGCAACTAATATTGTGTAAATTTCGTGCAAAAATATTTTTTTTTTGCAAAACACTACTCAGTGCGGGCGCCCGCATTTATATGTTCATGGCCCTAATATGAGGGTCTGATTTAAACGAAAAACCTGACGCACGGTAATTATTGTAGTTTTATAACACGCTACGGTTGATAGCCGCCAGGGTTATTTAAAGACACCGCACGGTCTGTATCTTAGAAGCGGCGAGTCTCCTTGCTGGGCCCGGACTTCTATATTATACCTACCTGAGGTCCTGTGGTAATAGGTAGTTGGTCCGTTTGCCACTTATCCCTTCACCGCTAGCCCAGATAGGAGTTTCTATGCATATAAAACAAAAAGGCTATGGACCTTATCTCAATAATTTTCAATAGTTGTTGGTTGACCCAGAGTTGATTAACATTTTGCATTTGTTCCAGAAACAAATTTGTTGAACCATCCATCATTGAAGGCTTTAAAGAAGTTATCAACGTTAATTTTAATCCTAGTTTTGACGACGAGGAAGCTGAGAAATTGTATAAAATGCATTTGTTAGAAAAATAAAATTGAAACTGATTCCTAACAGTAATTATTTATTATTGCAAATAAAATAATTGTGATACGACTTGGCGGTTTTATTTCTGAATTGATTACCATTTTCGATTACATAATATTCTATCTTAGATTACAATAGGCCAATTTTACTTATGGTTACAATTTTTTTTCTATTAAACTTCATCAGTATTTTCAAACTTCAAAAGGCAGTGCGACGACATTTATTTTCTACGTTTGTATACAATTTCAATAAACCGTTTATTATTCTACGATACATAAGTGAACAATATTGAAAAAATATTAACATATTTCTTAAGAATATTTTAATTTGAATCAGGCAAAGCGTGCCTACATAGCAATGGCGAAATGGACGGATGAATTTTAACGTTTACAAAATATTTCTTTATATGTACAAATATTATATTGTGATATAATTCTGAAAAATAATTATATGAAGCTAGTAATTTTACTTAATTTAATATTTCGGTAGAACTGCTTTTTTATTTAAGTAGGTACAATTGATTTATTTTTACTACCTAATTTCACTAATACTAGCATCACGTTTGTAAGTACCTACTCTATCTCGTATCTAATGTCTAGGCTAGGCACTAAAGTAACAACAGCTTGAAGCTTGTTATAGATAAAGAACTAGTAGGTACTAGACCATTCGCAGTCCCGTGCTTGTATTCGCATGCGGTCGCTTGTTTCGTGCAAATATGGGCGGATTTCGTACAAATAATTTGCACGAAATGTGCAATTAATACAAACGATTTGCACGACGCGTGACACGCATGAGGCAACGGACGGCCTAATACTTACCTATGGTTTAAGTTACCATTTTCATAAACTAATCGTATGATTGTAATTCAAAATCGATTTCAAACATCATAATATGTATCGTAGCACTGTAACTGATTAATGTAAAACTGGAATGGTTTTAAGGGGCGATGATAATAATCGCTTCAGCTTGTTGTCAATCCCCGCCAGGATCGCCTTCTTCGTCCTCCGCGTCTAATAAATGATCCAGACTCGTATCCGAGTCATCTTCATGTCATCTGCAATTTGATGATAAGAATGTCATTAGTGATGGTTAAAGCCACAAGTAACGGAGATGCGGCACCCACACTTTGTGCAAATATGTGTATTTTTGCACGAAATTCGCACCATTTTTGCAAGATATTCGCCCCTTATTATTTGCACGACATTATAATAGTTGCAGGCATATACCTCATTTTAATCTTACTACTATAATAGTAAAGTAATTTTAAAACGAACCTGGCTATATACACCGTGTCAATGTGTGTGAGACGGGCGCCCGTGAGTGGCACGGTCGCGGACACCGGCCTCAGTTTACGTCTCTCCATAGCACTTCGAGCTTGCTGTACCGCCAAGTCACCACACCAACGTTCACACCTTGCGTATATCACGATACCTGCAATTTTTCATGTTTATTTACTGTAGATCAGGCAGGAGTAGGATGTCTTTATAACTGACTAGCTGTTGCCCACGGCTCCGCTCGCGTGGATGTCGGTTATCGCGAACAAACATAGCCTATGTTCATTCTCGAGGTCTAATCTACTCCTATACCAAATTTCATCAAAATCGGTTCAGCGGTTCAGGCGTGAAAGCGTAACAGACAGACAGAGTTACTTTCGCATCTATAATATTAGTATGGATGTAACAGATTAGGGAAATCCCCGAAAGTTTAAATAAAGAGTAAAGGCTCCGTAGCCGTCGCTTGTAGGGTAGGCCACGATGCTGTGAAGATGTTGACTGTGTGCCTGTATCCGTTCAGTACCTACATAATGGCCTATGATGGGTCACGGTAAACCATCACCATTGATATAGGTACCTACAGTGGCGCACGATTGACTAGCGTGGCGCACAATCAGGATGTTTTTGGGTTTTTGGCACACTTCCAAACAGAGCAGGTCCATCACCATCACTGACCTCACCACAGTTCGGCGGGACTAGTTTCCTACCTGAGCAGGTGCTGACAACGCAGGAGACTTTGGTCTCCCCACTGACATCACAGAATCCACCTAGTGGTCTAGCTACCCTACTCACCAGATATCTATTCCTATTTACTGATTTTAAACTTACCAGCTGTTGCAAAAAGGGTTATAGCTGGCCAGGAATCAAGCAGTAACGGTGTAAGAAAGAGGAGCGCAGTCAACATAGTCAGGGGTCCTTGCAAGCTCTGTGCTTGTCTCATGCCCAGCTTGTGTGATGGCTGCCAAGAGCACAAAAACGTAGCGAAGAGCCACACTGAAAACAATGTTTGGATTTTAATCAAAAACTAAATATTATTGATGGTAGGTCTAATCTTGTTATTTTGAAGAATTTGATAGAACATAAATGCTTTATAAGAATTACTTAATTAGACAGGTAGACAGTTTTTTGAAGAAAATGGATTCGTCACCATCTTAGCATCCGAGACTTATATCGGAGCGTGGGGTCCTTCTAGTTTAACTATTTTTATGGAAACGTCAGCCCAGCGATTTAAGCCTAAAAAATAATGAGCTGCAGATATATCAACAAATCTACCTTCCTATCCATGAGAAACGTTCTGGCACTTTCGAATGATGAGAAGAATACCTAAGTACCTAAATACTACAGTAGATAAGCCTGAAACTCTTATTCTTATAGAAAAAACTTGCTGCTGGCATTTTTGTTGTCAAAACATCTTAAAACAGTAGGTAAGTACCTACCTGGTATTCCAGTAGCAAACATGGGTAATCGGATAGTTTCATTGCAGAAAGCGACTGCAATGAAAGCATCAGCTAACACTTGGAGCACTGCTCCTACTGCCGACCATCGTGCTCCACGCACGCATGGAGGAGATGGTGCAGTTGACTCCGGGATCGAAGTTACTACCTGAAGCAAATTAGAATCGAGTTAGTTAGGTAGGTATCCCTATTTTAATGTATAGTGTATTCTATTGTTACATGAATCAACTTATGTTTCTTTTATAGAAGCCCACATGAGCTTCTACACAAAGAAACATCAACCGTGAAACATCAAACAAAACAGCAATCAATCGTGGAGGAAGGGGAAAAAGTTTGCCTGCTTTTCAACGGGTAAGTACTAGGCAGGCTTTACCCATTACCTTCAGAGGGCTTAACTAACAGAAATTTTGGCTAAGACCTGCTGTGGAGGTATCCTGCTAACGACATCATTTTATAAGGATTTAGTAAGCACTTTCTCTACTTTTTAAGAGTGTGCACGTAGTATGAGAGCAGCGGGAGTGTTATCTCGGAAGCGGGAGATAATTTACCCATTAGAATGTTGATAGACTACCCTACCCTCTTGTATGTTGAATGACATTAGCCCGCTTTGTGTTACCTGTTATACCGGGAGCCGGTATGGTCAACAGACAGCCCATTTTTGAGATAAACTTTTACTGTAACTGGATTTTCTCCATATCTAGTAGGAATCAAGTCAATTCAAGTTAAATTTTTTATTGTAAATTGAATGATCTTTATTCTCTATCAACCATTTCTATATAAATACTCAATTATAGTTAACATAGAACTTTCAACATAGGGTACTGTGATATTTAGATAAGTTTCGGTTATAATTTTAATTACAACAATATTTGGAAGTAAATAAAATATTTTATTTACACCTTATCACATTAGGTATAAAAAAAAACTCAAGCTTCAAGTGCCACCATATATATTTTTTACACAACACGTGTTCTTAATATAGTCACAAAGAACTGCCACTTCATGAGTCCTCAAAAGTGGGTATAATATTTCAACCTAATTTTAAATGACTTAAGCCGATATGGACTACAATGTTTTGTTTATTAGAAACTTAAGCTTATAAACTATGTATTACAAAAGTATCGCAGCACTATATTATATATATCTTGAGTAGGAGTTAAACAAAAATAACTCGAAAATTTGGCTCAAAAATTACATACATTTAAAAACAGAGTTTTTGGAAAAAATATTGTAACAAACGGAACATTTAGATATTTTCTAAGATTTAGATAGATTAAAGCATCAAAACAAATCAACAGAACAATACAGTTCTAAGAAATATTTCAAGATATAAGTTGTTAAAAGTAGCAAAAAATGGTTCATTTTGGTACCTGAGAGGCTAAAAAAGTATGGATACGACTTTTCGTGTAACATATTTTTAAGTCATGGTTCTCATGAGTATAGTAATTTCAATTTATAAACTATACTATATTGTCCGACAAGTCAAATTTTTCGATAAATTTGCCACTGCATTTGAGTAGTTGATATATACATATTTAGTATAATAAGTACTTTTATAAATTTTTGCTAATACAAAAAATTAATATTGCAGTCAAAGCTAATGATAAGATCAAATATAGACCTGGTTTCGTGGGATATTGCTTGTAAAATACAAGGGTTAGCAGCAATGATATTGCTTGTATAAAAGGGTTGGCAGCACTCTCAAAATAATGATGACTGTAATCCGAACGAATGACGCAACCAAGGGAACTACAATTATATATTTTACCCAAAATATTGCCAATAATAATATAGATAGATAGATAGATAGATATGTTTAATAAAAATGAAACCTACGTAAATAAAGAAATAAATACGTAAAAATATTACTTACGAATACATAAATAAATATACAGCCTTAATTGTCTTACTGTTCCACGATTTCTGCCCCATGTATTCCTGAGTAGCTGTGCGTATACGTCTAGTCTTTGTGTCAAAGTCAAAGTCAAAGTCAAAAATCATTTATTCTGTATAGACCATTTTAAGCGGCACTTACAAAACGTCAAATTATAAATATTTAAAACTAGAAGTAAATGGACCACCGGTTCGAAACGCGGCCCAGACCTGAGAAGACTCCGGCAAGAAACTCAGCGTTGTGTTGTGTTAGGTATTGTCTTTGTGTGTTGTGTTAGGTATAGTCTTTGTGTGTTGCGTTAGGTATAGTCTTTGTGTGTTGTGTTAGGTATAGTCTTTGTGTGTTGTGTTAGGTATAGTCTTTGTGTGTTGTGTTACTGTTAAGTGTGATGTGGCTCAAAGCAGGTGAACACGCACAGTGGAACGTTGCACTGCTTGCAATATGCAGTTGTACGCTTTTTACATACAACGCAAAATCTGCGCTGGGGTTCGTGTTGTTTTCCGGCTAGAAAGTCATACTGAGCCGGAAAATGTCCCACTGGTTGAGCTGTAACTGGTGAGGGTGAAGGTGGTTTGTGTTTTGCAACCAATTCCCTTACCAAAGTTTCACGGAACCTTCGGTGGGTAATAGGTTGCTGTGTGCGCAAGAGTATGAACGCATTCAGGACACTAACGTTCAACAGACGTCTAAAAAACTTTTTGTACCACACCCGATTACGCCGCCTTTCTATTGGGTACATGGCAATCATCTGATCTTTGCGATCAACACCACCCATGCAGACATTGTAATCGGGTACTATGCTAGGCTTTAGTACGTCGCCACACTTCGCCGTTGCCAACCCATGGTACGTCGAGATAAGAGAAACGATGTTCTTATCTCGCCATACAACAAGATCGACATCGCCTGAAGTGCAGCCACGAAGTTGACCTACAGCCAAAGCTCCCTTGGTCAGATTACTCAGTTCAGTAGGAACAAACTGACGATTCAAGCGGAGAGTGCCAACACAGTCAAATCCCCGTATTTTTAACTCTCGTGCAAGCGCAGGCGAGTTGTAGAAGTTATCCATCCAAATCGTGTGGCCCTTGTGCTCAAGACCATTGAGAAGTTTAAGCACAAGTGCCGGCACAACCCCAGACAAAGGACTATCTCGTGGAGATTCGTCGTGCCCTACGTGCACTTCAAACCGCCACAAGTAGCCAGACTGGGACTCGCAAACCTCGTAGGTTTTGATTCCGACTGTGGCTGCTTTATTGCGGATGAACTGATTAATATCTAACCAGCCCTTCCACTGTGTCAGACTTTCATCTAAGGCAATATTTTGTGATAAAATATATAATTGTTGGAACCGCTGGTTAAGATGGTCTATAATAGGACGCACCTTAAAGAGCTTTGCTTCCGATCGCGTCATTGTGTGTGGGTTGCAGTCATCATTATTACTGAAGTGGAGACATTTAGAAAGTAGGAAGTAACGGTCAAAGCTCATCGTTCCCGAAAACCCAGGGGAAGATAATAAATCCTGGGCTGTATTCCAGTATGAGTCTACACGTGATTTCACAATAATCCCAGTCGCTAGGATTATTGCGAAATACACGTACAGCTCATCTGGATTCGTATCCCGCCATCGCGTGATACGACTGGTTGGCAAAAGTAGCCCCTGATGAATCATGGCCGTTACCGCTTGCTGAGCGTATCTATTTGTCTCCACTGAAATGTGCTCCATTATTTGGCGATCCCATATAGCAGTAAATGCCTCATATGGGCTCGCCAATGGAACTGTGGGACCACAATTAATTTCGGAGAATGGTTCCTTTCTCAATTCAGGACGAATTTGAGATGCTGGAAACCCTCTCCACTTAAAATCAAACTTATCGTATGGCTCGTATATGGCTTCGGGATCGGCGCTGGGTTCAGTCTCGACGTTGGGTTCGGGCTCGGGCTGGGCGCTAGGTTGGGGCTGCAGGCCGGAGGGAAGTTGAGGTGGCCACTCAAAGCTTATATCCGCGTTTATCGGTGGCACCTCAGTGTCTTCCTCAGACATAAAAAGTCTTTCAGTCCTCCTAGGCATCTGCACTGGCTGAACTAAATCTTCATCTTCATCATCGCTGTCAGTATCTTCTTCACTGCCTGTGTAAATAATAATAATATATACTGTAGTCTGTTTTACCTGTGTAAACAAATGATGGTCTGAAAGAAAAATTATTTAGAGTTATTGTTTGTTTGTTATTAACTACCTACTATCTACCTGGTTGTACTAGTGATTCTGTTAGTTTTAATTTGCGAGCGTTAGCATAATAGGCACTTTTGGATGTGTGCAATTTGGTTTTTTCTTATTATTATTTTATATTCTTAAGTGGATAACTGAACTAACTAAACTATTGTAAAAAGACTTGTTATCCCTAATAAATAAAAAAAAATAAAAAAAATAATAATATTCACTTACCATAATTCAAGATTTGGGCAATTTCCTCGTCTCTCATAGGTCCAGCCCTGACGGTTGATGATGAAGATGAAGCCCCGACTGGCATCCTTAGAAAAAAGAAAATCAGTACCGGTATCGCAATAACTAAAAATATATAATTTTGATCATTTTTGAACTTACAAGCACCGCCTCGAAGCCGGAACCTCCTCGCTCTCTCCAGTAGAGTCATTATTTCTGTAACGATAAAAATAGCAGTGTAATTGTAAATATTTTTTCTTCTTCCATAAAATAAAACTTAAGATACAAATAAAATAAAATGAAAACTCACGCGGGTCGCTTTACAGCGGTCGCTTTGCAACTTCGGGGAGTTGACTGCCCGCTTCCACCACATTCAACATACCTGCAAATATAAGTATTCGACGTTAATTGTTACGGTTGATAACTAATTGCATATAAAAATTTAAAAAATATCTGTACACCTACAGAGCTGGAGACGGTACAGCCGAGCACATCGGAGGCTCTTGACTCGTGGAGGGGGAGGGGGGCACCATTTCTCTTAAAGAAGACCATAAGGATTGGAATCTATAAAAAAAGTGTTAATTTTAATATACCAGCATAACGAAACAATTGCTATAGAATAAGCTATAATAATTTAACATTAATTCACCCTTCAGGTGCTGTCGTCACTGACGGCAGCTCCCTCCTCCTGCTTTCGTGGAGTGGCCTTTCCATAGCCTGGACCTCTTCAAAGCTTTGCAAGCCTCCACTAGTTACACTGAAATATAAATTAATTGTTTAAAATACTTAATTCATTATTAATAATATTTATAAGCATTTTGTTAGTAAAAATAAGCGGCAATTACAAGTCAGAAACTGAAGGCCTATGAGCACCAACACCAGCAGTACCATCACCACGCCCGCCGCGCGTACGGACACGGCCCCTGCCCTGTGCACCACCTCGACCACCGCGCACAGTTGCTCCACTTCCACGTAGTCCTCGAGATCGTCGTCGTCGTCTTATATTAAAAAAGCAGAAATGCAGATAAAATGCTTACCGAAAAAGAAACAAATATTGCAAAATTAAAAAGTCCAAACATTTTATTTTTTAAATTAAAAAAAAATAGCTCAATACAAAAACCAAAAGAAAATAATGAAAAAAAAAGTGCAAAAAAAAATAAATAAAAAAATTAAAATTTTAATGCATACAAAAATATTCCTGAGGGCATATCCATACTTAGAAAGCATTCGAGAAACACAAAACACATGGCTGCCCATAAATGTCAAACGTATGCTGTTGACGTTACCGGCTCCCGGTATGAAACTATGTACACCCATATTTCATTACATATTTTCGAAAGAAAGAAATACACCTACCATTCCTATGAAATATATCAAAACTAATTAGTTTTAGGTCCTAGATCTAACATCAACTTGCCTTACCATCCATTTTTGGTTGAAATATGACGACAATAAAATCTTCGTCACCTGTTCGCCATTGAACATGCTGATAGTTACAGACCGATTTATAGTGAAAATTAAAAGAACTGTTATTTAATTAGTATATATAATCAATAACTACTTACCCTTCCATCGTTTTTTCTACTATTCAGCGAATAACTTCAAAATAAAAGCAAGTTTTCACCAACACAAAAAGTAAGTAGCCACTTAAGCGATGGCCGAGTTTTGACTGACTGTCGTTTAAATGTTTTTCACCAAAGCGCGCGAATATTTGGCGTCACTAGCCAGCCTGTTTCTTCTTTATGCATTTGTAACGTGTTAGAAAGGATAGGGAATATACAATGAAGTTGTTTCGAGTGAATAACAGAACATACTTCCCCACACCGGCTCCCGGTATGTCAACAGTTGCGGCGAAAATGTGTTTATACCGGGAGCCGGTATTTTAACATACAAGAGGCTACCCAGCCTGGAGATATTGAATTAACTTAGTAATATATACCTACTTGTATTCTATCCCTGTATTCTTTCACGACTGCGTCAATATCTGTCGAATCATCACCAGATGACAGTTCAGGTTCACTAGCCTCGGCGTCTGAGGCCACATCTCCCACTTCCACTGTGACTGCTTCTCTTACTCCACTGCTACTACTAGTCATAGGATCCATTTCCTCTGTTGGACATCCTGCATACTCATCGAGGAGCAGACACTCACGTTCTTCGGTTTCTGGCGATATACAGATTAAAAACAAGCATTAGGAATATTTATGGATTGTGGACCGACTCCACCGTCTTTTAATGAACTTCATACGGCGTCCACGATATTTTTTTGAATCGATGTCTACTTGGAGGCGTTGTGCACGGATCTATTCATTGTGGGTAAGGATTACATTACATCACAGCTCAGCTGGTTGGAGTGTCATGCAATCTGAGATATTTCAG
The DNA here is from genome assembly GCA_963576445.1 of Lithosia quadra. Classification (NCBI taxonomy): domain Eukaryota; kingdom Metazoa; phylum Arthropoda; class Insecta; order Lepidoptera; family Erebidae; genus Lithosia; species Lithosia quadra. The sequence goes on from OY754883.1 coordinate 4,063,956, forward strand.
GAACGGCTATCCCTAATTATTTTCTACTGTGACCTCTGCTTATCAGAGAGACAAATTAAGAGGTGTATTAAACCATCACATAGGCGACTCTAGCCTTGAAATAAATTTAGGTAGGTACTAAAAATCTTTCCTCTTCTTGTAAGTGACGGCGTTGCTACTTCTTTTGCCCAGGAATCACAGCATGCAGCCGGTTTCAAAGGAAGAACCAGTACCTACCTATTTATTTCAGTAGAATATAACGATCGATTATTTGGGGAAGTTACCTTTTGTTACTTTCGATTTAATGCTCTCAAGAGTTTTCGTATGGCGTATGGCTGATGGAATAAACCAAAGATTCCGTTTCTTACTTGCACAGGATTGCTTTCGTACACCATCCCTCCCTAATCGTTTATACTCGATGTCTGTAATAATAATAGAGTAATTTTTAACATTGAGTGCTTTCATAGTTATCTACTTACATAGAATTATTATAAGGCTAAACCAGGCTAAACTCACCGCCAGCTTCTTTCTGTTCAAGTGTAGGCACACATCGCATTATGATGAAATGAAACGCCTGAATCGAAATGCCGAGCAAGTGGCTTGCATTCATCAGTGTGATCATATGCGACAAGGGACAAGCAAATGCAAGTATAGCTGCCAAACTACCTGTAACATACGAAGATAGACAAAGGTAGGTACTGTGAGATAGGTAGGTATGTTTAATAACAATGGGCATCGTAAAGCTTGGGGCTTAAACACAAACTAATCCAACATTCTTAATATTACGTACAAATTACAGCTTTGTTATTTTTCACATGATTAATGATGTTGTTTCATGTATATTTTTGTTGTCCTTGAATCTTAATACTTCGTGGTCTTTCGAGCCGGATGAACATGATATTTCATGAAACGGGTTTTCTTGGTTATGTATTACATCACACATGTCTAACCTACCTAATATTCAAAAGTGTACGAGGTCCTAGATACGTTCCGCTATCAATTATGGGCATAATTATCATTTGTTAAGCATCGATGGCTTAGTAGTTAAAGAGTTGGCTTCACCATCGACATCGAGAAGTCCGGGTTTGAGTCCTGGCCATTAAACTACATACATTACTAATACTATCACATATTTACTTCGTTTGAAACAAAACGTTGCGGCTTAACTCACTTCTTATTCAGTCACAATCACACCAATTGGTGTGAATTCAATGAAGACTTATCACACAGACTAATCCTATTAAAATCAAATGCTTCCCTCACCAGCAGTAAATACAGCTAACACCGGGCTTCCTGTGGTGGTACTTTCATAAGTCATTGACCTCGTGAGTACCTTCCATTCCGGTGAGGCTAGTGCCACTAAAACTGTAAACAGTAAAGGGCAGAGCTCTGTGAGGGCTAAACAGACTCCTGCGACGGTGACCGCTGCGAGTACTGGACACACCCACCCGGCGGCCCTCGCTTCCAGTAACGTCGTGACAGGTAAAGCTGCGTCAATACTGTTTCTGTAATTTAAAAAATACACTCTAGCGTTTGTTTTACTATTACTGTCGCTATTGGTTATCAACTGCCGAGCCTTTTCTCAAATTCGTTGAGTCAGCTTTTTAGTCTAACTACCTTTGAAGAAAACGAGGTTAAACTTCGATATTTTCTCAACAATCTATAACTAAGTTCTACAGTTTGGACTAGTTTTAGGGCTCACAACAACCTATGATAATCGGGACATACCTACTCTTCATCAGACAAAACTTTGGGCTTTCATGAAAGAAAGGAATAAAACATATTTTATTGCAAATAACATCTCGACGTTGGTGAGAGTGTCAGACGACAGTCGCTCCAATAAAAGCCACCAAAACCAAAGTGAAAGAGCACACCCAGGGCCTTAGGTGCGCTATCGGGATTGGTGTTCGCGTTCTACGAGCCCTTGATATTTTTTAATCCCTTCGGATGAAGGAGAAGAAGAAAATCAATGTGAAAGATGTATATTACCCTTTCAGCATGTTTGTGTAAAGGAAACACAAGCCCGACAGTACAACGGTGGGCAGTCCGATCATGAGGAACATGTTTTTCTTCAGTGTTCCATTGCCTTTAGGTATTATTGTATTGAATGCGTAAGATATAGGCGCACCGGCGGCAAAAATCTGAAAATAAAAGACAACATTATAATAGACCTGTAAAGAAATAAATTGTAAGTCTATTTTTTGAAATTTTTATTAGGCTGCTTGGGGCCGCTTATGGGGCCGCTACTTGATACCAATACAAATAAGTTACAATGTTTTTCTACACGGGTGTCGATAAATTTTAGTTAATTATATGCTATTAATTAAGTATCTAAATCAAAATAGTTACCTCATATACAGTAATCGGTATTGGCATATTGATATTCGCAATATCAAAGTTAATAAGGCCGAATATTGCAAAAAACTGGCTAAATATATACAGCAGGATTAGCAACAAGAATGTAAACATCATACTTTCCTGTAATAGAAGAATATTAAATTAGATTTTGGTCCATAAAAAATGTTCCGATAGGTACTATTTTTTACATTGTCTAACCCTGATAAAATTTGCTAGGTCATTATTTCACATCGCTATCTAGACTCAAACGCAGCATTTTTTTATACTACTTCGGTGGCAGACAAGCGCACGGCCCACCTGATGGAAAGCGGTCACCGTGGCCTAATAACGTGTGCAACATCAGAATTGTCACACTCGCGCTGCAGACCCCGGAGAGAGAGGGGCAAGCCCACGGAAAAAACTAACGGACGTTTTATTTGTAAATAAATACCAAAATCAAGAGCAATACAAAAAATGACAAGAAAGCAATAGAAAAAAAATGTGCAAGAATTAGCACACAAATATTATTTGAACTGAGCTGGTATCAAACTCACAACCATTATGCGGCACTTGACCGCCACGCCTAATTTATGATTAACTCGCCTATCACTATTTTATGATTTTGTTTTTGATACATATAATGTGCATTACGTAACGAGCTTTAGTTTTGAAACTCATTCGCGTAGATGACGTCAGTCAGGCAGGCTGAACCACCTAATCCTGTTTCATAAACAGATTTATTTATATGGCTTGTAATAGTACATTCGAGTTTTTTTATATTGGGCACATCAATTCACCTCTCCTGATGGTGTAAATGGGGGTATTAATGCTGTAGGTATAAGGTATATGGGGGCCCACCAAGGTCTTGAAGGCTCAAGCCAACTTCATCTGCGAACCATTATTCCTGCTGATTGATGGATGAGACTCTCGTGCAGGTTTTAATCAGGTTTTATGAAAACATTTGTATATTAGGGAGGAGTATTCGAACCCCATAAGCTAAGTACACCCATAGAACAAGTTATGAATAAGTCAATCTTGCAATAACCGTTTACAAAGCAATAACAGTCGATTAAATCTTCACTCAAATGTCTATAGATTGTAACTTACATAACGTTACCAGATCTTAGTAAAGCAGCGTTACACAAATTACATTCACCTCGAGTCCACACATGAACATGGCGCAAACTACCATCACGACGGTCACTCCCAGCACGTCAGGCCACGGCTCGCCCAGTGCCCGAGTTTCGTAACCAAATAACCACCTTCTGGTGCGGCCACCAGTCACATGATCTGCCGTCGCGCTCAAGATTCTCGCACAGATTGCGACAGCCACTAGATGTGAGAGGAAAGTCATCCACATCGCCATAAAGTCGGCGAATGAGCGCAAATTCCTTTCTCTCCGGCCGCGTGCTGTTTTCGGTGGAGGAAGTATTTCGGCCAGCTTCTTTAAGTCGTTGCATGTGAATGCTGAAACATTAGAGCTATTTACTAAACCAAAAAATAAAAAGTCATGTTAAAAACTGGTAGATTGGTACAGTCAACGAGAGAAATATATCAGCATTAAAATATTTGCAAACTTTTTTGTTTTGAAATACATTAAATTTATCAATGTTTGATGTTTGTATAAGTAGTTTTACAGTTTCCGAATTAACTTTTAATATGTGTTTTGTTAATTGTTTTTGGAAAGGTTTCACAACTAAGGTAACTTGGAATGTACGGTACGCTACTTTTGAAGGTGATTGTACCTACATTAAGTTTTGCATTATATAACGAACAATAATTTTTCTTGTGTTCAATGAACTCAAGTAGGTACTATTCAAAGTATCCCAGCAGTAGGTTCACGGAGGTAGTGCAATGGCCAAGATTTGAACCTGGGATCTCTTGATTAAAGATCAACTACTAAACCACTTAACTACAAATTTTTTATACACTCTTGAGCTAATTCAGCAATTTATAGACAAGGACTTACTAGCGATGGTAATGAAGACAGCCAGTAGCATGACAGCGGGCACCGCGCAATAGCTGGAGTTGGCAGCAGCGAGTGGAGCCAGGAGCAAAGCCCCGAGCGTCCATCGTGCTCCGCACGCTTCGCCCCCGCTAAACGCGCTCAGCGTGCCACTCATCCTGCCCGGCTCACTTGACATCTTCCTAATTCTATAATAATTATTAATTACACAATCATTTAACAGCTATGCCCATAATTTTCTTAAACACGGAACCCAAAAAGTAACTGGCGTATGTTAAGGTTTTATATTATCTTCAGTATGAATTCGGTCAAAATTGGTCGTCACTTCAGAGAATATCCGGAATAAATAGACACATAATGAACTTTAAAAATACTTATTGTTTTGCTATCAGAATCGTGCATACACTTATATTATATTTAGGCATCTATACTAGGTATGATTTATTAAAAAGCTGTTATTTTAACATTACAAACAGATACTTCACTTTTATTTATTTGTATATACCTAAATAATATCTATTACTAAGGATAATAAGCGGTAATCCGTGAACGGTATAATAGATCTGTACCTATGTACATACCAGTATAAATACTTAAGTGCAGAAAAGAGGCAGTAATTTTCTTAACAACTCTGTAAATTACATACTTTCACGTTCCACGGTTCCAATTTTCCTTTTATTCATAAAATACTTAGTTATCAGGCAGGATTGCACCAAGAATAGGAGCTGCGTTCAGAGCTAATTGATGTGAGAACCCAGTTTAGTAGGATTTTCATTGGCAAACAGCCTTAATGAACTGTTAATTACGCGAAAACAAGGCTCTTACCTGCTTCTCATTCTTTGGACACTTACACAATATACCTAACATAACAAAATAAAAAAATAGTTTCGAACTGTATTACATTATTGATTTATCGTTATACAATACGATATTTTCTAAAATTCTAAGAAAGAAAATATTTGTCAATAATTCATGTAATATTTACCGAACTGTAGGGTCTCTTATTTATAGGGAATTTTAATTTACATGATATTTACCAATCACTCGAAAAGTAATAATCAGTTTTAGAGTTTCGAGTTTAATATAATTGAAAAAAAAAGTAAGTATATTAAAGGCTACTTACCATAATCACTACGTTGAATAAGAAACACTTTCATCAACAATGTTCGACACTACATTTTCAAACGATATCCATTCACAGAAATTATCACTTCAAAACGTTTGTAATTCCTGAACTAATATTTTTACTCAGTGGGTATTAATTTTGGGCACTGTTGGATTGGTGGAATTAAAGAATTAGTCAGTAAATAAGATCGCAGTTTCATGTTTATGCGGCAAACAGAGCGGTGTAGAACTATAGCTACGTCTATGTTGTCTCGCTCGCGATCGATACGGGATATCGGTTGGGGTGACCATTCCTAGGGGGATCGTTATAGACTATGTTTTAACACTTAGGTGTGTTAACTTCTTTTTTTTTATTCAGGATAGGCATACGTTTGACCACTATCTCACCTGATGGTAAGTGACGATGTGGTCTACGATGAATCACGCTTGCCTAGTTTTATATTATTTAGATATTCTAAGTTTGTCCAGCAGAGATAGGTTTCCTTTGGTTTTGAGCTGTGTAGAGCGCTCTCTCTGTTGCCACAGTTGATATCTTTATAGAGTTTAACTACTCTATATCTATATCAACCATATTTTTTATAAAGGTACCAGGTCAGTCTGATGTGCGATAGAGATAGTTATACAAAACCGGGGTAAAAGCTCGATGGCAATAACTGCGATGATAAATCATAAGCATACTTACAAGATATTTATTTCCAGGTTTAACATTGATTGACCTTGCCAATGTCCAAGAACTGTTAGGCACGCATGTCACTGCTCCACAACGGCAGCTAGATTACACACTTGACTGGAGACTTTGATAAATTATTCTGCCTGGACGCAGCACTGTGACGTCTCTATTCTTAGACCACCCTAATAGAGCATCGTATACCTAGTCATACTTATACTCTAAAGATTTAATTGGTCATCTCGTCCTTTGTACATTTTGTAGGTTAGTGAGGTTGGCTTGACCCAGAAAATATAGGTAGGGCTCGAAAAACATCCCCCATATCTACAAATTACTAGCTGTTACCTGTGGCTTCCCTCGCGTGAAATCCTGACTTATTCCCGCTACCCATGGGAACCTTATCCAGGGATATAATGAAGCCAATGTTATTCCAGACTATAATCTATCTCTGTACCAAATTTCAGCCCGATTCGTTTATCCGTTAGAGCGTGATTGAGTAATAAACATTAAAACATCTTCCCACATTTTTTGCATTTATAATATCAGTAGGATAGTAGGAGTAGGATCTCTACATTTTTTAGTCTTCGTGGTCACAGTACTTTGTATAAAGCCCACTAATTTCAAAGGCTTCCCTCTAAACGGTCTACTTGACGCGGAAAACCTTGTCTGTGATAAATACTTCCCTATACGTTGCTAATGTTTAGACTAAGGTAGCAAATCGTGACTTGATGTGGTTTGCAACACCGGAAATTATCCGTGCTTCTTCAGCATAATTTTTGTGTGATCACTCTTTTTATTCCCACAGAACATTAAAAGCCAGTAGAGTTAACCTATCCCTGTACCAATTTCACCATATCCGTTCATCTGTAAGATGTAAGATCATGATCGAGTCACAAACATCCAAACATCTTCACAAACTTTACCTTTTATAATATTAGTAGGATTGTCGTGTTTTCGAATGATAATGCAGTTAAGTGCGACCAATTTATTAAAATTCTGCAATGTTTTATATGAAATCAATAATATTCAACACGCTAGGACACTGCTGTATTATGAAGGGCTCATGGTTAAGTGGTAGGTAATCAAGTAGGTTATCACATGCAAGTTCCATGGTTTTTTATTAATAAGCGATAGACATGAAAGATGTACTTTTATTTGAGACAAATGTACAAGACAATAGAAAGGTTCATCGTTTTCAAATACTAGTGACGCAATAACTAGATTGTTCTATGTAATATAATTGAGTACAAATAATATAAAATGGCTTTAGTGTAACAGCTTGTAGGGACAAATAGAGAATGGACGTTCACATCAATTCTAACCGGTGCCGGTGCCTTCCTGTTGTGACTAATCTGTGCTAATACTTAGTGTAGGTACTTATCTAACTTGGTTACCTTTAGAAACCACAGTAGGAAAACTACATGCACTTATGCAGGTGGCGATTGCACGATATTGTAATGAAGCACTAGTGAATCATGTTACATTATTATGCTATATTATGTCATACTATCAGACAACTAATTGAGTGCAGTAATCTGATAAATTCGTAATTTCACATAATAAGGAAATGCTGACTAAAAATTAGTATTAGATTAGTAAGTTATAAAACCGGGAAATCCTGTTTACTTGAACGAATTTCTACCGGTTTACTTCGGCCTAAGAAAGGACACGCCTATGGCACTATAATATATAGCTTGTCTGTACTATGGATAAAACGAAAGTATGTGATTTCTCATGTTCATGTTATGGCTGGTAGTATGGTGTGCGCACACTCTACCATGTATTCCTTGCTACCAAACCTTATGCAAACGGGTTGAGTGCAGCTTTTATATTGACAAATATTCTGAAGTGTCCTTAGCCTCAAAGTAATTGCTACAAAGCTTGTAAGTTTATAGAAATATAGAAAAAAGGGAATTTCCTTTTTCTTCAAATAATTGGCATACAGGCGTTGGGGAAATAATTCAAATTTGCACGCTTAGCCAAGCCTCAAACCGAGCAGAGAGTCCATTGGACTGAATGGACTCTACTGCACGGGTGGGCTAATTTATTTGAAAATTTTCCTTGAGCCCCTTTCAGCTTGAACAATTTACCTTTTTTACGTCTAAATGAGTAGGCAATAAACAAAAACCTTACAATTTTCTGATCGGAAAAAATTGTCATCCAGGACGGGACTTGAACCCGTGACTAGTCCTCATTATTTTTTCCGATCAGAAAATCATTGGAAATATAGCAAATGCAATTGCTTAAAAATTTCATTCAAAAAACCTTATATTTTGAGGTATATGTATAAGTACCTAATAAAATTAGCTCACTACTAGTAGGTAGGTTGTGATGTTTGTAACAAAAAAACATTACCCTCCTTTCTTCGGCAGTCGGGTAAAAAAAATGGTTGTCGAGGGTTGCAGTTTCAACATCAAATTTCACGCATATACGGAGTGGTACTATTATAGTTATGATACGTTAAAAAACTGCAACAGGTGAAATGTATAGGAGATAGGTTTCATTACACAAGAAGTAGTAACGATAGTAATTTTTTAGACACTAGCGATATTCGTCACATGCCGATCGTATGATACCGCAATTTGATGTTACATCTACTCCGGTAGTCGAATGTTATAGTGGCCCCTCAAGTATATCTCCCTCCAGTTTCTTTTCTCAACTTCTTTGAGATATTTGTCATCAGAGCAATTATTTCGTTTATTAAGTTTGTTTCCGTTTCTTCGTCTGTTCATCCAAAGGTTGTTTAACAGACGGACGGTAAAAAAGAAAAATAGTTCGACAAAACTAAGTACACTGGCGCCCACAAACAGACTTGTAGTTCCTCCCACTGAAACTGTACAAAAAAAAAATTAAAAACATTTTTATAAAACAAGCTTTCTAGTATGTACCTATGTATGCATGAATGTATGATTTTTGTTTACCTACCTACTAAATCCAGTCGACTCCTAACAACGTTTCTTTTAAACCTTTCAGTTGGTAAATAGGCGAGAACAATTTCAACAAATGCCTCTTTAGAGTTTGATTTACCTTTGAGCCTGAAAATAAATTACCGAATCAGAATCCAGATTGTTAGATATACCTATAGCAATACTAACTTTTTCCGAGTGGTTAAAAAAACTACGAATGTTAAGACGGGCGCATCATTTAGCAACGATCTTTAATTATCCTTTTTAACCGACGTCAAAAAAGGAGGTTTTCAATTCGACAGTATTTTTTTAAATGTTTTTTACGTCACAACTTTCAACTGGTTGAACAAATTTAGATTATTCCTTTTCATTTGATAGCTGGCTCTTCCTGTGTGGCCCCATCTATCCTTTCTTTCTAGCCTTAACTTTCTAACCTAACCTATCGAAGTCGGACTGCTAAGATAGGTACTGTACTTTATCGTGGCGTCGGTGATGACGGTGATTTCGCTCTCGTCACACGAAGGTAGGCAGTTACACGTGAGGCCAGGCCGGTCCGCCCATGTTGGCTTCAGTGTAGTCAAGTACTTTGAGAGCGAATTGAGACAGTCCATCCCCGCTATGTCACAACGTTCTGTTTCAGCTGCAATATTATGCATAGGTATTTTAAATCTGTTGAGACTGTTGTTAACTTGTATTTTATGTATCGTCTGCTAGACCGACTGTTAATAAATACAATGTTTTTTTTTTTCATTTTGCTTACTGCGTTTTTGTTTAGATGTCATCAGTCATCATCATCCTCATAGCAAAATCCCAGCAGTAGGTATATTAACGGTCAAAGTGTGCACCACTAGTTGTTGTAAAGTTTGATCAGTAAAATCGTAACATTTTTTATCATTTTTTTTTGTAAAAAGTGAGTATTAAAAGTCTTTTTGAAAAATAATGAACTACTTAGATTTATTTAAAGTTTAAATAAATGTTTTCCATTACTAGACTGTAGATGGAAGATAATAAACCTATGATAAAACAGACAATGTAGAGTGTGCCATAAAATGCAACAAGATACAAGTGACACACTCTTTGGCTATGTCATTAGTTATAAATAAATTGTACTGGTGCCTTAAGAGGCCGGACCATATTATACAAAGTCTGGTAAAAATTACATTGCAACTGTCAGTATATTTTTTTAAATAATCTGTTGCATATACCAGGGAACAGGCATAAATAAAATTGCAATTCTAGTTTAATTAAAAGGTCTTGCAATTTTGACTATAAATACCCTGTTTGTCATATACTTAATTATGCTGCTTAATGATGATTAACATAAAATTAACTTCGTTAATTAACTTGCTCAATTTTTTTGTTCTTATAGCGATGATTCATAATGCTCATCCAATTTGATTGTTGTTATTACTTTTACAGCAATGCATCAAAGGAAGCTTAATTTTTTAAATATATTTTTATAATATTCGAAAGTTTAGTGATACTTTTGTAAGTGAAGTTTTATGTTGGGCATTTAGAGTCAAGGGATGTCGGTTACGTAGCGTACGTACCTATTTTCTTATTTGTGCCTCAGGGGCTCGTAGAGATTATTAACAGTTATGTTTGACAGTATATTTGTGTGATCACGATTTAAATCTGATATTAAAATAAAATAATGTGAGTGAAAATCGTCATCATATTTCAATTTAATTATTTAAATTATTGTCATTTCAAGATCGTCAAGACGACCTCTCATAAAAATATTTTGCAATTTTCTATTTAAAGATGCCAATATAACTGCTTATAAAAAAATGTATTATATGCTTACTACTATATTATAATAGATAAGCAAAAATAAAGCTTATTTCATAAATGATAAAACCTGTATTGCATTGGTTTCCTGGTTTTCATTTCGTTATACACAAGATTCTATGTATAGCTTAGCCTTGTTTCGTAACTGTGATATAATAATTAAATGCAATTGGACTTGACCGAGAAGAACGGTCACTGCATAGAAAGTGGCCAGCCATTGCGCAGGAGTCTAAATAGCATTAAAAAACGAGTCCTAAATCTTAAGTTCATGTTGTTGACAACTTTCTAGCTTAACACGAGTCTTACATAATTTTCATTGCTGTTTTTAAATAAATTCCAATTTTATCCGTGCTGTGAAAAAATGTGATTTTATAAAATCTCCAGTAGGTATCATAAGTTTTCGAACGTTTTTCAAAATCATAGTTACTAATTTTGACGAGTCTTTTTGTGTTCCGGTCGAGGAAATAAACTACAGATTATTTACAGTTTTGTTACAGAAAGTGTAGGTATAAAGTTAAGTAATTCAACAATATTACTTGCAAGATCAACAATAAAAGTTTGCTGCAAAATTGGTGGGACTTTTTTGAATGGGTTGAATAGATTGACCTGTATATTTCATGAAACAGTGCAGTGTAATCATAAAATAAAAAGGTTACTTACTAGTGTTAAGCATGAAGTGATCATTGCATTTACACATTTTCAACTGCTCTTGTTTTCGGCAGAGCACTGTGCATGCGCTATATGAGTATTGAGGGTAGAGACCTCCTTCATTTTCATCATGAAACCGACAAGCTCTCTGTTCTGCTGTTGTCTCCAATATAAAAGGATCATTTTCTATGTCTCGTACGGATAGCAGACGGCTAATGAAAATTTAACATATTTTGAAATTAAAAGTCATAATATGACTAAGTTAAATGTTAATATGCGTGCTTTAATTTTCTTACCGATACTTATAGCCAGGTTGAATTTTTAGAGATGATGATATCGATGTAGTGATTGTAGGGACTTCATCATCTCCTAACGTATACATCTGTAAACCATAGCTGTATGTGAATCCTTTCCATGCCAGCTTAACAAAATATTTTGAGTGCGTGTTAGCACATGCCGTCTATGTAGGAGTGATAGGTTTAAAATACTCAGAACGTACCGTAAACGTAGGTAGTGAAACTTAAGAAATATATACTTTATTACTTATTTATGATGTGACCTAACTCCAATTTTATAGACTTATCATACCTACTCGAGCATAATGTTCATTTCAGAAAAACTATTTAAAAAACAAGTGCACCCTTTGAAGAGTATATAGGTGCCTACTTTAACTTTAAATAGTAAAATCTGCCAAAATATTCGTGAAAACATTTAAAAGTAATTTCAATGACTTGTGTCATTTCGATAAATTTAGAAGTTTAAAATATAAAGTACCCATATAGTAGAAAATTATAAAAAAAAATCTACCCAGTTGATTGACAAGAATTTCAATGGTGGTAAAAAACGTTTAATTTTTCTTGCTTATGATGAACGTTAATGAGCGCCGACAGCTACGTGTCAGGTGATAATTATACTCGTATCTTCGTACCTTTCATTATCGACCATTATATCGATAATGACCATTATATCGCTATAGCTTGACTATAATTTTACCATTTATTTCCGCTCCAAACTTACCGTTGAAGACAAAGTTACATTGAATTTCAAAATTCCTTGTTTATTACGCATATTTATTACCATTGGGTATTGATGCTGTTTTCTGAAATACACATTTAGTTTTGATACGAAGTTATGATATTTTGGTTACATTACGATATAATTGATAAAAATATAATTTAGCTATTGGTGCCTAACAAGGCCCATTTTTTGGATTTGGCAACTAGTAAAATGATTGGATAACCATTCTTATTGATGGCCCGCTGCGTAATCGATTATCGAACTAATAGGACAAAAAAGGTGGATCATTACTCTAGTAGATCAAAACATATTGTAACTCGTAAATATTTAGTTCTTTATTAAAAAATATGGTTAATCACATCGTTGTTTCGTATAACTTGATTGGTGATAATATATTATGTAGGAGTTTAGCGACATTAGTTTTCATCTGTTTTCATCTACCTTATGCATTAGAAAATGTTAGCATGATCATGTACCTATCTTATTTTTTAATTGATATAAGAATAAAGGTATACGTAACTTCGTTTGTACAGAATTGATAATAAAACACTTCCCAATATCTGTTTCTATGGGCAGAAAATATTCACAGCAAGGGAACGGCTTGTTGTTATAAGAACAATTCTTCAAGATGACGTCACAATCACTTCGGACCAAGTTGGCATAGTAACTGTAGTTCGACACCGGGCAGTTGTGGTCTGGCTTTGGATTCTGGTAACATTTGCTTAGCAGTATGCGGCTTATTCCACGGTAGTACGCTATTTCTGACAAAGCGTCTTCCAAGTCCGGTAAATGGTTTTTAGTCCAGAGCCTATACAAAATTATAGATAATTTGATTAGTATTTCTTCATGATCCAAGAGTTCGTGGATGTCGGATCACTTCATTGTACAGAAGACTAACCACGTGGTTATAGCATTTCAAGTTCGAATTGTTAAGCTGAGGGAGAAAGATGGAACTATTTTTGGTTTGGTAAATTGGAAAGAAAAGTGAGAGTCCAGTTAAGATCGCTAATTCACTATACAAAACCAAACCAAACCCAGTTTTGTATAGCGAATTATTTAACACATACCTAGCGTATCAGCTTGCTATTTTTCTAGAGTGGTTAAAACCGAAAATATAAATTAATAGTTTTAATAAACATAAATATAAAATGTGATGAATTACCGATTCTATTCACTTCAAGCCCATTATACTCACAATTATCGTTAATGCCTGCACGAGAAGGTACGCACGCAACAAAAGCTGTACCACACAAATTCCGATTAATGCCGATACTCACATATCCGAGACATCAAATCGTTTTTTGTCATTGGCCAGCTCACAAATGGCCACTGTTGGCATTTTAGTATCCCAGTCTAAGTAGACCGTCTCCACACCAAAACTGATCGGGCTGAGAACGAAAGCCTCCCATGCTGCGATGATGAGCAATGCAGAACCGTACCACGACAGAATTACCAGCACAAGCCACAGCAATCTGGTGAAGCACAGTACAATACACGTAAATAAAATAAATATATTATAGCTAATATTCTGGGACAAACTACACACTCTACACAGCGCTATCTACAGTCATAATATATTAAGCCTAACTTTGTAAAATCGGGCTTAGAATGCGGATAAATATTATTTAGTTTTTTCAATACAACACCTAAACCAATATTCACAGACTTTTCGCAGGTAGGTATTGAAGTATTTGCATTAAGCGGTAATCAAACCCGCGTCTGCGACGTAGCGGTTGGACGCTCTACCGTCACAGAGCTCGTATGTAGAGAGTCAAAGAAGAAAAAATCTTGCGAATCCTTATTATTTTGATCTAATCAAGGTTTATTCAAAGTCACTTATTATATCCAGTGAATTGAAAAATAATTTATTTTTCGAACCACAAAAACTAATAAATTGACAATTTGCATAGCATAAAATATCTATTAATATTAGATTATCCGTCGGTCAAGTGCATCTAGAAAATTATAATCCCTGGAGACCCTACCAACTTACCTTTCAGTCCAATGCTTTGTATGATCAGCAATAAAATGAATACCCGCAAACGAGCAATTAGCACAATAATCCTTAATTAATTGTGTACAAATCGCTTTAGAATCAGTCATTTTAAAACTCGTTGTAAGAACCTTTTAAAAAAAGAATTTTGTGTTCGTCCTAAAAGAGAATGTCACGATACAACCAATGAAGTTGGCGCGTTTATTATTTTAAAAAATCATGTTGTGCAAATGAAATGAATTAATCTATCTAATTAATTTTAAAGCGTTATGAAATATCGTGATTTTACAATAGCGAATGTTTATTTTTCAAGGTTTTAATAAAACAACCTCGCGTGTGTCATTGTTTTGTTATTCTCAATTCTTTACAATGGGTTCACAGCTCACACACACATTCTAATTACGAACACTATAAAACTAAATCTTTTACACAAATTACGTATTCTAACTCGTTACTCTAATTACATCTATATTTACATGTTTTATTTACACAGATGTCTTACACTTAGATATAATATAATGTACATTACTGTTATGAAAATGCAGTACTTATTTTTGTAACAATATTAACACCTTAGATCGTTTTTACAATATTTTTTTGGTTGCTTCGGTTTTGTAGAGCGTTAATAACGTTTTTTATTGCACTGTGCGTGTCTGCAGCTTAATATATTTTTAGAATAGCTAAAAAAGAAGCTATAGTTTTAATGTTTTATAACCACACAATGGTGTTATGTACTCTGTAAAGGTATCAAATTAGTTCAATGAACGAGAGAGGGAGAGAGAGAGAGCGCTCTACAAAACCGAAGTAAACCAACCAAAAGGCGGGTACAGTTCTTGTAATGTATGCTCTACTGAGACATTGCAACTCCTTGACTGTTGGGTGTCGGTTTATACCTACTTATACATGACTGATGCTTTAACAGGACTACTGAAGGAAGGTACTCTTGAATGAGTAATAATGGATCTAGATTTAAAATGCTAGATAAAACACTACAAATGCTGTAAAACATCTTGATTGGGAAAATATATAGAATCATGGAAGCCGATGTGCTCCTCAGGGAACAATGCGGATATTTCGTTATTATTATTAAAACTTATTGGCTCCGATGATGGCGGAAACTTTCTCCTCGGTATGAGGCCTGCGTGAGTTAGAATTTTATATATCTCCTTGCGTGACACGTCGTGGGCATCACGTTGAAATACCTATAAAAAAAAAAGTAGGTATTCATAGTGTAAAAGTTATGATTAAAATTTTATGTGACTAACTGGCAAGCGAAGGCTTAAACCTCTGAGTTTTTGAACCAGAGGACAAAACAACAATCAGTTTAAAATATGTATTAGTAACTCACACTAGCACATTTGATTTGCCGCGGTGTAAGGTTACCCAAGAGGCATTTCCCTCGCACCCCAGCTGACCCCGGGCCATCTTCGGTTTTAAGATGGTCCCCTCGACCCCCCGACCGCGAGCATCGCACCAACCCTCTGGGCTGTAGGGTGACAGGCGGTCACCTTGACGTGTACCTAATTGCTGATTCATGGACGAGGCACTGGTTCTCCAAAGTGCAAACCATGGATACAAACGGACTAAGCGTTCGATGAAGAAGTGATAGTACTTTCATAGTTAATTCTTACCAGATTTTCTCCTTCATGCAACAAACTGCTTAGCGGCAGGATCTTCAGTAAGTGTGGATTGCGTAATGCTGGACTCCTCAGCAGTGGGTGTAGGAGTTCCTCCTCCTGGCGAACAGCTTCAACGTCCGGGTGAGGGGGAGGTAGGGCGCCCACCAGACACGTCCACGTTGCCAGCACAAACACCAACGACCTCATTGTTAATGAATTCTGCTTCACCTTGAAAGATATGTTCACATGAGTTTGTTGATTTTGTTTAGATTAGTTTGATTATTTATGAAGGCAGGTCAAGGATTTATATTATACCGTATACAAAAATTTTAAATCTTTGTATATTTTTCGGACAGTAAAAATATTTTAACAAACCGTGCCCGCGACCTCGTCCGTGTGGTTTTAGATTTTTAAAATTTTAATTTTTTTGCGCGGAATCCTAATTATTTTTCCCAAATTTAAAGTAGCCTTTATTTTATTTTTTTATGTTGGTCACACAATAAGACAACACCTCGCCTGATGGTATAAAGTCTTAGGAATGGGGGTTGCAATGTAAACACCAATTATTGTAAAATGGACCCGGGACTATAGGAGGAAGGAAACTCGTGAGCTGATAAAGAATTCAAGGTCTTGATGGTGCGGCAAATAAAAGAGGAACGGAATAGCTTGGTTCTAGGTGGAATTGTTTGCACCATAATGAGGGTGATAACTCAGCCTTGCACGTGTTGTTCTGTATAGGAAAGGAGAGGGTGGGACTAGTTGGTAGAGCTCATCGGAATATTCGCCTTGTCAGAGGCGGTAAAATACTGCCAAAGAAGTAATAAGTATCTCTCGTGGGTATAGGTGACCTCAAGACTCCCAATTATTACTCCCAATTATATTATTATTATTAATACTTATAGTCCTATCTGCCAGTGAAAGTGTCGTCCAAATCGGCCCTGTTGTTACAGAGATTATCTCATTCAAACAGACAATTCGTGCTACAATGATGGCAATTTTTCATAACATAGGGCACCAAGTAAATCTCTATCCAAACGTTGACATGAACAGTAGAACATAACACAATATCAAGTATACCTACTTATGATGATTATTTTACGCATCGCGGCTCAACTGGGGCTCTTGTCCTTTGTTCGATTATGTCAGAAATATCTTAAAAAGAAAACAATCGGGACATTGTTATAGTCTTTAGCATTTGACGAAATACTAGGTAGAGTCATACTCCTGATCTTATATCTGTGACCTTAAGTACGCAGACCATAGTCCGTTAATATTTTTCAGGAAGTAATAACACAATCTAACATTGGCACAGGAAATAAGCTAAGGTTAGATTAAAAGAAAAAGCTATAAAAACTGTTTACAAAAAGTATCGACCGATTTGCCGATTGAATTAACCGCCCACTTGAATTTCGGTTATCGTAACTTTAAAATAACCTATGTTACACCTATAATATTACCTATATTAAACTATTGTGAAAGTCTCGTCCAAATCAGCCGAGACGTTCCAGAGATTACCTCTTTCAAACAGATAGAAAGATAGACTGAACATTCTTAATTTTTTTTCTCCAATGATATTATATCGTACGATACATACACTCATATGTAATGCATTGATTTAAAGTTTTTTTTAATATTACAAACAGACAACATTATAACAACTACAAGTAGAAATTCATTATAATGCATTAGTTACAATGCCAATGACAGAGAATTAATTATTCAGTGAATTAAAAAAAAATGTTATATTATTATCTATACTGATTTATTATTAATAATGTAACATCTATAGCCACAAATTTTGATCGGTGTCACAGGTTATATCAATATTAAGTGTTATTTATATACCTACTTAGACTTTATTTAAATCATAAATTATTATTATCATTATCTAACAATAAACCAGTGACATTAAAATAGCATTTTTAGATAATGTGTATTTTATTTTTTGTATAAAATTGATATAACTGTGTCATTGTCATACTTTTTTACTTTCATTTCTCCGTTGTCTGTAATCAAATATTGTGAGTTAAATTTGATATACTGCCCGGTTTCCGATTACCATGTTATGACATGTATCTCAATCGGATGGTCTCACCTACATGGATGCCCAAGATGTATTTACCATACATGTATTTAGAATGACAAATAAAAGATAGTTTTTTTTTCTGAGAAATTTACTCGTATAGATTGCCTACTAGCGCATCTCGTCTGAGTAGCGCATATTTGAAAATTTTCTAAATAGTACGAATACGATGACTATATTATTGTTTTTCCTATTTTAGCTCTCAAATTATTTTCATCTAGCCAGTAGATACCTAACAGCATTGAATCGACTCAATGTGTTATTTATTTGAGATTTATGAATCTCAAATAAATAACGCATTGAGCCTTGTTATTATTACATTTAACAATAATTGTTTTACCGTTTGAAAAGGGGTCCATTGGATAATAGAGAACAGTGATGGTGTTAATACACTACCTTGGGGTACACAATAAAGTATTGTTTTTTATGATTTTTAATTTAAGATTAAACTAGGCCTTAAACATTGCGTTTTATTCTATATGCATATACAGTGGCGTAACAATAGGGTGGCAGGGGTGGCAAAATGCCACGGGCCCCCGACCCAAGAGGGCCCCGGCCCAAGAGGCCGCGAGCGCAAAAATATTTTTTAGTATTGTACCTGAGTATTTTATTTTATTTGAAAAGTATATTTTTATAAGTTCTGGGCCTAGATTGTGCTAAAGGCAAACCACTGTCATGCCACTGATACTATTCAATTGTAGACTTTACCGTTATACAGTTAAAGTCTAAAATCAAATTAAAAGAGTTCATTAAACTTTTCGATTCGCTCTACAAAATATCATTTAAGTAATTTTAAACTTTAATCTGATAACAATAAAGACCAAAATGAAATAGCATTTTTTGTAGTGTCAGTAGTATGACAGTAGCTTGTTTTAACAGAATTGAGGCCCTGTTGAAATCTAAAGTGAGACAACTAAAGACCATACAATTTCAAGTTAATGGTTAAGCATTTCAACCAACCTCAACAAAAAGATGTTGATTCATTTTTAGAGATGTACATTTGTACCTACATATTAGCAGTGACGAGTAATTTTACTTATAACCGTCAAAAACCGTCAATCAAAATACCTGTAAATAGCACATTTCTATTCATTTTAGAACGCATCCATGGTTTCTACAAATATTTTGTACGTTGCCGTTGGTAGCGCTGGGCCCGTAGCCAAGTGGCAAAAGTCTAAATCGCTTAGAAAACGAATAGATTAGGTCGACCAATCACACTCCAGCTCGTGATTCCGCCGCGGCGCACGCATCGTACGCCGACAACAAGCTTGGATGTGATTGGTCAACCTAATCTATTCGTTTTCTAAGCGATCGTTAGCGATTTAGACTTTTTCCATTTGTCTACGGGGGCAGGCGAGCTAGCAAACACTAAGTTAGGGGAATCCCGGGCATGGCGTGGAAGAACCGACTTGGGCAACCAAGCGCGGGGCACGCCGTTGTAGCGGCGGTAAAACCCGTCATGGAGGACTGGCTGGAGAGGCTTCACGGGGGCCTCTCGTACCGGCTGACGCAGGTGATCTCTGGTAAGGGGTGCTTCGGGGATCACTTGTGTCTGATTCGGAATGAGCCAACGCCCGAGTGCCATCACTGCGATGCGGGCGAGGACTCAGGGCTGCACACGTTGGCCGAGTGTCCAGCGTAGGAGGTGCCGAGACAGGCCCTACTGGCAGCCCTCGGGGTGGGAGTCCTCACACTGCCGATGCTGATCGCAGCGATGGTGCCGAATGCGGACGCGTGGTCGCCGCCGCCTCCTTCTGTGAGCAAGTGATGCTTGAGGCGGCGGAAAAGGTTCGGGCCCGGACGGCGGCGGGCGCGGACGCCGAAGGCCTAACGACCTCCGTCCTCCATGAGCGCTGGCGGTGATGGTGATGGTGGAGCCACCTGTCACCCTAGCAGAAGCAGGCCGAGGCGGCGGCGCGTGACAGCGCGCCCCCCCCCCCCCCTATTCCGGGGGCTTGATGGGAACCACGTAGTTCCCAAACCCGAGGGGGCCATCTCGAATCCGGAGATGGCCCGGGTCAAGCCGAGTTGCGAGGGAAATGCTCTTTGGGCCACCTTACACCCTGGCGTCAGAAGACCCTAGACGGCGTGCAGTTTTAGTCGGTAAGATCCCGACATAACCTGCCCCGCTGGCCGCGGGGTGGGTATCCATGAGGATTTCTACACGGAAAAAAAAGGGGAATCCCGGGCATCCGGATTATATATTCTTTTATGAGGGCACGTGGTGCACCCGGGCAACGTAGGCGAGCAGCGCCTCCTACTCGCCACAGGAGACGAGAAAGGGTCAGCTAGGGTGCGAGGGATATGCCTATTAGGTAACCTTACATCCTGGTAATTAAGACGAGACGGCGTTCGATCCCGACATAACCATCTCCGTGGTATCCATTTTCGCACCATAAAAAAAGGGAAAAAACTGAGCGAAGAGTTTTGGCAGGTAATCAAGTGAATGGCGCACTGCATAATTTTATGAGCAGTCAGAACAGAAAATGTCTAAAGAGGCACGACTTGCTGTAAGTACATAGAGGAGTTCTCGTACTTCTCGTTCCCACATCGATGTATGGGTATGTATGGTAGTGAATGTTGGGTGTGGCAGAAGAAGCATGAAAGTAGATTGAATGCTGTAGAAATGAGAAGTCTAAGAAGGATAGCTGGAGTAAAGCTGATGGACCGAGTGAGGAACAGTGTGATAAGGGAACGTTGCGGTATAGTTGAAGATGTAGTGACCAAGATAGAGAAAGAGATACTTAGATGGTTTGGACATGTAGAGAGGATGGATGAAAGAAGATTGACAAAACAGATACCTATATGAGGTGAGGGTGAATTGGCAACCCGGTAAAGGCCGACCTAGGCGTACATATTTTAATCAGATCCAAGACGTTTTGGAGAAAGGCCTAGGTCAAGAGTAGGTACCCGCAACCGGCGTGCGTGTATGAAAAAAAAATATGAAAGTTGAAGAAGCGAAAGGGGTATGCTAAGATCGTAGCAAGTGGAAAGATGTTGTCTCTGCCTACCCCAATGGGAAACAGGCGTGATTTGTATGTATGTATGTATGTATGTAAAAAAGGGCTCTAGGTACTGACTGCGTATTCTTTGTGTAATTATTTTGACATTGGTTTTGGTTACGCTGAAAATCTCAAAGTTTATTAAATTAAACTGAGTACAACGTGACGATTTTTACTGACAGGGCCCCATCAACAGAATTTGCCACGGGCCCCAGATGGTATAGTTACGCCACTGTGCATATACACACAAATTACCTAATAGAGTAGCATGATTTACATATTCGAACGCTTTTGTCATGTCCACAAATTTGGAGCAGATAAATAATTTATTGTTAACATTCTTCATAAAAATACCAAAAAATCATATATGGCTATTTTTATAGTATTACTTAATAGTTAGTAGTAATACTATAAATATGCATAAGTATTGCATTCATCATCATCTTTGCGTTAGTCCCGGTTGTATTTGAAGTATTTCGCTTTCCGACTTTTACTTCTTCACTTCACAAGGCAAGACCGTCATATGATAGATATCCATAACCCGATCATCCATAGTTTTAAGTATATATTGAGGTAGATCAACACTACGTAGTACAGGAAGAACAATCAAATCTCACACAAGATTCACATAGGTACTTAGCCGTTTTTTAAAGTTTAACAACCTTGCTCTGTTTATTGCGTCTAGACGTCACGAAAAAACCTTGTTTTTATACCGGCTTTGTGGTAAACGTAAAACTGTGTAGTACCAGATAAACACAGTCACTTTAGGCACAAAATTCTAAGACATCTTCGTAACCACGTGCTCGGATGACTACAAGGTCGAAGCATAAAACAACACACTTTCAAAACCGTTTACGTATAATCGAACATTGGTCAACATTTTGAGAATGTAACAGCGTACTTCATATCTGCCGCACCATAAAAGGGTCGTTAAGCTAAACGGTGCGATGTGTTAAATATGTAAATATTATAAATAACAAAGCAGAATGGATGAACTGGTTTGCATATGAATTGATTATTATCGTTACCTATTGACGGAGTTAATATATTTGGGTGTATGGGTTCCGTTCGCCTCAAGGCATACCTGCGGATAGGCGGATTAGGTTCTCGTGTAGGCTTTCCTCTCGGGGATGAGTAGTGAGCTCCTGGTATCCTAGAGTATTAAAAATATGCGTACCACAATGCTGAGATTTGGAATAACTTCCCATTTTCTTAGTGAATCAATGAACAACAAAAACCAAACGCGTTTAATTCTATTTGAACAAAAAATACATTTTATACCTTGAGACAAAAATCTTGAGCAAACGTCTTAATGAATTTTAGTAGCAGTTAACCAGGAATATAATATCTTAAGTACTTTTCTTAAATGTTAGAACCACCTGACATAATATTGTAGGATATTAACACAACAGAATATTGATTTTAAACTTTTGAAGTCGATATTTATATTTTTTGTATTAAAGTTATTTGAAAAAAATACTTTTTAATATACTTTTAGTTTTAGGTAATTATGACATAGGTACACTAGAAGTTGACTAAAGTTTTGAGATGTTTGCCCTTTCACGCCACCCCTGTATCCGTAATTCACATCACGACACTAGCTAGGGCGTCACACTTAGGTATTTACGTAATAGTAGCACTTAGGTAAGTACCAGGAACCTAGCAACCTGATCCCAGCAAAAGTTCTTAACGTGTCTCATTTTAAGAGAAATTGAATTCACATTTAATACGGATACCTATTTCTATAAACTTCTGCTTACAATCTCTCATGCCCAATAGATACTTTGTTTGAGTACCAGAGACTCTTATAATGTAATTTTTAGCTGCAGCTTCAAAAATACTTCGAATAAAAAAAATATTAACTGTTATTCTCAGATTTTTAGTTTGAGTGAATTTTGTCGGGTAAATGTAATATGTTGCACGCCTAAAATATACCTATGACAGTGGTATTAAAATATCAAAGTCGGTAGGTGTAACCACAGAACAGCAGTGGTATTAAAATAACAGAGTATAAATCAATGGTATAACCACATAACTGTAAATGATTAACTTAATACCTATTTAAAAAAAAATAGGTACACCGTATGTAATGCAATCTTCTTACCCAAAAATAACGAAAAAATCCTTTGTTAAATGACACAGTTAACAGATGCGTTGATTTGTTTTGTTTTAAACACTACACTTTGTAACTTAAACGCATAGAACACAAAACCTTCTAAATGTAAATAAAATGTATTGTAACTACAGAAGCTTGCGTGTTCGGTAAATGCACTAAAATGTTTGTGGGCTCTTGAAAGCATTCAACTGGCGGCGCCTAAAGTCCACCTCTCCGCCGTATTGCGCTATCACAGAATACCAACCGACATCCGAGTCATACCAATTACTTGTATAGATGTGGGAGAAATAATGGTTTCTATAGTTAATTTATTGAATTAAATATCTTGTTTCATTATAGTTTACTTACGTTTTTAATTCTGATTGTGGCGCAATTGGCTTGAGCGGTCATTGGAAATTGACTGGGCCTTGAGTGCTGTGAATTGGATTCCCACGCAAGTTATTTTAAGAATATTTATTTCGTAGAGAAAAGGGAAATTACAGTTATGGGTGGGAAGATAGTTTTGCCACAGATTACTGAATAGTTGGTGTATGATATGACTCTCCGGTGCAGTCAATGTTGTTGATAATACGAGTATATTGCAACAAACAGACATCGATTGAATTAAATTGAATCGACAGAAATTGGTGAAGGGTTAGTAACTATTTTGTTTTGTTGGATCTTTTGTAGCTAAAATACAATTCGTTTATTATACTACTAAGACAGAAAACAATCACAAAGCCTGCGTGATAGTAAGCGACGCGACGGTAACCACCCTTTGCTACTCACGATGGGGAAGAGTGATGAAAAAGGAGTAAATAGGTAAGGAAAAGAGAAGCTGAATATAAAATGAGATTGGAAAAGAGATAAATGGGGAATGGAAAAGTAAAATAAGTAAATGGAAAAGATAAAGGGAGAAATAAGAATTCAAAAGTGATAAAATGAAAAATGGAAAAGCAATTTCTGCTTACATTAGTTAAAAGTTTAGTTAGAAAAGCTGAAATTCAATACGAAGATGGATTACATAACTGCTAGGCGCAGCTAGTTTATATAAATATATCCCAAATCATTAGCATTATTCATATCATCATCTCAATAGTATTTGACACAACGATATTATTGTCTCATGTAGATTAGCTTGCGCAAGAGCACGTGAAATAATCGCAATCGGCATAGGCGCCTGCGCATGATAGCGTGGGGAGGCTGTTTGACCAGTAGCCAACCGTTGTTGTTTACTTAAACAAGTGCTTGCATTTGTTGGAGTACAAAATCGAGGACGATACCCTTGTAGTGGAATTTTATGTCAGCAATTCTACCATGACGTGGTGTTCGTGTTCCGGGGAAGAAGCTAAAGCCTGAAAATGTATGCCATGTATTTTACATGATTGTGTTAATGATTTGAATGGTAAAGGATTTAGTATAAGTCTTTAAATCTGCAGACGCTAGATTGTGAAAGTTTGTGGGGATAAATGGAAGGATGACTGAATGTAGGGATGGACAGATGTATAGATAGATGTAGGGATGGATGTAGATGAATATGTGGATGGATGTAGGGTAGGGATGGATGTATGGATGGATGTAAGGATATATGTATCAATAATGTATGGTGAATGTATGGCTGGATTTTTTGTTGTTAAGTATATAATTTGTGCATTACTAGGATTTGGCATGGCATAGATTTGGGATTTGGAATAGCCCATTTTATCCTGGAAACAGTTCTTGAGCACTGTATATATCGTGTGAGTAGAGCCATGGGCAACAGTCAGTACCTACCATATAATTAAAAGAATTTCTTAGCTATGTGATGTGTACATAAATCGTAACTCATGAAATTATAATTGCCTTCCTGGCTCAATCGCCCAAGTACTCAATATTAATATCAAAGATTCCATAACGAAATGTAGGCGTTTATTGGATGAGATGAACTTGTTTGGCAACTAGTTTAGCAATATGTTGCAAGTTTGATAGTCTATCCTCGTGTACCGGATTCATAACAACTCCACGGGGTTTACTTCTATGGTCAGGTGACTCCGTTTTGTCAAAATTGATTGCCTTTTGTGGCGACACGCTTACATGACGATGTTAGTTCTAGTTTACCTTGAGCTGAATACCTATTCACAAAATACGTTTATTGTTTTTTTGTTTTTCAACAATATTCTTATCTACACGTTTATAAATTCCGTTTATCTGTTTCGCATCAGTGGGGATAGCATGAAATTACATTCGAATGGTCAGCAATACCTATGCAATTGCAGTAACGAGAGACTGAAGAGTGGATACAGTCAATATCGCAATCTGCAGTGGCGTAACAATAGGGTGGCAGGGGTGGCAAAATGCCACGGGCCCCCGACCCAAGAGGGCCCCGGCCCAAGAGGCCGCGAGCGCAAAAATATTTTTTAGTATTGTACCTGAGTATTTTATTTTATTTGAAAAGTATATTTTTATAAGTTCTGGGCCTAGATTGTGCTAAAGGCAAACCACTGTCATGCCACTGATACTATTCAATTGTAGACTTTACCGTTATACAGTTAAAGTCTAAAATCAAATTAAAAGAGTTCATTAAACTTTTCGATTCGCTCTACAAAATATCATTTAAGTAATTTTAAACTTTAATCTGATAACAATAAAGACCAAAATGAAATAGCATTTTTTGTAGTGTCAGTAGTATGACAGTAGCTTGTTTTAACAGAATTGAGGCCCTGTTGAAATCTAAAGTGAGACAACTAAAGACCATACAATTTCAAGTTAATGGTTAAGCATTTCAACCAACCTCAACAAAAAGATGTTGATTCATTTTTAGAGATGTACATTTGTACCTACATATTAGCAGTGACGAGTAATTTTACTTATAACCGTCAAAAACCGTCAATCAAAATACCTGTAAATAGCACATTTCTATTCATTTTAGAACGCATCCATGGTTTCTACAAATATTTTGTACGTTGCCGTTGGTAGCGCTGGGCCCGTAGCCAAGTGGCAAAAGTCTAAATCGCTTAGAAAACGAATAGATTAGGTCGACCAATCACACTCCAGCTCGTGATTCCGCCGCGGCGCACGCATCGTACGCCGACAACAAGCTTGGATGTGATTGGTCAACCTAATCTATTCGTTTTCTAAGCGATCGTTAGCGATTTAGACTTTTTCCATTTGTCTACGGGGGCAGGCGAGCTAGCAAACACTAAGTTAGGGGAATCCCGGGCATGGCGTGGAAGAACCGACTTGGGCAACCAAGCGCGGGGCACGCCGTTGTAGCGGCGGTAAAACCCGTCATGGAGGACTGGCTGGAGAGGCTTCACGGGGGCCTCTCGTACCGGCTGACGCAGGTGATCTCTGGTAAGGGGTGCTTCGGGGATCACTTGTGTCTGATTCGGAATGAGCCAACGCCCGAGTGCCATCACTGCGATGCGGGCGAGGACTCAGGGCTGCACACGTTGGCCGAGTGTCCAGCGTAGGAGGTGCCGAGACAGGCCCTACTGGCAGCCCTCGGGGTGGGAGTCCTCACACTGCCGATGCTGATCGCAGCGATGGTGCCGAATGCGGACGCGTGGTCGCCGCCGCCTCCTTCTGTGAGCAAGTGATGCTTGAGGCGGCGGAAAAGGTTCGGGCCCGGACGGCGGCGGGCGCGGACGCCGAAGGCCTAACGACCTCCGTCCTCCATGAGCGCTGGCGGTGATGGTGATGGTGGAGCCACCTGTCACCCTAGCAGAAGCAGGCCGAGGCGGCGGCGCGTGACAGCGCGCCCCCCCCCCCCCCCTATTCCGGGGGCTTGATGGGAACCACGTAGTTCCCAAACCCGAGGGGGCCATCTCGAATCCGGAGATGGCCCGGGTCAAGCCGAGTTGCGAGGGAAATGCTCTTTGGGCCACCTTACACCCTGGCGTCAGAAGACCCTAGACGGCGTGCAGTTTTAGTCGGTAAGATCCCGACATAACCTGCCCCGCTGGCCGCGGGGTGGGTATCCATGAGGATTTCTACACGGAAAAAAAAGGGGAATCCCGGGCATCCGGATTATATATTCTTTTATGAGGGCACGTGGTGCACCCGGGCAACGTAGGCGAGCAGCGCCTCCTACTCGCCACAGGAGACGAGAAAGGGTCAGCTAGGGTGCGAGGGATATGCCTATTAGGTAACCTTACATCCTGGTAATTAAGACGAGACGGCGTTCGATCCCGACATAACCATCTCCGTGGTATCCATTTTCGCACCATAAAAAAAGGGAAAAAACTGAGCGAAGAGTTTTGGCAGGTAATCAAGTGAATGGCGCACTGCATAATTTTATGAGCAGTCAGAACAGAAAATGTCTAAAGAGGCACGACTTGCTGTAAGTACATAGAGGAGTTCTCGTACTTCTCGTTCCCACATCGATGTATGGGTATGTATGGTAGTGAATGTTGGGTGTGGCAGAAGAAGCATGAAAGTAGATTGAATGCTGTAGAAATGAGAAGTCTAAGAAGGATAGCTGGAGTAAAGCTGATGGACCGAGTGAGGAACAGTGTGATAAGGGAACGTTGCGGTATAGTTGAAGATGTAGTGACCAAGATAGAGAAAGAGATACTTAGATGGTTTGGACATGTAGAGAGGATGGATGAAAGAAGATTGACAAAACAGATACCTATATGAGGTGAGGGTGAATTGGCAACCCGGTAAAGGCCGACCTAGGCGTACATATTTTAATCAGATCCAAGACGTTTTGGAGAAAGGCCTAGGTCAAGAGTAGGTACCCGCAACCGGCGTGCGTGTATGAAAAAAAAATATGAAAGTTGAAGAAGCGAAAGGGGTATGCTAAGATCGTAGCAAGTGGAAAGATGTTGTCTCTGCCTACCCCAATGGGAAACAGGCGTGATTTGTATGTATGTATGTATGTATGTAAAAAAGGGCTCTAGGTACTGACTGCGTATTCTTTGTGTAATTATTTTGACATTGGTTTTGGTTACGCTGAAAATCTCAAAGTTTATTAAATTAAACTGAGTACAACGTGACGATTTTTACTGACAGGGCCCCATCAACAGAATTTGCCACGGGCCCCAGATGGTATAGTTACGCCACTGGCAATCTGGTCAATAATATTGATAATATTGATATGCAAACAAAAGCGATTGGTCAAACACTGAATGACGATATAGGATTGTAATATCTATTGACTGTCACTAGTCTCTCGTTACGAATACTATACGCTTATTATTCTAATGTAATTTTGTGCTGACCCTACAGGCTACAGTAGACAGTAATAAACACACGAGAAGAAGCGATCAATCACAACTATTAACCTTCGATCAGTACCGATGTTATCGTAAAAATAAAATATTTAACAACTAGTATGTATTAATATGAAAATAAATTATAGGTTTACAGTTATATTAGTCGTATATGTGAAACAACCACACAGCCTGAAAATATAGTAACTCAGTATAAAAGTTAAAGGCGCTTAGTGAAACAGTTTATCATAGAGGTACAGCTATCCTCATAAGTAGCTAAACATTAACAAATTAAAAAACGATAATTACTTTGAAATTAACAATAAATATTTTTTGTTTAGCCAATCTTGTCCCCAGCAGTGGGACAAGATTGGCTAAACCAAGAAGTAAAGGCCTTCCTCCAAGTATTTAGGGGGCAAATATTGTACGATTTATGTAAAAGTTATCTGATATATTTAAATATATTTATAATGTTCAAATTTTTAATTTTTTATTATATGTTTTTTATTTTATGTTAAGTTTGCTAAGTTAATAAAAACCGAGCACGACTGTACAGTAAAATATTTTAACTTACAATATAAAAATTAAAGTCGTTTAGCAGCCAATAAGTCAGTCTCTTAATGGATAGACTACCACAACAGCCCTATAACGGATTTGCCTACCATCGTCATTTCCGCGAGAAACCATCAAATGTTAGCAAGCTTGGTATTTTGAAAGCTAGCATTAAATCAGTCAGTAAGGAATATTGTCAAGAATCTTCCATCGGTGGGCTCAAACACTTAGTTGATGACTCAACGCCTTACGTTGAAAGGTATGTAATCTTATTATTTAATTAGCTATGCCCGCGGCTCTGCCTGCACGGAGTTCGGTTTTTTGGAAGCCTAAGGAGAATTTAACTTTGTGTTGGATAGCCCATTGATCGAACCACGAGGCACAGCTAGTATGTCTATAGTCTCCAATGAATATAGGCCACGGTGACCGCTTCCCATCAGGTGGGCCGTTTGCTTGTGTGCCACCTACGTAGTAGTAGGTATCTTTGCACTAGATTAGATATACCTACATAATAGATATGCAATATGCAGTAACCCAGGTGGTGTTATTCGGCAACTGAACAAGTTCAAGACAAGTTTTTCTGCAATCCTACGTAATAACCACTTGGACGTACGAAGTTACACACTTTATTACATACGCAATCTCATACAACATCTTGTAAAAGTAATGGTAGACGAGTACTTACCTACAACGTGACGTCACAGTAACGTTTTAGCAGTTTACTACAGAAATGCTAAACACGTTGAGATCTTGTATTTAAGAAATATGGAACTAGTTGTTAGCCGCGGCTCTGCCCGCGTGATGTAGTGAAAGCAATAAAAAATTCTTAGAACCCGAATGCAGCGCCATCTACTCCTCCTCCGAGCCTTTTCGTAATACAGTTGGAGTCAGCTTATCGATCTAAACAAAGCGGCTGAACTTCGATATTGTCCGTAAAGCGACTGACATCTGACGTCCACAACCCATTGGCGATATCAAAGTCAGATAAGTTTCATCACTTGTCGGACTTTTTAGGACTCAAACTACCCGTAATCTGGCAACCGGGACCGACGCCGAGGCACGGAGGGGTCTCAATATGTTAAGAATAGTCACCCATCCAAAGACTGACCTGGTTAATATTGCTTAACTTTGCAATCTGTTAACCTACTCGGTTACCACTTAGCAATTATTTTAGATCCTCAACAGCGCAGCACAAACTATCAGATCTAATGGTGAAGTATACCACCCAGAGGCCTATTGAAACACATACCTACCTACACTAAATTGTATCAAAATCGGTCCAGCTGTTTAGGTTAAATTTCAGGGACATACAATACAGTAACTAATTGAAACGTTTCATCAACAGAATTATTTGGATAATAGTACTGGTGATTAGTCTTGTTGGCTCTGTCTCCTTGGTGATGATAACATACAACAAATACTACAGCTCGCCACTTGTGACGACGCAGATGCCCGCCGGTATCCCGGTCAACCAGATCTTGTTCCCCGCGGTTGGGTTATGTTCGAACAACAGAATCAGCAAACAGGCGGTTTCAGTACTTGCCAAGAAGCTGTAAGAACATTTTTTAATATTCCTAATTCTCTCCAAACAGTCTTCATCTCGTTTTACAAAAATTATGATAAAGCTGCTGCCAAAACCTAGGGGTG
Organism: Lithosia quadra; assembly: GCA_963576445.1. Classification (NCBI taxonomy): domain Eukaryota; kingdom Metazoa; phylum Arthropoda; class Insecta; order Lepidoptera; family Erebidae; genus Lithosia; species Lithosia quadra. Next base: position 4,094,578 of record OY754883.1, read on the forward strand.
CCAAATACATTACAGTGTAGGTACCACTGCCGGGGTGCGGGCAGGAACCTCCACGCGATACACCTTATTTTTTTAGCTGATTGCTGATTGTAGCTGACCCCGGGCCATCTACGGTTTTAAGATGGCACCCTCGACCCAACGAAGGGGGGTGGGGCGAGCATCGCGCCACTTCACCGACGGTGGGGTGTAGTCGGCGCGCGGACAATCAGCTCGCCCCCCACTCGCTCCCCACTGTGCCCTCTGTTAGTCAGAGGAACACGTGGAGAGCCTCAGAGCAGCCCTCTAGAGGGCCACTCCAACCCCGGCCGGATTGGCCGCAGGCAGCAGCGTCTCGGTGGCGGGCTAGTTCTCGAGTGCAGATGGAGGGTGACAGACAAATCCCCTGGTCTTATTTACACACAGATTGAATATTTGTTGCAGACTCAAAGAAGAGCGCAATAAGATGTATAATGAAAGTGAAATGATGACCTTGCTCACGGGGCTGGGTTACCTGTATAGTTTGTCTTTGAACCGAAATGATGTAACTCCCATGGCTGTACACCATGCTTTGGGAGAATACGACGTCCACGCGTTAATGAGAAATGTAAGTTTTTCAAATGGGAACATTTAAACAGTTTTGCTGGACCTATCCCTATTATACATTCATGTAAAAATTGTATGAATAATAAATAAAAAAAGTAGGGTAGGCATAGGGTGCCTACCATACTTTTCACTAGGGTGTTCACATATTATAAGGATCTTTACACACACCGTATCATTAACGCGCTGAAGCCGCGTATTTTTAATAAGCGCTGCAGAAGGAGATCGACGACGGGTTTGCGTTTGCTGAGCGTAAAGATTTCGCTCTACTTGCATCACAACATTTTTTATTTTTTAATATTTAGTCCGCCTGATTGATGGTACCCCGCAAGATGGCAAGCATTAAAAAAATTGGTGTGTAAAGTCCCTTAGGTTTAATACCAGACTGTGGCGTAGACGTTCCTCTCGAGATTGAGGACTCAGACAGCAGTCGCTTCAAAATTCAAAAGGAGGAAAGTAGCAAAGAAGTAACATCCCCGGTGGTTACTTCTTTGCTACTTTCCTCCTTGTGAATTTTAGCGTTATTCGGGAATAACGCTAAAATGACGATTGCAATGCATGTTTCTAACAGTGTGAATTTGCTTACAGTTAACACCTAAATGTGACGACTTGTTAATAAAGTGTGCCTGGAACACAGTACCGAAAGAGTGTGCCGACTTGTTTGACTTTCGGTTGACTATGAATGGGTACTGCTGCACGTTCAACTATTTACGGGCATCTGATACCACCTTTCAAAAGTAAATACTCTTGTTACTCTTTCTGAGATTAGGCCAAGGATGTTTGTTGAACGACCAGTCCTCTATAAGCCGCCTGTCACCCTAGCAGAAGCAGGCCGAGGCGACGGCGGCACGCATAAGCATCCTTCCCCCTTTTCTAGGAGCATGACGGGGACACCGTGGGAGATGGCCTGGGTTAGCTGGGGTGTAAGAGAAATGTCTTTTGGGCCCCCTTACACTTCGGCTCTAGAGACCTGAGACGGCATGCGGTTTTAATCGGTTCGATTCCGACAAAACTGCCCCCGTTGGTGACGGGAGTGGTATCCGTGGGGATTTTCGCACGAAAAGAAGGGTGCTAGAAAGAGAGAGAGATGGCGCTCAGGGTGCATGCTCCAACTCTCTCCCTGAGTTGAACTGCATCGCATTTGAATTGGGCTCCTGGTCTTTTATGTTTTCACCCTTATGATTATGTGTGGCTCACGTACATCTACTATTTTCACTATATGTATATTAGAAGAATAGTCGTGATTAATACATTCTGTTAAATGAACGATTCTGAACACCAAAATATTTTTTTTGGCATTCTTGTTTTTTGGTCGTGATGGACGCTAAAACTACTGAACGGATTTTGATGTGTTTCTTTGTTCGAAAGGTCTCGTTCAGACTTAAAATCTTACAATTTTTGATCCAATCGGTCGAATAGAACCGGAAGTATAGTGAAAAAAACATTATAACCAATGTGCGCGGGCGGAGCATAGGAATAGGTTAGAATCACTACACGAACTTTCATTATTTTCAGTATAACCGAATCTAAAATCAGTGAAGACTTATACAATTACGGTAACACGTCAGACTTTGATTTTGATCAAGGACTCAAAGTTTTATTGAGAATCAATGAGAGTGATGACTTTTTCTACAATATACCGTTACAAGGAATTCTGGTAATAAATGGAAACCATCTTCCTATACTACTAATATTATAAATGTAAAAGTTTTTGAAGTTAGTGTGTGTGTGTGTGGGTTACTCTTAAAAGCAAAAAGAGCTGAACGGCTCTAGATGAAATTTGGCATAGAGATATACACACATGGGCCACTTTTTATCCGGGCAATAGGATCATTTTTGGTGGAGCTTACGACGACAACGAACACTACTGACAACTTGATGTGGCGCAGTGATAGAGCGTATGACGGCTAAGGTTCGGGTTCGAATCCTGCTCAGTGCAAATATTTGTATGTATGATAGTTTCCCTATCTATGTCCTTATATTATGTGAAGTAAGTTTATGCTTTCTAGAAGCCATAATACCATAAAAGGACAAGCTAGTTAAGCTATGCTCACTTTATGTCTAGATAGCACTGCCGTAGATTATTGTAGACTAGAATATTGTTTATTAATTATAACTTGTTACAGTTACAATTCTCTGATGCTTACGACTTCCCCGACTCTCCCAGTGGGAGCTACGCAATGCAGATAGTAAATCCAAGTGTGCAAGTAAGTAGACTTTTTACACGTTCATTACCTGCCTGTAGAAATATCTTCAGGCGTTCGAGGTTTTTATTTGATGGTCCATTGGGAGACGAGATTCTAACTCTCATTCGTTGCTCTCGGGGTTGGTCAGACAGAAATCGCTACTAGAAAAATCCTTGCAAGCATTAAGACCTCTACGAGTCTAGTAGCGCACGTTAAGATGTCTATCCCGGTTGGCATACGTTATATCTGTGGCATTCATTACGGGTAGTTGCAGCCCTAAGAAGTCCGACGACACAGAAGGTGCAATATATTGCATGCTTTCCTAATCGCGCTCTTAATAACGCGACCGCTTCCGCGTTCAGGACATAAAAATAGTAATTCAATCCTCACTATTTTTCCCGCCACAGCACGAAAATATCGTCACATTGTGAGTGTGGCTTGTCGAAATGTGATACGCGCGAAATGTATGCGACATCATAACCGTTCTATGGATATTAAGGCGCTGCGCAAACGTGTTGCCGACACGGCACACCGCCACAGGAAACCGTAGTTGCTGTGTCCCGTATCGACAATCGGACACAGCTGCCGCTTCCCTGTCACCGACACGGCACACCACAAGAAACTGTAGCTGTAGTTGCTGTATCTGCTTGTTTTCCGTAGTCTCATGATGGACGTTTGTGAATGTTGCTTGTGTCTTCAACTGACGACTTTTAGTTTCCAGTTACCGACACCGAACACTTTTTGATCGTCCTGAATATAGTGTTAAGTGGAAGCAACTGGACTCACGTATGCGCAGGGAGTTGAATGATTTCATACTTGTTCTATAGAATTCAAGTATTCATCGGTAGCTTGTGTCTGACACAAGAAACAAAAGTGTCTACGTTTGCGCAGCGCCTAAGTGTTCTGTGGGTCTAAAACCGTTCTATGGATATTAAGTGTTCTGTGGGAAGTGAAGATCAAATGGCTGTCACTTAACGGGCAATATCGATGTTCAGCTGTTTCGCAGATACAATAAAAGCTGATTTTAACATTATAGGCAAAAGGCTCTGCGGTCTACTAATGGTGCTGTATTTTGTTGTAGATGACGGTGCTGGTATCAGCAAGTTATACAAAGGCTTCACGAGATATACAACATGTGCCAATCAAGTTGAGGAAATGTAGATTCTATGACGAGTCTACCTACCTATCGTTTTATACGTATAGCGACTGTATGTTGAAGTGCCGAATGTTTTTCCTATTGAAGCATTGTAACTGCACGCCGTTTAACATGCTCAAGCTTCAAACGTCTAGGACATGTAATATGAAGGACGTACCTTGTCTTCAACGGTATTATTGTAAGTAGATATTTTATTTAAAGTAACGCCAAAACGAGTACCTATTGCTTGCGCTGTAAATAAAAGTTGCCGGATCTTTATGTAGGGCTCAACTTCTAACTCTACGCGTCCTGATCTACAGAACATTCTCTAATTCTCATCAAAGCGTAGAAATAATTATATATGTATACCACTTAGGTGGCAAAGAATCACACGGCCCACTTGATGAGTTTTGCGTGAATCGTATTCGTAGTCTAAGTTCCTTACAATTTTTGACTTTGGTCAAAATAAAACAAAAATCAAGGCCCAGTGAATTACATTCTGTTCATAATCCCGTACTCATGCTTATAACTTACGCTTCACGTAATTACAGATTAATTATTCTTACATATAGGAAGCCGACTCATGTAGCAGAATACTTGAAGGGGTTAATTCAGATCATGAGATCATTTCCCAAATCTATAGAAACCAATAAGAGGTATTTTATAAAGCTGTTGTAAATTTCAGCTCAATCAATAGCATTTCGACCAAACGATGTGGACGTTATACCACCAGAATTAGAACTGGATACTGTGAACGGTGGTATTGATTGTCCGATGTGTAACCCGACATGTTCTAAAACGACATATGGTTACGATTTCAACAACGTCAACATGTATCCTGAGTACCTCAATGCTGTGCCCGATAATGCCCAAGACGATTGGTTGTAAGTAAAACAGTTAACTAACTTATATGGAAGGAAAATGTTAATCTTGACATAGGAATCACTAAACTTAAATCATCTAAGTCATTCTATGTAAGTGAAACACCCAGGGTGATTAAAGTGTACCGAAAGGTGATCCTTTCCCCTAAGCGAGCAAGGGTTAAGAGATGTAGAACACAGACGACAAATACGGCGAAATGGAACTAAAATTAAAAGGGGATAAATAATTTCCAATCTAGTTAGTTTGAGATTAAATAGTTGCAACTACTCTGAAGTACCTGGGTAACCTTTGTTTACACTGCAAGTAGTAGCAGTAATTGTTACATTACATTGAGCGATATAATCGACAACTTTACGGCTATACAATTGCAGCAAGAAATTGACAAAAAACTAGGCCGTTTAAGAGCATTTTTAGGTTAGACTTCTTCACCAATACATCATGTTTCATTTAAAAAATATTTTAATATCGAAAGTACAAATGGACATTATATTAACATTAATGAAAAAATATCACACGGTTCAGCGTCGTATCTCGAACGTTCGAAAAGCACAGCTATTTATGGGACCCTCGTTGCGAAAAGCAGCTTTTTCGACCTTCGACTTGGGGCTTCCGACTTTTTGAAGCCAAATCTTCATATCATCGATAGCTCCATAAGGCCCTTGCAACTGCCCTATGACAGTTCCTTGAGCTGTATTCATCACCCATCCTTTCAGTCCAAGTTCAGTGGCTTTTCGTTGAGTGTGTTTTCTGAAGTAAACGCCCTGAACCTTTCCGAAGACTTCGAAATCTGCTGTAGTTAAACCTGCCCTCTTATTAGGAACAGACATTGTAGCAATTTTATTCACGATTTCCTTAATATATTTACTAAAAAAAACTGGCAACAGCTTCACATTTTGGTGTCGATTTGTTTATTTTCTCGTCGTTCGGGAAACGAACGCCAACAATTCTTACGTGCCTGTTTATTGAAAAGGTTGTCATGGAGCTAACAAGTAGGTGTTAGTTACTTGGCAATGGTAGGTATGTATAATACTTATTTCGTAAACTGGTGTTATTTGTATTTCTCCATAGCAAAACTCGATAAAACGCCTAAATAACAACTACAGAATCTCCTACTGAACTATAGCCTCGAAAATATTAATATGTATATTATACTTTTGATAAATGGAATCCTGGAAAATATTAGTAGGTATTATGAAAAATTATGTTGTTTGTTACAGACAAGGAGCTAATTTTAACGGAACATCAATTGTACATGTAAAGTACGCTAGAGACTTGGCCGAATGCTATGGACAAAACGTTATTATGAAGTGGTTTGATTTGATCAGTAAGTATCGTTTATTAATCCAGTGCAGGAATTAAAAGACAAATAACCAATCCTAGTTGACAAGGATACCTATTCTCTCTTCCTAACGGAATATATTTCTATAGGTAAAAGATCGACACAGAAATGTGATTAAATTCCAAATTGTTACTTTCCAAGGTATCTTGAACGCGTAGGTTAATTTTTCGGCCATAGTACCTACAGGTGAAGTTTGCATTCGCACCGTGGATACGCCTCGTCTGAAAAGCCCTACTTCTACTAGTTCCAAAGAAGGTTATATACCCAGGAAGGGGATTCTCCAACTGTGGGACAAAAGAAATGGGTAACGTAACGTCTGTATCCTTTAATTGATATTGGCTTGAGAAGGTTCGTCATCAGTCAGAGCAACGTTACATAAATAAGACGCGCACTCCCAACTTGAAGTAGTTACAAAATATTGAGTGGTGATAATAAAAAACACATTTTGTTTAAGGTAACATCGGTTCCACCTGCGGCGTCATCACCGGCTTTAGTTTCGTCTCTGTACTCGAGTTCATCTACTTCTTTACAGTCAAGTTGTTTCGTGAGATACGGTCAAGAAACAGGCAATTGAACAACAGCAATATAATAGCCGTTAAACCCCAGAGGCCCCCACCCTTCGAATCTATTAGAAGATATCGGCCCATATATTGGAATGAACTTACTGGTTTTCATAATGACATTAAGAAAAATGTTGTTTATGTAAAGTAGTCCTTGTTTGATAATATTCTACAATTGCGATTCGCCTTATGTTGTGTATAACGATTAATAAAGCACGAACTATTAAAAGGTATTAGATTAGAAATGTTTGGCACATTCTTGTTTTTAGTATAGGTACTATAAGTATATTACAGTATACGGGCAAATTGGCAGGTCTGTCTTTAGCTTAATAGAGAGTAGAGTAGAAACTGTGGGCATTTGATGTGAATTGTGAAATCTCTAGTATTCTCATTTCCCCTGATTTCCCTTGGACATACACTTAATATGGATGGGTAGGTATACCCTTAAACAAACTCCCTTAAAATACCTACTCTGTGTTACATTAGAATTGTTCATTATGACCATAAAATGTTATCAGAATAATTATTTTAGAAATCGAACACCTGTCCAGTTCTCATTTTGATTGTGATCTTTATTCGAGTTTAGGTACGTATCGTGATTGTAGATCTTCATTATTTAGTAGCTATGTTTGTGTATGTAGTCACGCACGAAAGCTGTGGTAGGAAAATTAAAGGACAATATTATACAAAAATGTGTTGTATTTCATTTCATGCCTAATAATATTGAAGTACGAAGCCGACATGGATTCTAAAGAGTCATGGAAAAGATACTGTCAGATTTGGTGGAAAGGCATCAAAAGTTTACCGCAAACTACTTCTATACACGGATTCAAGTTTATTGCTGATACTGATAGACATTGGGTGGAAAGGTAGATATTCAAGGAAAGAGCGTTAGCTTTATGTCGTTTAAGTAGTTGAAGTGGGTTTATAGTGGGTTAACCTATCAAGATGTTCGGGGCCTAAGTCAATCTTCCCTGCGTCAGTGCCTCATTCGTTAATCAGTAGCTGTATGGCTTATTAACGGATATGTCTCAAGCACACGCTTTCCTTTTTACAAACGGTTTTCTTTACCAGCCTGCTCATGTGTTTCCTTCCCCCTACATTTGATGAGGTTGTCAACTTGAAGGCCACCATTATGGCACTATTGGTGTAGGTAGGTATGTAATGGGGAGTCCCTTCCTGAGACTTTACCTCTAGCTCACCATCAGGCGAGGTGAAGCTATATTGACGTGACAGATGTAAAAAAATCGGCATCGTCTTCCCGTAAAATCCAAACCAAGTACCTAATGAAAAAAGAAGATACCTACGGCCGTTCTGTAATAAATCATTTTATAAATCTTACTTTTACAGGATATTTTGGCTAATTGTCGTAGCTTTATCCTGGTACGGGTCATCTTTGCTGATCGCTGCTCAGTACGATGCTTTTCAGAACAATCCGATTTCTTTCGTCGTGGAAACTACATATAAGGACTGGGACACAGCATTTCCTTCGGTTGTTGTCTGTGAAAACGATAATTCTAATCGCCTGGAAGAGATATCTGATGGGTAATTTCATTTTATAAACAGATGTTGGTCAGTGGTAGATGACGTGGTTTAGGGTCCAACTCAACTTCGTCTACAAGATGTTAAGTACAGTTTAATGAGATTGCAGATTAATGAGCGAGGCTTAGGTGCATGCTTCTCTCTTGGCTTGGGGTTCGCGAATCGCTCCCGTAAGAGTTAAAATTAACCAAATACGCAAAGAAAGAGAAAGAATAGGATAGCGGACCCCAGCTTGAAGCTTGCCCGACAAAATAGGGAATAATTTATTAATGCCTCCATTTTTTAGGCTGTGGGGAGAAGATCACGATTTTAATATGGAGGAAGTATTAAAAGAACTAGCATTTTTTAAAGGAATCACGTATTACACGTCGGAATTCTGTAACTTGGTAGATCCACTGCCCGGCTGCATGCAAAATAATCTTACACATTATGCAAACCTAGTAAGTAAATATTTATATTAGTCTTAGTACTCTGTAGTAACTAACAGTTGCTAACAGTGAACAATACCTGTAGTTGGTCTTTATCTTTTACTCCTCAAACCTCAATCAATATCTTCTCTAGGTTACAGAGCAACATGCATGAAATAATAGGTGAATCTTGAAATTTGCGGTATTCAGTTGATTCCCCTGGCAGGGAAGAAAAACTTTTTCACAAATAATAATAATGTTATCCAAACACTTTCAGGTAAGAAGCACTTGTAACGATATATTAGCAAATTGCACATGGAACGGGAAACCTTTCGACTGCTGTAAGTACTTCGCCCCAATGGAGACTGAGCTCGGGACATGTTTTGCCATCAATACTCTCCAAGGAAGGTAACTAATTTAATGAAATTGTCAAACTATATCTATATAAGTACTTTTTAATTTACGATCATCATTAAAAAATAGATAAACGTATCATCTGTAATGGTATAATAACCTTTACTTTTTGGATTGTACCTACCCAAGTTAATCATCAGACGGGTTGCAGTCAAACTGGTGAAGAATAATAGTTTACGTATAATAATCATGGAACGCGAAAGTTTAAAAGTTAATATGGTGAAGAATAAAAAAAAAAAAAAACGCTACTTAATGGTAGTTCAGTACCTAGTCTTCGAGCCTTATTGCAAATAAGGTTTATTAATAGCCCTTGCGCTCTCATATCGATATCTTGCAATGCACCCTTTCCTACCCCCGCCCTTTCCCTTCAGGGTCGGCAGCGCGTGGGTGACGCCCTTGGCGTTGCACACGTCCATAGGCCACGGTGACCGCTTGCTATCAAGTGTATCGTGTGCTTGTCTGCCACCTACATGGTATAAAAAGGGAAATTATATGTACTTTAGCTTTGCTTATGTGTGAATAAGACCTTCTATATAAATAAAATCATTGTCTTACAACCCAATGATAATTTTTTAAGTTTGCTTTTCAACAGAGATAAAAATCCTCCCAAATTAGATATGATAAGCAACCGAACAACAGGCCCTGGAATGATCAACTTTGATGTATTAGTTACGGCAAATATTTACATTTTAAACGAAGAGGAAGTCCCAACTATAACTACTATTGGATCTGATGTTTTGACTGTCGGACAAGAAGTCAATTATAAGTAAGTGCTACGAATACGTAGAGTACATTTGTCTCTAAATAAATTCAATAAGCATATTTTCTTAGCAATAGGCGTAAAATATTCTTTGAAAATAATTTTCAGGCGTTACATAACAATTCGTAACATTGAGAATGACGTAGGAGCACGTCTCATATCACCAGTCAAACGCAAATGCCGTTATACAGACGAGAACTTTTTACAAGTGTATAAACACTACTCGTACTCTGCGTGCACTGTACAATGCCGAAAGGATGCCCAACTTAAACTGTGCAATTGTACCAACTACTTCATGCCCGGCGTTCCAGAACATCTTAAATGTAACGTCAGTGGTATAATCTGTTTGAATAGTCACGTCCAGGAACTTTCGGTAAGTCTAGTTAGTTTATTACTTAGTATCTGATCTGATAGGTACTTCTCCAATTTACTGCCTGTTATCTAACTTTCTGCTTTTTTGTGTAGGTCCTCAAAGCTCCTTGGTCAAACCGCTTCGGATTATCATGCAACTGCCTGCCTTCCTGTACTGAAGCAGAGATCACTATCACAAAAGACTTTAAATTTGTTACAACGGAAAGTTTCGCAAAAGTTCAAATAGAATTGGCAGTGTTGCCGAGTGAGCGTTACAGAAGAAATGTCGTACGCGGAGTTCTTGATTTAGTCGGTAAGTTTCATAAATGTTTCTATAATAGTCTGCATAGTCTGCAGAGCTACTTTCAATTTCGATTTGCCGTTCTCTTGTCTTCGGATCTCCTTAAAAATAACTTCAATGTTATTGATATTATTTATAATTGCAGTATCTACTGGTGGCACTGGAGGATTGTTTCTTGGTGCAAGTATCCTCAGCTTCGTTGAGTTATTCTACATACTACTGATCAGACCATTCTGCGATATTTACAGCCAGCGTAATGACGATCCTTGGCACAGAAGGTTTGGGTTACGTCGACTTCAAGACAATAACTTTATTCCAAACTGGGGCTGGGCTTTCAATAGAAAAAGGAATACAGTCCATCCTATTAACGATAAAGATAAAGCTTTGAACCATAATCGTAGAGACTAAACTCCTTATCCAATAGTTTGAATATTAGAGTACCATTTACTTAATCGAATACATTATCCCATAAAATAGCGAGAATGTGTTAACGCCGCCGGACCACCACATGTACCTACCATCATCTAGTACCATTGATGGCAACTCCGGGTTGGAACACTTGTAGTTTTTTTCAATGGGAAGTGCCAGTTGTATTACATACCATCAATGATAGTGGCTGATGGTACCTATAGGTTGTCTAGCGGTGTGTTAATAGTTTGAGCAAATATTTAAATTGATTGAAGCTTCTTTTTGCAAAGTTTTTTATTTTAATTATAATTATACAAAACGAAGATTTCACAATAAGATCAACAGATATTAAAGCAATATCTATCAGCAAGCTCTTCAAAAATTTCTATGACGTTGTTTTTATAATTGGTATTATTTGCCATCATTTTCTTGATAAATAAACCTTTACTTCTAGACAGTATTTCATCAAACTGTACATTATCAGAAAATATATTTGTAGTTAAATCATCGTCAATCCAAAATTGCGGCAATAGACATGCACACACAACCAAACCCCATTTAGTTTGCTGTTCAGCAGAATTCAGAAACTGTTTCTTAGTCATTAAGTCATTAATTTCGATATTACAATTGCTAAGTATATTCTGAAGCTCTTCGTAATAAAAATCTAAAAATGTCTGGATATTCTCTAGACGAAACTTTGGCTCTAAGTTACAACAAAGAAGTACCATAACGTCTGAAGCAGGAGGCTGATACCGAACTGCTTGGAAATCGACAAACAAGCAATGATCCGGTATTAAATCATTTTCATCTTTATTACAATCTTTATCATAGTGAAACATAATGTTATTATTCCAAAGATCTCTATGACAAATCACATTTGTTTCACCAGGAGCAAAATCGCTTAACTCTAAAGCATTCGACCAAATATTACGCCATTGGCTTTCAACAAAATTTATTTCTGTTTCGTTGTATTTCGAATATACTTTCATAGCTTCTAAGGCTCCCACCATACATTGAATGTACCAATCACTTGCCATATGGTAGCCGCCACTGCGGAATACATACTCATAATCATCATTAATTCTATAAATGCCATTTATTTCTTTCTTTTTGTTTTCTTCGACAATGATAGAAGACGCATGGAATCTCGCTAATGCTTTTAAAGCTTGCAAAGTGTGAGCTGTGTCGAATCTTTCAAATTTGTTTTTCAACTTGTATTGTATGGCGTTTAAGTCTTCGAATACCATTGCATCATCAAGGAGTGTTATTAATCTTGGGCTCCATGGTTCAATACCTAAAAAAATAGTTACTGTATCAGCATACATAATATTATTATGTTGTGACCTATCATTTTGTATTATCTATCTATTCCCCGTAGGGATAGATGAGAAAATAGGAAGAGAGGAAAGACCTCAAGCAGATCTACTAACTATATGTATAATCTAAAAAATCTATTTAGCCCTTTGGGAGGAATATATATAATTTATAATCACTTACCAGGCACCTCTAAACTTTTCTTGACCTCTGAATAAAAAATCATCTCCTTTTCGAATAAATTCATTTCCTTCACCATTGCCGCTTTTGCTACATTTGTCCTAGAAATAGCTTTGACAAAAAAGTGTAACATTTTCCTATTCTTCAATTTCACTTTAACTTTCAAATATTCTGCTAGGAAACCTAACATTTTATTGCTGGCAACATCAACGGAATAATCATCTACGGCGTTTTTTTCATTCGTGCCATTGTATCTTGATAAAATTATTTCTATATCTATTGCTGTTATATAATTTATATTATTATTTAAATTTTCTTTGATCACTGCGGCTGCCATAGCGTCTTAAAAATTCTATAACAACTGTAATTATTTCTACGAGTATTAAGCCTAAAACATACCTACGTAAGATGTTCAAATATGGCCATGTTGTCTATGCGTATCATTATTTAACTATTGTTGGTACGTAATATCAATATGTAAATATTAATATCACTATACAAATTATCAAGGTAAATATTGAAATTTGTTACCTACTGTAATATGACTACCAGTATTTCTAAGACAAACAATTTATTTATGGCACATAGGTAGTTAACTAGATTTTATCACAAGCACAGAATGATTAGGTACTTAATACCTACTTTTAATAGTAATACAACTGCACAAGGTACATACCTACCAGAAGGATCATTAAGAGTATTATCCATAGGTACTAATAGGTATTATAAAGAGTAAAGGTTTGATTGTTTGTTTGTCTCGAAAAGGCCCGGAAACTACGCGACCGATTTCAATAATTCTTTCACCTATAGAAAGCTACAATATCTGGGAGTAATATAGGCAATAATTTGTTTTCAAAAAATTAAGGAATTTGAAATCTACGCGGGTGGAGCCGCGGGCAACAGCTAGTTAGACATAAATTGGTAATGGGCTTGCCATATCTGCCGAAGGTCCGTTGGCCTTTGAAGTAAGCGAGTTCTGAAGTAGGTAGGTACCTACCTAACCTACAGACAGCAAATCGAAAAACATAAGGTGGGACGCCCCAATCATATTATGGACTGACTACCATTAAAAGGTAGGTGGGCTAGACTGGATGCGACAAGCAGGGAATCGGGTGCTATAGTGCACATTTGAAGATGACTGAGTCCCAGTACGGTACTGCAATAGGCTAATTAAATAAAGTAGCTGTAAGCTTAATTAAATAAATCGATGACACCTAAAACGGAGGAAGTACTTACTAATTCAAACAATACCATAAATGACTTATCTTTCAACCACTAGTATAATCATATCGATGTCATTACTCTGCATTGCAATGAATAATGTTTTTTTAGTATTATACCTACCTAATTGTTTTTTCATGAGAAGCTATACTTACTCAAATGTCGTTTTGTTTACAAAGTTTTATGTTATCTAAATGATAGGAAGGTTCAAATACTTATTTAATTTTTATTTGTTTACAACTTAACTCGTAGATGCGACTTGATATGAGCCGCAACACACCCATTCCTACTCCCGAAGAAGCAGACAGAGACAGAAAACAAGCTCATAGTTCAGCCTATTGCCTTCATGGGAGATGGACGGATTCCAGATTCCAGATGATAATTACCTCCAGCGGGTTTACCATGAGCTCTTATAGCAACTCAAATGCGTTTCAGTTCAACTCAGGGAGAGAGATATGGCACTAATATCTACATATTGCATAGCTCCATTTCTCTCCCTGATTTGAACTGCATCGCATTTGAATTGCTATAAGGAGCTCATAGTACCTATGGGGCCAGTTGTCTTGTAGCGATGTAACGGCGGTAAGTAATAGTAGGCAGATCAATCGTAGATCTCGCAGCTCAGAGTATAGAGATAGAGATGAAATGTATCCAAATCGCGTGAATCGGTTTGTCTGCTGAGTTTTTCCCAACTCGGTTGAGGTCAGCTTTTCGATCTAACTACTAAATTTCGATTTTGCCGTGGGGTGAAGTAGACTGCCATCTGACCTCCACAACCCATTGGCGATATCGAATTTCTGTAGTTAGAATAGTTTTTGAATTTTTTCAGGCCTCAAACTACCCTTTGGCCACTTATTAGCCCAGGAATATATTCCTGTTGGTCAAATATATCAAGCGAGTGGAGCCGCGGTTAACCTCAAGTGGTTAATTTAATTTAATTCATTTAGTGAATTTGTCCACCTGTGATCGGTGAGATTTTGTTTACAGAAAACAGGTACCTGCATATATTATAGTGCAATACACGGTAAATACAGTTTGCAGTTTTTTACATAAATAATATTTATAACAATACCTACGGTGTTATAGTTCGTTTTAATTCATGAGATAAGAAAACTGAAGTACATTACATAAATTATTAAAACTCACGATTGTCACGACAAGTATAACTTCATTATAAATGTTTATTTTGAGTTTCCCTCATATGGTGCAAACAATTCCATCAAGAACCAAGCGGTTCGGTGCCTCTTTCCTTTGCCGCACCATCAAAACCTGGAATTCTTTACCAGCTCACGTGTTTCCTTCCTCATACAGTCCCGGGTCCTTTAAGCAGGGCGTGAAAAAGCATTTGATGAGGCCGTCAAGCTGAGAGCCACCATTTTGGCACTATCGGTGTTTGCAATGGTGACTCCCATTCTAGAGACTTTGCCTCAGCTTACCATCAGGCGAGGTGAAGTCATGTTGACGTGACCGACATAAAAAAAAAAATACAATAGATACCTACCTACTACCTATGCATAATACGGTAGTAGTCTAGTGAGTAAAGTGTAGAACTTACAATCGAGAGCTTGCGGGTTTACCCTGGCTATTCCTACTATCAAGGTGAACCCGGTTGCTTCCGAGATTTTAACCTCTGCACCCAGGTTCTGCTTCCTTTTTATGGCTGCTGGCTTCTTATGGCTTTTACGGGAGCGATTACCGTCTAACCTCATCAGAGCTTCGTTTGAAGAGAGGCAGGTATGCCATCCAGTATTCATAGTATACTCGTATTTATTTATTTTAACTTTCTCACAAATTCAGTATTTTTCATACTTCACAATTTATCAAGTTAACATTTTCATCTATTTAATGTTAATTGAGAAGCGACTAACTGTCGTAGTTTAGACATGTTATGACAAGAGATAATGTTGTTAAAAAGTTTCAAAGTATGAATGTAGAGTGCTTTAGGAGCAGAGGTAGTTGGCCTAACAAACGGTAGACGCAATGCGTAAAGGGGATATGGCAAGGAAGGGAGTGACTGAGGAGAAGACATCTGACAGGAATGTATGGAGGAGAATGACATTTTCTTATAGATTTAGATCGGAAAAAAGACGTAAGAGAAGATCTAGGATGGGACTTGAACCCACGACTAGTCCCTTACAAGGGTAATAAATCTGTCCAACTGCGCTATTTAGACACGCCGTATTCGGAACACCGATCCCAAATAATTGGGACAAGAGTACGTAGATAATGATTTATAGTTGTAGGTACAAGGAATAAGACGTATGGTCATATAAAATAACTGTATGATATGAATGCTTTCAATAATTACCTGCCTACAACATACCTAATTAATTAACAGTTAAAAATATTACTTAGTGGCCTGCATAGCGTGGCCATTAGTATACGAGCTAAATATCTTCAGGGACATTGTCTTTTGGAAATACAAATCTTTCGACCAGTTCGTCAAACAAGTCGATGATTCTAGCTCGATATCTGTCATCTTCTTTAGCAATATCGATAAACTCTTTGCTTCGGCACACCTCGTTTACTCTTTCAAACGTCTCAGGATTACAAAATATCTCTTCCCTTTTATCTCTGCTCATAGCTATTATTGGAGTAATAAGACAAGCTTGTGTGATCCCAAATATAATACTTTCTTCATAAGCTTCTTTAATACTACTTTTGTCAAATATGTATTCGATATTGAAGCCACTACCTTCTAATTCATTATACAATATAGTGTAGTAAACCTGTAGTACTTTTTCTGTCCAAATAACTCTGTTGGCTTGAGAAGTATTGAAATATATTAGCGAAGACAAGTCAAGCATTGGAGAACTGTATATAACCGTTTGAAAATCTACAAACATCGCGTGATACTCTCCATCAGTCTCCTTCTTTAGAAACATGTTATTGGACCACAGGTCTCGGTGCACTACCACATTCCTGTATTCCAGTGAAGGCTTCATAAGCTCTGTAGCCCTATCAAATAGCCTAGGCACAATGGCTATTAAAAAATTGCTAAAATTAGGCTTGGATTTATATTTTGAAAATACTTTGAGAAAATCGATCACTGCATTTCTTCCAGCATCTCGCCAATCTGTGCGCTTATCAGGCTCCTGCAAATAATCACTATATTGCTCCCATATCCTGTAAGCTCTTCCTAATTCTTGACTTTTCCTTTCTTCAAATATGTATGATTTTGCGTGAAATTTTGCCAACGTCGCTACAGACGCTTCAAGTTGAGCAAAAGTTAACGTTCTAAGATGATCGGGCATCTTATACCCTTGAAGAGTAACATTTTCGAATACGAATATATCTTCTTTGATAAGTAGCACTTTTGGTCGCCACTTGTGGACACCTGAAAGAGTCAGGAAATATTAGAAACGCAATTATTAAAAAGTGGTCAAATTCATACTTGACCTGTGGCTTACGACTGCCAGCTTAGAAGGCAGGGATTCTGCACTGAAACAATATTTGCATTGAGCGGGAATCGAACCGAGAAGCGAGAACTTCCATGCCACGCGCGACTTAGATAAAAATGGTGTACCTACCTAAATTTTATTAGACCAGACTTGTTTTATTTCAAATAAAATGTTTGCTTACCGTCTGAATTTCCAAATTCAATGAAAAGATCGCTGAGCATTATATATTCCTTTTTGAAGAACATAGTGTCCTCTAAGTATTCAGCTTTATATTTGTCGAGCCTCGGTACGCATTTCACAAACAGTGTTAGTTTCGACCTGGTACCATTTGCTTCCACATCAATTATTAGATTCAAATGTTCCCCTAAATATCCCACAACCTTATCTTGTAACTCATTAAAAGTCCATTTGAATACTTTGCTAAACCCACATTGTTTGGCTATAAGCAGAACTTCGTTTGGTTTCAATAATTCCATTGTATTAGATAGGTGGCACTAGTCCGTGGTGCTTCGAATATACTTAGAAATAAATTTTGAAGAGTACTGCGACAATGCTTTATAGTACAAGATATGTAGATACTTCTGATAATGATAATTAATGTGTGGTGTCGTAAAATAAATGCTAACAGATAATATGAGAATTGGAAAGTAACTAGGACATTCCCGCTGGCGCGCTCCACATAAAACTAATGCACTCTTAGTTTACTCAATAAATTAATTTAATTTTAAAAAATTGTGGTACTATTCTCTACGCTTCTGGTTAGTTAGGTATTTTAGTTGTTTATGTAATTTTTTTTAAGTGTCATTTACAACTATCTTACAAAAAATAACACGTATTAAGTAACTAATTCAAAAACTTATACCTATTTTAAATAGGAGATTCAATCAACTGTCGCAAGACAATTAAATGTAACAAAAGAATTTCGACAGTTTACTCATTAGTAAATCAAAAAAATATACAAAGACACGAATTAGCAATAGTTACCTACGTAAATAGTAGATACGTAGAATTCAGATATAGGTACCCACACACAAAGTACATAGGTACATAAACCAAGATCAATAGCAATAGTCGTAGGTATTCATGCATAACAATAATATACACTGAGCGGCAACCGAACCCGTGACCGTACCGCTAGACCATTTTATGTCGTCAATGTCAATATAAATAGGTAGTGCTTCAGACTTGGTGATAGGCAAATATGAATGATATGGACCTTCATAACCGTAGGTAGGTATAACCAGAAGCCGCATTCAATAATAGCTGCATATCCCGCTCTGTGTCTAAAAACGATACTCTGTCGACTGTCTCGCTCTATAGTGAAACTTCCCGCTCGCGTAATGTTTTATTTTATTTTATTTTATTTGGTACAGAAACAGATAATAGAACAGACTACAATAAACAGAAAATAACAATTTTAGAGTACATTTATAGTACAAATATAGTAAGTTTTAGAATTGTGAAAAATTCTTCGCTATTCAATTAGTGAGGTAGTCAAATTCGATGACAGTTTTATCGATATCTACATTTTATGTTAAAGTTCTTAGAAAAATTTACAGTTTTGAAATGGATTTTTTATAATATTAATAATAAATTATAATAATAACTACGTCGCTATCATAACATCAAACAGCTATCAAAAAGAAATAAATGGATAGTGCGACTGGTACGGTTGATCGGATGCAATTCATGCAATATCCAGTACCTAAGTATCATATTATTTATGTTCTGTATATTTCTCGGAAGTCGATTTCTTTAGGTATATCAAAAAATGGCTTGAGATTCATCAAACCTGCCGCAATTCCAACTTCAAGAGTCGTAAAGTTTTTTAATCAGGTAAATATTATTTTTATAGTGATTCTATCACAAAATAAATTGAAGTAACCACATAATCTATGTACCTAACCTATTTTTTTTAACACGCTTTTATTTTACTTGCTCTGTATGTATGTACCTATGCCTGTAATATTTTTTGGCTCAAATTTACCAACTGAATTAAGACAAACCTTTATTACGATAAAGAAGTCTCTACCCTCATACTTTACCCTCGCAGGTGGTCCCTTCCACCAAGCGTTTCCAGTTTTCAGTTACGATAAAGCCACGATAAAGGAAGAAAAGAAATCACCGAACCGCTAGGTTCGCGGTGGTTCACCGTATGTGAATGATATCTAAGTCCTGCACTTGTTGTTTAAGACAGGAAGTGAGAGGGTGGAATCAGTTGAAATAGCTCATTGAAACACTTATCATGGTACAGACGATAAAACGCTAACGATCCATAAAGATACAATACTAGGTATATTGTTTCAGCTACAAAATTCAGAGGATTATTCAGATAGTTGTCACTCAACGCTATCAAAAAAGAAGAGGTACCTAATCCAGTGAAGATTTCGAATATGAACCTACTACAGATAAACAAGAAGACGACATTCTGTATAATGTTTATTCGAAGAAATAAAAGAAAATATAGTATACCTATGCTATAGCCTTTTATTTATCCTTAGTATAGGTTCCCATAGGAAGCGGGAACGGAAACAGAATTCCATGCGGGCGAAGCCGCGGGCAATAGCTAGTAGATCATAAATTACACACGCCGATTTGTATCCTCTAACATTTTAGATTCAAAATCTATCGATACCTATTGAATATATTATTTTTTGTCACGCACTGGCTGAGATGCGGTCAATATTTATAATGCTTCAAGGCAATGCCAACCTTATGCTATGGATTTCAAGTTTGAAATAACTTTCTTCAAATATACTGACAACTAGTATAGAGCGAGAGAGATTATCTGAAGTTTTTCTTTATAGTCAAAGTTTGTTTGATTCAAAATACGAAACGCCGTAAATATTTTTTTTATCTATGGCAAAGAAAACACGAACTATGGTGGTTTCCAAGGATTCAAGGTTAAAAATTAAAAACTCAAATATATTCTTAAAAAGTATTTAATAACTTAACACTATAAACCGAACATAGAACTTGTTGAATGTAAATCTAGGAATGGTTCAGCCTTGATTTTGTTCAATTTTCTCTCTTTAACTACTTCGTAGTTTGGCGTCCACAGTTCTGTGACCTTGGGGGCATATGGCCCACTGAGCTTGGAGTTATTCGCCTCTTCATCATCACTAGATTCGACTTCGTCGATTTCCATAGGTTTATCTGCTGGCTCATCTGTCTCCACTATCTGTTCTATTCCGGATAAACTTTGTAGAAATGAGGTACAAAGGAGGCTGACTGGTGGTACCATGTGGGGCGAAGCCAGGGAGAACTGAAAACAAAATGGTTATAGTTACTTTGTTAAGCTAGATTATTCTTAGCTAGGCTGCAGATCTTACACCCTGGCATCAGAAGACCTTACACTCTGGCGTCAGAAGACCATAGACGGCGTGCGGTTTTAGTCGGTAAGAGTCCGACATAACCTGCCCCGCTGGCCGCGGGGTGGATATCCATGAGTATATCCGCACGGAAAAAAAACACTGCGGACATAGTAAGGAGCCTGAAAAGAACTAAGCCTTTGTGTGAGTTTGCTGAAGCTTTTTTTATATATCACTTAGGTGGCAGACAAGCACACGGCCCACCTGATGGGCAGTGGTCACCTTGGTCTATGGACATGTGCAACATCAGAGGGGTCACACTCGCACTGCCGAACTTGGAAGGAGTGGTGGAGGTTTGGTTGAGAAAGTTTCTGTATTGACAACGCAGGAGACTGGTCTCCGGTGAGCTCTGGATACCCTACTTACCGCCGGGAACACAATACGAAGGTTATTATGACCCCAGTCGGACTGCTAAATCTGGATGGGAATACCGTCGTGTCCTACCTCCTTTAAATTGTGGATTGTAAGTGAAGTGAGGTACCTGAGCTATACTGGAAGAAGCCGAAGCCCCAGCATCTACCACGTCGACGTCGATAGCGGTCGCCGGCTGCACCTCGGACGACTGTTGCTCTGCTAACAGAGCACTGAAATTGGATCGCGGCAGCTTGCGGTGCGATATCACCTCTAAACGACCTTCCTCACTCGCCTCGGGTTCTATGCAGTAGATTTCCTACAATAAATAACACATAATATTGTAACAGCAATGTCCTTTTATTAACGTGTGGAACCACCTCACGAGTGCTAACGATGTAGTTATATCGGGATCGAACTGACTAAAACCACATGGTATTCCGCCCACGTGAGTTTTAAAAAACCCGGGTATACCCTTTTTATCGTGCGGAAATCCCCATGGATACCACCCCCGTCGGCCATCGGGGTTATGTCGGGATCGAACCGACTAAAACCGCACACCGTCTCGGGTCTTAATTACCGGGGTGTAAGGTTACCCAATAGGCATATCCCTCGCACCCCAGTTGACCTTGGGCCATCTACGGTTTTAAGATGGCCCCTCGACCCCCGGGGGTGGGGTGGGGCGAGCATCGCGCCACTTCGCCGACGGTGGGGTGTAGGGTGACATGCGGCCGTCCTGTCACCCAACCGTCGGCGCGCGGACAATCAGCTCGCCCCCCGCTCACTCCCCACTGTGCCCTCTGCTAGTCAGAGGGACACGTGGAGAGCCTCAGAGCAGCCCTCTAGAGGGCCACTCCCACCCCGGCCGGATTGGCCTCAGGCAGCAGCGTCTTCCGTGGTGAGTGGGAGGCGCTGCTCGCCTCCGTTGCCCGGGAACTCCGGGTATACCCTGAGAATGAACACCCCAGAAGTCCTATGTTTTTATGTCTGTCTATATCTGTACTATCCTACTAATATTATAAACGCGAAAGTTTGTGAGAATGTATGTATGGATGTCTGGATGTATGTTTGTTACTCTGTACTGCAAAAACGGCTGAATGGATCTAGCTGAAATTTGGTACAGAGATAGCTTATAGTTTGGAATAACATATAGGCTACTTTTTATACAAGCTAATACCGCGGCTCCGCTCGCAAAGTCGATCGGTCGGGATGTCCAAATATTATGTTTGTTGCTATTTCACGTAAAAACGGCTGAATGGATCTGGCTGAAATTTGGTACCGAGATAGAGTGTAGTGTGAAATAACATATAGGCTAATTTGTATACAAGCTAATACCCGCGGCTTCGCCCATGGAGTCAATCAGTCGGGATATCTGGATGTATGTTTGTTACTCTTTCACGTAAAAACGGCTCAATAGATCGGGTTGAAATTTGGTACAGAGATAGATTATAGTCTGGAGTAATATATAGGCTACTTTTTATACAAGCTAATACCCGCGGCTCTGCCCGTGGGAGTCGATTGGTTGGTAATCGTTTTTTGGTCATATCCCCGGTTCTACTTAACCAAATGCAATCAAACATACGGCACATTTTATGTAAAACCAAGACCTTTCTAATGAAAAGGCGACATCAAAATATATGATGTCCACACTGTCGCCTTAGGTGAACCCTGTAAAGATGGTGTAAGGTGAAACCAATAAATAAGGAAAAAAAAAACTTTTGGTCTTATCACCAAATTTTAGGTCTAACCAAGAAAACCGCACTAAAATCCGTTTAGTACTTTTTATCCGAAAGGTTTTGGCTAGACGAGTGGAGACCAGTGGAGTGGAGCGGAGTTGGGAGTGGTGTGGAGAGTGGAGTGGGGAGTGGTGTGGAGAGTGGAGTGGAAAGTGGAGTGGAGAGTGGAGTGTAGTGGAGATTGAAGTGGAGAGTGGAATGTAGGGTGGAGTCGGGAGAGGGGATTGGACAGTAGAGTGGAGGTGGAGAGTGGAGTGGAGAGTGGAGTGAACAGTGGAGTGGAGTGTGGAGTGGAGAGTGGAGTGAACAACGGTGTATGTTTGTTACTCTTTTACGTAAAAACGGCTGAATAGATCGGATTGAAATTTGGTACAGAGATAGATTATAGTCTGGAGTAATATATAGGCTACTTTTTATACAAGCTAATACCCGCGGCTCTGCCCGTGGGAGTCAATTGGTTGGTAATCGTTTTTTGGTCATATCCCCGGTTCTACTTAACCAAATGCAATCTAACATACGGCAGATTTTATGAAAACCAAGACCTTTCTAACGAAAAGGCGACATCAAAATTTGTTCAGCAGTTTTTGCATCCATCACGAACAAACAGACAAGGATTGCAAAAAAATAGATATTTGTGGTCAACATAACCAAGTCTTTTTTTTTCAAATATTGGAGTGGAAAGTGTAGTGGAGAGTAAAGTGGAGTGGAGATTGAAGTGGAGTGTGGAATGTAGGGTGGAGTCGGGAGAGGGGATTGGACAGTAGAGTGGAGGTGGAGAGTGGAGTGGAGAGTGGAGTGAACAGTGGAGTGGAGTGTGGAGTGGAGAGTGGAGAGTGGAGAGTGGAGAGTGGAGAGTGGAGAGTGGAGAGTGGAGAGTGGAGAGTGGAGTGAACAGCGGAGTGGAAAGTCGAGTGGAGAGCCATTTCATTCAAATAGACTTGGTGGCAATACCGAATTCCACGCGGGCGAAGCCGCGGGCGGAAGCTAGTGTAATATAAAATTGTAAAGTAGCTGTGTCTGTACATTACGCGATATTTAAAAAAAATACTTTGTTTAAGTTACGTGATCGATTCTGAACAAAACGTGTTTTTTGGAACTCTTGTCTGTTTGTCTGTTGGTTTGCGATGACCGCAAAAACTACTAATCGAATTTTGAGTGTAATTTAGTACTTCTGTTCTGTTAAACGCAAATTTTTAGACACTAATTGGTAGACTGCCAACTGACTGTTTCTGCACACTTACCGAATCATTTCTCATAAGATACAGTCTAATATTATCGTCATAACACGTGCCAAACGTAATTTGTTTGAACACGCCAGTAGACGGATCAACAATCCTTTTCTTTTTCAATATTGGTTTAGACTGATGTGGGGTGAACACGTAAACTGTAAGAAAGATACACAATTTAGCTTTTAACATTTTCGTAATCATTTTCAAAATAACACCTTCCACACACATTCCATACTGTTTTTTGAATCATGTACTCGTACCCAACACCAAGACTAGGAGTCAAAATGCCCTTTTGTTAAACTTACCATCATTATTCTTGCTAGCAACAGCAATTTTGTTCGAAAACCTGTGCGCAGTTAGACACGTCGGGTTCATTCGTACGAGCCATTTCACAGTCAACGATAAAATACTCCATACTGCCACGCATTGCTCTGTTGTACACACCAACTGAAAAAAAAAAATCGTGGAATTCTGTAGAATTTTCTTTTTTCTATGAAAAAGAAAGAAAAGAAAACTAACTTTATTCATGAACACAAAGCGTACACAGATTAAAAAAAAAGCAACTCAAAAACAATATATGATATTATGTCATCACCAACAGACGCAAAAGCCCACGATCCGCGACCCACCAACCAATAGACTAATCCGTCTTTGTTCTTTTTGTCTGTGGATGGACGCCGCGCCTGAGTTGGTGGGACGCGAACTGACACGGTGAGCATAAATTATAATTGACAATTATGACACGTGTAATATAAAAGATATGTAATATGTGGCAGCCACGTGGCAAATTGCAAAGCACATGTTCAGCAATTTCGTTACGGACTGCCAGTGAGTAAAGTTAATTGAGTAGGTAATGAGAATCAAATACCACATATTACAAAATTCGCATCATGTACGCTGCGTTCACAAATTAGGAGTGGCACTCAGTATACACTGAGATGGATTTCCCACCACAGCACTGGTTTTCAGTGCCAGTGCACTTCTATGTGCCTATCCTTTGTGATACGCCGCGCCGGTTGGCGTCTGTGAGTTACAGGGGGCCTGGTTAAAAATCAGCGCTAGGCACCCACTTAGCACATGCTGAATCAGGTCCCATGCGGCACGCTTTCAAGGTGCATTGCGACTTTTTTTTATGCACCTGTAATGTATTTTTTCTTTTAAGTGTGCACGAATACACTTATTCTCTCTTTCTTTTCTTTAAATATCCACGAGCCAGCCGGGCCGGTTATGTCGGACATGAGCCGAGTAAACCGCACGCCACGTCGTCTCGGATCTTCAAACGGACTTCTTTTTTCCTGTCCATAATTGGTTTCTTTTGGAATTTTACGAAAGCGAATGCCATTATTTCTCCAACTTAAACTGTACAAGCTTGAAAATGTTGCTATACAAACCAAATATATAGTAATTACATTAAGTAGGTAATTATGATTGTAAACAGACCAAAAAATCCGTCGAGTTCCTCGCTGAAGTCTTTTCAGGAACCAATAGCATTGCAGACCAATGGTTCATTAGCTAAAGATTAGTCTACTACTTTTCTGACGTTTTGTAAGTTCTGGTTTACACTGAATAAATGATTTTAAAACATACTTACATAATGTGCAGCATCCTTATTTCCAAACTGAACATGGACACCTTTAGGTCTCAAAGCTGGATGAGACAACGTGGTTCTGAGATTACACAGATGAGTATCCCACAGAGTGAGCTTGGCGCCAAACCACGCAGCAATCAAAGATCCATCTTGCGATATCGCCACACCCCCCATATTGTACCCCTCATCTCTTCCAATACATACTTTACCCATCTCAGTAGCGAGTGAATGTTCCTTATGAACATTAAACAACTGTTTTATAACGTCATTTTTGTTATTAACTTCTCTCAAGTATGGCAAATCTTCATCTTTGCCAGGTTTATATTTAGAAGCATCTTTCAAATCGTTCATGACATTGTTTGAAACAAATTGACCGATTCCTGATGAGTAGTAACAAGCTGTTAAACAACTCCAAGCTACTGTCTTACGATGTGTCTGTGATGTATTCTCTCTCTTCCATATCCTGAATTTCTCATCAGTACCAGCTGATATACAAAATTCACCCTTATTATTAAGTGCTAAAGACACAACATTGCATCCTCCGTGAGAGAG
Source organism: Lithosia quadra (assembly GCA_963576445.1). Classification (NCBI taxonomy): domain Eukaryota; kingdom Metazoa; phylum Arthropoda; class Insecta; order Lepidoptera; family Erebidae; genus Lithosia; species Lithosia quadra. The sequence continues at coordinate 4,120,385 of OY754883.1, forward strand.
ATTGACACACGTGTTCAGTTGGAAGGGGGTTGCGTTATTGTATTGTGCTTGCCAGAATTTCAACTTTTCTTCTGGGTAAATAATGCCGTCGTTTCGGTATTCCGAAGTTACAAGCCAGTCGCCATTGCCGCTAACGGCCGCGCATGTCACCTCTGTTTCTAGTGGCAATAGATTCCATCTTTCTGATGGTAGACTGTTTGTTTGAGTTATGTCTAGCTGAAATTAAAAAAATGCATTTAATAAAATGTTTCGTTTGTTTGAGCGCCAATCCCTTTTACATTGAAAACTTGCAATTTGGAGCCCGGGTCTGCTTTCTTAGCACTACAATATTTTGGCTTTTACTGGAGCGACTGCCATTTGGTTCGTCAAGCTCGATATAATAGTTTGCGCCAGAGTCACTTCTGTCAATGAGCAGGTGTACCGGCTTGCAGGTGACAAAGTTGACTTGGGCTCCAAAGATCTTGGGTCATATACCCAATAAACAAAAAAAATGTAGGTATGTATACCGTGAAGTGATTTGAATATGGTCGCGCCAAGTAACTTGAGCCAAAGTCGGTGTAGATGGGGACTGATAAACCAATCATGCAGGCCTGTACGATGGCCATTGGTTTAGTGTAATTATACGAAATCGTAAATATTTATATTTATACGAAAATAATGACCGGCGTTTTGGCCCGCGTACTTACGGCCTAAGTTGCTCGCCGCGATCTATACCTAGATACCTTTTGATAAAAATTTAAAAAATAAACAAAATTCTTACGTTATACAAAACTTTGTCGGTAGTGGTAGAATACAATTGCAAGTGTCCAGTTCTTCCGGACGTGACCAGTGCTTCTAGAGGCTGATGGTACACCAGCGCGCCCCCCACGGCCCGCGACGTAGGCGACACCCCACCGCACTCCAGTATTGTGGAGACAACTCGCAACTGTGCGTTCGCGATAACCACCGCTGGAATATTACACTTATGATAATTCTCTTTTCAAAACATTTAACATAGCACCTAGACTCAAATCACCGTGGTAGCCTAGTGGTTTGGGTAATGGACTGCTGAGACGAGGTCTCGGGTTCAATCCCAGGTTCACCATGGCACACACCAATGACTTTTCGATGCTTTTCGAAGTTATGTGTGTATTTATCGCAGGTTTATTAGTGCCTCGGAGAGCACGTTAAGCCGTCGGTCCCGGTTGCCATACAAACATCTATGGCAGTCGTTACGGGTAGTTGGAGCCCACAAAAGTCCAACCAGTCTAACTTGGAACTTCGATATCGCCATTGGTCATAATGACCATTGGTAGTGGAGGTCAGATGGCAGTCGCTCCACGGAAAATATCGAAGTTCAGCCGCATCACAGTTAGACTGGAAAGCCGACCCCAACTGAGTTTGGAAAAAGGTTCAGAGAATGATGACCTAGACTCAAATCAAGCAATATGGGTTAGAGTGTAATTTTTTTTTTCTCTTCTCTTGCTACCCAAATGTTGTACTACTTTTGCCATACTTTCTTTCAATGTGTGTGTGTACATAAACTTAAATAAAGTAAATTATAATAATAGTATGTAGAAAGTAGGATAGTACCAAGCAGGATAGTAGGATAGTACCAAGTAGGATAGTACCAAGCAGGATAGTAAGAACTAGGATATTAGGAATTAGGATAGTACCAAGCAGGATAGACACACAGGTGATATAGAAAGCGGTACAAGTTTTGGATGTCATTACGCTCATCAACTTACAGTTGTTGGTCATTGTCACAGCCACGTGGTCGTTGTTGGTTGTGATGAACCTGATCATCCCCGGCAGTCGCGGTATGAACGCCTTTTCATTAGCTCTGTAAGCCAGATTCCCCAAGGTCCACTTCACTAACACTTTCTCCATTCCACCAGTGTACAGATAGTTGCCTGAAAAATATATTAAGTTTTACAATTGGGACTTACAAAACTTTGAGATCCAGGCTATGCACAATGGTCATGTACAATCAGTACAATACTAGTTGTATTCGCGACTTCATCCGCGTGGTTTTAGATTTTTAAGGTTTTAATTTTTTACTTAGAACTCTTTGTTTTGCAAAAATTAAAGTAACCCATCAGTTACATCAGCTATCTGGCTTGATTGGCTGGACTGATTGTGACGAGACTTTTACTAGTCTCGTCACAATCAGTCCAGCTATTTCTGAGATTAGCAGGAACAAACAGACAGAACGAAATGGAAAAAAATAATATTTTGGTATGTATATTGTATGTAACATCCAATCGACTTAGTAAAAAGCGGTTATTTTAATAATTAAAATTTAATTTATTTGTATAAATGTTTGTACCTCACTCTATCTAGTAAGATAGGACCACTTCTACTTTAGACAACATTATGCAAAACTAGGGGCATCCTTACCTTGTAAAGAAAAGCATGTAGCAAGAGGAGGTAAGAAATGCCAATGCAGCACTTCCCTCGCAACCTGTCTGTAGTCATACAAGTTGCCTCTGATGATTGTGACACGGCCAAGCGTGTCTGTAATGGCCACAGCATTTGTTCTCTGATGCACTGCTACTGACATTATGCGATAATGATTGTGGTTGATGATTCTAGAAATTAATACATGCATGCGTGTAAGTAGTTGACTTACAAATATTTAGAAGTTATTTTGTTATCTTGCACTTGGAAGACTTGTGCCTACTCCGTTTCAAATAGTTTTTAAGCTATTGCATAGCTTTTATCGCGGGCTTTGAGGGGGCCGACTCAAGAAATTCTTAACAAAAAAAAAAACCTGACTGACATGAGAAGTGAGTAATATTCCTCTATTGGTTTATTTACGAATTTTTTACAGTTTTAATATCATTAAGTATGTACCTACTGTTTAAAAAAAGCAATCAAACTTACTGTGTCTTCAAATGTGGTTGTTGAAGGTTCTGTATGTATAAGAACTTGGTTCCATTAGTGATGGCTGCAAACCTGTCTCCATTGCACCACCCCAATGATACCCGTAACATGTCATGGCTCACAACTTTGGTATCTCTGTATTCATAGAGTAGTTCTCCGGTTTTTGCTGAAAATGTGCTAAGGTTGACGAGCCTCTGTTTTGGTAGAGCATAGGTAATGCAGCATTCACTGCTTTCTACTAAGTCAAATGTGAGAACTTTAGCGTTAGGTGGCAGTTTAAGTTTCTGTAAAAATATACATAATTATGTTACCTTACGAGCTGGATTTTTTTTTTTTTTTTTTATACCACTTAGGTGGCAGACAAGCACACGGCCCACCTGATGGGAAGCGGTCACCGTGGCCTAGGGACGCGTGCAACACCAGGGGCATCACACTCGCGCTGCCGACCCCGCAAAAACCTTCTAATGCCCTTCTTGAAGAACCCCATATTGTAGTCGCTAGGGAAAACCACGGCAGGGAGATCATTTCACAGCCTAAGCGTGCGCGGAATAAAATTTCTTTCAAACCTTACAGTGCGCACTGCAGGCGGATGCAATGTGTGAGGATGAATTCCCTGCCTGTGGCGAGCGGTGCGATGATAAAAAGCGGCCGTGGGCATCATGTCGAACAATTCATCTGAACACATACCATTATATAGGCGGTAGAAGACGCACAGTGAGGCGAAATCTCTCCTCAGGCTAAGCGGCTCCACACCGCCTAAAAGTATGGGATCGTCGACTATCCGCAGCGCACGTCTTTGTACCGACTCGAAGGGGTCAAGGGGTCAATTATATTAATAATTTGATTAAAAAAACAGTTGTTAAATTAAAGTATCAAAAAGTATACTTACAATTTCTCTGAGCACAGCTCCTTTCTCCCACGTCCATATCGTAATATAGCCAGAGTCAGAACAACCATACAAGTTGTAATCCTCATTTTCTGGAAACTTAATTGCAATAAGTTCATTTACTGCATGCTCCGTTTCTAGGGTTCGAACGCAGTCTCCTGTTTGTATATTATATACTCGTACTATATTTTCAACAATAATTGCTAAAGACCTGAAATTTGAAGTACTATAAATGTGGTCTGTCTTTTAATAAAACATTTTGATACATAAGAAATTGTAACACTCACTCTCCATCCGGTGAAAAAATAGGACGATGATCTATTATACTTCGCCCAGCCTTCCGGTGTACATTATATTTGTCCTCCAGAGTACTATCACTATTTGTTATTACACCCATTTTTAGTAGGTATATGATTTCCTTTTCTATTTCATACACTATACAAACATGAGATCAACACATGAAATAACCTCAATATTTTATTGAGAGAAGTATAAAACGTGCGCTATAAGTTGAGACTTGGGTTCTTCGCCCATATATTTTATCAATTGTAAAAGCAAAAAAAATGGGCATGCAGCGTATTTATTATTTATATAGTACTACACGTGCGCTTCGCTTAGTAAATGTTTTTTTTTCTCCTACTTTGGCAAATATTGTATGAATGCCAGTGGCCAGTTATACAGGATCTCCCGTAATGAATGGATAAACCGTAAACTGGAGTTGCTCCGGATGTGAGGCTATAAGAAAATCATATCATTTTGCTAGGGTTGTCAACCATATGGTAATGGCATAGACTTTTATACTTTTTTAGTAATTTCTCTACTTTTTTTATTAATTCCGTAGCCATTTCTTCAAATTTAAGTATTTTCGTGAATTTTTTTTTGTATTATACTCTTAAAGACGTGTATCATTCACTTTTAATATGATTTTAGGTGTTCTTAACGTTAAACGTTAATAAAATGGTCATTTTAAGAGAATTTTTTAATTTTTTTTTCTTAACATCAACTTTTGATCATCTACTGTGAAAAAAAAAAGTACGGCGCTATAGCTGCCCATGATCTTAATAAATTGTCTAGTATGTGTAGTTTCTAAAAAGGTATAACAATGTGTACTTTTAAAGCAACATTATGTTACTAGGAGCAAGAACGTTTATCAAGGTCAAAATTTAGATTTTTCAAGTAATGTTAAAAATAGTTGTAAAACTCGTCAGACGAAGTACTAGAAATAGTCGAAGAGGACCCTGGTACGTCCATAAGTGCTATTTCACGGCGCACAGGTATACCTAAAACATCTGTACACAGAATTTTAAAGAGGCACGAATTGTATCCCTATCATTACCAAGGGCCGGCTATAGTAAATCATCATTCTCTGAACCTTTTTCCCAACTCAGTTGAGGTCGGCTTTCCAGTGTAACTGTGATGCGGCTGAACCTCGATATTTTCTGTGGAGCGACTGCCATCTGACCTCCACAACCAATGGTCATTATGACCAATGGCGATATCGAAGTTCGAAGTTAGACTGGTTGGACTTTTGTGGGCTCCAACTACCCGTAACGCCTACCATAGATGTTTGTATGGCAACCGGGACCGACGGCTATAGTAAATGCGGATATGTATTTAGTCTTTTTAAGAAACACATTACCTGGATTGCTAGAAAACGTTCCACAAGAGATACGAAACCAAATGTGGCTACAAAATGATGGATGTCCAGCTCATTACGCTGTTCGTTTCAGACAGCATTTAAACGAGACGTATCCTGATAGATGGATAGGACGGCTGGGCCACATTTTATGGCCTCCACGCTCACCAGACCTAAACCCTTTGGATTTTTTTTACTGGGGCTGTATTAAGGAGAAGGTTTACAGCGAAGCAATAAGTTCTGTGGAAGAATTGCGTACGCGCATTCAAGTATCAGCTCGTAAAATTGAAGAAGCTGGCTATACGCGTCGGATTAAAAGATCTTTTATTAGGCGTTGCCGAGCATGCATTGCTGCCGGCCGGCGGAAGACATTTTGAACATTTAGTTTAAGTTTTTCATTAAATTCTTTTTTTTTTTAAACAACTTGGTGTCATTCTGAATATCCTAGTTAGTGGCCTGTTAGTTTTTTTGTAAAGTATCTTGATAGAATAAAATCATTAAGACGAGTTTTACAACTATTTTTAACATTACTTGAAAAATCTAAATTTTGACCTTGATAAACGTTCTTGCTCCTAGTAACATAATGTTGCTTTAAAAGTACACATTGTTATACCTTTTTAGAAACTACACATACTAGATAATTTATTAAGATCATGGGCGCTCTATAGCGCCGTACTTTTTTTTTCACAGTAGATGATCAAAAGCTGATGTTAAGAAAAAAAAATTAAAAAATTCTCTTAAAATGACTATTTTATTAACGTTTAACGTTAAGGACACCTAAAATCATATTAAAAGTGAATGATACACGTCTTTAAGAGTATAATACAAAAAAAATTTCACGAAAATACTTAAATTTGAAGAAATGGCTACGGAATTAATAAAAAAAGTAGAGAAATTACTAAAAAAGTATAAAAGTCTATGCCATTACCATATGGTTGACAACCCTAGCAAAATGATATGATTTTCTTATAGCCTCACATCCGGAGCAACTCCAGTTTACGGTTTATCCATTCATTACGGGAGACCCTGTAGATTGCGAATGCATTTAGAACAATAATAATCTGTGACACCATGCAGATGCCGAATGCCGAAACGGCGAAACCATGTGTCAAATTGTAATGTTGTCTATGTTTGTCAACTTTTGTCAACACGCCGCAGGGGCTGTTTTGGTGCCGGAGTTTTATATTTTGAGACTGAAATATTGACTTAACTAAATACTTAGTTAATTAGAGACTAATAAAACACTAGTGTCAACCTTTGCATTCTACAATGGCAGCAGAAATATCAGAGGTTCAACTACAAGTTCGTTTTATAACCAAACAAGAACAGTAAGTTCGCACGATCAACTACCATGGCATATTACTTTAATAAATATTCAGAATGTATATTAAATGGCTATTTATTTCTAGATATGCAGTCCCGGACAGTCCTTATGCCATTCAAAGTAATATCCAGTCATCTGAACTTAATACTTTAATCAATGCATTGTTGAAAGAAAACAATACAACCGTAGAAAAGGCAGTAGAGTTTGACTTTTTAGTTTGTGGAGAACTACTATGTTCGTCATTAGCAGAACTTCTGCAGGAGAAAGGAGTTTCTACAGAAGACACACTAGAGATTGAATATCTAGAGAGATTTCCTGCACCTTCACCACGGGATTGTTTGATGCACGATGACTGGGTGTCCACAGTGCAAGCACATCAACAATGGTAAACACTCCTATGTCAAACCCTTGCAACTAACCTAAATATTTGTGCCAGTAGTGTATGTAGTAGTAGCTTCTCTAATAGTGTTGTCCACTATAATGTCTGTGTTCATGTTTAACCATACATCTGTAATGGTCTTGGATCACTACTTATCTAAATGAACTGTTTAATTTATGTTTCAACCCCATCCAAGAACTTGACCATTTATGAGAGACCACATTATTACCGTTAGAAGGTTCTATTAATAAGCTTAGTTACCAATATTTTTATTTATTACCATGTGTAAGTGTAATATGATCTGAAAATAGAATTTAGAGTGTATGAAATGTTAATTATGTATATTTCTCTAAAGTATTAATAACACCATGTTTCAGGATCCTATCTGGAAGTTACGACAACAGTCTTCACATTTGGAGCACAAAAGGACAGCACAAACTTGCCATCCCTGGACACACATCGCCAATCAAAGCTGTCAGTTGGGTTTCTTTCAATGGCGATCAGGCAGTAATTGCTAGGTAATTCCTTTTAGAGAAATAAATTATTCACATGGCACTACATTATGGTATAGGTATTTTTTCAACATTGTCTTATGTATTTTTACTCTTATTCTTCATCCAAGCAGCAATTCAGATTGCATTGAAAGCTGTGACTTTGTAGCCCTTTTTTTTTTTTTTTATCGTGCGGAAATCCCCATGGATACCACCCCTGTCGGCCATCGGGGGTGGTTATGTCGGGATCGAACCGACTAAAACCGCACGCCGTCTCGGGCCTTAGTAACCGGGGTGTAAGGTTAACCAATGGGCATATCCCTCGCACCCCAGCTGACCCCGGGCCATCTACGGTTTTAAGGTGGCCCCCTCGACCCCCCGAAAGGGGGGGGTGGGGCGAGCTTCGCGCCACTTCGCCGACAGTGGGGTGTAGGGTGACAGGAGGCCGTCCTGTCACCCAACCGTCGGCGCGCAGACAATCAGCTCGCCCCCCGCTCGCTCCCCATTGTGCCATCTGCTAGTCAGAGGGACACGTGGAGAGCCTCGGAGCAGCCCTCTAGAGGGCCACTCCCGCCCCGGCCGGATCGGCCGCAGGCAGCAGCGTCTCCCGTGGCGAGTGGGAGGCGCTGCTCGCCTCCTTTGCTGTGACTTTGTAGCCCTGGTGTTCTTTCTGCTTCAACTCACATTGTTTCAGCTATCTTGGTGTTTTTATGGAAGTGACTGTCTTCTGACCGCATACACACAGGAGGACAGCCCGTGTGCCATAGCTGGTACACCCTTTACAATTTAAACATTAGGACGAAACAGTGTCAAGAAAGTGAAAAGTTTTAATTTGCAATTCAATTTATTAACTCTTTCCAGTGGCTCTCATGATCAATCAGCCATGCTGTGGGTGTGGAATGTGGCTCGGAACTCTGTGGACTGTGTGGTGACATGTCGTGGCCATGACAAAGGAGTAGAATGTCTTGCAGTGTCAGCCGATGGCAACCGTTTTGTGACTGGCAGTTGGGACAACAATATATGCATGTGGAGTGCTAGTAAGTTCAATTATATTATTTATCATGATCTTGAAATTAATTTTAATTTACGCATGGTCAATTTAAATGTCTCTAGAATTGCTTGATGAAAAAATTGAAAATGGGCAGATAAGTAATGATGCAAAGAAAAGACAAAAAGGCTGTTTTTCAATAAAAATGCAAATATATTATATTATCTGCTATATACTTTCTTAACTACTAGAATTTTGATTTTCATAAGTTCACTAGATTATTTCAATTTCAATTCTGGCTTATAAAAGCAATTAAATAGTTATGTTATAATCGTATTTACATGTAATGTTATAAATTATTTACAAAAAAAGAGATTAAAAAAAATCTGGATAATGTCTACTGAATTGTGCCAAAGGAATTGTTGGCAATAGACCAAACAATTCAGAAACCAATGTTATTAATGTATACACAACAATATTCTCTTTTATTCAGGTTTATCAGATGAGGACAATGTACCAGCAAAGAAAAGAAGTAAACCAGACCATGGGAATACAAGAGAGCCTCTCTCAACACTGAAAGGTCACAGGGAGGCAGTGTCAGGAGTACAATGGATGGACTTCAACACGGTTCTCTCCAGTGGATGGGACCACTTGTTGAAAATATGGGACTGTGAATTAGGAGCTATTAAACAAGATATTGCTGGTAGGTCAAAATTGACGGTTTAACTTAATTTTAACTGCAAGCCCGTACACCTGCAGATTAACAGATGAGAATCTGTCACAGGCCCTTTCAGGGTTTAGCAACTTGGCAAGGTTTTTGAGTAGTGGGGCCCACACTATTCCAAAATCTTGCCAAGTTAGATGCCGTGAACTATACCTGACAGTTTTTATTTTATTTCAGTTCTTAGTTCCCGTAATATTGCTACAACTGCTTGTCCTACACTGACCTAATTGACTTTTTATTTTTAGGCAACAAGGCGTTCTTTGATGTGAACTGGTCTCCATTGAATAACAGCCTCATAACAGCTTCCGCAGACAAACACATACGATTATACGACCCTAGATCTACAGGTAATACGTTTTTTTTCATTGGGGTGTAGAAATATAAGTATTCAATAAATCCTATTACTATTATAAAGGTGAAAGTTTCTGAAGATTTTTGAATGTTTGTTACTCTATCACGGGTCTGCCACGTAGGGACGCCAATAAATGTAGAGTATACTTATTGCTGCCAATGTGGAGACTGATAAATTTTTTTGGTCATATCATTTAATTAATTACAATCAAAAATACGGTAGATTTTAAGTCTGATTCCGAGAAGACCTTTCTAATAGAAAAAAAAACCGCAAAAACATTCATTCAATAGTTTTTTGGTAGATAAACCCAGAAAAGAATTTAAAAAAATTGTGTTCAGAAGCAACAATTACATTGGCGTTTCTATGCGGAAGATCGGCGGCGGCATTTTCGCCAAGTGTGACATAGGCCTTAGCGTAATAAAGGTATAACGGGATTCTTTTTTTTTTCAGAAAGTATTGTGAAGACGACATTCACATCCCACACAGGATGGGTGCAGTCCGTGCGCTGGTCCACGACTCGCGATACTCTGTTCTTGTCTGCAGGGTACGATGGAGAAGTCAAATTATGGGAGACTAGGAGGTAGGTGTACAAATAAAACCACATATACAATGGTAGTACTAAGCCCCCCAGCTAACCAAATTCTAGTGTTACGTGTGGGCTCACGTTGGTAGTGTTATGGCCGGGGTTCGAACTCGGGACCTCTCGATCATAAAGCCGACTTATTAGACTACTAAGCTACCGTAACACAAAACAATATTATGTTTTATTAGACATACTCATGCTTCTTGTGTCGAATACGTGTATATTGTCACGAATTTATCAAATATTTTAAGAAAGATGAAGTGACGTAATAACAGTAGCAACTGTACATTTACTACGGGAGGTAGCGTTAATTTTTTTTGGCAAGCGACAGCGAGTTGATATTCGCCACGATAATAGATCTTTATTGATACATACCAGAATTGACCGTCAGAACCCGCACCCGCGGAGGAGTCGAAGGTGACACCATGGTAAAGTTGTCAAAAAAAATCACGCTCCGAGCAATCATTAGCCACGTGAAACTTTATATGGTGATTCCTGAGGTCATTTTCAACTGAGAAATAACCGTCAGATGTGGTGTAGAGTAATGGTTATTGGTCAGTCGCGTATATATTAGACCAGTGCCGATAGTCTTTGAGACAAAATAAATTTATAGTAGGATGAAACCTGTTGGAAAAGGATCAGAATATAACAAAAATGAAAGGAAAAATAAATTACGGGTGATCTGAGGTCGGGAAGTGGGGAGGGGTGTGAGTTTTAAGGGTAAAAACGGTTTATCTCGATTTCCGGCAAAACTATAAGTCCTATGGAAAAAAGTTAAATGACAAAGTTGTAGGTAATAAAGAGACCTACAACTTTTCAGTTACACTTTTTTCACATAACCTCAAAATGTATGTGAAAAATTCAAATAATCAAGTTTTTGGTTTTTTATTTTTATCTTAAGCAAAACAAATTTGTTTTCCACGAAATTTGGTGAAAACTTAGCTTTTTATGTCCTACAGATACTGTATTTTTTTTGATTTGAAATACTCTTTTTTTCAGCTTATTTTGACTAAATATCGAAAAACCACCCTAATTTTCAATCGAAAATTCTCACGTCAAAATATCAGCTTTTTAAAAAAAGTCAGAGAGTTTTTTGTTCTCTGAAATCTCTTCTTTCTGATAATGTAAAAATACATATACATTGCTATGGTAAATTTTCTCAGAAAATGCAAAGAAGAAAAACTCGAATTCGAAATTAATATTTTTGTATTTAGTAATTTCCTGAGATAATTTACCATAGCAATGTATATATATTTTTACATCATCAGAAAGAAGAGATTTCAAAGAACAAAAAATTTTTTGACTTTTTTTAAAAGGCTGATATTTTGACGTGAGAATTTTCGATTGAAAATTAGGGTGGTTTTTCGATATTTAGTCAAAATAAGCTGAAAAAAAGAGTATTTCAAATAAAAAAAAATACAGTGTCTGTAGGACATAAAAAGCTAAGTTTTCACCAAATTTCGTGGAAAACAAATTTGTTTTGCTTAAGATAAAAATAAAAAACCAAAAACTTGATTATTTGAATTTTTCACATACATTTTGAGGTTATGAGAAAAAAGTGTAGTTGAAAAGTTGTAGGTCTCTTTATTACCTACAACTTTGTCATTTAACTTTTTTCCATAGGACTTATAGTTTTGCCGGAAATCGAGATAAACCGTTTTTACCCTTAAAACTCACACCCCTCCCCACTTCCCGACCTCAGATCACCCGTAATTTATTTTTCCTTTCATTTTTGTTATATTCTGATCCTTTTCCAACAGGTTTCATCCTACTATAAATTTATTTTGTCTCAAAGACTATCGGCACTGGTCTAATATATACGCGACTGACGAATAACCATTACTCTACACCACATCTGACGGTTATTTCTCAGTTGAAAATGACCTCAGGAATCACCATATAAAGTTTCACGTGGCTAATGATTGCTCGGAGCGTAATTTTTTTTGACAACTTTACCATGGTGTCACCTTCGACTCGACCGCTACCAGACCGGTTGACGGCCAACTCTGTTATGTATTAATAAAGCTCTATTATCGTGGAGAATATCAACTGGCTATCGATTGCTTGTTAGAATTAACGCTACCTCCCGTACTAATTTATTTTGCATTAGTAATTGCCAACGGCCATACTACGTTGAATACACCGGTTCTCGTCCGATCACCGAAGTTAAGCAACATCGGGCGTGGTTAGTACTTGGATGGGTGACCGCCTGGGAATACCACGTGCTGTTGGCTTTTTGCTATCGTAACATTTTTCTCCCTTTATTTTTGTTCTTTCCACATAAATATTTTTATTTTGTTTTGCCAAATACAGCTTTACATTTCTCTATTCATTTTTATTTGGTTTATTTTGAATATAACTGGAGCGACTATCGTCTCACCTCTGCACCCCTAGAGAAAGCATCGTCCGCCAGTCAACAGGTTTACATACATAATTATAATATCGTCCCAAAAACATGTAATGGCGGAACCACACTTCGCTATTCGCTTATAATATTGTATTCGAGAAAATTCTTATTGATGACTAACCCTCCATAATTCGTCATAGAAGAGTGACTAAGGCGAATGTTCGTGCAAATAAAGCAAATATACACGAATAAGCCCTCCCCACTTCGATTTATACACGTGAATAAAGGCGAACAGCGGAGTGTGGTTCCGCCATAAAATAGATTCTAACAATCTATTTAATGGTTTATACACAGTTTATATATTTATGTATATGCAAGACAGAGTTGTATGTATGAATGTCAAGCCGCGTCTCTACCAAAATTATTGGCAATTTCAGTGTTTGCAAACTCTTCTTGCACTGTTTGTTGCTAACTCAAAAGTTATCAACTTTTGGTCACTATAAAATCGCTTTAAGCTTCTCATAGGTATAGTGCACGACATCTAACTGGCAAGAGTTTGGAGTAGTGTGGGCTCCACTACTCCAAAATCTTGCCAAGTTAGATGTTTCTATGCGACGCATTTTGCCACAAACAAGTGTAGTGTACGGCATCTAACTTGGCAAGGTTTTGGAGTAATGGGGCTCACACTACTCCAAAATCTTGCCAAGTTAGATGCCGTGCACTAAAACGTTATATATTTTTTCAGCCCTCTGACGCCACTCTACGACCTGAGCGGTCACGAAGACAAAGTACTGTGCTGCGATTGGTCGAACCCTTCCCTGCTCGTCAGTGGCTCCAGTGACAACACGCTCAGAATATTCAAGGCTAAACACTACCCGTGAGACAGTATTTTCTTTTTTACTGTCTCCTGTAGGTATATTGTTACAGATTAGTTTACAGTAAGCTCCTACAAGAGTTCATGTTGTTTAGATTTATATTTTTATTAAAACTGAATACGTTGAACAACATTTTTACATTTTTTTATTTTTTAACTTGCACTTTTTAGCTTGTTAATCTAACATAACATAACATAAACTCACGCCTATATCCCCCACTTCTTTTTATTCGATTGAGTTGAATTTTTACTCGACTTCAGATAATATTTTGAGAGCGTGTGTTTTATTCTTATGCACGTTCTACGGCCTTTTGTTTTCATGCAGAAATTCGCACGGACACAGGTCAGCGGAGGTAGTAATGTCGGATTCGAACCGACCATAACAGCACGCCGTCCTGGCACAACTAACGACTTGTGTGCAAATTATTTACTCGAAATTCGTTTATTATTTATACGAAACATCTACTGAATCGCAAATGCACTAGGTACTTTTTGCTAAATGCCTGCGCTACATGGTGCGTGGTGTGCTCGCATGGGGCGTCCGAATGTCGTGCAAATTGTATGGATTTTTTTTGCACAATTTTGTGCAAGTTATCTGTTAAAAATAAGTTTAGTATTATTTGCACGAATGAAGCGCCTGCATACGTGCACCGGTGCACACGTACGAAGTAGCGCAGGCCCTTAATTTACAGAGAAGAGGATAACACTTGAGGGGTATAGAAATGAAATAGTCCACTATTGGTTTCGCTTGTTTTATTTCAATCATTTTGCTCTTACAAAATATGTTCAATGCAAAGGAACATGAGTCGTCACAATAAAACATGCTTCTTAGTACCATTTTGATTTATTTTATATTATATTTTAGTTTCCATTCAGCATAACTATAAATAATGCGGGTCACATAAAATGCTCATAGCACAATATAGAAACTTGCAAACACTTTGTAACAAAATAGATACATAACTTTCCTCTTTGTCTTTTCTCTGCGAGAAATGCTTTTACACTATTATCATAGTTATGCCAAACCTCACATCATAACACAACGAAGCAACATGTCCCTTAAAAATAATCTTTCTTACCAACAATTTCATTTCATTTTTTTTACATTTTATGAAGTTTTTATTTTTTGCATTCATAATTCTATAATACTACCTAACTAAATATTTACCTATACTATGCTACTCTCTAGACTAGTCTGCTGGGTAGAACACCACACTATATTAATACACATTGGACAAATACATTCGTATCGACACTTCCGTTTTTTTTTTCATTTAATTTTCTTTCTTTACACTTATTCAACTACATAACGAAAGAGGTGAAAGCAAAAACATTGTTCAACTGAAACTTACCAAGAATGTGTTCACTATTCTCTTAGACGTCCTTACGCTAGGGGCGAGGCGGGGCGCGAGCGCCGCGTGCCGGCTTCAGTCCATTCAAATTAAATTATTTAATAAACTAACAAAGGAAACTACCCTAAGGCCGGCAGGGGGCGCGCTCCCCCCGCCCCGCCGCTCAAATATATTATATCTAAGGCTCTAATCTATCTATCTTAGCGTCGAAACATTGTTTTCTATTCTAACCTATCTATAGTTAAGCCTATGACCTAATCCTAGCCGTCATTCGTTTCGTGTCCGTAGCTTCACTATCTCTGTATCGACGTTCCGTGCGTTCGCTTATAATTAAATGACTTACTTTTAAAGACATCTACTTAACATTTATATTCTTCGACATGGTTGTCTGTTGAAATAGTTTTGGTTTTCAAGACTTGGATCCCCAATGCGCAACTTTGTGCTCACTACGTTTCGTTCTCACTACGTACGTGTGAACGTGTTTATAACAAATCCTCGTTCGTAATCTCAAAGTAAAGTACCTTGTCACACATGCCAACAATGTTGCAGTGAGTTAACTAGGAACATCTACGTGTTATGTCGAGTTCAATTTACATCATGTGTGAAAAATGCAACGATTAGACAGCCACATTATCATCTTTAGGTTGTTAATACAAAATATTTTACATTATCACTACGTTTATGAATACGGTAAGTTCTCTATTACCTGTAAAAATATTGTGTAAAGCACATGCAACTGCTTGCTATATCATCTGTTATTACTTTTAAGGAAGCTGAAGGCACTACCATGAACATAATTAATTATTGCTTTTAAACTGGAAGGAAAGTTAGAAAAATAATTTGGTGCTAAAATACCTTTGCTTTCGACGGTGTTATACCTACTACACAAGACCGTGCCACGCTATATACTTACTAGGTACAAGTCACTTAGATCAATACACGAGGCGTGCTCGTTTTGGTACGCCATTCTAATACATACACGTTTTATGTAACCTGTTTACGGAAACAACGAGTTGCTTATTTAATGAAGATTAAAAACATTGGAGCGACGAAACCATAAATTCAAATACGGTACATTTTAACCAAGGCTTGTATGGTTCTCATATAACGTGAAAGGAACTAATTGAATACGTCGACATCAATATTAAATGCAAAGTTAGCGGCAATATCTATCGGAAGACTGCATTTACAGGAAGCCACAGTGTACGCGGAACACTAAACGATCAATACTTAACTAAGTACCGCGCGAGGGTACTACATTGCACTTTATGGTTATCCAACTTTTACAGGCGGTTCTCATCAGTACAAAATATTTGGCTTGATCAGAAATCATACGAGTACGACGCTGATCTACGGAGTATTTATTATGTCTCAGTACGTTTTACTCGAGCGTTACTAATAAAAATCTCACTTTTCATTAGACTTGTGACGTGAGTTAGTGTCGACGAGTGATCGTGTTCGACTCAATGCGATTGCAGAGTGGTACAGTGCGGCAGTCAGCTAATACAACTACTATCTGGGGCTACGTGCTTGCGATAGTCTCAAAGTTATCTCGAGTAACATACACCGATCGGCGCGCGTCCTTGCCTCTATGTGAAAGATGTTTAGTTCTAAGTTACAAGCCGTAACTATTGAAAAATCTCTTGAGCTAATGTATGTACATTTCAAAAAGTAACTCATTACAGAAGAACAGTACAGTTTCAGCCTTTTCCTGAATAAAATGAATCAAGTCAAAACGAAGTACAGATCTACATATTCGTTCAAAATCTACATTATTCATTCAAAACCTGCCGTTAGCTAGTCTCAGTTCCTGTATTGTTTTTTTAAAGTCGGTTCACAGGTTTTGAACAAAGAGGTTACCGCTTAATTGTCAGTTAAAATACAGTTAATATATCAAACATTTAACTAGTCTTCAGTCCCTGAGTTGTATAAATATTTTCCTACTTCTTACTCGACTTTAATGATTTGTATACTTTGGTTCTGATGAAACTCTTGACGTGCCAAAATAGAATTAAACAGTTGCGATATAGTAGGCTTTTACTCGTACCCATCAACAATGTATATACATGTATACATATCCATGTATAATTTATATATATTCAATATAAAAATATCAAATTTCATATAAAGTCATAAAGTGTACCCAAAACCTACGTGATGGTACAAAAAGTGCTCAATCACACCAAAACGGTGTTTACATTTTAGGATTTCAAATCCGTTTACATTTTATAATGTGGAAATCAATCGTGGAATTTTTGTTTGAAGTTTTTTTCTATTGGAATGTGCCGACCGCCTACAAAATAACAACTACAGTTGATTCAGTACATGATTCTCAAAAAAGGATCATTTCATTATTCACGTATTCAAACATGTGTTTTCAACGTACAAAAATTTGTATAGACTCGTAAAATGTATAAATAGACTTTACATACAACTGCTTATTGCTAAATGTTGCCTGTCATCATCAGCACTGCCGTGCCACATGAGCGCTGACGTCCGCGGAAGTCGCCCACCCATCCAGTAGTCGTAGTACACGGTCTGTCGGCCGCTCGGCCCGCGCGAGCGGCCATCTTGCACAGGTATTAGCGTTACGTACATATACGCTAAGTCGTACATCATATGCAGTCCCTTATGAACCAAAACATGGGTCAGAAACATTTGGAAGTTAACAGTAGGTATACATAAATTCAGTCTGTGTTCGGGTTTGGCAACGACATTATTGTTATTGAACAGTTTGTATCATATTTGCACGTGATACATGCAGAAAGTGAACAAAACAACAGAAAATTGTGATGAGAGAATATGATTCTAGGAAACAAATACTATCTTACGTACCTACCCCTTATTAAAAGTAGATTTGTTCGGTGAGGTTAAAAGTAATTTCGCTTTCTGCTAATTCCGCCAAGCACGTGGCGTTGGTTTTATAAAAAGCCATGCTAAATGAATATCGCGATCTTTGGAAGACTGCGTCGGTATGAATATTTATCAGATAAATAATACTGCTTTTTTTAAATATATTCATACAAATATATCGGGAACATAATGAGTAAGAGCACCATGCTAATCGTATTTAAACCTACATAATCCACTCACGATGGTGTCTCCGAGGCTGGAGGCGACTGCCCCTGAAATCTCCTGCAGTGAACTTATTATCCTTTACTACTTAGAGCTGCCTGAATTTATGTTTCCAACTATAATAATGACATAACGACTGTATTTTAAAAATACTTACAAACCATCGGAAGATTCTAAATCTCCTGCATTTTATCGTACAAGATCTAATCGGTGAATCCACCATTACTAACGCTTACACACATACCTAATCTTTCATTATTCTTTACATTTTTGTTAATATTTTTGATTCCATGATATGACCATTTCACTTAGCCTTCTATACGACTCCCAGATATTGCTCTCCTCAAATACTCCGATTCTAACGCAAACATAATTTTAAAATCAAATGACACAAATAATAGATTTACAATTTCCATATGATATATATATAAATATATACTTCAGTATGTATATTGCGAATCATTGCACCATTTGTTTGATAGTGATGTTTAGTTGACCGTCAGAAACAATCGGTTACATTACAGTAGTCACAGTTTCGAATATGACACTAGCGATCAAATAATAAAACATTACCGATTTTTCTGCACCGAGGACAAGTTCATTTTGCCACTTCATACATGAAAACACTAAGCTAAAATAAATACCTAACTATCTTAAATAATCTTGTCAACATGTACGAATTCTGCGCCTAAAATCTTAATGAATTTTTCATAAAACAATAATAAAATTATAATGCAAAACACTTTTAAAAATTGCAACTATATCTATACATCAAATCCTCTTCTCGAACCGTGAAAAGACCTCATCAAAACATCACAGCAAATCGAACGTCCAGCCAAAGCCAAGACGACCAGCCAAATACGAAGCCCATCGAGAAAATAAATAATCGAGGCGATCAAAGGCTTATCAACTAGTAGAAGGAGACGCCGGCGGCGAGAGGGTGCCGCGGGCGGAGCTTTCGATGAAGTCTATAACGGCCGCAAATTAAAACTAAAACAAATTAACATTGTAAAGTCACAGTTGCTTTGATTTTTGGCTCGTGTACAGCACGTAGTGTTGTAGCGTGGCTTACGGTCTACTTGGGAGGCGGGTACGGCTGGTAAGCCTCGTCGGGCGACGCCGCCGTGGACGCGTGCTCGCTCTCCATCGGCATCTGGATGATCGGCGGGGTGGGGCCCGCGAAGTACTGGTACGGCGGCGTCGTGAAGTACTGCAACACAACACACCACGCTCTCAGTACTCCCATAAAGCAGACCTTTGTTCCCACGCGTGTTCCATTTTGTGTGGCAAGTCAATGACTTCTGTGCATACTACTTACTAGACTTGCTGTACAGAACAGAAAAAAAAATGGTATCGAGGAAAACACAAATTTAATAGACCATCGCATCGACGCAACCGTAAATTTTTTATAGTTTCCATTCGGATGATATTATTACAAAATGGCCCACTATTCATACGCGATACGTTTCAAAATTCATTAACTCATAGTCCTAGTCCCGTTCCAAATTCGAAATTCAAAATTTATTCCCGTCTGAAACAATTTTTGATTTAATTTTTAATTTAATCATCAGTAGTATGCATAGAAGTTAATGGTTAATTATCTCTTTGAATGATGTTCATTGTTTTAATAGCGTACGGAGGTTACAACATAAGGCACTTGAGTTTCGTGTAGCAGTTGCGGCGTATTGTGTAGCAAAGGAAGCGAGAGGAGCGCATAGTGAGCGGTGGATCGTAAGCAATGGGACACAGAAGGTTAGAGCGTTCGTACAATTTTCACTTAATCACTCACGTATAACTCATTTTCCGGCCTTAAGCTGTCCCAGTTTACCTGGAAAACAGAGAATCACTATCAGTCTTTCGTGTTGATTTTGACTGAATTCTCGTCTGTACAGTGAATTTAGGCCATCAATTTTGACTGGATATTCTTGTAAGGTATCGGAGTATGACTTTGTCTTCTTGACTTGAACTCTAAGACGCTATCCACCGCACTCTTCGTGTCCCAGTCGATCCTAGAAAGAGTACTAGGTGTGACTTACATATTGGCTAGGCACAGCGTCGATGGGTATGTGCGGGTGCGCAGGGTGGGTCGCGTGGTGCGCGGGGTGCGCGGGCGGGATGAGCGCCGCGTAGGGCGCCAGCCACGTGGCGGGGTGAGCCGCGTGGTGGTGGTGGTGCAGCTGCGGGTGATGGTGGAAGGCCGCTACGCCGTAGACGCTGCCGCCTCCGCGGTACACTCCCGCGCATTCACCGCCTGCGCCGGCGCCGCCTACGCCACTTGCGTATACGCCGCTCACCGCCATTGCAGCCTGCAACATTTCGAACTTTTTTTGTTATACTTACGTTGTAAACAGTCGAAGTTGATGCTGTAAGTTAAATGTGCCCTACGTATTATTAGAACATTTCTAATTAGGTACCTTATTATTTTATTCATAAACGCGTATTCAAATTGGCATTTTATGAGTTAATTAGGTACATGAAACAAACACTAATAGTAAATTCACTAAAGATTCCACCAAGCTACGGAAACAGGTTAGGAAGGACACAAACGTTTAAAGAATTTACGATATCGCCTGCCTGCTATTAAGACTTGCATTATTATCGCTGTCGGAATGCAACTTATGCAAATTTTAACGCCAATGAAGACTATTACAACTCGACAGCCCTTCATGTTTATTTAAATAAATACGTACCTACGTAACTACTACCTACGTGTACTTATTGTAATTTAAATCACGATTTCACGAACCTATTGCCTTGAGCGAGGTATTTTGGAGTTAAAAATAGGAAAATTGAGATTAGTAGATATATGTAGTTACTTTATACAAAGAATTGGAGGAGAAAATAGCTCGAGAGCTCAGTCTAGCGTCCCTTATGACATGAACTAGCTGTTGCCGGCAATCAGGATACCTACACATTCCAGTTGCACCCGAGGCTTCCACCTCGAAGCCCGAGATCCTTTTACTCCTCTTTTCGATTTGGTTTATATGACTTTCCACCTCCCAATCCCGAAAGGGAAGCCTGCACCAAAGCCTCGTCCGCCAATCAGCAGGTAACGGCTTGCAGATAACGTTGACTTGGCCTTAAAAGTCTTGGTGGGGTGGTGACCACCATACACCCGACTTGACCTAGCAGTTATCGAAAAATGAAATGAGCTGAGTTTTCTACACAGCTGATTGAATGGAAGGGCCTAAATTTACCTAGGTTGGTTTTTAGTTATAGTGGTTATGGTAAAATGAGCTTTATTTGAAAGGCAGTGAAGCCTGAATACCTGTGTAATGGACTCAGTGTTGTCCCTCCATGCTCTACCGTTGTTGTCGCCTTGTTTATTGTATAGCGCCTTCTTCTTGTTACCGCCGTCGGCGAACTTAACTAGTAGAGGCTCTTTGGCTCCCGGTATTGCGTTCCCGTTGAACATCTGAATTAAAAATAATTCCATAATTATAAATAAACGCAGCTTGATTTTATTGAATAAAGAATATTCTTTTATTCAATAAAATCAGAATAAAGATAAAATAAGAATAAAGAATATAGGTAAAATATTTGTAAAACAATTTTTGTTATTCCTGAAATGCTTGATTCTATACATTGTTTTTATTTGGTATTTTTCTATACTTAAGATATCGAGATTTATTTAAAAAGGTTCTTACCTGGATAATCTGCTCGCATTTCTCTTTCGATTCCATCCTTGCAAAACCGACTCCTTTACTTTGCCCATGGGGGTCGCGCAGGATCCTGGTAGAGACGACCTGGCCAAACTTGGCGAGCAGTTGGTCGACATCATTCTCCTTGAAATGCGGCGGCAAATTCGCCATGTATAGGTTGGTTGGGTCTTGCTCCTGTTGCTGTAAAAACCCCCAAGTAAAAGCTGAAGACTTTGCTCTGAAGTTCACCCAACTATTATGTATGAATAAATGTGACGATATGTCTGTCAATACTCAATTTAATTTCACTATATGTGGCTAACATGAATTACACTTGTGCTTGGATTAAATGAGAGCTCAGCACATGAAACTACTGTGGAGAAAAGCCACATTTTAAACACCGAAACCACATCTAAGACTATAACATTTGCGTTAGTGCCTTGGAAATTATTGCGTGGTTTCCACTGCCTCCCACAATGAAGAAAAGATTCACAACTTCGGAATGTCAAAAAGTACTGCTTTATTTACATAATATTGTCGATGTGTGAGTGTTTGCTAGACCAGTCAATGACATCGGTCGACATCACCGACTACTGAGTTGACTCTGAACAGTATATCTCGTACTCTATTGGGTTATGTTTCTAAGCGTTAATTTGACGTGTCTGTGGAATTGTTCTTAGGATGTTACATTTAGCTTGAAGCCCGCATAGATTATCTAGACACTGAAGCCAGCTCTGACGTAAATCAGCAGATTGATCTAATGTACTAAATATTACGGAGGTGTTATCAACGACATGGGCATATACAGTAGCATAGAGATTACGAAGCTAGTTAAAATTCGCATACACACTAATTTAATATCGAAAGCATAGAAATACCCGAGCCCAATAGCGATAATATAATTATACATTGTTATAATTAACGCTGAAGCATACGACAATAGTATAGAATTAATAGGATGAAACAATGTCTGAAGTATAGAATTAAGTAAGCATTATATTGGCATCGATCTGCGTACCATTGAAGGGATAATATACTTACAACACATTAGTGTAACATTGTTCTGTTTGTGATTACGCTGACACACTAATTACCGTTTGTGTTGTTCCCCAAAATGTACTACACAGAATGAATGATCGTGTAATTTGGTGGCTGTGTCATACCAGGAGGATTCAAAATGTTTACCGCCCTTATAGTCGATGATCTACACAGGACCTACTTCAGCTAGATATTAAAAAACAACTATTGATTCAATAAACGTAGGCGTTATGTTTCTGAAATAAGGATCACATCAAATATTTCAGTTTATATTACATGGAACGGGATGCTTAGATATGCTACGTTATGCACGAAATGTCAAATCTAGCAAATGTTATAAAATAGAACACGGCATTTAAGTTTCAATGCTCGGTTTTATGTATGTATTACAGCACTTCTTAGATAGAGGGTAAAGTACTAAAGCTATAAGTAAGGGAAGACGGAATATAGGGACGGATCAATGGGAAAGGCAACTGCGTAAAATGGCGCAAAGTCTGTCTACTGTTTCAGTAACGACCAATATAAATTAAATTATGAAAGGCTCAAAAGCGTTGTACGCTTCCAAGATTTGAGAAATCTGAAATTTCCGAGTATAAAATTAAACGTTATTCGCCATGGAATAATTTCTTACACTTGGCAATACATTCCATTTTACAGTTGACTATCCTATTCTGTTTAATGGCATTTGGACAAAATTGAAGGATTTGGATAGGAGGTTAAGTGTTAGTGTCTTAAAGGCGAAGGAGCAGAAATAGTAGACGTAGGGATGATAGAGCGGACGAGGAGCAGGCGGTTAGTCATAATAGTATTACTTGCATGCACAACGTACACGGTTCAGTCTACGCAGGAACCAGATACCCACTTTAGCCATCTGGGCCTGAACACCTTTGGCTTGTAATCCTTTAACAGCTGCCTCGGCCGACGCGATTGTTTCAAAATCTACAAAACCGTAACCTGGGAAAACAAAAGTGAAACGGTTGCATAATAAAGGGTTACTTTGGCCGATACTGGCAGCTTAAAAAGTAGTTCTTTTTCATATTTCGATGACTCATGCTTGGTTTTATAAGTTGTTGAAATATATTTCTAAAATTTCAAAAAAAGAACAGCTATGGTAAATACATCTGATAATTATTATGTAACTAATAATGAGCGCGAGTATATTGCCTACTCGACAATAGCGTGATGGAAATGTGACATCGACAAAGGTTAACATCGTGATGAACATTAAAATTACTGTGCATATTCATATCGAAGTAGTAATATAATATATCTTGATATCATCTGTGCTTAGGTGCAAATATAGTGAACATGATAATATATCTACAAGAAAAATAACAGGTATTTAAACAAATAAACATTTATAAATATATGAGAATGTCATAATAAATATTTATGAATCAAATTGAATGTATCTAGTGTTCGTGCATATATTGGAAAAAAGTCTCACCATAGATGGATTAGTTTAATGAAGGTAGGTATATGGTATTCTAGAAAATATTAATATTGTTTTAAATAATTCAATTACGAATAGTCGGTAGTAATGCAAATCTATTCAAGTAATAAATTGTAAAACAATATTTTAAATACATACGTGAGATATCTATGCACAGATTAATAACTATAAAGTAGTTTACATGTAGATAATAAATAACATTGTAACTGCTATGACAGTGTAAAAGAGGACGTACGTATGAATGTTGTTTACCTTTACATTTATTCGTATTTTTATCCAATATTGCTTTTGTCGAAATAATGTTGCCATACCTGAAAAATAAAACAGAACAGTGATTACAGATAGTAATGTGACCATATGTATTGTGTGTAATTCTAGTATTTGATAATACATACATCTGGCACATTTGTACGAGGTCCTTATCAGTGGTGTTCTGGCTGAGGCCTCGTATGTAGAGGTTGGTGCGGCTGAGTTGCTCACCCGTCGCGCCGGTCGTCGACGCTGACGAGGCGGGTGGCGGCGGAGCCGTGCTCAGGCTCGTGGAGCGAGTGCCGTTGGCTGAGCCGTTTGACGACGATGACGACGCCGTGTTGGCAGGTGATGCCGCTGTTGGCACCCGCCCGCCCGTAGCGCCACATCCACCGCCCATACCGGAGCCCGAAAACTGTAATAACAAGGCCTACATTACGCTTTACGTTAAGTGTCTACACCTAGTAATGGAGGTATATTTAGATTAAAAATGGTTTCATTGTAATTAAGTAATGGATTCAAAAATAACCTGGGGTGATAAAATATTGATTAGCTAAAATATTTGCTACGTGGTTTTATGAAATTATCAAAAAGAGAAAATCTTTGTTAGAAGTACATTATACAGAAACGATACGGTACGGATATGACACGAATAATGCGCGCACGCGATTAGAATAGAAGGGGCGAGGAGTAGCTATAATTTTAGGTTCTTCATAAAATAGTACCTAAATATATTATTCATGCTGTATTAACAACGGCTAATATAGCTATGTAATCTCTGAAACCACACAGAAGTTGATAATGGCATTTGCCTATGCGTAATGAATGAATGATAAATGTACAGGCATTCTAATGGAATTGACTTTAAATTATTATAGGTACTATGTACCTAGGTAATGATGACGTAGGTTAGGTACATCTCTGTTCTGGTACTGTAAGATTTCATAGCCTTCGGTAATCGCTATTTGTGTTAAAACAGTATACAAATGAATTGGGTTCCTAAAAAAACAATGCGTAAGTACAATATTTACCTGGATTGTACTATTAGAACCCCAAATACCCTTTCGACGTAATATCCCGCATACAATCAAGAAATTATGTCGATGACTGCTCTAATCCCGTGAAGAGAGTGAAGGTGTAGGAGTCGGAACGATTATTTCCACCCGATCAAAGTGATAATATGCTCGCTCCACGCTCGTATTACTTTAGCGGAACGGGCGGAACGAGAAACGTGGCTCGATGGGGCCCGAACGCAGGCGACTTCATTGAAATAACTGTTCTCAGTGAAACGCGTTACGTCTTACCATCGTACGCTATTAGTTACCTAGCCGGCGCGTAATGAATAGGGAGGAGTAATGAGCACATGCCGATTCAGAGCACGCACCCTTAATCGACTTGCATGATACCGAGTTAAGAAAAGTCAACGGTACGGTACGGATTCCACGTGTTCCGGCAACAGCGCAATTTGTAAATGGACGAACAGTTAGTTTGTGTTAACGAGGAAGATTAGGTGAGTAGAAATAGAAATAGCCATTTGGTTCGATAAACAAGTATTCTACATAAAGCGTTAATGAATGTACCGTAAGGACTGTACGATCTTTGAAATACGGTGTTTTTGTTAAATCTACGAGTCAGTTTACTTAAAATATTCTTTGCATAAGTAGTAAGTATAAAAAAGACGCTACTCGCTGTATGTAAGCTTTCAAAATACGTAAGTAAAAGATTTTGATGGTATTTGCACCACCCCGTTTAGATAATTTTTCGCCGGCTTCTTGTGACCGGCAGAATGTTTTAGTGCAGAAAGTATTTTCTTTATGGTTTCTTATTCCCTTTAAGGTGAATTTTCCAGAAATCCTTTTTTATTAGATCCAAGATTAATGGCATCAACTTTTTTATATTGGTCACGCCATGACTAATGAACTGTCAAAGTATCAAGTTTTTAGTTTTTGCCCCCGCAGTTTAAACTCTGTGTTCAGTCAGTACAAACAAATATAAACCTACCTAGCTATATTATATAGACGTCTGCATGGTTGTTATTTGCATGTAGTTAACATATTCATCCCATAAACTGTGTGTCGGTGACGTAACGACTCATCAGGCTCGTAGTTATAACTGTATAATCCGCGCGCGATCAAAATGTGATGCTACCTTTTGGAACTGAGACGTAAGTGGGCCGCCGGCTAGCCGTAGCGTCGGCAAACTCATGTCGAAGCTCACAAAACGAAGCTGTATTTTTAGTGCGACTAGATTTCTAAATGAGTTTAATTTTTGATGCGAGATTTATAATAATTATAATATTGTATGATTGTCTGTTTGTCCGCAAATTTTTGTGCGCGCAAAAATCAGAAACTACTGGAGGGATTTTGATCAAACTTGGTACGATTATAGTTCATAGTTTTGGGCAACACATAGGCTACTTTTTATTCAAGTTGAAACCCGTGGCTTCGCCCGCGCTTCGTTTTTAGGTCGTTTTTGGTCATATCTCCGGTTCTACTTAACCAATTACAACCAAACATACGGTAAATTTTTAGTCTAAGCAAGACCTTTTTAAAAAAAATAGCACTCCGGGAGTGCCGGCAGAAGTGAAAACTTCAATATTAACATATTACAAAATAAATATTACATCTATTATGTGTCAATACAGACTAGATCGAAACCTAATCTTATTATTAAAATTATATTTATTACTATTATTATTATTCGTTTTTTTACGTTTTATAGTTCTCAGCTTATAGCTGGTTTTCTTGACGGCAGTTACGGGCTAAAGCCAAGTAAGAGTTTTTCATCTAGTAATTTATAAAGTACTTACTCATTTTCTTTCACTACTTCATCATCACTTTTTTCATTAATAGATTCACTTTGTTCGATTTCCATAATTTAAACAATTCACATTTACGAATACACAACAGTGTATTTACTACACAACAGTCAAGCAATCAGCTGTCACCATCCTTGGATACGTGTGGGACGCTGTACATAAACACACACGGTCATTCGCGCAAGCGCCCTGTGCCGCCTAAACAGAGCAGCACACTCAGGCACGGTAGAAAGAGTGGGAGATACTAGTTCCTCTCCCTTCCCCCCGATCTTACGCTTTTTCGATCAGCATCACGTGACCCTGACGCGAGTTTGAAAGTTTTTACCCATACAAAAAAAAGTGCTCAGCGCCGCTAAAGAAGTTTTCACTTCAAAAACCGCATCAAAATCCGTTCGGTATTTTTTATCGCTATCGATGGACGTAAAAAGAACTGAACGGATTTTGATGCGTTTTTTTATTAGAAAGGTCTTGGTTAGACTCAAAATCTTACGCATATTTGATCACAATCGGCTGATTAGAACCGGCAATAAAACGCGAAAATCGACGTTCACGCGGGCGGAGCCGCGGGCAACAGCTTTCTTTAATATACCGCCTTTTCTTATCTGATCTACATGTAATCGTGCCAAAAATACGACGACGAGAGTGATAGGAGATAGGACGAACATCAAATGTCTGACAGGTAAGAACAGTTCAACCGTTCTCGAGTTTTTGCAATACTAACAAAATTGCAATTAATTTTTATTTATATAGATTAAAGATTAATAATAAGTGGAAAAAGGGGGTAAAATCTTGAGTAGTCAATCTCGCGAAATAGTTCTGGCATTTGATAGATATTTTAATCAAGAACAAAGTCGGTGTTAACACGCTAACGCTACTTGAGAACTGTCATTTTCGATTTACTTTGACAAGGTTCCTTCACATTTTCATCGCGCGCGGATTATACTCATAAAGTTGGCGTACGTTCATAATTTCTTCACACCCACACGTTTGTTAATCTATTACACAGATTAGGGAGATAGGCATAGGAATAAAGGGATTTCCCGTTTGAATTTGGATCCAATCAAATTCACCCCACGGAAAACCGCAGTTCGTGAGTGTTCATAGCCATCGGTATAGATTAATAACGGTTACTGTTTGTCATTACACAGGATGTACGTTTGTTGCCGACTAAATATATAAAGAGCTAGCTGTTGCCCGCGGTTTCGCGTGAAATGTCGGTTGAACAGCCTACAGGAACCTATCTTGAGATAAAAAGTACCTTTAATTTATTTGTGTGCCGAATTCATCCAGATCCGTATAGCGGTTTTTGCTTGATTGAGTATTAACACCCATCCTTTTAAACTTGGGCTATAATTGCATTGCTGATTACTGTCAGATTAATTAATTTATAAAAAAACTTTCAGCCCAAGAAAATGTACAAAGGACATTTTCTACCAGTCTAACTGGGGGGGATGCTGAGGTAAAGTGAACTTAAAAATGAAACCGATTAGGTGCGAATTAGTAAGTCGCAGTAAACCATCTTGTTGGTTTTAAACACAGAGATGACTTTTTCTGACCGCAGCAGATTACGAAATCCAATTGGTATCTTGGGCAGTAGATGGGGGTAATTGGACCAATTTGTGCTAACTGCCGTCCGAGCGACCACCGCTGCGAATACATACGCCAACATGGAAACAAATTAGCAAAATACGTGGCTAATAGTTCACGCTACCGTCATCACTTGATAAAGAATATAACGTGTTAATTATTAATAGGTAGGGAGTTATTTTCAATTTGGTACAGATAATGACATGGCACATGGCACTTTATAGAGGCACGAGTAACTTAGTGGTTACTGATAACTATTTACTTACTATTACTCTACAACTTATATTAAAAGGCATGCTTGATTTGGGTCTAGGTGGCGCCATGTAATAATGTCTCATAATATTTTGTGCTAATTATTTTCCCACCTGATACATACCTACACCTAATAAACGCAATGAAAAACATATTTATAATAACAAAACAGTACCTATTTAAGTAGCAGTTAAAATGCAAAACGCCTGATTACTGTAATTTTAAACTGTGTAGTCTACGAGTTTACGTCATGTCGGCCACCTGTGCAATTTACTCAATTTAACTTTATTATCTGCTCGACATTTTGGATGGATAATTAAGTGAGTCCGGGCGGTCCTTGCGGGACGGGTCACCCGAAGTTTTGTTACACTCGAGTCTACGGTTGGTTGGGAAATACCACAGCAATTGACCGTGATATAAGACGTTTATCTAATACTGTTAGGGCTACCGCACATTAAAGGCAAGACCGTCTTAAGACAGTTGTCTCGACGGGACTTGTAGGTTTTAGACAGCTTTGTTTTTTTTCTATGTGTGCTCACTTTACTCTCTGCCTATTGTACTTGAATAAGGTTGTAATTTTGAATTGTTTTCGCTGAAATACACGAAGCCTTCATAACAATGACATTTTCTTAAGTACGTTCTCGTAAATATTCGAATTAAGTACGGTTTTATTGGTAGTAACATACTACTCCCTCAAAACATCAAGAGATGGCGTTATTAACAACAAGCGATCACCTAGATACCTCTTAACTGCTTTAAATATATTGATGTTGGTATCTAACTTGTGAATAGGCAACCCGGATACTTCCTGTTGGTGTCGGGTAAGGGATTATGTTAGTTGGACGGATAGCCGCGTCCGGCACGTATTGATAACATCAGACAACTATCACCAATTCGTCTGCCGAAGGGATAACAGGAAATATTCGTTTTGCTGTTACGTAATGGAAATTCTGAACCAGCAGTTTTAAAACTAGGAAATTCTTATAAAATGTTTGGGGTGAGAGCCTGAAAGCTGGAACTGATGTCACATCGGCCTATTAGAGGCTCTGGCGCAGGCTTTTCTCCCAAGAATGGGGGAGGGGGGGGGGGGGGGGTCGGTATTCGCACTCATAAAAGGCTAAATAAGCCATACCAGAAACTGAAACCATTATGAAAATAACCTCTACGATGAAGATGGTGATTTGGTACGAGAAATGAAGAAAAAAATATTCAGTCGAAATTGTTCAAATACAATCAAAAAGTTCAAAAACCTGCATAATATAACGACGGAACACTTTCAAGTATGGATAGAAAATTATTAACCAATGTTTAACTGTTTCAACCAATGCTATTAAATACTTGTAGCATTCACTAATCTATCTAAGTAACTTTGAGGATTAATATGTGTAAATAACCATCTAGGTCGCAACGGGAGGCACGTAATCCTGGGAGGAAATATGTTCCAATCAGTCTGGCTTAGCATCGACAGGTGTCAACATTTCAAAATACGAAAAGGTGAAAGATGTGCGTCATAGTATGGAGGCCGTATGACAGTTCGTGACAAGTAATCACCACGTTCGGGAACTTGTTCGAAGTTCTGAGTTAAGTGCCTGTTCTCTGTGGTAAAGTTTTGACATGTTTTGTGAATTAATAATTTTTGTTATTAAACATTTTCGCTGAACTTTTAACTGACAATCAACGTGTTGTCTCTTATTTGAAAGGAACATAATATATGTGACCTATAATGTAATGTAGTGTACTCAGTGATGGGTTTATGCCCTGACAGCGGACATTCATTATTTATGCCCAAAATGCCAGGGCATAAACGCATCACTTGGTGTAGGTACCTGATGTAGGAATTGGAACGATAAAGAGAGATTTTTTTATTACTAAGAAAATACAAAATTGCATCTTGGAGATTAAGTAAGGACAACATTTTACACTTAGGTGTCAATATTACAAAACAAAACTGCGCTACAGACATCGGTAAGATTGCAAAAAAACTACATAAAACGTTATGAGTTCCATCTATCATTATTATGGAATGACATTCAGGACATTTATTTAGTTTTTTACAGTTTTCAATAACATACCATTATCCAATGAATGTCAAATAATATTTATTTCACATTCACTGAGTAGGTATTGTTGGTATTTTCTTCACGGAAGCTTTATGTAAGTACTGTGGGTTGACTGTGGGTCTGTCGCCAAAGCATGTGTTTTTACCCGACTGCCGAAGAAAAGAGGGTAATATTTTAGTAAACACATAGGTAGTTGTACAAAATATGTTTACGTTTTTCGTTCAGTATTAGGTAATACAATTTTATTCAGGAAATACTTTACACTAACGGTTGCTTTGCGTGTTTTGCTCATAAAAGCTGCCTACTATTATTAATCTATTGTAAATAATAGGTTTTTTTTTTTACAATTAAGGCAAAAATCACGTGAAAATCCATTCAACCTGTGTGACCTTTATTTAACTAACATACAAACTCAAATGCTAATCATTTCACTTTTGTACCGCATTTCAATAATTACAAAACCATTACACGGGACAACATGAAACAAAGTTCTATGAAAAATATTCCCAATGATTTCCAACACGCTACTTTAAACCCGTAGCCAGCAATCAACGTGGCAATATAACACGCGATTTTTAATTCTGTCAACAGCAAAATTTAATGATATAACATGAACGCACACACCGAGAGCATATGACTGTGTTGATGACGTCACTGGTGCGACGTGGCGTAGGAAGGGCGAGAGGGGTGCGGAATCTTTCAAAGGCATAGCGTAGGGGGTGGGAGATAGCACTCAACAGTTGGTCCCGGCTCGATAGCGCAGCGCGTGCGTGCCTTGTCCGACGTCACATGGTCGGCGATCACGCAAACTGAATATAAGTGATGCGAAGTGATGCATTACATTTTTGAATTGTGCATAATTGGTATAATTACTCGTCTTCATATCGCACGTTGCTTTAATTTGAATTATGAACATGAAATGAGGTTTAATAATTATGAAACTCTGGTTTCAATTTTAAAGCGCCTGCTCGGCTTCGGCTGCCAACACCGTCGTGGTGGCCGACAAATTCACAGAGCGGAATCAGACTGATTCACGCCGAAGCTCACGAAATGAAACATAATCCCATTCAATCTATTTAAATTGAGCACTCCATTTGTTTTATCGACGATTCAATCAGGAAATCGATCAATTCGTTCGCCATTCACCTACTATGGTGAGACAGTCCACTTGATGACTGATTTTTTTTATCATTAATATCCTGTTCTGGTTCGTTTTTTTTAAGATTCTTAATTTTCCAGTGGAGATGAAGTGTGAAGTGGTGTCCGAAATACGAATCACTTACTTATGCGTAAAACTGCTGCAAAATTTTGAGTCAATTCTTGCGCAGCAAAAGCGCCTTTTTCGTGCTCGAGAGATGAAAGAATAAATTTCGTTACAATTTAAAGTTAGAAATACGTCGCAAGATGTGAAGCATACTGCCACTAGCAAGTATTATAGAACAGCACAATACAAATTTTAAATAAAACACGCACGCAGAATGGCTCAGCTTTCAGTATAGAACTGACCAATTTAAATATCGGTAGCGGGTCCACCCGCTGTGACGCAAACATTAACATATTTTGCCTAAAAAACGCGCACCCTACATGAAAAATGATCCTTTTTGCCTTGCCTTTTCACTCGATATAGCTCACAATATTGGTCAAGTTTATCAAATGAAGTGCGCTCTACCGTAGAAAAAAAAGGATGTTACATTTGTTTAGTTCGGGGAGCAAACAATTTGCCAGTCATGCATCGT
The DNA here is from genome assembly GCA_963576445.1 of Lithosia quadra. Taxonomy (NCBI): domain Eukaryota; kingdom Metazoa; phylum Arthropoda; class Insecta; order Lepidoptera; family Erebidae; genus Lithosia; species Lithosia quadra. The sequence goes on from OY754883.1 coordinate 4,153,095, forward strand.
CATCCCAGTTGCATCTAATAACTTGCATTTTGTATCTTGGGGACCGCTCTTTTACTACTCCTTTCCATAATTTAGTTTATCTTGGATTTTAGCGACGACAGACGATTCCTCAACCCCGAGAGGAATGCCAGCATCAGTGCCAAATAAAAAAAAAATCTGGAACCCAAAACCGATTTACCAAGCTATGCTAAGTTTAGGTCTAGAATAAAACAAATAGAGGATGTCAACTTTATCTATCTACCTTTACTTTTTACTTATTTTTAACCAAATTTCTTTTTTTTTCGTTTCCTAAAACAAATCCTTTAAGGACACTAGTGACACACAATACCTACATAGTCCATGCTTCTCTACCCGAATCCATAATATGTAGTTTCATTATATTATTGTGTTTGATGGTCAAACATTGCTGACAGAAACGCATAATATCTAATACAATAACCACGTCCCTTATTCAGAAAAATACACGTCAATGGAGTGCGATAATACGTTTCCGCAGCAGTCGTTCACGAGGGCTAGGGTCTTTCACCTTCCGCCAGAGCCGAAATAAATCTAATTCCTCGGATGACAGATATCAGCAAGCCTTGTTTATTTATACTTTCACCCCGAGCTCGAAGAGGGTTGTACAGTACACGTGGGATAGAATCTGCCCCATTGTACCAAAATAAACTATTTAACTCAAAATCAACACATGCACATTACATGACTGGATAATAGCGAAATTTATATTGACTGACATCCTGTGAACGTTTCAGTTCCATTTAGTTCCGTCCATCAGTTCCGTTCGTTGTAGAGTAATTGATCACTCTGCATCATTTACGAAATAGGCGAAGTTATTTCCATTACCTTGTTCGACATTGAAAAAGGATCTCCTAAATATAAATTATACGCCAACGAAACCTTCGAAAATAAATGTGGTAATTTCATTTACAAAAAAAATTCCCCGCTGCGAATATATTTAAATATATCAGCATAATCTTTGAGTGCGTGCGTGTGAAAATGAACCGTTAGAAGGCGAACTGAGGCCTAGGCGACTTCAATTGCAAACAGGAAAAGGAATGACTGAGAACTGAGTTAATCCCAGCTTTACCATTTGTTAGAACAAATATGATTACCACACGCATGAAAATATAATGCCATTCATTAAAGGACGCTTATTAAAAGAGTGTGATGTGAATTATTTAATTTCACTCGCGAATTTAGTTACTGATGGGCAAAGTTATTTGAATAATACAGGCGAAGAAAGTAAATTTGCTCATTCATATGTATTTGGATTAAAATATTTAAATAGGTTTAAACTGAATACGCTGTATCATTAAGGGCAGATTTCACCATTGAAAGTTATTATGATGAAATTAAACTGGATTATCACGTGAATTAATTGAGTTACAAGTTTGAAACCTTACTTTTGTTGCATTGAGGGAATCGGCTCTTAAGTTAGAGTGAACAATCGAAAGTTAGAGGGACCTTATTGATATTTTTAGTCGTCAAAATACATACTACTCTACTCTACAACTCTCTGAAAAACCTCAACCTCTAGCTCTAGAATACAGTTGTTTTATTTTCTCATTTATGATATTTCCTTATCAAAAAAATGAAGAGGCAGTCGGGTAGAGAACGCCAATGGTATTACCGTCAACAGTTCATATCTATCTACGTGTACATTTATTTAACTGTTCATTAAGCTCCCTTGTGAAAATTTATATCTGTAAAGTTTGTTGATATGCTCTCATTTTGTTGTAAACAGTTTTAAATTTATCAAAATTATATACGACTTGTATCGCTATACATCCATTGTACCGGATTAGGGTATTCTCAGACGTAAAACGCATTAGGGTATTAGCGTGGAGACACTTCTGTCACGCCTTACGATAAAAACGTTGGGTCTCTTAGTAAAAAACGTAACCTCTATTTAGGGCTGCCATTTTTGGGAAGGGGCGCGATGAATCTAACAAGCTTCGGAGTTGTGACAGCCCGACAGCTGACATATTCCGGTCATTAATCAGCCGGTCATAGATATATGTTACGACTACAAACTTGCGACTGGAAAGTCCTATCAAAGTCGGAATTCACTTAAAAAATTAACAGTAGGTACCTACTGTTTACTGTTTGTTATTAATAACAAAATAACTGCTCAAATATTTACAGAATGTTCAGAATATGTAACTGAACACATGCCAATGAAAAGAACAAGAGAACAAGTACCTATTGGTTAGGTATAAGTTGTAATCATCATCTATTTTCCGGTTTACAATATTTTTACTGTTCTGTTACTGGTTACAGTATTAATGGTACAGAAATATTATACTTACTAAAAAAAGTCCTATTGCTCAAAGGAATTTCTTAGCATGCTTTTTGTATGAAATTAATAAAAGCATGATTTCACCAATATTAATTCGTACAACTAAAGTGAGTCTCCACGTTTATTCAATGCAATTCAATCAATGGGAAAAGTGAGATTGTTTTAAAAGATCAACTTAGTTCTTAGGTAAAGTTTTTTAATTGCCCAATAGTTTGAAGGCAGAAAATAGTTAACGTCCATTTACTACTTGATAGGAGCGTACTAGATACTGAAAGCGTCTACTTCTCGATAACTTCAGGAAATGGATTATATGAGCACCTCGTCCCTGTGTTAGTATTTATAACTTGAATAGAATTTTTCTACATAAAGATAATTTCATCAAAGCAGTACAATCAACAATAAGGTCAGGGATCGACCGACTCGAACCGATTCTCTAGGTACTTCAATATAAGAAATAAAATAGTGTTATATGCTGACCGTTCAAATATACTTGAAATATACTACATTACAATTAAAATACTCAATCAAATCATGATCCTAAAATCTCGTCATGGGTATAAAACTATAAACCTTTCATTGGAAAGTACCTATACGTCATCCTGTAGATGCATTGAATAAATTTACAAGTGATTTTGAACTTCTAAATATTAATAAAGCTTTAAATGTTTATGTGAAAAAATAACTGCTCTAGAAAATAAAAAAAAGGAACGGAAAGATTTGTGTAAGACAAACAAATATCATTGTCCTGTAAAGTAGCGATCTTTATTCGACGGATAAGTCGATGTAGGTATATTATTCCTAGAAAATATAAAATTGTACAAGAAAAAGGAACAAAGCGAAGTAAATCGCATAAGCGAAGTTCTTTTTCAAATGTTTTACTAAAAACGAGTTCAGCATCGGCACGGGACCATGAGATAAATCCTGAAGTAGACGCGTTGTAATAAAACACGTACGACGCGACGCAGGGAGCTACATTTTATTTCGAAAAGCGATAAGGGCGCGAGAAATTCCTTTTACGAGATTCCTGTGGAGGGGGAAGGGTGGAGAGGTGCAACGAACACGCTCTTTGTGCAACATCTGGTTTATATCGGTGTCGTAAACACACGACCAATACTTTGTAGAATGCTCGACTCAGTTCATACAAAGCCAGATTAACTCACAAAGAACGTTTAAAAATATTGTGAACGTTGTATCGAAGCTTTTTTAATCGTACAGGTGTAATATACGAACGAGGTTCTAGAAAACCACAAGGTCTTGGCGGGCGGTCTCAACATGAAACGAAGTTTAGTGTAAGTACATACATGGAGTACTAGCGAAAATGTACCCAACTACGTGTATAGAGCTGATGTACAATCCATCTGTGTGTAAGTACTATGCATTGCTACGTCTTTATTGTAACTCGTATGATACTTATAATAAATTACTTATTTATTTCAAGTAATTAAGATTCATATCCAAAAAAAATATTTCATTTAAATAGTGCGTATTTATGTCATCAACTTTTTTTTAAATTCCTTTAGCTTCAGGAGAAATTTGAGTGTTTGTAGATAAATTTAATGCTCGGTAATTATTTACAGAATCATTTTCAGGTTGGGATGCCATGCGTTGGTACACTCAGATGAACTCATAGAATATTGGGTAACGTAACGTGAAAATGTAAACGTAACGTAAAGTGTATTCTGCTATTTTATTGTTCAGTTTCAAGTCTCGGTTTCAATATCATGCGACTGTATTATTTATTTATAGGCAAAATTTATGCTCGTAATATTTGGCGACGTAGCGCTTGTAGGTATTATGCCTAATGTAACATCAGTAACATGCTAACGATATGATAAAATGCACTAACTTGTAAATTAACTAGTTTTATGCAAATCATGATCTAGTTGTGTTGTTTTAAGTGCTCCGAGAAGACATTAATCATGTAATATTGTTTGTGTGTAATGTATAACGAGCTAGGGCCGTCGTCGTGGCGGGCGAAGAAATTGATGGAGCCGTGTCAACGCGCCGAGTTTGCGGTTAATTATCCAGTCCAGATCAAGGCAACGACGAAGTAGCTACCTATTATATAAGATTTGGGTACAGCGGTTGGCCATTGCTAACTTTATCTCTGTACTTATGAATATAGGATATTCTCTGGAGCTTAATTTATTAGAAAGTTATATGTAACTACATCGAGCAAATAGATGTTTTCAACAAACTTTTAGACAACATTTCACCAATATGGCGGCTGCAAAGTGAGAGCATATCAAAACGCATATCAATTGATTTTCGAAAGCCTCGTAAAACATTTCAGGAAAAAGTTAATGAAATGGTTGGATAATTTATTGATAACATGATTTCAATATCTGTGATAAGTTGTACAATAAATTAAAGAGTGTTAGCAAGATAACTTAAGTAAATATTATTGTTAACGGTAATTTATTAGTTATTAGGAGTTGTTTGAAAATGTTTCACAATGTTAAGGAAACAGTTGTTGTGGTCCGGCAGTCAGCGGAACCACCAGGCGCGGCGGTCGTAAATTCGACCATAAAGTTAAACACACCTCATTAGAACTTGCATTTAAGATGGCGTCGGCAAAAGATTCTATTTTATTTACGGTACATTCTTGCGTTGTAATTAGAGGATGAGAGTGGTGGTATGTGGTAGGTACCTACAGACTACAGATAATATTTTACGTAGAATAGAGTTACTGAAGGGAATTTGATGGATGTTTGGCTTCTTAAACGAAGGTCAAAATATTATAGATCTTTCAATAGTATCTTGACTTAAACAACATCAAAAACCACAATAGTTACATACTTAAGCAAAAAATAAATGTTTTGTGCATCCATTCAAAACTTCTGTTTGATTTCAACCCAAATACTTATATGTGTGCCGTAGAATTCAAGATAAGCCAAATCCAAAGAGCAAGAGTAGAAGAGCAAACACTGGGCTCCGAAGCGCCCAACCAGGATCCAACCAGGATTAAAAGCTGTGATAATAATGATGAAGGTATATGTATGTATAGACAAATTTTGAACCTCCCCTTTTTAAAACCACAAAGTAAATAAAGGTAGAAAGAAACCTGATCAACTTGCAAATAGTCGGTTAACACAATAATGAACATTTCAGAAAAACCAACGAGATCTGGTTACCAAAAACAACGCTTGCTAAGCAAAGTCGACCGCAGGTCACAAGGCAACGTGGCCAATTCAAAGAGGCACAAACGTTTTGTTTTGTGGTCTCCGACATCCTGGCGTTGATCTCAACACGTTTTATAAAACTGTGTGCAGTTGTGACCACACACTTGTTTTAGTTAACGGTTATTGAACTAAAATTGAGACGTCAGGAACTAACTTCACAGGTAGTTAAAATTTTCATCATTTTTCACGTAGGCAACAACTAGGAAGAAATAGATGACAATGAATTTACGACACCTACTTAACTATGTAACACATTATTGCATTTCACGCACTTCGTATTCACAATAATTAGTACTTCACAAAGTATTGCATTGCTTTGTTTTATTCCTTTTATTATAAATAACCAACCTGTCTTGTTTACCTTTACTTAAAACCCCAGCGGGTGCTATTTGTGTCGACCCTTCGATCTCCATCTATTGTCAGCCTAAGGTGTCTTCTAATGCTTTCTTTTTTTATCATTGTGTAAATCACGCTGGCTTTTGATCCCATGATGCCTCTACATTTTAAATAATTAGCGATATATTGAGAGTACAACACCGTACTTATTATTTTAATACTTTATGGAGGGTGAAATCTGGGATGCAGTGCAAAAGATGATGTTGATAGTTAGACACAGTAACATGCAAGTATTAGGATACCTGATGGGGGGTGTATGGGCTGGGTGCCGTGGCGTAGGGCTGCGCCTGCGGCGGCGGGTAGCGGCAGGGCTGCGGCGCGTAGGCCGCGGCCCACTGCTGCGCGCCGCCGCGGTACTGCGCGCCCGCGCTTGCCATGCGCGCCGCGCACGCGCCGCCCGCGCCCCCGCCTGCGCTCGCGACCGTCACGGCGCCCACGCCCGCACTACTCGCTGAACGACAACCGCCGCTGCTCTGTAAAAGAACAAAGGCATATTTTCATGATACAGAATTTTGTAAGTAACTTAGGTATATTAAGGCCCTATCAGGGGCAGAAGAAAGATGGATGGAATGCGTGAAAGACCAGGAAATGTATGGAGGAGAATGACATGTTGCGCCGACCCCAAATAATTGGGACAAGGGCAGGTGGATGATGATTAAGGATCTATCTATACAGTGCTGCTATATGTATATTTTACTTTCCATTCCCAACTGCCACGTAAGTTACACTACTTAAGCCCCGTACTGCTCAGCCAACGTTAAAAGATTACCGTCTTGTGGGTTACTCACTACAAGATTTAATTATATTAAAATCTAAAAAGAGAAGACATGGTGTGTATGATAGATATAGTTATATGTATAGATTTTTTTGTAATGTTTTGTTTATTTTGGTCTTGGTAAAAATATCTACAAAACATGGTCATGTACCTACCTACGTGCCGTATTAACCCTGCCGCTATCCGCCGTATGCTACGGCACCCAAGCCTTACGCCGTCCATCTGTATGTGTGTGTTAACTTTTTCATTTGACCTACCAATGAAATACAAGTAGGTATCTGCTTTAGATTCAAAGCATAATAAGCATCATATTGTACAGCTTGATTGTTTGAAATAGGTAATGTTAAAAAATAAACTCTAGCATAGTTCAATGCACTATTTTCAACAAACTTTAAAATAGCTTCAACCGCTCCACCCCAGCAAGTTATACAATAACTAATTTTATTATTAGTGGAAAGGTGTAATAAATATTTCGTTCGTGTTACTTTTGTTTTAAAGATAAGGCGTAATGTTTTATGTTTTAGATATACCTACATGCGTTAAGTTCCTGGACTATTTCGTTATAAATATTATAAATACATTATGTTTCTTAAAGATACTTCTTCTATACGCGAACTCGGATATAACCGGAATTATTGACTGTAATTGCATTTATTCTGTGCTGAATGTAACTAGTTTTTTTTCCATATTTTGAATATTTACCAACATCCAACCAACCATCGTAAAGACAAAAAAACCGCGGGCCGCGGGCAACAGATAGTTTTCATACAATTCAGAACGATCTAAACTAACTCAATTATAAATGCAACAGGATTAGGTCGCCAGAGTTTTAATAAATGAAGTTAACCTGAACGTGCATGAAAGTTTCACAAAGCGCTCGTTTATTTCAATAAGTTTCACATACTCGATACAATTATGCCAACATGACTACCATGCCTCATTAGGTATATTTGATAGGAACTGTGCACTCTGTGCAGTCTGTGTGCACTGCATTTTCAACGAAATTAATGTTAATTTGTTTGTGTATCAACCAATTAATCAATAAGCCTATTTTCTATACTATTAGGTATTCTGTGCTATTGCAATCCACTGCTGGACATATGCCTCACCCAATCTGTGCTACAGTACATGATCCTCCGCCTTCCGCACTCAGTCTATCTACCCTTATCAGGTCATCGCTCCACCTGACTGGAGGCGTTTCGCCTGCCATTTGCCGATTTGCGGTTTCCAGGTCTTAATTTATTGCACACGATCGATGGTCTAGAAGACGAATGTGTTAAGTGCAAAATTCTGCACTTAGCATGTTTGTCTTTTATATTATCGATATAAAGTTCATATTTGAGCGTAATTTTTTTGTACTTAGCTCGTTTGTAGACCGTCGACGTATCCTTCTTCGATTAATTTTTATACTTTTTCTTATTTAGTATACGGTACGGGTCGATCGACCATACCAGAGGCCTATCACTGGTGCATTGTAATTTTTTTAATTTCACATATTCAAAATTTTAGAATTCAAGATTTCAGTTAAGACTAAACTGCCAATGGTTGAAGGCTTGAGAGTTCGTTACAGGTTCGGTGGCAATTCGTATGCATCAATATAATATATCATTGCATTGGTCTGGGTATTTCTATGTGTATTTTCAAAACGAAATGTATATAACTATGTTTATCGGTATTTTAGACCCTATACTAAAAGTTATGCTTAGTTAAGGTTATATCGTTATCAGCGTTGTTATCAGATAGCTATCTATCTATCTATCTATTTGATGACACTGTGTAGTGTATGCCAAAAAATTACAGTGATAAAGTGTTTAATTTGAAGAGGGATTTCCTTTACAGGATATGCATCTCAAACTTCGCATTCAGCGCTCAATATTGCAAACTAAAAGGGTATATTATATAGGTACAAAGACACTGAATGTTGTAAGGATTCGGTTGCATCATTACAATGACTATGTAGACATAAATTACTATAACAGATCGGCATCTGCAGTGCGCGTCGAGAGCCGTGACGAAGCGTGTCTGGAGACTTTCGCAAGCGTCTAGAATACCATACGCTTATAAGTGTACCTACATAGCTTTGTACAGATGTTGTCGCTAGTCTACAAATTTCTAGTAATACAGGCCTATAGGCGAGAAAGGAATAAAATGTATGTTATAATACAAAGTCAGAAACAATCATTATTAGAGGTATGCAAGAGGTGAAAGTGACTATTGATCGAATCGATGTCTAAAAGCGCCCGGTAAGGGCGGTAAGCGATCAGAAATTTACAAAATTTTACGCATTGATCAAATTATTTTATTGTTTACAGCTTTTTCAGACTACGAATGTATAAGATATGAAGTCTACTATAGCTGTGAAGGTACACTTCCCTTCAGCTTTTTAATGTTTTCTACCTCTAATGGTCAAAGGTTTGTTGGAAGAGAACTGTTCATAGAATTATGCTCACATCTGTACATAATTATGTCATATCTATTATTTGCGTAAGTAGAATAAACAATTAAGATTTATTCTTAGAGGATGTCAATGTGACGACTATCATATTATGATCTGTTTAACATATTTGATCAACCTGACTAATTTGTTTTGAATTCATCTGGACCTTACCGGTGTCTTCAGCCATTGTGAAAATAACTCCACAAATCCTCGGTAATTGGTAGTTGCTACAGCCTCCATTTGTCAGACCAGTCAGAAAAATATGCAGTCATAAAATATTTGTATAATGTCACTAAGCCTGAGACGCTATTTTAATACCCATATAAACTGAGGCAGCCACCAACAATGTGAACGGACGGGGATTAAATTCACAAGCGGTTTCTAGACAGTTTAATGTTTCCCTGTAATTGCGGAACTCGAAGTAAAAATTTTCTTGAAGAAAATGGAGTTACATGAAAGATTAAAGTTGTAATAGTTTTTTATCAGCTATTATGTACCTATTTGGTGTAAGATTAATGGTGTATGGGGTTTTACCAAGATCTGACTCAATCCAACCTCACCTACAACCTGCAAGCTGTTACACATGCTGATTCAAAGACGAGGCTCTAGCACTTTTGCCACCGAGTTGAGGATTCAGACAGTAGTTGCTACCATAAAGCTCAAGATAAACCAGTCTCTAAGTAAAGGAAACGTAAGAGAGCGGACGTCGGATACCAAAATGAAATTTTGGATACATCGCGACATATAATTTAATAGCTTCTCCACAACGCGATCACGTTAAAATAACTGGAATAAATCGCGATAGAATCCGTTAAAAATAATTTTATTTCAATATGTAAGTAGGTAGATAAGTACCTACTTCATATTCGCTTTAACTTCCGACAATATCATAGCTCAACTTGTGCTATATTAACCCGTAAATGCAGGTCGCAATTACAAATATTTATATCATGTGTCGCTTAGTAAAAAGAAAGAATCTGACATGTCAACTTCCAACTACTAAATACGTTCCCGCCTTGGCAGAAATGTGACATGAAATGTTTGTTATATCTTTATTTGTTATTCTGAGCGAGTACGTTCACCCAAAATGAGATTTATAGTGGCAATAACAATGTATAATTTCACCCAACGACCCCCATCTAGGGACTTAATTATTTGAGTCACGGAATTCGAAAACCCACGAGAAAAGCCTCGAGGATCAAAGCTTTGTTGTCGCTTTTTTTCTTCATAAGTAGTATTATTATACTTTTAAAACTATTTTTTGCTATTGAAAAAATAGGTGGGCATGGCTGCGAAGCGGATGGACTACAATCCGCTTAGTGCGCGTGGGGTATCGACGTGGAATTATCGTGAAATATAAATTGTATAATTGTTTCAATAAATGTTGAGAACTGTACAGAAAAAAAATAAGAAAGAAACGCTACTTAGAAGATGCGTAGGTAGGGATTCTTAGGAATTTTGACCTCGAGTTACTCACGATGCGAATCGTTAAAGAACGAGCTTTTTGTACTGCAACGATTCATAAGTAGGTACCTATATACCTTGGTATGAAACACCGAAGGATTATTTTTGATTAGTACTAGTGACACATTACTCTAGTATAAATATTAATGATCTTATATTGAATTACTTAATTTATGTTAAGTACGATAAGTGTTCCGCGTTGTATAACAAATGTCATGTTTTCTTCTCGTTTGCAATTAGTAAATACCTACATGAATGTCCTGTTGCGCTCATGTAAGAAGTTAGCGTGAAATCCAGAAGATACTGGCCGCTATTCTAGATGCTGACAACCCTTAATTTAAGGGCCTCGACAGATTCTTTTTCGCCTCATGCATTAAAATATTCATAAATTTTATAAAATGTATATGTGGAACAACATACAATACATAAATCAGGTTAGTTACCTATACTTTTTTAAAGATTTGTGTTACAGCAGTAAAAACAAATTGCTGTTCATTAGATAAAAAAATAATGACGTCGTTATAGGAATGCTTAGTAAAGAGGCTACCTGACTTTTTAAGTATTGTCATTAATTTTGTCGGGATTTCTATCGTGAAACATGAGGAATTTTGCACAGGCTTAAAAATCAATGAGAAGTTCGTTAGTTACTTGATTATATGGACTCAAGACCTGCTTTAAACATTTTTGGGATTTATTCTCAGGATTTTAACAGATTCCATCGCGATTTATTTGGCATTAAATTTAACCCAGTTTAGTAATTCAAACAAAACTGCGTTTTTAATTGAAACAATTTTAACGGGTTCTATCGCGATTTATTTTAATATTTTTGTGTACACTGATTCCGATCTGCATTATCTTAATCCTACTCAACTTATGAGGCCTAAGAAGATTCAGATTTTTACTGCTCATCTGTTCCGTCAGGTGCACAATTCACCTAAGGACTAAGGATAAAATTGTAGCGGAATTGTTAACGCTAGTATAAAGGAAAATAAAAAATGTGCCATCAAACAGGGTAGAATTGATACTCGAGTTAGTGTCGTCTTCTGTTGAGTTGAGAGCAGAGAGCTATTGCGTTTTCTTGTTGTGACTCTGGCAAGATTTACTTTTATGTTGAGTGGGATTGGTGGCGTCTGCGGGTCGCGCCGGTATTGTCTCGACGCCCGCCGGCCTGCTTGTTGCTACCTCCCCACTCCCCTATATTAAAGATCCACGTTTAATCTGGAATGGACACGCTTGTGACTATAGCGCAATGAGTATCTACTTGAATTACCTACTAAATGAATATTATATTTACACAGCGGTTTTGTGAGGTCGTTGGCCCTTAGTTGTGTCGATAAAGAGTATCATTAGAGATATTTTTAGAGCTTATACATTACGGTGTTCTTCTATCTGTGCTACTTTGGCAATTAACTGTTGTGTTGTGAGCTGTTTGTTTCATGGTAAGTACCTATAGTATTTAGGGTAGATAATTGATAATAATGAGAGATGCTGCGTGTTGATTCAGTATGTATTGTCAGTGGCGGATTTACCAGTAGGCTGAGTAGGCTGGAGCCTAGGGCGGCAGATTTTAGGGGGCGGCAATTTTGAGCCAATTTTTTTTTTCTTTCATAAATAAAAAAAAAATAACTTTATTATAATAATATACACAAACGAGTTTTGGGGAGCGTTTTATTGGAGAGGCATATCTTAATCCACCTTCTAATTAGTACTCGCCGCTGTTTTTAGCTCTTCAATAGCAGGTATACTCTTCACTAGGGCACGTCACAATTACGCGTGGTCAGTCGCCGCCTCCTACTGCGATGCGTGGTCGGCCGCCGCCTCATTCTGCGAGCAAGTGATGCTCGAGAAGGAGGCGGCGAAATGGTTTCGGGAGAGGCTGCACAGAGCTCACCCGGACGGTGACGTGCGCAGACGCCGCAGGCGTCGGAGGTCTGACGACTTTCGTCCTCTATGAGCGCAGGCCTGGGGGTGACGGCTGGAGCCGTCTGTCACCCTAGCAGAAGCAGACCAAGGCGGCAGCGTGCACAAGCACGCCCCCCCCCCCCCCCCTCCGAATGCGAATACCGTGGTTCCCAAACCCGAGGGGGCCATCTCGAATCCAGAAATGGCCCGGGTCAAGCTGGGGTGCGAGGGAAATGCTCTATGGGCCACCTCACACCTTGGCGTCAGAAGACTCTAGACGGCGTGCGGTTTTAGTCGGTAAAAGTCCAACATAACCTGCCCCGCTAGCCGCGGGTTGGGTATCCATAAGGATTTCTGCACGGAAAAAAGAGCACGTTACAATTATATTAAAACTAAGGCGGCAAGACCCGTCATGGAAGAATCATGGAGCTGTCACAAGAATACCGCGCTCCACACTCATATGGAGTCACAAGAGTGTGGAGAGCGGTGTCCTTGTGATAGTGATATATCCACCCCCGATGGCTGACGGGGGGGGGGGGGTAGTCATGGGGAAAATTGTATAGCCTACTGGCGGCAAATTTGTAAATCCGCCACTGTGTATTGTTTACATTGCCAATGGTATTGTCGAAAGTGAAGTTAAGAAATAAAACTAATTTTAACGGATTTCGATGATATCGCGATTTATTTTGTGTACACTATTTTCTAACACTATGTTCCTTTGTCAGCAACTATTGTCACGGATTCACGGAGGCATCAATATGGTGGTTGTCTCATGCTTTGAACAGGCAAGTCATTTCAAAGTAACTATTTTTAATTGTTGGTCGTAAAAACAACGTAAAGTAAAATGCGCGATGAAATCCGTTACAATTAATTTACTTGTGAATTTTATTATTGTAAGTAAAAAATAAGAAAAGTACGACTGCATTGCTGAAATAAACTAAGAAGTAAAACATGACTACGTAATAAATTATCTAAAATGTACCTAGCTTTTAAATTATACTCACTAGGTATCTAATGTTGATTACTTTCACTTTAATATAATCAGTGCGTAGGTACGAGTCAATGATGTTATAGTAAAAAAGAGTTATTATTAGACTTAAATATCATTGGTACGAGTACCTACAATAAATACAACAGAACTACTATAACTGGTATAATATATTAAACTATATTACTACAATGTGAATTGCTATCTAACATAAGTGACAACTTGGGGGTAGCACCATACTCCATAATATTATCTACAAAGATCACTCGCTCCAACCATCCCACTAACAAGGTTATTGTCCATTCAAACTTCGATTGACATAAATTCGATACGCCCAGGAATCAAAATCGAATTCAATTTGAAACGGGATAGTGTCTTATTTCATTTCATGACTTTATTGTGTTTCGATTTAAAGCGAAAGTGCCTCTATTGAGATTCAATTTTTTGTTTAATGGCATTACACATGGACATCACGCTGCCTTTCAATTTTGCCGCTGCCTTGTTCGTACAGACTTTTAATTTATAGACTTTGGAGGCTAGGCAATAAGACGTAATAAAATTGTTCCCTCGAGCTACTTCCACGACTTCGATAAAAGCGTAGGATTTAATAAAGTGAGTAGCTATTAAATAAAAGCTTAAGTTGACCATCTATGTCATATACCTACCAAGTCTGCAAAAGGTTTATTCGCATTTTAAGTTTATAACTCACCTAAATGTCACCAGTTCTTTAGAGGCAGATTATTAACTTTCGAAACATTGCCAAATGGAGATAAAGATGTCACATTTTGTAATACACATGCCGTAATATTAAAAAAAACACGTGTTGTGAATTCCTCTTTCTTCTGGGTTGTTTAAAAAAAAACTAAATTGCAATTATCCGAGTCTGATGGCTAAATGATTTTGTAAACAGTCACAAATAATATGACAGCTGTGAAACATGAGATTATAAAATTATGACAGAATTAGGATTTGCAAAATTTTCTCTACACATTTTGGTGTTAAGCTGCCAAATCAATAGAGAAATAAACAATTAGGTACATACTAATTGGGCGTATACCTACTATTATAATTAAAACCGCAACTCTGAAGGCTAAGTGAAATTCCTAATGAAGTGGGCGCTTCGCAGACGAGGTCAACCCTACGCTGCGACGGCTTCGCAAATTAGAAGCCCCCAGACATTTCAACTAGTCTCAGTCACATCTTCGCCCCCGTCCCTCGGCCGTCGACCGCATCTAATCCCTCCCGCCTCCTCCGATTACCAGTAGATCACAGTGACTCGCAAAGTCGCGATGACGAGCCCAGTTGTATTCCTCGAATTCCGACCATTCCGGAATTGTTAGACCGCAATGTAAATAATTTGTATTACTCTACTGTCGTTAAGATAGTTCAAATTGTTTTGTAATTGAACAAAAGGTGTTGTTTTCCTAGCTACTTTGTCCGTATGGAACTTATGTGTTCACAATTTCTTGGGTTTCATTGATTTTGCGCGGAAGCTTTATTATTTTTTCTAAAGTAAAAATATTGAGTCGAGAAGTAAGTACAAGAATAAGTGAGTCTTAATTACACCTCAATAGATATAATATCAGCTACATGTACTTATGTCATTGAAAATCCCATTGAAGCAAAAAAAAATGTTATAATTATTTAATTTACTTAGATAAAAATAACATTAAAAATTCTTATTTTAACGTTATCGTTACAAACATACACTTTGAATGTATTTATTTGTGTAGATGATACTGATATAGAATTCTGAAAAGTGACATAAAAAAACATAAAAGTTGATCTGAAAATCAATTAGTCCTGGTGAATAGCAAGCAATGTCTCAGTCGTGTGGGGGCACAAGTATACAAAGAAAAGTTCAACGTCTGGGCAGGCGTCACTGAGTCATGGATTGTTAACGTGATTGCTATTTCGCCGAACCGAAAATATGTAAAAGTGTAAAAAAGGCCATTATTCATTTAGCTCGCAGACATCTTTGTCTTGCGTAGGTCAGTTACACTGTCTATCTTGTAATTCTAATGTTTGGTGTTTTAGTAAGGATTATTATGTTATCTGCTAGTTAAATCTTTTAATTGAAGTGGTATAACATATGCACATAATAAAAAACGTAAAGATAACTCTACTAACGGTATACTTTATATATATTTTCGCTAGCGGACGATTTGCTTCAAGGCCTCTGTAGTCTGCGGACATTTTAGTTCAATGACGTTTATCTTTCGAGACTAAAATAATGAAGACGTTTTGCTCTCAGTACAATCTGAGCATAAAGTGTGTGATCGTCAAGAGAAGAGTGAGAGTCCGGCTACTTTTGTAGAGCGAGCTCTCTACCGCTTATCGGACTGACAGTTTGATATCTTTAAGAGTAGCTAAAACGTTTTGTGCTGTATAATTATATGGCTGCAGATGTGATTGAGTACGCTGTACAAATCCAGCCGGTGTTATCTGGACCATAGATCCAGACTTTTACCCTTCTTCCCGACATCGTAAAAACGAAACTGAGAGTCAAAGACATTTACAAATGTCTAAAGACATTTACACAGGGAATTCGAACTTAGGCTGAATAAGTTAGGACTCACTACATAGTGGCCATGGCGTGATGTCACCCGATCCGCGGCTGTGACGCACTTGGACTTGGCACATGCCAGCAACCCGATCCGGAGTACTGATCCGTCCGCTGATCATATCGAATATGGCCGCACACCGACATTGTATTTCTCTAATTAAAAGAGGCTATATTATAAAGCTGCAAATGCATGGAGTGTGATATGACTGCATTATTATGTGTGCTATGAAGCTCATGCAGCGGTGAGGGAATATTATTCAGCAGTTTTTGCTCTGGCTGGCGGCACATTTGTATGCGATTCGCTTCGGCGACGGCTGGCCGCGACGTGAGATTAGCGCCTGCCAGCGTACACGCTGCGTGATTAAACTGTTTCCGCTGTGCAGATATTCCGTTTTGTCTCTTCTCTGGTTGAGTCGCAATTATTATAATACTTATATGTATAGGTACACTGATAACATAGGTAGTATTTATGTAGAGGGACATTACTAAAGTTTGACATCGAGTTCTAATCACAGTCGAAACGTGATAAGTTGGTGGATTTCAATTCATTAGGTATCATTCATTATCATAGAAGAAAGAACCGGTGTAAAACTAAACGAACTTAAATACGACTGATACGAATACGTTTAGTTACAGTACGGTCGGCCAATCCATAAGACGTTGGTGTGGAGCACTCTCTACTGATTTGTCATCAGTAATTTCGTTCTGAAAGTAAAGTAAGGCTGAATTTCGCTAATGAAAATCCGTTCAACTAAACTGGATTTTCAAGTTTTACTCAATTAAATTCAATAATGCGCTTTCTGTCAACGTTGAAGCTTCTCATCACTTTTCATAGATATATCGACATTGCGAACGCTTATAAGCGTGTAAGCGACAATAATACCTAGGTGACAAGAAAATGACTTTTCCGTGAAGCGCTTATGATTCTTTTCTTTTAGAACATGCGACATTGCTTCCACCCCTTTTTAAACCGCCAATTATATTTGAGAAGCAGACAGATCGTAGCGGCAATTTTTAACCGTTGTCCTAGAACCGTACGAAAGTTTCATACGTTTAATTAAAACAGCATGTAGACCGATAACGGCGCAGTGCGTAGACGGCGGCGTGCGACTAACAACCTAACAGTTCTTTAAAACGATTTTGTGAATGCAACGTGTTGCATCGTAATAAGGAATTCCACAACACTAGCGGTACACTAATACCATCGTTAGTACTGATGTGGCGTGGTGGAAAAGTGCCTTATGTACTTTTAGGGTTAAGGTGCTGATTGATCAACTTTAGCATTCACGTGTAATGTGATGAACATTGTTGTGAATTTTACATTACAGAGGAATTAATAAGAGCGTTTTGGCGAGCATTCCATCGAGCGTTCTGGCGAGCATTCTAATAAGGGGACAGTAAATTTGCTAAGCCCAGCTTCTATTTTTCTTTTCCTTTATTTTTAATACAACTCATATTGCATAAATGCAGTACATCGACCGTGTGCTGCATCTGATATCTCGTGAAGAATATTCTTTGATAAGCATCGACTATAGCGTTCGCTAGAAAGATCCTGAAAATGTTCGTAGCGATACATGGGTGCTTGGTTTCGTTCATTGTGCAGTTCTAAAGCTTTTAAAACAGCGAATGCTCGATGTTCTGTTAGAAGTGAATGCTCAAGTCTATCAGCACCTTTATGTACTTTTGCGTTAATGTATTGCATACACACACAGATGCGGTACGTGTCGGTATGTATGCCATACCGAGTGTAGTGGTGCGGTGCGGAATGCGGCCGCGTCCTTCGGCGTACGCCGTGCCGGTTCATTTGCACACAGGCGCGCCAGTTCCTATCCAATCCAGGCAGACATTTTATTGCTTCCCAGTTATCATTTATATGATGTTTATATACAAGCAATTTTTATGACTTTCGAGTTACGTCAGTTGTCGACACGCAAAAAGGTCAAGATTATTAAAAAAAAAACTGATTTAGTTCCACTTATATTTGCTTTTTATTGTTATTTGATAAGAAATGTATATTCATCTTATGTGCTAACATAGCGTGTAATAAACAATTACTAGTGTATCAATAACGCACAGAAACATTTTTTTTTGCTTTAAAACGATTACATTATCGCATAATAGAAGAAAAAATATAGCCACTTTCATACAATGGCTAGGAATTTTGATAAGTTTGCAATCTCGTAGGTTCTTGAGAGTAATAATTGTTGGCGAAGGAAGCGCAGTTTACTGCATACAGATTACATGGCAGTGCCCGAGGCTGATTTATTGTTCACTAGGGTGCAAAATTCCGTAATGATGACGCCAAGCTATAAGACAGAGCCAGCGACGGACGTTAGCCCGGATACGAATGTTACGTTTTTACTTAAGGCTGTAAATTTCTTTGTCTGGAGTTCAATATCTACATACCTAATATCTATAAATAATATTGTCCAAAAAATGGTTCGTAGCCAAAAACTATAACTTATATCTCTTGGCTACGTACCACATATCATTATGAAATAAGTAGTATCTATCTAATGGTTTTTGTCTGGTTCACGATATAAGAAAATCTGACTGTTATATACATAACTTTTTCCGTTAAGTAATAAGAAAGTTACTATGGTCGTTTGTCTTCTACAAGGATGTCGTGAAGTATTCAGAAAAGAGTAAGTAATATTGTAAGACTTAGTAGTGTTTTTTTAAACGAGACCCACCTATACATAATTTCTATACTGCCTGTGTATACCAGGTCCAACAGTAGTTCCATTGGTCTGTATTCCAGGACCAACATTAGTGAGCCACGAACATACCGAGTAAACACTTAGGAAGTTACAGGTAAAGTTAGACTGTCTTGGAACCCGCATCGAAATTGATCAAAAGTCAATTGGAAGACTGAGAGAATTATATAAGTAGTAATACATCTTTCAACGGTACATAATAAATAAATTCTAAGAAGACGCCACCAATAGCCGCATTTGCCAAAAATGATTTAGAACTGATCTATCTACATTTGACGGAATCCTAAAACAATATAGACAACGTAGAAACAGTTTGAAAGGCATATCGTGTAAGTACGGCGCTCAAGATATTGTGTCAATACATTATATTCAAGTTCATAGAGCACTTGACTACAGATGAAACTGGCTTTTACTTACAAGTAACGTTTACCTAAAACATTTATTCCTATACACATAATATATGTGTATGATCCTGCCAATATATGTATTATTATACAAAATCTGAGCACTAACCATGAATTGCACTTATGATAATTACATAAGTGCTACGTGTGGATCGTTCAGTGAATCAATATATTAGGATTTCATGTTACTAGCACGAGAAGTGTGAACAAATTGATGACGAAAGTCGCCATGAAGAAATGTCGCCTATCAGACGATGCTGAAAGCAGAATGGATGGCAGAACTGACGTCCTTCTCTGTTGAACTCTGAACCTTTTCCCACTCAGTTGGGGTCGGCTTTCCAGTCTAACTGTGATGCGGCTGAACTTCGATATTTTACGTGGAGCGACTGCCATCTGACCTCCACAACCAATGGCGATATCGAAGTTCCAAGTTACGTCCTTCTCTGTTGTCTCTGCTAAATCAGAGGTAGAAAGGCGAGAGGATATGAATGTTGGGAGGTTGAGGCAGTTTACTCTACTTCCTACCCTATCCTACTAATATTATAAATGTAAAAGTTTGTGAAGATGTTTGTTACTCAATCACGCTTTTACCGCTGAAACTTGGCACAGGGATAATAACACAGGCTACTTTTTATGCCTGGGATAGGTTCCTATGGGAAGTGGGAACGGGAACTAAACGTCACGCGGGCTAGTTTCCTAATAATTATTAGTAAGCCTACTCGTAATGAACAGATTTATCATTAGTAGGTATAAAGATAGGTAAAAATTACATAAGTACTAAGTAATTTTATCTTGGTGTCGTGAAATATAGTTAGTACCAACGTACACATAAGCGGTGTTTTATGGTGTTAGCACGAATGGGCCGGCACGACCGGAGAAGGTTCACCCTCTTACTTGACGTAATTTTATGTAGCTTCAAGTTATTTGTGAGAATGCCATCTTACCTCCCTTCCTTTCAACTTTCCTTCTCTCCTATTCATTGCCATCTTGTAAGCGGCACTACACTAGACGTAAAGTATTGGAGTATTGCACGTGTTTGTTTACCACCTTAGTAGTAACAAAGAAATTGAAAAGAAATACTCAGTTCCTGAATATACCTTGCAATCGTATACGTGTAAAACATTTGTAGTTACTAATTAATAAAACAATCGTACCACACCTCTGAACTTATTATGTCAAAATCTACGGGACCGTTTTCAGGAAGGCTTGGATCCTTGGCAGATCAAGATAAGATCTGATCTGGCTTGGAACCTTTAAGCCCCAAGGGGCCTGTCGTACAAGACCTTGCCGTCAAACGATACGTTCATCTATAAATTGATGCACGGAACTTAAATGGTCAATTCCCTCTAACATAATTTTATTACAGTCATGTGGCGTGTTGTTTTTAATTGCACTCAATTATTCATTACTTTCATACAAATGCTACTGATATTAATTGGTGAAACTCATCCTCATAAATTAATTAAAAGTTTTTATCGAGCAATTACTTTGTTGCTACTTATCGGTTTATTAGTTACATGGCAAATATGACACAAATGACTGCAAATTTCTTTAGCCCGTACAATGCAAGAGCTTATTATAAACAAAAAAGAAAGGTAGCTAATTATAAACTACTAGCCTATGCCCGCAGCTTCGCCCGCGTGGACGTCAGGTTTCACATTTTTTGACTATACCTTCGGTTCTACTCAACCGATTGTAATCAAACATGCTTATGATTTTAAATCTGAACAAGGCTCTTCAAACAAAAAAAAATCATCAAAAGCCGTTCAGTAGTTTTTGCATTCATCGCAAACAGTGTGTGTGCTAGTGGTATAAAAAAAAACAGACAAAAATTTCAAATTAGATTACATATTATAGGTCATACTAGCATCCGACCAGCTGTGTGTGTACTGAATAGAAATCAGATGATTGTCTTATATCATGACGATGGGTCAATAGCGTTTATTTTGTGAGACTATCTTAAAATTCCATTTTAAAACATCATGTTGCAACTTTGTAGTCAGCAAAAGCGGTGCAGTCCGTAGTCTTAAATGAGAGCCGAACATATATTTTCGATTATCTTGAAACCATAAATATCGACACTGAAAACTGACAGAAACAATTTACTTTTTTAAACGCGCCGCGCAATTAATGTACATTGTGTGTAGTGTTCAATGTAGGCGCATGAAAATGTCGTTAAATGCCCTAAGTATCCGTATTGTGTAGCACCAACTTGTTCGTGTAATAACTTCATGAATGCGTGCGTTGTTCCGTATATGCATCATTCGTGCACTCGTGCATGAGTCAGAGGTCTTTACTGTTAGTCATTAGATTAGTTTGTTTACTATTTCTCGAACAAATGGGTTACACATCACAAGCTTCTGCCCATTAAACTCAGTAGCTCACTTTAAACAACATTAAAGTTATGATTTAGAAAACGGGAAGTCTTCAATATTGCCTTAAAGAGTACCCCCTACCTAAATCCGTAAAGGATTATACTTATTTTATTTCGAAAATATTTTATGTCAAGTTCATATCATATTAAACTATTTTTATGCACTTCACAGATGGTAGACATAAGCCTGATGGTAAGCGGTTACCAGCACCTAGCCATAGATGTCTGCAACACCAGATGTGTCGCTCACGTATCCTTGACCCTAACTCTTATCCAAGAAGCTCGACAGACACTACTCATTAGATAATAAAACTCAACACTAGTTAATTAGCCGCTGTAGCACTAGTTTGTAGAGTGGAGAACTACAGAACACTTCGGTTTACCTACCCTTCATATATATATGTATCGTTTTTATCAGAAAAAGGTTGAATACAAGGCTAAATTTATCTTTCGTTGATCTCTCCGTGGAGAAGGGTTCTTAGGTCGTTGACGGGACCTTGAACCTTACCACGAACCTAAAGGTAAATCCCCCCGCATTTAAATTACAAAAGTAAATAGTTTCTAAAATATATTTAGAAATGTCTGGGCTCTTTGTAATTCTATTTCGGTCAACAAAATCATGCCGACAGATGTTTATTTGTTGAAACCGTTCGAACCCCGGGGCGGCCGCAAAAAATACTTGAAGCGATAAGGGTTCCTAACAAAAAGGAAATGACGAAATCCTCACTGATTGGGATTATCGACGTACTAAAAGCGTTGTAGTCATAGATAACATTGGGGACAACAATAGATGGGCCAACAATATGTAAGTTTAAGCCAAAATGTGACTCACAGTTATCGATTTCTAATCATACGCCCCCGCGCCGGCCGGCGGGTGGCAGCCATCGACTCTAGTGCCACATGAAATGTGCCCAAACTGAATATTTCTACATCGGCCCGCTTGGTAAACGCAAATACGATTAGGATCTTTTGTTGTACTTCGTTATTCAAACAGGAATATGTTTCATATAAAAATAAACCGACGGGCTTGCATTTAAGGTTTAATGACAGTAAAGGAAGCTCGTGAAATGAGATGAGTTTGTATATGCATGTTTTTGGTGAACCGGCTTAAGTTCCTAGATTCGCCAACATTGTACAAAATCATCTACCTACAAGTAAATGGCTATCGTATCGCCATATAGACAGTAAAGACTATCAACGCTTGTCATACCTATGTCTCTCAGGTATTGCAAAGAAAATGGTAAAACCTGAAAGTATAATGACTATCTGCACTGCCAGCAAAAGGTACAAAGATAGTTTCGTAGATTGTATTCTAGTCTGGAACACAATACGAGGTTATTTTTTTACTGAAACCTCCTGTAGGATGGACATACTATACTAAGAGGGTCCAAAATTTTTGTAGAAATTTTGCCTCGCTTTACTCTAGAAAATAAAATATTATTATAATGTATTTTTGTGATATTTTATGCCTCTAAAAAGCAATAAAATGGACAGATAATCAGCAATGGAACGAACGGAGGTCTTCTGTCATGCCGCAGAAGCATCGGGCAGATTACTAACTCACCTTCGTTATACAGCCTGTGAAGCCCTCCTCGGACTGCAACTCTGCAACTGGATTCACCACAGGTAGAAATATTACGTTGGAAAAAAAATAGGGTTAAAGGCACTTTATTGTCGACAAGGCAATGATACAGCATTAGTTGTACCTACTCCTGTCGTTTTTTACGGCACAGGGTCGAATGCGATAATGCGTTATTTACCTTTGATTGATGATGATGAATCGTGTTCCATAACTATAATATAATGAATAAATGGGCCCACAACCCGTTCTACGACCAATAATAGGTGTACGAGGAATCTGAAATAACCCCTTCACCCACTGTGTTAAAGTTAGAAATAAAATGACAAAAAATGCAGTTATTAACTACGATAATAACAAAAACGCAACCCGTATACCAAACTTGTAAGAAAATGAGTTCAGATTTTGATTTAATTTAGGTAATATAAGAGTCAGATTGTTTGGTCTTGTTTGGTTTGATGAGCCGCCGTGTTAATCGCCACAACCGTCCCTTTTCGATTTAGATTTTAGTACATTGTTTAAATTTGTACGAGACGGCTGCGACACGAGCTCTACGATATGACAGAGAAGAATGTTACGTTATACCTTCGTTTATTATCTGTTTATTTCTTGATTGACTTACTAATAAAATAGGCATCAAAACTTGTGTGGATCAGTTTCTTTTATGGTGCGTAGTGCGTAGTTACATGAAATGCGAAAAATATTATTATCACGTCATACATTGGCCTTGGCTGGAACTAGTCTTCTATAAGCAATCGGTTAGCCATGGTTTTGTTTGAAAAGTAGCCGAAACTTAAAAAAATACAGAAAGTGAAAAGGCATCTGTCGAAATCGTCCAAAGTAGGAATTACTACTCTTTGGACTTCACGTCAGGTCACCATCAGGAGGGGTAGCAGGAGAGGAAAAGGGAGCAAATGCATATTATCAATATTTTATAATCATGCGTTAAATAGGTATGTGTTTGTATAAAAACAACGAAGGTTATCTATCTTTAAGCGCAGTTAAACCTTAGTAATTACCTACTTCTGTGCAAGCAACTTTCACTGTATTTACAGTAAAAATAAGGCACAATATTTCACAGTCAATACCTACAGTACGCTACAAATAGTATAGTGAGTGTGCACACTACGCAGTTGGAATGGAAGTTCGCGCAATCTCACGGGAGTGACGCATGATTGCTGATTGTCTCCTTTGACACTGGGTTGTTTGTTTGTGTAGCATTGCATGCACAGACCATCATAATTTACCTTTGTGAAGTCTAATTTGAACAGATAGCTAGTCTTTACATAAATTACGGTATCCGTCACGACCTCCATGACGTAGCAGTAGAGCGTCGCTACGTCACCGTGGAGGTTGCGGGTACGACTTCTGCTCAGTATAAATATTTGTATTATCTATTTGAATTGGTTCGAGTGTTTCCACAGATAATATTATGTACGTATTTAAAATAAAAAGTATTTAAGTATGTTTAGTTAAATATGCTTCCTTTCGGTCTAGATAGCGCTGTGTAGAATGATGTATCTAGGTATAGTATTTATTAATAAATATTCGACTTTTTTACGTCGGTTAGACGAGTGATAGTTCATCTAATACCAGCTTAATATTGTACAGCACATTACTAGATTAAATAACGAAAGACCGCTAATGGATCACCAACAGTACGCAACTTTTTGTTAATGTCATTCAGATGACATTACAAAAAAGCGCGCTATCCGCATTTATCTAGTCTCTGCGTCCCGTTCCAAATTCAAAATTAATTCCCGCCATATCCAGGAACCGTCTCACCATTATTGTTCTGAACAGCTTGCCAGTAGGTACTTACATAGAGGTCATTGATGTTTTTTTTGAGTACAGGCATAGACTTAGGAAAAGTATGGACGGAGTGCCTAGAGTAACTAGTCTGTGTCAAAAAATGGCGGGCATCAATCATTGTGTGAGTAAATTGTAGGGATGCGAGGTTTTACCTAAATTTCCCCATTTTTTATTATTTTAGTTGAGGAATAGGGAGAATTATTTGGTAAATTTTAAAATATATAAATGAACAACCATTAAAGGTGATACGTGCATTATTATTAAAAATATTATTTTATCATAAATTAATGAAAATAATATTTTAGTTATTTTTTACATTATTTTTTTTATTATACCTATATAAAAAAAAAACTTACATGGATGGTAACCGTGGGGAATATTCACACGATTAAACTAGGTACCTAATTAACAAAAAAACTTAAAAAATTCATATTAGTTACAATTTGTATTTTTGCGATTCCTAATCCCGTGTATTTATAAAAAAGAAGTTAAATCACTACGGTTATCACTACTAATAAATAGTTTATGCTATTTCATCATAAAGTCACACAATTTACAGATTTCCCCAAAATATGGGGAAATTTGCACACTTTTATGTTGGGATCACTGGTTTTGTACCGAACAATTGAATTTTGTTTTGAAATATTGAATGAACATTTATGTATAATTTTTAGATAAACATTAAGTGATTGAAATATTGATTAACCTGTGAAATGTGATCCCTAGATTTATTTTCTTCCTGTCACTACGGTTTTTACACCATTTCACTGCACAAGACATGTTGTATTTGATTTTTTTTTCTTCCCGCTTAAACTGACAGATCGACCGATTCGGCCGACGTTTGCCGCGAAGTGGCTGACTATGATGTGAGAGTGTGCGTGGCGACTGTATACGTATACGAAAGTTGGCTGACTATGCAGCGTCACTTTTTTGTTCCCATGGCTCCGTCCATAGTTATTCCTAGGTCCATGAGTACAGGGTATGCTTTCGTTTGATATATGATACTTAATATAAGTGTGTAATAGAATTTAAAAAAGCTGAGTTATTTTTAGCAAATGAAAAATATGTAATGAGTTCTTTACGTGTCGCTGTTATCAATAAAGGTCAAGATGAAAGCATGAAAATACAATGGAATAACAATCCACTGACGAGAGCGGCTCTTAACTTAAAAGAGAAGTGGTTTGTAGATTTGGAGGTTTCAACGCTCCACTTTTGGAACACAAGGACTTAGAATAATAAGTTTCACATTTCTTCATTATTAAACATTGTATATAACATATACTATACGGTATTGGGCAATTGCATTGGGAAAGTGCAACTGGAGAAGGACTACTGACTCATAGGTGAAATCGAAATTGCATCCACTGGCAGTCGAACGATCTACTCAATGAATTACATTGAGTATAACTTAAAAAGTTTAGACTAACGAATTCAATCATCAATGGTGAAATCCAACCTTAATATATATTTTACCCATCATCATGACTTGCAGCTGCATAATTTTTTTTGCGTCACTTAGCGAAAAGTTCTTGTCATTGCTGTATTCGTGACGTATTCAAAAGAGTATGACTAATACATGGACCTAGGAATAACTATGGACGGAGCCATGGGAACAAAAAAGTGACGCTGCATAGTCAGCCAACTTCCGTATACGTATACAGTCGCCACGCACACTCTCACATCATAGTCAGCCACTTCGCGGCAAACGTCGGCCGAATCGGTCGATCTGTCAGTTTAAGCGGGAAGAAAAAAAAATCAAATACAACATGTCTTATGCAGCGAAATGGTGTAAAAACCGTAGTGACAGGAAGAAAATAAATCCAGGGATCACATTTCACAGGTTAATCAATATTTCAATCACTTAATGTTTATCTAATAATTATACATAAATGTTCATTCAATATTTCAAAACAAAATTCAATTGTTCGGTACAAAACCAGTGATCCCAACATAAAAGTGTGCAAATTTTCCCATATTTTGGGGAAATCTGTATATTGTGTGACTTTATGATTAAATAGCATAAACTATTTATTGGTAGTGATAACCGTAGTGATTTAACTTCTTTTTTATAAATACATGGGATTAGGAATCGCAAAAATACAAATTGTAACTAATATGAATTTTTTAACTTTTTTTGTTAATTAGGTACCTAGTTTAATCGTGTGAATATTCCCCACGGTTACCATCCATGTAAGTTTTTTTTTATATAGGTATAATGAAAAATATAATGTAAAAAATAACTAAAATATTATTTTCATTAATTTATGATAAAATAATATTTTTAATAATAATGCACGAATCACCTTTAATGATTGTTCATTTATATAATTTAAAATTTACCAAATAATTCTCCCTATTCCTCAACTAAAATAATAAAAAATGGGGAAATTTAGGTAAAACCTCGCATCCCTACAATTTACTCACACAATGATTGATGCCCGCCATTTTTTGACACAGACTAGTTACTCTAGGCACTCCGTCCATACTTTTCCTAAGTCTATGGACTAATATTGTAAGTTAAATATTCAATTGTTCACTATCCATTAGAATACAATCTAAAGTAGGATACAATTCAAGAGGCATCCTTTCCAGTTTTAATGTATTCCTTGGAAATAGTTGTATCGTCTGTTGTTTTAGTTGTACGGTAGCTGTTATTTCAGTTTCAATTTGCCGCAGTTAGTATTTACGTAGACATGCATTTGCTTGTAATGTAAGGGGTAAATCAGTCTGCTGAGGGTGCGTGGGCGGGAGCCGCGGGGGTGGAGAGGGGGGCGGGGACCAGCGGGACTTTGATTGATGACGATGGGGCCACATTGTGCGTACGTTTGCCCATTGTCCGAACAACGTGAATCGAAACAACTGGACGAGTAACACAAATGAGCTCTTTTATTGCCGACGATTATCCCTCATACGATAGTAGATGATACATTTTGAAATATACAACTGTGGTCATTTCAGAATTCAGATTGTGGTCATTAAAAAAAGTTAAAGGTCTGTTTCACATGAGTTTTTAATCAAAGGTATTTATACCTACTACTACGGGCACGCTACATGGTAACCGCCTGACTAGTAACCGAAGACTACTAGTAACAGAAATAAATAGTATTCCCGTTAACCCCTCCAGATAGGTGGTCTCATTCTAATTTTGGTGTTCTAATGTGTCAGAGTCAGACGAAATCATTATTATTTTGTCTACTTAGGGCTGGAGAGATGAGCACAAAAAATCCTCATTATCTCCTTATCATGATTAAGTTAATTTGTAATATTTAATATTCAATGTTTCTATACTCGTTACAACGAAAGATTGATTCGCATTTTAGTTAAATTTTCGTACAACATTGATTAAAGCAGTACCTATTTGTAAAACGTAAAGTAATGGTTTTCCCAGGATGAATGGGCGGCTCGACAGGGGCAAAACGACCCGCACATTTGATATCAACATCAATACGTAAGCTGCATTTCGTATTCGTTCCATTCACCGGTGACCACATAATATCGGGGGAACCACATGCCTATACCCATCTAAGGTTGGAATTCATCACTGAAAATGCGGTTAACTGGGTTCTCATGTTGTCATTTATAAAATATATTGAGTTCAATTGTATAACTCAAGACTAAGATAGTTTTAATGGACCTCGGATTGGATTTAATGGACCTGCCCCCGTGCCTTTTACCCATGGGATAAAAAGTGGCCTATGTCTTATTCTAATCTAGGGATAAAAAAATTTAGTCAGATTGATTCAACTGATAGGCGTGATTATGTAACAAGCGTCCAACCATCTTCAAAAACTTGTACGTTTTTATCAGTAGGTAAATAAGTATAGTAAGTAAGATATTAGTATGCTGGGGAATTCTGAGTATTGTGTAAATAAAATACACTCGAGAGCAATGAATCCGGGTCACTTAAAGAATGTTAAAAATCTCGGAAACTAAAAATGATAGGTTAATGCAATAAATTGTATTTAATAGACAATGTAATACTCCTTAAATGAAAGTAAAAAAAATATGAGTCACCATACATTTTATTAACACAAAATTACATAAAGAAAAAAACTGCTGATCTCTCCTTAAAACAAAAATAGGAAACATGAAATTTTTGAACTTTATTACGATTTTCTTGAATTTTAATACTTCGTATTGCCTCCTCGTGCTTCCATTACTGCGTTTACGCGGTTTGGCATGCTGTACACCAAGTTCCTTATACGATTTTGGGGAATATTCTCCCATTCCTCTGTGAGAGCAATTTTGAGCTCACGAAGCGTGATTGGGGGAGGGTTTCGTTGTTTTACGCATCTGCCTAGCTCGTCCCAAGCATGCTCGATCGGGTTGATATCCGGGCTGCGCGCTGGCCACTCCATACGAGTAATGTTCATCTCTTGAAGGTAGTCATTCACAATCCTACCTGTATGAGGTCGGGCATTGTCATGCATAAATATAGCATCCTCACCTAAATTGACCATAAATGGACCAACGTGATCATTGAGGATTTCTTCCACATATCTTACGCTAGTTAAAGAGCCGTTTTCTATGATCACCAGCTCTGTGCGACTTTCAGAAGAAATTCCGGCCCACACAAGTACAGACCCACCACCGTAGGCTACTTTTTCTTCGATGCATGCTTGCTTGAATCTTTCCCCTGGTCTTCGATACACTCTGTGTCTTCCATCGTGCTTGTAGAGCATAAATTTTGATTCGTCGGAGAACATAACTTTTGACCAATCTTCAATACTCCAATTTACGTGGCTCTGGGCATATCTTAGTCTCGAAATACGATGCCCACGCTCCAGTTTAGGGCCGTTTGCAGGTCTAAGGGGTTTTAAGTTAGATTCAGCAAGCCGACGTCTTACTGTCCATGCACTTGGGTTACTTCCTCCGAGGCGTCGAAACTGATTGGTGAGTTCAGTTCCTGTGAGAAAGCGATTTCGAAGCATGGTGTTCACCAAGTATCGGTCTTCTCGTGCTGTGGTACACCTGGTTCTGCCCGTTCCTGGTCTGCGTAGGTTAGAACCAGTTTCTTCGTAACGTCGGAGAACTCTTTGTACTGTTGACAGCGACACACCGACAGTCCTGGCTGTATCGCGCTGACTCCGGCCGGTTTCCAGCATTGTAAGTATTCTGGTGCATTCTTCAGGCGTAAGCGACATAATTTCAGCTTGAATAATGAATATAGAGCACTATCAACATGGTTTATGTACCCACATAAATGACAGATTACAAACAAAAGCAAAACCAAATGCTGTAATTTCGTAGTTCCATCTTCGAAAGTGGCCCTTTTTCAAATTTGATTTTTTTATGATATAACTTTACAATAACTAAGAAGTTTTAATACCTTCATTTAAGGAGTATTACATTGTCTATTAAATACAATTTATTGCATTAACCTAGCATTTTTAGTTTCCGAGATTTTTAGGATTCTTTAAGTGACCCGGATTCATTGCTCTCGAGTGTAGTTTAACTATGTGATGACCTGTAATACCCTTACCACCTTAATTATGTAGCCCTAAGGAAGAGCGGGATGACCACACCAACACAAGCATTACTACATGCTTCCTGGGTTGTTCCGGTAACTGTAATAACTTTGTAAGAGAAATGTTAAAGAAATAAACTATTTTTATTTATTGTGTGAAAGCAAACATCATACTTACGACAGGGACAATATATCAAAATCATTACAAAGAGGCAAAAGTTATAGGAAGGAAACTGTTTGATAATCCATAAAAAATGTAACAACATCAAATATGGGTGTTGTGAGTGGAACAACAGTTTCCAAACACAAATAAATGAACTGAATGAAATTTCTCGAGAGGGCACAAACATGAAATGCGAGTGAGTGCACGACGCGAGACTTGTCGATCGTAGCGACGTGCCATGAAATAGGTTGGAAAATAACTCCATTCCCGCGGGCACGACTGCGATTCAATCAAGTCTGATTCAGAATTTTGGAGTTCGTTTACCGAACTGGCGGGTAAATTGAGAAAACGCAACCAAAATAGCCTAGGGATTGGTAGAGAAAAGGATTTCGTATTTAGGTAATCGTTTTACGTCTTACAGCCAATTACTGAGATGCTGGGAAATCTTACTCACTGTTATAAATGCGAAAGTATTGATAGATGTTCGTTATTCAATCCCGCTGGAACGACTGAACGGATCTGGATGGAATTTGACACAAAGATAAATCAAGTCAAGAGTAAATAAGGTACTTTTTATCCTGGGAAATAAAAAAAACACATTTCTATTCATAAATGTGTGAGTTTAGATGGTCGAAGAACTGCTTGTTACTCAATCACGCTAACGCTACTCAATATGAAATTTTGCGTAGGCACCATTATATAAAGTTTGGAATAGCAATTTATATTCCTTTTTATCCTTGGAATAGGTTCCAAAATGTACTTATTGCCTCATAGACAAACAGTATTTGCTCCATTCTAACCAATCATACGACTTCAATATAGCACTAATAAAGTTAAACTACAAAGGACAAGATTTGCGAGCGCTGTCATGTTTCAGTGTGAAATATTTTGTTAAAAGGCAATAACGTAGTAATACTATTAGAGCAAAAAGCTTTTCCCTTCGGATCTTAAAACTAGATACGTAGAGCGAAACCTCTTGACGAAAAGGCGAAAACTGTCTACCGTCGAAACCTGAGCTTTCGTGTAACGAAGAGTGCACTCTGAGGTAATCTTCTAGTTTTACGAAGTGGATTTTATACGCTCGCCTCACAGTAGTTGCTTCTAAAATATACGTTTAAGCTTTTAGGTTTTAAGCTAGGACAACCCAGATTTATCTTATACGTTGTAACTGTTTGAAAATTGTCGGAAGTTTTCGTGAGTGTTACTCATTGGACGCGTGGAGACGAGTAATACGTATTGCTATCAAATATCCTGATGCGGTGTGCGGACAAATCGAGATGTTTGCACATCAATAATATTAACAGGATCGCGATACATATCGGCTATCTACGCGTCTATTGACATATTACTTTGTAATTTTAGCGAGTTATATCGCGATATCATCGTTCGTCATTTTAGCGTTGGGCACCGGGGTCCGGTTACTGTTTCTCCTTTTTGTTTGGCTTGTGGCTCCCAACCTCGAGACGAAAGTCTGCGCCAGAGTCAAGGCCGTCAATCAGCGGGTATACCGGCTTGCAGGTTGGCTTGGGGAGGCCCCAATAATCTAAGTGAGGCTGAACGCTTATTTTACACAAGACATTCTTAAGACCAGATTATAGATGGCAATCTATAATCTATAACTGTTATTTAGACAACTATAGCCCATACACAAAAGCAAAATGTTATATGATAAAGACTTGCTCTAATAAACATATGAAAGTGCTCACACTTAAAACAAATATATCTAATAACAAACGAACATAACTGTCTACTGTCTAAAGACTGTCGTGTCTCTAATCTGCTTGAAATCTGTTTGAAATAAACTTCAGCGTTCCATTTAAAAATGGAATGTTTGCAAATAGCGATTATCTAATATGGAAAACAGGATCCAATCACACGGGTGTTTAGACCGCAATATACCATCGCTGCTCCTTCCCGAGACGTTGACATCGCTAAATTAAACTCCAATATTGAACCGAGATTCGGTCTCTAATCCCACTGTTATTGCAATACAAATTAATATACAGTAGGTGCCCGGATTTTGATTAGACGTGCCAAGAAGAGTGAGAATGAGATCGGCTTGCTTCGAAACAATTTGGACTAAGTCGCCGCAAGCTAGTCTATCTTTACTATTATAAAATTATTATTTTAATTATTATTAATTATTATAATAATAATAATTAAGTAGCTGTGTCTGTACATTGCAGATATAAAAAAGAGAACTAAACTTGGGTTACGTTAAATGAACGATTCTGAACACAAAAATATTTTTTTAGAATGCTTGTCTGTTTGTTCGCGATAGATGCTAAAATTTTAGAGCTGTTTATTTTTGTTTGAAAGGTTCTGGTTAGACTTAAAATCTTAGGCATGTTTGTTTGATCACAATCGGTTAAGTAGAACCGGAGATACCTATAGTCAAAAAACGCAAAAAACGACGTCCACGCGGCCAGAGCGACGCGGCGACGGGTACAGGGTAGCAAACATTAAAATTAAACTTCATTACTTAACGTTAACGCATTGTAGAACAAAAAGTTTAAAGAATTGCGTACATACCTAGGCATCGTATAATATTATTTAGTACGCCACGTTTAGTATCTGCTCGTATAAATCTGTTCTGATGTTATCTGACCTCTCCGAAGGATGGGGCCTGTTAATTTATTTAGCGTAACATTCCAAGATTTATATACGCCAAGAAACTGCGCTGCAGAATTATCTGGAATACATCTCAAATTCTTATTTAAAATTGCCCATTAATATTTATGATGCATTATGTTCTACAGACTTTAGGGTGTTTTAAAAAAAGTAAAATATTTCATTAGCATAAAAAAATTACGATGCTATGTTTATTTAATTCAATTTAGTCACAAATTTTATTATCCTGTACTACGAGTAGGTATATAGCGTGGTAACGTTTCAGCTTTTCTTTTCTTTTTGTTGTGCCAATCTTTTTTGTGTCGTAATCATATTACGTCAAGGTTTACTATTCGAAATTCGAACTCATTTGAAGACAGTAGAAGCGGTCTATTATACGCCTACACACGGCTAACCCGTAACCCTGACCGATAGAGGACAGGGCTGATCGTTTTTCGGAAGGAAAATAGGAAGAAAATCTCTGCAAAACTTGTGTCAGACACGTCGCGTGATTTTATTTAGTTCGACTTCGACTTGACAAATTCATTTTAACTTCGGCTGGGAGGCTAATACGTTTGCCGTGCAAATTTGCTTTTGAATAAGAATTAATCAGGAGTTGGAGCAGTTGAACATAATATTACAAATTTAAAAAATAAACAGTAATGTTATATCTGTGCATTGGTCTACTCACTACTAACCAGATGGGACATCTGGTGATATCCATTGCAAAATATCTGTTCAGTTTAATAAAAAGAAAGTATTGGAAAAGGTGCTGCAAAGTCGCCATGTGTGTCGAAACACATGGCGATTTTTTGTGGCAGTCCTACAGTGATTCCGTACCGTAGTGAGTAGCGAAACGATATAGTAACGATACAGTTGCTAATTGTCTACGTTTGAGGCTGCGATAGCGATACAAACGCACGTTTGTGTCGCTTGATTGATAGAAGTATAGTCGAATTTTGAATAGGTAATGAACGTCCAGATTATTGTTTCTACATTTAGAGCCAGATTCCCAAGGTAATTAGGTAGAAGTAATTATGGGCCTGAGAGAGTGAGAAAAGAACCAGGCAATAAAAACTCACGATCATTCTTTTCTAATTGCAAGTAATTGCATTGGTTTTGTTTGCAAAGTATTTTTAACATTGAGCAATTAAGCAAAACTTAGACACTTGTGACAGTAGGTACCCGTTCCAAAGGTTACATTACGTAGCTAGAAGATATCTTAACCCTATACTTAATTGCTACATTTTAACCGCAACAAAAATGAGTCACTAACCACAATTCAAAAGTATTGCGTGTTGGTGACTAATAATAGATCTCGAGTTGCACGTCGAGTCTAAGCGACCCCGTCTTCTACGATATTGATACACTACCGGAGTCTTTCTGTCGTCACGTATCGATTCATCTGGTACTTATGCGAGACGGACACTGACTAATGATGCGACCCAGCCGAATAATGTCCTCCGTGCTGCCGTGAAATATATTCTGAGCTTCCAGTACAATAAATTTTGAAGTAAGTATTAACTTGGATAAAAAATTTCTATGCGGAACGTGTTCAGAACTAAATTTTTTCTAAAAATTTGACAATTGTGATATATCGTCATGATTGGGCGAAACTGCCCCGTAGAGACCTCTCCTTGCTTGTGTGTCCACAAAGAGGTTAAAATAAATTGCTAACAAAATTGGCGATTTTTGTTTGTAAACAAAAAAAGCTACTGTTTTGTGCAGCCCATATGTCAGACTTTGTCGTGATGGTGAGGAGATGTGTGCCAATGGTCACACTACCATGAATGCCCAAGACCATTTGAAATAGAGAAATAAAAGTTGGAAGGCGGACTCCGGACACCGAGGTGAGAACTTCGGATGTGACTGGGTCTAACGTGAAGATGTGTGATTTTTGCGGCACGAGTTTCCATATTAACTACTTAGGTTTAAAGCCATTTATTTGTAACGTTATTTTTAGGCATTACTCTTCAGACTTAGGACAGTTTAGCAGCAGTTCAGTGTTAAAAAGTAACTACTTCAAAAGAAATCTTAATCATTGATTTAACTCTACACGTGATCTCTCTAATGTTACCTGTAATTACTAAAAGTCCCGTGTTAATCAGCATGATAAACTATCAACAGACTCAAAGTGCCGCTGTAACGTAAATCTTGTTAACAACACTTAATGACGTTCGCAGACACAAAAAACAAATGACTCATAAGTAAGTATGTGATTTAAAATACAGTTATTGAATGAGCGTATTTTTTGTAACGCCTATCCGCCCACACGTGTGATATCTACTATTTGTCTACTACCGTTGGTTTAAAGCTGTTGTTACGAGTTACAAAAGATTATTTTAATAAAAATTAGCTGTTTGTGAACGTCCGCGGGGTGTCCTTTCTCTATTCTTCTCTTTAATACAAATCTTAACACGAACATAACAAAGAATAAATCATCCAAATCGGTCGAGACCTTCTCAAGTTTTGTTTTGAGTTTAGAAACAAAAGCGATTGTGGGTTGTTGGATTGACAACAATAAAAAAATATCGCGTCGATTCAAATTCAAAAATAGAATAGTTGGAAATTTATTAAAAAGTCAGAGATTTTACCAGAATCCGATTTATTAACCCTAGACGTAACGAGTCATTCAGTAGATTGGCACAGCCGATAACGAACATTAATATCAACGGTAATTAAACTGAAAAGTTAAACGGATTATCTGATAACGGCACGGATAATCCGGCAAAGATTGAGCGATTTATTCCGTTTAACAGATGTTACTTATATTTATGGTTAATTAAGTAAAAACCACGACGAGCGCAAAAAGTGGTTGTGTTTCTTTTTTGTCTCGATGTTAATCCGACCCTTGTACCGGACGGTGCGACCGGACCATTGCGAGATAAGAAAAACGGAAATTACTTAATTACGTAAGTACCTACTTTTATTTTAGGAGTCAAATTTCAGCAGAATATCATCATAGTCTTAGTCCGGGTGGCATCCTCAGCTTACACCAGAGGTTCATTCTCCTACCATTTTCTCTTATTTTTTTTATAGTTGATATGCCCGCGCTTGACCACAATATCACCTGATGGTAAGTGATGATATGGTCGATGATAAGCACGCTTGCCCAGAAATAACCTATTGACTCATGACTTGAAGACTCTCAGGTTATAGCTTTTCGAAAACACAGAGTCATTCAGGCCATTCCACTCCTTAGCAGTACGCATAATGAACGCATTGCTGAAGCAGTTCGTGCGAATGAGCAGAATATTCAACATTTGGTTCTTCATGGACACGTGGTTCACAGGAGTTAATGTCATTTGACCTAACACCAAGAGAAAACCCTGTACCAGATCTTTGTCCGTAATGCAGCAGGTATATCAGCTTGCAGTCAAGTTTGCCTTCAGCTCCGAAGAAGCATAGGCAGAATTTAATGATTGTTGTTTGTTTTGCACAAAAGTAAATTATATAGTGCAGTGCGTCATTTACAAAAAGTTAGTCTGAAACGCAGCGAGGGCTGAGGTTAGGCGGGCGGCGCGTCGCGGGCGACGACCGCGCCTGTGCGCCGCCCTCGCCCCTATAAATACATCGACAAAACACAAAAGCAGATGCACTTCACAAACATTTTTAATTTTAATGATACGACATTTGCACGACTCTCGTTTCCAACAAATTTCTAAAATGCACCTTTCGTTTTAACTTTTGTTTTGATTTGATTTAGAACAATACTCCGTCATCTCGACTTGAGACTAGTTCTAACTTCGAAAACTGGCGGTTTCTAGTCGTTTACATTCATAAAATTTCATATTAAGTTTAGTTTTTGAATATAAGTAATGTGTACTTAAAACAGTTATAAATAGATCTAGAACGGGCCGTAAATGCAATATTTTAAACGTAAGAGATGACGGCAGGTTGATTCGGAAATCAGCTTGTTAAATCGTTTAGTATAAAGACCTAAGAGTCAAAAATTCTATGCAAAGATGTATGTAGGGAGAAATCTACCTTTACTTCATTCCAATCTTGTAAAAATCTGATACACATAATATCTCTACTTGCCAATATAATAAAAATGAAACGATTCAGAACATTGGTAGAGACAGGCAGTTTATATTTAGTGTATCTCTTTGTGTCTACCCGAACTTTCTTGTTAATTATTTCAAGTAAATGCAAACTTTATAAGTTGGTTAAATTTAACATCATGAAACAATTTTACCGAGATAAATAAATCTAAACTTTCTGCTTCAATTTATTTACTGTTATGATACTGTCTGCTTTCTGACTAGACGGTTTATTTTATGATCGCAATATAATTAATTGCTTTGCGATCAATACTAATCCTAGTACCTAATATTATAAACGTGAATGTTTGTGGAAATGTTCAGACGTTTGTTACTCTATCCCGCAAAAACCACTGAACAAATCTGGATGAAATTTGGCACAGATTATCATCTATTAATCTAGCATAATATATGCTACTTTTATACTGCTGTCTATCTGTACCTATAGATGTTCACCTGATAGCGTTTATACGAATAAGATAGTAAGTACTCTATCTGTCTGTTACTATTCTCAAATGATTAACCGACCTTGTTAATAACAATACTTAGATATATTTTTTATATATCTTCAGTTAGAGATAGTGAAGAACGAGGATTCAACATAGGTCACTTTTCATTTCGGAAAATGTACAGGCGGAATCGCATGCAGCAACTAGTTCGTTATAAAAAATTTGGCACGTTCTACCTTTCCAGCGGCTCAATTAACCAAGTTCCGGTTCTTAAAGGCACAGATCTAACAGAAAAGGAAAACAATTAATTAACTAATTTCCCGCAATTAACAAGGGACGGAATCGGAATTAGGTACTTAAACATCTCTAGGCAATCAGTACGGTGGGTATCCGCTACAGTCGCGCCGGTAGGCCACGGGAGACGGAAGACAACTTTCCCCGCTCCAATCAACGGTGGCCTGACGTTTCGCTTCCGTTGGCCTTTTGTCCACCGCCATAACAATACAGTTTTCGGTGAACTCCATTCAAACAAAAAGACAAACATGTCTATTTTCCATTCATGATATAATACAATCAATATATTGTTTTATTCATGAACGTAATGTCTTTAAATAGTTTAATATTGTGCGTAATGTTTATACCTACTATGTTTTAAGCGTAATTTGTAATCAATTGTGATTAGAATCAATATTACATTTTACTGATAATAATCGTAGCTTTATTAAATACTTTTAAGATTTAATAATCCGTGACGCAAGTAACACACTACAGGTATAAGATAGTAATAAATTAATTCATGACTTTCTTTATCTATTGTTATTAGTTATAAAAAATAACATTTACTATATTTTGTCTCCATTTAAACATCAAGCCTGTGGCCGTCAATCCTACTTAATATTATATAATATGAAAATGTTCAACGGATGTACAGATATAGATGCACCCGCACCAAATTTCAACCATTTTCCGGACTATAATCTTCTCCCATAGATTATAGTCCGGAATAACACATAGGCCACTTTTTCACGGAACAGAATTTCACGCTGGCGAACCGCGAGCAACAGCTAGTTGGTCATATTTCTAGACTACTAATAAGCTATAGAAAAACCAAATAATGAAATAATGGTTTGCCTTACGCAATATGAGCCCAGTAACTCATTAGCGTACGCAAACAAGCGTAAAATAATGCCGACGAGGCTGTCTTATAAAAAATGTTGATTAATACATTTCAAAAGCTAGACTGATAAGAAATGTATTACAATACCTATATACACTGATTTTATTGCTTACTGACATGTAATCCATAAAAGATGTTAACTTAGCTGTATAACAATTAAAGAAAAAAGTTGGCCGTCACGGGACGCCCGGCAGGTGTGAAACTTCAGATATATGAATGGTATAATTAATAATAAATGAAAACCAATGAGGAAATATGGAAATCTCGCTAAAAAAAGCAATTTATTTCGAATTATTTACAAACTAGCTGTTGCTCGCGCCTCTGTCCGCTTCCTGTGATAAAAAGTAGCCTATGTGATAATCCAGAATATAAAACTATCCTTGTAACAATTTTCAGCCCAATCCGTTCAGCCATTTTTGAATGAAAGACTAACAAACATCAATACATACATCGTTAACATTCAAAAAACTTACACGTTTATACGATAATTGCCGTTAATTATTTTGACTTCATTAAACCATTATTTAATTAGTCAGTTCCTTTTACAAACTGATTATTATTTATTTATAGTTAAAAACTTATTTTATTATTCATTTATTAATAATTGCACATCCAAAAATAATTTAACGAGTAATAAATCGTTAAATTATTTTTAATTACTGAATGTAGGTGACGTACATGATTATCATAACGTTTGTCGTTACTACATTATAAGTGTTGCTACTGTGGCTTTACTGTCAAAGCGCGCTAATTGATTTTTCACATGAATAAATTAAATAATTGGCACCAAATTAGCTTACATATAATTCTTTTCAAAGCGTTAAATTGACCTGGGAGGGTTGAAACCGTGCCTGTTCGTTCAAAGGAGTTGCGTGGTTTCAAAGTACGGTAAGTATTGCGACCGCGAGGGGTCGAGGAAAGGCGTGTTCCGTGAAAATGATCGCGTTTACCGTTCTCGGTGTCTGTTGTGTTTACAAACAAGCATTTAATTGACGCAGGAATTCCAAACAACGCCGGTGTAAAGGAAAACAAGCATCTCCCGCTACCGTCGATTACGACCTGACACGAATGTAATGGTGGAACGTCGCGAATATTTCAACAAGCAATAAATTATTATGATAAAATACTGTGTGCCTACACGTAAAGCTTTTTCGTAAGTGTTTTATTGCTTTCGTAACCGTTTACCTTTAGTTAGAATACCGAATTTTCCAACCGGATAATCGAGTCTACTGCAGTCAAGCGTTTTCGTTGGACTTCACTATCTTACCGGTCTATCTTCATAAAAGTCATAGTATTAAGAGCGCTGTGGGGATTAGGTAGAGACAAGACAAATAGACTTAGATACTAATTTGGATGCTACTAAGTATATTTATTTATACGCAAAAACTGTATAATTAAGCTCATGAAGTATGTAAGGACAGAAGTAAATCAAATGGCAGATTCTCTGCCTGCCTCGGATGCCGTGTAATTTACGTGTGTATTTAGGTTCCTTGGCAACAATTGGCTTGATTCCGTGGATTTGAATCCCTGATTCCCTCATCAAAATGTAGTTTCGCTAGGTAACACACAATACATATTATAACAGACCGCAAAATTTTGATAGTTTTTAATATTGCCGATGAAATAAGCAGATTCATATTATGTAATTACTCAACATAAAAAACACCTCGTTTACCGTAGTTACAATTAAGAAAAAAGGTGTTCAACAAATTGTAGCACATATATTATGGAATTAATTACAATAAGTATCTACCTTATTGGTTATACTGTAACACCACCTCATAAGGCTCAACAATTCTTCTTTTTTTTTCTATAGGTGAATTATTAAATGATAAAATGTCTTCTTATAAAATAAAAAGAAAATTCCTCATACTTATTACACTCTACGTAAGATCTCAAACACAGTAGCGCACAGAGGCACTTAAGACACTTTTCAACGAATTACAAAAGTATAAATAAAACAAGGTGTATTTCATCTGAGTTTATAAAGCGCTTTATGTCTGTGTAGGGCCGTGCTGCATGCATTATTCACAGAGAAGAATAATCTCTGTACTAAATAATACAATGTGCCTTGTTCACAGGGGATGCTGGGTTTTTATTTTTAATGAAATCTGCTTGTTTGCTCAACTGCTGTTACAATAATGTAGATATTGTGTTACTAAGGTAACATAACTGACATATTTGCGAATTGTAAGTGGTATTTGGGTGGTCTGACGCCGTATTATGTTATTAGAAATTTCTTCTAAATGAAAATACGAAAATTAATTTAGTAAAAATTTTGAAAAGAGGTACCTCAGCGTAGATATATATAAAAAAATCGGCTAAGATCCGTTTGCTTCGGTTTTGTAGAGCCGAACTGGGCTAATGCTTACTTAGGAGATTTAGTCTGTAGGTACCATACTGCAGGAGTAACATGTTAAAAAAAAAGATTATTATGGACCTTGAGGAGGAACGTTTACTCGAACTCAGAGTTCTGAAGCATTTCTGTGTTAGACACCCATTACTGTGTTCATAATATGTAAGTATTATCAAATATACTATTTAGAAGTGAATGTTTCATAAAAATATGTTTTGTTATCAAAATATTATCCAAAGTACGTAGCGATACCACATAAGCAGAAAGCTCATCGGCTTTGTTTCTTCAATTATTAGTATTTGCGACGACGAAAGATGAAATGTCTTTATTCTAAACAATCCTGTTTGTTAGTTTAAAACTCTTGGAATTTATCCACTCTAACCTGTAGACCAAACATCGTACAGACGAGAGATGATTGAAAATTTCTTTCAACAAAACAATGAAAGTCATGTTCGTTTTTCAAGAGCGGTGTCTAAGCAAAAAATAATCTTCGACGAACGTATTCAACTCGACGTGTTCTGGTTATTAACCTTTTAGTGAAGTACTTTATAGTTTCTTTATTTATAGAAAAAAATTGAGTAGTCTATAACCAGTTGTACTCAACTAAGTACCTAAGTATATAATGACTGTATATCAGATTGGGCCTTCGGAATATTTTGTCGTAATAAGTTGAATTGTAAAATGTGTGAGCTCACAAGATCTTCAGGGCATTTAGCACCTATTGGCTTTTTATCAGTTTTTGTAAAAAAAATGTCTGAGGTTAAAACAAGGTGTCGAGTTCCGTTTCAAACTTTTCGATTTGTGATGAGTTAATCATGTGATTTGGTCATTTGGATGCATTCAAGTAAAAAAAAAATTAGGTATGACATTGTGACTGTGACATTATGTCTATGGATTCTATATTAACCTTATCTTATTCTTAAGGTAGATGTAATGCATAAGTTGTTTGATAATTCTCCGCTACATTTTTAGTCTGATGAGCAGCTGAGCATCACTTTTAAGATTTCAGCTCCTTGAACTTTTACGTAAGTCTGAGGTTCGTTTGACATTGGAAGATTTATAGCTGTCGGAGGGCAGGATTATATTTCTTGCAAATTCAAGGCAAGCGGTGTCAGTTTATCTGAATATTCATTAGCTACTGAGTTGGGGAGTTAATACCGCATCCGATTAATGTTGATATTTTGCCGCACTTAGCTTTCGTTATTCAGGCAGGGAATTCCAAGCACGATTCGACAATTTGTTTTCGGTAGACACATTAGTGACTGTTGTACTTAGCTTTGAATATGGTTTGGGGTACAGAATGGCTTTTTCGTGAGCAGCTAAAATTAATTTAAACAGAGAACGTACCTACCTAAATATTACACTACATATTTCATTAAAGGATTAACGACGGCGGAAATTGTTTCGCCTGCACGGAGAGCTCAAATTGTTTAGTGGTCTTTGACGAGACCGCGGAACTTTGAAGGAAGCACTAATAACAGCATCGCATCAAATATTCAGCAGAGGCGCGAGAGGCAGCGGCTCGCGGCACCTTCCCTCTACTAAACAAAAACTTAAATCGCCGTGAAAAGCCGCAAGAAAATTCCGCCGCCGGATACCGCAGACCGTTTTATGTAAAATATTAAATGCTCTGTAGGATTTGTTCGTGTACGGATACTGGCCGGTTTTAATACTTGATGAAGCGCTCGCTCCCCGTCGACGACGTTTTGTCTGGCCCTTAATTGCGGAGTGATGCGTCTGCGGCGGGGGTGGCCGAGCACCGCACCGGTCCGACCTCGGCCGGGAACACGGGAAAAATATTAAAACGTCCCGTTGCGCTCCACCAACCTCTGCTAACTCAGCTCACTAACTGTTTATTGCCAACCTAGAAACGTTAACGCCTATAAATTTTATGTGTGTTCACAGCCGCCGTAAAATGTTGCAATATCTTTCTTTCTTTTATGCAGTAAACTGTCGGCACTTTAGTGTTATTTCTTTATAGATACAAATCTAATACTAAAGAGTTTTAACAAGAATGTTAAAATATATCAACACAATCATTATTACTCCTCGTTGATTCCTAGTGCGGTAACAACATGAAGACAATTAATCGTTTTCCTGATGCATAACTCAGATAAAATTTAGACAT
Source organism: Lithosia quadra (assembly GCA_963576445.1). Classification (NCBI taxonomy): domain Eukaryota; kingdom Metazoa; phylum Arthropoda; class Insecta; order Lepidoptera; family Erebidae; genus Lithosia; species Lithosia quadra. The sequence continues at coordinate 4,196,383 of OY754883.1, forward strand.
AAAACGCTTTATAAATGTAACATTCAAAGATATTCACACATTTAGAAGTTATAAAAAACTGTTTAAATGGTTATGAATGGAGGGATTGTTCCAACCTCGCTTCGGTGGTTTATATGTGACTATCTACTTCTAACTTATGGGTTAATCTAACTGCGACTGGGGTTGCAAGTGTACGACAATCACTCAGGTACAAACAGTTAAGCCCTTTGGTGATAGACTCACAGCAAAATTTCATGCCTATCTACGGACTGTGTTACGGCAAGGTAATGATTCTCGCTCCAGAAATACCAACTTTATTTCAATTGGAAAGGGACCCTATTAAATATAGTCGTTTTATTAAACTATTCAATCTCGAAATATTCGTTATCAAATGTACAAAGCTTACAATCAAATAGCAAAATACGAGTAGGTATATTGAACTGTGACTGGGGACGCGATTCTTGCTACATAAAAATAAGCACAACGATATATTATAATACTTCGAGTGAATGTACCTATTCAGTACGTTGAGCTGAGAGCGTTAACAGCACAATAAATGGGATTAATTAACACTTCGCTCGGACCACAATTTCCCAGAAATAGGGATTACAAACCGAGCCGATTCATCTATTAGGTTTAAGGTATCTGATTTCTTAACAATTGACGGGATGATAAAGTACAGTCAAAGTTGTATCGGCACTTTAGGTTTGCCGTTTGTATTTGCAAAAGAAAATATATCTAAGTATGTTTATGGCATTCTAGACTATATATTACAAGCTAGTGAAGCTGTGCTTACTTTGGGTCTAGATAGCGCTGTGAAGTATGTCGTACAAAGTTGAAGAATATTTTTATTGTTAAACATTCTTCAGATCTTGGAGCTTGGGTGCAAGCCAACCTCATATGGAAAGTCGGTACGCCTACGATTGCTGAACGAGCTTCTGGCGCAGGCTTTCCTCTCTTACAGGTTAGAAGGCTCTCACTGTCATAAAAGACAACTAAAGCAAATTATGGAAGGAGAAGAGCTTCCAAAGCGGAATGCCAGCGGAATTGGCACTCGTAAGAAGAAGAAATGAAAATATTACAACTTACTAAAAACCATAATACAATTATGGTTTTTACACCCAACTTTGCTACGCATACTTAAATATTTAATACAGGTATTAATTCCGTATATGTAATAGAATCAAATTGGAGCGTTGAAATTTACAGTTTGACGTAACAAGTAGGACGGGTAGCAGCAGCAAACAAGTCACGCACAGTTGGCTTCAATTACGGCGCGTGCTATATACGATGTCGTAAAGACATCGCGACCCGAGCCCGGGGTAAGGGACTCTCGGACTTGATAGCGTAGACCTACAATGAAACATCCTGAGTTGTGGACCGAAGTTTCGGGTGTATACGCATTTATCCTGCAGAAGGGCTCGTGGCTAAGTAGTACCCATCGAGCATATGGGTTATATAGTCGCTGGTAGTACCTAAGCCAGCACGAAGGCACAAAGCTTAGGAGTCTTCGAACATCTATGGCAGTCGTTACGGATAGTGACATCTGACCTCCACAACCTTGTGGAAATCAAATGGCAGTCGTAGTTAAATACCAAAGTTTAGTTAGACTGAAAACTGACCCCAACTGAATTAGGAAAAGGCTTGGAGGATGATGAAGTGTGTTTGTCTCGCAATCAGGCCTGAAGATGGCACGTGACATCGTCCAGTGGCACCTAAATTTTACGTCTTTCGTGTTTGTATAGTCAAGAAACTTAACTCGCAATACACGTGTCCCATTCTAGATCTGACACGTGCCAATTCTCGTTACATAAATATTTTATTTTGAACCGAGTACTTGATAGTCATTCTATTTGATGACACAAACATGAAAGCTTTTGCCCGGGGTTTCCCCACGTTTGTATACATACGTCCAACCTATTTACTTCTTTCTAAATGAAAGGTATCGTTTTTTACTCTAAGAATTACCTTAACCCGCAATCTCACAATACAGGTGTCCCATTCTTTATCTAACACGTGCCGATTCTCGTAACATAAATATTTTATTTGTAACCGTGTAGCAGGGAGTTTTCAGGATTACTATTGCTGTTTTATAGCTGTTGCTCGTTCCACACGTCAATACAAACATGGATGACTAGCTTACCCTGTAACTTTGCTCTCGTTATTGCACGAATAAGAAAGTTAATCGGTCCTAGTATATATATCTACTCGATCTGTTGTAAAATTCATAGGTATTACGTGAATTGAACTTTGAATTTGATATTTAATGATTGTTGCAGAATTTCCTAAAATATTCGGAAGCATAATCTTTTGACGTTTATGGTCAGAGTTGGGGATTTGAACTGAAGATATATTTTTGGCATCTATCTGTGGAAATCAATGAAAACCTAATATCTATAGATTTGAAATATGACGTCTCAACACGTATTGACGACTCACATTAAATTTGACCTCTTTGAAAAAGTCACAAATCTTTTATTTAGCATAGACATAGACCATTAAAACGGCACTTGCTCAACGTGAAAGGAAAAAAGAAGTACTAAACTAGCTAGAGTTTATTAAATGACCATCGGTTCACAATGCGGTAAGTTCTGAGAATTCACCAGGAAACAGAGTAAGTTTTTTTAGGTTTATAAACAAATCTAAAGATATTGGATTCGCATTACATTTACCTCGAATGAGTATAAGGCCGATCGCTGCACTATGCATTTGCACGCTTGCGGGCTGTGTACTGTCTCGTGCAAATCATATGCACGTATGGTATCTTTAGCACTAAATTCGCACAGTATTACTTGCACAAAAAGGTAGGTATCCGAATGTGTGCACACGCATGATGCAGTGGAAGCAGTAATATGTAGTCATAAATTAATTGTAATACTATTAGCAGTTAAAGCACAACTTACTTGTAATATGTCGTTGCGGATCGTGTAGTTACTGCTTCTTTGGATCTGGCACAATGTCATGTTACGTACCTGGAAAATTGAAAAAAACAATGAAATATTTTTTGGAAAAAAAGACTTATTTTCAGCAAAAAGACGTACCTATTGCTATTTTAATCTGGTCTTAGCTCATTCTTAACTTTACAGAAGTGAACTAGGCGTTTTATCCTACTAATATTATACATAAACCCGAAAGTTGGTGAGTAATGTGAGTATGGATAGATGTTTACTAATCTTCGGTGTGTTGGTTTTCTTTCGGTATAAATCGTATTATTATTACCGACGTGTGAGGTACAACAACTCTCTTTTCTAAGTTCCAATATCATTATTTCACTTCTTTGGTACTAAACCAGTTTATTCTTGATAAACTGACCTGAACTAATGTAATTATGCAAATTCAAATATATATTCATTTAGGCTTCTTTTTGGTATGTACGTAAATTTTATTCAGATTTCTTATTATATTCAAATGTATTATGTCTGTGATTAACGTTTGAGTTCATAACATGAATAAAAAACAGTAAAAGGGTAACCCTCTTTCACATTCACTCGGTTCAAAAAAAGCAAAAAAGAACATTATCTTTTGATCGATTATATCTCACGTCCGTGCCAAGACTACCAAAAAAATCTATTAATCGCGTTTACTGATGTTTTTTTTCTTCATTCTATTACGGTTAATTGAATGAATCCTGGCCCTCAGAAGGCATATAGCTAACGTAAAATAGGTCGAAGTATTAAACGTTAAAGATTTATGTGATGAAATGTTATACATAGTTAAAATGGTTTGCTACCATTAGGTCGTCAGCCACGTGGAGCGGTCGCCTGTCACATGATTAGAGGCGCAAATACATAGAACAACGCTGCACTAGGCGTGAAGTATACAGAAAAGGCAAACTTAAGGTAACTTGGCAAGTGCATTCACAGAGCAAAATCGCGTCGATGCGTTCGATTTTGCTTTGATTTTGTCTTAAGCCTTATGCCTTTTCTTAACATATAGTTCATGCCCTAGACGGGTCGCCCGTCACTTTGATTTTTTCATGACGTAATGCTACTTTCCTAGGTGCATGTTATTAAGCCGCTGCGTTGCGTCGCAAACTAATCCTGGTTACCTCTCCAACGCAGAGTTACTGTATTTGCACAAAACGGCATCGCACTACGCGGCGGGCGAACTCCACGGATGCCCGCTTTACACAACGAACAGTCTTATAGTAAAAACAATTTTAACTGTATCAAACAAATGTATCTACAGAAGCTTTTGTCTAATTAGACCTAATATCTCGTTGAGTCTGAGCTGTCTGACGTCCGCGTCTCTAATTAAGTTTACCGTTGATTTTGCTCACATTTATTGTACTTTGAAAAAGTAAAAGCGTTATATGAATATTATTAGGTAGAAATTTAATTGTAACAGCAATTGCGAGTGGTTGTTTAAAAGAGATTTCATGAGATATCTATAAATTTTACTTACTAACTAGGTATTTTACTAATGATAAAGCTGAACGCTACTTTGTTTGAACACGCTAATCATTGGAAATACATGTCAGATTTATGTACAATTTTTTTTAGCCCAGTTTTTGAGGAAATTTATGTGTTAGTGGATGCCTACAGTTCTGACCGCGTGGGGTGATTTCTACTTCCCATTGCCTACACCCAACACAGTTCCCGGAGTGTCAAGTAACCTGTGTTAACCCGGTATAGTCTATCTATGAGTAAAATTTCATCCAAATGCCTTTAGCCACGTGGGTATGACTGATTAACAAACGCCTAAATATTTTCACAAAACCACATCTCACAAGATGAGATAGAAGCACGATGCGACACGGTAACATAAAACCAAGAATAACGAGTGCAACCACGGGACATACTTAGTGTTGGTGTATGCCCAAAGATGACTGTGACATTTATTTACTTTAGTATTCCATTTGCATGTTACTTTTAAACTGTGATTGGGGTCTATGAACTAGCGGAAAAAGGAAGTCGAATTAAAATGCTATACATCAGACTTGCAGCCGTCCAGCAATGTATCAATATTAGAATTATTTATGGCTCTGTTTCCTTATATTATTATATTATGTAGTGAATATCTATGAGTATTTGTACTTATTTTTCTACTAGCCTATACCACGGCCGTGTTGACGTTGGTTTTTTTTTTTTGCGTTTATTGACTACTTATATCTCCGTTTCTACCCGACCGATTGTGACTTTTGAACACAAAAAATCGCATCGAAATCCGTCTAGTAGTTTTTGCGTCCATCGCGAACAAACAGACAGGAATTCCTGTTCAGGGATAAAAAGAAGCCCGTCTTAATATAACCATGTACTGAATGTCAGCCAGGTTCGCTTAGCCGTTTTTGCGTGAAAAAGTAACAAACATCCATACTCACAAACTATTGCGTTTATATTATTAGTAGGATAAAAATATAAAATGAACTAAAGAGAATTAATTACGTACTAATTTAAATAAAAATGAATTATGCCTAATCATTATAATTGTAAATTAAATGGTAATTTAAAGTGCTTTTATAATAACTTCATCATCGGTCAAGCGTTTTATGCACTCCATAGTTGTGTATTTTATTTTTTACATGTTTGTTTTCACCTACCTTCCTCGTATTCAATAGACTGCTTATATTATTACTTTACTTCAATGATAACTAATAAATTAGTATTCGAAACTTATCTTCACAATTATAAAAATAATTACAAATAGACTGACAGTAAACTCACTAAGCAAGTGGTTCTCAATTGTTTGTTACTGCGACTCAAGTTACCTTTTTTGCGAACCAATAGTTACATGCTCGTACAGCTCGATAGACAATAAAATTACTTTCGTATTCTAAGAGTATAAAATCTTTGTTTATTATTTCTATCTTTGCGTGATAGGTAATTAATATATTCCTGTACAATCATTCTCAGAAGTTGCTGAAAAGTAACATAGATCTTAACATTGAAGTAAGTTACTAAATCATTGATGTCATAAATACCTTTGTAATCTTCAGAGGATATATTGATTACTGTAAAATTTTCGTTTCTTATTTTATGTAAAGTACGTAAAGTGCCGACTCCGACGCCAAAAAAAGAAATCGTGAGATTTGTCGATCGAGAGTTCTATTTTAGGCGAATCGATTGCAAGGTGCTTTAAAGTTTTTATTTATGTTGTGAGGCGTGTATGTAACATTAATCCATTTGAAAATATACTCGTTTCGCCACGCTCATTACCTCATGTGATGGTGATCTATACGAATCGTCTTACGAACATGCGCCCCAAGGCGTCGCACCTCACTTTGAGAACCCCTACGTTAGGTCGTTAGGCAATAAAATGCTGAATTAGTTAAGTAATTAAACAGTTTGTACTGTACTTAAACGTTATAGCTGTTGAATATTTCAGTGTCTTATCGTTTACATTTTTATTAGTCGTATGTCACATAACTGTTAGTCGTATGTCACATATTATATATCGGGGGAAGTTTTTTCGATTAACATAATAATGACTCCAATAGAAAGTCAGTAATAAGCAAATTTACAGAGGTGTAAGGTACTAACCAAACCATTAATATTCAATATTCCGCTGTTACGAAATAAAACATCGAAACGTGTTTTGTCTTTGCATGGGGCATTCCCAGCACCACTTGGCTGGGAATGAATGAACATTCGTTTTCCATCTTTGGAAAGCTTTTTACTTAACTTACTTTGAAGGGTTTGGTTTAACATTCCTTTCTACTGCAATTCGCTTCGTTAGTTTAGCTAGAGAATTAGGAAAAACTTGAGAATGAGAAAATTTTCTATCAAACGTTTCGAAAATGATTCGTGTAAAAGTGACACGTGTGTCGAAACTTTAAATCGTAAGTAGGAGCTCCGGTACACATACCTCATGGAATCCCTTGACTAAGAAATTTAGGTGACTGAAGTTGTTAGACTTATCGACGTTAGTCAAGCTAAAGTCAGCAAAAGTCGTTAGCCTAACTTTAATCGAGTTACTACGGATTGCTACAGCTATGTATTATATTAGGCTTATCTTACTTCTCATTTCAAACATCTTTACATTATTCTTGCATGCTATAGAATTCTACCCCTCTCAACCAAGAGTAGGCAACTTAGAAGAATATATTTATAAGGAGGGCCACGAATAGCTACCAAATGGATACCTGAAAACGACGGGTAAGCCGTAAAACGTTTGCGAAATGAGTTTGACACCTTTTTGTAGAATTGGCCTGAAATAAAAAAGCCAAATAAAGGAAAACTAAAAGTTAAAAAGAATAGACACAGGGAACGAACACAATTCTGGTATGTGTCCAATACGGTCCAATAAGGTTTCTGATATTCATTATCGACAGGTTGAAGGACTTAGAGAAACTAAGACTCCACTCTACTCCACTAGATAACTGGACAGATTGGGAAACGATAGTAGTACAGACTTGGTTTTTTACGAAATTTATTAGTTTTACGAAAATGCAAGGATATTTACCGAATTGATTGACATAAATATGATTACTGCTCCACTCCCTTGAGTTGTAGCGCGATGATATATAGCCTATACTATACACTATGATAAATAGTCTATCCCACAGAACATTATTTTTCTTTGTTCTGTGGTAGTGCCTGAGATAAGCGCGTTCAAATGAAACAAAATACAATGTTAGTAGTATAGGTATAGGTTATAGATAGTATATATAACACGCCTATAACTATTATATATTTATTACATACTTATAGAAAGCTACTCTATTAACGGGTAAGGTTAGTGGATTTTTACGACATATGATATTATTGGCGTCGTACATACAATCTTGCTTTTATGACTCACACTCACTTCCACCTACATAGCTACGTGCTGCTTGCATGTACGCTGTATCTACCCACATTCTACTCACTATATGTAATGGGTGCAAACCAATTATGTTTCACACACAGTTACTAATTATAATTTCCTCGGTGCTGCCATTCGGAAAACTACGTTTAGAGTGTTCTATTTATTAATTAGTAGCTAAAAACGCTGCAGTGAGCACAGTTACTTACCGCTTAAATATTTTAAAACATTTTGGACTTTAGACATATTTTTAACTGACCTTATTTTTCTGTGTAGCTGTTAAAAAGCATTATAATATCGTTTAGAATTTTAACAGCAAATAGGTAAAATCGGAAGTATTTAGTTTTTTTATGTCCACGTGGTTTTAGATTTTGAAGGATTCTTTTACGCGGTAATTCTTTTTCCAAAATTAAAGTAGTCTAAGTTGCCCCTTGTTGCATCAGCTATCTGCAATTGAAAGTCCTGTCAAAATCGGTCTAGAAACAAACAGGCCAACAGTCAGACAAAAAAAATTGTTTTGATATGTACCGTGTACCCGCTTAAAAAAACCCGCTTTTTACTAACTGCATTTGGTAGTACGTCCAAATGCACTTAGTAAAAAGTGGGGTTTTTAATAATGACAAATAGACACTCCAATTTGATTTATTTGTATAAGTAGATAAGATTACAGTCAAAACAATCTAGTTATGTTCTCAGATGTTTTGCTGTTTGTCACTAGAGGAACTATTATTGTCTCCAAGGTCAATGCTTTATCAAAGAACTCCTCTTTTATAGGTTTTTAAATACATAGTTGTATTTCTTTGTTAACTGAGTGGTATAAAACGTGACTATTTTACCACTGAGTTACTGCCAGACAGGCAAAGCATATTGTTATTAAAAAGCTGGTAGACGTTGTGATTTGTTGACCTCACTCGTATGAGTCGTACTGTTGTCATAATAATTCATAAACTTCCTGAAAAAACGAACTATGTGGTTTCTAAGATTAGCACGTTCTATTAAGTAGTTCAACCGCTTTCTAGTCGTGTTACATTAATTATGCCGACCACTGCTGAGTTCAACTAAATCTATTGTTGCAGACAAACTTTGCTACCCCCCATCTCCTCTCAGTGGTAGATTGTGAAAACCACTGAAAGATATGTCGAGTGAATTGTGTCACAGCTGGAATACTGTTTCAAGTGAAGATCATATATTTTGCATACGTAACTTGGTAACTTAATCCCTTGATGGTTCAACTTTGAAAATTCTAAACTGCGACTTAATAATTTTTTTGTCAGTAAATTAAATATTTTAATGACAAAATACGTGCATGTATGAAGACAATTATGAAAGTTGAAGAAGCGAAAGGCGTATGTCAAGATCGTAGCAAGTGGGAAGATGTTGTCTCTGCCTACCCCAATGGGAAAAAGGCGTGGTTTGTATGTATGTATAAAATATATTATGAACAGAATGAAGCTGTAAATATATATTTGTGAATTGTACTCACGTAATAAATTATTAATAATTTAAAGACGAAACTCAAGAACTTACTCAAACAATACTTCGTAAATGAAACAACTTCACTTTCTAAATACATAAGTATTGAAGTGGTTAATCTTACCGACAGCATTTCTACAATAGATACGAGTATCTCTGCTATTCTTACTATAGATAACAATACTGATAATAACAAATCCAAATCAGTACCTAAATTGCCTAATATTAATTTTAGTAAAATTTTCAATATTGGCCTCTAAATAATAGTTGTTTCTTTAAACATATTTCGTAGGTAGGTATATAAAATTTGAAAGACATTTCTTATCCCTTAAAGATTTACTTTATTTTTTTAGTGGTATTCTCAAGGAACCATTTCAATGAATTTTAAATCTCTAGGTCCACCACAATTTTACACGCACATTTATATGTTATACACCAGCTATCTAATAAAATCGTTGATGTTGATGATTAATTAAGTAAGTATCTAGTTTACGGCCGCAGTTACATCCATCTATTGCTCATAAGGACATCGCACATCGCCTTGGGCCCGCACCATTCAAGAACTCACAAAGCGCATATGCTAATAACACATTTGCAATTAAAATCACAACGCCCACTTGGGACGCTATTGTTTCGTACATGTGAAATGTCTATACTTATTATATGTATATTTAGTACATTATTTAATACGCCAAACGCAATCTAGCCGTATCGTAACATCAACTGTAGGTACTAACGGAATTATCGACAGCTTTCTATCTTCAAACGTCATTCAGATACGAAACGAACAAGAATTTAATACTGAATTATGAAAACATTTCGTTGATAAAACTTTCGTTCCACCGCTGATACTAATGGAATGAATTTTCAAAGTAAAAGTTGTACAACAAGCAATCTCCTGGCATGGAAAGTTGGGGCGAATTTCAGTTGAACACCGACCGGTGAACATCACCAAAAGAATGTAATAAAATAAGGCACAGGTGCCGCAAGTTCTTTATTGGATTTCGAACGTTCCGACTCGACGTGTTTGATAGCTGGAAGATTCTTGTTAACTCTTTGCTAGATATTAATTTTCGTCCAAAATGATCTTCGGCTTTGCTACTTAACTATGGTAGGATGAGAATATTGAAATCGAAAATCGGAGTAGATAAAGTGATATTCTATTAGCGATAAGGACTGTAGAAACGTTCAGTAATGTATGAAATTGACAAATTCACAAAAATTTAATGAATGTTTGAGTGAGCATTTGTAACACGAAATATATGATTTAAAAATTGTACTTTACATAAACTTACAAAAGTATGTAAAACGAAGTATCACGTTATTCCGCTAATAGAATGTCACTTTGTCTACAGTCCCTGGTGAATTCAAATTACGTCTCGAGCGGAATAGCCTTTCATCTAATTAGAAAAACTAGTAGAATTATTTCAAAATGTTCAACTAAAAACGGTACTGAAACATAAATTACATTACGTAACTTGCTGTCTGTACCGACACGCCTTAAAAAAAGAACAGTTGTATTATGCATCAATCGTAATTATATTTAAAAAATGTGTAGCCGGTGCGCGTCCGCTGTTGCAGCTGTGTCACGAGGTCATTCCGAAAAGTGTTTCTCGGTACGCGACGGCGGCGACTGAAAGGAAAAGTATAGGCCGTAGTGGTCCGGCGCGCCGGCACTGCAGATCGTGTCATTGACACATGCAAATTCGAACAACGCTTCGGTCTCGGGTCATCGAACCCTCCATTCAATGACTGTCGAAAGTTATCCGTGAATACGTCGGCGGCGTAGCCTACAAAGAGTGCTTGCGTCGCCCCCCTCACGCGAATGTAGCATTTAAACCATTCATAAATAAAGCGCATTTACCTTACAATCGCTCAGCCAGTCGAAGAACACTAAATTGTGTGTCTAGCTCTTCGTTTCAATATTGAGTGCTAAAATTCAAAGTAAACAAGGACTTGTCGCGAGTAAATAAGGTTGCTTATTTGATGTTACCGATTGAGTTCGACAGATGCGATGCTACACGAGGTGCGTCTGGCCATATTATTAGCATTGCGAATTTCGACATGCTCCCGGTACTAGACGCTATTCGCAAATACAAACGGTTGGTATGCAAATTTCTCTTGTCTGTAGGACGGCGTTTATATGGTTTGATAGATGTACCGGGTAAGGTACTTCTAAATATTTTACCGTTGCACGTTGTGCAAACACTTTAGCCCCAAAATGAGATGCAAAGAAGTCTGTGTTCAGCGTGATATCACAGACAGGTGCCTGTCTTATAAACGACATATAGGTTTGCAGACTTGGGGATATATTATCAGCACTCTCTGTTATTGTGTTTGCTAGGCAAGCACGTAATGTATGCACTGGCTGGCGGGCGAGGAGATAAGTATGTCGTCCTTGTATACACTTAAAGGACAGACGGCCTAAATAACGTAAGTGTAATCTTTGATCTATGCTATCATCGTATGAGATGGTAACTTTTATTGTTGACCTAATCTATCACGTGTATGACGTCACACAGCCTGTAGCATACCGAGGCGGGCCCAGACGGCAGCGTGTGTACACACATTTATGTAAATATGAATCATAAATACCTTGTGTTTAGAAACAGTAAGCGATCCAATTTATTTGTTAGTGTTCAATGTTTAAGGAACGAAAGGAAAATATACAAAGTCAGCTGGTTGCTCGCCTGCGCAACTAGTACGGCCACTTCGAATTAGTGTCAAGTAGGATTAATGTATAATTACGTGTAATTGCGATTAGAGGAGCTTGTAACTTCGAGTGGATACAAATTATACAGGAAAACTACGATGTCGCTAAATTGCTATGCAACAGACTGTTACAGGATGTGATAGCTACAAATACAGATAAAATTGCTAGTTTGATATTAGAATGTGCTATAAATGTTTAATTATACTAACCTAATAAAAATACTACTCGGTCATCTTCATCCTTACCCAATTTTACCCAAAATTTACAGGGTAACAGGAGAACGCTCACCAGGACCCTTAGATAGTCAAATTCTACCAGTGGAAATGTGTCGAAGCGAATTGTTAAAAACGTCCATCGGAGTGGCATTGTTTGTCGACATGTCACGTGTAACAAATAATGTGAGTCCCATATATTGCGGACTTCTGACAATTCGCTTCGGAGCTATTCCACTGATAGAATATGACTTTGTCTAGAGTCCCAGGTTCCAAAGTGCTAACTATGAATGTAACCGAGATTGACACTCGGATGAAGATGAGATTCAACGTCAATTTGACTCTAGCAGTCTCAATTATGTAATTATTTAAGATTTACTTGCGCAACCAAATTCTAAAACTAATCATAGACTAGACTGGCCTCTGTTGAATCTGACGATCATTAAATTCAATGTAACTGTGATTTGTTATTCGAATTTGTGCAAGTGGGGTAAAATATAAAGTGAAAGCCCACGTACAAACAAAAGGAACCTGTTGTAATACCGTACGACTAGCTAGTAAAGTCATCAAGTCAGTTGTCAAACCAGTATATACATTGGAAGGTAAATCATAGTACTTCATTATATACTAGACAGAGACACTGAACGCTAGGGTTGTCAAAAAGTTAAGTGTCGCTTTTTAATATGACGACACTATATCTTTTGCGAAGTTGACGTTTCGATCGATTTGCCAATCTTGGGCGACATCGTCATGAAAACTAAGTAAGTACCTTTACATTTTGATATAGGTGCCATGTAGGAACAGAACAAAAAATGTACTAATGTTCTCAGCTCAGTTAGAATACCAAAAATTCATGCGTAATATACGAACTTAATCATGGTTCAAAATATCTCCCTCTCTCTAACTTTAAGAGCAGTTCTGTGTTCTTGTCTGTGGAGTAATATAGTCATTACTCTATCTCCTGAAAATTGCTTCAGCTTTGATCTTTGAATATTGAATTTAAATATAAAGGACTTGTATTGACTCATTACTCTAATTAGTCATCAGATCAGAGCCTAAATCATTTGGACTTACGTAAAAGTCATCAGTTTTTGGCAATTTGACCGCTGACGAAAATTTTCAGTGTGAAGCCATTAACAGACGTTACTTCACAAATAATTTGATAAGTATGGTAACATCTTTGAATTTTAGATTAGGTTCTTATTCATGTTCACCGTTAAACACATCTATAGACTGTGTACTGAAGATACAATCAGTTGATAAGGTTTGACACAAAACGTTGACGTGATAATAAAATTACGTCTCCTCTGATCTGATCACAGTTATCAGCATACAACAGGTATAGACCCAACTTTGAGGAGTAACCATCTCAACAAGTTATTACTATTAGTACTTACGCAGAAAGTCTACGAAATAAAGCCACGATCAATATTGTTAATATTGTTTTGCTGTAATTTAGTGTGAAAAGGAAATAAATACTTGTCTGTCAGATGTCTTTCACTAAGCAACGACATGATTTATCAGTCGACAAATAAATGTTTACACGTAGGATATCGAGCCGTCTGTCTGTCGCTTGTGCCGCGCGCTTGTTTATAACACCCGTTAACATTCAACATCGTGAATAAGCGAAATTAAACGATAAAAGACTGCTTTAAAAAGATTAATTATATTTTATAAACACGTTTGTTCATTACTTCTTATGATTTCTACGAATCTATTCTTTTAATAGTCATCGTTCTGCTGATTCCATACATTTCATAAAACTGACACAAATGAAATAGTTGCATCATGCACGTGTGTACTACAACATTCTATTTACCTATGATTTGTTCGACGCAAACTCTACATACGTTCAGATAAGCGTGACACAAATACTAACGCAATAATGGACATTTTGCACTATATATGCAATAGTAGGCGGCAGTGGTAGTGCCCTCACTAGTGGAGTTCGGAGACGGGTGCGGCGGGCTGCATGAGAAGCTGGTCACTGGCCGCATTCCTCATAGTTGAAAGTAACACGGTATCCGGCTGCGAAAAATTACCGTCGCGCTCAGCCACCGCAGTCGGAGGATTCTGCCTCTTATAACACACCACATAACGTTGAACTATGCAACATAGTTGCACATAGGTATATCGATTTAAAATAATTAGATACGAAATTACGCCACAGTTTTGCGGGCCTGGTAATATATAATCATAATCGCGTTCGACTACGCCGCCTATTATATTGTTCTATCAAGATGATTTAGATAAGTGTCAATGCAATATAAATTACGGTGAACGCTTTATTTATCTATCATTGAGTTCGACAACCTCCACCGTCTGAGTCTGAGATTACGTTTGCCGAGTGTGTTTACGTTTTATATGTCCATAATCGTTATAGAATGACATTCAAATGCTCCGACAAAGTTGTTTGTTATAAAATGTAGATCTACCTATACAATTTATCAAATTAGTTTTATACATAAATAACAAACAGACAAAAGATTGTGAAACTAAGAGTCAAAAGCAATTTGGATACAGTAATATTTACCACAAATATTTTGAATTGGCAAAGTTACACAACTTTGTTTGTAAGAGCTTTTCAATTGGAGAACGATTGAAAAATAAAATATGAATGGGAAATATGGCAGACATTTGCACTAGTGAAGTATCAGCAGGCGAATGCGAACACTAAACAACTGAAATGAAAGTAGAGAGAGGCATGAAATTATTTTCCTGCGCGATTTTAGCCGGCCTCCCTACCAGTCGGGCAACATTCGTGTGATTGCTTTGCGCGAATTTTTTGTACGTCTGGCGCGCAGGTGTCTTGTCGTAAGCACAAGTTCAGACTCAACGCTTGTTTTTTTTTCTTCCGAATAGCCTTCGACCCATCTTCGAGCCATTGTTTGTTTTGATTGTTTTTTTTTTCAGCTCAAAGTCGTCGGTAGTCTTGGGAACCTTACGTATTATCCTAATACCGTCGTACCTTAATTTGCAAGCAGGTAAACTGTTTTTATGCGAGAACCGAGAGGACTGAGAACTTCAATACTTTTATCTGTAGATTGTGATCGGTTTTATTGCTTGATGTTCTCAAGTGTGTGCCGTGCCGCCAGTAATTCGTATAAAACAGGTTCATATTAAACCGCAGTACGGCATTTAACGGCCCTTTTACGTAATGTTGTGAGATTGCTAATATGAATGAATGGGTTGCGTGGTTCCCATGGCAGTGAGTATGTCGGCACGGGTGTGCATGCGCAGGGCGGGCCTCTACTGATATTGCGTTCCGTTATCTTGCGGTCATCAGTCTCTCGGAACGGGTTGCGGGGGCCGGAGGCGATACACCGGAACTGTCCCCGCTGTATACGGCACAAGCGTCGGGCACGTCCCTGCTAGTCGCCGAGTCGCTTGACGTGACACGCCACTCACACAGTCACGTCACTACGTCCTGATGGCGCGTGGAAGCCCGTTTCATAAGGTAACGGGTAACTTTAACTCCTGAAATGCGTCCTTTCTAATACTTCCAAGTAAAAAATTAATAGTTGAATTTGTATGAACGTTCTAATTGAAACGTGATAGTTATCTGGTCTAGTTCGTGACCACGAAAACAGTCATGCGTTTTCTCTGTTCTAGAGAGATTCTTAGAGGGGAAAGGTTTTTAATGGTTTTATTGAAGAACTTTATACCACCGACATCTATACTTAGTATAAAACAAAGACCCTTCCTCTTACGTCTCTAAATGCGTTTAGATTATCCAAACTAAGCAATGGATTTTGATTCGTTTTTCGCCGAACGCAACGTCGAGCGCCCAATGTGTACCCGCTCTAACAGTAATAACCAAAGAGCTCGAAATCTTTCCCTCTTTATATTTTTTAGTACTTGTAAAGTAAATTGAATATGAACATAAAAATCTGACCGTGACAACAAATTAAGCATCATAAAATGAATTCTTTTAATTTTATTTTGTCAATCGAGTTCTACTATGAAATAGGTATAAAAATGAATCAACAAACACTTTACCACGAACACATGTCACATTTTTATATTAAAATTGATTGCCATAACAACCTAAATGAATACAAAGTGTATGAAGAGTTGATTCTCCGAACACTTATCTCAGTAATCATCATACTTTGAGAACCATAATGACGGTAATAAAGAGTAATATTCATACCATAAAAAAATAATGGAAGAAAGATACGGCGTCAATAGAATGAACAGACAATTCAATCAGTGTAATTAATTGTTAAGTTACCATCATGGTACCCGTATGCGCAGGCCACTGCGGGTGGGGCAGTCTAGAAGTGGGGGCGTGAGTTATACATAATTCATGTAAAAGATAACTGTGCGATATAGCGTGTGTCTGGCCAAAACATGGAATGCTAACACCCAATTAATGTGCGTTAATTACGTTTAACTTAATGATTAATTGCCGAAGTGGAGATTAATGTGAATTGACTGGTTTTAAATCAGGCCATGAAGTTTATAAATGCACTCTAAACTCAATTTTTTTCAAATTTTGGTTGAACATAATTGAAGCATGGGGTTCGCTTTTCTGGCCCCTCGTCTCCTTCTAACGCAACTTAGAAAGAGCTATGATGATGATGGCTATCGTCAGACTCTTTGCCATCCAGAGGAAATCCACAACCTCGTGCGTCAATCAGCTGGTGTGTAGGTTGCAGGCTTGCAGATAAGATTGGCTCGGGCCCCAAATATCTTAGTGGGGCGACATACACTGATAGAAAATATGACCTACTTACCCACAATAAGTGTTTATAAAAAATCAAACCGGCTGTACGTGTCACATTTATTGTGTAAGTCAGAATTCAAAACAAGTGTCGTTGAGTATCGTTCGCATGCAAATAGTAACAATCATGAAAGCAACTAGCTTGTACCCGGTGTAGCTCCACCAGCGTGTAACAATGAATCGCGAAATTTTGCTATTTTCCGGAATAGAAAGTATTCAACGTTCATCTTTAGGAAATAAACCTCTGTGTTAAATTCTTACAAAATGCATTCCAAAATTCAATTCAAGTTAAGGCGTGATAAGGTAACAAACGAATATAATATTATGTACAATAGTTACGTAGTTTAGCATTTGTGCGTCCGCTACTGTTGTCCGCGGTTCACGAGTAATACTAATCCCATTTGCGCGATTCAGAGACGCTATATCTCAGGCAAAAAACATAAAATTCCATGTGCGACTATATTGGTCAAAATGAAATTTGACAAAATTTCATCCAGAATCATTTAGCCGTTTTGCGTGAAAGCATCCATCCATCCATCCTTTGCAACTAATCTAACTTTATATTAGTAGGAAGTATGAATTTGTTAAAGACCATATAACTTTCAAAAGAGAGAAACAATAGACGTTCATTAAATACGGAGCTCAAAGTTATAGGCTAACATAATTGAATGTTCGCGAAGATAAATTATAAGCGGTCTGAAATTTAATTAATATATCGGAAGTACAATCAACGGCTAGCTTATAAAGAGATTAATGAAATAATAACACGGTACTAGTAGGTACATATCTAAGTTACTGTACTAGTACTTTACCGAAACCGAATTCAAAGTCAAAGATCACTTATTCTGTATAGACCATTAAATGCGGCACTTACAAAACATCAAAATTAATAATATTTAAAAATAGAAGCAAATGGACCACCACCGCGGCACCGGTTCGAAACGCGGCCCAGACCTGAGAAGACTCTGGCAAGAAACTCAGAGGCTGTTTTTTTTATTAAGAGCACTAAGATCACATCTCACCAATAACAGTAAGATCCACTAAACCTAAACACGATTTCGACGGAGAATGATCGGAGTTATCATCATCTTAGCGTTGTGCCCGATTGCTTTCGAGGTTTTCTCCTCTGTCTACTTATTTCTTTTCGTGCTGTTGATTTGGATTACGTAGCCTTTAAGGGGTGACTGCCGTCTGCCCTCCCACAGGAGAGGAAAGTCTACGCCAGAGCCTCGTCGGTCAATCAGCAAGCGTATCGGCTTGCATGTGAGGTTGACTTGGCCCTGAAGGTCTTATACCCCTGTAAACCCTAATTATTCAAAACGTGAGAACCTGTTTTGCTGAACGCATTCACACTAGTGAAATACTTAGTTCACAAACGGTAAGGCATTCTAAACCAATATTGTTAAGTTTGGCATGATTCTTCTCAAATAATGTTTTCAAAGTAAAAATGTGATGAGTCACCAGATTATTGTTTCATCCAGAGAAATATTTTTCAATAGAATTTTGAAAACAGTTGCAATCTCACCGTGAATCGCTTTCATCACATTTTTTGCTCCGACAAACTTTGCTACCTTTTTCATTTTGCGCTCAAAGTAATGATGGCTGCGTCCCAAATTGAAATGATTTCATTAATTTCACCTTTTTTGTAAAATTATTTTCATTACTTTATCATTAAGGAAAATCTTTTACAGATCTATTTTAGTATTTAATCTTGTTGAAATTCAGTTATCAACAGTATTAATAAAAAGGACTCATTCGTCAACTGGTTCAAATAGAACTAACTTGATCAAGAGAATTGGCACCTTTGAATTTTTTTTCATCTTCAACTCGCTATTCGTGAAAATCTGACGTATTTGTGTACAAAGAGCTATAAAAACGTTTTGCTATTCGCGCTTCTCCATTATGCGTGCCACTTGAGCCAGTTGACGAATGAGTCGTAAAAAGTCAATATATTCTTCATTAGCGAAAATAAACTTTTGAACATTGTGCATCGGTATTATTCCTCTATGCATCAACTTGTGCATTGTTTGCAGAGTCATTGGAATCTGTAAAGTATTAAAAATTGGCTCTTAGTTTTCATGAATGTCATGTAATGTGCATTCGCTCATGAAAATATGAGTTTTGTAGTATGTGTAAAGTAGAAATATTTTTAAATTACAGCAAAATTTACGGCAACGGTACCAGCATATATTACCCAGAACAGAAAGACTTTTTTGTACAGTGGATACAACAATGTTGTTACTGACAGATGGCGAAATAAATATAAACCACTTACTGATTCTACCGCTTCCCCAAACTCTTTAAAACATTGTTCGGTAAAATTGTTAAGGCAACACATGTTATATGATACGAAATAACTATAAAAAATGCAAACTTACTGCAATTATGTCTCAAAATTATGACTCGTCATCCATAACAGATTGTTGAAGTCAGCATTTTTGGTAGTTCAACATTCTGAGAGCATCAACGTTGTGAGTAAATTAAGCTATTCCATACGCGACGGGTGCAACGAGACACTGTCCAACACCGACCCCTTCTCTTATAACACAATGCTTATACCGTAATAGGCTTGCCGCTTAGGTGGTCTAAGATCTTCCTAGAATTTAACTTTATTCTGCGACGCATATTGAAACCGAACGCCGGAGTCGACAAATCAATAATTTAATAGCTTTTCGGGCGCGGCCGTAATTACTAATTAGCTCCTATAAAACGCGCATTCTCCACATTTTTGTTTTTTTTTTTTTTTATACTACTTAGGTGGCAGACAAGCACACGGCCCACATACTTTATGTTATTAACTACCTGAGCAAAGTGAAGATCTTTGAAAAGCTCGATATTAGTTCAGTAATAAAAGTAAGTTCTCTATCATACTTATAAGATTACTATGTATTACATTAGACAATAATCTCATAAGAGTATGATTATTAATATATAAACAAAATATGTGTGATCCTCATATTGTCAGGGGCTAACGCGAATGTAATGATAATAATTGTTAGGATTTAATAAGGTCGATAACGTACCAGCGATATATTACACGAGGAGCCTGTAGTACTTTTAATATTTTTTGTAGTAAATTCAAGGCAAGGAATTAATAAAAGTCTTGTATGGCGTTGACTGTAAAACCGTTTAAATGCACCGAGTGTATGTGTATCGTCAAATATTTCAATTTTTCAAGTTCAAATTTCAGTACCGCCTAATAAATAGCGAGGTCAAATACTATTTACCTTTCGCACATAATATATTATCGTGTATCGCTATGTGTTGATATTATGCTAGTGTATTTTTATAGCGCCGATTGATTTTGTCATAGCATTAATTGCCGAGTGCTGATTAAGCACGTTTGCAACGTCGAGCGTGTAAACAGTTAGGTAGGTAGTTATTCACTAATTAGGTAGTCAGTATAACTAGACTGTTTTTAATTCCCGTCTCACCCATTAACCAAACTTCAATTTACAGGCAGCCTTTAGAAGGAAAGTATTTAATTAGCTATTTTACATAAATATTCTTATTTAGTAATAGCTGTGCCTGCGACTTCGCATGCGTGGACTTTTTCTTCTTTTTGTCACGCCTTGTAATATGGACCTATCTGCCAGTGAAAGCCTAGTCCATAATTTCTTTCAAACAGATAGAAAGATAGATACTTGTACAAAATAATAAGAAAATATTAAATCTATTGCACACACTCATATGCATTGTTTTAAAACCTGTTATTTTAACATTACAACCAGACACTTCAATTTTATTTAGTTGTATTGATGTATAAATATTTTAATTACGTTAGGTCTTAATTTATACATATACGAGTACTGTAATGCAATAAAATGTAAACGAAGAAGTGCAATGTTGTGTTGGGTCGCGGGCGCTGCGCGCACGAGGCGCGGGCGCAGCGCAGGCGGGCGGGCGGGCGCGTGCGCGGCCCTGGCGATGCCGCAAGGTCAATGGCACGCGCCTCTCCCGCTCGCACACCGGAATTCCATATTTAAATCTCGTCCGCAGAAAAATGGCGGTCGACTCCATTCCGCGGCCGAGCCGTGTGTACGGAGAATTAATAAAACATGCCTCCTGCTTTTTCTTATCGTTTTTTTCCGAGTATCGTTAACAACATGGTAACCGGTAACAGTGTAGTTGCAGTTTGCTGTTATGTTGCATCTGTCCGATTCCATATATGCGAGATAATTTATCGTGATATTTTTATAGGCCTTTGAAATTATCTGCTGGCTACTTGTATACGCGATGCAAGTTCACGGTTCATTCGTAACGGTACTTAAAGATCTCAATAAATTTTAATTGCTACAATATTTGAAGTGAATTGGGGAAGAGCGTATCTCGTCAGGCGATGATGGTGAGTGGCGAGTTGGACGCAAAAAAATGTAGCACATTTTCGTAGCACATAACGATGCTACGCAGGTAATAACGTAGGCTAGATTAGACGTCAGTTGTACAGGGACTACTTTTATTTCGATTAGGTATTATTATATATTACACAGCGCCGTCTGGACCAAAGGTAAGCATACCTAAACATGGGTTCTAGAATGTGGATCAACTTATTTATATGTAGGTATAACTACATCGAAACTAAGACAATGCGAATAGACATACCTATAGGCACTGAGTGGTAAGAAATCCCGATCTCTGACGTAGGAGTCGAACTCTTTAGCGATACGCCACACAGGTCGACAAGTATATAATTACGTAGGTATATACGATGTACATGTATACGTTAGTCGGTAGCGGACACAATTAACTGTGTAAAGTGCAAGTCACTGGCAATCGGAGACCGCTCGGATTTCATCACAAAAGCCGAGGGGTCGGCGACGGGTATGTGAATTTGGGGGCTAAATAAGGCAACTAATGCGAATAACAATAGTCGAGGTTTCAGAACAGTAGATAGACAGTTCATTAACTTTGTGTTAGCTACTTTATATACTAGCTATGCCTCACGGTTTCACTCGTATTACTTAGTTCTATACCACCGTGTCACATAACCCGCCCATCTGCATCTTTCTCATCTTTTCTCTTATTGATTTTAATACCCTATAAACTTTCCCAAGAACTTTGCTATCAAATGCAATAAGAATTTATCAAATCACACGTTTGGTTCTATAGATAAGGGCGTTCAAACAAACAAAAAGCTTTCTGTTTAATTGTTAATTACAACCATCCAACAATCTATCTAAACTTTAGTGAAATTATTTTTAAAATTTGTTTATTAGTTTTTGAGTGTATGCGCTTCAAATAACCACACACTATTTACCTCTTTATAATATTCAGTCTAGACGATACATATAACTACGTGGGGCGACTAGAATGAGTAATCCATAAATTACTCATCTAAGTTATAATTACTTTTTAATAGTCTATGGCTACAATTCTAAGAAGTTAAGAGGAAAAGAGGATGTAGTGTAAAAGCCTCTAAAGAAATATGGAGAAAAAAATCACTTGTAAAAATTTTATTCTCATAAATATTTTTTATGGAACGTTCCAGTCGACACCTACAATGAAAAACATCGTAACTGCGTTTTTATTGATATCAAGTTGCAGCCCTAATTAAATAAATATTAAATGAAAATCAAAAGCACTATTAAACTGTTTTTCTTTGCAGGTGTCCAAGTATACGCGTTATTTAAGGCTCTTTAAGCTACTTCAGTGGTATAGTTTTTGAGTTCGTTTTTATGGTCGAGCAAAGTGTTTATGTGTATTTCATCTCAAAATTTTAGTATCATAACATAACGGAGGAGAAGACTAGAGAGATGGAGACGAGGAGTTAAAATCTAAAACCACGCGGGCGAAGTCGAAGGTTGAGAAAGTAAATTCTGATAAATATAAATAGACTTACCAAATTAAGTGAAACTACAAAAGTAGGATACATAACCTCACAAAACAAAAAGAACCAAACACATTTACACTTAAATTGAACAAACGCAGTAACGCGGGGTAAAATTAATTAATGTCCCCTTCGGTAGTACTGGAAATATTTTAAAAGCTGATCCTCCGAGGGACGGAGTGGCTCCAAGTGCAAGTCATCGGCGCGGCGCGCGGCGGCACGACCGACTGACAATTTACAGCGCAATAAATTTCACAACACAGAAACAGAAGAGCGTTATCTGTGCTAAGTGCTCAAATGAACTGTAGTTCTACTATAAAACGTGCATTCGAAGTTGGACACCAAAGTCTCGGGGAATTGGTAGTACAAAACGATTTATATTATAAGGTCAATGAAATTTTGAAGCAATTAGAATGCTAATATTTCCTATAGATACAAATCTATATGTAATCACGGGCTCCAGTCCCTATATATTCTCTTTTTCTGATGTAAATCTATACATAATGTGTTCTGTCACTTCTTTCTGAACCCTTCCAAATAAAATCCCAAATAATTTAGTAGTACCACGTTACAATTAAATTATTTAGAAGTGCTTAAATTACTTCTATGTTTGTTAGGTAATAAAAATGTAAAATTTGTGATTTATGATTACAATAATTAATCAATTGGTTTATTAGTGCTACTGAGCTATGCTTCATACATACAAAGCCTTTTTCTCATTGGGGTAGGCAGATACGACATCTTTCCACTTGCTACGATCTTGGCATCCTCCTTTCGCTTCTTCAATTTTCATAATTGAGTGATTCTAAAGGTTTACTAACTCACTGCAGTACCACTAAACAGAAGAATCACTATAATAAACACTAAACGTTACCAAATACTGTACAGAGAATAGTTCTTTCTACCCAACAACGAAACAAAGGGCAGTTCATCGCCGGCACAAGATTTAGTGCGAACGTAAACCTAACCGCAGCGAATGTGTAATTTGGATTTACTGAGTTATAAATCTGAGTAGTGTCATCGGACAAGAATGCAACTGGAAGTGCCACCGTCTCCCTACTCTAAACTTTAAGCTGCTCATTTTAAGGAAACAACTATAATAAAAATTTGTTACTGAGTGCTTGGCTATATTAGGAACTAACTGTTGATCGCGGTTCCGCCTTTGAATTTATCTATAAATAAAAATAAGCAAAAATGAACAAAAAGTAGCTTATTAGCTGTGCTCACCAGGCATTGGCACGGGTGAAATTAGAACTCCTGTTTTTTCATGACGATTATTTAGGGTTTGATACTATTATAAATACGAGAGTTTGTGAAGACGTGTGGGTAGCAGGAACGGCGTGGGCAACATTATCAAGACTAATACCTAATTTTGTAAAACGAATATTGGATGGTGTCTACCGTATACAAAAATTTAACTACACATACTGAATAGAAGTATACCTAATACTGTAGCTTCGAAGAAATTGAGGAAACAACAGCCAGTCACGCAATAGTGATTCATTATTTTATACTATGTAATGATTACGTCTGAAACAACTTTAGAACATAAAGATAATAGCACTATCTTCGTCTGTCTACAATCCGCTATTAATTTTATGTAACACTAACACTTACAGATAATTGTTATATTGTATTACTCTGTAACGGAAATTAAGTGAGGAAGTCATACAAAGATGGCGCAAAACAAGTAAACTGTAAGGCGTGAATTATACAGAAAAGGCAAAAGCAGAATCCACGCCCATTCATCGCCTTATGCCCTACGCGAAGGCGATTTTATTTTGATTATGTCTTACGCCTTTTCTGTATTCACGTCTAAGCCTTACAGAGATAATGTAAGCAGTTTGCAAGCAGGTTGTGAAATGATTGCCTGTTTAATAATTATGTAAATAGCCCCGTTTATGACGGTTCCAGTCGTACCGTTTCCGTGGACGCTGGCCTCGCCGCCCCGGGGCTATTCGAGTGTGTCCGTTCGGGAATGGGTGCACTAAGTGAAACGATACCGGAGATGAGACGGAGCCCGATTATTGCGCCCACATTTCACACGCTTTAGGCCATGTGATGGCACGTGTCACCTAATTTTTATGTAGGTTACGAATAACTATTCATTATTGTTTTTAAAACTATATTATGTGTTGCGGAGTGATTTTACAAAGGAGTAATAAAAACACTTCCAGATTCAGAAGAAAATTGTTGTCTGTCGGTTTTTTAGTTGGTTTCTTTATAGTTTCTAATAACATTTCGATTGTTTGGGTGGTTAATAATATAAGCACTGAAACTATAATTAATAGTGGCCCATTGAAGTAGCCCACTTGATCTTCTAAGTCCACGGGTGAGGCACGGTATCAACATAATATAATTATGTACCACGTAGTAAGTATACAGTTTTAGATACTGGGTATAGTGAGAATCAATTGAATTTTGATATGCATAATTATTAGGTATCTGATAAAACTATATTTTAAAAGTTGTGTTGACAAAATATCGAGAGTTTTCAAATGCTTAACAAAAAAATCGTTTCTTCACAAAAATTCGTTTACGAAATATTCCTCATCCACCTTGAGTACAAAGCCGTGAAATTATTATAGATGGATATGTATATTAACTCTTTGTTGTGCAAGACGCTTCGGTGAGAAAGTATTTATTGTGTTCGAAAATTAAAGGGAAGACAGGAATCCCCTCGAGTGAGGGAGGTGAGGCGCAATCAGAGCTTGCCAGTAGATGGCAACCTTAAATACCAGACTTAATTGAACTGCTTCTGGGGTTGCGCTCGGCGGAGCTACATAAATATACTGTACGGAAGTATTCGCCACAAAGGTATTCCTTTAACACTAAACACCTACATAGAACGAGGAAACGATCTCTACAGAAATTGTTTTAGTCGCGCTTAATAAATTCACAGGATTCTCGAGAGCTGCGTTGAGAGCATTTGAACTGCATTTAAAAATATCTACGCTACTTAATATAAAGAGGTAAATTTGTAGGTTTATTTGTAGCGAATAAACTCAAATACTAGTAGACGGAATTTAAAAATCCTTTCACCTATAGAGAGCTATATTATCTGTGAGCAATACAAGGTTTTTTTATCCCAATACTCCCACGGGGTCAGGAATTACCTGAGGGAAACTGCGGGACGTCTTTGATAAATCTTAGACTTATTGATTTGATTAATTCACTGTGAATTGAAGTAGACATGAATTTATAAGTTTTTTTTTTCATACTACTTAGATGGCAGAGAAGCACGACGGCCCACGTGATGGAAAGTGGTCAGGCCACGATGACCACTTCCCATGTGTGCAACACTAGGGGCGTCACACTCGTCACGAAGTTTGGGGGGTTGGCGGAGGGTATTAGGGAGGGGGGAGATTTATATTCATTTCTTCATCGTATAGGACTTTGACTAACTATTTTTTATAATAGTCTATAGGTCCGCGCTTGACCACTATCTCACCTATTGATAAGTGACATGAAGTCGTCGTCGGTCGACGAGAGTTTCAGAGTTCAGTTTGAGCCACACACTTTAGACATGGAATCAAATTGAAGCTAGCTACTTGGATTTTTAGTAGAATACTAAAATACCCTAATCTTATAAGATATTTAACTTAACCCCAAACAATAAGGTATTCTTTATTCCGTGAATAAAACATTGACAGCCTGAAAAAGCAATCAAACATTTAACCCGTCTTGTTGTTCACTATTTAGAACTAAAATTTGAATGTAGATAAAGTTTGTCGTGCGTTGAAAGATGTTTGCGGAAGCTTGAAATAATATTTTGGAGGATCGTATCGCCCCAGCTCTTGCATTCGCAGGAAATGAGGCTCTCTGTCCCGTCGGGAAATTGTTCCTCCCAATCATAACGCTCAGTGGAATCCCCCTGCTTTGAAAGACTTTAAAAATAATGGGACAGATTTGTGATTTCAGTGTATAGTACTGCTGAATGTAAACGCACGTTGTAGTGGCAGCTTTTCATTGTATAGATAGAAAAATAGATACACAGATGATTGAAAAGGCATTTTTTTTTGTAATGAGCAAATTTTTTTTAAAGACTAGTTTTCTTACTCGGGCACGGTAAGTAAGTACACATAAATAAATCAATCTGAAAATTAGACGCTTGAAGCTACAACCAACTTTATTCTTTGCTGAAAGAATAATATAAGAGAAAATCGCCCTTAAATTTTAAATGATTTTTAATGTGCTTTAATTTTGAGACTGGTGTATAATATTAGAATAACTACATTGTGTAGTTTGAAAAAAATGTTAAAAAATACGTTACAGAACAAATCATATGAATTTAAAAAAAAATAAGTCAAATTATATACCATTAATAAACATACAACTACTTATAATCACTTATTCACTAATTTTCAAATTCAAAGATTTTATCTATACTAATATTATAAAGAGGGAAAGTTTGTGTTTGTTAAATCGTAAGGGGTAATCTCGGGATCTACTGAACCGATTTTAAAAATTCTTTCACCAATAGAAAGCCACGTCATTCGTGAGTGTCATAGGCTATATATTTTATTGGAAAACTGGAATTTACACCCGGGTGAAGCCGGGTCCCGGGTCGCTAGTCATTGATAAAAAAAATCTTTTAGTATTTATTGTATCTAAAGAAGTGCCTATGCCTGCACCGTTGAGAAATATGATTGTAGTAAATAGAAATAGCAAACGAGAATATTTATCTAGTTTTCCTCGTGGGCGAATCAAAGCAACTGTTGGGAGCTGGCAATATTTCCCAAAAGGGCCGGGTTGGG
Source organism: Lithosia quadra (assembly GCA_963576445.1). Taxonomy (NCBI): domain Eukaryota; kingdom Metazoa; phylum Arthropoda; class Insecta; order Lepidoptera; family Erebidae; genus Lithosia; species Lithosia quadra. Next base: position 4,223,813 of record OY754883.1, read on the forward strand.
TCAATGTATCCGTTGGGCGCATCCGATTGAATTAATCGCGAGAAACGTTGGTCTGTGCAAGTGATAAAGACGTGCCTGTCTATTATGAGCTTAGAGAATTTTCGTTTAAAGATTACACTTATGTAAGCCAATATTTTGACAGTCAATAAATATTAGGGTGTTTATTGACCCTGCTAGTAGGGGCGAATTTTTGGTGTAAAGGAAGAAAAAAGCAAGTAAATTGAATCTTGTGGAATTGAATATGAATTCTTTCAAATAGACGTGTGTTGGTTGACGCATGGTTAATGATTAGGTTAAATTTATGTGAGAAAAGAAAATTTAACACAAATTACAATCTTTTGAAGCTTGTTCTAACCATAAGTGCTGTAAAGAGAAAACAGCTCTTACAACTTCAAACAATAGCATCTTATCTGATGGGATAAAACCTTCGCTACACTATTACGGAGCGTTGCTCTGAGACAGATCAAGTTGTGAAAAACGGCGGATCGCGATATTGCATAAACATGCATTATGAAGACGCGAAAAGTGACTAGTTATAGAAATATTGATATTAGATGTACCTCGTACTAATTTGTGAAAACGGATGTAGATTTGTTATCTTTAATATAAAAACTGCTGAATGGATCTGAATGAAATTTGACAGAGTGTGGGCCCTTTGATGTAAACGATACGATTCACCCTTAATATCAAAGTCAAGAACTAATCAACACATATGGGTATATATAAAAGAAAATGTTTATAAAGAAACGCTATAATAAAAGAGCTAAAGTTATACGAGGACAATAGCCACACGATATTAATTCTTATTTCTCCAGAACACAATGCTATATTTAAATTGTGTGAGAATATTGTGCGGTAAATTAATAACCAATTTAGAATGAATCGATCCATTTGTTGTCACGAGTCCTATTTATAGGGCCGTCAATGATTGTAGGGAAGTGATGAGGCGACACGGGCTGGCGGCTTGGTGCACAAAGGACCAATTGAGCGTGGCTGCCCAATCGCGAGCGCGGATGACGTTGTACGGCGTCGCGTGGATCCCCTATCAAACTACTCATGATACATTATAACTCATTGCGTTACAATGTGACAATACGTGTCGGCCCTCTTATAATATCCTTGCATTCGTTTAGAAGGCTATCTTAACCACACATCGCCTGCCAGATTTGGTGTCCCCAATAGGGGTGTTAAATTAGTCAGAAAAGGAAATGAACCTTGTAACACTTTATCAATTGTAAGAAAGGTTTCATTGTATTGGATTGCGTTATTTGATGCTGCAGTTACTCACGGCTTTGCTTAGTTATAATATAAATGTTCAGATCTGTTGGAGTTCATAGATAAATTGCTGCAAATTATACCGTACAATACCGCGTATGTCTGAACGCTGAAAGTGACTAACGAACGTATTTTCATGTGTTTTTTATAAATGCATGAAGTATCGTGAATCAATAAGTGCTTAAATGTAATGCGTAAAGTTTTTCACTAAAAAATTCGATTAAAACAAAGAAAAAACAACCTCTTTTCCGCTTATCTTAAAAAACTTCTCGATTATCAATAAGTAATCAATTAACTGATAATGTTAGTAAACTTCATAGATAATTGCAGAGTTGTAAATGAACACAGATAATGAAAAGGGCAAGTGAGCGCGGCGGTGTTCACATGACCAGATGGCCACCAATGAATGAGTCGTTAACGAGCCTGCCCGTACGGTGCCGGTGGTACGCTCACACACTAAGTAAAATATATCCTTTATCCCTAACTATGAATATAGCTCAATAACACTAATGCTTCCTACTCATGGGAAGGGAGGTGATGTATGGTCGCTTCGAACGCCAAAAGAGGTTTGAAATATATTCTACTATTAATATAATGAATAGTTTATCTGTGGGCTTGATCTGATAGTACCTACGGATAAAATAATCAATGATTTTTATGTAAGTATATCAATAGAATGGCTCTACGGAAGAAAAATATTGGTATGTTGAAAATGCGAAATGCGCAAGTTTTTGTAGGTTAGGTTTAGCTGTCATGCAGATGACATTACAAAATGGTGCGCTATCGTATGATATCGTATCAAAAATCAAAAATCAAAGCTTGTCTAGTATGCCTACATAGAAGTGAAAGACTACGGAACAAAAAAGATATCGCGAAAGATTAATAAATGACCAACAACAATGCACACAGATGACATTACAAAAAAAAAGCGCTATGACTGTACAGATAATATAATTGTTATTATCTTATTTATCTAGTTTCTGTATCCCGTTCCAAATTCGAAATTTTTAAATAATATCCTCCTCACCAAGGATCCATGACACATTTTTTTTCCTCAACAGCGGCATTGGCTGAGGTAGAAGTAGACCAGAGCACTGTTCCTAAATATAAAGAGAGAGAGAGAGAGAGAAAGACCTAACTTAGTCAGTCACACAGAAATTATACACTGATATCCCCAATGATGTAACTATATACAAAGTTTGCCACTTGTTACAAAGTTGAGCCATAATGACTGTAAAAGATCATCAAGATAACACGAACTATGGATAAGAAACGGTCAGGTGTTAGATTGCTTTGTGGTTTGCATTTGAAGAGCCTCGGCCCCTGCAAAAGTGATTTCAAGTCGTGATGTTATGTTGGATAACTTCGGTTAGCAGAGGCACGAGATTATAACTTAACGGTAGCTTTATGTTCACATTACAAAGATTGCAATCGCTAGCGTGCGTCTGCAATGTTTTTAATCACGCAGACATTTTGTAGATGTTGTATAAAATAAGGTTGATAGGAAGAGGATTAAGCAAAACGAGAGCGGTGTGGTCTGAAAGAGAATGTTGTGACGAGAATTGAAAAGGGTAAAGGTGCTTAGGCAATTAGAACGAATGAGTACTGAGCGAATGACATGTTAAAAATATGTAAGTGGGCAGGCCGTGGTCGCCCTCGCAGAACATACACTGATCAAATTAATGGGGTATTAAAAAACGCCAGGTCAAAAGTACTCGAAACCGACGGCTCTACTGCGATGATATTATTAATTCTGTGTGATTCTAGAATGTGGATAGGTTACTAAGAATTTTTTTTTGATTTTTTTGGTAAATTTGTTTAATAAATACCTACATTTCAAATAGAAATATTCATGCAAAGAATTTACACTGGATGAGAACCCAACCCACGAACGTTGAACGTTCTACCGCTACGCTATATTACATGTCTAATACAGACAGCGTAATGGACTATAAAAACCAAAGAAAATACTTTGTAACTAAGTATATCTCAGAAGTTCTAATACTCCTGATTCACCCTCTTCAACATAATATAAAGTTAAGTAAAGTATTAAGTTTCGTTTTCAGCGTGTACCCGATTACTAAAGTATTGGTGTAACAAAAAAGGGAACAAATTTAAACGGAATACCAAAGCGGATTCAGAACTTTTTACTGGAGGAGGAAGTTTTATCTGTTATTACATTAACGTCACATCAAAGCTGGTTTGTCCGAACTAAGTCCCATCAGATAATAACAGCGCGTAGGAAGGATAGCGATTTCGTCGAACAACCGGGATGCGCCCAATTCTCGCCAATAAACGCCCCCAAGATATATCGACCTCAACGTAGGACGTGACTCACTCAATCACCACCTCTATAGCTATCGTAATAAAGAAGAAAATGGGTTATTATATTTGACGGTTATCGCATTTCATGATAGATAGCTTTTGAATTGACCAGCGTGTTCTCTGCGGTGGCACATACCATGCATTCCACGCGCCTCCAGAGTACGATTGACTAATGGTAGAATTATTGGATTTGGATGTTCCCTTTTTAAATTTGAAAGAGGCCTATTTTTTGTTAATAAATCATCCTTTCATGCATATTTCAGAATAAGTTTGACGGTTTAGGTGTCGCGACGGCGACGGTTCATTTTTTTCAAAAGAATAGGCAAGGCGTGTATGTATTGATTTATTATTATGTCTATGGTGCTCTAGGCGTCTACAGACTACAGTAACATTAAGGCAAGTTATTTACTTGATTATTAATTTAAAGGGACAAAAAAGTTATAATGACTACGAGTAAGTACCACTGTATCGACGTGACTTGTTGGTAATTAGACAGCATTATTTGTTTTTTAAGTACAAACTTTCATATGTTTCTATACAAAATAAGTCTTTTTGTGGACTGTCTTGTGTATAATGTGCGCTCTGTCTAAACTATAAGGATAAGCAATTCTGTTAAACGAACAAAAAACTAGAATTGCGACATTTCCTTAAGTTTACACATATTCTATTCACGTTCATATCATTTAAGTGTTTTCACACACATTATCTGTACATGTGGAGTTAGTACATGTTATCTACAGTAGTTAGATGGCCGTAGAACTACGTAATGCAACAATGACGGCATCGGCGCGCCACGTGACCTCAGGACCACCGCCCATCGACGTAGTTAGGTGATTCATCCGACCACGGCGCCTCACATTCCAACTTCGGTTGCATCTAAACTAATGTGTACACGTTTTCTAGTCTCAAAACGGGATAAAGCCTGAACGAATTTAATTTAATGCAGCCAGTACCTAATCAATTTAAGTAAAAAAATCTTATATAAAATAACATTTGTATCGTGACGTAAACAAATCGTGACAACTGGTTTCGTACCGTACAAAAGATAATCATGAAATGGCATCCTGCCTATATCAGTTTCGATTCAAACATTCCGTTGTTAAAATCAGCATGCGCCGACGCACCAACTTTCGCGGACGCATGCTGCAACTGGAATGGAGTCGATCACGAAATCACGATCCACGTACCGTTTCGCATTGAATACGTTTCTCGTGTTGATTAATACAGAAACATTCATAATTTGATTTAAATGAGTTCGGAGAAATAGTGAATCGGAGCGAATTATGTAGATATCAATGTAGTATGGAAAAATAACTAGGGTACAAGTTGCAGTAAATATCTCGCATGTTCAATTAGCGTTATCATAATACCGACTCGACGCCTGCAGAGAACTCGTAACTCGGTTTTTCTTTTTTCTGTTTTGCAAACTAATTTTATTGAGCTGATTCTTTCGCGCACCTCACTAAACTGAAATTTACAGAGTTTTGTAACAACAGATTTGGCAACAATGCTTATTTTGATTATGAGTTACAATGCCGTTCTTCGTGTTTATTAACTTTTTACTTGGTATAGATGATAAAATTATTGTTCTATATATCGAATACCTATAAACGGTATTTTTGATGTAGCACGAAACCCAAACAACAATAGTAAGGTAAAATTTCTGTTAACAGTACATCGTACTGAACAGTGACCCAGTTCTACAGGATAAACACAGTAACAATAAATTTTGTGGGTTATTCAAAAATATAAAAACATTAGCTGACCTGTTTCAAAATCGCACGGGAATATTTCGTAAATTATTGTATTTGCACCCGATTGCAGCGGAGAGGCCGCGCCACCGGGTCCAAAAAGGCGCTACGCAGACCTTGGCGCGAAGTGGGCAAAATGCCCGCGGCGCGCTCTTAACAGAACTGCAATAAGGTTGCACTTTGCTCACACAATAGCTCATGTCACCTGAGCACACGGGCAAAATGCAAAATTGTCGGATTTGTTGCGTGGAAGCAAAAGTTGACTACACAAAGCTTGTGAACAAATTGGTGCTGGGTGCGATTCAACCTCTAAGCTGTTCCACCGCAATCAGATGGACGGAACGGGAGTGTATAAAGTACGAACATTGTTTTTTATATCTATTCTACAGTTTATTAAAATTTTTAGTACTGTAGGTAAAGCGTTTTACGTCTTTAAAGTTCCTCACCTATAAGTAAAGGTACAACAACGTCCCCTTTTTATAAGTTCTTTAAATATGGAATCATATTTTAATATTTTTTCGAAAAATACATAAAAAATTAATAAACTAGTTTTCTTTAAACTGAAGGTGATGGATTATACGTCTGCAGTTTCATTATTCGGATAATGTCAATCAGACTTGATTTAAGTAATATAAAGGGTGTAAAAAAGCAATCGTCGCTGTCACGTCGCAGCGCAGTTGTAAAATAAAATTACTTTATTGAAAACCGACAATAACAAGAAAGTGAACAAAAGTAATATTGCGAAGAAGCCATGTTTACTAAATACGTAAAAATATAAATTCCATCTAATGTAACAATTGAAAATTAAATAAGTATTAGGAAAAAATATTCTTGTATTTGTAAGTGAATTTTTAGTAACACTCATATAAAATAACATTCCAAGAGAATTTCACCACTATCTACTATTGCTATCAAATCGATAACAACATAATACTTTAGCATTACGTATTTACTTTACATTTACTTGTTTTACTTTCTGCAAATACATTACACAAGGCGGATCTTAAAACTCTTGCGTTTTCTACCAACTTTCCGGCCGGAAGTAATTAATTGTGGAAGTCAGTAATTTCAACTTTAGCACAGAGATATATTATTATTATTACAATGACTTCAATGTAAATTTGAATTGAAAGAATCTAACCATCTGACCTACGAAAAGAAAGCCTGCACTAGAGCCTCGGTTGTAAATCAGCAGGTCCTTAAATATTAATGGGAGCCCCATATACTATAAATAAAAATAATATCGTAGATCCATCGTAGACTATAGCGCAACGTACAATCAGGGGAGATAGTAATCAAATATGAGCTTATCACTAATAATTCAAAAAATTCTAATTTATTATAACAAGCAAGAAGCAACCCTATAAATATTTCTCACAGCCCCTACTTTCAAGTGTTACGAAGTGCTTTTACGATGTTAGTGCGTCTAAGCAGCGTACATTGTGGCTGGTTAAATCGATATGAAAGTATCATGTAGTGTTTTGCAAAAGCTATCGCATGGCAGTCAATAAGGTCGGCGATCGGTTACTCGACAAATATTTGTTCCATGAGACCGAATAGGAACATGTTGTGGTCAACACAAATACGATATTAGAGGCAACGGCATCTACGTCTACAGCCAGTCGCTTACTTTAATATGTCTAAGCCCGTATCATAAATATACAGTTACAAAATAAAAAATAACTTGTATACATTATTTAAAGGCCAATGATCTCGAGTTTACGTATGTATATTAATATTTGTCTGGTTATGATTGTACACTACTAGCATATTAGCTGTAGCCCACACGTTCTTCCAATGGTATCTTCTTCTAATGACCTTCGAGGAATGTTTTTAAACGATGAAACACGTGCGCTTGTTTACTTGTTATCAACACGAAAAAAAATTAACTAGGTATTTCACGCGAAAAAGCGCTGCACAGACGGCGGCGGTGCGGGCATAATGCCGGGCGCGCTTTTATTAGTAATTCGCATTAGCCTACGCATTAGCTACGGAAAAATGAAACCTAATAGAAGTAATAATAAGAGTGGGCTGCGGACATTTTGTCCGCCCTGCGCCCGTCGTGCATCGTCTGTGTAGCACCTTATGGCATCATGCATTAGTCTTTTACGAGGAATCGCACGCCACATCTAGTTTTGGCATTTATATTAGCTCTATATATATACCAATGTAGTGATTACTTGAGAAGATGAAGAATTGGCAGTCTCGTTAGTACACAAGGTGCGATGAGTTCAATGAACTTTTGTAATTCAAATGTACAAAAATCAAAGGTTTAATTTTAGCACATTAGTGTTAATAGAAGAGAATGACATGTTGTGCCGACACCAGATAATTAGGACAAGGGCAGGCAGATGGCGATGAGTGTAAATCTTGTGACGCGGTAGTAAGATTCTGCTGAAAATAATTGCTTTTTGTGCAATTTATAAGCAAATGTACACGTAAGGAGAAAGGTGTAGATAAGTGATATACTTAAATGTGCATATTTTAAACCTAGTTGATGCCTCTTTTCAGATCAAAGAGATTTATTTATAGGCCTTTTTAGATATTTAAACAATGGGAGACGATTCTAGTAATTTGCAAAATTTACATAAGTAGGTACCTACCTACTTGTTTTTCCTAGCAGATAGGTCTGTAGGTGCAATGACACACACATATCGCTACATTGCTAATTTATGTTAATAAATAGACACGTTATGTATAAAAACTATCTACTTATTTATACATATAAACACTTGTATGATTCATTAACAACTGTGTATGATAAAATGGCTATTATGTATAATGATAGGCATTTCCGCAAAGATAAGTCAACAAGCAACGAGCCGTCTTTAGAGTTAGTTTAGATTTTTTTGTTGTTTTAATCATGTATTGATTGTTTTGTTGTTGTAATGTTTTTAAGATTTTTTACGTTGCTATAACTGCCGACATAAATCTAGAACAAAAGTCGAAATATTCGCGTATGTACGGTACTGACCATGTACAGACCAATAAAACAGATCAACACAAGTTGAGTTGAAAATAGCACCGACTCAGCTCACTCACCACTTTTTTTAAGTCCGTTAAGAATATTAAAACCTTTTTCCGAATATAACAAATACTTTTCTGAAAACCGCATTAAAATCGGTTCAAACAAACGCGAGATAATCGTGGCCAAACATGGAAGCAGTGAAGCTCCTTTTGAAGTCGGTTAAAACAGCTATTATATAGTACAGAATCTAACGAACGCTTTTATTCAGCTACTTTCAGCAGCGGAGTCTCGCCCCAAATTTAGTGTAAATGACTAAGAGGTACTAAATCCGTTCACGATGTACATCACCGCACTGAGCCCGATCGTGATTGGCTGTCTTGTCAGAATAATGCGGGCGGCTTTCGAATGCTCCGATAGAGGTTATGAACCCCTCAGATTTAATTGAAGTTTCGACGTTCAACCCCTGTTCCGTACATACATCGGCAGACCATTGTCCTCATTTCACTGAGAATGTGAATATAATAATCATGGCATACACTTGTGGACTGGTATTTCCTTCTCAACGAATTCAATCAATCATCTTTAATGGTGTTTGGAACAACCGCCACTTCGAGCCAATGGGATAAGAGTCATTGCTAATCATGAGGACTCTGGTTTGTTTTATAGTGGCACAGATTTTTCTGTAGACGAATTTAGTTAATTATTTAATTACTAACCTAACAGACTTATATTACGCGAGTATCAGAACACTGCTTTAGGAAGATAAGGAAATAGTGCTGAAAGTATAAAGGAAAAGATGCAATGTTGAGTATCTTGGTCACATAGCTGTAGGATGATCGCACAGTAGAAAAATATACGCGGGTGTGAATTTTACAGAAGAAAGCAAGAGGCTTGAAGCCTGAGGCCACGTTCACACGGCGATTATTTTCCCGTATACCGTATACGAGATTTTACCGAATAGAGTAGTGAAAACAGAATATATATGAAAACTTAAAAATTGTTCACACGGCGTTCATACGGGAAAATCCCGTGTTCGAGAAATATATTTTAACGTATACCGTGCGAAGTTGTCACTGGAACGCCGCGTCTCGAAACGATTTTATCGAATACGACACGCAGTGGCGCTTATGTTCATGTTGTCTCGTTCACACGACTCGCCCGAAATCTCGCTTCGAGAATCGGCGAAAATCGAATCGAATGGTTGCCGTGTGAACAATTGCATCGTATACGGTAAAACCGTATACGTGAAAATATCGAATCGAATCGTCGCCGTGTGAACGTGGCCTAAGAAATATCAGAACAAAAACTTACGATGATCGCAGGGCAAAATCGCGATTCGCGTCGATACGAAAGATTTTACTCTGATTACTACGCCTTTTGCCTTCTGTATAATTTGTTATAAATACAATGGGCAAAGATTTTACTTCAGAAAGATAATTATTTAAAGAATTTTAAAACTTTGGGCATCATTCCCGATTTGAACGCAACCTTTTGGTAATCTGATTTAAACTTCAAAAGTATTAACTCCGTTAAATTTATACGCCTGTAACGTATTTTTAGACTACTAACTTTTAGATGTAATGATTTTCCGGAGTGAGTACCTACTAGTCATGAAGTTTTATAACTTTTTAAAGACTTGAAGCTACTGTTCCTTGTTTCGTTAATAACTAGTGAGTTCTAATAGTGGCAAGTAGAATATCGATCTACTGGAGCCCAATGGGGTATCGTGCAATCCCTCAACTTTGGTTTTAATTCGATTCTAAATACCTATCTGAAGTAAGATAATCTGGCTGAAACGTATACCTACCGTATCTTTAGTAACAATTTTATAAAATGCATTTTACTTCATAAGGGGATTCTGAATGTGTGAAAATGTGTTAGGTGAGTTTTGTTTTGACAGATCATACAGAATACAAAGTTTTTAATACTTTTTTTCAATCGAATCGCAATCACGCGTTTGAAACCGTGCCATTTGTCATGAACGTAGAACACCTTATTATGAATTATGGACTATAGCTATTAATAGAAACGGTGCACTTACTATACCGCGACCTCGCTTATCAAAATTGTGACATACCTGAAAGAAGAAAAAAGAAATAATTAATATTAATTAAATAATTTTAAATTGCACAAGACACATGCTTCATATAAAAACTTATATTCAAGTAACTTTTGTTTGAAAGGTTACCAACCCTAAAATGTTTATTTGTTACAGTATCCTACATCTACAAGTATCATAGTTCATAATTTTCACCATTGGGCAATATTATTATCATTGGCAATGTTCTATTAAGAACAGTCGTGATTGAATTCTTAATATATTTACTAGGTACATTGTAATAAATATGCAAATATCATAACATATAATTTTTTTAGAGGCTTAAAGTCTGTTACTGAAAGAAAACGTTAACTACTTTTAAAACACCGGGACCCGTAGGGCTGGAAAACTTCGGGTGAAAATTTCCCTTGCTTAAACTCAAACTTAAGTTTGTCGAGGGCTAAACTTTTGAGGCACATCTGATTATAAACGGTTACGTAGCATAACAACGGTAGTAAAATCGAAGAGTCACAAGTTGGTAAATCGGTGAAAGTTTAAAAAAAGTATAAGCAATATAAGGGAGTATAATTTATGGTGCGGGCGTACGACGCTCCACCTACTAACGGGGCTGTGGTAACCCAACCAGCAAGCCGGTAGGTACATTTGCTGATATTCGGACTAGGTCAAACTAGGCTTTGGCCCAGCCCTTCCTATCGGACTTATTGTCTTGTCCCTCTGATGATAGTACACTGTTTCCGTAATAAGTGTAATTTCAAAGACTTTTTCTAAGGGGTGAATTATAAATATAAATTAGTATTTTAAATTTCTTAATTATGTATGTCAGTTAGGTATATTAATACTGTGTATTTTGCCTGAATTTCTTAATATTATTACACGATTAGAACCTAATCTTTATAGCACTAGAACTAAACATTTATCACTATCACAAAAAAACAATAACACAAACAATATTTGGAACCTTGAGTCCAATTCTAGAGGTATAAAAGTTTCAAGTATATGCATAACGCAAATCGCGTTAATTCCCGTTTACGTATAATAGTTATGGAACGCGAAAGTTTAAAAGTTAATATATGCATAGACTTAGGAAAAGTAAGTATTATGATCTACACTAATATTATAAAGAGGAAAGATTTGTTTTTTTGTTTGTTTGTTTGTAATGAATAGGCTCCGAAACTACTGGACCGATTTCAATAATTCTTTCACCTATAGAAAGCTACAATATCTGGGAGTAACATAGGCTATAATTAGTTTTCAAAAAATTAAGGATTTCGAAATCCACGCGGGCGTAGCCGCGGGCAACAGCTAGTAATAAATATTTTTGTCAATTAATCAATGTTTTGCATTTTTTCATGTAATAACCATTATATGTACGTACATACCAAGGAATGAGTAGGTGATTAAAATACAATTTCAACCACTTGTTCTACGTAACCACTGATAAACCGGCAATCTGCGATAAGATTTAGCTCACCACTCGAAGTTCCCGCACGAGTTAGTTTTACGCGTTTACTCGATAAATTGTATTGCTTTTCTATAATGACTATGTATATAGACTAACTGTACCTACATATCTGTATACATCACTACATAGTATAAAACAAAGTCGCCTTTTCTGTCCCTATATCCCTATGTGCGCTTAAATCTTTAAAACTACGCAACGGATTTTGATGCGGTTTTTTCCAATAGATAGAGTGATTCAAGAGGAAGGTTTATATGTATAATACATGCATCATATACTAAGGCTAATTTAGTATCAGCATTGCACCCGTGCGAAGCCGGGGCGGGTCGCTAGTATTAAAATAAATGGTATCGCAATGGCTGCAGCAGGTTTTGTAACTGCCAATCGATATGATACACAAATAACTAGGTATATCAAATACGAGTTCAAGCTAACGTCAGGAAATGGTTCTTTTTTTTTATGTCGGTCACGTCAACATGACTTCACCTCGCCTGATGGTAAGCTGAGGCAAAGTTCTGATTTAGGCTTCCAAAATTTGACCCATACTAAAAACTGTTAGGTAATCTGTGCTCATACAGAGCAAGTTAAATTATTTAGAGTAGGTACCTAAGTTGAAGCAAGTGATATTGTGATCAAACGCGAGCATTACTATTACCAATTAAATAAAAAGTTTGTAAAGTAAAAACTGACAACCTGTAGTACCTAACTTTTTGTAGCTGTCAGACAGTTTTACAGAGATTTACGTCCTGTAACCTTCCCCATTTCCTCCCTGGAGCCACGACACAATTTTTCGTCTTTTCTAGTAGTAGTAGTGGTGTTAGGAGCTATAGAAGTATCCTATGACTATAGAAGTAACTGCTTTTGTACGCTACGTAACTAAAACAGTTACGTCGAGTCTACATTAGACGTTAAGTAAAAGTTACTAAATACCTACCTACCTGCAGGTAAGCTCTAATTGGCACAATTATCGACGTCTTCGCCGCACGCAGAGTGGGCTATTACCCCTCCCAAGCCCGCGGGCTTCTTGAGCAAAATATTCCGAGAGTCTTAGAGGACATAGTGTAGTACAAAGGTATTTTATATAAGTGAATGATTTTGCAAGTTCAAAAATATAACTTAACATGATGCTAGCTGTGTCCCGCAGCTTGGCCCGTGGCAGACTTCACACCCGTGGCATAATTTATTAGTGTTGCTGACATGTATGATTACTTCTTCGCCCTTCTTCCCCAATTATTTTTATTAAAATAGCCTAAGTTACTCCTTGTTATATCGGCTAGTGTAAGTCACATCAAAATCGGTACAACCAATTCAAAGATTAGCCGGAACAAACAGACAGAAAATCGTAAAAAAATGTTGTCTTGGTATATGTAGGTACCATGCACAGAACATTAAAGGATTTTTCTTTGTTCTGTGGTACCATGTATACGTATACATCTTAATGTACTAAGTTACTACCTAGTACTAAAAAGCCGTTATTTTAATATTACAAACCACTGAACGGATTTTGATGCGTGTTAAAGGTCTTGGTCAAACCTTCAAAACAAACAGAGATATAAACAAGAAACGCGAAAACATCCACGTGGGCGAAGCCGCGGGCATAGGCTAGTTATTACTATGATAGCAAAATAATAATAATGTACTATTTAACTCCTAAATAACTTTGTAAAGAAACCCCAACTTCAATACTCTACACAGTTCAATATAAAGGTACCTTAAAATCATTTCTAGACAAATTGCTTAAGTTTCGAGGAGAAATATTTCCTAGGAAAGTTTTTAAATTACTTTGGCTAACACCTATTTGATGTGATTTATGAATTGCAATAAAATACCAATGTTATTTTAACAGACGCACTCCGAATGCATGGAGACAATTTGTAACTGAATCTTATTACATAAGTATGCTTTTTATGGCTTGTTAGCTATTGCCCGCGGCTTCACTTGCGTGAATTACGTCGCACAGTGACTAACAGGATTCTCAGAATGAATGATTTTATAAACGCTATTCCAGACTTTATAATCTCATCATCATTCTCATAGCGATTTCTCAGTTATTGAGATTGATTCGGATGCCGGGGTGCATTCATGTTTTTGGCTGGTATGTCGGCTTTTCCGGTCCTCCCAACCGTGAGAGGAAGGCCTGCGCCAGAGCCTTGTCCCATTTTTACCGGTTGCACCGCACCTACTTGGACTTCTGTTGACTTTTCTGATAAGCCCCAAGTATTTCCCGTTATTAATAGGATTACTACCAGTGACACTAGGGATGATGTGAAAATATGTAAACACAAAAAATCGTCATTCATATGCCGTCCTTCACGAACACTTAATACCCCAAACTTAGCAGATATATCTATAACATACGTGATGATACCGTAAGCCAACGTTGGAACATAGTTGCCGAAACTAAATCGTTATCCAAAGACAATATTGCGAAAGTAATAACGGAGGATGTTAAAGCTGAGCGCACATTAGAGACAAGACAGTCTTTAGACAGTTGAGTCTCGCCGTGACTTATAGCTTATATTACAGCTTTGTTTTGTTCGAAGGGCTACCGCAGTTTAGAGACAAGGTAGTATTTAGACAATTGAATCTAGACGTGACTTGCAGGTAATTAGATGGCTTTGTTTTGTTTTTAGTGCGAATACTTTCATATATTCTTTCTGTAGACGTCTGTCTGCAAACTGTTGTGTTGACAAAGCTTGCAGAATAACAAGCTGAAGTGGTAATGAACTGGCCAGATGAGGACTGACGGCCGTTGGAGCGAACGTGTCCTAGAGGGGAGACCGCGAGTCAGCAAACGGAAGGTAGGAACGCCCCCAGCCAGATGGTTGCTGAAAGAGATTGCCACAGTACGATAAGGCCACCTTGTGTTCACCCATTTAATGTATTGTTGATGTTGAACTTATTTTATTCTTGGTGTACAATAATTAAATACATAATTATTACTAATATTATACTACTACTGACGACCTGAAAAAAGTAACTGCGATAGACTGGAAGATACATTTTTTTATATAGGACACGTCAAAATGACTTTACCTCGTCTTTTTGACTTTACCTACATAATATTGGAAGAGGCCTATTTCCAGTAATAGACTACAATAGGCTACCTGACTACGACTGTTGTATCCATTCTACACTCAGCCCAAGTGGGTGTACTTTCATATATTATGTTTCTGTAGAGCAAGTTTGTCTTGAGACTGTCTTGCCTCTAATGAGCGCTCACCCTAAGATGTGATCTAACATTATATCGTAAAACGATGTCCGCGATTGTTCTCTTATCATTGTTGTCGAGTTAGGTAATACAAGTGCGCGACGTATTGTGGCACATGACAGTGTTGCCAGACCGTTATCAGCGAGGCCTGACATCCACGCCCGACGTGACGAGGGATCACTATCCAACAGATAACGCATTTCTATTATTTCTTAAATTATATAACTGTAGGGCGAAGGGTTTTTATAATTGTTCAGATTTGAACCTAAATTGGTTGTTGTTGGCAACGTCTATGTATACTATTTTAGACTAGCTGTTTAGAACAAAAATTGTGACGCGGTTCGGGGCAAAGAGCATGGGGGATGATAGGAATGGGGTGGACGGGAATGGGGCACACTGGAATAAGCAGGACGAGAAATCGTGAAATGAATATTGTACATAATTAACATAATATTGTTGATCCTATAAGAAATATTCCTAATAAATTTCTTCTACACACTTAGAATACATTAGGATTACGTACAATATCCCGACAACATACCTACTGTGTGGCCTAGAGGGTTTTACTGAGAACCGTTCCTGTGGCCATCCCTGTCCATTGTTACAAGGCACGCTATAATATACATACAATGAAATGAAGAATGAAAGTTTACGTTCAGATAATGATCAGACGCATCCCACGTACACTCGAGAATAGCCGTGAATCAATAATTGCAATATTGCATGCACATGTGCACGATCGTGTATTCCCAAAGAAATCTATCTAAAGGTAGGTAGTATGATAATTTTTTAAAATAGCTGTCTGTGCTTTGGAGATATTTAGATAAAAGACTTGGGTTATCTTATGTCGAATGATTTTTTTGGAAATCCTAGCCTGTGGTTCACGACAGACGCAAAAAATATTGAGATATGCGACCAATAAACGGATTTGGATGTGGTTTTTTCTATTAGAAAGGCAATGTTCAGACTTCAAATCTGTCAATATATCTAAAAAAATGGCTTGTCATTCTTTGGTCCTCGATAACCGACATCTACGCGAGCGGAGCCGCGGGCATTAGCTACTTTAATATAATTACCTTCAAGAACAACAACATGTTGAGCCAAAATAAAACTTTGAGCTCAGCTCAATATAATTTGTAACGCGTTTGAAGCAAGTTTTTCTTTTACGGAATGATTTATTGCTCGCCATAGCAAAAGGGTCTGAAGCCCTTCTTGCCTTCTAAACTATTCTAATGCTATCGTTTTAAATAAAACCCTTTTTGGCGTAAAACATCAGATATATATCTTCGTAAGCTGATTTTGATAGCCAAACCCAATATAAGGTTTATAGCTTTAGAATTTTTGAAATTGTTGAACATTTTCTTGTATTCAATTTTGATATTATAAACCTTCAGACTAATATAAACCCTTATAGTTAAGCCCGTATTATAGCACGATACTCAGCAATAAATTTAGACTTGGAACTAGTTTTCAACACTTACACTAGCTACTTAAAACCTATCTCAAGTCGAGGTCCACGACTGATTAACATGTTAGAATACGGACTTTAAACATACTTAAATGAACGATATGAGCCTAACAAACTTACTTATACACGCCTCTTTCTCAATGGGGTAGACACATAGTCTTGTCTGCAAAAACCAGTCACGAAATAACCATGAAAAATTAAAAATATCCATGAATAAATTTTGATAGGCAATCTTAAGCATGTTAATAGATGATAAAAATAGGAATCTGGTTATAAGATGGGTAAAGATTTATCTTCACCGACTTTAAACCATAAGCGTTTCTATTTAATGAACTTACAAAATAAACAATCACCCCGAAATACTAAAATTCCCTCTTGCAGCACAATTGTTCGTTGTAGAATTTCATGTTATTTACACTGATTTAGTGTTCACTCCAAATTGCTCCGGATTCAGAATTATGGGAAATAAGTTCGATTATATTCTAGTGCTACAAGTACGTGCAATTGCTACAATTTAGTGGCAATAAATTTGTGAAAATGCGCGAGTTATATCCAAGCTGTAAGGGAAAGACATTCGGACCATTTATTTTACTTAAAAGAAAAATGGTTTTATATTTGAAAAACCTGTCACGGACACGATTTCAGCCATACTATAGATAGAGAATAAACTGAAAACTGTTCTGAAACAACACTGCTAATCCATACTTAACATTATAAATGCGAAAGTAACTCTGTCTGTCTGTTACGCTTTTACGCCTGAACCGCTGAACCGATTTTTGGTCGCGATAGCCGACATCCACGCGGACGAAGCCGCGGGCGGAAGCTAGTTATAGATAAACGTAGTTAATCGTACACGTAACGTGGGTAGCAAAAGTCTGGTTTCGCGAAGTGTTTTTTTTAAAGAAGTGCTGTCTTAAAGTCGTAATAGTGACATGAATGCCAATGGTCTCACTGCTAGGGATACCCAAGACTGTGGGGTGTGAAAGAAGAAAACCCGGAAGGCGGACCACGGACTCCAAGGTGAAGACCCCTGATGCAATCGGGACACAATTCTGAGTTAATGATGTTCACAGTTTAATTGAATATTGAATTTCATAATAAGAAGTGAGAAACCAGTTTATTAAAATGGATTTTCACTCTAATCAAATTTTGATTAAAGCATTGAACTAGCGATAAAATTTTAATTTTTACATTACTATCGTCCATAGAACCCTTAATAATAATCATTATTATCTATAATAACAATTATTAAGAGTTCTATGCTATCCTCGATATTAACTCAAACAGTATGAACGATATTCAATAGTACCTATCTACCTTGTGTAAGGCTGGCAACATACTATAACACACAAACGTGGTTATCTATGCCTCGTAAAGCACCTCTTATTTTATCGCAAATTGCAACAAATATTCGCGATAACAAGTAATAAAAGTTGTGTATTTTATTTGTGACGTCAAATATTGTTGGATATTGACACCAGTGCAGTGTTATCCGCCCTTGCTGTCCACTATTGGACATAGGTATCTCCAAAAGTGTACTATAGAACCTTCGCGTCCAGTCTAATCCTTTCTTACAGACCATCTGGCTGAAGATCTTTTTTTTTTTATACCACTTAGGTGGCAGACAAGCACACAGCCCACACTGATGGCAAGCGGTTAGATCTTCCGTTTGCTGATCCGCAGTCTCCACTTTAGGACTAATTTGCTCTAACAGCCACATATAGATAATTCATAGATACCTACTGGTTTTGTTGATCATTTACAACTATGGTACAACTAAAACCAATGCAAAACGGTTTTTTTACTTTTTGCTATGGTCTAACCTAGGTCGAGAAAAGTGCCCAGAAATCGACAATCGGCATAACAAGTTCCCTTTTACGTTAACCCGATGCATAGTACTATTATATAATTCTCTGCCCGAGGACAGATATTTTTGTGAAATTTGGATGCTCATTCTACTCTGCATAACCCTTCAGAGATAACAAGCGTCACTATAATAATGGATGAATGTACTATATTACCGGTAGAGAAACAACTGGCACAAAGTAGAATCCTTTATCACAATGTAACCTTGGTCGGTACATGATGCAGGCCAGGGTTGAGATATGACCTCGCTGTTGTTCCGCACAGAGTAATAATAAGATATGTATATCGGACTTCGGACTCTAATTGGCACGCTACTGGAAGCCTTACATAAAACCTAGCTGAACATCAAAAAATATAATAGTTGCGTCATGCTCTGCTAGTAAATAAAATAAGACGTCTATACAAGAAACGCGACGGAGCTGCGATCAATCTGCGGATCTAATAGCCGCGTCTGACCTAGCCGGCGCCACAGCGGCCGACGCACCCCTACATTCAGACCAAACGACATAGCACTCAGCGTTTATTCAGGGCTGTGCCTCTCCCGGCGCCTAAATTACAGTATTTGCTGAACGACATGACATGACACAAATTATTATGGTAATCATCTTCCAACTTTGGAATAAATATCAAGTAGGTATTACACAATACATAGACGCCGATTGACCTTTAACGAATTCCACAGAAACCTTTGTAGTGTGGTTATCTACATAAATATCATGTGTATAAGACTATTGTATTAGTGATCGACACGCTTCTCATTCCTTAAAAGAAAACCGTAACATAATTTTTTGTTGGACGGCAACAAGACATAAATAAAAACACGCGTAGACCCTCGTAGCAGACCTAACATTTTCTTTTGTGTACAATCAACAACAAAAGACAACGGTAAGGTTTAGCTGCATTCCAGAAAACACACGCCGCACCCACTGGTTTCGGAGAAATCTGATTGGTGTCAAGTACATTAACGTACTTTTACGAGTGTGCTCGTAAATAGCTTGGAGCAAGTGTGAATTTCGGCAACGGTACGTCTGCAGACGCTACGACAAGACGTGGTGTACGTGAGACACGGGTGGATCGGACATGGGCATCTTGATGCGAGGTAAGAGGCTGTGCGTGCGCCGAATCTGTGACAACGCGGTATTGTGGTAGGTCAGGCGCTCGGCGGACTGCATTCCGCGTGCAGCCGGCGCGCGGGCACCGCAGCCGCCGGCACTCCGCACTCCGCTCCCACTAAATATAGCCTGTGCGAAGTGAACGAACGCGACGCGCCGCACGCCCTTACATCGCCGACAAGCTACTCTCGCATTTGCTGCCAATGAAATTGCTAAGCTATGAGAAACGGCTGCTCGCACTACAGGAGGTATTGAATCAGCACTGTAGCTAAAGTACTCTCTCCGATCAATATTGATCGAACACTTTTCCTCGCAACTGTACTCAGCTACTTACATAAAATTCTTAGCCAATGCCAAAACATTTACCAAATATCTTTTAGAACTCAAAACCCGTCCAACTTTTTCGAATATACCTACCTAATTCCTAATTCTCTTTGGAAAAAAGCTTGCCTCAGAGTTGCCTGTATAAGCCTCTGTATAGAATTGCCACTTTCTTTCTCTAAAAATGATTTTGTATTATTTCCGAACTCACGCCTTTGCGTCCCAAAGGGAGTAGGCACAGATGTTACACCCACACTTAGTCAACTGTAATTTATTTTTGGTCCCATAAGGGCTAAAGCGGTCTACAGGAGTACCGGGCACGTTTTCAGGATACGTGATGCAGACGAGATTCTTCAATAGAAAACCAAATAACAATGGCTCGGGAATCGAACCAGAAAGTTTACAATATTTCAAAAAAATATTTTTTTTTTTTTATAAAACTGCTAAATACGTTTGTTGGGATAATGAAGGCCATAGATTCGATCACAACACTACATTGAACTTGACTTATTAAACAATTTAATACGGTTAAAAATTATTATGATTCACTATCAGTAGATATTAAAATTGGTGATAATAGTCATTGAGTATCTTTCAAGGCGAAATTCCAAATAATGACTACCAAATATCGAATATCTTTACTCAAAGTATCCAATTTCGTTACTTACTATCATATTGAAAGTAAAAGCAAAACCTGTTATTACGGCTAGTATTAACCCTACAACAAACCCTACAATTCCATCAACTACAATATATTTTCCAAAAATGTTTTTATTGGCTTAGGTGTGTTTTGTTTTAGCCACACAATTTTAATTTAGCGTGACACAAATATACATGTCATTAGGCAAAATGTATCATGTATGATAGTGCAATTAATTATCCGACAATAGCAACACAGAAATAAATCTTATACCTATCCTACTAGGTCCTTACAAATATAAATATAATGACAGTTTAATGACAGAAATATGGAAAGTATGTGAGTGTGGATGGATGGCTTTTACGCAAAAACGGCTGTACGGTTTTGGATGAAATCTGGCTCAGAGATAGATTACGGTCTGGAATACCACTTACGCTACTTTTATAACGGGAATCCCAAAGGCTGTTGTCTGCAGCTTCGCCCATGTTATTATAATATGACGAGTAGGAAAGTATTAACAGCAGAGAGCGGCCATTTATTTTCTTATCGGCTACATAATGCGCTAACCGTACATGATAACAGAACAATGAGTAAACCAACCACGCAGATACCTACATTAGTGTACACTCCGATATGCTTATCTCCCTGTGTCAATACTCTTTTGTACTGAAGATACGGGAGTCTATTTGCCCTTAATGTTTCGAACGCATTCTTCGATGCTGAATAACCTGCTGACAATGGACCCATTAGTCTACGGTTTTGTTACAAGTTTCAAATTGTTTTTCTATACGTCACGTCACGTTATCTGGGTTATCGCTAATTGTTAAATACATTTAATTATTAATAAATATGTTTTGTTATTAGAGACGCATTACATATTTATTATCTTTATTTGGATAGAATGTAGACGAGTAGGTACAAATGTTTTGTTATACAGTGAGTTTGTGTTTATAAACGAGTACCTAGGTGGCAGAGTTCGGCACTCATGAAAAAGGCTAGAGGACCAATAACTTCCTAAAAAATATGATTTAATTCAGTCTCAGTCTAGTCTAGATTTCTCTAATGTCAAAAAAGGTACCTTTTTTAACATTTGGGACATATCGACATGAGATCGAGACTGATTGATTGACTGATTCTGAATTTTGAAAATATTTTTCAGAAAAGTAGAATATGGATCACATTGACAACAATTGACAAAAAATAATAACATTTATTTTAGGTTTTAGGTCTTATTGGTTAAGACCTTAGTGTATTATTACATTTGAATGTAAAATCAGTCATTGATGGTGAATTGAATCATCATCATCATCATTTATCATTACCGATTGCATTACTACCAACTGACTACCCAAACTCCGGAAGAGAAGCCTTCACCAGAGTCTTTGTCCGTCAATCAGCAGGTGTACCGGTTGCAGGAGAGATTGGTGAGGCCCCGTACACCCATTTTTCATGTTGAACAAATGCTGATAATAATGAACTGACCGATTAGCCGGCGACTTCGTAACTTCCAGTCGAATTATTTTTCTTCTACGTCACATACGTTATCAGTGCCTTCTTATCGCTAATTGTTACATACATAAACTTAATTGTCACTTAATATTTATAGTGATTAGAAACTCATTACATACATAACATTATCATTTGGACTAAAATATCAACGTGTGTAAATGTTTTTTGTTTTGATATTTGTGTTTGTATCATACTTGGCGGGTTAGGCGGAGTTTGAAACTTATGAAAAGGGGGCGTTATAAAATAATAATAATAATAATATAATTTTTACATAGATATACTTTTAAGTATCCTAAGATTATGTCTTGTCAAAGTTAGAATAGGTAGGTACTTAAAAAAGTAGTAAAATTAAAGAAATGTTTTTATTTGAATAGTTTGTTAATTCAATTTATTTGTGTGTCTTAATTTTGTCGGTTTGATTATCACATACCTATGGTTCCATTTCTAAGTTGTTATAAGGGTCAAGTTACTTTTATCGAGAAGTAGGTAGTTGAAAATTGATTTCAAAATTTGTACTGTTTAGGTAGACTAGGGTTAAGCGGACCCGAGGCGAAAACCTCGATTGCAATCGAAAAACGCGAAAATATTGATGAGTTAAAACCAACAGACGGAGATGAAAGCGAGTTTGAAAAAACAAGTGTAAAAAGACAAACCAACAGACAAAAACTTAGCTGATAAAAACGTGATAAATTGATTATCGCCGGCCATTACAACGAGATAAAGCTGCTGCAATCTTGTTTTAAATTTAAATTGCCCTTAGACATTATCGGACAGAAAATAATTTTGACCTACTACCAACCTATTTTGACAAACCCGTTTGTATTTAAATATTACTAACCGCAATCCGCGACTTTGTCCGTTAACTTGTTTTGTTAATTTTTTAGTTTTTTTGCGTGGAACCCTAATTATTCTAAAATAAAAATAGCATGAGTTAGACCAGTTACACATTATAATATCAGATAACAAACCCGGACAAAATCTGCCTTTTTCTTACTTCAAGCACTTTTTATATAGTCACACAATGCCTAATAGTATTGCTACAAAATATAAGTATTTATTTACATTGAAAAGCTGATGTACTAAGTACGGTCGGTGTATACCTAGTAGATAGTTTATGAAACTAATTGAATTTTCATTAGCAAGTAGGTACTTACCTTTACATTTCACCTTTTATTTATGTACCTAATTGCTCAGTAAAATTTATACGACAATTAGTTTTACTATATTGATGTGCAATTAACAATAAATTGAAAGTAACCTCAAGTAGATAGGTACCTATAGGTACCTATTACTTTGAGGTTAATTGTTACCATTAAAGAAATACTTAAGTACAATTTATCAGTTTCCGTACTTAATTAAAGTGAGTGTACTAAGTTGTGCTTAGAAGCTTATATTTCGTTACTTACCTACTTACCTATATTGTTAACAAAATTTTTGGTTGGTCTTAAAAGTTCCATCTTTGTTTTCTTTTAGAATACTACCTAGAAATCCCAAATTACTAGTAGGGATTCACATTAACCCTTCTAAGCTAAGTTAAATTGCTTGTGTTAGCAGCGGGTAGGTAATGAATATGTGGGTATATCTAATATACGGTATACCCTATGTAAATGAATCCTTAAAACTTGAAAGATTTGGGAGCCGAACTCGATCACTAATTTGAAAATAGTTAGGTAGGTATGATCCAGATCCTAATATCTTATAGTCTGTGGTGTTCTGTGGTCTGTGGATATGATTTTAATCTGTGCATTTATTTAAAGTACTGTAGGTAGGTATTTGAAAATTTAGGTAGGTAGGTAGAAATTTTAAGCATACGTACCCACCTAGATAGTAAAAGGCAGTTATTTTTTTAAATTTGATTTTGTTTAAAACAAAGTCTTTAGGTAGTATACCTATACAGGTATGGACACCTATACGAGTAGGTATATCGATATGAACTGTTAATCAGAATTAAAATGATAGGAAACCAATCAGTTGAATTGTTAACAATCACACTGTCATTTTATTTTCATCCTTTGTCATTTCTTTTTCAATTTTATTCTCCTTTATGTAGGTACCTACCTACAGCCTACAAACTATTAGGTATAACGCGAGCGGTACCTGCCTAACAACCGGAGTCAGTATAATATCAGCACGACCTTCACAAGAGCAGATTGATAAGAGATAACAAGTTTTGTAGCCTACCTACGAATCACCTGTGTAGCGTTATAAGAGAATTTCTTCTATAACTTTTAC
This sequence comes from Lithosia quadra, assembly GCA_963576445.1. Taxonomy (NCBI): domain Eukaryota; kingdom Metazoa; phylum Arthropoda; class Insecta; order Lepidoptera; family Erebidae; genus Lithosia; species Lithosia quadra. The sequence continues at coordinate 4,248,009 of OY754883.1, forward strand.
TGTTAATTAGGTAGTTGGCGGTTTAACGGACATTATTGCTGATAATTGTAAAAGGTGTGGTGCCTGCTACCTAATAAAATACATAGGTAATAGACAGGCCAACGTAATACGCAATCATAATATTATACATTACGAAGGCAGGCACAGCGCAAATCTAATTAAGTGCCGTGGCTTGCCATGTCTTGTGTCTGTATCGTTGGATATGTTGGCCATCACAAAATATTTTATGAGTAAAATAGACCTAAGTCCTAATTGTGTAACGTGGTGTGAATTGCAAGTGACCACTAGGGGTCAAACGTGGAAGGATGTCGATGTCGTGTCGCTGACGCGTCAGGCAGGCGCCGCGTTTTGCTAGACGCACGTTTTGCGCCAGAGTGCGATTCGACAGGAAGTCAGCTGGCGGTGGCCGATCGACGGACTGCGAGGGGAAACAGCCGAGAGGACGTTGGCTCGCTTATATACCAAACACCACATCATAATAAGTAATTGCACTCCGCACGTTTATGTTTCGAGTTCCAAATCGATATTACAGTTTACAGTAGACAACCGATTCTACATGCAACATAAAACGATCCTACACCGGCTAACGAGACTCATTCACTCGTTTCACCATTTTCGCAGTAAACCGACACTGTTTGTCAACACGCTCGCTTGCACGGCGGCGTGATGATACTTGACATAGGGACGTTATTCCTCAGCAAAATCATCAAGCTTTGGCAGCTGTCGTGGCGGTTGATGATCTGATGTGCGACATGTGTACATGCGATCCATCGGTAGTTGTTTCGCGAGCGACTCGAAATAGACACAAAATGATGTGGAGCGCGTGCATGCAGTGATCGATCGCACTCACCGTGCGCTCGCAGGCAGTAGGCGCGCCGGTCAGCTGAGCCGTCGGATGTCGCGTGCTGATACTCCAACAGTTCGCTGTGCTCGGACCGCAGTAAGATCCGAAGAAGTGCACTGGCTGCGGCTACACTGTACGCGGTTGAAACGAGCTCCGGTCTCGGATCACGGAGAGGGCACACACACGCGGACCGCGACTGAATGCGTCAAGCCTAGGCAACGTGCATAGCGGCTCTCGCGTGCTAGCGGCGAGAGTGTCGGCGAACGACTGAGAACTGAGAGGGGGGCTACCGCCGACACCCGCGCCGCCCCTCGCCGCCCACTTCCTCCGATGAATGACAATAATGGAAGACGTTCAACTCGCCCGCAAACCGAATAATATGAATCATTGCATTAGGGTGCAGCCCCGCCCGAGTCCAGCCTGCGAAAAAACCAAGTACCTACTAGAAATCGGCCATTGATTGTACCCGAACGGCATGAATTCTAAGGTTTACAAGAACTGTTTACAACCGTAAGAGCCTCACAGATGCGATGCGAAATGCCTACTAACTAATCATGTGTTAAGTCGCAGGGGAGGAGTTTACAATGAGTTTGTTCATGTGGCAGACGGTGCAGTGGTGGTGGTTGCGACACCGACACCACTAATCTTATCTGCACTAATCTAATCCACCGCGACGCCTTCTCTTGTGTTCTCTTCCAATTGTGTCCACTCGAGGTAAATTACATAGAGCTATCTCTTGAGAGTTCAAAATAAACTCCAACTTTCTTATAGGTATTAGAAAAACATTCCTGAATTGAATTGCGGTAGGTTGAAACTACTTGAAAAGATTAGTCTAGCATTATGAAATTTGATCATCCTAGCTTCTGGCACTTGCATTGATATTACTGAAGGACTTAAGCAATTTAAGAACCTTTTTTAAAATTCTGCATTAATTATTTTTAATTCTTTACTTACTTCAAATGTAAAAACATCGTGTTCAGACGATAAAATCTCAATAAAAGAGGGTGGCTACAACTAAATTAATAAATTCTCTTCTATCTACTGTATCCGTAGCAAAAAATTAATTGGTAGGTAGGTAGATAGGTATAATGAACTGGTTTCAAATTCCATTCGTTTAAGGAAAATGTAAATGCAGATCAGGAATTATTTACCAATTCTATGCGGTTTTCCTTTTCGAGTATACGTCAGCTATCAGCTACACAACAACATCGATGTTGGCACTATCGAAAGTGACAGCGTTAGCGTGTCTCTAAACTTGTTAACAAAAACATATGACAATAAACTAGATTCCTTCACACCCTTATAACACGCGACTGCATGCAACAGATACTGTATGTATATAAACGGCACCGTATGTTCTATACAAGTTATACTCAGTTACATTACATTGTCAATTTTTACGAGCTGCCGACGATGTCTGAACCTTTTAGCTTTTCTTTCCCTCTCCAAGGAATACGATGTCAACAATTTGAATAGGCTCGATATTTTTGATGTGAAACATCTAATACGGTTTGTCAGACCGTCTGCTGATGTAAATAAACGTCTCCACAAGTTTATGACTCCGCGATTCTGCTTCAACGCGATTTTGCCATTTATTTTTTGAATCTTTAAGAAACTAAATATTTTGTTTTTGATCTGAGGGCCAATTATCATAATTAAAATATGTTCAAAATTCAGTGTTAGTTCAGTTCTTGATCTCGTGTACTTACCAAATCTCCCAAATGTCAAAAAAACATTTTTTGGCATTTGGGAGGTCGGCATGAGATTGAGACTAGACTGAGACTGAATTTTGAACATGTTTTATACGAGAATTTGCCCTCAGATTTAACTTTAATGAATCATCGTGGAATACTTACATAGTTGCTATACAAAATAGTATCGATATTTTACATATGACGGCGGCTCGCGACGACGCACGACGACGGCTTAAATTTTTATGGTTCAGTAAAATGTAGTAAACCAGGCCACGACTAAAATCAGACATTAAGCCCAGCGTCCCCAGGTCGGTGTCGCGGTATAGCGAAACTTTTTATTTTTGTTTTGTCGGATCCTTAAAGTTCATCGTGTCTAGACCGGTTCGCCCACGCCCACGCCCCGCACAGATTTCTGCATCTTGCAACCAACCCGCCATACAAGTTGCTTTATTTCTATTTTTATTCTTTTACAATACACGCAGATATTGCCTTTATGTTGCGTTAATAGTGGATGGTTTAATCGCATAGAACCCTTTTAAAAGCCATGATTTTAGAACATCGTTTATAACTTTGCGAGCTATGTGACTTGGTAGTGCATTTGACTGCTACCTAAGTCAGCGTGCAGGTGCAGGCTACCCGAAAGGACCATTTCGGAGCTGGAGATGACACGGATCAGCCTTGGGGATATCCGTACGAAAAAAGAGGGTGCAGCATCGATTTCTACTCTGTGCAACATTCACGTATCGCGCCCATAACCTATTGGGGTGGGCAGAGACCATTCGTTTCCATATTATGCTACGATTCTAAAATCCACACACACCTTTCACTTTTTCATAATTATCCTTTAAGCTATTTCCCAGTTTGGAGCCCGGGGTACAATTATTGTTTTTGGTTGGTATATCTGTATTTCCGCGAGCGACTGTCTTCTGATCTCTCAAACGCGAGGGGAAAACCTGCGTCAAAGCCTTGTTCTTTATTTAACAGGTGCAATCAACAAGCAAGTGAGCTTGGTTTTTGCCCTAAAAGTGTTGATAGGGCCTTGTTCATCTACTTAATACATATTATATGTTTTAAATACCCGGCTACATTGTATCCAAAATTTGTCATGCGAGATAGGACAGAAAAATGTTTTGCGTGTACGTGTGATAAGATTCCTAAAACGACTTATCCGTGTGATACGGGTATCATTGCCAACCTACGTAATTTCCTGATATCAAATATTGATGTCCGGGGATTCCAAGTATTTGATGTAAGTGGTAAAGTCTTTTAAACAATCATTACTGGTAACTGACGACCCATTGATGCGTTATTCTTCAATTAAATACTTTTGTTTAGTGTTATAATGCGATGTGATAGTAGTCTTTTGATACGTGTAGGAATAATTGCGCGAGGTGTAGCCGTAGAGTGGGTTCGATGTCCGAAAAAGTTGTTGCGTGAAACATGAAATATGAATTCACCTCTGTCTAAATCTTCTGAGATAACAGGCTTGATAATACAATATATATTTGTGGGTAAATTGGAGAGGCCCGTTGTCCTGTGTTAATACGATTTTAAAACATAATTTACCTCATTTCAGTCTGTGAACCTAGTATCTACCTAAAATTGCAGGCAAGGGGTAAAACTGCAGTCTATTTTGGGAGGAGAATAGGGAAAATTGGCTATCGCCAGGCATGTCATTTGATTATTAGTCTCTCGAGTGTTTAAAAATAAAAGGCAGGAAAGTCCATTTTATTTCTGACACGGAAAACAAATGACATTCCGATTAATTGTGTGTTAAATATAATGCCAGGAGCAGTTGTTTATGCGGTCACCTTCGTTCGCCATAGGGATACATGTTTTTTTAAACATTATTTTCTAATCGATAGCTGGCACCAAATTTTGCAAACGGGGCACTACAGTTAAAAGTATTCCATATGTTAAAAATGAAATTGGATAAAATAAAATCTTAAATTATAACATAGCTATAAATTAGGTTGGATTAAAGTTTAGTATAGATGCTTGCCAATTTATACGTACTGGCAGTATAGTAGGTAGGTACTCGCACGTCCGTGATCATGACACTTGCAACAGGGCCGAAATATTCAATACTCAACCAAACAATCAAATATGGTAAATATCCTGTCAACAATTTGTCATAGTAATTTAAATGACCATGTCAATCTAAAATCTTATCATAATACCTTCATAATACCTTAGGTAGGTATTATTAATAACCCAAATAGTACATACAACTTGCGAAAGTTTTGAACGGCACCGCGGCTATAAAATACCAACAAATATTGATTTTGTTACATTATTGGTTAAGGAGTACAAAAGCGGAAATCTCAATTTTTTGCGAGATTACTATGCTTAATCCTCAAAGGTTGGCTGGGTAAACATGGTACAATAGATAACGAGCCCGTACAACACATTTTGAGGACACCACCTACGTCACAATATGCAGGTAGAAGCAACAAAGTAACTCATTTTAATTTGTAGAACGACGCTTTGTAAGCCTTTTTTCATCTTGCGAAAATTCCCTCGGGCTTTGCCTCGCTGGACCTTATGTTGAGGTGGGTTTGTCGGACTCAAACCAATTAAAACTGCACTGTGTTTCTTCATACCGGTACTGGTTCAACTATACCGGCAGACTTTACAGGGAAACCAGGGACACACCTGAAAATCTCTCTGATTCAGACCTGCCTCGGCTGCCAGCTCGAGCGAACCGAACACGTTCTTTGATCATGAGTTCCCCTCTTTCTTAAACCTAGAGGCAAATAATGCAGCAGTCAAGCTTTTTGAGTTAAACAAGGTAAATAATACACATCGTTTGTCTAATACTACTGTAATAAATCCTAGTTTACAAATCCCATTATAAATAAATGTTAAATATTTTTGTTATTTCTATTAAAACTGACGTTATAGTTAAAGTACCTACATTGCATTAGGTGGGCTCATTTATCTTGCCCCAGAACCCGGGTAGCATACCGTCGTTGACATAACGTTCATTTCTCAAATGATATTACTAAGTCGTATAACTTTATCCAATAATAAATCTACTTAGTGAAACCGGACGAACATGCTATTTTTATTTCTAAACCAAGGTAGACTTGCATGACTAATTTGCCGATGGCAGGTAGCAACGTTGTCGGCGTATTAAAACCGCTTTGTAATAGGGAAAAGTTCCAATATTAATGCACCAAAATGTCTCGACGCGCTTTAAAAATAAAAGTTCAAACCAGTTCTATCCAAACGTGACATAAGAAGACGAATGATTTTAGGAAATAAAACGGAGATATTTTACAAAAACTTAAATTTCATTAGATGAAAATAATCTAGTAAATTTCCTGTGATAGCGATAACAAAACCACGAAATTGGATTTTGCGATATAATCTGGAGCTGCTAGTGACAGGGCGGCCACGACGCGATGCGATGGCCGACACGGCGCGGCGCCGAGCCCCCAACTTTTTTGCTCTGGTATCTACAGCGCCCATTTCACTCTTATAGGTATACATATTTACCTACAATTCTTTTCTAGACATGAAATAAGAAAGAAGGTTTCGTTATGGAGGTGAACGTTTCTTGGTTCGTGTTAATGTGTTACGCTGATTAAGTATACATACAATTTGTATTTGCAAAAGCAAACACGCAAAGATTTTTGTATATCTGCTTGAACGACTGTACCGGAACTAAAAATTTGATCATTTCGTTATGTTTACTTTACCTTAATTCGATTAACTGTAATCTATAAACCGGGAACATTATCGATGTTAATTTCGTTTGCAGCTGAGGCTTTTTATCTCAGAATCCAGGCTCCGTATGTTTTAAGATCTGGTTAGTTTTCAGTGACACATAAAAGTTTTTACAAACATGCACAAACCAAACTGAAATTTTAGAGTAAAAAAACACCTCTAGTTTTAGCAAATTAAAACTTGTTCCATGTTGAATTTTATGTCACGAATGTTGCAATTCGATGAAAGGTCCCGTGTAAACATCGGTGTTATAAAATAGCAGTCTTTTACGTTGGCCATCGAAAATACTCTCGTATTTTTCACAACATTTGACGTGGATGGACTCAAATAATTGTGACTCGCGCAACTGAATCACTGCGATTGTATTGTTTCTTTGTGCGAATACGATATTTAGTTAACTCGTTTTTTATACAATACTGTTACACACCGTACAACTTTTTGATGTCAAGAGCAATGAAAATGTTTATTGTGTTCACGGAACTTTGTATAGCAGAATGATTGGCGTCAATTTTAAATTCCATTATGTTTTGAAGAGCTGTGTGTGGTCCATGGGGGCCCCACTGAGATCTTTCGGGTCCAAGCCAAACTCACCTGCTAATTAACGGACAGGGCTCTGGCGCAGGCTTTTCTATCAAGCTTAGGAGGCCAGAGGTAGTCACTCCCATAAAAGCCAAGATAAGTAAAGAGGAAGGTCCTTACCAGGTCTCTAGTTCTAAGGGGCAACTAGGGACAATGGCTGTGATGATGATGATGTTGTTTTGAAAACTCATCACGGGTGAAGGGTGGATAGGATGTTTTTTGTTTAAAACCTAGGATCCACTCTCTACTCCACCATGCCTGGGTGATCTTGGCTTTTACGGGACCCCTAAACCTAAGAGAAAAGCCGATACCAGATCCTCAATCGTCAATCAGTAGATAAGATTAGCTTCGGCTCTAAAGATTGATTGTATATCAATCCCCCAATAAACTCAACATAAAGGATATTATTATAAAACACTGTTTTATCGGATATCTATATATTCACGCGGGCGGAGCCACGGACAGCAGCTAGTAAACTATAAAGAGTAACGATAATAATTTACAAAGCGTAGGCAGTGATTTAAATGTCAATGGTGTGCGTTCAACTTCAACATTTGACGTCACAATCATGATTCAACTACATGACGACTGAGATAACCAATATGATCATATCTAGCAGGCTGGGAGTACAGCCCTTCCAAGACCGTCACGTCGCCGCCCAAGGCATCTTCACCTGCGGGGCCGTGCAGGGGTGAGTGCCGTTTGACCCCCTAGCACAGAACACCTAATAGTACTCCCCTAGTTACTCTTGTAATATGGGGTCAATTTGTATATTACAAAAGTATTAGTATAGGTACAATTGTAAAGTGGCTGTGACTGTACACTGGGAATATTTAAAAAAAATTGTGTTATGTTATATGAACGATTCTAATCACGAATTTTTCACTTGTCTGTTTGTGAGCGATGGACGCAAAAACTACTGAACGGATTTTGTTGCGGTTTTTTTTGTTTGAAAGGTTGTGATATGACGATGAAACAGAAACTTTTATCTGAGAATTTTACGCATGTATGATCACAATCGGTTGAGTAGAACCGGTAATAAGGTCAAAAAACCATCCACACGCGCGGAGCCACGGTCAAAGGCTAGTAAGAATATAACAACACTATTTGCTACAATGTACAATGCTTGGAATCAAAATCTAGATAGCTATTATTCTGTATTCTCAGCAACAAAGTAGAGAGGCATTCGGGCTTTCGATCTTGTTTTTTTGGGTTTGGATCTCGTTACGTTACTTTGTAAGAAATTGCACACATTAAGTGATATTACGTTAAGCGCTTGTAATGTTTTAATAAGGACAATTATAGCACCTTTCAATCTGCAGGAATTAAAGTAATGGCATGATATACCTACCTGAATGTATTGGGAGAGGGTTGAATGGCGTGAAGTTCTAACACTGCATTAATTTCAAGGTTTGACATTCTTACATACCTTATGAGAAATAACGGTTTACCGATTTATGTACCTATATTACTAAAATAAAATTAAATGAAAATTAATGCAAAAGTATTTATTCGTTTCTACATACAGTGACGCTTAAATAATATCTTATGCCAAACTCTACAATAGTTTGTTAGTAGACTTGCTCATATACAGTCACTCAAATTTACACGTAAATCATGTTCATCAAAATTATCTCAGAACACTCGACTAATTCACATTTCAAACGAAAAAATAAAAATCAGTTCAATCCAGTTCGGGAGTTACGATACACAAACATCAAACTTATAACACTCCGCCGTTTTTACGTCCGGGTTTGAAAATGCCACCTAGGATTCTAGCGGCCAAGCCAAGTGAACTGAGATTAAATAAACTCAACTGAATATGACCTCAAGCGGTCAAGAAGCAGACAACAACAGAGATGAATAAACTGAGTTTGGAGAACGACCTTCAGTCGTTCACAGTCCTTTGTTACTTTGTTTTTTGCACGCTGCATCACTCCTGACGAAATTGAAAAGAAATATTGAAGCACATACGCGATTGTATGTATATTTCAATAATAGGCATAAGCCTCTTTCCCATTAGGATAGCCTTATTTATATCTTAGTAGGTATATTGGCGGACTTAATGCCGTGGGCATTCTGTACCAGTCAACCATAGGGTGGTGTAGAGCTGTGTTTGAATTTTGAGATCTATTTCTAGTATTATAATATAAAATATAGAAGTCATTGATTACCGACGATGGTCAAATTACCCATGAGTACCGTAGTAGTTAATTTACAAATAGCTATACTTACAACAGAACCAGGAATGTCATTATCATCACCGAATATAAATATAATAGTGCGTACATAAAATACGTACCTACCTACTATCACGTTAAATGCGAAATCTCGTCAATGCAAAACCCAGTGGAATGACCTAACATACAGAAATAACACCAATTTTATAACTATTATTACATTTATTGTAAAATTAGCACTTATTTATAAATACTTCTCTTGTGGCATAGATAACGCTATAACGTAAGGGCATAAATTATCGGTTATTATTTATGAGCGTGTAATAAAATCCTACAGTATCGTTCTTGTTATGTTGCTAATATAAGAACACTTTTTCATTACGTTCAACACGTAGTCAAAAGGTGATTATTAAGTCTAAACATAATCCAATCCTATCCTACTTCCTGTGCCTACTATTCCTACTTTAGATTTTTTTATAATAGTATTTTTAAAGAACATGCCCCATATTCAAATTGATCAACCTTACCATAACAACGGGTTCGTATAAGCCGACACATTTATTTCTGTTTAGTTTTTCACCGGCTCCTTCTTCTATGTTATAGTGCACGGCATCTAACTTGGCAAGATTTTGGAGTAGTGTGGGCCCCACTACTCCAAAACCTTGCCAAGTTAGATGCCGTGCCGGTGAAACTTGGAATTCTTTACCAGCGCATGTGTTTCCTTCCTCCTATAGTCCCGGGGCCTTTAAGCGGGGTGTGAGCATTTGATGAGGCCGTCAAGCTGAGGGCCGCCACTGTAGCAGTGTAGCACTATCGGTGTATGTAGTGGTGACCCCAGTCCTGAGACTTTACCTTTAGCTTGACAGGAGGCGAGGTAAAGTCATTTTGATTTTTGACGTGTCCTATACAAAAAAAAAACGGTAGACCCGAGGCGACGTGTGGTTCTATTCGGTCCGAGCCCGATGTAACCACTGGGCTGATAACCGTGGGGATTGCTCAACAGAAGCAACGATGGCGGGCCGTTGTCTCTGCCTATTCCAGATGCAGACGGGCGTGAGTATATTATGTTTTATCTTTTCTCCTACAATAACTAACACCCCCAATTTAACCTGTCCCTGCTGCGCACGGAATTTGTATTGTACCCATAAGCGTGATTTTTTTTTAATAGTTGTTTGCACAATTGAAATAAACAAATGAAATAAAAAGCTATACGATCGAATAAGACAGTGATATCCAAAACTAGGTATGTATATCGACCCTTGAGGATCAATGACGATCTATAGTTCTAGTGAGTGAAATAATTAAACCTACAGACATAAATATGACGACGCTATTAAGGCTTCTTGTCATACAATGTAATAGTATATAATAAGGAACTTACTCATAAGCACGTACAGAGTTAGTATAAATACATAACATATTACGTTATACGCCTGCCAATGTCTCATATCCTTGAGAATATCAGAATTGTTAAATACTTGCTTACTTAAACCCTTCAGCTATCAGTAGGCACTTACGAATAATTACTCCAGAATCCGCATACGTGCTCAACGAAAATAGCTTCTAATATAAGACGTTGTGGAAACAATCGGGTAGGTTATATATTATCTACATGTACGCACGTCATAATATTAATATTGACATTGTTGACATAATGAAAGCTATGACGTCACCGGGTGACACTGGAACGACGTTGTACAGAATAATACGTAGTTTTTTTGCGTCAGAGTGAAAAGGTGAGAAACGAGCAGCTTTCATAGATTGAATGTACTTAGTATGCAAAGGGATGAGAGAACCTAATGTTATATTATTACAAAGATTTATGGCGATACTGACGATAGAACATGTATCTTGCGACATCTAGCAATCGAAAGTTGAACTTATAGTAAATTCCGATCCTACATCGTGCAATTAGCCTGGCACTGATTAGATTGAAAATATAACAGTCCCGACTGACTGATTGACTGATTCATCATTTACGCAGTGCCTAACCACTGGACTTGAAATTTAATCAATTAAGAACGGCTAAACGGATCTTGATGAGTTTTGTTGGAGAGATAGAACTGAAATGTTTAGTTCCCATGGGTCGTGGTGTTGTGGGTACTGTTATTTTCATGAAGACGTGAGTATTTTTTTAAGAATGTGGGAATATCCGTATGTCCATACTCAGTAGTAGGTAATACTTTCTTACCCGTCATTCAGATGATATAACAAGATAACCGTAATGACTTCAATTTATCAACAGCATCGTCAAGTTCGACGACTCGACTTTGACATTATCTAGATTATTGGCAAATATTACAATCACCAGATAAACAACCCTGGTGATTTTGTTCACGCTTCGAGCAAAGTCGAACTATACGTCATATTAATTTCAATCAATCAACCAGCCTATTGCAGTCCACTGCCGGCTATAGGCCTCTCCAAATGTGCACCATACCATGACATCTATTAAGGCTAAATTGGCACATTACACGGAAAACCGTTATTTGACTAGTAACAATGCGTTACTTTTTGCAAGTGTCAAGGTATCATCACACGTTGCATCCATCATCGGTGCGCACTGTGAGGTATGAGAGGAATTTTATTCCGCGCACGCTTAGGCTGTGGAATGGCCTCCCTGCTGTGGTTTTCCCTAGCGTCTACAATATGGGGTTCTTCAAGAAGAGCATTGGAAGGTTTTTACAGGGTCGGCAGCGCAAGTGTGAAGCCCCTGGTGTTGCACACGTCCATAGGCCACGGTGACCGCTTCACATCAGGTGCGCCGTGCGCTTGTCGATACGAGTAGATGACATTACAAAAAAATCATCAACATAGGCAAGTCATGATAGGCATGTTAATAAGTGAATAATACCTATTTGATAAAAAATATAATATATATAGGTACCTACTCATCTGGTTATCAGATGGGTGAAGGTCGATCGTCACCGGCTCTTGGATTATACATTAAAGTCAATGGTTTTCGCTTTCAATTTATAATCATTAAAAATAAAAGTTAAAAAGAACGCGGTATTGATGCACTAATTAGTAAAAGATATTTTTAGAAATAATTATTTACTTCTTAAATTCTTTTAATTAAAGTAATTAAAGCCTCTGAAACTTAATTGACATGACTTTAATTAATTAAATAGGTGCCTCAACTTATATTTGATGATTACTTAAAATTAGAAATATAATCACCGAACATAATATTAATTTACCGCAAAAATTATAAGCAAAGTGTTCTCAGTTCTCCATTGCCTGCTTCTGACGCAACGTATAGTGGTATTGTGCCATGTTGTAGGATTCTTATTAAGTCTCAAATTAAATGCCATCCTATCTTTCTAAATATTGACACCTGCAGAACAAGAAATTACATTAGAATAGTAAGTGTAGGTATAGGTAGGGCAGTATTCGTAACGAGAGACTACTACTTACCATATTACATTGAAATTGATTGACAAAAATTGTGATGTAATGTAATTCTACAGTAGAATTTATTATATTTTAAGAAAAAAAGTAATAAAAATTTGATAGTTACAGTACTTGTTATTTTTTCTTATATTGAAAATTGTCTAAGGTACTTAACTGGGCAATAGCTAAATGTTTTACCATTAATATGTGTATTTGTAAACCTGCAAATTGATTGATTGATAAACTTATTAAATTCGTATTTGTATTGATTGGTACACCTCTAAAAGAGCTCGAAAGTTATTAATATTTGTAAATGGCGTTAACTGCCAAGCAACTTTCGACCCGTAAGTTCGGAACTATCTAAATTTGGCAAAGTTTAAAGCACCGATAAACCTTTACTGTAGACCTGCGAGATCTCTGAACTTCGGATGGATGACAAACACTCATGGCGGGACAACTTCCTAAGAGGTTTATTACAACTGTTTGTTGTTCTAACTCTAACCTTAAGACTGCTATTAGCCTAAGACCCTAATACCAGAATAATAGCAATTCTATGATTAGAATAACAAAGTCTAAGTATCTGAATTTACACACATTAATAAATTGAGCAGCCTAATTATTGCCATAGCTTCGAAGAAGATGAAGAAGAGGCTTAAGATCCAACCATAGAATGGCCTTCGCCCGTCGTTGCGGGTAACGTGCGGAGGTTCGCCGGTTCTACTTGACCAAATACCACCAAACATACTCGTATTATGGCAGATTTTAAATTCAGTCAGTAGTTTTTGCGGCCATCATACAAATAGACAAGAATTTTAAAAAAATGTGTTCAGAATCATTTATTTAACGTAATCAAAGTTTTTTTAATTATCTCCAATGTACAGACACAGCTAATTTACAATATTATAATTGTAGGTATACATTTAATATTGTTAAAAAAATATTCAAAAAGATAATTTTGAGCCGCTGCATGCTTGTTTTAAACATGTCTAAGATGTGTGGTTTGCAGTCTCTCATTAGTATTAAAATTAGTATACAGGCAGTCCCATATATGTAGTGGCTTTACGAGTTTATCAATCTATTGATTAATAAGTTATTAGTAGAATTAGTTATTCAAAACAAAATAAATGAGTAAATTAATACTGTAAATATTTATAGCGTCTTCAAATTTAAAAGCATTCTAAAAAGCAATAAAAGCAAACTAAAGAACACTTTTTTAACGGATATTTTTTTAAATTTCTATCGCTTTATCTAAAATATAAAGTAAATCATTTTACTATGTTTATGGCATAAGTAAAATGTTCTATGAGCGATGCTTATATATGAATGTCATTAAATCGCTATAATCATCTTAACGTTAATAAACATAATAAAAACTAAATGAAAAATGATTGATTGTATCCTATGAATTCGTAGTTTGCATCCGAGGCTTTCACCTCGGACCGACTAAAACCGCATGCCTCAAGTCTCATGTGCCGGGTGTGAGGTGGAAGTCAATTCTCTTGCAACCAAACTGACCCTGGGTCATAAGTAAATTTAGTTTTGCCCTCTGCTAGTCAGAGGGACACGTGGAGAGCCTCGGAGCAGCCCTCTAGAGCGTCTTCCCTGGCGAATGGGAGGCGGTACTCGCCTACGTTGCCCGGGTGCATCGCGAGGAGGTTCCGGCCCGCACCGTACCTCCAAACCCTAAAAGAAAAGTGTGCACCAGAGTCTCATCCTTCAAACAACAGGTGTACTGGCTAGCAAGTGAACTTACACCCATATCAAAGCATCTCAATACGAGTATAAGTTTCAAAAGAGAAGTTTAACAGCCAGGTATTCAATTAAAAGTTCGCTATCTAAATATCTCAGCCGTCTTTTAATCATAAGCGTGCACGTGTATGTTTACTTTGGCAACCACACGCGCTCTGTGACAACATTCCGTCCGAGGAAATAGTTTGCCGACTTCAAAGTTGACAACTTGTAGATTAAATGAGATAAGAGATTAAATTTGCCTATCGTGGATCTTGTTGAGACATTCTTTAGATGTTATATAAATATTACGGTATAAACACGCTCGCGTCTTAGGTCTGGGTTTTATTTTTTTAACGGGGATTTGTCTCAATTTAAAGTAGCCTATGTTGCGCCTTGTAATATTAACTGACTACCAGTAAAAATCTTGTCAAAATCAGCCCAGCCGTTTCAGAGATTACCTAAGTAATTCAAAGAGACAAACAATAAAAAAAGCTTTGAAACGGTTGGAACGATTTGGAAGGACAACAAGTGCAGAGTAGACATTAATTGACTAATTGAATAATATTTTTTCATAAGTGCGTTTATGTTAACTACCACAAAGATTTAAAAAATTGGTTTAGAAAATAGCTCATTTAATAATATCAGATATTTTGACTGGTAAAACAACTTCGGCACATGTGCACATAATAAAGGTTAATTAAAAACATACTAACAACAGTAATTTAGTTTTACATTCCTCAGTTCCTCTAAGAACTTGAGCGGAAGACAGCGTAAACGAGTTGGCGTGTTTCTTGGAATGCACGCGAAGCAGTGCGCAGGGCAGTGTGCTCTGGAATGACGTTAGCAGTACCGCAAATAAAATATAACAGAATACTTGCACTAGTTTCCTTAATACAGTGGATCCGAATATTTTGCAGGGCAGTGTCGGACTATCGAATTTGTCGGAACGGAGTCGGAACCTCGTGCACCCTGGGCAATGGAGAGGACACAGTGGAGAGCAGACAAGGGGTGGGCTCGTTTTCCGAGCGCAGGGGAGAGGCACCTATCACCAGATCAGCGCAGCGGCGTTGCAGTGTTCGCTGCTCGCCCCATCATGCTTCAAAGTGTGATGCTATTTTCCTTCCGATGCGAACGTACAGCCCATGAAAAAATGTTTGGCTGTCGGTAATTGACTCACGGTCTTTAACGTGAGACCGTAAACCCTAGTTGGTAAAATGAAGTACCTACCTATGTATTTATGTATTCCGTTTTCCAGTTTATTCTGTGTCACTATAACGTCATTGCTTTTATAAAGTTTTTGCTTTGACTGGCCACGTAACAAACTATGCGCACCACGTTTCACTAAAAACGGTTTTTGTTTAAATCAGTTAGTAGGGAGCTACGCGTTTTAAATATTTTTGCTCTGCTCTATGTTATAACTACGTGAACTGTATATTTTATTAGGTATGTGTGATGATATTGCTAACGATATGCTATTAAACACTATATTTTAAATAATTGTACCTAAATACACAATGATAAAATTGTATTGACTCAGTTTATGTTATACTTAGATAAGTCTCTGACCTTACCAGATACTGAAATCCTTATAATGAAACTAGTGAAACTGTTTTTTAACACTATGGATGTCTATTGTCGTCGGTGGCTTAGTGGTTAAGTAATCGGCCTTACGATTGAAAGGTCTCGGGTTTGAATTCTGTCCATCACATTACCAACGTGAACTCACTCCTAACATACGTAATTACTAGTTATTTTGGTTTTTTCAGTAGGTATGTGTTTCCGACTGTAGCCACATACTCTGAAGATTCCGATTATTACAAACAACTAGTTCGAAGTTATTTTATATCACAATAACTACTTTTACGGTGCAGCAACTTCAACAGTGCTCTACTCAAACTCAAACTTCAAGCAGGGATTCAGCTGATCGTGGGCCAATGATAAAGTTACACAGGTAAAATGTTTAAAGTGATATCGACGCTGGAAAGGCAACCTTGCTTATGCGCCAAATTCACGAAAATGAGTTATATATATCATTAGAATCGCCTGATTTTTCTCTATCCGTTGATCTCGGTTTCATCCAATTCTGACCATTTTTGATGGTCAATAAGCCATCTGTGATTCCGATTTTTCAGGTTAATAAGCGCACAATTTTAGCTCTTTTTAGAAAATTTGTCTCTTAAGCTACACATAATGTTGTTAGATTGTAGGTTAAGCAATATCTCTTTTCCAAGATATTACGTATATATTTACATAAGAAACTTTGCTTCGCCATGGACCATGGCATTGTTTTGACATCAGATAATTAGCCGCGCTAAAGTTTCTCTAGATATGGGACTTCAGCAATTTATCTCCGCCGCGTCTAAAGCATTATCTGCATATAAGCAATTTTATCGAAAGAACTAAACTATGCGATTGGGATATAAGCAATTTAGCTTGGACTAGAATATTTTTAAAGTAGCTTATAAGCAAGTTTACTCCGCTGTACATTTTAAAAGAAATCATTTTAAGATATTTTTTGCTTTCATTCACTTTCCACTTTATGGTCACTTACAATGCACTTCCGTACACGTCAATACACAACGAACGGCGCTTAAGCTACATTTTTTTAAATGCAATGTTGCATCAGACACCGAAATTATCAATAGACGCGGCTGCGCACGGGCGCATTAGTCACTCGTGTCTAGTTGACTCGGTTGTTACATGGCTTTCAATCCATAACAGCGTGCCAAAAATTCATTCTAGCCTGGCAGGTTGTGATCACTAGCACTTTCGGCCTTCTGAAGGATTATTATAAAAAGCTGATTAGGAAGGACTATTATTTGTGAAAAAAAATTTTTTACTTAAACTTATCGAGTGGGGTATCAAAATGAAGGAAATTTAAAGGCGGTACCCATTTGAAAATCATAAACTGAAAGAAAATTTATGGGTAGTACCACCTGCTATCAAACTTGTTTTAGTGTTTTCAACAGAAGTTGAGTTTTTTTATTTCTTAATAATTTATTTTTTAGAAGACTAATGTCAAATTCTGTGCTTTGATGTTTAAATTTATGGGAACAAAAGACTTAAGGATAATAATTAATGTCTTTTTACGAAAATTAACCTAATACTTTGATTTTATCGTAAGTAGTTCTTTTATTTATGTAAATCCTTGAACATGCTTACCTATAAGAAAAATTATCTAAGCCACGATTTGAGGTCAGTTAGAGGTTCAGAATTTATGGCAAACTAATTTTTTATGGTTTGATGCATATCACTGAATTATGCCGTCGTTTTTTTCGAATGATTGATGAGTTCAAACATTTTGCTCTGATATTAATTACATACTTTTGGTCCATAAGCAATAAGTGCAGCAACATTATCAGCTGAACCATGGCCTATAAGAAATTTTGCCTTGCCTGAGGTCCGGAGATTTATTTCTTAAGCGACACCTAATTTTGTCCCCTGACGTTTTTTAAGAAATATTTTATAGTGAATCTGTGACAAATCCTTTTCTAAATAGTCATGCCAATTTTCAGGCCATTCTGATTAAAATTATATGATTTACGAATTTATTTCGAAATTTTCAAACTTTGAATCGCTCTCCTGTAAAGTTGCTAAATGGTGCATAAGCAAGGTTGCCTTTCCAGCGTCGATATTTTTATGTTAAAGGGAAACTCTCTCAACTGTAAAGTTTTTATGATTTGCCATTTAAACTTTTACCCTTTTTACTCGTATTTAGGTGGTTTTAGATTTTCAACCGTCGATTTATACAGAATCTAGAATTATTGACTATTTGTTTTTGTTTAATAGTTTCTATGCGAGCCTTAAATAATTGGGCAAGGAGAATCACGGACTAAAATGCGTCAATCTGATAATTTAGTGTATAAGTTCCACTAAGTCCTTCGGGGTGAAAAAACCTCACCAGCAAGCTGTTACAGTAACCGAAATTACTAGTAGGTATTCCCGTTAACTCCTGGTGTAACCTTGGGAGGTCAAACGGCAGTAAGTCAAAATATCTTTTTTATTTCACACTTTAATATGAACTTACCGGTAAACTACAATTTTATTAGATTATGGGCAGGATTTATATTAGTTTTTTTTTTTTTTTTTTTTTTTTTTATTCATGATAGGCTTACGTTTGACCTCAATCTCACCTGATGGTAAGTGACGATGTGGTCTACGATGAATCAAGCTTGCCTAGAAGGAACCTATTCACTCGTGACTTGAAAACTCCCAGGTTATAGCTTTCCGGAAACACAGACTCAGGCAAGGAATTCCACTCCTTAGCTGTACGCACGATGAACGTGTCAGCAAAGCGCTTTGTGCGTATGAGTGGAATATCGACCATATAGCGGTGGCGTGACGCTGTTCGTCTAGTCGTTCGTTGATGGAAAGGACTTGGAGGTATCAGGTTGTGCAATTCCAGAGCGCACTCCCCGAAATGCATCCGATAGAACACCAAGAGACCTGCAACTTTGCGTCGATGGGCAAGGCTTTGAAGTCTTTTCTCGACTAGTGCATCGTTATTGATGAGCTTCTTGGCTCGTCTCTCGATCGTCTCCAGCGCGTCAAGTTGGTATTTAGCTGAGCCATCACACAGATACGAGCAGTACTCCATACAGGATCGGACCTGCGCTTGATACAAGTTGAGCAGTTGCTCCGGTGTGAAGTACTGTCGCACTTTTGACAGAATGCCCAGCTTTCTTGCGGCCATTTGAGCTTTAGCCTCAATGTAAGTCCCAAAGTTGAGGGTGGATGTGAGAGTTACGCCAAGAAGCTCGAGGCGGTCGGTTATCGGCACGGGTACACCTCGGAAGGAGGGATTTGGCTGGAATTGACTTCGCTTGGCAGAAAAAAGACACGCCTGAGTCTTAGCAGCATTGAACTTAACCAGGTTAGCATCACCCCAGTCGGAGACCGCCTTCAAGGATAAGTTCAAGCGCCCAACCATCGCCTCTCGGAGAGATCGGATGTGTGCCGCGCTGGCTCTAGAATTGGACTCATACCTCTCGACCACTGTGCTGTCATCTGCGTACCCAAAAGTACCGGGTTTGAGCAGGTCATTTATGTGCAGCAGGAATAGAGTAGCCGAGAGTTTATATTTAACAAGTGCAATATCAAAGCGCTGTGCCCTTGCAACTTCTAACTCAGTTACCGTAGAGTGAGTGATCTAGGGCGCCCGGCTCGCTCCAGCCCGACGCGACGGAAGCGTACTCTCCAAATTATATTAGCGAAGCGAAAATGTTACAAATATGATTTCCTTATCTACAGTTTGTTTAAGTGAAGAACTTGAATTAATTAGGATAATGTAAAAAAAACTGAAATAACATCTTAACATTTTGTCGATTCGAGATCGATATTGGCTTTTTAGTCAACTGGACCCGCTTGAATTCGGTCCGCCGACTCAGTTGACATGATATTTTTTTTTATTATTCGTTGGCACCAGATGAAGCATGTAAAAAAAGGGCAGTACCCTGTTTATCCTTTCCTTGCTATTTTTACAGAATTCGATCGTGATTACCTACTTATTTATATATTAGTAGGTACATACCTATTATATTATATTATTATCACAATATTGAACAACTGATATTTTATAGTAAGTACGATAGCGGTGGTCACAACCTAGTGACTTACAAATGACATAATTTTTTTTAAAAATGTTGACTTGATTTTGTAGTTAATGTTTATGTATAGGTGCACTTATATGAATATTTTATGAGTGTCATGCATAAATGGACAATACATCTCACAGAAAAATTTCTTTTGGATGTTATTTGAATAAAATAATCTCCATAAATGAATGTTGCATTAGTTTTTTAACCGAGATCTCGAAACACACATCGTGCGAGGGGTCTATGTGGGGTTTGTGTGTTACACGCATTTACGATCAGTTTTTGTGCAGGTCCTACTGTGATAGTTTTTTATACACAGAGTAAGAACAGTTAACATCTCCTGTAGTATAAGAGAATTGTGAATAAAATCGTAGGTATACGGTCGTTATCATCCCAGCCGTCTTCCCGTATAGGTATTCGTTAGCTCTCATTGTTCTTAAGGAGCATTACGAGATATTCAATGTGACGGTTAAGATCGGATATTTGAAATACCAACAGCCGTACTATAGCTATAAACGTGTAAGTTATTTTTTAAGTTTAGTGTTTTGCTGTTATTATACATGTCGACAATGGTCAATTCTAAAATGAAGGCTCTTGGCTTGACGGCATCAATGTAATACACGGCTTGTTGATTTAAGAAGAATAATTTAGGTAATAAACTTTGTTCGTAAAAACAGTAATTGATAAAGTTAATTTTCTCCAGCTCTGCTAATGTGCTATTAAGGTAAAAGCACGCAATGTTAGCATTGTAAACTTTGCGCTGAGTGCAGGTGCAGATACTTTCACGATTTCACGAATCTACGGCAAGCCTTGCACGCATTACTCGATGCACAGCTATAAATAACAGATAAAATTACCTAAGTACATAAAACCAATAACCGTAAATCTTGGGGTATATGGTTTTTTAGTCAGCCGGCCCCGTTCGAATTCGGTCCGCGGACCCAGTTGACAAAATCATCGAAATAAAACCAAATAGGTACAGCAAATCTTGGGCAAAAATTACTAACTGCGAGTTGTAAAGATGAGCCTAAGGTGTTGATCCGTCTAAATCCGCCCTCACTCCGACGTTGTTCTATAGTTCGTTTACCCGGCGCCCGACCGAATGAAGGAAGATGGCTAATGAGAAAATGATACCAGTAGGAGGAAACGACCCTTAGCTGCGGCGTCTCGCAGTCTATAATAAATCTTATCGAAACTGTTTATTTGAAATTGAAAAGTTGATTGAATGTAATAACTGATTTAAACAATCGATAGACTGTAATCAACTTCTCAACACATCAGCTACAAAATGATGGCTGAGAATTTTTGTGTTTCTCAAAGCATGTTTGAGTTATTGCTATTTAGCTGTCTATCAGGACAACTAGAAAAGCTTTGAGAGTGTTACGTTTTGTTTAATTAGAAAGAAAAATGATTCGCCTATAAATTCAATTTTGTGTGCACACACCGGCAAGTTTATAAATTAAGAAAATATTTTTGCTACCTTGAATCAAAATGTCAGGAAACTTAAAGAAAAGTCAGGGATTTTGTAAGGACACGCATCTTGACCTGATAACCTTATAAGTATGTGATGAAAGATTGTACCTATAACTTAAAAGATTTGTAAAATTGAACGTGATAAGATAAGTAGGTACCTACTCATATGAGTGACATGTAGAATTATGATACACAGCCGACAGGTTCGTTTTGTTATATACATTTCATAAATACTATAAGACTTAATACAACTTCTTTAAAACACAAGCGTGCAGTTACCTCAAGGTCGTAGTATATCTGACAATATCATTATTGTACCGTATCTCATAATTCTAACTTGCATGCGTGTGCAGTGCTCAAGTCATCCCGTATTATGTTGCAAAATTAAGAGGATTACCTTGACGTGCTGTGGCTAGTAATAAATGGAGACGATTTAGTTCGTACGGGATGCCGTTTGGTAGCATGCGATGCGGTCACTCAACCGGCTCTAAAGCCCGTTACGTCAGCGGCCGCATGCCACAATTAGATCACATGCGAGACTTGCAATGGCTAGGCCAGACACCAATCGTCGATAGATATGTTTAGTACCGTTAAAACTTGTTTTTTGCATGAACTACTACGGCATTCCGATGATTTTCCTACGCGTTACTTCTCGTAAACATTACACTTGCATAATGCGTGCTCGGTAGTCACATCTTGATGGCTATAATCAGACAGCATACGTGTTCCGAATGATCAATATTAATGTGTTTCTTTACAGTTATGTTGGTGCTGAGTTCTTTAATCAGGAATGAATTCCAATACAAATGTCTGAAATGAAACTAAGTAGACGTTGCGATTAATGTTTTTTAGCTTAATCCTACTACTGCTAAGTACAAACAACCACTTATTTCCGTATATTCCTGAAGAGCTAACAGATCGTGTATATTCCTGAAAGGATGACAGAACAGTTGTTACATAACAGTCACGTTTAGCCATCTATATTGTTCATTCTCACGTGGTAAGGGCTCTTCCGTTATCACCACGTGAGACCGAAAATTGTAGTTTGTGTCAACCGAGCACTATTTTGGCTTTTTATGTTTACCATTGGAGAGAAGAAGCTATCGTAGCTATATAGTGGTTGGTTAGCGCAAGGTGCATTTAACTTTGTAATAATATATCTATGTCAACAAATCGGGCTAATTTCCATAGGTACATTATTGTAGAACTTTACGGAACTAATTCCACCCTTATGCCTAGTACTATAACTCCTGTACACTCGGACCAACTGAATGTAATATTGTAGAATTATGGGATAAAAAAATGGGTGCCACGGGGGCGAAGCACAAGCTGCGAAGCCGCTTTACAACTAGTTAAGTAATAATCACATTTACCATAGCAATCTAAATAGTTTGTATATTTAAAACTAATTAATTTAAACGCAAAGAGTAATTAAATGGTCACTCAAATGACAGAGTAATGTTAACGAGGAAAATTTTAAATGCAATTTAAAGTTTAGCACAAACAAGTTAGTTTATATTCTCTTTGGTGAGTCTGGATCTCGAAACGTAGCTTGTGGTTAGTCCATTCTAACTTGGTCCTTCTTTGTGGAGTACCCGTAAAACTCTCGGGGTAATTGGCTTTGTGTATTTTAGAATGCTGAATGCAATTATATGGCGTGCGTCTTGTTCATGGTTACTATAGTTATAAAGTTACTGTAAAACTTTACCTAGCAACCAATATGAAAGAAATTTTATTCCGCGCACGGTTAGGCTGAGGAATAATCTCCCTGCTGTGGTGTTTGCCTAGCGACTAAATTATGGGTTTCTTCAAGAAGGGCATTAGGTTTTTACAGGCAGCGCGAGTCTTACGCCGCTGGTGTTGCACACGCCTATAGGCCACGTTGACCGCTTCCCATCAGGTGGGCCGTGTGCTTGTCAGCCACTGACATAAGCTGATGCCGATGGTCATACGGCAATAAGTCTAACGAAGACGTTTCTAATAGAAAAAACTTTTACGGATATGACTGCGGTCTGGCCTACCAATCTCGAGAGGAAAACCTACACAAAAACCTCATCCTTCAATAGCAGTTGTATCGACTTGCAGTTTAAGTTGACTAAAGCTACAGAGGTCTTGGTTGGTACTAAGTTTGCTTTATTGCTAAAGCAATAACTCAAAACACAAAATAATCCAATAATGAAAGTCAATTTCAATTATTGACTCTCGCAATGATAGTCTTATAAATTGACAGGAAGCCTAATGAAAGACAATGGAGCAGGTCTCGACGTCCGATGGCGAGTCGCGTAGACTAGGTTTAGCAATAAAAGGTAATTGATTGCATCAAGATACTAGGATGTCTGTGTACGTCGTTCGTGACGTCATGTCCTGTTCACTGTTGGCCACAACACAAATTGACCTAAGTTTGGAATGCACAGCAAATTAGGTGTAGGCACAGAATATAGTACTAACGTACTGTAAGGTTAGTTTTATTAATACACTCACAATACACTCCACCCGTCCACTTATTTAACGAAAAATGTTATAATATAAACCATACTAATATTATAAATGCGAAAGTAACTCTGTCTGCCTGTCTGTCTGTCTGTCTGTCTGTTACGCTTTCACGCCTGAACCGCTGAACCGATTTTGATGAAATTTGGTATAGGAGTAGATTAGACCCGAGAATGAACATAGGCTATGTTTGGTCGCGATAACCGACATCCACGCGGGCGAAGCCGCGGGCGGAAGCTAGTTTCATATAAAAATAGAACCCTTTTTAAGTCGGTAAAATAATACTAAATCCTTCTACAGAATATAAAAAATAGATACTTTTTTGAAAATCACATCATCTAAATTATTTTTACCAAATGTGATATATCGCAAACAGACATGTAAATCAAACAGCAAACTTCCTTTTGAAGTCGTTTAAAAAAGCTTTTTGTCCATCCAAATGAATAAAATAGCAGCTTTATTCAACTTATCCATTATTATAAAGAAAATGAGATTCATGTATTCAGAACCGTGAATCTATGTTTTCTAAACGCCTACCAAAGTCGCGTAACATCCCAAACTGTGATGGCATATCAATTCGAATATCTTTTAGTACCGATGTAGTATTAGAATTTCAAAAAGATTTTCATAATCTCGATGAGATAAATTATTAACAATGGGGGTTGTACAAAGGCGGTAGGCAGAGAACCGTAGAGCCTGGTGATTACAAAGCATCGCTAGGTACATATTGGAGAGTCTCGGGTGCAGAGCGCTTGTCTCGAGGGTCAATACTCGATTGGCACTTAGCACCGGGCTTACATACTTCGCCTTCATGCTACATCAGCTGATACCTAACATTATATTATCACCATATGAACTTTGTGATGTCTATCATGTTTAAATAAAGGACAGAGTTGTCAAGACGACGTTTTTATCATCAATATTGGTATGTGTGCGCTATCTAATACAATATTGAGTTGGTTCATGTTTGGTTATCATTTGGGTTAGGTATAGTCACGATTCAAGATGCACATCATAATAATTAAAACAGTTTTATTGTCATTAGCCCTTAATTGGGTTCTATTAAGTAATCATTAGACATTCTAGTCGTATCTATATGATGCATCGTATTAGTTATTTATTTGAACATACTCCTTCATTTTTTTTATTATACTTAAGATAATTTCACACAAGTTATATTATCAAATATAATTATAGATATCTAGACAAATCCAGTATATGTCACCTCTAGCATCACTTGGTGAATAGTATAAGGCAGTATCTCAAGTGAGGGCAACTGACCAAAATTAACTCCTATAATAATTATTATATAATACCCTATCCTACTAATATTTAAATGATTTTTGGATGTTTGCTTCTTAATCTCGCTCTAACAGCACAACGGATCTTACTGTTTGTTACAGAGATATATTATAGCCTGGAATAACACATAGGCTACGTTTCATCTCTGGAATAGGTTCCCACGGGAAATGGGAACGGGTACAAAATGTAGAATCTAAGTTCATCCACAATCTAAAATCCAAATTGTCCCCGAATATTTTACCCACCTACGTTATTTTGCAAGGTACCTAACTGATAGTAATTTATTAAGATACACTTGGAATGTTGCCATGCAGCGATCTTCGTAACTAAGCACAGCTCGGCATAGGTTTGTAAACTAGGGTGATAAAATTTAGTGATACAAAGTCCTTTGTATTGTATTCACTGATTTATCGGCCACATGCTTAACAGGTTGCATGCCTGTGCAGTTTATCTGCTGTTGCAGAACGGGCTGTGGGCCGAGGCGGCGCGGCACAAACATTTATCTACAAAATGTATCTAGGCATACCTTTATTAAGTAAATTCGTAGTTGGCACGCTGTTCTAAATACATTTTCATCTAAGTAATGTTTCATAATATTACAAAAAGAAGCTGGTACACACTAACAAATATGTGAACATAATAAGTTACGAGGTATGTAGGAAGTTATAAATTTTGTAATCCTCATAGGATATTTATGGTAGCGAATACGAGTACCTACATTTCGTTTTAAGTTTTATTTAAAAAGCATTTCATACAAATTATTATTCAGAGTCTATGCGATATGGCCAGTGATGGGTTTATGCGTTAGCATTTTCCGTATTTTGGGTGGATTTTTTTTTTATTCATGATAGGCTTACGTTTGACCTCAATCTCACCTGATGGTAAGTGACGATGTGGTCTACGATGAATCACGCTTGCCTAGAAGGAACCTATTCACTCGTGACTTGAAAACCGTGGATGCCACGGTATAAACGTCAGATGATGATTAACGGACGAAGCTCTGATGCAGGCTTTCCCCTTGAGGTTAGGAGGTCAGACGGCCTTCGCTTACATAAAAGAAATAGTAAAGAGACCCCGGGTTCCCGAATGAAAGCCTCCGCAGGTGTGACCGCGAACATAAAAATGTATTCATTTAGGTTACTTTTTTATACCATTTAGGTGGCAGACAAGCACAAAGCCCACCTTATGTGAATCGATCACCGTGGCCTATGGACGTGTGCAACACCAGGGGTGTCACACTCGCGCTGCCGACCCTGTAAAAACCTTCTAACTTGTTACTCTTTTAGGTATAGGTAAGTACCTTAAACTTTATCTTTCGTTTAGTTACCTACTATTTCCACTTAGACCTTGGTATTTATTAATGATGATATTATAGCTGCCTAGATATTCGAAGTAATAAATGATTATAGAAAATAACTTCTAAAACGAGTTTCGAACTGAATAGTTGGAAATGATAAACGCGTTGGTAGACGCGGGTGCGGTTAGCAACTAGGCGTTCTCATGACAAATATCCTCGATGCAATGAGTTGGCCGGTTTGCGGCCGTGCGATTCTACACATGCAGCGCTTCCATTGTGTGCGAACAAAGCGCTGCATGACACTATGAGGAGGATTCAACAAAACCAAGAACTTCGAGCAGGAACTTAAAAAACTTGAATGGAAAATATTTCGTTCGCATTTTCTTCGGATATAAAATACTGTGATTACAAGTTGTCGAGCTCTGTGTGACTGAAATATATTTTATGTTTGATGTTATTCAGTGTGGGTGCTCCTCGGTAGGTAATTCTCGTACATTTGTTATACAGTACCTACAAGCGACCTGCCTTCATTTAGCTTTTTTTGGTATAGAACACGTCAAAATGACTGCACCTCGCCTGAAGCTAAAGGTAAAGTCTCATACACCGGTAGTGCTACAGTGGCGGTCCTCAGCTTGACGGCCTCATCAAATGCTTTTTCACGCCCCGCTTAAAGGCCCCGGGACTTTAAGAGGAAGGAAATACATGCGCTGGTAAGGAATTCCAAGTCTTTATGGTATGGCAAATAAAAGAGGTACCGGACAGCTTGGTTATTGATAAAATTGAATGCACTGTGTGAAGCTGATACCTCAGCCTGGCACGTGTAGTTCTGTATGGGAAAGGAGAGGGTGGGCTTAATTGGAAGAGCTCATCGGAACACTCGCCATGGTAGTTGTATATTGGCTGTGAAAAGGAAACCAGGAAAGTACGCGTTAGTTCATCTGCAAGTCGGTATTAAGTAAATGTATTTGATTGACGGATGAGGTTCTGTACTTTCCTTTCGTGGTTGGTAGGTTAGAGGGCTGATCCCGTAGGACTACGATTTCCAAAGTGCAGTGTACCTACTTTGGCTTTGCGCTGGGATGAAGAAGATTCTCACTAGGTGAGGAGAATATAATTACGCCTTAGTTAGAGATTCAAATTTTCTTCCTCTTTTAATGTTGTTAGGTTTTCTATTCTTAGGACATCCACGACCTAAAAGGCAATGTATTCACACTTCTTAGCATTGCAAATCAGACCGTGCGATTCAGCATACGTCGCGTAGACATGTCATTGATTGCCTCAGCATTTGGGGCAAGCAGCACCACGTCGTCTGCATAGCTGATGGTGTCTACTTTTACACCATATATGCATATAGTGTTGTTCCTCTCTGATTCCTTCAGCGACGGAAGCAAAAACTACGGAACGGATTTTGATGCGGTTTTTTTTTATTAGAAAGGTCTTGGTCAGACTTAAAATCTTACGTATTTTGAACACAATCAGTTGAGTAGAACCGGCGGTACAGTCAAAAACGCAAAAAATGACATCCACGCGGGCAGAGCCGCGGGCATAAGCAAATTTAAAATTCAAATTCCAAGTTTTTTTTTATATCTACAATGTACATACACAGCTCATTTTATAACAGTAATAGATAAAAATATAGTTGATAGTTGATTTTCCTTGCCTTTAGCAAGATTGATCATAATATGCAAACCATAATGGGATTTCCCCTAGGTCTGTGGTCTATGTACCAGTTGATAACTCAGGCCTCACATAATATAACAATACTTATAGTTAATTATACTTATATTATTCCCATTTTATGGTTTTGTGGTGGCGCTAATGATACTTGAAAATAGATATTTTCGAACTCATTCCTTTATAATTATAATAATTTATTATCACTTGCCATTGTCTTCAAAGTTCAAAGTTCAAAAGTTCAAAGTTCAAAGTTCTTTATTTGTTGAACATGGTACAAAAGTGATGTTTACATTATAGGGTAGGACCACATATTCTGCCGGTTCTGGCGTACAAATTTTACATTTTAGTTGAATGAAACAATTATTAAATACATGCAATACAATTTAAAATAATTCATGTCGGTGTTAAATTGTCATTCAAAAATTCGTCAATATTATAATAACATTTCTCAAACAGCATATTCTTTATATTCCTTTTAAACATGTCAATACTTAAATTTTTCCAACTATCAGGTATCTTATTGTATATTTTTGGAGCTAAGCAAAATATACTACTCCACATAAGACTTGTCTTAGCTCTTCGAATACATAGTGCATCTCTACGTCTATTGCAGTTTACTAAATCAGACAGCTGTGGAAATAGATGAGTGTTACATTTAACAAAGACAGCTGTTTCAAAAATATATATAGACGGAAGTGTCATAACTCTGTATCTTTTAAAATATGGTGCACAACTATCCGTTACCCGGAGACCAAACATAGCTCTGATACATCGCTTCTGAGATTTAAAGGCTATTTCTTTATTAGTTGAATTTCCCCAGAATATCACACCATATCTCAACACTGATGCAACCAGACCATGATACGCAGTTAGAATAGCATCTGTATTAACTATCTTTGAAAGTTTGTGTAGTGCATATGAAGAACTATTAAGTCTGCTTACGAGGCTTTCAATATGACTTTTCCAATTTAGTTTTTTGTCAATTAATAATCCTAAAAATTTAGCGTTGTCTGTGTCAAGAATTTTATTATTTTTATAGTTTATGTCCATTATATTTGAGGGGTATCTTTGACTAAACTGCATTATCTTTGTTTTCGTCAAGTTAATTATTAAGTTATTATTATTCATCCACGTGATGATGTCAGATAAAGTTTTATTGATTTCACATTCATATGAATCCATACTAGTGCATGGTATCGTTACTGTACTGTCATCAGCAAACAATGTTATTTTATGATCTGTTGCTTTTGGTAAATCATTGATGTATATTATAAACAATAAGGGGCCCAGTACACTACCTTGTGGGACGCCAAAGGATACAGTGCGTTTTTTTGATACATATGTAGTCTCATATTTAGTTTTTATGTTAAATTTTGTTATCGCAGTCAATTGAATTCTGTTAGTCAAATATGCCTTAATTGTCTTTACGAAATGCTCGCTAAGTAGTAACTAAGCAAGTTGGCATAAGTTTATTTAATTATTATTTCTTACTAACATAGATACGTTTGACTATTAAGACTCAAAGACTACTAGAACATTGAATCATAAACATTAAATACTCTGGTTTAAGTAACCAGAGTATTTAATGTTTATGTAGCCAAAAGTGTGAAAAGTATAAGAAGTTTGTAATTATAAATTGTTTCTAAGGCTTCACTCAAGCACACTTGACGGCCTCATCAAATGCTTTTTCACGCCCCGCTTAAAGGCCCCGGGACTTTAAGAGGAAGGAAATACATGCGCTGGTAAGGAATTCCAAGTCTTTATGGTATGGCAAATAAAAGAGGTACCGGACAGCTTGGTTATTGATAAAATTGAATGCACTGTGTGAAGCTGATACCTCAGCCTGGCACGTGTAGTTCTGTATGGGAAAGGAGAGGGTGGGCTTAATTGGAAGAGCTCATCGGAACACTCGCCATGGTAGTTGTATATTGGCTGTGAAAAGGAAACCAGGAAAGTACGCGTTAGTTCATCTGCAAGTCGGTATTAAGTAAATGTATTTGATTGACGGATGAGGTTCTGTACTTTCCTTTCGTGGTTGGTAGGTTAGAGGGCTGATCCCGTAGGACTACGATTTCCAAAGTGCAGTGTACCTACTTTGGCTTTGCGCTGGGATGAAGAAGATTCTCACTAGGTGAGGAGAATATAATTACGCCTTAGTTAGAGATTCAAATTTTCTTCCTCTTTTAATGTTGTTAGGTTTTCTATTCTTAGGACATCCACGACCTAAAAGGCAATGTATTCACACTTCTTAGCATTGCAAATCAGACCGTGCGATTCAGCATACGTCGCGTAGACATGTCATTGATTGCCTCAGCATTTGGGGCAAGCAGCACCACGTCGTCTGCATAGCTGATGGTGTCTACTTTTACACCATATATGCATATAGTGTTGTTCCTCTCTGATTCCTTCAGCGACGGAAGCAAAAACTACGGAACGGATTTTGATGCGGTTTTTTTTTATTAGAAAGGTCTTGGTCAGACTTAAAATCTTACGTATTTTGAACACAATCAGTTGAGTAGAACCGGCGGTACAGTCAAAAACGCAAAAAATGACATCCACGCGGGCAGAGCCGCGGGCATAAGCAAATTTAAAATTCAAATTCCAAGTTTTTTTTTATATCTACAATGTACATACACAGCTCATTTTATAACAGTAATAGATAAAAATATAGTTGATAGTTGATTTTCCTTGCCTTTAGCAAGATTGATCATAATATGCAAACCATAATGGGATTTCCCCTAGGTCTGTGGTCTATGTACCAGTTGATAACTCAGGCCTCACATAATATAACAATACTTATAGTTAATTATACTTATATTATTCCCATTTTATGGTTTTGTGGTGGCGCTAATGATACTTGAAAATAGATATTTTCGAACTCATTCCTTTATAATTATAATAATTTATTATCACTTGCCATTGTCTTCAAAGTTCAAAGTTCAAAAGTTCAAAGTTCAAAGTTCTTTATTTGTTGAACATGGTACAAAAGTGATGTTTACATTATAGGGTAGGACCACATATTCTGCCGGTTCTGGCGTACAAATTTTACATTTTAGTTGAATGAAACAATTATTAAATACATGCAATACAATTTAAAATAATTCATGTCGGTGTTAAATTGTCATTCAAAAATTCGTCAATATTATAATAACATTTCTCAAACAGCATATTCTTTATATTCCTTTTAAACATGTCAATACTTAAATTTTTCCAACTATCAGGTATCTTATTGTATATTTTTGGAGCTAAGCAAAATATACTACTCCACATAAGACTTGTCTTAGCTCTTCGAATACATAGTGCATCTCTACGTCTATTGCAGTTTACTAAATCAGACAGCTGTGGAAATAGATGAGTGTTACATTTAACAAAGACAGCTGTTTCAAAAATATATATAGACGGAAGTGTCATAACTCTGTATCTTTTAAAATATGGTGCACAACTATCCGTTACCCGGAGACCAAACATAGCTCTGATACATCGCTTCTGAGATTTAAAGGCTATTTCTTTATTAGTTGAATTTCCCCAGAATATCACACCATATCTCAACACTGATGCAACCAGACCATGATACGCAGTTAGAATAGCATCTGTATTAACTATCTTTGAAAGTTTGTGTAGTGCATATGAAGAACTATTAAGTCTGCTTACGAGGCTTTCAATATGACTTTTCCAATTTAGTTTTTTGTCAATTAATAATCCTAAAAATTTAGCGTTGTCTGTGTCAAGAATTTTATTATTTTTATAGTTTATGTCCATTATATTTGAGGGGTATCTTTGACTAAACTGCATTATCTTTGTTTTCGTCAAGTTAATTATTAAGTTATTATTATTCATCCACGTGATGATGTCAGATAAAGTTTTATTGATTTCACATTCATATGAATCCATACTAGTGCATGGTATCGTTACTGTACTGTCATCAGCAAACAATGTTATTTTATGATCTGTTGCTTTTGGTAAATCATTGATGTATATTATAAACAATAAGGGGCCCAGTACACTACCTTGTGGGACGCCAAAGGATACAGTGCGTTTTTTTGATACATATGTAGTCTCATATTTAGTTTTTATGTTAAATTTTGTTATCGCAGTCAATTGAATTCTGTTAGTCAAATATGCCTTAATTGTCTTTACGAAATGCTCGCTAAGTAGTAACTAAGCAAGTTGGCATAAGTTTATTTAATTATTATTTCTTACTAACATAGATACGTTTGACTATTAAGACTCAAAGACTACTAGAACATTGAATCATAAACATTAAATACTCTGGTTTAAGTAACCAGAGTATTTAATGTTTATGTAGCCAAAAGTGTGAAAAGTATAAGAAGTTTGTAATTATAAATTGTTTCTAAGGCTTCACTCAAGCAGCTTAACAGATTGGAATTAGCTCCTAAGTCGGTAATTTACGAAAATAAAATTAGTTACACAATGTTTGGAACTTTCGAGACATTTATTTATACAGCCAGAAACTTGGGGCTCTTGGGTTTATTGAACTGTGGTATGAATAAAATGTTAGGAAACTTAATGTTTCTTACCATTGGGGTGGATCGAGTGAAATGCCCACCAACACGCAAAAACCGCCCACGTGATACCATGCCATAGCATATCATAATGTTTCTTATTACAGATAGCAATGTTCAATTTAAAACGTAATTAAGTTCATTAAGGTTTGCAGTACAGTGCCGTAAAAACGCGGGGTAACGAAGGGGTAAGCAGAGGTGCTAGCACCTCTGCTTACCCCTTCGGGGATTATAGGCGTGAGTTTATGTTATGTTATGTTGTTATGTTATGTTATGTTATGTTATGTTATGTTATGTTATGTTATGTTATGTTATGTTATGTTATGTTATGTTATGTTATGTTATGTTATGTTATGTTATGTTATGTTATGTTATGTTATGTTATGTTATGTTATGTTATGTTATGTTATGTTATGTTATGTTATGTTATGTTATGTTATGTTATGTTATGTTATGTTATGTTATGTTATGTTATGTTATGTTATGTTATGTTATGTTATGTTATGTTATGTTATGTTATGTTATGTTATGTTATGTTATGTTATGTTATGTTATGTTATGTTATGTTATGTTATGTTATGTTATGTTATGTTATGTTATGTTATGTTATGTTATGTTATGTTATGTTATGTTATGTTATGTTATGTTATGTTATGTTATGTTATGTTATGTTATGTTATGGTATTAGCGAGCATGAGTCTAGACTAAGCTTTATCTTTTTAAAGAAAAGTAATTATGGTAACAGTTATGAATGAAGAGTGTGATGATCTGATATCATCACACTATTAATGTAGCTGTGAAAAAACTCCCATCACTATTTTCCAATTGTCAAATTACAATGAGGGAATGTTCAAATATGCCTACTTACGAAATAGAAGAGGCAGGCAACGATAATTTTTTTATCTTCTTAGTAAATAGCTTTTAGATCCCATATATTTCAATGTATTTTAATTTTATTCTAGGTGTTTTTTTCTGGCGAAACTGAAAAAAAGTAACTTAAAAGTGACTTTAATAATCTGTACCAAAGTTGAGTACTTGTAAAACTCAATGCTAAACTAGAAGCATAACATGTTGTTGACCAGATAAAGAGAACAAAATAAGCAAGGCGTTGACCTGACAAGTCTCACACCAGCTCTAAAGAGTCACAGCATTGTCTGGGAATGAAATGATGGTCTCAAGAACACACTTAAACGCTTCTTAAATGATAACTGTAGCAATGATCTCCTTTTATCATACCTACAGCTGACAACAAGGTCGCTCAACCTTTTGACCAATTTCGTTCAATTGTGCTAAAAATGTTTTCGTTCGCGCATGACTCAACTTCCCCACACCAATGGAGCTCTAATTTTGGGAATAAACTCTGCAATTAAGACTTTGCATAACATTATTTGAATATACGTCCTGTGAACATTTTAATATCTATCTCCATCTAGTTTATTATAAAACTTGTAAATCAGTTGTGTATTAGAGATGATGATGCTGTACATTAGAGATATTTGAAAAAAAAAACTTGCGTTATGTTAAATGAACGATTCTTATCATTTTTTTTATATTTTTGTCTATTTATCTTTTGGTTGTGATGTACGCAAAAACTACTGGATGGATTACACCTGACCACCCTATACACCTAACCAAAAATCAAACCAACTGAATGATGCATAAAGTAAGGGTAATAAAATAATCTTGTATTCAGTAAAATTTGTAGGAATACTCAGTAAGTGAATACAAAAAACTTAACATACATAAAATAGACATACTAGCCGCGTAAATCTAGCATTCCATAGCCAAAAGAAACGTTAGAGGTTTTCTGAGGATCGATTGTCTAATGAGTCACAGTCGACATGAGACTGCACTTGGCGGGTGCGCGCCCTCGCCCTCTCGTGATGGATGACGGATCGCCTTTAGATCCCACGATGTTTACTGTGGCCCTCATGAATGACTTACGATTTAAATGCTCGATCTTATTGGATTCTAATGAAATCGATTCCTTTATCTTTTTAAACTATTTCTATAGTAGGAAATCTTTCTATAGTAGGAAACCTTTTTTATCATGTGGAGATCCCCACTGATACCACCCCCACGATTATGTTGGACTTGAATCGACTGAAATCACATGTCACCGGGTTTTAAGGTGACCGATAAGGCTGACACGAAGTCATCTCTGAGATGGCTCCCTGTATACCAAAGTCACCTTACATATTCAATTTTGTGGCATGCATAGAGACTTGAAAAATGGATTTTGAATTTCGAATTTCAAACTAGGTAAATGAGTTAATTAATTTTAACATCTATGTGCGTGAAGTATAATTTGTATGACTTTAATTTGACATAAAAAAATTTAAGGATCGCGAATGGTCTTTTACGATACCATTTTATTGTGCCTGCTAAGGCTGTGTATACATTCAAGTCATTGGTGGCTTGCTTCAGAGCATTCGGTTACTGCGTCAAGGCTCAGGTGACTGAATTTTATTTTGAGTAATAGCTTTTTAATTCTATTACGTAATTCCTCATAAAGCTAATTCTAGATTCTTCAGTATCAAAAATAAAGATGTATTTTATTTACATTAAGTACAATATTAGTAATCAGTACCCGTGGTTAGGTCTAAAGGTTACGCGGTTTTATATAAATATAGCTTATTAGTCATAACTTACGCATTATACGTATTTACATAGATAACTGAAACTTGTAGGTCTGCAGGAAATATTATTTCATACAACCAATTAATCATAATTCTTTTATAAATTTCTCTACAATACTCAGGGGACGAGTTCTCTAAGAGTCTACCCATCCGATTGGAATAATCGTATATCATATTTTTCGGCTGGACAATAGCCTTTCATAATCCCTCTATAAAATTATGTAGTTTTATTGAACAAAATCTAAATATAGTAGCCGTAATGGCTCTTTAGTCAGCTGGGTCCACTCGTACTTTGTCCGCGGATTCTTTTGACTTAATACAGTTATAGAAAGGTAAACTGGGTCCGTTGGCAAATTTACTTTCTTGTTAGGGTCGCGAGGTTAGAGTGTGGGTAGGCGGTTTCATAAAAACCGTATACCTAAGCCAAACCAAAGTGAAGTATCAGGCTCTGATATGAAGCCCCAGATGCAACCGAGAACAACGTTAAAATGATACGATGATGAGTAGACGTCATGAATCATTACTTGCTAAGCCATAAAAAGAAGGAAAAAATCGTATTTTTATATGTTTTAGCGAATAAACTCAAAATACTAAACCTATTAAGGGCTGCGATGGTAGCTGAATGGATAAGGACGCGGCCTCTACTCAAAGGTATCGAGTTCGAATCCGGCCGGACAGCACCAATGTGAATTTCACTTAGTGGAATTTATATTATGTGCTAATCACACCATTTTACCATCTGCTGACGGTGAAGGAAAATATCGTGAGGAAACCCACATATCCTAGAATAAATTCTAAGGACCTGTCCGATCTACCAACCCGCGTTAGGCCAGCGTGTGTGGATTAAGGCCTAAACCCTCTCAGCTCTCTCGTTAAAGGAGAGGAGACCCGAGCCCAGCAGTGGGACATAAATGGGGTGCTATATAGGTACTAAACCTATTTCAAAAATTCTGCCGCTATCTACGAGTATCACGTTATCCCTGAGTTCCATAGGCTACTTTTTATCCCGATATTCCCACGCGATCAGGAGCAGAACTTATACAGGAGAACCTGCGTGTAATGATATCATTATCGAAAGCTAATAACGTTAGTAGGTAGCTCGTCCCACAAGTAATATCTACTAGTGGGACGAGATATTTCAATTACACAACAGTCTCCGTAGTGCCTAATTGTCATCATTGCTCATTACTCATTACATCCAATTTATATCGTATCAAGTGAACACGGCCATTTATATTTGTTTCCAAGAAAATCAGTATCTAACCTTCATTATAATCTTGCGATCCAGGTAGCGACCACAGTATTATTATAAAAGCAATTTAATACTTCGAGGATGTCATGTGACCGCGGTACGTCTAAAAAAATTGAGGTAGATGTTTCTTAGAATTATTGTGTTTTCAACTAACTACTAAATGCCTAAGAATAAACATGCCATGTAGCGAACGTCATAATCAGAAACCTAACAAATGTAAGAAGTAAGCGACAGCGATTCGTTACAACATACTTACTAGTTAGTAATATTACCTAATGTTAGTAACAGTTTGAACGAAATTGTATTTATCATATTAATAATCTATACTATATAATTCAATGTCCTGACAGGCTGATTGACTGACTGACTTAGATACAACGCACAGCCTAAACCGCTGGTCGTAGAGACTTGAAATTTGTAGAGAGTGTTTGTCTTGATGCGTAGAGGTGTACTAAGAAAGGATTTTTTAAAATTCGAACCCTAAAGCCCTAAAAAGGGCTAAAAACGTGCTTTTGCCAGAACTCAAGAACGGCTGAACAGATTATCATGATCTATGATTTTTTGGATTTGTCTCCGCCTCGAATAACATATAACATAATTAAAAATATATGATTCATTCAGGAAATTTAGTAATAAAAAGAAAATTAGATGTTGCAAACGTTTTTATCGCCATCTATAATAGTTGTCATAGCAACAGGAACTAAAATTGACTTCGTCTAAATTTTCATAGAGTAATATCCTTTACTTCTTTTTCCTCAAAAGTAAATAGAATGTATTAATTTTTAGGGTTCTGTGCCTGATTAGGAAAAAAACCTTATCTCTTCGTTATCCGTCTGTCTGTCTGTCAAGACCTCTTTCTTAAGAACACGTAGAGGCATCAAGTTGAATTAGATAAAAGAAATGTTGCGGATAATGCTTGGCATTACACGTAGCGTAATATCCAAACTGTGGTCTCACTATCGACTAATAGGTGGCTTGACCTACCATCTCCTGGCCTGCACTCATGGAGGACGGAGGTCGTTAAGTTACCTTCGGTGACGTTAGTGAGTCACCTGCACCGCAATCGGAGAGTTTTAGGAAGCCGTTCCTTATTTTTCGTGCGGAAATCCCCACGAATCTCTCCCCTCCTCTGGCCAGTAGGGACGTAATATCGGAGTTGACCAACTAAAATCGAACTCCATCTTGGGTCTACAGACGCCGAAGTTTAAGGTAACCCTTGACCCTGAGCTATCCAAGGCTTACTGATGGGCATGGCTGTTTTGGTGAGTTCCTGCATTGCGTAGGCAGGGTGCTGACGTTTGAATGCCACCATTGCCGGGGCTAATCCGTGGGCACACCACCTCTTCATACACTGGTAGAGTCTCCAGAGTGGATAGAGTGGCGCCATGTCCTAGAAGCAGACGTCGGTGGGGTAAGCCTCATGGTGAATTCCCTGGTGCCGACCATGGTCACCATAGAGAGTATGTGGAACGCCACCGCTTTTTTTGCGAGGCAGTAATGCGCGCAAGTGGTGGTGGAAAAGCTACGGGAGAGATCTAGCACTCCCCCGTGCCGATGAAGGCGCACCGGGCGGCGTAGTTCGCAGAACCATGAACCGTCCTCCATGAGTACGGGCCTAGGGTGACGGTCGAGGCTAACCGACACCCTAGCAGAAGCAGACCCAGGGTGGCAGGGTGTTATATTTTCACGCGCGCTTTTTTATAGAGATGGGGATTTAGATTCCTAATAACACGTCGAGGTCGCCAGTGTTGGTGGCTGGAACCGGTTGGGGTTTCTGGGATATCCTTTCTAAGACACACCAGATTCCTCGATCACACAAAAAAAGGGGTATTTCCCTTTGGGCTAGAATCCAGATATTTTGCAGAAAGTAAAATCTTATAGCATAAGTACAGGGAAAAGTCCGGAAAGCATAAATATTACCTACTTCACCAAAAAAAAATGTATGTCTGTCATTCAAGACAAGAAGCACTGCAACAAAGTTAAGTTCGCCCCCTTTTTTTGTCGTGCGGAAATCCCCCTCAACCCAATTTTGTACGGAACGCTGCGTGCACGAGCCCAATTCGCACTTGACCGGTATTTATTAGTATATCCTCTTTCTTTACTTCCATGAACTTCTTGAATGATAAATCAGATTGTCAAATGTCAATGTCTGTAGCAAGATTTTAATAATAAAAAAATCAGATTTTCGGAAATAAATAATGTTCACTAATTTGAAATAGTGCATCGAATGTGAAAGTGCAATATTATACAACTATAATGAAAGGGTTTTTCAAAGGGCCTCTTCCGAGTCACACATACTTTGGCCAGAGCAGCTATCTAATCCACATAAAATCTAGAAGTCAAAAAGGATAATGATAGTAAATAAACGGGCTTTGGCCGCGATGCATAGCACTGTACTTTGAAGGGTTTGATAGAACTTGAGATGAAATTAATACGTTTAGCTGCAACCACTGATTGCGAAGGAATAGACATTGAAAGTTAGTACGGGCAGTCCCTCAGCTTAAAAAAGACTTGGTGGCGATAGCCAACAATCACGCGGGCGGAGCCGCGCGCGGGTACGCTAGTATAAATATAAATGTGAAAGTTTGAGAAGATTTTTGTATATTTGTCACTCATTTACGCTCTAACGGCTGAACGGATCTGGCTGAAATTTTCTCTTGAGAAACGGGAACGGGAACAGAATTCTACGCGGGCTAAACTGCGGACAATAGCTAGTTAATTATATCTTTAGCTCATTAAACTTCAGTTGATGACTTGAACAGCATATTATTATTATAATTTTTTATATACATAGGACACGTCAATTCGATTTCACCTTGCCTGATGGTAAGCTGAAAGAAGGTCACCGTTACATACACTTACCATGTTAACAATGGTGGCACTCAGCTTGACGGCCTCATCAAAAGAGGATTATCGTCGCAGCACCGCGTGACACCCTCACCCGCCGGTCCCACTAGTGCTGCGACCACAATCCCTGCCCGGCTATGCACTTGCTGACCGTTTTGATTATGTGATAATTTTTATAAAATAGTCAGTATAAAATAACTCACACGGTGTGTGTGGGTCTGAGGGCATTGCCTCTTAAAAACGCTGAATATTTTTTGCTCGCACTTACTATGCTATTACGTGTAGGTACTACGCCGCATCATCGCGGGCGGAGCCCTGATTGCCATGACGGACGTAATGATACCAGTAACCCTTGTAACGAGTACCTAGGTACTTTAAACGAACTGTGGCGTGTCGGAAGAGCGTTCGACGGTTACGTCATAGATCGCGACTTCTCTATTATCGCTCAGTACAAATAATATCAATGAATGAAAATTTAAGAACCAAGCGACTGTCGTGGTATGGATATTAGGATCAATGTTATGTTTTTCTACAGCTTCTGTCGTAATATACTCGTAGGTACTTTCCTTACGTTTTCTCGGTTTTATCCAAGGCTTTCACTTCGGAGGTCGGGATCCGCTCACTCCTCGTCCTCTTGGATTAGTATAAACGGTTTTTATGGGAGCATCTGCCGTCTAACCTCTCAACTCCGAAAGGAATGCCTATACCAGTGTCTTGTCTGTCAAGTATTCAGTAGCTTCCCATTAAAGTAAGCATGAAAAATAATATCAATAAACCCGCTGTGCTCTTTCAGTTTGTACCATAATACATGCAGTCTGTAAGTCAGTCGTGTAGGGAGAACAATGCGCCCACATCGCAATGCCACGCGCAAGGACTTTCTTTTCAACGTTGACACAGATACACTCAAAGACGATGTCAGTTGCAACTAGCTAAAGGTGTCAGCAACAGCTTATTTTTCTGGAAATCGCTTGTTGCGCGAGGTACACAATGCCTTTGGAATAAGTATTTCATAGTTTTACAACTTAGCTATCATATTTGTTGCCTATTTTCTTACAAGTAAATTTACTAGCGGCTCGGGTCGAAGTTTTGCCTGAGAATAAATTCGTTAAAAAATTATAATGACCTTTTGAAAAACAATCTTTGAAAATCGTGTCAAAATTTGAGCTTAACCGATGCAGAACTATTTAAGTTTGTAAAACTTACACAATTGTGAATTCAACATTGTAGTACAAAAGGAAACCAACTTAACATTTCTATATAAGTATATAAGTGAGTTTGCAGACATAAACATGTCTGGCATCCCAAGGTTTTACGAATGAAATGTGATCGTATTACAAGTTACAAAACCAAAATCAACGTTACATTGGGTGTTTTGTAATCACATTAGATAACATAGAATTCGAAGAATGTTGTTAGGGACGGCACTACGAACTTCCCTAGCTTCCAAGTGCGGAATTCAATAAAGAGGCGAGAACAAAAAAGCGGGTTTTCTTTTAGGTAAAGTGAGAATTATACGTTCCCAAAAATAAAGAAAAAACTACCGCCCAGTGCAAAGTAGGGATCCTCTGCTGTAACTTTTCTTGGAGGATAAGGGAATTACTTACGACCGACAAGGGAAAAACAAACTAGAAAAACGACATAACATGTTGTGTTCGATACTACCCTTTTTGTTATGTACTGCAAGAGATGAATATCGCCATAACTGGCGAAATATCGTTCAACTTTATTCAATAGCAGATTGAAAACTTTAAAAACAAAGTTCTAAAATCTGTGTAACTATGCAGTTATATTGGTTTGTTTTATATATTATTGTGTCGTATCTTCTATTGACACAGGCCGGCTTTGCATTGATCAATAACTACTTATCTAATGTTTTGGTTTTTTTTTTACTATTTTGATGGCAGAAACCTCACATGAGCACAAAAACTAACAGCTTTATCATAGGAATGTTCATGGATTAACAAAAAATCGTTTTTGACTAAAACCTTGCCTTTTTACACCTACATTTGGTTGACTTTTTAGCACTGTGGAAGCTCTAAATGTTAACAGCTTTTATCGACTTCATTGACAAACAGCAACATGACTGGAATTTTTATAAAGAAAATTCATTTACACCTTATGATTCTTTACCAATACTTATAGATGACATATCTCTTTTTGAGCTTTCATCATACACATGAGCAATATCTGCACCACAAACCGTTACGTAGAGAGGGAAGTCGGACAAAAACTGAGTGACAATTGGAATTAAATAGTCGTATATATATCTAGTGACACTCCATCAGCAGTCTCGATTGGAATGATAACTGACCCCTGCTCGCCCCACTCTCCGCTCTATTAGAATGGATAAATGGTAATTTAATAGCGTCCTCTCGTTAGGTTTTATTCAAATGTTTGTAAGACTTGATGTAACGGTATGATGTATGTATAAAATATAAGAGTTGGAGTCTATGAATGTAGAGGGTTTTTAGAGCAGAGATGGGCCTGAAAGTTCACATGCCCTCACCGGCTAACCTAGTTTCTTATAAAGTAAGTGCAACTTATGCTATTGTCTAACTGATTGGGATGATGTAGTCATCAATTTGAATTAATTGTACTTTAAGTGGACTATTGATTATAGTTATTGACATCATCGCCCTTGAGGGACTATTAACGCATATAAAAATTACATTAAGTGAATTACCGAATACCAATATGAGTAAAAAATCCAATCATTTGTCCATTAAGACCAGTTATACTGCGTAAATTGTTCTCGTTCTTCTTACGTCTTTTTATTTAACTTGTCTTGTGGCTTGGGTCGTTAAATCAAATAAAACTTTTTATTAAATTTGCCTAACTACACCTGTTTTTATTTTTTCCGCCGAAACAATGAAGTGATATTTACATGAAATAGAATCGATTCGTATTAAAAAAATGACTTATTTTTATGTAAAATTAATACTTGATATATAAGTATACCAAAATAAAGCTAATGATTTTTAAGATTATTCGTGTTTCACCATGCTGTTCCAAATGAAAAAAGCCATATCTAAGGATGTTACATTTGTACCCTGTCCAATGATATAAATAGGTAAACATTATCGTATAGTCTCTTATCTTATCGTATCTTATAGTTTATTATCGTATCTTATCTTTATGAAATGGGAACGCATAAGTAACTAGAGAAACTAACATAAGTAAATACTATAATTACTATAAAAAATAGTTTATGTACATGTTTTCATTTATTAATGAAATTATATTTCTAAAAAGGAACATTCTTTAGACATCAATTCAGAGACTACTCTAATATATTATGGTATGTACTCTTATATATTATATGAATCCAAATGATTTATTTTCGGTTATTCACTGTTCCGCAGTGACAACATGTAACTAGTTGTAAGAGAAAAATATTATTGCGCAAAACATATTATTTATTGTGTCACGAAACAAAAAAGCCGAGCTTTCAGGCATAGAGTTGTATACAATACGTCCCCAGAGCTCTTGCAATAAAGAATTTTGTGGATATTCTCTGAGGGAAATTGTAATTTGTATAGATTTGTATGACAAGTCCAATGACGTAGGGCTTGAAATCCGCTTATGAGACCTTCAACAGAACGTTGAAAAACCTTGAATTATTTTGTATTTATTTCGTTTTTATATTTTACGCCTGTGTAGGATGGGTATGTAGAGCGAAGAGGCATCTTATCCCACCCATGTTGTAAGGAGCTCATTGGAATTGTTTTTTAAACACATTTTTGAACGAGCTAAAGTTTTTTATTAAACCGTGATGTGTTTTTGGCACTTTTTGAACATTTCTTCGCCCGCGTGCGAACCATGGATTTTATCACAAAGACCACTTTTTAATTCAATTAAAACCTAAAAAACTAAGTGAAGGAATTCATACTTTAAAAAAAATTCAAGCTTCATTTAATATATGAACCTTGTGCAATAAAGAAATTAATGTACTACTTACTATAATCGCCACCACAACATTAATTCCTGTACAGTTTTGAATGTATGCAGTAAATAGATATTAGGTTTTTGTAGTGGATAAAATGCGACTTTTGTCCTATGCCTTTGCGGTTATACAAATATGTGTAGAAATTAAAAATGGAAGCTGTTTACCCTGCGATAAGATATTATTGTGGTATCTGAACAAGTTAAGGCATATCCTTTTAAATTCTTTACCCATTGGTCAGGTAAGGAAAGCGCTGAGTCAGCTCTCTCTCATTACTCACATAGTAGGCGCTATTCATTTCTATGTAGGAATTCTAGATAATACACTGAACTAATGTGTTGTGTGTTTGTAAATACATTTCAGAAAGCGTAGGAGTCCTCTGATGTTGCGACATCGCGTGGGCGCTGTGGTTGTGGGGTCGGTGTCGAGTTGAAACACTAACGAACCCTATTTATTACCTACTTACATGATTTTTACTTAACTTTACAATATATAATTTTTTTCTTATTCAACATTTGTAGAGGTTGAAAGAGTTGCAAATACTTTAACGTACACTGTGTTGAACTTGAATAAATCCCTACAACTAAAACCTTCTCTGTCAATAACCTCACTCACCTCTTCTTGCCCGCCATTAAGCTTCGAGAAGGGAGGGTAGATTTAGCTAAATTCTCTTTCATCTGGTCATTGAAGCTTCATCTTCTATTCCTTCTTAGTTCTGTATTTTATCTGATACTGTCCGCCCCTGTTCTATGCGCCGCAGTTTTTACAGTAAGCCAAATTTTGCGAAGACGTCGGTAAATGAATATAATTGTCTGTGTTTGTAAGTAAAGAGGGTGGTGACCTATCTTGAAATTTAATCTGCCATAAAAATACGACATCAACTTCAAACTTATACCATTTCATAACTAGTTCACAAGGATATAAAACTTTTGTAATGTATGGAAGTGAAAGTTGGGTATGGCAGAAAGTAGAGTGAATGCAGTTGAGATGC
Organism: Lithosia quadra; assembly: GCA_963576445.1. Lineage (NCBI taxonomy): Eukaryota > Metazoa > Arthropoda > Insecta > Lepidoptera > Erebidae > Lithosia > Lithosia quadra. Next base: position 4,292,190 of record OY754883.1, read on the forward strand.
GGTCATTGCGAAGTACACCTATCATGAAGTAAGATTGTTTGATAGGAAGAGGAATACGGATATACGAGAAGAGTGTGGCCTGAAAGAGGATGTTGTAATGATAATTGAAAAGGGTATGGTAAGGTGGTTAGGATACGTAGAGCGAATGAATTTGAGTGGCTGATATACCTTAAGTAAGGCACATGTAACCGGCGGGCTCGCATGAAAGGCTAAATGACAGTAGAGGAAACAAGTGAAGTATGTAAGGTGAGAAGCAAGTGGCGGGCTGTTGTCTCTGCCTGTCCCGGAGAAGAAAAGGCGGGAGCATATATTATGTATGTATGTAAGTATTTTTGTGTGTAACGCCGTTTACCAAAAAACACGATAAAGTAATCACATTGGAGTTGCAATATTGTTATAAAAGCGACATCTGATATCTATTGCTCGAATATACCCAGTTATGTCCTGGCTGATTAATAAAAACCTCTTTGCCTATACAGATTGGGGTGTTTTCTCATTCTGGGTCCCGTTCCAATTTCGAAATTTGAAACGAATTCCGGCTCACGCAAAAAACGCGAATTGTTTTTGTTCTAAACAGTTAATCTAGTTGATAGACTGAAGTCAACGATGTGCAGCGGATAACACATTATTTCATAACCATTCATTGAAATGATTCTATTTTTAAAATGTTGATTACATTGTTAGCATATAAGAAAGAAACGAAAACGCAATTATAGCGAATAAGTTTCGTTTACACGAGGCATCGACCACGGATCCTTGACCCTTACATTGTGAGCCGGTGACCAGACAGAGCAGACACTGGCTGTCGGTAAGGCGCCCTTTATAACATAAATATCAGTGCACGCACACTGGCTGCGAGCAAGTATGAGCCTACGCAAAACAACATGCCGGTACACATTCCAACTGCAAACGAATGTAATAATGCAATCATAGTAATGAATCATGCTTTGGGATCAGGAAACTAATGTAATAATGAGGTAGATTTAACAAAGAAAAAACGATCTTAGTTTGGTTTCGCCGAAAAAATTGCTGGCTAGAATATTTCTGATGGGTAGGTACATTGTGATTTCACAGGTTTATATAAGGAACTCCCTTTATGTCCAGGCCACATAACCGCCCGATTTCGTGGGTAGCAAATAGTGTGGCCGTGCCGCCTCCACCGGCCCCGGTAAGTCGGGTGCACCTGACATGACAATTGTCTCACTGCGACGGATGCCCAAGACCGTGTAAGATGGAGAAGTAAAATTTGGAAGGCGGACTCCAGAGTCGGAGGTGAGAGCTTCGGCAACCGGAGATATTTCTAAGACGATAGTGATGATGCATTTAATTACAATAAAGTATTTCCACGCCAGCGGAGTCACATAAATAGTCAGCTAGTTACCCTATAAACCAATATAGAATTAAAGTTTTGGACACATGAAAAATAGGTTTGGTGCCAGCCATAAAATTTATACAATAGCAGTGTATACAAACCTTAGTTCCCATAATAGGTATTTCAGTATAGCGAACCGGCTATTCCTTTCATCGCGTTGGCATTTTACCAAGCGACTTTTTATTCAACTAAAGCTTGTGGCGGGGGCGCAATCAATGCTCCACGAACGAAGATTGGAGCCTAAGCGCTTTTTTTATTCCTGTTTCACTATTAAAATGAAGATTTCAATTGCGTAGATATTGAAATTCTATTGAAAAATGTAAGTAAAAAACCAATATGAGCCGAAGAGACCAGACCAATATGGAGAAAAATTATAATTTCTTTTGTTTTATGAGGAAAATTATTTACATAATACTTTATTGGTAGAACAATGGTCAAAATCTGACCATATTTGACTGAATTTTACCAGTAAAAATCCTATCACCTGAACTTGCTTTTTATAAACGTCTCAATGGAATTCATTGTGGAAAATGTTATAACACAATTTTCTTAATCGATCTCGGTGCCTTTCATTATTAAAGTGTGAAAATTCGTTTAACATAATAGACTTCTAAACTGGGGATTCTGAATTTAAAATAAAAAACGTACAATCAGAAAATCACTTTTTGAACGACTATAAACACACAAACAACAAAAGTGGTATTAGAAACAGGGCCGCATTTAAACTTTTGTAATTAATGTTTTTTTCCCGTTAGAAAATTACTGAAACCTTGTGCGGCTCGGTTATATAAGTTGGGTGACGTGGGTAGCACCAGTTCTCCCAAAAAAGTTCAAGTCCCTTCCTAAGTTTGTAAAGAGACGTGACCGAGAATGTCACTGACAAATTGTTAAATTAGGAAAATATGTCTTTCCCGGTGGGAGCTTTGTGCATGGAGGATTATTCTTCGTAGTGAAAAATGGTATACCTGGCTTATCTAATTTTTCTTTTTCTGCGACAGTGATGGGTAAGTAGTCTTATTACACTGCATTATTATATTGAACGAGATATTTTATGCGTTATTGTTTTATCATACTATAATATCCTACTTCCCACTAATACTACTAAGTATTATAAATTTAAAAGTTTGTGGAAAAGTTTGGCTGTTTATGACTTAATCACGCTTTAGTGGCTTGACGGATCTAGTTGAAATTTGATACAAGGATAGTTTATGGTTTAGAATAACACATAGGCAACTTTTAGGTATAGAATAGGTTCCGATGAGTAGCGGGAACGAGTGGAGCCGTGGGTTGTACTGTGGGATTAAAACCTATTTTGATGAAGAGATAACATTAGAAATAATGTAATCGAATTATTAATAAAGTATCTCAACCATCCACGATTTGCATAAATTTTACCGTAACAGAATTAAATTATTTTAGAGAATATGTGTTCGTAAATTAGGTTACATTACGTTTCAAATTCCAACGTGGAAAGCCGGGCGTATAGAGCTTTATAATAATGTGTTAATTCGCTGGTGGTGCGTGAAATAATAATTGTGGTTAATATGGTTTTGGAATGTCCGCAGTACGGATCTGTTTCTGTCATTGACATATTCCTAGTTATTAGTTTACGAATTTAATCGTTGTTTCGATAAATGGAGATTCAATATTGTATGTTATAAATATTTTATGTGGGAAATTAGTTGAAAGATTACGTGTGAATACTGATTTGGTTTCCACGACCCACACAAACATATTCTCAGATTAAGAGTTTCCTATGTGTTATTCCAGACTACAGGTACCTAATCTGTCTCTATGCTAATTTTTAACCAGTTCCGTTCAGCCGATTCTGCGTGAAAAAGTAAGAAATATATATCTAAATCCATCCATCCATCCATCCTTTCATCAAGTCATCCTCGCGATCCAACCATCCATCCATCCAATCATCCTCGCGAACTATTAAATTTCAAATATTAGCAGGAAAGAGTTTAGCGGTATCTCCCATCAATAATTGTAAGCTACATTAAATATTCAATCCCGATTCATCGCATTTTTGAGTTGCTTAAAAATAACTAATAATATTCACCTTAACAAGACAAAATTTCGGATCAAAATGACTTGGTCGTGGTAATGCCCAACAGAACATGTTCTAAAACAAAAAAAAATGAACTAAGTACCGTTCAAAAATAACAGAAAGTTATGTTTCGATTAATTTAAAATAGGTCATAGACATATTACCTATAGAGATAACATGGAATGAAATTGTTGTTATCTATCCTTGTTAACGATTGATAGCTACAAGGATAGATAATAACGATTTTATAATGTTGCTAACTGTCCATCAAGGCTTTAGTTTTAGTAGGTATTTATATTATAAAATCTGTTGCTATGAGATATACCTACCAATAATTTAATTTCCTTGAAAGTTGGTACCTAATATCTCATAGCGAAAGATTTGGCAAACGGGTCATTGATAACCTGAAAACCCAAGCATATTAAAAAGAAAAAAGGATACCAATGATTGCCATCGCTTATGTAAGGTTCTAAACAATTTTACAATAATTACTTGGTGACACTAAAATTATTTTTAAATATAGAAGATAGAACGTCATTCGCACAGTTAATGCGACGGAAGACCTAAACTGCACTGTGAAATAAACAATAGATGGCGTATTAAAAGAGATCTCGTTAGTTTGAACAGTGCCGTGGGGTGGGCTGTCACCCTCGCCCATCGTTCCACAGTACAGCCCACGCATCGTAAAGGTTAAGGGCAAAGCATTGTAGTTCTAGCTGCATTCTCCCTGCCATTTAAATTATGAATTGCTGCGTTGTCACTACAGGGTGTTGTTTAAATTGTGTAGGTACTAATGGATCTGTATTTTTTAATAATTTCAATGATTGTATGACTCTTACGTTACCATGAGGCGTTGACGTAAGAGTTGCTTGCTGTTCTTGCAAGATTGCTTTTATGCTAATTAAGCATATTATTCTGTTTATTTCGGAAAATAACAATTATGTGTGTGAAGCCAGAAGTTGAAGTTACAGTTAGTACAAAATTATGTAAGACCTGCTTATGCTCGCGGCGCCGCCCGCGTAGATATCGATTTTCGCGTTTTTGACTATATCTCCGGTTCTTCTCAACCGGTAGTGATCAAACATGCATGAGATTTTAAGACCGATCAAAAAAAAACATCAAAATCCGTTCGATAGTTATTGAGTTCATCGCGAACAAACAGACAAGAATCCCAGAAGAAATATATTTATATTCAGAATCGTTCATATAACATAACCCAATTTTAGGTATTAACAGTAGATAACCTTTAAATTTCTTCAAACCTCAATCAGCAGTATGTCAAACTTGTGAGTTTAAATAATAATGTGGCGTCTTGAACTCATCCTGTATAATTTAAATAAGTCAATTGACGTCATAGAAAATAACCTTCATATACTTCAGCGCCACTTTCGCCATCGCCTTATGTGTTCTTTATCGCTCTTGAAGTCTGATGACGTCAGTCTCCTAATACATTTATCGGTATAAGTAAAGGTTAGCAGAGTACCTACTGAGAAATTAAGGCGTGCTCTAGGCGTCTTAAAAACTAAGTACTAACACGTCTAATACCTACATGTCGTTTATGTCGTAAATAGGTATTTATTATGATAAGTAGGAATTTTATATGGCATTCACATCGTATTGTCGATGCGATTCATATTCCTTTTGTGCAGTAGATATAAGATGCAAACGTATAAAATACGAAATGGCTTCGCGCTTGATGCGGTTAAACAGATACACACGGGTTTATTTTATAAATAGACTATGGCATACTACTTAACTAAACAAGTAGGTAGTATGCAATAGAAAAATTCCAGGGCCCGTAGACAAGTGTCAATAGTCTAAATCGCTAAGGCCAATCACACTCCAGCTCGAGATTCCGCCGCGGCGCGCGCATCGTACGCCGGCGACGAGCTTGGATGTAATTGGTCGACCTAATCTATTCGTTTCCTTAGCGATCCTTAGCGATTTAGACTTTTGACACTTGTCTACGGGGCTGGACTGTCATGGTGCCTGGTAAATGCCGTTTTTTAATATCGAATTTTCCGATTTGTGATTAAAATCCCAACCCGGGTCAAACGTTGTGTCACGATTCTTGGGTCAGGCGAAATGAACTTTGAATTTCGAATTTGGAACTTACTTTCTCACCTGTCAAAAGTGTACCGCATATGCTTTTTTCTCGTTAGCACTGACTGATTACTTAGTGCATGTTCTGTTGCACTACCGCTTGCATTGAAGTCAGGGAATTACTCCTTGTTTTAAGTGACCGTCATCAAGCGCCATTGCGGTACTATCTACCTTTTTTAATAAGAACATTTCTGCAACAGATCTTTGCGCCCTGTACTGGCGCGCTGTCAAAACTATTTTAAGATCAATTCAGTGAAATAATTTTCTCAGTGTGATCAACAATCTGCTGAATAATGTTTAGGAATTTAAAATATTTTTTATAATTGTAATTATTGGAGCGTGGCTATGGGTATATGGGACCCCATCACAATCTTCGGAGCCCAAGTCAACTTCTCCTGCAGCCAGGAACACTTACCTACTGTTTTAACGATGACACTTTGGTGCAGGTTTTTCTCACAAGGTACCCGTAAAATTTTTGGCAGTCTCCGTGGAGTAGTAGTTATATCTTAATAATAATTAAGCGTTATTAACGTAATTTTATCCGCTTTCTAGAACCTATAATAGTAATCAGTTAAACTATGCTCACTTATGGCCTAAGTAGTGATATAATGCCGTAAAATATAATTTATTGAAAAATTAAGGATATTTTCATTTCGGAAAATGTTTATTTATCACGATAACCGCGAAGCTGCATGCAGCACCATAAAACCTATCATTTTAACCCTCACCCGAGACCTATATTTCAAACAAAATAATGTTAGTCTATCTCATCGTTCCAGGGTCTCCTGCGGGAACTAGTATCGCGAATATTTATTACACCAAGCGTAGCTCTTCGTTAGAATACAGCTTGAAATTGCTAAAGAAATTACAGTGCAACTGACGAACGACGATTTATCTTTTAGTGTATCGTTAAGTTAAGAGTATTTCGTTGAGAATAAAGTACTTATCCATCATTTGGAGTTGCCCATCAAGATTTTTGGGCCCTACTTTGATCTAGAAGTAAAAATCCAATACTGTTCGATATGGGGAAGCCGCAACAGGTATGTGGGCCAGTCAGCGCAAGCCCGCAGAGAACTCTTTTCTAAGACGATTTTTAAAACCGAGTTCATTATTTATTTATTTATCTATTCAGAGGACCAACAGCCATGAAAAAAGATATAACAATTTAATAATGAGGCATGCAGCCAATTACATAATAACCTAGAGTAAATTAAGTATTATTATTTTATGGTGTCAATGACTCTACTGCTATTATAATTAACAAGAAAGGTTGCTTCAGGTTTAATTTTTCCCAAGGTCTAATCTTCGTTGCGGTTGTGGTGACATTGTGGTTTCGACAGCCCGCTCATTTCAGACGCAGACTATAGGAAACAAAAGAATCATTCTCTGAACATTTTTCCCAACTCAGTTGGGGTCGGCTTTCCACTCTAACTGTGATGCGGCTGAACTTCGATATTTCCGTGGAGCGACTGCCATCTGACCTCCACAACCAATGGTCAATATGACCAATGGCGATATCGAAGTTCCAAGTTAGACTGGTTGGACTTTTGTGGGCTCCAACTACCCGTAACGACTGCCATAGATGTTTGCATGGCAACCGGGACCGACGGCTTTACGTGCTCTCCGAGGCACTAATAAACCTGCGATATATCTCGTCTCAGCAGTCCATTACCCAAACCACTAGGCTACCGCGGTTAACAAAAGAGGAAAAAGGAAACATTTTTTGGGTGCCGTAGACTTAATTCACTTTGGCTAATTCACCCAGGGTAATTAAGTATACTATTTAGTAGACTTAATTCACCTGCTTGCGTAGGTGATTCAGGTATACCGTTTAGTAGACTTAATTAACCTGGACTAATTCACCTAGGGTAATCCAGTCTAGTAGTAAGCAGACTTAATTCGCAGTGTTTTCTTCACAGTATAGTTTATGCACTCGGGTAAATTAAGGAAAATGTTTAAAATATTAACATTTTAATAATAAAATACAACCTGTTCTCGTATAACTAATTTAATTATGTGCTTAAATCATCAGTATGATTTAAGCTCAAATAAACACACTTATCATTACAGCAGTGATGACCAACTCAGTTTTCGATCTAACTACGAAGTGGTCGAAATTCGATATTTCCGAAGCGAGTGCCATCCGAACGCCACAAGTTCCACAACTCATTGGCGATATCAAAGTTCTATAGTTACACTAGCTTTCAGACTTTTTAGGGCTTTAACTACTCGTAATGACTGTCATGGATGTTCGTATGACAATCGGACCGACCGCTCAACATGCTCTCCGAGGCACGGAGGGGTCTCAATTAGTTAATAATGGTTACCCATCCTTAGATAGACCTGGCTAGTATTGCTTAACATTCCAGTGTGTTAACCAGTTACAACTTAACCACGAGTCCCTCTGCAAGCGAATAACCACACTGTTTCACTGAATCATACATTATTCAATCAAAAAATGTACCATATGATTTATTTCCATGGGTTCGCATCATAAATAAACACTTGTCAGAACCATTTTTAATCAATTTATCAAACTCACGGCCGGTCTACGTCGCTATGTTCTAATTAGAATACGTCAGTAATAGCACAGATGTTACGTTACGAGTCGGCGCGTGCCGCGGCTGGGCGGATACATGTTTAAACATAATAATATTTTGTTTATTAACACCAATATGGATAGAAAATATTATACTACTTTATCATTTTTATCTATCAGAAAAATCGATATTCAAACATTTTATATTTTTTATGATAATATCTGAAAACAATACACAAATTACACTTATTTTATGATATTTTAAATTAGAACATTAACATTAGAATTTGAAAATCTCATATTCATATTCACTATTAAACGATATTTGACATTTACGATATTCCTAAAATATACCTGTACACATTTTCCTTATAATCCTGTGAAAACATATTATAAACCTGCGAGGTGTTTCGATTTTTCTGATGAGAAGTGTATATTTGATGTTTAGATAAATGTGTCGGTAGCATAACGGTTAGGGGAGTCGGCCTTTGAGAGGTCCCGGGTTCGAATTCTGGTTATTACATTATCGACGTGAACTCACTCTTAATACAAGTTATTTAGCCAATTTTATTATTAGCCGTTACTCCTGAGCATCCAAAGCTTGGAGTATGGGAACCGTTCTCCTACTCTTTCTCTTGATTTGACAATTGCGGGAGTCTCTGCCGTCTGACCAAAAACGTCATGAGCCTCCTCCGCTAATCAGTAGGTATACCGGATAACAGGTGAGTTTATGTCCCAAGGTGTTGGATAAAAATTAGACAATAATATGTTATTACCGAATTTAAGTTATCTACAGTCCAAATTTCATTCAAATCTGATTAGTACTTACCGGAATACGTGGTGACAAATATTCACTCACACTTTCGCATCCATAATAGTTTAGTAAGTAGGATGTAGACTTAAATACGTTTATCTACTTATATAAATAGTACTTTGGAAGACGGATGAACACGTTGTAAACAAATGGCGATTGTGAATTCTATACAATCACCGTTGTACATTCTCGTTTGCGTGTACATAATGTGTGTACATATACATATTATATTATGTGTATAGTGTTTACATACAATCACCGCCCACTGTTCATTGCCCATTATAATGAAAGTTTAAGCTTAGATAGGTATATAACTACATTATCTAAATACGAATTATTTGCACTGAATGGGAATCGATCCTAACACATTTAACATTATATCGTCAATACGAGAATATTTAGTCCAATTACGAGATACTGTCTCAACAATACAAGCATGACCTCAATCGTTAAGTCATTATTAATGATTATTATGAGCACAACAATATCTTATCGGTCAAATATTTATTTCAGTAATGTATAATAAAGCTGCATGCCCTATCTAGCGCCTTGATTAAGATTGTTAATTAAAACCTTACTCGGAAAAGGTTGTAGTTAATCTCAAAAATAAAAAAACGGGCGATGCGACGGTCGGTGAAACCTTTTAAGTAATGTTCTAAAATTCACAGAGATTTTTTCAAAGAGACTTGTGTGAGGTAGAAAATATTAGGAGACCATAAGAAAAATGTATATTTAATTTGAAAATATGAGCGGGGTCCGTGTTAGCTAAAGCTCAAGCTATGGTAGGGAATAATTTAAATTTTCCTCTGGGATTTTGAGCAGTGGGACCGGGGAAGACGGTTTTTTTTTAAGAAAACCGTTGCTGAATTGTATTACTTGTTTAGTATTGCGTGTTGGTGAAGACTGTTCTGTGGCTTGTCAACCAAGCTGTGCTTAGGCACCGGTCTCCCACACTATGTAATTGATATAATAATATGTTATCAACATAACGTAGCACACGTTTAAAATGTCGTGAAGAGAACAATAAAATTATTAGCTATAGCGATGAGCGTAAAAAGTACTGAACGGATTTTGATGCGGTTTTTTTTATTAGAAAGGTCTTGGTTAGACTTAAATCTACAATGTGCTTAATTGTAATTGGTTAACGTTCGTACGGGCGGAGCCGCGGGCCTCAGCTAGGTCTTGATTTGATCAAATATACGTAGTACGCAAATTGACCTGTGTATATGTGCAAAGACCATGAAATATTATGTATCTGTGTGTTTACAGAAATAAGTAAGTACCTAAGTAGAAATGTATCCGCTTGCGTGAACCCTAATACAAACTGGTGAAAAAATACATAAAATAAGTTAAAAACATCTAATAATACTTAGGAATATTTTATTTAATTGTTTAATTTTATGGTCCGATTTTGCTGCAAAAATTAAAGGACACCTATGCGCGTAATTAGGCATTCAATTGAATTAGGTATGTCTAGTTAAGCGCGCAGCCCGATGACGTCGCAGCGTTTAGGCTTGCACTATTCTATCATATAATTATATGTACTGCGTATTGGATAAGTTGTTTAGAACAATATTCGTGCTCAATTTTGATAAGAGTTGAAGCTAAAGTTCGCTTCAGCGCTGGAATAAGTTAGACGTCCAATCCAAAGTCTAGATAATCTAGATCTAGTAATCCGCGCTAGATTAGCCTCTAGAGTCTAGACTCTAGAGAGTAGTTTTATCGCGACCAACTCCTGTACACCAGGATTGACTGCGTTTCTTACAGTCACGGTTTTGGGACCCGTAACTAATTAAAAGGTCCACATGTCATGAAAAATGACCAATTCAGTTTCCCGCTTAACAGATTGATGGGTCGTCCAAAAAATATGTATAGCATTGTATTCTATAAGAATGTCCGTGAAGCAAATTGTCTATCAGTCCTAGGTTTCGTTATATTGTAGAGTTATTGCTCTACAATATAACGAAACTATTATAAAGCCCGCTTAACACTGTCTCACAAATCTAAAACAAAGATTACTTACTAGTTTACTGATTGAATTCAAATATTATAACAATCAAAAGCATGAGCGGTAATTAGGGTTGGTTTGGTAATTCAATATTTATGCGCACTGCTTTGTAGGAAACATGAACACAGCATTTTGCAGGACGGTATTTGTTGGCAGGTACCCAGGTACTGTAATTACAAGTTCAGGGGCAGTCATTGTAATCAACAAAACCACATTTGCTTTGCAGTCATTAACAATCAAACAGCAAATTTATTTTTGTTTACTTAAATGGTTCCTACATCAAAATATTATAACAGGGTCCCAGCAATATCCTCGTGGCCCAAAACAAATCCCACTTGCCGGTTCACGTTCCGAATAAAAGACGAGACTCTGACGCAGGATTTCAGGGTTAGAGGGTGATCCCTAGAAGGAGTACCTAGTAGTGTGGACTGGTGGAGTGGATTCATGATCTAAACTCACAAACATCTTCACAAACTTTCACATTTATTAGTAGGATAATAGGAAGTGGGATAGAATAAAGTAGAAAGGAAGATAGGAATTAGGGTTATATTATGTACAGACATACATAATATGCTCAATGCTCACCCCTTTTCCCTTTCGGGGTAGGCAGAGACAACAGCCCGCCATTTGCTTTTGTCCTTACATACTCCACGTGCTAACTCCACTGTCATTAAGCCTTTCATGCAAGCCCACCGGTTTCGAGTGCTTTTGACCTGCCCAATTACATGTGCCTTACATAAGTATTTGGTGTGTCATTTGCTCATTATATTATGTGTGCCAATAAATATTTCAGTCTACTTTATTTGTCTGTTTTTAAAATCAAAGTATAATTTGACACGCAAATAGCTGTTTTAGATAGGCCTATCCCATACTATGAAACTTCTATTAAGATCAATCTTAGGATGATTTTAGCAATTGGACATCATTAATATGAATTGAGCACGTTTCCAATGTGTTATCTCTTTCTAACTCTTTTAGTTTATATACTAGAAGATTTACTTACACGTGTATGTGTAGGCCGAGGTGAATTACCTACACTATCATTACACCAGCTGTTGGTCTGACGTCAGACAGGGCAAGCGTATTGTCATCTATCAGTCCCGTTCCCAGATTCTGTGCACTTGATGAAAAAATTCTTATACCCTCAATTAATACTTCAGTATTATCAGAAACTTATTTTCGTATTCATAATTATGTAGTTATTAAATTGATCTACATTATATTAGGTACTAGCTGTTGCCCGCGGCCTCGCTCACTTGGAATTATGTTCCCGTTCTCGCATGAAATGAAAAATTTCAGGGCTAGTACCTGTGCCGATTTTCGCCCAGATCTGTTCAGCCGTTAAAGCATGGTTAACAATCAAACAAGCATTCAAATATTTTCACAAACCTTAATATTTATATTATTAATAGGATAGTATAGTTCTTAGAATAGTTTCGGTATCAATGTTATTGAGGATAACCGTAATTATTGACCGAATTCGTGAGTTTATTTAGGTATATCTAATCTTCGGGACAACTGCACTTATTGGATTTTTTTTTCACCATTTGAATGGTACATTATACTTAATATATAATAATAATGTTATGTGTAAATTACGATTCAATCAATCAATCAGCCTATCGACGTTCACTGCTTGCAGCTATAGGCCTGCTTGAGTTAAAATAAAACTCATAAACCGAACTGAAGCAAGGGTGGGTAGCCCTTATGAAATCGTCATACTGATATGGTATATTTATTTTATAACACGAATAATAATAATATTGGTTATCTAGAACACCAATTAAGTCATATCTCCAAAATAGAATCAACATTGTTAATTTGGTTGAAAGGTAACTTATTATTTATTACTTTCAAATAGAGAACAATAATTAAATAATTAGAAAAGATATGTAGAGTCATACCATTTCATATCGAGTTTAAGCAATATTTGGACTTAAAAGATAAAGGATATATTTAAGCACCCAGGGTTGGGTAAAAAGAACCTTGGACATTATTTTAACATACACCTACACCATAATACAAACAGCTATCTGCTGTTCCAGATTCAAATCAAAACAAATTTTATACCTTAAATTTTAAAAACAAACAAATAAGAATGGACACACGTCCTCCTACTAATATAATGGTGAAAACCACACTTCGCTATTCGCTATTCGCCTTAATTCACTTGCTTGCTTTATTCGTACGAATATTCGCCTTAGTCACTCTTCTATGACGAATTTTGGAGAATTTAATCATCTAGAATTTCCTCGAATTCAATATAGGCGATTAGCGAATAGTGAATAGCGAAGTGTGGTTCCACCATTAAATGTGGCTGCTTAGATGTCTGGTTGTTTATTAAGTACCCAATCACGATTATAAGGATAAGTTATAGTCTTGAATAACACTTAAGCTACTTTTTAACCCGAGAATAATTGGTCCCCATGGGTAACGAAAACGGGATCAGAATTCCACGCAGGCGAAGCCGTGTTCAACGTCTAGTTTGTAATAAAATTTGAAAAGGAGGTATTTTCCTCGATTTCGTCAGGATCCCATAAAAGCCAGCCAACCAGGTGGAAGAATTTTAACTGGCCAGGTCACTCAAACATCCCTGTGGCGAGCCAGCTCAAAAATCTTCGATAGGCTTCTTTTGAGTGCCCGCTGTTTATACCGCAGTAACTTTTGGAATAATAGACACATGTGTCGAAATTTAGGTAAATATATTTTTGTTATGCCCCGTTTATCTCGTAAAAAGTTATTTTATGTACCTAATACATTGTCTTGTTTTGCTCGCCAAAAAATGTAGAGGCAAAACATTTCGTAGATTTAACGCTAGCTCTTAAACTTTACAGAAAATAATAAACAAAAATTGAAATATTTTTTTGTCCTCTGTAGATTACAGATTATACATCAATTTATTTAGTGATTTATTCCAATTTAAAGATCATTTGTAAAGTTTTAGCCAGTAATTTCTGAAGGCGACTGTACGAGTTTATATAAAAGAAAAAAAAAACACAATGAGCTGTTTTATAGAATGTCTAAACTAGACTTTTAAGCTAAACTCTAAAATTACAAGTGTCAGCAACATTATAACAGTCAATTATCGAGCTAGGCCTCCCCGAGGCGCCCCGCAGTTCAACAGCCGCACACGATCGGATTTTAATAACGCTATTTATAGGCGAATTTTAATACATTTGTTTTTCACGTATCCCACCAGTACTTGTGATGTCATATCGAACTAATATAATGTCTATAGTACTACCGACATGATAACAATAATCGTTTTATCTGCAAGGAGATAGTTATGAGTGTTTTAGGCAGGTATGTGCGTATTTGAGTTCAAGGCCCTCAAGTTCCCCATGATATAGAGATGTCTGCACAGATTAAACGAGCATCATCCTCCTAGCATTTTCCCAAAATGATCCTACAGATGGTACAAAATCTGGTTAGTTGCGAATTGAGAATCTGGTGAACTGCTCCTGAACCAACTTAGAATATGCGACGGATTTGTGTAACCACGAAACGGCCGTTATCCTTTAGACGACTGACTGTACAGTCTGGCTGACATTTGCTCTACTATAGCTACATTATTTGGTTGATTTTGGCTGTCTGACACTCCCAAACTCAAGGGCAACTTGCGGTATGTAGGTAACGTTGACTTCTGCCCAAAAATCTTGATTGGACACCATCTCGTCCTGTACGTACATTGGAGATATTTAAAAGCAAATACTTAGATTATGTTAAATCAACGATCCTGAAACAAAAATATATTTTTTTTATTCCTATATGTTTGTTCGCAATGGATGCAAAAACTACTGAACGGGAACTACTTGATGCGGATTTATATTAAAAAGGTCTTGGTCAGACTTAAAATCCAAAAACAATAACAGATATCCGTGCGGGTGAAGCCGCGGGTAACAGCTAGTATACTCTATATTATATCTCTTGACCTAGCCTAGAGGTATTTCTTGCTTAAATTAAATTCGGTGGCGAAGGCAATGGCGGTTTAGTGTTGTTAACCGCCATGACTAGTGATGTGTTTCTAGGTGGGAGTAGGGTCTAGAGTTCTATGGTGGAGTGGGTGGTGTCGGTAACACACGACTGACACATCTGGTGTTGCAAACGTTACGAGTAATCAGGTCGCGTCCTTGTTTGCACTACAATACCTTTTGTTTATGCGATGTTTCGATCGAATAGCACTGATTCAATTTCCGATAGGTACGTATCCTGGTTAAGTACCTACTGATTCATGAAGGCCCTTGTTCCATGGAAATATAGATCTGGAACATAGAGTTATGTGTACTATGTACCAGAGAAGCTATTGAGAACTAAATCTCTAAATCCGCACCTGTGTATATTCATAATAGGTCTATGCTTATAAAGCACACTTATTCGTATTTCATGAACCTAGGCTTTGTTCTTATAAGTAGCATTTAAGCGACAACTCACAAGAATAAATCACGAACGTCAGTTAAAGTATAACTTTATTAAAGTTGTTTATGTTTTGTATAACAAGTTTTTAACGACTTCGCTGATTCAAAACGGAGATATAAAGGGCCGTACTGAGACGCAGTTAATGGTGAAACTAGTATATCGTTATGTGAAATTTATTTACGCTTTAATACAGCTATAAATCTTTTAAATGCATTGCCACATTGCATAAATATGCGATATAAAAAGACATAACATATAACATAAACCCACGCCTATATCCCCGAAGGGGTAGGCAGAGGTGCTAGCACCCACATTTCGCCAGTTTATGTTTAAATTATTATTTTATATAAAAAGACTGCAGTTTTATATACCTAAACAAATAAATAAAATTGTTATGTTTGTTTTAACGTTAAAATTACAGTGCTTTAATAATATGAAGCTTATGTGTGTAGATAAAAAAAATCTTTGGCCATTTTTATCTCTGAAGAGACTGAGCCGATTTTTACAGGATTTTTTCTACAGATAGCTAAGTAGGCGATTTTATTTTGGAGGAAGAATGATCAGATGATGAAAAAATTAGAACCCAGATATAACTTCTCAAATTTTTGTTATGAAGTCAAATGTATAGGTTTTAACATTGTTATTTTTTATCGTACCGAACGCCACGGATCGTACGGGAAAAAACAGAATCCTAATAAATCATCATTCATTCATTCTATTATCTGTTTGTCCGTCTCCGAATCTACAGGTCGTATAAATACGTATGTGTAGCTCAGAAAAACAAATTTCAAGTATGGGGGGCAATAAGTACTTGAGTAGTAATATATAACCCGCTCTAGAATGCGGATAAACATACTGATATTTCTTTTGCTCTCGCCTATAGGTTTGGGAAAGGCAGTAAGAAAGGAAAGAATATTCCACGAGCAACATAAATAAAGGAAATACTAATCTATATTTCATTATGACTTTGTGGACGCATATTAAAATAAACAAAAATATTAATCGTATTTTTTTCTCAAACGCCCTTTGTAAAATTTCTTGAAAGTACAAAAATGCTTTGAAAGCTTTCAATCGACAAATGAGTCAGTGGTTGATTATTTTTTTATTACATCGCCAGTAATCACCAGTAATCTATCATCATCTTCTGAGTCTTTTTCCGACTTAGTTGGGGTTTGCTTTCCGTCTAACTACGAAACGGCCAAACTTCGATATTTTCTGTGAAGCGATATCGAAGTTTTGTAGTTAAGACCCTAGTTGTCAAATGTTTAACGCTCCATCGGTAACGAATGTCACATATTATTATATATTATTACTAGCTTACCCGCGCGCGGCTCCGCCCGCGTGAATGTTGGCTTTCGCCACCAAGTCTCTTTTAAGCAGAGGGATTGTCCGTACTAACTTTCAATGTCTATTCCTTGGCAAACAGTGGTTGCAGCTAAACGTATTCATTTCATCTCGAGTTCTATCTAACCCTCCAAGGTACAGAACCGTGCATCGCGGCCAAAGCCAGTCTATTTACCATCATTGTCCTTTTTCATTGTCTTCTAGATTTTATGGGGATTATACCTGCGGCACGATATAATGGCCGGTTTGACGTTTGTCCGCTCATGAAGTTTCGTATTAATTATTGTGACATTTTGAAAGAGCAAATTGCTGTTCTTTATTGTCAATAGTGACGTACAGTAAGTCATAAAATTTTATCGAATGTAGGTATAATTTTAGGACACAATATTTATTTATTACATTGATTTCTGAATTATATAATGTATATTAGTGTTCCACGATCATTTATTTTTTATTTTTATAACATTATAATTACCTATTTTGACGTTTTGTAAGTTCCGCTTAAAATGGTCTATACAGAATAAATGATTTTTGACTTTGACTTTGACTATCATCAGTGCGCTTATTCTCTATCGAGTTTTTAGATTTTACTGTTTGTCCCGTTTATGGTAAAGCCTAAAAGGTTAATATTATGTTCGACCTAATGTTCTATGTTCTCGCGGTTGCCTGGGGCTTCGCCAGACCCATAGGAACGTATTCCCATATTTAATATTCCAGTAGGTACCTACCTACCATTCCATGTTCCAGACCGAATTTCATCCATCATGAAAATCATTCCATGTAACATGTTCCATTCTCAAACTTAAAACGGATGATGATCGAATGTAGGTATAATTTTAGGACACAATATTTATTTATTACATTGATTTCTGAATTATATAATGTATATTAGTGTTCCACGATCATTTATTTTTTATTTTTATAACATTATAATTACCTATTGGTGTACTTATTTCACACAACTCGGTATTTGTTTTTCGAAATTCAATTTTTTTAAATAAAATCTTTATAATCGACACTAGGACCACTGGCAAGCCCAATAATACCTCCGGCAAACTTACGTCAAAACAAAGCATTTTCAACTTGACGTTGCTTCGAAAAGTACAAACTAGGAGTGCAGTGCGATTGCGATATAGTTTAGACCTCCTCGCCTGATGGTAAGCTAAATGGTAAATCTCGTCTGATGGTAAAGTCTCAGGAAAGGGTCCCCATTACATACACACAACAGTGATAATTATAATGGTAGCCCTCAACTTACTCTGTTTACGCCTTTTTGTTGTGGATTTCGTCGATATGGCCGAACATACGCAGAGCTGAGTTCTAAACAGTCAGGCACGTGTGTTCGTTATAGGTACGCCTTCGTAACATTTCGATCGTGAATCTCAAAATGGAAGGTCAATTTTACCTATAACTGTTAGATGAATAGATAACTAAAGAAAAATCTGGCGAGACTGGCACAGAAGAAAATAAACTTCACACACACAGAAAAAAACGAGCAAAACCAGTCGAAGACATGTGTGTAGCTACTATTTACGGAAGGAGTATCCAACAAGAAAAAAGCTAGTGCAATCACTGAAGGAAGCTGGATTAATATAATATATACTCATTTTCATTCCTAATTCCAATATTCAGTTCGTTCAAATGTATTAAGTAGGTAAAAATTTATATCTTTTTACTAAAGTTTTTGAATCAGGTACCTAGGTAAGTACTGCTTGCAATAAAAACTTATTAGATTTGATTATATTTTTATCGAGAGTAAATTGACATTTCCATCACTATTGTAATATGTCAAACCGGCCATCATATCGTGCTGCTACTGTAGATAGCTGGCTGCCCCAAAGTATGTGTGACCCGGAAAAAGGCCCTTTGATAAACCTTTACATTACACCATAAATATTTGCATTGCACTTTCACATTTGGTCCACTTATTTCAGATTAGTTAAACATTATTTTTCCGAAAAATTTTCGAAAATTTTTATGCTAAAATCTTGCTACAGACATTGACGTTTGACAAACTGATTTAACATTCAAAAAGTTCATGAAACTAAAGAAAGAGTATTTAATAATAAAAACCGGTCAAGTGCAAATTGGGCTCGTGCTCGCAGGGTTCCGGATAACACTGGGTTGAGGGACGAACTTAAGTTTGCTGCAACGTTTCTCGTCTTGACTAACAGCCATACAGATTCTTTTTGGTGATGTGGCTAATATTTACGATTTCAGGACTTTTGCCTTATTCATGCTGTAAGATTTTACTTTCTGCAAAATATCTGGATTCTAGCCCAAAGCGAAGTATCCTTTCTTTTTTCTCGTGCGAAACCCCCGTCGGGCTTCACCTCAACGGAGCCAACAGAAAGGTAGGTATGTCGGACACCTACTGACACATCGGCCTGTGTGACCGAGGAATCTGGTGTGTCCTAGAAAGGATATCCCAGAAACCTTGGCCGACTCCGGCCACCAGCACTGGTGACCTCAACGTGTTATTAGGAATATAAACCCCTTTTCTTTATAAAAAACACGCGTGGAAACATAACGTGGGTAACGGTTAGCCCCGATCGTCACCCTAGGCGCGCACTCATGGAGGACGGAGATGGTTGTGCGAACTATGCCGCACGGTGCGCCTTCACCGCCACGGGGGAGTGCTGGATCTCTCTAAGTAAGACAATTATTGTTGTAAATAGACCAAAAAAAAAATCAGCTCGCTGAGTTTCTTGCCGGAGTCTTCTCAGGTCTGGGCCGCGTTTCGAACCGGTGGTCCATTTGCTTCTAGTTTTAAATATTTATAATTTTGACGTTTTGTAAGAGCCGCTTAAAATGGTCTATACAGAATAAATGAATTTTGGCTTTGACTTTGACTTTGATTTGGCTCTCCCGTAGCTTTTCCACCGCCACTTCTAAGCGCATTAATGCCTCGCAAAAAAGCGGTGGCATTCCAAAAAGAAAAAAAAGAGAAAATTACTTAAATATTTAAATATTCGAGGACATGGTGCCACGCTATCCAATCTGGACGCTCTGCCAGTGTGTGAAGTGGCGAAGTAGCCACGGAGCAGCCCCGGCAACAGTGTCATTCGGGCGTCTCCCGGCCTACACAATGCAGGAACTCACCAAAATAGTCACCCATCAGTGAGCCTTGGATAGCTCAGGGTCATGGGCCACCTTAATCCCTGTAGACCCAGGACGGAATGCGATTTTGGTCAAGTCCGATATTACGTCCCTACTGGCCAGGGAATGGGAGAGATCCGTAGGGATTTCCGCACGAAAAATAAGGTACAGATTCCTAAAACTCTCCGATTGCGCTGCAGGTGGCTCACTAACGTCGCCGAAGGTCACTTAACGACCTCCGTCCTCCATGAGTGCAGGCCTGGAGATGGTAGGTCAAGCCACCCATTAGTCGGTGAGACCACAGTTTGGATATTATGCTTCGTTTAATGCCAAGCATTATCCGCAACATTCCTTTGATATTGAGATAAGGGTTTTTTCCTAATCAGGCACAGAACCCTAAAAATTAATATATTCTATTTACTTTTGAGGAAAAAGAAGTAAAGGATATTTATTATACTCTATGAAAATTTAGACGAAGTCAATTTCAGTTCCTGTTGCTATGACAACTATTATAGATGGCGATAAAAACGTTTGCAACATCTAATTTTCTTTTTATTACTAAATTTCCTGAATGAATCATATATTTTTAATTATGTTATATGCTATTCGAGGCGGAGGCAAATCCAAAAAATCATAGATCATGAAAATCTGTTCAGCCGTTCTTGAGTTCTGGGAAAAGCACGTTTTTAGCCCTTTTTAAGGCTTTAGGGTTCGAATTTTAAAAAATCCTTTCTTAGTACACCTCTACGCATCAAAACAAACACTCCCTACAAATTTCAAGTCCCTACGACCAGCGGTTTAGGCTGTGCGTTGTAATCAGTCAGTCAATCAGTCAATCAGCCTGTCAGGACTTTGAATTATATAGTATAAGATATATTATGTCAACCGGCATCTACCTAGTCTAACGTAGTCTCCAGGGCTCGGAGCATCCTAAGACTAGTCTTGCATAACTTTGCAATAGTTGCAATGAGCTAACCTACTCAGTCAACACTTAGCCACGAACTCATCATGCTCAATATAATCTGTAGTCATCATCTTAGCGTTGTTTTTGGTAGCATCCAGGGTGAGTATCCGCCGTCCGCGGTGCTTTGGATTAGGTCATTTGACGGATATTATGACGAATATTAAGCAGGTGTACCGGCTCGTTCTTGATGGGCCCCATAGTACACAAACACGGCTCAGTAATCTATCATTTAGGTTAAATTCTCTCTTTAGCTATGACGGGCCCGACATTTTACAACAGTAAAGCTCGTTTATGTGTGTATACATCATGCAGGGAGCTCATGTGCAAACATTGGTGTTTGCTCTTCAAATGGGAAACGAAAATCATGTTTACTTTTTAGCTTTACAATTATAAACTCTCTTCAATATGTCAAGTCGCATGAAGTCGCTTAGACACTGTTCGTGACAGAATTCATTATAATAATATATAGACATACCTACATACTTAAAAGAAAATTATTATAAGTTCCAAAAAAATGGCTTAGATTTTTAATGTTGTATATGACTTCAACGAACTTCATCGAACCGATGGCGTTTCGATAGGTACTGCTAAGGATTTTTATGTGACGAATAGAAATCATTATTATTCTAACGTTTGTCATAGACGTATTCGAGATCTTCACCTCGTCAGAGTCCGGGGTCCGCTTTTTTAATTATACTTCTCCACTTCGTACTGTGTTATGTCATGTCATCTTCCACAACGTCATGCCAGCACATGGCATAGCTTGCAGAATAAACAAGCTGAAGTGGCTGTAGACAGGCAGGGTTGCATTGAATCCGCGTATTGGGAGAAGTCTATGCCCAGCGGGGGACGACAATAGGCTAATTGATTGACATAAAAATACTAAAAATAAAAAAGTATAGCAATTTGTCTGTACAACTAACCCTAAATCGCGGTAGAGAAGTGATAGCACTAACCGACAACTCACAACCATAAATCTTAATTATCTTTATTTAGTGGTTATTTTTTTAATGTATTTCATATGCGTTCCTCACCTTGTCCAATATTATCAATCTTTTTAATTTGCTAGTTAGAATGTAAGAGTATATGTACACACGTATATACGCACGTACGCATTTCGTCTTGATCTCTATTGGTTTTGCCGTGGTATTTCTAGTTTTACTAGCCATTCAGACGAAAGATGTAGAATTATGAGCGTTAACTACCGTTAACGGGTGTGGTAGCGGCTATTCGCACGTGTACGGGGCAAAGACCTTTAGTCGTAGTATGTCTACAGTTTGTGATGTCGAAAGCTTAGAAGGCTTGAGAGAAAATCTTAAAACAAACGAAACGTCTGATCGTTGCGTGAACTTGAACTCAAATAAAACGCTCGCTTACGAGCTGATGAACGTAGCTATGACTGTACGTAGTTGTAACTGTTCATACGTACACGTACACTGCGTACAGTTCCCTTCAAAGGTACTGCAACTTTAATAAATACTACAAAAAATATCAATATAGTAGGTATTCGTATACTCTGCAGAAGACAAGTTTAATTCAGTTCATTAGTATTTTGTAAAAGATATTAAAGTTGAGGAGATCGGTAACTTGCAATATGTTAAGATACTTTTGAGTCCGACCATCGATTATCAGGAACGGGGCTCTGGTTTAGATATTTCTAGTGGGGCTGGGAGGTCAAGAAGCCGTAACTCCTATAAGAGCCTGATGTATAAAATATATTATTTTTGATATTCCTCCAACATGAATAACCCTTCAATCATCCATCCATTACAACCATTTTTATCAAGTTATAACGCATATAAAAACTAAGCAGCATACGCATTGCATATCTAGTACATTCTTGTACGCAATACGTGCACGTACGCCTTTCATCAGCTGTTGATAACTTATACAAATTTCTTGCATAACATCAACATAAATACATTTTAAATTTAATAATCAAGAGGTATGAAACAAGCTCGTACAGACGTCAAACGAGCATCGCAGCGACGACACTCGGTCATGTTTTAAGTCTTAATTGAGGCGAAAACAGACCAAAGTTGGCTGGCAGTGCTCATTAAGAACAACAAACAAGCCGCTAAGTACTGCAGCCAAGAGACTCCCGAACAAACTAAACGGCTTCCACAGAGTCACGCCCAACTGTGATGTTACACGGAATCACTGCTTAATGTTCCATCAATTTTGTTACGTTCGTTCCATTTTGTCTGCCCGAAATAAATTGTCAATACAATTCTGACAAGACCAGAAAGGGTTAAGCCACTTGTAATTTTGTAGCTTTCTTGGTAAACAACTACTAGTTCTTTGAATGATTGATGTTTTATTTATTATTATTGACTGGTCGGTGACGATGTGGTCTACGATGAATCATGCTGGCCTGAAAGCATGGAGTGTATAAACTATTCACACTACAAGTATACTAATATTATATAGAGGAAAGATTTCTTTGTTAGTCTATAATTCTTTCACCATTGTGATTCTAAATTATCCTTCAGTATTTAAGGCTACTTTTTATCCCGATTTTTCCAGAGAATCAGGACTTATGCAGGTGAAGCTATGTGGCGATGGTAGTTAAATTTCAATGCATTTTCAGGTTAAAAAAACTCTTAGGGTTCGGATGACCATTTGCTGCACTGTGTACCTAACTACCATAATTTTATTTTAATCTTTTTTGTCTTTTAAGTAATGCTTGTAGTTGCTCTGTGGCGGTGTTTTGTAAATTTAAATTTTATATATGGTGTAAGAAATGATACTATAATGTAGATATATACCTATATTGAAGTATATTTATTTTCTTGTCCATTATGCGCTACCATACTATTTACCTGACGAAACCTTGGCAAGTTGTACACATGCATGTAAAATGAAGGATGATTGAGGTGAAGAATACCGGGTATTAAGCGAGTCAGTTAAAAATTACATTTGAAAATTTGCAAATGACTGATTTTCATCAAAATGTATTGCAGCAATATTACATACCTGTATCTGGATAAGATGTCAAGGTCGACCATTTCACACAAACACCACCTGTTCACGAACATGGCGCATTCGAAATCGAGGCGCGCGATGAGATGATATCAAAAAAGCCTGTTATTTTTTGTAAAGTTCTTTGTCATTATTGTGGTTGATGCTTTAATAAAGGTATCAAAGCGGATTCAGGAGGATATTAAAAATAACTCCAAGCATTAGACAGCTAAACAAAAAATTGTGTCGATGGTATTCAAACGTTGTATAAGTTCTGCGGGTGAATGAACAACTGTTATGAAAGGGAAAATCTTTACAATTTCGAAGTAACATTGCTTAAGGAAAAGGTAGGAGTTATTTTACGTGTAGCTTTCTTTTGTTGGAGCAATGCGATTGAAAAAATGCTTTACAATTTCTGTGTATAGATTTTTTCGATGTGAATCTAAAATATCTGTGAGTGTTACAAGATTACTGGTTACATTTCTGCCTTGATGTGAATGTTTGCTTCGTTCACAATAATAAGTACGTTCAGAAATCAAAGCTATGCCACAGATAAAATATTTTTCTATAGGTATCTATACAAAGTGGAAATTAATGAAATGTTTTTATTTTTTATGAACTTGTATTTTTGTATACATACAATAGAAAAGCACTTGATATTCAGGTATTTTATGCGATTGCAGATTTTCGGCAATTTACCGCCAAATCCGTTCGACTGTTTTTAACATGATTGAGTAACAAACACCTTAACAAACTTTTACTTTCATAACATTGGATTACTCGAATCTTACTCTAAAATAATGAAGCAAATAAAATTGGAGCTTAAAATAAATTATTTCATTTGAAAACGAATATCTCCATCCAACCTACATGGATTTAAATTTTTAGGTATACGGTTACGTAGGTACTTACTAGGTCTCTAATATCTACTTTTCAAAAAAGCTAATTCACCTATTAGAGAATAATACCCCGACACAGACGCTCTGTACCTATAGCACTCTCATAAATAAAACACAATTAAGAATATACCTATTCTGTACAAAAACTCATAAACACGTGCCAAGTCTATCCATCCACATCATTAGTGCTCATAAAAGTTTCATTTCATACCTTACAATAAGCAATCAAGTAAGTCTCAAGCAAAGAAATACTCGAGACGTTGACTTAACAGTTGGTTGAATAAAAGGCACAAAAAGCCAGTAGCTTTATACCCTTACTAATATATAGATAGGGCAAGTGAACAAGAATCCTTAACTTTGGCGGATGAGTAACCAGATTTGATTTACTTACCTATCTTATTCACTCGTGAGAGACGTTGCCCGAACTAAAATTGGCTAAAATATTCCAATACGTCTAAAAATGAAATATTGAGTATTAAATGGAGTCGTTTTCAGGGTTTTGTAACCAAAGGATAAAATTGGCACCCTATTACTAAGATTCCACTGTCCGTTTATCCGTCTGTCTGTCACCAGACTGTAGGTATCTCATGAATATAGTCAATTGAAATTTTCAGACATTATGTAGGTAGGTATTCCTGTTACCGCTATAACAGCAAATGGTTAAAACAGAATAAAATAAATATTTAAGGCTCTACTGGCGACGGGGGTGGTATTCGTGGAGATTGTCGCACGAAAAAAATAATAATAGGGACATACATAAACTTTTTTTTTATCTATTGTTGCTCGATAATGATAACGGCGCCAGGTAAACGCTTCAAATATTCACAAAATATTTAGTTGTAAATTAAATTAAAAAATGTAATTAAATAAAAATAAAATAAATGTGGAGGCAACAAAATGTGATATTTTTGCTGTAGTGTTTAATGTTGTACAAATAATGTTACAGACTCTTCGTGCGCAAGTCCGACTCGCACTTGACCGGTTTTTATACTCTTATTTTTTCAAGTAACCTTTTTTGATAACGATACGTATTTCTCACTAAGAAAAGAGGCTATGGCAAGCGTCATTTAGTATAAGGACTGTTGCGACCCTTCCATTTGGTTCCACTTGGCTGCACTCCTTTACGTGTGCGCCGAGGTTGTTCAAGGATTTACAGATAAGCAATAAAACGTAATGCGTTTAAACTGAACGCAAAGCCTCGGTGAACGGTAACATCCTATTAGAAGAGATTAATGTTCTATTTAACAGCACGCGCTTGTGAAAGGGAATGCGGAATGTACGTGCGTGTGAGTCGACTGTTAAAATTAGATCATAGATTTTCTTTTGTCAGTCCCATAATGTACCATACGAGGATTTACGGTTTCAAGTAGGTATACAAGTGTTTTAATGAGATAGCATTTCACGTATGTATTCAAAGAAAGAAACTTAAATCTTGAAGTAAAAATCATGAATAATTCAATGAATTCTCTATAAAGTAAGTACCTACTAGAATTGCTGTCATCATTCTCTGAACCTTTTCCCAACTCAGTTGGGGTCGGCTTTTCAGTCTACTGTGATGCGGCTGAACTTCGATATTTTACGTGGAGCGACTGCCATCTGACCTCCACAACCAATGGTGATATCGAAGTTCCAAGTTAGACTGGTTGGACTTTTGTGGGCTCCAACTACCCGTAACGACTGCCATAGATGTTTGTATGGCAACCGGGACCGACGGCTTAACGTGCTCTCCGAGGCACTAATAAACCTGTGATAAATACACACATAACTTCGAAAAGCATCGAAAAGTCATTGGTGTGTGCCATAGTGAACCTGGGATCGAACCCGAGACCTCGTCTCAACAGTCCATTACCCAAAGCACTAGGCTACCAACACATCACTAGGCTACCAACACATGCTGTATGGAATAAAAATAATTGGTATCGCTAAAAAGCCACTATATAATCGACTACCTACCAACACACGCAGTTTTTAGCTACTGTATACAGATGACATTACAATAATAAATGGCGCGCTATGTCGACCTGTAAATTGAAGTGTCAAAATTCAGTTTAGCTCTCTGGCCTCAGCGTCTCATTCCAAATTTGAAATTCCAAATTATTTTTCAGCTCACCCAGCACGGCCGTGTCACCCAGGAACTAGGACACAATTTGTTTTTTTTTTATAACTATTGAATCATTTTGGTTTTTAACCAACTTTTTTGCTTGTAATTACATTGTATTGCATTAACAACATCATACGAAATCTCCAAAATTGAACCTCACCCCTTACGTTTATACCTAATTACAATAACGTTTCACGATTTATGACGCTTTATTGTTGATTAAAAACGCTCTTTTGTGAGCTCTCCGCTTACTTAGGTGTAATTATGCAAACTTTCCGTTGAAGAAACCCTCATACTCAGGATTCAGAGTGTGATAAGTATATTTGAATAATAAGCTACATTATTTAGCGAAGTAGAAAATTTAAAGACAGAAACCGAACCCCGACTTCGAAATGAGAGCCTCGTCTCATGTAACAATGTCTCAATGTAACCGGGTCTCCACGTCATGATGATACTACAAATTGAATCTTAACGTGATTATTATAACTCGATCTGAAGGAATTTTTATTTCTTTCCATTAGTTGAGGTAAAGCTTTAGATTGAAACTCATAATTGCCAACTGTTTTAAATTTATATCGGCAGTTCAGATGCTTTAATAACTTTCAATTCGAGAAGGTAACGAGAAACTAAAGTAGACTGTATAATCGACACTTAAGTAAGTAGCTCTTGCAACTAAACTACTATAAAGTGCAAAGTTAACTAACTAATAAAGTTCACACCAACTCACACGGGAATTTGCTCGCAGTAGAAAGCAGCACAAAAATATACCTACAATTTGTCCGCATACGCCATTAAGTGTCGAATCATTAGAAATTTTTTTGTTCTAAATGCGGCCTATATAATCAGGGGTCCAATCCAGTAACGATACATTTTCTAAATGAGTAGGTAACTTCCATTCAATAAGAAAAGTACAAACTCTTTTGTAAAGCAAAACCTACTAAAGTTTTCATGAGATTATTAATTAAACCTTCCAAACCACTCATAATTTGTTATCAATTATATTTTACATTTCAATTTTATGCTATCTACTAGCTTACTAGCTTCGGGGATACAGGCGTGAGTTTATGTTATGTTCAATTTTATGTTTTTCATACTTTTAAAAAATCAATTTTACTGAATCAGGGCTTAAGGTTGTCATTTAAACTGTAGGCGCGATCTAAAGTCTGCTCGCATAAAGTTGCCTAAACAGCTGATGGTTGTGAATCATCATAAGAGTAACCACGAATAACGTGGTAACTCTAAGAAAAGTGCACCTATGTCTAGTCAAAGTAGACTTGGCTGCATAATATTTAGGTTTATCTCATTTATGGACGAAATCCATACCCTACATTGAACCATGGTAGTATATAAATATTGTATGATTAAAATATATTAGCTTTCGTATAATTAATGAAGAAAATAAAGGAATAAGTTTATATGGAGCAACAACGTCTGCATTTCCTCATAAGTTTCGTCTGAGTAAGTCTCTGAGTGTATCCCGCGGATAACGCCAACTAAGACATAAAGCAGGCCTATACTCACGACCTACTAACTATAGGTACCTACAGGGTGAATTTTTCAAAAGGGATTGGATGGCCAAATCCGGAACTATCGGGAATAGCGAAAAATGCTCAAAGGAGTCACGAGCCCAATTTTGATAAACTTAAAACGTCATTCATTAGATTTTTGATAAACCAATAATCCTAGCTGGGAATCAAACCTGTTGAAAAAAAAAAGACACAATATAGGGTGTCTTTTTTTTATTATTGGTTTTTCATTGGTTTACACCATACGATAGTGTCGCTGTTAAGGATCAAAGTCTGCGAAATAATGATATACGGTAAACTAAAGGACATTATTTTTCTTACGTTAACTGATTAATTGTTCAAAATGTAGACCATTGTTTTCAGTACATAGCTGGATTCAAGACCTCGTGACTCCTTTGAACATTTTTCGCTATTCCATAA
The DNA here is from genome assembly GCA_963576445.1 of Lithosia quadra. Taxonomy (NCBI): domain Eukaryota; kingdom Metazoa; phylum Arthropoda; class Insecta; order Lepidoptera; family Erebidae; genus Lithosia; species Lithosia quadra. The sequence goes on from OY754883.1 coordinate 4,320,809, forward strand.
AGTTTCGAATTTGGCCATCCAAGCCCTTTTCAAAAATTCACCCTGTATAGTAATAGCACCCAAAGGCAACACGTGTAACTATTACCTATTATATTTATGCCATCTAGAATCAATTTATGAATAGTTAAACTAGCTTATAACATAGGTTGTACATGATACATTTTTTTTGTAATTTCAATGTACTTATATCCATACAGTATTAGTCCCATTGGCTTTTACGGGAGCTACTGTCGTGTTAACCCACCTTCTCGTCCTTCTTACTTCGCAAATTACTCAGTAGTAGTACTGGCTAGCAGGTGAGGTTGGCTAAGACCCCAAAGATCTTAATGTAGCCTACCGTAGTAGTACGTAGACATATTCATATATACAAATATTTAGACTGAGCAGACATTGAATCCGTGACCTCAATAACTTAGAGTCAAATGCTCCATTGCTACGCTACCGAAGTCGTTAAATAAATAAATATCAAGCAAATGTACCTGAAAACGTCTGAATAACTGTTTATAATTATGTTGTACATCTAATTCTGAAACGGATGGGTCCGCATTTCTGTGGTTTAATTTAAAACTGTTTTACTTTGCTCAGGTACTACGCAAATAAAAAACAAACTCACTGATATAAATAAAAGTAATACAAAAACTGGGGCAAACATTTTGATGAGTTTTCGTTTTCAATGTAATGTTTAGAATTAATTATATTCATTTGATAGAAGTTAGAAGTTACTATACAAACATAGTACAAATGTGTTTCCTTAGTACAATAATTTAGAAGAAAAGTATATAGTAATACCTTTCTCACATAGATGGTGTAAGTAACACCTGTGACACAACTACATATCTTTAAAGAAAAGTAAAGATTTTATCCATAATTGTATTCAATAATGATGTGAATTGTATACAACAGACTACACCAAAATATAATTCAAATAATTTAATTCAGTTAAGCCAAATTACTTGTATTCGAAGTGGGTTCATGTCTATGGTATACGGTTTTGAGTGTGAACCCGTAATCACTAAATTGCCTTAGATTTTACACCACCCATACATATTAATTCCTACGGAACCTATTGTATTCTTCCTGGCCCCTATTGAATGTACTACAGTTATTTAACCCCTACAGTTATTTAAAAACAAAATATTTATTGCTAAGAAGATTTTGTTAATACTCAATTACTTACTTCCTTTCAAGTAAGTAATTGGAAAAGTACCTGTGCCAATCGAATAATTTACAAAAGAGTTTAAGGGTTTAATTAAAAACTTTTTAAGAGTTTTTATTTATGTGGTTAAATTTTATGGGATTGGCAACATTGTTCGAAGGTGAATTGAAATTAAAAATACTTGTAATTTATACTGTAATTAACAGTAATTACTGTTTATCACATTTTTTTTAAAATAAGTATTTTTAATGCATTGAACAGGAAAACATGGACGTTTTTAAATCGTTTTTAAAAAGGTTATTGTTGTAAGTGTCTATTGTGTCTAGTGCCTCAAATTCAGTAGATTTTATAGCGAAATGTATTTTAAAAAAGTAGCTGTTAAGAGTAAATACTAGAATTTTTGTTAACCCTTTCAACTAAACTAAATAACGTTGGAAGTGGGTTCCTCACGTCGCGTCCGTGGTGTAAGGTAAAAACGTGCAACCTCTTCATTAAAAATCGAATTTTATATTAGAAAGATTATTTTTTTCACATTTTTAGCCTTTCTCTTTAACTCTTTCTTTCCTATTGTGAGTTTTTTTTTTCAAGTTTTAAACATTTGTCAATTAAATAGTACCTAGTAGTAGTTGGTAATTGAATAAATGAGCCCGACGAGCTTAATATTGTTCAAAAGGGAAAGGGAAAGGGAAGGAAAATATTTTTAATAAATATTCGTTATATGCGTAGAAAACATGACGGCTAAAGTGAGCGCCATGTCATTTACCATCATGTTATATACAAGTCAATGTTCACCAAAAGTTACCAAATTCAGATCAAAATATACTGTTTATCTACCATATCACTTTATTTTTAATTTCGACAAATATTACTATGAATCTAAATTTTATATGAATACGTAGACGAATCGAGTGTGTACCTATATCTCTAATCGAATACTATTCCACCGTTAAAATATGTAAACATGTTTGCCCTTGATAAATTATATTACCCAAACGTTATCAAACTAAAAATAGACCTGAAACAATTTCCAAGTAAATAACCGACAACGTGGTACCGGCGCCGCCGGCGGTCAAAAACTTTCGCCGCTACAAACCTGTAATACACGGCTAAACGTTTACAATACATTGACTATAAACAGTTTGTTGACGTCTGGCTATATTTAGAAATACGCCTAAAATTTACGTTCAAATACTCGAAGCGTATGTTCAATACAAGTACATACGTCGGCGTAGCGCTTCTACAAGTGTTTATTTACCTACTTACACGCACATAATAGCGATGTCATATAAAACGGCAATAAGGCGCTGATTGTGCCATAATATCATTAGTATTTGTCCACACAATCAGCCTGGATCCGTTGGCAGGCTTCTCGTGACGTAGTTCGTAGGTTAAAAGGTGCTACGCTCTCGTAGCGGCCACCATATGTTCCGCCACGAGGGCACGGATCGATACGCGAGGCGGGCGGCATGCACTTACCGTGGTCATCTTGAAGTTTAACTTGCGCTGCAACGCAGTCTCGAGGTGGAGAGCCATTTCGATTGTTTACACGAACTATCCGCGAAAGAAAGTCCGATAAAGCACTATAACATAGTTCGATGGGCTAGAGTTAAGTAATAACTTCGCGTGTGACGTACGTAGCGAGTTCAGCGTGGCAGATCGCGTGTTCACGCTGCCATTTTAGCCGCCTGTCAAAACTTTCAGGTTGTTGCCGCGTGGCGCCACCTGCGCCAATCGTTACGTCTGCGCAAAAATAGCTGTGGAGCGTATACTGAGTGAGACGACAAGTGAAGGGGCGGCCGGTCAGAGGCCGCGTACTGCCGCGTACACAACGCGCTGCCACAGGTTACGGGACATCTCCACCATCATCGAATGATTTATAGTACAACTTCTAATTGAATTAGAAGTTACACTTTTCTGCGTACTTGTACCATGTGACTTTAATAAAATTTATTCACGCTGGAATTTTTTTTGGTTATTATCCAACTGAATGGTTACCTCATGACCGTTACAATTTAGCCTTGAGGCTGAAAAGTAATTTAAATGTAACTTAATTTGCTAAAACCTTTGAAAATAAATCAGATCTCAAACATAATATATAGGGCATAATGTGCATATATATTATATTTCATACCATAAAACACACAGGTAGCCATCATGAAGTAACAAATTGATGGAACTGTTTGAAACTGTGACAAATGAAAATGTTAGAATGCCCAATTAAATTTTAGGGTTAAGTAGGGTCTTACACGTGGGTAATTGCAATGTCCAACTAGTTGTACTAAAAGGGTTTTTTCCATGGTTAAGTTTTATATAAAGGTTCTAATAACTAACAACTTAAAATCATGTAATTTTATTCGGTGCAGCTATGAGCTATTTTAAACTTCGAAAAAGGAGGAAACTTCGAATTGCTGCATTTATTTATGCGTAACATGGACTACTTTAATTTCAGAAAAAGAATTAGGGTTAAGCGCAAACAACAACCATAAAAGTCTAAATCCACGCAGACGGAATCGCGGGCTCAGTAGTACGAAATGAAAAAGTCGGTACTTACGAACTGCGAACAAGCTATTAAACTCGTCAGAGACCCGCCACGTGTCACTAACCGTCGCCAAGTGCCAAGTGGCAAGTGGCAGAAGGCAAGTGGCACAATGGGAGTCATGCAATGGAACGATATAAAGGAGGCCGCAATATATTTTGATTAGCTTGCCGTATATTGCGCGACAGACATCAAAAACGAATTACAGTGCCATTATTCGTGTGTGTCGAGTCGAGTAACTTTCAGGATAAAAGGCTTTGCGGAAACTGCTTTTATTGGTCGAGATTGCTATTCGATTGATTGTTTTCATATGGTGTGGTAACTAAATTAAGTTTTGTTTGACTCTTTTGCACGCGGTTTCGCGTAATGTAGATTTTGTTTATCAAAACATTTTTTGGATAACGATATCATATACTTCTTAAGCTATTGTAGATGAATGGTTAAAGACCCGGCCTCTTCTTAGAGGTATCGATTTCGAATCCGGCCGGACAGTACCGATGTGAATTTCACTTTGTGGAATTTACATGTGCTAATCACATGAATTACCATCTGCTGACGGTGAAGGAAAAACATCATGAGGAAACACACCACATGTCCTAGAAGAATTTCTAAGGACATATCCGATGCACCAACCCGCATTAGGCCAGTGGGTCTAAACCCTCCCAGCTCTCTCGTCAGAGGAGAGGAGACTCGTGCCCAGCAGTGGGACATAAATCATGTGGAAATCCTCTCCCTCCTCTCTCGCCCGGTGCTAGTATGTTTATTATATTTGCTATCAATTGGATAGGATTTCCTTGTTTATCGTTACAAAAGGTTCTACAAGAAAGTTATTCCTATTTTTTGTCCTTACAGTTAGATTACGGTTGATGTTTTCACACACAGATCACATACTTTTAAGCTCGAACTCGGAATGAATATCTCTGGGCTGTACAAATATTATTTTATCCCCTGAGGCTTAAAGAGGATAGCGTAGGCCTTGAATCAAAAGCGGACGCTGGAGAACTGCGCACGAATTTCGGTTGATAAGCGGATATAATGATTATAATAACGCGTTTGGTCGTGTAACATTCGTAAAGTAATAATTAAAATATATCTTTTGCTACATAACATGTGATTATTATTTAACATTGCTATATAAATTGTGTTATGTAACTTGTTTTAATAACGAGTAATGACCACACTAATAAAACATGTCGAATAACTTTGTTTTACTACATGTTTTATATCTGTCTGGACGTATTTAACTCAACATGAGATTAAGTAAGATCAATTTGGGTATGTAGGTTTTGGATAAATAAATAATCATTATAAAGTTTTTAAGTGTGTGTGGGGTTGTAAAAATCTGTAAATATGTTTGTTAGAATATGCCTACAAATTTGTACTCGTAATAGGTATGAACTAACATTTACTAATGACTCATCAGGCCCATACCTGGCTTATATCATGAATGAAATCATCAGACACGATCATTACTTATTTCTAAGGTAGCAAACAATCATATCGTTTACTTGTATACGCTGTTTGCCTGGTCAACAAAGGCTTGCAACACTCGAAATTGCGCATTGCTACTCACACTTTTAAGGAAAATATTATTATGGAATATTATGAAAAATTAAAATCCACGCAACCATCATTTTCTACTTTAGCCATTGACTATTGTCTATCTTAAATTTACTCATAATAGGAGAAGCAAAACTTAACCGTTCTTATTTTCAAAATGACTACTAAAACTAATTTATATTCGCTGCACAACTGTGTACCAATACTGCTCTTTACCGTAGAAATAAAATAGTGGAAACTAAAAAACATGTACGAACTAACTGCAAACGTACGTATACGTAAAACATTAATGAATACGAATCACGTTAGTTACACAAACCGCTGCGACCGTAAGTAAACAAATCTATCACAACATCGAGTGTGTCATTTACGACTGCAAGCTTGGGATGTGGTGCGATTGCACGCGATGAGTGACTAGTATACAAGATTGTAGTATCCGAAATTAAGCTAATAATTGCTTGTGGTAGGCCTGGGTCTATACCGGTAGTGAAATGGCCAGGATTTGAACCCGGGACCTCCCGATCGAGAGACCAGCTTCCTAACCACTAAGCTATCAACAATTGTAGGGATGGATGTTTCAAATGATAATAGAAACTGAAATCAATTAAAACTTAAATCTTAAAAATTATTTATTAGCTGTGTCTGTATATTGAAGATTATTTGAAAAAATTTACTTACTTGGAATGATTTTGAACACAAAAATATTTTTTTAATACATTTCTGTTTGTTTGTTAGTTTGTTCACGATTGACGCAAAAGCTACTGAACGGATTTAAATTTAGTTTTTTTGACTGGAGATGATTTCTAATGTTGGATTAAAATAGACTTCTTCACACCATATACATAAGATTTAATTTACAACGCAGATAGTAATGGTTGAAGTCGTTGAGGTCTGTCTTTAATGCTATCTAAAATACCATTAATAAAATTACTAAATAGTAACTTAATTAATCTCTGGCAATTACTGACTAGATCAGCCGTAATAAAAGCTAGTTAATTATATTATGATACCGATAGCACGCTATAATTGAAATTTTATTGCAAAGTGGTTTCTGTCCAATAAAGCTGCGACCGAACTGATAATACCAATTGGTCTTAACGGTGATTTAGCAATGATAATAGAAGCGAAAGGATTATGTCAACATCGTAGCATGGGGAAAGATGCTGTCCCTGCCTACATCATCATTCTCTGAACCTTTTTCCCATCTCAGTTGGGGTCGGCTTTCCAGTCTAACTGTGATGCGGCTGAACTTCGATATTTTCCGTGGAGCGACTGCCATCTGACCTACACAACCAACGGTCATTATGACCAATGACGATATCGAAGTTCCAAGTTAGACTGGTTGGACTTTTGTGGGCTCCAACTACCCGTAACGACTGCCATAGATGTTTGTATGGCAACCGGGACCGACGGCTTAACGTGCTCTCCGAGGCACTAATAAACCTGCGATAAATACACACATAACTTCGAAAAGCATCGAAAAGTCATTGGAGTGTGCCATGGTGAACCTGGGATCGAACCCGAGACCTCGTCTCAGCAGTCCATTACCCAAACCACTAGCCTACCCCTGTATTTTATTCTCTAGTATCACTTCATTGATTGAAGATGATAGTTGATTAAATTTCCCCCTTTTGTATCTAAATATCCTTTTTTTATGTATGTACGAAAAGAATATAAATATGATTATGTAGAGAACAATTGCTGGTTCTATCGTATCATAATATAAAGTGCAACTTTTCAGATATGCCACGCAGCCGGAAAATTGTCTGTAGCATTTGAGACTTCCTGCGTAATATCGAACGAGTAAGCGAACTTCACATCGGTAGTATATTACCAGACAGAATTTTGTTAGATGTACTCGTATGTAGGTACGCTCGCAGTCTCGAAGGAGTGCCTTGAAAGTATGTCTACTAAAATATATGTGTTCCCTTCTTCTTATAGTCCCGGGTTCTTTAGGCGGGGCGTGAAAAAGCATCTGTCAAGGCCATCTGGGTAGAGGTCACTATTCTAAGGGCATCCCTTGGGAATGGTGACTACTACTTTTTGGACTCCACCTCAGCTTACCATCAGGCTGGGTGCAGTCAATACGGCGGACTGAATATAAAAACATATAAACCAGATATAATATATAGCGTATGTCGCGCCGTGACTGAAGCCTGAGCCTAAATATTCCTTAAATCTAATGTTTGTTATAATATACGAATCTTTCTCCACGTGAACCAATGACTTAATGGCAGTCTTACCGTACGTAGTACTAAAAACCTATTCCTCTTGATGAATTATGTATACTTACTTAGGTACCCGAGCTATAATCCTCAAAAGGATTTTATTATTGAAAGAAAAGATGCCTTATTTACTTCTTTATTGTTGCTCTTTCAAGTGTTGATTTCCAAATATTCTCACGACCTAATGTCGTATTCAATTACTTACTTTTAAAAACAAATCCCAACACACGGTTCTTTGTGTCAGTATAAGAATTTTCAGGTACTCAATTTACCTACCTATTACTTCTAGCTCGATGTCATCTATACATATAATAAAATGGTAGGAAAGTCAAAACTGTACATTGAATATTTTTTTTAAAGAATACTTGGGGTGTGATCTACAATCGATACCGAAGCCAAAAATATAGTTTTTAGAATTTTTGTCTGTTTGTCTGTTTGTCTGTTTGTTTGTTTGTCTGTTTGTCTGTTTGTCTGTATGTATGTCCGGGATAAACTCAAAAAGTACTGCATGGATTTACTTCAAATTTGGCAAGAATATTGTTAGGAAGTCGGGTCAACACATAGGCTACTTATTATCACGCTCTCACCTACGGGGAACGAGCAGTGAACGTTTATATCTTCAACGCATTCTGTAACAACGTGTAATCTAAACACGCATATTTGAATGGTGTTATTATGTTAAACATGCTATAAGCTAGCTTCACACTATAATTAACTTGACCGATAAATTATATAATAAAAAACAAACTTAATTTTGCGGTTCAATCCGTAGACCCGGTTACTGCACCAACCGCAAATAATAAGTTTGTCGTAGGTTACGTCAATAAAACTGTAGAGAGGTAAATTCTGTACATTGAAATATTTACAAAATAACTATTCGGGGATGATTGGTGATCAATACCAATGGTAAAAATGCAATCAGTAATTTTTTTGTCTTTTTTTCTGAAATCCTCATGGATACCCACCCCGCGGCCAGCAGGGCAGGTTATGTCGGACTTTTACCGACTAAAACTGCACGCCATCTAGGGTCTTCTGACGCCAGGGTTTAAGATGGCCCATAGAGCATTTCCCTCGCACCCCGATTGACCCGGGCCATCTCTGGATTCGAGATGGCCCCCTCGGGCTTGGCACGCCCAAAGTGTTCCCGTCATGCCCCCGGAATAGGAGGGGGGGGGGGGGGGACGCTTCCATGCGCCGCCGCCTCGGCCTGCTTCTGTTAGGGTGACAGGCGGCTCCGACGGAGGTCGTTAGACCTCCGACTCCTTCGTCGCCTCCGTCCGGGAGAGTTCTGTGCAGCCTCTCCCGAACCCTTTCCGCCGCCTCCTACTAGAGCATCACTTGCTCGCAGAAGGAGGCGGCGGCCGACCACGCGTCCGCACTTTGCACCATTGCTGCGCTGCGATCAACACCGGCAGTGTGAGGAATGCCACCCCGAGGGCTGCCAGGAGGGCCTGTCTCAGCACCTCCCACGCCGGACACTTGACCAACGTGTGCAGCCCTGAGCGTCGGCTCCTTCCGAATCAGACACAATTGATCCCCGAAGCACTTACCAGAGATCACCTGCATCAGCTGGTACGAGGGGCCCCCGTGAGGTCTCCATGACGGGTCTTACCGCCGCTATAACGGCGTGCCCTGCGCTTTTTTTTATAGTCGATAGGCTCGCGTTTTCCCAAGTCGGTCCTTCCACTCCACCACGGTATCCTGACGGAGCTGGGCGTGAACGGCCTCGATTACTCGAAGCTCCGGGTCCAGTCCCCGCTCCCGCGCCTCCTTTCGCCACCAATATAGGCATAACGCGCTGCGGCGCTCCCAATGTATGTACATACACCTGTTACGGCTATTCATGGCCTCCGTCCAGATCGGGCACGCCACCGTTAAGGGCCATGGACCACACGATCCCCGCGTAGAGCCTCCTGCGAGAGTCATCCGGCCCCCTCATGTTGGGCAACAGCCGCGCCAGAACGTTGGCCCCCTTACACCCTGGCTTCAGAAGACCCTAGACGGCGTGCGGTTTTAGTCAGTAAGTGTCCGATATAACCTGCCCCGCTAGCCGCAGGGTAGGTATCTATCCATAAGGATTTCCGCACGGAAAAAAGGCTATTTTTTTCCGCACGGAAAAAAGGAAAGCGACTCCGCCCGCGAGTCAAGGTTTAAGGTAGGTCATCATTTTTTAGTTATATCTCCAGTTCTAATTAGCCATTTACAACCAAACATAGGGAAAATTTTAAGTCTAAGCAAGAACTTTCTAATAAAAAAACCTCATCAAAATACATTTAGTAGTTTTTACGTCCATCGCGATTATCGGCTTTTGATGGGGTCTTTTTATTAGGAAGGTATTGGTTAGACGAGTGGAGTGAAGAGTAGAGTGGAGAGTGGAGAGTGGAGGAGTGAGTGACGTGGAGAGTTGTTTTATTAAAATAGACTTGGTGGCGATACCGACCTCCACGCAGGCGAAGCCGCGGGCGGAAGCTAGTAAATTCATAAGACGTGCATAATACTACAAACCATATGTATTTAACAATGAAATAATCCTAAGGTTCATATTTGCTTGCATCAAGCTGAGTTCGCGGTGAAATGGTTGACACTCCTACAGAATAACTAATAGTTACACTGCATCGGTTTGTATTAAGGGAGTATGTGTGTTCCATGTCTGTGTGTATTCATGTCAATGCAAACGGAAACTTAACTCTTTAGGTGGCACTACGCTCCAATGAACAGACTTGAGGAAATGATAGATTCTGACAACAAAATCGATTAACGATGTGGGCGCGAGACGGGATACACGTCAGTACTTGTTTAATTGCGAATTATTTTAAGCCCTCGCTCTGAATATTTATGAATCAAAATGTAGGTTTAGAACATTGAAATGGCGGTAGCTTAGTGGCTACGATAACTGACTTAAAATTGAATCGGGGGTTAGAACCCGGAAATAATTTGAAAAATTCTTTCATTATTTGAAAGATAAGTTGAAGAATCTAGAAATTTTACGAATCTAGTTATAGGGTTTCTCACTTTCTTGAATATTTATTTTATTTGAACATAATTGGAAAAACGGGTATCACACATTTACCTGTTCGGGGAATAAGGGCCCTTTTCCTGTCATGCGTGTTTTCGTCCGCACGCGGATCTGGTCCGCATGCGTGCTGCCCGCAACCTATCATTTCATACATGTTTTTCCTATCATGCGGGTGGCACGCGAGCGATATGCGGATCGGCAGCGGGCGCGCAGCCCGCGCGCGTTCTACCCGGATGCGGGTGGCGTCCTTCTACTCTCAGTATTGTTTTTAGTGTGACGCGGATCGCACGCATGGTCATAGTACGCATGCAATTCTAAACAAAAATGAAAATTGACACAGAGAGAGTAATTTTTGAAGTGCACTTTCGCCCCGCATTGTGGGACAAACAGAATGCGGTAATTACTTTTTTATTCATCTTTGGCACGAGTTTACTACTGGCGACCAGTCTGTGCTGGCGACACGCACAACACTGCTGCAAAAATGAAATCTTTGTCCTGTGCGTGTGACCAGTAGCGTGCTATCACCCGCATGCGGACCAGATCCGCGTGCGGACGAAAACACGCATGACAGGAAAAGGGCCCTAACAGGCAAAATTAAATTTTGCACAGCATCACAGTGGTCTAATTACTTATTTCATAAATACATGCACACATGCGAACACCAACAATTTTAACATACATATAGTAAGCAGTTTTAACCGCAAACATATTGCTAGGAACATAAAGCATATCTTACCGGACCGTACGTCTAGTAAGTAATGTAGAAGGGATGCATATTAAGTGCCTCTTAGTCCTTAATCACGTCATAATCGAATCGTCGGCGACAGACTTGCGTAAAACGGAATGGGAAAGGTATAAAGGCAAAATAGGTGACAAGAACTTTTCTCAGCAAATGCAACCTTTGGACGCTCTACTAAATAGCAAATCAAGTATACAAGAACAATATGAAATTAAACGGCCAACGGTTGATCTTAAAGAACATGCCAAATTAAATAGACACCGTTGTAGTTTAAGAGACTGGTGATCTTTTGATATTGATAACAAAAAAAAATATAATTTAGAAATTAAAAAACCCGACTGCGTAAAAAACTAAAAAGAAAAAAAAACAAGCACTCAGATGTCCGGTGGTCTAGAAACATAACAACTTAACAGTCGGGATCCACTATTCAACAGCCAATCTTATTTTTCAATGGATCCCGACTGTTAAGTTGTTATGTTTCTAGACCACCGGACATCTGAGTGCTTGTTTTTTTTTCTTTTTAGTTTTTTACGCAGTCGGGTTTTTTAATTTCTAAATTATATTTTTTTATTTTATACTTTTTAGTTATAAGTGTCCTAGCCAGCTATTTACCCGATTGGACTTTCTACTGTCTAATAAAAACCTATGAATTGTTGTTACGCAACTTTAAATCGCTATAGATCCTAAATGGTCAATGGAATCGAAAAATGTTGAAAGGAAACTAAAAATGATTTTTAAATACCTATTCAACGATACCCCACTTGACATAGTTTGCCGACTTTCATTTTTTAATTTTCACAATATGGCGGCCAGTAGTCGCCATATTGAATTTTCACTGACGTCATGTCTTTAGTGACACTCGCCGGACTAAGAGGAATCGATTGACGTGTGAATCATGAAAATCGGCCCAGGCGTTTGGTCTGTATAGTGCTTCAAAGGAACATACAAACATAAATACATACATACATACATACATACATACATAGGCTGTTAAACACATTACCACTCCTTTGCGTTGCGCAGTCGGGTAAAAAGGGCAGGTCAGAAAAATCTTCAGCTTACGGGCTCATCATTTATTTTCATTTATCGCTTATCTGTCTGTAGGTCGGCTTTTCCAGAAAAGACTATCGTCTAACCTCCCAGCTCGAGAGGAAAGCCTGTGCCAATACCTTCGCCGTTGTTCAGTAGGTGCACAGACTTTCAGTTGAGGATGGCTTGGGCCTCAAGGATATTGGTAAACCCATTATAAAATTGTCATAATTCAAGAATGTAACAATGGTTTTCCAGTTAGGTTTTCCCGGCACAACCATACGCTTTTCTAGGAAGCATAATAACAATTAATCAAGGGTGAATCAGGGGGTTTTTGCTGTTATTGATAGAGTACGAGTCATAAAAACGGTTAGTAATACGTCTGGTTTTACAAGTGCCCTTTGATCACGACATCCGGTTACCTAAAAACCTTAGAAACCTTTTCTTTTGTGTCGACGATAATACTCGTACATTTACTGGAACTGGGGACAGTAATACAGAGCAATTAATTCATGTCTATGAATACACCTGCGAATCCTAACATCATTGCACAGTGGTTGGTCTGTAGGTGCCAATTTGTGACTATAGCGGGCTGTATGTAGTGGAGCGTGGCTCTGCTCCAGCCAGGGGGAATAATAATGTGTTGCTAACTTACAGACTTGTTAAATTGTATGCACGTCTAAGTTACCTGATTTATACCACTGCCAATTGGTTTTACTTTAAATGATTTACTATTACCGCTTGCTTGGTTAGTGAAATCCATTTATTTATTCACGTTATTTCTATATTGTACAGGAGGGTTCTTGATTGAGCTTTTAACTTTCTATTCATAAATAAAGTACATTTTTGCTTTGGTTGAATAATTTTATTGATACAGTATAATTCTATGTTGTTTAATAATATCAAAACTAAAGGTAAATAATATTCGAAGTATGTTTAATATCACGAGTTCATATTATATTGTGTCGTATCAAAGGCGTGAACTTATGCCTACATTATAACACGTATAAATAATAACAACAATAAAAGAAAAAGTCATAAACATAAAACAATCATGAACAACACACGCGTGTTTCCTCACCGCGATAACACCGCTTAGTATTGAAACAATAACAAGTATAACCAAATAAGTCTCCCTCATAATCTTGATTAGAACAACGGAACACAAGTGCTTACCAAACTGGCTGCGAAAAGTACAATGGCACACTCGTGAGCCCTTCATTCTTGAACAACAAATCTTCCCTACTAGCGACTGTAGTTTGCTCATTTGGAAGAAATGAAAGAGGGCCCTTGTCTGAGTCGAAGCCTCCACTCTTTTGTTGGAAACGCGTTTGTTCTCAGTGGCCATTTCACTAATTGCGACCACCTCCCATTGTCTTCGTATAAATTAGACGTAAATGTTCCCCTTCATCTCGTTATCTGCAAGATTTTTGAATAAACACCAATTTTTGGACCGCCATTTCACCTCAGGTGACTTCAACTTTTAGTTCTAAGTTTGTTTGTGTGGTTAAAGTTTTGGAAAATCTTAATATACACTCGAGAGCAATGAATCCGGGTCACTTAAAGAATGTTAAAAATCTCGGAAACTAAAAATGATAGGTTAATGCAATAAATTGTATTTAATAGACAATGTAATACTCCTTAAATGAAAGTAAAAAAAATATGAGTCACCATACATTTTATTAACACAAAATTACATAAAGAAAAAAACTGCTGATCTCTCCTTAAAACAAAAATAGGAAACATGAAATTTTTGAACTTTATTACGATTTTCTTGAATTTTAATACTTCGTATTGCCTCCTCGTGCTTCCATTACTGCGTTTACGCGGTTTGGCATGCTGTACACCAAGTTCCTTATACGATTTTGGGGAATATTCTCCCATTCCTCTGTGAGAGCAATTTTGAGCTCACGAAGCGTGATTGGGGGAGGGTTTCGTTGTTTTACGCATCTGCCTAGCTCGTCCCAAGCATGCTCGATCGGGTTGATATCCGGGCTGCGCGCTGGCCACTCCATACGAGTAATGTTCATCTCTTGAAGGTAGTCATTCACAATCCTACCTGTATGAGGTCGGGCATTGTCATGCATAAATATAGCATCCTCACCTAAATTGACCATAAATGGACCAACGTGATCATTGAGGATTTCTTCCACATATCTTACGCTAGTTAAAGAGCCGTTTTCTATGATCACCAGCTCTGTGCGACTTTCAGAAGAAATTCCGGCCCACACAAGTACAGACCCACCACCGTAGGCTACTTTTTCTTCGATGCATGCTTGCTTGAATCTTTCCCCTGGTCTTCGATACACTCTGTGTCTTCCATCGTGCTTGTAGAGCATAAATTTTGATTCGTCGGAGAACATAACTTTTGACCAATCTTCAATACTCCAATTTACGTGGCTCTGGGCATATCTTAGTCTCGAAATACGATGCCCACGCTCCAGTTTAGGGCCGTTTGCAGGTCTAAGGGGTTTTAAGTTAGATTCAGCAAGCCGACGTCTTACTGCCCATGCACTTGGGTTACTTCCTCCGAGGCGTCGAAACTGATTGGTGAGTTCAGTTCCTGTGAGAAAGCGATTTCGAAGCATGGTGTTCACCAAGTATCGGTCTTCTCGTGCTGTGGTACACCTGGTTCTGCCCGTTCCTGGTCTGCGTAGGTTAGAACCAGTTTCTTCGTAACGTCGGAGAACTCTTTGTACTGTTGACAGCGACACACCGACAGTCCTGGCTGTATCGCGCTGACTCCGGCCGGTTTCCAGCATTGTAAGTATTCTGGTGCATTCTTCAGGCGTAAGCGACATAATTTCAGCTTGAATAATGAATATAGAGCACTATCAACATGGTTTATGTACCCACATAAATGACAGATTACAAACAAAAGCAAAACCAAATGCTGTAATTTCGTAGTTCCATCTTCGAAAGTGGCCCTTTTTCAAATTTGATTTTTTTATGATATAACTTTACAATAACTAAGAAGTTTTAATACCTTCATTTAAGGAGTATTACATTGTCTATTAAATACAATTTATTGCATTAACCTAGCATTTTTAGTTTCCGAGATTTTTAGGATTCTTTAAGTGACCCGGATTCATTGCTCTCGAGTGTATATAAATCTCGTGTCACAATTTTTGTCCTCAATGGACTCCTAAACCACTTAACCGATTATAATAAAATTCGCACACCATGTGCAGTTCGATCCAACTTGAGAGATAGGATAGTTTTTGAAACGGATTTCGACATCCACGCGGGCGGAGCCGCGGGCAACAGCTAGTATATTATGTAGGTATGAGTGAAATTATTTTGAGTGGCACTTAATTTTTGGATAAACACCAATTTATAGAACGTCACTTCACCTGCATACAGTTAAGCATACATCTACAAACTTTTAGTTCAAAATTTGTGGTTAAAGTTTCGTAAAAATATAATTATGAATAGTGAAATTATTTTAAGAATTCAATTTTCAACACCACTTGACGGTCGCTATTTATTACCTTGCTCAGTGTATCTTTCAACATAAGTTTTGCTGTAGGCGTTGAGTACTTTATGTTTGTAGGGGTTACATTTACCGTGTTGGATGTATGTACGAAATAATATAAGTTAATAAGGGATAAGCTCACTGTTGCTGTTCCATTTTTTACAATTAAGGCAAAGTCCATTATTTACAACTCTACACTATAATCTGCCTCATTTTTTGTCTATCTACTCTTTTTGCCTCATCTAATGTAAGCATAAAAATCGATGGAAGCTTAAGCTATGCTCACTCATCGCTCCTCTACAAACGAGTTCAACCTTTGAATGTATTCATGTCTATAATAAAATAGTCTCGTCTCGAATGTTTACAAAGTTCTCTACACATCGCTAACTCCCCTCGTTGGGTGAATACTCGCTAAAATAATTTTGATGCAAGTTTTCAACTACATTTTGATACGTCGAAAAAGCGTGTGTTAGATATTTTATGAATAAGTGTGATAAATATATATAATATGAAGAGATATATACATAGTATATATCTAGTATGTGTTTACCATTGATTTTACAGTATTTATTAGTTTAATATTATTTTATCCGAACAAATTGTTAACGCGGGTAGACAAAAATATCGTACGATAGTGACGTGTGAAGCAGCGACGCTCACGAAGCTATAAAAGGCGAACACAGTGTCAACAGCTCAGTTGCTCCCGAGTCTTCGAAGTGTAAGGTACGATCTAACTCTATTCTCTTGTCTTATTGGTTTATTATCTTGTGCATTCTCTTGTGTAATAATTTATGTGATATTATGTGATTTACTTGTAACCCTTTGTTATAAGTGACCTATTATAGTGATACCCTATGTAGTAATATTTGCAGACTGTTATTTAAAGACGGGGGTATGTTATACTTTTGTTAGGTACATTATTATCTTATGGTATAGATAAGATATTAAGATATTTAGTGTTTTAGTGTAATCCCAGTCATTATATATTATGAAGCACTATCTGCAGATTATAAATATATAAATAAGGTACCGAAGTAAATGTAATGAATAGTAGGATATATTAGTTAGTGCCTGTGTTACTAAAGACGACAGTATGATTATCTTAGCTACATAACAGTGATTCGTAAACAATAGTACTGTGTATATCAGTTAACTAACAGTACTTCATTGGTTATAGTAATTGAGATATCAACTATTGAATAATATCTACCCTCGCGGGTTTGCTAATTAAAGTATATTAAGTTATGTTGTACTTATCATGGTTCCATAGTAACAGTAGTATTAGGTATTTGTAGTGCTGACTACATGCTTCGGGGATAGTATTAGGTATTCTATAATGGTGACAACTATATTAGCAATACACAATGATCATAAATACTGTTTCGATCCCAGTGCGGGGTACCTATATGTATTGTAATTCTTGTGTGATATTCATATTATAATAATGGCTATACCAGCCTTGTGATACGGTTCAATAATTATAAAGTACTAGTTCGATGCTAGTATGGCATATAGTGTATTGCTTACTGTATTGTAACATGGGCTGCAAGCCTGATGAATGGTGTGATACCAGAGTTGTATTTTTGTTACAATGTACGGCTACAGGCGAGGTGTTGTATTTATAATGTTTTTGATAGGAGACGGGCTGGTTTCTTATCAGTTCTTTTCCCAGCCGATAGTATCCACTTTGAACTGATGTAGCATACCTTCCTAACCCATCCTTGAATAATTCATAGCTCGAGTATAACTGAATAAATAATGATCATGGTATTTGCTGTTTTAATTATATTGTGATATTCCTCAATTTATATTGATACTTATCATCCACATATATATAACCTGACGGTGTGTATGTACTGTATATACCTATATATATAGGCAAGTATATAATAGAACCATAATTTGTTGGGGCAATGCTTTATGTGATAGCTAAGAAAGGTCCTAGACTATATTATAGAGCATTGTATGCCTCATATTGTACATATACACATATATATAGACCCACACAAACTTCCCGAATCTAACACGTGCATATCTAAAGGAATTTTTCTGATCATTGCTTTCATATTTTGAATATTATTGGCACTCTATAATGCAACAATATTATGTTGAAAATTGTCTTTACTACTGATGGTTTATTTACAACACAACTAGTTGATAGTTTAATTACTCATGTTGAATAAAAATTGTGTTCTGTTTCATAAGATTATACGATTATGTAGGAAAAATACATTGCTACAAAGTAAAAAAACTTGATAGCTACCCTGTTACTTATAGATATAATTAGGTTTTATACCATTACAAAATGAATTTTGGTACCAGTATGATACAGATATGAATTTAAAATCTGATATCTATATTAAATGAAAATATGAATTTAATGCAATAATGCCATGGCATGGCGCATTATTATATGCAATTTTATTCATCATCACATATTTTTTATCTAGGTTAAATTTTAAAACTAATAAAAGTTAGATAGGTACTTAATTTAACACAGGCCAATAGGCAATACGAATATGTAAAACAATCAGTATATCTCTGAAAATAACTAAAACAAAACAGACATTAATTGCTGTAACCGAATTTCTGTACATTTTTGTCATAATCAATCAATTATAACAATAATTACCTCTCTACGGCAAGTAGGTAGACCAATTTACCGATTTCAATCCGCATGACTGACCCCTTTGTTAGTTGGAAATGAGCTATTACCGCCAATTCGATTATACTGTCTGAACTCTTAACTGCTATTCTTAGGGGTTTTTATCTCTACTTAATGAAATACCTTTGTTAAGAGATAAGAATTAAATATTTATGGGAATGAATAAATGAATAAGTACTGAGCGAATGACACATAAAGTACCGAAGCGCGTGTGAGTAAGCCAAGCCGTGATCGACAATACAGAACATACATAATGAGATTGGTGATGTACTGAAGAAAAGGTCTGAATTGCAGTAAAAATATTCCTACCCCAGAGAACGGGTAGTTGCAGCCCTAAAAAGTCCAACAACAACGGTCTAGCTGCAATACTTCGATATCGCCTAATGTCACTTAACAATTGGGTTGTGAAGGTCAGATGGCAGTCGCTTCACAGAAAATATCGAAGTCCAGCCAAATCCGCAGTTGAGACTGGTAAAGCGGACCTCAGACTCCGAGGTGAAAGCTTTGGGTGCAACTGGGATTACCGCTAAGTTGAAGAAGAAAGAGAAAGGCATGAGCATAATGTATGTATATTATGTATTAATGAGACAATCAATTTAATTGTATTATTTAAGTTGAACCTTAATAAATATTATTTATTTTAAAAATACTTTTTCATATAATAAGCCCAAAAAAAGATGGATCTATCTTGTTTAGTTCAGAAGTTTCTGGGACCACTTAGACCCATACCACGACGTAGCATCAGAATATTAATCAAGACTAGACCGTATGCATATTCTGGCAAGTCAGAATTATAATTGTAAGGGTAATCGAAGTAAACATCGAGCCTTAGCACTCTAAATGATGATTTTATTCATTGCGTTTATTGTACAGCCATTATGGTATTAATAAATAATGTTTTATAGTATAAGAAATGGTTATTCGCGCACGTGTTACATCTTCTCTTCGAGATTTCAGGTACACTCAATGACAAAAGTAGTTCAGCTTATAAAATTCTAATTTATTGATCATCGTAGCTCTTAAAAATTCGGAACTTGGAAAACTGAGATTAATAATAATACTATTTTAACGGATTCTATCACGATTTATTTGGTGTTGTTTTTAACCGACTTAAGAAGGAGCTTCACTGTTAGACTCGTATACCTACTAGGTATGTTTGTATGTATTTTGAACTTTGTCCGCGCGTTGTGTCTCGCGTTTGGTTGAACTGTTTTGATGCAGTTTGTAGAAAAGTATTTTTTGAATTCTGAAGAAGATTTTAGTACACTTAACCAGCCTAACAAGGAGATCGGTACGACGAAAACAATAGTCGGCTTGAACTCTCACTTTCTCTTACTCTGCTACTCTCACCTATTCGTTTGAATCTTGTTCAATCTTCTCTTATGACTGTATTACTGAACATCGAAGTTTAAAAGCGCGAAGCACTGTATCCATAAAGTTTAAAATATCGAATTACGTCAGTCAGAATAGTCGTAATCGCGACATACGGAACGCCGAATGCTTTCTATGTCGAAATACTTTATTGAGAATGTTCCGCATCTCGATGTCATCTCATATGTCTTAATTTTTCTTTTCAGCATTCATCATCTCTGCGTTAGTCTCGATCGCATTACGAGACTTAACTTGCCAGTTTTCCTCCTCTTTTTTGCTTGTTTTGGTTTTGGTACATGTATTTCGATGTAACAGCAGGTTTTTTTTATAATAAATATTTTAGTGTGAAGTATCTTCTGGCATTGACTGTACTGAGGTACAGAGTTCATTTGTCTTTGTGACCTTCAAAAAGTTTCAAATTCTGAGAGAAACTGAACGATATATTACTTACTGAATTATGTACCTATATTACATTTTTAAAAGGCCTATAAATATATTTTTTAAATTTTACTCTGTCTAGACATGTTGTAGGTAGGGATTTATTTATGTTCTGAGGGTAAATTCTCGTAATAAAAATTTGTTCAAAATTCTAGTCTCGATTTCATGTCGATCTCCAAAGTGTCAAAAAGATATTCGTATTACCAAAAGAATAGGTACATACCTTTTTTGACATTTGGGAGATTGATATGAAACCACGACTTGACTAAGACTGAATTTTAAATATAGGTAGATATTATTTCGAATTTGGCTTTATTACAAGATTTGACTTATACTAACAAACTAACAAACCAACAACAAAGCAAGTTAAGTAAAATCTTGTAAAAAATGATAAAATGTATATTTTTACGAAGTGAGTAGGTATTGGAAATTAAGCTCCCGGCGCGTTCCCGAGATATTTCACACCAATAATTGTGGAAATACTCCGCCACCCCAACTTTTAAGACGCGACGAATTCTCGCAAACCTATTCTAACAAGTAAACCTATCAGATTAATACTTTTGCGTTTTATTTATTGGAGAAAGAAAAGTTTTTGTACTTAAACTTGATATATCTGTCTCAAGTGCTTTCTTATCTCTGAATATTATATTTCAGTTCTAAATGTAATGGAATCTCTATTAATGCTAATAGTTCACGTAGCTGAGGTCCTGAGGTCACTAAGGCTTCGTTTACTGATGAAAAAATTAATGAATTGTGAATGTCGACCCGTAGGAATACCTACGGGTTGACATTCACTATCGAAATAAAATTTGGACTACTTATAATATATAATATAATAACATAATATATATTATAAGTAGTCCAAATTACTCTAAGAAAGAACCACGAGCTAAGTAACCTGCATGACCATAAGTTGAAAAAAAAGTGTAAATTTAGTTCAGTCAAAAACAAATGAAGTCCAGCATAGAGCGAATCGGGACACACATAAAAACAATCTGATGTTTTTTCCCTGTTCATTTGCCCTGAAATTGTAAAAGGACAAATGCACTCCACGTTAATAAAAAGCTCGTCAAAATTCTTTGATGCACATTTATTTAGGAGACTACCCCTGTTCAAATAGGTAGAAAGACTTTTTAAAACTGTTTGCGGTCAATGAACTGAATGATTTTTGTACATTCACAGTCAGCTTCAGGATTCTAAACATAAACTCTGGGTTCTGTTTCTTTTGATTTCTTTTATTTATTTCGAAAGAAACAACCGCATCAGATAGGTATACCTTGATAACCTAAGTGATATAATAATCTTTTTGGATGTGTAGGGTACCAGCTCACCAAGGCTAACAGCGAAGTTAGTCATATGTGGGGTGATACTAGTCTCTACATTAAGGAAATTAAGACTAATTCTCTGTGAGTTAATATTCCATGGGTTTTCTATATGGGATTGAATCTACAACAATCAATGTGAGTCAAGACCACTAAAATTCCACCACTCCACCAACTGTGCAATGCAATTGTTATTCGAAGCACGAAATCTCTGTTTCGAACACATAACTACGCTTCTCATAAATTGGCATAACTAGTCATGTTTATTAGATACACTCCCACGTACTCGTATAGAAAACTACATAAGCTCACCAAAATAGGAATAGGTTGCAGGGTAATAACGAATCCTAATTATCCTCATAACGCACTAAAACCAGGACTCGAGTCGTTAGGCCAAGTCGGTTTCGCCCTCGAATAAATTTGTAAAAAAAAATCTATGACCTGATAGCAGCTCCACCTACTGAGTCTAATTGTGAATCTAAATCATGTTTTTTTTTATTCATGATAGGCTTACGTTTGACCTCAATCTCACCTGATGGTAAGTGACGATGTGGTCTACGATGAATCACGCTTGCCTAGAAGGAACCTATTCACTCGTGACTTGAAAACTCCCAGGTTATAGCTTTCCGGAAACACAGACTCAGGCAAGGAATTCCACTCCTTAGCTGTACGCACGATAAACGTGTCAGCAAAGCGCTTTGTGCGTATGAGTGGAATATCGACCATATAGCGGTGGCGTGACGCTGTTCGTCTGGTCCTTCGTTTATGGAAAGGACTTGGAGGTATCAGGTTGTGCAATTCCAGAGCGCACTCCCCGAAATGTATCCGATAGAACACCGAGAGACCTGTAACTTTGCGATCAAGGCTTTGAAGCCTTTTCTCGACTAGTGCATCGTTGTTGATGAGCTTAAACATAAGAAGCTTAAGTATTCAATTTAACGCTACTTACTTAAAAATCAAAGAAATTTCCATATTTTCCACTCCCTTAACAGTAACATTTCCAAAAACGCCGACGTCTGTGTACATTAAAGTATTTCTATACAGAAGCAAGTGTATGAAATTGTAACCTTCTCCATCCAGAGAGGAAAACCTACGCCACAGCCTCATCCGTCAATCTGAAAGTGTACCAGCTTGCAGATTGTCTTGGATTCAAGACCTTTATAGGTTTCATACGCCATACATAACAAAAATAAACGCAAAAAAACAGCAAAAACAAAACAGATAAGTGTAATGTTCTTGTATAGTTATTCTCGTGTATAGTATACATTCTCTATTAAAATAAACTAACGAGTATCTTTCGTCTTCTCTGATAATTTTAATATCGAAATGAAACCATTCTGAATATTCAAACTGCCGAGATCTTCACCCACAGTACGGTTCTAAAAGTTCAATTAACTCGAATCGATTTACCATTTTCTCTAGAGTTTTACACCAATTTTATTTTTGATTGAACGTCGTAAAGCTAATGGCATCTTGGGCTCATACAACCTGAGTCATTTTATACAAAATACCTCCCTAAAAAAATCATAAAAATTATTTCTTTTCACAACTTAAGGGAACTCATTAGGTGAGTTGGACACGCACGCGATCAGTTCTTGGAAAAAATCACAACTCTGATTGTCCTGTGTGGAGTCGGAGTCAGAGGTCGATTCCCGTCCGGTGCAAATATTTGCATTTATAATTACGTATGCATTACGAAGTACGTTTATCTGCATTTTAGAACGCATATACAAACTATTTAAAGTTTGCTAACCAAAATAACTATATTAGGTACATCTCAACCCAGAGGTCTAGCGTTGCGTGGAATGCCCAAGAATATTATTCAGAATATTGTATTATAGATTTTCCTAACATAGAAGTTAATACTACAAAGAATCCATTGAATAATTATAATAAAATTGATGATATGCTAGCATTCACACTCCTTTAATGTTATATATGATTTATGATATTCTTTTGACATGCAAAGATATCGCGCGGCATCAATAGGTATTGTGTAGTTTTCTACTTTTCATTGCCCCTAGACACAGTATTTATCAAGTTCAGTTTTCGAACCGGCAATGGAAACAGTTTTAAACAAAACTAAGTGCACGAAGTTGTAGAGCGGATTTACCGGAAGCGGACGCGTCGACAGCGGCCGTCGCTTCAGGATCGCAACACGCTTTCATTCATCCCGCAGTTAAGTCCTTCTGGATCCCACACCGGTTTTACACGGAAACTCTACACTAGGCGCCGACCTCCTACCGATATCGCTCTCCCACTCACGCTCACCGCTCTAATGGCCGACGGACAGAAAAGAGAGAACAAATCAATACTGTCTGGAACACGCCCACCAGTTCAACTCAGTAACTGCGCTTCCTCACTGAAAATTCGATAAAATAAAGCTTGGTAAAAATCATTAAATTTATGTGTTGGTGTTAGGGACCCTACGTTGTCAGATTTGTTTATTTCATCTCGCAGCGTAGGCGGCTTCGCTTCGCGGCCCACTGAACGGTGTTTCGCAGACACATGTTTCGCACGTGGTCGGGTCACGTTACAATGTTTACCTGCCACTGCCTGACGGTCAGGTGAGATTCAATGCTACTCGGCTTCATTCTACTCCATTATCCATACGTAGTAAGCCGCCAGCTGACTTCAGAAATAAACATTACCGATTTCGGTATGTTTAAGTAGCAATTTTCTCTTTAGGCGATCGCGTAGACGTTAAGCAAATTGTTTGCAGTCGCTGTGGGTGAACACTCTTAAAGTGTAATCTTGTCTCCATCCTCATGATACCCATATTCAGTGGGCGTCGGAGCCGGCGTGCCTGCGGCTACGGTTTTGCATTTTTATCAACCATCGAGGACAGGCAGCAACATTTTATTTTGCGTGCCATAAATATGGAACTAGTGAAGACGAACATACGTTCGGATATACAATATTTTTATGCAAACTTATCGGATACTATGCATAAGTAAGCAGCAACAAAAATGAAGCTTCCTTCCTCTTTACCATAAAACTTAGTACATGTTCTCGTGTTTCTTGCATTACATTTTCGAGAGCTCTTTGCGATTTAGGTACTTGCGACACTGAGATAAAATAAAAATGATAGTATACATTTTACGAAAGTGGTAAGGCTTTTATTTCAAGTAGGTACCAACCTAGATTAGCTAGCTTCGGTATAACAGAAATTCAGTAAAAGAGAGTCTCTTATTAGTCCTAGAAATATTACGCTTTTAGTCAGCTTATTCATGGAAATGAGAAATAGAAACATATTTTCCGCCTTTCATAAGTTAAAACAGAACATAGCTTCTTTGTACCCAGTCACATTTTCGCCGAAGTGCGTATATGTGGACAGAATACGGAATGAGCTGTCCCCTTGCTCATAATATTTATACGTAACGTTAAGGATATCTCAATTTATTACGTACCATTAATTTCATCAAAACGACGCGAAAACATACACGTGTTTATTATTAATCATTAACGTATACAAAACTACAGAAATTCTAAAAAAAAGAAACAAAAATAGCTAACGAATATTAATTTTCGTTTGATAAATTAATGGTAGCAATGAATGGATAACTGACAACTCTCTGTGATGTTTGAAATGGATTACTTCTTTTGTTTTCCAAATGGTTTTTTTTTATTTAATTTATAATCAATCTAATTCAAATATATAGGATGTTATGATTGTGTTACAAACATGTCATGATTTAGATATAATGTTGTGTATTTATGTAAGAATGTGATTTATATTTCGAATGTTATCAAATCATTTGGAAAAGTTTCCGATTGACGGTTAATAAAATATTTATATTTGTATTCAGTTGGAGGAATGAATAACGTATACTTTGATAAAGATTTCTTGACGCAGTTTTAGGGTAGGTAGTATGGATATAACTGGAGGTTAAACAGTAGAAAATTATTGTTATTAAGTACTATTACTTATTTAATGCATTAGGGACTATTATTGGGGACAAGTCTAGGTACTCTATGTAGGTATAATTGATCCATAGTCCACCTCGCTATTTACGATATGCAAACTTCACAAAAATTCGAACGCGCACTGTTTAAAATTGGAAAATTCGTTTATGTGTTACCGTTACCGCGGCCACAAGCGTGATGAAGAATGAACATAATATACAGGATGAAACCATTTTGCGGCTTATTAATATAAATATATTAAACGCAATGCAGTAGACCAAACTTAAAGTAATTTATAAGTTTAGCGAGCGCTATAATTGCTACAATGTGGATGGAGCAAGTTAGGGGCAATAACTGGCCCACGCGGTCTTATTACCGGCGCAGTTACGGCCAGTCTGCGGCATCATTCCATGGGTTTCATCAAATGTGGAAATACAAACTGTTGTCTTATATCTTCATTGCTATATATTCTAGTTGTTATAGAACTGTTTGTCTAAGTGTTGTTTCACGAAGAAATAAAAACTACTGGATAGTACTTTTCTGTGTTAAGAATGGCGTGACTTGAAAATTGCTATATATTTTATCTCGCTAGGAAGCAAGTGCGTTGTTAGCCATGGGAAAAAACTAGTAATATCTAGTCTACTTTACCTGAGTCCAAATTCTGATTGACTTGATTTATCTATTATTTGAATTGAAATTACCTACTTACAAAAAAACTTGACATAAAAAGATGAATGTTTTAAGTAGGTAGGTACATAAATATCTTCAAAAAAACTTTAATGATTGATTAGTTTTGTACTCAATAGAATGAATTATTTTTGACATATTTTCGAGATACCTATATATTTTTTATCCATAAGTGATTTGTGGCAATAAAACAGCGTTTTAGATTCACTTTTTATAATAAACATTTTATTAAATTGTACTTAACATTGGCTAAATTGCGGTGATTCTGCTGCTGTAGCCATAGTAATAAAAAGAAGAAGTATCTTTAATAATATGAACGTACTAAAAATCACTGTTCGTATTTCCAATGAATAATATTGAACTATAATCACTTACAATCTTTAGTCACGACAGGTAACGTAAAATTTTACGAACAAATATTTGGTCTAGACAATGGAGGGTGAATCCCGGTAAAACAATTAAGTATAATTCCCTAATAAAACGAAAAGTCTTTGAAAAATAAATGGAGAGTCGAGTACGGTTCTATCAAGTTACATACATTTGGACGATTTATTAGTCATTGAAAGTTCTGTAATCACTGGAGTTCTAATCCTCTCATGACTAAATTATTGAACTGAAAACATTGCCTGAATGTTTGTTCGTGAAAATCAGTGATACCGATATATACCTAGGTATATATTAATTACAAATGACCATTAAGACATAACTCCTAGCAATTTTCCATTTCAGGCAATTAAACGAAAAACGGGTGTTTTGGGTTCCCATCATAATTTTCATAAGCTGATTATTTTTTTTCCAAGAAAAGTGTTTCTCTTATTAACAACATGCTGTACTTAAAACAAAAATCTTCTAATTAACATGCAACTCTTGTATGGGCTAGTAACTTTATAGGTGTCACCAAAGAGCGTAGGCGACCAGCAAAAGCACAACTCTATGCTTATTGCTAATTAACTGCCATTTTCTGCAGGGTAAGAGTACGTCCCTAGACGGGTGGCTTCCAATTTGGAACGGGCAATCCGATTATATTCTACCTCCTGTTAATATACTTTTACACCATCTAAGGCCAACTAGGCACTTGTAAATTGTGCTTACGCCCTAACCTATAAATCAAGAGTGCTCCATTATTTCATCTTATACCCTTTCGT
Source organism: Lithosia quadra (assembly GCA_963576445.1). Taxonomy (NCBI): domain Eukaryota; kingdom Metazoa; phylum Arthropoda; class Insecta; order Lepidoptera; family Erebidae; genus Lithosia; species Lithosia quadra. The sequence continues at coordinate 4,348,079 of OY754883.1, forward strand.
CACAATAGGACGAATCATAGAATTCAAAATAAATCGCGACAAAAAATTAATTGAAAGTAGTTTTATTTCAACTGATAATAACCGTTTATGAATCGTATCTTTTCCATAAATACAGTTGAAACTTCCACGTCCCGCCGTAGCGTTGCAACACAACTGATTGTCGTTCCTTCCCGACCTCATTAAAATATCTTTAGTAAAGAAGCACTCTAAATTGGGAATTATTAGCCACCGTATAAATAAAAGTTCGACGAAGTCTAAGAAACAAACTATGAAGTATACGTCGGAAGCAAAGAGGAGGAAAGAGAAGCGGAAAGATCGTGATTTCTTTGACGAGATGTTAATAAATGGGGCGCTTACACCTTATAATTGGGAAAAACTGTCGCGTCGTCCTCTCAGTTACAGATGGGAATAAATCTTTATGTAGACGGGACATCGCTGGGTTCCTTAGCTCAGTATCGGTAACTTATTCCGAGCACGCGCTCGCTCTGTCCTCTGAATATAAGGAATATAAGGCGTTGCGGCCCATTTATTGCACGTCGACTCGCTGCCGCTAAAGATGTTCAAACTACGCTAAATAATTAATGGCTAACGTCATCTAACGCAAATTTTAATTATGTTCAGTCACGGAATGGTGGATAACCGAACATTTTTGAATTGCTAATGAAGTACCTATAGCTATAGATATATCTAGGGAATTTATAAGAACTTTATGGAAATATTTATTTATTACAGAAGTAGGGTAGATATACAGGGATTCAGGGAGCTTGAGTGTGTCCACCTATACTCGTTCGTCTATTATATACTGTAAATTATATAATTAAGTATAAAAGTAAAACAGGGATAAAAGTAGGCTTATTATGCCGACAATCTATCCCTGTACCTACCAAACAGACAGATCCGTTCTTTTGTGTAACAAAATCCAAACAAATTCACAAACTTTCACATTTATAATATACTTACTTAGGAACCGTAATAGTAGGAAGTAGGATTTGAAAATATTAGTAGGTATAGCATACCGAGCGTCCTAATATCGGCATATCTCCATATCACGTCTCTATCATTTTGAGGGGTGGAGAAAAAACACCAAATGATTAAAGTACGCTTTAATTAAGAATAGGGGACTGCAACTGTAGTTGTTATTTTTAACTGAAGTTTATTAACGACCGCCATTTTAAACTACATGTCTGTTAAAAGCAACTAATTTGTAATTTATAAGTGTCAGAACTTTTTTATAGTTATTTAAAATTCGGTCGTAGTTTTTAAGCGTCGGTAGCTTAGTGGTTAAGAAGTCGGCCGGGTAAGATAAATTCTTCTGGAGCGTCTTGGAAGCTTTACATAAAAAAAAATTAAAATATAAAACAAAAAATTATTTAATGGATACATTTTTTATTTATAAACATCAACGGGGTCCGAGCATACGGTCGCTTTATAAGGAAATCGCAGAGACTGGTCGACTTGGTTTTTGTTTTATATTTTGGTTAGTAAGTAGTTTGTATAGAAATTATTGACAAGCATCTGCTCAGATATTAACGAGTTAATGAATGTTTAGATTTTAATGGTAACTTGTAGCGAATAGAAGTTATTGACATTTTGAATTGTTCAGAAGTATTTGGTCACCTTATCTGCTACCATATATCTGATGGCGACTGTACATAGTGTACATACTCCTTTCTCTGAATGTAAATAATTTATTTTTTTATTACTTAAGATAATTTGTAACCCAACATTTGAAAATAAACATCAACGTCCTTTGGGTACCTAACCGCGTCAAAACAATGTTACTTGTTGAGCGTCCTAACTTTGGTAGTCAGTATGATCTGACAAAATAAAAACTAACCACGTTTTCGTGTGGTTATTGAACCTTCAGAATCGAAATTATCATTGTATAAAGTTTCTCCGCGTTCCCCTTGCTCCTTCACCTCCTATTGTTTTGGCTTACACCGATTTTATGGGAGTGACTGCCGTCTGACCTTATAACTCAGAGAGAGAAACCTGCTCAATGTACCTACCTACCGGCTCGCTGGTGCGCCTGGTTTGGTCCGGTAGAGTTAGTAAGTCCACATACACGCTATAGAACAGATAAATTGATAAGTAAAGATGCAAGAAAACTAAAATCATAGGTTTTATCTTGATTATTGTAAGGAGATTTAGTCTTCTGGGAGGCGTGAATAAAAAAGTTAGTCAAATCCAAGAGGGTAGCTGCAAACTGTTGTGCGAGGCGTGTGGGCGTGGTGAAAACTTAGGCGTTCGCCGACTAGCGCCAACTTTCTTACACAACTCGCCGCGGTGCACCGAAATGCCTCCTCGCTTCTTTGTCATTAAAATGGTTTATTGATGTAATATGCAATATATTAGACGGTTAAAGCATGTGTGAACACTCCTTAATAGGCGTAGCTGCATTCTTACTTGAAAGTTTTTAATAAATTGTTCGTTATGAAACTAACCGTTTCGTGGGAATGACTGTAGATGAGAACAGAAAATGAATGAGAGCCAGTTTACAATCAAATAATGAATGAAATATAAAATGAATGATCGAATGAATGAATGTATATTTCCGAGAAATACTTTACAGAACAACTTATTAGAATTTTAGTGTGCGTGGCAGTATGTGGTTTGAATTTCATCATTATTCTATACACAAAATGTTACTCGTAAATTGGTACGTAGGTTATAGGTATGTAAGTTTGTGACGATTGTGATAACAAAATATGAACACCAACTCAAACATTTAGGTACTGTTCGTCCATATTAGTAGAATTGAAAAAGCAATATTCAATTATTAATATATACCTACATCCTTCCTACATCACAAATTGAGGGTATTTTAAGGTAAGAACAAAGAGCATATTATATTATTATTATACTATTAAAAAAAGAAGAAACGGAAAACGTAGGTATGCCAGGCTCATCATAGCAAGTAGAAAGATAATGTATCTGCCTACCCCAATCGAAGAGTGGCGTCACTTTGTGTGAATATCAAATAAAACACAAGCTTCGTTGGCTCATTTGAAAAAAAAATAGAGTGACTGCTCTAGTTAAATGTAGCCCAAATAAAAAATATTGAAAGCGAACTACTTATTCAATATTTAATCTCTATCGGAAGGTGTCTACTGTCTTTCTTCGAAGATCACTGGCTATCTAAAAGGAGGCTGTTGAACACCTTCGTGCGCCATATTGCAACGACATTTTATTTTGTCCCTTTATGCTACGCAAACTTTTAATAAAGCGTCATATCAAAGATGAAATGAAAGTAATAGCCGCTCAAGGACTTATTCAAGAATTTTCAATATCTACCAGTGGAATCTTATGCCTAAGTAGTAGGTATGAAGTTAAGTTTTCTTTATATAACCATGAAATAAGTTATATAGGGGATTAGAAAATAGTGCCCGTGAGTCTTTATTGGCAGTTTGTTTTCTTAGAAGCTTTACTTATTGCGTTGTACATTCTTGACGTTCATAAGTATTAGTTTATTAAATACGTGACAATATTGAATGAAATTTTAAAGCAATTGCATGCTAACTATTTCCAATGATTTTCTGATCGGAAAAAGTGATCATCTAGGACTTGAACCCGTGACCTGTCCCTCATAGGGAATGCTCTGACCAACTGAGCTACCGGACCCATTCTAGATGCTCGAAATTTTCCGATATATTCACGGGTTCAAGTCCCGTCCTGGATGATCACTTTTTGCGATCAGAAAATCACGTGAAAATATATTTGATTTAATTTCATAGCTATAAAAACATTGAAGAAATGGACTCTGAAAGAACTCTGTAGGTCATGTTGAATGAAATACTAAAACTACGTGGTGTTGTGTTGTGTGTAACAGGCACTGGTTGCTAGATGCTTAGGTGAGATTTAACAACAGGTAAATGATGTCCTGTATTCCTATATCATTAACCTATTTTATATGTGATGTGTTAAATGTATAAAGCGATAGGTGCGATGACAGAAGATTGATAAATAGTTCCTGTTAGGTGTATGGGAGTTATACGCCAACTGTTTCAATGAATAAAGTTACAAAGTATAGTATTCTACCCTTACTCACAGACGAATAAGCACGTTTGTAACATATAAGTACCTACTAACATACAGATAATAAAAATTAATACAATGCAGCGTAACTCCGTATTCATTTCAAACTCAGGCACAATGTAAAAACGGGATAGCTGAGTCTATGTAGCCTTAATATCCGCTGTTTCAGACTCGTAACCGGCTAACAATATTGCATTGCGTACGCCACGCGCTAGTTCCGTACTTATCGCGAAAGTTTCAGCCGCCGGCTGAGGGGGGCGGGTGGCGAGAGGTGGCTGGGGGTGGCGCGTTCCCCCGCTGCAGTATCGATCGTGTCTGCTGCACGCTGCACGCTGTCTTCCGCAGATCAGTCCTTATCGTTCGCCGGAACGAGCCTCCGCCACACGCTTGTACAAAAAGGCTTTGTAACACATACGTCTGCTCTGCTCCGTTCCACACGCAAACCTGCAGACGTAAGTACAGAGGCGTGCGCTCACGCTTCATAGCACTAAGCTTGTTTATCGAAAACCGTTCACTGTTATGTCGCAGCTCCTACGTACAAATTGTACTTACACAGGATTTATGGCGACATAAAAATAATATACAGTCCTTAGTGAACTATTACATGAGACATTTTTATGCTAGTTGCGCTTATAAATAAAAGTGCATTATATTCCTTCATGATTCTTGGTGAAGTGCGATACAAGAGTCACCCTACACATCCCACACAATACCTCAATGTATTTAGTCGTTCATCTGTGACATTATACGTTAGACTCTAAGACAGTACTCTATGTAGGAGTAGGAGGCTTCACTAAGACCTTCGTGCCCAACCCAACCTCAAACAGTAGGTATTCCTGAAACTAGCGCGTTCAACCAAACAACCCAACATACAAACTCTTCAGTTTTGTAATATCGATATACGAGTAGAAGTATATATATGAAACAGAAAAGAGAAACAGCGCGGCGAATAATACAATGTACGCTTTACCAAACTGTACCAAACTTAGTTTAAAACTGTCGCCAACATCAGACATTTTGAGCACTAAATTCATTATAGTTGGGGTGGTTTTATAAGTGATGGTTAAGGTAAGGGTAACAACACGCCCGGTCGCAGCTAACTATAAAATTTATAACGAAGGACCAAGTCGAAAGTTGCGAGCGTTGAAAATATTGTAAGCTGCACTCGTTTCGGGCAAATTAAATGAAAAACGAAGTTTCACCGCGTGGCCGACAAAGTTGGCCACTCAAGTTTCAGGCTCGTTGGAGAGCCGCGCATGCAGGCTACACTCTGTATAACACTATTTAAGTATCACATAAAATTGCACACATAAATATCCTACAAATTAATCTTAGGTTTTTTAGACGAACAATTATTGTTGCATTTTGCATAGTAAGTAAATATAAAGCGCGTAAGGATAGAAGCAAATGGTGGACTGCCTCTCCCCGGTGGGAGAAAGGTGTAGGTTTTTGTATATTTATACATTGATATCTCGGAAACAGCACCAAAGCCTTGTACGGACTAAGCGTTCCAATGTACGCGTAATCTAGGTATAATGAATGTACGCCTACAGGTGGGAGTCGACACGCAAGCGTTAGAAAGTACGTATAGCGTATGAAAATCATAGGAAAATTTTGTTTGTACAAGGCTTCAGAGCTGCTTCTGAAATAGAAAAAGTAAATACTTTATAATTTGAGGGAAAATTTTTTAAATTAAGTTTTACTGTGTATCGCAGGCATACAAGTAATTTTAATCGAACACTGTAGCTTGTGTGCGTAATTGCGTGTGTGATTGCGTGATTTTCAAGTTAGGTACTTGTTTACTATCTGACAACGTTGCAATGATGGAAAATAATCAGCTTTAGTGTAAAGGACCATCTACTGCCTCTGTAGACTGATGTTTACCAACAGATAGATTAGAACCACCTTTCAGCAAACTCAAGGCGGCTAGTACTTCGCAAAGGATTAATAAACCTATCTTAACCTGCATATTAATAAAGTGAATAAATTTCCCTCACCTGGCCGTACCCTCGCAAACAGTGTAAACTCAAAAGTTATTCGAAGTTTGTATAATCGAAACAGGAGTTGTCTATACTTAATGCCTGTGTTTATGATGAGGTAGACTTCTGTTGAAGAGCATTATCGTCTGCGCTATTTTTTATAAGTTATAATTTACTTTAACCTGGTGTCTCTAAACAAATCTTGCAAGTTAAAGACACACATTGTCTCCGTTTCCGATTGGGATGATATTTTGCACGCATATGTATATCACGTGAGAATGCAATGTTATTTAATAAACTTGTTTTAATAAAGGTACGTGCGCATTAATCAGTACCACATAATTTAAATTATTGCTTCTATTCTATAGTGTTATTTCATGATTAGAAGTTAATGAATTGCCGGGACGGAAAAATAAACGAACGCGACGGAGCGGAGTGAAAGTGTAGACACGCCGCTCAAGGGATTGCCCGGCATTCAATTAAGTATATAATAATTGTGTACCATCGCATATCAGCAGTCTGTTTGAAACAAAGTTTATTGAAAATAATAGATTCAATCAAGTAATCCTGTCTAACCGACTATGTAACGATACCTACACGCAACGCCATAGTTTATTAAGATTAAAACTATGTGAATTTGATTAGTACCGCAAGGTAAACTAGATGGCGCTTTTATAAAGATATTAAATCGCGATATGGTTTCGTTACAGGGTCAGTGTATATAAAGGCATTTTGACAATGATTTTGTGTGAATCAACATTGGTTACACCGCGGATTACAAGAATTGCTGCAAAGTGAACTTGTATTATTCCAACTCTACCAACCCTCGCTCCCTCGCTGGACATGGTCCTTACGAACCGGAACGTTGGCTAGAGTTAATTCGGACAGTTGAGCTGCAGGGCAGCTCTCTGTTATTCTTGGCAAGCTGAGCGCAAGCTCGCTACCATACCTCTCGGACAGCCGAGCGCAAGCTCGCCTGTTATTCGGGGCAGCTGAGCGTGAGCTCGCTGCTCATCAGGACAGCTGGGCGCAAGCCCGCTGTTATTCCTGGACAGCTGGAGTAACCAGGCTCGCTGTTCAGACCTAATCTTGACCGATTGGCTTGAGTATCAATCGGCGGGATCTTTTTGCATCGCATCGGAACGGCTGAGTCTTAGCTCGCTGTTCCAAGAAGACCACCGTCGCTTACGGGCACGGGCGGCGAGTCAAGCAGTACCAGTGCGCGGAGGAAGGGGCCTCTGCGGTGGATGTTTTGCATCGCATCGGAACGGCTGAGTCTTAGCTCGCTGTTCCAAGAAGCACATCCGTCGCTTACGGGCACGGGCGGCGAGTCAAGCAGTACCAGAGCACGGAGGAAGGGGCCTCTGCGGTGGATGCAATACGACGGACTGTCGTAAGGGCGCCCGACGGAAAGTGAGTCAACCAAATCGTGAGTACTTAGTGTCAATATCAAAGTGAATCTTAAAAGTGAGTAAAAACTAAAGTGACCAGTACATTTTATTAACTTTATCTTGTGTGCATGTTATTATTAGTTTAGTTATAAGGGAAATCTGTTAGGTTTAAGTTTTACAATTGTTTTAAAATTATCGTACAAAAATGGCTTCATTAACTTCATTAGTTAACCTTCAAAATTATATTCATAACAGATTATCAAGGGCACATATTAATTACAAAAAGTCACCTAAAACTCGGCTCACTACTCAGTACATCGAGACTATACTTCAAAATGTGGAAAGTTTATGGTCTCAATTCAGCAATAATCATGTAACAATAATTAGGGATACGGAAAGCGAAGAATTGTCGGCTTCACCGTATACTACTAAGGATGCATATTATAACACTGAGGATTTGTACATTGATTTAAGGTGTGAACTAAAATCTGCTTTAGATAAAATTAAAGAAAGTAGTGTGTCTCTGCAGTTGAACTCGTCACTGCATAATAATTCAGAAATACAAAACAGTTCTATTAAGTTACCTCAAACAAAAATTCCTACATTTTCGGGAAAATATACTGAATGGCAAACGTTTAGGGATTTATTTATTTCGGCCATTCATAGAAATAATACCATAGAGAATGTTCAAAAGCTTCTGTATTTAAAAACATATCTAGCTGGTGAAGCTGAACAGTTATTGAGGAATGTTCCAATTGCTGAATCTAATTATGAAAGAGCTTGGAACTTACTAGAAACGCGCTATAATAATAAAAAATATTTATCGCGCTGCATACTCAAAAGATTTAATAGACACCACTACGGACTGTTTAGATGCCTTAAGCAATCTAGGAGTAGATATAACGTCCTGGGATATTTTAATCATTTACATACTCAGTTTAAAATTAGACCCAGAGACCAAGAAAGAGTGGGAATTAAAGGTCACCACCAATACTGAGTGTGATGACCTACCCACTTTTAAACAATTCAGAGAATTCTTAACAAGTAGATACAGAGCATTTGAGAATTTAGAGTCAAAGCCATGTAAGCATCAAGATGTACAACCTATTCAAACTAAGGCATTTCACATTGCTACAGTGTCATGCCAATATTGTAAAGATGCTCATAAAATAAGAACTTGTAAACAATTCAACAGCATCGATGTGGATAAGCGTCGTAAATTCGTCCTAGACAACAAACTGTGTTTTAATTGTCTGGGTTACAATCACTCTGCGAAGCAATGTAGATGTCTTAGCACTTGTCGTACGTGTAAACGTAAACATCATTCTCTCCTGCATCCTAAAAGTGATCAAGAGTCAAATCGTAAAAACATAAAATCAGGGTCGTCAGACCAAATTCATGGGTCAAATAAGTCACTAGTCGATACCGTTGAAGTACCAAATCAAGCGAAGGTCGTCACTTGCTTTTCGAAAGGGTCAGGCAACAATCAAGTGTTGTTATCAACGGCTCTAGTGAGAGCTGTTTCGAAAAGCGGGCATAGGTACACAGTACGCACCTTGTTAGATCAAGGTTCTCAAGCGTCCTTCGTTACCGAGGGTATAGTCCAAAGTCTTGGTCTGAAAAAACAATCTGCCAAAGGACTTATATCTGGGGTAGGCGGGGGTACTCAATTGGTATCAAATTCAGTCGTAGAAGTGCGACTTCAATCTCGGGTTGATCCATCTGTTGAGTTGCGAGTAAAGGCTTATGTTGTAAAATCTATCACATCGCACTTACCGGTTAGAGAAACAGCACGCTTGGACAAGTTATTTGTCAGCGACATCCAATTAGCCGATCCTCAATATCATTCTCCTGACAAAGTGGATATGTTATTGGGTGCGGAAATATTTCCGCAAGTCATTCAAAGTGGAATTAGAAAATCTACTGATAGTCAAATTGTAGCGCAGTGTACTACCTTGGGGTGGATTTTATCTGGCACGGTGAAATCTGCATTAAACAATTCATCTAACATTTCTGTGATGCACGTAAATCTGGGGCAGATGGAGCCAATAGCAGGCTGTGGAACAGTACCAGCAGATGTAGAAATTCATAGTCAAAAGTGGTCACGTAACAGCAATGAGTTGAAAGCACATAACAGAAAGAAACTGTTATACGGTAAGAAAAAAGAAAATCAAATAAATCCTTACCTGGATTCTACCAATACCTCGAGGGTGGGCGGTAGGTCGGAGAGTAGTCGAAAATTCGAAGCACATAGCTTAAATCACAGTAGGCCGCAACTGATGCGGAATTATTCAGGAACCAAGTATCATAGAGATACACTAATGAAAGAACGGGTTAGGGCTTACAAGTGGGCTAAACATATTCCTAAGCCAAACATCGTAGATTTTGGTCCAGTCAAAGAGGACAATTTGCCTCCTTGTAAGTATGATTGCTAGGCAGAGTGATTGGAAAACACCCAGGTCAGGACAACCTGACACGCGTTGTCATTTTGCGCACTAGGGCCTTTATCATTAAAATGTAAACATCAAAATTGTGTGTATTGCCTAGTAATTCAATCATTTATATTTAAGTGCGTATTTCCTAGTAGTTAAATCATATTGTAACCTGTTTTTAGCAATTTATTATGTAAGTAATCATAAGTTTACTACTTTGGGATCACGTTGTGATCAATATAATCATTTTGTTAAACTATTGTTGACTTTATCAATATAGTTCTAAGTCTAAATTCTTTTGTTAACATTTAAGTTCTTATATTCTAGTTTTGTATTATTACTTTGTTGTTTTCTAAGTTTAAGTTCTTATGTTAACATTTAAGTTTTTATATTCAGTTTTGTAAATTATTAACTTTTTGTTGAAGAGTTCAATTAAGCTGAACTTGCATTTGTATAATTATTCATTTACAGTCCATTAATATCGAATGTGTAAATTCAAAAGGACATAATATGTCAGTATGTCCTTGGTGGGCGGAATGTCTAACCGACTATGTAACGATACCTACACGCAACGCCATAGTTTATTAAGATTAAAACTATGTGAATTTGATTAGTACCGCAAGGTAAACTAGATGGCGCTTTTATAAAGATATTAAATCGCGATATGGTTTCGTTACAGGGTCAGTGTATATAAAGGCATTTTGACAATGATTTTGTGTGAATCAACATTCTGCCGTGGTATAACTAGAATGCCGTTATCTACCGAAACCACTTTTTGAGATATGCGCGAAAAACGTGAAAAAAAATTCAAATTGATGCCACTCATTAATGGCAACTCATAACTAAGAATTAAAAATATCAAAAAATAGGTAAATTCAAGTACTTTTAAATGCCATTTATGAATTTTAGTGCTTAGAGTATATTTTTATATAAAAAACGTTTTTTGCATTTTAGTTTAACATCTCTAATACAAAGAGTTCAGAGGGTTTAAGCTAAAACGCCGTTATGCATAGCGTAACGGCGTTTTAGTGTAAAACTAACTAGAAATAACAATGTGCAATAATATTCTTTAAAAAACTACAATATTAATTAACTAAAATGCCGTTACAGCACATTAGAGTCGTTTTAGCTTAATAATAAAAGCTCTGAACTTGCTGTATGTTAGACTTAAATGCAGCTAATGTCATTTTACCGCTTTTAAGTATATTATCCTAGGCATATTATTAAGAAACTAGAGGCATTGTTAAACTTAAACGCAGTTAAGTCAAGAACCTTAAATCTTAACGGCACTAAAGTGACACAATGCCGAGATGATAAGTGAGCAAATTTATGAAACCGTAGTTAAGAATAGAAATATGAAACATTTTTTTAAATAAAATCGTTGTTTTACAGTCAAAGTCTGTCTTTACACTTTTAAAATTACCACTTAGCGGTATAAAAATGAGCATAATTATAATTTTTACTTAAAAATAGCATAATAGCAACATTCAAATGTTAGCAATTTACCAGTTACTGTACCAGTTTTGTCCGATAGCATCAGGAGCAGCCGCCGTAGCTGCTGATGATTTCGTACTGGTGGATGCGAACGTGGGGCAGATTGGTGCAACGTTTGAAGACGTAGCCTTCGACGTCCAGTCCACTGCTCTCAGATGACTCCTTAAGTGTGGCAAAAACCAGTGCTCGGACCAAGTTAAGTACGTGGGAAGTACTTCACTGGTACAGGTGAAATCGATAGCTACGTCAAGGTACCCATAGTCACTGCAGGGCCCACCCGATATGGTTGAAGGGGCAGGACAATAAAACCATCATTAGACCTTCTTTTACACAGTAGCGAAGCGCGCCCGTTGCCAATTTGACACGAGCAGGACCTGCATTTCAAGACGATGAAAATGCTGCAGTAGATGTATGGAGTCATACGTAAGGATCACGTGAGGAACTCTAGCATTCTGGGCAGCCTTCATTTCCCTGACATCGTGGACAAAATTACTGCAAATTAACGATCTGCTCAATAGTACTCAAGTCCGGTATTTTGGGTACGCAGACGACAGCACAGTGGTTGATAGGGATGAATCCGGCCTGCAGGCCAGCATAGCACAGATTCAGTCTCTTCGTGAGGCCATGATTGAGCATTCCGCCTTGTCCTTGAAGGCGGTCTCCGATTAGGGTGATGCTAATTTGGTCAACTTCAACGCAAATAAGACCCAGACGCAGACCCAGAGATATTTTCCGCTAAGTGGAGCCAATTCCAGCGAAACTATACTTGCTGAGGTGTACCAGTGCTGATAACCGACAACCTTCAGCTTCTCAGCATGATTCTCACTCCAACCCTCAACTTTGGTCCTTACATTGAGGCAAAGAATCAAGTAACAGCCAAAAAGCTGGGCATTCTATCGATAGTGGGACAATATTCCACACGGGAATTCAGCTGCTCAACCTCTACAAAGCACAAGTTCGATCGTGTATGGAGTATTACTCGCAGCTTTGTGACGGCTCAACCAAGTACCAACTCGAAGTTAAGAGAAGGACCAAGAGATTCATCAACAGCGATGCGCTGGTTCAGGGTAAGCTTCAGAGCTTGTAACACTGGCGTAGAATCGCTAGCTTCTCTGTATTTTATCGATTGCACTTCGGAGAATGTGCGCTAGAGTTGTATAACCTAATTCCTCCAAGCCCCTTTTATCATCGAACGACCAGACGTACGGCGTACATGGTGGATATTCAACTCATACGCACAAAACGTTTTAGCAGTACGTTCATTGTGCGTACTGCTAAAGAGACTGAGTGCTCTGCCTGAGTCTGTATTTCTACGCATGGATTGAAGTGAATAGGTTACTTCTAAGCAAGTGTGCTCCATGACAACTGTCGTCCACATCATCACCTACCAACAAGCGAGATTGTAGTCAAACTCAAGCCTATTACCAATAAAATACATGCAGGAGAGTCACCCATGGTAATCTGGCAACATTTTGCGGTGACCATCAGGCCACGTGGGTCCCACTACCCACGTAGCCTGGCGTTCGTCACCTCCAGGCGGTGCACCCGGGCAACGGAGGCGAGCAGCGTCTTCCGCTCGCCAGGGGAGACTGCTGCTGGCGACAAATGCCCGCCAAGGTGGGAGTGGCCCTCTACAGGTTTGCTTCGAGGCTCTTCACGTGTTCCAAGCCCACCCGGCCTCCCTCTAGATTCGCGCATGCACAGGATCATCCCCAACCGCCTCGATCATCACCCCCCGCGAGATCATATAGCGGCCTTTTAGCGAATTAATTTCGGATAACGGCAATATAGTCTCACTGTTGTGACCAAGTTATAAAGCCGTTAAGTATCGTTAAACACATTTTTGTCTAACTTTTTCAGTTAACGGCATTATAGTTCAACATAGCTTAAATTTCTATTCAACAACTTGAGTAACTATAAAGCAGTAAAAGTACTTTAATCACAGTAAAGTGAATTAAAATCCGTTAACCGCAATCTAGCGAAACAATCTTAAGTTTTTTTTTATTAATATTTGACTTTATTGAACTTTAGCGGCTATATAGATTAACAAAGTCACTTTACGGCATTTTTGAATAATACACAAGTAAAATAAAATCATATAGCGGCTTTCTTTCATTTTTTATTTCAGTAACTATTCTAGATAGAAAAATACTGAAAAGACAGATCGATAGAGAATTTTTTTCTGAATAAGATGGCATCAAAAAGTGAAAATCGACAAAATGTCACATAACGGCGTTTTAGTTATACCACGGCAGCATTGGTTACACCGCGGATTACAAGAATTGCTGCAAAGTGAACTTGTATTATTCCAACTCTACCAACCCTCGCTCCCTCGCTGGACAAATCCCCCGGTTTATTCCCTATGAGGACCCTGAATAGGGAATAAACCATGCGCGTGTGTGACGCCCTTAGTGTTGCACACGTCCATAGGCCACGGTGACCGCTTCCCATCAGGTGGGCCGTATGCTTGTCTGCTACCTATGTAGTATAAAAAAGTATACCACTCTGTCAGACAAGGTTGCAAGTCCATCTATCAGAAACTCTAATCTAACACTAAAAGGAACTTAAGTTCCATACCAACCGATTGTTTTGAGCTACGATGGTTTGCTCGCGCACTAACACATCAGGCTGTAAATGAGGACGTAAGTTAAAAAAAAAAAATCTTTATTTGGAACATAAACAATAAAGAACAAAAACAAAATTGGATCGATGATAGCTGTAAAAGTGATACACTGTGGCACAGCTATCAACGCCACTCTCCTTATGAGTATGAGACACGTTCCCGACTTACTCACTAGTGCTTATAAAACTAACTAAAACCAAAATTAACCAACACAGGAAATCAAGATCAACCAAAAGCAACGATACAATACAAAAATAAGTTACAAAAATAAGTTGGTTAAATTGTTTAAAATTGGCCAAATTCATGCAAAGTGGTGTGTGCGTGTGTATGTGTGTGTGTGTGTGTGTGTGTGTGTGTGTGTGTGTGTGTGTGTGTGTGTGTGTGTGTGTGTGTGATGTGTGTGTGTTGTTCATAGCCTCTTTGGTTATTAGGAATTACAGTTTCAGTGAGTCAAATCAATACAAGGCGACAAACAGCTCCCCATGGCTACTGAAGTTTGGAAATACGCCAGGGGCGCTCGACCTCTGCCACTGCACACTGCTTGCCCATTTCACTACTGACGACGAATACTTGAAACACCATATAGTCTAGCCATAGTACCTATAATTTAATGACTTGAAATTGAATTAATTATGTTCTGTTGACATATTACCGCGTTAGGCTAATGGTTTGGGTAATGGACTGCTGAGACGAGGTCTCGGTTTCGATCCCAGGTTCACCATGGCACACACCAATGACTTTTCGATGCTTTTCGAAGTTATATGTGTATTTATCGAGGGTTTATTGATGCCTCGGAGAGCATGTTAAGTCGTCGGTCGCGGTTGCCATACAAACATCTATGGCAGTCGTTACGGGTAGTTAGAGCCCACAAAAGTCCAACCAGTCTAACTTGGAACTTCGATATCGCCATTGGTCATAATGAACATTGGTTATGGAGGTCAGATGGCAGTCGCTCCACGGAAAATATCGAAGTTCAGCCGCATCACAGTTATACTGAAAAGCCGACCCCAACTGAGTTGGGAAAAAGGTTCAGAGAATGATGATGACGTATATACCAGTTCAGTATCTTGAATAAACGCGCGTTGGCTCTAAAATTGATTATACAATGAATATTACATACTTAGATACATTTTTGTTTGTCAATATGGGTTGGCATTTGGGGTCGGCGCAACATGTCATTCTTCTCCATACATTCCTGTCAGATGTCATCTCTTTAGTCACTCCCTCCCTTTCAATATCGTCTTTTCTTAGACCTACCTCTGCCCCTGAAGCCCTCTTTTGAAGAGCTCTTGGTAAACACTTTTCATTATTATTACTTCTTCTTGCACTGAGTTTACTTTCGAGTTTGCGTCAAAGTCAATACTAAAGACGGCAGTCTGAGTATTGACTTCTCGCAAACTAATTGAACGGAACCGAGCAGCAGTGCAGCGAAATAAAAGATAATGTAGAAATTGACTACCTATTTATTTTATACTACAATTCCGTTAGTCAGACCCGTTTAGTGGAGACTCGGCAATGTCTAGAATATGAATTTAAGAAATCTTTTTTTGGTGCTCGCTTATTTAAATACGCGAGCACCAAAAAATGCGACTTCGCCCGCGTGGTGTTTTGATCCACGGGAACCTATTCCCGGAATAAATAGTAGTATATATGTTATCCCAGAGCACAATCTATCTCTGTACCAAATTGCATTCCGAACCGTTCAGCCATTTTTGCGTGAAAGAGTAAGAAACATCCATATATCCATTCATACTTACCTACCAACTGTAATTTAAATAATATCAGTAGGATTCAGGAGTCTATATACTTCTTCATCAATCCCGGTTATATTTAAAGCTTGTATTTTCCGTTCTCCTATTTCCTCCGCTTTTTTATGATTTGGTTTATTTAGCTTCAACGGGAGCTATTGCCTTCTGACTTTACGACCCCGAGAGGAACGCCTCGATCATCAATTCGCAGGTTTGCCGGTTTATAGGTGAGGTTGGTTTGGACTTCGAGAATCATGGTGGAGCTTCATACACTAATTATATTTATAATTATAATATAATTATAAATATAATTATAATTACGAAAAATTTTACAATTGGGCCATAGGAAATATTTGCTACGACGTCGGTCTACGCTGGAGCTACGCCAAATAGTCATTTACTTCAATGCGTAATATTTGGAATAATTACATTAGGGTAAGATATATAATGGGATTCACATTATTCGTAGGATTCACATTTATAATATTAGTGGGATACTAGCTGTTACAAGCGGCTCCACCTGCGTGTAATTCTCTTCCCGTTCGCACTTCCCATGAGACCCTATTCCTGGATAAAATTACCTATGTCAGCCTATGTGTTATTCCAGACTATAATTTATCTTTGTACCTGGGTGAAAATTCAAATGCGAACAGCATTTTTGTGATGTCAACATGATCATCACCTATCCCGGTTGTGTCCAAGGCTTACACTTAGGAGCCAAGGGTCCAATCTACTACGCCTCCCTTTAGATAGGTTTATCTTGTTTTGATGGGAACGACTACTGCGTGACTCCCTCAATCCCGAGAAAAAAAGCCTGAATCAGAGGTTTTTTCGTCGATCAACTTGTATACTTACTGGTTTTTTTTATTCATGATCGTTGACCTCATTCCCACCTGATGGTAAATGACGATGACGTTCACGATGAATCACGCTTGCCTAGAAGGAACCTATTCACTCGTGACTTAAATACTCCCAGGTTATAGCTCTCCGGAAACACAGACTCAGGCAAGAAATTTACCTCCTTAGCTGTACCTACGCATGATGAACGTGTCGGCAAAGCGCTTCGTGCGTATGAATGCTTGGCTTCGTTTACAGCTGAGGATGGCTTGGGCTCCCAAATTCTTGATTGTGGTATAAAATGCAATGTCAAAAAAGTTCACCTTGTCAAAAGACCATTATGCTTTTGGTTGTGTTAATAGCCCTTTGTATTTGTATGAGTAGTAGGTATCAAGTTCGGTGATGTGGCACCTTATCGGGTTTCCCATCGTTTAGTAAAGGCAGCCAATTCTGAATCATTTGGCTTATTCAAGGACATTCGTGTTAATGTAAACACTATAATTACCATAGTATTTGTTTCATGACTCATCTGAAACTGAATAATTTCAGTTCTGTTATCCAATTTTTTTATATAGTTGTTCGTCAGACTATAAGTGCACCCCGCCTGATGTCAAGTTAAGGTGAAACCCCAAAAAATAGGCTACTAAATCCAGAGGTTTGACCCTAGAATGTTAGCCCCTACCTACACCTACCTATACCTTATTTTGGTTATTATTAAGTTACGGAATATAAAATCATATCCAAACTTACACATTCCTGTTTAAGATGTATGTAGGTACCTACTTAAGTACATATTAATTTATACAAGTGACAATTAATATATAAAGAAACCTTCGCTCGCTTTTAAATAAAAGTTCACCCATACGTGTCCCGCTCATCGTACTGATTTTTCTATGTCAAGGAATCAAACCCACAACCCCATGCACAGTCAGCTTCAGCTCTTATACCACTATCCACTATGCCACATACACAGTTCATTAAAAGACTAGTACGATTGAAGGACTATAAAAACCGTTAACAGGATCATTTCCAAATTTTATTTCTCGTAGTGGGGTCGCCATTGTGAAACAGTTATGCCGCTGAACGAGTGAATTTTCTCGTGTTAAGGAGAGCTACATTGGAGGCCCGCCAGATGGCTCTTGTGAGGAGCACCATCCGCTGCCTCCGACTGACACTAATTGCTACCAACTCTTCCATAATTATCTCAATTATACAGAATTTATTATTGACGGTTTATATACAATGCTCGGGTTAGATTTTGTTTTGATTTTTTTAATACTACGTAGGTCGCAGACAAGCTCACGGCCCACCTGATGGGAAGCGGTCACCGTGGCCTATGAACGTGTGCAACACTTTTTGATATTCATAAACGGTAACAACAAAATATTCATTTTAAATACCATTAAAAATGTACCTTGCACATAGAATCAGCATTGCCAATGCTGCCAGCCTTCTGGGTACATTACGTTGGTTTCGGTTCTGAAGATCTTAGCGTTGATCTACACTTCTGTCTACTATTTCGGGGATTCCCAAGCATGAATTTCTTTTTATGTCGGTCACGTCAATATGACTTTACCTCGTCTGATGGTAAGCTAAAGGCTACTCTGGAATGGGAGTCACTATTACTAACACTGATACTGCTATAATGGTGGCCTTCAGCTTGACGAGCTCATGAAATGCTTTTACATGCCCAGCTTAATGGACCCGAGATACCTTCAACTTTATACTACTGGTATTACGTAGGTTTGTACCTATAAAATAATATGTAGATATAAATAACATCACACTGTAACCAACCAAGGTATTGGAAGTAAGCCAGAACACAATGTCGGCACATAGTTACATTTGCACTGGATGCGCTCGTCTTTACAATCTAGTTCTCCATCGTTTTATATACTTATGTGGAATATTGGTATGTTCTACTTTCCAAAATCGATTAGAAGAGAGACCCCAGTCCTGAGACTTTGCCTTTAGCTTACCATCAGGCGAGGTAGAGTAATTTTTACGTGTCCTATATTAAAAAAAAAGATTATTTGAACCATAAGCACGCGTATATTGGAGCTCTAAAAAGTTCGACAGCTGATCAAACTACACTACTCCGATATCGCTTATGGGTCATCTACGATTTTGATAGTAGTGGAAGTCAGTTGGCCGCTATTAGAATTCTTTTCTCTGCAGCTGACTGCCTAAGATTTAGACCGAATGTAAAAACACTTTTCTGAAAACCGCATTAAAATCTGTTTAACCAAAAACGAGATAATCACGGACAAGCAAACAGGTCAAACACTGAACGTCTTTTTTGAGTCGGCAAAAACCCTCTCTAATCTAGTCAAACAAAACTTAACTATCCATTTTGTGCGCATCGTTTTATTTGGTCCATAAAGGATGGCGGCTCATCTCACTTCAGAAGGGGCACTCTTGACCGCAACAGATGGCTGGCCCCGCCACCTTTCTCCGAACACTGCATGTAACTATTAGTTCACTAGCTATATTCGACGGACTACCGCTGATGCCAATTTTTCATCCCTCGTGTAGGTATACTAGTTTACGAAGAAAATTCCTTTTCATTAAAGTTTTCTAAGTAAACCGGTGCTAAGACTTGAAATATAAACTTGGTGCTTTTTCAATCCTGCTTTTTCAATAAAAGAAATGCTGAAATTTACTGCACCGATTTTTATTAATCTTTTTGGTTTATTGATACATAGGTATTTGAGTTGACCGGGTCAAGCTGGAGTGCGAGGGAAATGCTCTTTGGGCCACCTTACACCCTGGTGTCAGAAGACCCAAGACGGCGGCGTGCAGTTTTAGTCGGTAAGAGTCCGACATAACCTGCCCCGCTGGCCGCGGGGTGGGTATCCATGAAGATTTCCGCACGAAAAAAAAAGGTAGGTATTTGAATTGAAATACTTAAATATGCTTGATATACCTACAGCATGTTTAGAATTATATAGTTTCATCTCATTAGATACTATTTTAATAATACACATATTAAGAAGATGTATAGAAACTGTTTTCACAATATTCCTTTGATGTCAAAGGAATATTGTAAGCTACATAAAAATAAAATCACCTTGGTGTATTCAAATCAAATTGTAATATGAATTCAAACGAGATGAATATGAGGCCGTTCATATCTTCACACGTTGGTTCCCGAGCAATGAGACGTGAACCGATCCGCTGCACGCAGCCGGCGGCGCTGCATTTCCGAACGCATCGCCGTTCAATATCCGCGAGGATTGTTTGTAGAACCACCCGCCCGCACCCCCCGCCACCCCTCCGATACCACTGCCTCTAATGGAGCCTGCAAGGGTGTCTCGTTTTAGAAATAGACTTTACAATGAAAAGATATCCCTTCTTAAAAGTAAGACAAGGTTTTAATTGAATTCTGTTATATAGATTTTTATGTCTACACGAAATATTGAAGCAAGAAGAAATTAGATTAAATCAGTTTTATTGGCACATAAAATCTGTTTTATCTGCAATGATTTGGTTCACGAATATTAGGTAATATACTTATCCCACCAAAAACAATTTCAATAACGCCAAGACGAATCCATGTTGTTTGTACACTGAAAACTCGTAAAAAATATGTTTGAAATTTAGTCTCAGTCTGGTTTAAATCTCATGTCGATCTCCCAATTGTCATAAGTAGGTGTTCCTGTCAATAAAAGACATTTGGTAGATCGATTTGAGGTCTACACTAGACTGAGACTGAATTTTGAAAAGCAGGCAAAACTTTTCCGACCAGTATTCGTGAGGATTTCCGCACGAAAATTCAGGAGTAGCATCGTCTCACACTGAAATGGCCTGTCTGAATCAGGTGCATTGGAAAAAGACAACTGTCTGCGATTCTTCACAAAGATCCCTCAACTAAGTGAGCTCACTGTTAGCAGGAGCATTAAACTAAGCTCTAGCACTTCACGTCTTTATATTTAAACCCTTAATATATACGGAACACGTACGAATCACTTTATCCAAAATCACGACTCTCCTTTTTCCCCAACATCAATACATTATATAAAACTCAAAGTCCTGACTGACTGATTGACCTAGAGACAACGCACAGCCTAAACCGCTGGTCGTAGAGACTTGAAATTTGATGGGTGTGTTCGTTTTGATGCGTAGAGGTGTACTAAGAAAGGATTTTTTAAAATTCAAACCCTAAAGCCCTAAAAAGGGTCCAAAAAGGTACTTTTGTTAGAACTCAAGAACGGCTGAACGGATTTTCATGATCTATGATTTATTGGATTTGTCTTCGCCGCGAATAGCATAAAAGAAAATTAAAAAGATATGATTAATTCAGGAAATAAAGGAATAATAAGAAAATACGATATTCGCAGACGTTTTTATCGCCATCTATAATTGTTGTCATGGCAACAGGAACTAAAAGTGACTCAGTCTAAATTTTAATCCTTTGTTTCTTTTTGCTCAAAGGCAAAGAGGATATATTTATTTTCAGGGTTCTGTGCCTCGATAGGAAAAAACGAAACCCTTATTAGACCTCTTTCTTAGAAAAATGTAGAGGTATCAAGTTGAATTAGATCAAAGGAATGTTTCAAAATGATCAATGGCTTGGCATTACACGAAGCATAATATCCAGACTGTGGTCTCACTATCGATTAATAGGTGGCCTGACTTACCATCCCCAGGCCTGCGCTTATAGAGGACGGAGGTAGTTGAGTGACCTTCGGCCACGTGAGTGAGTCACCTGCATTGCGTCTTATTTTTCGTGCGGATATCCCCATGGATCTCTCTCCTCACCAGGCCAGTAGGGACGTAATATTGAACTTGACCGACTAAAATCGCACTCCATTTTGGGTCTTCAGGGTTTATGGTGGCCCATGACCCTGAGCTATTCAAGGCTTACTGATGGGTATGGCTGTTTTGGTGAGTTCCTGCATTGTGTAGACAGGGAGCTGACGCCCGAATGCTACCGTTGCTGGGGCTGCTCCGTAGACACTTCACCGCTTCACACACTGGCAGAGTGTCCACAGTGGATAGAGTGCCGCCATGTCCTTGAAGCAGACGTTGGTGTGGTAAGCCTCATGCTGCGGGCTTTCCACATACTCTCTATGTAATGCTGACCATAGTCACCATAGAGAGTATGTGGAAAGCCACCGCTTTTTTGCGAGGCAGTACTGCGCGCAGAAATGGTAGTGGAAAAGCAACGGGAGAGATCTACACTCCCCCGTGCCGGTGAAGGCGCACCGAGCGGCGTATTTCGGGGAACCATATCCGTCCTCCATGAGTGCGGGCCTACGGAATGGTCGGGGCTAACCATCACCCTAGCAGAAGCAGGCCCAGGGTCGCAGGGCGTTATGTTTCCATACGCGCTTTTTTTTAGAGAAACGTCGAGGTCGCCAGTGCTGGCGGCCGGAGCCGGTCGAGGTTTCTGGAATATCCTTTCTAGGACACACCACCAGGATTCTTCGGTCACACAGACCGATGTGACGAAAGACCATGCGATTTTAGTCAGTAGGAGTCTGATATACCAACCTCTTCGTTGGCTCCGTTGATGTGAAGCCCGACGGGATTTTCGCACGAAAAAAAAGAAAAGTTACTTCCCTTTCTGCTAGAATCCAGATATTTTGCAGAAAGTAAAATCTTATAGCATAGTAAAGGTAAAAGTCCGGAAAGCGTAAATAATAACCACATTACCAAAAAAATCTGTATGTCTGTCAGTCAAGACAAGAAGCGCTGCAGCAAAGTTAAGTTCGCCCCTCAACCCCGTGTACCCAGCGAGCACGAGCCAAATTCGCACATGACCGTTGTACACAGTTATATACTCTTTCTTTAGTTTCATGAACTTTTTGAATGTTAAATCAGGTTGTCAGATGTCAATGTCTGTGGCAAGATTTTAATCCGTTTTTAATCCTAATCAGAGTTTTGGAAATAAATAATGTTTAACTAATTTGAAATAGTCTATCGAATGTAAAAGTGCAATGCAACTATGGTGAAAAGGTTTATCAAAGGGCCTCTTCTGAGTCACACATACTTTGGCCAGAGCATCTATCTAATCCCGATAAAATCTAGAAGACAATGAAAAAGGACAGTGATGGTAAATATACTGGCTTTGGCCGAGATACCTACACGGCACTGTACCTTGAAGGGTTTGATAGGATTCGAGATGAAATAAATACGTTTAGCTGCAACCACTGTTTGCCAAGAAATACACATTGAAAGTTAGTACGCACAGTCCCTCAGCTTAAAAAAGACTTGATGGCGATAGCCAACATTCACGCGGGCGGAGCCGCGCGCGGGTAAGCTAGTATTTCTATGTGTGTCTTTACATCCTATGAATATTATAAAGGCGAAAGTTTGTGAGTATGGATGGCTGTGTGGATGTTTGTCACTCTTTCACGCAAAAACGGCCGGACGACTCTAAATGAAATTTGACACAGCGATAGATTTGGAACATACCAAAATAACACAGGCTTTTTGTTCCGAGAGTAATTTCTCGTGGGTCGTGTGAACCGAATCAGAATTTCATCCGGGTGCAGCAGCGGGCAAAAACTAGTATGCATTTAAAAAGCATCGGAAATAATTGAACCTCAAGTGCCGAACAGAACCTAGTTATCTGTACCTACTCCAAAACTTCAAATAGCAAAACAACTCAAACTTCACTGTAATTTAAACGCTCTAGGCTTGATACTGAGTAACCGCTGATGTTCAAACTATTGCACAGATGCTTTCGAGACGACGACGTTATGTCGAGTAGTTTGTTAGTTTCAACGGCTTTTCATACCTACCTGTTAATTCGACCTAAACTACTCTAGGTACTCGTTAAACTACCTATTATATTGAGGTGATGGTTGTCGCAGCACTTGTGGGTATTGGTGTAGTATAAACCAATATCTACGCTTTGTCAAGCAGTGCTGCGACGACAATCACATCTTCTTTCATGAGGCCGTCAAGTTGAAGGCCACCATTATGTCACTGTCGGTGTATGTAATGAGGACCCCCTTCCGACTTTACCTTTAGCTTACCATCATACGAGGTGAAGTCATATTGACGAGACCGATATAAAAAAAAATCTGTGATAACGACGAAGTTTGGAGAATTTCTGTACCTCTTTTTTTAACTCAGGGAGCCCATAGGAGACTATCAGAAGCGATATGTCACTAGCAATCGTATTTCTTCACGCGTATTCTGATACCGTTCCCGAAACCCATGGTAACCTTTTCCCGGAATAAAATATAGCCATGTTCCTTACCGAATTTCAGCCTTCAAAAATTTTCACATTTATAATATTAGTAGGATTGTAGAACTAGGATTATAACAGAAATCTTACAGAAACCGTTAGCTATCACAAAAGTGAAATATTATAATTAATATTATCAGCTAGATATAAGACTCCAGCGCTTCCAATTTTGTATATAGCAAATTCTAAATTATTGGGTCATAAAAGACATTTTGATGTTGTACTCCGATCAAAGTAAACACCATAAAACCGATTCCACGGATCATTAAAGACTTTCCACAAACGAAATAGCCGCACGTTCACAATTTATGTACTCTGGTAAATAAGAAACTTACCGAGACACATTTGCTTTAATATTGAATTTCTGGTATGCATCTATTTGCACATTGGAAAGCAGAGTTTCCGGTGACAGAAATAGGCGTACTTACTTATCTAGAACACTGGTAAGTACAATCGGTGGCAAAATTTGCTGAACTCACTTTTGAGATTAGTCGACGTTGAAATAAAATGGGCGGTGGATAGTCTAATAACTTTTCTATTTTTTACTAACCGTGCTAAAACTTCTTTTACACAGCACCCTGATAATATTTCTAAAAGAAAAGTAAACTAAGCTACATCTCATAATATCAGCTGTCTGCCAATGATAGTCTCGTCGAAATTATAATATATCAACCATCCCAGAGATTAGCCATATCAAACTGACAGGCAAACAAAAATTGATATGTTTTATTCCGAACCAATTTTTTTATATCATGTGCTTTTAATAAATAATTACTTTATTCAGCTACTTTTGTTGATAACTGTACTTGAAAATAATAACTATAAAACCTTGGCATCTTGGTTGGTCGGAGAATAAAGTCCAACTCTAAGTTCTTTCATATAATTCTCGGTTGTACCAAACCGAACACAAATTCAAGTTTCAATTGTATTAAAGTGAACTGGAGGCTGTACGTCCGTAGTACCTAATCGTAGATACGTCTCCATCGCACTCCGGGTAACTTCACACAAGTTATGCACTTGATTTTGGAACTGTCTCGTGTCTCGAACGCTACCTGTCTGCTGTACTATCTAGTACATGGTTGTCTATATTTAGTATATAGTTTTACTCCTACATGGTACTGATGAGTATTTACTAATGGTACGTTTCTATTCTAGTTTCTATTCTCACGAGTTTTGGAATGTGAGTGTACCTGAACTGTAAATTCTGTTATTATAAGTTGATATAATGGGTGTGTTTTTGTTTCTTTACGGTTGGCCTTCGAATACAGCGTTTGAAATTCCTTATATATCCTAAGTACTATTATAAATGTGACAATTTGTGAAGATGTTTGGATGTATGTTCCTCAATTATGTTCTAATAGCTGAACGAATCGGACAGGAAATTAGTACAGGGATAAAATTATAGTCTGGAATAACACATCAGGTATCCTGGAAATTGGCCCTTCTAAGTAAGCTAGCAAGCAGGCGTGTTCATAGCATATACTAACACTACTCAATCGTCTACATTTCGTTCGTCAGAAAATATAATGATGTCTGGTAACCCTGCGATTTTGGGCTGTAAATATATCTTGCTTACTCATACTATCAAATCAGTTTACGTTTATCGCTTACAATGTCATTTTTATTCATAAAAAAGCATCTTCATTCCCTCATTCAACTTTTACAATATCTAGGGGTAGATAAACTGCTAATGTTGACTTTATTTCCTTAGTCCCCATATCAGTGGGAACCATAAAAGAGATTTGAGCATCAAATGATTTTACGACTTGCTGATGAGATTCTAATATTGTAAATGTATATATATAAAATCTATAAAAACACAGTTTTTATCAGTAATTTTAATAGGATCGTTTTCTAAACTCATCAAAGTCACATTAATCCTATGTCAGAAAATGGATAAACGGTAAAAACTGGTTTTAATACATCCACCGTTTTAAGATAGTAGGTATAAGTATTCTTAACCATAAATCCATATATTCATTATCTACTTTCGACATAATGATCTAAATATTTACATTTTAATCAAGCCCTTTGACACCTTGAATATTTTGTTTAAATTATAATAAAAGTAGTTTTTCTAAAGCGTCCAAAATATACCTACAAGATTCATGGTTCCCAATATTTTTTTGTTACAACACTCTACTCTGTAAAAATATATTTTGAATTTGATAACCTTGTCTTGCGGGCTATTAAGCCAAGCTGCGGGCCTTAGGAGCCATGTCGAGCAATAAGAAAAAACCAGTCAAGAGCGAGTCGGACATAACAATTTATTTATTTAGTCTGAACAATAAGTGATACGTAGGCATCTATATATAGCATCTAAAGATCAAGGTTATATAATCATAACATCTTTGACATCGTCATAATATCAACTTTTTTTTTGCGAAGTCACTTCACTCGTTTTTATGATATAACTAGCTGTTACCCGCGGCTCCGCCCGCGTGGACGTCGATTTTCGCGTTATTTTACTATATCGCCGATTCTAATCAGCCGATTGTGATCAAATATGTTTGGTTGTAATTGGTTAAGTAGAACCGGAGATATGACCAAAAACGACCTAAAAACGAAGCGCGGGCGAAGCCACGGGTATCAGCTTGTATAAAAAGTAGCCTATATGTTGCCCAGAACTATGAACTATAATCGTACCAAGTTTGATCAAAATCCCTCCAGTAGTTTTTGATCCATGCGTGCACATACAGACAGACAGACAGACAGACAGAAAGACAAAAAATTTACTGATTGCATTTTTTGCATTAGTATCGATCAACAATCATCCCCCAATAGTTATTTTGTAAATATATTCAATGTACAGAATTTACCTCTCTACAGTTTTATTATAAGTATATATAGATATAGATAGATATATCCTAATCATCTACTGTCCTTTCTTTAGCTTTCAATTTCAACCATAATTGGGTATACCTTTTTTCGTGCGGCAATCCGCACAGATATTCCCACACTGGCCATAAGGAGCGGTTATGTACTTGAACCGACTAAAATTGCCCGCCGTGTTGGGTCTGCAGACACCGGTGTATAAGGTGGCCCTAAGGCATTTCCCTCGAACCCCGACTGACCCTTGGCCATCTACGGTTTCCAGATGGCCCTCTCGGGTGTGGGACCACGGTGTCCCCGTCATCTTGCCCTGGAAAGTGGAGGGGAACACTCCTCGGCCTGCATGTTAGTTTTATCTATGCACGAATAATATCTATATTTTTATCGCAAAGTCTATCTGTTTGACCTTCATACCCACAGTTGATCAACAGTTTTCGGTGGAATCTGTAACGTGTTGCGTGTATATTGTGCTAGTCCAAATATTGTGTTATTCATTTCAATAATAACAAATCGTAAGCCACAAAATGAGACATAAGGTGTTAGTTGAGAGTTTTACAAGATTATCTTTAGCATCGCAGTACTCTTTGCGGTAAGTGAAACACTAATAAATAATATTTAAAAACATATGACGTAAGTTTAAATAATTGCAAGGAGGAATGAGACAGCACTTTTGAATAACAACAATTTGACAAGTAATATATCGGTGTAAAGTACCTATGATTTATTTACGAAATTGTTGTATACGGAAGGTAATGTTCGGCTTATTAATATTCAATTTACTGCAGCAGAATATATATGTGAAGAAGCGCACCAAGATATTCAGAATCCAAGCAAAACTCTCCCGTAAGTGGTAGGTACACCTGCTAAATCTGCTGATTGACGGACGTGGCTCTTCCTTTTGGGCTTGGGAGGTCAGTAGGTCGCTCCCGTTAAACAAAGTTATGTGAAGGAGGAATGGGAGAGTGGATTTCGGAATGCGAAACTTTATATGAACCGGACTAAGGATTCAGAAAAAGAGTGCTAGAGAAAAAATTGGCATTTATACAGTGCAACTTGTCGAATTCGAACGAATAAATCTATAAATAGACGTTTCGCGCGATATTAGATACCATAATTATCAATAATATTTAAGGATTTTGTAATCCTCGAATAACAAGATTAATTTATTATATGTTTTGTTTGTTTGGTATGCGATGATATATATTCGCGCTAATGTTGCTGACTGTACATGAGGACTGACTATGAAATTTAAGTACGGCTACTGTGTATGTGATCCTGGGATCGATTCTCAGGTTGAATAAACTGTATTTGTTTTTTTCTATTAGAAGGTTAGGTAGTCTAGAATAAAATACCAACTATTAAGTAATCGGTGATAATACTCCCGCTTGACAAGCTCTACATTTGCACCCCAATTAAGTAGGTAGGTATTACCTACGTCAAACGTAGGGATGAAAACATTTTGCGAAATAGGGATGTTAATATAACTCTGCCCTGCATCTCTTCGAGACTGTATAGGTGTGAATATAAGATGTTATGCCATCATTGTTTTTTTAGGAATCGAACATCACACAACTATTCAACTGCTGTACAAGATGCAAAACCTTTTAAATCAATACCGGGACTGTCATCTCTGCCGATTCTCGGATCGATCCATCATTTCCTGCCTGTCATAGGTTTGTATTAAGCGTGCATATGAGTGTATGTATGATACAAAACAAAAAGCAATTTTTTAAGATTTGTCAGTCTTTCATAAGGTAATCGTAATCTGGAACGGCTGGTCCGATTTTGACAAGAATTTCTGTAACAGATACGTAATTTTATAAAGCGTAAAATAGAGTAATTTTATTCTTAAAGAGGATTAGGGGTCAACGCAAAAAAATCTCTTAAAAATCTAAATCCGCGGGTGAACTCGCAGGCACAACTAGTATTTATGTAAAGAAGGATAGAGCTATAGCCTGTCATGGTATACTCTACCAGTGGGGGTAGAGTTAAGTACTGAACCTAACCTGAATTACCTTTTTCTAGGCGAATTTGGACCGCAGGGTAACTTCTTTAAGATGGCTGAAACAATGTATAAAAAATACGGTCCTGTGGTGAAAGTGAGCGGTATGCTTTTCAGATCCGATATGGTCATGTTATTTGATCCGGAACACATAGAACAGGTACCTACCCTATATTTATAACTAGCTATTACCCGCGGCTCCACCCGCGTGGATATGGAAAGCACGTGCGAATCGACTACTAAAAAAATAATTATAAAAAGGGTCGATTCGCTCGAGAAGTGCGAACATTTCAGTGCGAATAGACTACTAAGCCGAAAACTCATTCTATTTCATTATACTTACAGGTTTTGAGGGGGCAGGAGGCAAATCCTTTGAGAAATGGCTTTGAAACTCTGAAATATTACAGAGAAAACTACAGAAAGGACACATTTGAGAAGACCTATGCACTCTCCACAGCGTGAGTATAAATTTAGTTTTTCATTTCAATTATTAAAGTAATGTTTTATTGAGTAAATATGTAAATAAAATATCATGCATATTTTTGTAGACAAGGAGAAGAATGGCGTGAATTTCGTTCCAAGGTGAACCCAGCGATGCTAAAGTTGAAGCTGGTGAAAGTTTACGCACCACCACTAGAGGAAATAGCTCAAGATTTTGTAGCCAGGTACGTACCTAGTTTGTCATCATACTATATAATCATCATACGAAAAAAAACCTTCCACCTGAACAGCATCTTCGGTGAACAACTTGGAAGTCATTATATTGCTGTATTATACTGTATTCATATATGTTATTGACGTTGATAAAATTAAAATGTAACGACATTAATATTACTGACATTTAGAATTATTATTTTTTTATATATTTTTTTACCTTTGGTATTGACATTGATAAAATTTAAAGTGTGACGACATTGATATTATTGACATTTTTTTTTTGTAATTAGAATAACATTGCAAGCGTCTTGGTGCTCACTGTAAGCTTGCAATGTTCACTGTTTATATGATTAAATAAATAAATAAATAAATAAATAAATTAAATTGCATGCGGATCCAAGTTGTTCGAGAATAAACAAAATCGTCATGAGTATAATCTACAATGATAAAATATTGAATAGATATTTACCACTTCGGATCGTGATTACTCCCATTATCTCAACCTTGAACATGACACCACTTGGTATACCTACCTATCTAATTGTACTAAAATAGCACCAAAACATTTATTTATTTACTAGCTGTTGCCCGCGGCTCCGCTCGCGTGGAAGTCGCTTATTGCATCCACTCCCACTCCTGCTCCCACTCCTGCTCCAGCTCCTACTCCCACTCCCACTCCCACCCCCGCTCCCACTCACACTCCCACTCCCACTGCCACGCACACTCCCACTCCACGCACACTCCCACTCCCACCCACACTCCTACTCCCACGCACACTCCCACTCCCACCCCTGCTCTCGCTTCTACTCACACTCCCACACCCACGCACACTCCCACTCCCACCCCTGCTCTCGCTTCCACTCACACTCCCACACCCACGCACACTCCCACTCCCACCCCCGCTCCCACTCCCACTCACACTCCCACCCCCACTCTTACTGCCACTCACACTCCCACCCCTACTCTCACTCACACTCCCACTCCCACGCCCACCCCCCCTCCCGCTCCCACTCCCACCTCACCCCCACTCTTACTGCTACTCACACTCCCACGCAAACTCCCACTCCCACTCCCATAAACCTATTTCTGATGATAACTAATCTAAATTCAAAAAATTAATATTTTTGTTAATAAATACAAAAAAAAAACTCAAAATCCCTAAAAACTAATATAACACAACAATCCACTAATCTTACTTGAACCCCACTCATAATTAACCTATTCATAAAAAACATAATTTCATCTAAATAATTTATTTATTTAATATTTATGCAACACAATGTTAATTAGTAAAGAAAATGGAAGGTGGAAAGAATAGTACAATTATTATATATTTCACAATTTAATTTGTACCTAGTGTGATGAGGTTCATATGATTATACTATTGTACGTCTTATCAGACATGCTACGGTGATACTTTTATGTAATTGACAACATCTTCTCTCTACCTGTTACCTTTAAATGAATTTTGAATTTTGAATTTTGAACTGCGGGTGACGTAACCTACGACAAACTTATTATTTGCGGTTGGTACAGTAATCGGGTCTAGGAATTGAACCGCAAAATTAAATTTGTCTTTTATTGTATGTACTTTTCCGAGATAAAAAGTATCCAGTGTGCTGCCCAGGATATTGAAGAATAATTATACCAAGTTTCATCGTAATTGAACCGGTAGTTTTTGCGTGATGCCTGAACAAACAGACAGACAGACAGACAGACAGACAGACAGACGGACAGACAGACAGACAGACAAAAATTTTTTTAATCACATATTTGGGTTCGGTGTCAGTCTAGTAACACCCCCTGCTATTTTTTATTTTTTTATTTTCAATGTACAGAATTTTCACTTCTACAGATTTATTATAAGTATAGATTTATTTTATTTATTTATCTGGTCTGCCAACAATGTTTTACATCAAAGCATAGGTAAAATAACAGTAATTAAGGATAACTTAATACAATGTAAACGTCACTTACAGGTAAACACCGCATACAAAAAATTTCAAAGAGAAACTTATACTATGTTAAAATAATGTGAAAGAAACTTAAAA
The DNA here is from genome assembly GCA_963576445.1 of Lithosia quadra. Classification (NCBI taxonomy): domain Eukaryota; kingdom Metazoa; phylum Arthropoda; class Insecta; order Lepidoptera; family Erebidae; genus Lithosia; species Lithosia quadra. The sequence goes on from OY754883.1 coordinate 4,379,361, forward strand.
CTAATCAATTTACTTATAAATGTCTATATAACTGAGTAAATAACATCAATACTTAAAACACGCCTTTGCTTAGGCTGGGCATCAAAGTGAAAGTCAATCCTATCACTAAGACTGTTCACAACTCTCACATAATACTTACTACCTACTCAACATAATACTTTACTTTACTTTACTTTTTTTTTACTTCATAGCACAACTATACATTTAACCAAAACACATTGTCAGTTTATAATATTCTTCTCTATCTGTCTGTTCCTGTTAATCTCCGAAGTGGCTGGAGGAATTCTGACGGGGACAGGTGGGCTACTTTTTTAGACAAATAATTAGGGTTCTGGGCTAGAAAAAATTCTAACCTTAAGCTAAATAATCGTGGACGAAGGCACAGTTTGTACAAAAAAAAATGGACGGAAAATCTGGAATGGATTAAATAGTGTTCAAACAATTTTCAATCAGTAAACTATTAGACCAGTGCAGATAGCTATGAAAATGGTAAAAAGTAAAAGAAATTTATAGTAGGATGAAACCTGTTGTAAAAGGAAGAGAATATAATAAAAATGATAGGAAAAATAAATTACGGGCGATCTGAGCTCGGGAAGGGGGGAGGGGGGTGAGTTTTAAGGGTAAAAACGGTTTATCTCGATTTCCGGCAAAACTACAAGTCCTATGGAAAAAAGTTAAATGACAAAGTTGTAGGTAATAAAGAGACCTACAACTTTTCTATTTACACTTTTTTCACATAACCTCAAAAAGTATGTGAAAAATTCAAATAATCAAGTTTTTGGTTTTTTATTTTTATCTTAAGCAAAACAAATTTGTTTTCCACGAAATTTGGTGAAAACTTAGCTTTTTATGTCCCAAAAGACACTGTAATTTTTTTGATTTGAAATACTCTTTTTTTCAGCTTATTTTGACTAAATATCGAAAAACCACCCCAATTTTCAATCGAAAAATCTCACGTCAAAATATCAGGTTTTTAAAAAAAGTCAAAGAGTTTTTTGTTCTCTGAAATCTCTTCTTTCTGATAATGTAAAAATATATATACATTGCTATGGTAAATGTTCTCAGAAAATGCAAAGAAGAAAAACTCGAATTCGAAATTAAAATTTTTGTATTTAGTCATTTCCTCGTTGAGGTGGGATGAAAAGTTACATGTTGCACTATAACTTCATGGTTGCACTCGAGTGCAAAGATTTTTCACCTTGTGCTCTTTTGATTCCCTCGCTAAAGCTCAGGGTTCTATTTTGTGATTATTGTATTTAGTCATTTCCTCGCTGAGGTGGGATGAAAAGTTACGTGTTGCACTATAGCTTCATAGTTACACTCGAGTGCAAAGATTTTTCACCTTGCGCACTTTTGATTCCCTCGTTAAAGATTTGGGTTCAATTTTTAGAACCCTTCGCGTGCTCAGTTTTGATGACCGAGCAAGCGAAGGGTTCATAATTTGAATCACGAGCGCAGCGAGCGATTCACAAAATAGAACCTTGAGCTTTAGCGAGGGAATCAAAAGAGCACAAGGTGAAAAATCTTTGCACTCGAGTGCAACCATGAAGTTATAGTGCAACATGTAACTTTTCATCCCACCTCAACGAGGAAATGACTAAATACAAAAATGTTAATTTCGAATTCGAGTTTTTCTTCTTTGCATTTTCTGAGAACATTTACCATAGCAATGTATATATATTTTTACATTATCAGAAAGAAGAGATTTCAAAGAACAAAAAACTCTTTGACTTTTTTTAAAAACCTGATATTTTGACGTGAGATTTTTCGATTGAAAATTGGGGTGGTTTTTCGATATTTAGTCAAAATAAGCTGAAAAAAAGAGTATTTCAAATCAAAAAAATTACAGTGTCTTTGGGACATAAAAAGCTAAGTTTTCACCAAATTTCGTGGAAAACAAATTTGTTTTGCTTAAGATAAAAATAAAAAACCAAAAACTTGATTATTTGAATTTTTCACATACTTTTTGAGATTATGTGAAAAAAGTGTAAATAGAAAAGTTGTAGGTCTCTTTATTACCTACAACTTTGTCATTTAACTTTTTTCCATAGGACTTGTAGTTTTGCCGGAAATCGAGATAAACCGTTTTTACCCTTAAAACTCACCCCCCTCCCCCCTTCCCGAGCTCAGATCGCCCGTAATTTATTTTTCCTATCATTTTTATTATATTCTCTTCCTTTTACAACAGGTTTCATCCTACTATAAATTTATTTTGTCTCAAAGTCTATCGGCACTGGTCTATATAGCACACTTTTCGTTTATCAAAAAGTGCCTATCTCTTTAAGAAGATATATAAAGTTATTTTTTATTTCAGGATAAAGCGCTTGAATGACAATTCGACATATTTGAGGGACAACTTTCTTTCCGAAGCGAACAGGTGGTCGTTAGAATCTGTTGGTTTTGTTGGGTTTGGGACACGGCTGGGATGTCTCCGAGACGACTTGACGCCCGACCACCCCGCTAGTAAACTGATGAAATGCGCCCACGACTTCATACAGTTATCTTTCCAGCTAGAATATTTACCAAACCCTTGGAGGTTTATTACTACGCCTGCTTTCAAGAAGATTATGCAAACATATGAGACACAGTGGCAGTAAGTACCTGCAAATCAAATCCTGCTCTAAATTTGGTTGTCCTGTTTTGTTTATTACCAGTAGGAGGATGAAAATTACTTCTTTATCCGAACACTAATCCCAATTGCATCCAGCTGGCATCTGCTCTCCTGGTTTTCTCTTTTCTCCATAGACACAGTCCATATAAATACATTGCGATGCAATAACAATATGGGTAGGTAAAAATCGCGTTCTCATTTCAATATTGTGTCAATATTAGGAATATCTAAGTACCTACTGACAGGATCGCGATATATTATTGACAGTATAAACTAGCCAACTAACTTTACCGGAGCCCTCAACTCCGTAAGAAAAGCCTACGCCATAGACTCTACCGTCAATCAATAGGTACCGGCTTTGTGAAATAGATTAATGCCCTGAAAATCTTAGTGGGAGCCCATAGTAATAGGAATATTCATCTATTTACTTTACAGCCTAAAGATGGAACAAAGTGTCCTCTCATAATTTTGACAACTTTTTCAGAGTAAGCACAATGTATATTCAGCAGGCAAGAAACCGAATAAAAGAAAGAGGACACGACATTCCTGAGGAAGACCAAAGTATAATTGAGAGACTGTTGGCTATAGACGAGAGGGTTGCTATTATGATGAGTAATGAAATGTTATTTGCCGGAATAGATACGGTGAGTTCTAATAATTTTATTATTGTTAGGTTAGGCAATTGGTGATAACCGCCTGACTATAAAAAATGTCTGACCACACTGCTCTTGCCAGGCTCCAGTAGGAGAAGAAGATTCGAGTTAGCTGGCCTGACGTCGTAAATAATGCCATGATTTTTTTTTATTGAAATAGGTCAATGGTAATAAACGTAATAAATCGATTAGTATTAAGCAAAAATATACGTATAGACAGTCAATATAGCTAGGTATATCACGATCCTATCAATAATGTTGATGATATTGTTGAACATAATGTGTAAACAAATGCGATTAGGCCTACACCGAACCACGATATTGACTGACTCCTTCACGCACCTTTTGGATATGACATGGGCTTCAAATACCGGTAACAATGATCACATGAGATAATGGTGAACTTTTTCACTATCGGACTAGTTCAAACACTTAAACGATCCAACGAACGAACGACCTTATATACTTATAGCGGTTTTTTTTAACCCCCGACGGAAACCCGAACGGTGTGTTATAAATTTGACGTGTGTGTGGGTGTGTGTGTGTGTGTGTGTGTGTGTGTTTATAAGTCTGTCTGTGGCATCGTACCTCCAAAACGGATAAACCGATTTTGATTTTGTTTCTTTTGTTTGAAAGATGGGTTAGGGGAGAGTTTTTTTAGCTATGTTTTATAAAAATCGGTTAAGCCATTTCAAAGATATGAGGGGTGAAAGTGGTGATTAATTTTTTTTTTATTTACAGGTATCTTTCACTATAACGAACATGCTATATCAATTAGCAAGCAATCCTGAAAAACAGGAGAAATTACGAGAAGAAATACGTTCGGGAGATTCTCGCAGGCGCTATTTGAAAGCTTGCCTGAAAGAAGCTACGAGACTCTGGCACGTGCTCCCAGTCAATGTGAGAACTACCGACAGGGATCATTATGTGGGAGGTTATCACATTCCTCCAGGGGTAAGATTCGTATTTATTGTTTTCTACGTTTCAAAATTGGATTTTGCACAATTACAAACATTAAATGTAAACAGAAAATAACACCCTGATGCTGCAAAAGTATCTCCCCGAATAGACTCATAGTAATGACGTCGTTAATTACCTGAAAAACTGGATGACATAAATTACAGTAGAGGAAACGCGTGAAGTTCTTAAATCAGGACAGAGGCAGATGGCGGTCTGTTGTCTCTGCCTACCCCAGAGAGAAAAAGGCGTGAGCATATATATGTATGTATTCATATCGAGGTCTTTACTGCTAAACGAAATGTGATATGGTTTTTCAGGTGGACATCTTAGTACCGAACGAGTTTTTGTCAAGAATGGAGAAGTATTACCCCAGACCAAACGAGTTCATACCGGAGAGATGGTTGGCAGACAAAACAGATCCATTATATTACGGGAACGCACACCCTATGGTCACACTACCTTTTGGCTTTGGCGTCAGGAGTTGTATCGGCAGAAGGATTGCTGAACTAGAGATTGAATTGCTGTTTAAGAACTTAATCGATGAATTCAAAGTCACATGGGAAGGTCCACCAATCAAAGTCGTGAATACAATTTTAAATACGTTTGATAAACCATTTAATTTCAAATTTGAGAACGCTAAATAATTTTCATAAATATTTTTAAAAGTTATAGGTAGTAGTTTTATTTTTATTATCGTGAGTTATAATGATACGTTTTACAACCCCCAAACTACATAGTTTGTTACCTACACCTACAAATTCATGACTGTGAATGTTATTTAATATGATGGTCAAACCAAGATTTTTAGCTTCCCACCCAACCCAATCAAAGCGGCTCTGGTGTAGGCTTTCCCCTTGGGGTCGAGAAGTCAGATAGTAGTCACTCTCGTAAAAGCCAAGAAATTCAAATCAAGAGTAAGGGTTGCGGACCCAGGGCTCCAGAGTCAGAGTACAAGTTTTGGATGCAACCAGTGCTATGCTAACCCTGATAAATTTTAATTAGGTACTACCGATACAAAAACTTTTACGAGAATCTGTAGCGGCATCTGTTTTCTAAATAAATTAATCTACTGAATAGTACAAATCGCTAACTACAAGATGGCGCTAGCATACGTTGGCTTGTGGTTTGGCTTTTGCTGGGTATGATTTAGTCTATGGTTGCTATTTAATTTGTGAACTATTTGTCAATGTCACATCCACATCACAAAATGTCATTTATGTCATTTGAGTAGTGGCAAATATATTAGATATCTGTTTAAATAATGCGATATTAAAAAATAACTTACTAATGCATTATGGCCGAGCAAAATAACCTGTTATCAAACAACGGAGGAAAAAAAAAAAGTAACTTTCTTCACTATTCTTCAGTCATTGTCAGATTTGTCAAATGTCATCAACGCTGTCAATATTACGTACTTTAGGCTAATAACAGTAATAACGAAAACGAAAAACGATAAACGGTAATTGAAACTGTCAATTTTTCAAGGACAAAAGGACAAATAACAAAAACTGATTTCTACCTAATAATGTATAGGAAGGAAAGTGTTGTATTATTCATTATTATTATTTAAACTGTCAAAATAATACGTTTAGAAATTATCTCTACGATGTGTAGAGATAATTTCTAAACGTATTATTCAGGTTTATTAATTTATATAATAAAGCTTATCTTGTGATAGAAGGAAAAATGGCTGTGGTGGTAATTTAATTTTTGTCTTTTGAAGTAATAATACTGAGATAGTTTTTTGTTTTAATACTAATTAGAATATATATATATATATATGGAAAATACGTTTCATACTAATTTGAACTCATTTTCATATCCCAGTATTTTTTCGATTAAATTATAAATTTCTTTTTTAAAATTCAATATTTATTCAGTACGTCCAAGGAAGTTATAATAATAAGTATTTAATGATACTTATTATAATAATATTATAATAAGCTGAATTTATTTAAAAAATCTTTTAGGTGCTATATTGCAAAGGTATAATTATTTAATCTGATCTAAATATAATTGATGATAGTAGTGATGATTATGGAATAATACAAAATTATGTTTCATTTATAATGATATAATTTTCTAACACTATTTTTTAATTTATTTTATAGTTCTAACAATATTAAGTTGATATATTATCTAGTATAATATATGTCTATAACGCCTATGAATGACGTGTCGCCTCGTTGGACATTTTGTATGAAAATAAATTTCATTCATGAAATTCAGGTTATCGAATCTGAATTCATAACGTTTCTGATCTGAAATCCGAATCTGGAAACCGGACAAGCCTGCTCGTTTAAACGACGCTGGGTAGCATGATCCTACGCGAGCCGAGCCGTCCGTGAAGATGCCCAATTCTTGAAATTAAAAACGTCGCGCGCTCTGTACCATCTGTATAGCGAGTTTGCGCGGCGTTTATCTGGACCATAAAGTTCTTGAGTACGTCTATAGTCTATTCTATTGTAGTTTCAAATCACTGACCTGTATAAGTACTCTGGACTGGCGATCAGTCCCACTACAGTGTGCCTCATTGAAAATCGCCATTTTGGCAACCTGTCTTGGTATCGATGAAACTTTTTCAAATATCACTGTTTCAACTACCTACTTCAATTTGAAGTATTTATTAATGATAAATACCATTTTAATATGTTCATAAAATTATTTGTAGTACATAATACCAAGCCTTTTGTGTTTAAAAGTATACCTACGAATTTTGGCACTGGATAGAAAATTACCGATATACATTTTGACATCCCTATTAGACATTATTGGTTATGAAAATATTATTAAAATCCCCTAACTCGAAGGGTATTCGCTTATCATAGTAAAGTGTTTGAGTGTTAAATTCTTATACTTACTTACTTGTGACAAGAAACACCACTGCCCTTCTCTTAATATCTGTTATTTTCCATATAATAGCCAGTCTAGTGATTATTATTACAGGTCAGTGTTTCAAATCAAATAGAGTACATTTTAGAATAATTGTAACATTTAGACTTAATTAAATATTACTATATTAATTTAAACCGCCTGCATATCCATTAAAATAATTTTATCGTATAATGGGAATCACAATAGCAACATGATAAATATTTCGACAGTAAAAGTCGAAATATTTATTGTTTTCTCAGTAATGGCTGACCATAGAGACTTTAAAAAGTAGAAAATAAAAAATTGTCTATGCACAACATTATGTGACTGATGTGACAGCTTTAGGCTAATAAAACGAAAACGAAAACGAAAAACGAAAAACGAAAAACGAAAAACGAAAAACGAAAAACGAAAAACGAAAAACGAAAAACGAAAAACGAACAATAAATTGGTAATATAATTGAAACTGTCAAATTTTCAAAGACAAATAACCATGAACTGATTTCTACCTAATGTATAGGAAGGAAAGTGCCAAAATAATACGTTTAGTTTAGAAATTATCTCTACACGTCATTCGCGTTTTATTAGTTTATAATAAAGCTTATCTTGTGATAGAAGGAAAAATGGCTGTGGTGGTAATTTAATTTTTGTCTTTTAAAGTAATAATGCTGATATAGTTTTTTTTAATACTAATATAGCTGTAAGCTGATAGCGCTATATTTAAGTGGAACTATAAATAAAACATGTAGCTCGGAAAATATGAATATAATAATGACAGAACTATAAACAGCAAAAACAGTAGAAAATAATAACCATGGCAACCGCCACACAACCCCCCCCTTGAGACCGTCTCTACGGGCGATAATAGTCGGGGAACCGTACTCTACGGCCCGACCGTGTCGTCCTGATGCTACCTCCTACGGCATCAGGTGACTTGGTGGTGGGTGAAATTGGGTGTGACGGATATGTGCAGAGCTGATTTTGAATATGTGGTGATGAGTGAGTGAGTGTGTTGTCTGAATTGCTGAGTGTGTAGGCTGGCTTCAAGCGGTTAATCGAAACAGAAACAATTTTACCCTTAACCATCACGTGGAAAAATTTATCTCCACGTTGCGTAACTTCATATGGCCCAGTGTAGGCAGGTTTCATCGATCCCGAAGTCTCATCCCTAATGAATACCCGGCTGGATGATAGGAGATCTTTATGAATAAAAGTAGCCCTACTACCGTGCCTGGCTGTGGAAGATGGCTGTAAGCGTTTGGCGAACATTCTCAAACGTGCGACATAATCGGTCAAGTCGACCGTATCGTCAACTGTAGGCTGAAATAACTCGCCTGGCAGACGGAGTGTTTCACCGTACAATAACTCAGCTGGCGTTGCTCCCAAGTCCTCCTTGTAAGCATTCCTGATGCCTAGAAGTACCAAGGGTAGTGATTCAACCCAGTTGAATGTGGCGTGGCATGTTATCGAGGCTTTAACTTGCCGATGTAGGCGCTCTATTAAGCCATTCGATTGCGGATGGTAAGCCGTTGTGCGCCTGTGCCTAAAGCCTATTACCTCGGAAAGGTTTTTGAACAGCGCGGATTCAAATTGACGGCCGCGATCGGTCACGATGTCCGTGGGACAGCCGAACCTGGCTATCCAACCGGTCACCAAAGCTTGGGCCACTGTGTCGGCAGTGATGTTTTTCAAGGGAATTACCTCAGGCCAACGCGAGAATCGGTCAATGGCTGTGAGGCAATATCGGAATCCTTGACAGAGTGGCAAAGGTCCAATAAGGTCTATGTGGATGAATGTAAACCTTGCCTTAGGAAGTTTAAAGGTTCCTAGTGGTGCAAAAACGTGACGAGTAACCTTGCACCGCTGACACGCAATGCAAGAGCGACTCCATTCTCTGCAGTCTTTTTTGATATCCGGCCAAACGTACCTCTCGGTAACCAATCTAATCGACGCATTGGCGCCCGGGTGACTAAGTGAGTGTAAACTCTGGAAGACCTGGAAACGTAACTCCTTCGGGACATATGGTCGGGGATTCTTGCTACTCTCGTCACAATACAGTTCAAGCTGCAATCCCGGCAGTTTGACCTTGGCAAGGCGTAGTGATGTTTCACCTGCAAGTATGCTTTTGAGTTCAGGATCGCCCGCTTGATACTGTGCCAGTTTGGCCAAGTCCAAGGGTTGCACAATTTCCTCAATCCTGGAGAGACTGTCGGCAACAACGTTGTCCTTACCTGAAATGTGCCTGATATCGGTCGTAAACTGCGAGATGTAATCCAGGTGCCGGAACTGTCTCGGTGAGCAATTTTCTTTTCGCGAATGAAATGCGAAACTGATCGGCTTATGATCTGTGTAGACCACAAAGTGCCGGGCCTCAACCATATGTCTGAAATGTTTAATTGCCTCGTAGATTGCAAGAAGCTCACGGTCATAAGGTGAATACTTCTTTTGCGATGGACTTAGTGTTTGAGAGAAGAATGCCAGTGGCTGCCACATTTTATTACCATCCTTACGTTGCTGCAAGACGGCACCTAGCGCTATGTCTGAGGCATCAGTCACTAGAGCGAGCTTAGCATCGCAGTCTGGGTGAGCAAGCAATGCGGCTTCAGACAAACCCATCTTGCAATGGTTGAAGGCTTCCTTTTCTGTGTCAGTAAAATGCACTGGGTGTGAGCCTTTTACGGAACCAGTAAGCAAAGCGTTTAGTGGAGCTTGATGTTGAGCTGCTTTGGGCATGAAACGACGGTAAAAATTAATCATACCCAGAAATCTGCGAAGCTCCCGCACGGTCTTGGGAACTGGGTACTCCGCGATAGCCTTTACCTTATCAGGCAGTGGCTTAGTGCCCTCGGCCGAGATACGGTAACCAAGAAACGTTACCTCACTGGCGCCGAAGATGCACTTACCTGTGTTGATGACCAGCCCATATTCCAGAAGCCTGGCGAAGAGCTGGCGTAGGTGATGAGCGTGTTGGGTGGGATTTTGAGAGAATACTAAAAAATCGTCCAAATACGCGTAGCAAAAATCCAACCCACGCGTCACCTCATCAACAAACCTCTGGAAGGTCTGGCCAGCATTTCGGAGTCCAAATCCCATAAAAGGAAATTCGAAGAGCCCGAATGGGGTGGTTATAGCAGTCTTCGGAATATCCTCAGAGCTAACAGGAATCTGGTTATATGCCTTAACTAAATCTATTGTTGAAAATATAGTACAACCGGCAAGACTATGTGAAAAGTCGTGGATGTGCCGAATTGGATATTTATCCGGGACTGTTCTGGCATTTAACATGCGGTAGTCACCACAGGGTCGCCACCCATTCTTCTTTGGAGCCAGATGCAGCGGTGATGCCCACGGTGAGTTGGATGGCCTGGCTATGCCATCCCTCAGCATTGCTTCAAACTCTTCCTTCGCAATCTTAAGCTTGTCAGGGGCTAGACGACGCGGTGTGCAAGAAACCGGTTGGCCAGGTGTAGTGTGAATATGATGGACTGTATTGTGTGTAGGTGTGCGGTGTATGCCATGAGGGCGAGTGATGTTAGGATAGTCTTTTAATATGTCATGAAATGTAGACTCACCAGTAATCACCTTTACCGAGGATATAACATCGGACAACTGCGCAGGCAAAGCAGGGGCTGCAAGCATAGTATTACTATCTACTAGCCGCTTATGCCTGCAATCGACAATCAGGTTAAAAAAACTTAAAAAATCAACGCCTATTATTGCCCGCGAGACGTCTGCAACGATAAATTGCCAGGCGAAATCGCGGCGCAAACCTAAGTTTAAATTTAAATGAATATATCCATAAGTATTAATTGCCGTTCCGTTAGCCGCGCACAACACATAGTCCGTCTTTAAACGTCGTGGTCCTGGTGTAGCCGACCGTGGGAAAACACAGAGGTCGCTGCCGGTGTCGACCAGAAACTGAGTCTTCGACTTAAGATCGGTTACAAATAAGCGACCAGCACTTTGACAATCGTCTGTCGCCATTAACGACTGCCTCTTGCATTTCCCGCCGGAAAATCGCAGGGTTTTGTACACTTCGTTGCCCGATCGCCGAATCGCCGGTGATACCAGCAGTGAGAGTACTGCTGGCAACGTGGCGATCGGGAGTTAGAACGATGCCCGGTACGAGAGTTGGATCGTTGACGTCCCCTGCTACGGCTGCCCGAACGCGACATGCGGTCCAATCTGCTCGCTAGAATCGCCACCTGCTTGGTCAACGCCGCCACTTCAGAGCATTCGGAGCATGAAGAGTACCCGGGTAAAGCTGGCGGTGCGATAGGGGTAATAGCGGCGGTAGCCGCAACTTGAGAACCAACCACATCATGAACACGATCCGCCAGTTCTACTAACTCGTCCAAGTCAGCCTTTGTTTGCGAGGCTATGATGGCTTGCGTACTGCTAGGCAGGCGGCTTGCCCATAATGTCCGCAAGAATTCGTTGGGTACTCCGGGTCCCGCCAGATTTGACAAGTGACGGTAAAACTGTGAAGGTTTCCGATCGCCTAGCTCCTCGTGTACCAAAAGTTGCTTCACTTTTTTTTCTCGTGACGCTGATAAGCGCTTGATAAGCTCAGCTTTGAGCTTGTCGTACTTACCGGAGGCGGGTGGCGAAGTGATGATATCTTCGACTTCGGCGGCGTACTGTGGTTCGAGTTGGGCGATAGTGTGGTAAAACTTTGTGGAGTCGCTTGTGATTGCGGCCAATATAAATTGACCCTCCAGTTGCGCGAACCACAATGCCGGCTTCTCGGCATAAAAGGGAGGCACCCGCACTCCTACACGGCATGTCTCACCAAAAGATTTAGCAGATGACCACTGCTCTTCTTCGGTCATCCCGTCGCCGTCGGTTATAGTTCCAATAAAATTTTGATCGAGTCAGAATTCTAATGCAGCGACGCTTCCTGAGGCTGCTATTAGTACTAAGACAAAGTCGGGGTCACCAAAAATATAGCTGTAAGCTGATAGCGCTATATTTAAGTGGAACTATAAATAAAACATGTAGCTCGGAAAATATGAATATAATAATGACAGAACTACAAACAGCAAAAACAGTAGAAAATAATAACCATGGCAACCGCCACACTAATTAGAATATATTTATGAAAAATACGTTACATAGGTTTAATTACTAATTTGTAAAACTAATTTGAACCCATTTTCATAACCCAGTATTTTTCAATTAAATTATAAATTTCTTTTTTAATATTCAATATTTATTCAGTACGTCCAAGGAAGTTATAATATTAAGTATAATGACACTTATTATATAATAAGCTGAATTTATTTAAAAATCTTTTAGGTGCTATATTTCAAAGGTATAATTTTTAGGCCCTAATCTTTCTAATGACGTAAATAATCTCAGAACCACTTTAAATTCAAAATATATACTTTTGATATCATGGGACTTCAAAATATAGAAAAAAAATACAATATGGATGAAGTGAGAACAGCTGCCAAGTACATTAGGATTGTTCAATAATTCTCATTGTATCATCTTATCGATTACCAATACGAAAATAAATAGTATTCTCAAAAATACACTAGTCGTTACATTTTTTTCCGTTGTCAACATTACCATTACCAACCTAACAGGTCAGCAACATTGCCAATGGAAAAAAAGTCGTTAAGGAAAACTATCTATGGCCATGTTGTCATAGACAACATGACCATAGAGACTTTAAAAAGTAGAAAATAAAAAATTGTCTATGCACAACATTAAGTGACTGATGTGACAGTAGGAGTAGGTAGGTATAAAAATATAACAGTAATAATTTAAGAACTGTTTACAACAACGGTTATCTTCCAACAACGTAACAGGCCAACGAAATATTGAAATATAACTGGTAATGCCACCACTCATTTCATTCACGTAAAAGTTTATCAATCAAATCAACTGATTTTACTCGTTTTACTATTATATTATTTTCGATCTAACCTACTACGAGTATAATAGAAATAATTTCACATCATACATCGTTCCTTTTAGTAGATACCTATAAGTGTAAATAATAATCAAATGGAAGAATCTTCAGACGAAAAGAGACCGCAATTTGGAAATAGATTCTTGGAAAATGCTGAGGAAGTTTTCAAACATAACGCGTGGTACCGTAATTACTTCTTTTATTAGATATTGTAAGAATCATCACTGTGACGATAACCTATCCTTGGAACTGGAGAAAACTAGACACAGAAAGAAACCTGCAGGTGGTGGTCGATATCTGAATAACTCAAAACATGTTTACCTTTTCAATGCATGGTACTTGCCACTCTTTTATTTTATTTATTGAACATCATTCAAGTTCCCCTACAAAATCTCCCATAATAACTAGTAGGAAGCTAGTAGGTGCCTATTCTATTGAATTAAAAAATGTTTGTGACTTGTGTACACTGCCGGTATATGTAATGGTGACCTTAGCTTACCATCAGGCGAGGTGAAGTCATTTTGATGTATCCTATCCTATACTATATAAAAAAAAAACTTATTTGAATTGGATCTAATTCTTAATTACAGGGATAATGTTGATTGGGATGAAGAACAGGAGAAGGTGGCAAAGGAGAAGGTTGAGCTGAACTCCCAGATTATGTTTACTGATGACCATATGAAGTCACTTGAAGAAAAAGCTGACAAGCACTGGGATGCCTTTTATGAAATTCATCAAAATAGGTAGGTACTTTTTTTCTTTAACCTTGTATTAAAGTTTATTAAAATAGAAGATAGTCTTGTATTAAAATGAGATAGAAATGTTATCTCAAACCTATCACAACAATGTCAAAAGTGTACCGCATTGTGTAGCCGAATCATACTTTGTACTTAGTGCTGTAATTACCTTTCTTAATACAAACCTAATACAGAGATGAATACCTTTAGACACCCCGTATGTTACAAATTGTAACCTTGAGTTCTTTTTTTTTTCTAAATTACTAAAAGTAACATATTTTCCAATATTACAGGTTTTTCAAAGACCGTCATTGGCTGTTCACCGAGTTTCCAGAACTAGCTCCAGATAACACCTCAGCTCCAGTAAGAGTATACCCTGAAGGGGAAAATACTACATTACAAAATAATAAACTGCAAACTACCAGTGAAACGAAACGGTATATTTTTGAAATAGGATGTGGAGTTGGCAACACTATCTTCCCTATTCTCCAATACAGTCAAGACCCGAACCTTTTTATATATGGCTGTGACTTCTCATCAAAAGCTATAGATATTATGAAACAAAGTGAACTGTATGATCCAAAGAGGTGTAATATATTTGTCCTTGATGGCACACTGAACGAGTGGGATGTGCCCTTTGAAGAAAACTCTATGGATATAATTGTTTTAATATTTGTGTTATCAGCAATTGATCCTATCAAGTGAGTAGTTTTTTTTAATTATTTTTTTTCAAACTGTTGTAGTGAGCCTATTGCTATCTATTTGGTTTGAGATAGCGAGTATAAGATATAACAGTATAAAAAAGCGATTTTTCAACTTAGCACATAATTTTATTAATCATATGTTTTGAAGTGTGAATACTGCAACCAGCCTGTATGTATGAAAACAATCATGAATATTGTAGAAGTGAAAGGTGTGTCTTAAAATCATAGCAAATAGAAGGATGTTGTCTCTGCCTACCCCAATAAGGGAAAAAGGCATAATTTTACTTATGTATGTGTGTATTGAAGTCTATAGACACTTCACATTTCATAAAGGTTTCATGAGGTGGTTTCATACAAGCATACTCCACTGTCGACCACTTCATCACTTACTAACTGGTGAGATTGTGGTCAAACGCGAGCCAATAAATAAAAAAAAAAGATAAATAAAATAGAAGATAGTCTTGTATTAAAATAAGGTAGAAATGTAAAAAAGAAAAAAAAAGACAATAAAATTTGTTATAATGCAGTTGATAGGCAATTATACATTCCACCAGGCAGGCAGGGCAATTAAATTATAAGGCAATGTGCATGGTATTCTGGATCTAACAACATTTATTTACTCCAATTCCAGAATGCCTACAGTAATCAACAATATCTTCAAATACCTCAAGCCAGGAGGACTGCTGGTGTTCCGTGACTATGGCTTATACGACCTAGCGCAATTAAGATTCAAGAAAGGTCGCTGTATTTCAAACAACTTCTATGCTAGAGGGGATAATACCAGAGTCTACTTCTTCACACAAGAAGAAATATCTAATCTGTTTAAAGGAGCTGGCTTTGTTGAAGAACAAAACTTGATTGATAGGAGACTTCAAGTTAATAGAGGAAAAATGTTGAAAATGTACAGAGTTTGGATACAAGGGAAATATAGAAAGCCATTATAACAGTAAATACCTACATTTCTTTTTATTTTATGGTGGAACCACACTTCGCTATTCGCCTATATTGTATTCGAGGAAATTTTTATAGATGACTAAACCCTCCACAATTCGTCATAGAAGAGTGACTAAGGAGAATATTCGTGCGAATTAAGCAAATATACATGCACGTGAATAAAGGCGAATAGCGAAGTGAACTATGTTCTTTCGTGCTTATTTGGAATCCTCAACTAGATGATGGCCGTTCGGCCGTTTTGTGGTTAGACGAAACGGCCGAACGTAACCATATTATGTATTACCGATATAACCCAACTGAGAAATCCTTGGCTTCAATAGTCAAACTAACCAAGTTATAAATCTTAATTTTTTTTATTTACAATTAAATAAAAAAAAAATTAAAAAATAGTGAAGTAGAAGTTATACATCAAGTATATGCAAATATATATTTATTACTTAGCAGTTTCAAATCTGAAGCTAAACGGTGTAGTGACAAATGTGGCCATGTTAATACTGGTGATAGGCGGCCCTTCCCATGTAACATTGAACTCGTCAATCAACTTCTTCATCACTATCTCAATCTCCAACTCCGCTATCCTCCTGCCGATACAGCTCCTGATGCCGAAACCGAAAGGTAACGTGACCATAGGGTGTGCGTTCCCGTAGTACAAAGGGTCCGATTTATCCGCCAGCCATCTCTCCGGTATGAACTCATTCGGTCGCGGGTAATACTTCTCCAGTCTTGATAAATATTCGTTCGGTGCAATCACTAGAACCTAAATGTACATCATATAATATTAATAGCTAATTTTTCCATAGACAGGCGATCTAAGCAATTACTTTTTTAACGCTCTTGCGCATATTTTCCTTTAGGGGCGTGAAGCATTCGCTTTCCATATTCTCCGTCAATCTATACTAATATTATAAAGAGGTAAAGTTTGTGTGTTTGTTAAATTGTAAGGGGTAATCTCGGGATCTACCTACTGAACAGATTTTAAAAATTCTTTCACCAATAGAAAGCTATGTCATTCGTGAGTGGCTATATATTTTGGAAAACTGGAATTTACACCCGGGCGAAGCCGGGTCCCGGGTCGCTAGTATTATATATAGACAAATCGATATAAAAAAAACATTGTAAATTAATAGTTTTAACGATAAACTAAAGTAAATTAAGTTCTAATTTGTTCCAAAGTACTCATCAACTGTCAGTGAGGTCACTTACCCCTGGAGGAATGTGATAACCGCCGACAACATGGTCCTTATCAGTTTTCCTCAGGTTAGGAGGCACAACATGCCAAATTCTTAGCGTTTCTTTTACACAAGCTCTTAGATACCGCTTGTGAGGGTCCTCAGAACGTATTTCTTGACGTAACCTCTCTTGCTTATCTAGATTATTTGCCAAATGGTAAAGTACACTCGTTACGGTGAAAGAAACCTGCAAGTTAGTATTACAGTAAAAAAATTGCGTTTCAAAAACTCTGTGTATGGAACAAAATATTTGGTATCGCAATAGTCATCAACCAAATGCAAAGTTTTGTAGCTATCATACATAGTTAAAAAAAAATGCGCTATACCTATAGAGATCAAAATTCATTAACTCATTTTTAACTAGTCTCTACGTCCCGTAAGGCGATGAGCAGATGGCGCTGGCGCGACGGGGCGGTCAAAATGGCCGCGACGCACTTTTATTTATACTGCGATTTTTAATTCTAGGCAAGAAAATGTCATTTCCAGTGTTGCAGGTTTTTTGTATCAAATAAATAGTGATGTGGTTGAATCGAGTTTTACAATTATAAGTTAGTCATGAGTCGAGATTATAATTCTTATTATTAAACATCAAACCGCGTTTATATAAATAAAAATATGTAATTTACGGTAATTAAACAGAAAACATACACGGTAAGTAATTAAATCTATATATATTATATGAAAATCAATTGCTCTTCGTTAGTCCGCTAAAACTAGAAAACAGCTGACTCGATTTGGCTAATTTTAGTCTTGAATTATTCGTGGAAGTCCAGAGAAGGTTTATACGGTGAGAAAATATGGAAAAATTGCAAGATAAATAAAACTGCGTTGAGGTTCTTTACATGATAAAATTCAATAAAAAATATTTCCGTCGTGTAACGTACTAGGCGAGAATAAATAGCAAAGAGGTTCATGCACTGATAAAAATAAAGAATGACTAAAGTGTCTAGTCTATTGATTGACGAACATCACTATTGTAGCGGGTCACCCTTTTTTGTATCAGTGACAGTTGCACTTGTCATTTTCTTGCCTAGAATTAAAAATCGTAGTATATATGACAATAAGGTTGCATTTGTCCGCGCAATAGCTCATGTCGCTTGTCAGACATACGCGGGCTAAATGCGATCTAATGACAGTAATAATAAGAGAGCGTCACGGACATTTTGACAGCCCCGCGCCTCCGTCTGTTTATCGCCTAAACGTCCTTCGCGCAATTTTTGTCCTAAACAGCGTGTTTACTAGCCATCATCTGAGTCTTTTCCAAACCCAATTGGGGTCGGCATTTCAGTCTAGTTACGAAGCGGCGTACTTCGATATTTTACATGAAGTGACTTCCATCTAACCTTCACAACCCGTTGGCGATATCGAAGTTCTGTAGTTAAAGTAGCTGTCGGACTTTTTAGACTCTTAGTACCCGTAACGACTACCATAGATGTTCATAGGGCAACTGGCATCGACGGCTTAACGTATTATTTTCGAGAGCTCTCAATGTGTTAAGAATGATCACCCATTCTAATACTGACTGACTAGTATTGCTTAACCTTGCAATGTGTTAACCCGCTCGATTATTGCTTAGCCACGACCCCTCAAGTATATATCTTATTAATATACCTGCCAATATCTCCAAATTTTTTCACTTTCACCTACCGTATCAACTCCAGCTAGAAGCATTTCAACCGCCATCATAATTGCTACTCTCTCATCTAAAGCGATTAGTTTCTCAACTATAGTTTTATCTTCCTCGGGAATGGCATTTTCTCTTTCATTTATTCGCTTTTTAGCCTGTTCGATATACATCGTACATAATCTAAAGATTTCGATCAAAATAAATAGGTTAGTCGTCTTGTTATAGGTGTAGGTAGGTAGGTACTATTTACAACTTTTAAGTTTAGATAATTTATGATCAGAAACCTGTATAAGTTGCGCTTGTAAGCCTCAGATTCAATAAAGTGTAAGGTACTCACTCTAACTGTGTGTCATATGTTTTCATAAGCTTCTTATACGCAGATGTAGCTATATACTTCCAAGGGTTGGGTAAGAATTCCAACTGAATGGATAATAGGCCAATATCTCTAGCGCATTTCGATAGTATGCTCGCTGGATGTTCAGAGTTCAATTCGGCTTCGAGGCCTTCTAATCGTGCACCTAATCCCACAAAACCCATAGATTCTAGCGACCATTTAGATATTTCGGTGAGAAAGTTTTCCTTTAAATACTTTTCATCGTCTTTCAATTGATCCAACCTTAAAAAATGAAATAGAGTCAACGAAATCCAAAGATTTTGTTTCTGAAATATTTTGATGGTATCCCATTATTATTAACAAAGGTACCTCTTTATAAAATCTTGAGTTATTTCTTCTAGTGGTTTCGCATATATTCTGACCAATTTAAGATTCAGTAAAGCTGGATTAACCTTTTTACGAAAATCGTGCCATTTTGGTCCTTGTCTGCAAATACATTTTAAATTTTTTGAGATACATTGATATTAACTTTCTAGTCTGAGCCGTTTCCACCGGACGGATTTCAGTAACTATGAAACGCCCGAAGTTTGGTATTTGGTGTAAAGCGACTGCCTTCAAACCTCTACAACGCATGATGATATAACTAAGCAGAATAAGCAGAATAGATATCGAAGTTCGGTTGTCGGACTCTTTAGGACTCTTCTCATCTGTGGCATCAACACTCCTAGTATCGAATGCCACAGATGTTCATATGGCAACCGATACTGACGACTCATCGTGCTCTCCGAAGTACACTACAAAATTTCTAGTAATTATACATACGGTGTAGTTAATCCACTGATCCCGTCAAATGTGTCCTTTTTTACAACATCTCTGTAATACTCCATAGTTTCAAAAGCAGGACGTATTGGATTAGACTCTTGCGACCTGAAAACCTATTATAACATAGTTTTACTTTTGAATAAGTGCCTAGCTACTGTGATATTACTCTGTTTTGAAATAAAATTAGTTTTAATCATAGTAGTCGATAGGATCCTTCTTCCAATTAACTAGGTAATTTGTGCTTCTCTCTCCGTTCTTCACCTAAATATCGGTAACTAAATATAGGTACCAATGGATCGTCCAACGCTTCATTGGATACGTCATCTTCTAGGTGATCTAAGTATAGCGAGATGTGAGGTAGAAGGAGACCCCTTCTGTAACACGTCTCCGAGATATCTTTAAATGAATGCTTACCTGGTATAAATCTTCCGGATTGAACAAAACAACCATGTCTGCTCGACCCAATATTCCGTTTATTTTTACGATAGGACCATACTTTTTGTGTAAAATACTAGCTAAGTCAAACAAATTAATATTCGGTCCAAATTCACCTGAAAATTAATGTTGAATATTTTCATCCTCTCCTTCTCAAAGGTCTAATAAGTACTGGTAGGTTTAGGTACATTACTAGTAGATAGGTATACATATATATTATTTTATATACAAACCTATGACAGGCAGAAAGTGGTGTAATGAGCCAAGATACGGCAATGCCGACAGTCCCGGTATGGACTTAAAAGGTTTCGCATCTTGTTTAGACGTAGAATAATTGCAGGAACTGATAGGTCTAGAAGTAGAAGACAAAATACAATAATTATAATCTATTGTCCTCAATCGACATGTTCCGTTCGCATGCTTTAGATTACATGTCCCTCCCTGAACTTGACCTCTATCTGCTACTTCAAAACTCTACCTATAGTCTTGGGCCAATGTAATAATTATTAGCTTATAAGTATACTAGCTTCCGCCCGCAGCTTCGCCCGCGTGGAAGTCGGTATCGCCACCAAGTCTATTTTAATAAATCAACTCTTCACTCCACTCACTCCTTCACTCTCCACTCTACTCTCCACTCCGCTCTCTACTCCACTCTACATTCCACTCTTCATTCCACTCTCCACTCCACTCGTCTAACCAATACCTTTCTAATAAAAAAACCCCATCAAAAGTCGATAATTGCGATGGACGTAAAAAACTACTTAACGAATTTTGATGCGGTTTATTTATTAGAAAGGTCTTGCTTAGACTTAAAATTTACCCTATGTTTGGTTGTAATTGGCTAAGTAGAACTGGAGATATAACCAAAAAATGAAGACCTACCTTTTTTTTACCGTGCGGAAATCCCCATGGATACCACCCCCGTCAGCCATCGGGGGTGGTTATGTCGGGATCGAACCGACCAAAACCGCACGCCGGAGTGGGCCTTAATTTTATTACCGGGGTGTAAGGTTACCCAATAGGCATATCCCTCGCACCCCAGCTGACCCCTGGCCATCTATGGTTTTAAGATGGCACCCTCGAACCCCCGAAAGGGGGGGGTGGGGCGAGCTACACGCCACTTCGCCGACGGATGAATAAAAACGCGGCCTCTTCGCAGAGGTATCGAGTTTGAATCCGGCCGGACAGTACCAATGTGAATTTCACTTCGTGGAATTTATAATTGTATGCTAATCACATGATTTACCATCTGCTGACGGTGAAGGAAAAACATCGTGAGGAAACCCACATGTCTTGGAAGAAATTAGGCCATCGTGTGTGGATTAAGGTCTAAACCCTCTCAGCTCTCTTGTTAGAGGCGAGGAGACCCATGCCCAGCAGTGGGATATAAATGGGTTGATATTATTATGTTGTCCAGAAGTATGAACTATAAATCGTACCAAGTTTGATCAAAATCCCTCCAGTAGTTTTTGATCCATGCGTGCACATACAGTTAGACAGACAGAAAGACAAAAAAATTACTGATTGCATTTTTAGCATTGGTATCGATCACCAATCATCCCCGTTTCATATTATCCCTGTTCAATAGTTATTTTGTAAATATATTCAATGCACAGAATTGATCTCTCTACAGTTTTATTGACGTAACCTACGACAAACTTATCATTTGCGGTTGGTACAGTAATCGGGTCTAGGGATCGAACCGTAAAATTAAGTTTGTTTTTTATTATTTATATTATCGGTCTAAGTTACTTATAGTGTGAAGCTAGCTTATAGCATGGTTAACATAATAACAACATTCAAATATGCGTCGTTAGATTACACATTGTTACAGAATGCGTTGAAGAAATAAAGGTTCACTGCTCGTTCCCCGTAGGTGACAGCGTGATAATATGTAGCCTATGTGTTGACCCGACTTATAAATAATATTCGTGCCAAATTTGAAGTAAATCCATGCAGTACTTTTAGAGTTTATCCCGGACATACATACAGAGTTTTCAAGTCACGAGTGAATACGTTCCTTCTAGGCAAGCGTGATTCATCGTAGACCACATCGTCACTTACCATCAGGTGAGATTGAGATCAAACGTAAAGCCTATCATGAATAAAAAAAAAAAAAGACAAACAGACAAAAATTCTAAAAACTATATTTTTGGCTTCGGTATCGATTGTAGATCACACCCTAAGTATTCTTTTAAAAAAATATTCAATGTACAGTTTTGACTTTTCTACCATTTTATTATAATGTACTAGCTGTTGCCCGCGGCTCCGCCCGCGTGGATGTCGAAATCCGTTTCAAAAACTATCCTATCTCTCAAGTTGGATCGAACTGCACATGGTGTGCGAATTTTATTATAATCGGTTAAGTGGTTTAGGAGTCCATTGAGGACAAACATTGTGACACGAAATTATATATATTAAGATAGATATACACCTAGATAACAAAAGACAATGTTCTAAAGTAACCACAACCTTGTTTGAAAACAAAATTAAATTAAGAGCGAATGTGAATGCCAGGATCGTAGCATTCGTAGCAAGTGAAAAGTTGTTTTCTCTGCCTACGCCAATGAGAAACGCGTAACGGTCGGCATGTATTTGTGTAACTGCAAGTGCCTAGGGAGACTGTTATCGTGTCATAATAATAAGATAGCATTGTATTTAATTTGCCTTGAATTGTATTAGATATGAAAAAAAAACAGCGACCAATAACATTAATACTCAGATACGGTATCGATCTTGATATGAAGGAACGTCTAACTAGAAAGAAGCGAGTGCTCATCAGTTCACTCAGTATTCAGCAGTATTTAGTATGACAGCATCTATGACGTCAGTAGGTAGGTAGGTACTTAATAGTTTTTTATGCATCGTTTGGTAACCGCCAAAATATCAGCTGTTATTATGTTTTTTGTTCAGCTTTAGCACTTGATAGTACGGATTATATTATTATCTATTCACATGTCTGATAGTCTACAAAAAATCGAAATTTAGAATATCATTTTGTAGAATTAGATTAGGTACATTGAAAACTAAACCTTTGCTCTCAACACATAAATATCATTATCTTGTTGAATGTATTATTTACTGTCGTATATTAAAGTTATAAGGATAAATATATAGAATACATACCGTAAAATTCGCTGTGAGTTGTCAGCAAACGTTGCCGTTGTATAAATCTTGCTAAAAGTTTTATGTCTCATAACTGCAGCTTAAAACGAAATAACTTAAAACACAAATATACACAGCACGTGCTTGCCTTGACGCTGGCTTTTGAAAACTAACGCTTTTCACCTTCCGTTGTGAGTGTTAAGTTTCAGCAGATATCAATATTAGGATGATTAAAGTTATGAAAATGTGTTGAAATGCTTGAATTCAGTTACTGATACGACTATTATAGGTAGGTAGGTATCTACTTAGAGTATAGAAACAACGTCATGAATGAAACTGAATGAAAAATTTCAATAACATGTAGATAGAGAAGGTACAAAATAATAAAAACGTTAGTCATGATTTATCTGCTTTAATTTTTCTGCGTGTAATATCATATTTTAGTATTACATTCTTAAAAGGTTCCAATATCCTAAAGGAAACCTGCAGGTACAACCTTGACGTGGTAGAGAAGTCGGAATCGAATCGATTAAAATAACATGGATTCTCCGATACCAAACCAAATGCCAGGAGAGATGGTTGAACTGTGGGACTGAATGCCCACATAATGGGCTAGACTAGCTTTTGAATTGCCTCTCTTCTTAAAGAAACGAACGCGGACTCCCTCTATGGTTCGTTAATTGAGTGAATAGCCAAGATGCCCAGACAATATCAGGATGATTTTTGAACAGCTAATAATAAAATAAGTCATGAAAAAGGTAAGTAATTATTTATTTATTAACAGTATCAAACTTAAAAAAGAACGGCTTCTCAAATGTGTTCGTCATTTTATTTACGATTTTGATTGGTGGCCCGTCCCATGTAACATTGAACTCTTGAATCAACTGCTTTATTAATATCTCAATCTCCAACTCTGCTATCCTTCTGCCGATACAGCTCCTGATGCCGAAACCGAAAGGTAACGTGACCATAGGGTG
This sequence comes from Lithosia quadra, assembly GCA_963576445.1. Classification (NCBI taxonomy): domain Eukaryota; kingdom Metazoa; phylum Arthropoda; class Insecta; order Lepidoptera; family Erebidae; genus Lithosia; species Lithosia quadra. The sequence continues at coordinate 4,403,303 of OY754883.1, forward strand.
TGCGTTCCCGTAGTACAAAGGGTCTGATTTATCCGCCAGCCATCTCTCCGGTATGAACTCATTTGGCCGCGGGTAATATTTCTCCAATCTTGATAAATATTCATTGGGTGCTACTACGTCGACCTGAAAACCGAACAAAGTATGGTAAGTTTTTTTTTAAATCCGTGTTTTAATGTATGTACCTAAGTACTCGATTTTTGATTATGAAGGTAGTCCGGTTAATCGGTCCGACACTACTTGTTGGTTGTTGACTACTTACCCCTGGAGGAATATGATAACCACGCACAACGTGGTCCTTGTCAGTTCTCCTCAAGCTAGAGGGGACCACGTGCCAGAACCGTAGAGCTTCTTTTATACAAGCTTTTAGATAGCGCTTCTGATTATCACTGGAACGTATTTCTTCGCGCAACTTCTCTTGTTTCTCTGGGTTTGTTCCCAAATAATAGAGCACACTTGTGAGAGTAAAGGCTACCTGAAAGTATTATTATTTGTTAACATGTGTGAAAAAAGATGACATAAAATATAGCGTGTTTGTTAAGTCTGATTAGTGCGTTAGGCGGATCGCCCGTCGTACGATAGGTTCGCAAAGCCAAAGTAACGATAAATTTACATTTTTCAACCGCATCAAAATATTTTCAACCGCCGCGGTAGCCTAGTGGTTTGGGTAATGGACTGCTGAGACGAGGTCTCGGGTTCGATCCCAGGTTCACCATGGCACACACCAATGACTTTTCGATGCTTTTCGAAGTTATGTGTGTATTTATCGCAGGTTTATTAGTGCCTCGGAGAGCACGTTAAGCCGTCGGTCCCGGTTGCCATACAAACATCTATGGCAGTCGTTACGGGTAGTTGGAGCCCACAAAAAAGTCCAACCAGTCTAACTTGGAACTTCGATATCGCCATTGGTCATATTGACCATTGGTTGTGGAGGTCAGATGGCAGTCGCTCCACGGAAAATATCGAAGTTCAGCCGCATCACAGTTAGACTGGAAAGCCGACCCCAACTGAGTTGGGAAAAAGGTTCAGAGAATGATGATGATCAAAATATTTTCAACCGAACACGTCATAATCGCCGACAACATACAAATATACAGATCAATTGTGAACCTTCTCTTGAAATCGATGTAAAAAATTCCATCTGGTCTCCATGTAGATTATCATTATCGTCTAGACTTTCGCCTAGGAGCCCCTAACTCCTCCTTTTGATTTGACTTATACGGCTTTTGTGAGAACGATTATTTATCGCCCGGCCTCTCATCTGTCCTCCAAGTAGGTATACCCTATGAGTCCTATGACCTATTTCATATTTGTCACTCACCGTATCTATTCCAGCTAGCAACATTTCATTAGCCATCATAATGGCAACCCTCTCGTCAATAGCCAACAGTTTTTCAATTATGCTTTTATCTTCTTCAGGAATGTCGTGGCCTCTTTCGTTGATTCGTTTTCTTGCCTGCGTTATGTACATTGTGCTTATACTGAAAGTTGTAGGTAACTAGAATTATTCTTACACATATATATATATAGACATTTTTAAATCTAATAAACTAATAAATATTCTAGAACATTAGGACGCATTGCAATTTAGATCCAGAATAAGCTTCGATGGGGCCATTTAAAGCTGTAGATGGCCCAAGGTCAGCAGAGGTGCGAGTTAAATGCCTTATTCGGTAACACCCATTGAGAATTATTGAGACCCGAATGGCACGCCGATTCAGATGCTTCGAATTCGACAAATCCACCTCCTATGGGTGACGGAGGTGGTACCAGTGGGGATTGCCGCCCAAAATCCGTCTACTGGTTTAGCAAAAACAGTCAATAGCCTGCAGCAATGACGAAGTGAAATATAATAATAAAACCGCCTGCAAAGAATCAAAATCACCATCATTTTGTTTTATGCTAAATCTACCTTCGATTTATGATAGATACTTACTCCCATTGCGCATCAAGTGCTTTTACGAGCTTCTTGTAAGCGGGTGTGGTAACATACTTCCAAGGGATTGGCAGAAAATCCAAATGTAATGATGACTGGAGGATATCTTTAGCGCAATTCATTAATGTAATCGCTGGATGATCAGGCTTCAGTTCATCTGTGAGACATCCCAACCGCGCTCCCAATCCCACCAAAGCGATTGATTCCAAAGACCATTTATCCACTTCAGACAGAAAGTGGTCCTTTAAGTATACTTCGTCCTTTAGCTTCAACCTTTAATAGAAAATTAGGAATATTATTTACTTCTTCATACATACATTCTGAGCCTCCGATTTACCCAAAATGAAAGCACCGAATTGGGATGGCCTCTAAAATTTGAGGGCTATTCATAATAATAGGTACGACTAGGTACATACTAAGACTAGAAATCATCTGACTACACAAACGAGGGGCTTATTGTTTCTAGAACAGATTGCTATCATGGAGCAGCACACATTAAAGATACTTCTTGACGAGTGAATGAATCATTTTTTGGATGAAGTCCATTAGGTCCGTCGTGTCGTGTCTCTCACAAGCTACTGCTAGAAAATTTTATCGGGTCTATAATTTATCCGAGTGTATCTTAAAATTGTCTTTATCGGTTGATTCCCCTATCGCCCACCACTTTGATTTTTTTTAACATGAGGGTAAATCATTAATTTATGTGTACCTAGGTAGGTGTTAACTGCAGTACCTACTGCGTATTTATTGATAATCAACTGAATATGGCAAACTTCTAGATTCTTCGGATTCTTCCATCAGCATTTATAACTAGCTTTAAAAGATAGTCTCTACCTTGCTACAAAATCTTGCGCTATTTCCTCAAGTGGTGGCGCGTATACTCTGACTAGTTTGAGCTTCAGCAATGCTGGGTTCACCTTCGTACGAAAATCGCGCCATTTCGGCCCATGTCTGTAAAATTATGAATAAATTACTATAAGTATAGGCGCTACGCATATTTTATTAAAAGTAGGTAAGACAATGATGAAAAATGCTACAATCTAAAAAATGTTTTAGGTTAAATTTGATTTTACAATCACGACTTTGCAATCGCGATTTCAAATGTTTTTGGTAACTAAGAGGCTGATGGTAAGCGGTTACCGTGAGCTAATGTTGGCGCCAACTACCGGGGTTAAGTCGATCTTATAAAATATTTGTTGTAAAATGTGGAGGGAAATTCAAATTTGGAATGCTGTTTTTTTATAAATAGTTTCGCTCAATTTGTGGTCAAAACCTAACAGCATCTAGGTATACAACGACATATAACATAAGCTCACGCCTATATCCCCGAAGGGGTAGGCAGAGGTGCTAGCACCCACAGCATCGCTCAGGTATAGGTAATTTTATCTTTAATCTATTATTTCTAAACGAAAAAGAAATCATAACAAAAGACAAACGAATACAGTTCACGGCCTTCTTTTTCGCTTCAATAATCGATAATCAAAACAATATTATTGAATACATTAGCTATTTAACTTCGTGCAAATAGAAAGTGTTCAAGAATATACCTAATCCCGGAAAGTGGATGGAATAAATGTCTAAATATTACTGCCAATTGTTTAAAACTTACGCTGTAATTAGTCCATAGATTCCATCATCAAAAACGTCATTTTTCAAAACTTCTCTATAGTATTCTATTGTTTCAAAACCAGGTCGTAAAGGGTTTGACTCTTGCGATCTGTAAACCTGTTATATATGTAATTTAATGATCACTGGTAACCTCTCACCATCAGTGTGTTTCAGTCAATGTGTTCGTTTTCTACCTCTCAGGGTCCTCGTCATGAGCACAACACCTTCGTGTTCTGACACTTCTTAGACAATGGTAATGGATGCTAGAGTGTGGTAGGTGGAACGCGGTAGCTAGATATCATTAATCTAGTTTTTGCACTCCATTCCAAAGTAATGAATTATTTATAGTCAACTAGATTAGTTGACCAGTAACAATTCGTTAACTTTGGATTTAAGGCCACTTGGTGCCCTTAAATCGATACCAAATTTGTATTAAGATACCTACGGTCAGTCTTACTATGGTCTTACTAGACTGTACATGTTACAGCTTACTTAATAGGTAAATAGAAGTAATAAAATTACGTAACGCCCTAGACCTCTATTTGGAATAGATTCCAAATAGAGGTCCTTCCAAAAAGAGTAGAGTTAGAACTACACTAAAATAAAACTTGTCTCAGGTCCTAGGTGGAGCCACATGTCTACTGCATGTATTTCATCAATGAACATGATTAATGTGTAAATACCTATATGTTTACGGTAAATACCTGATTTATATCTTCTGGATCAAATAATATGACAGCGTCTGCTCTGCCGAAAATACTAGGTAGTTTTACCACTGGACCAAACTTTTCGTGTAATATTCCAACTATATTGAACACATTTGCTTTGGGTCCAAATGATCCTGAAAATATATTGAAGAATTTATAAATGGGTGGACAAATGGATGTCTTTTAGTTGGATATTCTACGCCATTTGCTCGAATTTGTATGGCAAAGGCATAGCGCGCCCAACTGCGCGAGCGAAAGTAATTTTTGTAGTAGGTAAGTGAGTAATGTCCGACGGCTGCATGACTGATAAAAACAGAATAGCTTGCTTTGTTGCAAGTTATAACTTTTTTTTTCGTATTCTACATGAAAGTAGTATATCAATCAATCAATCAATTAGCCTGTCGGCACAGGCCTCTCCCAATGTGCGCCTTAGGTACCACCCGATTTTCCACCTACCGCATCCATTCCACCACAGCCACCTTTCTCAGGTCGTCGTCGGTCCTTCTGGCTGGGGAGCGTACTACCCTCCGTTTGCCGACTCGCGGTCTCCACTCTAAGACACGTTTGCTCCAACGGCCATCGATCCTTTGACAGATGTGGCCAGCCCATTGCCATTTCAGTTATCTTATTTTAGTAGTAGAAGTAGTACTTATAGTATTGTTATCAAAAATATTTGCATGAAACCATGTAACATCGGTCAATCGCATGTATTGAATGTTGAGCATTGTTGATGGATTACGATATACCTACCTACCTACTTCTCTAAATATCGAATTATATCGTTATCAGAACTACACAGTATGATCTATCTTATCACAGTGTTGCGAACCGGATAGATCTAAAGTACCTACCTACACCCGACGGCATCTAACTTGGTAAGATTTTGGAGTAGTGTGGGCTCCACTACTCCAAAACCTTGTCAAGTTAGATGCCGTACACTATACCTACTTGTTTCTATGCGACGCATTTTGCCACAAACAAGTATATTGTACGCATAGTGTCCGCCATCTAACTTGGCAAGGTTTTGGAGTAGTGGGGCCCATTTAAATAAGTAATAGGTATATACTTAATTGTATAATCAATACAAACCTATGATGGGCAAGAAGTGATGCAAGGGCCCGAGGAATGGCAAAGACGACAATCCTGGTATCGATTTGTAAGGTTTAGCATCTTTAATAGACGTTGAATATCTACAAGGATGACTGGCATTTCTAGAACAACAGAATTATGTACAAATTAAACTATTATAGGCCATTGCTAGACCTATGCATCTTCCTATGTACTACACTTACTTATAGCATTTGATTCCCTGCTTTCCACATCCAATGCGGATCCTAACCTGACTGCCGATTACGTCCTCAATCAAATGGTAAACGTTACGTTTGCTTCAAAATGTGTTTTTATGAGTTTATATTATTAAAATAGATATATTTTAAAATGTGCGTTCAAATTCAAAATAAACTACTTTATCACATAGAATCACAGTGATTAGGTGCCGGTTCGAGCTATATCTATATTTTTCACAGGTTCCACGCGTTCGTTCGTACACCAGACACTTAAATATGAATAAATAGTGTGCATCCAAATATTCAAAGCCATTATAAGTAGATAAAAAGTCTTTCAATGGTTAATGAAACCGGTTCCATTCAAGATTTTTTTTAAATGTCGTCTGTCGTAACTCAAGACTTCATTTAGACTTTGAGAATCGCGGCTTCAACGATTGAGGTGGGCTTCGAGACTTGGCCCGGGTGCCTACCTACTACCTAGGTACTTTACTGCGTAAAGACTCCCCAATTCGCCACATTATTTACTTACCGCAAAAACTGCTGTGATTTTATAGAAACTACGGTATAACACTCACTCAGCGCCTTATGTCTCATTATTATTAGTAGGTAGTTGCTTTACAGTTGCTATTCAATAAATAACATCACTAAAATATCGCCGATATAACGTACACAACACAGCTGTTGCTCCGGGGACGATTCGTATAGAACTAGTTCTAATCTAATTAGTAGCGTAGTAGGTGGATACTACAGCTACATAATGAAACAAGTATTTATGGCTTACTTCATACTCTTCATATAACGTATCATAATAGAACAGATAATAAGTAACAGTGTACAAGGTCACCGAATTAAATAATACGGAATGTTGACTTTAGTTGACCTTGATACTAGTAGACTACGCTACGCTCGCGCTCGCTTGGTCGCTGTAGCGCTACGAGACGGACGCAGCTACATGTGCTACCTACAGTGTTCAATGAAAACTATTTTACTATTATAAAATTGTGGGTACATTAGCTGTGTCTGTTAAACGATTCTGAACTCAAATTTATTTATTTTTTCTTGCATTCTTGATGGATGCAAAAAATAAGATATTGATGGGTTTTTTCTAGCACGAAAATTTCAGTCATGAGTGCAGAGATTGGACTCCAAGGAAATGAAAAAACAACAATAGCAAAATGAAACAGATTTATTTGCAACAGTACAGTCTGGATGGTAGTAGACCTCTGCCTTGCTCAGCATAAATGGTCCATTGAAGATGGGCACTTACAATCGACAAATAGCAGTAAGTCGTAACATTTTTTCTTTCAAAGGATAGCAGATGTTGCCGATTATAGTTATAAGTAAAAAATATCGCCTAAAGACGCATCTCCACCAAAATTATTGGCAATTTCAGTGTTCGGATTGGATCAATATCTGGATTCTTGTATCTAAAATTCCTTTATAGGCAGGTACATAGTATTTTGTCGTGTCTAGAGTGTTCAGGAGAACCTGCTCGTAACCCTATATATATATTAGATAGGTACGTATATAATGATGATTATATACGTACCTATCTAATTTCATACCCCTGAATATTGTCGGGCATCCCAAAAACCTGTAGGTCATCATTTACCGTCTATTCAACAACTTGATAAAAAATAAATATGTATGTAGGTACTTAGATATTTAAAACTTGATTATTTCGCACTTTCAAATCTAAAGTTAAACGGTTTTACAAATGAATTCATAAGTGTATTCACAATTTTGATTGGTGGCCCTTCCCATGTGACTTTGAACTCGTCAATTAACTTCTTCATCAGTATCTCAATTTCTAGCTCTGCAATTCTTCTTCCAATACAGCTCCTGATGCCAAAACCAAAAGGCAGTGTAATCATAGGGTGTGCGTTTCCGTAGTATAAAGGATCCGATTTATCTGCCAACCATCTCTCCGGCAGAAACTCGTTTGCCCGCGGGTAATATTTGTCCAAGTTTGATAAATATTCATTTGGTGCTATCACGTCAATCTGGAGAACCAAATATAATTAGTTAATTAAGAATAATAAGTAAGGTAGGTAAGTAATAAATTACAGCATGGTGCCCGGATCTTTGTATCCAAAATGAGGGTATTTTGCTACATAATTAAGTAGTTATACGAAAGTCACAAGCGCAATACCTACAGTGAAAACTGATAATACTGTTTTCTTTCATCGCTTATTTACCTAATCAGAGACTACTTTAGTAGTCTTATATAACAATTAGTTATCATCATTATAAGATTACCTACTGCCATTATTAAAAATAATCATCTAAGGCTTTGAGCTGCATTATGAGTTATGACTATAAAGTTGTTTTGCAGTACAGTTGTACTGGATCCGATCAAGAAACTACATTAAGTAGGTGTATACCTAGTATTTGTCGCGAACCGTAATGGTCTGAACAAGGAAAAAAGTTTGGAACATTTCAGACCTATGAACTATGAACCAACCTATGATATCTAAAAGTTCAGTGTCGCGTCCGATGGTACTTGAGCATGAGTCCTGTGATAAAATTAATTTCATAAATTAACCTTACCCCTGCAGGGATATGATATCCGCACACAACGTGGTCCCTGTGACTTCTTCGCAAATTAGCTGGAATAACGGACCAAATTCTCTGTGTTTCTTTCAGGCAAGCTCTCAAGTAACGTTTGTGGGGATCGTTTGAGCGTATTTCTTGACGCAACTTCTCTTGCTTCTCTGGATTTTTTGCCAAATGATAGAGGAGGCTCGTTGATGTAAAAGCCACCTGAATAAAAAGAATGCTCAACTTCATAAATCGTTACAAGTGATTAGGGTTGCAAATTAGTTTCCTGGACCAGAAATCTGAAGCTATTCCAAAAATTTTATGAAGTGACCGGTAGATGAAAATTGTAATTTTAAAAAGCGAAACGTTAGCAATACAAAAAATTTGGAACTTTGAGGATAGGTATACCTATTAGATTTAACAAAAAGCTCTATAAACATTTGAGCTCACCGTGTCTATTCCAGCTAGCAACATTTCGTTGCCCATCATGATAGCAACCCTCTCGTCTATGGCCAGCAACTTCTCGATTATACTTTTGTCTTCCTCAGGAATATCGTGTCCTCTTTCGTTTATTCGCTTTCTAGTTTGCTCGATGTACATTGTGCTTATACTGGAAGGTTTAAATGAAAGTAGGTATCGTCTTTATACATGCACTTAGTTATTTATTAGCTACTTATTCATAGTTTTTTGTTTAGTAATAGTAGCCAATTCCTGTCGGAGGTTAGTGGACATCCTATTCCGAAGGTAAACCACCTCTTCCGGGAATAGACCTGATTTTGGCGACACGGTATGATTTTAGTCGTATCAACTGCGACGGAGTCATTTCGTCGTGCCTGCAACGAAATTTGTCCGGAAGTTTCCACACGGGGTGAAAGGGCGCTAAGATTTTTATTTGCAGTTAAACAAAATTCACTGAGTAAATTCTGAAGATGGTTACTACGATATTTTCCATAAAGAACCGATGTCTGCAGTTGCAACTTGTTAATAGTTAATGCAGGCATAACTACCTATATTGAATTTTATTGGTCACAAGCATCTAGGTACCTATCTGAATTTTCAAAGCTTTAAAAACACGCGCACAATTTGTTGAAGAATTGAACAACATCAAGAGAATATTACCTATATAGAGTCAGTGCGTTAATTGATAATGATTTGAACTAATTAGTTAAGAAGGTACTTACTCCCACTGTGTGTCAATTGCTTTCATGAGTCTCTTAAATCCAGGCGTGGCAATATATTTCCATGGATTTAGAGGTAGAAATTCTAACTTAAAGGCTAAAAGCATAATATCTTTAGCACTTTTCATTAGTTTACTCGCCGGATCCTCTGGTCTCAGTTTGTCTGAAAGGCATCCCAAACGCGATCCCAATGCCACAAAGGCCACAGATTCTAATGAAAATTTATTCACTTCATTCATAAAATTGTCTGTCAAATATGATTTATCATCTTTTAATTTCTTCAACCTTAAAAAAATATATTGTGGTTAAATCATTTACAAATAGGTACATCTACAGAATTGTATATTAGGTATTTAGATATGGATCCGGTAGTCTAGCCATTAGTATAACGTTGCGTTGAATAGTCACTCCTCACCCGCACTTGTATCTACAATGTAATATCTTCCGAAATTACTTAGTTACCTGTACGAAATGTGAAGTAACCAAGTACCCACTATGTAGATAATTCATCCTTAGTGAGTATGCTTAAATTAAAAATAAAAATGTTCCAACACCTGTCTATAAAATCTTGAGCTATTTCCTCAAGTGGTGACGTGTATACTCTGACCAATTTCAATTTTAGTAACGTTGGATTCACTTTTGTTCGAAAATCGCGCCATTGTGGTCCTTGTCTGTGAATATACAACACCATTAGTAGCAACAGTTTCATTATTAGTAGTAATTTGAATTTTTACTAAGATTGATTGAGAAATTACGCTGTAGTTAGTCCATATATCCCATCGAATGTATCCTTCTTCATAACTTCTCTATAGTAGACCAATGTATCAAATCCTGGACGCAAAGGGTTCGCCTCCTCCGCCCTGTAAACCTATTGTTTTTGTTAAGTTTATATTAAATACATTCTACCTGACATTGGCACACACCAAACTATTTGCCAAAAATGGCAAAAAAAAAAAATAGGTACATTTTAAAAAACCGCAGTGGTCTGTGGTTGGTTTTGATCATCGATTTTACATGTTTGAATCATAATATATGTTGTGTGATATCATACAATGAGAGAATGATTGTCTGCCGTTTAGGTTTAGAATGCTCGTTATCTATAAATCACTGCTTCATATCGGGTTTATCAACTATCGATCCAATTTTGTTGTAAAAACGATTACCTGCGGAAGAATATCACGCTAAAAATCGACCTTTGCACGTGACACTCTTGGATAAGGCATTTTATCGGGTTCCCAGGGGTGCAATTAGGAGCCTATGTTAGTTCCGGAACCAAACGTAAAGATCAATGCTGATATTTATGAGGTTACAGGATCAATAGTGTAGACAACCGTGTGTAAAAAAACTTCAATGGTAGATAATCAATTTAGCGGTCTTTCAATGTCTTTTCATGGTGCGTTTTATTTTTTGACACAGTTTACATTCATTCGCCATTAGGTATACCCCACAAAATTCTTACACTCAGGTTGTACATTTAGTCAGTACGAATAGTAAGTACAGCCATTCAGTAGACGAGTTTCCTCAATTATCTTATTCTCTTAAAAGTACCTGATCAATGTCATCCGGATCAAACAGGAAGACCATGTCAGCTCTAGCAAATATACCGCTCATTTTAACAACTGGACCATGCTTTTTGTGCAAAACACCAATCATTTCAATGAAGTTGGCTTTAGGGCCAAATTGACCTGAAATTAGAGCAAAATTGTTGGATAGGTCCTACATAGCTTAATTGGACTATTATAAGCTATAGTTATGCGACTATGCATAACTATAACTTAGTCAAATAGTTGTTCAGAAACTTTTTTCCACGAATGACGTAGGAACAAAATAGGTACTCAACAAAATATAAATTAATGTTCTTATGATACAAACCTACAACGGGCAAAAAGTGGTGAAGAGGTCCGATAAATGGCAAAGATGACAACCCTGGTATTGATTGATAAGGTTTAGCATCTTGTATGGTCGTTGAATATTTGCAGGCACTGACATTCCTAAAAAGTGGAAAGAATAAGTAGGTTAACATTTTTATGTGTATGTATACATACATCAGTAGGCTAATTATTTTTGAGTTTCATATTTCAATTTTTTTCCCTTTCTTCACACTGACTTCAGCTAATAAAAAAATATGCGGAAGCTAGTTATTCAGAAGTTTCACTCCCCAGGGGAGCTGGGGAAATAGACGAAGTGGCCCGCGAGCTCCGCGGGCGAATCATCCGTCTGGCCGCCGCCGGTGTCCCCGTAGGAAATAATAATTCAGATGGTGGGACACTTTCAGTTCAGTTAGCATTAACCAGAAGCAAAAATATCTCTATTATTAATAAAAAAAATAGGTTTTATCGTAAATAGTATTTTAGTTTGATTTTAGTTATGGTAAATTTAGCATTAAGCTATTCAGCAGGAGACCTTGATGTGTGACAACCCTAGTCATTGATAATAATATAATCCGAAATACCAATATTGATGCCGTAAATACACCATTCGGTTTGTTATTAATATTCACCTCACCTACTGTGTGTAGCAGCTATAATGTAGAATTTGAAGCTACTTACCTTAAAGAACTCTTTGCAGTAAACAAAGTATAGCACTCACTCAATGTTCTATATCGCATTTTGAACAAAATCACAAATAAATTTCACGTACGTTATCCTACGGTTGTCACTGAGAATCTACTGATGTATTTGACCTTGTATTGCGCGTGAAGTTTGGACAGAACAACTGGTACCTTACCTACACTAATAATGTTTTTTCATATCTAGTTGTACCTATTTATAGTCACCTATCTACATTCGCAGCTGATAGACACCCGCTCCTAGCAGCCGGTTCGAAATACCTAAATACTCATTCACTAACACAATAATAAAGATATAAATCACAAAGTAACTGTTTATATTGAGTGAATAGGTATAGAAACATGCTTGAAATTTGGATGATGTAGCCGAGGTAGGTAGTTGGTATAAAAAGCGCCTGAAATATTTTTCATTGCCATTTGTCGCACGTTGACATAATATTCATTTGCAACCTGCCTTCTTTTTTGGATCGAATAACATTATAAATCTATTTTTTCTGACAATTAGTAACGTGACATACATTGCTATGGTAAATAAGATGCAAGGAGCCACCGCCACCCTAAGAAAAGAAGAAGAAGAAGTTCATAATAATAACAGTTATTTCCATCTGCAGCCTCTAGACAGGAAATCAATAGGCACTCCATCGTCACTGGATGGATCTCAAAATTATGTTGAACAATAATTATGAAATTGGTACGCAGTCAAATCCTTTTCAATACCTAAGTAACTTGAGTTGTAAAATGCAGTTTCTATTCGATTTGCTTTTAGTCCGACCGCTTCCGCTCTTAATATTTTTGCGCTACATTTTCCTATCAATAGATGGCGTTGGACACTGCATGCTCAAACTGTTCGTGATTCCTAGCGTAGTGTAGTTTATGATCCAAAAGATCCATATTTCTATTCATAAGTACAAAATAGTTTCATGCAACTGCAACTTCATTCTATATTTATTTTTCGAATTCTTATAATATATAAGAATTAATGAATAAATGAATTAAATTGTAACCACATTTTTAAAAAAATACAAAATAAAGCGAACGCAGCTCTATCAAGTTCATTGTTTATGACTTCGTAGGGCTGCAGTAAGTCGATAAAACCATATTTTCGTATTTGAATGACGACTACGATTGAGTTGTAAGACGAGTTCTATAGTCATTTATGAGTTAATAACTATACAATAATGAATGGAATTGAGATAAAATAAGTCCATCTTATACTGATTACTTTATTCCACGCGCTATAATATACGACGAAGGCACCAAGGAATATTTACCTCTACACTCTAGAAAAATTGGGTTTTTCTATTTACATCTACTTGTAGTAATAATAATAGTGTGGATGCGGTACTATAATCGATTGTAGCTATAATAATTATTAGCATCCATTCGTTCTGTAAACCTCAGTTATATTATTAATATAGAAAATAAAATTCGGATGACATAATGGAAAACTAATGTCTGTGGTGAATGAGGATCAGTCACTTTTTTAGCTGAGTATGCAGTTTTATAGACCTAAAAAAAACAATAAATTCTGTAAAAAAATTATTTGAATCGGATCAAAAATGACGGAGTTATAGCCATTTTAGTGCGGTAATCTCAAAAACGCTCGCCACCGCGTAGAAATACCCTGTGACGTCATCGCTCACATCGTCGCGCGTCGCCGCCCGCCGCGCCGCGCCGCTATGGAGAATATAGGGCTATTCGGATAAATCATTTCATGATTTTTTTTTTAAATTATAGAATTAAGTATTTTTTCTTTTTATACTATGTAGGTGGCAGACAAGCACACGGCCCACCTGATGGGAAGCTGTCATCGTGGCCTATTGGACGTGTGCAACACTAGGGGTGTCACACGTGGTGTCACCAGGGGTTCTGCCTACCCTGAAGGGAAGGGGGAGGGTGGCTAGGAAGGGGTGGAGAGGCTAGGAAGAGGGGGGGAGGAGGGGTACAGTGAGCTCTGGCTACCCTACTTACCTTGGGGAACACGACACTATGGTTATTACAGCTGCGGTGTTCTGTTGGGCGGAGGTACTACCTCAGTCAGTCGGACTGCTCAGTTCGGATGGGAGATACCGTCGGGTCCCACCTATTATTAGATGTATTAAGAATATATGAAATATTTATTCTTTCATTTGTAGTGGTTCGATAGCATTTTAAGGCATGTTGGAAATCAAGTACTTATATAACCCGTGCGGAAATCCCCACGGATATCACCCCTGTCGGCCTTTGGAGATAAAGATTAAAGATAAAGATAAAGATAAAGATAAAGATACAGATAAAGAAAGATAAAGATAAAGATAAAGATAAAGATAAAGATAAAGATAAAGATAAAGATAAAGATAAAGATAAAGATAAAGATAAAGATAAAGATAAAGATAAAGATAAAGATAAAGATAAAGATAAAGATAAAGATAAAGATAAAGATAAAGATAAAGATAAAGATAAAGATAAAGATAAAGATAAAGATAAAGATAAAGATAAAGATAAAGATAAAGATAAAGATAAAGATAAAGATAAAGATAAAGATAAAGATAAAGATAAAGATAAAGATAAAGATAAAGATAAAGATAAAGATAAAGATAAAGATAAAGATAAAGATAAAGATAAAGATAAAGATAAAGATAAAGATAAAGATAAAGATAAAGATAAAGATAAAGATAAAGATAAAGATAAAGATAAAGATAAAGATAAAGATAAAGATAAAGATAAAGATAAAGATAAAGATAAAGATAAAGATAAAGATAAAGATAAAGATAAAGATAAAGATAAAGATAAAGATAAAGATAAAGATAAAGATAAAGATAAAGATAAAGATAAAGATAAAGATAAAGATAAAGATAAAGATAAAGATAAAGATAAAGATAAAGATAAAGATAAAGATAAAGATAAAGATAAAGATAAAGATAAAGATAAAGATAAAGATAAAGATAAAGATAAAGATAAAGATAAAGATAAAGATAAAGATAAAGATAAAGATAAAGATAAAGATAAAGATAAAGATAAAGATAAAGATAAAGATAAAGATAAAGATAAAGATAAAGATAAAGATAAAGATAAAGATAAAGATAAAGATAAAGATAAAGATAAAGATAAAGATAAAGATAAAGATAAAGATAAAGATAAAGATAAAGATAAGAGCAAGAAGAGGACACCGTGGCTTGCAAACCCGAGGGGACATCTTGAAGCCGGAGAGGGTACGGGTCAGCCAGGATGCGAGGGACATACCTTTTGGGCAACCTTATACCTCGGCGCTAGAAAACCCGAGACGGCATGCGGTTTTAATCAGTTCGATTCAAGCATAAAACGCCCCGGTTGGGGGTGTTTTTATATTTGTCAGTCCGCCGAATTGACTGCACCCCGCCTGATGGTAAGCTGAGGTGCAGTCCTAAAGTAATGGACATCATTTCATCGAAACTTGAACACTTTCCCAAATAACGGATGTCTAGGTCACTCTACCCTTATTTGCCCCCTTAGGGGTGCATTTTTGAAAAACCGCGATTCCGGGGTACGTTTATTTTTAACCAGAAGCAGCTGTATCAAATTTCGTGCTTCTTACTTTCAAAATAACGGACTTTCATGCAACCAGCCATCGCCTATTTTACGCCTTTAGTAGTGAAATTTTGAAAACGCTGGTATACATGTATATTTATTTCTAATCAGAAGTAGGTATATGAAATTTAATGCGTCTAACATTGAAAATGAAGAACTTTCATATAAACTTTCATATAAATTTTGCCACCTTAGGAGTAAAAATTCTAAAATTCCGTTCTTAGTGGATTCCTACAACATAAAAAGCATCTACTGTCAAAATTTCAAGTTTGTAGGTCCAGCGGTTTAGGCTCTTCGTTGACGTATCGGCCTGTTTATCATAGGGCATCGCACACGAGGCGAGCTATGACGTCATCGACAAAAATCCAGCGAGAGTGTGCGTTTTAAAACAGCCAATTTTAAATCTTCGATAACTTCGTCATTTCTTGTCGGATTTTAATCATTTAAAAAACAAAATGCTTAGAAATTTGTAGCGCATACGTTTCATTAATTAAAAATTAAAAGTTCTGTTATGTGACTGATCCTCATTAAAATTTTCGATAAAAAACCTGCAACACTAGTGTTTGACATTTCAAAATGTTTAGGTGATGTGAGGTTAATGGTCGATGGGTATACAAAATAGTTTATAAATATTTGGGTACAGTACTTTATCCAAATATGTCAATGCTAAATAAAAACACATAACGGTATTTTCAAACGAGTGCTAATCTTATTCTCTGCAGGCTTAGGCTGAAATGGCGCAAAAAATATTGTGATGAAGTTTCTTTGTCATAGGAATAGTTTCGTTTCTATCGATCGATTACGAAAGAGCTTTTAAGTTTACATTGCAGTCAAGATATTTGTATCTTGAGATCTCTACAGCATTGTTCGTATAAATGTGTAGGTTTCCAACTAGTGATCACGAGTGTGTGCCTACAAGAGAGACTGATAGTGAAATTGCTAAGGTGTTATTAAAATTATGTATTTACTGTCACTTTACCTACAAATTACGCGATCAATTTACTTAGAAGAGTCTTAGAGCTAGTAAGGCACAGCAAGTAATGTAAAATAAGAGTCAGCACTATCGTAATTTGTTCCTGTGTGTCACGTCCATGTATTGTTGCTCCTTCCTGTAAGTATTTTTTTATTTTGTAGTTCTGCATACCTACTGTTGCTATATATTTAGTTGCTATTATTCACATTTAGTTTTTTTTACTTAATCTATACTTAATATTCATTGTGGATATCTTCAATAATTACATAACATTTTTACACTCTGCTACTACTTCAATGTTACTTTTCATCACAATTTTTTATTTATTATGTGCATTGTATTGCAAATAATTTACTCTAGCCATGTTATAAGGTTATGTTGACAGATCTGAAAATTCACAAAGGTTCAATAAACTTTGTAATCTGCTGTATGTGTACACATTTTGTTGGATAATCAGCTTATCTATCTTATCCTTAAACTTGCTGTAGGTACAATAGTGAGATATAATTTTTTATTCAATGTTTGTCTGGGTGTGTTTACTGTTTTATTTGAGAGATATAAAGCACTTTTGTTAGGTAGCAACGGCACAAAAAATCTGTTAAGGGAAGCTATTTAAATAATACTTTATAGATCTATACTTCATACAAAATTTCATTATGAATTAATCACACAAGCAAAAAACTAGTGAGAAATAAATATATTTTTGTTAATACAAAGTCTAGATATTGCTATACCTACACTCTAGCTAGAACATTTATTTAACTGTAAATGTTTTCTTGATCCTTAGCGTAGTTTAACTAAACTATTTTTTAGAACCCATAATACAAGCTATTATGGGTTCTAAAAAATAGCTTATTCAAAACCCTAATTCTTAGTTGTACACAAAGAATTAACAGAGTATATCTATAACAATTACAGAATCAACTGTCTTATCACATCTCTCAAGGCAATCTCTTGAAGATAAGCATAGATACACAGAAACATATCATAATAATATAAAGTAACTACTATTAACTAATACTATTATAAAATTTTAATTGACCTGCGTCTGTACATTGGACATTTTTAAAAGAAAATACTTAGGTTTTTAGAAACTCTTGTCTGTTTGGCTTTATGTGTGTTAGTTTGCGATGAATGCAAAAAGTACTTAACAGATTTTGGTGTGTTTCTTTTTATTAGAAGAACTTGGTCAGACTTAAACTCTTTTGTATGTCTGATGCAATTTAGTTGAATAGAACCGGAGATATGACCAAAAGTTGCGATAATCGATGGTCAAACCGCTTGAGCCACCGATGTGGGCTAGTGAACCGTATATTCAGCTTAGTTACTTAATAGTCACAATGTATACTCTTAAAAATAAGTTATTAGTCAACCTCCAGTAGTAATGTGACATTTCTATATTATGACTGTACTTTTAATAATTTATAGTCATTAGTTAATTGTCTAATGAGTCTTATCTATACAATGAAATAGAAATAAAGTGTATAATGTTAACATTAACATAACAGTTTTTTAATGATTGTGTATGAATGTAAACACTGTACTTATAACTGAAAAACAACTTTTTAAACTTATTTATCTTTCCGACTGTTTGTTCCGACTGATCTCTAAAATAGCCTCCTAAATGCCTACTATTTTATTTTTCACTTTTATGCTTAGTGCACATATTACAATGCAAACTGTAGTGCAATATAATATTTTGTTAACAACAGGTGAAATTTTGGTCGAACGCGAGCCATTACCAATAAAAAAAAAGTTCAAAAACTTACAACTAAACACAAATGAACAAGGCTAATTACAAGCTTTCACTTCTACATGTATATTAATAAACAAAAAATAAACAGAAACTAAAAAAAACTACACTAGAGTGTTTAAAACAACAATTTTGACAAGCTAAAATGCCTAGATTATGTTATATGAACGATTCTGAACATTTTAAATTCTTGTGTTTATCCGCAATGGACTGGTGTCTGGTGAATAAATTTTGATATGGTTTTATTTTAGCTTATACATGTTTGATTACCGATGCAAAAACTAACGTTCATGTGGATGGATTCGCAGGCATAGACTAGTTAAGTTCTGATTGGCTTGGTTGAATGATGATTTAAATAGTAATTGATATTGTAACATAAAATTAATTAACAAAATCATTTGCAATTTTAATTAATTCAATCATCTAAATTGCCTTGATGAATGTCAAAACAATTACATAATTAGCTCAATTGGAGACAATGGCATAAATCAGGAGCAATCTGCCATGATTGGTGAATCACGAATGTTAATGTTCCGTGAACATTATCTCGTACTATCTAACCTAAATAAGCCAATCAAATGTAATAACATTAATGAACAATCGAACATCCTATAAAAGTAGGTTTTTGATATGTTATCTATGGAAGTAATGCAGAAAATATCAGACCCTATGTTATATCTATATGTAGTGCGGTTACGCCTAGTATTATTAGCTGCCTGGTATTAGGTGCAACTGGTTACAGACCTTAGCTTAGGTTTGCATAATGGCATTTTTATTTCGTGCGTCAATCCCTGCAGATCCTGTCGGTCATTGGGGCACGAATGTCAGATCCGAACCGACAAAAACGCACGCCGCCGTCTCAGGTGTAATTACCGGGGTGTAAGGTTACCCAAAAGACATTTCCACGCCTGCTCCCCACTGTGCCCTCTGCTAGTCAGAGGGACACATGGAGTTTTTCCGGCCGGCATTTGCTACAGACAACAACGTCTGCCCTGCGAGTGAGAGGCGCTGCCGTATCCGGGTGCACTGCGTGGATGTTACAACCTGCACCCAGGTTTGCGTAATGCCCGAATCACCTTTTTTGAACCGAATTTTGAGCATATATAATAAGTGTCAGGTATATTGGGGCATATATCCCTATGCCTAGGGCTGTCACTGGTCGTGACGGAATTAAATTGAGAAGTTAAAACAAAACTACCTGCAGCTTGCAGCATCTTGACAAATCCGCTTCCGTTTGCCAGCACCTCAATGATATTCTACAAAATATCCATAACACGTAATTGAAATCCATAAGGAGGTGATATAATTACCTACACAGCCATACAAATAATGCTAAAATTGGTACATATCCAATTAAGAGCGTATTTAAAATGTCCAGTGTTAGCTCAACTACACTACACTTCTTCCTTATGACCTACCTACATGTTTTTCTACAGTATTTTCCTCGTACGTTAATTCAAGTTTTTATCCCCAATTTACTGTTGTTTATTTACCCGGTCATACATTAGAATTTAGATAAAAGTTGGCCTATAATATACGTCACGCACACATATATCGCGCCTTTATCAACACAACATCCTAAAAATATAAATGACTAGCCTATGCCCGCGGCTCCGTCCGAGTGGACGTCGGTTTTCGCATTTTTTTAAATATATCTCCAGTTCTATTTAACCAATTGTGATCAAAAATGCGTAAGATTTTAAGTCTGACCCAGACATTTCAAACAAAGAAAACCGCATCAAAATCTGTTCAGTAGTTTTTGCGTGCATCGCGAACAAACTAGACGAGAATTCCAAAAAAAATTGTTCAGAATCCTTCATATAACAAAACCCAAGTTTTTTTTAAAATATCCAATGTACAGGCACAGCTACTTTACAATCTTATAATAGTAATAGATAGGTTATCCCTATAAATTCAATAAGTACTAATATTACTTTTGCCTTGTTTTTTTGCTGACAGTACTAAAATTGACACGAACATGTGACAGAGTTGCTGCAAGTGCGATCCTAAGTTTAAACGCGTAGCACTGTGCAGTTTTGTTTTTTTCCTAAAGCAGAAAATTACATTTTGTAGTGTTATCGCTCCGCGGTCAGGCGGCGCACGAATTGCTGGTGCCGACTTAGTAACCTGGTATTTTTGCATAGCGTGGTATTATTAGTGATTGAATATTCAGCATATATTATAGAAATATCTAGCCTATGGATTATTTGTGAATTTTTAGACCGGTGAGCTAGATTACTGCATACTTGTTTATTTTTTAACTATCACCAAAATTAGACAATTTAATTGCAATAGGATATATTATATTAGAACACAATATATCCTTTTTTCGCGGGCCATGTATTTTATTTATTTAGTTCTGAAAGAAATGCTTACAGATTACTACCATTGCATGACAGGAAACATTATTTAGAAATAGATACTAAATTAGTCTAGACAGTAATCCAAATATAGCAAACACAGCGTGATAAATGTTTACATAAAACATGGCAAAGTACAATTATTTGCCATGCCACACGTAAATAACCAAAGCCAAACTTAAATTCATGTGATTTATGTAGTACGAGTGATAGGAAGTTATATTTCACCCGCATTTCTACGAGTCGGTTTCTAGCAACGGTGCCAGTTTGTCATAACTGACGACCGAACACGGTTTGCTTAGGCCTGGCGAGGAACCGTCCCATGGAAATGCGGCTTTAGGGTACCTATGACGATATGCAGGGCTGAATTTAGGGGAGGGTATCCGGGCTACAGCACTGGGGCCTCCATATAAAAGGGGCCCCACTATAGAAACTTCAGATTTTTTTGACTTGGTTTCATAATAGATTATTAATTTACGTAAAAAAAAAGATTGTTAATCTCATTAGGAAAATAATTTGGGGTTAGGGGACCTCCACTCCATTGCCCAAGGCCTTCAGATCTCTAAATCCGACCCTGACGATATGTATTAAAGGTGTGGTATTATTGTATCAGTTCACGCCTGGGCGTCGGGATGGCGAGCATGAGCTCAACGCTCGTCGAGACCGTCTCCATAAACTACGAAGACTTCAACGAGAGCTTTCTTACCTGCGGCACCTGTTTATGTTAGTATACTGCTATTTTATCGCATGCAACTTTATAGTACCCTTAAAACTAGTTTGTAAATGACCAGAACAACCACAGTTTTCTAGTTTCACTCACTAACATCACCATTCATACGAAAGTCGTAAAAAAATAGGATGAATAAAATAGAAATATTCTTTAGGCATTTATATTGAAGGATGTTTTATTGTATAGGTAACCCGAGGTGTCGAAAGCTGTGGTCGCGCTGTGTACAAATTCGTACTGAGGGACTGTAAGCGTAAAATTCAATCTTTCCATTTGTGATTCATGTCCAACCTTCATAACAATCCGTGAATAAAACGGTAATATGTAATTGTATACATTATCATTTATTAATCACAATCATTAGTACTATCCTGCACTGTAATATTTATGATTGATTTGATTACATAGAAAAATTATAATACCTACTTATTTAATGAAGAATGTAATTCTTTTACCGATTTTAAAGTCAAGTGGATTTTTACATAAGGTAAAGTTTACTAACTATTTATTCAGAGGACTGTCTTGTATTTTAAATTAATACGACATGCGACGGTCAGTTTTTGTTACAGAAAAGGCGTGCTTTAAAACAATAACATTTGCAAGTGTGTAGCAATTTGTTCCAGAACAATGGTGTAACCATATATTTGTTTAAAATGAATTCTTATTTTAACATAAATGTACCGCTACAAAGAATCTTTTCTTGTTTCTAGGCACTTACGATGGAGGAGAACACACCCCGAAGTTACTACCATGTTCACATACAGTCTGCTTGCATTGCCTCACGCGAATAGCGGCTTCACAAACCAGAGACGCTGGCAGTTTCAGATGTCCTATATGTCGCGAACTTATCACAATACCTCGAGGCGGGGTACCAGCCTTACCCCCATCGTTTCTCGTCAACCAACTTCTCGATTTAATGGCTCGTCAACGCAGGGAAGTGATACCACAGTGTAGTTCGCATCCAGGCAGAGAGTTACTTTTCTGTGAGACCTGCGATTGCGTTTTCTGTCGACACTGCGCCGACGGGCCTCATAGCGACACGCCTTGCGACCACACAGTAGTGCCGTTCTCAATAGCTTTAAAAAGAATGTCGGAAATACTTTTATATAGAGCAAACGAATGTCTCAGTAAACTTGGTTCGGCAAGAGATGCCGTAGCGAGTGAACTGAGACGGCTCGAAGCAGCTGCGACAGCGGCCGACGAAGCGATAGACCGACACTTCGCAGAACTGAAAGCAGCAATCGATAAACGCCATAATGTATTAAAATCAGCGGCTGCAGCTGCTGCTACTCATAAGCGAAAACTGCTTGAAGAGCAACTTAAATTAATTGATGCGGAAAAAGCTAAAGTAAGTTAAAAGTTGAAAACTTAATTAATTTAAACAATATTATCAATTTTTATTTAAACAGTTTGATTGGCCAAATACGGCCCTGGCATTTATTGACATTTTGAAACTCAGAATTCAAGTCTACAATGATAATTTCAGGTAGAAGCAGAATGCTCAGGTCTTCAACAGCAGGTCGAAGTTCGCGAAGTCAGTAGTCGAGCGGCGGCACTCGGAGCCCGGTTAGGTGACGCAGCCGCCCTTGCCGAACCAAGGGAGAACGCCTTTCTCGCAGTGGATTTTGCGCATAATGATGCTCAACAGAGGTTTGGAGAAGCACTCGTAGAACTGGGCAGGGTTCGAACTAGTACAACGTTCCCTGGTCTTTGTACCTTGTCTTTAGGTAAGTTAGTCAAGATCTACACTTAAAAATTATAGTGGTTAAATAATATAATTATCACAGCAGATCTTCAATAATATAATTATTGTTACATAGTAAGTTGGTAATTATAGTTGTAAACAGATCCTCAAGTCGTTCACTTAAAATAAATATTTTCTTATGAAAATATTCATTATGAAAGTCCATTTAAAAACAATATGTGTTACGTTTTTTAAGGCGGCCATTAAAAGGTGACTAAAGCCGCACTTATAATCCCAATCAAATAGAGGAGAAGGCAGATCCCGGACTCTGAGGTTAAAGTCTCGAATGCAACCGGCAATACGGCAATACAGTGGTACTAGGTGTGACCCGCGGTTTTGCCCGTGGCATACTTCGTGTCCGTTTATCAGGCTATTTTTGTAATTTTTCTCTACGTAAGAACCATCCTCGTACTTCAAGGAATATTCTAAAAACAGAATTAACAAAATCGGTTCAGCTGTTCTCTTAGCAACACATTTAGCAATTCGTTTTTATTATTTTTTATAATATAGATTTTTTTTTAAATACTTATTTATATTTTTTTAACATGCAATTTGACGTTGTCAGTGCGATCCTATTCTTAGTTGAAATGATTAGTAGGTAAATAAAATAAAGAGAGGCATTCACTTCAAAAACCAATATTTGTTTTGCATTTATAGAATCTGGGTGTGTGTGCGGGCTGGAGGTGGTGGTAGTGCTACGCACAGTGGACTACCACGGCGAGGCGCGCTGCACGGGCGGGGACCCGGTCAGCGCCGCCGCCACTATCGACGATGCGCCTCTGCCTTGCACTGTCACTGATCTCGATACTGGACTATACAGGTACTGCATCTTTCATGTTTCTTTTAATATTGGTGTTTTTACTACTAGAGCTGTAGATTATTATATGCTTGACATGGTCTTTTGGCAAATGTTAATTTTTAATACTTAAGACCGCAGCCATAATAACCATCGTGTTGTGTTCCCGCCGGTAAGTAGGGTAACTCACAACAGCCTCCCCTCCATCTCCCCCCAAACTCCTCGACGCCCCTCCCCTCCAGGATTGGCAGCGCGAGAGTGACACACCTGATGTTGCATACGTTTATAGGCGGTGTCCGCTTCCTATCAGGTGAGCCGTGTGCTTGTCTGCCATCTAAGTATTATAAAAAAAACTTATGTGAAATTCTTTAGTTGGTAGCCATGAAAATCTAATGAATTTTCGTCAAAATGTTAAGATCCGTTCTGTGTTGTTCATTTATTTAATTTACCATTATTAGAGAGATTTGATCCTTATGATTGACCCTATCGATTGATGCCATGAAGTACAGGATATTATTTTTGCGGATTTTACCCGGTTCGATTACTGAAAGTAGCAAGTGAATTTTCAAAAATCTTTGAATACAGTTTAAATTGTTTATGAAATCTAAGTGAAGTCTTTTTTCAGTAAAAATTACATTTTTTTTCATCTATCTACATCATTTAAGATACTTTCCGTCCATGTGGTATCGCCGTAGGACTCTCGGTATAGAAGTAATTTTAATTTCCCTATGTCCCAGGATCACGATGCGGCCTTGGACCGCGGGCGCTCTATGCGTACGCGTGTTGGTATTCGCCCGTGGGGTGCGCGACTCTCCCCTGCGAGCGCTGGTGGCGCCCACGGCCGCCCCGCTCGCCGTGTGGGGCTCCCGCGGCACCGGCAAGGAACAGCTCAGCCAACCCGTCGCACTCGCCAGGTATACTATATCATCCTCATTTTTGCTTTGTTTCCGGTTGCATCCTAATTTTTTACCTTTTCTGGAACTTGTTTTGAATCCATACAAATTATAAAGCTGAAGAGTTTGTTTGAACACACTAATCTCAAGAACTACTGTTTCGAATTGAAAAAATATTTTTATGTTGGATAGCCTGTGTATTGAGGAAGAGTATACTCTTATATCATCACGCTACTAACCAGGGGAGCGGAGCTGTAATCGTATATGTCAACAAATCGGGCAAATTTCCATCCATTATTACAAAACTATGAGAGACACGGGCCAAGCTATGGGAGACAGCTAGTAGCTAGTTTTAAAGCATGAAACAAAAAAAAAATATCCCGACTGCGCTAGCGAATATTATAATAGTACTTAATTTAAATGACCAGACCATGTGAACCTAAAATCGTTTCTGCGCTATTTCCAGGTGTCCAAAGCGACGGGAAATATATGTTCTGGATGCGGGCAATTCGAGAGTGAAGGTGCTGGACGACGAGACGTTCGCTTTTAAAATGGATATCGTCAATGAAGGTATATTCAATTATCTACTATGTAACTTTTGTTGAGATTGATATTACCACCAGAGCATATACAGGGAGGAGGATTGTGTTGTGTTCCCGCCGGTAAGTAGGCTAGCCAGAGCTCACTGTACCCCTCCTCCTCCCCGCCCCTTCATAGTCTCCCCACCCTTTCCTACCCCCGCCCTTTCCCTTCAGAGTCGGCAGCGCGTGGTTAACGCCCTTGGTGTTGCACACGTCCATAGGGCACGGTGACCGCTTCCCATTAGGTGGGACGTATGCTTGTCTGCCACCTAAGTGGTATAAAAAGTATAAAAAAAATTAAATCATTGATGATCATTTGCTTATGGTGCTAACTGTCCCTGTTATATTTAGTGTGACACAATGACAGTCATTTTGCTATCAACTGGTAGATGGAAAATAATGAAGTAGGTGGGATCTGCTATGGAGTGGAACGCCCTGTTTGAGTCGTGTGTTTCTGGAAAGCTATATATAACCTGAGAGTCTTTAACTCAAGTGTGAATAGGTTGCTTCTAGGCAAGCGTGCTCCATCGTCGACCACATCATCACTTACCATCAGGTGAGATTGTGGTCAAACGCGAGCCTACACACCCTAAGGCCACGTTCACACGGCACACACGTTTTCACGTATACGGTTTTACCGTATATATTTCTAGAACACGGGATTTTCCCGTATGAACGCCGTGTGAACAATTTTTAAGTTTTCATATATATTCTGCTGTCACTACTCTATTCGGTATACGGTATACGGGAAAATCGTCGCCGTTTGAACGTGGCCTTACTAGCGTAATTTTTTTCATAGAGAAATCTAATTATAACATATATCTAATGGGAAAAAGGCGTGATTTGTATGTATGTATGTATCTATATATTTTTTGTGAATATTACTTTTAAATTTGAATGTAATGCATCTTGCAGGGCTAGCGGGTCGCAGCTGTACAGGGATTGCCGTCACTGCGGAAGGTATCATCGCCGTCAACTGGCGGACGCGAACGCTCACAGAGGTGAGTTCATTTAAAGATATAGTAGCTTGGTAAATGCGTTACAGGAAGCTGATTGCCCAAAAATGCGGATAAAAGATGTATAGTTTCGTATAATGAAATTTCAATAAGTTTAGTTCTATGGCCATTTGTATGAAATGACAAATTATGACGTCATAACATGCTATTTGATACAATAATTTGTAATACAAAGTTGGTTGAAATACTATTCTCTACTTAATTTGTTAATCCCACCTCCTTGCAGCTGAGGTTGGCTTGAGCCTCATCCCAATATCTTTGGGGTCTAAGCCAACCTCACCTGCAAGCGGTACAGCTGCTGTTTTATTGGACGGGACTCCGCCGCAAACTTTCCTCTCGTAAGTACAAGAGAGTGGATTTCAGTCTCCAAAGTGCAGATTTTGGCTGCTAGATTGTTGCTCGTGTGAAGAAGATTTAGTATAGTTGTACTAATAGCAAACTGTTGGTTGGGCCGGCAGGTGACGCTCTCGGGCGCCACGCTGCGCACGCTGCGGCCGGCGCGCCTGGTGGAGCCGGTGTGCGTGGCGGCGGCGCGCGCGTCGCGCAGGCTCGCCGTGGCCGACAACGGCGCGCGCGCTGTGTTCCTGCTCGACCAGCACGGGAACATCGAGCGCGAGGTATGCTGCCCTAGTAGTCATTGTGTACACTTAGCCTACCCACATTACCGAATCAACCAAATAAAATGTATTTGCCTAAAAACACGGTATAAAATTATAAATGTTGTGCATTACAGGACACAACCACTATTGTGATTACTCTGTACACCAGAATCAATTACAATCCGTTTTAATACCTGAAACGGCGTGCGGTTTTAGTTGGTTCAAGTCCGACGGCCGCGGGGTTATAAGACTGCGTCGCGGTCACTTTGACCGTCCCGCCCCGCCGTCGGCTTATCGCCTTAAGTGTATGTCCATAACGAACAGCAGTGATCCACAACAACGCCGAATAATATCACCTTTTTCCTATAACAGGTAGGCAACGGCGAGTTGGGTCTGGTGGGTGGTCTGGCGTTGTCTGAAGACTTGCTCATTATAGCCGACGTGGCGGTCCGAGTGTACGACACGGACGGGAATCTCAAGAACGTGCTCGCACCTGTGCCTAAAGGTTAGTGTGATAATACTATAAATTACTAGCCCATGCCCGCGGCTTCCCCACCTTGATGTCGGTTTTCGCGTTATTTTTTAAGATACTACTTAGATGGCAGACTAGCACACTATATTTCCAGTTTTACTCACTATTGTGATCAACATGAGTAAGATTTCATGTCTGACAAGATCTATTACACAAAAGAAACCACATCCAAATCCGTTTTATTAGTTTTTGCGTTCATCAAGAACAAACAGACAAGAATTCCAGAAAAAAAAATTATCTTCAGAATCGTTCACACAGACGCAGCTACTTTACAATTTATAATAGTATAGATCAGAAAGCAGCATTAAAAAAATTTCTTTGACATAAACAAGACCTATTTCAAGTTATTTTACATACGGACAGGTCGCGGCGGATACGGAGGCGTAGCCCTAGAAGAGGAAGACGGTATCACCCGCGTAGTGTGTGCCCGCTCGGTCCGCGGGCGACCCGCCATACTGGTCCTACAGGCGCTTGGGCCCGCTGCGGGCCGAGTTCTTGCCGCCGCCGAACTGGCAGAACGTAGGCCGCGCCGGGTGGCCGGCATAGCGCTCCTGCCCGGCAAGAGGGTGGCCCTGGCTGACTTAGCCGCGGATTGCCTGAGACTGCATACGTACTGGTGAACTGTGACGCGACAGGTTACAGGTACGTTTTATTATCAGCTTTGTTTTAACCTGCACTGCTGCTTATTAGTTTGTACAGATACCCGCACGTAAATTGGCCGGACGCGTCATATGCGCTAAGGTCGATTTTTAGGTCCCCTTTGAGGTATGAGCGGGTCGCGGGAGACGCGGTTGCGCCGTCGCGGACATATGATTGGTCCGTCACTTGACGGACCAATCAGATGTCTCCGAGAGACGTCTTCTAGCGATTCAACGTTCCGTTCGTTAGTACTTTGAATCATTTGATTGGCTCAAAGTGCACGATGCGCGAACTTACCCCAAACCTGGCCAAGTTTGCTAGTAGTGAAAGCGCGTGAAGTATGTAAGGACAAATGCAGATGGGGGGCTGTTGTCTCTGCCTACCTGGGAGGGAAAAGTTTGTTAGTATGCATCAAACCCTCCTAAACCCCCTTCTCCCATTTCTCCTTCTCAAATTTCTTAGGTTTATAGTTTACTCGCAACGTTCACAAGAAGAGTTATTTGTTTCCAGGTAATATTTCTTGGAAGAAAGAGAAGTGGATGCGCCGGAGGGTGCATCGGAAACGAATTTCATGCTAGTCCAATATTATAACGGAGAATCGAACTGTTGGCCATATTCACGGACTGCGAGGGGAGAACTTGCACCAAAGTCTTTAGTCGCCACTGCGTTATTCAATACTATACTATAGTACTTACAGTATTTATTTCGTATTAAGTTGATTAAGTTATTTTTACATTGTCGAATTTTTCGACATGTGTACGAAATTTGACAATATTATGACTGATTTTTTTTATTATGTATTTTGTTTTATCATTGCCAATCGGGCGTATATGTAGGCTTTACTATTTCGTGAATATTTTGCACTATTTTTTATTAATGATCTTTCCACCGCATTCGGCATAATATCAATGACAAATAATACTTGTCTCAGTGTATCAAAAATTGTTGTTGGCAATTCTGACTTTCGCTTTAACTAGTCGTAAGACAAGCGCATTTATTTTTAAAACAAATTATAATGTTAGTATATAATAAAAATGATACTTATCAACGTGGAAATGGAACTTAAAATCTCACTAATTATAGTGATAACGACAATATTTATATAAGTATCCACTTAGTAATTATATAAATATTATGAACACAATAAACTAAAGGCTAATTCACACGAAGGAATAGGTGCTTATAAATATAGATGTCATGCATCTATCTGTGTCATCAAAAATGTCACCAATAGATGCGATTTAGCTCTTACTGAGAAGATTATGACTTTTGTATCTAGGTCGACCAGATCGCAGTACTAAAGGATAACAGTGAAACCTATATGAAATTTTAAAACCATTATTATGTTAACTATTCCAATCCGTATGTATACGCGATTTTCTAGTATCGAGAATGTGTTCATGTAGCTCTGTTGATCAGTCCCCCTAGTAAGAGACTGGTCGGGGGTTCAAGTCCCGTCCCGGATATTGACTTTTCCGATGTAAATCTATAAGTTTACTTGGTTTTAAGGATTTTACTGCCCGCGCTGGACACAAATCTTTCCACTACACATATCCAGTAGCACTGCTTTAAATATAACGCAATTACGCAATAAAGTTAAGAAAATTTGAGAATAGGTTAGATACCGCATTAGCCTTAAATAGTATGAAAACCAAGCCAATCAAGTTATAATGCTCACCATGAACAGAATTGTTTCTATCGCAACAATTCGGCAGTTTTGTTGTTTGGCAAGGTTAAAGTTAGACTGAAGTAGGAGCGCGATAATAGAATTGTATAATTATTAGTTGGAAACAAAATACTAATTTACATAAGAATAATTTCTGGAATAAACCTCGCACTGTCTTATTTTACACAATACATAAAACACGCAGTCATGTCATGCATCAGGTAGGCCATGTGCTTGTCTGCCACCTAAGCGGTATCAAAAATGTTCGTGTAAATCAGCCTTTATTTTGATTGTATTCTAACAAATCATTTTCTACTAAGCAGATAAAATATTTTGGCACTAAAAATCACGGGAACCCATTGCCATATTTTTGATTAATAATAAATACGATATATAAATAAATAAAAAGTAATGAATAATTAAATAGTTATTTATCAAAAGCCTAAAAGAACAAAATATTATAGGTGCTGTACCCGGCTATTTATTTGGCAAGTCGGTCAAGGAGTGAGAAGCCGGCTAAGATTAGCTGACTTCGGTTTTGTATAGCCTTCTCTCTGTCATACATCGGACTAACAGTTCAATATCTTCATTGAGTGGTTAAAACTGTTAATCTAAAACTGTTTGTGTTTATAAAATAGTAGCTGTCCCCCACGGCTTCCCTCGTAACACCTATTAATCCCACTTCCCATCAGGGGGGCCGTGTGCTTGTCTGCCACCTATGTAGTATAAAAAAATACCATACAATGCCCGTGATTTATTAGTTGTGCAATAATGTATGGAAATTTGCCCGATTTGTTGACATTATTATGTTTACTGCTCCGCCCCTCTGGATAGAAGCGTGATGATATATAGCATATAACCAGCCTGGATAAATAAGCTTTCCAACACAAAATGATTTTTTTGATTCGAACTACTAGTTTCTGAGATTAGAGCGTTGAACCAAACAAAGAAAATTATAGCTTCAGTTTTTATTTATTTTATTTTATTTTGTTTTATTTATTTTATTTTATTTATTCAGACACACCAACAGTCTCCATATACAACATTGTCTTAATATAATAGGTACACTAAAAGATATCAAACCTTAGACATACGCTGTACGATAGAGATAGCACTACAAAGTCGAAGTAACCCGATCTTAACCGAACTTCACTCTTCTTCCCGAAACAGCAAACGAAGTCGGGTTCTTATACACCTGTCTTTAATACTTCAATATATCATAATTTGATTGCTCAAATAGAAACGCGTTATATCATATCATATGGTTATAACTTCTGTTACAAATTATAGAAATCAAATAGTTAAAAGTATTTGTACCAAAGTCATAATAATTTATTAAACTTTATAAGTATTTCTTTATTACTATTGCCACTAACATTATGTTTAGTGTATGATTTTATAATGTTTTACTAAATGTAACGTATTGTAATATTTGTTATTAGTTAAAAGTGAACAAACATTTTGAAATTTCTTCATGGAAATATGTATTTATTTGATATTTTAAGGGAATATGTACCTACTTTACATAAATCAGTGCATATAAATACCAGTATGCGTTAAAAAAATCCGATATAACAAATCTGTAAAACGAACCGCTGTGTGTCCATAGGGCGCGCGTCGCGTCCAATATATGGCGATACGGTCAATAATATTGACAATATTCACATCAATATTATTGCGTGATCACGATATTGGATCGCTAATATTTAACTGTCTCCATGCACCCATAAGTGATACTAAGTTCCAAAAATAGATATCAATATATTTATATCTATATCTTTTTAAATCGAACTTGCCACGTCCATACAGTGTTAATATTTCAACTATAGTTTAAATAACAAATTACATTATGCCACAGATCAGCCAAAGCCCAGTTGACTTCTACATTTTGCAGTACGTACATATTTCCCTATTATATAAAAACCCACTTTATTGATATCTATTTATATTATAGAATCTCGTTATATTTCATATGCAAACTTATAAAAAGCCTCACATCAGCATATTTAGAAATAGTATTTATTTGGTATGTTATTACATAATAGTACTTTGAACATTAATATTTTGAAGATGTAAACATATTTGTACAGCTGATACGCCTACTGTCTAGACAAGATAGTGTATACGATAATATATTATGTGCATATTACATTAATTTAATGTATCGGAATTAGATTGCAATAACAAACACTAATATTATCAATGTATATTTTCATGTAAAACGCTGGAAAGATGTTGTCTCTGCCTACCCCAATGCGAAAAAGGCGTGATTTGATATGTATGTATGCATATTTTCTGATCCATTATAAAAGAAACTAATAATTTTAGTTTTGTATGTGAGAAAAACTTTTTAACCGACTTTTAAAAAAAGGAAAGGTTCTCAATTTAAATGTATTTTTTATGATTGTTACCTCGGAACTTTCAACTGGGTGAACCGATTTTGATGATTCTTTTTTTTATTTGAAGGCTGGCGTTTCACATGTGGTCCCATTTCAATTTGGTCCAGTTGAAGTCGGGTTTTTTGTATTTATGTAATCGTATACCATTTATCTGATTTATTCGCAATCAGATAAATGGTATACGGTTACATAAAGGGTAATCAAAGAAACATTGATTTTTATAAGATTTGAAGAATTATTATCAGAGATGCCGTGAAAAATAGTTTTGCGAATGTGAGGCTTTTCGTTGTTAATATGTATATAGGTTAAGTTTTCAAGTGATTGATCAAACGAATAACTTTCGCAGTAGGATTAGATCTAGTCTGAAGTTAGCGATGAGTATTTTTGAATTATACAGCTCAAACAATAGAATATATGTAGTTATACAGGCAAATAGTTGATTGAGAAATGTCCTAAGACACAGATTTTTTTACATTGTTGCTTCTAATCACACTTAGAACACGAACCTGTAAAACATACCTTCAGACGAAAAGCGTTGTGGACAAGGCTGTAGGCCAAAAATGGCGGCGACAAACCATGTGTGAGTGAATTTTGGGTTGCAATGTTAATGTTTTACTGAAATTTGATAGAAATGTGATTCGTAGATTTTTTTTTTGTTTGTTTTTCCACAATCTCACTGCAAAAAACATGCTTAATTTATTCGTTACTTAAATTAACTGAATCAAATGAAGTTTGCCGCGTAGTGGCTGACTAGTGTGTGCGTACCGACTTGTACGTATACACAAATGGCTCCACTCTAATGTCGTCAGCGTGTTCTTCAACGAGTTCCATCCTAAGGTTTTATAGGTTCATGACTTAGAACTCGCGTAATTAGTGAAAGCGTCTCTAAGAATGTATAATTTAGAAATACCCGTCGAATATATGAAAAGATTTGAATTGGTGTCGGCAAACTACAAAAAATCTAAAGAATACACGAGTTGTAAATGTATACTATTATTGTCATTTTGTTGTTACAACTGCTGTATAATTAAATGGCTATGGAAATATTCTGAAGCGTGTGTGCACTGTGCTTAATTAACATAATGTTCAAACATGAGTGATAATTATAGCTGTCATGTTTCCGTCTAACTGTCGAATATTATGCTAATGATAACGCATTTTCTCTGTAAGATTTAATTGTTTAAATGAATCGTATAACGTTATTAAAGTTCCTTCAAGTTCATTTGTTAAGTGTGTTATCTATACAACTATATAGCATTTGTTTGTTTGATTGTACTAATTGCGGTATTCATATCTACACCATGGTCTAGGAAAACAAGTTCTGGCATTCCGGGAGCGACACATGCTTACTTCACTATCCAATTGCCACTTTATTGCAACAAAACGAATCTGGGAACATTATCAATCACCGGTCTGTTCAAAAAAAAAATATAAACCATTTAAATTATCGTTTTTTGTCTAATTACAAGATACTTTTAAACTTATATTAACACAATTGTTAATTAAAACCTCATTGTTTTATAGGATTCACATGGGTTGAGGATTATTATTTTCTTCTACTGGTAACAATATTGGTGATGACGTAAGCTTGTGTCCCCACGTTACCGCTGTGTTCAGGAATGCCATTCCATAATAAAATTATTATTATACCATGATCTACACTATATTATTTACCCACTGTTAACACATATTGTTACTGCGGTTACCAGCTTTATAGGATTTATCTCATTACGGTTACTTAGGTACGCGTATTATTTGTATGTCGTAATATGTTGTGTGCTTGTGTTGTCTTGAACAATTGATATTTAGACAAATACCTATAATTAATCCGAATTATTTTTATCGTTGTCTCACAAAACGGTTCTTACATTCTCAAACCACAGTTATTATTATCTTTTATAGCAGATGCATTTAACCCCTCACAGGGCTAAGAAGTAATATAATTTCGGATTCCGTCAAATAACATACTTTAGGCGTGAATTATACAAAGAAGACAACAGAAATAATCGAAGCAAAATGGTACGTATCGATACAATTTTGCTGTTTAATCGCACTCGCCTTAAGCTCATGTCTCTTTGTCTTTAGCGCATTTTTTCTGTATAATTCACGCCTTAAATAACTATTTTGTACCATTTATATTTCGCTATGTATTTATGATTTATATATTTAAACGATCATTTGAAGAACGACCACGTACCACCGTTAAAGTTTATTTTTTGAAGTATTATTTATTATGTGTATGTATTCGTAAACCGCCGTTTCGTGAGGGGTACACTAATCACTAAATAAGCTAAGCCTTCTTCACATCACCAGTACAGTATCGTAGACTATAATTATTTTAAAATAACAGTTCAACAGCATATTGGTACAAAATATTAATAGATATAAAAATAATCCTCTTCTATAAGATGTAGTTATTGAAAGCAGCCATAGAGGATCACCATATGTTCTATTGTTTCTAAAAGAATAACTCTATTTTGACATCAGATCGACTATTTTATGACAAAATTGATGGAATTGATGATGGGGCTCACTCGATTGTATGTACGCCTAATACATATTTATTTATCAGAAGCTGTGAAACTGTACTTAAATTGTAATCACAGAGTATCTCAGTGTAATGTCGATAACGTCACTTTTGTGCAAAACACAATAAAGTTACATTTAAAATATTAATACATGTTTTTTTACCTTTGAACGTAAGTAATTCCTTATCTGCGGAAGTAATGAAGACGATATTGTTTTGAAGATTATTTATCTTCTTGATACGAGCGACAATTTCGGTTGTCTCCATACCTGCACTTTAAACCCAGAGGACATTTCCAAAAATTGGTTAGCCTGTTTTACGAGGGCGACATCTGTCTTCGCAGAACCTGTTTTTAATCTTACGAGCGCGTCTACCGTCCGTCTTCGTTACTACAAGAATGCCTGTTTGCCGGTGAAATGGCCCAATATTGCCTCCCGTATAGCGTACGCCGCGGGCGAGTTCCTAGTGTTACTACGTGTGACATTGAAGGTTTGTTTCGTAGGTACATCTTCATTAATTTGTTATGTTTGTTTCTACCGTATCGTTCAAAGTCTAGACTTTAGTATAAAAATTTTAATGGTTATCACACAAAGGTTTTTATTATTATGCAAAATATCACCTGGGCACATTGTTATCACTGTATTATAAGTAATTTTAAAACTTGAAGAGAACAGAACCGAAACAACTGGCTTTTAGTCACACCCGAATGTATTGATTTCGGGGCGGTTATCGAACCCGTAGCCACTGCCGTAGCGGTTTATTTCGGAGCTGTAGACCTCCCCTGACTTCAGGTGTAAAATCTCGTCATTTTTTAAACAATATGTAACCAAAGTATAGTTCCACCTAACACTCCTTCAGTTAAGCTAAATTGTTAGTAGTGGGTTTACGTCGGTAGAGTGGACGTGAGATGGACAGGGTTTGAACCCGAAACCTCTCGACTGTAAGGCGCCTTCTTAATCACTAAGCTACCGACGACACTTGGACATGGTCTCACCTTGAAATCTACTTCTGCAGGTCAAGTTTTCAAGAGCTGGTAGCACATCACTCTGTAATTCACATCATCAGATCATCAACACTGTCATAAATGTAATCATCCTCCTAGCGATCTCTTGACTACGTCCAAAGTTTTCGCTTTGGAGCACGGTTCCGCTTATATTTTTTATTGGTATGTTGGTTTTTACGAGAGCAACTGACCAACCCCTAGAGGAAAGCTTGCGCCAGAGCCTTGTACGTTGTTTAACAGGCGTACCGACTGGCAGATGAGGTCGAGTTGGACCCTAAAGGAAATGGATTAAAAAACAAAACAGTAAACTATGAACATAATTTTATTGTAGGTACATAACTAAATCTAGCATTGGAAATTACTGGGAGGAATAAATCAATCGCATTCAAACGTGTGCATGAAATATTTATAAAAAATAACCTTGACTCCTGAGTCCGCCTTGTAACTTAGCATTGCATACGAGGGCCACGTTCCGTCGCGCTGTGATCAATAAAACCATACATAATTAATGTGTATCAATCCACATTATCTGACTGCTAGACTTATGGCCCTGAAGCTTAGGAAAATTTGTCTGCCTTTATATTAAACTTTAAAATTGATTTTTTGCCTTTTTTTTCATGAATTTTTCATGAGTTTCATGTATATTTTATGAGCCAGCACTATAAATACCCAATATAAATGCCTAGGCATATTTGAAGGTACCTATAAAATTCTTCCATTACAAAATGCCGGTAGTTTGATTCCAATTCCAAATGTAAAAAAATGACATTATTTTTTTGGCGGGACAATCGTGTTTCAATTTATTAATTCTATTACATTCTTAATGGTGAAGAAATACGCGGTCTGATGAAGAAAGGCGTGGTTAACGATACCTCGAATGCCCTTAGACAACATTTGCATGTTATTATGGCACCCACATTAGTAATACAACAATATTGTTTTTGGCTGCATATTTCTGTAGAATGAATATAATTACATAATAAGTGATAATATAAAAAAACTTAATAAACCTACTTATGTCACATAACTTAAAAAAACATGAAAGGACGAAATTGGATAACAAATAATTAAAAATCAGTGCGTCAAGTAAAATTGATGTCTCAGTCAGAATATAATACCAAGAGGAAATGTATCTAAACCTCATTAGGATAGAAACTAGTGTCGCTAAACCTCACGTCACGTCCCATAAAACAGTGATGTGATTGGTCATAATTTATGTTATTTATACCGAACATCTATACAGCAACAGTATACTCGTACAAGCTATATGTGCGGAACATGTCTTGATTATAAAATAAGGTGTATAATAGCAAAATGCTCAACATAATGCGATATAAGTTCACCAAATATTGTTTTACTGAAACAGTAAGAAAATAAACGAATTTGATAGCTTGACTTCAAAGGTTAAGATGGGACCGTGGCGGAGCAGAGCACCCATTTTAACTTTCATGGCTATTCTTTTTTTTAACTACCTAAAATATAAACCCTGCAAATCGAAAGTCTGAAACATAATTTGGTGAGCATTTATCCATTCTGGTATTTTTAATTTATTGGTAGTAAAATAGGTGCAGTTAAACACAAGACATATAAACAAATAACAGTTTCCTAGGAAAAGTTATAATTGACAAGCAAATGATCTATGATCACAGTCATCATATTTTATTCCTTCAGTCACGCAACTGACTAATTAAATTTTTAGTTATAACTAATTATCAATATATTTTAAACATTTTTGGACCGAGATCTTTTGACAATTTTTGTGACAGAAAGAGAATACGTCATTTAGAGTGAGGGCATGGAGGAGTGACTTAAACGGCTTTTCGACTGCAAATTTTCCCAAAATGTGCAGGGCTACATTTTCAGTATGCACGTATGAGTTTTTTCAATTTGATTCTAAATTATAAAAGTAAGAAATTACAATATAAATTGTGTGAAAAACCCCAGTGAGGCAGTAGATCTGTAGATCTATGCTCCGACCTCCGTCCGCCAGGAACGTAGGGGTGGGGCTGACGGGTGGAGCCGCCTTTCAACTTGGCCGGTCAGCCAGGATGCGAAGGGAATGTCTTTTTGGATCCCCATACATCGCGGCGTTTGAAAATCTGAGACGGTATGCGGTTTTAGTCGGTTTGATTCCGAAATAACCGCTGGCCGCGGGGGTGGTATCCGTGAGGATTCCCGCAAAATAAGACCGCAGTGGATATGGCTGAACCAAACTGATTCAAAACTACACAGGGTTTCAAGAACCAAGTGCCCAAGTGTAATCTAGAAGAAAATTTCGTATAACTTTTGTATTATTCTAATATATTATATTTGCGCGTCGTATCAATTTCGGGATTTGATTTGGAATTGAAATGCAGTTCAAACGTGGATATTTATATAGTCAGTCCTCCTCGCCTCGCTATTATCCTATAAGTACCTACTTATTTCTAGTAATCATCGTCAAAGTTGCCAGATTTAATTTCCAAATTGTCTAAATAAATCCTAATAAATTTTAAAAGTAAAACTAACAGAGCGCTCAGACCTTGATTTAAATTTTGACCTAAAATTAGTTTTTAATAAAATTTTAAAATGGACACTTTAAAGTCTGATTTTTACTGAACCCAATTTAAAGTGTCACAACTGGTTAGTATTAAGAGGTTATAGAGGAATGGAGTATATTGTTCCAAGAAAATATACTATGAGTTCTATGGACCAGGGGGCTTTACTATGAACTCTTAATGGCAATTCAAATGCGATGCAGTTCTATTCAGAGAGGGAGATGACGCTATACACGGTGTATTGCTCTTCCGGAGTTAAACTACATCGTATTTGAATGATTAAGAGCTCATGATAAGGCCCCAGATTAGATAACCAGACCAGAAGGGCCGTGACCGGGTTTGGATATGCCAGTGTTAGAACTATCATAGTATGACACCAAAACAGATGTTCCAAATTAGTACTGATAGTTTCGCTAGATGGCGTTAGTTGTATGTCGCATTATTATTTTGTTTTAATTTGTTTCACACCAACTCACTGATATTTTACATACTGAATCTTTTAGTTGCTATTTATTTTTCATACAACATTCATATACTAACTTCAAATTTACGCGCCACCATCTCTTGTACATTAATAAGGTAGCAAACAAGTTGACGCCGTAGTCTAAAAACGGTAATAATTACCAGAATTACCTACTAGAAGAGTTACTGGTCATATAATATAAATACTATTAAGCTCTTTCAGTAATCTCTTACTGTCAATCAATTGAGCAAATCAGACAATGTCCAACATATCCTTTAATTCATTTTTATCCAATGAGACTCCAAACAACTATAATCTGGCAACACTGACAATAGAACACACGTATAGCGTATAGTCATAAAAAGGTATCAAAATATATACCAATAATAAATGCAATTCGGCGAGTTTACTCTCCATCGTTTTTTTAAAACCACTTAGGTGGCCGACAAGCACACGGCCCACCTGATCGTATAAATTTATGGGTACTATTTGCCGAACTTTGCGAGGGTATCTTTACATTCCTGGATGGTTTTGTTCAGTCGCTCGACAGTCGCCGAAGTTTGCTTGGAGCTCAGGAGTCTTGTGCAACTATTTATGGTGGTCTGGTAACCGCAAACATTGTGGAGGACTCTTACCACGCGGTCACCACACACGAACAAGTATTTGTTGCTCGCGTCAAACTTCATGTAGGTGATTAGACCTGAAAATTAAAAAGGTTTTATGATTACGACTGGTGATAGGGAGAGTGCCCGGTTAATGGCAATAGGCTCGCCACCTATTACGTTGGGACCTAAACATAAACTGGTGAAATGTGGGTGCTAGCACCTCTGCCTACCCCTTCGGGGATATAGGCGTGAGTTTATGTTATGTTATGTTATGATAGGGAGAGTGGTACTCTCGGGGCGCTGAAGAGACGATCACAAAAATGTAGCAATTAAATATGTGATAATTTTGGTTGCCTCAGTGCCGTAGCGGTAGTGCATTCGACTGCTATGATAGGGGGTTCGATTCCCGCTCAATGTAAACATGTATTTGCATTAATCTATGTGTTTCTTTGTGTAATATGTATGCATTCAAAAACAGTATTTAAGTAAGTTTATCCGTATTCTAGAACCCGTAAAACAAGCGGGATAAGCGAAGCTTACGTTAATGGTAGAGAGCGCTGTGTAGTATGTCTATTATATGTATATTTATTTATACATAAATGTAGCATATCGAATTTAAGGACAAAAGCATCCTGTGTTTTGAAAATCTATCCCTGTGCTAAATTTCATCCAGATCCGCTCAGCTTCTTGCGTGAATGAGTAAGTAACAAACATACATGCAGACAAACGTTCGCGTTTATAATATTATTATGATGTGATACAAGATACAATATTAGCGTGGTCTTTTTTTTCAATTAGTTATGCATAGCCATTAATGTTGTTGGATTAGACTTTATGATTCATTAAAAAAAATAATTTTATGGTCGTGCTCGCCGATCAAAGCTCAACAAGTCTTTGTTGTTTTGACTTTGTTTGTCCTTTTTGTTCTAACTTACTGAAACGACATTATATTGAGGCCACAGAAACAATAATAGGTATAGAAGCATAGAATAAATAATAGTACTACGTATAGGACATTACGCCGAGTTGTATATTATAATGTGCATATTATTATTAGGTTGTCAATAGTTTTTTTTCTTCTTTTTTTTTTCTTTCAGAAGTTGTACTACTTTGATCTTGAAGGAAGCCGCCATTTTAATAACCTACTACAGAATTCTTATCACCGCCTTTTGTTCCGAACATACCTTCGCCGCTAACTTGGAGTCTAAGGGTTTTCACAACTAGATGTATAATATTATTATTTCACATTATGTTGGCAATGTAGAAAAAGAAAACTT
The DNA here is from genome assembly GCA_963576445.1 of Lithosia quadra. Classification (NCBI taxonomy): domain Eukaryota; kingdom Metazoa; phylum Arthropoda; class Insecta; order Lepidoptera; family Erebidae; genus Lithosia; species Lithosia quadra. Next base: position 4,443,761 of record OY754883.1, read on the forward strand.
TGAATTGAGCCACCGACACTAGCCGTTAATCGTACTTATTAACGAACGAGGCTCTGGTGCAGGCTTCTAAGTGCTCTCAGGCTTTTGAGGTTGGGGTAGGATCAGATGGCATCCGTATGCCTGGATGTCGCCTAAGTGAGGGGGGGAAGTACCATAGAAGTACTGCATCGCTATCGCTGGGTATGGCATACCGCAGGTTTTAGTGTGAGAGTCACACATAACCGGGCGGCCTGACGAAACAAAAAAGAACTGCAGTGGTAGTAGAATATGGTCCAAAACAATAAAACGTGTAAGGTAGCGAACTAGTTTGGGAGTCTAAGCTTTAGATGTAACCGGGACTAACCTTGTGATGATAGCGATGACTAAACAATACAAGGAATAATAGCAAAAATACTCGGTACTAATGATTATATTGATTCAATACTCAACAAACTAGCGGTCACAAAGTTCAAGGAGAAGATGGTCGATAACGATGCGGTGAATACTATTCAATAATGTATGGGCTTTCCTAGAAGCGGATACGATTAGGAAATTCGAAATTACACCTCAAACTTTGTCGCATTAAAATCAATCGTTTTGTACTAATTGATATTCATTCATAAATATGTAATGATAAGTTAATTAAACTGGTAATAATGTTATCACTATCGAGAATATTGATGACCGTGCGAAGTGAACAACAAAAAGCAAGTAAGAACCCCTTTTGTAACATGTGTAATCACCACGGACTTGCTTCGAGCAAAATCCCACGCCACGGCATGGGATATTTGAACGGTCTTCAAACGCTGCCTTTGGGGTCCAAAAGGGGTGCCTTTGGGCACCCCAAAGGGATGCCTTGGGGACTCCAAAAGGCATCCGGGACCCCGGCGTCAAGTACATCCTGGGCTCCGTGGTGACATTTGAAAACTTTGGATGCAATGCAACCAGTAAAGTTATGTGACTATACGTTAACATAATTCTCCTCCTTATGATTTGCCTTATTTTGGCTTTTATGAGAGCGACTGCAGCTGTCGGACCTCCCAATACTCCGAGAAGAAAGCCTGCACGAAATTAGCAGGTGCATTGTGTAGCTGGTGAAGTTGACTTAGAGCCTTAAGATCTTGGTGGGGCCCAATAAACTCCTCTCAGCATCGTTCTCAATGCCACCTATTCTACAAGCGAATAATTAGTTAAAGATTATGTTGTTCACTTAACTTGACCCAGAAGTCAAACCCAGAACCTCACGGACAGAATGCACTCGCCACCGCTGTACCACCACATACCCATAACTACGTTGTTCACAGGACGCTACATATCCCTTGCACAACACACTCAGTATTTTCCATTGATGCTAACAGTTTTGCAGATAGTAATACGGAACAAATTATTATCTGACCTTCATAGTCTTCATACCCAAGGATTTGTATATGTATGTTGATATAATGAGCACTTTTTGTCTGCCCTAATCGTTTGTCGCACCACGTGTGGATCATATGAATGTATAAAGAAGATAGAGCGAAGAGCGTCAACACAAATACAGCTTAGTTACAAAGTCAGCTCTGTTGCGTCAGTCCAAGGCTTCTAAGCACGGAAACGCTAAATTACCCATGGCGTTTAGATCGATGGCTAATGGTTGTACGCATTACTGAGTGCTTCAACTGTAAGCCCTGATGGTTTTGATTTCCTTGCTATTCTTTTTTTGTTTCAACAAGCTGTTTCCTGCGGTTAAGCCCACGTGAAATACTAATTCCCGTTCCCGCAACCCTGTGTGTATGTGTTATTCCTGACTATAGATACACTAGAGATAAGGATACATGCGTCAGATCCTCCACGTGGTGCACCCTGAGTACCGGAGAGGTTCCGCCTCTCATTCCCAGGGGAGACGCTGCCGCCTGTGGCTAATTTCGGCCGGGGTCAGAGTGGCTAGTAAAAGAATTTGTTCTCCGAGCGCAGATGTGGGGTGACAGGATGACGGCTAGCGAAGGCGATGCTCGCCCCAACCCTTTTCTGAAGTCGAGGGGTCATCTTAAAGCCGTAGATGGCACAAGGGCAGCCGGGGTGCGAAGTAAATGTCTTTTTGGTAACCTTACACCCCGGTAATTGAGACCCGAGACGGCGTGGTCTTTAGTCCGACCTAACCTTCCCTGATGGCAGACGGGGGTGGTACCCGTCGAGATATTAGCACAAAAAAGGAGTTACACCAGAGACAGGTCTATTTAGTTTTGTTACAATAGTTTCAATAGCAGCGTGTAGTTTGGAAAAGTGCTAGACTAGACTGCTAGAATTTTTACACGAGGTCATGCAAGTATTAACCATCTCTGCTTACCCCTACCCATGCAGATAGGTACAGGTGTGCATATTATACAGGTGGTAGTAAAATTTATAACTCTATTAAAAAAAAGTTAAACATACAAATATAAACACGTGTATTTGAATATTGATTAACCGAATCGCTAACTTTTTATCAGCAATAATTAACGCCAATGTTATTCATAAAACTGCAATAACAGTTTATATTTTAGGTGTTAATCACTTCTGCGTTCAATTAAAATTCAATTAATTTAATCATTATTAATATATTCATTAAATTATTCACTCCACCTGCATAACTGATTTACCTAAAGTGAGATGATAGTATTGCACGCCGAGTATTGCAAATGCATTGCATAGTCGATCGGGGATTTGACGTACTTAGGTCCTAGTTATAACAACACTGAACTAGAATAGAATAATACGCTATTCTGGTATATGCAAATAGCTTGCAGTATAAATGCAAATTGATTGAATCTTACTATTAATATAAATGCGAGATTTAGATGAATGGATGGCAATTGCTCAATTACGTCAGAACGACTAGAGGACAGAATAAAATTCTCGTAGTAATAATATTAAGTTCAAGATTTTCAGTCTAGTTTCGATCTCGTATCGATCTTCCAAATGTCTAAAAAGGTATTCTTACACGTATACAGTAAACAAACATATACCTTTACCTATACTACACCTTTTTTATATTTGGAAGATCTATATGCTAGACTCAACGACCTCTGTGGCGTAGCGGTAGTACATTAGACTGCTACGACAGTGTACGCGAGATTGATTCCCGTTCAGTGCCAATATTTGTATGCATGAATATGTCTATTTGCATTGGTTTGTGTGTTTCCATGCATGTATGCATGTATTCTGTGTATGTATTTGCGAAAAAAGGACAGAAGTATGTTTATCCGTATTCTAAAACTTATAACACAAGCTAGTTCAACTAGGCTTACTTTGGGTCTACATAGCGCTGTGTGTGTAGAATATCGTAGAACATTTATTTATTTATCTATACAAATCATTACTGTATTGAATACTTAGATACTCACCAGAATATACATTTTCGACCGTGTCATACAGTTTCCCAGTATATGTGTCGTAGAATTCCACGGAGGAGTCGACAGACACGGCCAGGACTTCTGCGTTCGGTGAGAGAGCTATGTGCGGTGGGTTTGCAGACTGCGTGTAGGTACCTGTTTCTAACACATGCGGAGACTCGCCGCGGGCGTATTCAACTGAAATCATAGAGATGAATAGATGAGCTATGTTTTGTGCAATGACGGTTTACGCTATATATTTTTACTCTATGTTTTGTGCAATTATCACCTTCGGCTTTGGCTATGACATACTTCGGGCCCATGGCATCAATTTTTTAGCCCTTACTTTATTCGTTTTACAATAATGTATCGAAATTTGGTCGTTCACATATATGATTACGGCTCTGCTCCGCTATAGTACCTTCACTATATACAATTATAACATAAATAAAAAATAAATATTTTTTCAATACGATACAGTAGTTCCTGATACTAGCGCATTCAATCAAACAAACAAACTACCTAGCGAGCGTACGCGGTACGCGGGCATCAGTTAGTCCTACTATCCTACTAATCCTACTAATCCTACTAATATTATAAACGCGAAAGTTTGTGAGAATGTATGTCTGGATGTCTGGATGTATGTTTGTTACTCTGCCACACAAAAACGGCTGAATGGATCTGGCTAAAATTTGGTACAGAGATAGATTATAGTCTGGAATAGCATATAGGCTACTTTTTATACAAGCTTATACCGCGGCTCCGCTCGCAAAGTCGATCGGTCGGGATTTCTAGATATATCTTTGTTACTCTTTCACGTAAAAACGGCTGAATAGATCTGGCTGAAATTTAGTAACGAGATAGATTAAAGTGTGGAATAACACATAGGCTACTTTTTATACAAGCTAATACCCGTGACTCCGCTCACGGAGTCGATTAGTCGACCCACGGAGTCGATCAGTCGGGATGTCTAGGTGTATGTTTGTTACTCTTTCACGCAAAAACGGCTGAAAAGATCGGGTTGAAATTTGGTAACAAGATAGATTAAAATGTGGAATAACATATAGGCTACTTTTTATCCTACTTATTATATTATATTATATAATATTATAAACGCGAAAGTTTGTGAGAATGTATGTCTGGATGTCTGGATGTATGGATGTATGTTTGTTACTCTGCCACACAAAAACGGCTGAATGGATCTGGCTAAAATTTGGTACAGAGATAGATTATAGTCTGGAATAACATATAGGCTACTTTTTATACAAGCTTATACCGCGGCTCCGCTCGCAAAGTCGATCGGTCGGGATTTCTATATATATCTTTGTTACTCTTTCACGTAAAAACAGCTAAATAGATCTGGCTGAAATTTGGTAACGAGATAGATTAAAGTGTGGAATAACACATAGGCTACTTTTTATACAAGCTAATACCCGTGACTCCGCTCACGGAGTCGATTAGTCGACCCACGGAGTTGATCAGTCGGGATGTCTAGATGTATGTTTATTACTCTTTCACGCAAAAACGGCTGAAAAGATCGGGTTGAAATTTGGTAACAAGATAGATTAAAATGTGGAATAACATATAGGCTACTTTTTATACAAGCTAATACCCGTGACTCCGCCCATGGAGTCGATCAGTCGGGATATCTGGATGCATGTTTGTTACTCATTCACGCAAAAACGGCTGAATAGATCGGGTTGAAATTTGGTACAGAGATAGATTATGGTCTGAAATAACATATAGGCTACTATTTATACAAGCTAATACTCGCGGCTTCGCTCGCGAAGTCGATCGGTCGGGATGTCCAGATATTATGTTTGTTGCTATTTCACGTAAAAACGGCTGAATGGATCTGGCTGAAATTTGGTACAGAGATAGATTATAGTCTGGAGTAATATATAGGCTACTTTTTATACAAGCTAATACCCGCGACTCTGTCCGTGGGAGTCGATTGTTTGGTAATCGTTTTTTGGTCATATCTCCGGTTCTACTTAACCAAATGCAATCAAACATAAGGCAGATTTTATATAAAATCAAGGCCTTTCTAATGAAAAGACGGCTTCAAAATTTGTTCAGCAGTTTTTGCCTCCATCACGAACAAACAGAAGTGTGGAGTGGAGAGTGGAGTGAACAGCGAAGTGGAAAGTCGAGTGGAGAGTCGTTTCATTAAAATAGACTTGGTGGCGATACCGAATTCCACGCGGGCGAAGCCGCGGGCGGAAGCTAGTCAACAATAAACTAGAAAAAGTATACACTGATTTTGCCGGTAAAATACTTAATCACACTTTTTGTGTAGTTTCGTTTAATTTTAACTGCGCACCAACCAATAATAAAATGAAATTCATTACCGGTAACTAAACTTTCTTCCTCAAATAAAAAACAAGACGCAACACGCAACTGTGTCCTTATTTACGTCTTATTAAACTTATAAACCTCTGAGACAACTAACTCTTTTTATGGTCTCGTAAACGATATTTTTATCAATAAATTAAACGTGCTCAAAGTGACTCATTGTATTGACTAATAAAAAAATCATAGGAATATTTTTCTAGACACGGCGGGCAAAAAAACTTAAGTAAAATGGTCAAAATTTGATATCTCAGAATAGGCATGATTTATCCGGTGGAAAAAAACACACAAGTCCAGAAAGGTCTAACATAATCATACAGAAACAGCTTCCTGTACCAATGATTTAGGCCTCGTGGCCTAGCTTGTTTTCGATTTTCATCAAATTTTGAATAAAAATTCACTGCAATTTTTTTTGTCCACCGACCTTACGATCCAGAGGATCCGGTAATCCGGTTTCAAATCCTATTCCTAACACTAAATACCAACGTGAGGTGGGCCTCAGTTCAGTCTGTGCTTGTGTTAAGAGTGGACTCTTAACACAAGTAATTTAACTTAGCTGAAATGGTAAGTATGGCGGGCAACTTAGTGTCTTTTATGAGCTCATGGTAGCAACCATAATTCTTCGATCAAAATCGTCACGTCTATGTTTTGTGCCGCAAATAGAGGTCGTGTGGGTGTTATTATGTATAGGAATATATTGCTGACAGCACTATACATTACAGACAACATATTACTATACATTACTTACACTGGCATCTAACTGCATAGAATAATGGATATTATTGAATTATTTTATTATCTGTCAAGTCAAGGCAAGCCAAGTCATAAGCCTTAAGCCATTACACCATCGCCTTTCTCATATGAATGCATTCAATTAAAGATGCTTCAAATTCATTATTTTTAAGACAATTTTAGCTAGTAACAATCGTGTTGCGAATAATATTGAACATCCTAACACCTGTGGGGTATTTCCTTTTGGTTTTATTTTATGTGGTTCCGTGGCTGAGTTGGATTCCAACTCGGTATACCACTGATTGTAGCTGGAGTAGTTTGCGAAAGTGAGAACCGTCCTCTTAATACCGTATTCCATATTCTGACGGACCACGTCTGTTAAGGGCAGGTGTCTTGATTAATGAATGTCGTTAACAATTACCTGATTGTTTCTGGTATCTCGTCCCACATTTAGACATTTTGAATGACAAACCTTATCGTAAAATAGCCTCATTTTTATATTACTATACAATACATATCACTTATTCACCTAAGTATTAAATATATGTATTTAGAAACGCTAGATAAGAACCAGTTAGCACCAGAAACATTGTTTTATCTAACTTTGACCTCAAATTCGCGGAAAGAGTGCGACAAAATAACGCTGTACTGTACCTACATTATTAAAGGAAGTCACTTCCACGCTTAGCTTTGAATAATACCTACAAATTTATCGTCTACGAATTATACGTCGTCGTCTGTCTGTCATCATTATCACAACGTTAGTCGTCATAGTTGCAAACAAAACTTATGCTTTAGAACTCTGAGTCTGCTTTTCTACTCTTTGCGGAAGTGACGGGTCTTCTGACCTAACCCTGAGAGGGAAACTTGCGCCAGAACGCTATCAATCAGCATTTGTAACAGTTTGTAGGGGAGGCTGGTTTGGCCTCAATGATCTTGGTGGAACCTTAAACACCCGAACCTACGTTCTATCTGTGTTCTGTTCAATACATTAATTAGCTACAAGCCTAACATTTTTCTTATATCAATTTATACTTTGCCCACATAAAATGTATAAAAAAAATTTTCGTCGTGCTACACCTTTGAAGAGAAAATTCATTCCCACGCGGTTCTTTATCAATTTTTGACAAAGTGCTAATAATAGGCAACGAGCAATATCAATCGAGACTGGGTGGGTGCCTTAAACCAAGTTATACCTATGTGGGTGCTATGTGCGTGCAAAACATAAGTGATCCCTTTACTGACAAAGAATAATGGGACGAAGATTCGACACTGGCTTTTTAGCTCACCGTTTGTATAAGTATAACACATAGTATTTCACCTTTGTCTTCTTTCGGATACACACTATTCAGTTCTTCATTCAAGTCTTTTCAGTCCTTAGAAAAACGACGGCTAACTAAACATAAACATATTACATACATACTTACATACATATACTTACGCCTTTTTGCCTCCAGTGAAGGCAGAGACAATAGACCGCCAACTGCTTCTGAACTTACATACTGTTATCAAACCATTCATGCAAGCTCGCCGGTTTGACCTGGCCTTTTTCAGCACCCCGTTAATTTCATCAGTGTATGTTCTGGAGAAAGGCCAAGTCAAGAGTACCCGCAACCGGCGTGCATGTATGAAAACAATTATGAAATTTGAAGAAGCGAAAGGAGTATGCCAAGATCGTAGCAAGTGGAAAGATGTTGTCTCTGCCTACCCCAATGGGAAAAAGGCGTGATATGTATGCGTGTATGTTCTACGAAGTCGACCCCGTACGTGGCTCGCCTGTCCACTTACCACATGTACCTGCAACCTGCAACCTTAGGTTCATACTTGGTGTGTCATTCGCTCAGTACTCACTCATAAACATATTAATAAAATAACCATCACATTTCGCGAAACGTAACGACTCATAAATATTGTTTTGAACTAAAAGAGATCATAAATACATGAGACTTGTATATCACATGATTCATGACATGTCGCCATCAGAGAATCCCGTTGCTTGGCTGTTATCACAATATGAACAGGAAATAATATTAGGAATGACTAAATCAGTGGATTACACTAAATACGTTACATGTGTCACTTCCACGTTTATAAGATCTAATAACCATATAGACATTGTTGTTTAAAACAAAATGCTTTATATTCGACATATTCAAGGTAATATGTGCTCCAGGAATAACGACACTATGACGATATTTTCACTGATTTCTTCAGGAGATTAGATTCCTCCAAAAGATTTGATTATAGTGACTGACGCCAAAAGGCATCATTGTGTATCCATATTATGGTAATAATATACAAGGCTACAAAGCTGAAAAATATATTGCAAATGTATTTTTTTAAAGAATGGCTGATACAAGTGATCTTGACGAGAGATCAACAAGAGAAAATTTATGTATCGCGGTTGTCACCAAGGTAAAGTTTATGCAAAGGCTCAAAGTCCACGATCCTCCATTGTTCAGTGAAGACCGGAATAAACCTACTACGCAATTCTCCTACCGGTGACCTCCATTTTGAAAGAACAGATAAAGAAATAATGCAGATATCTTGATCAAAATACATTTAAATTTTTTTTAACTACTTAGCTGTTCGCGTCTGGTTTCAGCGGGGTTTCGCCTTTTTATATGAATTTTCCAATATTTTGATTCACAATGTATGGATAAGAAAGCAGTCGTCTATAGTTACTAGCTACTCGGCTTCGCACGGGTGTAATTTAATTGTTTGTCTTTTAAAAGTTTACATAGGGAAGATACCATAAGCTTGGCATAAGCGAACCGTTCCAAAATCCGTGATGGTTTCAAAGAAATCAGTGGAAAAACAACTTTACGAAGTAGCTAATGATGACACCTATACAAAGGTAACTAACGACGATAATACAATCCTTTGACACGATTATATAACAACAATCTGCGCAACTCATATTGTAACTAATACTTTATAATACGTGACAGCTAACACAAGCAGTTTATTGAATAAATTAATATAAGTCAGGTATATAAGTAAATGTCTATGTAGGGTGCAAAATATCTTTAGTTAAAAGAAATTGTTAACTTTGAAAACAAATCAAAAGCACTGCTAGTTATACGTTCTTATAGGTTCACTATTAGGTATCGCTTTAAGGTTCATTAATTTATCTATATTAATAAAAATGAATCGTTAAATTTGTTGCTAAGCTTAAATCTTAACGATGACTGATTTAGATGATTTCTTTCTTGTTGCATCCTTCATTGTCAGGACAAGGTTTATATGAACGAGAATTCTGAAAACTTCACCAGAATAGTCAGTACCTACTAGGGATTGCAATCCAGCAAAAAAGGATCCAACAACCCAGCATGATTCTAGGCCCTGCGGGATCCCGCAATATCTTGCAGTGCCGCGATGTGAATCATTTTTTACAGCGGGATCACGCGGGCTCCCGCTGTAACGGAGTCAATCTAGTAAAAATCCCGCGGGATTGGAAACAATGCGGGATTGCAATACCTAGTAAGTACCCAGGTGACACCGGAGCGAACCGTCAGTTAATTACAAAAATAAACTCTACAAATGACGCGCTACACATTATCAACAAATGTCTGGTAAAGTTGACGTCACACTCGCGCCACCTCGTATTTTCCTCCCCAGTCACGTCTTAACACTACTTAAATACGTAAACTGCAAGTGATAATAAGGAAGCACTGCGCATTAACAATATATATGTGCATACTTACTCTTTGTGTGGTATAGCTTCCACGTGCCATCCTTCGATATTGTGGCGATATGTGACGTGTCGACATCGAAGGCTACGTCGTACACACCCGCCGAATGCCCGGTTAACTCGTACGCCTTTGTCACTTGTTTGAACTCCCCGTTCTTTGTGAAGCACACCTCCATCACCTTGACGTCAGGTGTAAATCCTGTGGCTACAACAAAGCGGCCGCAAGGCGATACTTTTGCCGTGTGTGTAATCACAAGATATGTATCGAGTCTGTCCAATTCTTGCCCCTTCAGATCCCATATGGCCATGTCGTTATTTGATGCGCACGACATCATAAATTTGCCCTTACTGGATATATCGAAGCCTACTATTTCGTAATCATGTACCTGTAAAGAATTATGATAATTAATAGAAATCAAGAAGTACAACCAACAATGAATAGCGCAGCGCCGCGGTTCTCACCGTATAGGTTCGATTTCCACACGGTAAGTACAGTTATTTGTGATTCACAGATATTTGAAATTTTGAATGTAGGTACTGTGTATCTTTTAATTGTATGTTATCAAGTACCTTTATGCTTATCCTTCCAAAAACTTGAATATCGTACAAAAATAATAGGTACTCGTTCGTACCTACTAGGCGTTCGCTAATGAATACTCCGCAAGTATTTTTATACATGTGATAATAGATTTTCTTTGATCATTTTCTCAGATACAGAGTAATATAAATAACAGTATATTTCTTGAAAATATTTTCATTTCTTTGAATCAATCTACCCTCATGGAACGTGGGCGCCCCTTGGGGTGCCTTCAATACAACACATGTTTGAGCGACGCGACGTCGCGTTCTTATAGCAATTACAACTATTGTATTATATCCGTTTTAACCGCTGCCGTTCTAATTCACGCACCAAGTATTATTATAACTCTTACTTAAATAATTTAATATGAAATTCAGAATAATTGCGGAGAACCAAAACTGATTTTAACTTTTTCAATACTATATTCCATGCTTAAAGAGTAATTAACGCCTGTTACTTTGATTGCAATTTGTTAGGTAGAGTACCTGAGATATGATCAAAAAACGATTAATTTAAGCGCAGGCGAAGCCGTGGACATCTGCTAGTAAGTGCATATTATTATACATTTCGCAAAAATATCTGAGAATAGCAGTAAACAAGGATTTGCACATAGCAGCTACATATAAACAATTATTGCTTTTATAAATAGGGATTTGCCTTCCTGTTCAGATAGTTCCACAAGGTAAAAGAGAATGATAATTTTATGAGTAAATCAAATGCAATAAACGATGAAGTAGAAATATCGCCATTTCAATATTAGTTCAAAAGTATTATTGTATGACAGAGGTCATGATTTGTTGTTTTCACTCACTGTGGTGCATATCCTGTTCAGGCAAAGGTTTTTTTTGAAAAGCGCGTCGTTAGGTAGATCTAGGCAGAGATTAGGATAAAAAGAACAAAAGAAAATAAGTGGGATCGCATAGAAGCGAACAAAAGAAAGTCTGAAATGTATGGAAGTAATATTACGAGTATATATGTATTGTGTCGACATGTTACGTGTAGCAAATAATGTCACCCCATACATTTCGAACTTTTTCAGTACTATCGTTGTAGCTAACAGAAGGTGACTTTGTCTAGGCCCGTACCTAAGTCTGCTTATCCATCCTAACCTAAATAATTGGCTTTCTTACGCGGAGCCAACAAAGAGGTCGATGTTATTCTTAAACAAACCAGATAAGACCTACACCAAACATGGATGCGAATCTAATATTTAACTAGTGGATTACTATAGATAAGGTATACAATTCTAAGGTTCTTGTTAACACGGAACTAGAATATTCTTGAATATTCAGTGTAGTCCTGTCGAGTTAAGCATCATGTTTTATGTAAGTAGTATAGATGTGCGTGCGGAAAACAGACCAAAGAACCTTCCTGCGGCTAAAAATAATATTATCCGAGGCTACGCGTGCGACGATCCGAATGATACATACTACCTACACTTAAAAGCAGTACTGACGACCACACAATAAGTCAATCATAAATATCGAAATAAGTACGCCATTATGGACACTATTACCTTCGTGTAAAGAGTGTGTAAATATTTTCCAGACGGCGCGCGTAAACATTTCGATTGGTTTGTTAACTAAATCAACGCGTCATTGTTCCGGTGGAAGGTCTTTTTTAATCGTCTGTCGGCCTGCATTCGGCACGACACCCACATGACATGCAAACGTATTTAGACAAGTCATCCGCGGATTTACTGGTAAAAAAGTAAACGAACTTGAATCCAGTCCCGATGCGGTGACCTGGATGATGCAACTACATGTTGTGTTTAACTCAGCAATGTTTTTCTGATTACAACTTAATTTCAGAGCTTTACTTAGTATAGAATTTACAGGTTTCTAGGAAACCTGGAACCTATTTCACTAGAAAACTCCATATTTTCATGTTTTGTTAGTTGTTTCATGTAACAATTTTATCAGTGATATGAGTTTTTTTCTTCATTTCATTAATTATATATTATTCTTAAAAAAAATCCAATTTAAGTACCTATTCCCATTTCTGAAAAAAAAAAACTTCAGTACCAGAGCGGAACTCTCCTCCACGACCAAATGAATGAAAATTGAATCCTTTTTATGGGCCGAAATTCGCCGATTGTCATTATCTACTTAACTATTTTATGTCAACATCCAATACCCCCACTTCAAATAATTACATAAAAGTCCAATTTACGTTATCAGCTAATCACTCTCAATAATTCTAATCTATTGTTTCCGACCTATATTTTTGGCAACGCAGAGACAACAAAGAGAAAATAAGATAATTTTAATACGATTAAATACATGTACAGTACACCGATATGTCTATATTATTTATCTTACTAAGTGCGACATTACATCGACCCCAATATTGATATAAATATTAGTTCATCTAAAACAATGATAAAGTATTATTTTTATACGTAAACGGGAATTAACGCGATCACGTTAAAGGTATATATCGCGTTAATTCCCGTTTACGTATAATAGTCATGGAACGCGAAAGTTTAAAAGTTAATAAAGTATTATTTTTAAAATTAAGTACGATAAGCATGACTAATTTTTATAGAAATTCGAGAGCAGGCTGACTGGCTTTAACGAATACTACTAGGGAAAACTGTAGGTACTATAATTGGAAAACAGGACCAGTTGCAGAGAAGGTGGAGGTGTCTAAACAACCTCGTGGTCCGAATCAACCTCACCTGCAAACTTCTATAATCCGCATATGTTAGAATAATATTCATTTGTTGGGACATTTCGACATGTTACATCATTTAGCTCTCTCTGAATGCACGTGACATCAAACCACATTTTATGTTAGCCAAAATTAACTACTGTCAATTAATTATTAGCGGGTGACCTACTTGACGAATTGAATCGTCAATTACATACACGTTTAGAAAACAATTTCCATGAAACGGAGCAGCTACCTATATTTAGTTGTAACAAAAGCAGAACATGCGGGTTGAAATGTTTTCTGTGACGATTTCTTAACGATGAGAATTATTACAGCATTGAGACAGTGCAGAGATCATTCGAGAGTAGAACTTCGTGCAGTACAATTAGCGAAATCTTGCGATTGTATCACGACAACAATAGCAAAAAACCATTTAGCAGTCTAACACATGCATAAGCAAATGATTTTAATAGAGAATCATAACATCTGACGATACAATGGTTTTTTTACAAGTTTATATATTTTTTGCGGAGGTTCATTGCCGAGAATACAAGGTTGTTAAATTTTATACAGAATGGCGAAATATGCGGGCGTGACTGATATTGTCGGTTTGGTGCTTTTATGGTAAATTCTAGCTTTTTAGTAATGAGCTGAAGAAAAACTAAAAGCTTTTGTTTACCTTGATATTTTAATGTTTGTACGGGACAAATAATAAAATCGCGTCTTCATGCCTTGTATGTTTAGTGCAGTGTTAAATTGCAAATGTGATTAGGTGTTACATGTACATAAACCGAAGGTTAAGAACATAGTTAGCTAGCACTCAGTGAGTAGTAGATGGGTATTAGATGTTACTACAGGCATGCGTAAAATGATAAATCATCTGACATCATATTACCAGGATTGCATCACTGGTAAACATAAAAACAAAGAAATGCATCAAATATTATCTTTGTTCTTATTACAATGAACATCACAACTGATAGCTAGTACGTGGTATTCTTTACAATCGATTCTTATTCATAAGTACGTAATATTCAATACTATCTCAATCTCAGAATGTGTACATTGTACATTTTATTACGTTAAGTTACATAACAGTAATTTATGTTAAATAATAAAATTAAATTTATTTCATCATTACCATTGAATAGAAATTGTATGTTGTTTATGTACCTATTGTATGTGTATGTTGTCAAAGCACTCTGGAAGCCAGAGTGCTTTGAATTGAACAATACAAAAGCCTGATTCAGGAGGACACAGCACCAGTCTACCTTAATAACTTAATTGGACTGTAAAAAATCTTTTGTCGTGAAATAAATACATTTTCCTTTAGTCTTTTGGTTAAAATAACAATAATTGAAGTACTTTAAAAGTAAGCTATTGTTATGATGTTAATTGTTGTTGTTTCGTCCGCTAATATTATATCGAATATCAAAGAATACAAGACAAATGACTTATACGCGTATAAGCTTAGCCAGTATATATGCAGGTTTTTTTTATATTCAGTCGGTAATTACCTATTGGCTACACCTCGCTGGATGGTGAGAAACTGAGGTCAAGTTCAGAAGATACGGGCCACCCTCGCAGATGCTGACGATCCTAAAATCAAATGTTGGTCCCTACCTTGACGGCCCCAACAGATTCTTTTTCCCGCTTGAGAAACTCGAGATTCTTTCATTTAATTTTCATTCGCTAGAAGCGATTTACCTAACTTGGAACTTCGATATCGCCATTGGTCATTGGACCATTGGTTGTGGAGGTCCACGGAGCACAATAACCAGTGGAGAGAGTATGGGCATGCTTTTGTTCTAAATCAAAGTCACCAATTCGCGGCGGGGAGAGAATGCGTTTCGCCTTCTGTGATTGGGTGACGAATTGTCAAAAAAATGACAACTCAATAGCTAGGGATTCCAAACAAGTAATTAAAAAAGTATCGATATCGATAAAATTGTTGACTCATTCGTAATCTATAATATTATTTATAAGGATTTGTTTGCGATACAGAATTGTTTAAAACAGGAGAAAAAGCGGCAGCTTAGTGGTTAAGAAGTCCGCCTTACGATCGAGAGGCCCCGGGTTCGAATCCAGGTCATTACACTACCGACGTGAACCCACTCCTAACACAAGCCCTTGAGCTTAGCTGGAGGGTTTAGAGGGAATATTAGTAATAATTTCAGTTGCTAATATTCTTTATAAAATAAAAGAAAAGGTTATTAAATTAGGAAGACTTTATTTACAAAATAATTTTTTCTAGTACTTTTACGTGAAATGGCTCAACATACGACACTGCACTTTGTTGGTAAAAAATTGTCTCTATGTGTAGCTTTGATCCAAATTTCTTTCATCTCGATGTCATCATTAGGAAATCTGCAAAATTTAATACAAAATACACGTTTTTCCAATATAATGAAACCCCTTTTTTTATCGTGCGGAAATCCCCATGGATAACACCCCCCATGGCCATCGGGGGTGGTTATGTCGGGATCGAACAGACTAAAACCGCACGCCGTCTCGGGCCTTAGTTACCGGGGTGTAAGGTTACCCAATGGGCATATCCCTCGCACCCAGCTGACCCCGGGGCCATCTACGGTTTTAAGACCCCCCGACGAAGGTGGGGTGTAGGGTGACAGGCGGCCGTCCTGTCACCCAACCGTCGGCGCGCAGACAATCAGCTCACCTCTCGCTCGCTCCCCACTGTGCCATCTGCTAGTCAGAGGGACACGTGGAGAGCCTCGGAGCAGCCCTCTAGAGGGCCACTCCCACCCCGGCCGGATTGGCCGCAGGCATTAGCGTCTCCTGTGGCGAGTGGGAGGCACTGCTCGCCTCCGTTTCCCAGGTGCAACACGTGGAGGTTCCGGCCCGCACCCAATATAATGAACCCCTAACCTTTAAACTGTCGCGTTCCATGAAATTCAATAGGTAATGATAACGGGAAAGATTAGAATTGCTTCGTCATTTAGTGGCAGGACGTCGCCTGGAGGGTGCGGGCCGGACCCTCTACATGGTGCACCCGGGCAACGGAGGCGAGCAAATCTATTTTTTTTTAAGTCAGGTAGAGATTTCATTTATTTTGCCACGCATTTTGCCACAAACAAGTATAGTGTACAGCATCTAACTTGGCACGGTTTTGTAGTAGTGGGGCCCACACTACTCCAACCTAAGCCAAAGCTTTCGATAGAGTCTGGCACAAGTCGCTTCTTTCCAAGCTGCCTGCTTTTGGTCTACCTCCCCTATTATGCAGCTGGGTTAAGAACTTCCTGCAGGAGCGCCGCATCCGAGTGCTCTGTGATGGGCGGGCATCGGCTTTCTTGCAGATCAATGCAGGTGTACCGCAGGGGTCCGTTTTATCGCCTACTCTGTTTCTTCTGCATATCAATGACATGTTGTCAGCAGGCAGCATTCATTGTTATGCAGATGATAGCACCTTGCACGGACGATATCACGGTCAACCTGCGGACAAGCAGGCTGACGTAGGGGAAAAAAGACAGCTTCTTGTCACTGAGCTTGATCGGGTCTTGAATCTCATTTCGCAGTGGGGCTCTGAGAACCTGGTCGAGTTCAATGCCAAGAAGACGCAGGCTTATGCGTTTACAGCAAAGGTATCTCCTTTCCTTCCACTTCCTACTCTTCAGGACACTCCACTGCCACTTCGGGATAACCTAGATATACTTGGCATGGATGTTCGCTGCAAACTGAATAATAAAAACTACATCGAGAGCATCATCAAAACGGCCTCGCGGAAACTCGGAGTCCTGAACAAGGTGAGACGGTTTTTCACGCCGGAGCAACGGTGTCTTCTGTACAAGGCACAAATCCGTTCCGGCGTGGAATACTGTTCTCATCTCTGGGATGGCTCTGCTCAGTACTTGTTAGATGCTCTCGACAGGTTGCAGCGACGCGCGGCCCGTATTATTGGGAGTCCCGAAGTTACCAATACTCTCGAGCCCCTGCAATTGCGCAGAGATATAGCATCTTTGGCAGCTTTTTACCGCATATACCATGGGGAGTGTTCCGACGAGCTCTACCAACTAGTCCCACCCTCTCCATTCCTATACAGAACAACACGTGCAAGGCTGAGATACCACCCTCATATGGTGCAAACAATTCCATCAAGAACCAAGCGGTTCGGTGCCTCTTTCCTTTGCCGCACCATCAAAACCTGGAATTCTTTACCAGCTCACGTGTTTCCTTCCTCATACAGTCCCGGGTCCTTTAAGCGGGGCGTGAAAAAGCATTTGATGAGGCCGTCAAGCTGAGAGCCACCATTTTGGCACTATCGGTGTTTGCAGTGGTGACTCCCATTCTAGAGACTTTGCCTCAGCTTACCATCAGGCGAGGTGAAGTCATGTTGACGTGACCGACATAAAAAAAAAAAAAGAAATCAGGCCACGTTAGATGCCGCGCACTATACATTTTTTACTGTTATGTACAAGTTTTTACCAGTATTCCTACACTTTTGCGAGGAAGACCTGCATAAGTAAGTCTTAAAATAAAGCAATAATGATACAAAAAAAAAATAAGGAAACTATAGGAAGAACATTGAATAAATAAACCTATTTTAAATTCTATCGATATAAAATGTCGCGATGCTGCGAACAGAACTATCGAGAAAAAAAGGGACAACTGCTATATGCAATTCAATGTGCTAGAAAGAGAGCAAATATTTGATTTTATTTTTCGTTGTTGAAATTGTTGTTTTATTAAATGGAGTAAAAAACACTTACCTGTGAAATGTTATCCCATCTTTCATGTAACTTGACGTTGTAGTAGACTTTCCACACCATTTAATTACACAACTAGGCATTGCTTTTATTTTTATTTCCTTTTAAAACGGGAGCGCGTGACGTTCGTACGTCAACCTACAATTTCTGCGACTGATCAAAATTTCGCAGCATACGCTTCATTTAGCGTATGTTTAGCGACTGTGGCAGCCCCGCACGCTCTCTCCACTGGTTATTGTGCTCCGTGTGGAGGTCAGATGGCAGTCGCTCCACGGAAAATATCGAAGTTCAGCCGCATCACAGTGAGACTGGAAAGCCGACCCCAACTGAGTTGGGAAAAGGTTCAGAGAATGATGATGATGAGAAGCGATTTACCTATTTGATATTTTGCATCCATAAATGGTGCAGAAGCCTTTGAACGTAAGACCTACCTACGTCGTTTTTATATTCGTAAAAAGTACAATGTACTTCGATATCGCCAGTGGGTTGTGGAGGTCAGATGGCAGTCGCTTCACGAAAAAAATTTGAAGTTCGGCCGTTTCGTAGTTAGACTGAAAGGTGACCCCAATTAAGTTGGTAAAAGGTTCAAAGAATAATTAGGTACTGTATAGGTCCAAAGAACAAGTTCAAGTTCTTTATTTGTTCAATATGTGATGTTTACATTATAACACAGGTTACATTATGAAGTGGCAATGATACATAAAATTCCCCTCCTTTCTTCGGCAGTCGGATAATGAAGATGTTTCCTGAAAGCCAGGTTTTAATACTATTAAGCCTTTATTTATACTATGACGTAGAGCTGGCGTTCAGTCTCTAGCTATATAATTATGGGAGCAGGGAACCAAAATTAATGATATTTTCGATGAGCTTTACCTACCCATATTTACTATGGTCTTGCTTGCTACGGCTCTGCTCAAATTTTAACTAGCTTTTATAATAGTAATAGAATATGCTTCAACTCGTTTATAAACATTTAGCGATTAATGCGGCTTCATTCACGTAGAGCACTGGTCCCGTGACCCAGTAGTATAAAGTAGTCAATATCCAACTCACATGTGCAAAATTTCAGCTAAATCCATCAAGCAATTTTTACGTGAACGAATGACAAACAACCTCACATTCACGTTTTGAAAGAAATTGCAAAATCATAGGTATTTTTGTTTGAACCATTTAGTGCCGCTTCATGTGAAATACTGAGCTTAATAATTGCAATATTTAAATTTAGAACATTAAAATATGTACATTCTATTTTTATTTCAATAACATGTTTTATTTAAACTTTATTACGTTTCTGATAATCGTAATCGCAATCGTTATCGTAATCGCTTAGTTATAATCGTTTCATCACTTATGTTACTACTTCCGGCTAATGCTCTGCCAAGGTGGGAGTGGCACAAGGGCAAAGTTCAGCAATGGTGGGAGGGAGGGGGAGGGGGGTAGCGACTGGGTTCACCATTTCAGAATGCTTTCGAAGGGAGTTGGTGGTTATGGTGTCGGCAAAATTGTTCAAAGACGGCGAATTCGACTAATTGATATAGACCACCGTGTGCCTAACCTGTAGGTACTGTAACTTTGACTAACATAACCACTGTAATTTGGTGGGTTCGGGAGCATAAACGGGTCAAGTTGATGGTGATATTGTATCGCGCTCACTTCTATAAGTATTTTTTTCTATTTTAAAATGTGAAGAAGGATTCGCTTACATCCAAACGGATAGGGGGGATTTCAGCTAGTAATCGTAGCCAAAATCTGAAGGGGACTTTGCTCGGCGGATATTGTGGCCATAACTTCATTTGTTTGTAACTATTTCTTTTATTATTGTACTCAAATTCTTCTTCTGTCTATTAGATTAGATTAGAATATTTACATCGTAAAAGTCAATAATGATTGAAGATCGTGCCTAGTAAATGAACAACTGGTTTAATACAAAAAAAAATTCAAGTTAAGTTGTAAACACAAATAGGATGCCTATCGACAATGTATTTATTCACGCCTAATTTTTGTCTATTCCTTTTGTACCACACTAGTAGCAATAGGTAAAAAAAAAATGCGATGAAGTCTACCAGTGGGGATCAAAGAAAAGAATATTTGCCCATTGTCTCCCCAATCGCAAACATTGGAAAACAGTATGGTCAAAGCGTTAGAGTATACTGTTTACCATTAGTCTAATCTAAGGGCAACACTAACTTATCGCACTAAACGTGTGTCATTCTACTACACCGTCTAATGATATATAGTAATAGTACATTGTAAAGTACCTATTAAGTATTGCTGTTGCTATCACAACTATAATCTCGGGTTCTCGATACTTTGTGCTCATGTTTGTATGCAATCGTGAGGTACAGTCAGTGTCAAAAGTCAATTATGTTTGTACGGATTTCAAACTTAAAAATGCTAATGAAAATTTTAAAACAATTAAACAGAGCCCACTGAGTAGAGCATTTTCATTGCGATATAACTTACTTTACTCAAAAGCTAATTTTGAAAATCTGCAATGATCATCCACTTTTGACGTGGACTATACATAGTTCGCTTTTTATGTCATGGTGTCATAGTATTATAGTGTTATTTGGATTTTTCTATTGCAAATTACCAGTAGTATCACGGTGCGTCTACATTCTACAAATAACAAATTAGGCAAGGTGATAGAGATCCCGAAATGTATGTGCTTTCACCAAATTACAGAAATATTGCGTATTACATTTTACCAAACAATTATTCGATGTAGTCGGCATTTAAAAATGTTTAAAACCAGATTTAAAGATTATAAAATTAATAGAAATTTTAATCATTGCTCATTTCGGGCGATCACTTTTTAGAGATAGTGAGACTGTAAATGTAACAGAAATACGTAGACTGCAGTTAGTTGATTAATACATTTTTTATGAATTAAATTAATAATAAAATCTTTTCTCCTACGTTTTTAATACATACAACTACTTTCTATAATATAATTAATCACTAATTACTGTAACCAATTACCTACATATATACTTACAAATATATATTTACGCAAGTCTCCCTCCGGGATATACAAAGTCAACAGCCCGCAAATTGTCACGTAGCCATATCCACCTTAGAAGCTTTGTAGGTACGTCACCCACGAGAAGACATGAGAACTCCCTTGTGGTGGCAACCACGCGGTAAGATTTAATTTTATTATATTTCAGTTGAATAAAAACATATTGTTCATGAATTAGAAAGTGGGGGAGGGTAACCAGCGGTGGACAAAGCGACTCGTGAGAGTGGGGAAAAACGGCAGAATATTCATTGCGCTCGCTCTGGCCCCACACGGGGACATTGTAACTATGTGGACACAGCTTTACACCTCAGGGTGCCGTCTCCTAATAAAATATGGTAAGTAACAATTCAGTTCCGATTTCGATCTCACAAATCTTAAGTATAGTAGTATTCTAGTAAGTTTTCAACATCTAAAATTATAACGTGAATGTGGCTAAATCATGACTCATCACCGAAAATTAAAAAAGGGCTAGATTTACCTAGACTTGGTAATTGATAGGGATTGTACCATTGTACCTAATACGAATAAACCGTAATTCCTATATTCTTTACTCTTTAGCGTCAAGTTTGTCACTTGTTAGATTAAGATCAGAGATGAATTTGGAACATTTTATTACAAGAATTGAACCTCTGAGTCAGTAAAGATTACACACTACACAGTACACAGCCTTACCTAGAAACAACTGTCACGGAAACGTCTCGCCGGGTTGCGAGTTCTCACCGCATATACCTACTTACTGATTGAAAATATAACTGAGCTTCACTCATTCCATTGTCTCATTTACCTCTCAATCCGACCCCGTGACTTTATACTAGTGACCCCGACGTGATAACTGGTTTTCCCGACATCCGCCAATGGTTACATAATATCAGAACAAGGCGAATATTCCGTAATTTTCGTACGACTATATGAAATTTAATGAAATTTAGTATGCCAACTTTTCCTACAGAGCATGGAGAGGGCAGGGGATTTCCCCTGTAAGGGACTAGTCGGGGGTTAAAATTTCTATACTGGATGTACAATTTGCCGAGCGAAATTAATACATTCATGTATAATGCAACACAAATTTTGTGCAAAAATATCATTACATCTAGGTTTCAAAAGTGTATGATATAAATTAATGTCAAGTATGGAAGCTGTATATATGAGCATATCCTGTTAAATCGAGAAAGTGTAGAGGTTTCGATTTCGGGCTTACAACTTGTTTCGAAGACCAGTGATTGAACATTTCAATGCCGATCGTTAAACCAATGGATTAAGTACAGATCGTATTAAAACTCCTTTAGGGTCTGTGCTGACTGGCGGCACGGTACAGTAAAGGATTTTTGTGTACCGGATAGAAAAGACCTTAATGCTATGAAAATAAAATTGAAACTTCTCAATTATGATTATGCCGCAGCTTCTTATATAGACTATGATGCAAGTATCACGTAATAGGTTCATTTTTTTTCTAAAATCCTTTGCTGTGCCGTAGTCAACGTCAGCTTTTACTTAGTAGCGACCTGTACCGTATCTTAAAGAGGAAACCTAATTGCACCTTGTATGCGATTGTTTAACTAACATATAATAAACCCACGCAGTCACGCTCCTTCGAAGAGCGTTGGTTTAAGTTAAGAAACCAATTAATTATTCAAAATTTCATAGTAATTTTGACACATGAAGGCTGCAGCTAATTACGAAATGCACTGTGAAAATATAGGTAGGTACTGTGAAGCGATTCCTTTCACAGAAATAAGTTTGAAATTCGAATTTTAATATTACTACTGAATGCATTGTATGTAATTCTTAGGATAATGTAAAATCATTTGCAAAGATTTTAATTAATGGTAAGTTAACCTTCTGTAAGTACTTGTGCTTTAATAATACTTAATCATTTATTTGTTTTAAAACTATTTACATTTTACATTCTCTTAGTACTTAGGTATATTACTGAGAACATACAGAAAGAAAGAGAAGTTAAACTATAAACCCCACACTAGGTCTAACCTGTCTCGTGGGGACCTTTTTCGCCTTAAGCTGAATTCTATAACTAATTCTGTCCACCAGGCTGTTTACAGGCCGCTACGCGCTGATAATATGATGAAAATCTGGCACAGTTTACAGCTTAGGTATAAGCTGAAATTACAAATTATTCGCGGTTCCTGATAAAAAATAATTTCCGAATAAAATATTGCAACAGTAGTTGTCATAAAGTGTCATTAAATATCTGTAACTAAGTAGTTTTTAATTATTGAAGTCATACATTTACTACCTTGAGTACCTTGTGCACTGTGTTACAAGCGAGATTAAGGTGGACGAACGGTAATTAAGTATAATATAAGGGTAGTCCATTAAGTGAGTTGCAGCACATAAAGACAACAAAAACAATTTCAACCTTGTAGTTAGTTCCTTATTATGAGTGCGTGCATGTCGAATGATTCCCAAGTATATTTACATTAGTGACTCACTGGTCACACGGTAAGCGATAACCAATTTTGGTAAATTTTGGGTGTGCCCTAGCCCTATAACTTCGGGGCCCAATTCAATCTCATCTGCTAAGCAACGGATAAGGCCTTGGCGCATACTTTCCTCTAAGGGCTGCGATTTCAGACGGCAGTCGCTGCCGGAATAGCCATCAATCAAAACAATAAGCGGAGCTCGGACTACAAAGTGCAGATTTTGAAAGCAACTGGAAAATCGCTATGAGGATGATGATGAATATTGGTCAATTTTGTGCAATAGACTGCGCTGGCACATCACATAGGCATAGTTTGCACATTTACCTAATTACCTATTGAAACAAATTTCGTGAAAACTTTTGTATTGTATTAAGTATGTAAGTATGTAAATATTTTGTAGTAAGATGGGGGAAAGCCTCTGAAAAATCTTGCTATACTTGTGGTGAGGCAGTAGGTACTGCTAGGCACTTATTGGTGGGTTGCAAGGTGCTGCTTGATAGAGGTTATTACTCACGCCGACATGATAGAGTACTTGAAATCATACGTGAAGCAGTAAGTCTTTCAGTAGCTAGAGCCCAAAAAGGATTGACTACAAATAAACGACAAATTAACTTTATAAAGAATGGCTCAACTACCAACTCTAAAAGCAAGCCTTTCTCAATCCTAGGTACTGCACCTGACTGGACTATTTTAATGGATACGTATGACAAGCACTATAAAATCCCAGAGGATGTTGGTGTCTCGTCATCCAGACCGGACATATTCCTCTTTTCTAGACACATTAAACATATAATACTAGTAGAGCTTACTGTACCGTGGGAAACCAACATTCCTAAAGACCACACAATAAAATTAAATAAATATTACGACCTAACAAATGAATTTAACAAAAATGGCTATGTTGTTAATTTATACGCGGTAGAAGTAGGAGCGAGAGGTATACCAGCAAAATCTCTCTATAACCTTCTGAAAGACCTTGGCCTGTCGAGAACTGCAGTAAGTCTGTTTTAGAACGAGTATCTAAGACTGCATTAACAGGTTCCTTCCAAATTTGGCTAGGCAGGGCGGGAAACTCGAGCAGTGAAGGTGAGCGTTGATGCGCATCTTAAAGGGGGCCTCCTTAAACCTACACCTAGGTCGCAAGTCCTGGGAACTGTTTGGAGTTTCTCCCTCTGCTACACGATGGACCCGGCACCCGCACGGTGAATCCATGGAACGCTAAGAAGTTCGTCTCTATTTAAACGGTTTTTAATTGCGATAGTAATTCAAATTATCGGTACCGAAAAACCTCCAACCGTCTTACATTTTACGGAGTACTTATAAATATATTAATACACCTAAGTCAGTAAAGCTTTATTTAAATTGTATGGGTATTTGGTAGATCACGTCGCTAACCGCTAAAATCAATTAATTAGCCTATTGCAACTGTTAGACAAACCTAGACCTGCCTCAATACACGCATTTGTATCCGTCAAAATGATTAAATACAAATTTTAAAAGCAGTTAGTTACCTTTCGGGACTTTAAAGCCACCATTACACTAGTTCTATGACAACCGTATAAATCGCACGTGTTTATTAATCGCAGATTCTCTGAAGCTATGAAGATTTTACTACTACGTGTTCGACTCACCTGATTGAAAAGTGTAAGGGTTTCGCGTTTTGCAAACGTGGTGAAACAAAAAGCGTTTCAGTTTTGATAGTCAAACACTAGCTGCGGAACAGCTATACAACTTGCAATAAACCTAAAAGGAGTCTGTCCCTGTTCCCGCTTCCCATGGGAACCTATTCCAGGAATAAAAGTATCTATACCTGTACCAAATTTCAGTCAGATCCATTAGATATTCCATTATTTATTTACCTGACATAATTACCATAATGACATCCTAGCCTTTGTAGCTTCGCATGAGCTCTTTTAACTGATAAGAAGAAGAATTAGCAAGCATTGTTAGTATACCTGGGTATACCTTTCATTCTAGATTTTACAACATACAAAAGATTATAATGGGACGGACCGGAAGACAGTTCAAATCTTTTAATGCACCTCTATTGTACTCTTTTTGCAACAAAAAGAACTAATCGGAATTGTAATACTTAGAAAGGAATTACCAAAGAACATACTTACCAAGAAAATTATAGTTTATTGTGCACCCTTACACCATAAAACGTCAGTACTCTATTCTGTGCCAAAACTAACAATTGTTTAAAGAAATTAACACATACAAAATATGAGAATACAATAGACAGACTTATCGCAACAATTTTTGCACGTAGCTCTGAAAAGGTTTTTAAAAAGGGCAATAAAATATTTCAAGGTACTTTTTAACAATTGAAAGTGTTTATGAGTACTAGAGGTTCTCGAAAGGTCTGCACAATAATAAATAGATAATAAGTTCAATTTAAGAAAATGTTGAGTAAAATAACCACGTGCTGTTAGTGGATCAAAACCAAGGTTTAATTCAGTATGAATGTTTATGTATAATGATAATATATCGATATACCTATATGTGGATATTATATCAATTGATATTTATTGTCCAAATAGAAAAGTAGCCGAAGTAAACACACAATGTTTATTGCTTCTATGTACCTATGTATAGAAGTCTGACGAGAACGAACAGAATAATATAAGGAATATGAGAAGCGAGCGACTGTAATGGTATGGAGAAAAGACGAAAGTAATGTTGTAAAAAAGGCTCAAAGAGAGCTTTAGGATAGATCAAAGAGGCCTGAAAGAGAAGCTGGCAAAGAAGGGAGTGAATAAGGAAGGATCTCTAGTCTGGTATGCTACTTATAGACTCCTCTCTGCAAACACTATTAACTGTTTCCAGCTTAGCCCAATAGTCTGTACGAGGTTGTTATGTAAGTTATTAATGGAAATGTCCAGTGACCCGCCTATTCTCAATTTTGTAAATTTAGTAAACCTTAATGTCTACGTAATTAATAAAGTGCTTTATACTGACTTGAACCTAATAATTTTATTAAAGACACGTTATGTATTACAACACTAGCTGTTACCCGCGGCTTGAAATTTTGTTCCCACTACCCGTGACCCACGGGAACCTGTTACTGGGATAAAAAGTAGCCTATATGTTATTCCAGACTATAATCTATCTCGGTACCAAATTTCGGCCAGATCTATTCACCCTTTTTTGCGTGAAAGAGTAACAAAGATCCAGACATACATTCTTACAAACTTTCGCGTTTATAATATTAGTAGGAAGTAGGATACGAAAAGGGCATTTAGCTAGTCCTAAGTAATTGCAATGCTATCAATACAATCCCGTCAAATTTGTTTGCTCGTATTGATAGCATATTCTTATGTGGTTTAGTACAAATTTATTAAATTTATAGATTCCAAAAAAGCTGAATTCGCAAAATGTTTAATCCCAAAAAAAAACCATGTGGCTATGTTCTGGTTAGAATTTTTTTTTTTTTTTTTTTTTTAAGTGAGGAATGCGTGCTTATGCATGATATCTCCGAGTTTGGGGAAAACCCGTAGACCTATGTGGGACTCTCCCTAAAGGGCATACCCACTAAACCTCACTATGTCCACCTGGTCGCTTTAGTCACATCGCAGGATAGGCAATAGTATGTCACTGCAATCTGACCGGCGTTTTTTGCCCGGCGGCGGGCCCGACTTCCGAGGGTAGGGCCGGCCCTCCCCCCGTACCGTCTCTGTGCCTTCCTGGCGAACACCAGCGGGATGGCACGTCGCGAGGCCATTTAGTTGGTTGGCGGACCCCCACGTCCTCCATCCATGGCCATGCGGCGGGCGTACTCTGTACGTCGCCGCCCTTGCGCTCTGGGCTTGCGAGGAGGGAGCGTCAGTCCGCTGCGTTCCCTCTCTCTGAACGCCTCTCGTTTTGCCGTCATGACCGCCTCAGCGAATGAGACGACGGCAGCCCATGCCTCTTCGCTGTCGACCATCGTGCGAACTACGGCCGGCAGCGAAAGGTCCCGTCCGATCCTACCTACTAGAGTCGAACGCTCCCCACTCCAGGCCGTGCACACGGCGCGAGTATGCTCCGCCGTGTCCACAGCCCCACCGCTACAGTGACGGCACGAGGGTTCCGACTCGACGCCGACCACCTTCCACAAGTACCTACCGAAGCAACCGTGCCCGGTAAGGAGTTGCGTGAGGTGGTACGTTAGGACCCCGTGTCGCCTTTCGACGTAGGGCCGCAGGATGGGTTGGATGGCCGGAACCAGTTCCTTCCCCACCGTGCAGTCCGCTAATCGGGCCGACCATCTGTCGAAAAGCACGTTGCGAGCTTGCGCTCTCCAACTGGTGATCTCTTCGGCAGTTGGCTGACCCCCGTCCCTACGGACCAGTGCACAGCGCTGGTAGACCTGCGACAGTACCCCGGCCTCTAAGTCCCACGGAAGGGATGATGCGATCGCGCAAGCCGCCTCGTAAGACACGGTACGGTACGCCCGAGCCGCTCTTTGCGCTATGGCTCGCTGCGGACGCCGCAGCAAGACCATATTGTTCGCGCTCAGAGCATCTGCCCATATCGGCGCGCCGTACAGCGCCTTTGAGCGGAGCACGCCGTCGTATAGACGTCGGCATGCACCACCCGGTCCCCCCACGTTGGGGAGAAGCCTTGCGAGCATTCCGGCATATGCTAGGAGTTTTGGACCTAGCTGCCGGAAGTGGTCCGTAAAGCTCCAACGACTGTCGAGGACGAGGCCCAAGTATTTCATGGTCCTCCCGACTGAGATAGAGGTGCCGCTCACCACTATCTGAGTGCCTACTGGTGGCGGTCTCCGAGGCCCGTGGAAAAACAGAGCCTCGGACTTTTCGAGTGCCACCTTGAGCCCGAGCGCACTGATGCGGCGCACTACTTGCGCCACACCAGCCGTGGCCAGCACCGCTGCGTCCCGAAAGTTGGGGGCCCGCGCGGTAACCAGGGTGTCGTCGGCATAACAGAGTATGCCGACTCCCGGGAGATTCGCCCCGCGCAGGACCCAGTCAAATCCGATGTTCCACAAGAGCGGGCCGAGGACCGACCCCTGTGGAACGCCGCATGACATGTCGCGACGGACGAGCGCGTCACGACCCGAGTACGTGATCGCCCGTCCGACGAAGTAGTCCGCGAGCACTCGTCTGAGATACTCGGGAACCTTGTGGTACTTAAGTGCCTCCGCGACAGTCGCCCAGGGTAGCGTATTAAACGCATTGGCGATATCTAGCGAGACCGCCAGTACCACTTCTCCCTGAGCTTCTGCCTCCTCTACGCGATCTCGTAGGCACGAGATGGCATCGAGGGTTGACCTCCCACGCCGAAAGCCAAATTGGCCGTCATGCAAGTCGGGTCCTACCACCTCCAACTGCCTGACGAGGCGAGCGCTGATCACCCGTTCGAACAGCTTGCTCATCTCGTCAAGTAGCACGATCGGGCGGTAGGCCGATGGCGACTCTTTTGGACGCCCGCTCTTGCCGATAAGAACGAGCTTCCCGGTCTTCCAAGAGCACGGGAATCTACCCCCCGTCAGACATTCCGTCATCAGGGACCGTATGTCCTCCCCGAATACGTCAATCACCGATGTGATTAGCCGCCCAGGTACTCCGTCCGGGCCTGGGGCGCCGTTCTTCGCCTTGAGTCGAATAACGGCCACCGCCAGTTCTGCCTCGGATACGGGAGGGACTTCGTCCGCCACGATTGGCTCCTGGGTGCGAGACGACATGGTTGGAGGGACCCATTCGTCTCGCGCTGGGAACAGGGTGCCGACCACGTCCGATACAAACGAGGGCTCGAGAGACCTGGTGAGAGGGGGCGCCCACGGCTTGAGCTTTTGGCTCATGACCTTGTAAGGACGTCCCCATGGATCTCGGTCGAGTGTCTCAAGCCACTCCTTCCAGGCCTCCGCCTTGGCTGACTTAATCGCTGCGCTGTATGCCGCGCGGGCGGCATGCCACGCAGCACGCAGCTCTGATTCCAGGGCCAGGTCCCTAACCCGTCTACCCCGGGCACGAGTGTACCGGCGTTGCGCAGCCCAGCTCGCCTGCCGAAGCGAGGCGAGGTGGGGGCGCCACCAGTACACTTGTCTCCGGGGAGGAACCGGCCCTGCCCTACTCATCGACGCGTCACAGACGCGAGTCAGCGACTCGGTGAGCCGCTCCGACTTTGCATCCACGTCCAGATGGGTGGTGCCGGCACCAGCCCACCGTTCCACGATGGCCGCTTCGATAGCTAGCTCCCGATCCAGCGTGGCTACTCGCCAGCGCGGGCTGTCACCAACAGGGGAACGGTTACTTGAACCGAGAGGGGGCGCGGCCGAGGAGGAGATGTCGAACCGAATGAATCGGTGATCAGACATGTCCTCCTCGTCCTCGACGACTCTCCAGTTCCGCGTCCTGCGTGCCAGTGCGGGACTGGCGAACGACAGGTCTACAATTGACGTGCCACCTCGGGGTTCTGGTTAGAATTAACACAACGTTATTTATCTGCGCTTTTTTATATTTCACACGTGTAATTTTTACACTGAGAAAGGGCTGAAAAAGGATAAAATTAAGAATATTATATATAAGAGTTATTCGAATAAAGGAATTGGTGCATATCAAGAAGTTTATGATTGTAAGTAAGGTAAGGCGGTAGCGGAAGGAAGGACGGCCATTGCCCTACCCTGACTCATCTGAACGAAGAGTTTAAAAAGAAACTCACACTGTTTACTATATTACCTAAATTTATATTGACTCGTATATAAGGTCACAACTTTATGATTTCTGTAAGGACTACGAGTAAAACTTGAAATGATTGAGAGAACAGATAAAATGCAGGAGTCTTGCATTCGTTGGTGCAGCCATATAATGCAATATGATGTAGAATTTTTGATGTCAAACGCGCATCAACACGTAGGGTTCGGAACTAACCCGTAGCAGCACAGTCTAACTTTAATTTCATTTTCCTGATAAAATATATGAGATAAACCGTGAAACAGTAGCCTCATTAATTCCTCTGAAACTGTTGTCTCTTTAGTATAAAATCATGAGGTTTTATACTCATAGTATGACTCACTTAATTAAAACTAGTCTGGCAAAGGGTTTCGTATTATATAACCGTGTGAAAAACCTTTTCCTCTCCGCTTCGGCCTCTCTGTAACCGCAAGTTTTTAACGGAGTCGTAATGGAGGTTTGTTTAGTAGTTTGTGTCTTGTCATAGCGTGTACCTGCGCATAAAGCTACACTATTTCACTTGAGAAACGCATCTGTGCGTGGTAGATATAATACTTCTACCATAGTGTTCATAAAGGTACTTGCTATCTCACCCACCATCTAGATAGAGGGTTTCCACAAGTCCCAGGCCATTAATCACATCATCTTCATCATCAGGATTGGCTTGAAGCAGTGGAAGTTTGTACCGCTATTAAACATAGCTAGGTATGAAACATTTCTCTCCTCTACACCATAATATCATCATGACCACGCCGTTGGTTTCGCGAGAAATTGAAACCAAACGTATATGATTTGTATTTTATACTTTAAACCAGGAGACTTTTGACATTGACCTCGTCGTAGGCCGCTGATATCAAATAAATACCATACCGGTTATTTGTTGGATTTCGAAACCATGCGCGGCGTGAGTTCAAGTGTTTTGTTTTTGCATGCTTTGCAAAGAACAAATATGTGTACCTACCAAATATTATAGGTACTCGTGTTTATAGGTATGAAAAGAAGTAAAGTATAAGTTTCAGTATATGCTTCGTCCCTTAGGGCAACTGGATGCAAGAGAAAATAAAAAAACTGTTATGGTTTTATAAGAAGCTATATGTGGTGTGTATTATGTGTTATGTACTTAATTAATTTATTTGCATTAATTAAGTTAAGTACTTACTTAATTAATACAAATGAATTCAATGAGTCTTACATGTGTAATTACGCATTTTAGATTCATTGAATAATATCTAGTCTAAAGATAGCGCAGGCTAAATGCTAATTACATTAAATTAGTATGCATACGTTATATAATAAACTAATTTATATTATTGCATAATAAGAAACAATAAATTTCATAAACACATTTTGATAAATCTCGATTACATCAGAATGACGCGACAACTTGTCCATATGACGACAGACTTGTTACGTCTCTTCATTAATCTAGTATTTTTATTTATTAAAATAGTCAATAAATAAATTTCTTTAAAAAAGTCAGGTCATTAAGTTTGTGCGACCAGTCTAGACTTGCTTTATTGCTGTTCATTGTGGACAGTATTATATATTATATATTTTTATATCACTTACATGGCTTTAACGAATTATTTATGGTTATGGTCAGCTTTACTAGGCACACTAAGTTAAGCCGCGTTTCAAGTTAAACCGGTTGAAGTCAATAATTAATTCTGTTTGTCAAATCATGCGGTTTTAGACTCGTAGTATGACTCACCTAATCAGAAGTAGTCTAGCAAAGGGTTTCGTATTATGTAACCGTGTGAAAAACCTTTTCATCTACGTTTCGACTAAAACTCGCGCTTGAATTTATGCTTCTGTAACCGCAAGTTTTCTGTTTGTCAAACCCACGGAATAAAGAATACCTTGGTCAAACCTAAACTTGTGAAATCTCTTATAAACCTGAAAATAACTAATATAGCAACCCAAATCGGTCGAATCGTTATTAAGTTGAGCTTAGCAAAAAATTAGCGATTCATTTACACTTATTATAGATTTTGTAAGCAAAAGGCAAGTAAAAGTACCTAACTAATACCGGCTTAATTCTCAAAGTAAGAATTTGTCTTCATAAACAAGTATATTAGAAGGCTAAATACAGTAAGTACGGGTAAGCACGAAATAGCACGTTTTGTGCCATTCTGGGGATCAGTAATTGTTAAGACGACGCCACTTCCATGATTTAATCTTCCGTCAAGATAATTTACATTATAAGAAACCATATATATACCGCAATATGTTCGAAATTAGTCCGTGATACATTAGCACACCTAGGCATGTTGTTTTTTAGTATAGGCACTAAGTTCGATCAATGTACGGGGTCAAAGATCTTTAAATACGGTCTTTATTTTAGAGCGGTAGTTTTCTTTCTGTAACTATAAATCAATTAAAATGTAGAGAACAAAATCAGATAAATAAATATTTTAGAAAAACGGGTCATTCTCCGTAAAGCATTTGAAGACACATGAATTTTACTTTATGAACATTTCAGATATATATACTTACTTAGATCCTAAATAACTTTTTTTTAACAAGGTTAAGTTTCTAGTAAGTAATTCTAAGTCCTAGTTTCCAAGATTTGACTCATACTTTTTTTTTATCTTACGGAAATCCCCATGGATACCACCCCCGTCGGCCATCGGGGGTGGCTATGTCGGGATCGAACCGAATAAAACCGCACGCCATCTCGGGCCTTAATTACCGGGGTGTAAGGTTACCCAATGGGCATATCCCTCGCACCCCAGCTGACCCCGGGCCATCTACGGTTTTAAGATGGCCCACTCGACACCCCGAAAGGGGGGGGTGGGGCGAGCATCGCGCCACTTCGCTGACGGTGGGGTGTAGGGTGACAGGCGGCCGTCGGCGCGCAGACAATCAGATCGCCCCCCGCTCGCTCCCCACTGTGCCATCTGCTAGTCAGAGGGACACGTGGAGAGCCTCGGAGCAGCCCTCTAGAGGGCCACTCCCACCCGGCCGGATTGGCCGCAGGCAGATTTGACTCATACTAACAAACAATAAAGTTAAATAAATTGTAAAATACATTGAATTGAAATAAATCGTATTATAAATCAGCCCAGTGACACACATAGGTACACACGCACACTCAACAGAGAGGTAATGTAACAGTAGGTACAGTGCATCTTACTTTTATGTACTCTCTTCCGCATTAGATACCTATATTCTTCGAGGTAAATATGGCTATCACAGCATGGTTCAATTACTGCGTAACTAAATATCTTTACATTATGATATGTTACAGGGAACTTTCACACAGTACTTACCTACTTCTATACTTATAATTAGAAGCAACCTGTGTAAATAGTTGTCACATTCATTAGTTGTTATTGTTTGTTTCGGTACATATCACTAAGTCGGCAAACAAGTAAACAGCTGCGATAAATAAGTGGTTACCGTTGCCTTATTATTTTTATTTAAACTATTGCAGCTACTACCCACTACCTAGTCAATTGGCAACATGTAAAATAATTATGGCATCATCATCGGTTGCATCCAAAGCTTTCACTCTAGACACTTTATCCATTTGAATTACCCTGCAGGAGCGACTGACGTATAAACCAACTTCGATAGGGAAGCCTGGAACAGAGCCTCGTCCGTTAATACGCAAGTGCACCGTCTTGCAGGTGAGGTTGGCTGGAGTCACGAAGATCAGGTGGATACGCCCGCAAAAAAAAAAGTATTGTTTGAATGCTGTTTTTGTAAGGTACGTTCCCGGATGGGCGCTTCCAAATTCGATTCAGCCGTACTACCTACAAAAGTATCATAATTTTATTTATAATTTGCCTTACTGTGCTAAATTGGTAATCTAAATTGCAGTCATAATGCGGGTTTTTATTCACAATACATAAATTAAAACAAGTATGTCATTTTGCTAGCGGTACATAAGCATATAATTCATGTGAAATGTGTCGGTATTATGTACATAGAAAGACACAGTAGAAATTAATAAAAAGTATGAGTAATTGGTAAACACTTTCAGGGGTCATATTGCCTGATAGTGCAGTCATTTGAGCTGCTATTCAACGAGTGACTAATACATAGTGCACACTATAATCATGACACATAAAGATCTTTGCTTTACGTAACACTCACCTAAGGATATTGAATGATCGTCGGTCTCTGGCTATGTGCCCAATACATCTATCCTAAGAAGGTACCATAAGATTCGCAGAAGTATCTAATACATGTACAATTATGTACAACCGCGGGTCGATTGGAAAACCTACACAAATATAGATTCTTTCTACGTTCATAGCTTCTACAGATTATTTAAATAGAGCACAATTAAAAATCAATAAAGTGCATACACACAGGCATGTGGGTCATCTCTAAAATAGCTTAGTAAGTGTATCTGCGCAGTAACGACACTCTGGTAGTGGTTTGAGGTATAGGGCTGGCTAATGTTTAGGAAATTAGGAACTCACACCATTTTCGGGAACTGAAAGCGTTTCCGTCAGACTTTAGTACGTCGATTAATAGGGTTGCCAGCTCGCACTACAACTACAATAACTATTTAATCAGAAATATCGTCTTGTCGACATTCATTCCTGGTGTAGTTTAGATGCGAATACGTGACCCGGATGTATTACTGTCTGGCAACCCTAAGCCACAACGACGACTATTTGTCAACTATTACACAAATGGATGAAGCTTCCTAGTTGCGCTACACCACTGATAAGTATAACACAACTACCTAACCATTCATTCGTCTCCACTTTGACGGACAGGCGTCCTTAATGCGCTACCACTAACGACTTTTAGTAAACGTTTTAATATACTTTATAGTCATTGGTTACTACCATTTATAATACCATTGCCGTGATAGTAACTGTTTCCTGAGCGGTATACATAATTCCCTCGCAATTCAATTAGTGGTCATAGATTGACTAATGCCGTTTTGGCAAATAGTTTCGCGTAACAGGTCCTCGTACTACCTACACTCCTGTTTCTGTCATCGTTCTTTACAGAACCAAGCCGGATAGTCAAGCATGAGCGAAGTCGTCAGCAGAAGCACAAAATAAGTAATGGTTGCAGAAGCATGCATAATATCCATTGAGTTATTTTGCAATTTATCTGGTTTTATAAAAAATTGTTTCGTGGATATTACATAAATTTCTTTGGCGTGCGTTTTTTTCTTTAGACGTTAATCATATTATATGTTACACATAGGATATGCATATTTGCATAAACCAAGATACTTCGCATTAAAGTATTTTAACTGATTGTGTTTATGTTCAAATTGTGAATTTAGCCTAAAACAGTAATCATTCCACGTATGGAGTGCAACATTGAGGAATTGCCATTAATTGCACGTCATTCATTCAATAGTCTGGGTTTATAATGGCAGGAGGAAACAGCAACTAAAATGTGGGCTATCCCATTACGCTTACTATGAGTTTCTAAAGAACCTTATTTTCAACAAAACTTGATTCATACAGTCAATGGATCTTTCTTCAGTAAATTACACTAAAATATTTTTTTAAGTTTAAGCGAAGCTCGCGAATCCTGTTGCTCTTAACAAGGGCAGTATATGCTTAGTGACGTTTGCATCAATCTATCAAGAAATACGTGCACATGTCATAATATAATTATGATTAGAATAATATTAGTAACGTAGGTATATTTAGACTAAACAAAGTGTAATACCGGTGATTTGATGTCAATCACCTTATCATATACATCAATGAAAATGTAACATAACATAATTATTTACTAACATAATAAACTATCAGTAGTAAAATTTTAACATGTCATAATATAATATGGAACACAATACTGGTTAAGTACACATCAATTGTAGCGTAGTTACCCCATTTACGCAGTAAACAAAGACATGTTTTATTGGCATTGTCTGAGTAACTATTTGTCCAACTTAAATATTACTTTTCCGGGGTGAAGAACTGTACTTTGTTAAATTGTTTATATTTTTATATTACACCTGTTATCAGGTGAAAACAGATTTATTTTCAATTACAAACGTAGATTCACTTTTATCATAGTATTGTAGCTGACTAATAGCATAGTGATTGCAGACGGATTTTATAATCCTTAAGCGATAAGTGCGAAACTAGCAGTCTAGTCAGAACAAAGGCATGCGTCACGTTATTTGCAAGTTCTACAACCGGTGCAAGCCTAAAAGATTGCATTGTTAGGGTCTTACTACAACATGAAATTGAACAATTCTTATAATTTAATTTATTGTTTATATCGAAAACAGTGTTTCAATCAATTTTGAAGTTTAAATATAGGGCATTGGGACTGGTACTCCTCCGCTCTTGGAAAGTCATCCAGGCCGGCGCCACGTGAAATCAACTAACTAAATCAGCCTTCTTAGTTATTTGTATACTTAAGATTGGAATTTTCTTTATCCCTCTAACAGATTTTAACATTACACACGAGTATTACAATAGGTATCTATGAACACAAAGGTTATTTGTACATGTGTTGAAGGTTTTTCAGTTTAGTATGCTATTCACTTGAAAATATATATATTACCTAATATAAATAGACAACGGATGCAATGTGTGTCCAGCCCAGAATAACAGAATTCTTGTAAAACATCGTATTTTATAGACGCCACAGTAGGAAGTACATCATGTTATCTAAATGAGACTGTTAAAGGATCGACTCGTTAGGTCGATCAAAAGTATTGGATTACCATTTCAGTCGAATGACGTTCATGTCCTTCTTAGGAATCAATAGGTATTGTTATCTTACCGTTTTGGCCTAGAGCCTGAGTCTTATCATTTCATCTTTCATACTGGTGTCAAAACAATAATGTTAACTTTATTTTCACTTAAATAAATAGTTGTGTCGTCAATAAAATATCATTCTTTGACTTAAATGTAAAATAGGCGGGGTGTGGGGAACCCTGTGTGTGTATAAATAAGTCACCCCTTCTCCATCTCACTGGACCTTCAGATATAGCTTCTTATACAATATTTCCATCATTTATATTATTCAAATCACAACAAATTACAATCATTCTACAGCAACATCTATAGCTAATTATACCTACGATAAGTGTTTTCCTCCATTATATTTCTTTTATCTTATTCAATCATTTTTCTTGTTAACAAATAATATCACAAAGATAAAATATCGAGAACCGCCAGTTGTGACGTAACATATTTTCGACACTGACCTAATCACAATATAAACATACGTCATTTAGCACGAAGTGGTTACGAGTGACTCACCGTCTTAGCTCACTTTACAAAACGCAACTACTACAATTACGGTGGCAATAAATTATAATGTACCGACAAGACCGATATTTGTTAAAATACATTACAGCCTATCATTAAGACGCGACGCGACAACATTGTAGGAAAACCATTCAGTCACCAGTCGTTTTTAAGTAAGAAAATAAGGAAAATCATTTAATTAACTTAACTACAATAGCACATGCGTAAGGCAGGGAATTGAGTTGGTGATGCCGCACATTGGGATAGGTCTAAGTTCAGCAGTAGACTGTAATAATTAATTGATCATCAATCAATCAATCAAATCAAATCAAATCAAAGATTATTAGATCCTCATGTAATTATTATAACTATCTTGGCATTTCTACTTGGATCAGGCAATGTGGCAAATAATAGAATTTTAACAGACAATGTTGTTCAGTTAAAATTTTATTTTGAGAAACTAGGGGTGCCCGCGTGTAGGTCGCGGTCTCGTAAACCACAGAAACCTTCAGGAGCATTCTTTTACATGTTGTGCGCTGCCTGTATGCAAAATTTCAGCCAATTTATTTAGCCATTTTTGCATGCATGAAACAAATACATAAACTAACTTTCTGATATTAGTTAAGATCCTTAAATAACTGTCCCATATTAGAATCGAATACTCGTCAGAAAGTCAATTGACGAGGTGACCATATAAACTGCTACGCCATTCGCTGTTCGCACAATCAATAAATTGATAAATAGGTAATATAATGTGTGTAGTTTTTACAACGTACCGTAGCGTAGGCGACATCAACATTACAGTCAAATAAAAGTAGGCAATCAGACTATCAAAATCTATAAATAGCTTTTTAATATCAGTCCTACCTCACAAAGCAATTACTTACGTTTAAAATAGAATCTTATTTATTACCTACGTACTTTAATACTGTTTTTATTATAGCGATTTCATTAGTGATAATTTAAAATGTTACATCTATAATGAGCTACTTCAGTAAAATAATGTTATACCTACCTGATAAAATATAACAACCAATATACTATTAAATTAATAATTCTAAACACTTCCTTCCCGCCCGTGTTAGTTTGCATTGTATAAATTATATTACATGAGTCGAAACACTCGAAACAGCGTCGGTTAATTACTACATGAAGATATAAATCACATTATTTTTATTTATAACTGTACATTTATGCCTCTTATTATGTCTATCTGTCTGTCAATCGGATGCTGCGCAATTTAAAAGTCGTACCAGTATTTTAGTTTATCGATATCACATTATTCTCTGATCACACGTTTAGAAAAAAAATGGGCATTGACGGATGCGGGGAAAAACAAATTGGATATTCTACGAATAAAATTTGTTTATCTTAAAACATTCCATAGACTTGTTTTGTTGTTATTCTGTAAGTACCTACCTACTTACATTATACATTTTGAACTGAATATTTCATTAATTATGCGTTTACCTCAGGGGTGTCGGTAAAAGGGCAAACAAATTAGTATTTGGCTCCAATTTTCTATGTGTTCTAATGCTCAATTCATAGTATAGGTAACTCATGTTCATGAAGTTTTTCACCAATAAATTCTCACGCTCACGAAATCGTGCATATCAGTTTGGTCCTAATCCGGTGTTGATGTCACCTACCTGAGTACATATTCAAAAGGACAATTAAGTTAGGTAGAGCATAGGCTCGTGCTGTCCGAAATACTTGTAAGCAAGTTGCCTTTTGTGGTGACTGATCGGCCTTGACATTGTGAACTTGTGGAGTACATATATTATCGCTGTATTGCTGTCCTTCTCTTAGTTAGTGCACCCGTACTACTTAATGTAATCGTAAACACAGATATTGTAATTTGACGATTGAAAAAAATGTAGTCGTGGGTTGTTATTGTCTGTTCTTTTCTCGTAGGTACTAACCTGTTGCATTGTGATTTGTGAACATGACAACAAGGTGTAAATCTAGCTTTTGACCTTCATAAGACAGCGTTGTACCGCCAGTTCTAGTTCGCCTATGATTCTACGCATTTCGCATGGTAACACCTACTATGTCCATCGCGCAAGTTCCAGCAATAAGAGAAGAATGTTTTATCATAATCGGAGGAACGATACGACAGCCTAAAAAAAATACAAACTGACAAACAAATGTAAGTTTTTATAATTTTACATTTAAAAGTATACCTTACCAATTTTATATAGATAATAATTCAACTAAGATTAGATTTGATAATTATTCTATACCCTAACCACGAATACCAAACGTCTTAGGGTGCTAATCAGTATATTTGGCGCTGCAATACACTCAAGACAATACTTTTAGCATGGCTAAATCAAAAGAACATCGTGGCTAACGCATTATACCTATATATCATCAACTAGTTTTGAATAAATGTATGGCCAAACGGCGGCGGGCGGTCGAACACTGCGACCAGCATACATGTATATTGAACTCTAATTTGAATTTTCAACAGAAGCGGCCGTTGCTCCGTGAATGCGTTTACACTATGACGCCCACCTATTTTCAGCGACGATACGCTTAATTTATATTCCACGGTATTGCGGCAAAACAAGAATGTCTATTTGCACTCCTACTATTCGGTTAAAAGTCAAAATACTCGTAAATGTGACATTGAGCATGGACACCGTCGCCGTGCGTCTCCTTCGAGTCTAGAGGGCGATCAACGGGCAACACACTTTCGTATCATGTCAATAAACGCAAAACGGAATTTAGCTAGATAGATTCAATATTTGCTCTACTTAACTTATCAAAGTGGATAATTTATATTTTGGATTTATGTGATCTAAAATATAACTATTCGATTAGATAACAGCATGTAGATAAGTCATAATCATAACATAACCTATATCTAAACATTATTTCGTAGCTGTTTACGACACAGATCATAAAATCGTAAGCGCTTGTGATTTGATTGCTTCTCACATATATTTATCAAAACAATAGTTTCACAGCGTTAACTACTAATTTTCTGTGACTATTATGACATGAATAGGTACGTAACCTAATGACCTACTTTCTTGAGTATTAACGCATTGTATATTTTAGTTGATAGTCCACGTACCGTACAAACTTGTACAATAATAATCCCTGTTTAACGGGCGTGTGTCGTGTAGAGATGTTACGATGCATTCGCGGGCGAGATAACGAAAGATAACAACAAATAACTGTTACATAAATAGTTGCGTGTCTACGACAATAATCTGAACAATGATAGGCAATTATATTTAGTGAAACTGTCAGTAAAAGTATACCAAGAGAATTTAGTTGCATAAATGATATGATATTATGCAGAATGTATGACGAATACGATAAAAATTAAATAAATATGCATCATTATGAACAACAGGTGGCAATGTACTCTATCACTTCAAAAATTTGAACGATGACTAAGTTATACAGGAAGAACGTTGGAAATTCTCGTTGAGTGAGGAGTGAGAGATTAACACTTACCTTATCGAATGTGATGACCGGAGCTGCTGATGCTATGGTTCCGTCCTTTTTCTTCTCTATCTTGTATACTACGATATTGTTTTCACGTACAAGGTGCACAATAAAAGCTTTCGAGTCTGGACTCCAGGCAACGTGCGAAGCAAAGTCGAACTCGATGTTAACGCGTAACGTTTTGTGCTCCTTCTGATTCAGATCCCTCACGTCCCAGAGAATCACAGAACCATCTGAGTACAATACCTAACTGTTATTAAATGTTACCAGAGAAAGGTCATTATATTAGGCACGTCTGCCACACAATTCTCGAAAACAATAAGAGTCATAGGCCCAGAAATTGACCTCCTGAGAATGCGCCGAAGTCACCCTCAAAATAATTTTAAATTGCGAAATATTTTTTAAGTATTCACTATGTTAACTTTTTCTTATAATTTTGCAATTAAACTACTTAATGTTTTCTTATTATTCAGCTGTTAACTATTTCTTTACCTGAGTATTACTTATATTTTTTATTTACACTTTCTTATGTATTTAAATTGGAAACAGTCAAAATTCACGACGATATTTTGACCTCGCCAATCGCCACCGATACATAGTAGGTATACCGCGTGGTTACTCTGTACATCTGAGTTACCTGAATCCATATCTACACTAATATTATACATTATATAAATGATCTAATCAAATGGAAGTTACGGAACATTGATTTAACATTGGTGTACTTAATATATTTGAATTTAACTGGCCAAACTATGCAAATGCAATGCAAAAATGCTCTAAGTAGATCAAGTATGCTATACCTACCTATAACCAAATAAAACTCCCTCCTCTTTTTTTGAAGTCAGTTAAAAACTAAATGAAAATAATGTTGACAGGATACGATTTTAAACAAAAATCATATTTATATTGGTTCTAATTTTATTTGCCGCTGTGACAGTTAAGTTATG
The DNA here is from genome assembly GCA_963576445.1 of Lithosia quadra. NCBI lineage: Eukaryota > Metazoa > Arthropoda > Insecta > Lepidoptera > Erebidae > Lithosia > Lithosia quadra. Next base: position 4,485,569 of record OY754883.1, read on the forward strand.
CTTATTGTTGTTGATTAAACAATAAATGTTTTTCTAAAAAATCAAGTAGGTAAATAATTATGTATAATTTAGATCACAATTGCTAACTTGCAAAGCCGTACAATAATAATAATTAATTACGATTTTATATATTGTGGTCATCCAATTGAAGGTCGTGCAGTTTGGTTTTATCGGCACAGATTCTGGTTTAACTAACTTGATTTCCAGCCAGAACTAATTATAAACCATCAATTATTTATGAAGTGATATTTTTAAATAATTATTAGGTAACAATTTATATTTGCTTTGAATTGTGCTTTTGTCGAAATGTCTAGGTTCTCAACGCAGATAAATGGACAATAATATAATTACAGAGTAAGTAGGTAAAATGTAATACATGCAACAATAAGCGAACCGGTAAAAGGTCAACGGACCACTATTGATATCGAAACTGAGTCACTGTATCAAGGTCTCATGATTTCAGGCAGTTTAGGAACATTTATTTCCTACCGCGCCACTTAACAGTAACGATTTCATGATTATCGACAGAATCAAATTGTTAGAATGCTCCAAGTTATATTTTTACGTAGCTGATATTGGTCGATGAAGTCAATACGTATGTATCTATAGTAAATATTATATACTGTTATACTTTCTTACTTAACTAGAGAAATATTCTTGACTATAATTGGAAAAACGTACCGAGTGCATAATAATAGGTTAGTACAAAGGCCTGCGACAATGAACTACAGTGTTTGTGTTAAGTATTTGTGTTACACCATTTTAAGTCAATTACAAAACGTTAAGCCGTAGCCAGTCTAAAACAAGCATTTGAGATTTCACTTAGAATTGTGGAACACTACAAGATCAGCTTCTACGTTAATGCGTGGCGTAAGAATTACAGCAGCAATTTGCCGCAAGGAATTCCGCACGACAACACTTCACGTGGCTTATGCTGAAGTGGATGTTTGATTTTAACTATACGGTTTTCTATTGTGGTTAGGGATGCTATTAATTACCTTACTGAGGCCGTTAGACCCGCATCCAAAACTTCGAAGCCCCAAGTACACTTTCTTACCATTTACTTGATTAAGATTATGTTGGCTAAGTGCTGAGGCGATCACCGCCTGATTCCTTCATCCCGAAGTGAAAGCCACAGAGCCTAGTCCATTAGCCAGCAGGTGAAGTTGGCTTGGGCCCCGAAGATCTTAGTGGACCCTACCGTACGATTATCGCGAAGTATCTACTTATTATCAGAATTTCGGTACCTACCAAGAAATAAAATACTACGAAATTAAACATTTCCCAGCTAGGCTGAGAGATAACACGACATTTTGAAAGTCACTGGGTCGATGTCGCGAAAACGAACCAAACTACCAGTACATAGATACGGTATCATTTTTACGGTATTTTTTTATTTTCTAGTACGCAATATTAAAGAACTTGATCAACAATCCATAAACAATGATAATAAAACCAAATCAAATGTGACTTCGACACAGTTTCTTACTAGCCGCAGGCTACGTTTTATCGCGTATGTATCTATATTTTTATTTTATGATCTTTTTTGTGTAAATACAAATAATGAAGATAATCAACAGGTTTACGGTCCTTTTTGCAATAGCCCAATTATTTATGAGAGCCATGATTTTTGTTGTGGTAATCAGGGTATCAAAATTTGTCACGTGTTTTGTGCTGTTTGTGAAACTAAACTTCAAAAGAAGCCTGGAGAATTTATTAGTACACTTTTACTATTTTGAGGAAAACTGATACATCCCACAACACACCAGTGCTTGAAGAGTAACCCTTTTGGATGAGATTCGAATATAACAGAGACGTAAACAAAGTCATTTATGATGAGTACCTACAATTTTCAGGAAATTGGATGATCACAGCGTTTATTCGCAACAAGAACATGTTATCTATTAAATATTATACTAAGTAGATAACACCGAACACGATCTTGTAATCAGAAGAACGTCCTGGTGCGGGTGGAAAAAAAACCAGAATAATTTTACATCTGCTTTATATATTCTAGAACTTACCCCAGCTACTTTGAAATGGTAATTCCTGGTTCCACAGATACTGTGAAACATAATGAAACATTGATGCATATCCGTGTATCATGATTAAATAATTCATGTCACGATATTCCGTGCAACTACATCCTAGTCATTAATAGATTTTCTAAATATCCGTTTTTATAAATATAATTGAATAATCAGTATCAATATTGGAATTGGTCAAAAAATGAACGCGTTTAACTCTTTTCGTTCAACGGCCTCTTCGAGAAGTAGGAAGTCCTTAGCTGGTTACTCAACACGAATAAAAACATAACACACAATACCTACACATATATTTTCGTGTTTATTTAAAATCGTCATGACTGTTGGTTCATACATACATAATGAGCACAGCGATTCTTATCCGAGACAAAAACTCGTCTGTGTCAGTAATACTCGTACCAAATTCAAGGTCCAATGGCATTGTCAGGCTGGTTGAGGCCAGCCACCATCGCGATTCTTTATATGTAAAGGCTGCAAGTAGGCGGTTATGTGCCTCCATTATACCTATACGAAGTGCCATAGTCTGATAGGACCTGTATAGGTTACGAGCTTACGAGTAGATAGTTTACTAAATGGGGTTAAGTGTCTCTGCAATCATGAAGCGGAATTAATCAGCGTGTGTATGTATATTATGTCTTTGTACTACACGCTATTGTTTAAAGTTCGTAGATGTTTGAATATGATTCATTGTAGTAACGACACTTTCGAGTTCAGTGACATTGAATTTACCTAATAACTAATAAGTGACCCCAATATACCAGGTGCTAAGTAAATAGTGATCGCCTAACAACTACAAACCGACTACAAATAAAGTATTGCATGGTGAGGTCCACGTAGGCGTGTCGGAGTGTAGTCGGTGACGAAACAACGCCTCATTTTGTGCAAGTATTATTGTGAAAGAGGTACCTATTGACGCGGAGGCGAATTGGACGGCGCCATGGAGGCCAAGACGGTATAGGTGGTACTTTGAATCGTTCTATAGATAAGTCACCTTTATGCACATCATTAACCCGGTTATAGATCTTAACAAGAATCGGGTGAGCAAGACATTAAGTAGGTATATGCACCTAATTATACATTAATTTGACTTATATTGCTGAAGGTTACGAAAAGATCAACGATACGCGAAGAATAGCTATAACCAAGAACAAAAGTATGCATTCGAAATAAAACTGAATGTCTAATTGCTTCAGTATACCTAGGTAAGGTGACAGCTCTTAAGTAGATTTCATAAAAATACCTACTTGCGGTTGCAATTGCGGCAGTTATGAGAATTTTCAACAATCTCTATTTCCCTTGGTCACAGCATCACGCGTACCTAAACTACTGAACCGATTTCGCTAAATCTTATTTTGTTGTGTTTATTATTGCTAGGTTGTGAATGAAATGAAAAACTTAACGACCCTTATACTTTGAATAGCTAATACTTCCTAGTCTCATCCTAGAGCTTATCCGGCCGATTAGCTCCAATAATTGAGAAATCAACGAACAAGTCATACTTAGGACCGACATTTTATCACAAATACAGTATGTTTATTTTTATTTTTGTTAAATAATTAGCGTACACCAAGAACTACCCAGATTTCCATAATACAGTCCATACTGGTGGTCTGGAAGAAATCGCAGACAGCGATAAGACCGCTCTTTGTAGATTTTTTTTTATGTTTACGCTTTGTTTGTATCCTTTTGTTGTGTGCAATAAAAGTGTCTATCTATTATCTATCTATCTCTCTAGTTATCCACTCAAATCGAAGATCAATCAGCAACCGACAGTTTTATGATTTAGAAATAGATCCTAACAATTGTTTTGCGGAAATACCTCGTAACAAAGGGAATTCGCAGGTACTTACCCAAATTTCCACTCAGCTGCGCTATACTCCGCACGTGGCACGTGGTATTTTCTAACATATTTGTTCTACGCGTGCTATTTTCTATTTATTTACAATTCATGAAACATATCATATCTATATAAGGTAATTTAGGGTGACGCACACGTAGTTAATAACCAAAGTCATTTACCTCATAAAATTATGATACTAAAATTATGCTAGCTATACTACTTTGATTGCAATTATTCATTATGCATTTATCGAGTTTCATCTATTTAAGAGTATACTACACTTCTCATCAGAAAAACGCAAAACACTATAGTTGTACTGCCTTAATTTAATTTCATGTCCTTCTAATTTAATTTGAATTTAGAACATTAATATTAGAATTTGAAAACCTCATATTAAAGGTATTATACATTTGACATAATACTCCAAAATATACACATTTTTCTGATAATCCTTAGAAAACATAAATTTGTAAGGTGTTTCGATTTTTCTGATGAAAGTATTTTATTATAAAATTGTAAATTACCTGTGTCTGTACATTGAAGATAATTAAAAAATAAATACTTGGGTTATGTTATATGGACGATTCTGAACATGGTTTTTTTGGAATTCTTGTCTGTTTGTGCGCGATGGATGCAAATAGGGATTTTGATGCGGTTTTTTTGGTTTGAAAGGTCTTGGTCAGACTTAAAACCTGACGCATGTGTAATCACAATCCGTTGAGTAGAACTGGAGATATACCTAGTCAAAAAACTCGAAAACCTACATCCGCTCGGCCTGAGCCGCGGGCATAGGCTAGTACCATAGATAGGATAGGACAAGTGACACAACCAGGCGGCACGATGCGTACGTTACAAGATTCAAACATTTTGTTATCAGTATCATAGACTGTACAATACTTACGCTTCTGCTAATCTATTTTGGGCGATTTAATTCGATCGGAGCGCTGACGTGGCGGCTTGTCGTCTGGTCTCTTTCGGGAAAATGTAGCTCTCTCACTGATAACTATGAACACATAGCTGCTTTTGTTGATGTTACCAGTGACATCACAAGCTTATCATTCATAACAAGACGTGTTGTTATTGTTTTCTTCAAATATATCTTAAGTCATCCATTTTATTGTTGACTAGCTAATACTTGGTATGCGTTACAATGCCCTTTTTTATCTTAGGAATCTTCACATATATACTTACGTACATCGACTTACCAAAGATTCATTGCGAACGGATGAACAGAAAAGAAATATGTACAGGTATCTGTTTATAGGTTATTATGATGGATGATATTATGATACGGTTAAAGACCTAAACGAAATTCTACTTTGCAATTACATAGGTATGATTAGATAAAACTACTGTGAAACGGTATTAGGAATAATATAATATGTTATGAATTACGAAGATATAATATTTAGGAAGTTATAAAGCTGTCCTTATTGATTGTGATTAGATACTACTATTAAATTGTTCACAATTGTAAGTTTTAGAAGACTTCAGATGTTGATGACTTGATAGATTGTACTATGGCCTTTTCGGCAATTGAATTTAAACGATATTTTGGCGAAACAAAACGTAAACAAAACGCTCATTCAGACGACCGGGCGTGAGGGCGTTGCTCTTAAGCTGATATGCGCAGTATCTTATGTATTTTACATTTTGAATATTTACGGTGTTGCTCTTAACAGTTACACGACATGATATACCTACTACATAATCTACATCACTCTCCGCATACGTACATAGGTATGTTCCGTAATCTGCTCATAAAATAATTTGGACTGAATAAAATTATGTGTTGAAGTCTTAATTATTTCATCAGAATCTACTGAATTTGCCTAGACAAACTGGTTCATCCTATCAAGTTTTAGCTTTACTATGTTGTAAGTAATACAACTAATTTTTATAAGAAGAATATACACTACGATGCTTACACAGATATAACAAACAAATATTTATATTGTTAATATATAGATATGTTGTATATCGTAAGTACTACTGTTAATATGCATGATGCCTAAAAGCCTGACTAGTATGTAGAAATAATTCGATAAAATGATCTTTTATCTTATTCATCATCTTTATGAAAGCGTATTATGTAAACCGACTTGCAGTGTATGGCCCCTGAATTGTATAATTATGATTTAAACACAATTTACTTTTAAACGTTAATTATGTAGAACTCACAGGTATGCAACATAAAATATGCGAATTATTTTCATATAATGATCACTGCAAAATTTTACCGGGAAGCCCAAGCAATGCGTAATGCTGACTCAGTTCACGAGAATAACAAAAACATACGACTACATTCAATATTAGTCACTAGGGAACTTACATCATCCAAATAATAGTGTATTTATTGATTTATTATGCCTCATAATTAGAGGATTTCTTGACTGTCACCAATACTCGTCTGCTTTTCCTTCCTTAAATGGTAGGGCACTATTTCTTACGAGCTGGTTTTATTTCGTCAGACGGGAATTCCTTATGTCAGATAATTTTACAACAAAAATTACGTGTTGTTTACCTAACGATTGGATAAATATCTACCTATTGCTTGTTATGTTTGAATGATAAATAATTTAAACTTTGAATAATGGGATAAATACGAGTACCTATCACAGTTAATGAGGAAGGATGTACTAGGTATATGTGTTGACTATCTCGTAATATTCATTGCTATGTTTAATATGAAAATTAACTCATAAACATTATATATGAATGCTTTGCATGGTTCTACTACCAACCACTTGTTACGTAGTAGAGAAACCTGACATAGTGAAAGTTATATGGCTCTACCCACAGTGACACACAAAATACAGTTTAATCTAACGGGTTGAAATTCAGAATGGTGTCACTATAAATACCTAACACTGGCGCTAAGAAAAATCGATAAATGCTCCCCATATCTAGGACTTTAGATTTCAACATGGAATTGACAGTTTTAGTGTGCGTATACATACCCAGGTTTTGTGATAAGAGCAGAAAATAAACACAGTTTTAAAAAAATATCACGTTTATTGCTATTATTGCAATTCGAAGGCACATACTGTTGCAGTACGCGCACAACGTCAACGTGACAGTTTGTCACTCAATTAACAGTCCATAAATTATTCGGTCCATAGAACGATCGTCTTAAAACTTAATTTAATATTTAGGCGGCACTAATAAGCGGATCGTAAGGTAAATACAACGGAAGCTGGTTGTTAATGCGTGCGCGGCTTTCACTTTCTTGTTGTACTTTTAGAAGTACCAGGTCCATTGCAGCTCGAGCGTCTTCTAGTGGCGAATGTCCAGCACTTCCACGCTGAACCTCACGCCCCAGCAGCTCCTCTGATAGCGCACGCAACGATCGTCGCATTGGGAAGCCGCGTGCATGAGGGTAGAGCGCACACGTATCAACCACAGCGCCATGTAGCAGCTTCAACGCCCGTAAGTCGTTTTCTAAAGCATGTCCGATTAGGATTGTGTCTGTTCCCACAAATCCAAGAATATCATTTTGAACGTCTCGCAGCGTCTTGGTCGCGCGCGCCAAGTCGCGCGGCCTGATGCCCGAGAATCGAGTATTGTAGTCGACTACAGGAGAACTAGGCTTCACTAGTGATTTGTATACCAGTCGGCCATCAGCAGCAATGACCGCAATACTAGCTAATTCCAAGCCAGCCGTTGTGTAGCACATTTCAGTGTCGATGGCGTAGACACCACCGCGGGGAGAGCGGGCACGAACGTAACCTTCTAGTGGCCCGTTCATGCCTGGACGTGTACCGTTCCATACATGAAACTTAGCAACACTGCATCCTTTCGATCCATATATTAATTTACAACAAGTGTATCGGGAATCTCCACTAACGCGTCCCCAGTGGAAATTACAATTATCATAACTCACATATTCACTGTCACGCATTTTAAACATCCGATCACAACGAACACACAAGTGTTCCACTAAATCAGTTTCTTCATCGCTTTCCGAACGAGGCGTTGAGCCCAACGACCCGCGACCGCTGTCGTTCTGAGATCCAGGCACAAATTCAGGAGCGTTAACGTCCCAATTAGTTGTGGGCGGCGGTCTAGGCCGAGGTGGTGGATTAATATACATCACCGCCTTCGATGATGTGGGTTCGATCTCCACTGGATAACCCAAAGTCCACATGGACTTAGGTGATAGAAGATGAGGACGGAGAGCTTCTGTCAATTCTTCTGCTGATATTCTCTGAAGCGTCGACGGCGTCGGCGGCGACGACGGGGGGCGGCGTCGATCACGCAGCTTGCGCCGGCGTGCTGCAGCGCTGGCAGAGTCCACCGTCGCGAACGTCTCTTCATACAACCAATCATTGAGATTGTAACAACAATGCATGTTTGATGACTGACTTGTGTACACATGAGAGATATACTGAGCGCGAAGCCGGAGTCGAGAGGCACGTCTTGACGCGCGCGCGACCGCTTTGCTAATGCACGATGGTGGGGAGCAGCCTACGCTTTATATGTTATTACGTAGGTAGCACGCTTTTGTTAACGGGACGCTTATCGACCGGTCTATTATTATTTTGTAAACAATTTGGACCCTAATTTCTATTTATCATGAATAAATTGCTATTTAATCAGGTTCATTGTTAAAATATAATAATAGGTGATTAAGCTAGGTATGTTAAATATTTTTGCGTTACTAACGACTTGAGTCCCGTCCGCTGTGTTTGTTTACACGGATCAGCTGTTAGCTCCACGTGTTGTTTTTGTAGTTATGAATAAAATACTATACCCACGTGGTAATTTTACAAATGTTTCGAATACTGTTATGGTTAAAATCAATAAAAGATATTTTTGTTCCAAAAATAATTGTTTGTATTCGAAAGAGTATTTTTTTAAAGAAAACTTTTTTTGAGAACCATTACCTAGGTAATCTATGAACCTCACTCCCCTACTTTCACTCTCAACTCTCCTACTTTAATACAGTAAATACATAGAATTATTGCTATTTTTAATATTAAAATCAATGAGCATTATCCAAGTAGGTATATAGTAGGGAAAAGGTATAGTTGCATACCAAGACGTTAATGATTGTGAGGGTGGACGGGCGGTAGCGGAAGGAAGGACGGCCATTGCCCTACCCTGACTCCGTCGTGTGAAGAACGTATTTTAAAAATAAACTCTCACTGTTTACTATACCTACGTTTATAAGACCACATCTTTGTTTTTTGTAAAGACTACGTGTAAAACTCAAGTTCTTTGTGAAATATAAATCTGTGAGTCATAGGTATTTAGGATGAACGAACAGGGGCTTACGTGACATAAGACGGATAGGTAGTTTGGATGCATTCATTATTGGCCTATACGGAAAATTTAGCACCCTAACCATAAAACGTGGCAATTATTTGACAAATATTTGGGATAGTCCTAAACCTATATACCAAGTCATTTTTTTTTATATTTTAATACCTACGAATCAATGAGTTTGATAATTCCTTCGAGTACATTTTAAGAACGATGATAACGATGACACTGATATTAAAATTTGTCTGTAACCAGACGCGTTATTTATTTTTGTTGATAAACAAATCAATGTTGTTATTTTAAATTCGGATCAATAATCTGTCATGAACTTCGCTATCAAGCACATGTGCGCTTGAAGGATACGACTAATGCGTACTCTGTCAATTCTTCAGTATCTATATGAAGGTATATTTATATGCATGCATATTATACATAGAAGACTGTGTGAGCATGTGTGCCCAGCTCTTGTTTGTATACAGAAGCGCGTGTGGGCGCGGCGGCGCGCTGGTCGCTGACACCGACGATAACCTTCGATGTCAAACGCGCATCGACTCGGCGTACGGTATCGTACCTATACGATAGTTGAAATTGGCTCGTGCGAGCACATTAGACTAATATGATTTTATTTTTTTCCTTTCCAATCAAAATGTGCAGGACATAATAAATAGAAAAAGAAACAGAATCTGTAACTATGTACCTAATCACATTCTAGATCACATGTTTCAAGTTATGACTCGTTTGGGTCTAGATACCGTAACAGACTTATGGAAGATACACTTAGTGAATAGGTACATAAATCCCAGCACATAAATAGAATTTGAATAACCAAAACGTGAAATTTGACTCTACATTACATTTCCGAAAAATGGTAAAAAATTGACCTCTATTTTGATATACCTACCTATTAAATACCTATTCGTCCATTTAAGAATTTAATTTATTTCTACAAATTTAAGACGATCTAGGTAAATTCGACTTTAAAATATCTACATAATGCAAATCCAGATAATACAAAAATAGGGACGGACGGGATCAATTCCAAATGTTTTACACGCATTAGAGTACGGTTACATATTTAAAGTGATTGTAAGAATTTATAAATAAGGTACTGTGGTATAGTAGGTACCTTATTTTTCGATTATGCACACAAAATGTTGCGAAAAATCTAAACATGCGTTGCATTTACTTTTTCGAAGGTTTTCGAAGGATGTACGAGTAGTAGGTAAGCCTTCACGAAGAGCGATACCTAAGCTCGGGCCCTCTCCGTAAGTAGCGGCATTGCCGTAAAACTAATTACTACACCATGATGGCAACATCGACACGAGAGAAGATTTACTTTTGAGATACTATAACATCGTGTCGTGATATATAATATATGTAAATAAGAGATTGTTTTCAGTTTCTTAAGGCAAAACCTAGTTTCAAAAGCAATTTCTAATCATTTTTATGAATTTCTTATTCACGCAAGATAGTGATCTCATTATTGGACATCCACTTTGAGAATTGATTGTTACCTCAATTATAAAATAAACCATTAATATTGCATTTTGTAATAGTCCTTGTTTCTAGTTATGTGTGGTCCGGTTCGACAATTGGTAATTAGTAAATTTATCAATTTAATCGTTTCTTAAAAGGTCCATTAAAGGAAATTAACAATGCGTTTTAAACGAGCTAGTTATATTCGCATTTAGCTAAGTGTGTTTGTGTTACGTGCGAACCGCAAAAACTACAATGAATGAACTGAGCTGAAGGTGTTCCTCATTGAAACAGTTGATATAAAGTCACGTCACAACATAAATCTGGATTTACTTTATACAACTTTACTGTGATATCCGTTATAGAAGTTCAGTATAAATAGAATAAGTGGCTGTCCACGACTCGTCTCTGTCGCTTATATTGGACGTAAACGCCTACTTCTGTTCTACTACCAATCGCGGTCAGTGGGCCAGGGTAACCGATGAGTATAATATATTACCGGAACTTAAATTTCTTTCGAGTACTTTAACCAGTACTAAGGTCCATAGACCTTCACAGTATATCCGTTTATGATGTTTTTGCATGTGGCAAATATAGATTGAGTGTACGAATAATTTAACTCTAACGCGAATGACAAATTAAATCGTCGAAAGAAAATCGTTATGACAATATCTTGAAGAGGTCGAGAATGTTATTACCGAAAGATTTTTGGTTGGGTATATATGATAGACACAGACAGTAGAGTAGGTATAGTGGTTTGAAAATATTGAATTAAGTGTTTATTTTCAATTTATTATTCTCAAAACGGTTTTATTGGATTTAATTATTCAAATTCAAAGGAGCTGTTACATCACCAGTGTCAAAACTTTCAACCACTTTTTTAATGTAGACAGCATACAACATTTTCGTGTAAATAAACAATATAAACAAGATATATTATTATAGCTGTTATAACATATATATTAAAATAAATAAATACTGTTATCAGTTTATTGTTTTTAAACAATCAAAATAATTTAGTGGCGTTGTATGCATATTCAAAACAATGATGATCTGTTTGTAGGTCACAAGCTGACTACAAAAGCAGAGAGACGATAATATCACGGCACAATGTTTTGGTGAAAGTTAAACATCATCAGCTGCTGACCACTGTCACGCAACTGCAAGTGTGCAAGTAGGTCAAGGAGCTTGCGTAGTCAGTGACTACATGAATGGTTCACGGCAAGGAAAAGTATGAATAAGCTTATCATATTACCTTTCGATGAATCGTCTTAATATTGGACATAATGACTAATACATCATAACCTTTAAAACATTTCATTAACGAGAATAATATGCGACGCAATTCATTTATAGTCAGCATAACAAAGGGAGTGATGCATTCTGTACTATTACTAGGTATATATCGATAAATCTAAAAGACAAACATGTAACGTACGAGGAATTAAGCTAGTAGACCTTTTTAATAGCTGATGATTTTGAAGAAACTTCACATTACTATAAAAATATGTATAAATTGAAATATCATATGAATTGATTTTTTTTAATAAACTATAGAAAATTCGATAAATATGACTCAAAATGTCATGTGAAAATTTTAAAAATACTACGCGGCTAGCGTTGATAATAAGGACTATTGAAGTAACGGTCGCTTGAACAACATGAAACTAGTTTGCACCAAACCGGAAAAATAACGTTTTCGGGGCACGTCTAACTTTGACGTCAATCTGCGCTTCAAATGTATGGCTCACTCTGGTACTGCCTCATACGAGACACGAATACATATACCTTTGATTTGGTATCTTCGCCCAAACAAGAATATACTTAGCAGGTTCTCATTATTACATGAAGACAATACCGATACATAATAAATAATAGAGATAAGATTTGATATTGAGAGACATACACGGTTACAATAACATTTCCGCATAGAGAAAGTAAAATTATTTGATTAATGATAGATAGTGGAGTAGTTGCTTAACATTAAGTTAAATCTCGAAAATCGGATTTCATGAAAACATCTTCCGTGTAAAACTGTCATTATACCTTAGAACTTCATAACTTTAAATTAATTTGAATTTGAATTTGAATTTTCTCAAAGGATTAGAACTACGACCTAGTAATATAGTTTATTAAATTGGTTTTCTGCTAGGCAATTATCACTACTAGTTTGGAATCAATAATAAAAATGTTCAGTTTACGGCAATGGGCTCTTCCCTAAAACGGAAGACCGAAAATCGTTAGCAAAATATACAAGTACCTACAACGAACATTTCAAAATTCAAGAAATATCTATTTAATGTCTGTAAAATACAAAACACAAAATGTGGGAAGTAACCTATGTGGTTACGTGCAGGTTATTCAAGAACGATAGAATACCTTGATCGACTTGAACAAAGAGCATCGCCAATTCAATCAATAACTATTAGGGACAGGTAAATATACCTTTTATTATTTTGAAAGAATGCTACTAATGAGTCATTCATTGGTGAACCAAACCATGGTTCACCAATGGACGGTGTAAACCAAGTTAAAATGCTTGCGTCAGGAGTGGGTTTTCGTCAACACGGAACAGGGTACTGAAAGTACTGAAACTGTGGGATGTCTGTCTGCCAAGAAATAAGGAAACGTTTATCAAAAGTAAAGTGAATAACTCCATGTCCTATATAAATCGATATCGGACGTGCGTATTTTACCAGACAGGTCGCTGTCTGCAATCACTTGAAAGCTGGAACTGTTTCCTACGCTGACCGCTTATCTATACAAACTGCGCAGTATGAAGGAAGAGCCACTTATATTATCACTGAAGTTTATTTTAAGAGTGTCTTTATTACATTTCCCTGGACTCGATTTAGTTAAGTCTCACAATTATAACCAGTTGCAGTTATTCCGAAACAACTAGCACAGAATTGAGGGTAATTAAGGCTTAACGAATAGATAATGTTTAAGCTGCGTATTTATGTTTCAGAGAACACAAGATGATCTTGTAGTCCCGAGATAAAGTAGTTAAGCGTTACAAAGTCTTACGGGTCTTACCGTCTTCAAATGGTTTAACACTCGGATACAAGTTTACGACTACTTTGGTACTAAGTACACATATGAAATATATCGCAAGTAGACGAAAAAAAAAATATTTAAAAAAGTAATGATTCTTCAAATTGTCTTGCATGTATTCTTGCAGCAGTTATAGGACTGTGTAACTTTGCTTTTCGACATAGACAACCAACTTACTACGAGTAGAATCTTGTGCTTTAATAAAACGAAATAACTGTGAATTTCAAGTCAAATAATCTGAAAGGTAAGTATCATAATTATAAAGAATGCGTTGTGACGTAAATTCATTGAGAAATTCCACAAAATGAGTTCATTATAAAAACATAGACTTGTACCAGCTCTTTTTCTTATTTTTAGCTCTGATCAATAAAATTTCAAGGTAGAGGACAAGCGAGGTGGCGACACGCGGCATCGGGTTGACCGAGTCCGGGTGGGCGGGTGGAGTCCTCTGTCGGCTAGGTGCCAATGTACGACATTATTCTGATGTACGTCACATTACGTACGACGGCATGGCTATGTTATTAAATAATATATTATTTATCATAATACAAGTACAAAATAATGAACAATTTAATGATTTTTGATCGGAAAAAGTGAACATTCAGCTTTCCGATCAAAAATCATTAGGAATAGCATACTAATTGCTTTAAAATTTCACTGAAATAAACAATTCTTTCAGCTAAGTCTACACGTAAGGGTATATTTTATATGCTTCATCACAGGAAGTTTTGGGAGGATTAAATTGAGTATGAAAGATAACTATCGCTGCGACAGCATGAAATCAACGCTGATTATTTCTTGAGTTTGAGAAGTGTTCAATAATTACAGCTGATTTCGTGTTCATAAGGAGAGATTATGAAATTCATCAAAAATAAATAATAATAATACTTCCAGCGGCTATGTAATTTTTTATGCTGACCGCCTATTTACCGATAACCAATAGTGTCTCGTGTCTCGTTTATCACAACCGCGATGGTTAAAGATCGATCGCCGGGCTCCGGTCTCAAAGTTCATGTACTCGTACATTATATCTGATATTTTTCTGCATAGGTACTTACATAGTTCATAAAAACTGCCAATTCGCAAGAAGCCCATCGTAGTGGACGATGAACCTATTCTAGTGGGACACCAGTATATAATAGAACTTAGAACAGATCATCATTTAACTATATCAATCATGACGTATACCTATGTATAGGTACGTGACGGGACGGATAATTCCAAAACTTCACGTCCCATCCCTTCCGTGTAAAATCCCGTCACGAATGCAGCGGCCTTTAATCGTTCAAACTCAAGATGCTCGTTCAAAATTTGATTGCGTGATTTTGATTTATGTAACCTTTTTCATCAATTAACTACTAAATTGGTAATTTTCTTAACACGCTATTTTTCTTGCCGGATCAAGACCTTCATAGTTAGGCGAAGGGAAATAGTAGTAACCGATTTATAGTTTTTCTGCGCACTTTTTCGGTGATAAAAAATGTAGTTAGTATTCCGTAAAGCTGAAAAACCGCTTAATCAGTTTTTGTATCTAAAAAAAACTGTTTTGCTTCTAGTTTATAATTTTATAATTGATTGAACACAATTCTCATACAATGACTTCCTGGTGGCCGTATACGTTTTTAAGGTTCAAACAATATCAATTTAGATGTTTCAAATTAGATTACGATTAATTAAGGCTACTTTATGATTTATTACTAGTGACTGCAAGGATGGCGCAGTCATTGAAATTTTCACCCCGCCAATTACTGCTACCGCGAAAATCTTGTGGGTTCAATCTACCCATTAGAAATTTATATTAGTGTTTCAGTCAGGGCGTCCTATCTATTTGCGAACTATATATTTTATTTGTGAATTCCCTGCGATATAGTGATACTAAGTGCGAGAGTTGTCTTTTGATAAAAAAAAAACAATAGCAGGACGTGGGTAGTGTGTAGGCAAAAAATGTAAAGCAATTCAAAAACTGCAGTTGATCCGTTGAAATTCTATAATACAATGATGCACAACCAAACAAACGATACTGCTAGCATGTTGTGATGTTTTTGATGAACTAGGTCCCCAGGGCTTTGGAGAAACGGAGGTGGGTTCGGTATGAGTGACCAGTAACCACTAATATGCGACAGGGGTGTTCGCGTGTCTTGTATAACAAAAAGATGTTCCACCCGATTTCTAGTGGAACTATTACTGTGATAACAGGTTATTTAAGTAAATTTGTGTCTGCGAAGAATCTTATGATATGAAGCTGTGTCGAAGTAATATACGGTATGGCGGTCATCGGCCTTGTTAGACCATGAGCGTCGATGTTGCCGTCATATGTAAATTGCTCTGCGTTAATTTATAGAAGAGTACAATGCCATCCACTTTTTCATCACGATCTACGTAATACAACAAAAACTACAGCACATGTTCACACAGATTGAATATCAAATTCTTAAATATAATACATATTCATCATCATCATTTTCGACGATTTATTCCACCATCATTGTTAGCTAAGTCATCTTAGGTGAGAAATAAAATAGAATTATGTAAGTACGTCACCTTAGGTTCGGAATAATGTAAAATTATGTTTAATAAATTATTGTACAGAAATAAAAATTACCACGCGTAGAATGGTTAGAAAATATTGAACGAGCTCTACCAACTAGTCCCACCCTTTCCTTCCCTACACAGAACAACACGTGCAAGGCTGAAATATCACCCTCATATGGTGCAAACAATTCCATTAAGAACCAAGCGGTTCGGTGCCTCTTTTCTTCGCCGCACCATCAAAACTTGGAATCCTTTACCAGCTCACGTGTTTCCTTCCTCATACAGTCCCGGGTCCTTTAAGTGGGGCGTGAAAAAGCATTTGATGAGGCTGTCAAGCTGGCACTATCGGTATTTGCAATGGTGACTCCCATTCCCGAGACTTTGCCTTTAGCTTACCATCAGGCGAGGTGAAGTCGTATTGAAGTGACCGACATGAAAAAAAAATGCGGAGAGGATCGCGTAGCAGATTCTAACAATTATTAAGCCGGGGTGCGAGGGAATGCTCCACCTTACACCCTGGCGTCAGAAGACCCTAGACGGCGTGCGGTTACAGTCGGTAAGAGTCCGACATAACCTGTCCGGCATCAGATTATATGGTCGGGAAAAGAGCGAAAGACTTATTGTCACTTCCGTCCATACTTCATTTCAAGTGGCATCTCCTCAGTTACTCATTTCCTTGCCATGTCCATTTGGACCGTTTAAATCAGAATAACTAATTGGTTTATCAAAAATATATTTACATATAATTATCATCGAACTATTAATAGGACTAGTTGGAATAAACCGTTAAAATCTATTTCCAAGATTTTTTGTTACATTACAACTTATAAAAAGGCAATGAAAGCGTGTTATTTTCGAAAAAGTAATCTTTATGAAAGTAATTAAGTGAAATATCTCAGAATGTAAAAAAATGACGCATTAAAATTCCAATTTTGATATTCTGTCTTCAAAGACGCATGTCCCAATCTGTGTGTGGAAATCTTAATTACGTCAGTATTCTTAGGTATACTCTCAATGACATTTATACGTGGCATAATATTGACATGGGTTAATACAACGTTTGGAAAATCCTTCAAAATTATGCTCTGCATATTGAGGAAATAATATTTAATAAGTATATCAAATTATCGAGTCACCGATTCTTATGAAGTTTGTGTATATTCAGTAGGTCTGGGAATAGGACGTTAACTGTTTTTCATCCTGAGAATAGTTCATGTGGGCTAGAACTAATATAAATAATAAGTTAGGTCACAGGGGAATCCCGATCAAACTGTGCTATACCTACTAATGATTAAACTGAGCCATGATTTAGTTATAATAGTAATTTATAAGAATCTTATTCGTGAATATGGTGTTACAGGTAGGTAATTAAATTACATGGTGGTGGTTGTGAAAAATCAGTACTTCTATCTCTCTTTCTCTATCTATAAAAATAAATAAAATTGAAGTGTATATTTGTAATAAATAAACGTAAAAAAAATCGTCTGGTTGAATGAGGTAATCTCTGGAACGGCTTGGTCGATTTAGACAGGATTTAGGATCTAGTACGCGAGTATACCTAGAAATATAATATAGGAGGAGGAGGAGGAGGAATCAAGAATGGAACACGCTTGTCTAGAAGTAACGTAGAGGTTATTGATTTCTAGAAACATGAGCTCAGGCGACTCTTCGCTGTATACATAAATGTAGGACCATCTGTCGGCGCCAACCATTGACCCAACAGTTGGGCCCAAATTGAAGTGCGGTGTTGGAGTGATGACCGCCGTGTATTGTAACAAGTCGTCAAACTGAACGACCTCCCAATATGTAGAGGACATAGTCAAATGCGAAGCCAATGACTGGGCCAATAAATAATAAGCTAACATGAAAAGGAGAGGACAGGAATCACGGCATCTCAATGCAAAGAAAATTACTAAAGTTGTGTTAGCGACAGTAGTGGAGATTATTGTATACGGATATTGTGAAGTGCGCTCAGCGCTCAGGTTAAGTTATAAACAATAATAAATGTTCAATGACTGTAGAGGAAGCGCGGTAAGTATGTAAGGAAAGGACAGAAGCAGATGGCAGGCTGTTGTCTCTGCCTACCTCGGAGAGAAAAAGGCGTGAGCATCTACAAAATAGGTATATAACCTCCTACGACGTTAAGCATTTGTTATTATTTTATTGCTTAATGCTGATGCCCCCATTTGGACCTAGGCATGTTTGAATGTTTCTGTTATAATGTATACTGGTCTAACTGGTAATTCTATATATTTGGAATAAACATAAAAAACGGGTTTCATTTAAGATTTGGTTTTAAGTTGACGCAACCAAATACACAAACAACAAGATAAAAATAACCAAACTAGAGATAACTCATTACGTTACGGCTATCTGGAATAATTAAGAATATGAATTTATATCACTTATAGATTAAAATTTTGACGGTAATTCCTAATTTTTTGGTAATCACAAGTTACGTAGCACGTAGCTACATCCATACACATAATATATACTCATGGCTAAATATATCCCACAAAGCTAGAAAAGTATATACATATACTCGTATGTATGCATGCAATCACGCCTCTTTGGTAGGCAGAACATCTTTCCACTTGCTACGAGAGTGCTACGATCCTAGCACAACCCTTTCGCTACTTCTACTTTTAAATTGTTTTCATACCTGCTCGTCGGTTACTCAGGCCTTTCTAAAAACGCCCTCGATTTGATTGTCACTTATTACGAGTAGTATATACATTCACCCTCGCTTCATAACGTATTTTTTGTCAGTCTTCCGTTACCCTTCTTCTTTACGCGTCTGAATCTGAACCATCTATCTAGCATCCGTTCCCTTTCTCAAAACAGGAAGGATTTATAAAATAAATATTATTTATATAGGTACCTTGATTTCAACAGCTAATTTTCACATACATAAAATACAACAAAACTATATCAAAAGTAGAGCTTATAATTTTATTCTATCGCACTTTTACAATTCAGTTCTTTATAACCTTGTGGATCATATCGGCCATGTTATCTAATGTATTGTTTAAATGCAAACATAGATCTGTTTACACATCTTCAATTATAATCCGATAGTGAACGCGTCGTAATAGTAAGAACTCGATCTCCAAGCGTAATATTGCGTAGAGTCGAATAATCATTAATGCAGCGAGCTGGTAACGTTCGCACCGAGTGAGTCGTTACATTATGAGAAGGATGTGTGGCCGAGATAATATTGTATGACGTCATCGCAACTTCTTGCTCATATGTGTCTGGGGATAGTCGCGGAAAATTATATTTACCTCAACGTAGCAAAGGAATTACCGTGTCTCTAGTAGGAAAATTGATACAAAATTGTATAATATATAAAACGTCGACGTCATAAGTGAATGATTCAGAAATTTTATGTTGTTAAATTTTACGTTGAATATGGCGCATGGGAAGTTTTTCACTTGTTTCCAAAACAACCTCTAGTTCTGTATCTCAAATGCGCATTTAGGCATTACAACTATCATAATTAGAATAAACCACTTACTTTACGTAGAAAACAATAGTTTGAACTACGAACTACTGTATTCTTCGTATAAACACATCAACGAAACTAAAGCATGCTATACTTTTATACGCGATTTTCCTGTTTATTACTATTCAAGTTCAGTTGGATTTTTAGCACCTACATTTTTAAATTATTATTAGCTAACAAGATTTTTTGTTTCTTCGTCTACTTCTTTTTCCCCAAGTAAATCGTGATCTTATTCCCTATGTCTTCAATATTTGCACGGCATAAAAATGAAGAAGTACTCATTTGATTTTGATTTATTTGAGCTACGATAAGTCCTCGCAAAATGCCTCTGCATCATAATAGATTTATTTTAATTTTTAAATTCACTCTTTCTATTCATAAACTCCATTATCATCATAGGTTTGAGTTCCGGTTACATCCGAGACCTTCATCATTCTAACTCCAAAAAAACCCCGCTCATAGACTTAAATACACTATGTACATATACATATTCTACAAAATGTATACATAATTACTGTTAACAGATCGTCAAGAGTAGACATTAATACAATGCATTTATTACGTAGACAATATAATACATAATAGTGTTGATTAACCTCTTGAATAGTCTACCCTTGAACACCAGTGCCATGTGAATAGGACACGATCGCAGAGATCGCTGTTGCCTAATAATAACTTAAACAGTTGATTTCCAAACGGAAACGCCAAGCTGCAGTGACTTTACACGAGTGTTATGCAAACCGTTATCCAAGTAATGGAGGTCTCGCTTATCGCAATGCGAAACGTCAGATGACAAGATCTTATATTTTTCACAGTAGTTTTTGACATTGGCTCGTGTAAGAGAGATGAACATTGCATCCTACTGCTATTATTATAAATGCGAAAGTAGGTAGGTACTTATGTATCGATGATGGATTATTTTTTTTACTCAATCACGTTAGAACGGCTGAACGGCTTTGGATGAAATTATATATAGTAGCAATATATGATATAATAATAATAATAAATCATTTAATCCAAGTGACCAAGTCTCATTTAGGTGTACGCATTGCAATTTACAGTAACATTGGAATAATAATTATTTAGTCATGTCATAAATTAGCTGTATCCATGTCAATTCAATTACATTGTTAATTCTAAATCACTCCACAAACTTTTAAAAACGTAATGAATATCTCATAGGTATAAAGGTTTTTATTTTAGCTTTATGGGACGAGGTAACTAATTTATAAGTATCTACGTTTACTTCAAACAATAACCGAGCCAACGTTATACGCTAGTGGTAAGACTACCAACCGATTTACACAGGATAAGATTATGCCACTAATTGAGCAATCCTCTACTAAGAAAGATAGAAGACATATCAAGAAATATCATCAAGTACTTAGAAATATTAATGTTTACTCAATTTATCATACTAGAATATTACGATCACTTTTACGCGTATGACGTGGCGCTTATTTTTTGCAATTGATAAAATCTTGCATGAGATAAGACTAACGCAATCATTCTTTGTTTCATACACATTTAACAAGTATAATCAGTATAGGCAGATTCGTAGCGGATGCAGTACCTTGCCAGTTGGCAGCAGAATTAGGTTAGATTATATTATCACTATGTATTCCTCTGTTTATTCAGTATCTGAATGGAGTGCAGGATGACGTTAACGGAAGTAACGGAACAGACGTAGCTCTTTTGTTCTCTGCTTTTAATTTGTATGTCATGAATGACGATGAGAGTCAAAATTTGCACTAACGTCAGCACATGTAGATCATGAATCGTTATTATTGTTTTGACCCAGTTACTAAAACAGATCACTCTGATAACGGCACGATACTACTTCTACATTACACTGGATCCCTATTTATAACCAAAACCTACAAGTTTATAAGTGAACCCACTCTAGATTTAGACTTAAGAGTATAAATAAAATATAATGTTATGTTGTGTGTGTAATGCGTGTCATTTTTATAGCGGATCAAGTCAAAGTTGTGCGCGGGAAAATTTTATGGGGATTGTTCCTATTGCTTGATTGCAACGTACTGTGCCTACAAACCATCGCACAAATGCATTCAATGAGTTGAATAAGCTTCATCGCAATCGCATGAATGAACGGCAGCGCCAGCTTGTGTTAACTTTCGCAGTACATCATACTAAGTAAATAATTATGTATGCAAAAAAAAAACTAATTACCTACCTATAATATTTTTTTATATATTATTTATATTCTGTACCCGTCTAATGGCAACGCATCCATTAAGTGATTTTTTTAAAATACCTACATTTGATAAAAATATATTGCTACCAGACCATTGCAGTAGCATACTAAATAACGAACTTTTATTATGAGATTGTATCTAAAAGTATGTTGAATATTAAACAACGAAAACAGTTATCTAAACACACAAACGAATAGGGAGAACTTATTCTTGCACCTATCTATACATCCAGTTTTCTTTGCAGTCACAATCAGACAAGTTACTTTTTAAATCTCTATAAAACATAATTTGATTCAGATATCAGTCTGACAATCAAAGCTAAGAGGTCATTATTGCCTTTAGAAATAGACAATGATGCAACTTCGGTAGCCATAGCCTTATGCAAACTTAGTGATTTCGACTAACCGTTTGGGCAAACTCGAGAAATTTGGCAAATAAAAATGGCTTGAGTGAAATCGAAGAAAGGAAAATTATGTTAAGGTGAATGTTTGGCAGCCTAAATATCACCTACAAAACCTCAATTTCGTGAACTAATTTTATAAGGTCCTACTCCGAACTTATATTAATTGTGACTGGAGTTTTAACTAATTCATAATCCTCATTGCAATTACCCACAGTAGTGTCCAAAGTTTACACTTTGTAGCCCGGAGTTCGCTTATTTTATTATTTGTACTTGCATCTCTACCTATTACTACATATACTATTTGAGGTGCATGTGAGGATGACTTGGGCACTGATGGTGTTGGCAGGGCACCCTATGACAGGAGTTTACCGTGTACATTTTTTAAGTTCTTGAACTGCATCATAGTAAATCTAAGTTGAACAGAAAAATTCAGTTTATCATTATCAAAAAACGTTGTTTAGTTACCTGACCTGATTTAGACATTCATAATAAAATTATAGAAATGTTGTTTTTTTTAATGCGTAAATATCGCAACGGATCTTAGGAAAACCGCTAACAATAGATTACACAACAAATATCTAATTGTATAGGTGCACCTTGATACATTACATTGTGAACGTATTTGCTATCAGCTGCTAGGACAATAGGCTTGTATTGTTTGTTGTTGCATTATACACCCGAGGCATTATCATCATCTCGGCGACTTTCCTGAATACTTCCGAAACCTTCTAAGCCCGGGGTCCATTTTCCTATTCTTTTTTATTTGTATAAGTGAAGAGTATCCTTTATTATTATTCTAACCCTTGTATGCAGTAAAGTTTTAGATAAAGATTGTGTTTAATAACAAATTTACACTAATAAATGTAGAGCTATCGGTTTTTACCGTGTTTAATTTAATCTTTTTAACCCATCATTTACAGATCTAAGATAATATATAATCAATTGAATAAAGAGATGTTAAGTGCAGATATAATGTTTGCAGGACTAATGAATATTTTTATATCCAAATGCGACTAATTTTAAACGAGTTTTTTCTAAGTTTAAACTAAGTCTTATACAATCACGTTATGTTTAACTTTTAAAATAATGCAATCCTTATTAATAACTAACAATTGCCACATGACTTCGTTTGCATGGAAATTTCTTGAAAATTTGTGGTGATTGAGTAACAAACATTCATCCATTCAAACTTTTAAGAAGTAAGATTTCATAGCAAAGGAAAATGAAATCGTTTATAATTACTTTCTGAAACTTTTACAAAAAGGAAACATTTCATGGCTTCTTCATATTTTGTCATGGCAACATTTCTCAACTCATGAAGTTGTACAAGTTCAAATGCGTCATTAGAAATGTTAAGCCCCAATTTTGGGTTTGCGTAATTTTTTAAACCGACTCAGAAAAAGTAGGAGGTTCTCAATTTGAATGTTTATTTATTAGTATATCAATATCATCAAGTAATTAATTCATTTATTAATTTCGCTCTCAGCCGACTTTACTGAAATCTTTAGAAAGTCTTAGTTGGCACTTCAACAATTTACACTCTAGAATTCTAGACACTAGAGTCAGATTCAGTTCAACAAAAAAGTTTTACGCGCATTTCGCCGTTTTAATAGAATCTCAACAACTTTCAGTTCCTATTTGATTTTTTTAAATAAAATAGGGTGTACTGTGTATGGATGACATTTTGATTATTTACAACCGGCAAGAGGTCGGTATACGAACAAGCCTACATTTAAGAGAACTAAAAAGTGCTTTTTAGAGAACACGTTGACAAAATTTTAAACGGTGATTTGTAACGGTTTAGAGTTGAATGCCCAAGAACTAGACGTTTTCGCCCTAAATTTGTATAACGTTAATCTAACTAGCACGCCAGATTAAAACAATACACGTCCATTATGTTTCGGTTTACTTTTGTAGTTACACCGCATTTATCTGATTCGGTTATCAGCATGTTAATTACTAATTTAAACCATTCAAATATGCAGGTTGTTTTACATATTGCACCTACTTCTAAATTTGCCGTTTATTTTGATAGTCTATTAAATCTGAATTTATATTTGCCGCTTTACTATATTATTTTCAACCGACTTCAAAAGAAGGGTGTTGCACTGTTTGACCCATTTATGTTTGTTCGTGATTATCTCGTGTTTGGTTGAATCGGTTCTAATGAGGTTTTCAGAAAAGTATTTTATACATTCTGAAGGTTTTTGTATACTTAACTTTTAATTGAATTGAATTAAAAGTAATATTATTTGAATTTTCCATTAAGGTTTCTTTACGAGTACAACGAATTTTCTTAAAATTCAGAAGTAATTATTTGAAAAAGACAAATTAATAGCGTGGGTTTAGATATGTTACTGCAATATATCACTTTGAAGCAAATTCAAGTGTAAAATTTTGTATAACGTTGTCAATGTTTACAAACTCTTTACTAACGTCAAGGTTGAATTTGAAAATATGTAAAATTTAAAAACAATAGATAAGGTACAAGGTTTCTGGGGCAAAATGTAGAATTCTATTTTGACATTCTTTGTTGTAGCTGAGTACCTGCGTGTATAGATATTTTTGAGTACTTGGCCTTCACATCAACTTTGAACTCCACAATTCTAAATCTTTACTACTGCTACTACTGAAGCATCATAAGGAGCTCCGTTATACCTGTTCTTCGTTTAAGTAATATAAACTAAGCTAACACTTTGATATAGATATTTTTTCTTGATGAGATGATTCATCATTCCCAAATTGACATAGGTCGCGAAAACAAAACAACTTATGTTACAATATTTTAGTTTTAATTCCTACAGTTAAATTATAATAGGTACTGTTTGATCACGCCGAGTTTACCTACATAATAGTGTGTCTTATATTAGGTACCTAATACTAGATTTTATTTCTCGATTTTGCACTAGAACGTAAACATAAATATATCTACAAGAGATAGTGAACGCAAATGGAGGTCAGGCTCATAGTAAAACCCTATTTTTTAGAACATTTCAATGACATTGACAAGAAAACTTTGAAACAGATTAAAGTAGACGGTAAATTGGTTATTTATAACGGTACGAGATCACGTAACTCCCGTGTCCAGCTTAGACGTTTTCATAACGTAAGGGCGTACACACTCTGAATACACAAGCCAGTCTTACTGTACATAATAGACAATAAAAATAAAATCTTAATCATATACCATCACCAGTGTTAATAAATAAAGCGTA
This sequence comes from Lithosia quadra, assembly GCA_963576445.1. Lineage (NCBI taxonomy): Eukaryota > Metazoa > Arthropoda > Insecta > Lepidoptera > Erebidae > Lithosia > Lithosia quadra. The sequence continues at coordinate 4,511,123 of OY754883.1, forward strand.
GCGGTTTAGTCATTATGTTACACAAAAATTCTGTCATGTGCATTTTCGATGGTCCGTATGGTCGTTTATGAGTAAAAAAAAGAATAAAATAAATGATACATACATATAATATACATGCAAGTTATCGATCTATTAGGTCAAAGTTTGTTTTCGAGCTTATTAGAAAGGTCTTGGTCAGGCATAAAATTTACTGAACGGAGATATAACCAAAAAACGATAACCGACATCCGCGCGGGCTGAGCCGCGAGCGTTCGTCGGCTAGTAATCGTAATAGATAAATGATAGCCAGAGTTCAAAAACCTAAGATTATAATAACAAAATGTCAATGTATCACTTAAAAAATTAATTCAATGCAACGTATTTTCATCTTGAACTGACGTCATAGTCCGCTGTTTGTGACAATTTTATAACATCGCAGCTCGTATCATAAGCGATTCGGTTCACAAGTTCTGCGTAAGGCGTGCTTACAAACAAGGGAAAATAAAAGTCACAATATTTGTTACAATAGATAGGCATTATCATTCTCAATTCTATGTTACTATTCCTATCTTATTAATATTATGAATGTAAAAGTTAATGTCTCGATTTTTGTTGTTTACTAGCTGTGCCCCAAGGCCTTGCTTGTAAGTAACTCGCCCCAGTGACACCCATTTATTATATAACATGCCCTTAATGTATTAGTTCTACTAATAATATCGAAGTTTGCCCGATTTGTTGATATCTTATGATTACTTACTACAGATACAAGCACGTAACTTGGCCAGGTTTGGGGTAAGTTCGCGCATCGTGCACTTTGAGCCAATCAAATGATTCAAAGTATGAACGAACGGAACGTTGATTCGCTACAAGACGTCTCTCGGAGACATCTGATTGGTCCGTCAAGTGACGGACCAATCATAATGTCCGCGACGGCGACGGCGCGGCGCAACCGTGTCTCCCGCGACCCGCTCATACCTCAAAGGGGACCTAAAAATCGACCTTTGCGCATTATGACGCGTCCGGCCAATTTACGTGCCGGTATCTGTACTCCGTTTTCTTGGCTAGTAGCGTAATGATCTACTGATATTAACCTTCCTTGATAAGTGGGCTATCCAACACAATTTTTTTTTTAAATTTGTCCAATAGTTACGTTATCGCGTTAGTAAGATGTTAATATTTCCTCTTTATAATTTTAGTACTTATAGATAAAATTGATACCGGTAGTATTTTAAAAGTTTTCGATGTTCTACAACATTCTACACATCGCTCCCTAGACCCAAAGTAAGCTTAGTTTAACTAGCTTGTGTTATGTTCTATAGTGCAGAACCGAAAACGCTAGTAAAATGTAACTCGTCTTTGTAAATGTACATGAAACCAAGGTTACGTAGAGGACCTTCCGCACTCTTAGGGTGACGCCGCTATTTGGGGACAATAGACCTCGACTCGACGTTTACTCTTTTCCTAGTTTTTGTGAATTCGCCCTTGAATTTGACAATTAATTGAAATTGTATGCCTAGTTAACTTAAGCCTATAATACCTCACAAATGCACACGGAAACTTTTAGAAGTTCTAGTTTACTAGATGCCAAGATTTGTCCAGAGGGAAAAAGTTTTGGGCAAAGTCTAGACTCGATGTCATGTCGATCTACTAAATGTCAAACAAGGTATTTGTTGGTTACAAGAATACGTTTTTTTGACGAAACATCAAGATTAGACTGAGATTTTAATTTTGAATGTTTTCAGTGTAATATCTTCCCATCAGTAACTGTTTGCAAAAATCTTTGGATGTAACTATATTCCCATCCAATTAAGCGAAAAATAAGTTCCTTCTAATTTTTGAACACTGGGTACGATTTTTGGTAAAGTTAGACCCGTATTCTAGATTGATGGCCATTCAATGTAAGTGTAGAAAATTAGCCTCAAGTAGTGATTCATAAATAATTTAACCATCATTACATTTTAATTAACTAGTATCATAAAATGTGGAAGTTTTTGAGGATGGATAATTATAGATAAATATATGGATGGATGTTTGTTACACTTTAACACACAAACGGCTTAACAGATCCAGATGAAATTTGGCACAGAGATAGGTTCAATAGCCTTTTTATCCCAGAAATAAAGTCGCGGTAACGGATCAATATTTCACATGGGTAGCCGCGCGCAACAGCTAGTTCCATATAAATTAAAAATAAAGTAGAATGTTTATTACTTCATAATCCTGAACTTGACTATGACCATGATCAATAAGTGGGTAAGTATATTTAATTGCAGGACAGGAATATGCCTGATACCTGCCATATGGCTATGGCAAAATGTCAGGATATTTTTAGTAATCAAGATTCTGCCCTAATTCTGTTCAGTGCCTCGAACTTAAAATCATATCGTTATTTATATTTTGATATAAAAATAAAACCAACTATAAAGCCAAGGAGACTTGTCTTGTATAAAATGGCGGGCATTAGCGGTATTCATATTATTATCTTTTTTTTATGCATAATGCAAAATCATATTAAAATGCAAAAAAAAAATATTGCCACATACATTACAATGTTAAGAAGGCACAAACTAAGTTCGTTTCATTCAATAAATAAATTGTTATTAATTATTACTATTTTTTATATATTTTTTTTGTCTACGAAATAAAACAATACCTTTCTAACTTATGGACTTCAACCAACCCACGTTTCCAGCGTTATGCGACTAACATGCGTTATGCTTAAAATATGAAATTTCACCGTCATAAATCTAAGAATATTTTTCTCGATACCTAGGTATATTATCCCATCATCAAAGTTCGACCAATTCCAGTAGTGACAATAGAGAAACCTCTTGAAAGTCTTGAAATTTAATTTTGTTTAACAGCGCCATCTGTTGTTTGCGCTTCGAACCAATTGAATGCAGCATATGATTTCAGCGTCAACTACTAGATGGCGGTAATACTTTGCAAAAAAGATTAATATCATAATTTTACTAACACACATTTACAACCGGACTGTGACACTTTTACTAACGTGATTCATTGACTTAAACTCGATTGTTTACATAACATCACTTGACACTAAAAAAAACATTGCTCATTACTTTTATGAGTCTACCTACTTTTTCGATAATAACGTTTAACGTTTTGTCAACAATGCTATAACGATAAGTTCATTGAGTATATATTTAAAGAAATAATACCTAAATAAAATCTTATAGTACTACAGTGTAGTCGCATTATTTACTCGCTACACATTCGCAACGCGGCGTGCGTTCACGGTTCACAACAAAGAGCCACATGATGGCGACACCACGTGGTTTGAAAACCACATTACAGTGTTACATTTAAATTCAACCTTTGTGCCTTATTGAGATAAGATTGTTACAAATAAATTTCATTTCATTTTCCGTCAGAGTTACTATACACATAATTTGATCAAATAGTACCTATTCGTTGAATCGCGTGTCAGACATGCGGCGTTTTTCCCCAAATGAGTATTATTCAATTTTACCGCCTGGGTATTTCGAATATTGTCGACCAAAATAATGTGAATAGCAACCCTCACTTTAGACAACACTATTAACTGTTTAAATTTAGAAGCAGTCGTAATGTGATTTTGACATTGCACTAGCAAACGTGAGGTTGCGGCTTCAAGTCCCACCCAGTACACTACTGAAATAAACCACTCTTTTAGCTTAGTGGGAGAGTTGAACGAATTTAAATAATGGCAACTATTATCTGTTCTTTAGTAATGTGCGATAAAACTAAAAGAAACAATCTTGAGAAAATGTTACACGGTTACGGTGGAACATCATTTAAAGAAGTTTATTATCTATTATAACCTTTTACTTAACCATTACGTACTAAAAGTAATGTAATGTCAAAGTCTAACTGTAAGCAGTTTTGCCGTAGATGCAATGCAACGAAGGTGAAAGTGGCTCTACTAGTTCAACTCGCTCTGCACTTAAACGACAAGGAATTTCACCTAGCTTTCCAACATCAGCACTGCTGCACTGTTACGAAGCAGATAGTCAACAAAAAATCTACACTATTATAAAATTGTAAATGAGCTGTGTCTGTAAATTGGAGATATTAAAAAAAAATACTTGGGTTAATATGAACGATTCTGAATTCTTATGTCTGTTCGTGATGGACCCAAAAACTACTGAACGGTTTGATGACCTTTTTGTTGAAAAGTTTTAATCACAATCAGTTAAGTAGAACCGGCAAAATAGGCGAAAAAACGCTAAAACCGACTTTCACGCGGGCGGAGCCGCGGGCTAGGCTAGTAATCTATATTTTAGATATGCTGTAATAAATAACGCGAAAGTTTGTATCAAAGTGTTGACATGCTTTGGTTCATAATAGTTGAATGACATAAATGAGTCAGATTTCTGTTAGGTGTAATGATAAATAGTACCTATTATATCATACAAGGAATTATCTTTACTACAGATTACGCGTAAACGTAATACTTGTAGTACTACAATACTAATCTATAAGTGCATACGTACTAATATTGGTTAAGTAGGTACTGTATTTACGCATATTTATAATATTAGCTAATATTTTCAGCAACCTAAATAATATTATTTTAATAATAAGAAGGCACGAGACTCATACTGAGCTATAGAAAGTGCGCTGTGAGACAACTTTCGCGGCCGAATTCAAGAGAAAGTAGTTCGGAGTGTCGAGCGCATACGTTAAATCACTTTATTCGACTTAAGTATTATATCACAAGCAATGTTTACAAATAAATACACTTACATAAAAATATGTTTGATTTATAAACAGTTTTTTATCAAGCTGATTTGACATAATCGTGCCGGTAGCGAAACCTGCTGTACTTTCATAAATAACATAACTTATTGTTTGTACTAAGCGGAACTGTTCACTACAGTTAACATCCGCTTCGTCTGCAAAACTTTTGTTCAAAAGTATCACCTTTCGCTTTCGAGTTGCGCTGGCGCAGCATCCATGGATATATTGTCCGTGCGAGTCAAATTAACATGTCCGCGTACTAAACACTTCTATTTACAGAAGCTAACACAATGGAAGGTCAGTCTGGTAGTGTATACAAATGAAAAGAATTTTGTCGCAATAATGCTCACTATATTAAATATATCTTTTGTTTCGTCTTCCTGGATATTTATGGAAAAAGTTTAGGTATAACAGAATATTTAGTTTTGAAATCTCCACCTATTTTCAGAAGCTCGAATGTGATACTGCGCCCTGAACGGTACACGTAACTGCGAACGGCACGTATTGAGTTGATTCTCCTGGCGCCCACTACTTCGAAGATTTTTAACTAATTATAATGTGTTGATTTGTTATGTCTATGAGTTAAACTTAACACACCTAATCTTGTTAGTTACAAATATTCGAAGTAGTGCGCGCCAGGGGAATCAATACGCCAAATTTCAAGATTCAGCCAAGTATAGATACCTAGATGATTGGAAGATCAAAAATACTTATAAAAATAATTAATCAAAATATAGAACCAATTCACCTCTTTTTTAAGTCGGTTTAAGTACATACTAATATCTTTTTTAGAATGTAAAAAATACTTCTGAAAACCGCAACAAAATCCGTTAAACCAAACGCGAACAAACATTCATACGAACATACAAATCAAACTGTAAACCTCCTTCTGAAGTATGTTAAAAATTACTTAATGATGAACACGGCAACTTTGATCTAAATCTAAATGATTAAATTGTATGAATATTTTTACGCTAGATTCATTAAATGATGTGATGAGGCAATAGAGTACGTTAACATTACGCTGCCATGAGAGCAGAAAAAGGACCATAAACAACAAGACTAAAAATAGCTAATAACACGAATAAAACGGCACGTAGTGGGGCCCATAAAAATAAGCACATTAGGTATAGAAAAATAACAACATTGCTATCTTTAGCACAATGCCCCTGTTCTTTGGTATACAAAAATAATGCTTGTTTATCGATAAGTAAATAATTATATAGATATAATATAAATTGCGTATTTAAAAGACGATAACAGAGTTTGCAATGTAGAGCAAACTTACAGTTAGGTAAATAGCATGTTTGAATTAGGGGTCACCTTTTTATGACAAAGAAGCATCTATAAAAATACAAATCTATACTAGTAATAAAGTTGATGAGTTTGGTTGTTTGAACGTGCATATCTCTGAAATTATTTTTTAGGTTTGATATCCCAGTTCTTGGGGCAGATTATACGTATAAACATTACGCTACAAACCTTATCAGCCGAAAAGCAAAGATGCAAAGGTGAAACCACGGGGCATACCTAGTATGATAGGCTTTGTTGGCTCCTACCAAAGACTATGAATGTCATGGCGCCGCCGATATAACATCCGTAGGCTTTGGTGGCCTCTGCTGCACTTCGTATAGTTACACGAAGAGTGTTACTGCTTTCAGTGTGTCAACAGTACATACAGTAGAGCTTCTTAAAGACTTCGAAATCCTATTTACTAAAAAGTTCAATACAGACGTTAGTCCCGACAGCCCAAAGCTTGCACTTTGGAACCCGGGATCTGCCTACCTTCTTTTGAGATTTTGGCTCATCCTGGGTTTTACGGGAAGCGACTACGAGACCGAAGCTCAACTGGCTAGCAGCTGAGGATGACTTTGGTGGGACAAAGATTTTTGGTCACCACTCAAAATACACCTCTATAGTATCTTAATCACGTTGGATAAAGATGTTTTTTCACGAGTTCAACCCACGCTAGCTTTACTTTTTGCATGATTCATAAAAAGTACGAACCATGTCTCACAGACTTCCAGATGCTAATACGTTTTTTGTGGGCTCGTACAAAAACTATTTTAATGAATGATTCTAGTATACACCGACCCCTTGTAAGTTTAATTGTGAGCTCAGTAAGTTCACACAAACATGACTTAAAGCGTGCTGACACGATCAAAGTCTAATTTATTGGCCAAATAACCGTCGAACCTACTTTGTCTAACTGAACTTTAACATAGTTTTACGGCTGCTTACACGATTATTGTAACTTTTAGCTTTCAGAAATTGTGAGTAAAGGTTAGGTAGGATTATTTTTTTTTTTAAACCACTTAGGTGGCAGACAAGCACATTATATTTTACTTATCTTACTAATAAGTTTAGTAATGTGAAAGGCCAATTTTGGATGGATGCATGGATGGATGTTTGTTACTCAATCACGTCTGAACAGAAGAACACATTGGAATAAAATTTGGCGCTTGGAGTATGCTATTCCAGGTATCTATTTGCGCCAAAATAGACTACTTTTAACCCCGTGAATTGACCTAAAGATCACGAACGGGTTTAAAAGGTAGGTATTCCATGCGAATGGAACCGCGCGCAACGATACAAAACGTTACTATAAATTCCTGTAAGACTGACTGAGCAAGATAAATAAAATTAAAGCAGAGTTAGTAAGTTAGCGTCATCGTCACCATGAACATGGTACGTTATTGAAGAATTAGACTGTTTACACGCCGATACCAGGGTCTTTTCTAATGAAGTTCAAATAGGCTAACAAGAGCACAATTCTTTTGAAAGGAGGCTATGTAGTTTAACTACATAACGTCACGTCATCAGAGGCCTACATTTATGCGATGACCTTAGAGGTACCGTCATCGCTGATCTCATAAAGACAATACTAGTAACCATTCAGATTCACAAACCTGTATCCGTAATGGCGTACCCAGGCGTACCATTCGCGAAACCGCCTAGGTTTAGATATACGCAGATACCCATAAGATGAGACAATTTAATGTTTAACAACTAGGTATAATGATGAACATATTTTTATAAAACAAATATAAAAGCAAGGTTAACTCGGAGATATTACCCGTACAAGGTTAAGTCCTTATGGGTTTATTAACTATCTGCATGCATAATAAATATTATACTCGTAGGTAATATTTACTCATAGTTAGCACACAAAAGTAAAAAAGATGTACTAATTACTGAATTTTACGATTGTGGAATTGTTAAAATTCATGTCACAAACACCTATTTGAGATTTTCCACAAGTCGATTCCTTCATTAAATAAGCTAACATTGCCATAGTACAGAATGTTGACCTGTGATTTGTGTTTGGCGGTACATTTTTATATTCACAAGTATTTTCACGAAAGGGTAGGTAGTGGTGTAATTGATTGAGTAAATTACTAGATTTAATTTTGTTATATAAATCGGAAAAAGCATAGTTTATTTTCTATTATATAAATAAATAAATAAGTATTCAATTCGGGACCCCTGTGTAAGTAATCAGATTTTAGGTAGAGATATTAAAGATAAACAACTCTTTAATATCTCTAAAAAATTTACGTAAATTTACTGACTGTATGTATTTCTAAGTAATTTAAAAAACAGACTATTATCATCATACATTAAACTTTACCCGAATACCTAATAGCGCGTAGATATTCCTGCCACGCACCTTGCTAATAAAGCAATATATGAAGTGCCCACAGAAAACAATATTAACTTATTTTTGTGTATAAAGAAAATTACATCAAGGTCAAACGAATTTCGCTCTCAAATAGTGGGTATACGGAAATATTAACTATTACGTATCTTAACTTTTAAACTTTCGCGTTCCATAACTTATTATACGTAAACGGGACTTAACGCGATACACGTTAAAGGCACGGCTGAAACAGTCAGCCTGTGACCACGGCCGGTGTAACCTGGTCGAAACGTCAGGCATCCAAAGGTATGTATATACCTTTAACGTGTATCGCGTTAAGTCCCGTTTACGTATAATATTACGTATCTGTTTAGTGGATAGGTAGTAAGTACCAGGCACTAGAAAATTAGTAGGCACAAAAATTTGCACGTGTTGGGAGTCGAACTTATGACCTTTGACGCAGCAGTCGAAAGCTCTACCATCACGCCACTCGCAGAATTTTACATTTGATTACATATAACTACCTCGATAGAAGTGCCTCGGTAGAGTCAAGATTAGACTAATTATTGTGTATATTTTTATTATGTGCATTTTATTTGAGATACCGTGCATTCAAAAGTTTAGCAAATTCAGTTTAGTTTAACAAATTCGTTCATACCAATGGACCATAGAACTCTTAATAATAAGACACTATCTTATTATAAAGAATTTTATGCAAGGAGTCAGAGTAAGAGAGATAAATACATTTTTTTATACCACTTAGGTGGCAGCATATTATCTCTCGTACTCATTTGGGCTTCATAAGCTATACAAAGGTTTACAATGAGTAAACAGAATTTCTAATAAATAAAGTCACACCTAAATAATATGTATATTAAAACGATTATTATACTAAACATTTAGTATTTTATAAATACGCATCATGCACACAATATCCCGACAAGAATCGAATCCGCGAAATTTGACATTGTACTCGTAATCAAACACCACGCCAATCAGGTCGTCAATAACATTAGTAGAAGCAAAGTAAATAAGTGCTATTGGACGATAAATGTATAGGTACTTACTTAAAAAGTTAATTCTGCAATGGGCAACAAGTTTCAACTTAATATATTATTTTTCTACGACCGAGAATCCGAAATAAGCTATACAGGTCTCTGATTTATGGCAACAACAGATTGTTGCCATAAATCAAAGAGTAATCAAACGAGTTTATTTTATGATCTGTTCGTATCTCTGTTACAGTGATAGTAGATACAGCCAATACCGATGGGTTACATAAAGACCAGAGAAGCAATTGTCGTAAAAAAATTCAGTCTCAGTCTAGTCTCGATCTGAAGTCGATCTGAACGACATCGATCGAAGGTATTATTTTAGTTACAAGAATACCTATTTGACATTTGGGAGATGACATGAGATCAAGAAGTGATTCACTTAGCGTGAATATTTTAATGCATGTCTATTTGCATTTTGTGTGTTTCTATGTATAATTGTGTGTATTTACAAAAGAAAATGTATCTAAGTGCGCAATCTAGAATCCCTAACACAAGCTAGTTAAGCTATGTTTACTTGGGATCTAGACAGCGTTGTGTAGACTGTCCTAGAATACTATAATATTACTAATAGAAATGCCTACCACAGGTTGATTTGTTGATCAACAGGTGTACCCATTAGCAGGTGAAGTTGGATCGGGCCCCGAAGAGCTTGGCGGCCCTATACAACTACATGCTTCGTGAAACCTAGGATAAAATCATACCAAATCCCACACGATTTATAGGCACACGAAACTAAATTTACACGGCTAACAAAACTATTGTCGGAATCACTTTAGCGGCGTAATAAATAATTATGTTTATGAATACTAAACAGATCTATTAATACATCTGATAGACAGTAGGTTATTTAGAATAAGGAAAAACTAAAAATATTCCGTTAATCAAAAAAAAAATTGAAAAATTACAAGATAGGATGATGTATACCATACTATAACCTTCGGTTTACTTAAGTTTCCGATATTGGGGACTTTTGACTATGACTATAGTTATCTACCCAAGTGAACGACCCACCTGATGTGAAGCGGTTACCGTGGCCTTGGACGCAACACCAAGGGTGTCGCACACGCATTTTTTTTATTATTTTTAGACTGGGACTGGTATTATTACCATGAATTTGAAAATAATCATGCAGAGGTTATCCTCTGCATGATTATTTTCAAACCCGCAATCTTTTGATTGCAAGTGGCTACGCTTTGATCATTACGCTGTACTCGTAGTCGCTTCTAATCGACTTGCAACTGTACACATCGCGAAAGTTTACAAATAATAATTGTTGTGTACAAAGAGGTTTATTTTTCGATGACATAAACCAAAATAATTACATCAAGTTTCGCAACTGTCCCTAATCCATCTATTATAATGATTTCTGTCACATTTATAGTATTACTGTGTTCACAAATTCATCCGTGGGAGTTTTGTGCAAAAAAATGGCTTTTAAGGACCATAAAAAATATAGATTAATTCAATTATTACTTATACATTCATAGAAAAAAAATATTATTTTAATATTACAAATAGACATTTAATTTTATTTACTTGTATTGAGTGCAGATTAGTATACCTAATTATAGTTTATAAGAAGATTGTAGTACTGTAAATTTTTGTATACCTGGTGAACAATAAAGAATATTGATTTGTAATCTAGTCGCACCTCATCACGGTTATCACCTGAAAGCTGGTATGAAAATGAATTTCAGTATTTGAAAAGTGCTCATCATTGTGTTTAGAGAATAAAGATTCGTATCGGAACGCCGAGCAAAATAATGGAAGATGCCAAAAAAACTTAAGAAAGTTGGCTCAAATCGATTTATGTTTATGACGCAATAGCGAATTTTCCTAGAAACTAGTGGAACTACAAAACGAAATTAAAATGAGGTAAACATTTTAAAAAACTGGATGAACAACTTGTTTTTCAGTTATGAAATATACCTGTATTGTTATGTGTTTTGTATAAATATATACATAATCCCGATGACAAACTGTGCAAGAAATAAAATGTGAAATAACTTGGATATGCTATAAATATGGTGAAGGCTGTCATGGTGACTGAATGCAGCTGTATAAACAGACAAATCATGTTAGCAATTCAACAATTTTACTAATGATATAATTGTTGCGACATTTTAATATCATAATTATGGAGGTAAAACTAGAGGACAGAGAAGAAGGATTAATGTAAAAGGTAAAAAAGGATTCTAATATTATTCACAGACGTAACAATTACTCGTAATGTTGTGTGACTATGAGGAAAATCTATGTTTCTATTGACGATTTTGTACCTAGTTTAGTAATAATATGTATTTAATATTAGTATTCAATTCGTATGTTGTATGGATTGATATTTAGTAAAATATTAACACATACATACATTTTACTTCACTGAAGTTTTATAAAAAGGTTAACAGGCGCCGCCCGGCATGCGTTACAAAACTTACAAAGCTTTTTTTTAATCAAATGAAAAATTTGACTACCTCTTTCTACCTCATTTTCATCACAATCGGGTGAATGATATGGTCCAACAGTTAAAAAGATAACAGACCAGTCAATTACATTGTAGTAGAGGCCAATTTGCACATATCTAGTGCTAAAGGTTCATAAAAACAAGTTGAGTTGCTGATAATTATGTCTGTTTTAACAGAATATCGTTAAATATTAATAATCAATATTGCAGACAGTTTCCGTCGGCGTAATTTCCGCCAGACGCTTCAAAGTGCGCCAATAGGTATAATGTAACGGTTGACTTATAGTCTGAGTCTTGACTTTCATATCAATTTGACTTTCATGTCGAGCCGAAAAACTTAGCGGCAATGAATTGGATGGCTGACTATTTGGAACTGCGCGGAAGAAAGCCTCTATATTATAACCCCGGTGATGTATCTAGAAGTGGCAGGCCAATTAAGGAACAAAGGAAGGGGCACGCTAGGGCACCTAACATAATATGAATATTTATGTGTAGCTTAATGAAAAAAGTGTCTTAAAAGGAGAGGATTTCGTCCTACTACAAAATAGGGAGTGGAGTATGTACCTACTGGGTTAGAGGCCGGACCACCTCTTCCGGCCATACTTCTTTCTGATCTAGGAGAGATCGCAGGTTTTATGTTGCTTCGACACAACCGTTTTGCCAAAAAACCGTTTAACAAAAAAGAAATAAGTAAATATAGTGAAATGATTGTTTCTAAGTTGTAATATTATGATAATTAAGGATAGCAAATGAGGAGGTTGCATCAGGGAAAAAACTGATAGTAATATGTTTTTATAGACGTATATCGTACCTAATACACTATAGTACTTGTTTGTGCAGTCATAAGGAACTGCTAACTTTCAGGTACGTTCCACATAACTAGTCATACTTCATGGATTTAAACGTATCTTTTTGTTGTGATATTTATTTATATTATATTTTTATTACGATTTAGCTTATCAATTATAATAATAAATATATAAATATGTTAACATGGTGAGTATACAATAAAGTTTATAATTAAATACAATAAATAAAAGAAAAATATATTCGATACGGCATGTATTGTGAGGCGATTCCTTCTTTTCAGTCCCTATCTTTGAAACCGATGGACTGACCCTGTTTTTAAACATTTTTTTTATACTTATAATCCTTCGACCAGGTCTAGGATTATAAGTAAGCTTCGGCTTATAATAAGTACTTAACAAAACATTGAAATATGTTCTAACTTGATTATTTGTTTATTAATAAAGGAAGACACAACATGCACACATTTATGTTGTGTGCTTCTGTGAAATATTTTCTATTCCAATTTCTTAGGTAAATTAATTTCAGTGTCATACATTTTAACGCCTACCGGTGGAATATTAAATGCCTTTCTAATTTAGGGATGATTAAACAAGTGCAACTCGGATAACATTTGGTATTTGTCGTTGATACCAAAAAGATATATTGACGATTTCTATAGCTACATCAATCAATCACCGTCCAGCATGCAGTTCACTGCTGGTCATAGGCCTCTCGCAAAGTGCGTCGTAGCACCCCATTTTCCGTCTTCCGCATTAGTTTACATACCTGCTTAGAAAATCACAAGTGCTAACTAATTGCGGTATTACATAACAATTCACTTGTGTTATCAACTGCTGGCAACACGAAGTGCGTTAAACGTTCAGGAAGCACGTACGTTATCTTTTATCGTTAATAATATTAGCGCTGTGTGGTCGGTAACTTATCAGAAATACACCTAAGGGTTGGGCAACATTAGTTGTTTAGATAATAATATCATACTTATTACTACATCGATACTACGTCTCATTTTCATTCAAAGGTGCTATTTGCTGATGGTAGCTTTCCCACAAGTCGATAAAGGCACTTCTGTGCAATGTCTCGCATCTTCATCATCTTACCCATCGGGATCAATGCTGTAGCTATGGTCCTTATCCTGACTGCCTCGATAGATGGATTGCTATTCATGAACCGCTAATAAAGAAGCAAGTGTGGAAACACATGTGTTAATAAGGACCTCGCAATCTGCAGTGCGACTAAGAATAACACCAAACCGTTTGGTCCTAAATTAAATTTATACCTTTTCAAAGAGTAATGCAGATGGACGCCATTGGAGTACTACAGTTAGATGTACTTACTAAAACAAAATGGGAGAATTTTTACAATACATATAGGTACACTGAGGACGCTCACAGCAATCTAGTCAATAGTCCCCTACTAGGAATTATGTTAAGTGACCTTAGTGTACCAAGCAGAATGCTCAAAAACCGAAGCAACTTAGGGCCTACCGCAATATTTTCCATATTTAAATTGCCTAAGTAACACTTTAAGTATGATTAATTTCACCTGTGTTTGCACCAAATGTAACCACGTTGCCTGTATTCAGTGCCAACCTTAATTGTTATTAATTTATACAGTATGATCTTTGAAAAAAGCTTTATAATTAGGGTGTCAGATTATTTAATTTTAATTTCAACATTACCTCTAAAATACTCATTAAAACACTAATCTTATAAATAACAATTAAAATTCACAAGTACCAGTTGCACTATGCTATCGGATGGCATCTAGTTATGTCAAGGCAAGCGTTCGGTTCTGAATTCAACGAATGCACATTCCTCTAAATTAGAAGATAATTTCCACTTAATTACAGTAAGAACGAGTCATTGGGTAATATACCTTATATTGCCAACCGGTGCGTAGTTCTACGCATCGGTTTACCTAATAAGACTTTGGTGATGACCCCTTTGCTAAAAGACTACTTCACAGCTTATACGGGTTCGCTTCAAAGGTCGGTGACGACGTGGCGCATCGCCTGGCGTGTCTGATAACTAGGTCATGCAGCCTTTCATATAATTTTATGGGCTATTGTATTCTCTAGCACCTGATTTGCTAGACTAGATAATATTCAAATAAGATTTATTAAGTGCAACTGTGCTGGATTTTATCTATAGTTAAAGAAAGTATCAAGGTATTAGCCGTTTCCACTAGCAAGTTATCGCGTGATCACTGCTAGGAAACAAGAAACGAGTACCTTCAGAGTTCATTACGAAACTTGAATAACACAAATGCATAACACGGTCACGCAAAGAAAGAAGTAGTATTTTATGAAATTATAGACGTACACAACACATAGCTACTATGGCTAATGTACCTATTTGTTCTTAGGTAATATTTGTTTTTTTACATACAATTTTTGCATGTACAAGCAATTAACGGGGCCGTTTTATGCACATATACGTACATAAGAAATACATGAAGATATTACTTGAAGTACTACTACCCCACTGATATTTTAACAACGCAAGAGTTATGTAAAGTAATTTACGAAATCTCAGTTCGAATCGCAGATAGACGGACCAACATGAATTCGGTAATTATGTGAAACCAAAGGCGAATTAACAGTTTAACGGTTATTAGTACTCGTAGTTTAACTATTGACAAATTTTTAAACGATTGTATTATCACAAGAACTTCAGACTCACGACAAGTTTCTTAACAGATAACTTAAATGTCATGTAACTTATAACAGTTAATAACATTTATACATACAAATAAATGAAATTGAAGCGTCTGTTTGTAATATAAAAAAATAACTATATAATACACTCGATACGAGTCCAGAGAGAGGCTCATTTGTTTTGTCTTGGCAAATACTCTGATTCCACAGAGGATATCGGAATACGGGTGTGAAGATGGAGACGGTAAGCGGTCATAGGAATTTCTAAACTAAATAATATTAGCCCGTCATGTTTGAGCTCATTTGATTTATCTGGTAATGGTTATGCACTTATTTGAAAGGTTTATTGGTAACCGATTACAGTATATTTTTACATTTCCATGAGAACGTAACAATATTCAGTTCATTAGTTAAGATTCTGCTGAAAAGACGAGCACACCGTATCGTATCAGGAAGTATAAAGTGAACCAAGGCCGATAGCATAAACTGCGCGACCACAAGATAATTCTTATCGTTCATTACTTTAAAATTCACGTATGTACGCAAAACAAACACATTTACCTAACTGGTTATCATCATTATTACCAACGCGTTAAATCTAGTTAAATCGTGGTCTAAACTAGCACCTACATCAAACGAAAGGTGCATTTTACAATGAATGTTGATGCAGTTTATTTTTAAAACTACCTACGTCACAGAAGACGAGTATCGATTGCTCGAGTAGCCCCATTGTTAGGTAAAGTCATTGAGGACACAAGTCCATTTACAAATATAAATGAAATTAACATTCAATTTGAAAAACGAAAACCACACCACATTTTTGGTATTTTAAAATGGCTGAACTCACCGATCAATAAATAAATTCTAAATACTTACGAACAACATACTTGTGACATTATTCAAAAACTCGGTTTACAGTATTTTAATTCCAAACAACTTTTTCTACGAGTCTCTAACAAAAGTCTATACAATGTTAAAGACTTAATAAACATCGAACAACCTTTGGCTTATTGATTACTCATAAATATTAATAAGAGTTACAACTGACCATAACTCGTCATAGTTCACTCCATAGCCATAGGTTATTGTAAATATGGGCCACCAAGGATATTAACATATTTTTGTACACTACCCGCATTAATTACAACTAAATTAGTGACGACATTTGCATACAAAATAATACCTACATTGGTTATTTTTGAGTCGTTTCCAGTTCTAAGAAGCTGCCCTATTTTTTTGGTTATTTTGTTTAAAACGAATTCATAGGATTTATTGACTTGATCTGTATGTAAGGATTCCAGAGCTCGATCTGGTCTGTAGCTTATACAAGGTGCGATGACGCGTGAAGCGTGACCATGGATCGACCTAGGGCGCACGTCCTCGTCGCCACATCCACGAACCATAACGACAGTTTTATTCTGTACTCTACTGTCAATAAAACACTGCCTATTGTTCCATTACGAAAATAGTTTCTCAATAACTTATCTGCAGACAATTGATTACGATCATCGATCTTTCAAAAGAAAATTCCTAAAATTATACCCAGACAGTGGTTTTATCTGACTTAGTACATGACAGATAGGTGATATGACAGTGAGTTCATATTCTAATAGAAGTCTGTACTTGCATATAACAAAATTGTTATACATATAATGTAACATTGTACATATACTTAGGTACTACAACAATAAGTAGAGCGGATTTCCCATAAGGATATTAGGGGCGAATACTCGTTATTCTTACTTATTCACATATAATATGTTTCGGCAAATGATAAGCTGAAGAGGTGACTCGTCGGCTAGTATATAATCTCTGACAATAAAACTGCGATTGCCTGAAAACAGCCGGTTCTAAGTTACAGATACCTACTTCATTTTGACTTCCTCGAGTTATATTAGTAACACGCCCAAATCCTTTCGGAAAGCGATAACCCCTTTTTCACATCGCCCTTATTTAACCAAGTTCCTCTTGATAGCAAAATGTGGGCGTATAACACAACACGCCACTGTGACTAGTTCGGGAATATAAGGCGTCATGCGTATGTATGCTATATTAAAAGTTAGTCACAGAACAAGTAGATTTTGAAGTTAAATATGTACATAGTTAAACCTGATTCATAAGATGTCCGATGAGAATGCAAATTGAAGTACAATTTGCCCGTAAATATTATGTAACAAATTATATACTCGTCCCAGTAAGGCGTGGAGATAAAGCGTTGTAACCTTCCATAGGCTTCCGCCCCACGGTTTGGCACTATTATTATTCTGCATATTGACATTGCGAGTTCCTCAATTATGTAATTCATTTTCTTGCCAACATGCGAGCGACTAACTCTGGGCGTGCTGTTATTTTAAAGTACTGCTACAACTTCGTCGATTCATAAATTCTATATTACACACATTCAGCAATCAAATCTGAAGTTTCACTAACTGCAAGAGGCTTTAATGTAATCCTTTGATATTATCATTGTCGCTGAAGTATCTTTTTTTTCAAGATAGTAAATGATAAGATAAAATGTAAACTTGAAATCTTAAGAGCTCAATCAGAGTACGCGTATAGGGAAGTATAACAATGCGAGTGTCTATCTTGTATGCAATGTTTGGTACATTATCCATCCGTATTATATCACTTAGGGAGCTGCCTGAAAGTTGCATAGGCTTTGAAGGCTTAAAGTGAGGTCAAGAACAAGAATGACATAAGGTACAAGTATATTAATTGCGTGTGTTGTGTTGACCTAGTTAATTTGTAAATAAAGCCAACGGAATCGGGCCCCAGACGTTTTTGTGAGGTTAGTGACCCCATTATCACGACAATCATTCCGGTTAGCACCGGCTTATCGCAGTCACCTAAGCCCTGTCGGCTATTCAGTTCATGCTAGGCGCTACAACTAGACTTAACTAGAGCGAAAAATTTTTTTTGCATGTAAACGCACTGTATTGTAATTTTGCGATAAAAAATATTTTGATATCGTAATTTCTACAACTTCGAAGAAGTAAAGATATTCGTAACCAATAACGGAATAAGTTAATTTTTACCAGACCACAGCGCACAAAAATATTGCTGACCTTACAGTTAAATGAAATATTCCTTAACTTGCTTCGCACAATCTTAGGCTAAATATTTATTTTAAAAAAATAATACCAGACGTCTGCGAATCACGAGTATTGATTATAACATTCTGTTTTTAATTGATACTCAGATACAGCTATTTCAGATCTTTACGGTAACTTAGTTCAGCTTTTATATAATTGCCCGAAGAGTATGAGAATGAAACAGTCCCCACTGCGAACTGTTAGGTTTAGTGTTTCAGTTGATCAAATAAC
Source organism: Lithosia quadra (assembly GCA_963576445.1). Classification (NCBI taxonomy): domain Eukaryota; kingdom Metazoa; phylum Arthropoda; class Insecta; order Lepidoptera; family Erebidae; genus Lithosia; species Lithosia quadra. The sequence goes on from OY754883.1 coordinate 4,529,790, forward strand.
TGAACAATCTACTATAATTAACTTAATTAAGTAAAATGAAACAGTTATAAATTTAATAATGACTTTGCTTCAATTTCACATGGATTTGGTTTAAAGTCAATACCATCAAATATAGGAGTCAAATCCGCCCAATATCGCCCGTCTGTTACTGGCAGAATCTTCGATATCAGCATTGCTTGCCATTACAAAAACATTGACTTACATGTTAAGTTAATGTTTTTTTTTTTTTTTATACTACTTAGGTGGCAGACAAGCACACGGCCCACCTGATGGGAAGCGGTCACCGTGGCCTATGAACGTGTGCAACACTAAGGGTGTCACACATTTTTTTTAAATAACTTGAGAACGAATTAACCAATTCTATATGCCTTCCTTCGAAGGTTCCTAATACTTTATAAGAGGTTCTTACGGGAATAAAATTGCGCAGCAAACTGAATATATTCGAATACTTAATTATTATTCCACAACTAATACACGCGAGCGGGCAAAAGCCAGTAATGAATGAGTGTGTGAATGATAATATTTTTTCGTGTCAATAACCTACACTGATCTATCAAATGCTATAGAACTGGATCCAAGCGTTAGAAGAGTTAGAAAATCAACGAAAAACAAGTGATCATACATACATTTCATAAAGAATTGATATTCATGCCCAGCATCAGAACAACTCTATATTTTTCATCAAAGTCAACCCAATAAATCAATACTCGTAATTATATGACTCTAGAGTTGATCCCACTATATGATTAATGAAACGAATAAAATTTAATTATCTGGCAACTCCATTGTTTTATTGATTTTCTCGTACCCATTCCACAGATAGATCATACCGAAAATGTTTTGTTATTTCTCAAAATAGAGTCAAGAATTGAAATTGTAACGCCCAGATTGCAACTGCACTTTAATCTGTGTTAGATAATTCTAAGAGAATACAGAAGACTCAGTATAATGTGGCATTCGCAACATACATCATATAAGTAGTTACTTCTACACTTTTTTATATTTGTATTTTAATAATCATAATTACATATTCAGTTGTTAAATTATTTTGACTTTATTTAATAAGGAAATATTTATATTAAACTAGATTTTACCAAGATGAAACAAGGTTTCATATTATGACAGAGTAGGCGAACTAGTTTGAAAAATTATTAAACCAACAAGATCTTCGTTTTTATGTGAAAATTTATTAAATTATCATTTACCCTTTTATCGCTTGGTAGCAGTTATTCATAAGTGAGGAAAGTCAGAATAATGAATAATGTATCAGTTTTCCTACTTCAGTCGCTATTTCTTACAAGTGATGGCTGAATATCAAAACTTAAAAGACCGATTTTAAATTGTAATAATACGTTATGTAAATTCAAAATTAAATAAATGTTCATAAAAATAAGATTTTCTAGTATGATAATTTTCTACTACAGACATACAATTAATCAACAATATCTTGTTCTGTGTAAAGGTATTTCCTTATCAATAAATAACAATTGAATTAACTGTCTGTCACTGAATGGTCGCTGATGACCAAATGAAATGATTTAACTGATTAGATTAAAGTGCTATAACTTGAAAACTACGCAAAATATAGATTGTATAATCGTTATCCGAATCTCAAATGAAGCATGAGGAGTTAGTAGAGCACTCCTAATCAATTAACGTTCTGTTCCTACATTTGATTATACTGAACATTATACTATAACTTGAGAATTGGAAGACGTAATCAACTTCATTTTTGGTTAACGCCTTTCACTTATTTGGGAAATCTGATATTGCACATTATGCAACAATTGAAACAAGTATTTCTTTTTGTTAAGAGTTTTTCTGGACAGTTCCAGTGTGCATACAACCTTGGGAGTGACTTCGACCGGCGGACCTCCAAATTACACATAACAGTGGCGTAGCGGAATGGGACAAAAACGCGCGAGGTCTTGGGCGGAACCACGAGCTCGCCACTTCCTCGTCCAGCCATTAACAGGTGCCTTCCATTTACAAACAACTACCATCCCGGATATTTCAACACAACGAATACTTACTCTAAAAACACGGTTATTGAAACCAAATCTAGCACTATAATGGCTGCACGATAAGTTGCAATTGATAAAATGGTACGTACTGGTCTCTGTTGTTTTAAATATTTGTAAAAATATTTGCGTAGGATTGCTTTTAATATGTTTTTAAAATCTCAATTGTATGTTTACATTTGAGACCAGTATGCCCAAATATTTACAAACTATTGTTACGTGATCGTTAGTCTTAACTTCAGCAAGTATAACCTGAATTGATCAATTCTATATATAAAACTTGTATAAAACGTTTCCTGTCATGTTTTACCGTTATTCTTATTCAGAATAACTAATTAATTTTTATTATTAACTTGATGAAATTTAGATTAGATGATGAATAATATTCATGTAATACCAAATCTAGTGAAACAACATTAGCAACATTTCAATAAAGTATATTATATTTTAAAAAATAAACTCATTTTTATTTTAGCTGGTAAACTGACTCACTAGATTTAGTATTTTGTATTAATAATGTATACACATGTAAAAATGTATTTACAAAATGACTACATACTCTATATGCTGAATGTATTTTTACTTCCTAGACACTATACATATAATTCATGTATATATAAAGTTACACTTTCTTATTGTATAGGTAGTGTTCAGAATAATGGCCTCTTTACCACATTGAATTAAGTAAATCAGTATTCAAACATTTAAAATAAGCTAACACGTACAATTTGCTCAACTAACGTACCGTTGTTTTGACGTAATATATTATTCAAATAGTTTATGATACATGATAATGAGTGGCTATTATAATTTATGAAGTAATTATAGACATTCAGAATATAGAATACACGTAAAAATGACGTAGAGAAACTCACCATCACATGTAGCGGCCATGAACTTGCCATTGGCAGAGAAGTCTACTAATAGAACGGTCCCGGGGTGCCCCTTGAGATTCTTGAGCAGCCATGGGTGACTAAATTCGGATTTTCCTTTCCAGGGAGCACGTTTCTTGGATTTCCCGACAACACGGGGTTCGGGTACGGGTGCTTCGGAATTTGCCTCTTCGACGAGAGCTCCTAAAATACAAAGCGATAGGTGTTTAGTGATTATTTATAAATGAGCACCGGTTCGCACGGTTTAGAAAGGGTAATGAACTTAAGATTCTTGCACTCTACTATACTCGATTGAAAGCTAAAAAATAAATAAATGTATTCGTAATCTAGTGATGATACCTAGGAGTTATCTCTGTTTCTTGCCAACCTAGTGGTTTCATCGTTTTTAGAATCACACATAGGTAGACACATTTAAGTCGAAATTATTAGTCATTTTCATTTTATATTAGGTATAAGTTAGATGCTTGATTTTGTATTATAAGTTAGATGCTCGAATTGTTTAATGATTATACCAAAACCCCAACAGCACTAGATATCGTAATTATACTATTAGGGAATCTTTGAAATTATTAGAACTATTGAATCATAACAATTGCTATTGTAAATCGTTAGTTACTTAGCTCATTTAGAATACAAATACTTATTTTGTTACGACTATAAGGCCTCTTATTTACTAGTCCTTTATTTATTAGACCTATTTTTTTTACATTATAATTTTACCATCAAGAAAACAGTGCTAAATCGACGATAGGAACATTTTTGAAGGTAAATGATCTTTAAAATATTGTAAAACTGGTATGATGACTAATGTGAATTTAGAAGCTCTACAGAATATTTTGAAATGAGCGGCCTGACATGATGCTTATAAGAATACCGTTAAACAGTCATGAGTAACGGGCGCAGCAATTCAGACTAATATACAGTTTCTGACATAGGCAGTATACTGCCTACGTACCATGTATACGTAGGCACATCTTGTCGTAAATATTTATATTATCGATATGCTATCATTTCTCGTAAAACATGATGTCAGTTACGCGTCATTTTGGAGGCGTGGACGCTGTTGAAGTTCATAAACATCATGCGTTTATGATGTCTTAACTTACAATTCCTTAAGTCTTACTCCATCTTTTGGCTTTTACACTTGTATCTTTAAGTCCTGAGAAGAAAGCCTACGCCAGGACTTCTTCCGTAATCAGTAGGTGTACTGGCTGACATTTAACGTTGACTTGGCCAGATCTTGGTGAGTCATCTACACCCACGTGGACGTGTAAATGTATTTTTACAATTAGTAAAAATATTTCCATTTTACATTCCCATCAACAGGAAAATGTATGGAAGCTTGTTTGTCATCTATTACAATACGTTACCGGTTATGTTCGACGTAGGTATCTACTTCAAGGAAGAAGATGTATCATCATTCGTACATTCCTTATAAAACTATTCTAACTGATCATCAACGCATCTATAATATATTAACACTAACATATCGACCCCGGAAATTTCAATTGTCGTAAAGGACATTTTGACGAAAATGAGTTATATATATATTCGGAATCAGCGTCGCGAGCTCTATCGAATGGTATACTTAAAGTCGTCCTATCTTCAAAAAAAAGTTCTTTACTACCTAGATTTTCAACGAGCTCTGGCTTGATTTTTCTTAATAATTGGGGTGTATCGTAAAAGTAATTTACATCAGGGGGCGTAAAGTCATATTTTTATTATTTATAAGGTCGTAAATGTTTTATTTGATAATCGATACCCTTACGACCTAATCTACGCTTTGCTTTATTTTCTGTAATTACGGCGTAAAGGTCACACGGAGGTGCGCGGAAGCACGAAGCCCAGGGCACGAGGGGTGTAAGTAACGGGTACGGGAGGATAGTGACTCGTACGATCCATTTCGCAGCGCCATTCTGCGGGATTTCGTTGAAAGTACTGCTGCGGTCACCGGTGAGATCAGTTTAGGTATGGAATATTATATCCCCTATACTGATGTCACCGGTACCTGCAGGGCGCGTCCCTGGTTTGGGCGCGAGTGCGCAGAGGCTGTTCACCAGAAACAGCTAGCGTACCGCGCCTGGACCAGAGCATCCGCGCAATGCGATCCTAACGTAGGCCAGTTTAAAGCAGCGTACAACAAAGCCACAAAGGTATGCAAGAGGGCTTACATCAGAGCGGATGCCCAGCGCATTGCACGGCTTGGGCAGGAGCTAGTGGCGTATCTCACGGACAGCCGTGGCTACTGGCGCCTGGTCAAGGCCGTGCAATCAAACTTCTGCCAGCCTTCGCTGCCCCCGTTGCGAAACCCCGATGGATCACTGGCTCATGAGCCGCAAGAGAAAGCCGACTTGCTGGCTAATTTCTTTGTGGCTAATTCCGGGATCGATGATTGCTGTATGCAACTGTGACCACGCAATGCCTGATATTCTTATCAGGCAACGCCTTGTTCGTGCAGTGCTGCAATCACTCAATGTCCGGAAAGCCAGTTGTCCCGATGGAATTCCAGCGGTGGTTCTACGTAAATGTGCAGCGGAGTTATCTACCATGCTTACGCATCTGTTGCGCATCTCATACACCTCGGGTACAAAGCCGCCAGCTTGGAAGGAAACGAATGTGCAGCCGATCCCCAAGAAAGGGGATTGGTCAGACCCGGGCAATTATCGACCCATAGCCGTCACCTCAATGCTGTGCAAGGTTTTTGAGCATATCATTAACGCACAGCTCATGCGTCACCTAGAGGATCACTCCCTAATTAATGATCGGCAATATGGCTTCAGGCCGAAACGGTCAACGGGTGATCTACTAGCATACGTCACCCATCTATGGGGTGAGGCTATTGGACAAGCATGGCAGCGAGCCATTGGCTATCAGTCTTGACATTGCCAAAGCTTTCGATTGGGTCTGGCACAAGTCGCTCCTTTCCAAGCTGCCTGCTTTTGGTCTACCTCCCCTATTATGCAGTTGGATTGAGAACTTCCTGCAGGAGCGCCGCATTTGAGTGCTCTGTGATGGGCGGACATCGGCGTTCTTGCAGATCAATGTTGGTGTACCGCAGGGGTCCGTTTGGTCGCCTACTCTTTTTCTTCTGCATATCAATGACATGCTGTCAGTAGGCAGCATTCATTGCTATGCAGATGATAGCACCATACACGGACGATATCACGATCACCCTGCGGACAAGCAGGCTGACGTAGGGGAAAAAAGACAGCTTCTTGTCACTGAGCTTGATCGGGTCCTGAATCACATTTCGCAATGGGGCTCTGAGAACCTGGTCGAGTTCAATGCCAAGAAGACGCAAGCTTATGCGTTTACATCAAAACTATCTCCTTTCCTTCCCCTCCCTACTCTTCGGGACACTCCACCACCACTTTAGGATAATCAAGAGATACTCGGCATGGATGTCCGCTGCAAACTGAATAATAAAAACTACATCGAGAGCATCATCAAAACGGCCTCTCGGAAACTCGGAGTCCTGAACAAGGTGAGGTGGTTTTTCACGCCGGAGCAGCGGTGTCTATACAAGACACATCCGTTCCGGTGTGGAATATTGTTCTCATCTCTGGGATGGCTCTGCACAGTACCTCCTAGATGCTCTCGACAGGTTGCAGCGACGTGCAGGCCGTATTATTGGGAGTCCTGAAGTTACCAACGCTCTCAAACCGTTACAATTACGGCGAGACATGACCTCTATGGCAGTTTTTTACAACCTCTACCATGGTGATGATGAGTGTTCCGATGAGCTCCTAGTTAACTAGTTTCACCCTCTCCTTTCCTATATACAGAACAACACGTGCAAGGCTGAGATACCACCCTCATACCGTGCAAACAATTCCATCAAGAACTAAGCGCTTCGGTGCCTCTTTTTTTGCCGCACCATAAAGATCTGGAATTCTTTGCCAGCCCACGTATTTCGTTACTCCTACAGTCCCGGGCCTTACAAGCGGGGCGTGAAAAAGCATTTGATAAGACCTTCAAGTTATAAAAATGTTGAATTTTTGTAACCTGTTTGACTGAATTTTTTGATTAAAAAATGCAAAGTATTAAAAATTCCTTTTATTTCACTTAGTTTTTTATTTCTTAACTAGATCTTTAGCTTCTTTTGTTCCTTGTACCCCCTTAGTCTCCAATTTAATTGACTCGTACGACCCATTGATGATCAAGATTAGTTCTTTACTACATATCTAATTTTATCACAACCAATTTTTTGTGGCTGTAAAGTACTTCAGTTCAAATTTTATGGGTCGTAACGGACACTCATTTTCGTCAATTATTAAGTTTGGTTTATTTTCTTAATTGCAACGGATAGAACACAAAAAAATAGTTAGGGTCTCCTTTGACATCATGAATATAGCACTTTCTTTAAAAAAGTTATAAGGAAAATAAAAATTTTTTTTTCGTTTTTTGGCTCTCCTGAAAAGTCGTGTTTTGTCCTTTACGACAATTGAAATTTCCGGTATCGATATATAATGTGACTCACGATTAGTCATAAATAAATAGATCGCATAAGTAGAACCAACACGTCATGAACTTATTTTAAATTGGCTTTAACCTCTCAAGGAGCCAAGTTTATTACCTGCTTACATGTTTTTTTTTCAGGTGTTGGTGCTATTCAGAGCAACAAGCGTATATAATGAGATTATTGTTCCATCAAAAAAATTAATTAAATACCGTGCGAAAAGTAAATAGCTTTGAAAGACGGGTACGGTTATTGTTGGGTATGACTAACTTTAGTTCGTAAGATCAAGTTATAACTAAATAATACAACGGAAAAAAGAAAGATCTCGTAGATCATGCGAAAGCTAGTTTCTTTTTTCATTGTATTGCTTACTTTTTGTAAGCACGCTGCGCCCGCGCACGTTATAATGTTGCAGCTGGCGCCAGATGGTAGTTTTATAGCGATGGTACGATTAACAGTCATGCCAATAAAAAATATTCGAAATGTATTGTTTTTACCCATGTCGAATTCGATGTGATTTAGTACATACTATTATTTTAGAGTCAAGGCCTCAACCCAATAGTCAGTCAATGCAAATATAATATATCTATCTATATATATAAATGAATCCCTATTTCCCTTGGTCACGGCATCATGCGCGAACGGCTGGACCGATTTGGCTGAAAATTGACGATGAGGTAGCTTAGAACTAGAGACGGACATAGGATTTTTATCCTGGAACGTAGAGGAAGTACGCCACGGGCGAACCCGCGGGTCACAGCTAGTTTGCAATAAAAATAACAATACAACCTTCATTAAAACGGCTTCATTCTGGTGGAAGATAGTATGTATAATGAACAGGACTACTGATACACGGTAAAACCTATGCTAGATGTGAAAATTATACAGAGGCAAGAGGCAAGGCATAGGCAACTCGTCTGTTCTGTATAATTCACGCCTTAATAATAATGTGCAAAATTTAAAAGTAGGTAAGTACTGAAGGTGGGTAGGTGAAGATTTGATTGGTTTACTTTTCAGTATTGAAAGTAAAAAAACCTTAAAAGCTTCTTATGTAATGTTCTTAATTAGTTAAATCTTTTAAGAGAAAGTATGATTGCCAAGCAGTAGGTAGGTAGGTACCTACAAACACTGAAATTGCAAAAGTAGGTATTTTTGTTTTTGAATGTAAAATGTTTACTTATTACCTTTTTACATTTGGTTTAAAATTATTTTATGCAAAAATGACTACTACATGTGCGCTATCAGTTGAGACCTGACCACTATGACGCGCCATAGCGGTCAGGTCTCAACTTATAGCGCACGTGTAGTAGCTATGAATAATTTACTTTTTTTACATAACATGTAAAGTTAGTATTCACCATTATTTGCATTTGTCTATTTTTGCTAATAGGTAATTTATTAATAGAACATGTGTATGGCCAGTAACACTAATAGGTATTTACATTATCATTAATTTTATATACAAATTCAGTCTACATATTTATATTATTATAGAAATCATACTTAGTATGTTCTCTGCAAAACTGTTTCATTTGACAATATTTGTTCAGATGTCAAGGTGTCCTGTTACATTGAATTAAAATATAATGAACTGCCACATTTAGCATGGTGAATGTTACACATTTTCATGGAAAACAATAACAATGTTATTTTTAGCAAGAAATGTGCAACCTATTATTACAAACAGTACTTACCCACCACTTACCCATATACTTACAGAATCTAGAAACTAACATACCTATACTTACTATTATTACAGCCTTGGTAGGATACATTTTCTGGTTGCTCAAAAATTAATAGTCATTTTTACAGAATGAAACACTAATCATTTTGAACTTTGATGTTTTAATGATTCAAGATTTTTGATGTGAAATTAATATTTATAACAATTTCCCGCCAAAAATCTGCCAACTAACAATACCTAATAGTTGGCTTTAGAACATTTTCTTGCTATCCTTATGTAGACCAAATAATAACTTAAACATTTCTTTTTAATTTAGTAGGTACCCTCATAACACAAGGATATAAATAGTACCTACTAATACGGAAAGATCACGTTCTGTGCACTACCAATACGGAATTTATATTTATATAGGTAGGTACATAGTTATATTTATATATTTGATTAGGGGTTTTATATTATGTTTAGCACTATGTAACCATAGGTCCCAATTTACGTGAGTAAAAGGTATGTACGCAATCTAATTAAATTAATGTAAGTAAGAGATGTACCTATGTAAAAACACATTTGAACGAAGTGTGTCAGCTGCATTCTTCGAATACAGTTATTCCGTTCGCATCACATGGAACTAACCGCATCAACTTGTGCAATTAACAAGAATTAAAACCTATTACTTATATCATAACGTGCACAAATTCTAGTTGGATTACGGAAAGTAATGCAAGCAGTATTTTATTCAATTCATACTATAATATTTCTGATATTCGAGCTTCCTTGACGTACCTGTTTCACTCTCAACTTCACATTTTATAGGCTCCTCTTTCTTGTTCCTCAAAGCTATCTTGTATACGAAATGTAATATAATACAGATTAATATTGTCATTCCTGATATCAGGAATATATTCCAATTCTGACCGGCTTGAATATCGCCCATTTTCACTCAAAATTATTTACGAAAACCTAACAACAGAACAGACACAATCAAATTTCACGACAGCTACGATCACGCGGTCACAAAGTCACAATAAATGACAATAAACTAACCACAGATGTCTAACTCAACTGAACTGATTGACTTCTCTGAATGGAATTATTATATGTTCAGTGAGTGAGTGAGGGAGTTGTTCCTTGCCGGCCGGATCGCCGGATTGCCGGATATGTGACGTAAATAGTGACGTTCTGTTTGATTCTTGTTTGAATAGGTATAATAAAAGAAGACTCAAAGGTATTTTTGATAAACACTTGTGAGAATGTATTCATTATCTCCTCAGTAAGAATTGCGTAAAATATTATCATTACTAATTATTATGGAAAGGTGCTCAGCGTACTGTACATTCTACGAAAAGTATTATAAATTATGCCGATTTATATTGAATAAAATAAGTATAAAAAACAGTTTGACAGCTCAAGTTTCTGTTTTAGAGTTAATATACGATAGATTTCAAACAATAATCGACTTTATTTCTGAAGAAGTTGCAATCGATTTCACACATTGATATTTTATTTGGCTGCCTGGCTCAGCGGCTCTGCACCCCGTCGTCGCGTCGTCGGTGCACGGTGCACGCCCTCCGCCGTCGAGTCTATGGGGTAGCAATTTCGTTTCACATAATTATCATTGCCATTTTTACCTGACTGCCAAGAAGGTTATATTTTCTTTTATCCATGTACCGTCACCACTGATCTGAGATAATACAGATCAATGACCGTCAAATACCTACCACAACACTCAGTGTCCCTATTCCAAGCACACGCTGAGCTATCCGATCAGGGTAATCCAAAGGTACCTATACCATGATCGCTCTATTTAATATTACAGGTAATATGAAAGTTTATGAAGATATTTGAATGTTTATTAGGTACTAAATAAAGCTCAGACGGCTGAACTGAGGTTGAAATTTTGTTCGGGAATAGTTGCAGGAAAGGAATAAGAGTTCTACGCAGATGAGCCGTGGGTGGGATGTAAGATTTGAAGAGAATTTTAAACGCAAAACGCAATACCTATGCTATAAGGGTAAGGTTAGGTTAAGGACAGGAATTAGGATCTTGGCTCTCTATTATAAGAGGAAACATTTTTTACAGTGCAAGCAATATTATGTACCTAATGTACCTATACTCCTATCCTATACTTATTATGTTGGCATGTTACCTACTTTACATAACAATGTTTATGGTGGGATCAACACTTTCTTCTGCCTCTAAATAATCTGGTTGGAGTAATCGTACTTCTGCATAATAATTTAAGGTTGTAGTAGGTACTGATGGACTTAATTAAGTTAAAGTATAATACTGGCTGGAAGATGTCACAAAATTGAAAAAAAAATGCCCAGCTCAAGTGACATTAGAAAATGGCTCATAACACAAACTCGAAGTAACATAACAATCTCAATTCCATAATAATATTATGCCTTTCGGTGGTAGTAAGGGCCGCAGGTAAATACATACTGTCTACTATCTTTATTTTACTTGGCTTTTATTCATAAAAGAAGTATTAAGTTCTTGGTAAGTAGGTATGTAAGTCTAACTAACGTTGGCTTAACGAAATGTGCTCTGCAGCAGATCATTGTACCTACATGATCCCGTCTACAAGTTCTACGTTCAATTTCTAATTGGTACTTGCAGGTTGCAGTACCTAGTTACAGTAGGTATAGCTTGTCTATAAAGTCGTGAAATTAAATGAGGGCGCTGCTGAACTTCATGTAGCAACCCTATATAGTGCGACTAAAATGATCTTGATACTAGAAGTTCGTTCCTAGTAAAATGAGTTACTAAAATAAAACACATTATGCAGTCATAATATTGTTTCTGTTTTATTTATTTAACCAGGTGCAGTATAAAGTTTTGACCCAGATCTAGAATAAAGTTATTGAACCAGATCCAGAATAAAGTTAGTTCAAACTCAAGCTTAAGCATTTATTAAATTCAATCAGTTACAAAGAATAATCACTCCGGATTCCAAATATTAAATATTGAATTGCTTTTCGTTGCCACTTTCAGCAGTACAGTCACCACTGTCACCACAAATGTTCAAGTTATCCATTTCTTTTTTCGGCCGACCTTTCATGTGTTTCCCAGGAGTTTCAAACTTTCCATCATTCTTAAAACCTTCGTTAACTATCCGCCAACTGTACTCTCTGATTTTCCTGTAAAGAGTAAAAATAATCATTTAATAAAATTAATTACTGAATGGCAACAAGTTATTGACTTGAAGCAATTGTTCAAATAAAAAAATTGGTACAATAACAGATTGAACGACTTGTACCATCATAATATCAAAAATTTAGATCGTACTATAAAAATGACCTACTATAAAATATTTTTCTAACCTAAAAATATTGAATGTAAATAATGCGTTTTTTGCCTTCAAATCGTAAATTCAGTAGATTTGTAAGTTCCGATAGATTCAAAACAAATAATAACATGATTACATACCCATCAAAGATGCTGTTCGCCCATAAACGTCCTCCAAATCCCATAAAATTGTCCAGCTTAGTAGTCCGTGATTCATCGCTGGAAAACTTTAAAAATCGCTTCCCATGCACCACTCTGATTTACTTTACTCATTTCTCAACCTTTCATGCGTAGTTTGGTCTCAATGTATTGCAGTTTAATGAAAACAATAAAAAATACGAGAAGAAAACTGGTCCACTATACGATATTCGACGATAGTGTTGACAACTGACGTACTTATGTTTGGTGTTGCCACTCACATGTTTAATGTTAGTTCCTCAAACATTCTTTTCACGACTAAATAGACAAGCTATACTTGATACATTAAGATAAATAGAAGTTACAAGGCCGTGATCTCGGCTTCATAAACTGTTACATTTCTTTCCAAATCTTAAACACAGAACTTCACAGAAGTCCAAATTATGCAAAGAAAGAATCGCTAAATTAAAGTATCATCTAAAGTTAAAGTACATTTTGTTTTCAAAGTTCACCACCTATGTCAGAACTTTCGTAAAATGTTCAAAACCGAATGCATCTTTAAAAAAAATCGCAGTGGTATGGTAATGTTGGCATTATTGAAAACGTTGTCTCCGTCTCTCTCTACAGTTGCGCGTAAGTCTGAGTGAGAAAATGTTAGTGTTCTAATTTTAAAATTTCTAGAATGTGATTGTTCATTGACATGTGTCAGTAAAGTCAAATCAATCAGTTTATTAGGAGTGTTGATCTGTTGAGAACCAACAGTTTTTGTACATAAATTAATCGGAATTACAAAATAAATACGAAAGAATGCCTCGCCGTGGAAGATCAAGTCCTCCACCGCCGCCACTGCGACGGTAAGTAATTTTCTTAATATTACATTTTTTATTTATTATTTCATCATGCGTAGATAACCTAACCGATGGTTTTTAGGGCTGCTCCTCCACCAAGCACTCTCCCAGCCCGTGCACCACCATCTGCCCCGGCACCAGCTATGGCTCAACCACAGCAGCCATCGATGTTCGGTCAGATGGCAGCCACTGCCGGTGGCGTAGCCGTTGGATCAGCAGTGGTACGTAATATTATTACGTAATGTAAACATTGGTATGAATTGTTTGACCCTAACCTCAAGTTGAAAGTAAATTTCGTGAATTAGTTTATTATTTCATTTAAACTTTAAGCAGTTGCTATTGTTTGGCTAAATTCCAATCGATGTTGAGATGGTCACATGTTTATTGTGACGTTATCATGATTCATTACTTTTGTTTACATGAATTGATATTTTGCACAATAAATATTAAGATTACGTAGCTTTTGTGTGACATTGCAAATTCTTTTCATATAATAAACCAATGCAAACAACTTAATGTGACTATTTAGTACCGAAACGTGACTTACGGTAGTGCGAAAGTGCGCCACATCGATACCCATAATTTCGAATGTTTTCCACCGCGAAGCAAGAGAGAAGTAATTCATGAAGAGATAGATCTTTAATAATCTAAGCTACTTTACAGCATTGTTTTTATTATAATAATCAGATTTTTAAAAAATAATGCCTTATATATTATAGGTAATAAATTGTAAGCTAACCCAAGTTGAACAATAAGTATGAAAGAGCTGAAATTGCATGTGAAATACAATATCATGCCTACTTCTAATTGGAAATACATAATATTTGGAGTCAAGTGTTTCACATCACATCTAACTTCACTCCAATACCACCAATTTAGTTGGAAAAAGTGTAAATGAAGGCTGCATTCCAGTAAATGTAGACAAAAGACTGTATTCCAATCAGAACTGCAATTAAGACCAAGAATTGTATGAGACAAAATGAGAAAGGGTTATCTTGAGAAGGGTGAAAGTTAATGTTTCCAAGGTTGATAACTAATCTTTATTTTGGTTAGATAGTTTGGTACACCATCACAGAAATTTAACATGTGGGTACTTAACTATTTTGTAATGTACTATACGCTGTCTTATTGCTTAAAGCGATTTCTTCCAGACAACCTTCTGAATAACAATCGAGTCTCTGGCCCTTAGGGTTGGGAGGTCGATAGGGGTTGCTACCTTAAAAGCCGTATAAACCAATTGAAAGGTGAAAGCCTTGGACAGGACAGTGCTGCAGTGCCTAGATGATAAAATCTTCGAATACTTAGATTTTAGTATAACTAAATTGTATATTTAAACTTTCCAACCCTTCAATATTCGTTTACTGTTATAATATACAAGCTTATTTTCTTAAAATCGTGATATATTTTAATTTGATACCCTTAATAATTATATGATCGCTTTACTTGCAAATTAGATTGAGTTATTACAAAACTTTCAGCTTTAAATATTAATATAAGGCGAATGATTTCTATCTATGGAACTATCACTATTGATATCGAAGACTTCAATATCACCAGTGCGGGCCAGGCAGTCACTTCATGGAAAATATGGAAGTTCAGACGTTTCATAGTAGACTGATAGTAGGTAACTACAATGGAGTTGGACAAATACTCGGAGGATCTTATGCAACTGTTAAAATTATTGATACACCTGATAGTCTTTATCATGCTTATGTTTCATATTTGATAAACAGTGTGTATAAAAGTTTAACCCAGTTTAAGATTCCAATTAATTTAAGAAGTAAATTACATTTCGTGCAAATACATAGAGCAAAGCTGGGTAGGCGGGTCGCCCCCTTACATTTGTTCATGACGTAGCCCGCCGCGGGCTCACGCATTTGGCGCGCGCTCCACGCTGCCTCGTGTACGCATGCGCGGTCCGTCAGCGGCGTTTCGTGCAAACAGTAACAGTGCGCAAGTCTTGCAAAAAATACATCGATACGTGCATGAAGCAGACAGCCTAATGCTATTTTGGCATAATATATGCATGTCCTCACTTTGCCTCAGCTTACCATCAGGCGAGGTGAAGTCATGTTGACGTGACCGACATAAAAAAAAAAAAAAAAAAATTATAAGTCCTGAGACTTTACCTTTAGCTTACCATTAGGCGATGTCCTATCCTATATAAAAAAGGTATGTTATAATAATGATAATGATTAATGGTTTTTATTACAGGGTCATGTCGCTGGTAGTGCTTTGACTGGGCTATTCAGTGGTGGTAGTAGCAGCGAGCCTGCACAGCAACAAGCCGCTCAACCCGCCGCACAGACGTACAACCAGTATCAGAATCAACAACCACAAGGACCCTGCGCTTGGGAGATTAAGCAGTTCATTGAGTGTGCCCAACAACAACACGATCTAACTCTCTGTGAAGGCTTCAACGAAGCTCTACGCCAATGCAAAATTAACAATCATATGTAGGCAGTGCAAATTTAAAGGTGCCACATAAAATTATACAAAATGTTGTATCATTTCTTCCAGTTTTCTCTAGCTGAGATTTATAGGAAATACGTCTATAAAGTCTTAACTATGAGTTCGTTTGATATAAAACTTATTTATGTAGAACCACAAACACGGCACCTTCCTAGTAGATATTATAATTGACAAGGAAATACAATTTCCTTCAATGTGTTAGTAAATTTTTAGTGCTTTTTTTAATTAAGATTCATTGTGATGTGTAAAATCTATAGATTTCGCGAAATCGGTAATTTGTTTACGTAATTTTTAGAACAATAAACATACAAACAATAAAAACCACACTATTGTTTTACTTATTGCACTATTCTTTATTCTTCTCAAATATTCTAAGAGACTGCACTATATAGACCCAAGTAAACATAGTTTAACTAGCTTAGGTATAATATATGGAATATGGATTCTAGAATGCGTAATATTTAACTACTATTTTACTCTACATACCCATCAGGTTGGCTGAGTTAAACGAGATGATTACTATGTACACTTAACGCTTATATAGTTCCTACTATTTACTACCAATGGCAATGTAATTAAGTATTTTCTACCTTTGCATTATGAAAGTGGTCATTCTGACGTCAGGTTGGCTGATCACTTCCTAGTAGATCTAAAGATTTACTACCTGTTAAGCTTATTTTTTATTATACCTACAACTTCTGTAAGAAGCATCTATAAAGTTATTTTAATATAAGCCATAAAAACGCCTGCACATTAATTATACTTAGTACGTTATTTTTAAACGACTTTGAAACGGAGCAAGATTCGTGTTCGTTTTGGTCACAGCACACAAGCTTAACTTTGATGAGTTCAGCCAAACGTCATGAGACGTCCTATGGTAGCCACACACGTTACAGTATACTTGTGCAAGTCTAAACTTTCACAAGTATACTGTAACGTGTATTGGAAGGCATGCGCAATATGGTAGACACGTTCAAGTTTACTTGGGCAAGTTTACTGGAACGTATGTGGCTACCATTATAGTATCCGTATGGTGCCTCCTTAAATTTTATTTACAATTTTTGTTCCTCCTTTACATAAAAAAATGATTCTGAAACCCAGTTTTACCCGACTGCGCCAGCGAGGGTAATATTTTTTGCAACATTTTGACGTGTTCACGAGTAGGCCATGGCCTTCCCACGTCATCATTGTCAATCGTTACACTAGTTCCAGGTGTGCCTATATAGAAATATTTTGTCAGGCAGACTTTAGCAACACTTGCGGTCACCCCTCCAAAGGAACTCTGGTGGTCAATTTACCAGCAGAACAACAGTAGATAACTACCGTTCGGGTCGTAAACTACAATAGAAAATTGCTTGAATAACATTGAACAATACTAACAAGTACATGATCAATTCAGTTGTTAGGTATTATATAGAACGGTATATTTTTTTAAGTGGGGGCGGTGGGGGAAGCTGGGGTCGTCGATCGTCGTCACCCCCTGCTAATTCACGGAGATATCAACATGCCCCGGCTCACCCCCCGCCTGTGGTTGTTACTCCGCCGCGACGTTCCATGTTCAGAGATGCTGCTGCAGTTGCGGGAGGCGTCACTGTGGGCACTACTATGGTATGAACATTGTTATACCTATTTACCTTGCGTACTATCATATCCTATTGTCCCAATTTCCCTCTGTTATGGCCAGGATTACAGATGTTGAATCCTAGAATGTTGAGTTCTATGGAAGCGAGTGGTGCAGATTACAATATTCTCGATAAAATAACATTTTTAAAATTCAATATTTTGTAAATTCGACATTGTGGTCCACCTCTTTTACTCTATAAGCTACTCTGTCTCCTCTGCTCACAGTCAGAGGACTAGCTTAAAGTCAAGCAATTCGTAGACTGTAATAAAACGCAGTCTACGATTAGTTTGACTTGAAACTAGAGAGAGGCATACTTAGATAATTATAATAGTAGTTTTCATCTCACTAACTAACCTAACCCTTATTGTCTTGTTGTTTTCGTATAAGTAGTTTACCTTTATATTCCTTACTTAAGATACCTATCTTACTTTTCTAGGGGCATTTGGCAGGCGAGGCTATAGCCGGTTTGTTTGGAGGTGGCAGGCGACAACAAGTAGAACAAGTGCTACCTCCTAATTATAATTATAACCAAGAACCCAGCGGCCCTTGCGCCTACGAAATTTCACAGTTTTTGAGTTGCGCTACAAATAGAGAAAACTTAGATGAATGTGCAGCTTTCAAAGATGCGCTTCTGGAATGCAAACGTCGCAACCGTATGTAGCACAACTAACTTTATCTTTGTAGGTATAGGCTCTACCAACTGTCCGACTCAGATAACATAGGTTCGCTTTACTATTATCTAGGTACTCTCCAGTCAGAAGTAGGTAGGTACCTACCTAACGTCATACAAATTATGCAGCGCCCGATAGGCCATGACTTTCTCTATAAAGACTCTGAGTAGAATAGAATTAAACCTTTTCATTTTGTTCCAGGTTTAGGCTAACCTTCCCACAATCAAGCACCTAATAACAATTAATTAATAAAATAATTAACGTAATAAAATTACTCAAGAAACGAAGAAAACTTAAGTTTACATTTTTATAGAAATATGTCAAAATGAATAAAAATAGATAAATTTATTGCTTCTTTTATTTCTGTAATTGAAATCTTTCTAACAGACAAATCAAATACACTTGGCTAGGCAAGGCAACTAAGTAAATAAAATGTTACACTATTCAGTTTTAAAACTATATTGTTGTAGCTACCGCACATTTATTCATCTAACTAAATTATATTTCTAACTGTTAGATATCGAAATTGTTTTAACAGAAAGTTTAGGAAACTACTCACGTTCCGTCCACATGCGGCGGCAACAATGGTTGCTCTCTAATCTCGAAGCTAATATTTTGCAAATAATTTCGACTTTCAACAGTGGGGGTCGCGGATCATCGCCCCATTACCCCCAAAGACGGGGTTACCATTCTCCGCCGGCACATACTCCCCCTATGGCCACTACTCCGCCGCAAGGGCGATCCATGTTCAAAGACGCCGCTGCAGTTGCTGGAGGCGTCGCTGTTGGCAGCACTGTGGTATAGTTTTCTTTTTATTCATATATCATGTACAGTTACTAGGTTTGGCTTAAGCATCTTGTTGGTAACCAGTATAATTATAGACAACGGTAGTTACAGCAGCATGTTTAATGTTTATGCTTCGTCAACTTACTAACCCATTGGGACAGAATCCATAAATTTTAAGCTATTTTAAGCTAGTGAACTTGAAAGGTACTGTGAACTTTAGGGCATTCCCTTTTGTCCCACCATTGAGGTTGAGGTCTGGTGGGGCAAAATGGAATGTCTAAAGTTCAACGTGATGGGGCAAAGTGAAATATCTGCGTTCGTTACCCTTGCCTAAACTTATCTAGGCCGGTAGCCAAGTGGTACAAGTCTAAATCGCTAGCGAATAGAATAGATTAGGTCGACCAATCACACTCCAGCTCGTGATCCCACCGCGGTGCGCGCATCGTACGCCGGCGACGTGCTTGGATGTGATTGGTCGACCTCATCTATTCGATTCGTTAGCGATTTACGCTGTGACACTTGTCTAGGGTGGTAGGTGTTTTTGATAATAAATAAATAATGGCCACCGTAGCTTCAACTATTTTTTTCATCACTAGGGTCACATGGCAGGTAGTGCAATATCAGGGTTATTTGGTGGCCGCCAGCGACAGGAAGTAGAACAAGCACTGCCACAGAACTACAATTTCAACCAAGAGCCAAGTGGACCCTGCGCTTTTGAAATATCACAATTCTTGGCTTGCGCTACTAATCACGACAACTTGGCGGAATGTGCGGAGTTCAATGAGGCTCTGAAAGAATGCAAGCGACGCAACCGTAAGTACTTTTTGATATAATATGATTATTCTCTATTCCAAATAATGTTCAGTATGTTAATAAGACATTTTACTGTAGTTATACTATTTCCTTTCTAAATTTTTCATCAAAGGTGTGTGAGGCTTTGTACAATATGTAAGCTACAATGTGCAAGGTCACGAATTAAATGCACAATTTATTCTTAGGTAAGTAGGTATACCCGGTCATTCCCAGTCCACTATTGGTCTCGTTCCAAGTTTATACACTTTACCTTTTGAACTCCTAAAGTTGTCAATAAAAGTCAAGAATCAAGATTATACATACTACCAAGTGCTCAGATTTTTCCGATTGAGTTAATTAACTCCAACTTAACTTTCTAGATTAATAGTTTTTAAATAAAAAATTTTTTGTTGCAGGCATACCGTAACCTACCATAAGATCACACTCAAAATCTCAAAAGACCAAGAGCCAGTTTAAAATAAAATTAAATAAACTATGTACGATCTTCAAAACTTTTCTTATTTTCCAAATCAAATAATAAGCTTCACAAATGAAGATGAGTTATAAAGGAGTAAAATTGGGAATTGGTTAAAGCTGCCTCAGTGGTTCAGCGAATATGGCTACTACTTTACATTAGTTATGAAGCCTCGAATTCGATTCTTAGAAGTTAAATTGGGTATGCAAAGGAATTTCGAGAATCTACGGCGGGGTCTATATAGCCTGTGATCTACATGAGGAATTTACCTAAATGTGCTACAGAAAAAGAGATACCTTTGGTCTGCAATCATGTCTATACATTGGATTGTATTAAACGAACAGATGAAAAATTCTTGCAAAACGGTGGTAAAATCCTTTTCAACCGACTTCAAAAGGAGGAACACTGTTTGACCTATATGTTTATCCGCGATTATCTCGCGTTTTGTTGAACTGGTTTTGATGTGGTTTTCAGAAAGTATTTTTTACGTTTTACGTTCTGGTTAATATACTTATCCGACTTATCTATTTTTGTTAAAAAAATTATGAAGCAAGTATAGTAGCGAAAACTGAGTGAGTCCAAAAAAATAAAACAATGAATACAGTGTGTATATGTATAAACTTAAAATTTATTTACACAAAAGTACACTTGTGACGTTTTGCAGCATAAATAATTCCCAATTGTTAATACATAGGTAAACAAAACAGTTTTGGAGGAGTTCATCCGAGATTTTGTTTCACATTCCAGTTATATTTATATAAATAATTACTGAGGCATTTCATTTCTCACATAGTGTCAATAAAAAAGTTTATTGTACGTTTATTACACGAGACATGAAAAGCGCGTCATAAATTTTATCTGACATATGTACAAAAAATAATAAGTAGACATATTATTTTTATTACCTGTTATTATACAATTTGGCACATTTAAATTTCCCGCGAGCTCTGTTAAAAGCTGTAATGCCTGACTTAATAGCAAATTCTTTGGGCGTGCAAAACAAATCCTTGATTTGTGAGTACTGACCGAAAACATACAGTAACAATAGAAAACAATCTTTTGAGAACGTAACGACAGTTGGAACAGGATATAATTATAAACTTTGTCAACCATGAGTAAATACTTTAGACGGAATATCAACCAAGTTTAATAACATATTGTAGACAATAGACATTATAATAATAAAGTAGGTATCAACAAATTTTTACAATGAATCAATGTGAAGACTCGTTCGATTTTTAAAATGTGCATATTTGGCGGTAATGCCATAAGGATTGTTAGTTCTGAAGTGCACAGAGGGAGTTTCAAACGTCGTTTATCTTAATTGCTAAAATCCATTAACAGTACTCTTTTAACGCTTAGCTAAATCAGTCTAATTCTTAAAGCGACATTAATATGTCTAACAATAAAGCTTAAAAAAATGCTATACAAATCATACACTGGAAATTTTCAAGTATTAAGGCCACCGTAATTATATGTTAATCGTTATGCAACCCAATTTACATCGACCACTAAAAGTATAATTAGTAATGTTAAAACGACACTAATTACGTTACTGGAATTTTATTTCTGGATGCCAAACATTTTAAAATTAGAATATTTTTAAGGCAAAGGCGGTTGTTTTAAGTATCAGATAGACCTTGCAAATTTTAATCGCTATTCATCATAATACAACAATTTACAGCATTAGTTAAATCATTCAATCAAAATAGTTTTTAATTAATTTTCTTTTACCAAAATCACATAATTTGAAATTAATTGTTAATTGTAGATTTTGTCTAACTAAAAAAATTCCGCGTAAGGAAATCACGCTTCTAATAAATTTAATTGCTGTTGAGCGCTAACAATTAGTTGATGCTCAATGCAAACTTTGGTCAGGTTATTTCGAGTTGTTGATTCTTGAAGATACAATTTTATTATTAATACATTACACACGTACACAAACAATGAAAACTTAAATTTCTGTTTGATTCGAGGTTATCTTGGTATTATTTTGATATATTTGTTGATCGGTAAATTAATAATAATTCTAAAAACTAACAAAAAACAGGCACTATCATCACGAGACGGTAAATATATACATTTAAATACAACGCACCCATTTTATAACATTTATGATTATTAACAACATTCAATAGTAGATCACAAGAATAATGCACCACTTCTTAAGTCAATAAAAACCAATGTATACGTCGAGCCAGCGGATCAACTTCAAAAATAATTTAAAGCTTCGCGTAATTTACAAAATCTTCACAATGAGCATAGCTTACGTATGCATCAATATAATGCAACTATAACAGCGGACGTGGTAGTGTTCTAGTATCGGCGTATTCGTTATTTATATAGTACTCTAAAAGCTATGTACTAGCATTATATATACAGGCCATCGAAATTTTAATATGACACGTCAAACGCAGAGCAGGAACACATCATCCGATATAACGGTTGCACAACAACGTTTTAGGAGTTTCGTGTAACGGTCACAATCGCATTTCAAATAGAACGAGATGTGCGTCTTTCGGGTTGGGGTCGGCGGCAGGCGCGGGTCGTTCCGCGGCGTCGGCCGTTTGCCTCCAGTCCACGTATCCGCGCCCTCCTACTACAGTTAACACCGAACGTCTTGCAGCGCTTTCGCCAACCACATAGTCAGCGCCGCGTAAACTTCTTGCGGCATTTCTCGCCTCCGTTCTTACTTCAAGACCTCCTACTTCTGTTCTAGAAGATCGCTCAGAACCACTAGATTTCCCTGAACTCGAGTCAGGCGTCGAAGCGGCGACCGGTGCTAGTGCTGCTGCACCCGATGCACCCGAACTGGTCCGAGATACACCTCGAAGCGCCATGGATTCTTCGCTACCGGATGACGTGCAGAGACTAGAAGCTCGCGAGTCCACTGACCAACTCGACAGGTCAAGGGAACGTGGTCGTCCTGCACGCATTCGTAACCGCCTATCTAGCGTGCTAACGCGGAACGGTATTGCAGCTAACTCCGGATCACTCCGCCGTAAAGCCTCACCTCCGGATCCACTAACATCCGCCTCCCCAACGCAGTCTTTCACAAACATCAGATCTCCGTATAATCCATATACGTCACAAGCATTTAAGTTAGCGCATTTCGGTAAAGTTTTACTCAGTCGAACGTCACCCGGTTTTTTCCGTCTGACCACGGCGGATTGGACGCGCTGCGGTCGATACGGACTCGCGTCCTCAGAGGTCCGCCTCTCAAGTTTAGGTTTCTCATTGTCCTCTTTGCCATCTTCTTCCTTGAATTCTTGTAGAGTGTCTGTCACAGCGAGAGCGCGGGCATTCGATAGATTCCGACGTACCGTGTTAACGTCTACGTCTCTATTTTCGGGTAGAAGTGAGAGCAAGAACGACACTGGACCCGCATGCGCATGATACGACGCAGCGATGTGACCTCCAATTAATGGAAGACCTTCCAGCTTCGGCAATGGAACCGTCACGGTAATTCCCGCTGTCGTACCCACCCAGAGCAAGCCCTGACCGGCTAGTAAGGCGGATATGTAAGCCGGTTTGCTACCCTCCCTCGCTCCTATAGTTTTCGCCACGTCAGCAGCTATGTCAATATTCTGTAGGTGTTCAAAATTCTCAGCGTGGTATAAGCTCACGTACGTCGAATCTGAAAACGCGGTCCAAAGTCCGACACCTGAGTGCGCTAGGTACTTAACAGATCTATCGCCATCGGCTTTTAGTTCTAGTATGCGCATGATTTCAGCTGTGAGAGCATTTATCGCGAAGACGCGTCTAGCGCACGTCGCATAGATAATTCCATCGACAGGTAAGACGCAATGGACTGGTTGATCGCCCAGTTCGATCGCGAGGGGTTCTTGCAAGGCCCAAGAGTCATCGTGGTTCCGTCTGTACACTGATACGCGGCCATTTGAAAGTCCGACGAACATAGCGTCACAATGGTAGCGAATTTGGGTTATCGATGCGATCGTCGGCACTTCGGTCAATTTCTCCTGTTTCTCGGGCTCTATTGCTGAGAAAATAATAATTTTTCTATCCTCCGTTCCTAGCCAAACGGTGTCGCCGCTTAGCGTTGTCACTTGTCGAACACCGCGAGCGTATTCCATTGAGGTAACCTGAAAACATAAAAGTTAAATTTTACAATTGAAAATGGCCGGTATGGTTGAACTTCTGCCTTTAATAAGATTTAAATTGATTTTTCTAAAGGCAATATCCGAATCTGAAAATCAAATACGAACGGAAGACAATTTAAAAAAGAAAATAATCATTTGTTCGCGATATTTTTTTTATTTAAAAGGTCTTGATCAGACTTAAAATTCTACGCATGTTTGATCATAATCGGTTGAGTAGAACCTAAGAATAATAAAAAAACGTGAAAACCGATGTTCAAGCGGGCGGAGTCGCGGGCATAGGCTAGTAAATAACTAAAAATAGATAAATAGTCAAACATACCTTGGTATCAGGCAGGTCAAGTGTGACGAGCGTCTTGAGTTTAGCGGCTCTGTGTGTGAGTACGGCCACGTGACTGTCGGTCGCTCCCGCCGCGCTCACCCAAAGTAAGGACCGCGCGCGTCGTAATGACGCACCCCGCCCACCTCCCTGAGCCGTGTAGAAACACCCACACCGCACCTGCAAGTTAACACCATTGTTATACAGGGTGTTGTGGAAGTAGTGGAGCAATGGGATTTGGAGGATAGAGGGGGTTGCTATCTGACAGAAACATTAAGATTTGTTGTTCTAGGCCTTGCGGTTTTGAAGTTATGTATGTTTGTGTTTGTGTGATTGACGGACGATGCTCTTGCGCAGGCTATCCTCTCGAAGTTTATGTTTAGACGGCAGTCATTCCCGTTAGAATAATATAATAAAATAGGATTAGAAGAGCGGGCTCCGGATTTCAAATAGTGATATATGTCTTCAATAAGGAAGGTTTAGCACCTGTCTGAAAAAGATTTATACAGTGGCGCAATTAGGCGTGGATAATAGAGGGGGTGATTACCTAACATAAATGGTAAAATTTATTGTCCTAGGCATTTTAGTATCGAAATTATGATTGTTTGTAATACGGCCATAGTTGGTAGGGGACATCTGTTTAAGGTCCTTAGTCTTACCTCAGTGAGTTGTCTAGAGGAGTAGACAGGAGTGGCGGCGACAAACAACGGCATCTTGTGCGCGGGCGCATGTAGCGCAGGCAGTGAGGGTAGACGCCAGGCGGGCGAGTTGGCGGAAGCCTGCGCCAACTGTGCTAGCCGCAGTTCCGTGGCCCAGGCGAGACGAGCGCCTGGCTCGCTGGCACGAAACGTCAACGGCTCCTCGCGGCCACGGATGGTTAGTTGTAAGCAGCACGAGTCCACCCACGCCATCTCGTCATCCTTTTTCTATTTAAACAATAATAAATCAATATAAATATGCCGGGATAATTCCGTGAGATGCGGCGAGGTCGACCATGCAGTCGCGTAGTCGTGCATGAGCGCCGATATCTCTCTATTAATCCTTATAATTAACCCTATCGATTGATTCCAAAAAAGTACAGGATGTTATTTTTTCAGATTTTAGCAGGTTCGATTACCGAGTGTTGTAAGTGAATTTTCTAAAATCTTTGAATGCAGTGTAAGTTATTTTTAAAATCAAAATAAAGTCTTCTTTCAGTAAAATTGTCTATCTACATTATTTAAGGTACTTCTGTAGGAGGTAGGACACGACGGTATCTCCTGTTCGAAATGAGCTGCCCGACTGGGTTAGTACCTCCGCCCCACAGAACACCGCGGCCATAATAACCATCGTGTTGTGTTCCCGCCGCTAAGTAGGGTAGCCAGAGCTAACTGTACCTCTCCCCACCCCTTCCCAGCCCTCCCCCCTTCCCTTCAGGGTAGGCAGCGTTTGTGACACCCTTAGTGTTACACACGTTCATAGGCCACGGTGACCGCTTCTCATCAGGTGGGCCGTGTGCTTGTCTGCCACCTAAGTAGTAAAAAAAAAAAATCCATCCATGTGACATCTCCGTGGGACGGACGGCCTGTATAATGAGACAGCATGGCCACAGACATGTGAGTGCGTACCTGTATACTCCGCTGTATGTTCTGCAGCAGAGTGCGGAAGGTGTCGGGCGGCAGCTCGGGGTAGGGCATGCGCAGCGAGGCGGCCAGGTCGGCCATGCGCGACACGGTCTCGTAGTCGTGCATGAGCGCCGACATCTCGCTGCACAACGAGTCGCCCGCCGACGCGCTCGTCGCCCCGCTCGAGTTCGAGCGGAGACTGCCGCTGCGGTTCATTCCTAGTGCAAGTTACGATACTTTTTTATTTTCATATACCTAGTCGGGATGTGGTATTTTAGCAAGTTTAATTACCAAGTGTAACAATTAAGTTCTCAAAAATCTTTAATTGCAGATTTATTTCTTTTCAAAAATAAAGGAATCTTTCCTTTGAGTAAAATTTACTTTCTCTCTACTACTACTAGCACTCTACATTCTGAATAAATACAGAGTATTTCGGCATACACATATAGACAGAGAAATATATATTTATAGTAGATTGTAGATACATATATTATATAATTAAACGAAAATATATATATTATAGATAAACTTATGGCTAGTGTATAGACTATATTCATCTAAATGGTTACTATTATAGGTACATATACACATAAAGTTATAATATACATAAAGTCTAAGTTTTATATAGGATCAACAGCTCTAATACAGACGAGAAAAAAAAAGTGTAAAATATTGATGCATGTAGTAAGTTAATAAAGGCTATTTTTATTTTATTTTATTTTATTATTTCCCTCCAGGTAAAGTCCAAGGACTGGATGCGCAAGGCGGAGGATCGGGTGCTATGGCGTACATTGGGAGAGGCCTATGTCCAGCAGTGGACTGCGATAGGCTAATTGATTGATTGATTGAAAGTCCAAAAATTCCCCCCTGTATTAATATACAGAATTTATCGAAATTTAAAAAATAAATGAATTGTTCAAGTTATTTTACAATTAATATTGCCCTTCTTGGTAAATGTTAACAAAAAAAAAAGTTAAACAAATCATCTAACGATCATCTATATGAAGAATCAACTGTTACCACCGATTGCAAAACTTAAGTACCTACAATTTATTAATTTTGCGATTTTCGACTTTAACAACTACAATATAAGGTTCACATTCATATGTTACCTTGAGCGAGAACCCTGCTGAGCGTGGGCGAGGTGCCAGTGTCGAGCACGTCGACGTCCTGCACAGGGTGTGCCCACTTGAGGCCGAGTCTCTCCGCGTCGTCGCTGCCCGCCCCCACCGACACGCACACTACTAAATCGTTCAGTAGTAGCAACCGTCGAGGCTTGCATTTCGATAACCCACCGGATTGGTTGAACTCCTGTAAGACACATAAATGATTCCTTTACATGAAAAAAAAAAAACTGTTGAATGAATTTTATTGGATATTTAGTTCAATGTTAAAAAAAAGATGAATAGTCTAATTTCAGTAGTATATGTGCACTGTAAGTTCGATTTAAACAGATAAGATAACATCTAGGGTAATATATGAGGAGATAGGACACGACAGTATCTCCCGTCTAAAATGAGTTGTCCGACTGCAGTAGTACCTCCGCCCTACAGAAGACCGCGGCCATAATAACCATCGGACAGATTGCCGTCTGACCCTCAACCCCGAATGGAAAACCTGCGCCAGAGTTTCATCCGTCAATCAGCAAGTGTAATACCGGCTTGCCGTGCGGTTGGCTTGGGTTTCCAAGATCTTGGTGGGACTATTCTTAAATTAATTTACATAAATATTTCCCAATATACGTCGATCGTCCAAGTATCACCAATTCAAACTCACCAACTGCAGTAGATCGTCTTGCCGCAAGAGATGTCTTTTATCCGCGCGGGAAGCTAGCAGGCGGGCAGCACCGAAGCGAGCCGCCCCGCCCGCGCCCCCCGCACCCGCCACACCGCCGCGGGTCAACCGACGAAGGGCAGCGCGGAACGCCTGCCGAACGAAACAGTGCAATTATATCAAATTTTTCACAACATCCTCCATCTAAATATCAGAGCAAATACAGAGAGGAGATGATCTAAGTCAGGTGTCCTTACATAGTCCTCTTTGTTTTTGCAATGTGATCTATACAGTCAATGTCAAAGTCAAAAATCATTTATTCTGTATAAATCATTAAACGGCACTTACAAAACGTCAAAATTAAAAATATTTAAGACAAATGAAGCAAATGGACGGTTCGAAACGCGGCCCAGATCTAAAAAGACTCCGGCAAGAAACTCAGCGGGCTGTTTTCTTCGTCTTATGCTTAATGTTAACTATGTAACGAAAATTTTTTATGACATTGTAATCATATTTTGATTGAGAACTTGACCCTCAGTTCATCACTGAGTCATTCATATCAGTGGAGATAAAATGTTTATTACCTGTGTCCGTTCAGCGTCTCGCTTCCTTTCGTTCAAAGCATCAGCTAGGGCTTCTAGCCTCGTCAAAGCACGTTGGAGGGATACGCGGTCTGAGTGGCCCGGCGGCGTGTGTTTTAGTAGGTCCTGAAACATTTTATACATTCATAATTTTTTAAAATCTTGTCTGTTTGTTCGTGATGGATGCAAAAACTACTGGAATTTGTTGTAGGCGATTGAAAAAAATGTCGGTTTTATTGTTTGAAAGTTCTTCGGGTGAAATTGAAAATCTTACGAATGTTATATCACAATCAATTGAACAGATCAGGGCCTCAATTCTGCTAAAGGCAAACCACTGTAATACCACTGACACTCTAAAAAATGCCATTGAATTGTAGACTTTATTGTTATCAGGTTAAAGTCTAAAATCAAATGATATTTTGTAGAGCGAATGAAAAAGTAAAGTGAATTCTTTTCATTTGATTTTAGACTTTAACTGTATAACGGTAAAGTCTACAATTACATAGCATTTTTAGAGTGTCAGTGGTATTACAGTGGTTTGCCTTTAGCAGAATCGAGGCCCAGGAAATAAAGCAAAGAATGCGAAAACCGATGTCCGTGCAGGCGGAGCCACGGGCATAGGCTAGTAGTATAGATGTGTGAAAATATTTACCTGAAGAAACATTATGAACTGAGGGAACCGTTGAACCGGTTTCACCATCAGCCCGAAGAAAGACAGTCGATCGTGAGCGCTGATTTGCTTAACCTTGAAGAAGTCTGCTAAAGCCGACTTCCGTTTGGACTCCATTTTAGCCAGCTCCATAGCAACGGAGAAGTTGTTGATGAAGTCAGAATACACGTCCAACACCACAGCCTTTGAGAACGCGCTGAGGAAGACCTCGCCTGAAACATTATGTAATTTGTTTATTAATTTTGTTTTTAACTGTTGTTTGTGAACTGTTCAGAGTGCCTTATACTGAGTTGAACAAAATTTTTTGACAGAAGTTGTGAGTTAACTAAGAACAAGGAAATTTCTAATGTTCTTGGAGTTAAGTTAATCGGAGTGTCACGTTAGGTTTCGTTAGGTTTGCCACCAGGCGGCGCTAATTCAATTCCATACAAATTTGCGTTTACGCGCTCACTAGCGAGTGTGAAATGGCAAACGCAAAAATTCAGTATAGGCACTCAGTTGGTACGATGATATTTGAGCTATTGGATATTTGGTGGAAATGCAAAGAAATAGAAAAATCTAATTAAACGTACCGCTGGCAATACTCTCCTTAGGTCACATTTGAACGCCTACATAATTTATAACATTACATGTATGCAATGTAGTTTCACATTTCATCAGGCGCTTCCATTATTGTATTTATTCGTTTTGCGATTGATAAATACATAATTTCTTTGTAAATCTTTACATTATCTCAATGATTTTGTGAAATTCTTTTTATAAATCTTTTGATATAATCTTTGATATAAAACTGTTTTAACGGATTTTACCGCGATTTTTGTTGTTTTTACCCGACTGCCGAAGAAAGGAGGGTAATGTTTTTTATTTACACTATAGGTATGTGGCGTGCATGTATGTTTGTTCCCGTTCCGGCTATAACCTAACCTACTTCAGGAATAAAAAGTAGCCTATGTGTTATTCCAGACTTTAATCTATCCCTGTACCAGCTTCAGCAGTTAGAGCGTGATTGAGTAACAAACATCCAAACATTTTCGCAAACTTTCATATTTACAATATTCGTAAGAAGTAGGATTGATTTACAACATAATTGAATTCCTTTTTTTCTTTTAGGCCTCTTTTTTAGAAACAAAATCTTTAATGAATAATATTTTCTAAGGATAAATAGAGATAAATCTAATAATATAAAAAAGTAAAACTGAAATTAATTGAAATGCCGCGAAATATTCTTTGGGCAACAACTCTTAAGCGTGTTATTCTGAATAACAATGAGAAAAATATTTTTTTTTTTCTAAATTATTATAACAACTTTTACCTACTATTCATTTTTTATGAAGTAAATTAACATGTAAATATCAAATTAGTATGTAAATAAACTACTTTGTAATATAAGTAGGACTTAATTAATTTTTTAAACTACATGTTATTAAAAAAATAAATGCTTTCGTTTCTGAATTTTGTTTTCAAGTTGTTTTCAAAAATAAAAGAGAGTTACAGTAATGTCACACTCTATAATTTTTTATAATGATCCACTGTGGAACGATCGTAGAGCAAATCCTACAAGAATATATGAATTAGTTTAAGGTATCACTACCAAAATAGCAAACAAATCTAATTAACAACACTTTTCCAGAGGGATGAAGGGGACACCGTGGTTCCCTAACCCGAGAGAGTCACCACGAGGCCGGAGATGGCCCAGTTTAGCCGGGGTGCGAGGGAAAGGCCTTTTGGGCCGTCTTACACCACGGCGCTAGTAGAGCCGAAACGGTGTGCGGTTTTAGTCGGTTCAAGTGCTACATAACCACCTCCGCTCGCAACGAGGAACGCGCGGCAATTTTAGCACAAAACTAGTAGTAGTTATTATGGAAAATCTTGCAATTACTCTCCAACCCTGAGAGAAAATCCTGCGCTAGAGACCCCTGGCACCGGTTTGCAAGTGCGGCTGGAATTGTCTCGAAGGTCTTAGTAGACCCCATAAACCCAGAGGACTAAAAGTACTCACCTATTTTTTCATCGCGGTCCCACGTGCGCGCGCAGTCAGCGAGCGCGGTGCGGAAGTGTAGGTGGCATTGTAGAATATCAGGTAGTCGGTGGAACAATGTATGGATCTTGCTCGCGTTCAGGATCGCCGGGCTGCTCTCCTCCAACGGTTTCTTGTAGTCCTGTAAATAAACGTTCAGAAATAAACATCGGTAGACGCAACCACCGAGTTGTAAAAGGGAAAGCTTGTGTTATGTCCTCATCCGTCAATTACCAGGTGTACCAGCTTGCAGGTAAAGTTGACCTGGACTCTGAAGATCTTGATATAGATATAATATAATGCATCCAAATCTTTTAAAAATAATATCTTTTTATCGCATCTTCCTACTATCGAAGATACAGGAAAAGGTGAAGGCATAGGTTTAAGTGGTTATGACCGTTGTGAGTAGATTTATCTTGTTAAATCTTGTAGTAGAGTTTATAATCAGACCAGCATTTTATTAGTTAAAAGGTATCAAACCAACAGACCCAGTTCTCTTTACTTTGTACTTCTTTCTTACTATTATAAAATTTGTTGAACAATTATCAGATAGAAAGGACATTATACACTTATGAAACTTCCAACACAACGATAGTTAAATTTTTCTTTAAATCTGTGGATGACAGGCATGTCTAAGAAAAAAAAAAGAAGTATTCAAGTTAATTATTAAAACGGTAAAGAAATTAACTATATGAATCATTTTTAATAGGTAGCCATAGTCAAGAGACCACGTTTCATCTCCGATAATGATTGTTCATGAAACCACATATTTCTTAGGAGCTACCGTAAGTATTCCAGTCATCTATTGTTCTAATTTTATAAAATCATCGTCATCTCGGCTAACTATCTAAGTCTAACTTATAAAAATATTCTAGCAACTATTATTATTAAATTACCTAACGTTACTTATTAGGCTGTTTTTGACTCAGTGGTACTAGGTTATAAAGTAGGTAGTTAAGTAAGTTAGTAACGGTAATCCCTCAAACGACTAATTAATTGACGTAGACGTTGAGGACTTTCAGTAAAGTTGTAACTTGTCTGATTAGACAATTTAACCCATTGCTGCCCCAACCTAAGTGATTAATTTAATGAATCATTAGGATTGGGATCATAGCCAGGATAGAATAATTAGGATAGGATAGGAGTAGAAATCATTAGGAAAACTAACTGATGAAACTAGTCCAAGTAGGTACTATTATTGGTAAATTGAACTTAAAGTGATACAATAAATTGCTACCCTGAGCTTATTCCACATAACACATTGTTGTTATGTGGGACTGTCCACATAACAGTCTTATAACGAGAACTCATTGATTCAAATATACCTATCTATGTTCCACTGTGGTCCTCTCGTAAAGAAGATATTATCTACAGATGAAGTTATCTGTATTTTATGCTTCGATATCGCCTAATGTCACCATTGGGTTGTGAAGGTTAGATGGCAGTCGCTTCACGGAAAATATCGAGGTCCAGCCAAATCCGCAGTTAAGACTGGTAAGCGGACCCCAGACTCCGAGGTGAAAGCTTTGGATGCGACTGGGATTAACGCTAGGTTGAAGAAGTTACTATCTGTATTTTGAATAGACGCAAAACTTGGCCTTGCACTTTGTGCGCTCAAACTCGTTTTATTCATGCTCTCAACGATTCAAAGGCGTGACGATTATTTAATTTATTTTTATTTATTTATGCGCATACAACACAGAAGTTAATACATAAACATGAGCAATAAAAAGTTGTACGCCCCTGAGATGTAACATAACGTAATCGTCGTCATTAAGTAAATGCATAACACTGGTAATGCAGGTAGCATTCCGGCATCCATTTGCCATTTTATAAAACTCTTTGTGAAATTATTGTTGTTTTTCCATATTTGTACTTATATATTTATGTGTGTAGTTGTAATGATGACTAACTATAGCTAATTATAACCCAACCCGCACGATTTTCTACCTCTGCTTCAAACAGAGACCACAACACGCAATTTGCTTTTGTTTTTCACACTTCACGAGATTCATCTACCGCGTGAGGGGCAATGCAGGTAGAATTCCGGTATCCATTGGTCCTTTCATTGGCACGCATATCGTTCGACATAGTCATATCAACATTTTTTGGTTTTTCCCTCATGGCGTGGCCAGGCATTTTGTTACATTATACATATTATGCCGCGTTAACAGTAAGTATATCAGCATAGCATAATTATACATAATTTGGCATTATTATGTATTCGTCACAGTTTCAGATATTTACTTAAAGAAACTTTTAAAAGTGTGACGATGACTTTTAGGTTCAAACGAGAATTAACATTTCTTTTCCTGATGAAATATTGTCTATCATTGATATTGTTCATGAAACTATTCAATTCGATGTTACAGATATGTAACCAGTGCGTAATATTTATGCGGATATGATATAACAGGCAAACATAGAGACCATTTGACATTGTCAGAAACATGATTACCTAATCCTCAAGAAAAAAAAAAGTACTAACACCACGCAATTCAGTCAATAACTGTGTGCACAAACAGCTAAAAATAATAATAAAACAAGAATAACCTTAGCACTGCAATGCTAATCACGCATGTCACTAAGGTAACGAGATGTCGATAAAAACTTATAAAATCATTGTAACTTGCGTCATTTCTTAATATAAGGTGTATTGAATGTAAATTGTGATATAATGTTAACGTTGGTTAAGGAGTATGTGAGCAAGACACAAGGCCCAGAAGATTGCTTCCGTGACAATCGTTTCATTCAACAAGACATGGAATGCTAACAAAGGTAAATAGATAATTCCGTTTGCTGCACGTCAGTCGTTAGATTTTTTTAACAACTCAAGATTACTAGTTCAGATAAATACTGTATTCGCATTGTCTTTTTCCTCGATGTCCTTCATAATTAAGATGCCTATTTAAAACTTATGTTGTTCATTGTTGTGTCTTTTAACATGACAAGTAACATACTCTTTTTGTGTGTGAGATTTCTGGTTTCCATTACGAGCGGAGAGGACTCCATTACGAACTCAGGTCATACGCCACTGAACTCTGAAAGTTTAGCTGGTTGAACATAATTACTTTGAGTGATGCAAACTCTTCCACAAATTTGTACTCACAAACTTATCCTATTGAAATGAATAACAGTTCTAAATCTGGTCTTAGTGTGTTCTAACCATACTTAGAAGATACAAATCTGGTAGCAAATTAACCTTCAAGTACTCTAGTAAATTATGTATCAATGGGCTAAGTATCGCCTATTATAGCGTTACAGCTAAGAAACAACTATTTTAGTACAGGTTGCAAAAACGTGTAAAGCTTTAAAGTATAACATAGGCAAGGCCGATCGTCTCAGTCATAGAATCTCAGCTGCAACTTGCTCATTAAAAGCAATAATGTGCGCATGAGCCGGTCGTGAAATTAATAGACAACTATACGAAAGTGGGTTAAGGATGGCTATAAATAATAACGCTTAATTGTTGGTAACAATACCGAATAATAAGGATAATATACGGTTATGGCCAGTTATCATGACATGCTCATGTGGGATGTAAAGTCCAAGGAACAATGATATAAGTTAATTTTGCTGGCCAGTAGCGATAGGTCAATAACATTATTCACTGTAGGTACTTAGGTCTTATTTGTTGCCACCATATTAGCAGTTATTTTATAAGCTGATGAATTTCCTCATGAGAAGGATGAGGAATAATCTCCGTTGTACTGTTTCCATAGTGACTACAGAAATGTTACGGTGGATCATCGTGTTAGCGTTGTGCCTGGTTATATCTGCCATCCGACCTCCAAAGCCACAAAGATTTCTAAAGCCCAGTATACATTAGATATAGAATAAGTAAAGTAGAAGTAGAAGTAAGTAATAATAAGAAAAGCGTTACAAAAAAATATCTATTCAAGTTAGTTCAACTACGTGTATTTTGTGTCTACATAGCGCTACGCTACAGTATGTTCTCTTTATGTAAATTAACTAATCATTTACATTTTTAAATAATATAATTATAAAAAATACATATTAAAAATATAAAAAACCGAGTGCCACCGTTATCTAGTACATATTATAATATAGAATACATATAATTATCATCATGAAACTTGAGTAAATACAGTAACGTATTTGATAAAATTAATTTACCAATGCGGTAACGGAGTGTCGGTTTGAGCAATGGGATTAGCACACCTAGCGGATATATATTTCATCGTTATAATATAACTTTAGGTTAGAGAGCTGAATCTGTCACTTTTAAAGGAAACAGTGTGAGTTTAAAGGACGCAACATAAACGACTCGAAAGATTGTAAGAAATTGGCAGTGTAAAAGAAATAGGTTTTTACACTCCCAAATTTTCGTGTGAAAGCGATATTCTCTTTTTAGCTGTCTCTCCCAAAATCACTCCTAATTATAACTGCTAGATTGACGGCAATGGGCTTGCTCCTTATCATGTAGGATCGAAAATAAAGCTGTTGAAATATGGGTGCAGCTATAATAGATACTTCTCTGGCTACCTCTTCAGGAATATACAAACATTTTCCCGAATATGTACCTATTTATGTACGAATAATTCATTACTTCGTAGAAATTTCGTAAGGAAAAACAGCACATTGCGGACGGTAACTTTCGAACATGACTGAATTGTTTGACAAACGAATAGCGTGCATGATTCATTCATTTAAAACAATCATTTGACGGTTTCATTAGAAATGCAACATGGCAGTAAACAGACAAACAAAAGCTCCAATTTACCGCATTAAACACAGCCCATTCGTCGTCATACTCATTACAGTATAGGGGCGACCTCGCACAGTCGGCTTGCAAATAGTGCCTATTCAAATTGCCCCACTTCCTAATATGCTAATCTATGGCACGTGAATTGTGGGCGAAACAAAACAAATGTGGGCCAGACAGGTTAATATTTGCATACGTTTCAGTTGAGATTTTTGACGTTACCAATGCAACGTCTGGTTAAAATTTGCAATTCTGTTTTTGCATTTCAAACATAATAAAAATGTCCAAAAATGTTTCAGAGAAAAAAAAAAGAAAGTTGCGAAAATAATAAATGCTAAATACGGTTGTGTAGAGAAATCATACACCTTTGTTTGTTTATATTCAAGAAAGTTAGACAATAGTTAGAGTCCAATTCAAATTGTGGTATTACATAGAAAATCAACATACGCCTCCTGAAATTTCTCTTGTAAAATTTTATTACACCATCAATTTACAAATGCACAGGTGATAATTTTTCAAGTTCAATGCATGTACAAATCAAGTTTTAACTGCCTTTACACCTGGTGCCTATACATTACACAAGAACCGCATAGTTATAGTAGGCAGTAGTTATTTCATTTAACCCCTTAGACTACTTTCAGAACTAGTAATCTCATTAATAAACCGACACGGGTGCTAACATACAGTTTTGCAACCACTTACACTTTAATTAAGTGCCCTGTCGAGTCTCACATCTCCACTACTCTATAGAAATTCAGCCAGACCATATTTGCATCTATTTGCTAAGAACGTTGCATAATGGGAACTGTCGTTATTATGATCGCATTATAATTGCCGGCTATTATGCCATCAATCTGAACGTGCTTCCTTCCCGATCACGAATTTCACCGGAGTCATGAGAAATGTCAGCGTGTGTTATATATTCAAACATTGCGGGTACAGGATTCGAGATATTACGATAGTGAAACCGGTTTGTGTACAGTAACTAGTAGTAACGAGAGGTCCTTTGTTTGTTTAGTAAAGTACTTCTTCAGAGTAATATTTGCTAAAGCAAATATTTGAATACTTTCAATGATGAATGTATCTATCTAATAAATGCATATTGTGTGTGTGTAGTATGTAGTTAATTAATAGTTATTGTCATGGATTTGATGTCTGAAATAAACGAATTTTAATTGTAATTTAACTAATTTAATTCAATAACTCGCCTTGTATACTTATTGGTTATTTGATGAATGAAATTTTGTAAAAAATGTGTTTTTATTAAATCATCTCAGGTCAAAATGTAGTATTAGTCGTTGAAGATAATGTACCAGGGAAAGTGACGTGCATGGCAACTTTATATTTGGATGTTTTTCGTCCTCGTTAGTATAAAGTTATACAAACGTGCGACCAGGAATCATAATTACTGACTGACTCTGATATCACTACTTATTGCAGAAAGATCCCCGATTATATTTTTTGTAAGATGAATTCATTTTATATATTCCACTAATATTAATTTGATACCTAGTTTCTTAGTTTATTTGTTACTCAATCATGTAATAGCTGGACAAAAGACAGACTTGGCATACTGATCGATTATGATATAAGGGACAAAGGATATGGTACTTATTATAGCTGTGGGAAAAGATATTAATTGTAGGTATAACATGAATCCTTGTATGCGAGATCGCGGTTAATGTGTCATGCATGTGGTCAAGTCATTAGTCAGTAAAGCATTGAACCCGAAAGCCATGATATAACTTAGTTATAGGCAGTAGGCTTCACTAGTAGTCCATCCTATTTGTAGTTCAATAAGTAATGAGTACTTGGTTAAGTGCCAATGATTGCGTCCATTACACGAATGAGTGATGTCATTTAATCTCATTCTTCGCTTATTGACATCCATCATGCATGCTTTACTTACGCCCTTACGTTGACGTAACAATGGTAAGTATGTACTCGAGTTCAAGATGCTTGGGTGTTTACGCGTGAATAGTCACAAAAGTCACAGTGAAATAATTAGTAAATAAAATGATAAATGACTAATACACGATCAAGAAATATGAATTCATGAGGAAATATCCAGGAGTCATCGTTTGTGTTTGTTGAACAAAGCTACAATTGATATTATTTTACTTTTAAACTTGTGTTGTATTGAAAATCATAACCCATCACGTCACTTTTGTATGATGTGATCGGTAACAATAAGTGATCGTTTGATGGCACTCTATAGTTACCTTACCAAAGAGATTTAAAGATCTTGTTGAAATCTTAGGTGGGAACAATAGCAACTATAACATCAAAAAGCTCTTCGTCATGTGATTAAGGATTTTACTTACATTGATGAGCCTCTGTAGGGTCGCTACGTAGGAGTTCTCGCTATGTATAATAGCGGCGACGACATGCCTCCGTCGTAGTTGCACCGGTGTAAGGGAGTCTGGCGGTATGCCCAGCGAAGGCGGCGGCACGCGACCGCCACGGACCTCTCCCCCGCATGAGAACAGGTCCTCCTCCAACTGAAAACGTCACAGAACATAGTACACTCAATACACTCCACTTCACATACATGTTAGTATCCTAAAATCTAGTTCGATTCGCTTTACGTATGCTACATTATATTCGCGCTCGTCTCTGTTAAATGCACAGAAATAACTTGTGTGATTATTCAACGCGGTTGTAACTCGCGTTTCGAGGACGACTCTCGGACGTTGTAACACAAATTCACGTGGAGAATATAGTAGCTTTGCAGTCTAATCGCGCTACAGATCGCGTCATCAGTATCACTGTTTTACATATCAAACGTAAACGTCAAAAGTATCACTCAATGGTCCACGTGACTTACGTTAAAACTTGTCAACGAATAATGAGCCTTATCGTGTAGAATCTTCATACAGAACGGGCAAAACATGTCTAAGACGGTTCGTCAAGAGGCGTACTGGTATTGAATTAACTTTTGACATTTACGAATCACACGTTATTCACGTCGTCTCACTAAAAATAAACTGAAATAAGAAAATTACTATCGTGTACATGATTCCAATATGGTAGCCGACCGGGTACCAATCTGACATCATTGTAGGTATCACATTAAAATAGATTTATTTGTTTAACGACTTAAGCCTCCGCAGACACGACGCGAGCGGACGCGCGCAATACGATCGGCTCGTAACTGCGGTTTGTTGTTGACTGACTACCCAATGACCCGATCATGAATCATCTTAAATATACATAATTGTCAATTATACAAGCCCATATATATACATCATGTGTAATAGTATAAATTAAGGATGAAAATATACTATTCTCTGTATATTCTATGAAATAGAAGTCGTATTTCTGGATGTGTCATTAGACCGGAAAGAGCTTATCTTTACGATTACTTTATAGCATTCCTCCTGTGTGCCTTCATTCATTAAGAGGTTCATTCAATAAACTCGATCGATACTCATTACATAAGGATTGCTGGGTGATCAAGTGATTGTAGATAAATTTAGCACAGTAGGTGGTCTTGAAACCTTGTATTCATTCATTTCAAAAGGAATATTGTCTTGTTTCTTATCTGAATATCGTACTGTCTTCTCTGAGCATGAGAAAGGGTTAAAGTCTGTGTCGATGGTATCTTATCGGAGTAATTACTACTATTTCACTGGTCAATACCCCTTTCTAATAAATTCTTCTCGTAGCGTAGCTTACTTGAGCGGTAATTACAGATTGCCTTTTTTTTTTTTTATCGTGCGGAAATCCCCATGGATACCACCCCCGTCGGCCATCGGGGGTGGTTATGTCGGGATCGAACCGACTAAAACCGCACGCCGTCTCGGGCCTTAGTAACCGGGGTGTAAGGTTACCCAATGGGCATATCCCTCGCACCACAGCTGACCCCGGGCCATCTACGGTTTTAAGATGGCCCCCTCGACCCCCCGAAAGGGGGGGTGGGGCGAGCATCGCGCCACTTCGCTGACGGTGGGGTGTAGGGTGACAGGAGGCCGTCCTGTCACCCAACCGTCGGCGCGCAGTAAATCAGCTCGCCCCCCGCTCGCTCCCCACTGTGCCATCTGCTAGTCAGAGGGACACGTGGAGAGCCTCGGAGCAGCCCTCTAGAGGGCCACTCCCACCCCGGCCGGATTGGCCGCAGGCAGCAGCGTCTCCCGTGGCGAGTGGGAGGCGCTGCTCGCCTCCGTTGCCCAGGTGCACCACGTGGAGGTTCCGGCCCGCACCCAATTACAGATTGCCTGGTGGCATCCAAAATTTTGAACGTCTTTAGAGCCCGGAGCCCTCTTATAATTTTTTAATGGTTTGTTGACTTTGCGATAGCGCGCTAGAGCCTCTTCCATTATTTAGATGGTGCAACAACTAGCAGATGAGGTTGACTAGGGCCCCTAAGGTCTTGGTGCGACCCTGTCTTCAAGGCACACCCCTTTGTTTTTATATATTAAGGCAGTGACACTATGAATGGCATGTTGCGCTGAGTCAAAATAATTAGAACAAGGGTAAGTAGATAATGATTAAGGTAGTGGCACTAATGACCCACAGAATACGAGACATATCTGGGTGATGTCTTGTGTATTTCGAGACGAGGCCAGAGTTAAGAATTGCAGAAATCAGACATCAGTGTTTATTAAAAACTATGAATAACACAATACTAGGAAGCTGATCACTTGCATGGGTTGACGTCGTAGCTACCTATGCCCTTTTCACCTTTTCTATTACTCAATGGCTTAACCTTTCGTATTTCATTGAGGCTTAAACGGTTGAGTCTAATGGATACTGCTCAGGCTCAGTGTACGATTGCACTTTCGCATAATAATGTCACATAACAATCGTGATGGAAGATAACAATGTGTATAAATTCCCCGGACACAAACCTATAATAAAACGACAGTTTAATTAAATATAGTCAACTCGAATATTCTAGGAAATTGTACACAACGTTACGTTATCCAGTAAAACAAGCATAGCTGAACTAGGTATGTAATATTGAGTCTAGAATGTGGAATAACAATTTCAGATATAATATTTGTTCGGGCGAAGCAATCGATCGCTCTACCGATACCGTTACGAAATATGGTTTCATATTTTATCAACCTGTCGTTTGTCCACCAGGGTAAATAAAGCTGGCAGTTATATAAAAATCAAAATCTTAAAAATAGTGGGTAGATATAAATATGAGATAGGTATTTACCTCGGGCAATTTCGGCATCTTGTCGTTTTCGTGCGGGTGCATATCGTACTGATGAGAGGATCCTCTCCTCACACTGAACCATCTCGCCAGTCGGCCTCCGCCTTCGTCTTCGGGCGGAGGCGCAGGCGGCGTTGGAGTCGCACCTCCTCCGCTGCGCCATCGCTCGCATAGCTCCCGAGCGCGACTCAGCGTGTTGCGCAACTGACCACTGCTCCTGGGTGGCAAAGGAAATTGTAAAATTATCACACAGCTCGTATAAGTTTACGGTTAAAAGTACATTTGGAAAATTATGGTATGTTGGAGCGTACATACATATGAGATTATAATATACTCGTAAAAAAATAATTTGATTGGAGTGTTGTTTTATTTAACCAACCTCCAAAAGGGAGGAGGTTCCCAATCCGGATGTTTGTATTTTACTTTGTTAAAAATAATACCTATAAAGTAAAAAGGTCGAGCCAACTACAAAACAATCATACTTGTGTAATAAATATTTGATAGTGTTGAAAAAAATTATTTTGATTAAGTAATGACGGAAATAGTAATTGCTAAATACCATTGTAAACATTATGCGAAAGTCGTATGTCAAGATTGTAACAAGTGGAAAGATGTTGTTTCTGCCTACCCCAAGACATTTATGTACTGTGCCCAAGGTAAAAAATTCGATATAGCCATTGGTAACTTCGATATCGCCATTGGTCATAATGACCATTGGTTGTGGAGGTCAGATGGCAGTCGCTCCACGGAAAATATCGAAGTTCAGCAGCATCACAGTTAGACTGGAAAGCCAACCCCAACTGAGTTGGGAAAAAGGCGTGATTTGTATGTATGTATATTATGTAAAAATTGTTTATTTAAGTGTAATCTTTATTAACATCATCTACATAACTATGTGTATGTAATTAGAAGGTAACATCAATGGTAAGGGTTTTTGGCAGGATGCTTCAAAAGTGCATTCGAATTTTCATTCGAAGTAGGCTGGGTATAGATTTCACACAATTTGTGACGCAATGTCAAGGATATCGACATTTAACTAATACGGAACAAGTTCGCTAGAAAACAATAATTACAGAGAAACTTGTAATGGAAACTGGAACTGACCAGATGGATGACTTTCTGTCCCACTCAATAAACTTTCTGTAATACAATGTTATTTTAGTTACATAACTCAAATTATGTTAAACAAATTAAAAGTAATTATTTATTACAGAACATAAAAGGCGAATTTCCGTTTAGCGTTCAATACATTGAATGTTCAACGGAAGTTTTAAAACCCGATCATCAATTATGGTATTATGGTCGTACCCCGCATTTCAAATGAAGCAGACAGTCCGTCAAACAATCGCCAGATGACAATAGATCAATTACTTTAGACTGAACTAGCCGTGCCCTACGGTTTCACTTGCTGTTGTTGGTTCTATTCTAATACGTTGCATCTGTCTTATCTTTTTATCTTATTGCTTAGCTCTTAAGAGTCATAGCATGATGTTATATACGCTATAACCTGCGCCAAGAACAGGGCTATCAAATGCAAAAATGATTTGCTAATTGCACATGGACTTCCAGATAGTCCAGAGAGATTAGCGCGACAAACAGACAAACTCTTCAGTTTTATTATTGGTATAGATATGGATAAATAGATACTAAACAAAGAATCAGTTGAAGGCTAAATAGACAATGTAGCAACGGTCATAATTATTGATCAAATGTTTTATGTATGAGTTCAAGTCGCGAATACATTACATCGTACATATTTGGTAATGTGATGAAAGGAAAAAATATTGTCTTTGTGGTTGCCTCACTCGAAGTAATCTGTGTAATGCAATATTATCCATCCAAAACACCTTTTGTTTTTGTCGAAGGTATTTATTGTTTTTGTTGTATTAGTTCTTTCTACACCATTGCGGTCAAGTCGAGCAAAAAATTCATTCTTCAAGGTTATCTATTGTTTCAGGTGACGTGCAAAGTAAAAATCTACTGAAATCGTTAATCTACGTTATATTTTAACGCTATAAAAACTACCTTCTTTGATAAATTAATGAACATTGCAAAATATGCCAACTTCTATTTCCAATTATACTTATTAAAACATTTAATAGTAGTATATATATGATGGCCGTGTTTATTCTTAAGTAAGTCAAAAACCTCATTTCAATTATTGTCCAATTGTCCCAGTTCAATAACGCAGACTTATGACCACTTTAGATTTTATGTGTCTTCTCTCAAGTGATGATTATGAACTGGAAAGCGTACCATAACGTGGGAATGGCCAAGTAGCATCTGGTCAATTTTCATATTTAAATAGAACTTCATATTCGAAAAAGCTTAAAAACAACATATTCTGATAATACAACATAATATAATGACAACGTATTTGCAGATTTGTAGAAAATACTAGCATAGATATCAAAATATTTCCTCCTGAAAGCGTAATTAGAAGCCATTCCTGACGTTAGATTGGACTAAAATTTGGTATACTTGCGTATCTTCGGTGACAATGGGATAATATGGTACTATGAAGCTGTTATATGATAATACTATGATAATGGAGGTACGCTACATGATATTCCGGGTCTGAAGATAGAGATAGTTAGCGGTCAGAGTAACTTCTCGATAAAACAAGATAATCTGTCAAGTCTGTGAGGATTTTTCTGACTATGCACTTATTCGAAAGTTTGTTTTAACAAGTATTTTTAGCAAGGAAGCGTACCTAGCCCATACTCAATGGTGGAAGTTCTATTGCTGAAATTCTTTAACCTTGAAGGTAGATATGTAAATTACATGTTGATAATTATTGACACCTTTGTACTCCGTCACTTATACATGTGAATCCCAAATCAAACACTAACAAAACTTGAGTAATAACAGTGCTTGTATTTCGCGATATATTGTTAGATTCTGTTAGGCAGAATAAAACCAACAGACAGCATGTCTGTGCTAATCTTACCTACGCACCTAATTCTATATAAGATACGATCCTCAAAAGCGTGTTTAATTAGGAAGGTCCAATATAATTTGATCTTGACTAAGTATATCTCTTCCTGGTTTTAATTATAGTGAAAAAAGCGTTTAATCCCCCAATGCTACAGCACCTTGTCCTCCGCCTTCCGTTGTGACTTATTTCCAATATTGGGCTGCAAATGTGTCCTGAAGAGTTTGATTGAAAATTACTCTGTTTTCCCAACAATGTATTCCATCTCGGAAATAACCATTATTTGCCATAATTAAAATAATGTAATACTATAAATAACCAAGGGTTAAAGATCGATAGATTATAATGCACAGATAATAACTAAGCAATTGTAGTTTGACCACGGACTGGGGTCACTAGGTGCAGGCGAGAGCATGATTGCAGCGTTGACACCATTCATAAGAATGAAGGAAAAGTGTAAATAAGATAGTGAAGAGGTAGGTGGGTGGACGATAATAAGAGCATTGCCGTCGATTTCATTTGTTTGTCGGCAATTGGTTATTGAAATGAAAATATCATAGCTGTAACGTGGATTTTATTTTAAGAATGACTATCATCAACAGCTTGCGACCGACATTGGGGGAAAATACAGTAGTTTGTCACTAAACTTGAACGGGTCCTGATTCTCATT
This sequence comes from Lithosia quadra, assembly GCA_963576445.1. Classification (NCBI taxonomy): domain Eukaryota; kingdom Metazoa; phylum Arthropoda; class Insecta; order Lepidoptera; family Erebidae; genus Lithosia; species Lithosia quadra. The sequence continues at coordinate 4,574,515 of OY754883.1, forward strand.
TAAGACCCTTGAACGTAGACCTCATTCTAAACAAACTCAATTTAGTCGGCATATTTCGGTATTTTACGACATTCGGCAAGATACTTTAGCAACTCTAGTGGGCGTGTGAAAAGCTTTTCCACTGCACCAGTTTGGTGTCAGGTTGAGATGGACGATTTGCGTTGTCTAGATTATTCTAATTCTGTGGACTCCATAGTCGATAGCGTGCCATACAAGACTAACGACCGGACAACGTTTACGAGGTCTAGCCTCGACGAGAAACCGTCTCGTGGAAATGCGGTTTAAGTGTTAAAGTTGCGTTTAGTCATTACAGAATAGCTGCACGTACGCTAGTTTATTGTACCACAATAACCCCATCCAGTCGTTTTATGACTGCTGGGGAACGATAAGCAAATACTACCTTCTGGTTTTCTATTACCGGCTTTTATGACCAAATTCCTGGGCCTCGATTCTGTTACAGCAAGCCACTGTCATGCCACTGACACTTTGAAAAATGCCATTTAATTTTAGACTTTATTTTTATGCCCATAAAAGCTAAAATTAAATGAAAATGTGTAATAAACTTTTCATTTAATTGTAAACTTAAATTGTATTTATGTGTAAAGTCTACAATTAAATGGCTCTTTTTATTGTCAGTGGCTTGCTTTAATAGAATCGAGGCCCTGGTTGACCAGCAGTTAATGGATTTGTTATACCTTTGCTTGAACATTTTGCAAAATACTAATTTTAGCAACATTGGTTACGATAAAAGAAAAAATAAGCAGTAATCAATATTATTTAATCAATACGTATAATATTGAAACGTGACGTAGATCTAAAGTTTTGTATAGTTAGAGTTTTGTAAAGTCATGAAGTTTAAGTAGAATACACCCGACGTTTTTGCCCGTAAGTACAGAATACATATAAGTACTACGTAACTAAGTGTTCGTAGCCGGTTTCGTTGATCACACAAGTCGACCCGCAAGTTATTTTCATTCACCTCGTATTATTTAATGAATACACTGAGTGTATTTTTGTGCTTGCTAGGTATATTAGGTTGAATAGTTGCACAAATATGCATCTGTTTTCTTTTCATGTACTGTGATTTTATAGTTGTCATTTAAGAAACCTATATAAATCACAGCTATTAAAGCTACTTAGTATATCTATTCAAAGGTTGAAACGGTGATGTCAGGTGCGAAACGGTCTGCCCGATGGTGGTGCAAACGTTTTCAAATGCTTGTAGGCATTAGGTAAATATTAGAAACTAAATTCTGATATGTATGACTAGAACCTTTGATGTTCAATGGCTAGATCCTACAAAATTGCATCCTACATAGGTAGGATAGGTACAGATCAACCTTGCAGTTATGTTACCTACTTTAGACAAATTAAACGATTTAGCCAGACATTGAGACGGGTATTAATATTATTGTTAATATGTAACAATGTTTCCGTGTACTACCACTTTAGCAAATAAAACATATTTTGACACTTTCATTTAAATTCTAATTACACCCGGCAATTTCTACATCCATGCAGCATCGAAGAAACTTATACTTAGCTATACCTACGGTTGGTAAACGCTTTAATATTTTACTTTTATAATATAATAAATGCTATTATATCCAATAATTAATTGAATTAAAAGTAGGACATCGGAGCTGGCAATATGTTTTAAACAGTATTTATAATTATTATGACACGGGTCATTGCAACTAACAGATAAGTCAGTATATGTTGTGTCTACTGTGTGTGTGCTCAGACAGTGAGTCGTCTGTTTTACCTAATCGTCACTTTTATGGACATTTACTATATTTTATTAACCCGTAAAGTTTCCAAGTATATTATTGTTTCTGTTGGCCTTTGTATATTTCCAATCTTGCTAAAGTCAGATTATTAATTGACAATACGTTTGTAAATACTTGTTCGTTAAGTTGCGATCAACAGAAGTAAATGATTGCTTTCAATTGTAAGACTACGGGGAAGACAAAAAGAGGGTAATGATGTTCACACGGATGTTAGTAAGTTACTTTATAAGGCGTTATTGCTCCAATCGTTTCTAATCAAAGAGGTGTTTATATGTGTTCGTGATCGTATCGAGTGCGGTTGGATTCATTGACCACATCATATACTGACACATCTCTGAACCAACTGCAATCAAACTGCTCTGAACAGTTAATTAGTAGGTAATAAGATGGAGAACAGATCAATTAAAGAGAAAATGATATATGATTAAATATTTTTATTTACAGAGAGATTAAAAATTAACGCGTGCTAAGGTCTTCTAACATTCAATTCCGATTTATAATCATCGAATCATTTCAATTACTTGATTATAAACAAGGGATTATTTTTAAGATTTCAGACCCATCTAAGAGCTTAACCTTATTAATTAATTTGCCAGACAATGAAATAACAGAGATATTTTTCATCCCATCAAAAAAATAGGTATCCAATAGATACTATCACATATCACTATCTGTCTAGGCATTATACCTAACCGTTATTTTTAAATACATATTAATGTAGGTACTGGCCAGGCCAGGTCAAAAGCACTCAAAACCGGCGAGCTTGCATGAAAGGACAGAAGTAGATGGTGGGCTGTTGTCTCTGCCTACCCCGGAAGAAAAAAGGCGTGAACACATATATATGTATTTATGTACTTTTAAATAAATAAATCAGAAGGAAAAAGGTATCATCGCAACGTAGAAGTGAAATAACTATTACAACCATATGGCGTGTCCAAATTACGTGACATCCTACTAATATTATAAACGCGAAAGTTTGTAAGAATGTATGTCTGGATGTCTGGATGTCTGGATGTATGTTTGTTACTCTGCCACACAAAAACGGCTTAATGGATCTGGCTAAAATTTGGTACAGAGATAGATTATAGTCTGGAATAACATATAGGCTACTTTTTATACAAGCTAATATCGCGGCTCCGCTCGCAAAGTCGATCAGTCGGGATTTCTAGATATATCTTTGTTACTCTTTCACATAAAAACGGCTGAATAGATCTGACTGAAATTTGGTAACGAGATAGATTAAAGTGTGGAATAACATATAGGCTACTTTTTATACAAGCTAATACCCGCGACTCCGCTCACGGAGTCGATCAGTCGACCCACGGAGTAGATCAGTCGGGATGTCTGGATGTCTGTTTGTTACTCTTTCACGCAAAAACGGCTGAATAGATCGGGTTGAAATTTGGTATAGAGATAGATTATAGTCTGGAATAACATATAGGCTACTTTTTATACAAGCTAATACCGTGGCTCCGCTCGTAAAGTCGATCGGTCGGGATGTCCAAATATTATGTTTGTTGCTATTTCACGTAAAAACGGCTGAATGGATCTGGCTGAAATTTGGTACCGAGATAGAGTGTAGTGTGAAATAACATATAGGCTACTTTTTATACAAGCTAATACCCGCGGCTTCGCCCATGGAGTTGATCAGTCGGGATATCTGGATGTATGTTTGTTACTCTTTCACGTAAAAACGGCTGAATAGATCAGGTTGAAATTTGGTACAGAGATAGATTATAGTCTGGAGTAATATATAGGCTACTTTTTATACAAGCTAATACCCGCGGCTCTGCCCGTGGGAGTCGATTGATTGGTAATCGTTTTTTGGTCATATCCCCGGTTCTACTTAACCAAATGCAATCAAACATACGGCAGATTTTATGTAAAACCAAGACCTTTCTAATGAAAAGGCGGCATCAAAATTTGTTTAGCAGTTTTAGCGTCCATCACGAACAAACAGACAAGGATTGCAAAAAAATTGATATTTGTGGTCAACATAACCAAGCCTTTTTTTTCAAATATCGATTATTACAACTAAAAGTACTGTTATAAAGGGATATGATGTCCACACTGTTGCCTTAGGTGAACCCTGTAAAGATGGTGTAAGGTGAAAACAATAAATAAGGAAAAAAAAACTTTTGGTCATATCTCCAAATTTTAGGTCTGACCAAGAAAACCGTACTGAAATCCGTTTAGTACTTTCTATCCGAAAGGTTTTGGCTAGACGAGGGAAACCAGTGGAGTGGAGAGTGGAGTGGAGAGGAAAGTGGAGTGGAGAGTGGAGTGGAGTGGAGATTGAAGTGGAGAGTGGAATGTAGGGTGGAGTCGGGAGAGGGGATTGGACAGTAGAGTGGAGGTGGAGGGTGGAGTGGAGTGTGGAATGGAGAGTGGAGTGGAAAGTGGAGTGAACAGTGGAGTGGAGTGTGGAGTAGAGAGTGGAGTGAACAGCGTAGTGGAAAGTCGAGTGGAGAGTCGTTTCATTCAAATAGACTTGGTGGCAATACCGAATTACACGCGGGCGAAGCCGCTGGCGGAAGCTAGTACCTAATATTCGATTTTCCACACGCAAAGCGCCACCTGTTGCTTTGCACGTGTATTATGCATACGATGGAAAACGCTTGTAAAATTGTTCACTCGCATTTTTTACGCGATGGTATTTGAAATGTTACGACTAACTGTGAAAAAGATTTCATATATTTTCAACTTCAAATACCTAATTTACGATACATGAAACATTTTATGTGTATAGCATCATAAAATCTTTGCTGTATGCAACAATATTAATAGGTAATTACAACCATCTAACAAGACATCTCTTAAAAATGCTTAGATGTAAAAGACGTGACAGAGAAACGGCTGGAGAGGTGAACGGCGATCTATCCTTTTAGAAAAATGCCCGCTTCGGGAAATAAAACCAACACCCTAGTAACATTTATGTTCATGTTTCAAAAAAGTCATATTTGGCATCTTTTCCTTTTTGTTTTTGCTTCCTCAACAGAGTATTACACTACACTACACAGACAAGGTGTCACTGTGGTTAAAGCCTCGAACTATAACAAATAATGCACGGAAAATATTTTTTCTAAAATTATTGTTATATAAATTACTTTTATTACCTAAATGTCTTTTCTAATTAACTAACACGCGAACTAAAAAAGTTATTTCCTCTATAATACATCACGAGTTATAAAGCTAACAGGCATTTGACCTCAATTAGAGAAAATAAAAACTCTAGCCAATGACAAAACAATCAATGTTAATGAATTGCGTTACAGATTGGATAGATAGCCACCGAAATTTTTGTTATTGGTTTAATCAATGGCTATTAAGTTATTTTGTATTGCTGTTGACCGCAGTTTCGCTCCCGTGCAATTCCGGGATAGAATGCATTTCTAAAGCACTCAAAACAGGTTAGCTTTGCATGAAAGGTTAAATGACAGTAGAGGAAGCTTGTAAAGTAAGATAGTTGATGGGAGCCTGTTGTCTCTGCTTACTCCAGAGATGCGTATGATTGAGTATTTATACTCGTATTTAAATAATAGGTACACAAACCCAACTTTATTATTCCCAAGGGAATTTCTCTAATCTAGTCTAACACACAGCTGCGACAGGGCGTTCGCTCTCTGTACCAGCTATTAGATTAGAAATACATTGGCAATTATAATAAGACCATTGCATTGCAATAACCATCAATTAACACGTCACCCTTTTGGACCCTCCTGTCAATAATATTAATAAATATGCTTAATAATCGGTAGTTGGGAGCCGTTCACAACTGTTATTTAAGAAATATAAAACACTTACTAATGACCACGACCGATGTAATTGAAACATTGTTCAAGCATGTATGTATTTTAAATTCCCACATTTGTACATAATTTATTATGTAAACGATGAGTCACACACAAAGACATTTTCGTACTCACAGATGCACATAGGCACACGAACTAACGGGTACGTTGAATATCAAAACTACTGCTGATATAATATCTGTATGCAAAGTGCACTGCATGTACCACAGATATTCGTGATATGTACATATCTACCCTAGTCTAATCCTCTAACTTTTGGACGTGGGAAGTACTGTCTACCAAAGCTAATATAGTGGTTAGTATTTTTTTTCTGTGGATATTTAGAGATACTACTCACTAGATGATAATTGCTATGAGGGTAATTTTTCTAATGTATTTTTTTCCATTCGAATTAGTAACGAGAGAATAAAGACAGTCAATATTTATATATTAAAATCCTATATCGTGATTCGGTGTTACGGATACGATACTTCTATTACGAAATTTGTTAATTGAACCTACCATGTATTTGTATTTTTTATTGCTTTTTTTATGGATACTGAACGCAATGTATAAACTGTCCAGTTAACGGGGAGTGCCGTTACTGCTGCGGTACACCGTCTTTTGCAATTATTCATTTAGAGTAAACATTTTTGTTCTATTCTAAAGAAAAGTCGTGAGAAGTATAAAATCAACGGTGATAGACATAAAAACAAGACATGACCACGTATTACAATGACATGGCTCACGTTGAAAGAAATTTCTCAGGAACACACGGCAGGGTATTAGATAATATAGATAACAAAGAAATATTAGCTGTTGGTAAACAGTTGGCTCAACATTTTCTTTAAGATTAACCGCTTGTTAGCTTCGACTACGTAAACACTCTGGTCATTATTCATATAAACCTAAAATGCTTTGTTTTAGCTTTCACTAAAGGATGATTATTGATTAAACATAATATTTACGGACACGCGATGTTTTCCCACGGAAGGTTCGGCGAACCACCTGCTGTCTAATTGGCCGTATACTATAGAGAATGCGATCATCTGGAAACTAAAGTTTTTGAAATTCGAGAACCGTAACAGCCTACGTAATCCTTGGACAAAAAGTTAAAAATGTAACTAATGAAATGTAAAAGCAGCCTAGTCACAAATATTTTGCGAAGGACTAAGTTTGCATTGTGATATGTTTAATATCCTGGCGATACCTCAGAGCCCGGGGTCGCATACTTCTTCTCCATCAGTCAGCAGGCGTACAGGCTTGCAGGAATGGTTTTCTAGACCCCGAAGGGTTTTGTAGGGTCCCATACTCCGCCATGCATAATGGCAATGGTATCAATTTAATTAATTCGATTAAATTTATCTTTGAATACCGCATCGTACATAAGCGCCATTTATCAATCTTATTATAAAACTGAAAAGTTTGTTTGTTTATTAGAGCATCACATAAACAACACAGCAACTTGGCCGCCTTTGACCCTAATAATGTTTGTTTACGACGCGTCTTAATACATAGTTTTGTCTCTAAGATGACGGAAGTTAGAGATACACTTATCAATTTTAGGTAAATGTGCAGAACCGGATACTATTGCAGTAAATATCAGTTTAACATTACTACACACTGAACCGGTCCAAATAATGGCTTTATGTCGAAAACTTTTTGAGTATACTTGAGAACTAGTCTTAATTGTATCTCGTTACGTGGAAACCGGAGATAGGTTTAATTTTCTTCATTCCTCAGTCGAAAATAATGATGTTATAGCATTGAATGCTGTGGTATGTAGTGGCAAAGGTTGATAAAGAGATGCTTAGATGGTTCAGACACTTGAAGAGGGTAGACGAAACAGATTTATGAGGTGAGGGCGAATGGACAACCCGGACCACTTCAGGTAGCGGTCACACCTGCAACCGTCGTGCATGTATGAAAACATATGAAGCGAAAGTCGTATACCAGGATCGTAGCAATTGAAAATATTTTATCTCTGCCTACCCCGATGGGAAAGAGACGTTACTTTATGTACGTAATGTGCATGAGGTAGCTACTTGAGGACAAGTTAATCAACGGCTCAAGGTTCTACCTTCTGTCGCCAGAAATCTTCTGCCGTTCTTTATCCAGAGCACAATATTATTTGTTTTTGCTCCACAATGCTGTCACATGCTACCATCCTTTTCTACATGAATTGGATGCTTCTCCTACAATAGAGACAACAATAGAGACAAAGGCAATGATGCAATTTAATATAACGTTTAAGTAAGTACTTGATGTCATGGTTGGCGTGGTGTATTGGTTGTAGCATTTTACTTGCCAATAAAATTTGTAAACACAGTCATTGTAGCTAGGTATTGAAAAAGGATGGCCGTGAGTTTTTATTACCAGATTCTTTTCTCATAGGCTTTATGTATTGCCTTGCAATGATGGTTCTAAATGTAGAAGCATTAATCTTGACGTTTGTAAATGTTACTTAGTAACCTAAATGAATAAAGATATTTGAATTTGTCAAATACATTTGGCCAAGGGAAGGTTCTTTGTAAAATGTTCACTATTCATCACTGCCGCTCCCTTGCTAATAAGAATCGGTTACCAGGCCAGTAACGCTAAAGATGTGTTTTTCTTTAATATATCTAGACTCAGCTTTTGGGACATAGTGATGACACAGTCCTTACCTTGTTAGTATCACTATTAGTCTTTTCTATAGTGTTAGCGTATTATGGTTTTAATGAGGTTAGAAACAGGTATTAGAACTACCTACCATATTCCGTGACAAAGACTTTGACATTTCCCAAGTTAGCAAGGCTTATGTCCACAAGATGCAAATCGTAGTCCTTGACATTATTTTTTAACATTATCTACTTATATGTGTAGAATGTCACAAGTCAGACCGCAATACCACGGTATGCCATAACCCTTAGCTAGCTAACAGCCTAGCTTGCGTGTTTAAAAGTGTTAAGCTATGAAGTATGGCTAATGAATTACGCAACGATTACGAGAATATGTAATTTTACAATTCTTCCGAGGTCGATTGTCTGATAAGTTACTGGTTTCAGTTTACTATGGGAAATGTAGACTCGTATTTAAAATAGACTTTGGACCCAGACGAGGATCTGATTACATTACGTTCTATGATAGTAAACGCGCTTATTTAGACAATAATATACTACATTAGTGTGCATGCAATCGAGCAATTGAGGCTGATATACTCATTGGATATCGTGCCCCCGATGTTGTAGACTACCTACTTCAATATAATAACAACTAGCTTCCACCCGCGGCTTCGCCCGCGTGGAATTCGGTATTGCCACCAAGTCTATTTTAATGAAACGACTCTCCACTCGACTTTCCACTCCGCTGTTCACTCCACTCTCCACTCCAGACTCCACTCCACTGTTCACTTCACTCTCCACTCCACACTCCACTCCACTCTCCACCTCCGCTCTACTGTCCAATCTCCTCTCCCGACTCCACCCTACATTCCACTCTCCACTTAAGGCGACAGTGTGGACATCATATCCCTTTATAACAGCACTTTTAGTTGTAATAATCGATATTTGTAAAAAAAAGGCTTGGTTATCTTGACCACAAATATCTATTTTTTGCAATCCTTGTCTGTTTGTTCGTGATGGACGCAAAAACTGCTAAACAAATTTTGATGCCCCCTTTTCATTAGAAAGGTCTTGGTTTTACATAAAATCTGCCGTATGTTTGATTGCATTTGGTTAAGTAGAACCGGGGATATGACCAAAAAACGATTACCAACCAATCGACTCCCACGGGCAGAGCCGCGGGTATTAGCTTGTATAAAAAGTAGCCTATATATTACTCCAGACTATAATCTAACTCTGTACCAAATTTCAACCTGATCTATTCAGCCGTTTTTACGTGAAAGAGTAACAAACATACATCCAGATATCCCGACTGATCGACTCCATGGGCGAAGCCGCGGGTATTAGCTTGTATACAAATTAGCCTGAATGTTATTTCACACTACACTCTATCTCGGTACCAAATTTCAGCCAGATCCATTCAGCCGTTTTTACGTGAAGCAACAAACATAATTTTGGACATCCCGACCAATCGACTTTGCAAGCGGAGCCACGGTATTAGCTTGTATAAAAAGTAGCCTATATGTTATTCCAGACTATAATCTATCTCTATACCAAATTTCAACCCGATCTATTCAGCCGTTTTTGCGTGAAAGAGTAACAAACATGCATCCAGACATCTCGACTGATCTACTCCGTGGGTCGACTGATCGACTCCGTGAGCGGAGTCGCGGGTATTAGCTTGTATAAAAAGTAGCCTATATCAGTGCCTCGGAGAGCACGTTAAGCCGTCGGTCCCGGTTGCCATACAAACATCTATGGCAGTCGTTACGGGTAGTTGGAGCCCTCAAAAGTCCAACCAGTCTAACTTGGAACTTCGATATCGCCATTGGTCATAATGACCATTGGTTGTGGAGGTCAGATGGCAGTCGCTCCACGGAAAATATCGAAGTTCAGCCGCATCACAGTTAGACTGGAAAGCCGACCCCAACTGAGTTGGGAAAAAGGTTCAGAGAATGATGATGAAAAAGTAGCCTATATGTTATTCCACACTTTAATCTATCTCGTTACCAAATTTCAGTCAGATCTATTCAGCCGTTTTTACGTGAAAGAGTAACAAAGATATATCTAGAAATCCCGACCGATCGACTTTGCGAGCGGAGCCGCGGTATTAGCTTGTATAAAAAGTAGCCTATATGTTATTCCAGACTATATTCTATCTCTGTATCAAATTTTAGCCAAATCCATCAAGCCGTTTTTGTGTGGCAGAGTAACAAACATACATCCAGACATACATTCTTACAAACTTTCGCGTTTATAATATTAGTAGGATTCTAAAGTAGGATTTTAACTTCCAATATTCTATCATTGGCTGAAAAAACATTGCAGATCTTAAACGACAATAGACTGTATCCGCTAAAGCGTGAATGATAATTTTGTCGGGAGGCAGTGCCCTCTGCTGGCCTCTGGAGTTTGAGCACAGGAAATTCGTGTTAATTGGTTCGACGCTCGCTAATTGTTGAACGGGGCTGGACCACACAGCTCAACGACGGGATGTTACATGCGACAGTCGCGTCGCGGACTGTCATCACTGTTGATAAAAGTCCTATATCTAACTATGTACTCAACTCGACCATGAACATCGTGAACGCACAGTGATGTTCAATGTAGCTACATCTGAATGGGTACATCACTTTATCATCAAGGTGAATGCAAGGAAACAATTCGCAATGCGTCTACACCTTAGATTATTCATGCTTATTAAAGTTCCTATTTTATATCGTTTGGTAAATACAGTTATTCCATTGAAATCAACCATGACAGCTCTACTAAAATTCACAACCTCAGAACAAATAGCGAATATTAATTGTTCGATAATTACATACTAAGTGTAACTTCAAACAACCGTTGAAGTAACTATTTGAAGAGATATATAGCTCGTAAATGTAAGAGTCTTAACACCCTCCTAAAAGGCGAGAATTGGTTCTAATTCTGGAACTACGATCAATCACACTTAGTTCTGACATGAACGAAACGGCTTTCTGAATTTTATTGCATCGTGTAACATATATTTATGATACTGAACTACCTATAATACCATTGAATAAATGCATAATAACAAATTTTGCTAAGAGTTGTTTCATGTAATCACAGGTTTTACTCATGAGCAATTAATTATTTTTGCTTTACCAAAAAAAGTAGGATGTAGTTGAAAAGCAACTAGCGATGCGGTTCATACATTGCGGTATGTACCTATTCTTATAAATTGCATCATTATACCACTTATACTTGGGTTCACGGCAGTGGCTAGCTGAATAGAATTGGATGGGACAACTTCTCAATTTGCTATCAGTCCGCTTGCACCCGTTCAGTAGGTAAATATGTTAGATTTTATATTGGGTGATTCTTTTAACAGCCTTCAATTCCAACTATGTACACCCACATATACATAATACTTACGCTTTTCTCCCTTCAGGGACTTCCCTTCCCTTCTTCCCTTCAAAGACACAAACCCACATTTACTTGTTAGTCACACTTCAAGAACTTGCTATCCACTATGGATAAAATTTTGGCTTATATAAGTACTTGATTGACACCTGAGCACATTTTCATTCTCGTCATCATTATTTCCTCTTTGAAGCCCATATGCTTAAGTACACATCTGTATTCTTCATTTTATCAAACAGCGTTATGTATTCTGAACATTATCAATCTATTCATTATTTATACTTCACACAAGTACTACCAGGAACTCTATCGCATAAATCAACATTCAACGCAACAATAACCCTTGCCCTCAGTCGAGTTATACAATTTCCGCGAAACTATAACATTCCGTGAAAAAGTCATGAAAACAATCACGCATATTTCTAGACACGAGCGTTACCAAGGTAGTATCTAAACAAGGTTAAGTGGAAAAAGTGTATTGCACGGAGACTAAAACCTTGGTTCCAAAGTAGGGTTGCCCGATCTGAATCGATCTTTTAGAAGATCGATTCACAGGCAATACGATCTGTCGATTTTTGAATCGATTCAACAGGATACGATCTTTGCTCAGATCGAATCGTATGCTTTGAGGATCGTAGGAAAAAATCGTATCATTCAAAAACGAAAATAATACACATTACATTGTATTTGTTTAAAATCTTTGATAACACTCTCATTTTAGCGGGTACAACAAAGTAACATCTATTTGTTGATATAGTCTTGAGTTACGTACCTGAGTAAAACTGCCGTGAGTATGAAATATGAAATGACAATAATAATATGAAGGTAGTATAAAAGTTTGTTTATTTTATCCGCCGTTTATTTTATACCGCCGCAAGATCATCGTAGGTAGGCCAGATACTTTGTTCATTGTAGATAGTAATACGATTGAATACGACGGATTTTATTTTGTCAGTGTGATCACTTAATGATATCACCGATTTGCTAAACACATCGGACTTGGACGCCAATAAGGAACCCTTAGAGAATGAGCAAAGTATGGTTTTACCCGATGATGACAATAAGTTTTGGAAATTTCATAGCAAGTTGGTGTCAGAATCTAATCTAAATACTCCAAAGGAAGGACTGGATGACATTTTAAAACAATACCTTAAAGAACCATTACTTGCTCGACAAGCAGAGCCAATACTATACTGGACCACCAGATCTACTATCTGGCCGGGCTTAAGCTGTTTGGCATTGAAGTATTTGACTATTATTGCAACATCTGTCCCTTCTGAACGTCTGTTTTCTTTAGCTGGCAACACCTTGACAGATAGCCGTAGCCCGTAATAGGTTAGATCCAGCTCGGTTGTCGAAATTGTTGTTTTTAGAAAGCTTAAATGCGGAGTATTGGGACTTTTAAAAAAAAATTGTCTTTCTGAAATACTAAATATATAACTTTACATGCACTGGTAGTCTTTTTCTTAAATTATGATACGATCTTCGAAGATCGAAGAAAATCGATTCAAAGCAATACGATTCAGATCGTAGATCGATTCACGGGGTTACGATCCATTACGATTCAAAAGATCGATTCAAAGTGAAAGATCGGGCATCCCTATTCCAAAGCAATAAATAACACGAATATGCTATCGATGGTTTTCAAAAACGAATATGAACTAGACCAGTATGTCCTTTAGCAGTTATACTTATGAGTTATTGCGGACTAATGGGTGATTTTAATAAGTTCAACAGTTTTCATAGTAGATAGGAATTTCGCTGTAGTTACGTGAATGCCAATGCGTTGTCTACCATTAAAAGGGATACAAATGACATGACTAATATGAACTCCAGACTTGGGCACATGCCAGTGGTACACTGACATGACAGCAATTCGGCAGTAAAATTATCGTAATGAAGGGTTAATTACCTCGAGTCCAGGGTCGAGTTGAGCCTCTGAGAGCGCCTGAGCGGTGCGTTCCGCACGGCACTCACAGGCTCCTCCCAACTGCCACCCGCGGTCCGGTGCTCATCTGTACAAACATAATTATCAAACCATTTAGACACACTTTAAATATACAACGAATTTTACTAGCGAAAGCTTTAAATACACAAAGCTGTTACTTTTATACACCTACAACCTACTTGGAATGTAAAATGCTGCGTTAAACCACTTGGAAATGGTATCAAGTAAGGCTAGCCTGTGTAGTTTGTAACACGTTAATGCTAAATAAATAACTTCATAGTATTGCAATCGGCAATATAATTTAAAGCAATGATGCAAATAAAAATGCTGTATTTGTTAAAGTCTCAAGTGTCTTGAGCTCATGTTTATGTATTACGGGGAGTTATGGTACAGTAATGAAGCTGATTGTGTATCTAGGAAATATTAAACCATAACTTACTGGTAACAATGTAAGATATTTTAGTAATAGTTACTGATAAGGCGACAACTTCTTATCGAAACAATTACAAAATGTGGTAGTAGGAAGAAGCTAGCTCTTATTTGTCGTATAAATATTTGGTTAACCTTGACTAATTGGTGATGTTTCGTAATTGAATGATAACACTACACTGGTAAGTAGTTTATTTATATAGGGGTCTAATGAACATTGTTCTTCGATTTGTGACTTAGAAGAACATACCTACAAAATAATAATATTGTAAAAAATAACACAAAATATTGCGAATCACAGTGATTTTTTGTTACAATCAATTTACAACGTATCACCGATTATTCAAAGTTTAATGCAGCGTGAAAAAGGCAACGTACGAACTGAGAAATCCACGAGAAATGTATTCATTTCAAACATCCTTTCGAAGCTGTATTATCGCCATAAGTCGAAACGCTGATTAATTGGATCAGAGGCCTTGAAGAAGTGTGTGGGAGTTGGCTGCGACCACGTTTTGTAAACTCGACCAAATAGTCTAACACGAGACTCAAAATAGTTTTAAAGCCTACGCTATTCAATTTATTTATTGGGATATTGTTCGTAAGAAATTGAACAGGTAATATAATCTAACTACCTACATAATTTGTGTCTCTTTATCAACTTGTGTTTTATTTTAGTTATTTTATCACACTTTCTGGCAGGTTTCATAGTATCACGACGTGCATCCATCACAATATTCACAATTCACTATTACGTAATTTCGCCCCCTATCACGAGATCAAGGTTCTTGAATTAATAACACGGTTGCGAGCACTGCACAATGAATAGACACACAAGTTAGCAATGTACATATTTCAACACGAATGAAACTTTATTTTTAATCACAATAAATATAATTAACGGCGGCCACGTGTCGCCATCACAGTGTTTGATCACATACTAACTGAGAACCTCTCAAAGAGTTGATGGTTCAACTGACGTGTGATAGTAAGTTTGTTGTTACTTCGCTCGCCAGGGACTCACAACTGACCAGGGTTGTCGACCTACAAACTGATCTTTTAATGGATATTAAATTATATTTGCAGTGTTGGTGTGTTGGCGCTCGTGTATTGTCCATAAGCATAATGAAATGTAATGTGTTGAACAGATAACCCACATTAGATTAGCATGCTTTTTTCTGGGTTAATGTAGGGGGCGTTAATTTGCTCGTATGAAGCATCAATTATGTAAAATATTGTAACATATTATTACAGTCTTCGATACCTATTTAGTTATAGCTTTTTTATAATAACGTGCTAACATTAAAAAGTAATTTGCATCCGTCTATATGGATTTTATTTTATTTCGCAAACAATGTCTGTTCGTTATTTACAGCTTGCTACTTGCTAGATTAAAACGCAATCTATCTTAAATTGCTACACCGCCGGTAATGAAAAACTATCTAATTTATTAATAGGCATTTTGCACTACTTGCTGTCAATGGTAAAACTACATTATTGAAAAGAAATATACCAACTAGGGTAGGTGTTTTATAGCAAACTGTATTTCTAGTTACGGCTACCATAGTTTTAGAAAGCTTTGCCTACCTATTAAAATAGCATGAACAGCTGGCAAAAATTATTTGTATGATCCAATATTATTATAATTGATGGTAATATAAGTATCAGAGGGTCAATTCTCGTTATAAAATATATTCGAAATTCAGTTCCGATCTCATCTCGATCTCCCTGATTCTGATTAAAATTATGTTTTTCTTTGGATTGGTGTAGTGGGCCAGGCTACAATTAATATAATAATGGCGTCTGGGCCTCGATTCTGCTAAATACAAACCACTGTAAAACCACTGACACTCTAAAAATGCTATTTAATTGTAGACTTTACCCTTATACAGTTAAAGTCTAAAATCAAATGAAAAGAATTCATCTAACTTTTTCATTCGCTCTACAAAATATCATTTGATTTTAGACTTTAACTTGATAACAATAAAGTCTACAATTAAATGGCATTTTATGGAGTGTCAGTGGTAAATCAATGGTTTGTCTTTAGCAGAATCGAGGCCCAGGTCTTTCATTGATTTAGCACAGGCAACGTTAAGTGAAAAAATTGCAGAATTGTAGATGATGGGGCAAATAAATCTATCTGGATAGACTGATACAAGGTATAAGTTTGGACGATCGTCTCGACAAAACAAATTTGTGAAATGAAGCTGCATCAAAAAGTGTAAGTGGGCAGAGCCCCTGTTGAGGTTATTGCTCCGCTCTTATAGGTAATTTATATAGGTAGCAATGAATCATCGTATTTACAAAACAAAGTAACGTAAATGTCATCTAAATTATTCGAGTACTTTCAAA
This sequence comes from Lithosia quadra, assembly GCA_963576445.1. Taxonomy (NCBI): domain Eukaryota; kingdom Metazoa; phylum Arthropoda; class Insecta; order Lepidoptera; family Erebidae; genus Lithosia; species Lithosia quadra. Next base: position 4,590,812 of record OY754883.1, read on the forward strand.
TTTACACGATCACAAACAACCGCATTAACGATCATTGCGCGTGACCATCACCTCACCTGCTGGTGTGATACAGGTGTTTATATCGTAGTTATTTGAGGAAAGATATAAATCGAAACATTCAAGAGGTGGAAAATGATATTAAACAAATACTTTAAGTGGTAACCCTGGCTTGATTAATATTGTTTTCTTTACTGCGGACGAAATTAAGACGCATAACTGCGGGACTACATCTTCAACATGGCTCACCTTTGGACGCGAGAATTGCAAATCACATTGACAACTGCTAACATTTATCACAAATTAAATGTGGCCTGAAGTTCTTTGTTTTTATGACTGCGATGAAACTTTGTTCAGTTGTTATTGTCACACGTAAAGCTTTCCGTTGTGAAAATAAAAAGGAATTTTCAGCTCGCAACGCAGTTGGATTTTAATTATTTTTTTAAATCCTAATATTGAAATGCTGAAGTGAGTTTGTTGATACATAAATATCTATCCCATGGATGTAGGCAGAGACAACATACTTCCATTTGCTATGATCATGGCATTTTCTTCAGGTAATACATTCCACGTGGGGGAAGCCACAGGTTCTAGTCTAGTCTAACAAAGAAACATGTATTTTATATAATGTTTCTTTGTTTGTTCGGCCCGTCTGGGTCGTTTTCAAATTGAGGGCCAAAAAAGCATGAATTTCATCAATTCATATTATTTGTGATTTTTATGTTTTTTATTACACGGATGCGTTTGTTTATGAATAAAACACATTTTAATCAAACAGACCACTTTTTTATTTGAGTATTTATGCATAAATCAACATTTTTAGTGACACAAATGAGGCATAAAATTCTTCTAATGATAATTTCTAATTTACTAATGAGATCAAAATTACACTAATGATAATTATAATTTTCATCTAACTGATCGGTACATGAAAGATATATCGGAAAAAAATGATTAGGGGACTTTATGAATGTAATAGATGCCAAAACCATTATTTTTAGAATGTTCGTCTGTTTGTCTGTTTATCTGTTTGTCCGTGTCTCTGTTTGTCCGCATCAAACTTTTGTTCACGCTAAAGTCAAAAACTACTGGAGGGATTTTGATCAAACTTGGTACGATTATAGTTCATGGTGTTCTGGGCAACATATACCTAGGCTACTTTTTCTATAAGCTGATACCCGTGGTTTCGCCCGCGCTTCGTTTTTAGGTCGTTTTTGGTCATATCTTCGGTTCTCCTTAACCAATTACAACCAAATATACGGTAAATTTTTAGTCTAAGCAAGACCTTTCCAATTTCAAGACCTGAACGGGTTTTGATGCGTTTTTTTATTAGAAAGGTCTTGGTCAGACTCAAAATCTTACGCATATTTGATCACAATCGGTTGATTAGAACCGGCGATATAGATAAAAAACGCGAAACGCGAATATATAATATTACTTCTCTTAGTATGTAAAATAATGATTTTTTTTATATAGTTTCTGTTAGAAATTTCCATTTATGTCTTTTCATGATTCATCATCAGTCATCATCAACACTCAATTTGAGAGGATTAAAGCTTAATCAGTCAAAGCAGCATTATCATCAGGCCTAAAGTAGGTATGTACATGTACCACTGAGCTAGAACGTATAAAAGCTGAACGATTGCAAGATCCTGATGTGAAAGAAATGTACAAAAGGAAATTGAATGACAGGCTAGAACAAAATTGGAGTGCCATAAGTGGGAAGGATGTAAAGGCAGTATGGAAAGTGTTAAAAACGAATGTAGTAGAGAGTGCCATTGATGTATGTAATGTGGCGAAAAGAAAGAAGAGAAAATGTGCAAAGGCTGATTGGTGGGATGAAAAAAGCTTGGCAAGATATTCTAGCGATGGAAGCTATTGATACAGTAAGTAGAGGTATGAACAAAGATGATATAAAAGAAAAGAAGGAAATATCGGAGTGTGAAAGCGACAGTTAAAAAAAGCATTGAAAATAAAGAAGAAATTCGGAAGCGAACCGGATGAAATTTTGAAAGCGATAAAATATATGAGGGTGGGAAAGTCTGCTGGGTATGATAGAGTGACGATTGAAATGATGAGGGCTGGCGAGGGATTAGTGGCAGGACTGTTGCACCACCTGCTCAACCTTTGTTGGATACCAGGCCAGGTCCCGGAAGATTGGAAAAGGCTTACAGCAGGAATGCCATAATCATCGCGGTATCAGTCTTTTAAGCGTGGTTGGGCAACTGTATGCCAAAATTGAAGGTAAATGCGTGAAGCAAGTGGCAGAATTTGTTTACGAAGGATTGGACGTACGATGGAGATATTGAAAGGAGAATGACTGCGGGTAATCGTGTTAAATGGTGCGCTACACTCCTTCATGAGTGGTCAATCTGTTGACTCTGCCTACCCCACAGGAAAAAAGGCGAGAGCAATGTATAATTTATAAAAAATATCATTCGTGACACAATCAGTATCATTCGTGTCACTCTTGAATCGACACGAATGAGAGTAACACGACTGATAATTTTGGCACTATTTTGAATTTAACTCCTAAATGTAACGTTCTAGAACATCACCTTGTACTGGGAAAGCATTTGCCCTGTTATGCATAATTAATGAAATAGATCATATAGAAAATAGGCCATAGTTAAGTACAATAAGCAATGAAAACACTAATGAGACGATTTTGGCAACAAGTATAAAATTTTACATGATAATAAGATTTTCTTCCAAAAAACGGCGTTCACAATAAACCACCACAGGTGTTCGTCGACAACTAATCACAGGGGACCGTGTGGGGTAGAAGATGGGGTAGCAGAGTAGTTTAATTGAGTTTTCTTTCGAGTTTGAAATTGAATACACAACTGATAATTTAAAAAGGATCAGTTTTCTGATGTTGTGAAATCTTTTTATTTTTTACAATTTATATTGTTTCAACGGTTAATATCCTTCCCAAAGAACTGTATAACATAATCGATAAATAAAATCTGCAGTTTTCTGCACTCATTTTTAATTTACGAAGCATTGAACAAAAAATCAACGTTGGGTAGACGTCACACTTCTGAGATTTAGGTTAGTTTTATAGGTATTACTCCGTAATTAATAGCGATAGGAGATTTATTGTGCTGGGCACAATAGCGTCTCAAAGAACTTATTGATTAATAGTAATGTTAAATCTGATAGCAACTACCACACAAGAATAAAATCAGAATATACGTGTTTGGCCCTCAATTTGAAAACGACCCGTCTGCGTTTTTGTACAAACTTTGGTAAATAGTGATGTGCACGCTTGCGAATGTTTCTGACTAAAAATACAAGACGAGCATAATATAAATGAATACACAAAATGTATTTAGTCATTTAAAGACACGGATAACCGAAGAAATGCGTCGTATATTGATATAGATAACCACTGGAATTCTAGATGCGTACAGATATGTAAATGACCGACATTTAATATAGGCCGATGTGTATTATCGTGTTTACATTTAGTGCGTATAGTATTTGCGTAAGTGATTTATATTTACACGTAGGAATTGGACAGTATTCAATATAGATGTTCATCATCTACCAGAATGCTTTGGTGGGCGTATATTTATTATTTCGTTTGAATTAGCATTCGTCTTACAGACATCAATTTCGAACTGCTTCATCAGTTTTATATTCGTAATTCATACTCAGCAATATCATAACAACATTGCTTTTGTTCTGTTTGATCACATTCATCACAATCATTAACAATAATTAATTCAAACTCAAGGGAATTTTACCAGTGAAGTAATTTTAAGATGAAAAGTTTTAATGCTTAACATCGTGTAAATTTCAAAATATACCCTAAATAAATCCTAAAGGGATTTTCTGGAAGGAAAACTTCTCTCATTGGTATTTTGACTCTAACCGTAAACAATACACGACACTTTATTATATTCTTTTAGTCTGAGGTTTTGACACATATTTTTTTGTTCACCTTTGATCTGATCATATTTGATTTTATTTTATCATTCTTTGATTTTATAGCTTTTATAGTACGATCTTATTAGGAGATGATACGAATCTTGAAACAAATATGGCACAAATTTTTTACCAATATGATAAACATTTGTTTCTTGGTTTGTCATTTTACGCGGCGAGGGAACAGCGGTTCGGCATGTTTTTTGCATTGAGATATGGCCGTGTGATAAACAAATTTATGGGCTGGAGAGTGACAGGCAACTTAGTTTCTATGAGACATGACATAGTAATGTTTTTCGATGTCGGCGATAGAAATATATACCATGAACTACGATTTATTGTAAGGTATTCTGTTTAAATTATGGAGGAATTTGAAAATATTGGAAACAGTTCCTATAACTGGAACTAGTTCTATTTATTTAGGCCAGTAAGCCGCTACAGGTATAGTTCAATACAGTTACAGAACAATAGTAACTAAGAGAAACCCGGTAACCTTATAAAGATGGTATAATCTGATGCAGGTGAATGTAAATAACGAAACAGCAGGTCCGTAACAAGATTCGATTTATGTCCGGTCAGTAATCTCTCCGCGTCTCGGTATCAAGAATGGCGAGATCTTAGGAGCCGCCCGGCGCGCCTCGTCAGTCGAGCTCATTGTTAGTACGCCTAGATGTTATGAATTATGATTCATGCCGCTATATAACAAGTTTGAGATAAGAATGCAACAAATAGGGCGGTGCAGCCAAGCGTTTCCATCCAGCTATTAGGTATGTGCTTGACATAATTTCTGACGCATGGTGTACAAAAACAAAGTATGCGGGCTCATTGTTGAGCATCATTCTTCCTATTTATCCTCCAGAAAATATATTTTGCAAATTTCGTTTGACGTCAATTTAAATAGTCACAGGGTAAATAGTGCGGTATTAGTCAGGATTAGTCAAGAAGTTGCAGGAAATATGATTTATCAATTGAGTATTATAGGTAAGTTTATTGAGAATGTGGTTATTTGGTTCCTTTTATGTTAGGTGTATTAGATATTGAAAGTGAAGTATATAATGCAAAGTTAAATAAGTATGCTTAAAGCCAAACCCGTCCTCAAATTAACCATGTCCAAGAAGAGTACATGGAAAAAAGATATATGTAAATTCATTGAACTTTTGTAACAATTAGTATGTTAACTGTTCCTTTAGATTAAGCTTGGAAAAAGTGAACATTCAGAACGGGATTTGAACCTATGACCCTCACCAATTTATTTCCCCTGGATACTCTAACTAATATACCTGGAGACGTCATAGATATAATTCTACGATACCTATATTATACGTGACCCTTGGAGTCATAGACATAGATGACTCCAATAATATCCGTCTCAGTCTAAATGCTAACTTACTCCAAGCTAATCTAAGCAAAGCTAATTAAAAGCAATCTAAATATCTATTTAATAAACTAATAAAAAAAACAATTCAGTTATTTAAAAAAATATTGCACCTTAGATATACCTTCTCATACATTATAAGCCCATACATTACTCCTAGTCGGTGTCATCATAGCATGATTATATTTAAGAACACCAATGATTAGCATCTGCGGCCAATTGTGTCTCAAATTTGTTCACGAGTTACAAGTGGTAGATAAGGGCAATGGGTTGATAGAAATTGTTCAATTACATTTATTCAGATGGTTAAGAATGTCACTTACAATATAGTGGTGTTGCCACATATGGGCCCCAGCTGGTGTTATTGTCGGCTGACACCTACTGGTCTAACGGCAGTTATATCGTGCTTGTTATATTCACGTATTAAATAAATTGAGCTTGTTATGATTCACGTCGATTATGATTCTAGGTTAAACATATTTGCCAAAACATTCGCAGCTAGATGTGTTCTGAAAGCATGGGAATGGCGCATGTCGTTAGTAAGTCCTATTTTTAGTTTGTTTACCCAGGAGCCTGGTTCAAAGTTTGGAATACTAAGTTTTTGATGGTATAGTGTAAATTATAGTAGATTTTGCGTTTGTGTATATAATAATTTTAAATGACAAGTAACCGTAGGTTAATGGCAATGGAATTTGAACCTCTGACAGTCACATAACATGTGATTATATTCTCTGTAAAACTGAATTACCTGAACACGGAAATGTTATTAAACTTTAATTTCTTAATGTGTTTCATTTCTATATTCCCCCTATTTCTCACCCAGATCGTACCTTTAAATTTTTAATCCCGAAACATTTAATAATGACGTATTTATACGAGTCCTGTATTAGACTGTATCTCATTCAAAAATCTTTAGATAAAGATTCCAAGTGTATTTTTTTGACATTTCATCAAATTGGTTATAAGGTTAATAGAAACAAAAGTATAGCATGATTGTAATATAGTCCAATTAATCTCAATTAGTCATCCTTTTACCATGATCTACATTAAGTAACATAACACAAATACGGATAAATAACTTATTTCGAAATGGATGATGAGGATCTGAAATGTTACTATTTGCTTATAGATTAAAAGTGTATAGACACATTCAAAGATATTATAACATTTCTTAACGAACTACACTGTGCCTCAGATTAGAAAAGTTCAATCACCTCTTAATGAATCAATACCTATTGGTTTGAGCGGTTCCTCTATCACCGGACATAGCTTCACCTTGTTTACAACGATTACCAACGTAAACTGCATTGTCTCACAACACCGCCACTTACACAAAAACAACACGACTTTCTCACATGACTCCAATAAATTAACAAATGCATCGTATAAACGTGCACCCTATTGCACAGTCCCTTTATAACTAAGCCGGATTAACATAATTGCGGATGCTTGTGGCAATTGCCGAGCCTACCACTCCAGCGCCATGTTGAAAAATTAATACTAATATTGGCTTATGTCCAGCAATTATTATCAGCAGCACAAACAAAGCTAATTGTAAATATGTGCGCCTCCCGCATCAATTGAGCGCATCGGCGGCGTCGCAACGGGGGAACTTTCAGTGACGGAAATAAACACAATTGGTACTATTTCTAGAAATGGCGAAGCACAGGATCATTTGATACAACAATGGAGGGATGTAAAGAGATCACTTAGAATATAACGTTGGGACTAATAATTATTTTAAAAATTAGTATTGGTACCTATCTAAGGTGTAGTAATGTAGCAATAGTTTATACACCCTTGATTTAACTATTCGGAATTGCCTGTATTTTTGGAAATTTAAAATGGTACTTTATATGATTGTGATTGGAATTTGTATATTGGAACTTCATTTGGAACAAAACAATATAAAAACAGAAAACAAAAATTGTATCAATGAAAGTTGAAGTACCTAGGTATACAAATGCTGATATGCTGTGCAAGATCAGCTTCTGTTCAATACGATCTGTGCAATATTACCTACTGCAATGAAATTCTGATGTAGGTACCTATATAGAAAAAGTAATCACTTTTAAATTCCATGCGCAGGTTAGGTTATGTTTATATTCAGAAGATAGGGTTTGCCCGCCGCCTAGGAGTAGTGGATAGCAGCCCACGATATCAAAATTATCAAAGCAGCGCCGACGCGCGACGTTTGACTAATTTTCAAGCGCATAGAATGACACATGCCAGGTTGTTGTAGTGGGGCGTTAGCCCAACGTAATCGTAGCGATAACCTCGTGTCTTGCGTTGTGCGTGCGGATGAGGGTGTATTTTTTCCTGTCATAACCAAAAATAAGGTTTTCTAACAGCTACAGGAATATAGTAGTTTAAACTTATAAAACACGCATTAGGAACTTTTCTCCCATCAGTAAAATGAGGCGAATAGATGTCAAGGGGTGAGATAAGGAACCATGAACAATTGCAGTGTCAAAATGTACCAAATTATCAAACCTCTCCTCTGTAACTATCGCTATTACTTACGCAATATTGCATTGCAGATCTAGACGAGAAGGAAAATTATTATGCTAGTTTATGAATGAATAAATAATCATTGCAGTGACTAAACCAGCTTCATACTGTTTGCAAGATTTACGTATTCTTGGATATGTATCGTTTATTTACTTGAATAAGTACCTAGCAAAGATAAAAATAGCAGTTGTATCGAATTCCCTAGGGTAATTAGTAACGTCTGCCTTGTGTTCCTTTGCTTCTCATCTCATTGTCATAGATAAATGATTGCTGCTTGCTTATATTATTGTAAGTAAATGTTTATTTTGAATATAATGTTCCTGAATGTCTTGAGAGTGTTCGCATCGTCTATTCAGATCCTAGATTTGCTTTTATTTTAAAATAGGAATTTTCTTTGTCTTGGGAAGTGTGAGAATCTTGATAAATTTAGAGCATCACAATATAAAGTAGTACAGAAATCATAGCAGTGGGAGTTACTATTAGTGCTGTGAAATTAAGAAACCAGTTACTGTACTTTCTACCCTCATGAGGCACTTTGGCGTATCTCTAGATTCGCTAGAGTTCTTCAGTGTATTAATTACAGCAGATACAGAAATAGGGGCCAGGAAAGCGGTTTAGCTGAGTACCGGGTATAGCTCCATCCTTCTCTCATAAGAGCGTCATACATAATAACCTTACCAGAGTTACCACGACGATCTTATAGCAATCGAAGGGGCTTCTCTGCGCGCTGTTTAAAAGTGTGATTAGATTACTTGGGCCTATTTGGCCTGTTGGAATTTAGACAACTAAAGATAAATTACCTTAATTAATGATATGGAAACTACATACATTATGTCAATAATACCACCATATTGGGCATATATAGGTACTATACGTAATATGGAATGTTTACAATGACTTTCGATGCATTCACTGTATGACACATGCATTTGTACTAACTGCACATTGCACGATCAAATCGTACCTATAGCAATCAAACAGTCGTGCCAAACAACAGTACATCTAAGTCTGTTGACGTAATGGTGCACCGCATATTGGTCCAAAAATATACAACATATTGTAATGAGGCCAATAAATTTATGGAGAGTGCGATTTATAGATTAATTTGAATATTAGATTGACGAATAGATGATTTACTGACTAAGAACCCTTGAGAATGTGGATTTCTTATATATATTCATGATTTCATTAGTAACCTTTAAGATAAATTTTATGTGAGCGAACCTCTAGGAGTCTTTTTCGAGTATTTCATAGTTAAAAATAAAAAGTAAGAATCACACGGCTATTGAAAAACAAACGGAATCTAAAGCAAATTAATCCATATAATGTAGATTAGGCTAGTTTCTTTTAACACAATCTATACTTATAATAAATCTGTAGAAAAAATAAAATTACTAGACCGACACTGAACCCATAATGTGATTAAAAATTTTTTTGTCTGTCTGTCTGTTTGTTCAGGCATCACGCAAAAACTACCGGACCACAGCCAGGCGTGGAGGGCGCGGGTTCGATTCCCATTTAATACCAATATTTGTATGCACGAATTATAATCATTCGCATTGGTCTGCGTGTTTCTATTTTTAATAGTATTACGTATTGAATTAATTTAACTTGTGCGTAAACATAACGAATTTGTAGTATCGATTTGAAACATTAAGTACTTATGAACATCCGGATGGTAATAGATTAATTTGACACCATTGAGTTGATCTGATGAGGGAGCCAGGATGTAGATAATTGAACTTTTAAACTACTGTAAACTGTACTCACTAAAGCAAAATGGATATCGTCATCGTATTCTGTGACAATATTATACTTGAGATAAGTTTAAGTGCTTTACTTAGGCACTTAGGGAGTAATTACTTGCATTTATTGAATTATTGCGTAGTTTTGGGTGCTTACAACATTCTTAATCCATCAACGATGTAGTCGCATAACAGATTAGTCGGGTGTCATAGCATGCTTGCAGCAATAATACCACAGATTACTTAATAGTTGTAATGTAAGCTAACACTCGCGTTCACCGATCTGAATATTTTTTGCGGATAATTAGGTCTAATAGATAGATAGATCATTTATTTCGGCTACTCCACCCCCTCCGCCGCGCCGGCCAGCAGGGGCAGTAATATCAGATAAGAACCGACTAAATCTGTACGCAGTCTCGGGTTTTCAGATGTCGGGGTGTAAGTACATACAAATTACGCCTTTTTCCCATTGGGGTAGGCAGAGACAAAATCTTTTCACTTGCTACGATCTTGGCATACTCCTTTCGCTTCTTCAATTTTCATAATTGTTTTCATACACGCACGCCGGTTTCGGGTACTCTTTACCTGGCCTTTCTCCAAAACGTCCTGGATCTGATTAGAATATGTACGCCTAGATCGGCTTTACCGGGTTGCCCATTCACCCTCGCCTAATATATCTGTTTCGTCAATCTTCTTTCATCCATCCTCTCTACATGTCCGAACCATCTAAGCACCGGGGTGTAAGGTGGCCCATAATACCTCTCTCTCTAAGGCTCTCTATCTAACGGTCAGTAAGATGAATTTCCTTGTTGGACAAATCGTTAATAATAGGTAGGTATCTAATACATATATGTTGTTATCATTTTGTAAGTAGACTGTTGTATTCTTATCTGTATGAATGAATGTTGGAATTCATATAACGCGAGATTGATAAACTCCAACACCGTTTGACCGGTCATAAAGAAAGTAGGTAGGTACATACATCATTGTCGAGTGATTTATTCATGGAGGTTTTTTTATATTAACTACTCTTTATCATGAAAAATAGCGGCATGCAATATAGTATGTTACTTATAATGGTTAGTTTTTTTGTAATTTTTTTGTTTCTTTATAATGGTAAAAATTCGCGATTAGAGTAGTCGCTTCATAAATGGCTGAACACTAAAAAAGTATTAAATAAGTTATTACTTTTATTTTTCTCATACTAGAAAATTAGCAAGGTGATATTGCTGACAACATCCTACCTTTAATAAATTATATAAAACGAAACATTCCGTCGTCTGAGAATCTTTGAGGTGAGAGCCAGCGATAGGAGCATATAGGTGGTTCTTAAATCATTATAAACTTGACAGTTGCATATGGAAGCACTTTAGATTATACTTATCTTAAAACAAAATAGATCTAAGTAACTACGCTACGCCTAAACGACAACTTCGCATAGGTTTAAAAAGCAACATCCCTACATTATAATTTAAAATACTTACTAGTAGTTGAATGTAGTTAGTTCCTCTACGAAAATTAGTAAATAAAATAGAGAAATTTTGTTAAAAAAGTACTTATAATAAACTTATACTTATGTTAACTGGAACGTGACAATAGTATCGGTATAACCATGAGGTATAACATACCTTTGAATCGCCTGAAGTTTCAACCAGGTTGAAAAAACGTGGTCACATACTGACTCTCTGTTTTCCTTTGACTGGTAGAAACGTCAGGCAGTCGAGCGAGGGTCAATATCTCTTTATTACTATCAAGTACTTAATAAAGGAAAAAAAAAATAGAGGCATTCTTTTTCGATCACTGCTAATAAAAAAATCAATGAAGAAATTAAATCATTTCGAAAAAAGAAATGGCTCAAAATTTATTTACCTACAGTATTATCATCTGTCTAAATTTTCGAGAGCGTTTCCCTAACACCCGGTATGAATAATATTTGACAGAATTTATGGGAACAACCAGACAACTACAGGTCTAGAGACGCCTTTCCATAGTAAGTTCATGATTCTGCGTAAGGACGTGGATCAACTCGCATCAAAGCGCGAGGTACCGTAGAAAGAGTGTCGTCTGTAGAGGCCTAGACCAGTCCCTGAACCGTGTGGCTTCGAAACAGACGGACACGCACTGTGGAAAGCAAATGATGCGTGGCTCTCCGTGGTCGACTACCGTGCGTGATAAAATCTGTAGAATCACACACTGGAAAGCCAGATTAGGCGTAAATTATACAGAAAAAAAAGAGACGTAAGGCACAATATTTTGTTTGAATGTTACTACAAGTTGTAGTATTAGGCCTTTTGGTTTGTAATTTGAGTAGGTGTACTTACATTTAATGAGTACCACGGAGTCGTGGGGCTCGCATTGCACCTGGGTGGCGTTCATAGCCAGCAGTCCACCGCTGGCCGCCCCGCCACCCGCGCTGCTCGTTTCTCTGCACACACAGTAATTACACATAATTATTGTTTATCATTTGTATGAGTAACGGTTACATAACAAGGCCACCTGTTTACAATTGCGCTTGAATACAGTTTGCTTTGCAGAGAAAAGTGTCAAGTTTTCATAATAATACGCCAAGGCATTTATTCTCTGTTGAAGTCAAAGATTAAATATCAAAGCCTTTTTTTACTTACTCCCTTCTATACCTACTACGTACCAAAATTTTTGTGTACTTTATAATAGAGAAATTAAAAAAAGAACAACATTAAATTTTTAAAGTGTTATCCTACTTAAACTAACTCAAAGCATGCAATAAAATAATGGTTCTCACGCTTTGTAGGTGGGCGGGATCAAGTACTACACATGATTGTATAAATGAAGAAATTTATAGGATTTAAGATTTAACCTTTTAAGTAGGTACCATTGACATTCAACTTATGAATTTGACAAATATGGGCGTACTTAATACATCTCATAATAACCCTTCAAGGACTAACCATTTGTGAGTATATAAACACTACAAATATTGATATGATAAAACGTTTCATTAGTATACTTGCCATTTTTTAAATTTCCTATCGGCTTTATAAAAAAAGTTTAACATCTAACTTCGCATATAACATAGCAGTGCAAACAAACATTAACAATCTCACTAGATCAGTACCAAGATTTGCCCGTGACATAACTGTGTGAAAAACATTACTCTCCTTTCTTCGGCAGTCGGGTTGCAATAAAATACGCTATTAATAAAAATTAATAGCGTATTTTAGAAATTTATCCCAAAATACTCCTTATATAATATCATTGCAGTTAAGTAAAAAAAATCATTGAAGACCACAGCTACGGCGATAATTTTCTATACATCTTTTCCTCTACGTGAATGAATCACACGCATTTATCGATGAAATAAATTGAGTCATATGCGCAGCTTGTGTTAGGGAAGTTTATTATGGAGCTTGTAAGCGATGTGATAAAACTTTAAGTGATACAGAGGTCTTTACTTGGCTTGTGAAGATGCCGACGCGAGTAAATTGATGTACAGTGACGCGGGACGTACAATACGCAACAATGAAGCGATTTACTCATGGTTTGAATTGTAAGAACTCGTGTCAAGTCGGGTTTTCGTGAACCGCAGTTAGATTCTCAGAGAATGAGACTTATGGCCACTTTTAACGGGAAAGACAAGCGTATTTGTATTAAAGACAAGGTATATGAGCTAGTAAACATCTTAGCTAAACGTGGATGTAGATACCGGTTTTAAAAGCCGAGGGGCGTCTGAAATTTCTTGCATTCCGATTGAAAGTTGATTGTCGAGAAAAGGCTTCAGAGCTTTACCCATCGACGCAAAGTTGCTGGTTTATCGGTGTTCTATCGGGTACATTTCGGAGAGTGCGCTCTGGAATTGCATAACCTGATACCCCCAAGCCCTTTTCATCAACGAACGACCAGACGAACAGCGACGCGACACCGCTTTATGGTCGATATTCCACTCATACGCACGAAACGCTTTGCGGATACATTCATCATGCGTACAGCTAAGGAGTGGAATTCCCTGCCCGAGTCTGTGTTTCCGGAAAGCTATAACCTGGGAATATTCAAGTCACGAGTGAATAGGTTCCTTCTAGGCAAGCGTGATTCATCGTAGACCGCATCGTCACTTACCATCAGGTGAGATAGTGGTCAAACGTAAGCCTATCCTGAATAAAAAAAAAAAGAAAGAAAAAAACCCCATCGATAATACCCCAAGAGACATCTCATATTTGTTTTGGCAGCGATCTGCTGTACTGAAGGAATTTTAACAGTCGACTGAGGCATCGCACTTATACGTTACAGGGATAACTGCGTTCAGTCTATTATAAGCGTAGCCAAAGCTTAGTTAATCCAATGGAATGTGCGCTGGAATTGCATAACCTAGTTCCTCCAAGCCCTTTTCATCACCGAACGACCAGACGTACGGCAACGCGCCACCGGTACATGGTGGATATCCCACTCATACGCACAAAACGTTTTGGCAGTACGTTCATCGTGCGTACTGCTAAAGAGTGGAATGCCCTGCCTGAGTCAGTATTTCCGGAAAGCTACAACCTGGGTGTCTTCAAGTCTAGAGTGAATAGGTTTCTTCTAGGCAAGCGTGCTCCACCGTCGACCACATCATCATTTGCCAACAGGTGTGATCGTGGTCAAACGCGTGCCTATTACCAATAAAAAAAAAAAAAAAAAAAAAAAATGGTCCCAATTAGTTTAATGGTCCTACAAATTACAAAAAACATATCTTGAAGGCAATGCACTACGCTAATATTTATATGCTGAGCGTTAGTCACTGGGTACTTCATCTCGGAACAAAGGAATTAAACAGTATGACTGTTCGTACCTAGGGAATAATTAGCTGCATATCTCGGCTAAGACTGTAATAATTAACGAGAGCTGTTTTGTACTGTTTGGTAAGAAGTGTTAGATACAACAAGGTACACTCGTAATATGGAATCTTTTCTTGCTGCCTTATAATAATCATCATTTCAGGAGTAAGATATCCAAAGCCAAACCTCTTACTCTAAAAGATTTCCATAATGAACAAGTAAAGCTTTACGGTTTTTTGCTTATTTAATTTCCACATCATGTTACATGCAAAACAACCGCGTCGGGTGGATGTCCCTCACCAGCAGAAACAGACACTATTTAGTAAGGTCGTTAGCATTCCTTAGGAAGGGGAGTAGGATCGATAACGAGCGACTGACATCTCTGGTGTTCCAAACGTTTGTATGTTTGTAACCGCTTACCACCAGGCCAACAGGCCTTTGCAAGTTATCTTAGTGGCACATCTTATGATAGCTACCCACACATGAAACGTCTTTCAGCTTCAGTAATCTTTTGACAATGAAGGAAATACTAGCAATAGTATAATGTTCAGTTCATCCAGTTAGGTATTTAAATTGAAGTTCATAACTGCCAAATGGTAGGATCCTGCCTTTTTGGCAGTTATGACATTCAATTTAAATAGCTGGTGTAATAGTTAGACATCGTTTGTGGACCGTTTGCCAACTCTCTGGCTATAGGTCTTATGTTAGAAACACAAGGCGATGTTAGACTTCTGATATGACCATTTGGTAGTGACCTAAACAAGGTGGGCTCAGCAGACTTGTCCAAAAAGACTAATCGCGAACTTGGGTTGGGTTGAGGTTATTTAACTTTTCATGCTTACATGTTTTCCTTCTATAAACAATGGACTGAGGGCTCAATCTCGTAAAAAAATATGTGCAAAATTCTGTTGCAATCTAGTCTCGATCTCATGTCGATCTCCCTCAAAATTCAGTCTCAGGTCGAGACTTGACTTCTAGACTGAATTTTGAACATATTTCTGTTAAGTACGACAATTTGGCATTCTGGTTAATTCGACAACATAATGCCTACCTAGGTATGTTATGCCATAACCCTAACAATGTTGAGGTCTTACCGTACCTATGATTTTAATATCGACGACAAGAATAATAAATTAATATAATCTAGGTATTTAAAATTCAAGTCAATGAATATTGATTAGATTGGAATAAATTGCAATAAATAATTGGCAAGTGTGCCTTGCAAACAAACAATAGAATAGTAGGTATTACATTACGAATACGATTGGCAAATTTACAATGCGAAAATAAGTGGGAGTGAGTAAAAATTACCTTTAATTCTCGACAAGGTTATTTAATCTACTTGTAATTAGCTAACACCTATTGCATGGTTGGTATTTGCATACTCATGACAACATGACACTGAATAATGTATGTGATACAATTTATATAAGTGTAACTGATAAGTATGTATGATATTTTCTAGGCAATCGAGCTGTATAGGATCATTTATCATTTCATACTGTAAGTACATTTAACTTGGCCTAGTTAGGAGTTAATGTACTAAACATTTCTCGAATTCGAAGTCACCAGCACAAGAGAAAAACAATGACTAGTTCTACTCCATTTTGGACAAAATTCTGGTGTATGTAATGTAGGTACGACAACTACAGAATTTCGAAGTTCTGTATCGCCAGGGACTTGGGGAGATCAGATGGCAGTTGCTTCAAGTAAAACATCAAGTAGGTATGTTCATTTCGTAGTTATATTGAAAATTAATCCCCAACTATAGGGAGAAGGCTTGGCGGAGATACTAGGGCAGTAAAGGCTAAGATAAGACGATTATAACATTACCTCTCACACACATCACTTTTGCGATTAGTAAGCCAATGATAAATGTTTCCAAAACAAACAATAGATAATGAATGCATGGAGCTTCTTAGACCAGTAGATATCTGAACAATGCATTCCATTCAAGAAAGCATTTCATAAACAACCTAGTGTGAATGCCAGCATCATTATTAAAATGAAATTCTTTATATCTGCTGTTCATCAGATGAGATTGTTTCCTTATTTAGAACTAAATATTTTAAATATACCTTTCACATCACTAGATGCAATCACTTTTAGTGAATGGTACCCATTATATGTTTAGCAGTTATTTTTTGTGTAAAATAAAGAGTTCTTTATGAATGAAATTATAAAGAATGTATTTAGTAAGTTTATTCATTCATCATCAACAACATGTTTATAATTCATATCAGGAAATCTGTCTCATTAACTGTTTAATATGGGGTCATTCCCAATTGGTCAGAGTAAGGTCAGGTCAAAAGTAACCATAACCACCTGCAGAAAAAGGGAGAGGAGTATGTCTATGACCCTCTCCCTTTTTCAATTCCTATGCCCTCTACCTACCCCAATGGGACAAAAGCGTGATTTGTATGCATGTATGTATGGTCACAATTGACCAGACTATCGAGTGTTGTCAGATTAATGATGGTGGTTGTGAGTCAACCAGGTTATCGATAATCCAGTAAATTTAAGATTTTTTAATAACTGGGTAGATAGTGTCTGCTTTGTTTTAGTTCTTTCATTCTACCAAAAAAATGTTTATTAAGTAGGTTATTGCCATTTGCCATTTTGGTACTAATCAACAATCCTAATACACTTGACTCCATATAACTGGGGTCTGAATGATCAAGTCTCTACAGTACTGTACCCTAATCGATTCTTTAGATGCAAATGAAAGAATTTAGTTCCAAAAATAATGTACAAGGTGAAAGACATTAGAAAAAGAGATGACTATTACATTTGTTATGCTTACTTTCAATGTTACATGGTAATTCATTACATTACATAAGCATTACATTGCATTTTATAATTACTACTCTATCTCTGCCATCTAAGATTGTATTAGTCTGGTAATTAAACATCTTGTTTTACTCTTTCTAATTGAAACCATTCATCTCAATGATGTTTCAAAACATTTAAAAATAAAAGGTGTGTGATACTAATATCATTAAAAGTATCTAAGTATGTACTAAACATTGAAGTGAATACCTTTTATAATTACAGAAATAGAATCTGCTTAAAAAGTTGTGTTTATCAAAAGTTTGAGTTTCAAATGGTTTTAGATCGAAGGTTTATAAAAAGAACCTCGATTTTGTTGGATTAATATACCTAGGTACTATGTCACTTTAACCACATAATTATTATTACTATGTGCCCTATCTGTTTCATATACAGCCCTTAGTACTACCCTAGGTGGAACCTATAAGAATCAATTTTAATTGGGATGCCGGTACATCCACTGGTCTGGTCTATTTAATTAGTTGTTGTCTCATTATTCATGTCTTTAAAATAAAAGTGTCTCTTAATTCAGCAGAAGTATGTGAGTAATTAAAAAATATATGCATTTCTACCTATAAGTATTCTCACTATTAACTCACTAAAGTTATCAAAGCTCAAAAATAAATACATGAAGTGGGTACCAATCACAGTGTTACAGCAAAGGCATCCTAACATAAATGCCAATCGTTTTTTGCTACAAAAAAGATAATACAGATTGCTGTAAAAAAATTGTAGCATTCATCAAAATAATAATAAAAGATTATAATTTAATCAATAAAGCTACATTATTGACACCTAATTAGTAGTAGTTAATGTCGAATTAACTATTAGAAAGGTCACAGGATTAATTTATTATAGGAAATAAATTATTTAACCATTATACTTGATACTAAATCACTTTGTAGGTATATTAGATAGTCAATTTGCAAAGGTGTGTGATGGACTTATATTATCTGACTAATTTATATTCATTTGAATACATAATTAATGAATAACTTACTTACATGTTTAGAGAATTGTACTTGAAATAAAAATAACAATAATATAGCATCAAATAATAATGCCAAGTACCTATCTATCAATTTAATTTTCAGTTGAATAAAGTATCTAGTATGTATACACTCATTTGTCTACCATATTAAATTTGTCATACATTTCACCATTAACTGATAGAATCAATGGTAAAATAGCAATTTCCCACTTATTAAGTACTAGTAACAAAGTACCTACACACAGGAAGTAATTTATCTACTGTTTGCATTTAGTCTACAAACTAAACCCTTTCTCTTCATATTGTTGATAAAAAAACCTTTTTTATTAGGTCACTATCAAGACAACACTGCTTTTTGCAATAATTTAATTGTTTGTAAATGTACTCAAAAGTTTAATTAGAAGTGTTGCAGTCAGCTGCTGTTTAATTATGTTCATTAATTACTGGCATTACATAATTTCCATTGTATAGGTATACTACTGATATTATACCTACTTGCATATTATTAAGAGTAATAAAGTTACAGGAATGAGCTGGTGTCTTTAGCTAGAGGTAGCATACCGTAAAATGGGGTGAATGGGGATTAAGGGGTGAATAGGAACAAAATGGTCAGTTAAATTTGGAGTTTATATCTTTTAAGCAAAACTATAAACCACTTTTACGTCACAATGTAGAGAATCATAAATCTGGTTAAATAATCAATTTATTATTATTTCTAATGACCATTTTATCCCTATTCACCCCTTGATCCCTATTCACCCGCTTTTACCTGGTACTAATTGTAGGAAAAGGTACTTTAGGTAGGTACCTATCTATCAATCTCCTTCTATGATTGTGTTCTAGGTATATTGTGATTAATATACAGAATCTCTGCATCTAAGGTAAAGGGTATCCAAAGAGGATAGGTAATGTTTGAATAATGATACAGTAGAGTCGTAGAGACGTTGCCAATCTACTACCACTAAACCTATTGTTCAATAATTGTGTGTCAGTTGAGTTGGTACAGTATACCTGTTTAACACCTATAGTCGTATTAGTGCATTGTAAGTGAATCGGCTTGGCTTAACTTCAATTCAAGACCAGGTCTTTGAGGTAAGTACCTACTCAATAGTTTTTAATTACTGTCCTCACTTTTGAAGTCATGTTTGAGTCATAAAAATCATCGTTAGTTCACACAAGGTATAGATAGGATCTCTTGACATTTGACACTGGGCTGTTCAAATCAAGAGGCGTTGTCATCCGTTGTCACAATTTTAGGTCAAAGTACGATGAACTTGAACGCGCTTTACTCACCGTAAAATGCTTATTGCCGGCACTTGCTTCCCTATGGAATGCGTGCAGGCAGGGCCCGCATTCGCTAGGAAAGCATTACCCACTGTTTTATGCACGTTTGGAAAGTTTCCTCACTGCAAACCGGCCACGACAACAATCACTGGTCACACTGTTGGGTCCACGGGCATAAGATCCGACAATAACGTACTGAACAACTAAATACCAACACCTCTCGTATAATCCACTGTTTTACAGACAAAAGACACTGGTATCCATGTTATGAACACTTTAAAACAGTCAAAACACTGCGAAGTTCACAGGTTGTATCAGATTTCAGTGATGGAAACGGTAAGTTCACACGCGTACTTCCTATAAAACACTTGATAACTTCTTATAAATAATAACAAAATAAGAAGGGAACGTCGATCGCACCGCAAAATCCGAAAAACACAAGACGCGCAGCTGGCTAGCTGTCGCCTCTCGCTTGACTGTGGGGACTGCGGGTGTGCACGCGGGTAGAGGGGGCAGGCAACCGCTTCTACCGCGCCCTCTATCCTTCCCGCCTCGTCTCGCAAGTCATTTCATTATTACGTTACGTTCATTTTATTTTATTTCGAACCTGCAACATGCGTGCATTCATTTGCTTTCGGTGCTTGCCTATCCTACTGCAACAAAAATATAAATCAGGAAGGTTTAATGTACAAATACCTATTAACATTTTCAATAGAATATACCTACCTAGAAATTGATGACTAGGTAATCGGCACCCCTACCTGGGTAACCTAGGTAATCGGTACCTACTAACCTACGATCTATCACCAGGATTTTTAAATTTTTAAGCAATTTTATCGTAAACTTTTAGGTTCATTTTGTACCTATCTAGACAGGAAAGAAAGGCATCTAAATAATAAAAGCACATTACGGCATATAGACTCAGCTCTATTACGCAGAAAATTAAACTTGGTTCAATAGCTAAATACATAATTATTACCTAAGCGTAGAAATTGCCTACCCCTTCAGAGATACGGATGAGGTACAGGCGTGAATGCTATCACCCCGCAGTCGTCCGAACTTTTTTGTGTTCTGTGTTTCCAACAACTTGGAGGAATTACTTGGAGCCGATTCCCATAAGAGATTTAATCTAACAGACAAACTAACAGTACCTACCTAACTAACATAGACATGAGCTTGGCATCTTAGCATTGAAATTAGGGTAATTGGGTACCATCATCATTTTTGTCGTGGTAAATTAAATAATGAAGAATGACTGAACATGTCTCAGATTGTGTCTCGTTGCAATATTAAAGTGCACTGGTAAGTTGCCTGGACAAGACCACGGCATGCTCGAATGGCAATATAAACAAGCAGCTGTTTTGTTGATGAAAGCACGCGCAACCGGCGCGGCGGCGCAATGTAGCTAAAGTGGTTGGCCTTCGTCAAAAGAGATACCTAGGTAGGTAGGTATGTTCCATTGAATATTTTCGAAAATATGTAATTTCACACGGCCGACTTTCAGTTAATTTTCGTGAAAGTGATCCTTCGTTGGCGATCTATCAAATCAAGGAGTGCGGCGAGTTTCTCGTTTATTATTACAGAGTCGAGTAACCACCCCTGCTGGCATGTAATTACAGGTAGTTTGTCGGCAGATGAGTAAATGCCTTAAATTCTGGGTTGTAGGGAAAGTGAAGTGTTAAATGCGACAACTTGATCATAGTGTTCCGTACCTTTCTACCGGCAAACTGGGCATGGATTCTGCGAACCTTTAGCCTGACCTCGCTTTAAACAGTTTACATCGTAATACGCTATTAAATTAAACATGATAGGTATTACGAAGAAACAGCGCTAGGTACGTGTTCGCTGAACGTGTTAAAAGTTTCGCTAGTTAAGATAACAGCTGCTACTGTTTTTGCTCTCTAGGTAACAATAAACTTTACCCCAATTCATGGAACGGAAATAGGGTGTGGTTTGGGTGCGTCCTTGAGTTAAACTCGATATTGGGAGTTGGGACCGGAAATTCCTATTTCAATATTTTTGATTATTATAGAGAACTCTCACGGTTTACTAGGAATGTTTTGCGTAGGTCTAATCACTTGCCTATCCTACATTAATTTACAAGTAAATACTTAGATAAATACTCGTAATAGGTAAGTATTAACTTTCGTAGATGTAATCAATGTAATATACAAATTATAGGTACATAGATTTACGCTTATATTTCCGATAGACTATTCCATATTCCCACAGTTCGCCAGTCACAGTCACATTGGGTTCCAGTAATAGAGTCAGAGCATAGAGTCAGTAAGCTCCAGCTCCAAGTGTCTTGAAATGTAACTGAGGCTCTGGTATAAATATATACCAGAGCTCCCTGTACCCCTCCTTCCCCCTCCCCTTCCTAGCTTCCCCACCCCTTCCTAGCCCTCCCCTCTTCCCTTTAGGGTAGGCAGCGCGTGTGTGGCACCTAGTGTTGCACACGTCCATAAGCCACGGTGACCGCTTCCCATCAGGTGAGCCGTGTGCTTGCCTGCCACCTACGTGGTATAAAAAAAAAGGGCGGCTACCCCACGTAGATGGTAACCCCGTTAGACCCCGGATATCATTCAGTCGATACCTTTACGATGCATCCTATATTTTTCTCTGATATTCACAAGTTTATTATCTAACATCTAAAAAAAAGCTTAAAACAAATAGAATCTAATAGATAGAATATAATTTTATTATATCCTAACGTTTAGTCGGAAACAAATAGATACTTAGTTATAAACTATGTAGCATAGGTAAGTACTGAGGTACCTATCTAACACAAGTTCACACAGTGCGAACGGATATCCTTTCTATTTCGGTCCAAGGATAAAATGCTAATGGTACCTGCCTAGTTGGATAATATTTCACCGTTTGTCAACATGCCCAACTGCTCTGCACAAGCTTTAAACTAAAAGACACGATTAATGTTTCTGTAACTTCATGCAGTAGGTACGTATAGGTACGTGTCTATTTACTTCTAATTCTGAGCCCCAATCCATTAGCGTCTATGCCTATTAATACAATCGGTAAACTTAACAGACTACAAGCTAATACTGCGACTGTGTCTGTTTAGAGAAAGAGAGAAGAAAATATTCTATAAATACTTAACACTACATAGTTTATGTTGTGTTCAATTTTGACTCTCTCGTTTCATGCAATTGTGAGGTCTAGTTAACATCACTGCATGTATACATGGTTGCATTGCATCTAAAGCTTAGACTTTGGAGTTCGTGAACCATTCTTCATCTGTTTACCTTGATTTGGCTTTTTAAGGGAGCGACGGCCGTTTGAATCTTCAGCCTTGAGAGGAAAGCCCGTGCCTCGTCCGTCAGTCAGCAGATATACCGGCTTGTAGTTCTTCTTCTTGTTTTGTTCGGCTTGTAGAACTTCTTAGCAAGCACTGATGATGATAGTTACTTAAAAAACTTAATAAAAGTAGAAACGAAATTCCATTCCATTTGGATTATTCAATTGCCACTGTTTAGGCTCAATTTTGGCACATGAGCTTCAAATTTTTCAGTTGCGGGTTCAATGTACTTACGCGATTACGTAAATGTGCGTACAACTAATTAAAAAACATAAAAAATATACAAACGACCAATATCATTGCAAACGACTTTCCATTTCCAAGATTGAAATAGGCATTATGTTCCCGAAGCAATGAATACTGCCGTTGTATGCAAGATGCAAGAGCACTTAATCAATTGATTAATCTGGATAATCCTTGTGCAGAAGATTGCCACTTATCTAAAGGAAGTTATGCTCTTTCGACATTATGTAGTTACTAGCAACAAACCCTCGCTTTGCTTCGGTTTATATGAGTTTTTTAACGCGATCCATCATGATCTAAGCATAATTTTGGTACAACCAGGTATAAGTACCTACTGTATACCTTACCAATATATTATTATTATGTGTCCATCCCATCAGGCATAATGTACTATTGAAATGGTGCAAGATTTTTCCCAATAAGTAACAGTAGTGATTTTGAAGATTACCGC
Source organism: Lithosia quadra (assembly GCA_963576445.1). Classification (NCBI taxonomy): domain Eukaryota; kingdom Metazoa; phylum Arthropoda; class Insecta; order Lepidoptera; family Erebidae; genus Lithosia; species Lithosia quadra. The sequence goes on from OY754883.1 coordinate 4,614,274, forward strand.
AAAATATTTAAACAAACTCACAAAATTCAGTCTACGTTCTTCATAATATTATTAGAGTTTTTATTGAAGTCTAGTGCTCGCAGTATGAGACAACATAATATTTTATTTATACCTTTACAAGTCGCATGCCCGACGCGCCTTGCTCAAAATATCGCGTCGTGCCGGCGACTTCCGTCGATTCAAAGTCTACAACCACTCATGGTGTTTTTCACCATAACACACCCATACACGGGATTACCTACTTTACATAGGAAGGAAATTTACTGTTAAACAATTCTGAAAACACAAACATTTATGAAAATCGTATAAGTTTGTAATAGGCCCCAGTTTTGTCAATTGCCTCAGATCATTAAACAACTTGCGTGTTTGTAAAGACACCGTACAGGAGTCACATAAAAAAGAAAATAGAATTAGATATGTAGTAGTTCATTGCGCTCTTAAAAAGAAAGTTACTAAGTGTCATAAATGTAACACGTAATTTGTTTATCTTAAGTTATGTAGTCTTGAATCATTACGGCTTGCATGACACATAATTAGTGATACAATAGCTATTATCGTATTTACGACTAGTGTGCCAAAATAATAAATTAATATTGTTACCTCTTTAGCATAGTCACGCCAACAACAATGAGCCCAACAGCACAAAAGATCTGAATGTCTCTTTGAAGGTTTGACGTAACTTTTTTTTTATCATCCGGTTACACAGGATCTGGTTGGACTACACTCGTGTTGTTACTTCCTTTTTACGATTTTATTGAACAATATACCAACTTTCTTTTACAGTTTTACAACAAGACTAGCTGGAAACTGTATATAGTATTTTTATTGCTATTCTACCTCTCTACAATTAGAGGTTAGGAGCTTTCTGTTTCATAGAAAGAAAAGAAGTTGATGATATGCATTTTAGTCGTGGTTTGTTGTTTAACATTACCTTGGCTATGCTTGAATTTTCTTACAATAGAGGTTTCTGAATAAGATACTCATACGGAACACACCACACCCCTTTTTCGTGCGTAAATCCCCACGATTACCAACCCCATCGGCCTTAGCCTGCTTCTGCTCTGGTCAGTCCAATATTCTCAGATTTGTAAATACTCATAGAGCGGACAGCACGAGTGCCTTTGGTCATGGTCACTAATTTTCATAACTGGTTATGAAAATTAGTTACCATGATGGACGATAGGACGTATTCTGCACGCAAAGGTTAATAAAGCAAAAAGTCCATGTTCACCTACACAGAAAGACTGCTAATAGTTGAGAGATGATTTCAGCTGCTGACACCTCTTACCAGGTACTGATTTATAGGTAGGTAATAGGATTGTTAATACTACACTGGTACCCTAATGTACTATTTGAAATCGTCATAACTACATATCTCTTTTTCCTGACACGATGAACCCCGTACCAGGAATCGAGTAAAGTTATTTTTGTCAGTCAGTACAAGGAACAGTGGAAACGCACACAAGTGTTATTTTTTCTGGTAACTTTTTATGTCCATATTGTCCCAAGTTTTCGACGGCAGACGATGACTTATCAGACGGTTGAGTGGCGGCGTTTTGTTTTATTCTGTACTTCATAACGTTTTAAAGACAGATATCTTCCCGAATACAATTTCTGGAGATGAATATTGAGTGTATAACCGATCCGAAAGAATGGATGCTCCATATATATAACATGACTACATAATTTCTGAAGAGTATACCAATAATGTATTGATATACTCCTCAGAATTAATTTTTCAGCGTAAAATAGCTCTGCTCCCTCCCTGAGTTGAACTGCATCGTATTTAAATTGCTATTATGTGCTCATGGTAAGATCTCTGACCGACTATCACAGATAAAATACCATAAACTGCGAATTGTTAATGGTCCCCCATTAACAATTCGCAGTTTATGGTATTTTTTTTTACCCGGATATCACCTACCAGGTGAACAAAGTGGAATATACAATAGCGATTGGTGGTTATCCAATATTTATTATGCCAAATCCAAATTCAAAATTGGGAAACTCGAAAAACTTGTTTATCTACTCTTTTTATTCCAATTCAATAACGTAAAACTTAGTTTGTTCGTTGAATATATTATCTTATCTTGTTTAAATAAGATACATTTTTATTCAGCTGATGGCAGCAAGAATACAGCTATCCATGCTATTACTTTGCTGAATTAATTACACCTACTCAGCATAATCGCAGCAATTAATTCACTTCCTAAACAACCATACAAGCACATTTTTAATTAGCTAAATAAAATATTAATGAATTGAGATTCGCTACTGCGCATACGCATTGTTAAAGGTAATTTTTTTTATTTTATAATGATATAGTACAGTTCCGGCCACTTTCAGATAAATCAGTGAACCAATTAAAGGGGTATTAGCGAATTGAATACTTTCTGCCGCACTCAGAAAGGTTCCTTAAATTAGTCCTAAATGATACTTAACTAAATATCATTAAATCTGTTAATTGATGGAACATCCCAGAGTCATAATTTAAGGGTACATTAGTTAATCACAACTTTAAGTTTTGTAGAGCGGTGCAGTGACAAAATCACAGTATCGATAGGGCATCGATAAGGCGTCGGTGTAGCCACACCTAAAAACCGTTAACAGTAAAAAGTAGAAAAATAATATTAAACATATTAAAAACTTTTATTTATAGTAATATAAATTACAATCCGTTCTTTTACTGTTAGTTTTTATATATAGATGAAATTAAATACCTATTTTCATATACTGATAATAAAACATCTGGACTCTTTTATTCTATGGCATCACTGACAACTGCCAATGTCAATATAGCCAACGTCAAATTATTGTGCATTGTTCAACAGACACAGAAATAAAGGAATTTTAAAATGATATTGTTAGTTGCGATGAAAAATTAATTCTGTTTAATAATCGCAAGCGCTCAGAAAGTTGGTTGGATCCTAGTTCAGCACCTAAACAATGCCCTAAACGAAAACTTACCCTTAGAACAGTGATGGTGACTGTTTGGTGGTCTAGCGCCCGGTGTGATTCATTACAGCTTCTTACCAAACGGGGTGAGCATTACTGCAGATGTATACTGTGAAGAACTGAACATAATGATGAAGAAACTGGAACATCTGCAACTATCATTCAATCGCTTGTCTCCGCTGCTCCTACACGACAATGTGCGACCTTATACTGCACAGCAGACTGTCTCCAAGTTGCAAGAACTGGGGTAAGAAGCTCACTGCATCAATAAACTGCCGCTGCGTTGGCAAAGATGAATTGATTGTATAGGTAATTACTACTTCGATTAATACAAATAAAAATACATGAAAATAAAATCGTTTAATTTTTTTCGTACATAACGGCAATTTCATAGGTAAAGACCTAATTGGGGCACGGCTAGCCACGAGGTGGGTATCCATGAGGATTTCCTCACGATAATTCTGTATTTTAGATGTAAAAATCAATCCTTAAAAGTTAAGTAAGGGTTTTGTATCACTTAACTTTAAAGTGTCATTAGGGGTGTTAATGAATCCTTAACTGACTCTGAGTGGTAACTTTTTTCAAATTTTACTAAGGAACAACTTAAGTATCCGTTAAACGTCTCTGAGTGCGGCAGTTTGTATCAATAGAAATGCATTGTTATGGGTCGACATAGTGGTACGGCCCATTTAACCTGCCTTATCAATCGGTAACGCTTGGCGCTGGGGGCGGAGGTCATTGCACCTTGTTGTTACCTTTTAGATAGAGGACCGTCACTAGAGTTATTATGTATTAAAATTATATGTACTTACAAACAACTATAAAGACTACTACGTGTACTAAAATACCGACGATCCGAAAAAATCGCGTTAAGTTTGTTTAGTCATTGTCAATATAAGAAGGTGCCAAAATTATTTACGACGATTTTATGACATTTTATTCGTAATTTATGCGAAGCATGTGATAAAAGTCAGATAAGAGTTTAAATATTGATAATACTATAGTTTATATGGCAATTATAAATGAAAATTAGCACTTGAATTACATTTATTATGAACCAATTTGGTTTATTATTTGTTTTTTAAATGAATGTAAGTAACCAAAATCATCTTTGCTTTTGTTTAAAAGCCTGCTTGAAAAAGCATCTGATGGGACTCACGGGACTGTCAATCACACTGTCAATCTGTAGACCGCCATTGCAATTGCAGCATTATTGGCATCAGGGGGCCTTAATTACTGTGACTGATCTTCAGGTGAGTTAGTATAGCTGACTATTAAATGTAAAATATCCCCTACCATTCAATAGTTTAAACTTGCCTTCATACTAATAGAATCTTCTTAAGGTTTTACATTGTCAAGTTTGGTTGCGATGGTATTAGAGGCATAATAACAAACATACAACATACTACAGGTACCTACTGAAATTAAGATTTCTAGAACCCGGCGAGTGTCTGTACCCAAGACGGTGTGTTTTTTTTTGGGGTAATCCTGTAAAAGGGTGTTAACTAATGGGGTATCCGCGGGGATTTCTGCACGAAAAAAATGTACTGAAATTCAGATTTCTACACCATTTTTTTTTAGTATTTTTCAAATGTAGAACAGATATAAAAATCTTAGTAGGTAGCGCTTGTTGTACACAATCAACTTTCTGTGTAGGCTCAATTCGAGACCCCGATTGCTTAATACTTTATTGAATACAGAGCCTTAGGCCCACCTGTTGGTGTATTACTATACTATTTCATCTATAGTAATTATCGGTGATTTACATGACGTGTCGTTACGCAACCATAGATAACTTCTAACCGAACAGTTTAACGGCCAATCGAACTTTTTAATCTATATACCTACTACCTATTATAAAATTGAAAAGTAGCTGTGTCTGTACATCGGAGATATTTTTAAAAAATGAACCTTTGATGATGATTCTTTTTTTTGTAATCTTGCCTTATATTTTGATGCATTTTCTTTGTTTGAAAGGTCGTAGTCAGACCTAAAATCTTACGCATGTTTGATCACAATCGGTGGACGAAAACAGGCGTCCACGCGGGCGGAGCCGTTGGCCTAGGCTAGTGTATGTTATAATAATAATGCACTCGGACTATAACGTTTATAGGTGTGGCACTATTCATAATGACTAATAGAGTTTCAGATTCGATTTTAAATTTTAATTTTTATTAATGAGAAAGTTGGGAAAGAGTCATAAATAAATAATTGGTCATATTTTTCTAGTACGACAAACAACGTACTACCTATTAAAATGATTTAAAGAATGATACTCGTGTTGTGTTCTACCTCTAAAGGCTCTTTTTTTTGTTTGGTTAGTAATAGTTTAATATTAATTTTATTCAGGATCAGATACAATTGTTTAAAAATTTATAAATCATACCAAATTATATCAATGGTTTGACAGCTCGGTTTAAGCAGGTATGCGTATACCTGCTTAAACCGAGCTGTCAATGTTAAATAGGTAGTTACTCATGGCGTGGGAGTATTTTGCTTATCTGTGTGATACTGATAACGTGAACTAATCTGTGAAGTGCTGAATGATGATACCTACATATTAATAATATAGTTATCAAAGTAAATGGTAGTCTGTTAATTGATTATACTTAGATAATGTAGTGATTTTTTATTGCAGAAACATGGTTAAGTACAAAAATGTTACAATTTATTCGTATTATGATTCTACCCTCTAGAATAACCTGTGCAAGGTTGAGGTGCCACTTCCACGATACAAACAATTCCATCGAGAACTATAATGGTTCAACGCCTCCTTTGCACCACCACATTGATTTGGAATTCTTTACCGACATACGTGTTTCCGTCTTCTTACAATCCCGGGTCTTTCGAGCGGGATGTTATAAACATCTATCGAGGCCGCGATAACCAAAGTACCGTACCGTACCGTACCGTACCATAAGTATTGATCAATTTTGGCATCTATGATGATAACCTTCATCTTCTAGATTTCTCTAATAGGTTACCATCCGGCAGGGTAAAGTCACACTGAAGTAAGCACCTTAGGGTGGTTCCTGCCTTGACGGGTGCTTGTTGCTAACGACCTGCGTTTTCATAAATTCAAAATAAACTCAGTCTGTTTGTTAACACAGTCTTCTAGTGAACTTTAGTCTACATAACATCAGAGTTCGGTTATAGCTTTAGGTAATTATTATTATTAATTTACAAACTCATAACATCTTTTGTAAATTATCTTAATCCATGAACATTATTAATCTTGTCATCGCGATGACGTTAACGAGCTTATTAACCGAACGCAAAGCCACGCTAACACCGCTTTTGTATTGAAAATGTGCAAATATTCCGTAACTCCATTATAGTATAGACTTTACAGTGTCATGCTCAGTTTGTATGCTATTGCGAAACATTAGTTATTGTCTCTAAACTCTCTAACTTAACGGACCGAATGGGCTTAGAATAGAAATCCGTTTAGTGTACGCTCCCATGAGAATCGTGCGAATTATAATCCGTCTCATTATGTAAAAGAAAATGTTAGCTTTCATTCTGTACTTAAAAAGAATCGACGATCGAAAGTTCATCGCGTACAATCGTTTACCGATGACACTGGCAGCATCTTATCGTACATCGTTAGCTGACTCACTGTCCATACAATTCTCTTAATTATTGTAATTTTCATAGTCAAATTCACCCGCTCAATAACTGGCCGGTTCTAGTGAAAGTATTCTGGATTAATCACTCTTTCGTTTATGGAAGCAAGTTCAATGCCTCGATTATGACTGTTATTTAAATTATAATATTCTTTTGCTCTTACGCGACGAAGTGGAGGCGGTGGCAGGTGCCGTAACCGTCGGACGTAACAACACGCGAGCTTTCTAGCTCCGACAAGACTATCTTCCTCCGCGTCAATAGCACATGTCATGTCAAATTGACAACTTAGAGCCTTCTTATCACAAATCCGGTTGTAATTAATTAAAATTAGTATAAATTGGGATGTAAATTATAATTAGGACCTTACTTTTATATTCGACGTTACTTGGAAATAAATGATCGATTGAAAATATGTTAATATTGTAATCATTTTAATGTCAAGATCAATAAGCTTTTATTTTCTTTTTTGTCAATGGCCTTCATTTAATAACTCTCTCTCTCTCTAAGTTTATCTATTGTAAAGCTCTATGCACAATGTTTATTACTATAATGTTGGGTCAAAAAAAGCTTACTACTACGTACGAGTGGTGCTTTTGATGAACCCTTTTCAAATTCAAATATTTTCTTCATCTAGGTCATAAATGTCACAATGAAACTGAGATTTTTCAAAGATATGCCTTTTATGCACTAGTGTTTTGAATATAAAATAAAGGTAAGTCACCTTGAAGCCTAATAATAGGTCTTAAATAAAATGGCTATAATGATAGTACTTAGGTAATTGAACCACTTATTTATGTCTTCTTTTCAAATTAAATTACATTATCATCTTATTACATTCTAAATTAGAAAAGCAATATGCAATTTAACAGCACAATAATACTGTTAACTAGTTAGCAATTTTATGTTAGTCGTTAATCCAGATAAGGAAAGGTAGGGGCCCAACATACTTCCTTGAGGCACCTACACCATTTCTGACAATGCAAAATTAAAGGGAATTATTTTGAATATAAGATTGTATATTTCTGATATATTTTAGATTTCCATTTCCGATTGAGGACAATAAATACTTTTCACAAATTATTCATCGCATTCTGCAGCGACAGTCAAGCTACGTTAGGTGACAAATGTCACCTCCGCCGGGTCCGGGTGGAGGGGTAAACCTAAGAAGTACTCGGCTTGACGTCCTAGAAGATCACATGCATGCCAATGGTCATGGTCATACTACCATAGATGCCCAAGACCGTGTATAATGGAGAAGGTAAAAGTCGTAAAGCGGACCCTGGACTTCGTGGTGAATGCTGCCAAAATTATTCATTGAAATACCAATATATGCAGATGTAATCCTGGCTTTAGTTAATTCTCAATATTTGTGAACTGTCGAAATTAATAAGGAACCTACAACTGGTCTAACTAAGAAACTACTATTATTTAACTTCATTTACAAGATTAAACTGAGATTGAGAAACGGCAAATGGAAAATTATTTTACGTATTTAACCTACTTTTACGTATTTTAGTTACAATTGTATCAGTGTCGTAATATCGCTACTGATTAATCGTAGAGAATTGGTTGATTAATCGCAAATAATTGGTTGAATAATCGTCGATAATTGGTTAAGCTCGTGCAGTAAGCACCTTCTTGAATAATTGTAGTTAAATCTTACCTAACCTTACTTAAAGACACGAGAAAATATGTCAGATAGACTGTTATTCTTTCACGCAGCAAAACACAAAAATGGACGTGATTTGTTTAAGTATCTATATAGCTTCAGAGATATATGTATTCTACTTTTTACTCCAAAAATGTACGGTTCCGAGGGAGGTGAGAACTGAACACTATACGGATGGAGCCGCAGGCAATTAACTAAAAAATTTTAGTGCATGCATTACGCCATAATCCATGAGTATAACCGACAACGCAGTAAACTAACGGTTACGTGATATGATTCAGTCTATTAATTTTATCTATTGACAAAGCTATTGGTATTCTTCATAGGAAATCCAGGTCGATAGAACTGAATACGTAAATAAATTGTGCTCGAGCAATTGTATGATACTGGTGATACACCGCCATTTGACTTTAGCGTTTAGAATTCCAGTTAGGGAAACAGATTACTGTATCGGCGTTTTGATTTGCGGTTTCCAGAGCTTTAGTGGTTTTCTTGACCTGCAGAACAAAGGCATACCAATCGAATTGTCATTTGAGTTAAATCAATATGTCGATCTCTGCTATGTTTTATTGTTTTGTGGTTTAAACGGCGAGCATTGCATTTGTATTATTAAACTCGGTATTGTATCACTGCAGTATGTAAACACCAGGAAACAATCGGAATAAGGAGCAATTGTCTTTATGATTATTTGTGTATGGATCGGTTGTTGTTTTATAGCTTGTTCGATTATATCAAATTTGTTTACCAGTGTTGGATGATCGCATTCTTATGAATGCAATCATACAATGGTGTATAAACAAATTCATGAAGTGAAGTCACACAGGTATAAAAATGCTCAATCTGGAAAATGCTGAATCTTGGCTATTTCTACAGTAAACAGTCAAGATGTAGCAAAACCACCACCAGTATTGATAGCGGAACTAGAATTGAACTAGAATTTATATATATCCAAATATCAGTCGTATTGAAATATCGGTGATTATAGTAAGTAATAGACAATGGATCAATCAATCAATCGCTCATATTTACCTGTTGCATTGTCTTTGTTCTCACATTACTCTTTTTAAAATTGATTAGATTAATTCTTGTCAACTTTCAATGCTTCTTCATTTGATTTCATCAATGTTACATCTCTTAAGAACTTCAAACCCCATATCACCGTACGCCGTCAGCATGCTATGCAATACTTACACTATAATGTCAACATAAGATACAATCACTTCTTGCTTGATCTTTCGAGCTAAATTTAGCCGCCCCGTAAAACTTATAGTGTAAGCGTTATAAAAATCTATTGGATCCTCGTTATAACGATTTTTAAGCTAGTGAGTAGTTTTTAAAAACTCAATAGATGTACAGATTATAGACCTTGTTCGACCTTTTCATCGGCTATAAAATAATGTAAGCCGTTTGTGTGTCCTTACCCTACATTTTGTGACATTGGCATCGACTGATTGAGCAGTTGACAGTTATATGAGTTCATACTCGTAATACAGTTCTCACTGGAAGTAATGTAGGAGCAGATTATTGTTATAAAGGGTACCGATGACCTACACGTGGAGGACTTAGTAGGTCAAGATCGCCTACTAGATGATCCTGCCCCCGTAGACAAGTGGCACAAGCGTAAATCGCTAAGGAAAGGAATAGAATAGGTCAACCAATCACACCCAAGCTCGTCGCCGGCGTACGACGCACGCGCCGCGGCATAATCACGCTGTGCTACTTGTCTACGGGGACAGGGTGGTTAAATTTATTTATTTTCGCGCAAGTTGTATAGAAAATGTAAAGATTTGCTTAAACCAGAGCATTGATATAGTTGAAGTTCACCATAACCATGAATTAACATTTTGCGCATTTACTCGTAATATACATAAGGATGGAAAAACTAAACATAAAAGTTACTGTGGTCTTACCTTAATGTTATTTATATTGTAAAATTACATATTTGTACTCGCAATCTTGTTATATAGGTCTTTAGAAATATGTACCTATTCGTCTATTCATATTTATCTAACTATATAAATCATTATAATTAGAATAGGTACAGATCAACAGTAATCACGCAATCGGATTTCGTATAAATACGGCCATCGATTGCGATTGTGTACTGCGTAATGTTCCTAATTTAATTTTAATTCGGTGTAAAAGACATGTGTCTCTAATGAGATGTGGTTCTCCGAATCTTTTATTTATGAGCTACATGAAATCTGGGTAAGTTTGATCGACAACTTCCTAACACAATGCTTTATTTCATCCCACATTATAACGTTTATTATAACGTCCGAATCTAAGTTGTTTATTCGCTCTTTTCTTTTAGTTCCTGATGTTCCATATTAAGGCAGTATAAAACTGTTTCGGCAAGGTTAGTACCGGCAGATCAAAACAGCCGATCATGTTCTAGAGACACGAACCTATAAAACTTATAGACTGAACGCATTGAAGACTAGACCGTGTCACAACAATGGCGGTGGCTAAATATCTATGTTTGAGTGAATTTTGCGTTACAATTTGTTACCAAATTCTTTGATTTTTTTTTCTGGCTGTTATTACAGTTTTTGCACCATCTTACTCCACAAGGCATACTGTATTTTTTCTTAATTTCTTTATTGTACACACAGAAAACAGTAAGTATACATTACAATTAATATAACTTTATGTACAAAGGCGAGCTTAACTCAGTAAATACTTAGTTTAATGAGTTTTCTTCCAGAATTTTTTCGATATTTAAACTGACTGTATCGAATGATGTTATGTTTGCCATGTAGTGAGTGGCTTTCTAATGTGTGTGTGCGTGTCGACCACGTGTCGACTTGTACATTATGTAAGTAGACTGACTCTAGACTCGTGTCGTCAGTGGTTTTTTTTAAAACGTTCCGTCAATAGACTTTATAGGTTCATGCTTGTAGACATTAAAGTTTTAGAAGTTCAAAATCTTATTGTGGGTTGGTATACACCTAACGGTGGTTTGTGTGGTATCGTGTGGTATAAAGATAAGCGGGTTAACGGAGCGGCGACAACTATGGCATACGAAATGTGAACATAAACATGAAACTATGCACCACGTCGGATTTCGAGTACACCTCTCGTGTAAGTATGAATACAAAAGTGTGTAATTAAAGAAATTATGATGGCTCGTTAACCGAGTTATTTTCTTACAAATGCAATCTAGATACATTCGTTCACGACATCTTTTATCTTGAAACTTCTTTTGTTTACCTGTAGAAACGTGTAGCTGTTTTGAATCAAGTGTTCTTTATCTATACTAATATTATGATTTCTCTATATGACGATCCCCGTAGCGTGGCCGTAGAGGGTTGACTGCTACGTCGGAGGACATGGATTTGATTCCCGTTCAAAGCAAAGTTGTATTTACATTGGTCTGAGTATTTCCGTGCCTCGGAGAGTACGTTAAATTGGTTCTATTATACATATACTATTATAAAAATACGGGTGATGTATTGATGGTAATTATATTATGGATTTTCGTTTTAAAACTCAATTATTATGTATATACCGCTGCCATTAAGAGAAATCAGAACCTTTGAAGTTCGCCAAGTGCGAACTATGGCTGTGAGGCATTTATTAGTTATGTAAAGAGTTTGCGATTTGTCTTACGTGATTTTTGAAGGATGTTTAAAGATTTTTTATGCCATTGATAATCGATTGACTCTCCAATTTTGTACTCACGTCAGAGCCGAAGGTAAATAACCTAAAAGTGTATTTGCGTACATACTCGTACTCGTAGATCGCTTTTCACATCAATATTTACATACAGTTTTTTTAATCATCAACAAAAGTAGCTATACAAATTCTAATTTATTGAACTCCTTCGATATTATATTGTCATCGATAAATAATGAAGAGCCTGAGACCATCATCATTTTCGCGTTAGTTCCTGTCGAATATGAGGCTCTCACTTAATAGTCCGTATTCCGACTTTTACTTACCTTACTTTACGCAAGGACTTAGGCTTCTGTGGCAAGGAGCGCTACTCCGTGAGCCTCTCGGGGTTACACCTTACCTACCAGAATCTCTCACACGTTAATTTATATGCTGTATTCGCTCGCATGTGGCAATCGAATGGAACTGCGTCATAGGACATCCTAACCCACAGTTGCGTTTGTTAATTTTCCTCTCTCATAAAACCGCTAAATGTGCATTTGGACTTTTAAGAAAATAAAATCGCCCAAATTTTTAAACTCCACTGGCTACGTTCATGATACTAAGGTTAAATAAGCATTTGCAGATAATTAGAAAGAGGTTTTAAGTATCTATCGAATAATTTGCTCTTGTAAGAACTTCAGCTCTTAACGTCTAAAGAGAGACTATCGAAAGCTCGTTGATAAATACCTAAATAATTTCTCTCATATTTTTCTCGAGTTCTGATTAAAGACTACGGAAGTCTTGTTATATCACGGTAGAATGCAGGTAAGCAAAGAAATGTGGCAACAATCTAGCGACGTTATCCTGTTGGTAGCTTACGTAATCTATGTTAGTCAGTAGTTGGTGCAGGTGACGGGTGGAAGCTGGCGGCTGGTCTGGCTGCGTGGGTTCCGCGTGGCCCGAACGCCTGTGAGCATCCGGCCACCTCGGGCCTCGTGCTGATAAGACCGCAGTGAAAGTACTCTACCGAGGGGACCGCCTCGTACGTATTGTTGTGTGACGACGGTCACGCTTCGCTAATTTGAATGCAAGCATGTTTGTAATAGAATAATCTCGTTGATTGATAGACTTATTATATGATGATGAGGTTCCAGGAAAGTTCGCATTGTCCCAACATTGGAGCAACCGCTGATAATTTGTCAAAGATATACCCATTACGGGCACGTAATTGAATGTTACATAACTCTGAAGACGTAAACTTACAGAGAAATTGTAAGACTCCGCCTTCGGTCGCTTAAATGGCTCTAGGCGTTATTCTCCATTCAATAGCGAGCGAGCATCGGTTTATATTTTTTAATTTCGGTCATCGACCTCTTAGATTGTATGGTCCAGGTAATAAATTGAATCGATAATTATCGCAGTAACTTGATTTCTATGTAAAATCTTTCAACGGCCGCAGTGTGAGACGTTACCGCGACTATCATAACTGCACTGTTCGACTCGTGAAGGCAATTCCACGATTCGTAAAACATCTGTGTGTAGATGTTGGCCTCTAATTGGGCTATTAGCTGATTTATCTTAAGTGTTAGAAACTAACGTTCACGGAGCAGTCTAGGTGAAAATAAGGCGAAACGTTTAAGTAATCGTGTCGATATTATTATACCGAGCGTTGTATTTTTAGTTACGTTTCTTTTAGTGTAAACTGTGCCAAAAATATACTGATGTATTTATTGCCCATATATAAAATCGTTTTACTGTTTGATGGTGTACTATTAAAGTAAAATATTGGTCTTGAGATTGCTGTATGTGTTATGTAGTATTTAAATTAATTGAGGCAGACACCATGTGGTTTTGGTAAATATGACGCCATGCGGATTAAGTAGTAACTCTTTTTCTAAATAAGATATCATCTTTTCATTTTCATTTTTCACTTTATCTCGCCAGGTGGTAAGCTTAGAAATATCAGGAATTAGATTTTCCGTTGTAGATACCTACCAATAATACTGCAACGGTGGCCCTCAGTTTGGTAGCCTCATCAGATGCTTTTCACGCTTCACTTAAAGAATCCGGGATTGTAGGGAGAAGGAAAAAGTGTGTTGATAAAGAATTTCATGTCTTTCGTTGCGGCAAAGAAAAAAGGTGCGTTGCTTTGCTTATAAGCGCACGCACATACAGGCTACTCTCACTGCCAATGCTATTGTATAAAGATAATTTACTATTATCTATCTACTGTCTCTGATAATTGAAATAGAGCAATAACTAATGAGTAGCACTTGATTTATATTTATACAGTTAAGTGTAAACTTTCACTAGATCAGACGACTCAAGATTAGCCAAAAAAGTATGCAAGTGGTTTCTTTTTGTGCTCTATATAGCGGAGTCACGCCTCTACCATGAGTTCGATTTGTTGTTTAGTACCAAGGTCAGATAACCGGCCAGGTCTACAATACAGTACTTTCGTACTCGATCGTTGAAAGCGAATGCGTCGCCTGGCTGTCCTGACGACAACTTTCTGTAAATATTCGAACCACTTTTTGTCCTTTCCATATTGAATGTTTCGCTGTCGATGATGTGTCGATTGTTCATGAATGGTATTCAATGACAGGTTCACTTTCCACGGTTACATAAGTTCCGGTGATGTCTTCAGGTAACGTAACATGTCAGATAAAGGGTTTTTTAATTGTTATGTAGGTGTTTTATGAGTTCTGTTACAATGGTAGTCGCAATAAGCACGTAGGTACTTAGTTTCGCGATAGCCTCGAATGTTCATTAGTACAATATCTTTTAAATCTATGATTGAACCTGTTGTAGGTATATTGATCTTTTTTATGCTATTAAGAATCGAGCACTCGGCTCGTCTGATGGTGAGTGGTTACCAGTACCTGTAAACTTTCACATCATAGAAAAGCAACTCACGCTTTCCTGAGGGCTATTTAATTTATTTACATGTACGTATACCTACCTTTTTTCACATTTGGGAAATCGACATGAGATCGAGACTAAAATGAAAATAAATATTGATAATTTTGAACATATTATATTTATTACGAGAATTGGCCTTCTGATCTTACGAAGGAACTTACAGGTATTCAATTCTGAACAAGATGTGTTGTTTAGCTGCTTTGCATTAGATATAGGTACCTAGTAGAGATTCTGCTATCTTTCAAAGATACATGGATTGAGAGAACATTATGAAGTTATTTAGATAGATTACAAAAAAAAGCTATCTCTTCTTTTTTAACTCTACACGCAGGTTCAACGTTAAATTTCTTGTAAAAACGTGACTGATACGAATGTCTTTTCACTGTAAACTATGAAATCTATATTTAATTCGGCTCAAAATAGCTAAATGAATGAATGACCTATTTTTTCAAAATTTTAATCTTGACTATTCCGTTACGAAAACGATACATGCTTGTAGGCGGAATCTTGTTTAAAAAATGACCTGTGAAAGCAGTGAAAATACTTTCAAACCAAATGTTATCTTATCTATCTTGTTCCTGTCGTTTAGATGTTTTAAGATGTTGTTTCTCAGTTGGTGGTACTACATAATATATAAAAACATTTATCGATTTCAGAACGCAAACAATTTTATTACTTTCGAAGATGAAACTTTAACATAGTGCAATAGTTAACTATCGTGACGGTGTAATAGTGTAAAAAACCATTAGTAGACATTTTTATGAGTACATAGTTGAATTAATGAGCTGATGAATAATAAGTTCATATAAGGTTGGGGTCATTTTGCAAGAACAGAAAATTTTATGAGATTTCATCTGGATTAAATCCAGAAAGAACATAATATCATCGTATTAGCTCTAGAGCCAGCCCCGGAACAAGTTAAATAAAATAATTACATTTAACATCTATTTTAAAAATAGGTCATCTATTCATATAACAGTCGAGAATGAAATAATATGCTAGCCTTGGCACAATAACATTTAATTCTGGTGAAGCAATTAATTTGTCCGCGGGCTCGTGGATGCTGTACTGTACAAGTGACACTATCAAACGCTGTGACAAATTGTTCACTGTCGTTATCATTTAACGGTGCTGACAGAGTTAGGTTAGGTATCATTGCATACTTTTAGGGTCTGTTCACACAGACCGGCTCGGAGAGGAGAGCAGATTCTTGTCACGTTGAAAACAGAGTTTTTAGTATTCGTAGTAAGGATTTTTTGCATCTGCACTGCTTTTGTCATTATGAAAATCATTTGTTACTGTGAAAAGAAAAATGCGCGCCGATGCTCTCCGAGCCGGTCTGTGTGAACGGACCCTTAGTGCGAAATATCTCATTGTCGACCTGTGGTGTGAAGGTAGAACACTTTACTGCTACTCTATAGGCCGTGAAAAAGCAACCAATATTTGGATGTTTATTTGCATTAGTGTGGTTGTTTCTGTGGATAACAATGTGTCATCATCATCGTCAAAGAGATTTATATGACGATATTTTTATGGATACACTTTTCAGCCTTTTTTAACTACCAACAGGTACCAACTCACCAGAGCTAGTTAAATATTGTAGTAGAGAAGAGAGATATAGCTTTACTCAGTGTATAGCTACACCTCTGTCCCTCAATTGAACTAAATTACTTTAAATGAACTTCTCAATTTGATGTTTTTTTTAAATCTTTTTAATTAAAATGTTGCCTTGTAGAATTGCTGTAGTTTACCTTGTGAAAATCTAATGAAAAATCTTACTACGGGATCGCATTCAGATGGTAGGAATGGTTAAGTTTCTTAAATAAACTTTCATTCAGTATCGGCTGAATTAAACAATAATTGAGAATGAATTGTATGGCCAGACGACTAAATCTTGTTCTGATAACGGTTTATTAATGTTCAGTAGCGCTACTTTAATTCACATTACGAGAAAAGATCGATGCTATGCGGCACGGCGTTTCCTTTGAACATATTGATTCTACACATGGAATTATAGCTCATTATAAATAAAAAAATCAAAATATTCTAAGCAATAAAAATAAGGCATAAGAAGAGGACGACCTTAAACTAAAACCCGTGGCTATAAAAGTTAAAGGCTATCAAAATTTATCTCGTGTACGTCCCAGTTTGTGAAACAACAAAATGGTGCATGTGGGTGCTTGGAAATAGCGTATATTATTGTGAATTTTGCGCGCTTTGCATTCGGCAATCAGTGGGAGCACTCTGCGGCAAGGTCGAGGTCGACAGTGAATTATTGTCACTGCCGAGTCACTTGTTGCGTAAATATTCATCATTTGCACTGCGGCCACATTCACCCTACAACACTTTTGGTGTAAAAGTACCTTGTACAGTCGCTGTCACAAGTATTTTATCAATAACTAGCGTCGGCAACTTAGAGGTTAAGGAGTCGACCTTATGATCAAGAGGTCCAAAGTTCGAATCCTGGCCATTATACCACCGATGTGACCCCAACATCACTATTGCAAGCAATTTATTTTAGCAGAGGGGTTAGTGGGAATACTATTAATTTCAGTTACTGATACTTACTCTTTACACTTGGTACCTTGGAATGTGTTAAGCTAAGACAGAGGGCGACTGTATAATATTCTTCACGTTTAATTTCATGTTCAATCTGTCGTTGGCAAACAGTCACACATCACAAAATTTAAATTCCGTATGTTTTCAAGTTTTTCCTTAACGTCGTGTGACATAAATCTCTTTCGTGCAGAAATGTTTTTCATTGAAAGATAATAGGTACTTATTTACATTCAACTGTGTTAACGAACAACAGTTTCATTTTTCTTTTGTATCTGTGCTATCGTAAATTGCAGATGATTAAAGAAATCATTGTAATCTTATTTCCTAGTAGGAGTGCTAGGTTAATGTGCTTAACCGATCACATAATGGCGTACGTCAAGGTAACATTTTCATAGTGCAAATGGCCGCGGAAGTGACAAATCGTTATGCAGTTTAGTTGACTTTGACCAAGGTGGTCGACATGACCTTATATAAAATCGTCTATTTACTACAACTTAATGAGCGGTAACTAAATTTTAAATTTATTTGAGAACCGCTACAGACAGACAGTTGCAAAATAATACATAAACATTACAAAAAGTGCTAAGTAGCCACCGACGAATGTCAGTTAGTTTATTGCAAATTGAATATTTGCATTTATAAAGCAAACGTGAGCGTAGGTACAGATTACTTGTTTGTATGTATGCTAAATGCTCGCGTCAATATTGCCATATAGGGTTGTCAAATACGCAAGCACGTGAAATGTGGAGCGCGGTAAACTATAAAGACACAAGGTGAAACTGTCGTGACAATCACCTCACTCTAACTTTTACCATAGTTTACAGCTGTAGCGTGCGATTCTACCAACATGATAATGCACATTATTTTTTCTGTTTTTATCTGTCACTATGTTCTGTGGAATTTGTAGTTATAGATTGTTCTTTTTTTAATATGAATTGATTTTCATAACTCACGCCTTTTATTTTGTCTAGTTTTTTTGCGGCTACCTACGTTTACAAGTTTTCTAGTAAGTGCATAACCAGATAAATCAAGTGAGCCCAAACATGACGGGATTACCTATCTAATGGCAAACAAATGAGTCTACACTCAATTGTTTTACTTTTTGAGTTCAGGAGTTCCTATGGACACCTACCGACTCCATCATCAGACCAGCTTCATAGTAGGTACCATATTATTGCAAGTACGAAGGTAATCATTGGGCATCCAGGATTTGATCCTTGATAATTAACTACCATACAAACTAACAGACAATAGAGCAAGTTAAACAAAAGCTTTCACTTGCACTCTTTCAACAGTCAATTTAACAACTGTTTTTACTTACTGAAGATAAACATTAGCATAGTTTTCGTGATAACCCTGGCTAAGTGAGAGGTACGTTTGTCGGCGCGCAAAGTTCTTACGGGTAGTGACGCAATATGCTTACAGTAATGTAATGTAGTAGACATACAACAAAATAACATGATACGAATTGCTGCAGCATTCCATGCCTTTAAGAAGCAAGTCAGCTGTCATACTAATGAATTTATACCCACTGTGTGATTAAGTAAACTAAATGACAAATATCTACTCTACTTAAAATTAACGTGTTTATTTATTCAGTGACCACTAGTTAATGGTTTCATCATGATGTACTCAGTTCAGTTCTTTTCTTTCTTACCTTTTTTATTTACTGCTCAGTTCTCAAGGGTCATAGCGTGATGTTATCTAGTCTAGAATCTTCCCCAAAACTGGGCTATCAAATGCACCAAGAACTTTTCAAATCTATTAGTAAGTTAATGAGATTAGCGGGGTAAAACAAACAAATGATCAAACTTTGCCGTGATATACTGTTGATCATGTAACGAAAATATGTTTTATAGATGACTTATAAAATATAGCTTGTGAAACAAGTAATTTATAATAGCAAAACGTTTTTGCTTGCAGTAGGTGCTCCTCCACAATTAAGCAGATTCAACACGCAAGGCCGACCGCTTGATCGGTGATTTGCAAAGCGATTTAATGCTCAGTCATTTGTCAAAACACATATCCCTGTCCACAAGTGTGCAATTATGTCACGTTTGAGCAACGAAATTATAAACTTAATACACCATTACGTTTTATTTCCAGTTTGATATAACCCACATGAATAAATTAAAATACAAACATAGTATTTAAAACTAAATTAGGCTGCTGAAATTACCGATAGTAGTTTTTTTAACCCTCAGTCTCTTCATGACGTCATCATTTTCATCACCATCAGCGTCATTATTGATTGCATATAAAGTGTACGTGTACGCCTTTGCAGCTTTGCACCAAAGGGTACCCGGGACATTTCTTCCCATCATTGATATGGTTTTAGGGCAGTGACTGCCGTCAAACCTCCTCAAGCTCCATCAACGCCTTGTTCCCTCATCAACAGATTTATCGGCGAGCAGTTTGGTTGCCTTAGACTCTGAAGATCTTACTAGGGCCTTACACATAGTTTTTGATCCTATTACATTCTTCTTTCCAAATCATTTGTATATCCATTCTATTTACCTACCTATGTTGTGCAAAATTAGTATTAGAATCGACAATCGATGAGTGCAAATATTCCCATTGTCGGTTCATCTTAGTTTACTCAATTAATTTCTCATGTCGACCTACACTCATCGTGTGTTTGTAAATCTCAAACATGTGCAGAAATATGTGTCGTAGAGGGTTGCGCGTGGGATATTTCCTGTTCTCGCTGTACATATATCATTATCACATTTACGGTACAGCCATGACGTAACAATGTTCTGTGACCCTGGTATAATTTTGAAAGTTACTGAAAGTCTTCTGCGAAAAAGCGTGTGCTGAAAGACATTGTTTGCGTACGACAAATTTTTACGAAAAACAAAATAATTAAGAAGTTTGCTACATTATTTTATAAGAGCTAAGTTTTATAAATACGGAATGCAAAAATTTATTTTAGAGGATGGCTTTTAAAATATTACTTAGTATGTATTGTCGTTTCTTCATTCAGTTAAGCTAAGGTGATATATGGTCGTTATACTGCGTGGTGTTTGGACCTTTTTATGAAGATATTTACAAGTCCAATGACTTAACTATTACGCAACCGCGGCTTTTGAGCGTAAAGAAGTAAGAGAAGTAAAGAACCACAGTAGGTATATGAAAACTGTGCAAGTTTATTGTGTCAACATTAACCAAAAGAGTACTGCCACTAAAAATATACGCCAAGGACTTGATTGTGTTTCTGAAAGGTCATGGTTAAGAGTTACGCAATGTCAAATTGACGAATCTCAGTGAGGTTTTCAAGTGCACAGTAAATATTTTTTGCTTATAGCAGGAGAATTTGCATGTCGATATATATAAATGATGATGTTTGGTAAATACGATTGCTTGTTTTCGTAATATTCAACATTTATCAAAAGACAAGTGCTGTATTCAGTTTTTTGCATCGTCGCCGTCAGGAGGAAGGAAGGGAGTTGCGATTGGTTTGTTCCGGTTTTGTAGAGTAGTTTCTACAAAAGAAAAGCAAGTTTGTGTGAGCAGTATTTGAGAAGCAAGATTAAATCTAGATCGTCATTATGTCCAAATCAGCGGCCACGTTCTGCGGTGACTGCCAGACTACATAGGTGAAAAATGTCTGGTCATACTACCTCCGCCGGGCCTCGGTAAGAGGGTGAGATCCAAAAAGTGTTGGCTTGGTGTCGTAAAAGATTATTATGGTGCCATCTTACAAAAAAGTGTGGTAAAGTCAATACAAAATTAACAAATCTAGTCAAAATATGCATTAAAATATTCAGTTATGTTACAGAAAACTTACAATAACGAAACCCTTTTCTGAAGTAGGTAGAGACTTTTTCGAACACAGCAAAACTATTTATCGTTGTGACCCTTACCGATCATTAAGTAAGATAAGATTATAGGAAACAAACGAGAGAGTCGACCGCGAACTCCCTGGGTGGCCTGGCAAGTCTGTAATATCGTATGCACTAAGCCATTATTGTATGATCTACAGCAGGTCTTTTAAAATATTAATATCTGTAAACATTAAATTATTGTGTCCGCGAATAGAAAGCTCTTGTTACACTGGTGATCAGACCCACATGAAGCGACTCCAAACTGTCTCAGCGAAAGTGTGTGAACTGTGCCGTACTTTGCAAAATTTCTGGTATTTCAACAGAATAGTCTGTAACGTGAGCGATCCGTGGGTGGTATGAGTATGTTTAAGTTTGTAATGACATTCCTAGCATACGTTGCGTGAAAACCAATATCGTGATTTCGAGAGATGTTATTGATGCTCATTAATGTAGTTTTATATAAGTAAACGGTAAGTATGTGCATGTTCAACGTCAGAGAAGTTTATGGATATGAAGCTCATTAAATGTTTTTTTATTATTAACTTGTAATAAATGTAATTTATGTCTGTTGCATAAACAACAATGTGTTCAGTGTAATGAAAATTTCTTGCCAAGGTTTTGTCTAATGACTAGAGTTAAATGAGACAAACTAGAGTACAATCCGTTCATTTAGCTGCTAGCTTACCATCAAGCGGGGTACCGTATCTGGTACCAGAAACAAGAGGCTTATTAAAATAATATACTCATTCTCTTACTCTGCTTTACGTAGAGTAAGTAGAGACCTTTATTTTGAAATGCAATCTTTTCTCATAGACGTGTAGTGATGGTAGACATACTATGTAAACACCACCTGTTGAAATATTTCGCCAAACTTATCGTCACGATACTTCATCCTTATCAATGTGTGCTCGCCCCACATTTGGACCATAACATTGGCAATCTGTAGCCTTATCTATAACCATATTGGTGTTAGCACTCCAACTGTTACGGCTCATGAAAATAGATAACAATGAAGATTTTTGCTGCACCTTTCTTCGACAGTTGCATGATTTTTTGTGATGTGGCCCAGTCCCTATGCTTTAAGTGGTCTATGGGGTAGGTACCTACAGGTGAAGAACCTTTTATTCTATATTTCTATAGTGATAAATCATCATGCTTCTACTAGATAAAAGTGAATATTTATAAAAGACAATTTTTTTTACAAATAGATATACATACTCGTAGTATAGCTGCAATAGATATTACATAATTATATCTATTTAATTCAAAATTTCCCTTCTACAATAAATTTCATTTTACAATCATCCCTACGCTTCTTTCGGGCGTGAAAAGGCCGTTAAGCTGATGACGAAATAACCTGTATCTGCGTCACGGTGTCCTAATTCTTAAGATTGAGACCGTACCTTAGACTTTGCCTTAAGCTTATCATGCGGCGAGGGAAGTCATAATTATTGGCGTGATCCTTTTAAAAAAATAAAATGAGTCCTTACCATTTATTCAAATCTAAGAGAATATACCAATTTGTTAACTTATTGCAATTTCCCTCGTAAATGTGTAATTATCTAGAACGGTACGAACAAACTGACTTACACATTATTATTATGCATATAGATGACCAGTTATGTCGTAGCTGCAAGCGTAGCGTTGCACTATGATACGCGAGGTGTGTGGTCGATCCAGTGGCGGATTTACAAATTTGCCGCTAGTAGGCTATATAATTTTTGCCGCCCCTTTTTTTTATCATGCGGAAATCCCCATGGATACCACCCCCGTCGGCCATCGGGGGTGATTATGTCGGGATCGAACCGACTAAAACCGCACGCCGTCTTGGGCCTTAATTACCGGGGTATAAGGTTATCCAATGGGCATATACCTCGCACCCCATCTGACCCCGGGCCATCTACGGTTTTAAGATGGCCCCCTCGACCCCCCGAGAGGAGGGATGGGGCAAGCATCGCGCCACTTCGCTGACAGTGGGTGTAGAGTGACAGGACGGCCGCCGTCGGCGCGCAGACAATCAGCTCGCCCCCCGCCCGCTCCCCACTGTGCCATCTGTTAGTCAGAGGGACACGTGGAGAGCCTCGGAACAGCCCTCTATACCCTTATTTTTTATTTTTTTTATCGTGCGGAAATCCCCACGGATATCACCCCTGCCGGCTATCAGGGGTGGTTATGTCGGGATCGAACCTTCTAAAACCGCACGCTGTCTCGGGTCATAATTACGGGGGTGTAAGGTTACCTAATAGGCATATCCCTCGCACCATAGCTGACCCTGGGCCATCTACGGCTTTAATATGGTCCCCTCGATCCCCCGAAAGGGAAATGGTGGGATGTAGGTTGACAGGCGGCCGTCCTTTCAACCAACCGTCGCCGCGTCGGCTCGCGGACAATCAGCTCACCCCCCGCTTGCTCCACACTGTGCCCTCTGCTAGTTAGAGGGGCACGTGGAGAGCCTCGGAGCTGCCCTCTAGAGGGCCACTCCCACCCCGGCCAGTTTAGCCGCAGGTGCAGCGTTTCCCGTGACGAGTGAGAGGCGCTGCTCGCCTCCGTTGCCCGGGTGCACCGCGTGGAAGTTCCGGCTCGCACCCACCCAGGGGTTCTCCTCATCCAGACTTAACGGTAAGGTGGTTATGTCGGAATCGGACCAACTTACTTTACATTGTTCCATCCAGGGTACCTACAACGGGGCGAACCCGGGTGTACCCTAAGGAAGAAAATTCCCCAGCAATTTGGCCCACAGACCCGCGCTCTTAGAGGATGGAGGTCGCTCAACGCTCTCCGGCGCCCGGTACGCCGTCTGCGTAACGGCAGACTGGTAGTCCTCTCCCGTACCCTTTTAGGGATAGATTCCGCCGCCTCTTTTGCGTTCATCGCCTCCTCACAAAACGAAGCAGCGGAATCCTATGCACTATCGCTTTAACAATAGATAGACAGTACCTACCATGGTTTCAAGCGAGAGGGTTCTTACCGTCTTAACGGGCCACATTTTTTCCATGCGGAAATCCTCATCGATCCCAGCCTTTTTTTTCCGTGCCAGCGGGGTAGGTTATGTCGGACTCTTACCGACTAAAACTGCACGCCGCCTAGGGTCTTCTGACGCCAGGGTGTAAGGCCTCGGCCTCGGCCTGCTTCTGCTAGGGTAACAGGCGGCTCCACCCATCACCCCCAGGCCTGCGCTCATGGAGGATGGAGGTTGTCCGACGCCTGCAGCGTCTGCGCCGCCCGTCGCCCTCCGAGAGAGCTCTGTGCAGCCTCTTCCGGACCATTTCCGCTGCTTCTTCTCGAGCATCACTTACTCGTAGAAGAAGGCGGCGGCCGACCACGCGTCGCAGGAGGCGGCGGCGGCCGGCCACGCATAACTGTGACGTGCCCTAGTGAACAGCATACCAAGTATTGGGCTGAAAACAGCGGCGCGTTCTAATTAGAAGGTGGGTTAAGATATGCCTCTCCAAAAAACACTCCCCTAAACTCGTTTGTGTGCCTACATAATAAAGTTATTTTATTTATGTAAGAAAAAAAAAGTTTGGGTCAAAATTGCCGCCCCCTAAAATCTGCCGCCCTAGGCTCCAGCCTACTCAGCCTACTGGTAAATCCGCCACTGGGTCGATCCTCCCGCGCAAACAGGTTTGTTGTCTGCGCTCGCGCAGTAAAAAACCATTCAAATTTTAACGACGCACCTAACGAGCGGTACTGCGAGTCTCCGGGCCATTTTTTCATAGATCTCCCTATACAAATCTCACTTTCCGTAGCACAGTAGGGTAAAAATCATTTAAAATGACCCCTTTCATTGCAAAATTTGTCCACCCCCGATATTTCATGACAATATTATTTTTTCTATGTAAAAAGTACCTATTAGTACTCTGATATATATTATCTAGCTATGATACACAAATTTATATAACTTTTGCCCATATTAAACACATTATATTGCTTTTTTTCCATCGAACTCGGAATATCTTCATACAAAATAATTTGTCCACTTCACGGGCTGCGTTACAAAAACTATCTAAATAAATATAATCTACAGTATTTAATTATATTGACGAACTTTTTGACAAGATATTGTTAATGCCCATTGATTACGGTAAAAAATAATTTATTTTAATTATTTAAAATATTAAAATATTGGGTTCAAAGTGATGTCCAACATTTTGTTCATTTTTGTTATTCGTTTTTGTAACACCAAAATTTGGCAGTATTTTCAATTTGTAAAATGTCAGCATTCAAAATATAACGAGCCAATTACATGCTAGACTCTAATATGGGTCGGCCATTTTGTCTTCGAGTGAAAATAGGGGATGACGCGTGTTTTTTACCGAAAAGTCAAAATTCAAACTTTAAATGATCCATTTTGTTTTGTTTTGTCAGCACAGGCAAGTGGGTACATAAATTATTTGATTAACCAATTATGCATGTTATTGTTGACATTTGTTGAAATGCAAGGCGGTTGGAAGTCATTAAGATTTTTGTTTGACTTATCATACTTGAAGTCCGAAGAAACCATTTTCAACTTTCATTTTTGTTATGATTTAGGTTATGTTACAAAAATGAAATAACAAAAATCAACTAAAGACGCAATCACATTGCTGGTAAAATTTTGTTATTAGAGTATGATTTTAATGTTCTACTTATATTTAAGTGTATTGTTTTTTATAAAATGTAGGTAAGTATGGGTATTTCTTATCTTTCTGTCTGATTTCTGTTTATACATCAAGTTCGTATTTGTCTGCCTGATTAATCTTTATCTGTTGACAAGTATTTCAGTATAAAGCTCGCCATCAATCATCACATTCATCACTTTAGTTTGTCTGAGAATAATGACTAAGAATATAAGTTCTATATTACTACGTTTTTTTTAATAAAAAAAAAAAAAAAAAAAAAAAAAAAAAAACGCGGTAGCCTAGTGGTCTGGGTAATGGACTGCTGAGACGAGGTCTCGGGTTCGATCCCAGGTTCACTATGGCACACACCAATGACTTTTCGATGCTTTTCGAAGTTATGTGTGTATTTATCGCAGGTTTATTAGTGCCTCGGAGAGCACGTTAAGCCGTCGGTCCCGGTTGCCATACAATCATCTATGGCAGTCGTTACGGGTAGTTGGAGCCCTCAAAAGTCCAACCAGTCTAACTTGGAACTTCGATATCGCCATTGGTTGTGGAGGTCAGATGGCAGTCGCTCCACGGAAAATATCGAAGTTCAGCCGCATCACAGTTAGACTGGAAAGCCGACCCCAACTGAGTTGGGAAAAGGTTCCGAAATGATTACTACGTTTTTTTTAATAAAACAAATGGTAAAAAATATATAGTGTTTTATGGCGGAACACCTTATACGAAATCATTAAAAAAGAAATAACATTTAGATTATAATGCGCAATGTAAATGAGCCCTAATATTTCATTTTTGTTATTTTTTTGTTACGCAGTTCATTTTTGTTACATTATCATTTTTGTTTCCTTTTTGTCAAAGGGTCATTTTAAATGATTTTCACCCAGTAACATAGTGATATAATCGCGGCGTTACGTGTCGTGTCGCAAGTTTAACTTAACATAAATAATCTGCAACGACATTTATTTTGTTACAAGTAGCATAGAGCAGATGTTCTCGTGTTGATAAAACGTTTACGTCTGTCATAACAGTTTGTTGTGTTACTTACATTTCACGATGATGACATTTAATTTTTTGGGTGTATGGGGCCCAAACAAGACCTTTGGGGCCAAACTAACTTCATCTACAAGCCGGCACATCCAACTGATTAACGAACGATGCAATGGTGCAGAATTTTCTCTGGAGGTTGGAGGTCAGACAGCAATGACTCCTAGAAAACCCATATTAACCAAAAATCCAAAGAAGTAAGCGGACCTCGGGCTCCAAGGCGAATGCCTCGAAAACCCCCGAGAACCACGATAAGATAATGATGATTGTTTTCTTTACCTTTCCCTTCTTGGGTCAAATTTGGAATCAAAATTTCAACCCTCTCTTTTCAACCAATTGATCGGAATTTGGATACACACCTTTATTTCTGATGACAATGCAATTACGTTAATTCAGAGTATTTGTAAATATAAAATGGCCACCACCACAACATGGCGTATCACTTTTTTTTAACCCCTGCAATATTAAAAAAAAAGATTTAAGATTTGGAATGTATTGTTATTTAATAATCGTCTATTGCTAATAAACGAGAGTCACTTTTATTTCTAAGAAAATTAAT
Source organism: Lithosia quadra (assembly GCA_963576445.1). Taxonomy (NCBI): domain Eukaryota; kingdom Metazoa; phylum Arthropoda; class Insecta; order Lepidoptera; family Erebidae; genus Lithosia; species Lithosia quadra. The sequence continues at coordinate 4,641,643 of OY754883.1, forward strand.
TAAAAATCTTTAAGATTATTCTCCTAAAAATTTGATCGGTAACGAAACGTAGAAATCTATTATTCTCGTCTCATACACCTCTACTGAGATACCACAGATTAACAGATACCACTACTTTTATAAACGTGTCTATCCGTTTACAATACATGTTAAACCTGTAATTTTCCTAGAGGAAATCGCTTGCCGATTTCTATGATCACAAGTAATAGCATCTCGAAGCTTTGTATTATCAACGAATCCTTTCACAATAATTGTAGACCATTCAAGCAACACACGTGACGGATGAGAATGACAGTCATGCAAATCTTCAGCGATGCTTTAGCCATCAAGCATTCCTTAAAGCGAACGACGAGGGTACTCGATCTCAGTTCGAAGTGGTCGTACAATAATAAGTAAAGAATGGCGTTCCTGTCCGCTGGTCACGTGTGAGAGTGGGCCCGAGGCGTAAGTGGTAGCGTGGGCGGCAGTGGCTACACTATTGAAACGAATATCACATTTGATCATCGTGAGAAAAGACCGTGGCCACTTTGTCCTTTACGATTAATGTTATTTGACGCGAGCGTGACTAGATAATAAGACAATGATTATGACCTGCCTTTCAATTGTAAAGGAGCTATATAGACCTAGGTGTATCTAGCGTTTGGTTTACGTCCGGTTTCTGACGTCTGTTTGTTTATATACCTAATGTATTTTATAATCTAGAATGATAGGTTCACTAAGAACTTCGGAGCTCAAACCAACTTCACCTGTGAGCTTGTACAACTGCTGATTAACGGTTAAATCTCTGGTGAACGCTTTCTTCTCGAAGTTGGGGAGATGTCTTTTCCAGAGAAGCGAAGATAAGCCATAGGTATCAGAAGCAGAAAACTCAGGACAGCGGACGAACGGCACGGAGCCGGAGGCTCGGTATTCTTTCTGCTTGTAGAATGTAAATAATTCTACGTACCTGCTACTTACTTACGTGTTTATCAATGCTTCATTTTAATCACAAAGTAGCAGTGTAATTTGATATTACTGTTTATGTTTTTTTACTATATTACGCTACACTGTATCTGTCCCTGGTTTGAAGCAATAAATAACATTAGTAATAAAGCAGCGTTAAACAATTATGCGAGCGAATAAATTTAGGAGCGTGCGGAGGTTGATTTGTGGCAAGCGCTAAGCTCATCAGGTAGTCGGGCGGCACGGCGTGCTCTTGACCTCGACTCGATGGTGACTCATTGCCGGTGGAACTGTCCGGTGCCTCCAACATGCTTCGACAATAATGTGGGAATCGTGTGGCCAACCTAATCGACCCGAAATATAATAAATATTTTGAATTTGGAATGTCAAATATTCGAATTCCAAAAGCCTAAAAAAATTAGAATCGAAAAAAATATATGATCAAAATCTTTGACTAACGTTATAAATGGTTGTTAATTATTAACTAATGCATTGCATACGATAGGCGTATCAGAAGAAAGTTGAAAAAGAAACGTGTTTAATTTATAAGCCCTTAAATCAAGTTTATTGCTCGCTCTCCCTTAAATATTTCTATGGCAATCTTTAGTATGATGCATGCGATAGATTTTTACGGTTGCATTGGTCATAAAAATTTCACTTTCTCAATTTGATCAAAGCAAATCTTGGAAAGCTGGTTATATTACAACTTGTAAAGTATAAAATTTCAGTTTGAAGGCTCTTGTAGTGTCGACAGAAGTACCTATAGGCACTTAACTCACCTCTACTTCTTTTATAGCAGGCTCTGCTTACTTAGTTATTTTTTTAATCTTTTCAGTTGTCATATTGCTATTGCTTTGGGTTTCTCGGTGAAATCTTAGTTTCAGATCCTACTTTTCCTTTCCTAATACATTTGAAAGTGTGGCTAATAAGTAAAACTGTCATTCTCTATAAATACTCGTATGCTTGTTATTAAGACACATAGATACTGGAAGGGTAAGACGAAGTGTGTTGACTTTAGAACACGAGCCTTTTTGTATTACATATCCTGTATGCTTTCTTCAACTCATTTGTATTTTGTATGAGCGTTGGGGACAGCGGTGATTGTGTGGGTATGACTGACAAATAGTCTCGTGCTTCGCTCCTTTGTCGGTGCAATGTCGACACACGACACATGAGCACATCCCTCATTGTGTAGAAATGTGTATACCTTCACTTGTTCCGGGGAAACGCGTGTTATATACACTATACACGTCACTATGAACGTTAAAATAATCATTAGAAACATAAGGTGCGAACTTTTCATAAGTACGTTCTCTTCCTATACACCTTAACAACAACTCAAGAGAGATTGCTTAGATGCCTGATCCTTTATTGGCAGTTAACGGGACTAATCCCACCCTCATTCCTACTACTGTACCTACCTAACGCCTGTGCACCAGGATACACAGTAGGTACACTTGGAAAAGCCAATGAAACGTTATATTGCCTTGGAACTTGCTTCGAAATTAATCAGAAGTAAATTGAGTCTAATCAACATAAATAACTATGTAGTTATTTTCAAAATTTGGTTACTGGTGTATGAGTTAACTAAGGTCTTCAGGAGCTTAAACCAATCTCACCTGCAAGCTTTCATTGCAGAGGATCTAATTTTCATCTCGGGGTTGGATGGTAAAACAGTAGTTGCTCCACTAAACAAAACAAAATGAACCAAACTAAGGAAAGGACCAGTAGAAGAACGGACCTTGACTTCAAAATGTAAGCTTTGCATGCAATTGTAATTGGCGCTCAGCTGCAGTTTAAGTAATTCAAATAAAAAATAATAATACTTACATGTATTTTATGAATGGACTTCGAGATTGAGCAATTCTCGTTTTAAGTTCACACAGGAACAAACATCATGCATCGAGTTATGTAATGGACCGCAAACTGTCTTCAAAAAGTACCGTTAAACTAAATTCCAGTTTTCCGAAGGCGCATTTGTTTTGACCCAGTTTTTGTCCGAAAGAAGTTCTCTTTCATGATTTGTAATCTAAGCAGGTATTTTTTGACGTGAATATAGGTATATTTGTTGTATAAATAACGTCTATTTTGGATTGAAGAAATATCGGAGTACATAATTCACTTTCTCATTCCCGCATTTAACAACGGGTAGGACAAAGAAAATACTTGCGTATGAGTATGTGAGGCGGTCAAAAACCTGCCAATATTTCATCGTGTAGCGGTACTGAGGAATGTTTACCACGGCCAGCGTTTCGCCACATTATTAAAGAGAGGTACTGAGTTCGACGCAATAATATTTACACGCGCGGAGCTTCTGCGAACTTGTGGTTTCCGGCGCATCGGCGTATGCGTATGCGCACATCACCGAATGTTCGACGCTGCCCGCTCTGCGCTCGCGTCCGCCGGACGACATCCAACGTTACTCCACTCATTCATATTAAACGAGACCATAAAACTTTAATGCTTTCACTATTTATTTACTCTAACAAAAACTAGTTACATACACAGTTTCGTTCAGGAACTATGCAACGTAACGCAATGTTTTAAGCAGCTATATACGAGCATTTTACCTATCAAAAGTAAACGGATGTAAATGTTGTGAATTGCGATGTTCATACGCCAGAATTAGGAGCTCAGCATGTTTTTTTATCTTGTCATGGTTAAATTGCAGAATGTGTCTTAATTACAATTGAATGCGGGTTTACTATAAAATTTCAGAGCGGAGCAATCATGCGTGTGATTCTGCAATAAAATTTATAAATCTGCCTTGATTCGCCTGCTTGAATGAAAACTAAGAAATAAGAAGATAAGGCAAATATCGAACATCAAACGATTTAATGGTTTGTACAATGGTAAGACCAACCACAAACGCTAAGACAAACGGAACAGAGAAAGGAAATCAAATAATCACCATATTCCATATCACGTCCTCTGAGTGCATATCACATGGAAAATAGAGATTAAATTAAATATTGAAGTTCCGAAAATGCTAACTAGAGAGTACTTAGGGGCAGCTGAAAGTAAGAAAGCAGACCCTGGGTTCCGAGGTGAAAGTCTCGAATACGTCTGGGGCTCAACGCTGATAAAAGAAGAGGAATGACATTTGAGATCCACGTCACTAATTTCTTTAAGGGTGTAAATCTTTAGTTTACCGTTTTCAGTTGATTCCCCTGGCGCTCACTACTTTGAAGATTTTTAACAAATAAGAATAATGTGTTAATCTATGTGTCATAATAATATGCGTTGAATTTAACACTTTATTTGTTAAAATTCTTCAAAGTAATAGACGCCTGGGTAATCAACTGAATACGCCAAATTTTAAGAAAGAAAATTTCACTGTTATTCAGATTGTTTTTTCGTAAAAAATCCTCTGCCCAATACATACAAAAAACATGTTTTGCTCATCCGGTGATATGGTTATATTATAGTTGCATTTGACGCGCAGTAGCATGCATACACTTGAGTGATTTTACGGACAACATAAATTCATGCATGCTTTAGCATTGTAAGTATTGCATTTGGTTTTTGTTTTAATAATTTAGTATATAACGTAGTTAATATGGTACGTAGTTAATATAATTTCGTCTGTTACTGATGTGTTACGTTAGATAAACTTATAGCCCCCGGTGTGAGGGAAATGCCTTATGGGCTGCGTCTACAGAGCCAAGACTATGTGAAATGCATTATTCTAAGTAGGGTAGGGTACTAGTAGTCTATAATATAATACCGCTCAGGTAGTAATCCCAAAACAAAATCATTTGTACCTACTTACCAGATTTTGTTTGTGTTTTGTATACTTACTTATTATCTAGTTGGTATAACATAAACGTAATACAGGAAACGAATTTGTAAACGTTTTAAATAATAGAGAATGAGAGAAATTGAACCCAGTATAAAATAAAAGTAAGTAAGATACCAATGACGAGATCGTAAGTAATAACATTTTTTTTGTAAAACAATACAGTATCGGTTAGAAGACTTTCATTATCTACACTAGATCACGTTTCTGTACCTATTAAACTAAGAACGAATTTAACCAATAAAGTAACCGAGGTCAATTAAAACGAAACTGCGAGAACCTAGTACAGTTGAACGGATTTTTACTAGTGAAATCCAGACTTAAACTTTCGCTTCCGTCACTCAAACTAGGCGACATTTTTTTTAATCCTCATATCAAGATTTTATTTTAGGTGAAATCCTACTAATTTATGAACTGCGAAAAGTTGCAAGTATGGATGGATATATGGGGCAAAAGTGGCTGGAATTTGGGACTTACAAGAATCATATGTAGGTATGTATTATATCTGGAATAGGTTCCTATGGAAATAGGGAACGGGATCACATTACCGCGCTGGCAAAACCGCACGTAACAGCTATTTCAGAATCATTCTGCTGTGCCGGATTAAATTCGTGGTTCATGCGTAACATACACGATAATAATTGAGATCAAAGGAAATTCATAGTATTCAAGGATTCATGGTCATTCTATATAGATGGAGTTCGGACACGTGTTAGCGATGGCGATGTCACGTCACAAGAGAACGATTTCTTGGCTCGTTGCCGGCGCAGTGCTACGTTTGTTACAAGTAATCAAATCAAGATACATAAATACGCGATTTATTCTTAACTCACCTGTCTTAAACCTCGTAACTTTTGTTTTTACTGTTCTGTCTTTAATTTAACTAATTAGTTACAGAAATAGGTGTTCAGTAAGTACGAATATTTGGCAGTCAAGATCATTGACTGTGAACCAGACATACAACAAAACACGCTGCCCCTTGAGAGATATTAGTCATGCATGCATGCGTAATCTTGTTTCTTTCTACATTTAAATACCAGATAGGTACCTTTATCAATATATTTTGATACAATGAGTAATACTAACATGTTTATTATCTACATTTTGTATTATTTATTATTAAATTTTGCACAAAACTGTGAGTGCGAAGAGGAAATGGGTACTTTTTGAGGAGCGCAAACTAACGTCCTCTCTTTAGAAGCTTTATCAATCTCCAATGGCTGAACGGATCTAGCTGAAATTTGGTACAGGGATTGATTACAATCTATAATAACAGGCTTCCCCTGGCATAGGTTCCTATGGGTAGCCAGAATGGGCACAAAACTAGATGCGGGAAAAGCCGCGGGCGACCGCTACTTTCCATAAAACATTAGTCCGTGCCCTTACTCAGCAGTAAATTACGCTGACTGAAGGAATTCAATTCAACTAATTTCAATTCACCTAGCATTGACATTTAAGTGCCACGATTATATTATTATTCTACGTATAGACTAGTCAAGCATAATAATAGTAGTAGGTGGATGCATATCACACGAACCGTTAGTCGACTTTTTCGACACCCACGAAGCTTTTTTCCGTAGGTATGAAATAAATGTTTATCTCTAAAAAAAATTACGAAACACGAGGTGAGTGAGCTCTGTAAACAAGTCTAGACAGCTGTCACATTTATTATGATTTTCTGAAATGGCTGTACTTTACAGCGTTAACAGGTATTAGCGTTTCCAATTGCTTGTTTAGAGTGACAGGCTACTGATTTTGTTGGTTCTTGGTTATAAATAAATTTTACTTCTCGTCACACAACTTTCGCTTAGAAACTATTAGGCCATGTCGCCCCTGGAATACCTAACCATCAGAACAGATAAGGATATTCTACTTGTGGTAATGGTTGCTTTGTCTTTCTTTGCATCTGGTTGGAATCAAAGCTAGCATTTTGGAGCCCGGACCGCTCCCTGACTCATTATCTAGATTTGGTTTATCGTAGCTTTTACGGGAGCGAGGAAAGGAGAGGAGGTAGAAAGCCGATGCCAGAACCTTATCCTTCAATCAGTATTGGTGTACCGGTTTATAGGTGAGGTTTTTTGAAGATTATTATATCATTCTACTCTCTTTAGCTTTTTTTAATGAAGCAACTAAAAAACTGTCGTCTGAACTTCCAACACCGAAGAGAAAGCATGCACATGAGCCTCATCTATCAATCAGCAGCTGTACTTAACAGGCGCAGTTAGTTTGGACCTCGAAGATCTTGTAGAGGCCCCTCATACTTACACCAAAAAGGCAAGGTTAAGTGTTGACATCACACACAAGCTGAGCAGCGCTGATGGTAAAAACTAGCTTACATACAAATAAAAACCCGATCCAATTGAAATGTTTTAACACTTTCAACGTTCCGGATCGCAGAAGACGTTCTCACCTTACCGCGTTGTAATGTGATCGCGTCAGTTTTGGTTTTCGTAACTTAATTTTAACATTACAGCTTGCGGCATTCATTGTCCGAGTGTTACATATGAGGTTTTATGTCAATCTAGTAATTAAAACACAGAAAAAATAAACATATCATAATTTCATTATGACGTTTAAGAGCCGATTTCATCAATAGAATATTTTTTGCTCAATTCAGTTGATTGAGTCATTATCATTGCTGCGTTAGTCCCGGTTGCAAGTCTTTTTCTTTTGATTTCGTTTATCTGGGCTTTTACGAGAGCACCCAACCTGGCGATCGATTCAGTATCGCTACGCTTTTAAAACGTATGAGTTTATGATTAGAATGGAAAGACCTTTAAAATCACTCATAGTTTGATTAATTTTAAATCAGATTTTGAAAAATTAATATCAATAAATTTTCATTAGCGTAATATTACTTACTGATCAGGTTCCTGGAGAGGAAAGCCTGTGGTAGAGCCACGTCCGTTAATCAACGGGCTTGCAAATAAGGCTGGAGAATTATAGTTGGAGAAAATTCCAATCAGATAGAAAAACATAATATATCTTAATTTCATTTGATTTGATAATGAAGAGCGGTTTCACCAATAGATTATTATTTTAACATGTCTTAGTCAATTAAATTGATTGGGTAAAACGTGATAACCCCATTTAGTCTGATTTCATTCGAAGAACTAACAGGAAAATATGTTTATCGAAGTTCGGCCGTTTCGTAGTTGGACTGAAAATCGACCCTCAACTAGGGTGGTAGAAGGCTTGGAAGTTGGAAGAGGACCTAGGGCAGTTGATGAATAGATATTTTTTTTTTCTATAAATTTTAAAATAAGAATTACGAAAGACAAACAGAAGATTCTGAAATATCTTATAAATATAGTGTTGTTTTAAAAAGTTAAACCAAAACATTTTCAATGAAATTTCAGAAGCAATTGTATGCTAACTATTCCTAATAATTTTTTTTTGATCGAAGAAAGTGAAGTAAGTGATCGGAAAAGTGAGTGAAAAAAAATCATTACAAAACATTTTCGCATAAAATATGCATCGAAAACATAAAATTGTTACTGATATAGGTAGGTATGATATTATCATTCATTGCATAATCATGGTATCTACTCATTAAAAAGCTCACAGTAGATACTTTCAAACTAAAATAAGTACCTAGATAATAATTTATCCCTAAAATAATAATTAAATTCAATGTATATGAAATAGGAAGAAAATAAATGCAAAGCAGGTAATTAAACGCTATAAAAATATCTCATATGAATAAATTGGTTAAGATTTGATTAAATTTGATTGTGTTACTAGGCTCGCAAAATTAATTCACTTTGAACAATTTGAATACGAATTTTAAGCAGTTGGTGAACGGAAATGGAGCCGTATGTGAGCAATTTTATTAGTAAGGTTAGGCTTCGGAACAATGCGTGAGGGTAATAAATATTACGACAACCGTGTGAGGTTAATTCCAGTTTCTATAATTACCGATACGTTGCGCGTGGCGCTCGGCGTTTATACAGAAAAACTGGTCAGGCTTACTTGACCAAACAATCTCATTCGTCATTACAGCCGTGAAAGTACTTGAAAGTTAAATGCGTCTTGGAGAAAAAATGATTGATCGAATTTATTGCTAATTTTAGCACTACATTAATTAATTTGGATGTGCCAGGTAAGGTCGGGCGGTGTCTCTGGGATATCCCTTTTAGGGCACATCAGATTCCCCGGCCACCAAGGCCGATGTGATGAAACACCAAAGCCGCATGGCTTTAGTTGATTCGAGTCCGACAAAACTGCTCCCGCTGCCTGACGAAGGCGTATCCGTGGGGATTGCCGCACAATAGTAAAAAGGCCTAGTCCCTGACTGAAATGCTGTAATGTTCAATAAATTAAATGTATTTTTATAAACCCAATCTGGTTCTGTAATCATTGTAATCTCGGTTAATCCCGGGGTCCACTCTCTCAAGTTTTCTCCACCAGCGGGGTCAGAATGGCGTCCATAAACATATCTCTTCTTTTGTTCTTCCGCATACGCCTTTCGATTCTTTTTTGTTTTTTCCACTTAGGTGGCATTCATTATAGTAAAATATCGTGCTTGAATAAAAACATCGCTGAGGAAACAGTACATTTAGCAACACATTTAGCTTAAAATAAGTTATAGATTCGTAATTGAAATTTACGCTGAAATTGTTTCTTTTGATTGATTGATGCGCACGGCTTTCAACAGATTTCGCTTGTTCATATTCCAAATTATAAGAATTTTAATAACACATTAGGGTCTTCGCGGTTCAGTGAAACAGCACCAAAATCCTACTGTTTTATTTGGCACGGCGTTTCTCAAACTGGGGTGGAGTACACTTGGGGTCCAGAGTACCTAGTAGAGGGTGTGTGACAAAATTTCCGCAAGAAAGCCTGCATTTTGAAATCCATCCTTTCCTCATGGATTGGTTTATCTTGGGTTTCACGGGCTGTGAAAAGGCGGTACCAGAGCCTTCTCCGTCAGTCAGAAAGTGTAACTGCTTGCACGTGAGGTGGGCTTGGACCCCGTAGATGTTGATGAGGATTTTGTATTGAGGCAGACTATTCAGGAATCGTCTCTATTTGTGGTAAAAAAGCAAGCCATACTTAACTATTGCATGCAATAGACTTGAAAGTGTATAATAGCAACCCATTTATTATGTCCCACTGCTGGGCACGGGTCTCCTCTCCTCTAACGAGAGAGCTGAGAGGGTATAGACCTTAATCCACACACGCGGCCTAATGCGGGTTGGTGGATCGGACATGTCCTTAGAATTTCTTCTAGGACATGTGGGTTTCTTCACGATTTTTTCCTTCACCGTCAGCAGATGGTAAATCATGTGATTAGCACATATAAATTCCACAAAGTGAAATTCACATTGGTACTATCCGGCCGGATACGAACTCGATACCTCTAAGTAGAGGCCCCGTCCTTATCCATTCAGCTACCATCGCTGTTCAAAGTGTATACGAATGTACAAGTTTAAGAAACACTGTATTTAGCCTCATCAATTTGTCATCTAATTGTTGACTAATATTACCGTTATTGCGTAAGGAGCAGCCTTATTAGAAAACAATTCGTGTGACCTCTCTCATTGCTATGACAGGTGATAGACTCGTTTGTATGGGATCGTCTGGCACGTTTTTTGCATTGTGATTGCCATTATGACGTAATGCACCTTCAATCGTGCTGCAAAGCGTATTGAATACACGTGTATCATGCGGTGGAACTACGCAAGATATACCGCAGATATATCTGTCATCCATCTATCATAGTGAATTTTGGGCTTTGGCTTTCAATAAGTACTGAATATGGGTAAAGTTAATTAGACCCTGAAAAGTTCTACGGCGATCACCAGGCCACGTGGGTAACAAATATCTGTTCGTACCGCCTCCGCCAGGTCCTGGCAGGAGGTACCAAAGATCGTAGTAGGGATATGCGTACCAATGGTTTTACTACGATAAGACATCCATTAGGTATACGACACCATTGGCACGCATATGAAGACCGTGTACAGTGGAGAAGCAAAAGTCAGAAGATGGACCCTGGATTCCGAGGTAAGAGCCTCAGATATGACGCTGGCTTTTTATGTTAACATTTTTTTAAATTCCTAAACCGTCATTAGCGTCCTATATCTCGAAATATATAACCTAAACCTATACCTAATGATGATGTTTTTTTTTATAAGAACCTGTGCAATCTGTTAAAAGATGCCGTGAGTATTTAGTATCAGGTTGCCGTAAGGGTCATTCACTTAGACAACGAGATGTTTCTCGTGTAATTAAAATGTCTACTTCTATCTAATGATTACTTGCTCCACATGTAGGTAATAACGGGGTGGATTGAACGTTAAACTATATAATTGAGATCAATTTAGTGCTGGTTATTATGAAAAACTGTATCATCAATTAAGTTGCGCGACGAAGTGTTTTATACAACATTATAATTGCAAGTTCAACGGCGCTACATTGACATGGAATCCGTCGTGTGCGCAAGTGACTCACGCGCAGACCCCCCGCGCGAGAGCCGGTGGCGCTGAACAGTGTTGTTACATTTAGACAATGATTGGCATTTTGGGCATTTTAATTTTTTACCATTGGCACCGGGATATTTTTATTTACCTACTGATCTCGTTCCAACGATCCATTAGAATCTATTACCGGGATAAAAAGGGGTCTACATGCAATTTCAGACTATAGAGTAGGTATATAGCTATATCTGTTCCATGCGAAGACCCATGTCCATGTGTGTTCTCATGATGAGGGGCGTTTCGAACCAGCGGCGGTGCGGTGTGTCCATTTAATTGCCTTTTTTTAAATTTTATAAGTTCCGCTTTATCTTACACAGACTCTTCTTCAACCTAGCGTTAATCCCAGTCGCATCCAAAGCTTTCACCTCGGAGTCTGGGGTCCGCTTTACCAATCTTAACTGCTTAACCTGTCTTAACACAGAATAAATTATTTTTGACTTCAACTTGACAAACATTTTTTTGTAGTTGAATGTATGTATTATCCCCTTTCCAGATCTAAACACGCAACGATTATCTCATCGGGCATCACCGGCGAACTCATTCGGTCCGCTCACGTGGTCCGCATTCGCACAGGCTAATTTTGGAGTCTCGCCGTCCATTGACATGACGCCGGATGTCGTAAAACTGGACAGGATCCTTTGTATAAACAGTGGGTATGATAAACTTATTCCTTACTAGCCTATGCCCGCGGATCCGCCCTTGCTGACGTCGGTTTTCGCGTATGCTGGCTATAATCTCCGGTTCTACTCAATCGATTGTGATCAAACATGCGTAAGATTTTAAGTCTGGACCTTACAAACATAAAAATATCGTTTTGCGTCCATCGCGAACAAATAAATAGACAAACAGACAAGAATTTTTTTTTGTTTTCAAAATTGCTCATACCTATAACATACATAACCCATTTTTTTTAGATATCTCCAATGTACAGACACAGCTATTTCACAATTTAATAATAGTACCTATGCCTAGTCGTAAATAGACTTTTCAACTCAGGTACACATTATCAAGATTTAGTTCAACATAACACTGTTTTGTGGGTTCGACGTGAGTTAACACTTATTTAACAAGTTCATGCTTCATGGTTGGTGGCCAATTGTCACGCACATTGTGTGTACGATGTACCTAATGTACCTACTTTTCACTATATGATGAGACAGTTTTGTAAAGGAGAAACCCGATTCCCACACAAACATTGACTTTACAGTGATACAAAAAAATAACAAAGATAAAGAGCGTCCATTTTCACGTCTTTTAATTGTGATCGTTTGTGGTAGGCATTTTTAAAGGACTTGATCATTGCATAAGAGGTTGAGATTTAAATGGGTTAGACTAGGATAGAAAAAAATATTAATACGTCTCTTTTGGGTGGGCTAAAAATTCTTTGGTCCGCCCTTTGCAAAATTAGTACTTATATTACCTACCTATTGTATTGAAAAAATGGCATGTCAGAAATACTCTGAACCAGTAGTGAACTTGCATGAGAGCCTGAATGAGAGTAGAGAATAAAAGATTGTATGAAAATGTTCGTTTCGTTTTTAATAGTAAACAAAAATCTGTACTTACCTATCTTATGAACGAGTTTTTGTAGTAGACATACATAAAATTAAAAGTAGACGAAAGAGGTTGTCTTTTGGCTAGGTCATGTAAAAAATCGCACACGGGAAATATGACTCAGGTATACAGAAATACTTACTTTTATTTTTTAAATAAGAGTTTACCTCTCGAAGAGTCGTCATTAGGTGGCATTTCCACGAAACGCTTTTTACACGGCCCGGTTTCGAGTGAGATCTTGATATACCTTCCTATTGTTCGCGCCCGGCGGAGCAGAGAACCGGGTATTGGCGCCGTGTAAAAGGTTCCATATTAGTCTATCATAGGAAGCAGGCAGCCGGATCCGGTTTGCCGGGGTTAAGCCCGCGTTATAAATTCGACTCGTGGAAATGCGACCTCACAGTTTAAACCTGATAGGCTGAAGACGTACTGACCTATTTTACATTCTTAAACCAGATAACGTGTTCATAGATAAGATACTCTATATCTATAGGTATCTGCATAAACAAGAAAATTAATCCTTACTTCTTTCGAACTTAAAAAGAGTATTTAAGTACCGAAGGGTAGGTATTCAAGAATATAAAATTGACGTAAGTATATGAAGTACCTACCTACCTTTTTTCGTGCGGAAATCCCCACGGATAATTAAAAACCCTCCCTTGCTCGCCTGCGCGGGGAGAAGAAGCAATTTCGGACTCGAACCGACTAAAACCGCGCGCTACGCGCCGTCTCCCTCCATGACCCAATATCAACTAGATACATTTGAACTCGAGCAATACGGTGTGTAAATTAAACCAATTGTATGGAACGAGCCCACAAAACCCGATGCAATGGCCAGTTGACAAGGCCACCACTTAAGTCACTTAGTGGCTGAAACTATCCATCTGTTTACATTTTCGCAAGTAAATTATATAACATATTGGTTCTAAAGGTTTCCTACTATTATGACGGTTATATGTAGGTACAATGAATACTCAGAATTATTTCAACGGTCAAACGTATTCAAGTCATGAGTGCTGACATCATAACTTGTGTCGTTGCGCGTCGTCGCAGAATAAATTACCTCCATATTGGAACGAACTTTAGTTTGAAATAGTTATTTTTAAAATGCGAGCAAAAAGAGGAAGTTCTGCAGATGTATATCACACATAAACTGTCCCTATGCTTGTCATAAAACGCTTGATGACGAAACTTCGATTTTTTATAGTTAGGTATAGGTTGAATGATCTACAATCTATACGGAAGAGATGTCTAGGAGATACCTATACCTACTAGGTTTATAACTTAAAGTATAGACACAAAGTACAGACGACCTAAAAGTGGATGACTGAATATAAAAATGTTACATCATTACCACAACTCATTATTACAAATATCAAATTCAAACATGCAAAATTTACCGCTAACAGCGCGCGATCAAAGTGAATATTATTTTATATTTAACATATTATAAACTGACAAAATAAATGACATTGGTTATAATTAATATAATTATGGCGTCAAGGTCGTGGAAGCCGTTAAAATTATTCATAGATTATGCTAATGACAGGAGTAACTGAGAACTGAGAAATGGTGGGCGAGTTCGACAATGACTCAATAACTGTGGGTAGGACAGCTGAGACGAAGGCCGTGAAGGCTTGGTCACCGACTGCCGTTCACTACACACCTGTAAGCCTAACCATTTTCAAATTTGTTACATACTTTTGCTTGTGCCTTCGACCGCGGGGACGACAGTTACCAGAAATGTGCATGCATCATAATTTATGGCAAGATCGGAGATTTTACTTGCACGTTGCATATTAAGAAGGAAATGGGAGAAAAAAGAGGGAAGTAGAAGGCCTTACCTCTGAAGTCTCAACGTTGAGATTAAGTTAGAGGGTTATTTACCCGGTCTAACCAGTTCATTAGTTCTTCTTAAGATCGATTCTTAAGAGGCTTAGCCGTCTAATTTTTTACAATATAAATTAAGCTAATAACTTTTACAACGAAAGGGTTTTCATGAAGTGAAAGGATAAAAGCCTCAATACAATAATTGCTTTATTAATAACCCGCATATTTTCTCAGTGACTCATCGCCACCTAAATGCCAGTTCGGGTTACATCCAAAGCTTGCATTTTGGAGCCGCAGGATCCACTCTTAATGTTACCATTATTTGGTTTATCGTGGTTATTACTGGTACTATTGCTAGCCAAGTCTGCGCCAGAGTTAAAACTAAAAATTCCTTCCGTAGTTATTGTTTTGTTTCGGACGCACCTTAAGCATAAGACTGAAGAGTGTCAGAAGTTAGAATCGAACAAATTTGATTGATGACTCCAAAGGACTCCAAAGTGTTGTTTTGATCAAAATCAAGCCACATACTAACTTATTGGAGGCAATAAATATGATGAGCCATTTTATAGGGTGAAACCCTTTCCATGAGAATGCGATTTGAACCTGACAGTTTTAGAGACATTTTGAATTTAAAATTTAGCATTAGTATATAACCACATAATGTTTATATCAATGAGTTGATAAATTTGCATACTGCACGCCTCATGGAAAGCGGTCATCAAAGCCTTAAGAAGTTTTCCCCACCAACACGCGCGTTGTCGACCTTGTCAAAACCTTCTTCGGCTTTGATAATGACATCATAATCGACAACCTATAGCTGCTTCAACGCTAAAATTGTTCATTTTGAGATTAGATTTCGTAAGAAAAATAAGTAGGACACTAAGGACTCAAGAAGCGGCTTTCACCCGCGCCCGCCGCGGTTGCCGGCCCGTAGATTATACCTATAGAGTCCTTAGACTAAGAGCTATCTCGGCTAAACGGGGTAAATAGACGTTATAGGTTGAATAGAAACAAAATGGTATATAGAAATAAGTGAACCATATAATTAGCAAAGTAGAGCGGATCCCTGACTATAAAGTGCAAGTTTTGAGGGTAACCGTAATTTGATTAGATTAGCAGTCGTATGAAGAGACAGAGAGAGATATAATTATATATAGAGATAAAATGAAGATTACAGTTTTTTCCCACAGGCTATTACATCTCACTACGAAGCTGCAGCGAGTTTTTGTGTACCACATAAGGTGTTATAGGATTGGCAAACCGTATTGCCTAGCAGCAGATCATGTGGCTTAAAGGAATTAGGTACATGTCAAGGTCATCATGTAAGTATATGCAAAAACTTGACATTGAAAGAATAGACACGATTTTGACCCACTTCCTTAATCTTACCTAATATTATACATGCGAAAGTGAGTGTAATTGTTTGTCACTTAATCACGGCAAATAGCTGGATAGATTTGATTGAAATTTAGTATACGGGTAGAATATGACCAACAATGAGGCCGAGGTGAATTCAGCTTTTAATCCGGGAAAGGTTCATAACAGACAAGGCCAGTTTTATTTAACTGGACCTGTTTGTTTGGATCAAATCTAATAAATAAAATTTGAACCCCTTTCAGTTGTTTGATTTGTCTGATATGTGGCAAAAGTCTTTAGTTCTGAAGACAATACAATTTAAAACTGATTAACTTAAAAAATATTTTTTCATAATTTATTTACGTGCGAAAACCTCTTCGGGCTTCACTTCACCAAAGTTATCGGTGGTGTGGTGGGCATCTCAGAAGAAAACCGACTAAAAGCACACGGTGTTTTGTCAGTTCGGCCCGTGTGTCCGGGGAATTTGGTGTGCCCTAGGAAGGTCTAGGTCGAATCCTAGAAAAGATCACGATCTCACCTGTTGGTAAATGATGATGTGGTCGACGGTGGAGCACGCTTGCCTAGAAGAAACCTATTCACTCTAGACTTGTAGACTCCCAGGTTGTAGCTTTCCGGAAATACAGACTCAGGCAGGGCATTCCACTCTTTAGCAGTACGCACGATGAACGTACTGCCAAAACGTTTTGTGCGTATGAGTGGGATATCCACCATGTACAATTAGATTAGTAGGTACCTACTTAAGAATATTTTACTGAAGGACTCGTTGTTACTTTTCCAAAATGAACTTACTACGCCTTAGGTTGTCTCTACAAAGGCTATCGCAACATTCGCAATACTTAACCTATTTCGCAATCGCTGTCAAATTAGTTTTGTAGGCCATACTGGGTCAAATATCCGGTTATCGCTATCTTTCAAATCGATATCGAAATATAAAAGCAATGTGTAAGTTGATTGATGTATTCAACTTAAAACAGATCGAGTTGATGCCCGACTTGGGCTTGCCATTTATTTACCCGTTCAGGCGTTCAATGGCCCAGAACTTCGATCTGACATTAACAAATTGCAGATTGTCTCATATAAAAGGTATATTCATCCAATGCCTTCTTTACTGAAAATTTAGTGAAACTAGAATTAAATAAAGTTTAATACATTAAGGCTCATATTCTAGTACGATACTCAAATTATGGAATATTCAATTTGTGGAATTTATATGTGCTAATTATATGATTTACCATCTGCTGACGGTGAAGCAAAAACATTGTGAGGAAACCTACATGTCCTAGAAGAAATTCCAAGGTCATGTCCGATCCACCAACCCGCATTCGGCCAGCGTGTGTAGATTAAGGTCTAAACTCTATCAGGTCTCTCGTTAGGAAGTGGTGCTCAGCAGTGGGACATAAATGGGTTGCTATGATCACTCAATTATAAGTTTTCGCCCTGAAACTACTTTTAAATACAGATAGTATTCTAGAACTAAATTAGAGTGAACTGGAATGTTAATCACCGAAGCGTTCATAAGATCTCTTTTTATCACTCAAGAGGACCATGAGCTCATAGGTAACATCCAGGGATGTAACCGGGAAGACTGTTAACAATTACGTTACATATACGAGCTCGAGCGAAATCGAGTACGGCGGGCAAAACCGAGTGGAACGTCTAGTGTACTTAATATTACGTAGCTTCGGCATAAGCATTACGCAACGTTGAACCTCTGAACTCTTATGCAGTTTGGCTCAATCTATTTCAATCAAAGTCCTTTTCCATTCAATTGTTAAAGGTTTGCGTGTGGGTTCGTTCCCATACGCCACATGAGTGTTTCCAACAATAAAAATATTTGACTTTAATAACGCCTCTAATGTATGTGAATGAAGTAGATTTTAGAAGTAGAACACATTTATTTGCACTTGACATTCACATTGTCTGCTTATTTTTTTAATTTGAGTCTACAAGCTCACGGACTGATTCACATCCGAAACAGCAGCTGAATTATGAACGTAAATTTCTGTACCAAAATTGCAAATTTGCAATTTTGGTACAGAAATTGCAAAACGAAATTTGCGGTAGTTATTGGATTGATGTCAAATCATGCGGTCAAAATTTGCGGCAGCGACTGAGCCTGACCTCCAGCCTCGAGAGTAAAGCATGCGTCAAAACCTCGTTAATCAGCAAGTATATCGGCTAGCAGGTGAAGTTGGCTTAGTCCCTAAGATCTTTGTTAGGCCCTACACACCTAAATTAGTATAATATACTAGGTATATTAACATGAACTAGACATGACTCTCATTGGCTCTCTTTCTCTCATTGGCTGAAAACAGCATTGAAAACGTACCACAGCCACAGCAAACAAAATCGAATAGGTATATACCGTGAGTTCTTAGTCGCATAATAAAATAAAAATGGTTGAAAATACAGTTAAACCCACATAGAAGTAGTGAATCACCTCTCTAGTTTGCAAGGGGAACGATAGCGCCATAAAAACTCGTGTTTATTAACTGTTATGGAGTTGGACTCTATTTTAGATGCATTAGCAGATATAAGTGAAACACGCGTGGAATCGCTCGCCGACTTTGAATGACACATTTGGATGAGATTATAATGGCGAATGGATTGTAACTTTCGCTTCCAGTAATATGGTTTTATATTTAGTGTTTCTTTGTGGATGTATAGCTCCCCAATAATAATTTTAAGGGTCGACTACCCGGTAAACCTGAGGTATGGTAAAAGACTTTTACCACCCAAGTGGCATAGGTATGAAAAATTTTGTCACTGTTTCATACCTACGTACAATAAAAGTAATAGCCGCTTAGTTTATTTTTTATTAGGCCCTGGGGTCACATAGGTTTGTTTGTATAATAGAAATGATGATTAATAAATTATGCCAGTAGTGGTTAATGATAATACTCATCACTCTATCGACTATACGACTCATAGGAGTTACGGGTATACATAAAATCAATCAATATTCCAAGATAACGGGAACTAAATTACCCAGTTTATTGGTTCATGATAGATTGTTTGCAATTAATAAAATTGTTGGGATACATACAATTAAACAACATAAATACAGTGGTTATACGAAATATTGTATCAAATTGCGTTTCTCAACTGACATTTCTGCCATTTTCTCCGCTTACTTTTAGGTTAACAGCGTTATTGCGGCAGGTGTGAATAATGACGCATTTATAAAGAAGACGCATTTCATATGACTCAAGATATTATAAAATTGGCCCAAAAGTGAAAATAAACTTGCAATATACGGAAAGAAATATGTGGGAAAGGACAGGTTAACATTAAATTTTCAAATGAGAAGTCAAGGCAAGATTTAGGTAGGTAGACGCAGACCTTACTAAGCAATTACGATAAGTGTAGCTGATATCGTTAAAATTGAAATGAGTATTATTCGCGCATGAATTAGACCAGTCCACAAACTGAGTTAAGGTTTGGGGGTTCTGAAAAATAGCTTATGTTACCGACACAGCTCACAAAATAAGCAAAGCTGAATCGGCAACGGGTTGGCCATATATGCCAAGGACCGATGGCCGTTGGGGTAAACGAGTCCTAGAGTGGAGGTAGGTAAATGAGAAGTGGGACGCCCCCCAGTCTGATGGATTGACGATCTGTAAAAGCTGGGACAAACTGACTGCCCAAGGCGGAGGACCGGGTGGTATGGCGCACATTATGAAAGGCCCATTTAATGACTATGGCTGCTGTGTACAGTTAGTTCTATTTCAAAATTCGAGTTCTCGTTTTGCTTTTTATTATTTGAATGAAAACCCACAGAATTACGAACAGATACAGAAAGAAGAACGGGAAGTAATTATCAACAATCGCCATGTAAAAGGGTTCTATTATTACTTACCTACTTAGAAAGAAACGTGTTATTTATCTGTAATAGAATAAAACATGTTATTAATTCTGTATTAGTTGCAGTATTTTCGTTTTAACACAATCGTTGTAGGTAATTACTAGTAATGGAAATGGATTGGCCGTGTGTTGTTATTGCCGGCATTTTTTCACATGCTCTACGTAGCTAGGTCAATGTAGAGGCAGTAAAGCTTGACGGTCAAGATAGATGAATTTGATGATGTTACTTCGTGACCTAAATAAATAAAGTTTGTATTATAGACTAGGCGATGCCCGCGGCTCTACTTAACCAATTGCTAACAAACATAGCCGATTTTAAGTCTGACTAAGACCTTTGTAACAGAAAAAATCGCAACAAACTCCGTTCGGTAGTAGTCTTTGTTTCCAACCCGAAAAAATATACAAACAGACAAGAATTAAAAAAAAAGATTTTTTTTTGGTATTCAGAATTTTTAATCGTGATAATGTTAATCCTAAGTTTTTTTAAATGTCTACAATGTATAGATACAGCTAATTTACATTTTTATATATATTTTAAAAATCTTAGAATGGCCCTTATACACGACACATGTCGTTCCAAAAATAAATTTATTTATTTCTCTCTACACTACATTGTCTGAATATGAGCTCAATACGCCAACTCGTTCAGAAGTTACACGTTAACTAACATTTATATGAATAAAGATTATCAAATATATGAATAAAAAATTTAATAGGTCAATTTCCAAACGAGCGTAAATAATAAATGTCCGTTACTATTGTTATGATATTATTTAATAGATCAATAAAAATGAAACCGCCTCTGAAATAGCAGAACAAGTAATAAAATTTTATAAGATTAATATTATATTCATTGAACTTGTAAACACGATTCCAATTAGTCTCGAGGTCGTGGGCTTGCGAATAGTTTACAATGAATATTGCCTCAGTATAACTTAATTTCTAAGTGAGGTTGGTGCCTACGACGGTGAAGTTCAATAAATGTACCTAAATTTAATTGAATATTTCAATTATAGTGATTGTAGGTGGTTGGTAAAGCTATCAGGCGTGATGAGGGCAAAGAGGAGAGCTGCCTGCCGCGCCGCCCTCTCAAAAGCACCCTACATTCCGAGGTCAGAGCCTTGGATGCGACCTGAGGGGACCTTATGTACTTCGAAGCACCCGAAGGTCTAATTAATACAATTATTTTCTTTGTCATCGGTCTTCCCAAAAAGTCATCTAGAAAAGATATTTCTTGAATGAAGCGATTTCAACTGAACTAAATTAAAATAAAGACGCTAGCATCAAATAAAAAAAAAACATTAAAATCGGCTCACCCAGTCGAAGGTTCTCAAGTAACAATAATAAAAAAAACACCAAAATAATACTGCCAAATTAAGAATCACCTCTTTTTTGAAGTCGGCTAGAAGTAACTAACAGAAGTGATAAAATTAAGTAACAGTCAGTGTATGAGTTCTTTAGACTGTGACAGCCGTTAGTGGAGTATCCACTGATGATGAGTCATAAGACTCATGAGTCATGTCTACTTCGTCAGTCAACAGTATCATACGAATTTAAGGAATCACACGAATATAAAGTTACCTTGTATATGACTATCATAACAAAGAACTAACAACAAGTATACTCATTACGTAGTTTTTATTGCATTAAAATCTGTTATTAACAATTTTTTTCAGTCAAACCAGTAATTTTTGAGTACTTCCTTAATAAAACAGAACCTTTAAATGAGATAATTAAATAAGTAACTATACAGTTTTTCATTATTATAGCTAGCTAAATCACATGTCCCGGCTTCGTATAGAAAAGTTTTAGTGTAGGATAGTATAGTAAGTACTTATACCTATATCTCGTAAAGGTTTCAGTGTTAACAATTAAAACAGCCCAAAATTTGATTAAAAGAACAGACGTGGGGATTTCCGCAAGATAAAAAAAACTTGACTGGTTATGTTTCTGCAAATAACAAATAATTTGAACTTAAAAAACCATCTGGAAGAATTGTTTGGATTCTAAAGACAACATCCAAATTTCGTTGCATTCCGAATCCAAGGATCTAAGTGTACAGACAACGGTGTACAATACACGTTGTTTTCTCCATGTCTAGAAGAAGTGTTGGTGAGGTTGTTACAGCAAGCGACTCCTGGAGTGGAGGCCGCGAACCGGCAATCAGAAGGTGGAACTCTAAACGCCAGGCAGAGTAGAGTGGGCACTGAGCAATGTCCAAAAATGTGAATTGGACATTCACATTTTCGGACATTCTTCATACGACAGATCACATTGCGGTATTAACGTAATGCCATTAATACCTCGGTGTCCAATTTGGATATATCATAACTCAATGGGCATGTTTCAGACATCGAAAGCAGCTATAAACTTTTATATTCTATGGTTGCTGCAAATCCATTGTAGGTTGCGGCGACTGTAATCGATGGCGATTCAAGTGACTAACGGTCAGATTCCATATAAGATTATTGCGGGTCAAATCGAAGGTTCGCATCTGAGATTGGTGTCAGTGTTCCACGTTTTCTCCTATATGTCATCCACGGCCTCCTTGTACCACCGACTTGTCAGTGGTAATGATGCCTAGAGGGTACATTTTCGTATACGCATAATGATACCTAACTATAGATGAACGAGTATAGTAGCAATGACGAATCTTTAGTACTAATACTACTAATGTCGTTTTTTGCTGACTTTATACAGGAGGATGTGCTCAATACTGTTGATGCGCGGTATCTTCGTCAATTGAGAGCAATTTGGAATGAAAAATAACTTCTAATGATAGAGAATTAGCGAACTAGTGTAGGTACAGTAGAACAGGTCACGGGTTAGCAGGTTTGGTTGACTTTCACCCTAATAAACAACCCCTTCGCAAATGCATAAACTTACTGAAAAAATAGAGTGAAATATAATTTTGTTCTCAAGATTCATGCCGCCTACTATAACAGTATTTTTACAGAATGAAGTACCTCTTAGTACTTTCTATTTCAATCACGAGCTGTGCTGATATCGCATTAGATATTATTGTTTGTTTGGAAACATGGCGGCGGCGAGATCTGTTCATGTATATGGCCAATTGTTGGGGCGTTTCTTTTCCTTATCGTGCAGAGATCCATCTATCAGCCAGTTTCTTTTCTATGTTTGAATTGTATGACTTAAATGGTTCTTGTTAACTTTTTTTTGCAAATTAAACTTATTAGGTAGTACTCTATTAACGCTAATTCCTTTATGGAGAGGTGAAATAAATTATAGAGGAGCAGGAGAAGGGGTAAGGACGGTGACCTTACGGCCAAGTTTTGGACGCAACCGAGATGGACGCTGCGCTGGCATCAACAATGAGGACCTATGCCCACACGCCACCTTGCCGGCATACATTCAGTGGGGTCCCGAATACTCCCGATGTTAATAAACAACACTGAGACGTAGTAGGTAACTAAGAGTCCTTTTAGATAAGGCATAGGATGGCACTTTAACAGGTAGTTTTAGAGTGTGGTGAGAGCACTGCACGTGTGATTGCGAGGTTTTACTGATGGTATACTAATATTAACGACTCCACCGCCCAGGGAGGCCTAGACATAGTCACATTCTATTGGCTATAAGTGCTATAACGCCAGTGGAAAATTTCAATAGGTATTGTATTGAAGTGACGTTAGTAACAAATAGCAAATAATGTCACTCAGGATAACAATAACGCCATTACATTTTGGACTTTTGATAATTCACTTCGAAGTGTTTCTATTGGTAGAAACTTTGTAGAAAGATTCATTAGTCGTCCCATATTAGGTAGTCGTAGTTTGATTCTGCACTGCGTGGTTGGGTTGAGCCTATAAACTATATTAAATTTATGCCCTTATATTACAAACATAATGTATGGGCTCTATAGTAATATAACATGATACACGATTCCTATGGGAAGTGAGAACCCAATTTCATGCAGGCGGAACCAGGGCGAACGTAAGTATTCTAAAGAGATTGATTTATATGAGGCAGGTACTAGAAAACTGACAAATTAGGGCTACCATCTGTTCATTGGACAAATAACTCTAAAGTAACGCCATCTGTAAAATTTATTACCAACCAAGTAGTTAAGTCGTAGCACTTGGAGTGGCAGTGTTGTGTTAGTTCTGGTAATTTTCCAAAGATGGCGTCTATTTTCGAAATGTGAATATTTCTATGTAACTCCTTGATTTTTATGGTTTTACATCCATCGCATTCCCATTAGTACTGCGTAAAATAAAAAAAAATCAACGGGGAATAAAACAACCCTAAAAAATATAACATAGTAACGTATCATATGCAACTGCTGCGGCTGGAAGTATATTGTTATTATACATTAGCAAGTGCCAACGGCCATACCACGTTGAATACACCGGTTCTCGTCCGATCACCAAAGTTCAGCAACATCGGGCGTGGTTAGTACTTGGATGGGTGACCGCCTGGGAATACCACGTGCTGTTGGCTTTTTGCTAGGTATATTTTTTAGTTTTATTTTTCATAACATAATTTTTGATTTTTTTATTGCGATTTTTTTATTAGGTATATTAGGCGGATTTAGATGTGGTCATCATTTAAATTGTTAGTTATTCTGGAGGTTGTGGTGTACAACTCAACTGTATAGCCCGTGACGTCATCTGCATGGATCCGTTACCTAAGTGACATAAATTAGTTTAATTTAATTCGACCGATTTTTGTTCTGAATGAGGTTTTTTTAACAATTATTCTGGTAAATCAAATTGTCGTATACGTTCTAGTTTTCAGTATGCAATAAATCAGTTATGTTTATTAAAAAGGGACAAATAAATAAATAAAATTATAGATTAAATTCAAAAGACAAGACTGATAAGTCTTAGTTCTGCAAAGCCAATAGATTAAACTGATCACATTGCCAATGCTATTATGTTACAGATTATTATAATCTTTAGTTAACATAATTTTAATACTTAAGCACATCGATATAATTATGGCTTTGTAACCAAAATTGTGACTAAAATATCACATAAACCTCCTCTCTACTTTTTCTGCGATTTCGTTATGTCTACGGAAATTAATGGGAACATAGCAAGGCAGGAAGATATTATATTATTCTTATGTCTAAGGACGCTATGCTGACTCCGCATGGTGCATAAAAAAGATGCCCGGTTGCCTCAAAGTCCACTCACACTTAATACGGCTTTCACGGGTGCAATTGCAGTCGGACCTCTCAACTTCGAGATGGAAACCACTTACGTCATCAAGTAAGTGCAGGATTCCAGAAGAGGTTGAGTTAGCTATGAAGGTTTCTGCGAAGCCCGGTATACGCATACTTGAAAACGTGTAGGTATGGCCCTTAATGTTTAAATTGTTATATTATTTCACTTAGACAACAATGTATAGAAGCCTTTATTTTGTTTTCGGAGTTTCTATCCTACATAATCCCCTAAGCCTCAGATTAGCTTAATGCGGTCCTAGCATTTTTGAGGATCAGTGAATAAATTCCACAACTTACTGCTCTAAGCTCTTACTGTTTATATAAATAAGTAATTCGTTGTGGAATATTCATAGGTACTACTATACTGTCATCATACTAGGGTTGTTTCCGTTTTCATACGAGGCATTCACTTTGCAGTCCAGGGAACTTTCACACCTTCTCCTTCTTTTGGTCTGGCTTATATAGTTTTTATGGGAGTCTGATAAAGAAAGCCTGCGCTAGAACCTCGCTCTTCAATCACCAGGTGTACTGGCTTGCAGTTGAGACAGGCTTGGCATTGTTGTTCTTACCCCGTCTTGTAGTGACTACCTACTCTACCGAGGTACCAATTTTCAAAATGAAAAATCTGTAAAAAACATTTATTAAACTATCTTAGAAAATATTAAGTATGTACAAATCTTTTTTAAAAAAGTTTAGGTTAAAATCTGTTGTGTCTGTGTAAAAAAAAACAAGGTGATCCTAAAAAATATAATACTGCATTACATTTTAAGCAATAGAAACAAAAAATGAAATAAAAAATAAAAAAAAATTTACAAAAGAGCAAAAAGCCAACAGCACGTGGTATTCCCAGGCGGTCACCCATCCAAGTACTAACCACGCCCGATGTTGCTTAACTTCGGTGATCGGACGAGAACCGGTGTATTCAACGTGGTATGGCCGTTGGCACTTCAATGAACAAATTAAGAATACACTTGCTAATTACTACCGTCATGTATTTTTTTGGGTGGTAGCAAACCTATATTATATACTTTGTATACAGTCGGCAAAATTTGATAAACACAAACAACATTTTCAAACGATGTTTGAATGTGACTACAGTATTTATGATAATTTATTGTTCCCAAGTCTAGGAGTTAGATGCCTATTGTGATTTTAAGATTTTAATTCACATGAGAATAGATAACTAAGTACGAAGGGTTTTCAAAAAGCCTTTATGTCATATCTCTGTAGAGTGTTCTGTAGAGTGTAGACGTAGAGTAACAAATAACATGTGGTCAATATGGTGTAGGTATTTGCTTACTAGTAGGTAAGTACCTACTCATTCTCGTCATCCTTCGAGTCTTTTCCCAACTCAGGGTTCGGCCTTTATAAGTTCTGTAGTTAGACCAGTTGCCGCACTTTTTAGGGCTTTAACTACCCGTAACGACTGCCATAAATGTTCGTATGGCAACCGAGACTTTACGAGACATATTCAGACCAATATAAATAGACATATATTTCAAGCATACAAATATTTGCATTAAGCGGGAATCGAACCCACGACCTCCGAATTAGCAGTCGAATGTTCTACCGCCCCGCTACGGAGGTCGTCGTCTTACTAGTAATTCCTATGAAATCTATCACTTTCATCTGTGAGAGTATTATTTGTGTATGTATAAGACGGACGTGACCGGATGTTTTTATACTCCCAGACTCCCAGTCAAGGGCTGTTGGGATCTATGAAAACTGTCTCAATAAGGGAGCTTGCCCAGCCTCAGGCTACGGTAAAAAAATATAAAACTTTTTTTTTACACAGCGAGTAGGTATGGCTGCCTGGGTGCCTTGCCTAGTAATGTCATTTTAAAAAAGTTGCGTTAACTTTGAAATTCACCGAAGGCGCGGCGTATAATTTGGTACATGTAGAGGTTGGGTTTAGGACTTCAAAAACACTCCGCTCAACCCTCCACCTCCCGGAATTGAACTCATACTCACATAACAATACTCGTTAACAAACCTATTTTGAGAACAAGATAATAATAATGTAAACGGTACAAGCAAGTGAATTTTTAATTTGTAACAGTAAATGCCAACGGCCATACCACGTTGAATACACCGGTTCTCGTCCGATCACCGAAGTTAAGCAACATCGGGCGTGGTTAGTACTTGGATGGGTGACCGCCTGGGAATACCACGTGCTGTTGGCTTTTTGCAATAGTAACATTTTTTTTACATTTTATTAGGCGCTGCGAATTAAGGTTATTCGGTTTTTAAGTTGTAAATTGATTTACTAGAAAAAAAAAACTACACGGAGTTGTCAGATAATCAAAATAAACACATCACATTAAGCTAACTATATCTACTAAATAGTTATGTAGGTAAAAGCGATAATTTAATCACAATTCGCAAAGTAAAAATTGGGTAGTTGTAGCTGTAGCGTATGAAAGCTAAAAATTAACATTTTTGTTACAAGTGATTACAAGCATCCATAGACTACGGTACTATACGCTTACTATGCCATAACTTGTGCGATATCTTGCTGCCTTAGTAGTACTTAGGTATAAAAAAAATTACACATTATAAATCATAATTTGTTATAAAAACATACTGCTGCAAAATATATTCCGTTCACCATTTTTATCTCACTAAATAGACGTTTTGTGCTCTTTGATAGATGGACGGATCGCCGATGTGAATAGAGGGTGTTATAAATGACCGTCTGACAACGAGCCAGGACGAATAGTCCGGGAACAGTCCCAGGGAAAGAA
Source organism: Lithosia quadra (assembly GCA_963576445.1). NCBI lineage: Eukaryota > Metazoa > Arthropoda > Insecta > Lepidoptera > Erebidae > Lithosia > Lithosia quadra. The sequence continues at coordinate 4,669,417 of OY754883.1, forward strand.
AAACCTCTGAGCTAAACCACACAATGCTGACTATGATTACAATTGTATTATGTTTAGAGTTTAGTTGTGGCCGAGACTGTTGCTTTGAGATTTGTGAAGTAAATGTTTCAGTACCTAAATGAATTGTGTTCAGAGCTCAGAAATAATAATAGGTATAGAAGTGCGATACTTGTTAAAAGTGCGAGGAGCCCTTGCGTTTGAACTGACGTGCCGCGTCAGTTTAAAGTCTTTTTTATACCACTTAGGTGCCAAACAAGCATACCTGATGGGAAGCAGTCATCATGGCCTATGGCCGTGTGCAATACCAGGGGTGTCACACACGCGCTGCTGACATTGTAAAAACCCTTTTTGAAGAATCCCGTTTAGCTTAACTTGAACTTATTTGAGTGATGAAATTCGACCTGAATTGTATAAAAGATGAAGACTTGTATTAGGTACTAACTTCTAACTATACAAAAGCATTCTAGCACCTTACTAAGGTCTCACCGTTGTCAAATTAGGCACAACTGTCTTATTTCCGTGTCTCTGTTGTGCATGCAGCGAGTCATTTAATACATTTTGCCCGTATACAGGGTTGGAAGTATGCGGGGGAGTGTCTTGGGGGTGCTAACCTCCCCTGAAATCAAAATATTATCTAGATAGGTACCTACAACCTTCTGTTAGTTTCAGGTGAATTATAATATCTATGTCAATTCATTAACATTTTTATTTCTAAACTCCCTCATTTCCTGCCGAAATTTAAAATCTGGTTAAGCATGTGTTGTGATTGTGAAAGGTTGAGGGTCCTTTTCAGGAGGATTGCTCCATGACGCTGATTGGTTAGAATTTCAAAAAAATTGCCGGAAATTAAAAAGGAGGAGAGAGAAACAACACTCCATGCTCTTTCAAGTATTAATTTAAAATCCGTTACTTTAACAAGCTGTGTCCGGGTTTAACAATAACAACAAACTCACGTTACATCATTACGAGAAATATTACTGGTTCGACTGAAATGTTGGCGGTTTCACTTCAGTCAAACTTTAACCCTTGAACCGCTGTCCAAAACCGACATGAAGTTGCGAGCGTGAAAATTTTATAGCCCCAATTGCAAAACAGTGTGCCATATTGACAGTGCAAAACGTTTTTCAGGTTACCAAGCAAAATATATCATACAGAGATATGCACACACCAAATACGTATCGTTGCCAAAAAAAGATAAACTGCGCCATTTATTTTGTGTGCCAGCTAGCTTAGGCAGGGTTTAGCTTTTAAAATATAAACCTATCTAACTTTATGGCTGGCGATAGATATGTTTTATTTACTTATACACCCTGAAATAACTAAGGATTTTGATCATAGGTGACAGTTTTTAGATGAACCAATAACAGTTTTTAGAATCTTCATTAATTAAAGTTGTCTAACCCGAACCGAAGCTCATAAGACGTGACCATAGGAGGGCCACCTTCACTAGTGCGGCAACGTTTTGCGAAGACTGTCAGGCAACGAGAGTATAAAATGTCCTCCACCAGGCAGCTTGAAATAAGATTAGTATGCCAAGGGTCTAGGGATAACCGACACTTGCGAAATGAAGAAGGAAGAGTCGCAAAGCGGACTTCGCGCTCCAAGGTGAAGTTTCGAATGCGATTGGGACTCAACACTGTTGAACCTGAAGGTCACGATTGAGACGTCAAATGTCAGTCGCTCTAATAAAAGCCGTATGAATCCAATCAAAAGGAGTGAGCGGACCCCGAGCTTCGCGATGAAAGCCTTAGCAACAACCAAATGCAACAAACCATTAAAATAATAATGATAAAACTAAAATATAATGAAACTTACACATTTACAGGTTTGTAGGTTCAGACATTGTTTACAAACCAAACAAAGAAATATCATCAACATCGTTATTTTGTTCAGACTCACGGTTGACTGGGCTCACTCAGAAAGGGCGTGAAAACGGCATCTTGCGCACGTGTACTAGACAGCTTTGACAGAAATCCGTTTCGGGCGCACGCGTCCATGATATGTTCTCTATATACCATTAATCTATAGCATGAACTATCCGTCAACAGGCACGCGACTGCCACTGTGTGTTACACCCAACCGTAACAAGGAGCGAAAATGGGGTGACTGATGAAATCATTCACGCGTTTTTTTGTGGCCATGTTGAAAGAGGGTAGTCGCGTAAATTGATTAGATACGAACCATCAAGCACATTATTATTTTAGGTTATTTATGATATGTGTTATATTGCTTTTTTGGATGGTCCTATCTGAATGTTTATTCGCATTCTAAAATCCTTATTACGAGCTGATTAAAGCTTGACTAGCCTGTAATATGTTGGTTGGTTTCTTTTGGGTCCAGATAACGCTGCCGCGCTGTACCTACCTACCATAATACCAAGAATATATTATAATTTAATTCAGTGAAAACGATGTAACTAACCCGGCCTTAGCCAGAGTCTTGAGTTGTTGTTCATTAAAGTTGATAGTTATTAACATAAGTTTCAAGAAGTTATTTCGTTCCATTAAAGTCTTAGTGTATTCACAGTAGAACGAACATAGGGCCAGAGTTCATTCGACGTGGCATTGTTAGGGATGGTTCATGTATTCTCAGTGGATAGGATCTTTTAAGTTACAAAGTGTATATTATATTCATGTTGAGTTTATAGTGTTAATAATTATGCAGTGTAAGAAATTTACGTATAAGAAGAGGTTAAACAAGTCTTCTGTTTTAACTAAAACAAAATTTAAATATTATAAAAAGTTTTCTGATTGAAATTAAGTTCGCGTGCGGTGTAAGAGGCGGTTCAGGTTTGTACAACATATAGCAGAGAAAAAACAAAGAAAAACATCATAAATACGTAGCCGAAATGTTTAGTGTTGAATATTATTGAATATATTCTCTATATACATTTTTCGCCTCACGAGTTGCTTTGTTGTTATCTAGATTAAATATTATGGATGGCCGAGACCGTGCGTAGTGGAGAAGGAAAAGCAGACAAGCGGACCTTGAGCGCCGAGCCTCTTATGATATTAAGAAAATATATATTCAGGGAAGCGCTGACCTACTGGTTTTTGTATTCTATCACCATTGCTATATAAATTGTTTCAAAATTCCTGGAATAGAAGGATACCTGAAAAAAAAAACTTTTAGCGGTAAACCGCCTTTGGATATTCTATTGTTGGCAGCGTTGTACATTCTACCTTACATATTAACGTCTTTCCTGTAAACCTTTGTTGTACAAAAAGTGTTATCTATCCATTTATTTTAGGTCCTGCAGATATTTTTTTATATAGGACACGTCAAAATGACTTCACCTCGCCTGATGGTAAGCTAAAGGTAAAGTCTCAAGACCATGGTCACCACAACATACACCGATAGTGCTACAGTGGCGGCCCTCCGCTTGTCTAGAGGAAAGAAATTAGCTGATGTTAGAGAATCCATCAAGATGTTCGAGGCCCAAGCCATCATCACCTACTAGCCAATACACCTTCTGGTAAGTTGGATAAGACTATGGTGCAGGCGTTTTCCATCGGGTTTAGAAGTCACCAAAAGACTGAGAAGGAGCAAACTAAAGTGCCAGACTCCGAGATGAAAGATTCGTAATCTTCGTACGCAACTGGTAACAACGCAACGAGAAGATTTATTTACCTCTTTGCTAAGCAAAGTCGGGCACATAAACAAACTTGAAGATAATAAGTAGTGGTAACGTGGAGAGCTAAACGCAAGAAAATTAATACTACAATAGTTGTTGCAGCATCAAGTAGTAACTGCACAAAATACAATTTGAATATACCTTGCACTGACTATTTAACATAGCTCTATGTGGCTTTTATAGTAATTGTTTACTGTGTATCGTTGATTTGTTATGGCATAAACCCGACTTCAACAATACTAAAAAGGAGGGTTATTAACACTTTCTACCTTTTTTAACTATGCACTCTGCTAAATAGAACAACACACGGACAAACGTTAGATGAACCTGAAAATGTTGGGCTAAGTTTTCCTTTCGGGTCGGGAGGCAGACCGCAGTCGCTCCCATAAAAGTCAAGGCAGGTCAAGCCTCGGAAATAATCAGAAACAACGTTATGATAATTGCGTGGAAAGTTTTAAATTCAGATATTTTTATTTTCACATTTATACATCCAAGTAGACTTCTAAGAGAACTCGTATCACAAATCCTTACTACACCGCAATAGTGCCAACAATGCAATAAAGTGCAAGAAAACTATCCCATTAGAAAAGCCGACAGTTGAATCCGAGGGGGAGTCCGAATGGGTACAGTAAATACCGTACGATACAACGTATTTGGACGATTAGGTGGACCGCAGTATTATTACGTGACTTGCTCCCAAAACGGACAGGCAATCTCTATAAAGAGGTATTTGGGACCCTAATTTACACCCCCTTACGTAATATCGGAGCTCGCTTATGAAGGTTCGGACCGAACCCTCTTGCGACGACGACGGTCGAAGGTGGTTACATTGTTGTACACACTTGTACCTATAGCACATTGTAGACACTATTTTTTACCTTTCTAAAGGTACTTTAAGTGATGAAAAAGGACAGGTTTTAAATTATGTTTATTCTTAATACTGTCGGCAGATTACGGCAACAATGAAATTATGATATTTTTAATGGATTCAGTGTTATTATTATTTATATTATCTTCCTGTGACTATGACTGCTGAGAAGCTACCGAAACGTCAGGAACTAGAAAACCATCAAAAGGGTTGTGGGTAATACACAGCTTGCCTGGGTGCGACGGAAATATATTTTGGGCCACCTTTACCAATACAGCGTGCGGTTTTAGGCGGTTCGATTCCAACATAACCGCCTCTATTGGCAAAGGGAGTATACGTGGGGATTTCCGCACAAAAAAAAGTAATAGGTACACAGCCTTAGAAAAGTACAAATTTATTGTAAAATTACAAAAAGAAAAATTGTGTAAGGTACATTAATATGTTTATTTTTAAATAATACATACTGACACTTATCCTTATACATATAAGTATGTCTTATTATATTACTCAAGACATACCAGAATGTAGGTCTAGACACGTGTAAATTGTTCCCACATGTTTCAAAATTCCGAACATCATAAATACTTTGGCAAGTTTCAAAACTGTAAAACATGGCCTCTCCTTCTGTTAAGCAGAAATTTTCCACATTGTAATGCGTAAATTGAAACATTTTCAAGTAAAATATGTTGTACTACGCTCTTATTACGCGATATGTACAGTCGGCCTCAAAATTTTTTGTATAGAGATAGAAAATGTTCCAGAAAAAATATATTTTTGTAATAAAACCGCATGTTATTACGCAATGATCTTTCTTTAAGAAATTCTGCAGTTTGCAATAATAGTCTTTAAGAGAGACAGACAGAGAACCACCCTTTATTAAATACCTCTCTAAGTGGAGGCTGCAACTTAATCTCCACGACTGGCGGAGGTTGTCGTTTGTACTAATTGTCAACCCAAGTTTGGGGATTACTCGCTTTGTGAACAATATGTACAATGCGTAGTCTAAAGAGTAGTAATCGATATTATTGATAGCATGTTTCTAACGAAGTAGCATCAAGTTTAAGCTTTAAACATCGTTGGATATAACGAGTAACTAGCGGTTATTTGTAACTTTGCTCGTGCTAATGAACTTTTGATGAATTTTTCTATTCCTGTTTAATATCACTTTTCTGAACGAAAGGTTCACTACAGGAACACGAAAAACTTAATTCTGAAAGTCACAATCACAGATTACAAAATTTCTATTTATATAATTCCGAATGATTCGATATTCTGGAAATCAGATATTTCAATCATATTGTTCACAACACATATTATATTATTATTTTATCAATACCTAGCTCTATACTTAGCTCTGGCTATAAAATGCAGACGAATTAATGCCTGAAAAACAGTGATGTTTAGTCGTGCAAATTAACATAGGTACACACAAAAGTACTTTCGTAATTACAATATTATATAGATAGATATAAAGTAGTCGATAGGTAGAGGGGGGAACACTAAATGACGTTGGAGGTGAGCGCTGACGCGTCGCAAGGTGGCCACCATAAACCTACTTCTGGGTCGCAAGTCCCAGTCACCGTCACGGAGTTCCTCTCTGTACCACGTCATGGAGTGGTGAATATATGGAATGCTGAGAATCGGATCTCTAACACAACGATATAAGTAAGCAACTAATCTTATAAAAAACGTTCTATTTTATTAACAGCAATGTTTGTTAATCACTGGAACCTCACAGTTATGTAATGCCACAAAAGTATTTACCTTCCAAATCCCTCATGTTCACTGCTAAAATATGAAGATACGAACGTCGTAATATCCGGGCCCACATCTTAATATCCGCTTACTCATCTATCAAACACTTATCATTGGAATTTGAGCTTAGTTAATTCAGATAATTTAGTTAAGAACTGAGCATTGAACGTAGGTTAGAGTGGCCATTAAGAAACTATATTTGTTTAAGTTCTACTATGGCTACCTATTCGCAATTCGCCCATATTGTATTCGAGGAAATTCTTATAGAAGAATGAATAAGGCGGATATTCGTGCGAATAAAGCAAATATACACGAATAAGCCCACTCCACGTGGATAAAGGCGAATAGCGAAGTGTGGTTCTACCATAATATATACACATACAATACCAATTTTATAAACTAGCTGTAGGTACCCGTGGTTTCATCTACGTCGAGTCGGATTTGTTTTTTTTTGTGCTTTTTTGGTTTTTTCTGTTTTGATGCGTTACATTAATACCACAGTAAAAGGAGTCCAAAATTACGTTCTATGAAATCAACTATATTTAAAAATCTCGACAAAATCTGCACAGGAATTTTGAATAGCAAATGCTCATAATATATTTATGTAAAAATAGTCTATACGCTCTGAGGATAATTCTAATTCCCTTCGGCCACGAACGAAACCAAGTTTCAAAACTTGCACACACGTATGCACAACTACGCTTCAAGTAGCGCATGCAATCAATTATAAATTTACAGGTAAAGCTTATAATATCCTGCGAGACACCACCTCTCTGATTTATAATGTCATCAAATGATTAACTCGTAGCGCTACTGAAGCCGTGGTAATACAGCGCGTGAATGTTAACGATTAACATCACAGAGTAAACTCACTATACATATAGATGAAAATATATCCGTATAGCCTAAGCAAATAGGTTACGTTATAAAGTTAAAAGTGGTCAAAAAGGTCAAAAGTGTTCAAAAAGGTCAGAAGTGGTCAAAAGTGGTAGTTGGCAATTACTATGCGGTGCTTGAACTGAGTTTACTTTTATTAAAATACTGATTTGTGCAGTAAATGTCTGTAAGAACAGACAGAAAAATGCACCTAAAATCTCACAATATTAATTGTTATTATAAAGAGAGCTATATTGCTTGTGTTAGCGGTGGACTATACGAAATAACCTAAAGTACCTATTGCATATTTCTAGAAAAATTAACAAATTTATCCACACAATAACATTTCCCATTACCTACCACGGTTAGCTCACTGTATCCCTCCACTCCCCATCCCTTCCTAGCCTCCCAACCTCTTCCTAACCCACCCCTTTCCCTTCAGGGTAGGCAGCGCGTGTGTGTCACCCTTAGTGTTGCACACGTCCATAGGCCACGGTGACCGCTTCCCATCAGGTAGGCCGTGTGCTTGTCTGCCTACCTACGTAGTATAAAAAAAACCGTAGTTTACTAGTTTACCCGTGTATTTAAACGTTTTATTAAACCTGTTATTAAACGTTATTGAGTTTTAATTCAAAAGGCTCTAATTAATTAAGTGCTTACAGCATAATGGAACAGATAAATAAAATAAATACAGACCTGTCATTTCAGATCTTTTAACGAAGCGTATAAAACTGTCCAACCCTTTGAATAAACTGTGGAAATGGCTCAGAATAGCCTATTAACACTCGGTGACAATCTTGTAGAGGCTCCTCGGAATGATAATATTTTTCTTTTATTTCAAACAGTTCTTGTGTCCCCATTCCTTTTTAATTAGATTATACTAATTGAGTTGGCGCCAATTGTGCTCCTTGAAAAATAAAATTGAAACAAAACACGCTCTGAGGTTCGAGTTCGAGTTACTTCACTTATTTTCATTAACTTTTTGGTTTTATATCGAGAGGTTCATAATATTTTGTCGATTATTTACCTTTTATTTGCCAATATTGCAATGGATAGCAGTGATTTTAGTATGTTGCTATTTAACTACTGTTGTATTTAGTGTTCGATTCCTAACTAGGACATAGATGTGCTGATGATCAATTCACGGATAAATTCATAGTGCAGGGGTTGTATAATCGGTGTAGCGGGTTTGGGTGAGATTAGTTTAGAACTCCCCTGGACCGCTAAGCCCACTATAGGCGCTGGCGACACAGGCCTCGAAAGTCACTCAAGCCGTTGAGTGACTCTCTCCTCCATGAGTGCAGGCCATTGGTCGCGGGTTGAGCCGCCTAAACAAGCCAAGGTGGCGGCCTTTTTTTGGGGGCAAGACGGGGACACCAACGGGGGTTCAGAAGACGATTGCCCCTATAAAAGCTGCATAAGCCAAATCTAAAGGATGAGAAGGGGTATGCGAACCTCGGGCTCCAACAGAGAACAAAGCTAATATGATGATGTGAATACAAGGAGGGCTTAGGTGAGCCCGTGTAAAGCAAAATCACGTTAACATGTACAATTTTGCTTTGATTATGCCTTACGCCTTATGCCTCTTGCTTTTTCTGTATAATTGACGTTACACAGAGTTCGGGACACACTTGTTGATATTATAATTCTCGTCGAAAAAGTATTGTAACATTTTATTCTCGTATTTATAAACTCAGTCAGCCGATGCTCGAGTATCTCAGGCGGGAAGGAAATGAAAATATTTTCCTTTTATTGCGGTCCCTTGCGTCCGCCAATTACAATTGCAATTAAGTTAATTTGAGGGTTCCGTTGTCTGCTACTGCCTGATGTTTACAGGATTATGTTTCTAAGTGCTTTGTGAATTGAGATGACCATCATAACTTGTGGTGCTGTTCCGCAGTTTCCTTATAAAGTCACTACTGTCCAAGGTCGACTGTGACACGTACATCCGAAGTTGCGGAACGAGGTTTCGGGCAATTAGTACATGAAAAGCATGGTATTCCGTAATCGGATCCAAAGGGCATGACCCTTAGTTTGGTTTCGAAAGAAACCTGAAGTAAATTCAGGGTACTACTTAAGTTCATGTATCATTTTTTTATACTTTTGGTTACAAAAATATCTTTCTTTATATTTGGGATATCGACATGAGATCGAAATTAAACCAAAACATAATTTTGAACATATTTTTATTACGAGAATAGGCCACGGGTCGTTGTACTCGTAATACAGCCACACATACTCAGAAATTAGCTAACGCTATAGAGACTCAATTAACTTTTAGAAGAGAATACTAGATGTAATATACATTCGTACCAGGAATAAGGGTAGCAGTAATGAGCAATGTTATATTAACTCATGAAAATAAATCAGACAATGTTAATGAAAATCAGTGATGATACTCCAACGTAACACAAGGCTCTTGTTAGCCTAGCGTTATAACAACACGCGGCGCTGAACATAACAAGTGAGTTATTCTATCCGCAGTCTGCTTTGTTTCCACATAAATAGGTACCGCGAATGGTGAATATTGTAAAGCGATGTTATATTCCGAGAACTGAAATAAATTTTGCAGATTTGAACCTGTTTTCTAGAACCATCTATACTATCATAAAATTGTTAATTTGTTGTCTGCAGCTTGTAGAAAACAAAACTTGGATTACGTTATTATGATCAATTCTACATACAATAAAAAAATTTTGCTCTTTGAACAGACAGAAAGAATGACAAAAATTTTAAAAATTGCTTTTTTGTTTATAATATTTACCCTACGTGACCTACAAACACGCATACATATTATGTGTATATAAAACCTGCTATTTTAATATTACAAACAGACAAGTAAATTATATTTATTTGTGTAGATGTTATAGATTATATCTGCCAAATATTGTGATCACTTCCGTACTAATATTACGTTACGGCTCAAGGCGTTATTCTGTTTCACATCGAGTTCTAATCACAATCGAAACGTGAGAAGTCGATGGATTTCAATTGGTTAAATGAAAAAAGGAACAGATGTAAAACTGGACTCAACTTAAATGTGTCAGCTAATACGAACGCGCGTAGTTACGGAAAAGTTGATCAATACGAATAAAGGGTATGAGCGGTAATACATTTAGCTATAGGACAGGTAGTTATTTTATACAGACTGGCCCGATTATAACGCACAACCCGCCATAGCTCATGGCTTCAATATTACTTTAGTTCAACCGATAAAAAACCAATGGTGCGATAATTTGCGACCGATTTTCTTTCGTGTGTAACTTACATGATATTTGACAACTATATTATGTAGGTTAAGGGCTCTCCCACGAAAAGGGAAAAAGAAATATATTGGATGATAAAAAATAAGGAAAATGTCATCTGTTTATACCTTCCGTATGTACATTGTACACATCAAAACAAAACCTTATGTTATGTGAAATATATCTGTAACCTTATGTCCGGAAATAAATAAGGAATCGTTTTTGTTTAAGTAGTATGTATTGATGGTATCTGTCGATCTTACCAAATAATGACTCACCTTCAACCTTATATCGGTGATAATACGAATATTCCGAAATAAATATATATTCTACATAGCACCGAAGTAAGCATAGCTAAACTACCTTATGTTATGTATTCTAGAAAGTGAATAAACATAATATTTAATTATATGTAGGTACGTATATTTTTTGTGAGTATATAATATTATACGTATTAAAATCAAGATTAATGCAAATTCATATTCATGCACTTTAATATTTGCACAAAGTAGGCGTCGAAAATGCAACATATCATTGAAACTGCTTTGCTGCTACGCCGTAGACGCCCAATTCAGTAAAGCCACGTTTAAAAGTGTAAATACAATTCGTGTGAAAAATGTAAATTAAACCTTGGTATTTCGTATGATGTGTTAATTTTAGGAAAACAAAAACTACCTTTCCTAATTATTTACATCGGAACAAGGTGTTGTTTAAAAAAACCTTTTTTAAAAAACAAGCTTATATTATTTACAATATTGCATTGTCATGGGACTTTATAAGTATGCCAAATTTCAGCTCAATCGGGAAGCCAGAAGTGGTTGACAAATGGCTTGCATGACTTGATTACAGACAACGGGACAGGCGAAACTAAATAAAAGTTAGTAACCAAAAGTGACCATCTAGGACGGGGCTTGAACAGGCAACCAGTCCCTTACAGGGGATTCCCCCACTCTAACCATCTGAGTTATCAGGATATGTTCGAGATATTACACTATTAAGTAATCGGTGATATTACATACGAACATGCTATACTTAATATGATATCACCGATTAGTCAGAGACAACAGTCTGTTCTTACATACTTCACGCGCTTCCTCTACTGTCATAATTAACATGAATGAGATAATTCTAATACATGTTTATTTCATTAAATGAGAATTATGAGTTCGGTATACTGAAATCTCTTCAATCACTTTGAGTGAAACGCGTATTATGTATGTATGTATGATGTATGTATGTATGTATGAGGTAATTTCCTGTGAAGGCGAGTTGCCGACACCTGCGCTCGGTGTGCTTTCTGCGAAGTTAGCTACCGTGATTATGAAAATTCGTACACTAGTATATGAGTGTAATCTGCATAACACAGCGAGTTTGAATATGGTAAGTTCCTTGGATTCATGCTGGCTGCTGTATTACCAAAGTGGCAAATTGTGTTTGCGTCATTTAGAAAATTCTACTGAATAAACAACGAGGTTTTGTACGACTAAATACCTAAATAATTTTCAGTATTTAAACCGTTGTAAATATACATATAAATAAAATATTCATACGAAGAAAAATTTGATACTTTTCCGATACGTAAATAACTAATTCACTTTTAGTTTTAATTTGGATTAAAGCAAATTTTTCTCTGATTTTACCAACTTATTTTTATTGCACACGTCCATAGGCCACATAGACCGCTTCCCATCAGGTGGGCTGTGTGCTTGTCTGCCACCTATGGGCATAAAAAAGACTGTATAAAAGATGTGTAATATAATAAGATAATTTCAGCTTGATTCATTTTTATGTATGTGAGTTTTCATCCATTATAAAACTGTTTACACATATAAAATAAAAAGAAGGTACAAATTTCTACCCATGTTGAAGCTCCGATGTGTCGTAGCGTGAAGTAAATAATTATGTTGCTACGAATCTACACAATCGTTCACACGAACTACTAATATTATAAAATTACCTAGAATCTGTAAGAAGAGAAAAATAAATATACGGGTTTCTCTTATATACCTAGTAACTGCTGTTCAACAAACAGCTTTTACTTATAAGTAGATATCTTTAACGAGAATCTTTGTTAGCATTGAACAATGTTATTTCATATTTCTATTCTTATTCTCATCTCTGTTATTATTCTATTGTACAATATGCGCTTAACAGAAAATATTATGTGAAAACTTAAGCAATATAAAACGAAATCGAAAAATGAATTTCTGTTTTTCTTGGTCACATAACGACTTGAGAATGATTTCTCCGATTTTATTTATTTTATTTTCTAATAGTTTGTGGAAGGTGCTTGTAAAAAGAAAAATAAAGAAACTTGCGCATTTCAGTATGTATTTACAACACGAGCGGAACTGCTGACAATAGCTAGCTTCAGTATTTAACTGTGAAATACGTAAACATTTTCAGAGAACTAACGCTTGTATTTTATCCTTTGAACAAGTTCGAGGAATCGTATCAATTTAAATGAGCTCTCATGCACCCAAAACCGATGAATTCGTTCCATTTCATAGAAAACAGCTCAAACAAAATATAGTTCGCTTAATTGCAAGGGTAAACAAATAAATGAATTTTAGGTATAAACCAGAAATGCAATTACAAAATTAATGATGACAAAGTAAGTTCATTGAATATAAAATTTTAATTTGAATTTTCACAAAAATTTACCTCATCTGTATAAAGAACTGTTTACAATAAAATTGTTATTACCTATATTGTTTACATTTTTGCGGATAAATGAAAATGTAGATTCCTGTCATCATCTGCATGACTTCTTTTACCTCTATAGTAAGCCAGCTGTAATTTTCGTCCATTGGTTTACCTTCGTTCTCGTAGTCCCGCTGAGATTTTAATTCTGACCATCTTTCTAATAGAAAAGACCGCATTAAAATCCATTCAAAAGTTTTGTTGTCCACCGTAAAAAACACATTAAACTTTGAGAAAAATATATTTTTGTGTTATAAAAAAATGAATGATTCTATCATTCATTTTTTTATATCTTTACTGTACAGACACTACTAATTTATAATTTTATAATAGTAATAGACCTATATAGGTATTTTTCATATTCTATAGGTTTAGTATATATAATTCTAAAAGATAAAAAAAGAAGAAAAATTATTTATGTTAGTTGAAAGAGTCCTAATTCTTACTCCCCTGTATGACTAAAAATACATTGCTGCAGTTTTAGCTAAAGATTCAGAATAATGTATTATGTAAGAATTAGAACATATTTAAGTAACGTTCCTACCGTAATTTATCGTATGCACTTCCCCAGTCAGGTGTTTCCACTTCACCCCACTACCCTTAAAACGTACGTTACAACATAAACAAGTTAATAAGACATAAGTTTACCGTGAGCTGACAACATCCCATTTTTCACTCCAACATAACGAAATGTCAGTACCAATGCAGACCTTTATCATTGTCAATAAACTGCTGTATAAATCAAACAAGCCAGCATTGCTATGTGGAACGATTGCGTTACACGATACATCCATCGTAACTGTGTTAAAGCCGAGATACTTAGAAGTACTCAGGGTTTCAAGTAACAGGATATCCACCTGTGCAACTGAGCTAAAAGTTTCTCTAAGTGCATTGCTTCTGTTGACAACCCTGTTTATTTTAAAAGTATGCAATGCAACGTCTAGTAATATTTCAAATGTTACAACGAGGTTGTGATTATACATTTTTCTGAAGTGTAATCGACACTGTTTCACTTGTTGAAGATAGAAAATAGGCTTTTAAATCATATAAAGCTAAAGGTTTTTTTTGTTGAGCTAAGGATTATGCCTGAAAAAGGCGCTAAGTAATAAGCACTGAAAACAATTTGTACACTTAGTGGCAATAAATAAATTAAATTTTGAATTTGAAGTTATTTCTTTCCACAATAAAGGAGTTTAGGTAAGTATCTGAACTCGTGAGAATGTCAACATATCGAGTAGTCACGGAAAAACCAGCCAGAAAAAAGTACCATCAGGCGAAGTGAACCATATTGACGTGACCAATATTAAAAATAAAACACACATTTGTCAAATACTTATAGAAATATCAAGAATCATCAAAAACAAAGTTAAACTCATTCTATAATTTTACTTCATACTTCTTTCAAGAAGTCCTATTCCAATACTTCAATGTGATGAAGTAGCAACAAAAGCTGTAAGTACGAAGAAATTAGCTTATTTCATTTTACGTTGCGACCGCCTGATACTTTGGTAATTAAAATAATTTCTCAAGTTTAACAGAGGACTTCGTCCCCAGAGAGAATTAGCTCTGCGAAATGCCAGCAAATAAACAAAATAATGATTAAAACTCATTGAAGTGTAGTATTTGTATTTTCATGTAATAACAATAACTTTTATACAATTCTAATTTTGAGAATTAACGTACTTGTTTTTCATTATGAAAAATTGCATGCTGCACCGGTTCTAATCATCAGACAATGAGTAGACCAAGGTTGCATCGCGGTATATCATGGAAGTGAAAACACGTGGTTACTACTTACCCCATTGCGAAAGATACGTGTGTATATGTACGTGAATTATTTATTTATCAACTAAGTACCTACATTCAAAAAAGTACGCGACATTGGAAACATTATTTTTTAATCCATGTTAAAATAATTATTTTTGTAGCAGTACCTAAGGGAGATCTTAATTTTGGATGCGGCATCCGCCGGGTCTAAAATTGTATAGCCCATGCCTACCTGAATATTGAATAAGCTCGAGCGCAAAACATTTCGGCCATTCGGACTACCTATAAATAGAAATGCACCAAAATTCAATGTGAAAATCCATTGACACAAATGTAGAGGTCACTTGCTCCTTACAAGACTTTTGACTGCAGAATACCTGGCACCAAGATCCCTGCCACTGCTTTGTGCCTTCGTCTCGGTAATGCAAATCAGAAAGCGGCGATTGCCCCTCACAGCTCGTTCCTATTCAACGAGTTTAATAAAGCGCCTGAGAATCCTAGAGTGCGATGAAAATTTCAATTAGATATTTTTTTACGTTTTCCTACTTATTTCTGTTGTCCTCGGGGGCAATATCACCGAGGTCAGAGCTTGCTATTGTCCTTAAAAGGAAAAATAAATGCGATATTCAATTACATTCGCCACTTGCAATTGTCATTTATTATTACTGTGCAAGTGCAACCTGTTAACTTAATACTTCACTGGACTCTTTTTCATAACGCCATTGTATTGTCGGAACGAGCGCGCTCTTTGTAATTTATTGGATTACGGAGTCATATTAACTTTCAAGCTCCATTTAAATAAATAATAGTTAAGCCTTGTTTTTTTTAACGTTCCGTTTTAAGAATGAAAAAGGAACACACTTCTTAAAGGTTTCATTGTTTAGATATGGATACGACAATTCTTCAACGCAAAACAATGTTATGTAAGATTATGAATATATATTATGTATACTATTATAAAATCGTAAATAAACAATATTAAAAAAAATAGGTTATGTTACGAGTATATAAATGAACGTTTCTAAACACAAAAACGTTTATTTCGTATATTTGTTGGTTTGTCACAATGTTTATTAGGAGCGGGAGAAAAATAAACTAATACAAACTTCGTGCAGCTGTCTCTCCCAGAGAATTTTGAAATTGTATCTACTGCAATCATGGATATATAAAACCTACGGATGGAACACATTGAAGAATACAACTGACGATACAAGACTTAGCTAGCTTGCTTATAGGCACACTCACACACTAGTCGGTTACTACACAGCAAACGTCATTCGATCCAGTAATTTTATGTAGCGAAAAAATAAAAATATAAACCGTACTGTGACAGCAAGAAATAATACACAGGAATCAAATCTCTATCCAATTTGAGTAACAGATTGCAACCCAAAATTCACTCACACATGAATATGATAAGCCGCAGCTACTTTTGTGATACTTACTGTTTTTTTTTTCAACGCGTTCAGGTTCAGCCCGCAGGTTTTACACGTTCATGACTGCAATGACATGATATACTTCTCATTAAAGAAAAATGATTGTTGCACTTCATTCACAGCTCCAATTCTAATCCTTAGATTTAGTTTCAGGAGTGAATTGAGCGGGATTCCTTAGTGTGGAACTGCTTTGTCCGCCAGTCCGTGATGCAAATCAATTGAGTGCTTGCTGCGCTCGCCCTCGCTTCATAAAGCGATTGCACGAATACCTAGCGCCCAACCTCTTGCACTTTCTTATACGAGTAGAATAGACAGAAAATTGCACAGTGTAGAATGTTCGAATATTGCACGTTTCACGGCATATAATATTTTATTGGCAATATAAAACTCTTGTGGATCACTGAGACAACTAAAAACTGCTTTCGTTTTACGAGTACCGTTCTGGTTTTATAACTGGGGTCGTTGCAAGCTCTGCTATTCATAATAATATACACACTTGTGTTACGTCATATGAATCGGTAACAGGGTTATAAAAAGCAAGTAGTTCAAAAATTGGCATTTGTGAGCTATGCCCACTTAAGGAATGTGATTAATTTTGGATTGATGTATTTATGGTGGTCAATAAAATATTTACAATATGCAATTTAAATGTCATAGTGCAATAAAAATGTGTTCCGATATTGCGAAGGTTTTATTGCTTTCAACAGTGGCGTGGCATGTAATCTCGTAGGGAAATTTCATCACTTTGAATTTGGTGTAATTTATCAAATTGCACGGCGGGAATGCACATGCACCCCTGTCTCAGCTGTGCGGACACAGTCGTGAGGCAATTTTTTATCTCCCCTCTTTATCATGACGTCAGCATTGAAAATCCTTAGGGAATGAATCGGAAGGGCGACTGCGAGGGTAAGACATGCCTAGCCGTATATTGTGGTGGCGGATGACAATTTTATGTATTAGATCGTCGATAAGCGACACTTTAAGCATATCTACGTATTTTATTTTCGAAAATTGTAAATTGCTAAGTGGTCGGCTGACGGTATACTTTTACAGCGTCTATTGAATGAACTATTATAGAATGGTAAATGAACAGTGTCTGTACCACAGAACATTAAACGACAGTAGAAGTACGAGTATGTAGTATAAAAGTAAAAATACAAAGGATACCTACGTTGTCGCCAAAAACACACTCGCACAAATTTCTAATACTACTTATTGGATGCATAGGTATTATATTATACCTCAAAATATAGTAAAGTATAATTACACACACCTTGTTTTACGGAAATTAACTTAATTTTGTATAAGTGTTAATCTATTTTATTTTTTATTTAATATTTATGTACACACAATGTTAATTAGTACAGAAAATGGAAGGTGGAAAGAATAGTACAATGGTAGGTACTGCTTATTCCTGAAAGAAATTTCCTTCAGCAGACCGGCGAGAGGAGATCTATGTAGGTACTGTTCATAAATAACCAATTCAAATGAGAGATTGCTTTAGTTAAGTGTAATCACACTTACTTTTTTGGCGACGCAACCCCGCCCCCTTGCTACTTCTACTTGTAGATATTTTTTTTTGTTCTGTGGTCTGTACATTGGAGATATATATAAAAAAATCTTGGATTATCTTGTATGGACGATACTGAACAAAAAAATTTCAAACCAACCTTACCTGTACACCTGGTGTAGATCTTGCTTCTCGGAGTTCGGGGATCAGACGGTAGTCACTTACGTAAAAGCCAAGAGAAATAGTAGGAGAGTGGACCCAGACCTCTAGGATCTATAACCGGGAACTAACGCTGTACGACTTTATGACATAACTACACCTTATTTCGAGTAGACTTTATAATAAATACCTAATTTATACCTTAAATTTAAAACCATATCAGCAAACATTGGAATTACACTAATGAAATAGCAAGAGCAAATCATTAAGCCCTGGAATCCTATAGTGAACAATGTCCTGGGAATCTGCGCATTGGAGCTTGTAATTAATTTGCAGCGTAGGTAATTCATTAGGTAGGAATCGAGTTCTCTCGACACCAATATCGTAATGATTTCTATCGATATAGAGGTGCGCCACCTTTCCTAATTACATTCCCTAATTGAAGTAAAACTGATTTGTTTACGTGTTCATGGTATCGTATTAATTCGTTAAATGCGTTGGCTTTTTTACGGACATGTTTTGTTCTTATCGTCACGTTTATCTATAGAGTTTGTTTTGTAGTAAAATAGTACACGTATTAGCTACTAACTCTAAATACTTGAAGATTGAAAACTTACTCAAACTCAAAGAAACACTCTTTAATTTTAAAAAGAGAAAAGCGTGCATTTAACGATATTTGAAATCTTACCACACTCAGTAATCGAACCTGTTAAAAGCTGAAAAACTAACATCCTGGACCTTTTTAGGCAGGTTGACCATTTTATTCCATTAAAAGTTACCCATATTAAAAGCAGAAAATAACTTAGCTAAATATTACAACAGAGTCTAAAAGCGATAGTTAATATAAAAATGTTACTCAGTCTGTGGCATAACATAAAGGTGGCCATAAAAACCATTTTTGGTGAAC
This sequence comes from Lithosia quadra, assembly GCA_963576445.1. Taxonomy (NCBI): domain Eukaryota; kingdom Metazoa; phylum Arthropoda; class Insecta; order Lepidoptera; family Erebidae; genus Lithosia; species Lithosia quadra. The sequence goes on from OY754883.1 coordinate 4,688,277, forward strand.
GTTCACTTTTGTTGATGTTTCGTAAGTGTCACTTTGTGAGTTTACGACTCACATGACAGGTAAAATACTCACTGGATGTAAAGTCTGGAAAGTTCTTACCAAACTTTCATAGGTTACGCAAACGTTTTACTGTACCTAATTTTTAAACTGTTCGCATAATCCAAACGACCGTTTTTGCCGTATTGTCATAAAACAAATAATTTCACAACTTTTTAATAAGCCACAAAACGGCCATTCAGCGCAAAAGTACTAAGCGATTTGACCTTCTATATTTAAATTATGATATTAACCATCCCATATACTCTTTAATGATTATGGTATTTATATTAAAACACTGTTTCACGGTTTCCCAGCGGTCGTATAAAATGAGAGTGCTCTTTTAAACACTTCAGAGGACTAAAAAGGTTCATGTAATTATAAAGAGGGAGGCTTTTTAACATTTTTTAACAGTTATAACACAACCGAAGTGGTTTGTCGGGATTTATAGAGGCAGATAAATGGTTTGTTTAATCTATATGAAAATTAAATACTTAACTTGAAGGAACATTTTGATAAGAGATTACTCATTGTAAAAATCGTAATCAGAGATTGGAGTATGAGACGAAACTAAGTATACGACAACAGTGTATTAAATAAAGGGGTTGTGTGGATTCAGACCCTGGGATTGTGCGAAAGAGTAGAGAAAGCAAAAATTGCATTGCAAACTTTCCTTGGACCAAATTAAGAAGAACCCTCCTATTTTTTTTTTACTTTATAACAAGACATGTAAAGAACTTCCAAAAGGGACAGAGCATCGAACGTCTGTGGTCTAGCATTCACTTCTATAACCAAATTATGGGCAATAGACGATCTAAACTAATATTTGAGAATTTATCTTCAGTTCAATTTAATGCTACGCAAACTCTCGAAAACTGTAGGCATTTCAATAAATATCAAATATTCTACTAAACACTACACAGCGCTACGAGTATGACGTGACCCAAAGTGAGCATAGTATAACTATATTGTGCTACGGGTTCTAAATTGCAAATAAACATAATTATATAGAATTCATTTTCACATAACTATTGTAGCCAAAACAATGTAAGAAAATTATACGAAACAAACCCACAACTTAGCAACCGAATGTTCTACCCTTCATAATACCTCCATGGCACTACCACACCGTGAACGCCATCACAGTTGGCAGCTGAGGGGTTAAGGAGGCTTATGGTAGGGAAGCCCCGGGTTCGAATTAGCCCTTTGCACTACTGACGTAAACTATTAACGCAAGCAATTTAACTTAACTGGAGGGTTAACAAGAATATTAGAAATATCGGTTACTTTAAAAAAAAAACGAGTAAAACAATTTTCGATTCACCCGATCGATAGCACTTACTTCTAAGCAAACTAAATAAAGGCAATAGGGGTTATATCAATTAGGTATCTCAACGTCTACTGTATTCTCCACAGTGCTTATAAACTAATAACTTAATTGCGTTTGTGGTGTTCAGGCTCCGTGTTTGCCTTAGTTTATTTTCCTTTAGTTCTTAGTGATCTACTAATGTATTCCTCTCTTGAATGTTGAATACTCTATTGTTCTCAAATTTGTTTTTGTTGTTTAAGCTAATTGTTTGTTACTCAGCCATTCTGTTTAAGTTTACTGAGATTATTATTCCTGTTTAACAGGCATAACATTGCGTCAATTTAGTGCACGACTTAGGTGTCATCCACATATGGTGCAGTCCATACCATCGCGTACCAAGCGGTTAGGTGATTTCTTTCTTTGGCGTACGATAAAGAAGTGGTATGCATTACCTTCACACGTGTTCCCTTCTTCTTATAGTCCCGGGTTCTTTAAGCGGGGCGTGAAAAAGCATCTGTCAAGGCCGTCTGGGTAGGGATCACCATTCTAAAGGCATCCCTTGGGTATGGTGACCACTACTTTTTTGACTTCACCTCAGCTTACCATCAGGCTGGGTGCAGTCAATCTGGCGGACTAAATATAAAAAAGTATAGTTTTTGTATGTTTTCCACTAACATGTTTACTTCGACAGTAGCTGCAGAATCCGCTGCAGAGTTCCTAATAACGTATAGCCCTTTTAAAGCCTCATAAATCTATGAAGAACGAACTAATATACATCAAAAGTTCTCCATAGACAAGTGGGCTAAAATGACTCAAACGATGGCACAGATTTATCTCAAAGTTCCAGTACGTTAGTCGTGTGAAGTTTTTCCCTTATACGCACGAAGATTCCAAGGGCTATAAATACTAAAGGAAGAACTTTTGAGATAAAAGTTTTGCATTGACACTCAATTCTAACGTGCTTGTGTAAAAATATAGAGACAGGAAATTCGATTGGATTGGATTTGATTGGAAATTGTATGAAGGAATATGAAACGGCTGTTGTAACCGACGTGGTATTCTGTTCCCGTTCTCGTTTCCCATGGAAACCTATTCCCGGGATGAAAAGTCTAATTTTAAAGGCCTATGTGTTATTCCAGACTATAATCATCTATGTATCAAATTTCAGCTAGATCCGTTTAGCCGTTAGATCGTGATTGAGTAACAAACAATCAAACATCTTAACCCTTAATAGGGCCCGAGCCTGTGAGTGCTTTTTCTTCAAACTAACACTGGTTCCTGGCTAATAATAGCTCATAGATTTCATTTTTCTAAATATTTTTTATAGGGGTTGCATTTTAGGGGTAGTTTTTCCGGTGGTAAATAATATACCATTGCCCGTTTACAACTTCAAAATTTTGCGGAGTGGTGGTAAAATTGTTACCATTGCCCCTTCTGCCGCATTTTTATTTTAAGACTAGTGGTTTCATCTGTGTTTTTCATACATTTTTTGTTAAATAAATTTATGTAGCTACCTTATTATTTTATTTATTAATTTTTATTGTTATGTATACTAATATTGAAAACAAGTAAGATTTCTATTCATAGACTTTACACGAGTCCCGGCTTACCGTAACAAACAAACTGATTTTTATATATAGTTACCTACGGTTTTCAGTAAGTATAATCGGGCAATGGTAACTATTTTACCACTTAAAAACGATATCGAAAAATGTATTAAAAATCGTTCCTGAAAGCTGCTAATACGTAAAACGAAAGTAAATATACCCTATTTTATAAATTTGTATCGTAAAATCTCTTATAAGAATTATTGTAGAACAAATTTGCACAAAATCCGCACTCGACCACTAAAACATTCAATTTTTGCCACCAAATTTCGTTGGGTCAACTTTGACAGTACCGTAGATTGCTAAAATGACTTTACCAACTTATGAAGTGTTAAAAGTATGAGAGTAAACTTACTAAAAAAATATAATGAAATCAAGGAATAACATTTAAAGTTTCCATTTTTAATATATCTCACATTTTGTAGAAAAGCAGAAAGTGGTAATATATATACCCTTACCCTATTAAGGGTTAATACACTTTCACATTTATAATATTTAATAGGAAGTAAGACAGCAGTATTACTATTTCGCGGTTGCGGAGTTTGCTTGGACCTTCCAACCTGAAAAGGGTACCTTCATTACCGCCTCTTCCGTCAGTCAATAAGTGTATCAGTTAGCAAGTATTATTGACTTGGACCCCAAAGACCCTTGGATCTTTGTGGGACCCTTTCAACACCCAAAAACTACATTTTATTTATGAAATTACTGTGCATTTTAGCATCGTGTGTACAATAAAGATTAATCATCTATCTAAGTACCTACGTCCTTCGAGTGGAGCAAATTTATTGATATCGGAGTTAAAACAATAGCTTTGGGGACCTTTTTTATTGTCTCCCAGACTACATCCCCTCAGTATTTTCGCGTAAGCATAACGTTCTAACTTTTGAGAACCGCAACGTCATCGACTGTTACTACCCAGACAGAAGCCTCTCACTTCAAACTTGCGAATTGTTAGCAACTATTTTAATAGGCTGGCAAGAGTTGGCTGTCCACTGTAAATTCAAAATTGTGGTAACCTTCGTACCACTTTATTAAAATTTTATAAGAACTCTGTGAAATTTGAATTGGATTATATTATTTGATTGAAATATTGAAATCTTCTAAGTTTTTAATCTCTTGGTATATCTATACATAATGAATGTTTGCATTTTATTTAACAAACATTAAAAAACGTCTATTTAGGTCTGTGTTTTTTTGTTTAGCTCTAAAATATTATAATATACCTATTAGCACCGAATATCACACTCTTAACTTTAACAGAGCGCACTTTCGAAAATGGACTTAGACCCGAAGATTTTGGCGGGACTGCTGGTATGTTACTAGCTGTGCCGGTAAACTTAGTTCCGCCTTAGATTCAAGTTATGTTGGTTACCTTATCAGTTGTATAATATGGCGAACCCGTGGCTACCACATTCGAAGGGGCCTAGGTAACCTCGGCTAACTTTAGGCACATATGAAACGATTGACGAGCACAATAATAATTTCTATCAGTTTTATTTTCTTCGCTTTGCTTATTTAATTAAATTTACTTACTATAATTTCTACTAATCCGAAACGAAATCATTAATAGGTAAGTGCTTGTTATCAATCTACTACAATCCATTAAATTATATGAAATGTCGATTCAGTAAACTTTCGTTCGGGTTACAGTTTACAGACGAAGGTAATAGCTTTATTTGAAGTTGGAGTCTAGGTACTGTTTTAAAATCAATAGCTTGAATTTATGTTATGCTGGGGAGTTTGACTTTCACTGCTGGGCAGATGGCAACTTGCCAACCTTGGGTACGACCAATATACAATTTAAACCTCTGATTCGTACATATTACATTCGCCGGTCGATGCCAGACTGACTAGTCTCATTCAGGTTACAGTCGTTCAAATTTGAGAAGCGCAATTATTTCAATAGTTTTCATTATCATCCTCATAACGATTTCGCAGTCGTGTCCCGGGCTCAACATATTGCTTTGTCGACTTTTTCAGGAGTGTCTTCCTAAACCGAGAGGAAGGCCTGTACCAGAACTTCGTCTGTTATTTAGTAGGTACTACGACTAGCAGGTTCGCTTGGACTTCAAAGGTATTGGGGCCACAGCCAGTAGGAAATAGGGATATAGGATAGTGTATTGAATTTTGAGATCGACTGCATGCGAAAAGCGGCGATGGGATGATATGGTGAACATTTTTTGTGTAATTATTTTACGAGATTCTACACAGCACTCTCGAGACCTAACGTAAGCTTAGTTTGACGTATTATAAGGTTCTAAAATGTGGATAAACATACTGATATATATATATATATTTTTATAAATACGTACATAGTATACCTACATAGAAATACATTAATTTTATATAAATATACATATATTCATGCATACAAATATTTGCAGAGTGGAGATCGAACCTGCGCCCTGTTCGTAGCAGTCGAATGCACTACCGCTACGGCAGAGAGGCCTGTGTAGCCGTTAACTACTATGGGTTTATTAATTGATTACTGCGTCAATAACTACATTTCATGTTTTCATATAATATATCTTTATACTCTTATTCAAATAATCATCATCTTAGCGTACATTTTATCTTCATCAATAGATGATTTCTGAAAGGCATTATAAAGTAGGTACGGTACATAAAAAGCGCCTTTCATTTTATTGGACATAGGATAATCTCCGCGACGGTATATTTTTTTAAATTATCAATTCAGATTAAGGAATAAATAAATTTTATAACAAATTTTAGTAAAACGACTACCTTTTGTAGCAGCATTTGAGGTTTACATTTCTGAAATGAGCTATTAATATTATGACCTTCGCTACTAACTAAAACAACGTCGAATGAGGATAGTACGGGCTATTTTTTATTTTCGCATGTTGTCCAAATGTATAACACACTTTTGTATTGACCTATACCTATCCCTATGTACAATTTAATAAATATGGCCGCTTATTAATTAAGTCTTTTTGATTTTTAATGCCTACGTGGTACTTGGGCAGAACCTTTGTGTCCGTGATTAGTTTCATATTCTATAATTGGTTGACGCGATAAGAAATTTTTTAAAATTTCGCCCTTACATATACCTAGTACATTATGTAGATTACTACTATAACGTAGTTTAGTAGTGTGTATAGGGAGACCAAAATAACACCTTTGCGTCCAACGCAATAAACATCAATTAGAAGTTAATAACTATTCAAAAGGTACATTAGCAAAGTTCATTTAAATTGTGGAGTTACTTCATAAATTGGTGTTGGTGGGATATCATGATAGTTTGATCACTAAGTTGGAGGTTGCGGTCTCATGGGCGGGTATTTCATCTCAATTAAACGACTCGTGTCCGTAGCGGGCTACCCGTAACACTTTAGCTTAGGGCCTTTGAATACTTGACGACACGATCAAATGTGGAGATAGCTGTTAATTGTTACGAATGAATATATAATATAATGGGAAATTTCAATGTTCAGTTGGGTTTTAAGTGTACGATATTTTTTCAAACCGTTTTAGCTTTTTGGGTTGAAGGAATAGCTGAAAAATTTATAAGCAAACCAAGAGAGTATTGATATCATAATTGACACGACAACATATTTATGTGGTTTCATTTTATCAGAGTTAGCAGGCAAAGGATCATGATCGTACAAGTTGAAATTAGCGTTGACCATATTATAGGGGAACCAGGTTTACTCTAGAAAGGATAACTCTAAGACAACGAGGTATTTAGTCCCCCTATAGAAAGGTGTACGCAGAAACACAATGAATCACCATATAGGGTCTGGTTCTACTTGGGCGACGATTGGTAACTCCACTTTTAGGAAAATGGCAAGAAAAAGTCATATTTGAAAAACTGCATATTATTTTATTGAAGCGGTATCACTGGCTATTTTTAAACGTTCGTTTTCAAGAGATTTATCGACGTCCCTATCAATAACTTGGTGGATATGGAACTCTCTGACAGGTGAGTAAATTATGGTAGGAGATGGCTAGTGGATGAAGAAAATATACATATGTATATATATATATATATATATATATATATATATATATATATATATATATATATATATATATATAAGAGAATCACCGCCAAAATTAAATATTGAGCAGAATTTATACACAGTTTTGAACGGTATTCACATTTTTTTCTGATCTTTTATTAAAAGATAACATTTGTAATGTGCCTCGTATATATATTTTAAATCTATGTGTATCTTCCACTCGAACATTTTTATATTCTCACACAAATAATATCACACGGTAACAAGAAAGTTTGCGAGTAATGAGAGCCAATTATGATGTCGTGTCGTTATCGTCTCCTGTGACGTGAAAAGGCTCATAATTGTGATACGCGTCATCTGGACTACGCCAGAGTACAGCACTGTTAGATTAGAATTGCTCCCAGGTGCTCCATCAAAGAAATATTATCACACAAAGTGCTATTAGTTAAGAGTATGACGTTTTTAGTGCTAACGGCCTCTGAGGCCTTTAAGATGTCCGTTTATGTACTCGTAACTTTGCAGATTTACTTGCTGAGTGGACAAAATCTAATAATACTGTGGTAAACATTTGAATAAATGTACTATTTGACCGTAAGGGATTTTCAAATTCTTTTGTTCATTTCTACAGTTGAACTGCTGACCATTGTGAATATAATGTATGATGACAGTAAAAATAAAACTTACTACGCTTACTTAGATGTTTTGAAATTGTCACCATATTGCAATATATTTAAAATTGGTATTTTTTTTATGTGGGGGAGGTTCGTACTTCGCCTGTGATTTCTTTTGTATACTTAAGTATAACATTTTTTTCTCTTCTTCTTACCCTATATGTACCTACATAAAGGAGTTCTCCATTTAATAAATACATTAGGTACCTACCACTCCTTTGCGTCACGCAGTCGGATAAAAAGCCACAGGTTTAAGATCTTTTTTTTCTATCGATACATATAGGTACGCAAATGCACATATTCTGATACAGAAATATAACAATATATATTTATATATTTAATTATATTTGAGTATAACAATACCTACTTCTACGTTTACTTCCGCAGATTGACAACAACGGGTATATAAAATGAAGATGAGTAGACGGAAAGATATTAATGTTAAAATCGATTAATGTAATCTCTATGCTCCTTCAGCTATGAATATTTTTATACATTTCTCTCTATAAGAAAATAACTTCCGCATTATTTGCGATTCCTTTGAGAGAGCTAAAATCGTTCATCTATTTATTAGTCAAAGGAGCACCAATATCTTACATAGTTTGAGATTCACAAACGAACGAAACGAATAATGGAAACATACGGAAATTGTGCACAAGCCCGAATTAAATTCTATTGTTATTCAAAAAACGACCGTCGGTACTACAGAAAGGGAAAGTTGAATACAATCTTCGAGCACACATTTTATTAGTAGGCTTCACATTTTACGAGCGGGCTGGAAACCTAAATAAAAAGAGGATTCTTCATATGAAGTCCCTTTGTCATTTTTTTACGGTGGGCTGTCAAAAGCTTTTACGATTTCATTTTTAGTCGGTCGGTGTTATGTACGGAGCCTAATACCTGAAAAATGAAAAGAAAAGCCCTTATTATAACGATGACGAAGTTGCTTTCAATATCACGGTGCCTGTGTTCCCTTTTATCTTACTAATGAGCCTTCAGAATTACGGATTTTTATAGGATTTCAAATGTCTTGACTTTATAAATATAATTTCCTCTCTTTTTTCTCTTTGTGTATGTTGAAATGGAAGTTAAGAATGATGATATTTCGGTCATTTCCCATGAGTATCGTAAATAAATAATTAATTAGGGTCAATTTTTAGAGTGGATAGTAGGATCTATATAGAAACCAATGACCGTGTCACAATATTGCTTGTATGCTAAATCAAGTAAATTATTTCTTAGCGAAGACCTACCTTTCTTAATCATGAAGTTTGAAGTACGTTTCGTAATGTACCTACATTATTTCGAAAAAGTCTAAGAATAGAAATTTCCCTCAAATATAAGTCACAGAAAGAGGCCATACTCGTAAGTATGCTCGCAAAGTATAAGTTTTCATCAAAGTTCCATAGCTCGGGAGCAAGTTTACGGCAAACAAATTCAATGACCACCAAAAAGTTACGGGAGCTCTCTGGCTTCGGGAAAGTTCTACAAAAAAATATTTGTAAAACAGCGCAATATATAAAACTTTCATGTGCACGAAATGTTCCAATAAACACTGTTTGGTACACAGAACTAATAAGGGAATAGAAGTGTTATTGCTAGCGTTGTCTACCAAATATGATGTCGCCACTTTCTTGCAAATGCAACAAAACTCCATACACTGCCTGTTTGAGCAACGCATATTATACAGACATCGGACACGAATAGCGGAATATGCGGTTACATGGTGCGAGGTTTAGTACCACCCGTCAATGGATGTTTAAATTATGTTTAAAATTAAACTAACGTAGGTTCAGACGCAAGGGCACCCTCCGCTTTTAGTACGTATCGCACTTCTGTACCTATTGTTATTTCTGTGGTTAGGTAAGTAATTTCTCAACAGTTTTAATCACAATAATGATGGTCGGAGTTCGTAAAAGCTAGGAAAGTAATGTCGCAATTGTGCACGCTATCCAACGTTGAATCTTGAGCTAAGCAATACATTGCTTGTTAGGACATTATTATTAGTATTGTGTTTGTCAAATAAACAACCGCAGAAGAAAGCGGAGAATCCCCTTGCGGACGTGATTTGAGCCCAGGAGACAATATAAATGGATCGTGAGGCATTCGTTCGATGCAAGGGGCTTTGTCGAGATTTCAACTCAACCCAGCAATTATTATATATATAATATATTGGTGATTTTTTTACGTCTTTTATATTCGTTGCTACTTTGGCAATATATTGACAAACATTATCTAAACTGAATATCTACAATTCAGATCACAAATAGCTCAGTTTGGAAAAATTTATGAGGCAATTTATCTACAGCTCTTTCTGGGTTATTCAATACAAAATTCGTTTGTTTTTAGTCAAAGAAAACATTTTATAGTCTTGTACAAATGGGTAGACAAAATTATATGAATCGTTTAATATTTATCATGGTCATCTATTAATATTTTAGGTATGTATATAAAGTAGGAATTAGTTTCTGAATTTGACAAGAAGTTTGTGTAACCTTCAGACGAAATTGGATTCGTGTACCTTGTGTTGAAATAAATGTTTAGGTTTTGAATAAAGATCTAATGAAATTCAGGCTTTATTTATTTAGGTAGGTATAGATAACAGTTTGCAGTATATGCGTAATTTACGTAAAAATACCGTAATTTTTAAAAGTAAATTAGGTAAGTTTACAACCAGTAAATTATCATATTTAGAGTAATCCCATAAATATATAGATAATACGGTTCAAACATTAATAATTATCCTGCCTTCGTTTAAAAATTGTCGTAGCATAAATGTTTTCTACATATTTTTATTGGATACCTACCTATTTATAAAAATACTAGCACTAAAGGGTCCTTCGGCGATTAAATAGAATTAAAATTACTTTTATATAGATGGGGTAAAAAAAACAATGGTATAGAAAGTGGAGGTACTGTTTTGTCCTATTTCCTTGCTAGCATGTATTTTGACCATCTAGAAATCATATTCTCATCGGCATTTACAGTAATGTTTTCATTCAACTTGGGTACGTTACTACAACTAAAGGTCTATTCACTACAGTGTATATCTCAATTTGAATAGCAACGTTTTATACTGAGTTTGAATACTAAATAAGTTGCTTTTAGTGCGAGCGCACGTTGAGGTAATTTTGTACCTACCTCAGTAGTGAGCGTCTGGAATTGTAGCTATTCATGTTCTTAATCAAATTTATTTTCTACTCAGACGTATTTATATGAATAAGAACCAAAAAGCTGGCGAAATGTGGGTGCTAGCACCTCTGCCTATCCCTTCGGGGCTATAGGCGTGATTTTATTTTATGTTATGTTATGTAAGAGCCAAAAAGGTTCTTCAGATTTTAGCATCAGTCAAACCGGATTTATTAATTGCATTCATGATGGTTTGTGGGGTACTGTTTTCGACGGGGTCTTCACTAACATCTTTGGAGCCCAAGTTTTCTTCACGTATTAGGTGGTACACCTGCTAAATAACAAAGCTTGTCTCTTGAGGTTGGGAGGTTAAAAGGCAGTTGTTCTCTTAATGACCCAGAGCTTAATAATTTTGGAGGTGGAGTAAACAGCAGGCTAGTCCGGGTTTCAAAGAGCAAACTTGAGATGCAATCTGGATTAACTGAGGAACGGACGCCATTTTTTTTGGAGTTTATAATACGATTAGGTATAGGACTTCTGGGTTTTGATGGACGTGAAAGTACTAGTAGTTTTCAAGGAGGTAGGAAACGACGGTATCTCCCGTCCGAAATGAGCTGTCCGACTGGGGAAGTACCTCCGCCTTACAGAAGACCACGGCCATAATAACCATCGTGTTGTGTTCCCGCCGGTAAGTAGGGTAGCCAGAGCTCACTGTACGCCTCCTCCGACTCCCCTTCCTAGCCTCCCCACCCCTTCCCAGCGTTCCCCCTTTCCCTTCAGGGTAGGCAGCGCGTGTGTGACACCCTTAGTGTCGCCGCACACGAGCCACACGCCACAGCCAAAAAACGCCGCCACAAGTGGCAAGAAGCGGCCACAAAAGAAGCTGAAGCGCGCGACAGCCACTTGTGGCCGATGGTCGACACTAACTTGCGGTCGGTGGTTGCTACTTTTTGCTTCTTGCTACGCGCGTGTGGCGTGTGGCGGCGTTTAGTGGCCGGTGCGAGCCACAAGAAGCTAGCTGCGGCGATTTGTAGCGTGTGGCCGCCACCGGCTTCAACCGTGTGCGGCGAGTCCATATAAAATGTATGAAAATTACAGGAAATATGCCAGTGGCGGCGTTTTGTGGTTGTGGCCGGTGGCCCGTGTGCGGGAACCCTTAGTGTTGCACACGTTCATAGGCCACGGTGACCGCTTCCCATCAGGTGGGCCGTGTGCTTGTCTGCCACTTACGTAGTATAAAAAAAACTATAAAATGTAATCTCAGTAAGTAGAAAAATCAGTACATATTGTAATGAAGATCGTTTGCGTGTACTTAAACTACTCGTACTTGCACTTGAAAGAGCATATTGAACTAGAAATTACAGAAGTGTAATCGATGAGGGCGCATTCTCTACAGAACCGTAATAAATCCACTCTGACCGGTGTTCATTAATTCCCTTGCTGTCAAGTCAGTATCTGAAATTGTTGATGTTTTGCGCATGTTTGTGGCAAAATTTATTGAGCCAATCATTCGTGGCCCTAAAGTTGAACGTTACGCATGATATCGTTTATAATTATAGAATTTGTGTGGGTTAAACGTGACCTACTTATGTTAGTGGCTCCTAGTTGGTTTGTGGGGTGCGAAATCAAATGTTCGATGCTTTTGTATTGATTTGACCAAAATTATGGATTGATTGTTAATATTGTTATTATTGATGAAAAATCGTTTTGGTCTTTTAGCGTATTTTAAGTTGAATTTTTTGGAGTCGGTTTATTTTTTCTTTATATACTGTTTTGATTTTCGTTAGTCTCTATAGGTTAGTTACGTCAATGGTTGGCATCAGAAAGACCGTAGCTATATTTTTTGTAACCACAATGGTGTTAAAAACTTAAACCAAAATTTTCAATGTTTACCGGTTACCAAAATTCTATGATCATAGGTGGATAAATTGTTTTACAACGACCAACAGTAATACAATCAAACACCAAACTCAAAGTTAGGAACATGAAAAAGAGCCAAAACAAATAATTTCCAGTTGTGTTAGGAGCGATAGAATAAAGTTATTTGAGGCAAGTACTTTACTCGTCCGCCGTGGCACCAGCGCGTCGTCGCTCAGAAAGTATTTTTATTAAAATTATGAAGCAGATCCCCAGAAATTCATCGCAGGATTCCACTCCACAGTTATCATAACAAACGTAATAAAACTTTTCGCTAAAATATTAGTTTTTCGGACCATCAGAGTTTACACAGGACTGAAAGACAACAACAAATGGTTCTTCTGTTATTCCCCCATTTTTTTAAATTGAACAAAACTTTTGTTGTTATGAAACGATTCTATTAAAATCGGGTTATCTTTATCTTTCCCGGCTTGGAGTACTGTAACAAAGTAAAGAGATTTACAATTCGACTGTTTTTGGGCGTTTTCTGGCTTTAATCGCGGCTGCCTTTGCTTAGAAGTAATAATCACTAGCTTTCATTATGATAGTCCAAAAAAACTGAAAAGCACGCTTATTACTTTGATACTGATTAGAATAATGGACCGAAATTATAACATTTACTACGCAGTTACCTTTTACTTGTAAAGGCTTTTATGCTGGGTTTCAGTTTACACTAAATGTCCATTTTAGTTCCATTTGCAAGATACTGTTGTGAATATAATGAGTTAGGTACATAATTTTTCATCATCACATGTATATAGAACTAACTCTGAAGTGTCCCTAGTTTTGGAATGCGAATTGGTACCTTTGCAAAATTACAAGTGCGATTCATCTTATACTATATAATTCAAAGTCCTGACTGACCTAGAGACAACGCACAGCCTAAACCGCTGGTCGTAGAGACTTGAAATTTGCAGAATATGTGTGTTTTGATGCGTAGAGGTGTACTAAGAAAGGATTTTTTAAAATTCGAACCCTAAAGCCCTAAAAAGGGCTAAAAACGTGCTTTTGCCAGAACTCAAGAATGGCTGAACAGATTTTCATGATCTATGATTTTTTGAATTTGTCTCCGCCTCAAATAGCATATAACATAATTAAAAATATATGATTCATTCAGGAAAATTAGTAATAAAAAGAAAATTAGATGTTGCAAACGTTTTTATCGCCATCTATAATAGTTGTCATAGCAACAGGAACTAAAATTGACTTTGTCTAAATTTTCATAGAGTAATATCCTTTACTTCTTTTTCCTCAAAAGTAAATAGAATATATTAATTTTTAGGGTTCTGTGCCTGATTAGGAAAAAAACCCTCTTCGTTATCCTTACCTCTTCGTTACCCTCTTCGTTATCCGTCTGTCTGCCTGTCAAGACCTCTTTCTTAAGAACACGTAGAGGCATCAAGTTGAATTAGATAAAAGGAATGTTGCGGATAATGCTTGGCATTAAACGAAGCGTAATATCCAAACTGTGGTCTCACTATCGACTAATAAGTGGCTTGATCTACCATCTCCTGGCCTGCACTCATGGAGGACGGAGGTTGTTAAGTTACCTTCGGCAACGTTAGTGAGTCACCTGCACCGCAATCGGAGAGTTTTAGGAAGCCGTACCTTATTTTTCGTGCTGAAATCCCCACGAATCTCTCCCCTCCTCTGGCCAGTAGGAACGTAATATCGGACTTGACCGACTAAAGTCGAACTCCATCTTGGGTCTACAGACGCCGAAGTTAAAGGTAACCCTAGACCCTGAGCTATCCAAGGCTTACTGATGGGCATGGCTGTTTTGGTGAGTTCCTGCATTGCGTAGGCAGGGTGCTGACGTTTGAATGCCACCATTGCCAGGGCTGATCCGTGGGCACACCACCTCTTCATACACTGGTAGAGTCTCCAGAGTGGATAGAGTGGCGCCATGTCCTAGAAGCAGACGCCGGTGGGGTAAGCCTCACGGTGAGGTCCCTGGTGCCGACCATGGTCACCATAGAGAGTATGTGGAACGCCACCGCTTTTTTTGCGAAGCAGTAATGCGCGCAGAAGTGGTGGTGGAAAAGCTACGGGACAGATCTAGCACTCCCCCGTGCCGATGAAGGCGCACCGGGCGGCGTAGTTCGCAGAACCATCTACGTCCTCCGTGAGTGCGGGCCTAGGGTGACGGTCGAGGCTAACTGTCACCCTAGCAGAAGCAGACCCAGGGTGGCAGGGTGTTATATTTCCACGCGCGCTTTTTTATAGAGATGGGGGATTTAGATTCCTAATAACACGTCGAGGTCGCCAGTGCCGGTGGTCGGAACCGATTGGGGTTTCTGGGACATCCTTTCTAGGACACACCAGATTCCTCGATCACACAGGCATTGGTAGGACTCCAACATACCAACCTCTCCGTTGGCTCCGTTGAGGAGAAGCCCGACAGGGTTTTTGCGCACGAAAAAAAAGGGGTATTTCCCTTTGGCCTAGAATCCAGATATTTTGCAGAAGGCAAAACCTTATAGCATAAGTACAGGGAAAAGTCTGGAAAGCATAAATATTACCTACTTCACCAAAAAAAAAAAGTATGTCTGTCATTCAAGACAAGAAGCCCCCTTTTTTGTCGTGCGGAAATCCCCCTCAACCCAATTTTGTACGGAACCCTGCGTGCACGAGCCCAATTTGCACTTGACCGGTATTTATTAGTATATCCTCTTTCTTTACTTTCATGAACTTCTTGAATGTTAAATCAGGTTGTCAAATGTCAATGTCTGTAGCAAGATTTTAATAATAAAAAAATCAGATTTTCGGAAATAAATAATGTATTGTGAACTTATTTGAAATAGTGCATCGAATGTGAAAGTGCAATGCAACTATGATGAAAGGGTTTTTCAAAGGGCCTCTTCCGAGTCACACATACTTTGGCCAGAGCAGCTATCTAATCCCCATAAAATCTAGAAGACAATGAAAAAGGATAATTATGGTAAATAAACGGGCTTTGGCCGCGATGCATGGCACTGTACTTTGAAGGGTTTGATAGAACTTGAGATGAAATGAATACGTTTAGCTGCAACCACTGATTGCGAAGGAATAGACATTGAAAGTTAGTACGGGCAGTCCCTTAGCTTAAAAAAGACTTGGTGGCGATAGCCAACATTCACGCGGGCGGAGCCGCGCGCGGGTACGCTAGTATAATATATACCTACCTTTTGCTTCGATTTTCGAAATGGATTTCTGATTCGATTGCCCTAATATTTGATATCTAGTAAAACCAGTAAGTAATCGCACTAATGCTATGGTTCTGACACTTTGAGAAGGGTTTTTAAAATGATACTTTCTTTCTTCATCCTCAAGTACCTATTGAACGGTATCCCTAATAGATACTACGTGTTGCCATTACGGTTAGTGGTTACAATTTGCACCAGGAGCTTTCACCTAAGTTAAAAGGGCTCGCCATCAAATGGGCGGTATATCGAAAACCCATTCGAGTAATTTGAGGCGAACCGAAACGACATTGTCGCTTAAGCGATTCAATCCTACGCGACCGCGTCGGGACCTACACGACGATTTGAATTTAAGCGATTTTATGTGAGCGTAATGTCACCGTTGTGAGCACTTTGCCGATAATAAATTATATTCGCTTGTTCGTTTACTGGTTGTTATTTACTCGAGTGAACGAGCTGTTGTCGAAGCCGCGTCCGTCGTGTTTACAAGAATACGGTGGATGACTGATAATCGTTTTACGCGGTTCGTTTATGTGTCAGATAAGGCCACCAATCACGAATCCGTTTGTTTCATAGCCCGATTTCTTTTTGTGTTCCATGTTTAGTGTTGTCTTCAGATTGATAGCTACACCGATTTTACGACTAAACTATTGCTCTTGTAAAACTTTCTTGCAACATTGCGCTTTCAGATGAAAATGTTTGGAGAAGTATTATTGCTATATATGTTTATGTCTTTGTTATGAAAATAAATATGTAAACAATGAACGCAGTTTCTATCGTTATGTACTAAGTCGTTTTGTTTTACGACAATGTTTCTGAATAGAACAATATTAGAATTGCTTGCACCAAGGGGTGGTACCAACGTGGATTGTATCGTGCATTTCTGTTTATGCTTTTTGGCACTATCGGTGTTTGCAATGGTGACTCCCATTCTAGAGACTTTGCCTCAGCTTACCATCAGGCGAGGTGAAGTCATGTTGACGTGACCGACATAAAAAAAAAATGCTATTTTTCCTCGTTCACTCGAAGGGCGTACTTATTTGTTTTCTATACGACAAATTAACTAACATTACAAGCATGACATACATTAGCTCGTGAGCATTTTTACATTTAACCATGTGCTCTTTATAAGGGTTTTGTATTTTCATTGACGTACAGAACCCGTAGAAATAAATCAATTTCATCAGTGATTTATGAAGCGGTTTGGACTTTCAGAAAGGTCATCCTATTTTCCTTCTTGTGACTTCGTGAATATATAATAATAATAAATATTCTATGACATTCTACACAGCGCTTCCTAGACCCAAAGTAAGCATAGTTTTAACCAGCTTGTGTTATGGGTTCTAGAATGCTGGTAAACATACTATATAATTTTTTTGTAAATAAATACATACAATACATGTTCTGTGGACATGTGTATAAACTCAAATGATTACCTATTTCTTAAGAAGTGTTAGCTTGGATATAAACACAAGAGTACCTACCTATGTCTAAGTTACCGTTCTTTTGTCCGAATACCTACTAGTGAAACTAAACCAATGGGCTTTTATGCCTAAAACGATTAAAAAAATTGCTATTTGTTTTATATTGTACTTAAAAACAGAAAACTTCTTTTATTGTACAAAAAATGTTCACAACGGTGTAAGTGCAATCCATTTTAGTGTCGTCATTTGAGCCAGCGATAGCAGCTTGACAATCTCAGTGATCTGCCCCTTCTATAATATGTGTACGTGCATGTCTGAGGTTTCTTACACACCACCAAGAAATAGTTAAACGCGGGTGCTAACGAGATCACTCGCTCAAGCTTCATTCTGCCATGCTCACATAGCATGGCAGAATGAAGTGGTACTGTTGCGACAAAAACTTTTACTTGAATTCAATATACTTCTTACTACTTTCATATTTTTTTTGTAAAAGAGGTTCATGTGTGCGACCTGTAGGTATGTATGGATGTCTGTTCAGCGCTATGTTTTCTTCTAACTCTATAATATTGATAAATGAATATGTATATTGTGAGGAATTACAAACTCTTGTCTCTTGTCAACTCAAGTCAGTCAATAAGTACGCTATTCCATACAATTCGTACGATATTCAATATTACATGTATTATTTAACTAGTTAATATTTTTGTATAACAGGAGGTAAGCAAGAGGATTGAAAGCAGCGGAAACACCGGGAATAGTGCAGTTACAAAAATAATAATAACGAGAGAATCCGTTCAAATTTGTTATATTTTAATGAGAAATATATTCGCACAAACTTTCCACAATGACGCACCAAGTACAAAAAGTAAAATATTAGGGCGGTTACGTGGCGGTGGTGACTATTGTTCTTTTGCTAAAGCAAAAACCAATTTCACAAAACTACGGTCAGGCTCCTTCTATTTTAGCAACAGGTCACGTGGCTTGAAGCAATTACCCAAATCAAAAGGCAGCCTGTAAGTACTTAGTTTTAATAAGTTTATATTGGGCCGCGCCCGTTTCTAAATTACATGTATAAAGGTCAGACCACACTGACGTCGAGTCGCTTGACATCGACGAGGTGCACACAGTTTTTCAGATAGCGATACCACGTATCTACCTACACTTGTGAAATAAACGTTTAATCGTTACAATAGGCTATGTTAGGCTACATTATACTTCCCTGGAGCACACTGCGTAACACGATGAAATATGTCTCACCTATTGAAATGCAACTCGTTATGCAGGTACAAAGAAAGTAGGTCATGTATTATTATCCTGTTTTGATGGTGCACTCAGGGGAAATATGTAGGCGGGTAGTTGTTTACATGAGTAACTTCTTCGGTTTAAATTCGAAGGCTTAATTCTCAAAATTGATGCGACTCTGTTGCCATCTGGATGGTTTAGAGTTTAAACCTGTCTAAACTTTAGTCGTAGAAGGTTTATTCTCAAAGTGGCCCAAGAGTTGAACGCCGCGCTGTCGTATCTCAATGTGATCTGACCCTAAGCATTGTTTATTTAGTTTTTACTTTGTAGTTCTTCATTTTTTAATTTTCAATTTGATTTTATGAACTCGTTTTTAAAACAATTTCACTATGTTCAGCTACCTGGAGAATAAGAAATTGTGGTAATAGATTTTCATTTCTTGAAGGTTTGTTACTGACATTTCCATACACTTACTTTCATATCTTGAGATATATGAAACCCCATCAGGATATCAAGATTACTTGTAAACTACTGCTGAGCGACGAGGCTCTAGTGTCAGCTTTTCTCTCAGAGTTCGGGTGTCAGACAGCAGTCGTTCCTGGAAAAACCAAGATAAACCAATTCATAAGGAAAGAAGAGGAGCGGACCCCCGGCCTCCAAAGTTCACACTCTGGATGCAACCGGGTTAGGCAAAGAGGAAGCAGACATTTTCTCATTTTCTATCTCGAATTAAGGTTATTAATAGTTATGGGACTCGAACACTTTCGGCGCCCAAGGCACTTCTTCTCTGTTTATCGGTTTGTCTGTTTGTTCGCGATGGACGCAAAAACTACTGAACGGATTTTGACGCAGTTTTTTTTATTTGATAGATCTTCGTTAGTTTTAAGATTTGCTGCATGTTTGTTTGCAATTGGTTGAATAGAACCGGAGATATGACCAAAAGATGCGGAAATAATATTCACTCGGGCGGAGCACCGGGCTTTGGCTAGTTTTAAAATAAACACAATTCATAATAATCTAGCAAATTTTCGTCAATTCAATGTTAATTGAGAAATGATTCGTCAATAGCAAGCTATTTCCGTCAGAAGCCTGTAAACTGGCATCAATCGTAGGCGAATTAATAAGAAAATAATATTAACTTTAAAACTTTCGCGTTCCATGACTATTATACGAAATATAAAAAGTCGACGAAGAAAATATAAAAAATGTCGAAAATGTGCGGGTAGAAGAAGAACCGGCTACCTCACGGACTCGGCGACGGAGGGCGTGCACGGCTGAAACAGTCAGCCTGTGACCACGGCCGGTGTAACCTGGTCGAAACGTCAGGCATCCAAAGGTATACCTTTAACGTGTATCGCGTTAATTCCCGTTTACGTGTAAAAGAAAATAAAAAATATTGGTAATTTTCGTCAACCGTTCGCGTAAATTAAATGTCGTGAATTAATATACGTAGATGTACCTACGCTAATGGAGGGGCGTACCTCCTTCGTCGTGAAAAATGGAATCACAGCGATGAACAATTTGTCATTTTAATGTTTTCGTGTCCGCAACCGGTTCGCCGGCACTATGGATAGACAATTTATTACGCGTGTCATATCCCCTTTGTATGGCATGGTAAAATATCTAGCTATGAAGAGAGAAGAATGCAATTTGTTCGCGTACATATCGTATCAGCTTGAATACCTCGTAAAATAAGTTCGTAATTGTAGCTCATAGGATAGTCTAGCAGAGATCTGAGATACTAGCGTTATAAGTTATGCATGTTGGAAAAAGGAATATGAAAATGATTTTTGTTTTAACCACTAAGCTATGAAAGAAGTCGCGGGATCGAATACTGGACTTTTTTCTATCACTTAGGTGGCAGACAAGCACACGGCTCACCTAATGGGAAGAACATGGAAGAACATGACCTATTGACGTGTGCAACACCAAGGGCGTCATACTCGCGCTGCCGACCCTGTATAAACCTTCTAATGGCCTTCTTGAAGAACTTCATATTGTATCCCATCTCATAATGCGCATCGTAGACAGCTGCAACGTGTGAGAATGAATTATTTTTAAGGAAGAATCTGCCGTTTAGCCTCTAAAGGATCCTCGGACGTCAATCAGTAGGTATATAAAACTCCCTATTTGCTATCTCAGTAGTATAAAAAGCCTGCTACGCCACAAATGTTCAATAACTCCTAATGATCAGTGAATATTTTATACAGAAAAGGACTCATTTTAAAGTAAGCCAATCGTATATATAAACTACAACCATTTAGTCTTAGTTGTAAATCTCTCGCACTCAACAAAACAAATTAAAAAACGGTGTTATTCGGTGCATATTTGCACAATGTAGTCGCTTCGAAAAATCGGGAAATATCCAATTAAAAAAAAAAGATTGCTGTTTGGATTGGATGTTAGGATTCGGGCAATTAGTGTTTTGTGGATAGTTTC
The DNA here is from genome assembly GCA_963576445.1 of Lithosia quadra. Lineage (NCBI taxonomy): Eukaryota > Metazoa > Arthropoda > Insecta > Lepidoptera > Erebidae > Lithosia > Lithosia quadra. The sequence goes on from OY754883.1 coordinate 4,709,216, forward strand.
ATTCGATGTCTCTATTACTCGGTGGTGTCATGACATAAAAGAAAAATACTCTTGACAATTTAGTGGTGGTGGTGACATGGGAATTGAATACGACCCTTTAATTATTAAATTTTATTCTAGCTCTGATTCATATTTTTATCTGCTTGTTGTACAATAAATATATTTTATTTCTATTTATTTTTTATTTTGCCTATGTTATCGAACTGCTGGGCAAAGGACTCCGCCAAATCCTTCCACTTTTCTCTCTCCCTTCCTACATTTTGCCAATGTGGGACAAAAGAGTTTATGTCGTCCCGCCAACGCTTTCTTGGCCCACCAGGCTCCCACAAGGAGCTTGCTTTTTGCACTTTGCATTGCTATGTCGACTTTTCGGGGAGCGACTGCCGTCTGATCTCCTAACCCCAAGACGAAAGAAAACCTGCGCCATTTACAGGATAGGCGATTGTGAGAAAAGGATCAGTGATAAAGGATTGCGAGGATATTTCAAATTTTAGTCGCAAGTCGCGATAGGGGGGAATCAATGACAGTGAACTAAAATGAAAACTATCAGGTAAAGGTGCAATGAACTCGTAAATATACCGTTCGTAGTAAATGTATCGGAATTCGAAAAAAATATGGCGACACAATTATTGACCTAGGGATCGACGTCATAAAAATAAATGATCAGTTTTATGTCGACGACGCGAGTCCAATTTTATGATGTGGGAATTTCAGTGGCCTCATAGTATAATATTACGCTTATCTCCGGAGCTTACTAGAAAATGTTGCTTTAATAAATCTACCGCGCTAAGTATAATTTTTTATTTTTGATTTACTGGCCTATGTCCGTGACACCGCTCGCGTGGACGGTTCTTGCGTTTTTTTAACTATAGGTATCTCCGGTTCTACTCAACCGACTGTGATCGTGATACATAAGATTTGTTTTATTCGCATCAAAATGCGTGGCGCTTAAACTAATAATGGAGGTCCTAGCCGTATAATATATTTTATGTTCAGTAGTGAGAGTTTTTTTTATGAAAAGAACATAATCTATTTCAAGAAAAATATCTATTTTTTATACAAATACAAATAAATAAAATTAAAGTGTCTGTAATACTAAAATAACGGGTTTTAAATAAATGCTTGAGTGTATGTATGATACATATAACAAAAAAGTAATTTATGAAAATGTTGTCTATCTTTCTTTCTGTTTTTTTAATGAGGTTATCTCTGGTACGGCTGGGGCCAATTTTGACGGGATTTTAACTCGTAATAGGTAATATTATAAGACGTAATATAGGCTTATTTAATTTTAGAAATAGAATTAGGTATCCGTAGAAAATAAATAAAACCTGATAATCTAAATTCACGCAGGTGAAGTCGCGGTTGTAGTTTTTAATAAATAAATAGAGAGAATTCATAATACTTTTCATAAACATATTTTTAATAAGTAGAAAATTCAATATAGCCTGCTGAGCTATGGACGTTACATGTCTAAAATATGAAGAATACTTATTGTTCTTCATTATTTTAGCTATTATAATATTATTTAATATGGTCTCAAACTTATTTAATTTTATTATTATTAAACTATCTTAGAAGATATTAAGTATGTACAAATTTAAAAAAAAAAGTTTAGGTGTCGAAGAATTCCTCCCCATCGATGTCGACTGGTAACGTACCCAAAAGGCTGGTGGCATTGTCACGTTGGATGGCAATGCCAATTCTCTGAGCAAGAAAAAAGCCAGCCCTTTGATCACGTGAAGCGTCGACCAGTCGCTTTGCGATTTCTTTATAAAGCGACCGTGCGCTCGGACCCCACGAACCTAATGTTTCGACCCCAAACGGCTCAAAGATATAATTGTCAATTAAATTGTTATATTTGCGCCGTTTGAGGGTCTCCGCTGATGCCGCAGCAGCGCAGGCGCAGCCCGCCGTACTTGGAAGATGAGAAGGCGCGAGGGTGTCGACGCAAGTTGCATCCCACACCAAAGGTCTACCCATCTTCCAAGGCACCAAAGACATACCGTCAGGCCTCTTGCCATCGTCGCGCACCAAACCAGCAGGTTCAAGCGCAGCTGGAACGCCGGCGGTGACAAGAGCCCGACGGATAATATCATTTAGGTGTGTATGACGTGACATGCGTCCTGCGCTCCTGCCGCATGATAGGCCGTGATGTCCAAGGCTGTCAACTGCTTCTCCACAGTTACACCGATGAGGAGAAACACAAGGAACACCCAAACGAAGACAAGCTGCAATTCTGAATGTCGTGTCGTCCAACGTAGTGCCTATGTTGGGCGACGGAAGAGCCTGCAGCCAGACACCAGACTCCCATTCCCCCACAGCCATAAGGCGAGCGCGCTCAGCAACACTACCAGATGTATTAAACAAATACTGTCTGACAGTGCTACAAAGCGGCTCATCCCATTGTCTCTGGGAGAATAGATTGGTGGGCAAATCAGTATTTGGGCAAGTCATTTTCCAAGCATTTATAGCTTCGATCTTGCCTGGCACTTCAGAATTAACCAGTGTAGGTAATAAGATTTTCCTGGTTAATTCTTCTGTGCCATGGATCGAAGATAAAAAGGCTGGTAGACTGACATCAGTGAATTTACGAACGCCGAGCCCACCAAAGCGAACTTTAGCTACAATAATAATATTGTATTTTCATTGTTTAGTTTAGATGCAAACTTACGATATAAATTGAAATATCTTTTTATTTATTTCAAAAATTGGAGAAAAGTTATATTTTAAAGGCGGTGCTTACTGCAGGGGAATGACCGAATTTCATGTTTAAAATCTGAACTAGCAGCCGGGGGAAATAGCTACCTATATTTAACAAAATATCTCAATTAAAATGCAATCAACTTCAAAATCAACAAAAAGTAAAATTTTAAAAAGCTAACGAAACTAGAAACTTTGCAAAACTTTGTAACTATATCAGAATTGAACACATGTGTTTAATTTTAATTTAAAAATTTGCAAAGTATATTAATAATACCTTTAAAACTTGAGCGTTCAGTAAAAGTTATGATTTTTATTTCATGAATTATTCAAATTCAAATTTAGAACTTTGAATATACTTCAAATACAAAATTCATAGTACGAGTATACAAACTGTAATTTATTGTAGTGCTCTCAAATAATTTATTTTATTTTTACTTTACAGGAACTAACAACAACTAAAAATAAATGTTTATGTTTTATAATGCAGTCACATAAATTAAGCAATATTATGTAAACTCCATGATACGAATTGTTGAATTCAAGTACGATCGTGCCTTAAAAAACGCTATTTCGTAGGGTCACTTGAGCTTTTAGTCCGGCTCAAAGTTCTAGTAGTAATTCTTCTAACTTAATAGGAATTCAATTATTAGTACTTTAATTACATTAGTCTTTATTTCACAATAGCTACTTATAGATTTATTTTCAACATAAATTTAGATGTTACTTTTCAATGGCGCCCAACATGGGACTACTCTTACTATCAGCACTTGAATAATTCTTCTTACTTCATTTAGCCCACACTAAAAGATATTTATATTATAGCCAACATTAATTCTGATGATATAAGGAGAAAGCCATAATAACAACTTTTATTGCCAGTTTTTCATCATGGTTTCATGTCGTAGTATTTATCTGAGATCTATTATCACAAAATGTCAAAGGCCATCACGGATATAATCGTATATCACCATTGACATCAACGTGCTGTAAAAAGTCTCGTGGCTGAAAGACAAGGTGTGTTCCCGGTGGTATCCGACGACTTTAATAGCCCTCCCTCGGTCCTTAACCGTTAATTAATGTTATTAATCCGACGGCACGGCCACCTTGTTTTCCTTAATTGGCAGCAATTTTATTTCCCTGCGAAAGCTAAGCTTCAGTTTTCATAATTAAGTTTGTGTATCAAAATATCTTATGTGTAATATGAGGAAGGAGGTATTTTGTAATGAGATAAATCAGAATTTGATGTACATTCTCACTATGTTTATACTAGATATTAGAATATACCTACTTAAGTAATTAAAATAACTTTTGTGTGATGGTTGAATTTTTATATCAGTTTAGTTGTTAAAATTAAATTTAGTGACATAACTATAGCTCAGTATTAAGAGTATTAGATAGTAAGACTATAGATTACCTAATTCGCAAGACTGTTGCTATAGCGAGTGCAATAGGTTTCCTTCTGCAAGATCATCAACCTCTTCTTTCATTTATTGGTAGGTTAAAGCACAATAAAAAGGTAATTTACAAAAATTGATTGAGGATCTAACTCAAAACTAGGAATTAGAGGTTCATAAATTATTTTTGAGGACGGTGCCGGTGTCTCTTTTCTGACATATTTAAAAAAAACTCCAATCACATGTTTTGTAACATAAAATAGAATCAATACTTCAAAATAGGTACACGTATTGCATGCAAAACGCGAGCAGCAGAGCAAGAGAGGAAGATAATGGAATTATTTTTCTGAGCATCCGTTGAACCAGCAGGGGTCGTTATTCAATTATAAGGGAGAGAAAATACGAGGCGATGTTTACCTGTGTTGCTGCGGGCCATGCGACCGAATCTTTTTACCATAATTACCTTTCGCAATGTATTTTTAAGTAAACCGACCACTTCTCCGAAGGCGCGGAAGCTAATGAATTCAAGGAAAATCTGGTCGATTTCATTGTATTGTCAGATATGTATTACACAATCCTTAATGATATTGTAAGTGTGAATGTATGTTGTTCTTTTTGTTTCCCTTTTTAGAAGAGCAACATAGGTGTTACAGAGTAAATTTAGGAAATTTAAAGTGACAGTGATAGGTGCAAGTACTGTAGTAAGTGATAATACAGTGCTACAAGCGTGGTGTTGGTGAAGTTTAGCAAGCCAGTACTCGTTCCTTATAGTAATGAAAAGGATTCAAACCAAAAAGTAGCTACCCTACTCACGATTAGAACTAGGTACGTGGCCCAATCTTCCAAACTCACCTGTAAACCGGGCACACCCGTTGATTGACGAATGAAGCTTTGGCGTAGGCTTTCCTCTCAGAGTTGGGAGATCAGACGGCAGTCACTTCTATAAAAGTCATCGTCTTCTGTAAAATTTATAAGCCAAATCAGAAAAAACAGAAGTAAGCGGACTCAGGGGTTTGAGGTAAAAGCCTCAGATCCAGTCAGGAAAAATGCTAAGAGGATGATGAAGTTTTATTTCACTATCGAATTCATTCTGAGAGTACGGATTTAATAGGACTCACGGAACGCACGGAGTAGGCTCATGATTAATTAAGTAGGGTTGTAAATATAGTTAGTAAAATATATGTTTGTTAATACATTTGCCTAGCAAAAAAAAAAACATATGAAGCTTCCTAAATCTTACAAATACGCGAGCTGATGTTAAATCGGAAACCATTTTTGTCATTTATTCGCAATAATCCAATATGGAAGCGGGTGCGCGTGATCTCGTTGACATTAAGCTGGGCACGGGTTGGCTATCCATTATTCATGGTGTCCAACCCGTCGTGAATAATATTTGATGCGGTTTTGAAATGGCATAGCGTTAGAGAAACTTCAGTTTCGCAAATTTACTGCTTCATTAGCGGCTGCCGGGTATAGCTTGAATACACTACTTGTTTCTAAATTAAGTGCGAAGTTTTATTATAAATTTCATATCCAAACATTTAGTTTTACTTGCTGGACGTTAAGTGGATATTCTCGACAGAACGCACGATCTCGACGGCTGTAGTTAATAGTATATTACTATCTTTATTTACGCGCTGGGTATCCCGCGCTGTGTGTATTTAGTTTTCGAGCGTAATATTTATATTTTCCAACTATTGATGAGAATTTTATTGAAATAAGGTAAAGTTAAACACTATTTCAATGTAGTATCACAGTAAATATTTTATTGCATTGGATTGTCTTGGAAATGCAGCAAAGATTTTAGAGGCCCTTTCGATTAAAATACAAAGGTTTCAGTTACGTGTTATTTAGAAATTCTATCTTATATCTACTTTTGTTATTATTATATCAACACATTTTATTTTTGACCAACTATCAATATGTATGAATGGATGACGGAAAGTAAAAGTCGACGTTGGGTTAAGTTATTTTGTTTCATAAAAGATAATTCTGGAGTACGGAACAACACTTCATCAGGGTTAGTGAATTAAATTTATTAGTAAATCACACAAATAATAAATTCCACGTGCAATAGATTATTAAAACGTGAAACCATCAGCCTGCAGTCAATTAACATCAATCCATTTATTGAGAGTCCTCAGGTGAGTCAATTTTCAACCTAGCATTAAAAAGGGGCAAGAGACAAAGGCTTAAACCTAAAAAATACGTAGGTAGGTAATCAGTATTTTGGTACTGTCTCACATTTTGGAAAGGAGGCGAAGGCATTATTTCTCATCTAAGACGTTTTATGTGTGTGTGCGTTCTTGATCCCGTCGTCACGGGAACGTGTCCAGGGGCGACTCATTTTAGATAAGGAGCCCGCCCGTAGGTTCTTTTTGACTTATTGCTCCTATCGTGCAATCGTCGGAGTCTTCGCCATTTTACTGACAAATTGTGTATTTACCGCAAGAAATATAAGGAATATATTTTTTTTGTTCAATTTTTGGGCTTCCGTCCTTTTGTGTTGTGTAGCTCTCATATTGTACTGCTTAAGGATGAAATTCTATTTATAGAGTACTAACTGTAGCCTGCGGTTCCACTCTCGTGGAAATTCTTTCGGATAATTAGATATTTTCTAAAATAAAAAGTAAGTATCATGTTCTTTTTAGGCTACAAGCTATTTCTATGGTAGCGTGTATAGGGGCCCCAAGAATATCTTTCAGAACTTTCTTCTTTCTTTGAAAATTTTCTTTAAAAAATCTTATTACTGGTAGTTCCGTCTTGTTGCAATTCTGGGTTATCGGCTGTTTTGGAACAACATTTCCAATCTCCCATTTTATATTTAGGTCTTACTTCGAATTGTAAAATTGGACTTCCGGACAGTTGGCACGGGTGAAATAGCTTGGTGGCGATTTGTTCCTGATTAGTACTGCAAAGTTCAACCCAAATAACATATTATTTTTTACCCATATTTTAATCCTGAAATCGTCTCGTCTCGAATATAATTATGATATATTTGCTAAGGTTAGTTATTATTGATAAGGCTTATGGATGTAGACCATTTTGAAATTGTCTTTTCAACCTTCATATATATATATTCCACAATGGTTTATAAGGGCCTTGCTTTAAAAATATTCGAGCCTGACGTTATTTTTAATATCCTTTAATCCCTGCAGCTAAACTTATTTGCATTAATCACGCGACACCTCGCAATTAGCTTTGTATAGCGAAAGTTTACCCATGTATGCACACAAACATTTCACATGATAAACTTATCTATTACAATTCTTGCATTATTTTATTATATTACAATAATGCAAAACCCTGGTGTTGCACGCGTCCATAGGCCACGGAAACCGCTTTCCATCAGTGTGGGCCGTGTGCTTGTCTGCCACCTAAGTGGTATAAAAAAAAAATTCTTATTCATCCACCGTTTTTCACATCATCCCAGCGTTAATTTTCACTGTAACGTCCACCCAGTTACCTTCAAACGACGTCCTTTTTAATAGAATTTAGCAACGGACACACTATAATAAGCGCCCAGTTGGCATCACGTTAAGTTAATTCGGAACTCCTAGAAGCGACAAGCGGCGGCTGCAACTGAGTGACAGCCCGGCCCTTAATGCGGTTAAACAGTTAAAGCTTTAAGCCTACTCACTGTACCATTCACTAACTTGCACTGCATGTATTTATAGTCAAGCTTAGCTCTACTTGTGGCTTCGTCTTCATTATGACTGGATTTCGGGTTAATGTTGTTTACTAAGACTATTTGAGCAAATTTTGGATGTGTGTGTATTTTGAGCTTGGCAAACTCTGTGAAGATTGGTGGATTTGATAGTTTGATGCCGTCCGCCTGTGCTTCAGTAGGTACTCATTTGCTGGTTTTCTCAGAACGAAAATATAAAAGAAAAGAAAAAAATCTTAAATAAAAAAGAAATCTAAAAAGAGGAAGGCTTATATTTTTCTTGCGTTAATTTATAAAATAACAGCGATATTAAAATGTTTGTTTCCAAATAAATTTCAACCTTTGCGATATCGGTAAAAATGTTTAACTAAAGACGCCATTTTAGTTTTAGCAAATTTTGCCATTCTGGTATAGGTAATACGGCGTTCAGAATTTCGAATGAATTTAGTTATTATTTATTTGGTGCTATTTATGTGTTTATTGCTTTGTTGTTTAATTGGTTGACTAATTCTGTGTTTATTATTAAAAGTTTGAGTTATCCAAGTTCCTAGGGGAATTAAATACAGCCTGTATTTCACACTCCTTTCACCAGAAGATTTCCTAATATTACGAGTACAAGTGTTGCTTTTCTTCTTATGTTATCCAGGGTATGCCATTAAGTAGTTCATCCCAACAGTGTGGGTTCTCGGTATATCTCTACCCTTAAGACTTGAGCAATACGTACATTCTTTTGTTCACAAATCTTTCTCGCCGTATAAGAAATCCAAGCCAAGCATATTATTTATAGTTTCCGTAAATAGGTCGTTGCGTGTATGCTTGCACGTGGTATGCATAGTAATTAATCATTTTGTTGCTAACTACTGAACTACCCAATTACTTGGATGGAAGAGGCGTGTGAGGGGAACTAGATCATCGTAATTACAAATTGTCTGTTTTATTAATATCAACAATGTTTACATGATACTCGTGTTTCTTGGTAGTTATAGTAATTGGAACTTAAATATTACGTGATCTCGGCGTTCATGGAGATTTATGGATTGGATTTATGACCAAGCTCTGCACCACAGTATTTTAGAGTCTTGTTTCTTGAGTTTCTTCAATCAATCTTTTTCTTTATCCGAATACCATCTTTTGCGGGAGAGCTGGTGTTTTGGAGCCTGGAATCCGTTCTACCACTGCTCCTATGATGTGGTTTGTTTGCTTACTAGAACGACTGTCGCTTATCTCTCCAACCAGGAGAGGAAAACCTGCACCAGAGCCTCGTCTACTATTTAGTAAGTTCACCGAATAGTAAGTGAGGCCTTGGCCTTGGGCTCCAGAGATGTCTATAGGGCCCTGTCCTCCGTGGATATCTTGTAAACATGACTAAGTGCCCTGTTGATGGAAATAGGTTCACACCCTGTTATCCAGGATTAAATTAGCTTTTAAGTCATGTCAATACACCTCAACCTACCCCATCTGGGATACACAGCCGTGAGTAAAATACGTAACGTAAAACATTGTATATTCTCGTTTCATTGTTATAAATAAATCAACCCATTATTTATCAAAGGGTGATGCTTTTGTTCTTGGAATAAATTCATGTTTTCAGTATTGTAACCCTCTCGCGGGATCTATTTTGCGCATTTCCAAGAAATAACAGGTAGATATGTACGTTTGCTCTTGTGATTTTTCCCCTACAGCAATTTTCAATTCGTCTGCCAATAATGTGTTGATTTCCGTTTCGTTATTCGGTCGGAAGAAGCCCGTATCCACGCTGTCAAATGGAGGTAATGAGGTGGAAGGTTCAAAGCAAGTGGCGCTTAAGTTGAAGTCTTGTCTGTCAACGTGAGATCAACTTTGATAAACATGCATGATGTAATAATTGTATACTTATATTATACTTTTGATTAATACATACAATTAATAATTGCCCGCAGCTCCGCCTGTAATATAATATCTTCAGTTCAAGCCGGAAAAGGAAGAGGAGCAAGTGGACCATGAGCTCATAAGAAAGCTTCGGCTACAAACGGGTAAAATGCTAAGATGATGGTGAGCGTAATAAGAATAAAAATGATGAGAGCCTAATGTTAGTCGAGAATTTTGTAAATAGCCTTCAGGAATTTAATATGAACTGTATGTACTAGTTACTTTTTGAAAGATAAAGATACTTTTAGAAATAATTAACTTGTAGATTAAGCCCTCAAGGTGGAATTCATCTTAAAAACAGTTTCTAAGAAAAGCAGTTTTTTTTTGATGAATTTGAACCCTTGTATACTGTGCGTTGCCTGATCATGAAGAGTGACATTTTGGAAGGATACTCCATAGGTACTTCAATACTACAAAAAGAAATCTAATTAATTACTCCAGCAATTTGTGAAATAACAAAGTCATAACAAAGTATAATAATAAATTTGGAACAATTTCAAGGCACAAGCATTTCACACCCCTTCATAATCCTGAAAACTAGACAAAGTTTAACTTTCCTGTATAAATATGTTTCAAATACAAATTAGGTTTGCTAAGTCAATTGCGCGTCGGCATGGTCATGGATTAATTTAGCCCACTTTCTGGTACAAAGGCCAGGCATGACAATGACAGTTAGTTCTACTTGTTCACACCTACCACGAAAAATTGCAGGCAGCATCCGCATTTGCTATGCAAACCCCACCCTTATGTGTAAAACAGTAAAGATGTGTTTATATGTAATGTTTGCTGCAGTAGAGCTTGTTTATCATTGTAGGAACACGTTAAGCCAAGTTTCAGCCGACCACGAGTTGTGACGAGCTTTGTAAAGAGAACTTGTATTAATTTCCACTTAATATCGTTTTGTTAATTACGTTTCTATCAGAGCATAATGTTTCAAGTTTAATTGAAGTTTAGCGATGTAGGCATAATGTTCGTAATTATGAATATAGTTTATGTAGTTACGACGTGTTCATTGGGTGCTAATCGAATTGTCTGTTAGTTACATAAGGGATTTAAGTAACTTTATAACTTGATGATGAGCAGCGGGATGAGGTTATACATGAGTTACCCAGGCTTCAGAGCTGTCAAGTAGTAGCGTATTACTGTGTTTAGCTTATATTTAAGTCATTGTTTTTAGACTAAGTACTTAGTTAGGCTCGTTTATGATAAGATTGTTTTAGAATTGCCTATAATATCATATGGGCACTATACGGGCAAGGGTAATTTTGAAGAATTGAAAATCGATTTTGGACCAATGGATCTCAACACTTTTTAGTTAGTTTCTTTTTAGTTTCTAACTTGAAAGAAGGTTAGGTACTACAATTCCTAATACGGTTTCACTCTTATAGACTCATCTTAAGCATTAAAGTAATTTTGACTCATGTTTATTGAGTTATCTTCACAAACTTGTAGTGTAACTAAGTAGTAGGTAGGTAGGAACATACGAAGTCGATAATACAAAATCTATTCATTTAATCTCAAAACTCGAAGAATTCGACATTTATATTGGGGGCCTCATTTCATAAAGTCACAGTAACTTTAAACTGTCTTACAGAACTTCACCGAGAATAAATTTATTAATAAATAACAAATGGCGAGCTATTGTAGAGAAGTGATGGAAGTCGAGTTTGTTGGAAACTAACTTAACGCAAGGATATTGAAGTTGCGGGTGAGGAAACCACTCCGTAACGGAGGAACAAACTGCTAACAACGTTACTCTCCGACATTTTGTTTGCTCCTCCCATACTTACAAAAAATACTTAAAGTAAGATAACTTTTACGAACTGTTTTTCTTCTTGTTCCACTTTTAAAAGTTTCGTGACCACTAATTTGAAGTTGCACAGGTGGGTTGGACGTTTTGCATAAAATTAAAATGGCTATCATGATGATGAAATTTATGATTATAGCTTAAAGGGTAGGCAGCGCGTGTGCGACACCGTTAGTGTTGCTCACGTCCATATATGCCAAGGTGACCGCTTCCCATCAGAAGGGCCGTGTGCTTGTGGCAGACAAGCACACGGCCCTTCGTGCACCTACGTGCCTAGTATAAAAAAACTAACTTATGCCGGTGGCTCCACCCGCGTGGACATCGGTTTCCCTTTTTTTAATTATATTTTTGGTTCTACTTAACCGATTGTGATCAAATACATGTAAGATTTTAAGTCTGACCATTTGTAAGCAAAACTTTTTACAATTTCACGCCTCATTGTGGTCATAATATATATTCCTAATACAGACAAACAAACAACTCAAATTTACTATTCTTATCTATAGGGAGCGCTCGTGTAGTCTTATAAGCTGGGAGAGTAGATCCTACGGGAATATGTCTCACTACCCGACCCACGCAATTGACAGTTGGGATTACAGAATAGGTAAATTTTAGTAACACCTGCGCTGTTGGTGTTGTTTTGGTTCCCGAAATGATGTACTCGTAAGTAGGTATCTGAATTATGAAAGTAGAAGAAGTGAAAGTTTACAGTGATGAGTGGGAAGGAGGTGAGACTACCTTTGTATTCATGTACCTTCGTATAAATATAAAACTATATGTACACGGTTTTGAAGATAGGGGTAAAAATCTTGAGAATGTACTGTCGATTCGCTGTTATTAGTTCGTAGGTATGATTGGTGATAAGTTCCGTGCTTAACTTGCGTAGGCGCTCCAACAATTAGTCATAAGTAGATTATATAAAATTAATCACGAGTTCAAAAACCTAATCATTGCTGCATTGGTTGATCAGGCCCGTTAATGGTTTTTTAACTGACCAGTTAGTGCAAATGCGTAAACTTTTGTCTCTTGGTCAAGACTTTTACGTCGACGGTTTAGAAGGCCGCCCCTGTCACCCAAACCAAGCCCGACAATTCGGCTACTATCCTCCATTTCGACAATAATGACTTCAATTTATAAAACCATCAATTTCATATCTAATTTTATTGCGTAACCCGACAAATAGGCCCCATTACTCCACAACCTGCCTATCATTTTTCCACAAGACGTATTTTTATAAAATTCCGCCAAAATTAGATCACATTTCGTATCCGCGGACATAAAAAAGGGTTCACAATATTTATCTAGGGCGCATTAAATAACGGTAGAATTGGAATAACAAATGCCCACCGTTGGGGCCAACAATAGCCCGTATATATCACAAGGCAAGCGCTAGAGGGCCGCAATTTCCGAAAGAGCCCCTCAAACGGCTATGTTCGTAACTCTAGCAAAGCCTTGGTTTAGCTCAGTATTGGTTACTACATATTTATTGTAAGTGATGCTTATAACTGAATGAAGTGTCATATAATTTAGGTAAGTGCTCGAATAGCTATGATGGTGAAATTTTGGTACCTACTATCAAAATAAACATAAAGGGTTTTAGTGAAAATAATATGTAACAAATAAATTTAGAAATAAAAAAGCTTTTAAATCACCAATCTTATAAGTTTACATTCTTATAGTTAATCATTTTGTTTAAATTTCATCATAGTTTTTCTAAAATAAAAGTTCCTAGCCTAAGTTACGGCACATAACATGTGCTATCTACAATGAAAATTCCGTCAGAATCGATTCAACAAACCCAGAGATATTACCCGGAACTAACAGGCAGAAAGACAAACAGTTAAGTTATCGGTATTGTGCATACACTTGTAAGTATTTATTAGAAAACTGTTATTCTAACATTGCAAACAGTAACTTCAAGTTTATTTATTTGTATAAACCTTCATATGTTTTCCTAACATTTACCGGGTAATATTTTGTCTATGTGTTACGTGGAAAGGCTCGGGGATAAGATGTTGAAAGTTTTCTCATAGCAAACGCAATTCGCTAAGGAAGACCTTGACTGGTAATTTTCCGTTCATTTTGTTGTTTTTTCCTTAGATAGATTACTTTCCGATATACATACGTATAATATGGCTGAGTAATGTTATGTAAGTTAGATTTTTTTTTCTTTAAAAGTAAGATGACAGTCCATAAAAATTCTTCTCCGTGTCGTGCCGCCAAAATTATTGTGTATGTTTCTTAATATCTACTTGTGAAAAATTATGGGCATATTAGTAGTTAAAAGTAAGATTTCCTTAGCTATACTAACATTATCATTGCGAAAGTAACTCTGTCTGTCTGTGTCTTTCCGTCTTTCGCGTCATTTAACTATTGAACTAAAACTTGCGAAAGGACCTAGACTATGTTTAGTTGCGACAACCGACATCCGTGCAATCACAGCCGCGGGCAATAGCTAGTATTCAATAACTTTTAAGTGTTTTTTAATGAAAGCTAACGGTTGTCAAAGCAACAATGTCACATATTTCTATAATGAACAACGTTTTCATCGGCCATTTATAAATTTATGTTAAGTCATGACATTCTATTCCATGATTTATATTTAGGTGGCGTTTCAAGTTGTCATTAAAGTCACAAAAGGCCATAATATAATGATTGTGTCATGGTTGTAATCATTAAAATTCATCGCCGCCGTGCCTTATCCTTTATCCACATAAATTGATGAAAACACGTTTGCTTCCACGTGATTTCCAATCAGAGGTTTGATTCTATTCATTTTGGTTATAAAACGAGTGATTTCAAATCTTACGAAAACTTCTAACTTTTTTTATACCACTTAGGTAGCAGACAAACACACGGCTCACCTGATGGGAAGCGGTCATCGTGGCCTATGGACGTGTGCAGCACCAGGGGCGTCAGACTCGCGCTGCCGATCCTGTAAAATGTTAATTGCAAACAAATCATAGGACTATGATTCACATTCAAAATTCTATGTTCAAAATCTATAAATAGGTAGGGTGCGTCTTAGGGCGTATCCAAGTAGCTAAGGTGGTCAGAATATTCCCTCTAGAAAAGCACTGGTCGTGTTCTGTCCTATATACAGACTTTTTTATACAAATTTTGGATGTTGTTTTCTCACGGTGAGGTGGCGTTATAATATGAGTGATGGTTAAAGTGTACCAGGATTCCTGAGCGTTCCTTCCTAGGACATACCCGGGGTCCATAGTATAAGAATAACTTAGACAGAACAACATGTTGTTTTAGTCGGTTCGACGCCGACCTAAGTAGTCACTTCATTAACCCTAATGAGGCAGTAGGTACCTACTCGTTAAGGGGTTTAAAAATAGAATGTATATTTCTTTCGATTTAAATTTATAGGAGAAGTTAGCTTACTAACTGCTTCGAAATTTCATGTATCTTGTTTAAATATGGATAACGAATAAATACAGTCTAATATTGTAGGTACGAATAAGTCCGTAATAGCTATAATATGCATGAGCGCTTCGTGGACACAGACCAGTCCAAAGCAGCCGTGCAAAGTTATGCAAGGTTTAACTGGAAACTGAATCCGACTAATTATAAAACCTAGCGAGAATTAAGCAATTAAGCAAAGAATTGACTTCAGCATTCAACGGATTAAGATAATTCTGACATTATTTTTATTTAATTTTTCATTACGTATATTATAAAAAAGTCCTTCGAGGCGTCTATCTGTCTGTTTGCGATAAACTCAGCATCTACACCGATTTTCATGCTGTTTCAGCAATAAATATAGTTTTTATCAAGGAAGGTTTTAATATAATTGAATAAAATTAAAATGTATTAAGCCCCAATATCTAAATATTAATGATTATGTATCTCCATATGTGTAGTTAAGTTTCTATGCATTATAATATAATGTGTATTTAATTTACAAAAAAAGAAGTAGGTATATAAGTTTTTCCATCCGCATAATTTAGAACCCATAAGTCATAACACAAGCTAGTTAAACTATGCTTACTTTGGATCTAGAGAGCGCTGTGTAGAATGTTGTAATTTTTTTAAAAAATAATACAACGAAAGGAAAAACACTCAAACGTCTATAATACGACTAATTAAAGCGTTTTAATAAATCTGGAATGAAAACGCTGCTTTCGTGTTTTCATTTTTACCTATACCGTCATAATAAAGCCCTTTTAACAAAGGTAGTCTCCACAAAGACGAGTAAAGCTTGTATGACGACAACTCGTTAAAATTTTAATCCGCTTCGATATAAATCTGATTGAAAGTGCACTGCCGCACGGATCGTTACGGCCAAACAACGGAACGAGACATATTTGCTCCTACGTAACGTATCTCTGAACAATTTTATGTGTAAAAACAATTTATTTTAAACAAAGCTCAACGGTAAACATTTCATTTATAAACTTAATTATCTTCGAAACGTTAATTTAAAACGTTTTTGCTTCCATTCATTACTTTTATCTATAAGTAAGTTCCTATTATTATAAAATTGGGAAGTAGCTCTGTCTGTACATTGGAGATATTTGAAAAAAAAAAATACTGGTGTAACATAACACTAGTATTTTTCCATAAATATGAACGATACTAAACGTGAAAATATTTTTTTGGAATTCTTGTCTATTAGTTCGCGATGGACGTAAAAACTACTGAACGGACTTTAATGCGATTTTTTTGTTTGATAGGTCTTGGTAAGACTTAAAATCTTACAATATATTTATTTGATCGAAGATTATAGTCAAAAAATATGCGGGCATGTCGAGCTAGCATGGCTAGTTAATTTATAATACGATGTCTGCTCACAACGACTTAATTAAACCAATAATCGCCAGAACTTACTAACCTTTCGATATCCCTATCTTCATTTTCTAAGACTGCAAGAGATAGGTAAGGGGTAATAGTCACCGTTATATTTCATTACCATCATTATATTAGTCTGGTCGGTCCGGCAGGGAGTATTTTCACAAAGCCCAACCCTTTATAGGTTCAATGAGCAAATTGCGCATACGATTCAATGAGGTTTGAACGTCTGGGTGGCCGGAGTTTCCGGCGCAGACAGCTAGATGGCGCCTCATCACCGTCTTCATATGCCAACCGTATCACGTAACTACGTCATTTGCGACTTGGGGATGTTTTTATAACAATGATTTTCAGATTGAATGAACGTATCGATCGATTCGAAGTGATTTGCTTAAGTACTTTCGTGACACATTAGTGCAGATTAGGTACAGGGATTAGGGATGTTTTGTCTTGACGTTTCGTCACTTGAAAGTTTGTACGCAGTCAGCAAATTGATGAATTTGGTGAGCTGCTTAAGCGACATAGTAAATATTCAATATTTCAAAGAAAAAATATCTCTTAACGATATTCTGAACACTTTTCCAGAGTTTCTTGTGCACTTTTATTGTTGCTTAAATCTTTTAACCCTTTTAACCCTTCCATCGTCGATACAGTCTATGTTACATACCTACCTAAAATAATTGTAAAGTAAATATAATTATAGACAAACAGCGACAATAATAGCATGTCTCTTCAATACAGTCTGCGAGTACGCGAAAATTGGTTCAACAAATTGCACATTTTCTCGCTGTCTCATTGGACTGTCGTTATTATTCTCGTGCAAATAGTAGCGAACGTTGGCTCATTCTATCAGTTTCCGCCACATCAACTGCACTCCTCACGATGGTGCTTTGTTTCTGACGTCCTTCACACTGATGTTTAGCTGACAGTACTTCACCACGTAGGTATTGTATCTGCTTAACCCATTAGAGGTCAAATGAAAAGTACCCGTGTTTTATTTAAATTTTCTTTATTTTTACATAGAAATAAGATAAAAAAAACACAAAATGTAAGAAAAAAAAAGACAAAAGTATTTTTCACAGAATTTCAGGGGTGTACTCAACAGAGTACACTGACCGCCTACGTATGAAAATTTTCAAAACAGGCTCTTTCTATGCAAAGTGTTTTTAGACACTTTTTACATTGCCAACGCACTCTTGAATGACAAAGAACACATCGCAGCTGTTTTTCAATTTTGGTGGGGTAGTGTCCAACTCCATCTTGTGGCAGCCCTTCAACTAGTGATGCAGTTGGACGTGATGTTCTCAGTTTACCTTGACGTAAATAATATCTTGCGATATGACGGCGGAACATGAGCTGATCCATTGGATTATTATTAGCCAATACATGTAAACGCCACGAATTAGCAATGGTTATATCCAACATATAGGTAAATAGCACCCACCACCACTTTTTGCCATGAACAGCTATTCTATATAATGAGACAGACTGGTCTAGTTCATCCACTCCTCCCATATTTTTATTGTATGTTTGGAATAAACGTGGTATCGCTACATCTGTTTTCTCTTTCTTTATTGGGCACCATCGTTTGACAGTTCCTAGTGGCTCAATAGTATCATAGTTGGTGGCCATGGTACAAACACTGTTATCTTTCCACCTTACCAGTAAAAGTTCACCCTTCTTGTCAAACCTGTAGTCATAATTAGCTCGCTCTTTCTTCTTC
The DNA here is from genome assembly GCA_963576445.1 of Lithosia quadra. Classification (NCBI taxonomy): domain Eukaryota; kingdom Metazoa; phylum Arthropoda; class Insecta; order Lepidoptera; family Erebidae; genus Lithosia; species Lithosia quadra. Next base: position 4,727,221 of record OY754883.1, read on the forward strand.
ATTTCCTTTGTGCTAGTCAGTGGACATTTTTTAGTCCTATTTTCTCGTACTGTTCCCGTAGCCCGATAGCCTAGACTTTTCAATTCCAGTAACAGATCATAGCTCGTAAAAAAGTTGTCAAAAAAGACTTGATGATTAGTTGGAGTGCAATTTAGTTTCTCCAATAAAGTTTTGACTACACGGGATCCCAAAGGATCGGGAGACGGTGACTGGGATTTACCACAGTAAAAATCGAATGAGTAACAGTATCCCGTCGAGCTAGCCGCGACCCAGTTTTTGTATCCAAAACGAACTGGTTTCCCACGTATGAATTGTTTGGCGGGGTGATGGCCGTAGTATTTCACCATAGATTCGTCGACAGAGATACTTTCATAAAACACTCCCCACTGTAAATATTTTTGCATAAGTTTGTCTGCCAATGGTCTTACCTTGAACATTTTATCGTTCGACGTTGCTGCTAAGTCATTGTCCACAAGATGAAGGTTTCTTTTTATATCTCGAAATCTATGCCTCGATATGGCTTTGCTGACCAATTCTACGCCTATATCTTCATCTAGAGACCAGTACATTGGTTCTTGAGGTAGCTTATGGTACCCAGATAGTATCAAAACGCCTAAAAACTTTTTCAAATCAGATGAATCCAATTGAAAGTCATGTCGATTTTGTTGATTAGCGTATAGTATGCTATTAGATATAATCATGTCAACAATATCATCATCAAGCAATTTTTCGAAAATTTGTACCGGGTTGAGGCCCTTTAGTTGATCACAAACAGCACTTTTCCTGTCACTGACTTCAAAAGTACTCTGAGGAATTGAAGAGTAATTAGGAATACATTTCCGCCAGGTTGGGGTCGAATTCGGAGTAGATACATGTAGTCTTCTTCTTTTTGCCGCCAAAGGTTCATCGTCACTTTCCTCGTGCTCACTATCTTCATCATTTCTACCTTCTCGACTCACAAATACCTCAATAGTACCAGGTACATCTTGCGGTAATGGACACGTCGCCATATCCTCATCAGCACCTTCCTCTTCATCAGTCAATGCACTTGGATCAGGAGGTATAATCGCCAAGTCATACTCCTCATCATCACTCTCCTGTAAAATGGCTTCAACGGCTTCTTGAAGTCCTTTGTAGCTCGTTTGAGATGTATATGTCTCTTTCGCCATTCTGAAATAAAATCCTTGTTATTTCACTTACGTATGTTGTCATTGTACTCTACCGAGTACAGTGAAGTTTAGATGACCAAAGCTTTATTTTAGTAATAAATCATTGATTGTTTTTAGTATAATACATTACTTTCACATTTATTTTATACCAATGAAGTAAAAAAAATAACCTATAAGCAGATATAACGTTAAAAAATATATAATCATTTACTTACCTCCACAGTATTTCAGTGATAAAACTTCAACTGACACTTTTTCGCAAAAATAATCCAATTACCCGCGTAATACTTTTCAATATACTTGAATGGTATTGTGATTAAACGAAATAACAAAGTACCCAACTTAAATGCTGCATGTAGATTAATTGACATTCAAGAATAGGGCTGTACTCTACTGAGTACAGTGACTTCTAATGGGTTAATTATAAAAGAATGCACTGCAGCGTTTAATGTTATTTCAAACTGATTAATAAAGCCGAATGATAATGTTGTGATTACTAATTAAAAGTTCCCTCTACTCCTCATTTTTAGTGTGACTTTTACAGAAGCAATTATTTTCATCTGAGCCCCAACTTAAACAAAAATTGTCCGGCTGAAGTAGTACCTCCGCCTTACAGAAGACCACGGCCATAATAACCACCGTGTTGTGTTCCCGCTGGTAAGTAGGGTAGCCAGAACTTACTGTAGGCACCTCTCCTCCCCCACCCCTTTCTAGCCACCCCACCCCTTCCTAGCCCTCCCCCTTTCCATTCAGGGTAGGCAGCGTGTGTGTGACACCCTTAGTAAAAAAACCCCAGGAAGAAAGATTGATTGAACGCCATTATTATATTCATCAGTGAAACCCATTCAAATATTATAACAGTGTAGTTATTAATAAAGTTACGTAAACCATAGAGTATCTAAATAATATTGATTAGTTTTTAATTAGCAAGAAGAGCTAATATTTTCGTAAAATAGCTTTGTTTTCATAAAAATATGTTTTGTTACTGGGGCATTCTTGTTAAAATACCCTCCGTATAAAATGAAAGCCTAGGGCGAGACACGCGAACCTTCTTTTACATTTAATTAAGAGGATATTTTTTCAGCGATTATTATATTACGAGTATCTTGTACTATTATCCGACTAAGAACGAAAGGAAAACAATTTGTGATGAAAATGAGATTCTTTTTGTAAGGCGCCTTTCGCAGAATATTCGTGAACATATTTTACTACATTGTCCAAAATAAATTAGGACACCTATATTTACATTTGATATAGAATATTAATTTTGGGCTTATGTTGTATTATTTGAATATAAAACATAAAATATTATTTGTTTATCAAGTGAAATTCGTCACTTTGTAAGGAAATTACTTTGTTTGCAAAATTTTGACGACCTTTGTTTTGTTTCATGTTTTCCCTTCAGTTAGCAACACTTTATCTTTCCATTTTAAATTGTTGAAGCTTTGTTAATTTCATTGGTGGTTGACAAGTGGTTTACAGTTTTACACAGTTACCGTCGGTAAACAAATTCTTACAGACGGTAAGTAAGTATTTGTTTACAACTGAACGAAACCTGTGGTGGTCTCTCCTCATCTTTACATTTAGAAAGAGAAACGTCTTGTTTTTTCATCACCCTTCATGTCTGGCGAATTATATTTGCAAATTTCCTTCCCTCTTCATATTAAAGTAATTAGAGAAAATATGTAGCTTATTATCATAAGATTAACACTAATTAGACCCTACGGAGGCTTGGCAGAGATCTCAAAGCAAGTGCGCTCTTTTGAAAACATTGCTACTTAATTAAAGCCTAACATTTTAACGTGAACCTTAAATTTATAAAATGTTTATTTAAGAATTTATATTTGCAGTTGCATTTGTACTGCAATCTTTTTGTAGTTAAATAATTTATATGTTTGTACATTTTTACAAACGCAATCCGGAAAATTTATGTGCTTAATTTCTTAAATATCATGGTCTGATCTTTTTCCTTTTACCTACTTGAAAATAACTTTGAACAAAGAAAGCGAAGTTTTAATGATTTTAAACATTTCTAAAGAATGTAACGATAAAAGTTTGAAGAACTTTATTGTCTTTTGATAAAGATAATACAAGTGTAATGAAAAATGTAATAATTACTTGTTCTAAGAGACTGATGGAGCTTTAATTATGGTAACATGAATTTTGAAAGGGCAATGGACAGGAATGGCGGTTTTAGGAGCTGTGAGGAAGAAAATTTTTATAAATAATGATTTTGAAGGTCTAGTGCCTACTAATTTCAGAAACCTGCCCCTAATATTGCCTAAATTTAGTATCCTTATATCCTACTAAAGTGAAAGTTTGTTAAGATATTTAGATGTTTGTTATACAATCACGCGTAAAAGGTTTAACTTTTGGATTCTATGACTTTTCTGACATCAGTAACGTGTATTATCCTTTGAGTCCACGAATCGGGCAAAAAATATTGCCTAAAATAAGAAGATCATTCTAGCACGAAGTCACTTTTAGATAAGAAAAAGGCCATGCTATATATTTTGTTCTGGGTTTGGGTCGCGGCCGCGGCCTTGCTTGCGTAAACAAACTTTTTAACCTAAGAGGGCAATAACTAACTTGTTGCAAACAGTTTAAATCTTAATTGCTATAGCTTATTCATTGAGGTGTATTAAATTTAGTTAAAGTCTTTAACTTTAACTTTTTTATACAGCGGTGGTGCCGAAACGTGAAGACTGGACACTGACAGTGAGGTTAGGTGAGACTTTAAAGTTGAGCAGTGGGCCTTGGAACAAGCTATGCTTCGGGGTTTCTTAGAACCTTCTCCAGAAGAAAACCGGTTCAACCAAACGCTAGATAATCTTACTCAAACATCACAACAGTCGGTTAAATACATTAATTCTCCTCAAGTACCTACCTAAGTATATAAACTCAATCTAAGATTCACGATCTGAACTTTAATAAGTACATTATTATATGATTATATTAAAATATATCTGAAAGAACAGAAATATATTTACTAAAAGAGATTCTACTTGCCAAAAACATAATGAGTTCTGTTAACAGGCTGTCTGATGGTACAATGAAAAACAACACTGTTCATTGACCCGCTAGTTAATTGAATTACCGTTCGTGTCTGATCTAAATATGGTCTTATATAATTCTAATAGATTATATATTACGTGATGCTTATTAGATTTATTCTTATGTTGAGAATTATAGATGAAGATTATATATAGTCGTGTATACAGCCAGTAACTTAATAAAAGTCAGTGATGTTTCTATTAAAACCTTGACTAAAACATTACAAGCTGCCAGCTATTTTAGTTTAAAAATATATCCGTCACGCATTTCCATTTGAAAAAGGAAGACATCAATAACGAAATTTGAAATAAGTAAATAAGCCGCAGTCAAACATGGCCCAATGTAAACCACAGTCCACCATGTCACTTGTCCGCATTCGCTTGGAATAATCTGATTAGAGGCGTAATTTCCTGCCTAGCCGACGATCACGTCATCGTGCACAAACAAATACACGTACAACAAAACATTTCAATTGTAAGTTTTTGAATATTTACCGCAATCAGCTTTGAATAAAAGGAAATGAAATGGGGAAGCACAATGTTGTCTAATTTTTCGAATATTAGGGTTGTCAGACTGGTGCAAATCCGATAGATAGATGGTATACATTGAATTTATAAATACGTAATGTCACTTTGTAAAATAAAAAATGAAAAATTCGTTATGGTAGTTCCATTTTCAAATTCCTCAGCATCACCAGACAACCAAACCGACGACGCGACGAGGGCTCGTGGCCCCTTCTTATCTGATTCCCCAACCCCCTGAGGTAAGCCTGCATCAGAGCTTCGTCTGTCTATCAGTGGGTGTACCGGCATGCAGGCAAAGTTGGCTTGGGCCCCAAAGATCTTGTTGAGTCCCACTCTTGTATCATTATATTTACTGTAAGATAAAGCTACACAGCTAAAAATAAAAATGACCAAATAATTAAATAGATACATGAGGGCTGAAGGCGTAACTAAATCTGTAAGCAGCACTCCAAATGTGCACAATATGTCTTCATTTGGTGTAAGCCTCCTTAGTCAACAGCCTATACACCTGAGGGGCAATTGTTTTGCAAATTATTCACATCACTCTTGAAACGTACAGGGTTGCCAGATACAATTTTTAGATTTACCAAAAATAATATTATTAACAACAATTTTACAAACATAGGTACCTTGCTAACAATAGGTACATTGCAAACTGACTGAAATTAAATATTCAATTTCAACGATTGAGTATCATTCTCGAGAGTTTTAATATTGGCTTTCGGCCAAATTGCTAAATGCAATTAGGCATAATTAAATCGACTGATACAAAATTTAAATATAAATATGCTGAACTGTTAATGAGTAACAGTAAAATGTAATCATATACCTATCTGCTCAAGTAATCCCGCAAATGGAATAATTAAATTAAGATTAATTAAAGAGGCAATAATCGAAATAAAATTATTTTAAGCGGATTCTATCGCATCAATGAATTATTTACACTGGTCCCGAGCCTGCTGAAAAACAACGAAAACTTCGTGATCAGTGTGATTGATGAAAATAATAAATAATTGCAATGGAATCAATTAAAAATAGGTTATTTTAGTATATAACGTTTGTGTGAACTCCCAATAACATCAAGTTGGTAATAATATCAGAAGAATGCCGCGTAGTGGTTAGTAAAGTAGCAGGTAACCCTTGCAGGATACCTCATCTTCTCCCGTGAGTGTTGTACAAGGCAACGAAGGGATAGAGCTGTTCTCTATCTTATAGTAAACATAAAACCCATGAAATAGTGGCCGATTGTTGTCCCCTATTTCTTCGATTGAGGATCGAAAAATACCTTACTTTTCTGCCAAAGGTGTAACATTGGTTAAAGTCCAAAATCATTTATTCTGTATAGACACTGACTTTCTTTGACTTAACATTATTTTAGTTTATTTACAAATATGTTTACTTTTATTCTAATTACAATGTTTCGATTATGTAGAGTAAACAGTTCATTTCCTAGCTTGTTTGTCGTCTATAGGTTTGAATTTTAGTAGTAAACGGTTTTCATGATTCATTCGTCAATTCATATTAATTTATTTTTATAGTTTAGTATTATTATACTTTTATTTTTCTTGATGAATAGTAAAATATTTCATCTTCACACGAAATATTTTTTTCCTAAAGTAGGTAAAAGTTTTTCAACTGGTATCACTGTTAGTGCTGGGTCAACTCAAACTATTAGGGTCCCTCTCAATTATGCGGTGACGTGTCTAATTCATCTAATGATGCCATTTCGTGACTAGTATCCGAGTTTACGGTGCAATTCACGCGGTTCTGAGGTGTTAAATGGAACTTACATGTTCGGGTTGTACGTGATATCTCATCGCTACGACACTCGGCTGGCATCCACCACAGATGTCGATGTGGGTCATTGCTATTAAAGTTTTGCAGACGTTAAGTTGTGTCAACTGATATTATAACACTCGTTGAAGTTTTGTATCGGTTTTGATTACGGCAGCGTCGGTAACCTAATGGATAAGAAGTCAACTTTACGATTAAGAGGTCCCGGGTTTTATTACCTACGCGTAGTGTTAAAGTTAAAACATTATGAATATTTTAAAAGTTTGTTTTAAAGATGACTAGTAACTGAAATTACCAATATATTTTTACGCCCTTAAGCTAAGCTAAAATCAAACAATTGTTAGTGCGGTTTCACGTCACACATTTAAAGGAGGTTCACATACATATTTTAAAGGAATTTATGTTGGGCGTCCTATAAACCAATTGACACTGCTGCTTTGTCTTCACAAATTCAACCATATCAGATTAATATTCGTCATGCACTTCCATAACCTACCAAAAAACTTGATTTAAAATGTCCACCCGTGTATTACATTATAAGACCTTCAAATTTCCTAGTCAAATGTTATGCATACTCGTAAAAGCATAATTTCCTTGTCCCATACGAATTAAACGTAATTGGAGGTGAGAAACGAACCGTAAAATCTTTTTATGACTTATTTCGGTCAGGCTGCACGAAATTAGCTTCGTACTTACGTAAAAGCGAATAATAACAACGCTATTCCCCTTTGAATGAGAAAATGTGGGCATGAGTGTTAATGAAAAAAAAAAGAATATCTCGTCACTATCTTTTGAGCACTCCTTTTGTTCCTCGCTACATCACCTAACTCACACACATGATGAAATATATTTTTTTTTATGTCGGTCACGTCAACAAGACTTCACCTCGCCTGATGGTAAGCTGAGGCAAAGTCTCTAGAATGGGAGTCACCATTGCAAACACCGATAGTGCCATAATGGTGGCTCTCAGCTTGACGACCTCATCAAATGCTTTTTCACGCCCCGCTTAAAAGACCCGGGACTGTATGAGGAAGGAAACACGTGAGCTAGTAAAGAATTCCAGTATTTCAACATCATCATCTTAATCTTGTTCCAATTGCATTCGATGCAATGCACTGTGTCAATGCTATGACGTTATAGACTTACTAATATTATCTGTAAATTTCCGGTAGATCGAATACAAACCTTACCGTTTACATTGGAGCTTTAATGCAATTATTGTGTACAGTTGGACAATATCCTTGAAAGATGATGGAAATACAAGCTACTGGCTAAGTGCTACGGTCCAGGACCAAATTGCTTACTTATCCAACTTTGAAAGTATTCGGCTATTTTAGTTTATTGATAACTCAGTCAAAGCGGAGAATGTATTAATAAATAATTCGATTGAATAGAGTTGACTACATTGCCAAACTTTGGTTAAGCCAACTTATAAAGCGTCCATGACGGAGTAGCTTGCACTTCATAATAGGAGCTTTATTAGTTCCCTAGAATTGGAACCAACTAGAAAACATACAAACAGAGATACGAGTATTATACGTGAATAAGAAACGTTCGCAGCCGTTCGCTGATGGAATGACTTTTTTGTAATTTTCGGCAGATGGATATTTTCTTCAATGGTTATAGTAATAGCATACAATTTATTAAAGAAATTGGCCGTTGCCCGCGGTTTCGCCCATTCCCCTTTCCCATGGGAACATATTACAGGAATTTAAGTAACCTATGTGTTATATATGTTGTGTTAGACTATAATCTATCCCCTGTACCAAACAGCCAGATCCGTTTAACCGTAAAAGCGTGATTGATTAACAAATACCCAAATACATATTTTTACAAACTTTCACATTAAAATATAAGTAGGATAGTAGGAAGTTTTATTAATCAAAAGTCTCTTAAATACAGTAGCAAGAATATAAATAGATCTTGTTCATTAAATAAAATACAAACCGCTGTCATTTCCCAGTGAAAATTTCGACTGTGATATTTCATATTTTATATCTTCAAGAAATGGGGCATTGCGACGGTCGTAACTTATTGTAGAATTAAATTACGTAATAATCTTATCAGTTTAGCCATTTAGCCTTTAATTCAACTAATGCGAACAAAATTAGGAGTAATGTCCAGTAATTCTTCGAAGTTTTTTATAAGTATAAGTATTCCTTTTCAACAATATCCAATGGTGAAATAGAATCACCTCGCAGCAATTACATTAGCCAAATTGTATTTGAATGAAGGCCTTAGTCGCCGCAATAAAATGAATTTCATTTCTTTGAGTAAGCCTCGAGCCATAATTTTCTCCCGTGTTTATTTATTAGAAGTAAAAGTACACCTTTTTGAAAGATTTTCTGTTTTTGATTAAAGATTGTTTATTATTTATATGAGATTTCTTTTTAATTCTGTTACGATAAAAACCGGCTGGAAATTTTGTTGACAAGATTTGTTTTGAATGTTAAAATTACTTGGAAACCGTTTTGAATGTTAAAATTACTTAGAAACATACATAAGGACACGCCATAGCTTTTTTCATAGTTTATTTATATGCACAAGATCAATAATCAGTGATGGCTGTGTATCTACACTAATATTATAAGACGAAAGATTTGTATTTTTGTATTTTTGTATGTAACGAATAAACTCAAAAAGTACTGGACTGATTTCAATAATTCTTTCACCTATAGAAAGCTACAATATCTGGGAGTAACATAGGCTATAATTTGTTTTCAAAAAAATAAGGAATTCGAAATCCACGCGGAGCGCGGAGCCGCGGGCAACAGCTATCTCATAATAAAATTTCATTAATTAATTTATGTAACTTTCAATAACTCAATGACTTGAATTTGTTGACTGTACGCGTACGTGGTACGTCCGCGAATAAAATGTGGACGAACTTGATAGGTTCCGGGAAAATTGCATTAGTTTTTTGCGCCACGATTGCCGGACATAAAAAGTCGGGTAGCACCCTAATGGGCATTAGGGTTTAAAAACGTTGTCCTTTTTTAAAGTCAATTAGAATATTTGCTTTTTTATCGTATATTCATGTTGGTATAGGGTACAACAAGACCTTCAGATTATTAGATTTTTCTCAATTACGATTAGACGGCTAAAAGAATCTGGCTGAAATTCGGTAAAAAATAGATTATATTACAGACTAGAACAACATATCGGCTGCTGTTTGTTCCTAGATAGTGTACACGATATAAAATCTCTTACTTTTGCTGACAAAACAGTACAGTAAGACAAGTAATAATACCTGTTTTTTGTGTTTTAATTTCCAAATTTCCAATTACTTCCAAAAAAAAATATCTACATAAAGGTGGAATTATTGACTGTTAAACTTCAAAATTGAATACAATAACAGGCAAAAAATGGTAAATTGAATAGAAAAGTACCTCATAAACTTTTACAGTCTACAATACGATTGATCCCTGGAAGGAAATTCATTGTTAATTGATTTTCTGAGATTTGAAATTTCTAGGAGCTTATACTTTTATTCTAAGGCCCTCTGCATTCATTGTACGGCACTCTGCAAGGCATTCTGTAGTCTTATGTGATACTCGTAACTAGTTAATAAAACATGGAACACTACCGTCATATCAAATTTTATAACTTTGTAATATTGTAGTACTTTGTAAGCTGACATTATTCACAACTTTGTCTTTCTCTAGACTTGCCAATCTCTTCGGACGAAAACTAACTATCATATAATTATAATAAAACTTCACGTACAGGTTACTTCGTTTAATCATTAAGTATAAAATCATGAATTTTATCTAAAACTAGCTAGCTATCTTTGATTTGCTTTTACAGACATAGAACGAAAATCATCAAGGGGTGTAAAAATCTTCCTATAGGTAGGTACTTAATATTATAAACGCGAAAGTTTGTAAGTATGGATGTATGTTACTCTTTTACGCAAAAACTGCTAACTGAATTAGACTGAAATTTGGTACAGACATAGTATAAGAATAATAGATAAGTTCTTCTTATTCCAGGAATAGGTCCTTGTGGATCACGGGAACATAATCAGAATTTCACGCGGATGGGGCCGCTATATAAATAGAAACCAGCGTAAAAAGTTCAACCTCTGTAAACATAATATTAGGTAGGGGATCATCGTCCTCTCTAATACCGAGGTTACACAGTAAGAGCTAGCAAGCGAGATGGCCTGGTCAGTTACTGCAGTGCAGCTACTGGGATTGTGTAACTAAATCATGTGAGTTACTGTCATGTACGAGTTGGTTAGTAGCTATTGCTTTATGAGTACACAGGTGCAGTAGCTGTCCACTGTTATGTCAGCAGCTCGCACTGTGTAACCTCACCTTAACATATAATGGCATTATTCGACTTCATCCTAAGTTTAAAAAAGTAACAGTCGATAAAGTTCAAAAAAGGAATTATTGCGTACCGGTTTTATCTTTAAGGGTAGGAGTATCTCTGGTAAGTCGGCAGCGTGAGGGGCAAATTTTATCTCTTCCACTACATGGCGCGCCCCTGGGGTGTTTGTTTCCAGCGATTGATAAATATTATGTGACATCTAGTGGAGCGTGCGATCAATGGGGAAATCAAAAGGAATCCTGCTTGCTTTATACATATAATGCAATTACGTATATCAGCCGTCTAATCTAAAGATTTCATTACGTGGTTGCGGTTGTTGTTGGATGTGCCGAATATTTTACTTTAGAAAAGAGGTAAACAGACTGTATTAATATCGTTATGAAGTATTCATTACGTTTTGTGTTGAGTATGTTCTGAATCCATACTAATATTATAAATGCGAAAGTAACTCTTTTTGTCTGTCTGTTACGCTTTCACGCCTGAAACGCTGAACCGATTTTGATGAAATTTGGTTTAGGGGTGGATTAGATTAGACCTTGAGACATAGGCTATGTTTGGTCGCGATAACCGACATCCACGCGGGCGAAGCCGCGGGCAAAAGCTAGTAAGGTAATATAATAGAGAAAATCTTAACAGAAAGTTTGCTAAAACAATCGGGAACCCAAATAATAAATTGGTCTGTTGTGATCTCAGATCTTTGGGGCCTAAATCAACCTCACCTGCAACCTGGTACACATGCTGATTGTCTGTCCTGCTACTGGCACAGGTTTTTCTTCCTTGAAGGGTTAAGTGTTCAACAAACAAACTGATTTATAAGGAGGAGTAGAAGAGAGCGCTCGAAGTAGACTCTGATGACGAAGCAGTAGATTACCTATTAAAAGATTTTTCAAGTCATGAGTGAATAGGTTCCTTCTAGGCAAGCGTGATTCATCATAGACCACATCGTCACTTACCATCAGGTGAGATTGAGGTCAAACGTAAGTCTATCATGAATAAAAAAAACAGCTTTTGTTAAAATAATCACTACCTTGTATATTATAACCATACCTACATATTTCCAACACTGACATTTTACATCGCAATCATACCTCGACCAATTTACGCAGATGTATACATAATCAATCGGAAATACAAAATCAAATTGCCATACGTCATCAATATTTTCCCTCACAATTTCACGGCAAAAATTCAACTCTTTCGTATTTTAATCTGGCCCTCGGAAATGCGGCGTATTTATCACGGCGGTATTAAATAAGGGTAATAATGGAATAACAAATGTTTTACCGCCAGGCGACACGACAATACCTCGTATATTTCTTGAATACCTCTTGGAAATATTTCTTCAGAACTTTCGTGTAAATTAATCGTGAACACCGTTAAACAGGTATAAATAAGAAACGTATGTATGGGTTTTAGATACGTACAATATATATTTATTATATACCTACTTTATCGTATACCCTGCGTATACCCCAATTATAAAAATGAAAATAAATTTCAAGCTAGCTAGAAGCTAGTTAGGCTTGAAGCAGAACGACGCGTATGAGGACTATGAGAAGCGAATGATTGACATCCGCGGTGGATGGTGAAATGTGCTAATATAATTAGGCAAGGATTCGACAGTCATATATATCGCGATCCAATACCGATTCAATTCAGTTACACGCCAATAATATTTATACACATTGACAAGATCGCTATGATCCTGAGTTCACTGCCCACCTGGGATCGATGAATTAGCAAAGGATTATTGGGCTTTGGTGTAGGAAGTTCCTAATATAGAGTCTAAAAAAGTACCCGATTATTAGCTATATGCTTGTCCTTACCATTGCCATTTTAAAATGAGGAGGCTTTTTCACCTTCATGCGCCATTTTGGGCAATTATATGCATGCATGAAACGAACCCGCTATTTAAATTCCTTTGTTTCGGCACTGGCAGCAACATGTACGAACTACTGCGAATTTCAGGTCATTTCATCCAAATCCAATACTCATAACTTGATGGAATGAATAACCATTACGAACTCTCTTACTGCCAATAATTCCTGCGAAACTCTGGAACGTTTCCAACTAACTGTTTTAGTGTGTGATGAACGGAATAATATTTTGTTTCCAGTTATAATTAACATAAAATAATAAGTCAAGAATGGAATAACTTAAATCATTCAGTTGTGTACTTCAAGTTATGGAATTTATAGCCAGTTATGGAATTCCTGCACCTTTTAAAATTGTTCATACATAAATCTATAATTGCACACTTTTAATGGACATGCCATTTGAAGGCGTGCCTAAAACATGATAAGACTAAGACTATCGATTCTACCATCATTATTTAGTAAGTATTTAATTAATATTATGAATAAATGTTTCTTGTGTAGATACATAAACAATTATTGTACAGACCTACTATAAGTTTAGACTCGATTTTACCTTTGAAATTTGAGTTCTCTTGTTTGTCTCAAATAAATCTATTGAGTAGGTAAAACGTGCAAATGCAGCTTAGTCTATATTTATAGTTATTGAGTGAGGTTTTATACCTACTATATTATAATGCATTCATAATATAAAAGATTATTATGATTCTATTACAGAGGAAAGACCTTAGGTGAAATGAACGAGTAGTTATTATAATATTTGAAAATAAGTAATCAAAAGTTAAGAAGACAAACTCAGTTAAACTACAAGTAAAGTAATAGGTACATTCTAAATTTAAATATTGTACAACGCTCACTACGGACAGCTTGGCTGTGGTAAATTTATATATCATTAAAAAAGTACACGTGATGTCAACTTACTAAAGGTGAGCGCCCCGACTATATAGCGCAGGCCACACGGGAACGAAGCGAAACGTAACTAACTTCGTTTTGGCCAACGCTCGCAAGTTTCCTTATCTGGCTAGTTTAGCTTTGAAATGCCATTGCAAGGTGAAGGAGAATTCTACTAATATTAAACGAATATGTTTTTTATCACTCCGTAAGCAATAATCTGAGTGTATATCATATGTAGACATTTTAAAGAGATCAGCCAACCAGTATAGGGCAATGTTTCATCAAGCAGAAAGTTTCTAAACTAGATATTAATTATGGCAATATACTTTTCCTGCTTAGATTCCTACTTAGATCAAAAATCTAACACTTGGATCAAAACTTCTTTAGAGCAGCACCTTCCGAACTTCATAGTACTTATACTTTTTCAACAGAGTTTCCTAACACTCAAGCATTCACACTTCACTAAATTTTCAATCAAATTTCAAACGTCATTGTTAACTGATTATTATTTTCTAATATGTCCATTTCATACATTCATTATGACCCAAGTATCTTGTAGGTAGATACTATTGTTCTCCAACATCATTAAAGCAAGTTAACTAATATTTAATATAATATTTAATAAAAAGTTGCATTCATGAGAATCCAACTTCAAAAACTCAATTGCAAAACTCAATTAGTCAGTTGATCCTATGAAAATTTTTGATTTTATGAAGGTGTCAATGGATAACATCGTATCGGTTAAAACTTCCAAGATGAGTTCGCTCCGCTCCGCTGATATCAACGCTCTATCTTTATCAACTCAGCTGAAACTCCAACAGACTGAGAAAATTCAAAGTTGAAATTACAAAGTGTAATATTTCTCTAAAGTTGCAAACGTATGAATAAATTAACATAAGTAATTAACGACCACCACATTGTGTATTTACAGCATAATTTGCCGTGAGATAATTTAGTTTGTTACTTTAAAAAGTTAATGGTTAGTAAGCAACTAAAAGGTTATTTACTTAAACTCGTTTAAGTGTTGAAACTCTATATAGAGTTTGTTTATAATCATCTCTCTACTTCACGAAACGAATGTTGGCGCAACTGTATGAGACTTTACCGACTTTACCAAGATCTTTGGACAAAGCTAACCTCACTTGCAAGACTGCACTTGTCTTGCTGATTGATTGAAGAAGCTCTAGTGCAGGCTTACGTCGCTGTAGGAATGTCTTTTTATACTACTAATATGGTAGACAAGCACACGACCCACCTGATGGGAAGCGGTCACCGTGGCCTATGGATGTGTGCAACACCAGGGGTGCCACACTCGCGCTGCCGGCCCTGTAAAAACCTTCTAAAACATACAATATGGGGTTTTAGAAGGTTTTTACGGGGTCGGCAGTGCGAATGTGTGGGGGGGAGGAGGAGGGTCAAAGGGTAGTCGCTTATCTACCTACTCATCTGCTTCTATTCTTAACAACTTGGTAGCAGAAATCGTAATTTCGTATTAGCGAAATTTGGGGACATTCTTACTTTACTGCTCTTTCTATTATGTTTATCTTTATTTTTACGGGAGCGACTGCCACCTAACCCCCAACCCCGAAAGACTGTTTTATATTCTAATAAAGCGTTGGTTAAGTTATCACAATTTTATATTCAAATATTTTGCTGTAACGTGCAAATATAAAGGCTGTTACACACTTGTTATCGTTATGGATTTATCGGCATCCGCGATAAGAGTAACGGTAATGTTCGTGATATGTCGCACTTCATCGTATCTCGTGTAATGCGAACATAACGCGGAAAGTGATATGAATATATTATTATACGTTGCGCTGTGAAACATTTAGTTTATATATGTAGGTAGGTATATATAGACATACCTACTAAGAATAGAATTAGTGATTAATGCATATACCTATCTATACTATATTATTGTAAAATTCCAAATTAACCGTGTCTCTGTGTAGTGCCTGACCACGGCCAGCGAAAGGGTCACGTTGGTAGTGATAGTCGGGATTCGAACATGGGACCTCATCCTCAGCTGTTTTCAATTCTGTTTCACCATCAAGTTCATATTTATATGGAAATGGTTTCTCCTATAGTTTCATTTCATCACTAAACTGAATTCAAACTGAGTTAATACGGTGCTAAGTTTTGATAAGAAATAATCCTGCAACATCAGTTTACAAGTGCTAAAATTTTAGTGTATACCTACCAAAATATTAAAATCCATTTGTTGTAACATTGTTTTATTAAATCTATACAAATGAATAAAATTTAAGTGTCTGTCTGTAATATAAAAATAATAATGTTTGAAATAAACGCGTATGAATGTACAACATAACAAAATAAAACATTTTAAAAATATTGTCTGGACGTCTATCTTTCCGTTTTTTTTAATTTGTCTGAAATGGCTCAGCCGATCTTGACGAGACTTTTACTGGTTTATAGGCGTAAAATAAGCTTAGTACTTTTATTTCACAAAAAATAACTAGGGTTCCGTGGAAAAAAAATCTACATCCACATGGATGATGTCGCGGGCACAGTCAGTAAAAAATAAAATAAAAAAATCGTTCAAAATTCAGTCGTTTGAAATAGCTGGCCGTGGCTTTTTTTAAGTTCTATATTTGAATTAGTGTTGTCCGAAGCCGTCAGCATGGGAAGTTGGCGGACCGTGTTTATTGCCCGGCATGTTAATGGACTCGTACAACGCGAACGCCGATATTGTTGGTCCGAGCGCGTTTGATGCGATAGTGCTAGGCTACTGTTCAAATGAATTTGAATTGAGCCTTACAGTGAAATGGATAGTGTCAATATTTTGCTTTCAGCTTTATTTTCAGAATTTTTCCTCATACACCTTAACAAGATAGAAAATCCTTTCTATTGTTGTAGATTCGGGCATTCTACGGCAGGTCTGTATTGTTGAAGATTGATCAAAATGATTAAAGGTGTAATTATAATTGGTTATTTTTATATTTTTATACTACGTAGGTGGCAGACAAGCACACGGCCCACTTTAACAAAGAAACAGTGTGCACAAGTATCGTACATAGTTATTAAGTTATAATAGTTTTTTTTATATTCAACAGGTCAATTTATGTCTCCACTTCTTGTGATAGTAAGCTAAAGGTAAAGTCTCAGGAACGGGGGTCACTAACACATACACCGCTCAAGGTTACATCGAATGATTTTTCACGCCCGCTAAAAGGGACTGTAAGTTTTTACTTTTTACAAAGTTTTCACGAATATTCTTTTAAGCTTAAAAGAAAGAAGACAAACCAGCCCAACAATAGGCCACAACAGAATGGCGTGAGCAACAAAGCTTTATCAGAACAGAAATACGTTTCCATTCAATTTGCGATATTCTATCAATACAGCGGAATTTTTCATCGGTTTTGCAATGCAATCTCAATGTGGACGAACTAGGGTCACTCCATCAAAATCTCTTTCAACTATGTAAACAGAAAAATACTGGGGAATTTCAATACAGTCGATGTAATTGTTTACGTCAATATTCTGAGAACGATTCGTGCATTGCGGGTTTGGGTACTTGCATTGGGAGTGGTTTTACAGTTTATTTCAGTTTCAAGTAGGTATGAAAATAAATAATAACTACAGTGACTCAAGAAAATGTATTCCATTACAAGTCGTTATTTCATTTGAAATGTCAATAATCGCTTCACCTCGCCTGATGGTATATCAATGGTAAGTCTCAGGAATGGGGATCACCCACGTCGACTAATCTATAGTAACCTATAAGACCATTTTAAGTGACACCTATAAAATTCTAAACTTATAATAGGCATATAGTATTTCATGCCGAAGACTATAATTATTTACATACAACATAAGGGTAGCAAAAGTCAGAAGCCCGATTAATAGAAAATGACAGCGATACTGATCCAAGGGATGTTAATCTAATCTAATTTAAAATTAATCTGTAAGATGAAAAGCTCGCCGGAGGCCGACCGCCCGACCGCCCGACCGCCCTACCGGCCTGCCCGAACCAAATTGAGATGTTTCGGTATGCTCGCAAATTGTATTTCATTACGGACAAGTTTATCAGTGAGTACAGTAAAAATAAAGCGAGCATCTAAATTGATCGAACTTTATTACTAAAATCAGTTGATTTACGTCAGCTTTTCTATACCCATAAGTAAAAAAACATGAAAAATCTTCTTCATACCAAGCTTGCACTTTGGAGTCTTGAGTCTTCTCTCTCATTCCTTTCAATGATTTGGTTATTTATTGTTTTTACGGGATTGACTGCCGCCTAACCTCCTAAAAAGAAAAAAAGTATTCATATACCACGGTAACCTAGCAGTTATGTTCGTATGCAACGTTGTTGGTTTAGAATACCATGTCCAAAAGGTATCCTAAATTTTAAATTTATTGCGGATTTAATTAAACAAACAACATACACATAAACTCACGCCTATATCCCCGAAGAGGTAGGCAGAGGTGCTAGCACCCACATTAATTTACCAAAAACAAACAATTCCTTCCCTGATTGAGTTGTGCAGCACCCAATCTCTTGAGAGTATCATGTCCAAATCACACATGGGACAAACAACGGTACAGCTCTAACGAACCGTCCATAGTTTGATTGATTGATGCAATATTATACATGTACGATACGATAGCTTATAGCAAAATAAGCGTTAAAATACGAAATTGTATTAATAAAATTGGAAATTTATTATTTATTAAAAATTTTTTAAATAAGATTGGATGTTTTTTTTTATATAGGACACGTCAAAATGACTTTACCTCGCCTGATGGTAAGCTAAAGGTAATGTCTCAGGACTGGGGTCACGGTAATATTGATGTTAATTTTAAAGGGTTTGAGGCCCTACCAAGATACGGGAGCGATAAATTTGACCATGCAAGTACAAGAAGTGTGCACCAGAGTCTCAACTGTCAATCACCAGGTGTACAGGTTTGCAGGTGAGGATGGTTTAAGTACAAAAGATCTTGGTATGGCCCCATACATCTTTTTCTATAGGTATCTGATGACTTCACACAACAGTTAATGATAAAGTAACTGCTATAGTGTTTTATTTTCTGTCTCGCTTGATTTCATAGTTCTTAGGGAACTCTATAATGAAGTGGAGGACACTGTGACTGTGTCAATTTAGACAGTGAAGGAGATATTCGATACATGTACCTTTAGTGAAAAAGTAGTTAAGAAATCAATGGCTCTAAAATGTCTAAATACTTGTCTGTCCTCTGACAATTCCAAAAATATATTCATAACTTGATCAAGATTTAAATTTTAAGATCGTTTGTAAATACGTTATTGCTCAGCTAGTCATTTCATTAAAAGTACCCAACAGTACAATGTTCTATAGACACAATTTTATTCCAATAACACAAGTATGGCGGCACAAGGGCCTTATTGAATTTCCCGTTCATATTTGGAGCCCGACTGATGAACCCCTCCATAGAATATTGAAGGTAATTAGACCTTACGTTGCATAGTGTTGTTTCTCCTGGATAAGTCTCTACACCGTATACCTATCTCTTTTGGTCAAAAAAAAACATGCATCGTGGTGATAATAAACGTATCTACTCGTCAAAATTTTCAATGAACTGTGAATTTTTGCAGGATTCCTGTAAAACGTTAGTAAGACTTTTCATTTTTTAAATAACTAACTTTTTATAGTATACTGCTCGTATTTGTTTTTATTACTCATGTATTCGCATAAATTGGGTAGACTTTGGTTTGGTTAGATTTTTTTTCAGACTATAGGAACAAAATATACCTACAGTCTTTTATACACTATTATAAAACCAAAACAACGTTATAATATAAAAAAGATATTGACTTCTTAAATACACAGCTGAACCATAATATTGAAGCAGTATTTTCTCAACATACACTATCTATCAATCTTGATACAAGTGACGTAAACGATATACATCGTAATATTTAAAATTCCCAATATTATTAGTAGCTGGTCGTAAAGATAGACAGAAAATTTATCAAATATTCACATACTTCGGGTTACACCGTTGAAAGCGATGATAAAGATTTATGATTCAATAATACTTTGATTATTTCACAGATTCGAGGAAGTTGAATTTTATGAGGCATACGGGTTGTTATTTAGGCAATAATGTCCCGTTATTGCCAGCCCACAATCCTGTAAAAGGCGATGGATCAATACTTTGTTTGGCTTTGGATAAGGGAAGATATTTTCGTTTGCGGAATGAAAGAGCATAGACTATCAACTGTTTATCATCCTGAGAGCTTCGACGGTAAATAAGAGGGATGGGGAGTTGATGTATTTTCTTTCGACTTCGTAATTTTGGTATGGTATTCTGTAAAAGACTAGGTATGTGCATTCTTGGATGTGTTATAATTACCTATACAAAACACACTTAGGAGACCTTCATTTAAACAATAAAATGTTGTAATATTTTTAATAGTCACTTATTGTTTTAACGTTTCACTATCATCCTTTTAGCGATTGCGTATTTACCGGAGTCCGTTTATTGTTTTTGATTGTATGTTGGCTTCACCGGGAGTGACTGCCGTCTGATGGTCGAACCCTGAGAGGAAAGTCTACATCAGAATGTGGTCCGCTGTTTTAGATTATCTAATAAAGTTGCCCATAGTGCCGGTCAGTACCCAACCTAATGTGCGTTTTGTTCAATTTAAAACTTATATGGTTATAGTTCAGTTTTGCATATTAGATACTTACAAATTTATAGCCTACAGAGAATCGATTAACCGGTTTCTAGAAAGCCGGTGTATTGTTTCTCCAATCGCGCAACAATGTCTCCCTAACAAGCCCCATCGAACCAGGTAGGTGGTCTGACAGTTTATCTAAGCTTTATATAGAGCAAGTTCTCTCTACACTAACGATTTGCGACAAAAAAACGACTAGAGATAGAATACAGTTTGAGAAAAGCATAGACGCACAGAATAAACCACCTCTGTTTATTCTGGGTTCTACAATGCGGATGTACATACTTATATACGTCCTTTTAATTTATTATATTATTATACATAGAAACATCCAGACCAATGCAAAAATACATATTTATGTCTACAAATATTTGCACTGAGTGAGAATCAAACCTTGCGCCCTCTGTCGTAGCAGTTGGATGCACTACCGCTACGTCGCGTCGCAAACGCCGTCAAACAAATTTATTACAATTTCATGAAATTGAATTTTTTTTAACACATTTTTATCAAATCAAATCAAATAATTTTATTTGCATAAAACAGGTACATAGATAGAGGTGGTTTAGTTAGTATACAATAATGTGCAAGTTCCGCTTATTACCTACCTAGATAGGTGTGCAAATACCTTTTGAAGATACATTGTCATAATAATATTTCTAAATAAATTTTTTACATCGGCAATTAGTAATACGTATCGAATATTTAATAATTTCATTGTGTAGAATTAATAATGTCAGATAATGTAATTAATATAATGTCAAGTATCATATATATTATATTATCACAGTAAGTAGGTTTTTATGGCCTAAGAAAAGATGGATAGAATGGAATGCGTGAAGGACGATATGGAAAGGAAGAGAGCGACTGAGGAGATGACATCGGACAGGAATGTATGGAGGAAAATTACGAAGATGATGAAGTGTATTTTTGTGCTGAATAATGCAAGCCAGCATTTATATCTTTAAACAAAACTGAGCAATTGGTTTGCTACTAATTTTTCGCTTGTTTCGTAACAAGTAAGTCTTCTGACTTATAAAGGAACGGTTGCCACTTGTATTTAATCACAGTAACCGGTAGTCTGCTTTATTATTAAGGTACAGAAACCACGCAATTACGGACCCATTTTAATTACGCCGTAAACAAACGTAATAAAAGAAATGAATGGGTTTATTACGCGTGACGTGATCAGTAAATATAATATTAGTAATAAACATTTTATTAGTTTGAGTGGTCTAGTGGTTTTAGTTACGGGTATTAGTTGAAAGGGGATACCTTATAGATGCTTATCTGTATTGCTTAATTAATTAACTATAAATTGATTATTATTGGCAATCAATAAAACACTTAGGAGATTAAAAAGTTACGATACGTCGCGTAAAAGGATTGGACGAATTGGAAAATATTGTAACAAGCTTTTTATATCTACTGTTTATAATATCCTTGAGGTAGAAATAGAACACAATATTGTATAAAGGATGTGACTCTCGTAACAAACCGGAAAAAATAAATAAAATCTGTAGTTAAAATTGCTATAACTTACCGCAACCTTTTCAGCCCTGTTAAGTTTATTTCAGTGTTATAAAATTAGAATTCAGTCCGATCTTGGAAGTCTAAAAAATGACCGTCACAGTTTTTTTAGGTATATTAATAATAATTAATGCTTAAGACTGAAAAATAAAAAAATTAGAAACTTCAAATTTTTTTATTCAAAATCGTTAAAAATAAATTATTGCCATACAGGTTGGTGTCAGCAAATGAAAAAAGTACTTATCAAAGGTAAAAAAAGTTCGGTTTACTGACATCCACCCAACATTTCACAATTTTACAAAATCATGATATAAAATATCCACCAAAATAATACCTACCTTAAAAATATAGGTAGCTGTACGATCCAGTTGTTTCTCATTAGATGAGAAAATTATTTTTCATCATAAAACCAGCGTTCTCAAAAATGTTACTTGACAAATTTTCCCGAGCATGTTTTCTCATAATCACGTACTCATTGACACTTCACACGCCAGTTTTAATCACTTTTCACTGTATTTAGTAGCCCATTAGCAAATTGCTCGTACCTTAGTTAAACTTCAAGGGCTTTTGTCTATGCGTCACAATTAAAATTTTAATTAAAACATTGATTATAATTTTAAATAACGGGCAGACGGTATTTTTAAAATATTTACTCATTTGGTGTTTTTGAAGGGTTGAAAATATTGTAGAGTGTATTAGGCCGTATATAGATTTTTAACGCCTAAATCAACGCAGTAGAGTACACTCCAGACCCAAAGTTCTTCATAATTTATGCCTATTTTCGTGCGGAAATCCTCACATACCACCCCCATTGGCCATCGGGGGTGTTTATGTTGGAATCGGACTGACTGAAACCGCGCCGTCGTGCCTCTTCAACCGCGGATATAAGGTGACACAAGAGCCATTTCCCTCGCACACCGGCTGACCCAGAAAAAGAGGGGGAGAGGGCGAGCATTGTGCCGCTGCGATGGGTTGACTAGTAGGGTAGGATTACCGGTGGCCGTCCTGTTACCCCCGTGCTCGGAGAACCAGCTCGCCCCTTGCATTCCTTCATGTGTCCTCTGCTCGCCAGAGGGACGCACGGAGAGCCGCTGAGCAGCGGTCTAGGGTTGTATTAATAATCGCGAATACGAAACTCATGATAATACAAAATATGACAATGAAATATCGACACGTACCTATTGTTGTTTTACTCGATAGTTTCATTTCATTACCAACCACGGCACAATAGTTGTACAGGGAAACTGAAATTTCCCCCTGCACCTACCGATCGATCAGACGAGTATTGTGCCAAAATACGAGTATTTAATTGTAAAACAAAACATTTCGCTAACAAAGCAAAACGTGGTTGAACGAGTCAAACTTATGAGCACGTGATCTAACCACACCATATCATTGTCTACTTATTGCGCTGTTCAAAGCAAAAATCGACGCCATTTGAAGCTCGGACTTCTTTAGATAGGTACTTGTAGTGTTTGTCCTATCGAACTACCCCCTAGTCTCGGGTTCACGGGTAGTGGGGAGACAGTCACGTGAGAGCGCGCAGCGAGAGCGGACGTGTTGACCCCAGCTACTGGTGACGTAACGAGCCGATTACTACACTGTGTTCACCCTGTTAGAGGGAGCACTACAAGTGGCGACGAGTAAAAAGGTCAGTGCAAAACGAAATATTCTGTACTTTATGATGTTAATAATTTTGGAAAAAGTAAAGAGGGTATGCAGCTTATTTTGTTAACAGTACTTAAAATAATAATAAATCTGTAACAAATCGCTTAAATGAAATGAAATGAAATGGAATGAAATGAAATGAAATTATTAAGTTCAATCTATAAACTCAAAATCGAGTCGTGTTGGGTGCTTATTTTGTTAACAGTACTTAAAATAATAAAAATCTGTAACACATCGCTTAAATGAAATGAAATGAAATGAAATGGAATGGAATGGAATGAAATGAAATGAAATTATTAAGTTCAATCTATAAATTCAAAATCGAGTCGTGTTGTGTAACATCACGAACAAAGAAAAGCCGTACCTAATCTCATAGTCATTACTAGTGTTATATTAAGGTAAACAAAGCGACACTCGTCTACAAAGTAGGAGCAGCGTCGGTCTATAGTTTTATTGTTTAAAACCTAAGCTAGGATATAGATAGCTTAGGTAGGGTCGTATGTCTATAGAGAAAAACAAACTACTTACGACCGCCAACTTTTCTTTAAGCGTTCCATTGAAAGATTAATATTGACCTACGTAGTTAGATACAGGAATTGAACGTCAAAATGATATAATATGTAATGAATATATAGGCAGTGAGGTACAAGGACAATATATCTACCTAGCGTTTATTTATATTATGGGACAAAGTTTTAAATAAACAATGCAAGTAGTTGTAGGCATAGGCGATGCCGGGTCAGGAAATGTAATATAGGCACACTGTTATAAATACCTACGTAATTGGTAGTACAGGCTACCATGAAAATGTGAGCTGTGTGTACAGGAGTTGTGGGCAGTACGGGCTTTTATGAAATTGTAAACCGTGCGTCATTGAGTTGCAGGCAGTACAGGCCTTCATGAAATTGTAAACTGTGCGTATATATGTAGTGGGCAGTACGGGCCTTCATGAAATTGTAAACCGTGCGTCATTGAGTTGCAGGCAGTACAGGCCTTCATGAAATTGTAAACTGTGCGTATATATGTAGTGGGCAGTACGGGCCTTCATGAAATTGTAAACCGTGCGTCATTGAGTTGCAGGCAGTACAGGCCTTCATGAAATTGTAAACTGTGCGTATATATGTGGTGGGCAGTACGGGCCTTCATGAAATTGTAAACCGTGCGTCATTGAGTTGCAGGCAGTACAGGCCTTCATGAAATTGTAAACTGTGCGTATATATGTGGTGGGCAGTACGGGCCTTCACGAA
This sequence comes from Lithosia quadra, assembly GCA_963576445.1. NCBI lineage: Eukaryota > Metazoa > Arthropoda > Insecta > Lepidoptera > Erebidae > Lithosia > Lithosia quadra. The sequence goes on from OY754883.1 coordinate 4,751,989, forward strand.
ATTGTAAACCGTGCGTCATTGAGTTGCAGGCAGTACAGGCCTTCATGAAATTGTAAACTGTGCGTATATATGTAGTGGGCAGTACGGGCCTTCATGGAATTGTAAACCGTGCGTCATTGAGTTGCAGGCAGTACAGGCCTTCATGAAATTGTAAACTGTGCGTATATATGTGGTGGGCAGTACGGGCCTTCATGAAATTGTAAACCGTTTTTCATTGAGTTCCGTTTTTCATTGAGTTACAGGCAGTACAGGCCTTCATGAAATTGTAAACTGTGCGTATATATGTGGTGGGCACTACGGGCCCTCATGAAAGACCTAAGCTATCTATATCCTAGCTTAGGTTTTAAACAATAAAACTATAGACCGACGCTGCTCCTACTTTGTAGACGAGTGTCGCTTTGTTTACCTTAATATAACACTAGTAATGACTATGAGATTAGGTACGGCTTTTCTTTGTTCGTGATGTTACACAACACGACTCGATTTTGAATTTATAGATTGAACTTAATAATTTCATTTCATTTCATTCCATTCCATTCCATTTCATTTCATTTCATTTAAGCGATGTGTTACAGATTTTTATTATTTTAAGTACTGTTAACAAAATAAGCACCCAACACGACTCGATTTTGAGTTTATAGATTGAACTTAATAATTTCATTTCATTCCATTCCATTCCATTTCATTTCATTTAAGCGATGTGTTACAGATTTTTATTATTTTAAGTACTGTTAACAAAATAAGCACCCAACACGACTCGATTTTGAGTTTATAGATTGAACTTAATAATTTCATTTCATTTCATTCCATTTCATTTCATTTCATTTAAGCGATTTGTTACAGATTTATTATTATTTTAAGTACTGTTAACAAAATAAGCTGCATACCCTCTTTACTTTTTCCAAAATTATTAACATCATAAAGTACAGAATATTTCATTTTGCACTGACCTTTTTACTCGTCGCCACTTGTAGTGCTCCCTCTAACAGGGTGAACACAGTGTAGTAATCGGCTCGTTACGTCACCAGTAGCTGGGGTCAACACGTCCGCTCTCGCTGCGCGCTCTCACGTGACTGTCTCCCCACTACCCGTGAACCCGAGACTAGGGGGTAGTTCGATAGGACAAACACTACAGACAGTGTATTTGCTGTTTTATTATATTGTGATGTTCCTCAAGTTATATTGATGGTTGTCAATCACATTATATATGTCCTGACGGTGTGTATGTACTGTATAATCTATATTTATGTGGGCAAGTATATAATGGAACCATGGTTTATTGAGGCAATGCTTTGTGTGATTGCTAGGAAAGGTGTGTGTTTCAGATTGGATCTACTCCTGCGAGGTTTGTGCCTTGCATAATATTATTTGCCTATTGGGACGGGTGTCATGCCGACGCATGTGTCAGCAGTTCGTGGTGGTCGGAGTTCGGCAACCATTCCAGCATTATTGGCTGACGGAGCAATCAGCTGCTGTAGTATCTGGCGGGGCTGCGCTGTCTACACTGTGTCTAGCAGGGTGGTTGGCTTCACACCTCATATGAGGGTTGAAGTTGTTGCTATGTGCAGGGGTTCGGTGTTGTACTTGTTTCTCCATTTAATAAGATGCTGTGCCTAATAGCGTATTTATGAATTGGTTGATGACTGAAATCATGAAAAAAAAGGAAAGTGATTAAGATTCGTTTCTTTGCAATAGTATCATATTTGGTTTTGACATGGATCACCATATCGTTTTGCATAGGGCGTGGCAAATAGAATGCACTTTGGTGTCTTCTGTATCATCCGTCACATAACGGTGTAGCACTTTCTGTATGTACTTGAAGTTCTTCATTTTTCAATGATGGGGATTATTGTAGGTAATTGTATTTAGCTAATGACAACGCTATACGTATACACGTTATTGTGCCTTCTACCTGCTTCCTGTACAAATAATTTGTTCGTGATACTTGATAATGGTCAATCCATCTAGCATTTTTAGTGGATAGATCTTATAAGTTGATACTTTTGAGCTTATTCTTTTACGTGGTTTATAACAATTATCCACTTCAAGTGCTAAGCATTTAAGATCCGGCTTTATTTGGCAATTTGGAATGTCACTTTAATAATTCTTAACTTGCCTATGAATGTGCCTAACCATAATTATGGTGACGATCAAATGGCTTGTTTCATAAAATGCTTGTGTGTCTATAACTATATTCGAGTAATAATATTCTAAGAAAAGATCTATTACTTTTCAGATGCGTTGCGGATGTGGTTCATTATTTCATTGGCATTCATGTTCAATACTTTGTCTGATTATAAAGCTTTGCATTTAACCTCTTTGAACCATCTCATTTAAACCCTGACAGGGGCGAGGTTGCGAATTTTATTTGACGGTTCCTATGCATGTCCTGGGGGATATCCATAGCTGGGCACCGTTAATCAATAGTTAACTTCGTTAATCGCTAATCCGTTACTGAAAAAGTTAACTTCGTTAATGGTAAAGCGTTCCTTCGAGGGCAGAATTTTCTATTTCTATGGGTGATGTTTTTCGACTGTGTGTATGTATGTGTGTCCATTTCTTTGTCACGGCCGCAGCCTGAACGGCTTGACGGATTTCGGCATGCGAGGTATCATTTGATTCGTCATGATTGTGTGGGTGACGCCGGGTGTATTAGGATTTCTAGAAGATCAAAATGGCGGATTTTGCCACCAGAAATGTATGACCGCGATGGACGCTGGAACGGCTGGGCAGGTTTCGATGCGGTTTTGTTTGGGGGGTCTTGGTCAGACTTGAAGTATTGCGTTTGTTTCATTGCAATCGGTTTGGTGGGGCCAGACATGTGAGCAGAAGTGGAGTAGTTAGACTTGGATTTCGGTGACGTCCTTTCACGAAATTATTGGCTCCATATAGGGTGGATTAACATAAAGGTTAAAAAGTTAGTAAGTACCTATTGTTATCATAATGAGGAAAATGGTCAAAGGCTAAAGAAAAAAAAAGAAAAAAAAAAGAGATAGTGGGGCGAATGGAAAATGAGGAATGGGGTTGACGGAAGCGAACGGTTAAATCAAAAAGGAAATGAAGAATCAAAGTCTTGATGGTAGTTGGTCGATCAGTTATGAATTTGATTACCTATGTGTTAAATTGTTTTCTTTAGAAATAAAAATGTGATGAGGAAGGGATGTAGTGTTTGTCCTATCGAACTACCCCCTAGTCTCGGGTTCACGGGTAGTGGGGAGACAGTCACGTGAGAGCGCGCAGCGAGAGCGGACGTGTTGACCCCAGCTACTGGTGACGTAACGAGCCGATTACTACACTGTGTTCACCCTGTTAGAGGGAGCACTACAGTACTATTGAAGGTAATACTAGTAATTCTATAACCAATAACGTGAAATAAACAGTGCTTAAAAAGAGTCTATTCATCAGAATACGTATGTTTGGAAAGGAAATACACCGAATAACACATGTGAGGTTTTAGTTAATGTAAATCTATATCTATACTATCTATACTAATATTCTAAAGAGGAAAGATTTGTACCTATTTTTGTATGTTTGTATGTTTGTAATGAATAGGCTCAAAAAGTACTAGGCCGATTTAAAAAATTTTTTCACCAATAGAATGCTACATTCTTCCAATTTGACATAGGCTACATTTCATTTTGAAAAAAATTAGGGATCTTTGGAAAAACTGAATTTATACCCGGGCGAAGCCGGGTCCCGGGTCGCTAGTTTATAATATTTTTATATAGTAAAAAGTTGAAAACATTATATTATTTTTGTAATTCTTATTGTATGAAACTAATACGAAAATATTTTGCACCGCCAATGTAAGTTAATTTAGTGCATAGTTGAATTTGTCCTCCAATCCAACTCTATTCGTCTGATCAATGCTCGGTGCCTTCATAGTTTATAAACTTCATTTATGTTAATTATTCCTCGAAACTTCCACAATGAATGAAATATCTAGAAAATAGTTTGTACGAAACTCTCGACGTAGGTATCTACGAGTCTGACTCGCGTTTACTGTCGTATTGTTTTACTATTATATAGTGACAGATAATGCTGGTCATAATTGCAATTATTTGTTGATCGTACGATTTGACCAGTCATACAACAAAAATAAAAAAATGATTCTGTATTTCGATACTTAGCTGCTATTATTTAATGTAACTAAACTTAACTATATTGTTAATAGTAACTTAACTTAACTATATTGTTAATAGTTTACAAATCAAGTGTTAGCTATCTATCTACTCCGATAATAAAAGCCACACAACCACAAAACTATAAAGACAAGCATTTTAATTAATACAGGACGGGTTCAGGTGCCTAAGTTGGCTGAGAAGGTATCCTTTCAGTGTGATTCTGCCAAATTTTATACTTAAATGGCCTTCAGCTATATATCATTTGTAAATACAAACTGTGTTAGCTGTAAGTTTTCCAAATAAAATAAAATAAAATAAATAAATAAAATTAATGGACTTATATCCTACCTCTTTTGAGATATCTCTTTAAAGATTAATATACATTTTTGAAGGATATCTTTTACTAACCAAAATTAAGAAATGGTAGGACATAACCTCCTGCTGCAGTTAAATTGCTTGAGTTAGGAGTTTTCGTCGGTCACACAATTTGAACAATGCTTTCACTGAATTTTCGTAGACATTCGACGTTTCATTCAGTCAAGTTGAATTAAAATAAATTCTTTCACAAAACCTAATTCTTTATATCGCATCGCTTACTAGATCAAATTAACCGTACCAAGATGATATAAGTTAAGTTTTATAATCATTTATCAGGCTTATACCTATCTGTGAAACTTACTGGACCGGACTAAAACAACGCATCGATCAAAAGGTCAGACCCAGATTCAAACCATCAGTCGTGCTTACCCCATCACACTAATACGGCTTTAATAAATATTGATTCTAACATATTGGGCTATTGACACGTATCGGAGCCTAAAATTAAAGTAAGTCGACTGACTGGGTGGGTTAGACCGTAATCCAGCAGCCTCATCATGGCGTCCTTAGATATATCTCTTCCTTTTTCATCAACCAATGAAATCGCAGAAAAAAATTTAAAAGAGAGAAGCGAGGTGTATGTGACAGTTTGGTCACATGACAACTTTTTCTGCGAATTAATTGGTCGAGAGAAAAGAAGAGATACGTCTAGAGACGCCATACTGATGCTGCAGAAGGAATCTCGTCAATTTGAACTTTAGAAAAGCATGGCTAATCGCCAATAAAACCGTTTCCAAGAAATTTCTTCCTTAAGCGACTTTCTAGGTTAGCCGGTGCAGTACAAGACGGTGTACCTACGACCCAGAAGGTAAAATAAATAGTCCCATAAAAGTAATAAAACACACTAACGTGATCCCATCGCATCAATTCAAGTGCAAATTTGTCGCAATAAAATTTTCATTATACGGATGCCCGGCCCGTTCGTATTATGTTCAATACACCTACTGCGAGTTACGCACAGGTCATGCATTTATCTGTCTATTTATTGTTTATTTATTGTACTTACTACTAGGAGCTTAATACTCAGTTGATAGTTTATTTTTCGTAATAATTTATTTTACTTCATAAAACACTAGTTGTGTTGTACCCCGCGGCTTTGCCCGTGGCATACCTACTTCGTCCCCGTGGCTTCTATTTAACCCCATAGGTATATGATCGTCATTTATTAGTTTTGCAATAAATATGATTACTACCCCGCTCCCCTGAGTGTAGTAGCCTGATGATATAAGTCTATATAGGTGTGTTTACTGAGGAAGGTTATAAGCTTCCTCGGTAAACAGACTATCTAACCAAAAAAGAATTTACACTTCCACTTAGGTATTTACATTGTTGTTTTTCTTTGTACCCTGCCTGATGGGAAGCCGAAGTGAAGTCCAAAACTCAAAATGAAATTAATTATTTACGTGCAATTTTTTTATACCACTTAGGTGGCAGACAAGCACACGACCCACCTGATGGTAAGTAGTCACCGTGGCCACCGTAGTCTCAGTAAACTAGTTTCTATTCCTTTGTGGTCGGCACTGGGTCGACTGTAAAGGTGCCTGACTCGATAATATTACGTTTATAAAACACGATACAATACTCAACAAAACGAAATAGGTAAACATGGTAAATATCCCCTCAACTACGTATTATAATAGTAATTTATTATGACCATGTCAATCTAAAATCCGACATTACGTTTCATACCATGAAAGCTGTCAGAACCAAATAACCCATAAACTGTCGACGTTACAATGTTTCTGATTCAATTTTGCCGTGATGCCGCTGAAAATATTAATTCGAATTTTAATTATAATCAATTTTATATTCATGAGTAATGAAAGCTCTTTGATGTTGCGTTAATAAATGAAAGTTTCTCATAAATGAATAATGATTTTTTTATACTTGTTGAACTTATAAACTGATTTTCAAAAGGAGTTTCACTATTTGACGTGCATGTTGGTTTGTATGTATCTTTGTTCGCGATCATCTTGCGTCTGGTGGAAAGGATTTCTATATTCTGGAGAGGGTTTTAATATACTTAACTGGCTTAAAAAAGGAGGTTAGTTGAATTTAAACACACATTATATCACTGATCTGGGTGTTTCGATTCCATACCAAAATTTCTGAGTCCCAAACCGACCAACTGAAGTTCTGGCGCATGCTATCTTCCTTGCTTCGGACCCACGGTACCCCTGGCCATACCCCTGGTGGTACTCACAGCAGTCGCTCCTATAAAAGATATAAGTTAAACCAAAAAGTGGAGAGAGTAAGTAAGAGACTGGGGCTCCCAGACGTGGGCCTCGGAGCAACTGGGAACAACGCTAAGTTGATTCCCAAAAAGTAAAAATAAATATAAAGATATTTTCAAATAGGTGGTTTCAGAGATAAGCGTATTCAAAGAGACGTACAAACTCTTCAGTTATAATTATTAGTGCCTATAAAATGATGAGATTTGAAACAATTTCCGCTCTCAATGAGTCGTATTTTATCGATTGCAGGAATTGCGGTTATGAGTCAGTGTTACCGTTTATAAACGAAAGGTATCAAGATTGAAATATTTCTTGCATTAATACTATCAGTGTTTTCCTTATAGATTGCTAATCAAACGGTGTGGAGTTTGTTTTGTTCTTTGCATTTTTGATACATCAACATCATAATATTTTGTTCTGTTGTGTGTCGGTAAACTATTATTATTATCTTAGCATTGTTATTGATTACATTAGAGGTGAGTTGCGTGATCTGAATAATTTGCATTGTATTACATTATTCAAACAACACACAGCTAAGATCTTCCGACGAATTCACCTTTCAAAACAAAAATAAAATCAAAATCGGTTCATCTGTTCATGAGCTACGATGTCGCAGACAGAATGATACTCACATAGATAATGTCAAACTTAAAACACCCCGTTGTTTTTGAATCGGACGTAAAAACAAAACCTATGTTTTCGTGAGGTAATAAAATCTACGTCAAGGATAATTGTGAAACAAATGTATTTTTAATTAGATTTTGAAACACATAATTTAAAGTTTCATAAGTTTTGGAATCACACGATTTAGAAGTCCCTGATTTATTTTGTACGGAACCCTCCGCGGCACGCGTCCGGTTTGCAATAGGTCGGTTTCCGAAACGTAGATTTTTTTAGTTATTAATAATATATTAATTGATGTTTAACCAGATACCACTATTCCATACCTACTGATCAATTCCCTCTTGATACGAACTCAAATAAATTTCTTTCTGATATTGTAAACAACTATTATGGTTTCTTCCCATTTCTTCCCAATAAGGACAAAACCGATATTGGAAATAAAAGGGTCTGAGCACACTAAAGCACCTGCCCACTTGTGTGTAACGGTAATCTATCTTTGCCAATAGTCAGCTTATTAATGGCGTTGAAAGACAAACAATAGGACAAACATCGCGTTGTTTGCGTGCCAATGCCGTTCAGGTTGTATAAAGCAGGGTGATGTAAACACCGCTTTACAATAACACTCGTAGATATTACATTTTACTAGAAGTGTCCTTTTTATATCTCATAAACGTACTTTTCTAAGCACTCGAAACCGGCAGGCTTGCATGAAAGGTTTAATGACAGTAAAGGAAGCGCGTGAAGTATGTAAGGACAAAAGCAGATGGCGGGCTGTTGTCTCTGCGTACCTTGTAGGGAAAAAGGCGTGAGCATATGTATGTATGTATGTATGTAAACTAAATTTAACACGTTGACTGTCGCCATACATTTTTTTCTCAACAACCTCAAATATTATTTAATAAAATAAGCATAATGTTGCACCTGGGCTGGGGCTGTGTTCTGTGAACGGTACGCGGACGTAATTGAATCGTGTATCGCAGCGCATCAACGCGCAGCGTGCACCTAATGCACTGGATAGAGCCAAACCCGGTTGCATCCAAAGCTTGCACTTTGGAGCCCAGAGTCCGCTCTTCTATTCCACTTTTACATAGTTTGGTTTTTACGGGAACGACTGCCGTCTAACCTCCCAACCCCGAGTGGAAAGCCTGCGCCAGAGCTAAACGCTAGAGTGACTGACACTTAATAATAAAATATTATAATAAGACAATTTGTCTTATTATTAAGAATTCTATGGTGACATTAAGCCACGTTTACTTACGCCTATAACGAAATGCAAACTGTAAGCTTCTATCATACCTACAGCTTGTCCTCGATGCAATGAAATTCAGAGCACATCTAGAACTAGAATACAACATCTATGTGAGTCGTGTCTGTCCGGTAATTGATGACACGCAATAATTCATCGTTTGTGTGGAGTCTCACGCTCTCTGGACGAACGTGGACTCCACACACTTAAGCCCTCACACACACTATACGTAGTTTCATCGAAAGTTTTGGCATTTCTCTATTTTTATGACGTTTGAAATCATATTGTGATTAATTTAATTTGATTTAGGTACAATGGAAAAAAATTTAAATTAATTTAATTTAAAAAATTAACGAAAGAGACATTTGCACGCCTTAATAGACAATGTCATTCTAGATACCTAGCGCTGTCTATCCAAAGTAATATGGGGTTTAGAGTGCGAATAAAAATGTTTAGATAAGTGTTCTTTTATAAAAATAAACTTATTATATATTATACCTAGGAACACCCAGATTAATATAATATTCATGCATACAAAAAATTACACAGAGGGAATCGAAACCGCAACCTCGAACGTAGCAATCCTACGCTACAATGTCATGCTACGAAGTCAGTTGGAAACATTATCGTCGTCAAAGCAGAAAATATGTTTCTGTCCGAATTTGACAAGTACTTACGTTTTATTGCCCCACTAAGCGTCCTAACTAGTGGGCCGAGTTTAATGAACATGCCAAGAAAATGCAAACCGTATTCTGTCTGCAGTCTGATGGGAAGATATTTTTTGCGAATAGTGAATAGCACTACAGTGTGTTATTACCTTAATGTTGCTCGCTTATAGCACGAACATAATATGAAACAAGCATGTTACAGAAAGGGACAAGATAGTACATATCTTTTTATTTAGAACAAAATAAGTTTCCTTTTTCCGTGCACCGGATTGATGGGGTCTAATGATCTGGATTTATCGCCCCCGTCTACGTATATAGAGCCTTTTCACACGTTATAGTCTAAGAGTTGAGCGACAAAGAACTGCAACTACTTTTTAGGGACCGATTTTTATGTCATTGTAAGTAGTTGCGTCTATATTCAATACATAGTTTTTTTTTTTCAAATTTTATAAACATCTATTAAAAATTTTAGCAAAATTAGCGAACTAACAAAAAGTTATTTCTTAATTTACTAATACGGCATTCCTCATATTACAGTTATAATTTTAATACAAAGATAGAACCAACCTTCCCTCCTTTTTTAAGTCGGTTAAGTATACTAAAACAATATCTCCAGAATGTAAAAAACACTGAAAACTGCAACAAAAATCGGCCCAACCAAACGTAAAAGGTAGATTTAAACAATTTAAAATGGAGTTTCACTGTTAGACCTGTATGTTTTATATAGGTATACCGGACAAACATACTTTGGTAAATGGTAGTGTTTATTGTCGCTCACCTCCTAGACTATTAGCAAAGGTCGTTACAAAGTTTTCACGTATACTGTGTCACTTTCAATAACAGCCTACATGTTGGAGGTGTAAAAGAAATGTACGTAATATTATTACAAGTAAAAAGTGTAGGTACACGTCTTCTTGATCGTATTTGCAAAGAATTCATAATGAATTTGTTGCTTGTTAAGTGTACGTGATATCGTAGGCTGATTAAATGGTTATTTATGGAATATACGAGTACCACGGTAAGATCTGTAACAAATATAAAAAATAATTTTTATTTTTATATAGTCTGATCAATTAGTATTTAATAGGGAGAGTGGTATGAGGACTCGTATTAGATACCAGCTTACCAGCCAGATAGGTACAGTCAATGACAAAAATAAAAGTGAAAAATTCGAACTCATTGACTTATCATACCTGTAGGTATATGAAAGTTGTCATACGATTACTAATAAGAAGGACAGAAAACGAATTATACTCGTAGGTACATCAAATATTTTTGCTCAGCAGAAAGGGGGCGATATTTTATTAACTAGACTTGACCCACACACCTACTACAAAAAGAACAGTTAAATAAAGTTCTTTATGAACAACAAATGCGTGTTAGTCAGTCTATTTGACTATGACTTTTTTAATTTATCAGAACAGTTAGCAAAAAAAAAAACAAAACTAAGTAGATACTGAATCATATTTTTATCGTGATCACAGTCAGCAAATGTTCCATAATACACGTTCTACTTATATTCCCCAAGTCGTTACGCACGTTATCGTAATGTACTTGGCAAGTAATAACCTTAATAGATATGTCAATAACGACTATGAATTATCAGTTACTGCGTGGTTATCCATTAGGGTATTATTGGCAGACTAATAGGTCAAAAGCAGGTCAAAAGCCAAGCAACTTATACGCACAGCGTGTTCACATTTCATAGATCAAACGTTTAGTTAATGTGAAATATGCCTAACTTCATGTTCAATCAGCGACGTGCTAAAGTTAAAGGCTGAAAGGTGGATAAACTTGTTATCAATTACTATTCTATTCTACTATCAAGAACTATTTATAACATGTATTGTATATTAGGACTATATAGAACTACAGACTATGGGAGATGTTTAGAACTAAATTCGTAATCAATTTTGGTAAGAGTTAAATCTTAATTTAGCTTCAGCGCTGAAAAAAGTTAGCCGTCTAATCCAAAGATTTAAGAAGTCTAGGATCAAAATTTGCAAAAAGGGCAACAAAACGTAGTACTTTGGGCTTTAAAAAGTGGGACCGACTGCCAAAGTCAAGCTACGCTCAATAGCTACGAATAAAGAAGGCTAAGGCGGGCAATATCTGCAGTAAGTGAGTTCACGCGGTTACTCCCTGGAAGTCAGAAGTTATGAGGTGGAATCCTGTTCACATTACTACGATGTAGCAAAGAGAGAGGTTGAAATATTTGGGAAAGGCATTTGCTCAGCAGTGACGCTAAATTGCTTCTAAAAAAATTTTTGCGACCAAAAAGATTTCCATGGCGCTTACGCGTTTCTTTTAATTGAAAACTTTTGTGTTAATCATTCTTCGTTATCGAATCATATTTTTCAATTATTAAAAGTACTTATGTGTCTGTTATGTTGTATATTACATAGTCAACGCTGTAAGGGCGTATACAAGATAGCGTAAACAGTCCATTATTGCATAGTAAACGTGGTGTGTCGTTGACGTTTCAACTACAGGGTACACCAACAGTTTGCCGTGTTTCGCTTCATTGCATACACAGAACGAAATATACACTTACCTAACTGTAATTTTAGGGTTAAATTATTCTTGAACTAGATCTTGAATTTGTAGTTGAATAGAAAATGCATATTATTATATAGCATTGTGGTAAATTCAAATATTACAATTGAACGTTTTAAGAGATTTTCTCAGATAGTTAGTGTAGTTTGGAATACAATAATAGGTGTGCATTATACTGATTGAAAATGAGGTTTAATTATAGGCGTAACGGTAGAAGTCAGTTCTTTTATTTGGTCCGCCAATTTAACTACACCCACGAAGACAATAAACGAGGAGAAGTAAAAATGAAAAACCAATATTTCATCAGTGCCCGTAGCCAAGTGGCAAAAGTCTAAATCGCTATCGTATCGTATCGAATAGAAACGTTTAAGTCGACCAATCACACTCCAGCTCGTGATTCCGCCGCGGCGCGCGCATCGTACGCCGGCGACGAGCTTGGATGTGATTGGTCGACCTAAACGTTTCTATTCGATTGCGATTAACGCTACGGAATACACTGACATTTGTCTACGGGCACTGGTATCATTTCTAAAATAGTGGTCCTCAGTGTCACAGTCTCGAATTCTTTTTTAAATAACTTTAAAAATGAATTCAAAAACTAAACTGTAAATATGTAACATACAAAATTTTAAACACGCTGTCGGTAGCGCTTCAATTAAAAATGTCGTTTGCCGTGAAAAAATATGACCTAATTTTGAAACGCTAGCCACACTTTACGAGTATATTTACATCATCCATTCTACGGTGAATTCACGTTTAAAACTTACTATTCACTGTGTTATAGATGAATAAAATATATAATATATAGACTAACACAAATATGACCTCGCATGATCGTAAGCTAAAGGTATTTTTTAAAGAAGTAGGTACTTATTTAAAGATAGAAGTAAGAAATAGGTACCTAACGAAAAATGGATAAAGATAAAGATGAAGTAAAAAAACTGGTTCGAGATTTCTGTAAATACTATAAAATATGAAGTAATAGTAATGTAGGTACCAGAAAGTTTAACACTATTGAAGCTGCGGATTATTTGACTAATATTTATCAAGCACTCACTAGTGAAAGGGTTGTCTAAAAGTATTAGAACATGAACAATAAAAGTGACCCACGAACCATTATAAATGAAAAAAAAACTCAACACTAATGTGATTCCTAAATAGTATAAAATAGAAGTTCAAATATCAACCATTGAAAATAACAGGTACACCAACAAGGTATTAATAAACGAACTGGATTATAAATTACGAAAAAAAAAAGAACATTTTCATCTCTTCACGACACCAAATGAAAGCTTATGACAGTTAAATTAATGATACTTAAAAGGCAGCAAGTCCACGCCTACTTATTTTCCTTCGGTTGAATGAATCGATTGATCTTCTTCATAAAGCAGACAGAATTCAATAAAGCTTTTATGCTATAATGATAATATGAATGATGAAAACATGGTTGTTTGCTCGAGTGAGTGACAGTAATTGAATTTTAATAGAATACTGACTGTCCTGGTAAACTTCGTTCTGCCTTAGAATCAAGTTATATTCGTTACCTTTTCAGCTAAATTATATGGAGACATGGTAGCCGTAGTTATCATAATTATGTTACATTGCCTTAAAAGATGACAGTAAATCACCACCAGTTCTATCGAATATGGAAGTGAATCTATAAATAACTTTGATTTCCTTCAAGTCAATACAGACATTAAAATTTTATGGACTGATATCAATTTACTTACTGCACTTTACATCAGATAGATTTGAAATGGAATTTTATTGAAATATAACTAACTTTAACGGATTCTATTACGAATTTATGTACTATTTTTATAACTAAATTATTTCCGGGTACCTCACCTGTAAGTTGGTGCCTTTTTTTTCGTGTGGAAATCCTCATGGATACCAACCCCGCGGCCAGCAGGGCAGGTTATGTCGGACTCTTGCCGACTAAAACCACACACCGTCTAGGGTCTTCTGACGCCGGGGAGTAAGGTTGCCCATAGAACATTTCCCTCGCATCCCGGCTTGACCCGAGCCATCGCCGGATTCGAGATCTTTATTTTCTTTCAGGTTCAGGAGGTCAAACAGCGGTCGCTACCACAAAAACTGTATAAGTACTTATGCCAAATAAAAATAAGAAGGAGTTAGCGGACCCCGGGCTTCGAGTCGAAAACCTAATGATGACTATTTTTGACGTTTCACTTGCTTTGCGGCATCTATGGTCACGGGGATAATGTAGATACAACAATAACACATAAACACTATAGATTCTGTTAAAATACCTGTATTTTAACGAGTAAGATTAGCGAAGACATTCGGCAATATCATTGAATTTTTAACTCAACAATTTCAGCTTTATCAGTTCATTTACCCCGGCCGGTCGCCAGCCAGTCCAGTTCTTATTAACATATATATTTTGCAATAGTCTGGTCTCTGCTGCAGACGGTTTATTATTGTACCTATAAAGTGCAGACATGGATTGTCTCCAGCAGGTACATCATTACATATTAGACCAAAATTCTCTCAGTGTTGGACTCCTGTTCTTGTATTAGCCTGCTAAAGATTTTATGTTATCGTCAATAAAAGATATTCATATTAATAGGTTCTTTATGTATAAATACCGTGGTTCCCAAGTCCGAGGGGGCCATCTTGAAGCCGAAGATTGACCCGGGTGCGAGAAAAACATCTCGATCACCGGCGCGCGTCTGAAGAACCGAATGGGTATTTCTTCATTAATTTAAATATCAACTAAACAGTGTGCTAGTAACATTACTTATAATTATGCAAAGTTAAAATAGATATAATATTATGTTTGCTTCCGTGACGTGTTTGGTGGCCGTAAGCGTCTGGCGTCATGGCCGCACTTAGCTTGAACCGCAATGGGACTCTTGACATGAATTAAAAATGCACGTTGCATTAGTGCGCCAATGGCGGGCGCGCACATGTGAAATGGGACCGGCGAACTACTTGCTACCATGTTATAGCTGTCTTTGATCTATTTCTTTCGGTTTTTTCTATACTACAAAGAAAATAACGGAAATCCCTTTATGTTTTACATTCTTTTAAATTAATTACCTATTTGTTGTTACGTATTTTTGAAATCATGTCAGTCGACCAACTCACAACGCGGCGGACAGTACAAAAAAAGTTGACCCAAAAGTTTACAACTGTGAGAAGTTAAATAAATAGACATTATAATTATTTTAATTTGAAAATGGAATAAGTACCTACTTATGTCTTAAAAAATAACCTTCCTACGTAAAACTGGGTTTTAACAGGCCTCACCAAGATACTCGGGGTATAGCCAACCTCACCAGCGAGTCGCTAGGTATATCTGCTGATTGACGAACAAGGCTCTTCTCTGCTCAGTAAACTTACATCGTAGTTTACGCGACAGTCGCTCCCGTTGATCTAAGATAAAACAACCCATAAGGAAAGGAGAATTATGTTTACGTAGTATCTACGTATATCATAGGTATACCATGCACAAGAACGCTTACACGTTGGTTCCCATAAAGAACTGCAACATGTCCTCTTTGCCATAATTAATAAACACAGTAAACAAAAGACGGCTACGAAGCTAGGGATATGAAAACGCTTACAAAGACCGAAAAAAAAATTAAGCGCCTTGGTACAGGCGCGTGGGTCAACAAAGATAATTTTGCCGCAATAAATTGGAGGAGCGCTTGCTGGTTAATTACCGTACCTGGTTGCCGTAGATAGAGAACAAAAATCAGCGGAAGCGAGTTGATAAGCCTTCCATAATAGAGACTTTTAAAGGAAATTAGCGGTCGGTCATTAAATTAAGATTACTGCCGATGAAGGTGTTTGGAGTAAGTGAACTTTGAAGACAGTGCGTGCATAGAGTAAAACTTATCTAATATAAGCCGTTGACCGGAGTTCCTCTCGAATAGAATTCTGATGCCGTAGATGAAAAAGTCACCTATGGGTTTCTCTGGAATTAGTTTTATAAATTTTAATAGAGGAATAGATTATAGTCTGCCATACTCTATTCCTCTATTAAAATTTATAAAACTAAGCGGGAACTGAACCTTTGACCTCTGACTTGATATTCGAATGCTTTAAACAATAAAATAAAATGATATGATTTTACCTGAACGCCTGAAAGTGATGCTTTTTTTTGGACCTGAAATGTAGCGTGTTTCATTGTGGTTTATCTTGTTGCTCATAAATACATAATTACAATTTTTAACTCTAGATTCGCACAATAATCGAATCTACAGTTAAAAAAAAACAAGCAATGTGTTATATTTTGTGATTTCACCAAGTAGATAATTCCTGCAGCAGACAATTGAATGCTATCTTTCCGATTACTTACAAGGTTACGTTTTTTAATATTCTACGCACAATTTTTACACAAAAATGGTGCTCGTTGCAGAAATATGATTAGTACTATAAAGTTTGAACTAGTAATATTATAATGTGCCTGGTACAAGTATTGTAAGTATTCTGAAATCGCTGATTTGCTGCTGGCACAACTTCCCATATTTTCCCGTAAAAATCAATGTTATTCCTTGAGCCAGGAGTATTTTATTCATAAGTTTCATTATTGTGTTATGGTTCTCACGATGATGTACGATGCTGATGTGATGGACGAGCTAATAGTGTGATGCATCATAATCACTTAGCCAAGACGGGTTGACGGTTGCTGCTATTATGTACGCTCAGTATTTGCCTGTAGAAAATTTTATTACAACATTCTAAACTTTCGCGTTCCAAGATAAACTACGAGTATAATGCTAGCGGGTATTGACGCAATCATAGTATCAGTATACACATACCTTTAGATTGCCTGACGACGTTTCGTTCAGGTTACACGGGCCATGGTCACAGGCTGACTGGCTCGACGCGACGGTGCACGCCTTCCGTTGTCGAGTTCTTGAGGTAGCAGGCTCTTCATTTCACTGTGTGTGGTATGTGACGGTACATTGAGAAACGAAAATATAACAAAATATCGAAAATGTGCGGGTGGATGAAGAACCTTCTACCCACTGACCTGAAATAATAAATCGCTAGACTGGCTATGCTATAGCAAATGACAGATATTTCTTGTGCCGATTTGAAGCGCCGCGTTTGACAGACGAGTGTACTGAGAACTAATTAGTTTGCAAATGGCCGTTGTTTGTTTACCTATCTGAAATGGAGTCTGTGTGAAATTCGAAGTTTTTTTAGTAATTATTGTGTTTGTGCTACAAATTGAAGTGTTTTAATATATAAAGTTGGTTTATGTTGGATAATTAGGTAGGTATTCGTTATGAGATCGAGTGTGTATTGTAAAAACCAGATAAGAGAAGGGCAGTGGTGTTTCTTGTCACAAGTAAGTAAATATAAGAATTTAACACTTGAACTATTATTATAAAAACGTAATTTAGGTTATTTTTACTATGATAAGCGAATACCCTTCGAGTTTAGGGGATTTTAATAATATTTTCATAACCAATAATGTTTAATAGGGATGTCAAAATGTATATCGATAATTTTCTATCCAATGCCAAAATTCGTAGGTATACTTTTAAAAACAAAAGGCTTGGTATATGTACTATAAATAATTTTATGAACATATTAAAATGGTATTTATCATTAATAAACACTTCAAATTGAAGTAGGTAGTCGAAACAGTGACATTTGAAAAAGTTTCATCGATACCAAGACAGTTGTTATCCATCATTATTATTAGTTCCAAGTACACTCACGGCTGCTGTCAGCGCCAAAATGGCGATTTTCAATTAGGCACACTTTATTGGGACTGATCGCCAGTCCAGAGTACTTATTCAGGTCAGTGCTTCTACCTCACGGACTCAGGACGAATTCGTGGGGATTCGTTCGGATACCGCACGATAAAAATAAGTACAAAAATACAAGGAACAGGTTCAATTTACTAACTATTCATTCGTATGCTAATTTAAATTAGTTCATCTTTAAATAATCGAATTCCTCCCTTTTTGTCTTATTTTATAAAGGAATGAAAATTAAGTGAAAAACAAAAATTAAATTAATTTTGTTCTGAATGTTCAAACACTTTCACCTTTATCAGTTCTCGTGGTCAGAATATATTAAAAAGGGCTCATAACTTTATGAAAACAATAAAGTTCAGCTATTTAATATTCAGAGTTTTTCTAACGTTAACCTTTTTGTTCAGTGCCAGATATTTTAATTGTTAGATAAACCGTAACTTTAAAACAATATCGCCTAAAAATATAGCTTGGTATAATATTTTCCACGATTATATATTTATTAGAATACTTATAATAATGAATACTTGGAACCAACTATTCCAGCTAAAGTGTTGCTTGTATAGGTACCTAAATTACCTACTATACTAACTATACTACTATATATAATATATGTATATAGGAGGGTTACTCGCTTTGTAGTAAACCAATATTGTGAATTTTTTGCATAATATTTCACAAAGTAGGTACATTTTTTCGCGCTGAAACGGCAGGTATAAATGATCACAGTGTCATTATTGAATGTGTTTCTAATTCTGTAGTAATATGATATTTAAGGATTATATTTGTTCACAAAATCCCATTAGAAAAAAAAACGAAATTATAAAATTATTATTTAATTTTATTTAATTATTTATAAAATCGAAATTGATAAAAAAGAACTACAAATTTTATTGAATACACGATTCAAGTATATAAAAAAAGGAACACACTTGCCATTTGCAGGCTATATTATATCCTATTTAAGTCTATCGCTTTGAGACATAATGAAGGTGCATTGCATAAAATATTTCTCTCATATCCAGATGGAGATGAAATTTAGTTGGGAAAACTCAATTATTTGTAATACAACCCAAGTTTACATGTTTCACCAAGGAAATTTAAAATGGAAGCCAATCTTCGATTCGATTTTCAAGTCTCCGCACTCTGTGAATGACTTGCGCATTCAAATGTATTTTCTACTGAGATCAAATGAACTCAATTCTAGAGTATGTCCAAGCTATGGATATTCTAATATCGTGCGCGTGTGACTGAGAAATTGATTTCGATAGCAATTCGTAAAAGAAAAACTGTCTTCTTATAATGGAAATTACCACTGACGAACTGGCCACTGTTTTGAGATTACCACATACCTAAAAAAACCTGTAAATAAATAAATGAAAGACGATGTTTTGAGGAGTTGAGCTCAAAGTAAACGGAAAAGAAAAAGGATTTTCAAAACTTGCAGTCAGAAAACTCGAAATAGTATTGACTATACTCAGATTGAGCGGTGATGCATTTCGGGGCTCCACAAACTTTGCAACTGTATAGGATGCTTCGTAACACGTATGTAATAAGTGCAACAGTCATCGTAATTATCTGAGAGTGCACGACGACCAGTGCCCAACTCTCGACGAATTTAAATTTATTCCGTGGTTCACAGCCGCATCGTTAAAGTCAAGGGCGTGCTTAGTGCCAGAACCCATTAACTTAATTTATGGGTATGAGCAATCGGCTTTTTGTTATATTCTCGAGTCAAACTGTACTCGTTCTCATTCCTAATTGCTAAATGGCTCGTATTACACAAGTCGTTACTGTCAATAGGAGCACGGAATAATCAATGTTATTTAACTTCATATAATAATTCATTCTGTTTTTCTGTAACACCCTATGCGTAAATCAATATGGTCATAATATAATCTTGCGCTTAGCTTAGAACTGACAGTATTTACTATGATGATTCATGAAACATATCCTTTTCATCACGCGTTGAGTGACTTTACGTCTTTTGGCGTATTGGTTAAAAGAGTTATATTGACATTGTGGCTCACGATCTCTTACTGTCATTATTATCACCTTATATAGAGTAATATTATACTCGTATTCAGCCACATAATAAGCATCCTTGAAGGACTTGTAATATTTCTTCTATCTATACTAATCTTACTAGACTACTATTATAAAATTGTTAAGTAGCTGTGTCTGTACATAAAACTACCTAAATTTTACAGGAGAGCCGAAAAAGGTTTTCGTGTCGTACTAATCGTACATTCTTGGGTGTAATGGCTAGTGATGTCATGATTATAGTTTTCGCTGGTACGTGGAAGGTGGTCTATAATTTTTAAATTGGGCAGCCGCTTTGGTAAGTAATTACCTTTGTCACCAAAATAAGCATAGAGATGGCATCGTCTACCAACTGACAGTGTTATCGGTACTTGGAGTCACATATACGTTGTCCTATCATACTTCGTAGGGATAATCATCATCTTCGTGTAAGTCCCGGTCGCATTCAAGGCTGGTCTCAAAATCCAGGGTCCGCTGTTTTGGTTTTAAGTCCTCCACTCTTTAATCTTCCCATGGATTCTCTAGTCTTATTCCAAATCTGGAGCAAAACCACTAACAAATAAGTAGTAGTTTGTTGTTATTGGTTGTTGTAATTGGTTGGTTCTTTGTGGTTGTTTAGGCGTTTAAGAGGAAATCCGTATACCTTCATAATATACATACACAACTTTCTATTGCTTTGTTTCTGTTAAATTGCGAAACAGGAATGTTTTCATTACCTCTATATGGTAAAATTTTGAAAGTGTAATTCGTCACCAATTAAAAACATTTATTGATTTTAAACTTCAATGTAAATAAGAGTACGTTGGTTATGTTTGCGTCGGGTTGATTGCCTCTACCGGACCGAAACTCAACATATATATCTATTTTCAACATATGTAAATTTTCAACAAGCCTTTTCGATTCGACGAACGCGTCCAATTCGCTAGTGGAATGGAACTGAAATTGGAAAAATCGCCGTGAGCCATGTATGAGCCCTTTGTACCGATGAAATAATGCCATTGTAGATTTAGAATTACTTACTTTAATTTATTATTTGTAAATTTTTAGACATGAAAGGTTTAATGACAGTAGAGAAAGCTCGTGAAGTATGTAAGGACAGATGCAGATGGCGGGCTATTGTCTCATTATTGTCCATATTTGTGAATATTTTACTGATAAACGTACATTTTCCGTTACTACTTGTTGCTAATATTGAAAATTAATTCTTATCCTACACATTTTTTAAATGCTTATTTGGATTTTTTCTGTGAAGATTTAAGGCACATTATTTGTTCTACGTCACATTGTTTTGACCAATTTGGTGGCATCTACGTACACACAGGATCTGTAACAGTTACTAAAAGTCTGTAAAAAGGAGTATCTTGGTTAATGGATTCAATATAAAATTCTATTAATCATGAGCTCTCGAGTCTACATACACATAACTTATTAATTCTGTTTGCCTACCTGTGTAAAATATGGTTTGCTATGCGGTGGGTAAAAAAGATATACTTAAAACCTGTGTGTGTGGTTACAAAAAATATTAAACAACTGCATAATAATTTGTCTTTATCGTTCTTTTATATAACTTACTTTGTAGTGTAGAACTATAATAATAATGCATGAGCCTCGGGACTATGTCAAAAGCGTCGTAAAATAGCAATGTAGTTCTGTGGCCTTTGAAAAAACATGTCTCATCTACTTGATCTTTTTACAGTTAGTTGTAAGCGTACCGACAAAGAAAACTTTAATACTGTGTAACTGGAAATAAAGTAGATATAAGCTACTTAGTTTTTTTTATCCATAATGTTGGCAACTTATGGATAATCTAGATTGGACTTGCAAGAATTGACCCATATTAACTAACAAACATACAAATCAAATTGGTTTAACTCAGTTTTTACGGGTGTGACTGCTGTTTGACCGCAACCTCCTAAGAAAAGCCTGGGCTAAAGCTTCAACCGTTAATCAGCAGGCGATACCAATGTCCAACCGTAGTTCATTCAACCGTAGGTATATCACCGATACATATTAATAGTCGGCAACATGACTTCATTCCATCAATTATGCAATCAATTTAATATTTCCTACAATTCAATAGTGTAACCAATGTGTAGAAGTTTCTCCGTCGAAGTTTCTAGAACGTTTCATATAAAATCAATATTCGATGTTGTTATACAGTCAGGGTATGAAGTTTTGAACTCTAAAACAGCAATGTTGTAGCAACAATCGTAGAAAAGTAGTGGCGGGGGATAAAACTAACTTGAATGTACGTACAAACGTTGAAAACTTGTGTACTACTTGATGGTTATAGTAAAAACTAGCTGTGACTTTAGATCTGAGGATTTGTCGTAAAAAATATGTTCAAAATTCAGTTTCAGTCTAGTCTCGATTTCATGTCGATCTTCAAAATGTCAAAACAGGTTTACATTTGGTTATAATAATTTTTAGACAGAGACTGAATTATGTGTAAGCAGAGGTAGGTACATTAACATATTGTGGTGCTGGCTTTCCTTTCAAGAGCTTAGGGAGGGCAGATGACGGTTGCTCCTGTTAAATTTAGAAAAGGCACATCAGGAAAATAAATCATAGGACTGCGGACCTGATTTGGACGCAACTGAGATAATTAAAGCTGGGAACAAGATGATGAATAAAATTGATCTTAATGTCGGGGATACACAGCTTGGTCTTGGCTTGGTCAGTCACTGCAGCGCAGTTACTCTGATTGCGTAACCATAACATACTGTCATGTACGAGTTAGTCAGTAGCTACTTATTGCTTTGCGAGTACCCAGGTGCAGTAGTTGTCCACTGTAACGTCAGCTGCTTGCTTATGTAACCTCATATTTAGTTTTATAAATGCAATACACAATATTCAACATACCATAACATAACATAACATAAACTCATGCCTATATCCTCGAAGGGGTAGGCAGAGGTGCTAGCACCCACATTTCGTCAGTTTATGTTTAGGTCCCAATGTAATAGGTGGCGAGCCTATTGCCATTAACCGGACACTTATAAACCTGCGATAAATATTCAAAACCTTTACAAATTGTGTAACAGTAATATTTCTCATAAGCCGCCATATTTCTGTGTGCTCTATTTACTGCAGCTTGATTGTTAAAATTAATTACTATGAGTTGAACAAGTCTACAAGAAGAATGTTCATTTTAGTACATTTCTGTGAGGAGATACGCTCTAAGTATCTCAGGCACTCGGTCCTCTAGACGTCTATCTTGTAATGAAAGATTAGAATGTTAGTGCTTCAAAAAGACTGTCGCAGACAAAAATATACTCACTTATTATGTCTCATACATAATGAAAGTAAGAAAATTGGATCGTTTGTAATAAGAATGCATTTTAACATGACTGTATTAGCGTCGTATTGGCTGGAACCATAGAGGTAGAACTAATAAAAACAGCTCATGTTTTCTTCTACAACCGATTTCACTACTTACATGCGCGATCGAGTAACGCATACCTACCATAGACATCGCATTGGCAAATGTACTAGAATTACAGAAGGCTTTTGATTGTTACAATTTCAGTATAGAACATAATTACAACTGGAGCTGTACCTAGGGTTACATCATACAACTATTAAAGTCAGAGAGAAAATGCGTTCAATTCAGTACCTACCTTTAAGCCTAAGTAAAGTAAAACTATTAGTCTGAAGATAAGCGGCTTATATGATGTAAAATGTTTTATGTTTAAATGAGTTTCTTTTTCATGAGCTTGTTCAATTTTAAACTTAATTAAAACTTAAAAACTTTAACTGGTAATCTCGTCGTTATATTTGAGAGTTCGTGTGGTCATAATCTGATTGCTGGTCAGCAGTAGAAAGTCTAAAAACACTACAATACATTATACTTGAGTTTTACCTCATGCTTAGCAACAACATCGCACGTAATTATAACGTAAATTGAAACGTAAATCCATAATTGTAGACCGAAATTTCGGATTCCATTATCATAGTTATCAGCTCCACAACACAAATATCTGTGGTACTAAAACAATCGGTAGGTGTAATGGCTTGCAGGTGACATCGGTTTGAGCCCCATACACCCATTAGGAGACAGAAATCTGTTTACTACGTTTTACTTCACATAAAGGACGCTTCGATGTGCTTCGCTCTGCATCAGTTTCACTTAACCCTAACATAGAGTAGATGTAAATCACATTTCAATTTGTAGGCTTTACGGTTGGGCTTTGAGTACAAAATGGATTTTGTGATTAGGAGAGCAACAACCGTAAATACTAGTATGTACCTAGCCTAACTGGTAAGTAACATTGGGGTCGAGTCTATCGTATCAATAGATATTTTTCAGATGATTGAGATAATTGAATATAAATGTTTTTTAGAGTTCCGAATCCAAAGGGTAAAAACGGATACACTCCTGTTCTGTAGACTTCACCGTCCGTCTGTCTGTCAGTCACCAGACTATAATCTCATGAACTTATTACTTACGTCTTATTTCTGTAGCCACTATAGCAATGAATGCTAAAAATATTATATTTTTTAGAAATATTTCAGACGGATCCCATACAACAAATATGTCTTTCTTTTTGCAGTTTTTCTGTATAATGGTACGAAACCTTCGTGCGCGAGACTGACTCGCACTTTACCCGTTTTTTATAATGATGGGGTTTTTTGCGGAGTGGGACACAAGAGTCACCGCAACACTCCTGATTCACATTAAACAAGTTACAAATAAATGATATTATTCAGGAATTAGATTCTTGTGGGATCAGGAACGGGATCAGTATTCCACACAGGGGAGCTGTGGGCAACAGCCAGTACATAATAGTATCCTCTTGCTCGCAGACAGCAGCAAGATATTATGTAATGTTTACTCGCTGAGCGAAAATATTTGTGTTCTGACCGTAATCGGTGCTTTGCGGTGCCCAATACAAATCCTATTGAGCTGTTATATTAAGTTTCTTTGTTTGAGTTTTGGAACAGCAAACTAATATGCGTTGGTATTTTGTGTATGTGAACACGTGCAACAGCGTACCGACTTGAGAATTGATAAACCATTCCTTCACAGACCGATTCCTGCTAAGGATCCGGGGGCTTTGATCGAGTAGATGATTGGAACGGACCACCAGAATGGAATTCATTATTCACCTATTATATCCAAGAAGAAGGCTTTTTAGCATATTCTGCATATGCAACAGTAACATCAAAAAAAGAGTACTAAAACTAGTACTAATGAATCATATAGTAATTCGCACGTGGATAGGGAGGATTGATGTCACCCAGGACCTTTAGGCTGTCCGCTTCATGCGTGAGTACGAATGCGAACGCCTGTTTCGTGAAAATGATGTTGTGCTAATTTCGTGGAAAAAATATAAACGAATTGCAGGAAACTGTACACAGGTGCCCGCATGCGTGCATTTGCATAAGGCAGTGGATTGCCTTAGTTTGAGTAGCAACAGCTAAGTGGTATTTCCTATTAGAAAATCTATTAACATTCCCTCTTACTTGAACCGTAGATGTCATGCTTAAAAACATCGCTGCACCACCGAGTCAGTGTTCTATCCCAACGTATAAAACGATTAATTTGTCTGAAATCAGATCCTGTTTCATCCTTACTCCAATATAAACGGGCTGTGCGAACAATATTTACGGTTATTGTTAATCATGTAGAATCGCGGGTGGCCAGCCGTTCTCGTGCCGTAATTAATTCGACGTCCAAACTGTTTATTAAGTCTCCATATGTACGGAATACGACTCATTAAATTATTTTCGTATTTCAATTGTGTATGTTCGGTGAATGAATGTTTTAGTTATCTTTTAGCGTGCCTAGTAAAAAAAGATTATGTGAATGTACCTATACATTACAAGAGTTTGGTACGCCCAAAAATATGCAAAAATGAATAATTATCTTAATTTGAGAGCCTGCGCCTTTTTTAAGTTGGTTAAAATACTACTTCAATTCTGTTCAGCTCCTAGATAATTTCACCTATCTGAGATAGTTTTGCACTTTTTTCAGTGGAAAGTGAAAAGTTTAAGTATTCTGGCGGAGATTATTTCTACGATAAAAGGAAGTTGCACCTTTTTTGGGTGAAATTTTTGTGCTTTTTTATCGCCACGCGCCAGCGATACAACATTTTGGATTTCTTGCAGAACGACGGGCGTAGCATGGCAGTAATAGATAAAAATGGATTTTTTAACTGTGAGAAAGAAAATTATCCAGGTGGTCGTTAGGACTGTAGAAGGCGTCGCGTTCGGAATTGGAGCGTGATGTTTAATGGGTTTGAGTTCCTTCAATGTATAGATAGGGTCACCAGAAATGTTGATTGAACCGAAACCAAAACACTTTAATTTATGTAAACATGTTTGTCCTCTCAACATTCTTAAATATGTACATTTTCGTCATTCCATCGCTAATCCCAATTTAATCCAAAACTCTGATTGCAGTTAAGAAGCGAGAGTTCGCTCTCTTATTATTTCTCTTGATAACTGAATTATGAAAAAAGTAATAAAAGTAGCAAAATGCGCCTTTTTTGTATTATCTCTCTATGTATTTTTGTGTCTACACTTTAATTATGTATGTGAGTTGTTATAATAATAGTACAACCGACACTTAAATTTGATTTATTTGTCTAGGTGCCTGTCCCTAATTAGTATCAACGTGTTTACCACAATAAATGGGGTGAGCTTACATTGGTATTTGGTCGCGGAAAAAGGGGACGTCATACATTAGACAGGAGCGTAACGTTTGTGAGAAGGAGAGAGTTATGATCGAAGCGTGTGGTCGCCCAACCGTCTGGAAGCTCGAGTCATTGAAGGCAATAAGGGCACGTACACACATGTAGGTACTTCAGAATACACATGGACTGACATGTGTGTACGGGCCTTTATTGGGAAGAATTCAAAGCTGAATTCAGAACGCTCAAAATTCAATACAGAAATCTGTGTGCTCTTTATATATTAGGAATTAAAAAGATTACGAATTTCTCAAATCGATCTGATAAATCATTCTGGGATAATCAGCGTCAAAGTGATGATTGTACAGATTACAAAAGAAAAGTCCGAATGAAAATAATTATTTTATTTTCTAATCAACATCTCTAAACATTTGAATAGTGCCGGCAGGGTAGTTAAACAATATTTTCTTCATTAAAAAAAATGTAAGTTACTTTGCTCAAATCCTAATCTTGTAAATCTGAAAATGATCAGTGACTTTTGTGAGATCTGAATTGAATTTGGACATATTTTATTACGAGAATAATTAACCCTCTGAAAAACTTGTCTGGTATAAAAAGAACTCATTGTGCTAAAGGTATTAAATACCATCTAGTACGATAGTCGTGGCCTACAGATCGTATGTCGGAGTGTCCTCATTCCTAGTTAGACGTAAAACTAACAAGCTCGTGACCCGACCCCGTTTTACTCTACGTAACTGATGATTGGAGTATCTAGTATCTTTTCTTAAGACTTTTATTTTAAAACTTGTAAGGATTCTTGCCGAATGGGGTAAAAACTTGTTCCTTCTATCCCGCTATTACTGGAATCTGTTATGCAAATTTTTTTAACGAGATACTTCTCGGTAGGTATTTAAAGAAAATTATTACAAAACTATAGGCAATGCCTTCTAGAGAGGTAGCTGGAAATACACAACTAAAATCAAACTACATAAACTAAAAATAACATTTAATATCACGCTCGTTATCACAACCATCATAACAGCGAAAGCAGATCATTTACCACACACGAAATTCAACGAAATTCGCTCTCAACAAAATAAATGTGCTGTATTAATCATAAATCTATTTTCTGTGTCCCAACACTGGGTGGTGGGCGCGTAGTCCCAGCACTAATTTCTCGCACTAATAAGCCGTGAAGGAATCAGCGCGCGCGCCGCACACGTGGTTGCCGGATACAACAGCTATGCAATAAATTAAATCTGTCTCTTCAAGTCTCTTGAGTACCGTCATACCGATGCCTTTTTTCCCTTATGTCGAGTGATAAATTTGTACTAAAGTTCATAGCGTATTAGAGGAACTACTCGATTCTCGGAGTTCTATTTCAGCGCCGTCATGATTGTTTTGTATCTTGCATTTCAGCTAATGGTTATTAGTTCCGTGAGAGATATAAAAAAAAACATTAAATTATGATAATTTTCAATCGCCACAATAATGAACAGGAAATGAAAATGATGATTTCATGGTAACAGTCAATATATTTTTCGTTTCAACATTATGTCGTAGGTAAGTAGCTGTATTGAGTGACAAAATAAACTTGTTTACAAATTAAAGTTCGAATGAGTTAAAATGTAGACTTTTGTAAATGTTGGAATCTTTTTATTAAAGTCGATAGGCTCGCGGTTGACCAGTATCTCACCTGATGGTAAGAAGAAAGATCTTATGTTGCGTAGTGTAATCAAAAGATATACCTACCCAGCTTGCAGATAAGGTTGATTTGAGCCTCAAAGTATTTCGGGTGACCCCATAAACATTGTTTATTCAACGGCTACTAGAGAACAATTATAATTAATTTGGCTTATTTATCAAATCTTGTAGATTACATTTTGTATTAAGCAATTTTTTTAGTTTTTTATAACACTGCTTACGGTTCGTCTGGAAAATGGCTCCTTTATATATTAACAGTTCGGGTGATTAAATTCATAACTTTAATCATTTTTTCACTTCCAATATTCAGGACAACCCTATTACTCCGTGCGTGGAGCTCTATTTTAAAATAGTTTTAGTGCCGTTTTATATCTACATAAAACAATAAAATCGCGTGTATGTTATTAATAAATTAATACAGGACGTGACACGTTAAGAGCCAATTGAAGTGATATACCTACGTATACAATACTGCTGCTAACTAATTATTTTGTCTGTTACAGTAGGTACTTAGTAGGTATTTGTGTAATATAATATCTGTAATATTTAACGAATCTTTTTTATAAATTTATAAAATTGCAAAGTAATTGTGTCTGTATATACTCGTAGTTATAAATACCTACTTGAAAAAAAAAACTAGGGACATGTTAAATGAACGATGCTTAAAAATTTTTTTTATTCTTTTTTGGAATTCTTGTCTGTTCGCAGAAATTACTAAACGAATTTTGAAGCGGTTCCTTCTGTTAGAAAGGTCTTGATCAGACTTAAAATCTACTGTATGTTTGATTGCGATTGGGTAAGTAAAACCGGCGATATGATCCAAAATGATAACCGACCTCCGCGCGGGGGTAGCCGCGCTGTCATCAACTAGTATAATTAATAAAATTGTCGGTTCTCACTGGGTGGGTATGTTACCTAGCTATTTGCCGATGGATTAAGTTTTCCTGATAAAATTTTCGCCTAACATAAGTAAAAGAGAAAGAAAAACATTTCAGAGAGAATTTAATACAATTTTAAATTAGAAACATGAATTAAGCAGCGAAGAAAGCACTAAACTACACAAGTCGGATCTCGTGAATTCGGCTCTAAGCCACATTTATATTTGTTGTTCTAAATAACCGTAGCTTTTCTGGGAAATACGAGTGTTTCGGACCCCTAGGGCTCCAAACTTTGAAGCCAGAATGGCTGTTAGACGTAGTCGTTTGTTTACCATGTCGGCATCGGCGTGTTTTAACAGAACCACAACACAGATGTTGCAAGTTCGACTACCATCCCTACAGGGATCTTCTAGCACACGTGATCGCCGGATATCATGACATGCCCGCGACTAACTTACCGGCAAGATACATGCATACGAAAATGATTCTTATGGTGTATGAATTAACACATAACAACGGTGTTATAAAAGTTTTCACAGCGTACACAGACGTGTCAAGTTGTCACGTACCAGTAAATCATTGTTAAGGGAATTTGAGTCTTATTTTTGGTAGTAAAGGGTGTTTTTATTTGGGGATCGTGGGTTGCCTAAGGGCAAAGTAATATTGGTGTAGGTGTAACAGCCGCCGGCACTATTATGGGGGGTCAATAGCTGTATCCGTCCGCGATCGATGCCGGAAGCGCTCGCCGGTACCTACCGGAAGTAGCGATGCCTGTTGACGGTTGACTTTGTTTTTTTTTGGCTAACATTCGGGGGTGAGAGGTTTGTCGTGTATCGCCCTGCTGGACTGAAACAATTGTAGAATGTCCGGTGTGACGCGACAATATTTTTGTTCCACTTGATATACCTAACATTTATAAAATGAGTTTTACACTTACCTTAAGTGCCGAAATAGCTATATGGTATTAAAATCACGAAAAAATGTGTGAAGTGAAAAGAAAAGGGACGCAATTAAACTTCGATGTTATTATAGGTTAAGGGCCCAAAATCTATGCTATTATAAAATTTGTAAAATAGCTGTGTCTTCACATTGGAGATATTTAAGAAAAAGCTTTGTTTACGTTTAATGAACAGAGGCTACAACCCCATCTCTATTTTCAAACACAAATTCTGTGACATCTTATCACCATACGCTGTGTATTGTTCATGCCTATTTGAATAAGTATAGTTGATTCACGTTCCATTATGTACGGTTATTTTTACGGGACTTAACTCGATTATGGTGTAGGCACGTACGTACCTATTGCTCAAGCTAAGTATAGTCAGACTGACCACAACCTCCGCAACCTGCTTGAGATAACTGCGAATTTTCTTTAAATATATCTCAGCTGCCTCTTCCGAAGTATAGCCTAGTATAATCCAAGCTAATATTTTAATTAAATACGAAAGTAGCTCTGTCTCTCTGTCTGTTACACTTTCAGACTTAAACTGTTGAATCCGATTTAAATGAAATTGGGACTAGAAGAAGGGAAGCGAAGAACTAAAGATTGGGACATAGGACTATCTTTTGTCGTGAAATAAAGTCCTGCAGTGGATCAATTAGGGAATGATAGTATAAAAGTTTATGAATCAAATTTGTGTTACTATACTCAGGTACCTACATTATTAGCGCGTGATTAAATTTTTAACAGTATGGAGGATAAAATAGAGGATGATACGGACATCCGCAGTTATGTTTTCATATTTTCAGAATCGATTTTCATCAAATTGGCACAAACATAGACTAGATCTTAAGATACGACTTAAGATTATGTTTGGTAGCAATATCCGGAATCCATGCAGTACATCTGCGGGCAACATTTAGTATGTTTATAGAGACTGCATAAACTACTACTAGGTACCTATATACTATAAATAATTAGAATATTAACGAAAACTACTAATTTTTTTATTTCATTTTATTTTACTTTATTTGGAAAACAAACAGTAAGATTCAAATAATTAACAACTGCTTATGAAATTAAGAACCATTTAAATATTTTTACATGTGCATAATGCTAATATTAGCATTGATATTTTGTCATCTTTATTGTTTGAGTTGTAAGCTTTCCAACTGAGTCATGGAGCAGTTCTCCCTCAGTTTAGTAGAGGCCCGATTATTTACACGCTTCGTACTCGCATATGTCCATTAGAGGGTATTTTCTTAAAGCCACGCCGCACTGACCGACTGTACAAACAAGTCTTATGTCGTTCTGACGCATGTACTAATGCTGGGCCAGACTATTTGATTTTGTATTTATTTGCAAGTACTTCACAGCTGTTTATGTTTATTTATTCATAACATTCTTGTGTATATCGCACTTAAAATTCTTTTTTGGCCAGTATTTACAGTTAAAACGTGTCCACGAGTTTACTTTTATCACTAAATAGTTGTGGTCCGAGCCTTTTATCCTATATGATATACTTATAGATCCTGTACCTGAGAGCGCCAGAACCTCGTCTCATCTGTCAATCGGCAGTTGTACCGACTTGCTGGTGAGGTTGACTTGGACCCTGGAGACTTTGGCAAAAATACCGGGGCCTAAGACACGTAAATAAAAATACAATGTAAAGTTTGTAGCAAATACTACGCTTTCAAATAAAAGTATTTTAACGGATTTTATCGCGATTCATTTTGCTCATTGTATACCTACTTAAGTACATTGTGCCCAAAGTTTCGCTTATTTTTCAGCCTTCACATCAATACGAGGGGAGTTTTGCAAAATAATTTTATTTCAATGTGCAAATATTCGTGTAAACTTTCAACAATTTCTAGTACTCTTCATTCGATTATATTGTAATTTTTTTTCACAGAAACAGTTTAGAATTTTCACGGTCTCCACGTTTCGTAATTCACTTCTGTTGCCTCGTAACAATTCGTAACTTGAGCAGAAAATGTCCTTACGACGGACCCTTCACTTGCAACTTTTCAAACCCGGCGACACTCCACCGAAGTGCGTTACACCGTCTGAATATTAAGCTTTGTAGCTTTTTTCATGTATAGGTATTAAAAGACTCTTAAAAACACAGTTCTTTGCCGCTACTCATCAAAATTGGACGTACAAAGAGCAGCGACATAATTTTCCCTACCTTACATTACTTTCAGTAATTTTTGAAATTCCACCTTCGTACATGAGACACAAAGTCGGATTTATATAATACACAAATTGTACATATGTTTTGTGATAACATAAGCCGTCTTGGTGCTAAGTGACGGAAAATGAGGTGTGACATTTGGTCGGCGAAGTGTCTGGCGATACTGGGTGTCGTTTGACCCAAATTTTGGCACTCGCCCGTCCACTTAGGCGTTTTAAGAACCCAATTTCGCACTTGCTAGTAATGGTATTTAGCAAAAACATTAATCAGAAAACTCGCTCGTACATGGATCGTACGTTTTAAATAAATAATGAGTTCTAAATGACTTCTGGGACCGAGAGCTATTTGTTCTAGTAATATATTGTTGAATTTTGAATAGGGGCGTTGTTTTTTCACTGAATGTAACGTATTTATTTATTGGGCTACTTTCTTTTAGAATATTTTATGAATGCTGTAAGATGCTTAGAGAATTTAACAAAGATAGACTTTGTTCAGAATCAATAAATAGATAATTATCATTATTTGTTAAGTGAAACGGATAACTATACCTACGGCACGATATAATGGCCGGTTTGACGTTTGTCCGCTCATGAAGTTTCGTATTAATTATTGTGACATTTTGAAAGAGCAAATTGCTGTTCTTTATTGTCAATAGTGACGTACAGTAAGTCATAAAATTTTATCGAATGTAGGTATAATTTTAGGACACAATATTTATTTATTACATTGATTTCTGAATTATATAATGTATATTAGTGTCCCACGATCATTTATTTTTTTATTTTTATAAGATTATAATATTATAGGCACTATGTTGGACGACACGACATTCAGAATTGCAGCTTGTCTTCGTTTGGGTGCTCCTTGTGTTTCTCCTCATCGGTGTCACTGTGGAGAAGCAGTTGACAGCCTTGGACATCACGGCCTATCATGCGGCAGGAGCGCAGGACGCATGTCACGTCATGCACACCTAAATGATATTATCCGTCGGGCTCTTGTCACCGCCGGCGTTCCAGCTGCGCTTGAACCTGCTGGTTTGGTGCGCGACGATGGCAAGAGGCCTGACGGTATGTCTTTGGTGCCTTGGAAGATGGGTAGACCTTTGGTGTGGGATGCAACTTGCGTCGACACCCTCGCGCCTTCTCATCTTCCAAGTACGGCGGGCTGCGCCTGCGCTGCTGCGGCATCAGCGGAGACCCTCAAACGGCGCAAATATAGCAATTTAATTGACAATTATATCTTTGAGCCGTTTGGGGTCGAAACATTAGGTTCGTGGGGTCCGAGCGCACGGTCGCTTTATAAAGAAATCGCAAAGCGACTGGTCGACGCTTCACGTGATCAAAGGGCTGGCTTCTTTCTTGCTCAGAGAATTGGCATTGCCATCCAACGTGGCAATGCCGCCAGCCTTTTGGGTACGTTACCAGTCGACATCGATGGGGAGGAATTCTTCGACACCTAAACTTTTTTTTAAAAAAATTTGTACATACTTAATATTTTCTAAGATAGTTTAATAATAATTCTGTATAAATAAAATGACTAATACATTGGTATAGATTATAATTACCTATTGGTGTACTTATTTCACACAACTCGGTATTTGTTTTTCGAAATTCAATTTCTTTAAATAAAATCTATATAATCGACACTAGGACCACTGGCAAGCCCAATAATACCTCCGGCAAACTTACGTCAAAACAAAGCATTTTCGACTTGACGTTGCTTCGAAAAGTACAAACTAGGAGTGCAGTGCGATTGCGATATAGTTTAGACCTCCTCGCCTGATGGTAAGCTAAATGGTAAATCTCGCTTGATGGTAAAGTCTCAGGAAGGGGTCCCCATTACATACACTAACAGTGATAATTATAATGGTAGCCCTCAACTTACTCTGTTTACGCCTTTTGTTGTGGATTTCGTCGATATGGCCGAACATACGCAGAGCTGAGTTCTAAACAGTCAGGCACGTGTGTTCGTTATAGGTACGCCTTCGTAACATTTCGATCGTGAATCTCAAAATGGAAGGTCAATTTTACCTATAACTGTTAGACGAATAGATAACTAAAGAAAAATCTGGCGAGACTGGCACAGAAGAAAATAAACTTCACACACACAGCAAAAAACGAGCAAAACCAGTCGAAGACATGTGTGTAGCTAACTATTTACGGAAGGAGTATCCAACAAGAAAAAAGCTAGTGCAATCACTGAAGGAAGCTGGATTAATATATACTCATTTTCATTCCTAATTCCAATATTCAGTTCGTTCAAATGTATTAAGTAGGTGAAAATTTATATTTTTTTACTAAAGTTTTTGAATCAGGTACCTAGGTAAGTACTGCTTGCAATAAAAACTTATTTGATTTGATTATATTTTTATCGAGAGTAAATTGACATTTCCATCACTATTGTAATATGTCAAACCGGCCATCATATCGTGCTGCTACTGTAGGTATGTTAAATTATGCGCATTTATTATGATTTGGTGAAATTATGTTTGTATCATTTTATTTAATTTTAACCAAAATAAATGCTAAATAATAGGCAGGGAACATCATCATCATAATCCTTGCATCTAAGGCTTTCGTTCACCTCAGAGTCCGGGGTCCGCATAAACACAAATAACACAGTTGTCTCAAAAATGATTATATCTTATTATCAATTTATTGCAATATACTAGCTTCCGCCCGCGGCTTCGCCCGCGTGGAGGTCGGTATCGCCACCAAGTCTATTTTAATAAAACAAATCTCCACTCCACTCATTACTCCACTCTCCACTCTCCACTCTACTCTTTACTCCACCGGTCTCCACTCGTCTAACCAAAACCTTTCTAATAAAAAAACCCCATCAAAAGCCGATAATCGCGATGGACGTAAAAACTACTTAACGTATTTTGATGAGGTTTTTTTATTAGAAAGGTCTTGCTTAGACTTAAAATTTACCCTATGTTTGGTTGTAATTGGCTAAGTAGAACTGGAGATATAACCAAAAAATGGTGACCTACCTTAAAACGACGCACGGGTGGAGTCGCGGGTATCAGCTTGTATAAAAAATAGCCTTTTTTCCGTGCGGAAATCCTTATGGATACCTACCCTGCGGCCAGTGGGGCAGGTTATGTCGGACTCTTACCGACTATCACTTGTGTCTTATTCGGAAGGAGCCGACGCCCGAGTGCCATCACTGCGATGTTGGCGAGGACTCAAGGCTGCACACGCTGGCCGAGTGTCCGGCGTGGGAGGTGCCGAGACAGGCCCTCCTGGCAGCCCTCGGGGTGGGTCCTCACACTGCCGGTGTTGATCGCAGCGATGGTGCAGAATGCGGACGCGTGGTCGGCCGCCGTCTTCTTCTGCGAGCAAGTGATGCTCGAGAAGGAGGTGGCGGAAAGGGTTCAGGAGAGGCTGCACAGAGTTCTCCCGGACGGCGGCGACGAAGGCGTCGGAGGCCTAACAACCTACGTTGGAGCCGCCTGTCACCCTAGCAGAAGCAGGCCGAGGTGGCGGCGCCTTAGCGCGCCTCCCCTATTCCGGGGGCATGACGGGAACACCGTTTTTGCCAAACCCGAGGGGGTCATCTCGAATCCGGATGGCCCGGGTCAAGTCGGGGTGCGAGGGAAATGTTCTATGGGCCATCTTACACCCTGGCGTCAGAAGACCCTAGACGTCGTGCGGTTTTAGTCCGTAAGAGTCCGACATAACCTGCCCCGCTGGCCACGGGGTGAGTATCCATGAGGATTTTGTACGGAAAAAAGCGTGTAAGGGGGCCTATTAGATTCCTTCGCACCCCGGCTTTGTATAAAAAGTAGTCTAAGTACATGTTGTCCTGTAAGCGATGGCAGCTAAATGGATAAGGACGTGGCCTCTACATAGAGGTATCGAGTTCGAAACTGGCCGGACAGTACCAATGTGAATTTCACTTTGTGGAATTTATATGCGCTAACCACATGATTTACCATCTGCTGACGGTGAAGGAAAAACATCGTGAGGAAACCCAACATGTCCTAGAAGAAATTCTAACGACATGTTGGATCCACCAAACCCCTTAATATGTGGATTAAGGTATAAACTCTATCAGATCTCTCTAGAGGAGAGGAGACCCGTGCCCGGCAGTGGGACATTTAAATGGGTTAATATTATCATGTTGTCCAGTAGTATGAACTATTAATCGTACCAAGTTTGATCAAAATCCCTCCATTAGTTTTTTTATATGTGCACACACATAGACAGACAGACAGAAAGACAAAAAAAAATACTGATTGCATTTTTACCATTGGTATTGATCACCAATCTTCCCCGAATAGTTATTTTGCAAATATTTCAGTTTTATTGACATAACCTACGACAAACTTATTATTTGCGGTTGGTACAGTAATCGGGTCTACGGATCGAACCGCAAAATTAAGTTTTTTTTTTTTTTAATATATTACCGGTCAAGTTACATAAAGTACGAAGCTAGCTTATAGCATGGTTAACATAATAACAACATTCAAATATGTGTCTTTAGATTACACGTTGTTACAGAATGCGTTGAAGATATAAAGGTTCACTGCTCGTTCCCCGTAGGTAATAGCGTGATAATAAGTAGCCTATGTGTTGACCCGACTTCTTAGTAATATTCTTGCCAAATTTGAAGTAAATCCATGCAGTACTTTTTGAGTTTATCCCGGACATACATACAGACAAACAGATAAACAGACAAACAGACAAACAGACAAACAGACAAACAGACAAAAATTCTAAAAACTATATTTTTGGCTTCGGTATCGATTGTAGATCACACTCCAAGTATTCTTTTTAAAAAATATTCCAAGTACAGTTTTGACTTTCCTACCATTTTATTATATGTATATGTATAGATAATAATGACACTGTGTTATAACAATTATCGGGAATGACCAATTCACTTACGAGATATATAGTAAAAATATAGGAACCATGTTATCATAATGAAGTACCCGTTCGCCCCCTATTGTCAGAGCAAACACCTACTAATTCTGTTATGTTAGCCAGCGTGTTTCATTATATTACATTGTATTGTCAATATCAGGCTGTTATGGGTATTTATTCTAAAACTTAATTCAATAAAATAATCACCATCACCCTTCGAGCCCTTTCTCAATTCAGTTGGGGTCGGCAATCAACCTGGAAGCTATTATACCTAATCAGATTTGAATGACTTTTTTGATGATGATTTTGACATATGCATATTTATTCTATGACAGATTGACTGCCGCACTCAGAGACGTTTAACGGATACTTAAGTTGTTCCTTAGTAAAATTTGAAAAAAGTTACCACTCAGAGTCAGTTAAGGATTCATTAACACCCCTAATGACACTTTAAAGTTAAGTGATACAAAACCCTTACTTAACTTTTAAGGATTGATTTTTACATCTAAAAAACAGAATTATCGTGAGGAAATCCTCATGGATACCCACCTCGTGGCTAGCCGTGCCCCAATTAGGTCTTTACCTATGAAATTGCCGTTATGTACGAAAAAAATTAAACGATTTTATTTTCATGTATTTTTATTTGTATTAATCGAAGTAGTAATTACCCATACAATCAATGCATCTTTGCCAACGCAGCGGCAGTTTATTGATGCGATGAGCTTCTAACCCCAGTTCTTGCAACTTGGAGACCGTCTGCTGTGCAGTATAAGGTCGCACATCGTCGTGTAGGAGCAGCGGAGACGAGCGATTGAATGCTAGTTGCAGATGTGCCAGTTTCTTCATCATTGTGTTCAGTTCTTCACAGTATACATCTGCAGTAATGTTCACCCCGTTTGGTAAGAAGCTGTAATGAATCACACCGGGCGCTAGACCACCAAACAGTCACCATCACTTTTCTAGGGGTAAGTTTTCGTTTAGGGCATTGTTTAGGTGCTGAACTAGGATCCAACCAACTTTCTGAGCGCTTGCGATTATTAGACAGAATTAATTTTTCATCGCAACTAACAATATCATTTTAAAATTCCTTTATTTCTGTGTCTGTTGAACAATGCACAATAATTTGACGTTGGCTATATTGACATTGGCAGTTGTCAGTGATGCCATAGAATAAAAGAGTCCAGATGTTTTATTATCAGTATATGAAAATAGGTATTTAATTTCATCTATATATAAAAACTAACAGTAAAAGAACGGATTGTAATTTATATTACTATAAATAAAAGTTTTTAATATGTTTAATATTATTTTTCTACTTTTTACTGTTAACGCTTTTTAGGTGTGGCTACACCAACGTCTTATCGATGCCCTATCGATACTGTGATTTTGTCACTGCACCGCTCTACAAAACTTAAAGTTGTGATTAAGTAATGTACCATTAAATTATGACTCTGGGATGTTCCATCAATTAACAGATTTAATGATAATTAGTTAAGTATCATTTAAGACTAATTTAAGGAATCTTTCTGAGTGCGGCAGTGAGACTTAGACAACATGACATATCTCGTCTAAATCTTGTTTAGTTCAGAAGATCCTATGGACACATGCCGACACCATCGTCAGACCAGCTTCATTACCAATTGTCTATAGTATTGTCACCAAAGATATGCAAGTACATCTGACGTCAGGAAGTGGTTGTATTTAGGCTTCCAAGATTTGACCCATACTATATGATAAGTATTAACATACAACAGAGAAAGTTAAAATAAAGCTTTTTTTTATATATCGGTCACGTCAATATGACTTCACCTCGCCTGATGGTAAGCTAAAGGTAAAGTCTCAGGAAGGGGGTCCCCATTACATACACCGACAGTTATATAATTATTATCTAAAGTTAGTTTGTCTTAACATCATACACAAATATTACCGAGTATAAAAATAGAATGGCAAAAACCATTCTATTTTAGGACAAGTACTTGCTTGTTTTGTTTGATTGGTTCCTCGAGGCGGTTTCCCAGAATTCTTAAGACATCGAAATAATACAATACATATAAAAGTACCTTTTCGAAGCCTAAAAAATGTAATGTCACATTGTTAATACTTTCTTTTATAACGTTGTCTCGTGATTAGTCGTGATGAAAAATCTCTGGATACGTAGGTAAGTAATATGTAATTAATTACGATTTTCTGTAAGCTTAGGCTAGGTCCTTATTTCACAAATAGAATGAAATACGTAACCTATTGTTAACAATATAAAGCTTAAACTTGATTAACGGGTTATAACGGAAAAACTTCTCATGAGAAATTCTTAGCGGATAACAAGGCTAAAAGTATGTGCTCTTAAGAAGACACGCAACGACGAAGATTAATAATGATAGGCTTCTCGGGGTTCTTTTGCTATTACTGGATATGAAATCTATGACAGTATTTAATCTCTAAGGTATTTCAATGAGAATAACACAATGGACAAGTATTAAATTTAGTTTCACCGAAGAAAGTCGTACATAAAAATATCCTGCTCTTATTAATATTTTAGTCGTATAAATAGAGAAATCCATGTGCTTGCCGTTACTGGTAGAATGCCGTCTCTCTTATTGACAAGGATTAGACCATAGTTCACCTTGCTGGCCTAGAATGGATTTTGTAGATTTGACAAAGCCTCAAATGCAATATGGAGAATCGGCGGACGTATGATGCCAAACGGTTCGATAACACGGCTTTTATAGCAATCAATATTTCTAAGCCACCTTTGTGTATATATCAACCGAAAAATATAACTGCTCTTTCTAAAATATATTACTTACTGACATGTAAAAGTTTTAGGTGAAATATTAACGTTTCACATGAAATGGTTCTTTTTAGACAAGCGTGTTTCATTGCAGACCGCATCGTGGTTCTATCAATATGCGTATAATTAATATAGGTCTATCAATGGTAAGAAATACTTAAACATGCAAGATTTCACATTTAAGAAAGAATTAGTACACAGGTAGATCATTAATTTAAATATTTGAACAAGAATTTAGTACCTAACTTGTACTCTGGGAATAGATTCTTATGAGAAAGTATAGTTTTTGAAAACAAAGTCGCATCGCAGGTAATAGTTATTTCTTATTAAAACTGATTTTCAATTAGGGGTGCCAACGTTACCTCTTAGCTGGTAGGTACACCTTAAAACCAAATTTCAATTATTCACGTCATAATTCTTATCATCTTAACCTCCTAATAACTCCCTGCCCACTACAACTAAAGGAGTTCCTGTATCTACCTATAATTTCTATTGCAATATATTAAGGTTGATAAACAAAGGGTGATTTATTTGCCGGACGACGTACCATGTTTTTGTAGCACTTGGTGTCAACTAAGGACAAGCCTGACGGTAAACCACTTCACCTGAGGCCGATGATTGATGTGGTGACAACACGGCTCTAACGGTCCAATCATTTCAAACACCATGATGTTTTCCGACATTTCAGCCAAGAAGAGTTTTATTTCGAGTAAAAGAAAAACCACATATTATATCTACGATTTTTTTACCAGATCTCAACACTATTTTTGCACAATTATTCTTTGCTCAAAAATTTAAAAAGTTACGTGCCGTTCGTTGTTTGTATTGATCGATTTCTAATTCGTACCGCAAACTTCATCTCAAAGTGTGAACCAAGAAACTAAGATAATTTACGAGAGTCCTACAATTCCGTGGTTGGCAGTTTTAGTGCAGTTCTACACCTAAAAGCAGACAAATAGCGGGTTAATCATAATAATAGACAGTTACTATAAGTAGTGAAACTCATAAACACTACTGTTGGTGTTCATTAATGCTTAGAATTCATAAGCTTTTATGTCAGAATACATTATGCAGATTGTACATTTGTTGAAAATTTGAGTTATAGTTTACGAATGAATGATTTATAGTCAGCCTGGTAATGTAAGACTTTTCGCAGGTAGTAATTTCTGGATGCAACAGACTTATTTACTACCTCAGTCAGTTTATGACAAGGGCCAGTGCCCCAAATGAAATGTCTGGCCAGTACAATAGTTGTCAATGTCAGAAATTTCTTGAGAAGATGCTTGTGACCAACCATAAAAAAAATAAAAGGACTAATTAACTAAAGGCGCCTTTTGACCCCCTGATTAGTTTAATATAGTCTATGATTGATTGATTCACTATTTCCGCGGTTACCACCAAAGATACCTATTAACGTAATTTGTGCAGCTAAAGGACATTGTCATTCACGATTGTAAGTTTGCCGGTCACTATGCCCGTAACCATGGGTAGGTACTGACATTATCGTGAAAATATTTGAAAGTTAAAACACTTTGTTATTAAAACAAAATGCCAATGAGAAGAAATCTAATAGACAAATTTATTATAAGTAAAAACCTGTCTCTCTTAAATCGTTTGCTTTCCTGTGGTACAAAGTCCCCAGAGTATTCACTT
This sequence comes from Lithosia quadra, assembly GCA_963576445.1. Taxonomy (NCBI): domain Eukaryota; kingdom Metazoa; phylum Arthropoda; class Insecta; order Lepidoptera; family Erebidae; genus Lithosia; species Lithosia quadra. The sequence continues at coordinate 4,793,272 of OY754883.1, forward strand.
TGAATTTCGCTACTGTTCGAAGCAGTGACTTCGTAATAGTAGTAAGTCTAGCAAGTAGATTCATTAATACCTCAAAGTTACCTAATAAAGTCGCCACAGTCACTACAGGGTTTTCTCTCTTTATTGCAAACTGTACAATTTAAGTAATACGGACCAAATTCAAAAGAACTTGAGTGATCCCTGGGGCAGGAATGTTTCGTAAAAAATAAACCACCATTTTATTTAGATACCTACGTTTTCCCCAAAGCCGAGTCACTGTTGTAATATTAAGTTTGCATTCCTTGTATGACCGCTACGACATTTTCTTTTTACTTGTGTTAATGATATGCTAACGTATGCTATTCTATTATCGAAGGTTTCATAGGAATTTGTAGTAGTTAGGGGCCCACTCTTATTTACTTAACTATTTGAGAAGGGCTCGCTAAATAAGTAGTGCGTGTCACAATTGCTTTCAAAAATGGAACTTTGAAGTATCTGTAATGTTTGTTGGTTGGTAGTTTGAACTTTCGGGTTGAGAAGAAATGATTTGTGTGGTATAGTTATAATACAATGATTGATGTCTATATACAAGTATTGTTAATTTTTAGAAAAATGTAAGATTTTCATCGTTCATAACATTTTGTTTTTTGTTGGATTTTCAAACTTGGCGTATACCTACAGTTGCTAAAAATACAAGCAAGAAATACTACAGTATATTGAGCAACATGTATACGCTCTTATAGAATGTCACGAATACGTTGCAAAAATCTAAAATTTAAGTGTCGTTCCACATCCCTCGGCAGGCTTCCATCGTGCCTCAGAGCTGGTATTTGATCTGGCAACCAGCCAGCAATATGCCTAGCGACCGAAAAACTATGCATCTAGCTATCGAATTTTTATAACCCAGATAAGTTTCTATAAATATTTTTGTATCGTCACCAATCTGACTTAATCTCGAGTTTGTGACTTCAAATTATTCAAAGGCCTTAACTATGATGCTTTTATTATCCGAAGGGTTTACGAGAAACACAACTTTGATCGTAATATCTACAAGTCAAATGACCGAGTTTCTTAATCCTTGAGTATTATGTTGGCACATAATATTTTGATGTGAAAAGGATAGAAGTCGTAATCAAATAAGTTTTAAGCGATGAAATTTTGTTCGATATTCACTATTTGATGTGAAAATGATTCATAAACCGAAGTGTGCTTTATTTTTATGGTTTAGAACTTTAGAAGATTTGTTCGTTAAGTGTGTTCGTATTTTATTATCGTATTGTGGGGTTCGAAGTCGATATTGAATGGTTCATTATTGATTTTATTACAAGTTTTTATTCAGCTTGCTCTGTTTTTTTTGTTCGTTTGTTAGCATGGGACAAATAAATCTTAGAAGCTTAATTAGGTTAATTTCTTGATGTTAGATTGCACTCAAGTTTGTTACACTTGCGTAGGTATCTTTGGTGGTAACACGATAATATGGCACTATGAAACTGGTCTGTCACAAGATAAGCCAAAGGAGTTTGGATTCTTTTATTTTTTCTTGGGAACTACCGTGATGTTTCATGATATCTGGGGTTTGAAGATAGAGACGGTAAGATGTCATTTTTTTATTTTTTTTATTTTTTATATATTGAGTAAACATTACAAAATAATTTAGTACCAGTAAACCGGAATGGTTTGTATTGGTACTCACTTGAACTTATAGGTACTCATAGGAACTTCTGAACCAAACAAGACTATCCCGTCATGTTTGGGCTTATTTAAATAATTATCCGATTATACACATACTAGAATGTTTTAAAAGAAGAATTGAAATGAATAATTTGTTTTAGATATACTTAGCTCTTATGAAACATTTTCATGAAGTTCATATTAATAAATCTATTCGCCCATTCTCGACCTTTGGCGTCAGTCCTTGCATCGTTCGTTAATGACACGAATACTATGAATTGTGTTAACCAAGAACATTAGAAATTTCCTTGTACTTAGCGTGTTAACACGTTCCGAGCTAACGAATGACATTTCCGAGACGTTAGTGGACAGAATAATAAAAATAATTTTAAAACGAAACTGTGTTGTCTATACACACTTACAGTCAGATTTTTTTATATTTAGGATGTGGCGATACCACATATACCCAGCGCCATCTAATGACAGCACGACGAACTACTTCGATACTACAACTACGTCACTACAATCCTGAATCGCGATAGTGAAGTTCGCGCGCTGGTGTAACATATATATCCTTCCTTTGTATTGGAGGGACGTCACATCCCGTTCCTCCGCAAGTAAGTACATCAGATTGACTACCCTGCGACCGTGAGGTAAGGACAAGGTGGAGTGTTGATGGTTCATTCTTATCAATGATAAAACAGATGCATTTTGGGCATGCTATATAAAAAAAATGCTTCTATCAAATCAACTGGCTATCCCACAGAATATTATTATGTTTTTCTTTAAAGCTACCTTTAAAACTACTCCTTTGTATACAGAAAGTAGCTATATAGCTAGCCGTGGTACAATCGCGTCGAGTATATCATAGTAATGTGACAGAACGCCTACTAAGAACAATAAGTATGTCCTGCGGCTTGGTAATCTGCAGCAGGTGATACAGATTACGCTCGTAAGTCGTACACTCTCACTTAAGTGATGTTCACACTGAAGAAATGTAAAAAAACATATTATTTCCAATTAAAAGTATCCTTTCCCCCTTTTTTCCTAAGGTAAGACGAGGATATCGTGGTTCCTAAACCCGAGGGCTATCTCGAAGCCGAAGATGGCCCGGGTCAGCAGGGTACGAGTACCTTTTAGGTGTCCTTACACCTCGGCGTTCGAAGATTCGATACAGCGTGCGGTTTTAGTCGGATCAAAAATCCCCACAGATAACAGTTTCGCTAAGCCAGTAACTTAGCGAAACTGGTATCTGTGGGGATTTTTACACGAAGAAAGGGTTATTGGACATTTTACGGAAAAATTTCGAAAACGACCCGGATAAATTCTTCACACATTTTTAAGTTTCATTTGCTACATTTTATTGAATTAGATCAGTTGTACTTTTCCCAATAATTCTAAATTATAAAATGACCGGTTTCTCCTCACGATGTTCTCAAAGGTTTTGAATGACAAATTTATTTCAATAAATATTGTTGAAAAGTTCAAGTGATTTAATTCAAAATTGTATTTGTTACATTCATATACGTAATATCATAAATATGATTTGTATACACACCCTATATAATATTCTGTGGTTGCTATGGTTGCAATTTGCTTGAGCTGCGAAGGAGCAGACCGTAAACTCATAGGATGTGATAGCACAATTTATTGTTGCTATTTCGCAATCCAATCTCGCCTGTTTATTATCACGAATAATCTGCGTTTGTATTATCTACAGCTTATACGTAAAAAGTTATTACGTTTAGGGTTCCGTACAAATGAAAAATCTAAATGAAGTATTGAATGAAAAAATAACAGTTGGGTGTATGGGGTACAATTTTTTTATTTATGTAGGTATTTCTTTATAAGTAACACCGAATATTTTAGCTCTTGAACTTTACGTAAAATTATGAACAAAAGTTGAAAAAAAAAGTGATATTTGTTCACTGAACATTATAAAAATACATCAAAATCCTTGATTTATTTCAACGTTCTATTGCTATTCAACAACTTTTGAACGCGAATGTACATGTGAGTAGTAGATTGAGCCATCTTGCAGTGCGTGGACCGTAGGTAAGATCGTGTGCCACTAAAATGTACTAAAATGCCATAAAAGTGTATCCACTACATTGACACAAGTTTTACAATTATGGTTATCAGTGCTATAGCGGTGAAGACAAACATCTCAATGATCTAACGCGCAAGTACCAAAGAGGTCATTGCCACCATAAAAATACGTTACGCATATTTTTTCTGAGACCAAGTAGAAGCTTGAAATTGAAATTAACCATGTAGTACAATCTATACAAATAAAAGTCATTCTGTAATACTTAAATACATTACATAACATACATACATGACATACATAACAAAAAAAATACAAATTAAAAAAAAATAAAAAAGTCAGTAAATAAGTATAAGTACATGATAAATCTGCATATAGGTAGGTATCTAAAAAAATATATTTTTTAAACCGTCTTTAACTTCGACTAGACTAATTTTGAAATGGCTGGACCGATTATTACAGGCCTTCCGCTAGTAGATAGCTGATGCTATAAGTCAATGAAAAGGTTGTACTGATGACTTTCTAGCCCTTTCCCCTTCACTTCAGGGCAGGCCAAGGTGACCGCTTCCCATCAGGTGGGCTAAGTGCTTGTCTGCCACCTACGTAGTATAATAAAAAAAATCTCAAATGTTCCCTGTATAATTTTGCTAGTCCTAGATTATTGACGTCGGCAGGGAGTCAATCCACTAGTACGGCGCTGGAGATCCCTCGAGGATCATTGGCCAACGAAACTTTGTTGTGTCGGTCGTTTTTCTGTTATTTCATTGGTCGAAAATATTCGACACACAAGTCTTCTCTGCCATACTGATGTTGCAAGAAGACTTAAGCCTAAACAAAAAAAATATAGTAAAAGAGAGAAATATCCAACTTAGCTGCTATATTTAACAGCTCAATTAAGAATTAAAAAGAGAACAAACTTTTACACTATTAATACAATTTATAGTGTTGATTAATGGCATTTGATGGAACTTGCTACACATATCGAATTAAAACACTTGTAGGTACTTTTCCACAATATTTATTAAATTAAACCTAAGTTTTGCCTCACGGCATTCAATAAATATTGTGGAAAAGTACAAGTACCTACATATTTTAATTCAATATGCAAACTTTTAATGTTTCATGGGTGAGATTTCAAGGTTACTAATTTTAAATGGTAAAGTTTCTTTGTCTTTTTGATTAAAAATTTAACTAAAACGTAGCTGTTTTTCTTCTGTTTTCAAAAATTTTCTCCTAGTCAGGTAGTTCGAATTTCAAATTGAAATGGAAATTGAAGTTTCACTTTCAACTGTTAAAAATTGTACCTTACAAATAAAATTAAAATTAATTAAACGCTTGTTTATACCTGAAAATAATACAATTATCCCACGTTGGCTGTTGTATCAACGGCAAATAAACAGTCGGAAGTCCAATTAGATTCCTTTGATGTGCCTAACACGAAATAAAATGGTTCCAAATTCAGTTGCCGTGAACAATTTTCATTAGCTTACTTTACGTGACTGCATTAGTAAGAGGGTGAATAACATGCTCTGTTGTTGCCTTCTTTGAACTAAAAACTTTTCCATTATGTTCCACGGGATTACGTATTCATGGCCACGCTTTAAAAGTAAGATTTTTTGAAAATGACGTTTTAAAATGCAAGGTTTTCACCCTCTGGCGGGGGTGAAAATTTATAATAAGAATGCCTTAATATACCTGTTACATTAGTAAGTTTTCGGATAGACGTTTTCCCCCTGAAGGGACAAGTTTAAACGGAATTACAGTGTTACTTGAGGAGTGAATCCTGAAATATTTCATTAACTTTGGGGTGTTCTGATTCCCTTAAACGAATTATTTACGGTGATTCCGGTGATCATCGCATTAATTGGAATCCCTTTGGATATTTATTATTAGCTTTTGTTGAAAAGAGATTGCTTTTGGCGTCGGCTATAGGTATTACTCGGTTTATCAATTTCGCTTTGCCCACGAGGTCCTACTGCTAGGCTATAAAACATAACCGGTATTACAAAGCAGATGAATGTGAATTTATTTAGGTTATGTGTTTTTGTTTTCTAATATTTTACTGGTGCACTTGATGCTCAATACACGTCAAGAGAATTTATGCAAACCACGAATGCATGCAGTGTACACTATTTTGTGCTGTCAGCAGGACTCATACGGTTGGACAATGTTTGCGTAGATCGCATGAGGACCATTGTAACCCAACGCTGACACATCGTTTTAAATCAATCTTGCTTTCTTTAAAAGGTTGGGTACATGCTAGTACAAGTTTAAATTATGTTTGAAATTGAGAATATAATTAATAGTTTATGAGATGGTAAGTAAAGCGCGTGAAAGAGCATCTTATAAGGCTGATTAGGTGGAAGCGGCCACTGTAGCATTAGACCTGCTCATTAATGTTATTCCTGAAACTTTACCTTAACTTATCGTCGGGCAAGTTGATGCCATACTCATTGAATGGCATTTTATAGGAAATGAGCGTCCGAAATGTGCTGTCCGACTGGGGTAGTACCTCCACCCTACAGAACACCGCGGCCATAATAACCATCGTGTTCTGTTCCCGCCGGTAAGTAGGGTAGCCAGAGCTCACTGTACCCCTCCTCCTCCCATCCCTTCCTAGCCTCCCCACCCCTTCCCAGCTCTCCCCCCTTCCCTTCAGGATAGGCAGCGCGTGTGTGACACCCTTAGTATTGCACACGTTCATAGGTGACCGCTTCCCATCAGGTGGGCCGTGTGCTTGTCTGCCACCTAAGTGGTATAAAAAAAAATTGAATCTTTTCTTCCTAAATTACCCAAGCAGTTTTTTTTATAATAGTCATGCGAGACTAATATCTATACATCCATACCTTTACGATATTACAGTGTGATATATAGATGGTATTTTTAGTCTCAAACTTAATTTTTGGTTATCGTAGCAGACGTGACGTCAGCCTTCGCATCAGCCTGCCATAACCGAGCTGCCATATCGACCTTCTCCACCCGTCTAGCCGATATTTCAGCCTTTGAAAGTTGAAGAAGCGAAAGGAGTGTGCCAAGATCGTAGCCAGTGGAAAGATGTTATCTCTGCCTACCCCAATGGGAAAAAGGCGTGATTTGTATGTATAGTGAAGTTGTGTCAATAGAAGCCATTGCCAGTCATTTGCGAGACATTTTAGTGAATCGTTGTTTTAGGATTAAAACGTAAGGTCGGCACTCTGCTACTTTTATTTTACCGCCTGTTTCATTATGTTATTTAATAGCATAAGATTCGCCATGATGATAATAATATAGACTTACATCTTAGCCCGTGATAGGACGTACAACCTTCGTCTTAGAAACTCGTAGTAGAAATAACTTCTGTGTCCCTTCAGTTTGAGCCTCTAGCACTTAATCATCTTTTTACGATCCTGACCTCCCGAGCTAACATCATAACACTCGAAAATCTTTCCGTAAAAACGATATCACGTTTTTACTTTTCCCTCCCAACATAATCCTAATATTTTCATACTTTGGTCCCAAGAATAGCCGTCAAAACACCCACTGGGTATAGACTCGCCTACTACCGTGGTGATTAAAATTATATCGAGAAAATCGTGGGTGTATAATACGCCTCTGCCATCCCCTTCCGGTATACAAACACGTGTTCTGTTATTCTCAAATCAATGATTGTACATTAAAAATAACATCTAATTTGGCCTTTGGACGGGCAAATTTCATAAATAATACCGCGGCAGCCTAGTGGTCTGGATAATGGACTGCTGAAACGAGGTCTCGGGTTCGGTCCCAGGTTCACCATGGCACACACCAATGACTTTTCGATGCTTTTCGAAGTTATGTGTGTATTTATCGCAGGTTTATAAGTGCCCGGTTAATGGCAATAGGCTCGCCACCTATTAGGTACATTGGGACCTAAACATAAACTGGCGAAATGTGGGTCCTAGCACCTCTACCTACCCCTTCGGGGATATAGGCGTGAGTTTATGTTATGTTATGTAAATTTCATAAAATAGGTAACCTTTTTACTGTTTCTGGATCCAATTATTTTTGAATGTACTAATAGTTGGATTATACTGTGATGCAAGCGGGACTAATGTTGTGCTGATGGTTATGACGACGCATTAGCATTAGCTCATGTTGATGCAACTTATACATATAGCATAACAAAAATAATTTTACGTAGTTGGAGTGAGTAAAGAAAACTCTAATGATGATGCTTTATTAATAACGAGTGGTTTATAAGATAAAGACATTTTTGAAGATAAAACGGTAGCATGATTAAATTCTTGATTTATTTTTAAGATTCTTACTCAATTAAAGAATTTCGGTGACCTTTTTGCCGCTGGCGGAATAAGCGATATCTGACGACCGAGTTTCAATACATCTTCGTTATAATTTTGTATGTTTATTCCGGATCCCAAGTAAAACGTGAATTACATAGAAAAGGCATACCTAAGTCGTAAGGCCTCAAAGCAAAATCACGTTTGTACTTTATCGTGCCACGCCTGTCTCAATGTCTCACTCCCGTTTGTTGTCTTACGCCTTTTTTAAACCTATCTATTTCATGCATAAAGTCAAAAAAAGTTGTCCATATTCATCATGAATACTGGATATTTTTTTTATATAGGACACATCAAAATTACTTTACCTCGCCTGATGGTAAGCTAAAGGCAAAGTCTCAGGACTGGGGTCACCACAACATACACCGGTAGTGCTACAGTGACGGCCCTCAGCTTGACGACCTCATCAAATGCTTTTTCACGCCCGCTTAAAGGCCCCGAGACTATAGGAGGTAGGAAACACATGCGCTGGTAAAGAATTCCAATTTTATCTTTATTATCTTTTCTTTATTATTATCTTTAAATGATAAGTACCTACATTTCAATAACTTACAAATTTTGTTCCCTACTTGAAATGTCGTCTGAGGAATCTAAAATTCCTTTTATTTCATGGTACCAAGAAAATGTTTGCTTCTTCATTGGTAATTCAAAACCTTTCGAAAGATCTTCGATCCTTGTAATAATACAATATCATCTTTAATAACGAACTTCGAAAAATAAAGAGGTTCTCCATTCGGTTCAATGCCAATTTTTCTATAGGTATGTTACGTTGTACGTTTTTGACAAATTTCCATAATTATTTTTATTGAATACTTTTTACTCAAGGGTCATCTTATTGGTGGTTGGAATTACAAACAAGTAACTCCACATTTTCAGATGCAAAGTTATTATACTGTATACAGAATGTGGGCCTGCAATTTGGGAGATTTTTTGATGGGATCAGAAATGGGTCGAATAAAAATAAGATAAAAAAAAAACAAAAAATGAGAAAAAGTTAAAGAAGAAAGATTAAATTTACGTCATACAGAAGGGTTAATTGAATAAAAGTTCGTAAAAACATGCAGTAATAACCGCAAACAATTAGTAATAATGACAGTAAACACGTTTTCCTGTTATTATTGCTTCTTTGATGTTAGTCTTAAAAACTAATTTGGCTAGGGACGCGGAAGTTGGGCTATCGCAAGCCAGATAATGTTAACTTTAGGGCAACTTACACTGCCCAGATTGTCACAATCTTGGAGAATTCAGGAACAAAAACACAGCCAACAGCGTTTGTTGTTATAAGACTGTTCGGTATACGTAGCAATTATGTTACAAGTTTACTCAGAAAACTATTTACAGTAAAGTTGCCATATATTAAATAGTAAACCATGGGAAGCCGTATGGTAATAAGGTTTTTGGAGTTTAAAGTACCTGCTTCCCTACCATACACCGCAAACCGCAGCTTGTGAATGACTCTGCAGAAGGCCTTCTGATATATTGTGAGAGTTTATAAACAACGGTTGCTGTACACCATGTGGTAAACGATGTTCTTATTTGTATTATTGTTAATAGAGAACATGAAATTGTAGTCACTTTTTAACACGTTTATGTAGAATCCCTAAAAACCAACAGGATACTCTGTCAAAACAAACGTTTCCGTGAAATTATTAAATCTTCAGAATCACTCACACTTTGATTATTCTTCAACTAAATTTAGAAATTTTAATATTGTAAGCTTTAGAAAATTTTAAAATCACACGTTTAAAAATATAATTTGAGTGATTCCGGCCACTGCTCTGCTAATAGGTTTATTGGAGCCCCATTAGAGAATTATATTATAAGGGGAGACAGGTTGTATGCTTACACAATCTACGATACGAGTACATACCTACAAATGCTGGTTTGTAGGTATGTACTCATATCTCATTATGTTCTCATTGCCTTTCTCACAAGATGTAGGTATAATTTTATATATGAGTCCATTACTATGACCACGACTATACTTATCTAGTTAACAATATATCTATGTGTGTTTACTTTACGCCAACTTGTGTGAGCAGGAGGCTGGTGAAATATTAAAGAGTAAGAAAGAGACAGGCATATAATGTGCTTGAGCCGAAGGCTTTCTTCGTTTAGTTGTAGCGTTATATTAATTTTCGTGTTGCGGTTCTTGGGCTCAAGTGGAGCAGTTAAATGTTAATACTCCATTATATTTAAGGTTATTTAGTACTTGCTCTTTCGTGTTTAGGAGATTAGTGAGCGAAGTAAATGTTTGTAGGCGGCTTTATAACGTGCTTAATTTACTGAGAGAATGACAGAAAGGTTCATCGATATGAGCAATAAAATAGATGATATCAGAGCTTAAGTGAACATTATGAATTAGATAATTTATGGTTGGCCACTTGATAAGTGGGTACATTAGGTTACCCTCTGAAAGCCAGAAGACGGAAGGTGGAGGCCTGGTTAGCCTGATGGAAGTCAAGGCGACGTTGACGTGACCACGTCGACTCTTTTGACACAGTATTGGAGAGAAGTGGCAAGATTTAAGTAGGCTTATGTCCAGCACTGAAATAAAATGAGCTGCAAAAATTTTACTTAAACAAACGATTTTAAATTGGAACTCAAAACGGATTTTTGATTACCACATTAGTAGAATGAAAAGTGCTCTGGTTTGATATAATTTCAACACTTCATTCGGTCGCACTCACATTACATTGCGAGGATGTCGTATAAGCATTAAATTTTCATCTAAAGTATGGCCGTCAACAGACACAACGAGAAGGGCGTGTATTGCCTCGAGTGGCCAATGTAACTCAAACATTACATAATAATTGTAAGTACGTTTATATGAACGAGCTAACTGTTGCTCGCGATTTCACATGCATGGATTACAAAAATAATTCGATACGATTACCGTAGCGCACTTATATTAATATCATATCGATGATAGACTCGCCATGCAGTCACCTTATTCCACCTTTTCTCCCTCACACCATCCCTTTTTCTCGGTCATAAATTGGACGCTTATAGCACGCATGGTAAGCCCATAGTTCAATCTTCTATGTTAACCAATTAAAATCCAGTGACTACCCACGCAAGCAGAATAATGCCTTAGATTCGAATCAAACAGTGAATCAGTTAGCCCTATTTCAAATGATTGTTTTCGTATTGACGTTTCATATTGCGCCTTGATGGATTCACGAAAATCTATTTGTGCAATACTCGTTTGTTAGCACAAATAATTGTCTGTCATGGATACGAGGAGCACACTTATCTCGTTTGCTTAATTAAATGCCATTGTCGGGCCTTTGTATAGATTTATTGGCAGAAATAGAAGTGTTTGGAAATAGTTTGTTACTTACATGTTATAGGAGATACTGGATTATAAATTATAGTTATCTTTTGTACACGGTTTCGTACATGGTTAAACTATTATTTCTATGCCTGACAAGGAAAAGGCGAAATGGCCATGGAGGTTACTCTCCTATATTTAATCTGCAATGTCACCGACGTGATGGCTGCCACGGATACGAGACTTCTTCACGAGATTTGGCACTTGATTTGACTCCGCACATCCCCGTAGCATTTTCATTTCCATGACACGCAGAGTGACTATAGTAACAGCTACACATCACGGCCGTGGTAAAGGACACAATTATCGGTCAACCTATTATATTTAGGGGTCAAAAGTAACACCAGTCACCTTACGCCAATCGGTCCACACTGCAGCGATGCGTGCCTTTCAGATCAGCACTTCTGGTGTGATCGTGTAATAAATATCCATTCATCTATCGATCCAAATTCTCGTTTAATTAGTATGTAGTAAGATTATAAGTTATGAATCGATAGAGAAATAGAATTCGATCCTAACATCTGCACATAAAGTCCGAATTGACTTGTATCAGATGCGCTGCCCACGCATCCACTAAGTGAAGCTTTAGCACAATGTTAGCCATCTATGGCATTTTCAAATCCCTGCACGCTATATTGATATTAATTGGACGTCACAGGAACCGCTCGGATGGGAACGAAACAGATTAAACATGTTCACGATTGTAGGAATTCTCTTTGTTATTTTGAATACAACATGCATGTAATAAATTCAAGTCATGATAGATACCTATTTGTACGATATAATATAACCTGCAGTTGCGCAGAGATATAGCATCTTTGGCAGCTTTTTACCGCATATACCATGGGGAGTGTTCCGACGAGCTCTACCAACTAGTCCCACCCTATAGGGAAACTCTTAAAGTATTTGACCAAATGAAAATGTCCATAGGATTTAAATTTCAATAGTATCAGACACAATAATCAATAGGTGTAGGGGCCTAATTAAAAACTTTGATTGAATTAAAACCTGTATTCGATTTTATCACAGGATTTTATGTACCTACTTTAAAATTACATCTTCGATAGATTGATTTCATAACTGATATTGACGTAGACATGTAAAATATATATTTTAGAAATAAATGTCAAGCCAATAAATAGTGCATACTTTAAATAAATTATTTTAGCAAAATGATTTCCAATTTGGAAAGGTATTATTGATTTAGTACCGAATTTAATTGCAATTTCAAACAATTAATTATTTCAGCTACGATAGGTTCTTCAGATTAAGAATACCTTTAGATTAATAATTCAAACCTTAGCGTAGGTATGTACCGTACCAACTTACCTACCTTTACCTATATAGAAAGAGACAGGAACATTTTATAAAAGCGTTTTAATAAAACAAAATTCTATTTAACAAGCAGCTGTGCATTGCGTGTTCCAACAAAGAATATGTATCCTCTGCTTTTTATTTTTATTGGCAATTAAACAATTAACCCGTCGAGAGGCACAAAGGAATCGAGCCTCCCCACTGTGCGCGGCGAAATTTTATACTCATTGAAGGTGCATTGTGGTAAATGGTGAATTTTAGGGTTTGTTCTAGAGATGAAAGCTCTCGGACTCGTGAATAAGCAGTCGCATAAAACATACATAATAATAATGAGGAAGTCTCACAACAGGGTATTGTGGTCCGATTCAGTTCAATTATGTCATTAATCGTGCGATTTCTAGACTTATTTATTCTAAACATAAAATTTAAATTCCAAAATCTAATAGAAAACGCAATCAATTTGTTTTCAATTCTGAAGGTTTCATAACCTTACGAAAACGTGCTAGGTATTGTTGTCACAGATTATACGGCATACCAATTGTTTTTAAGTTTTCCTCTTTAATCGAATTGAAATCACGCGTTTTAATAACGCGATGTTATTGAATTTGGCGCCTGAACGAATAGGTAAATTAGGTCGTGTTTGTAACCTAAATATTTTGCTAATGCTTGCACACTTACATACGTGTACGACATCTTATAATAAGTATATTTTATTTCTATGACTTACGTTATTATGTAAGTCATAGAAATAAAACTAAGAGATAAGGCTTTCTTCTGTGACTGTACTAATCATGTAATTGGGCAATGGGTCTATTTGACCGATTCAAAAACTGATTCGGTTGAGTGATCCCACGGGTCCATTTCGAACGGGTCCAGTGGACCGAAGGTTCCTAAATTCCTTTACACGAGATAAAAGGTTTTAGACTTCACAAATAAAACACAAATACTTTTTGTAATTTATTTAATAAAAATCTCTTTTGACTTGAACACGATCACTAAATTACAGACAATTAAAGAAATATTATTTCATGTAACATTGAGATTATTTTACGTCGTATCAGTCGAGCTTAGAATAATATAGTTACAAGACAGAGTCCTTCACTGACTGATTAAAGGAAAATTTACATTAAACACTACCTACATTATGTACACTATTTCTTTGCTGAAAGTGATGTGATGAGAGATTAATAGATAAATAAATAGTTTCCAAATAAACGTTTTTACACAATGCTTTTTTTGCCATAACAATGTAACTTTTCTTCACTATTTCTTTACTGAAAGTGAAAAATTTAAAGTGAATATGTGAAATAAAGGGATTTTAAATGAACAGTTTTTACACAATGCTTTATTTTGCCATAAAACAAGCAAAAACAAGAAGAGATACATTACGAACAAATTTTGTTTAAATTATGCTCCTTAATAAAAAATCACGATGAATTATGAACAACATCTGGCGTAGGGTAAGCGGTTTTATTTACGTTTGTAAATCTGTACGCATAGTAATTCCCATATGTCAAATCTGTGCTGGTAAAGCCGGTGCTCCGTTTGAGAGCGCCTCGAGCTAAGCGACTGCCTAGAATACAAACGAGGCCTTACATGGACTCCAAGGGTAAAAGTAATGGATTATTGACTTGACGACCTAGTAGTATCTAGTAAACACTGCTTGAGCGGTTCGATGATATTTATAATGTTACTTATATTGTTATTAATTTCACTTGCTTATACAGTCGTATTAAAAATACACATTAATGGTATTAATGCAAGAATTTTAAATGAAAACAAAACAAGTTCAGTCTTGTAAAAAAATTAGTTCTAAATTCAATCTCAGTCTAGTGTCGATCTCATGTCGATTTAAAGTTATTTTTTTTGTTTACCAGAATACCGTTTTCTGATATTTGGGAGATCGACATGACATTGACACTAGACTGAGATTGAATTTAAAACATATTTTTGGTTACGAGAATTGACCTTCTGATGTAAATATGAATTAATAGTGTCCACCTCGTTGCCAGCAATGTCACTTGTGCATAAATAAATTACGGAGCCGTGGGGTGAAAATTCGTGGCGTGCAACACCGTGGGTATCGCAGCGATTCCCGCTGTGAACTCCACCTCGAAAAACACTACATTTAAAAACAAAAAAACGGTTCTGCACGACTGTGCTTATTCATACTTACATAACATACTTATGAGTGACTATTAAGCTATGTCTGTGACCACAAATTTAAATTTACTACATAAAGTAACTTCGGAACCACTGTGTCTCCGTATTTGGTGATGATAGGGATAACGTGGGTTTAAACGTACTCGACTTTTTATTTGAAATTAGTAGATTTTAATGATCAATTTGTTGAGGGGCTGGTCGCCGAGATGTTTTATCAATGAAATTAATGAAAATAATTATCCATCTAACCACTTCAAAAACATTTTTCATACAAGTTCTTATACCTATTTGATTTACAAAGGCGTGTGTATAGAATTTCAATAGAGAGAAATTAATTGGGACGATTAATATTTCGTATTACAAAACCACTCAACTGTACGAGAAATGAATGTAAATAAAAATTTAAGCGTTACGACTGTGATTGTACACACTATAATAATATTTACATAAATAAAAAAAAAAACAAATAGTGCATCACATTTTTCGCATGTATTTACATAATATACAACTACCTGTATACCTACTAACAATTAATAACATTTATTTACTGAATGAGATTACTTTTATTTAAAAATAAAATTTTACACACATTTGCGACAAAAATAAATAGTTATTGGACCTTAATTTTTTTGTAATTCGGTAACAAAAATATGTACATGATACAATTTTTAAAGTAAATGATGAGAAGTGTTATAATAATTTTTATACGTGAAGCACCATATCGTGGCTAAAAATCAGTAGCAACATGATTAAGTTATACTAGACTTGCACGATTTTTATACATATTAAAACTAAAGACGGGTCTTAAGCGCTTTTAGTCCTTGAGGTAAAAAAACCTTTGCTTTCTTCAAGTATCAATCGACTTAGACTTAACTAGGTCGCAAGCACTAAACGCAATTAACACCTTCATTCAATCATTCGAGGATCTCTAATTTTAATATGTACAAGCAAAGACGATTGGTACAAGTTAATAGACAATACATTTATCTAATAATACAGATTTACATAGAAAAGTTTACCTAAACGTTAAGTAGACAAATCTGAAATATTAGCTAACATGGCAGCTTTATTATCATGTACAAAATCTGATTCAAGTGTATCAGCCTTTTCACGTACCTATTCTACTAATATTGATAAGTAACAACCAATTACTTTTATGTATACAACTAGATATGTACTTCAGAACTCGAATTTGCTAACAAAAGTTACGTAACATCGTGTACCTTTGAACATACAACTTAGTATATTAAACACACATGTTAGAGTAATGGCGGTGGAATTAGAATGGAAAGGATGAGGTTTTTACCTCCAAACAAGCACATTACCGTTGCAAACACGCTCATAATAGAATAATTTAGTTTGTTGATTTACTTATTACAATATTTATGATTAGTGAATCCAAATCAGAAACAATACTTAAACGATGTGCAATCATAATAATGAACTTTAAGATTTAGTAAACAAGACAGTTGTTACAATAAACGCAGTGAGATATATTGTTGCTACTGCACTTAGGTAAAACCTTCAGCCCGTCAAATATGAAGAACACCTCTGCCGCACACCAGTTCTGAATTACTTGTCAAGTAGCAGTAATAAAAGTTATTGGAAACAACAATGAAATTATTACGTTTCTATGAAACGATTGATATAACAATACAAATAATTAATTTAGGCTTTTTTCTATCACTTCAACGTATACTGTCCTTTCTCCTACAGTAATAATTCAATGTCTGTTCACTATATTTACACAAGATACACCTGAACAGTTCGTCTTTGAGACTCACTGAGGTGACGACTACTTAATGGTATCCATTGTTGAAAAAAAAAACGGAATGTTGTTTCTCTAATGGTTCATGGAACATGAGAAAAGTTTCCCTGTCGTTCAAGTCACTAGTTTCACGTTTATCGTTGGCCTCTCATGTTGAGAAGTCCCTCCAAGGAGTTGGAGGCGGGGATGGAGAGGGGGGCGGACCCCTCAGCTCTGTGCTAGGGAATCCAACGGCACCACCAGTTTTCCGTTGGAGTAGCTGTAACAAGGAAAAACGATAGAATTATACGAAATGTTTCCAATGAATTTGCTTTGTGTTAACACTGGGTGAGAACTGCACTGTACGTAACGTTAAAGTGAAGTAAAATAATAAACGAGTTAGTAATAGAATTATTAACCTGTATGGTATAGTGGTCGTTCTGGATTTAGCTCTGCTTGGCCTACACGCGTCATCTGCAACCAAGATACTGTATGTGAGCGTATTCAAATTACGTTTGATTCTTTATAATGAACGTTTGCTTAGAGGATTAAACGGAAAGTTTCCGCTTGTTTCATAGTTCATATCGCATCGACGAGGTTTAATTAAGTGGTAGCGCACGCTATTGTCTCGGTTCTTGTGGAACAATACTTATCTTAAGTCGAAGTTAGCAGAAGTAATATCTTCAATGCCTTAATGAGGGAACTTAGTATCAACTTTGTTAATCGTTTCTGACCCGGATAATAATATTTGTTCACCTTTGTCATTTTAAGTAGTTTTGTTTATAAAATAATATTGTTTAGTGTGAAATTGTAATGTGTATGATTTTGGAGTTAAAATAAAATAAAAATGTAATTGTGGATTTTCTCTGTGAGAAATGAATTTTGAAATGGACGCGCTGTAGTAAAATTTGAGAGATGTCATAAATTTTGTTAGTAAATTACTGGTAGAAAGTTAATTGGTTAGTTATGTTACTTAATGCCCGGCTAATTAGAGAAGACAAGCAGTATACTTTCTGCCAGCAAAGTGACAAATGTGTTGGCGGAGAGCCTTACCGTAGAGCGGCTAACATCGTTGTGAGAGGCACGCATCGCATTTGACGGGCTCGGCACGCCGCTTGCCCTGAGAGCCCTGCGAGCCGGACTTACGCCGGAAAGTGTACCTAACGAGTAGACCTGCAATGCAAAACGCCGCACCGTTAACAAAAGAAATAACTAAACCAAAATAAAAACAAAAAACACAGAGCCACGCGCGCGCGTCCATCTGAAAATCGCCTATGGGCGGACGAAAGCAGGCGAAATAAAAAATAAAGAAATGATGCTCTCAGGGTTTTCATGACTTGATACCGCTTGGATTCATTCTCGTTTTATGGCAGAATGAAACTTTATACTTGATGCATTTTTGTACGGAATTTATGTTTTAACTAGTCTGTGTATCGTGGAACTTCCTAAGCGATGACGAATGTTTGGAGTATGTGCTTAATGTTTGAAGTTTAGTTTGAGCTAAATACAGAAGTTATGAAACTAATCGCTAAGATAGTTATTAAAACAGCTATAAGAATCGGCATGCAGAAGACTGAAAAAGTTTTGTATTTATCGTTAAAACTTACCGGTTAATCCTGCCTTATTGATGCTGTTGGAACTAGAAAAACCGGAGATTTTCTTCCAGGCTTTTTTATTCCAAAACCCGCTAGTCTTAGCGTCACCGCAGCTGGAGCTACGTGGTGATGGCACATCTTTTGGACAGCGTATTCCACATTCTTCAGCACCTAAAATCCTCACGCCTGCTCCTCGTGTACCATATGCCACAGCTGGCAAGTGTGGCACCGATCCTGTTGGCTTACGTCGCAAACTGCCGACATAGCTCGCCCCGCTACTGCTTCCACTAAATCCGCTATCTAAATCTGGTGGATTGCAACTTGCCGGTGAAAGCAGCTCGTCAGTCGGGCCAACTCGCAATAATTCTTCGATATTATCTCTGTCCTCTGCGCGCTCCGAATCTGGTGATTCACATTCCGGCATGAGCATTGCTTCAACACTAAGATTTAGTTCGCCCAAAATTCGCTTGTGCCTTGATTCTACTCGTCGAACTTCTTCTTCAACAACACTTCTATCTAATGAAACTAGTGATTGACGGGGAGCGTATCGATGTTTCGGACATGTCCTAGAGCCATCTGTAATTTCTTCGTAAATGTTTTCTTCAGTGCCATATCTCGTTACATAATTATGACGAGATGATCGATCTCGTGGTATCCCACCCCTACCTCGTTGACGGTTCACCTTTCTAGATGATGAGGGCATTGATAAATGATGGTCATAATAAGCATAAGAATAATCGACAGGCTCAAATCGCTCCATAGTAGCAGCGATATTACTCCTATTCCACGTTTGCGGAGGTGGCTCCCTAGATAAATTAATGGCCGCCAGTCTTGCTGGTAGGATTTCATCGAGGTCTCTAGCACATCGTTCATCAAGCGATTGTGCGCCGTCATCTTCTCCCCGCCTATGCTTCCTGTGCGGCCGACGGGAAGTTTGAGATCGTGCATGAGCGCGGTCGCAATCAGATCCATGGCCATGGTTATAGTCAGGAGTATGGCTTCGATTATAATCGATAGGTCTATGTTTACAATCTAGGGTATGGTGATATTCTGGTGTGTGCCTTAGGCTGTAACTAGAATTGCCTTCGTAGTCTGATCTGTCGTAGGAAGGGCTATCATCAGCGTTACTTGTATGGGGATGTGGGCAGTCGGCAGCGATGCCTGACTCCGATGACGGGTAGTCGTGTACTTCGGCCGTGGTGAGCACGTGATCGTCGGGCCGCGCGGGCTCCGAAGTTGCGTGTCGGTGATGAGGGCGAGGCCTTGTCGTCTCGCGACAGCTCGCAAACGTTCTCTGAAGAGTCGAAGGGTGTGGGTAACGTCCACAACGATTGTCGTACACCGCCTCCCCGGGCTCGTCGGGGCTTGGCGGCGCGCTGCGTGATTCCATGGTTCATCCTCTCATATCCAATGAGTACCTGTAAAAGAAATACTTATATAATTTCATGGTACATTTGATATAAATATGAAATGTTTTCTTTTTAATAAAAGTCACGGCTGACGTTGGCGGCGATGCCGAGGGCAATGAATCTGAAATTACATGCTCCGTGATAAGGGTAGGGTAACTGACGATCAACACAGCAGCCGACGTCGATATATCATCATCAGTCGCCGGGTAATAAATCGGGGACTTTGCGCCGTGTTTACATTTTATATGGAGGATTTTAGAATCTTTGTTCCTTCGTGGCATTTCTGATATAATATGTGTGACAGTAATTTGGAGTAAGAGTTATGACTCTAAAAGGCTAATGGATGCATTATAACTTACACAATAAAATAAACAAGCTGCTGTTTAAAAAACCTTTTTAAAAACAAGCTTTTATTACTTACAATATTGCATTGTCATGGGACTTACATAAGTAGGTATGCAAAATTTCAGCTCAATCGAATAACAAGAATTGGTCGAAAAATGGCTTGCAAGATTTGATTACAGACAACGAGACAGGTGAAACTAAATAGAAGCTTGTGATGAGCATTACACAAAAGAACGCACTTTTATACAACTATCGAGTACTTTCTGTAGCAAGTGGTAAACTTAACAACCTCAAACTTATTTATTTTGTTCAATAAATAATAATATAAAAAATATTCCTGTCACTGACTTTCATCTCTAAAGTAAGTATAATAAAGATCTATCGCAAACAAATATAGAAATAATAATAAAAATTCATAATCAACATTTTTATTTGCGTCACCCTCGTGTTATTGCAAGAATTCCAGACCAATTTATTACTGTAACGATAAGTATCCGTGAACTAGTGGGGAAAGGGCAGGCATCGGGACGCGGGCGCCCTATGACGCGTTGCCATAGCGACATAGCCCCGCGGTTATCGCAGCGCTTCCGGCCAATATTCCTTGCATCTAAATCATCATCAGAGCTGGGAAGCGGCTCGTAAAGCGCCCGTTGACCGTCCAAACGCCGCCATAATTTGTTATGCCGGCCATCACATCGCGTCGGGATTTCTGGTTCGCTTTGTAACGTGGCACCCGACCTAACTTTCTACCGCAATCTCGAGGAGACAGTTTTTATATGGGGAAAATATCGCAATAGTTATGATACTGAAAAGATTATAAGCGACAAAAACAACAAGTTATTTAAGCGACGATGGCTTAGAAGCTTTATGGAGATTGGTTTTCTTTTAAAGTTTTTTCTTTTGTATTTCAAACATTGAAAGCAATCTAACCCTAAATTGTTGTTATATCTAGCGTGTAATTATGTATTGAGTTGACAAAATCAATAAAGTAAATTCAACACACAATCGAATTAGAATAAATTTAGTAACGGCAATAAATTTATTTTGCGTTCTCATACTCTGCGTGATGTAAGCACAATTTTAACCCCCCTGTTTGAGTTCCCCTTGTTTAAGCTTAAGAATATATTACAAGTTGTGAGGGTTAAAAAATCATGCAATATACATAATAGGTACATAATTGCAATGAAATTTATTAATGTAACAAAGTATTACTGACGCTAATTGCGAACATTAATTTAAGGGATTAAAACGTGCGCTTTAAGCCGTCGTGCTATAGAAATATCTTTATTGTAGGATATAAATTATAAAAGTAAGAAATATTTTGGTCATAAAACGCCGGAACAGGTCAGTGACAGGGGTTTTTATAGTCCTACTTTAAATATAGGAATGTTATGCCACTTAGGACTGATCGGATTGCCAGTGGTTTTCTTGTGAGGCTCTAGGCGGATATATTATTATTTACATTTTTTACAATTTTAATAGCATCTTGCAGTACTTTTAAAGCGTACATAACTTATAAGAGATAATGTAATTAACTAAAACATAAAGTTTTACGATTAGGTATTTTATATGCTGTCTTTACTTTGAATAAACACTTCTTAATTTTGCTTTCTGAATCAACCGACTTGCTGCCAATATATAACTTATGTTGAGATTCTTGTGACTTTTCTCGGGACTATTCTAAGAAAGGCTTTATACAAAAATCGTACTTGTTTATTTATGTTGTGCCTTTTTTGTATGAAAAATAACAACCATTATATTTTCAGGCTTCATCGGCATGATATTATCTAATCCAGCTTAATACCTACGTAAATACTTTATAATTCCAACAACAGCAAAATAGACACTAATTTCCTTTGATATTAAAATCAAATAAGCTCTAGATAGGAACATTACTTACACTACAATTTTGCGGCATTACAGTAATCATCATCCATCACAAGGCGATAAAATAATAAGTGTTTTCATTTTCTATGCACCCTACATTGGCCGTCATTATAAATAATAGGTTTTTTGTACTGTGGACACATGTGGCCCTTGTCGGTGATAGTAATTGGTATTGGACAGTGTTATGTTACATATTTTAGTAGAATGCTGATTATTTTATGTATTAGTTTTGTCATGCTTACGCCTTTCCCCTGCAAGATAACGCTCCATATGGGGCCGGGTAATTTGTTTGTGTAATCAAAACACGCACGCTTGGACGAAAAATTATAAATTACCATACTTATCAATGAAGTTTGCCTGTTTTATTATTTTTACACTTGAAATATGCAAGCGAATGCATTTTATTTAATATTTTTTTTATTAGATACCTACTCCATTATTGGCAATTTTTTTTCATTGCAAAAATGTTCAAAGTTTCCTTGATGCCAGCTTTAATTTGGAACGTCACGCGTCGCATAGGAAAAAGGGTGAGAGGCTAGCTAAGATCAACTTGCTTTGGTTGATATTATTCAATACTCTGGATGGGTATTATACTGGTGGCCTGAAATACAGGTTCACAATTAGTTGAGGCTTCAGTCTCCAACTTAAAACTGTATTTTATATCGAAACAACTCTAATACGTACCCCAACCTAGTGTATAACACATGCGCTATAAGTTGAGACCGGTCAGGTCTCAACTTATAGCGCACGTGTTACTATACACTAGGTTGGGGTGAGAAAATCAATATTTTTTTAAAGTAGGTAGGTATTAAAAAATTATAGCCGGACTTCCATCCACTACATTACCGGTGCCTTTAAAACCTTCAAGGAAGGATAATTGATTTTACAGTCAAGTATAAATATACTTTTTTGATCCACTTTAAGTTCACCCACCCTACTGTCCATTTTAAAAATAAAACAATTTCTTTAGACATCTCTTAAATTTTAATCCGGTGTTATCGTGCTTATTTATGCAAAATCCTCTCAGCGAAGAGTTAAAATGTTTCAAAAAGCTCTTAAAAGTGAAGTCGGGAGCATGAAACCAGCTCATACTTTGGAAAATTAATGTAAGTATATGATTTTGTTTGACTTCGAAGTAATACTATAAAAAAGTTACCAATATCAAAATTTTATTAGTGGTAATACTTTTATTAATACTTACTTACCTCAGTTTTGAGTATTCTTCTTAGAATTTTACAAGCGATACCGTATGACCTAACTCGAGATGCTTATGATTTTCAATCTGGAATATCGACGTTAGTACAAAAATATATCTGTAAAGTTTATTAGCAGAAAGTACTGTGCTGATTACGACGAACTTTTTGGGGTTTTAAGCGCTACTCGTTATTAAAACATTTTCTATGCAAAGATCTTGAAGATTAAAAAAAAATACATATCAAGGCCTAAAACATTTTTGAAATACGTAATCAAAATTTTTAAAAATAATAATTTGGAATATTTTGATATTAAACTAACGCCACAAATAAAATTATTGAAGTAACAAAATCTTTTCATTTAAACAAATTAAAAGTTTGATTTAAATTTCAAATCCTATGGATTTATTTTCAAAAACAAAAGGAATGCAATCTTATCATTGGTTTAATTTAAATTTAAATTAAATTGGTTTAGTTTAATTTTAATTTAAAAATCGGATTTCAATCTGAGTAGGTATTCATTTGGATTTGGTTACCGTCTCCTATTTTTTTAATTTGAAATGTTTTTGTGAGTTTATATACTTAAAAATAGAAGACGTGTGAAATGGAGGTAAAGAAGAAATATAATTATTACAAATTCTTATGCTTAAACTAGTGATATTGTGGTATGAATTAACTGCCTTCTGACTCAATAGATGGCGGACCTAATGAAAACTTGTCACGTGTTAATTAGTCGGGAGTAAACTATCTATAGTCTATGATTGACCGGAGGGCTGCAAGGGCCGTGTCGACGAACCTCATTGTGACGTAATTGTTGTAAATTATACTTTATAACTGTTTGATTGAGCATGAAATAAATACTTAGTGGTAGGTAGTCAGTAATTAATAGTTGTTGGAAATTTTTATTTTGAAGTAGGTAACCTAAGCGTATTAAATCTTACCGCTTCGTCTCGTCGCGATAACCGATGAACGTATTAAACTATTTTAAAAAGCTAATATTCGCAAAAAATGGGTAGGTACAGTTTTCATCTGAATTTACATAGAGTTTAAAAGTGAATGTGACTGTGTCTTATGCGAGTATCATTGATGTTGGATATTCATGTGCAAATAGTTGTGTTACGATCATGTTTGAAAATTCGCGCCTGCCGACCTCAAAATCAACAAAACGATATTGTTGATTTTGAGATCGGAACGCACTATAATGCATGTGGCACTCAGAAAAAACATTCCCTTGTGTAGAGTAATATAATAACGATTGGGGTTTATATCTTTTGTAGATAAAACTAAAATATCTCTTCCTGTCTGTTGTTACACTTATCGATATAGACATAACATATCTTTCTGTTTTCTTATCGAGTGTCTGATGTCCCATTTAGTTCGATTGTGTTATATTGATAGGACACGTCTTATTTTGTGAGAAAATTATTAACTATACCTACATAGGTACGTACTTTTTTCTTAACTTAACAAGTTTTCGTCGCTTTAGTAGGTAATAATAGATTATAATAAATATGTTGACTCACAAAAAAAGAACAATAAAAAACCTGTAAAAAGTTAAAAATAACTATTATACTATGACCTATCTACCCTAAGTATTGAACCTTTATTATTATTATAGGTAGCTATATTATTTACGTATTCATATTTTTAACTAACAGTTTGTCTCGTCGGGGACCGCTCACCTAATCTAGTCTGTCTCGCAAGATCCTAACTGTAGATGTTTTGCGGTGCCCCCGACGAGACAAACTGTTAGTTAAAAATATGAATACGTAAATAATATAGCTACCTATAATAATAATAAAGGTTCAATACTTAGGGTAGATAGGTCATAGTGTAATAGTTATTTTTTACTTTTTACAGGTTTTTTATTGTTCTTTTTTTGTGAGTCGGGGGTTTTTTAAATTTTTAATTTAATTTTTTTATTAAATCTTTTTTTAAATTAGGGGTTATTTATCATATTTATTATATTTATATTTATTTTTATCACTATTTATTTGATGGTTCATAAGATGCACGTGAGGTTAACAGTATCCTGAAAACGAGTGAAATGGTTTCGCCCAGCTAGTTAGTATTTTACAAGGGCATGTTGTAAAAATGCCCTGAATCCAAGCGAGAATATCCCGAAAACGAATGATAAAAGAACAAAACATAATCGATTGTCCAGAATGTTTGAGATCTCCGTTTATTTACTTTTTAATCACAGGAGAACATAGCAGAATTCCCACTCAAAATAGAGTCCCTAGATTGGGACGTAATTTTTTTCCTATTCTTTATTTAATTAGTTCCGTTATATAATGTATTTTAACTACAGGAAAATAGGCACCTTCGTAATTCCGCTCGTCTTTTGCGGCACTAAGGACACCGCACAGCAAACATTTGCGTAGCTCATTTGCTCATAAGTAACCTATGCTCCGACTTAATAAGCTCTATTGTCGTTGTTGCGGTCGGTTACGTAACAGCTTTATTTATTTTATTACCCGTCCCGGCTTCGCACGGGAACATTTCGTATATAAACTTATACCCAATTTATACTATACCAAACCTATAATGGCTGGTTGTACAAAACAAAAATAATAATAATATCGTAAAAGACCAGCAACAATGCACAAATTATTATAACTATCACATAGATGAAATTATGATGCGCTATGAAAATACAGATGAGCTTCCAAATGCATTTACTCTTTTGTCTAGTTCTGCGTTCCGTTCCAAATTTGAAATTAAAAATTAATTTAATTAAATTTGAATTTAATTAAAAAACATTGTGTTTGGTTATAGACATTCACTCACGTGACTAATTATTACAGTTGCAATCTGAATATAGTCAAATACCTAACCCATGCGTCTATATTAAAACTTTTTAATACAACTACTTAACTGCAAGCTGCAAGAAAACTTCCCAAAAAGCCTGTACATGAGTAAAGTATAAGCGTACAAAGTTGAACATTTTACAACACGCATAAGAAGGCAATTCCACTGAACGCTGTCGTTCTGAGATTTGAATTCGAAATGAACCCTGCCTTTTCCAAGACTATTTCGTTTATTTTATGTTTCTTTCAATGAGAATCTGAATTCAGGAAATAAATAACAAGTAAAAAGTTTAGTTGAAAGATACGATGATAAGAAAACGTTATGTAGATTTAACTTGAAGACCCTTAATTGTTTTGAAACTGGTTTTTTTTTTCGTTTAAGAGCCAGTAGGGGTGGTTATGCTGGACTTGAATCGACTAAAACCGTACCATAAGGCATTTCCCTCGTACTCCGACTGGCCCGGGCCATCTTCAGCTGGGGATAGGGGGTTTCGCGCGTTGCCGCATCGGTCTACTTCTGCTAAAGGGACAAACGGCTCCATCCATCACCTGGCCTGAGATTATAGCAAACTAATCGATTTTAGAGTGTGACCAGTCGGACTCTAACCTTGAGAAAGTAAGCTCTTTCAGTGATCAACAGCGCTTGCCAAGAATTTAGAAAACGCTGTTGACTACTAAAGTATATTACCAACAATATCAAAATTTTGCTGATTAGATCATTAGCAACCTTCTTTAGCTATTACAAGTTATGGCTGAGTCTTACAGTATTGTGCAAAGATTCTCCAGGGTTGAGTTTAATCTTATGTTTATAGGTCTCTTTATGAGTGAGTAATTTCATTTTCCCGCTTAATAGAACAACCCTGTATTGACCATATCACGGCGCTAAACTTGCTTACAAAATGTAATTAGAGCGACTAGGGGTTCAGACTAAGAAACTATTACTTACAAATGTTATAGAGTAGAGTTAATTCCGGTGCCTATCGGCCGTTTTATGTGATACTCAACGTAGAGCGGTTTAAGTGCCCTTTGAGGAGATCTCAACGGTTTATTGCGAAGAAAGTAGTTAATAAAATGTGCGAACATATCTCTGCAGAACGTAACCATTTAGACTTTATTTCACTACTAATGTCATCCGGTACTTTGTTATGTCCACGTATCGTTTTTGGATCACTTTCTCATAATCTTGGCACTCACAGAATGTTTTGTTTTTGTAAAGTGAACTACAGATACACGTAGCTTGGCCAGGTTTTGGAGTAGTTCGCGCATCGTGCACTTTGAGCCAATCAAATGACTCAAAGTACGAACGAACGGAACGTTGATTCGCTACAAGACGTCTCTCGGAGACATCTGATTGGTCCGTCAAGTGACGGACCAATCATATGTCCGCGACGGCGCAACCGCGTCTCCCGCGACCCGCTCATACCTCAAAGGGGACCTAAAAATCGACCTTTGCGCATATGACGCGTCCGGCCAATTTACGTGCCGGTATCTTTACTGTATTTGCAATCACTAGAATGTCATAAATTATTCCATTTGCACGATTAAGAAAAAGATTTGATCAGATTGTTGGTCCTTGATAGTTGGCCTATCAAAGACCAACAATTTGATCCAAGTATGATCTAAGTTTTATGCTAGAAAAAGACAGATACAGTTTTAATTAGAAAGCGGCGTAGCTACAGTAACAGAAATATTGATTCCGAAACTATCATAGACTTTTTTAGAGGAAAAGAAACAAAAACTACTATGATAACAAATTGCGAAATGTACCTACTGAATGAAAAATAACGCATTCCATGAATAATTCATTAAAGAAAGAAAGCTCATAAAGAAAATGTTTTTTTTAATATATACAAGACAGTTACATAGACAAGACTGTTCTAACGTGGATAAATAAACTGGTTGCAATAATTACTATGAAAATTATTAAACTAAAACAATTGAATAGGGTGCGATAGCTGAAATCAATGCGAGCATCAGGTACTGATTTATATAATTTTTACATCATACACAAAATCAAAGTTCATCTGTCATACGAGACTAAATTATAACATTAACAAATTAAGAAACTCAAAATAACAAACAACATAATACCAACAATACATACACGCGGGTATAAATTTCAACCGTTGTGTTGATAGGATGAAATTTGAATTTGAAATCATATACTTTGAAACATTCGCTAAATCGAGCTCACCAAGTTTTAACAGAATTTGATGTCTGAGTAGGTAGTTGATTGCTCCCTACCATGACGGTGGGTCGTTAAAATTCAGTAAAGCTAAGAACACATCACGAATGAGTAGGCTTACTCCATCTTAACAATTTTCTCTCAATTTATACGCGCTTTACAACCAAAATTAGGACGTGCTCCGTTCAACTCCTCCTCAATATGTAAGAAAAGCTATGATATTTGTGCAACGAAATTGAGTTTGTAATAATAATTATGATAGACTCGAATTCGAACTACACCAGTTTAAGTGTTTAGTCTATAATGTTTTGTTTGAGTTTGATTCCGTAATTAAGATCACAAAGGAAAAGACGCAACCGGAAAAACTACTAATTTATTTTTAAACAAATATAACCTGCTATATGACTTCGAGGCGTGTGAATATAGAGGAATATTTTATCCTATACTACCTCCTGCTAATATTATGAATGTGAAAGTTTATGAAGACGCTTGGATGTTTGTCACTCAATCACACTTTACCAGCTAAACAGATCTGACTGAAATTTGGTACAGGGATTTTCATACCTAGAATAGTATATGAAGTGGGAACGGGTACAGAATTGCACGTGGGTGAAGCCGCGGGCAACAACTAGTCGTAAATAATATCTATTATTTTAACAGAAATAGATTTGGATGGGTTTGATAAGTAAAGAATGGGTTAAACTATTTCAGTGGAAATTTAGGGGTGCGTAAAAGGGTTATTATTGTAATTTTGTAGTTATAATGTGCAAATTGAACCCTTTTGCTATTTATATCTTCAAACATCATAATAGCATTTCATTAGTACCGACTCTACGAGTTATTTGTATTATAATACAGACATTGTCCTCCTTAAATATGACTTTCGAATTTGATAGGTGTACAAAGTATTCAAAGCATCGTGTTTATTGTTCTAATTCTTTATGATGTAAATGCTCAATGGTTTCAAAATTGTCAATATAATTTGCAATCAGTCAATATGTAAATCGCCAATCGCAATCAGGAATGTTTAACGCCATAAGGTTATATTAGAAAATTGAATAAAAAATGATCGTTAATTTTTTTTAAATTAACTTATTTTCCTCTCAATATTCTTAACTTTTTCTTTCATTAGAACCTTCTTCTTAACACAACCCAACAAAAAATAATTAGCATTATCAGTTAAACGATTCAAGCGTGTTGCTGTGACCAAGAGATTTTTACATATACATTCATTTTTATATATACAGTTATGCTGGACAGTAGTTTAAGTACTTACATCGTTAAGCGACTTTTATTGGTATAGTTATCCCAAGATTAATTTAAATGTATTTAGCATTTTATGACCAAACTGTCTTCCATGTTGTAATCCGGGACACGGACCTATTTTATGTGTATGTCTAGACAACACTTTTGTATAAGGTGTTCTATTGTGATTTTATGTGAAAATACCCCATATAATCAGTCGAAGTACAATTTAAAGTTATTGATTTATTAAGGTTTTTTAAACTATTATTAACCTAAATGAACATAAACCAGATACCACGCTTTGCTAATTTTAGTAATGTATGGATTTGACGGGTCTCGTTAGAGGAGAGGAGATCCGTGCCCAGCAGTGGGACATAAATGGGTTGCTATGATGATGGATTTGACATCTTTAAGTTATTTTAAGAAAATAAGAGAGTATAATTTATCATACGATTTTTCTATAATTATAGTTGGCAGGGTGCCCCTGTCTCACCCACATACTATTTAACACTATAATAACAGCGATATTTTTCTAATGAGCTCATGAAAACTGTCCATAAGTTGATTTTGGTATTTTAATAAAAGAAAAGCATTTCGCTAAAAGGCGACTTGGAGAGAAAACTTTGCGTAGTACCTATTTGAACTTAATGAGATTAGATCTTAGCCGTACCTGGCATTTAGATCTAACGATATTAAAACAAGTTACTCTTCTGTGGTTTCGAGTTCATAGGACAGTACCTACTAAGTAAAACGTTGCGGTAAAGAAATTCTCTTTACAGTAGGGGAGAGCGGGGTTGGTAGTAACGGAGGTAAGTATTAACAAGCTTATTCCTGCCAAACGTGAATTCTTAAAAATATGATACTCGGTTTACAATATCTCTAGACACAGCCGAACATGAACATGCTTGTCAGTTTTCGACAGGCCATCGGTAGTGATAGTTGTGCGCAGTACCCTCGGATTTACAGGTAAACCAACTTTTCGTACTTCGTGATAAATTGATTTAAGACTTATTTTTGCGCTAATTTGAATCAAAGTATATCCTAAGTGAAGATGTATTTTATTGACTTTCAAACCATTATACTTGTTTGAGATTATTTTGACTATATTTTTTTCTGTGATTGAGAAAGTATAAAAAGTGGCCTTGGGGCTAAAAGTAACAAATTGAGTGGGGTAAGTATTAACATGTTAATATACTCAATTTGTTATGTAGTTATTTGCTATTAAGTTGGCCATTAATTGTTTTTTGCAATAAGTATGTTTTTTTTATAGAATGAGAAACTACAAAAGAAAGAGCACAAAGGCAGCTGGCTGCTGCAGAAGTTTTGGTGAACAACAGGAAATATACAGATGTTGCTGCGGAATACGGTATTTGTCATGTAACACTGTTTAATAAAGTATAAGCACTGTGACAATTGTTGATGAATATACTAACTCACTGAGATTTTAAGACTGTTGATTCTAAAAAGTCTATGTGATTTATTAGTTCCCTAATTGTTAAGTTATACAGACAAATGTTTGTAGGTTAAAAAGGCTTTACTACTTGATAATTATTGTTGTTAGTGCAGATTTATAAGTAATTACTATTTTTTCACACGTAAAAATATGTAAACTGTACCAATGTTTGTTGTTAGGTATAGATTTGAAAGAATCTTGTATATTTTTTCAGTTCGTGTAATAAAAATGACTGATTTGTTTAATATTTAACACAATAAAACATTTTCATCAGTAAAAGTGACATTTTATTTAGTTATTTGCTAAAATTTTAATCTTTGTTAATATTTGCCCCTTACGTTAATACTTGCCCCAGCTCTGTTAATATTTGCCCCACTTGCGGGGTATGTATTAACAAAAGACTTTTTTTGTTTTCTAGGCTCTCTTTCTGAAAACACTTACTTATTTGATAGTTTTTGTTACTAATATTATAGCTGAATAACCAAAGCATGTTTACAATAAAAAATAAAACCAAAAAGTTCATTTTCTACGAAGATATAAACCATAATACTAAATTTGTTAGTACCAACCCCGCCCTCCCCTACTCGATTTTTGAGTCCAGCTTTAAATTGCTGCCCTTGGAAATGGAACCAGCAATGAACGTTATATAGCGTCTAAGATTATAAAATCGTCCATTTATTGGAGCACCGAGATTTTCCTAAGGTGCGGGACGAAAGGAGCCGACACGTGACTACGAGCAATATTGCCATGCCCGTGGCTTCCAATAACACATTTTTGAGGATTTGTGTCGGGATCATTTTTACCAAAGCGTAATATTTCCGTTGAACTTAGAAATTAAATTTTACGAATTACTTTCCGCTCATTAACTGTATATTTTGTAAATGAATAACATATTATGCGATAATTATTTAAAAAATAATATCGAAAAGGTAATTTCCTCTCTCTAACCCGGGGGAGGAGGGTTAGAGAGAGGAATTACCTTTTCGATATACTGTATATTTTGTAAATGAATAACATATTATACGAGAATTATTTAAAAAATAATATCGAAAAGGTAATTTCCTCTCTCTAACCCGGGGGAGGAGGGTTAGAGAGAGGAGTTCCTCTCCAAACTCCTCTAGGGTCGGTAGCGCGAGTGTGTCACCTGATATTGCACACGTCTAATAGGCCACGGTGACCGCTTCCCATCAGGTGAGCCGTGTGCTTGTCAACTACCTAAGTCGTATAAAAAATATCTTGTTAATTGTACCAAATTCCATTTTATTGATTTGTTTAACAAACTATATATTTGAACATGTGGCAGGACGTAGAGTAGTTACATTATAACAACTATGACCTGCAACTGACCTACAAATATATGATTATGATAAAAAATCACTTTCAAAGCTGTAGGTTAATCTTGAGCTAAGATAGGAAGCTTAAAGTCGGTACTAACACCATCAAAAATACATAAAACTCATTTTATTTTCCTAAAAATCACGCGTTCTGCCTTCACAAAGTAAATTATCTAAACAATCAATGCCTCTACAACATATTTGACGAATTTTAAATGTAGGTCACGAAGGAAATTCGACTTCCCGGTGAAATGTTATTATGTCACATCATTTATCATCGTATTTTGGCTTTGCAAATCGATTGATTTAGCTCTCTTCACCAGGCTTTGTTGCTTCCTCAACTCGAGCCCGTTCGTAATTGAACGCAGAAACGCTGTCGATAAAATATTGTATTAGCAGCGTTATTTCATGTTACATTCCGGATTGTTTTTATATTAAACAATTCTTTTGAAGGCTATGCATCGAATCATTCGCAATACTATTCGAAAATCAGAAACTACAGAACATTGCTTCCGTAATATACTCATATATTATTTCATCACCTCTACATGGATGGCGCAGTAATTTAGGTGATCAACTGGTTAATTGCTTTCATGTAACTTTTGTAGGTTCAATTTTCCACACAGATATAGATGATATCTGGTTAAATGGTGTATTTGTAAATTCTTCTATGAGAAAGAGATATTGCCAGCGGCTTCTCTGTAAACAAATTCTGTTTAATAAAATTCTATGATGAGCCCAATCTCTACATCTTTAATCTGTTTAAATCTTGTATTTGTAAAATAGTAGTTATTATCATAACTCAAACCATTTAATAGAACTTGGGAACTTAGAACACAATCACTACACTTAAATGTTATTGTGTATTCTACAAGAAATATTCACATACTCAGACATTCGTAAATGACTATACGAACGAAATTACTTACTTCGGTACAACTGAGTAATACCCCAAGCACGTTTTACATTCAAAGTTTATGAAAGTGCCAGAATGCCGTCATGGAAATTTATTATGTTATGACCAAACATCTCGGCTGTATTCCTAAATTACATTATATCCCTAGACTTTGAAGTTACATGAAATGTACCTTGTCGAATGTAGATTCTGTTTTAACATATTTAACCCAGAATATCTCATAAGATGTAGACAGCGAACATAGTAGGTACCTACCTATATTACGCTAACCATGCTTTAGGTTTTTCGTAATTGGAAGCAATACTATTAATGACAGCTAAGCACTCATTTTAGATATTGTGCTACCACTGAGATGTTTTTATCAGAATTATAAGCTACTTCTGAAACAGAAAGAGATTCTTAATATGTTTGATGCTGATAGTATATATTATGATCAAATGATA
Source organism: Lithosia quadra (assembly GCA_963576445.1). Classification (NCBI taxonomy): domain Eukaryota; kingdom Metazoa; phylum Arthropoda; class Insecta; order Lepidoptera; family Erebidae; genus Lithosia; species Lithosia quadra. The sequence goes on from OY754883.1 coordinate 4,826,658, forward strand.
AAGAAGACAGTATACCCAATTCGCGGTTCCATCCAAAGTTTGTTATTTGGAACCCGGGGTCGACTCACCTTCACTTTCTCAAAACTTGGTTTATCTTTGCTATTACAAGAGTAACTGCCACCTGACCCACATCCTCTAGCAGGAAAAAGCTTGCATCTGAAATGAGATCTTAGTAGGCTCTATACATCAAAATTGTAACAATTCTATGTTCAGTTACAGTTTCACAATTATTCAATATTAGTTTTCATGAGTCCAACTTCAAATGTGACGGGTCCATTATACATTTAGGCAAACAATCCTAATCCTAATTGTTCACTGGTCCTTCTAATTGCTCATCTGGTCCGTCCTCATTGTTATAAATAAATCACCCTATTTCATCTCATCCTGGCCTAAGTTGAGTCATTATTTTCATACTTGGTTTACATAGTGTGTTGATAAAATTACTCCAAATGTTGGGTACTTAATGAGTATATTTTAAGGTGCCTGTTAGCTGCTTGGCAAAGTTGACGAATTTTTTTTATCTTTTTTTCTTAGTGTCTATCCATTTATCTAAAAATATTATAAATGAGGTTTTCTAATTCAATTACTCAATCAAGCATCATGAAAGAACTAAAATTTGTTCTCATTGAGTTACTTTACACAAGACTACGTGATCCGATTATTATGACGACTAATCGAATCCAATTTTCTTTTTAGGTGATTTAGTTTAATCTGCCTTTCATGTAATATAATAGATAGGTACCTAAGTATATAATAGGTAAACAAAAAAAAAATTCCAGATTTATATTTCATACCAACCGATATAAATCTAGACTGTTTTTTGTTTACCAAGTCTCGAAAACCAATAATATTGTTCAAAACAACATCGTTCTTAAAGAGAACATTAAGTGAACGGTATTCCGCCATGACTCACTTCATTTTAATCAGCCATTATTGACTGAATGTGTAACCAATGAAATGCCACTAAACTATAGGGTATTCATAAGTGAAAATTTGCCGTCAGCTCTAAGGAAACGAGCCGGCGAATTGGCAACCAGCCTATAAAACGTAATGTCACATTCATTTGCAATTCAAGTCTTCAGTCTGTATTATGCCTAATAAAATTTACATATTTAAATTAAACTGAGAAATAACAAGACACTAAAACCATGGTGGCTTGGATGGTAAGACTTATTTATGATTCGTATGGATCCTGTCCATTCTATTATTGCAAATTGAGAAGTAACTATTATTGCAGTCTATAATGTCAACTGTCTAATTTTTATCTGTCATTGGGATCTGAGGGTCAATTCTCGTAGTAAAATATGTTCAAAATTCAGTTCCGTTCACATCTCGATTTTACAAATGTCAAAATACTTGTAACAAATTTTCAACCAATATTAATAAGCGTGATTATGACTGAATCGTGATCGAATATTGAAAAAAGGACAAGCAAGGTACTAGTACTGCTAGACTTAAGCTTCGTAATTTTATTGATAATTGTAATGCAAATGAAACGTAATTCATATTTATTTATTTATTGATCTTTATGCAGAAGTACATGGACGGGGCATTTGCTACCAGTCACCAAAGGTGGTGCAGGTATTCTCTTTCCTCATAAGATATGCATCAAGTTTGATATTTGTGAGATCGGGATGAGATTGGAACTGAATTTTGAACATATTTTAATACAAGAATGATTAACCCTCTGAACTAAAATGTGGTTTTAATAAATAGGACCATAAAATTTCTAAAGTGTATTAAATAAAATCCCATGTCGTAGTCTACATTCCTGACAAGGCGTAAAAGCTTTTTTTTGGACTTCGAAATAGGTACAAATACATTGTTACATAATGTACGAACTTTCGTTATGTCATTAATTTCAGTCTTGTTACTGAAACAATGTATCGCTGCAAGGAGTGGCACCGAGTGAATTAATTCCGAGACCAAGTATGAAATTGTGCACTAGTTTAAGCGCAAAATTATATGAGAATTATATCTACCTCTGTTTCAGTATACTGTAAGGGGAAAGGGTTTGTTTCTTATTCGTAGATTATAATTATCTGTTTTATAAATTACTCTTTGATCTAGCGAGTAGGAAAGTTTCTATAAGGAATAAATGTATATTTTTACCCGACTGCCAAGTAGGGTTATGTTTTTCGCGCGTATCTTGTATGTATGTTTGTAAGATTCTTTATTACAAGCTTGTAGTTTGTTAGTATGGGTCAAATTTTGGAAGTCCATTAAGAACCACTTGATGACGTCATATTTGCTTCAAATTTGGTGTACTTACGTATTTTCGGTGCTAATACGTTTATCGTACTATGAAGCTGGTCTAACAATGGAGTTGGAAGGTAACCATAGGAAATTGACTTCCTTCGGGGATATAGGCGTGAGTTTATGTTTTATGTATGTTACGAATGACATTTACCGCGTAGTGGGTGACTAGTGTGTGACTGTGTGCGTGCCGACATATACGTACGAGTATAAACAAGTGGGCCGACTCTAGGGTCTAAGTTGTATTCCTCAACGTGTTCGTCTATAGTTTTATGAGTTCATGGTTCCAATATCTTTGTTAATAAAACAGCAGAGTATATTCATAGGTGCACAACGTATCGTTATTTATCTATATCACGCCAAATGAGCATCGTGTTATTAATCCAGTAGGTAATGTGGTGTTTAGTTAGATATGCCCGAAGCTTTCGATGTAGTCCCACACCAACGTTATCGGTGAACATGCGTGTGTTCAACGTCAGCAATTGTGACTAATGAAGTGTGAATTTGAACATATTCTGAATTTGGATAATATTAGTTTGATTGATTGCGTGGGGCTGTGTGGAATTATCTATGTCAAATTTCCACTTATGAACTACTAACAATGTTTTTTTGTACTTAAATTATTTTATCATTCGTTTTCATAAATGCCCTTTGGGCTTCAATTGTTAGATTGTATGCGTTTAATAGAATTTATGTACTTTTATTTTTGTAATTAAATATTAGAGAATATAGAATTCGAGAATACGGATCGTTAGTATGAAGCTGTAAAGAAACTAGGATATGTACCTATTTATCTATATATTAGGTATGTAATGCTACGTTCTATTCTACGCTCATAGAGACCAAAGACCACTTCAAAGATAATGACAACATGTAATTTATTTTAAAAACAATTAATTTTCAACCTGCCTGACTCAGTATTTCCGGAAAGCTACAACCTGGGAGTCTTCAATTCTAGAGTGAACAGTTTACTTCTAGGCAAAAGCGTGCTCCACCGTCGATCACATCATCACTTACCAACAGGTGAGATTGTGGTCAAACGCGAGCCTATTACCAATAAAAAAAATATTATTTGAGTTTCACATCATTCTATTTTTACCGTGAACGAAAAATTGTACTTTTAAATAAAGAGCTCTATTATGGCAGGTTAGATTAAGCTAACGGGAAAACTAATGATATAATCCAACCAAGATTATGCGAGATTATTAGAAAATCTATCAACTGTCTCACCCAATAACACTCCAAGGCCACAGACTCAACAGTTTCACCCACTTACGCTCTGCTCAAGATATCGATTCTTTTGTTTTTTTAGCTCAAGTAGCTGATCGAGGTCGTCTTTTGATCATGACATAAAAATATTAGTCGACGTTATAATTATCGAATATTAATATTTAAGATGGAAGTTAACTAAGAGCTTTAGAGCCGTTCTTGTTTTTAGGTAAAGTTCAACCAAGCTGAGATTATTTTTCATGCGGCAATCCCAACGGATACTCTTTATCTCCCCCGGCCAGCGGGTAGGTTATGTCGGAGTCAAACTGACTTTTTTGTTTTTATAAATACCTACCTACCACCACTATGTATGTGGTGCCTGTATTTGCTCTTTTAATGGAAAAAACTACCTAATCTAAGACCTAAAGCTTTCCTCTCACATTCCTATTCTCTTTATCACTCCAGTTCTTATGCCTCTCTCAAACTGACTTTATAACCGCACGCTGTCTAGTGTCTTCTAGCGCTGTGGTGCAAGGTGGTCGAAAGGGCATTTCCTTGCACCCCGGAACCAAGGTGAGACTGGCCTATAGTCTGTCTAGTCTAGTGCAATAAAATAAAATAATGTAGGTACCTAAACTTTAAAAAAAATGTAAAGGCACTTTATACAAAAAGCTCTAAACATCAGTTATAAAGATGTAGGTATATCGTATTCAAAAATAGAACACTTTAAAAACAAAACGGTCATTCATAACCGTATCACAGAGTATATCCGATACCAAAACTGAGAGCAGCATGAGCTTTAAAAAATGATTCATGCGCTCGATATAAAGGGTTGTACACATTCCGATAACGGTATCGTAACTGATATACGACTTGTTAAGTTTTACGAACGACCTTTGACTTCAATTCGTCGCTGCAATGCGATAGTGTACAGTCTGTGATACAAGCTATACCCGCGGTTTTTTCTTGGTTTTAGATTTTTGAGGTTATAATTTTTTTACGTAGAATCCTAATTTTTTTTCCAAAATTAAAGTAGCCTTAAGGTACTTCATACAGGTATCTAGGCTAGTGAAGGTCCCGTCAGAATTGGTCCAGTCATTTCAGAGATTAGCCGGAACAGACAGACAAAAAGAGTTTTTTTTGCTAAATGAAATGTTTTATAAACCCAAGTGCACTTAGTAATAAAAAGCGGTTATTTTAATATTACAAACATACACTCCAATTTTATTTATTTATATAGATGATTCTTGTAATGCTCGAAGGTCGAAGGAGATGGTTAATTATCAGTAAGTAATAGACGTGTGTTTACCATTTCATATTTTTGGCACTTGATGAAAGATTTCATAGCCAAGTGTTTAGTAATTTGCAAATTTATTCAACCGTGTTAGTTGCGCGTGTTAGCATGACACATCGTTAGGAAAGTAACAAAATTAAAACGACTCCATAAAATAAATTAATAACATATTACCCTTTCGAGCCTAATTAGCTTTTTGAGTCGGGGACAGAAGGGTCAACGGTTCAAAAATTTTAAAGCATCATGACCCAGTAAACTAAATAACGGTAGGTACTCAATAGTTAATTACTACTGGGTTATTTAGTCTTGAGGGATATATAAAAACTGATAGGTTTCATTAGAATTCTAAGTACATGTTTCTTTTAATATTCATCAAAATATGAAAGTATATGGATCTTCTAAGTGAATACTCAGAAAATTCCAGTGCTATTTTTATTCCTTTAGATTACAAAGTTGTATCACGAATATCAAGATTAACAGCTTCTACATTTACACGCAGGATCGTAACGCAATAAGTAGCGACACTACTCTCAATCACCATCAATTACAATAACTGTTAGTAATGGCCACTGGTTCCAATAACTGCAACAATACAAGTTTTTAGTACTAGCCTATAGTGAAGTTACTGAGTATATAGAAACAACATAGTATTGAGTATTTTTGAATATTAGGTATTCAGAAGTTACAATAGGTACTTACAATACTCCTAACAACTCTTTTTATTTATTAAATTTCTAACTCCTCCAATTTACTAATGACTAGCAACCCGGGACCCGGCTTCGCCCGGGTGTAAATTTCAGTTTTCCAATAAAATATATAGGTAGGTACTTAGCCTATCACACTCACGAATGACGTGGCTTTCTATTGGTGAAAGAATTTTTAAAATCGGTTTAGTAGATCCCAAGATTATCCCTTACAATTTAACAAATATACAAACACACAAACTTTACCTCTTTATAATATTAGTATAGATTAATGTCAATGCGGGTTCCAAGACAGTTTATATTTCCCTGGGTCTTCCTAAGTTTCATTACTCGGTGTGTTCGCAGGTCACTACGGTTGATCCTGGTATACCTACAGGAATGAGAGCAGTGGGAACAAGGGGAAAATTAGTCTTGTTAAAAAGCTCTCTTTTAAAGATTTTTAAATCAATACTGTTAAAACTAAATATATTATTAATTTTTATCTTCTATACTTCGTCTAGTTATCATAAAACAAGTGTTAGGTATATTTTATGAAAATACTGGTTACACAAATATTTGTTTATCAATATAATCAGTACCTACCTATTGGTTCTATATACATATATTAGCATCCAATGATTCTAAAAATAATATCTCAGACCATCCCCAATCAAATCCGGACATAATTTGCCTAATTGCATGGAGTAGTGAATCTGTTGAAAGGGTATCCTTTATGGCGGACTAAAAATGTTGAACTTATTACTTTACATGGAATGCAATCACTTTAAAACTACTCCAATAAGCTCGGCTTTAGGAATCTCATTCTCGATCCCAATACACAATAGCTACATACCTATTATATAGCTTTGATGTATACATATATTACAATCCGCTCAACATTCGTATCTTGCCATGCTGTAAATAGGGCCATGTTGAATGATATCTCTTAGTGAAATCGTCTACGCTCACACAAACTGATAAAATAGTTTAAAAGATATTAACTTAAAAAATATGGTGACATTTTATTGCTTATAATTTGGAAGCAAAGAAAGGTATGCTCAAAATAAAATTTCAACGGTATCCAATATCGACCAAAACATGGTTATGTAAACACGATAATATGTGTGGAATAAGTTTTACAACAAATTTACATCCAATAAAATGTTACCCAGGAACTGAATGTTCTCGAATCGACGATTGTTGAGAGAAAAAGTAGTCAGTAGGTAGGCAAATAAAATAGTCATGAAAGCAAGCCAGTAAAAGACAGGTAGGTAATAATTTTACAGAAGTTTACGATCCAATTACGAAATAGTGTGATGAGGGCCCGACTTTATTGCAGCACTATAGCCGATGTATTAAGAGATACACCCTGTATAGCTGATAGGTACAGTTAATTTTAACTACACGCAACACTAGCGGAATGAGTTCATATGCGTTATAACTATTTATTATAATATTCTTGAGATAAGGCCAGCAAACATGGTATAAAGTACTTAAACAACAGCCACAAAATATCACTCAGGGATTAGCCACTATTTTGAGTACAAAGAACACTTGCGGTATTAAAACTTTCATGGAACTAGTTCCAAGTGAAATCTGATAAGCTCGAATTAATAACCAACACGGTAGTGGGTTAATTTCAGTTTTATAGCATAATTAAAACTTAAGATATTATTAATTAGTTGATTTTAAGTCAATTAACAACCATGTTGTTTATTGGTGGCTTAACCGAAATGAGTCAATTCGAACACTTTAAAACTTTTATAAGACCCATAAAGTTTGAACAAAACAAACAACATAAATAAACATGAGCGTTCTAAATTCGAAACGTAATTAGTGTAATGGAGCCGGTGAATCCGGGTTGTATTTTAAAAGCAGTAAAACCGTGTGGGGGCGGCTGTGCTCATCGGTGCGGTCACCCATCAGTCGCTCGCACCGGGTGGGAGCAGCCGGTGACACTGGATGTTACACTGCAAGTCACGTGGACTAATGAATCCACTCACCTCCACGTCTGTACCAACCTTTGTACATAATTTAATCAATCTGTTTATTTTGACACTTTACAAATTAAGCGCCTAGGATTCAAGATGATTAAAAGCTACTTGGACGGTAAGCTTTTAAGTCTATTATGAATTCGCCTTATATAAAATTGTGGGTCTTATATGAATTAAGGATCTTTTGTAGCACAGAAGGATTAATGGCATTAAAATCGTATTTATCATCTGCTTAACATTTTACTTTATTATTAAGTACCTGCCTGCCTTAGTGCGAGGTAAGATGCAACAGTTGATTAAAAACAATATTTCATAGTCAAATAGTAGCAGATACCATAATAGTGGCGGCAAATTGCAAAATTATATTTATTTATTTAATTAAACACAGTAACAGTCTCCATGTACAACCTTGTCTTAATAAGTAAGCATATTCTAATATGTAGACTAATTAGAGGCATGTACAGTTCACACCATAACATACATACATTTGAATTTCATCAGGCACAAACAATTACTTTTTATCATTAGTGCTAACAGATATTATCCAAAACATTTCACATTAGGTAGATTACGCAGCAGACTCGGTCATCATGTTTAGTAACCAAAGCGTTACATCCATTAACCTACGGTACAGTCACAATGCAAGTCACCAAACAAATGAATAGCCAGTTTTTCAGCCACACGTGAATTTGCAATCTCCCCTTTCCACATGAAGTAATGGTTTCGTGGAAAATTTCCGTACGGGTATTAGGTACATTTCATCTAATGACTGTGAGACCAGGGAAGCACGTTTTGAATTTAAGGCGGCAAATATTGCGACGTTTTCGCTGAAGCACAAATGTAGCTGGCGTTAGAAGATTTTAGTTAAAAACCATTTATTAAAACGTCATTTTTCGCGCTTAGAATTCTAGGTAATCTTCTTGAGTATTAACCGATTTGTATACGTCGAGTATAGTATTGTTATTGTGTCTACAGAAGCAAATTTATTGTACAATTTACGAATATAGCTCAAATTGCTACATTCGTCGAAAATGAAATATTTTGGTTCATTTTGCGTGCGGTAACGGAAATCATTCATGGAACCAGGAAAGCCTACCTAAACATTTTATATAAAATACGGAGGATCCCAATTGTATTCAAAGGAATTCCAATAATAAATCGTGAAGGGTTCGTATTTTAAGAAGATCTTCATTCCCATTGACCTTTCATTCTTGCGACTATATCAATCGGCAGGCTTATAACTCGACTTTAGTAGTTCCCTGGAGATATAATATACATATATGACTACGGTGAAAGAAGATAGATAAAATCAAGTTATCAGCGATGACTGTGGATCTATAAAAACAAATTGTTTTATCAACCTCAGTCTAATCAAGAAAATTTTCTAACAAATCTATACAGTAGGTATTTATTTTTGTGGCAATGGTTTTTGTTGTTATTGTGTTGGGATTCATTAATAATTTGTTAATAAGGATATAGCGTGTGTGTGAACATTAGAAGTAAATGAAAATTGTAGCAGGACAGGTTTACATACATTGAATATAACAGATTAATTGTTTAATACCTTAAAAAGTGGTAATAAAAATAATGGCTATGCCTCGTTAGTTAATTATACTGAGTGAAAGCATCATATTAATACATTTTATTATTTACTAACGCACCCACAGAGTTAAGTAAAAAGTATAAGTAAACAAAATAACTAAGTAGTATTTCTTTCATTTTTCATTACACCTCATCATCATCATCATCTAAGCGATGATACCGTTTGCATCCGAGGCTTTCACTTCGGACCCGGGATCTCTTTTGTTCAATAAATTTTGGCAGTTACGAGTTACATTTTTTATATGTATGTGTAATTATTTACATTGATAACATCTTCAATGAAATAAGAAGATTAAATAAAATAAGAATATTTAGTTTCTATTTTTCAATTGATATTGTTTGATGTGTCAATATATAAAGTTTGCCAGTGTTTGTAACCTATTATAATTTTTATTCTTCATCCTAAAAAGACCGAATGATCTTAATTGAAATTCAAAATAAGAATACGTATAATCTGGATTAAAAATAATTCCTTTTCACCTGAAAAAATAAACTGCTATTAGAACCTTGGGCACAATTTGTGTTTAGTAAAGTTTGTTTTACAATGAAACACGATATGACCACATATTTAGCCTTCAAATATTGTACTAACAAACTAGAAGGTATTATTTTACTCCGTCAAGTGCCATATTTAGTAAGTCAAAATCTATAAATATTAATAGGTAATTTAACATGCTTCATTCCTAGTAGCTACACACTTAATTATATAAGTTGATTCAATTAATACTTTAGTTGCGGCAAATACCAATAGCTTTGGGGGAGACGCCGACGCATCAATCATTTTCTCATCCACTTTATGTCAACTTCAAATTTTGATACTAGAATGATGGATGACCGTTTTCACATTGTCACTGAACCCTCAGCTTGAAGTAGCTGCCCACGTACGAGAAGCAAGTCCAGACTAAACGAAATTTAGACAGTTGCTGAACAGACCATTAACATATAAATCAACGTTTATAACTCGTAGACATTGGTTTATGCGATCAAAAGAAAAAAAATGAGCCAAGAGTACTCCCGTCAGCGCTCCCGGCGGGTAAGGCGACGACATAAAACGAATAAATAACATTTCTTCTACCACGACTGGAAATACTTAAGACAGAATTGTTTGAGAACTGTGCATTGTTGTTTGTATAAATCAGTAAAAGTTTAAGGTTATATTGTTTCGCTGTGTTTGTAGTATTGAAAATGCTTCAGAGTTTTTATTTTAATGGTCACGTCAATATGACTTCACCTCGCTTAATAAGTTGAAGTTAAAATCTCAAAATGAGGGTCACTATTGCATTGGAATCACAGACTCAGGCACGTCATTCTGTACCTTAGCAGTACGCACAATGGACGTAATTTGCCGAAAATTTTTGTGCTTATGAGTAGATCTTCCATAAATAACAGTAGGATGTCACTATCATCATCATCATTCTCTGAACCTTGCGACAAACTGTGATGCGCCTGAATTTTGATATTTTTTGTGGAGCGACTGCCATCCGACCTCCACAACCAATGGTCATTATGACCAATGGCGATATCGAAGTTCCAAGTTAGACTGGTTGGACTTTTGTGGGCTCCAACTACCCGTAACGACTGCCATAGATGTTTGTATGGCAACCCGGACCGACGGCCTAACGTGCTTTCCGAGGCACTAATAAACCTGCGATAAATACCATGTAGGTACTCACTACATGCTTATTTTATGATGGAAAGGGTTTTGAAGTATTAGGTTGAAGAATGTACAATAAATAATGCATTTTATCTGCGATGTCAATAGCAAATGTTGAGGTATTTATAGAAACCGATAATCGGATAATTGGTCAATTACCCCGTAATACTATGGTCGGGTTGGATAATCAGTACACGATCGCACGCGTCGCTCACCGGAAAAATGAACCTCTCATGAAATTTAATGTGGAAATGTCTTGAAACGACGCCAAACCTGCGCTTGAATTATTTATGATTCGCTATTTTAATGGCGTCTCCGTTCGTTCATTACTGAAAGAGTGTTTCTTAATTTAGAATGCGAAATAGGTGTTGCAATTTCTTGTTATATTCGACATTAAATTTATTTATGAGTAATATAAAATGTTGCTAGTAATTTATTGCTATCCACTTCTTTATTATGAAAATGGATTCATTGTCTAGTCTAGTACACAGGAACTTTGGTTCTGTGTGTTGCGGGATTGTAATATATGTAAATATATAAGGTACAGTTATTTATGGTGATACTGTGTTGTTAACCGTGACGTAATTTTCTGAGGGAATAAAAAGTATTTCGTGGAATCCAGTTAAATACAAGTTGCAATGTGCAGGCTTCTATGGATTTGTTTTACTGAGCAAAAAAGTTGTTTGAAGTCACGCTCCCACTGCAAAACCTTTTATAAAAACTGAAATATGTTGTGAAGAAACTTCTTTATTTGAGAAAGTTTGCTTGCTTTAAGTTTGTAACTCTACTATATTTTTTTTTTCATGTTTATATATCAACAGAAAAAGAGTGTTTTATTTTATGTTCATTTTTTGCCAATTTTATTTTGTCTTTTTGTCGACATCTAAATACGTTGTCAGACTTCGTGTTGTATAAAAGACAGTAGACATTTTTTTTTTTTTTTTTTACATTAAAAAAGTAATGTTATTTGTTTGCATTTCAAATACGAATTCAGAATCTACAATATCAAAATATGAAATTGTGAGTGCATTGTGATGGAAAAACCTTAAATATAACAACCGTTTTGCATCATAATCTATACAATATGTAACGAAATCTGTGTCCGATCCGATCAGTGAAGATATAGATATTTGTAGATTATACACTAAGAAATGTTTGTGTAATTTTTTAATTTCAGATCTAATTATTTAGAATACCAAAGGGCCACTATTGATCGGACAATGGTTTTGTCACATACTATAATATAAAATTACGTCTTACATAGATAGGTATGCAGTAGTTTATAAGTGACACGAGGATCGCAGAAGTGTGGGTTGAATTCGCACTATTCGCGTAGGGTAACTACATCTATTGTCGTATCCGATCGATCGCAGTAAATCATTCGCCTACGCAACAGGCTGCCTATGTAACGTACACCTCGAGTAAAACCATCAGTAAGATATAACTGTCGTAAATATACCATTGTGTGTATGATAGTTTATGGCAGTAGGTGAAACTACACACCATAATTTTGTGTATTATCCTCTGTGGCGTAGCGGTAGTGAACGCGGCCGCTGCGCAGGAGGCGCGGGTTCGATCTCCGCTCAGTGCAAATATTTGTATGCATGAATATGGGTATTTATATTGGTCTGGTCGTGCCTCGGAGAGCACGTTAAGCAGTCACGTTACTATGATTGGACACGTTTCTAACCAGACCAATGATTCTGATGGGCTTTACCGTAAGTAACTATCTTTTTATCCATGCAGTAAACTTAACTAAAGATTACTTAATACTTAGTTATAACCCTAGTATGGGTTTGTAAGTTACAGAAAACAGGGCCGGTCTCACTTTCCACTTAAGTCATAGGTAAGTATTTATGTGCCAGCCGGTTCAACTTGAATCAGTCGAGTGTGCACCCCTTCTGACCCGTAAATAGAGTGACGGGCTACTCAAACTATCGATATCAGGCCATAAACGTAATTTTGAAACGTTTATTTCCTTGCAACGCCGAAGAGTCAATCTTAGCCATTTCTTATCAAAATTACAATTTGGTTGAATGATGAACATCAGGAATATCAGCAGCATAAGGAAGCTTTTTAGATTTTATTTATGACGAACGCGAATTTCGAGCTATATTTGAAAAAAATAATAAACGGCAGTACCTAATACACTATCTACGCAATCACCTTTCTAAAATGTTAACATTTCACCACTGCAAGACGACCAAGCGAATCGCAAAAACAGAGTGCAAACTAAACACTTGATAAATTCAAGTTCGTGGAATACCCTCGGTATCACCGTACCGGCAACGACAGAATCGCTGGCACGAAAATGTTATGTAAACACCAGGAGCATCTCACCCTGGCCCCGGGTCGTCCTACTGAATAAATAACACAAAAGCAAACTCAAACAAAAGTAAATTTATTCACCAAATACGACGATTAATACACGATCTCACGACAGATTTATACTTGTAACGGGAATGAAGCTCTAATAATATCTATAACTGGTTGATGCCGTTGATTCTATTCGAAACCCTTCTGTTTGAGCGGACGTCTGTTAAAATAAATATTAGACGCGATGATTAATAATGTGATTGTATTTGTGCCCTCGTTTTGTTTTCATGTGCTTCTCTCAAGATAGTAATTCTATTGGATACTTGAGGTTATTTAAAGAAGTGAACGATCGAATATCCTTTTTGTAATTGTAATAAGAAGGGCCTTCATTTAATACAGAACAATATTTGGACAAGCTATTTTCACTCTATATCGTTAATAGGATCGGTAAATCATGATACTTATAATAAACCATACTTAATTATATTTTTAATTACGTCCTATTTATTATTGTTGTTAACAATTAAATATTCTGCTGTTAGTTAGTGTCATTTATTATTTTAGTTTGTAAATGTTTGATTATACTTACTAAAATGGAAATCGCTGGGTTGTACGCTTCTAATACCTAATAAATTCTATTTGAAGAATGAGTATCGCGCGCTAACTTTCAGGAAGACTGCACTAATGGTTCAATATTTACCCCGCAGAACAAAGACTGCTGTGATAACAATTCTGAATATTTGATTTAATAAGTCGCTTATATTAGGGTAATCATAAAAACTAAAATTTTAACATAAATACAAGTCAATTTAGGCACATTTTGTCAGAAACGAAAAATCTACAATATTTATAAGTACTGTCCTGAATTGTTACGATACTATAGTCCAGTCGCAGGTAACATAGAATGATCAAATTTCATAATGCCGATATGGGTAGATTAAAATGTTTTTATTTTTGTTTCATACAATATCATAACATAAGCTGTAATCATAACGCCGTCAAAGAGAAGATACGCTATTCAAAATTATTACAATAAGTTTATATCTATGTATTTGCCAAGAATGTAAGACCCTGTCGATATAGGTAGGTACTATCTGAAAAACTTTTCACTTGCTTAAAAAAGTTAAGTTTTCTCTCTGCTTATAAGCAGATAAGCAGTGCAATGAATACCAGTTAAAAAAACTACAAAAAATTGTTGACAAATTTTTATAGAAAGTTTCTTATAAGTAACGCAATCACAAACAATTTACCAATTGACACCTTATGATAGCAAGAGAAACCCAATACTAGAACGGTATTATCTAATTCGGTGGCCTCCAAATAACATTCACATTGTAAGTAATATACACTTAGTTCACTATCTTGTCACAACCCAAATCTTACTCACGAGTAATTTAGTTAGACTGGTCATAACTACTACTAGACTAGTTTAGCTACTTTATGAAGCATGATGTCCAAACTCAAATTTCTAACTCTTATCATTATATCAGACCTCATTAAAATTCTAAATCAAGCATAGAATACAAAATTGTGTAAAATAAGTATCTCCATAAAAAGTGAATAAATAGAATCAGTGTTGCTGTCATAAAAGGAAAATCAGCTTTGGAACGGAAATTGAAGTTCCGTGGCTCGGGGCGCGCGGGCGCAGTCCGGAAGCGGTGCTATTAAGTCCACTTGCAACGTTTTACAAAGTTACAGTAATTATTGTTATTTCATTTGATCATTTTCAGTTTTCTTCAAAGGATTGATCTAGCTATAAAGTAAAATACGGGGCTTTTGAGTTTTACCCCACCATAATGCGCGTAGTATGCACTGCCAGGAAAATATTATACTGTCACTTATCATCAAGGTTCAAATCAATATCGTACTTTAAGTTGCATTGGGTGAAATATTTTAGTATTATATGTATTGTATAACCATTTACTGCCTGGGAAACCGTGGACTTGTTTCCTAAATTACTTAGTGAATGATTGCCTATAATAAACATTCTTACAGTTTTGACAGACGAGCCACCAAAATGATGCTTAGTTTTCATCAAAAACCATTCTTTAAAAAATATAATATAACTGTGAGTAAAAACAGAAACAAATAATTTCTCACAGAAAACAGTTACGGCCGAGGTTATTCTTTGTTATCGAAGGGACTAAGACAAACAAATTTTAAGGATCCTCGGCCATGAGACAGACATGTGGTGTTATTTCTATTTAAATTTTGTCGAATAACAAAACACAAAATAAACTTTCTGTGAAAATAGGTAACACGTGTGTCGACCTACGAAATTTCGAACGGGAGTTTCGACTAAATAGTCCCATAAAAAGGGGAATAAGATAATTTGTTTGGTTTTCCATTTATTTGTACGGGTGTTAAACTTTTATACTGTGTTTGTTTGTTAAATAGCTATAAACGACACTGCTTTAAGCTGTTTAATTTATGACACTTTACATTTTTTACAAATTTATAACAATAGTACATTATTCTTTCTTTCTTTCTTTCACCGAGAGGGGAGAAAGTAACCTATTACTGATGAGGGTGTAGTTTTTTGTCTCAATACATACGAGTGGGGAATCGCCCTCTCTTCCGAGTACATAGTGCTGTACGATTTTGTTACAAAATGATTTTGGTGTTTATTATCCTTGTAGGTGTAATATAAAGCACTAAGTATGTAATGCATTCAATGTTAATAAAAAAAAACAGAAGGAATTCGGCGCGATTTTTGCCTTTTTAAGTCAAATCAAATGGCCAGTATCATTTGGCACATCTAATGTTAAATTAAAGTTAACTGGGATTTGTTCACTTGCGATCGTGATACACGAGTTTTTTTAAATTAGGGAGATAATGGAGATAATAACTGATGTCGTATATGAATGAGATGCCTTTCCACATCATGAATTAAAATGGGCATTGCACTACCGGAATCGGAATTTCAGAAATGATATTCATGGTTGGATGATTTCAGACTATTTATTTTAACATTAGATTTAACATAGGATTAATGTAATCTGATAATATGGGTATTTGGATTGTGACAGAGAATATAGCTTTGTCAGGCGGATTATGTGACAGAACTGACATGTTGTGTGCTCATTGTAGCGTCAAAATGAGGTCACACATTATACCTACTGTATAGTTTCATATTTACATATTGGTATGTAAGGAAATGTTAGGCATTTAGAGGTCAATTTAGAAGAATTTTATGTTAACAATCTTTGGTTAATATGAACTCATAAAAACTAGAAATACTTCAAAGACTTTGATATATTTGAAATGTAGGTATTTAGCGTCACCAGCATGCAGCATACCTATGACTTTGAATGCCTATAAATTGCATTAATTAATAAGAGTTACAATGCATGTAGATCTAACATCGTCTGAACAACAGTTACTTTATTACTAGCTGTTGTCTGCGGCTCCACCCGTATGGAATTCTGTTCCCGTTCCTAGTAATAAAACGTTGTCTCTTACGATCAGGTGAGATAGTGGCAAACGCGAGCCTATCGACTATAAAAAAAGTCTATGTATTATACAAGGCTATAAATCTTTTCCTGTGTCAAATTTCAGCGTGATTAAATAACAAACATCTTCATGAACTTTCACATATTTAGGTATAATATTAAGTAGCATCTACTCTCTCTCGATCTAACCATATTTAAAACTAATGATTAATCGTTGTCTATATCCTATTGAAAACGAAAAAAATAGCCTTAAACTGTTAAGTTTTTAATACAACAACATCTGGAATGTGCCAAGACTATAAATCGCAATTGATTCGCCAAATGGCGTCCTGAGCTTAGTCAGGGAGTCCGGGGTGACTTAGGCACAAAGAAAGAGGATTACTTCGTAATCTCGACGGGCGATGTCGAGACACGCGTCTCCGACTCGGGGCCACATTAAACCCACATTAGGCCTCCATCGATTACGACTTGACATTTCGTTACGTGCAGGTTGCTTTACGATATCGTGGTCCATTTTTCGAGTCTGATTTTGTGTCCTGTTTTGTTTAGTCGGTCTCAGTCAAACAAACTTCTGTAAAAGTTAGGTTAATCAAGGGTGTTATTTGTTTCAGAATTGCTACATACCTACAAAGAAGTTATTCCGGTTAGTGGTATTATGTCCCAATTGCGATTTTCCCCAAAAATTTAAATTTTGAATCTAGTTCTTTCCCGTTTTAGATATAATCGTGCTCAAGGCTATATAGCCTCTAGGTAGTAGAAAAATAAGTTATTTTAACAAGTGCCTACTAAAGTCTAACACATTCAGTTTTAGTGTACCAAGCTGAAAGATGGATACGCAGATTCTTGTAGTTTATAGGTTGTAATGCTTGTAATTTTATGTAATATCTATTAATACGTTAGTAATAGACCACCCATCTAGGCTTAAAGTATTTTTCTTAAGCGTGCTTCGATCGTCAATCAGTAGTTGTATTGTAACGGCTTGTAGGTGAGGTAGGCCCATAGGGTAGGCCTCGCCCCAAGGGGCTTGGGACTCCAAACACCGAGAATGATAATTAAGTGTGAAGACAATCTCAAAGCAGATAGAAGATGTTATTTCCCAAGGATATCAAATTTAAATTTCTAATTAATTTTAACAGATGTTCATCGATCAGCTCGAAGTTCATAACAAATGATGATAAAACTATTTCCATTAAGCATGTTACATCATCGCAGCTAGGCGAAGGATACAGTGAGACGGGCAAATTGAGTTTCTTCTAATAAACAAAGTTTGGGCAAAGTTTGACCTTGAAGGCATCAGCTGTGTTTCAAAGGTTTTGATAGAACACAATTAGGTATGTCTCGATGTTTTTTCAACCTTTCCTTTTATTTTTAGATAATGAAAACAATATAATATATTGAAATAAACTCACGATAACTTAGGTAAGTAATAGATTATTGTTAGTGATTAATAAAGGTGAGAAGCCTATTCCTGCCGCTTCGCCCGCGCGGATGACGGTTTTCACGTTTTTTGATTATATCGCTGGTTCTACTTAACCGATTGTGATCAAACTTCCTAAAAATGTTAAGTCTGACCAAGACCTTTGTTATAAAAAGAAACCCGCATAAAATTTCGTTCCATACTTTAATCGCGAGAAAACAAACAACAGATAAACAGACAAGAATTCCAAAGAACTATATTTTTGTGTTCAGCGTCTTTTATTTCTGACTGTACCAATCCAGCTCTCTGCTAACGAACTACTTGTATTGGTTTTACAATTCAGACAATGAATTAATGATGTTACTCTGACCGGCTTCTTGACCTTAACTATTACAATATATAGTACGCTCGTTTACTTAAGGTTGTAAGGCAAACACGAATTCAATCAACGGGACTTTACCGTTATAATTATACCTTCTAGATTTAATAGAATTTATTTCATACTGTTCATAAATGAACCTGTTTAGCAACTACGTATAATTTGTTTTAGTCAGCTATTACTGTACATTAATATTAGTTTTTTTTGAGTATTTATTTATTTCTCACATACACTTGTCATTACAGAAAGATAGCGGATCCTGGAGTCCAAAGTACAAGCTTTGCACTTGGCCGGGATTGGCACTGAAATGACAATAATGAAGCGATTATCTTATTAGCGTTGAGTCCCAGTCGCGTCGAAGCCCAGGGTCCGCTTCCCAACTTTTACTCTTACACTCCGCACGGACTTGGGCATCTCTGACACAGACACCATTGAAACGCATGTCATCTTCTACGATGTGTTACTTCTTGGGTATACCCATAAGAGCTATATTTATATTCCCTCTAGTCGAAGTTACAAGTCTGTGGCCCTCATCTAAAATAACCATTCATTAGAACCCTAAGCTATATATAAATCAAGTTGTATAGGACGAAGCTTACCATCACTTACAGACTTACAAATCTTGTAACTATGTTAGTTGTACAATATTTACGTCACAATGCCTATACAGATTCAGGGCGCACTTGACGGGTATGGCAACATTCTCGACACAAAGCAATGAAAGCGGCTTAGTTAAGAGAAAGGGGATTAGAGCATAATCGGCACTGGAGCGGTTGACATACGCCCCGGGCGCTGTTCGTCCCGCTCCATGGCTCTCTGTGTCTACGACAAATACGACTACAGACTTGAGCTCAATAAATGTTATCCTAATACGCAGACAGCAACTCTGTAGAGTTCTGTGCAGTTCAAAGAAGAACAGGATTGTGCTTGTAGCAACTGTAGTCACTTTGAGTCAGTTTTTGTACAATCAGCAAAAATAATTGCTTAGCTTAGCTTAGTTTTATATTCTGTATTATTAAGTTTCATTTTACAAGCTAGTCCAACTATGCTTACTTATAAATTCACAAGCTAGGCATAGGTACTATGCTTAGAATATAAGCGCTGAGTAGAATGTCGGAGCATATTTTTTTATTAAAATATTTATGTATTTGCTCAGATATAGTATTGTTTTACTATGATTTACTGTTATTATTAGTCCCGATTCCTCGAAAGCTTATACTGGGATCGTAATACATAGTTTGAAAAAGGATGTATTGAGGCCGCTAAAACTGAAGATCCACATGTTAGTATTGACCATTGTTAGCATCTATAATGACAGTCTCCAATAAAGGCTTCACTTACAGCTTTTTACTATAAGACGGGGTTAGTTTGCAATATCGTTGATTTAAATAAAATAACGAACCGGTACGTGACTTGCGGTAAACATAAGTCAATAACACTACGCGATGAAAGATGATATTTCAAACGCTTTTTTACTAAACAAATACGTATTTAGTTTGGTTCATTGGCTCTGTAGCATAGGTTTACACTTATATTTGCATGCAATCGTACGGCTGTGGGTTCATTACGCGGGTCGGGTTAAGTATTATTTGCTTGTCTATAAGAAATCTCTACATGAAAATTTGACTTACTCGTAGGTATGTAAGTTGATTCCTTTCAATGTCTTTTTACGTGTCTTGTTAAGAATACTTAGTTTATTTCAATGTTACTCTGTAAAAAAAAAACATTTACCTTATGACATGTTTCATCTCCACTTTGTTCGTCCAATTCTGAAACAAATGAAAATAACAATGAGAGAAAATCGCACTTATATACGAGTACAAAACTAGCTTTTGTTTTACAAGGCTATGAATGAGTGATACAATAAAATTGACTTTTTAAATTTGTGTTTTCAAAATTAACGAAAACTTATAAAATCAAAATTTAATAATCAAATTGAAAACGAATCGAAACTCAAGTTTAATAACCTCACGAAAACGTAAGCCCATTTTGACTTGACTTAGACTTTTAATTGTTAAAACCGCGGTAGCCTAGTGGTTTGGGTAATGGACTGCTGAGACGAGGTCTCGGGTTCGATTCCAGGTTCACCATGGCACACACCAATGACTTTTCGACGCTTTTCGAAGTTATGTGTGTATTTATCGCAGGTTTATTAGTGCCTCGGAGAGCACGTTAAGCCGTCGGTCCCGGTTGCCATACAAACATCTATGGCAGTCGTTACGGGTAGTTGGAGCCCACAAAAGTCCAACCAGTCTAACTTGGAACTTCGATATCGCCATTGGTCATAATGATCATTGGTTGTGGAGGTCAGATGGCAATCGCTCCACGGAAAATATCGAAGTTCAGCCGCATCACAGTTAGACTGGAAAGCCGACCCCAACTGAGTTGGGAAAAGGTTCAGAGAATGATGATGAGACTTTTAATTGTTACACCCACGTGTTCCAACATTATTTAATCGATACAACGACACATACATAACTCTATTACAGGGTAAACACCTTCAATATAACAACGTGTATCCTCCACTCTATATCTTAAGCAAACACAATAAAAAAGTAATAAAAGTGGCAATGTCTATGACGAGGAAGGCATACGTCAACCGATTAAAGTACAGTCACTGCGTGAGAGAGCTCAGCTAACAGTGTGGTCAATTGGCCGATAATAGACACCCACACCCACATGCGGGATTATTGACTTACAATAAACGTCACATATTTCTTAATAAGCGAATACCTCATGTGGTTGTGACAACTGACTTTGATGTCATTTGGAAGACGATTCAGAATTGTACGTACAGGATGTTTCTATTGCTTCAATATGATAATGTGTTTTTCATCTATTTACCTAGTAGATTTAGATTAGGTGCCTATATAGTTTAAGCAGCGACTAATAACCAAAGTTTAAGTAAACATGTTTGCGTTGATTTTCTGATAAAAATGAGTCTAACTTGAAAACAGGTATTTACCTACCTAGGTTTTAAATCTAGCTGTCATGCTTTTATACAGCTCTCCAATTTATTTATGTAGGTACACGACGATCAAAGTGAACCAAGCTCAAGTTTGGATTTTAGTAACGACATGATCTGCTATTAAGGCGATCTAAACTGACTTTACTTAATGAATTCCATTGTAAAATGTTAAAACTAATTCAGCGGATTTTTACTGGTAAAATTCACCCCAAGATTCCATATGAGGTGGCAACCGAATATGAACTTTTATACATAACTACGACACACATAATATGTTTTTAATTAATTTTAGTTATTAATGATAGTTCAAATTTAATTATAGATCGACGCCATTATATCCGACTATGTATGGACAGCAATACAAAATTGCAAAGTTTCATTTGTCATTAAATTGAGGTAGTAATAAATTATTATAGTCTTCACAAAGGTGTTTAGTGTTTATTTATGTGTCATGTGCCATTTGATAACCTGTCACGCATCGTATAATTATTGGTTCGTGTTGTGGCATAATGATCGACGTTTGATGATTATTTATAGGTGTTTAACTGTTTCCATGTAGGTACCCACCTACTTAGTATAGATACCATTTTTGTTGATTTTAACCATTTTTGTCGATAGTTTTTTGGAGATTGAACGTAATCATAAGGATTGGTGACATAGGCCGATCGCATCATCATCTGAGTGTTGTTTCTGAGGTTGCGTACGAGGCTTGCCGGATAATCGTACCTACATACAAACATATAGGTCGAACAGTGAACTTCCTTTTGAAGTAAGTAACAAATCTTTAATACAGAATCCAAAATTTTTACCTGCACATAAAAATTTTTTTCTAATAAAACCGACTGTAACAAACCAAATTGAAACGGGCCCACTCAGGAAGCGTCAGCTATCAAATGAAAAAAATCATCAAAGTCGGTTCACCCTGTCCAACGTAGGTACTGAGGTAACAAACATAAAAAAATACAGTCAAATTGAGAACCGCCTCCTTTTCAAAAGTCGGTTAAGTATATTTATCACAACCTACACATGAATTTAAGTTTACTCATGGCTGCCTTTGATAACAACAAGTCTAAAACTATATCGATTTGACTATAGCCTTCAGCTTCAATATAATTGATGAATTCCATATCAGAATCGGTTGGTTAATTTCATTTCATTTGACCTATTAGTCCCGACAATACTTCATTAGCATTTTACATCAAGTAATGAAATTACAAGGCGGATGAGAGGCAAACAATCTATCTAGTAAATCTTGAACGGGTTTGATTCCAATGTTTTATTATATTCTAGGAATGTGAAAACGGTCATTAAACTTGTTTTGATAGTGATGATGCGTCTAATTTGCTTCCTTATGAAGCAATACCCTTTGCATTGCTATAGGTAGGTACATGGGATCAAATTAGATGAATAATTCGTATAGCCATTATAGTTAAATTCGCTTTATTGGCCATATAATATAAGGTTAACTAGTTGTGATTAAATTTTTAATTTATTCACATTCGTCCAATGCATGTAATATCCCTGCGTATTTTATTGAAATAAACAGCGAGTTCTACCTATTTTCTAGTAATATTAGGTTATATGTAAAAAATTGTGAAGTCGTTTGAATGTTTGTTACTCAAATTACGCTTCAATAGTTGAAATAATCTGGTATAGGTATAGATTATAGTATGGAATAATACGTGTCAACCATACAACAGAAGCGAGTTCTTGTGTTTTAGGTACAATTAATAAATTTATATATTCATTTATAGAACCATCACTTACCAACAGGTGAGATAGTGTAATGAGAATAAAAAAGAAACACGTAGAACTATGCAAACAAAAAACGATATAGGTAGTTAGGTACATGTTATACATCTACGAGAGTTTGTTCAGCCTAATTCGTTGTAAAAAGCTCCTTCACTTGACTTACGGCGGTATAATTACGCTGGCGGGACGTAGATAAAGCATTTTTTAATATCGTCGGGCTGTTTCGAATGAAGGTTAATCCCCGCCCACGCTGAGTACGATATTCTAATCGTTCATTAGGATTACGATTATATATACGAATATGCATGAGGACGTTATCGCACCATTGATTTTAAATGGGATAAGCTGTTGAGAATACTTACTGTACCGGTCCCAGTGATCATCAATTATAAATAAGCCTGTGTGAATCATATTTTATAACTCAACAGGTAGGTAAGGTCGGTCTTGGACACCTGCTAGGTAGGGTACTTTCATAAAAAAATCTTTTATTAGTTGACCAGTTGATATATTGACTAAAAATGTGTCAAATTTAGTACAAAATATTTTGACCGCACATTTGGCGCAGCTGGTGCTAACTACCCATACCGCTGTGTTGAATGCTGTGGACTCGAATCCCATTTTATTCCGGGAAAAGGTTCCCGTGGGTCACGATCACAGGAGCGGGGTTGCAGGCAACAGCTAGTAATTGATAAATAAGTAGAATATAGCATACTGATACATATACCTAATACAATACTTACTGAGTATAAAATAATTATTATAATATATTAATGAAATATTACTGAGATGATTCATCTACTAATAAGATTGGGCTCAAGACTCTTGGCTTTGAAGATATTATGGTTCGTGGAGTCTTAAGAATCCTAGTCATTCAAGTGTATTAACAAATTGAGCACCGGGTTGTGAATTTGTCGGAATAAATTAATGGTAATTCCACATCTTATGTAAGTACGTATTTTGTCTTAAGCTTCTGTTACTAAGGAACTTATCGTTACGACTTCAAAAGTATTTTAACTGAGTTCAACAAAGGTTGGGGAGTTATTATTCTAATTTTTATGAAATTAAAAAAAAAATTGATATTAATATTTATTTGTATGCGAAAATGAAATAACAGGCATTACTG
Source organism: Lithosia quadra (assembly GCA_963576445.1). Taxonomy (NCBI): domain Eukaryota; kingdom Metazoa; phylum Arthropoda; class Insecta; order Lepidoptera; family Erebidae; genus Lithosia; species Lithosia quadra. Next base: position 4,850,757 of record OY754883.1, read on the forward strand.
ATTTGCCTATAAGGTGTCCCCAAGAATCACATAATGTCGGAACATTATTTTGGTAACTCTGTCTGATTGTCTGTTACGCTTTCACGCCTGAACCGCTGAACCGATTTTGATGAAATTTGGTAGGTATAGGGGTAGATTAGATTAGACCTTGAGGCATAGGCTATGTTTGGTCGCGATAACCGACATCCATGCGGGCGAAGCCGCGGGTAAAAGCTAGTTATTAGTTAAATTAACATTCTACCTACATATTTCATTTCATACAATACAAATACCTACAATATACGATGCTAAAACTAACTATACTAATAAAATAACCTAACTTTCACACTTCTCTTGTAAGTACCTACATCTGTTATGATATTCGCAATTCGTATTAGTATAAGAACACTCGCTAGAAAGAGCTTCTGCCAACTTAAATTCTATGGGTTGAGAGGAAGCTAGGTGTGAAAATTAAACTGGACGTCCAATACATATTTACAAATTAGAAGGATTGCACAAGCAACCTTTTCATTCCAAATTAGTTGGATTAGATCTCATTACTCAACCGCAAGCCGGTACACCTGCTAATTGACGAACGAGACTATTTCGCAGGCTTTCTTTTCATGGGCCTTACACCGCAGACCTTGATGTTGGCCATGGTCGGCCGTGAAATGACGTGTATTGCCGCTGTGCCGCGAGAGGGACACCGGGCGACAGACATCGCAGCACGATCTCCGTACTCCATGAGCGCAGGATTGGGGCTAGCCTGTAGCCTTATCAGAAGCAGATCGCAAAAGCAGGGTGGCGCGTTGTGTTTCCCAGCCAGCGCACCTTTCTATAGGGGTGAGAGGATTTCATGGCAATAAAAATGGGTGAAGTTAAATCAAAGAAAGGAGGAATGTACACGTTTTATATGGAACCTGAATTGATACCGGAATCTATGTTCAAAACATTGCTACGCTACGGAATACTTTAAAGGCGATGTTCTGCCAAATTGGAATTTATATTTGTGTATATTTAAAGCAGAATTATGTAATTACAAAGTCATTTAAACTTTAAGCTGGTGCGCTCAAATACTTAAAGATATAAATGACTTTTGCTTATCCGATATTCAAATCTTCCTCAGTTTTGTATAATTTCTATATCTCATTCTCTCAAAGGAGTCATTATATAATTAGGTACAGTAAATATTGATGAACTTATATGATACACAATCAATCGAACAAAATAGTCTGCCTTGTCCTCAACTTTTCGTACTTATAAAAGTATCCACTCCGATAAAAAATCGTGATAATAAAACCGCACAGTAGATAGTAGATTGATATTCTCTCACTCACGTCGTATCATTGGCTGCAGATACCACAGAATCCAGATCCGTCGCATGCAGCTTGACAAGCTAAATAATGGAACCAATTCATTACTTTACTGAGGCACGATGAAATTTTAGACCTCTTATTGTGAAGCACTCCTTGCATTGTCAGCGCCCTAGAGGGTCACATGTAGCCAGCCCTTTGTGCTCCAGAACTGCTTCTGACATCGGACTGTTAAGATAAATGAGGCTTCACAATTATTCAATTCGAATGACGGGGATTTTATGTACGCAGCTTGTGACAAGGCCATTCCGAGAGCTGAGTAGGGTAACCAAATAAATTTATGTAGGTTTAGCCTAGTATTTCTAATTACAGATACTATTCTAGGCAGGGTACTAGGATTGATGATTTTCAAAGGTAAATGAACAAAAGACGTGGGTAGTCGTAGGCAGATGAAGCCCTGGAACATTGATTAATATCTTGGAAAGAAATGTTTTTTTTTATATAGGACACGTCAAAATTACTTTACCTCGCCTGATGGTAAGCTAAAGGCAAAGTCTCAGGACTGTATATTTATGAATGTGTATTTATTTTTCCAACGTTATATTATAAAGACTAAGATATTATGTAAGATTAAAAAAAGGATCACGCTAGAATAAATAAATGGATTTCCATGAACTTTGGCACAGAGTCTGTGGGATATAGCATTTTTTATCCCGGGAATAAGTTACTGTTGGCTGCCGGTACACCTGCTGATTTCCGGGGTCAATATTTTGGTCGTATGGCTGTCACTCTCGTATAAGCCAAGATAAAACAAAGGAAAAAGGAAAGGAGGAATAGATAATAGGTAGACCCCGGACTCGTGAAAGCACCAACTCCGGTGCTCGGACGGTGATGATGATGAAGATGATAAATTCGTAAAATCAGCTTAGGAATTCTATCATCCGTAAATTTGAAAGGTGGGGTCTTATATAACTCATTTACCATAATACCTACAAAGTATATTACATAATATAATATCAGGCTACAGAATATATCTGCTAACTAAAGCTTTTATTATCCCCCCTACGTGTAACATTAGGCCCAGCATGACGTAATTACATCAGTAAGAGCCGTGTTCGTCGGCCCGCACCTGTGATTACCGCCTTTTTCCATAATTAATGGTGTGTTTTTACCTCGCTTATCTTATCACTTTAATAATGTGAGATATCTTAAGGCCTGTTTCACCACTTTAAAATATCTTCGAGATAATGTCCCTTTTTTTGTAAGGCCTTATTTGGAGGGCTATCAGTGACGGGCAAGTACAAATTGAGTGTTATTAATTCCTCAGCTCGCAAAATATCCTTTTTATTTCTTAATGTAGAGCTAATAAGTGCACGATATTTGAATTTTATTATTGTATTAGGTATATGATATTAAATTTTTTTATTTTTGTTGGTACTTACTTAATTGTATTATATTCTGATTATTTATCTTATCTTTTGCAAAAAGGCTAATAAAATTGTCTTTAATTTCTACCACTGGGATACAAATATTACATGCGCTTCTGTGCATCACAAATAGCATATGTGCGCTCCGTGCATATCCGCGCATTGCATAAGTGCAGTCACATACGCTCACACATACACAAGTATAGTGTGTCATATTAGGCTGGGTGTATTAGGCACTCCATCAATATTTTCGGAGCCCACCCCATCTCAACTGCTAGCAGGTATAGCCGGTATACTGATTATTAGTAAACGAGGATCTGGCGCTGACTTTCCTCTCGGGGCTGGGGTACAGACGGAACGGCAAAGACAAAATAAGGGATATGAAGAGAAAGAGTAGGTAGAAGAGTGTCGTCCGGACAAAAAAGTATAAGCTTTGAATGCCGGAACAAACCCAGCGACCCCTTCCTTTCAATTAGAAAACCGTCTTGTGAACACACGAACTTTGTGTAAAATGTTCGTGTGGCAAGGTGTAGCGTTCACAATAATGATAGCATCATACCCGTTAATAAAAACGCAGCCTTGTTAAGTAAATTTTAAGTTTCGTTAAGCTAATACTCATAAATAACTGTGATAATCCACTAAGAACCTTGGTACTTGCAGACCAATAAATCAGGAGAGCGTGACAAGCCGTAATAATGTCACTAGCTTTATTTCAATTATTGCTCGAATGAAGGTACAAATGAAATGCCAACGTGATGTGCCATTTAATGAATTAATTGCTGAATTGGAATAAGATGGGATACACAATATTAATATAGAACTAAATATAAAAATGGCCTTGTAGTTTGCATAGTAAATTGCATGAAATTATTCATTAATTCCAGGCTAACTGTATACGTTTCTACAATAAGATCCGTAATGAAATTACAAAATCTACCAATAAATAAATTCAAAACTTCTATTCAAATGAAATTAAACTTTGCCAAAAAAACGTAATTGTGAAATTCAAATATATTTAGATGACAGACAAGATTAGAAATGAATTGTTTGCTCTACTAAGAAAACTATTCAAAAAATAAATTATTGTATGTAATTATACCTATATGAAGTATATAGAATAGACCAGGATAAGTTCGCAGAGTTTCTGAGCCCTGATTCAGTGAAATTATGTTTTTAAAACGTATAATTTCAAAGCAAATTTTTCAAAACCAATTTGACAATTAATCGAACTACAAGTGATATTAATGATTTGATAACCTCACGAAAGCGTTAATTTACTAGACCATACCAAATAACAATTTCTTTTTTCCATTTTTCCTTTTAATCAAATTCAAAACACATTTATTGTCGATGGGCAGGCAGCTGCGTTGTGGTCAGTTTAATAAATATAATTGTTTTAATTGTTATTTTTTCTTTAACCTTTGTCAGTACCATCTATTATGGTATACATAATAAACAAATGTTGACTATACAGTACTACTGCTTGCTACAAGGAGTAAACGATTCTTGAACTCGAGATAAATATTTCTAATTAAAGTCCCTCAGATTAATAGGTTTGTCGATGTATTCTGTGTTGTATTCAATCATAGACATTATTTCCTTATACGATAACATTTTACTGTTATTGTCACTTAGTAGTCATATGTTTGTGATGTAAGAGTACTGAGATATTTAGAGCAAGCTCTAGAGTCCTAGAGGTTATCATAACTGTTGCATTGGATTGCAAGGCATAAGTAATATACTTACATAGGCATAGGCGTTTGTTATAAATAGTCCATAGGCTGGATTGTATATGTAAGTATAAAGCTATGTTTTCGCCGGTGTGAAAATTATTACATTATTAATTAATATTTGAGAATTAAAAGTTATCCTATGTTCTTTCTCAGGTAACAAATAATTTACTTGATTGCCAATTTAAAGAAATCGGTTCAGCGATAAGACTTAACAGAAAGAAAAGTTACTTTCGCATTTGTATTATCGGATATCGGATGCATTTCAGAGAGTGTACAAGTAAGGAGTGGAATTCCCTGAGTCTTATAATATGAGCTATAACTTAGAAATCTTCAAGTCTCGAGTGAATAGGTTCCTTCTATGTAAGCGTGATTCGTCGTAGACCACATCGTCACCTCCCATCAGATGAGATTGAGGTCAAAAGGCCGATATTCATATAAATAAATATTAAGACAATAACAATAATTAATAGAAATAAATGAAACAGTGCTTGGCAAGCCTTATGCCGTAGCGACACCGACAATAGAATGTCAAAGGTACCCTCTTTTAATTCCATTACCTATTTAATGTTTGTTTATCGCTTCAACTGATGACATATGACTTAACGTGTCACATATTCCAAATTAAAAAGTCAAAACTGTTTCCACGTATAAATATGCAAAGTGGTTGTTGGCATTGCCTCTTTAAAATGAAATTGCCGCAATAACTTCTCAAACAACGTGTGTATATAGGTGTGGTTAATGCATACCGTTAGTTAATCTTACAATAATAAAATACCCGACATTATGGCGTAAACAGTCGTGGTGGGGTGACATCGTAATTTACTACGAAATGTACAGCTCACGGTAATCTCGGAAATATTGCGTGACGAGAAAGGAAATGTCACTCGTTTTATTTCAATTATTCCCGTCCACGTTAGCCCAAATATATGTAAATTGGCGTATACGTCTTTGATATAAGACTATGCCATGTTCGCTCAATATTTATTTAGGAATTGGCAAGAATAGTACCTATATGAAGATATTTTTAAAAACTTTTGTTGGGTCTTGATGTAGATTATAACTAGTTTGCTTAGGTCTTATAAGTTGATATTGCGATTGGGCTGAATTTAACCTTTAGTTTTAGTGAAAATATAGATAATATTGTGCAAACCATAATAAGTGTTACGTCTTGAATGAATGAAAAAGGTTGAAGAATAAAAACTATAAAATCGGCGAATAGTGTACAAAATTCAATATGGCCGTCTAAGTAACAATGCTGAATACTTTTTGTCTTCCCTCTTAGTATGGTAATTAAGGTAGTGACATCACCTAAATTTAATACAGTCCCAACAAAATAAATAAAGTAATTCTAAAAATAAATACTTACGTTGAATGAAAGTTTTTCAATAAATGCTCTTATAAGAATAAAATAATATTAGAAATAAATGAAACCGAAGGAAACTGTCATAACTGTCACTGTTTTTTTTTCAGACGACTGTTGTCAAAGTATAATTTTTCTAACTTATTAATGAAAAAAAACATGTGATAGATACTACTTGCTACTACTTCTGCTAGCTGAGTAGACATATAAAAAAATCAGATGCTACTTGATGATAAAGTACCTACAAAACTCAAATCTATTGTTACTAGTTAATAACAAATTCATTCGGTTACAATTAAATTTTCTTAATTACTTTTTTTGTTTGGTCATCTCTATAAGAAGTGTATCTGGTGAAGATGTAATTGATAGTTGGGTGTTGATTGAATGTAGAAAAAACCTACCAGTGCCGTTTGGTCTGTGAATTGTTACTGTACCTACATAACATTTTTTTTTGTTTAAAGTTCTATAAGGTGATTCATAAAAATCATCCAAGCCATGGTACTTGACTGAAAGTCATAGACGGCATCTACGGCGTAATGATTTGACTGATACCTACGCCAGGGGCGCGTGTTCAATTCCTGCTCTGTGTAATTTTTTGATTACATGGTTTTTGCATTTATAAAATAAAATTTTAAAAAGCTTTGGTATTCCGTATGCTCTGTGGAAATAAAACCTATCTACGTTCCCGTGGGGTTATTTAACCTTCAAAATCACTGATACTTTAATTAATTTTGAATTATATTTTCAGGTTTTCGTAAGTTTCGATATTATGCGTTTTAATGGCGTAATTATACAAAATCGGGCCCTTAACTATTTTAAAAATGTACGTATCATAATAAATTTATAGAAATGCATTTTTCTCGAATGAAATCCAACCAGAATCACTATCTACAGATATCTACTTACATTAAGGAGATTCAATCGCACTTAGGAAAACTGATATTCCAACCAGTTTTCTGATTATGTAAAACTATGGATATTGGCTTCGAATAAAATCTCAAATACATGACTTGTTAATGTGATATAATTTTATCAATGGAATAAGATGGCTATTAAGATAATATTGAATGGCGCATAATATCAGTTCAGCATTATAAAAGCACGTAACTATATTGATTTAATTTTAGCAGAAACCTTTTATTTATTATCAAGAGAATTTACAGCTGATGGACGAGGCTCTAGCGCAGGCTTTACTCTGATTAGGGCATCAGGTGTTTGTGGCTCCCATAAAAGCCAAAATAAGTCAAATAATAGAGTTGTAACAGAGAGAACCCATTTTTTGTGTGGAAATTTGCCTCGGCATCCCTCAGCGAGCAGGGGCGGCTATATTGGACTTGAACCGACTAAAGCCGCACGCCATCAGATCTTCAAACGCTGGGGTATAAAGCAATACATGAGGCATTTTCCTCACACCCTGGCTGAACCAGAGTCATCTCCTACTCAGGAATATCTCAGAGACAACGGAACCTGGCTCCAAGTGTAAGATTTGGAAGGAAAAGGAATTGGTGTTCAAATGATAAACTTAAGAATAATTATTATGATCAATATGATCTGAAGTCGCGGAACAAAAAATTTAGCTAAATTTATAAATGATTCATGAACGACAGAGTGGCTTTATCTGTTCGTTTGTACATAGTAAGTGAAAGAGCTGAGTGTGTACCGATAAATCGTGACCTCATTTTACATTCCCCTATGAGAACGATTCAGTGCCAGCCAATAATATAGTATGAGCCACTCATCCACCTTCGACGGCCCTTCAATCTTTGAGTATCTCTGCAATGATGAAACAAAATGTAAAGCGAATTATTATTTCTCACATGTGAGAGTACATTTACCTACCCCGTGTAAGGTACAACTCTTTATCGTTTTACAGCTTAAAACAAAAAATGATTCAAAAGATCCTCATTGTTTATATTAGCACTGAGAGAATCTGTGAGGAGTACTCAAATATGAACGACAAGGTTGTCTTAATCCACATTTTTGTTGGTAGAAAAACCTATATTCCCGGTTAGAGGAGCTAAGGATGAGGACAAAAGTAGTGACAATATATGTATGAGAGAGTTTCAACGAGAATATTTGACATATTGCTACGTAGTGACGGTTGACGATCCTATGTAAATACCGCACCTTTTGAATATGTACACTGAGGAGCAAGAATTTTGTGTCCACACTTTCTTTGCAAGAGGTTTTTTATGAAGGCTGAACACGGCTCAATTTATTCAATATGCCCACAGTTTTTAAATTGCAAAGTTATATAGGAATATATCATAATAGAAATATATGGTAATAACGTTACACGTACAAAAAGTTTTCTTTTTTAGAATAACTCCGTATCCGTTTTTAAGGAAAATGTGCGTTCTGGCAAAATTTGTCTCCCGCTCACGTATCGTACAATTCAAGGATGTTAGAGATCTGTTATGTGTAGGTTTCATACATATTTTTATTTTCATACGCGCATATCTTTCGTTTTCAAAAGAAAAAATAATCGCAAGGAATTCAGCTAGATTGCATCTACCCTTTGCAGCCAGTTTTGAAATTATACGAATATGATTCACGTTATGAAAAAACATTGCGAAAATTTAAAATGAATTCTATGACAGTAATTGTTAAAATTGCTTCTATGAGTTTGTATGCTTAAGAAATTTCTTTGTGATGTTATGAAATAAATTATAATTTACAACCCCACGCGTCAGGGGTTGCCGAGACGAACCCAAATCAGACAAGAAGGGTCAATTACGTAGGGGAAAATCTTGTGTACAGCAAAAACTCGAGGTGGGCTCACTATCATCTTATGAAAAGTCTACTATAGCACTTTTTGTTCACTCTTTGATGTGAGAAAATACAATTTTATACGGACATACTAGGAATTCGCTCAATTTTATTTACGTGGCCTTTGAGTGAAATCTTTTGATACCGGTATACACTAAATAGCTAAATAGACCATAATATTATCTAGTATGGGCTCGAGACGTTCGTTGTAGGATCAATGTATTACCTTCATAATATATTTTATCCTTTACAACTGAATATATTTGAACAAGAATATAAATTATATTACTACGTCAAATATCCTTCAGTTCAAACACGTATCCAGATACTTGTTTAAAAACTGTGTATCCTTAACTGGAAAATTTGCCGAGAAGTAACAGTAGGAAAACCATATTCGCTATCACTATGAGACCATTTAGGTATATTATTAATCATCATTACAATCTGTCCAACCACAACGAACAAACAAAAGACTCATCACAATAAAAATGGAAAATAATAAGTCAAACCTAAAATTAAGAATTATATCGATATCTGACGATACCTAGTCATTAAAATTATGTAAGTATACCATTTCTTAGTTGATATATTATTCCGATGTATTAGGTAGGTAAATATACTGCCTGAAATATATATTATAAGTTGCGTTTCTATTCTCAATCTTAATGAAAAAGTAGGTACCTACCTAATATTTTAAATTTGATTCTAAGGTATCAACCTCCACTGAAGATTAGTCGATAACCAAGTTAATGATCACTCCAGTAACAAATTTTTTAAACATTAGTTGGTAATTAAAGGTTCTTGAACACATTTGACGGTAGTTAGAACTGATGGTGATTGCGATATGAACAAAACGTTTCCTGGCCCACGTCTCAGTGCACACGATAATTATGATCTAGTGTGTATGGGCCTTAGATCGAAAGGAGATTACGTATGATTAACAACTGCAGACCGGTGTTGGTTTTCGGAACACAATACTACTGTTATTTGTTAGCGATCTCGGTTGCCTGTGATATGTCAACGCCACGTTCATGCATGAATGAATGAATAATGATATAACTTTGGTTTTTTTTTAAATTTTATTACAGAATTACACAATCAGCCTACATAAAATACATATTCTAAGATTGTTTTCCATATTTATTAGCTGATTGTTTTTTTTATTTAGGACACGTCAAAAAGACTTCATCTCGCCTGATGGTAAGCTAAAGGTAAAATCCAATTGGTGTATGTGTGAAGAGGTTTTCTAGAACAAAATCGGTAGGTACAACAATTTCATATTATAACTTTAACTAAACTGTTACTGAAAAAACAGTCTGAAATTTAGTCTTTGTTAGATAATCCTAGATTTGTGTAAAGACTGAAATAGTGATAATTTTTTTAAAAGCATTCTCAAAACTAAACTAATCTAAACCTTTACGTCAGGCTTCGCTCGGGTGTAAATTCCAGTTTTCCAATAAAATATAATAGCCTATGACACTCAGGAATGACGTGGCTTTCTATTGGTAAAATATTTTTTTAAATCAGTTCAGTAGATCCCGAGATTACCCCTTAAAATTAAACAAATATACAAACACACAAACTTTACCTCTTTATAATATTAGTATAGATTAGTAAACAATATACTAGAGTTATAAATACCTATACGAGAGTTAAAATATGATCCCTGGGCTTCCATTAAGTAGATAACATATCGTTTACTTTAAAAACATAAATAACTGAAACAATTTTGGATATAAAAAGTACTGTTGTCTCTAAAATAATACATTCCCAATAAAGATAATCTGTGAAGATAAAAGATAAGTAAGAAATACCTACAATTTCCATTTGTATATTACGCTGTAATTTATGATCATATCGTGAATGACCTTCGAGGCTTTGAGCATAACCCGGACGATTTGTAAACGACAGCGAATAGGGATAATTTATATGCGTCGCGTATTGTACCACTGAGTCAGAATTATAGCAGCGTTTGAAAACGTGAAAGTCGCTGACTTCTCAGCTGTCTTCCGGCAAAACACATTCGTTTAGCCGCTGGTATTACTAAGGGTGATGATTAATGTTGCTATCCCTAAATATGGCTTGCTACGGCCCCTTTTACGAGTACAAAATATGCGAGAGCTTAAATTTTAGGTGTTATCATTTAAATATTTGTTTCTGATAGTTTAGAATACAATATACATGATTGTCATATAAATGGAATGGTTCAAATAATGTATTCTACGCCAGCCTTTACTGCTTTGGCTTTGACACAACTATTTGTATGATTCACTGACAGAGAGTCACACAATGTGTTTTTTAATTGGCTGTTTGCTTTGCATAGGTCTAAGTAACACAGGGCTTATAGTAACAGTCTGCCTTGGAAACGAATTGTATGAGGAAGAACTTGTTCATTTACATGTATTATCCAAAACCATTTTCTGAACATAATATTCTCATGGTACGAAGATAAAAACTTTCAAATCAAAAAACCAAGACCTATTAAAGGCTTATTTGTTGGCAAAGTGAACTAGAGTTGACTCACTAACATGGTTGGTTCCTTTTGTTCGTGGTCAATTTGCCTTCATAATTACTAGCCTACAATAAATTCTAGCAATGTGACGCCCAAATTAAAGTTAGATATAAAATGATAATACAATAGTAAAACCGTTATCGCTCCTACAATTTTCAAACATGTATAAACCCACGTAAACTTTAATCTATATTACACACATTCTAAATTATATGGAAACAACATAAAATAATTTGTCACAAACAAGTTTTTTGAATAAAATATCACAGTAGTGGTATAGAGTTGTAAAACGAACATAAATCACTACGCAATGTCAACGGATAAAACGAATGGCGATAGTATTATGTATAACACGTGACAAATTGTGTACAATACGCTCGCAGTACAAATATCTAAATAATAATTTAAGCTAGTACAATCAAAAGTTACTGTTTCCGCTGATATTGCTGATGGGAAAGTATGATGAGATGAAACGTATTCAGCGGGTAGTAAATTAATGGTTGTTTAATCTATAAGAAGGCGGTTAAAAAACCAATAATTTGTTTCAAGGATGTGGTTGGGTCCATTTTATGAACGCGTAAGTTGCTATACGATCACATTAGCACTGTGAGTATTACCCTACTCGGAAATTATTAGTATAAAAAGTCCCAGGAGTTTCAATATAGATGATACTCGAAACGCTGTAAAGCTGATTCTGGTATTGTTGGTAGGTATTATGGGCCACCTTATACCCCGGCGCATATAGACCTAAGACGGCGTGCGGTTTTAGTCGGTAGGAGTCCGACGTAACCTGCCCCGCCTAGCCGCGGGGGAGGTATCCATGACGATTTCCGCACGAAAAAAAAAAAGGTACTTTTACATAATATATAGTGTTATTGTCGTAAATTAATGCCAAGCTAATTATAAATGTAGGTATAAGGGAACGTCAATTGCAACTTTTATGTGTTGAAAATTAAATTTTGATTTAATTCTAGAAGCCATTTTAAATTACAATATTTGCAGAGTCATCAAGTTCAAAAAAATACAGTTTATACACTGTATAATTATAAATTATCGGCTGAAAAATGTTCTCAGAGGATGGAATTCACCAGATATGCCTCTTTGTAATTTGGAACTTAAATATGAACTTTAGAGAAAAATCACACTACACTTTCTTTGCATGGAGTAATCATGACCAAAATCACGTGGCATGATAATTGCGTGTAGCATGGCATCAAGTCTTTTAGCACTTTGACGCTCGCGCAGTACCTTTTTTTTTTTTTCCGTGCGGAAATCCTCATGGATACCCACCCCGCGGCCAGCGGGGCAGGTTATGTCGGACTCTTACCGACTAAAACCGCACGCCGTCGCCGTCTCGCGCGGTACCTACCGCACTCGTAACAGTAAAAATATATTTAATTTCTCTCCGTCTTTTTCGTAACTTACATTCGTAACCTCAACGAAAAAAGTCTTTCACTAAACGTACGGCAACAATATTGAAGCGTGAAATAAAATTTATCAAAGAACGTAATATTATTATAACGTACAAACAATTTTCACTCACAGTTTCATTCTATTTAATAAGAACTCAGCTCTCAGTAAAAACACAAACCGTAATTGGTTCATTGTGCAATTTCTCAAACAAAGTACAGTACTTCCCATTTTCAACAAAACCTTGCTAATGTCTGCTGAAATTAAGCAACATTTACTCTCTGGGAAAAATATAAAACATACTGTTCATTTATTGTTTCCTACATCTACAATGATTAAAAGTCTAAGGCCCCATTTCACTGCTCTAACTACTTTCAAGCAATAAAATCTAATAGAGAGTGACAATCAACATATTAGGATCAAATATCAACGTCTTGTTTAATTGGATGAAAGTGTTTTATAGAATTGTAGTTCCAGAGTGGAGTCGTTATATCAAGGAGTTCGTTAATGGGCCATTAAACAGTACAATAAATTTAAGTTAATCATGACTAATTTGAGTGACATAGGGGACCATATACACATCTAGATCGAAGAAACTCGCCGGCCGGGTGGTCTCATAAATAGCTTCAAGCTTTTATATTATTAAGATAATACAAAACTAAAAGGTTACCCACATAAAAATCAAGATAATATTGGTTTTTCTAATGGAAAGGTAAATAAAAACAACGTTAATACTATCGGTTATAGAATTACCTTCGTGCCGACGACAGGGAATAAAATGATAAAGGAAATATTTTAGCCGTTTCGTCAATTATATTTCCTTCTTTCTTCCAGTTAGGAATGAAATCGAGAGAAATAGAATCACCAATCGAGTGAATTGGACTAAAGGATCTCCGTTTTACTAAAACCCTTCATTAAACTTATCTGAGTTGGATCTAAGCCGGAATCCGTGTAACATAATCGATTTCGGAACGAGAAGCCGCGAAGGACAAAGTGCGGTCACAAATTTACATATAAATTCGGGATTATTTTAATTTAAAACGCATTTGGAAAGTTTATTAGCATATATATGGGCGTCCATTACAGTTTCTTTGTAATAGTCGGGTAATATAGCAGTTCAGTGAATCTGTACATTTATGAACCGCGGATACAGCGGGGTTGCGAACCGCACTTAATACATTTTGCTGAGCAAACGCTGCACTGCACCAATGTGTGTAGGCACTTAATAAAATTAAGCAATTTGTCAATGGCCACGCTTTTATTTGTTAAGGGTGGAGACATCGTTAACTTGACTCATTAAACAGATTTTCATCGTGGAATTGAATTACTTAATACATTAATACTGCCAGTATATCACACTTAATAAGACGTTTGGGATTAAAATCTACAACCATTTATTCCAAATATAAAGTGGCAAATATTTTTTCATCAAAATAGAAATTGGTTTTGGCTTTATCTGTATGAAGAAAAATAGCTAGCATATTCATGATGAAATTTTCAATAGGATAATAAAAGACATAATATTTTAATCTGACAAGCATAGATGTTTACTAATAGTTTGAACCACATTTCGTTTCAGAATTACAACACTGTTCAATTTGGAGATCAATGACGCGCCATTTTGAATAAAATATTTTACTGATGTGATTCTTAACATCAAACACGACGAAAATAACAAATGAGGGGACATTAATTATAGTGGTTCAATTCTGCAAAGATATTAAACCAGTGATGCGCCAAAAGACTCTTGTGATCTAGCTCCCGAGACACATCTTGTATCGACTTATTTGTTCTTCTTGCACTAATAGCTCGTAAATATTTCAGCGCACTAGACGAACACACATGCGTCTCGGGACAAATGGACGTGTATAAAATATACGTAGGTACCCTGTCAGTTTTAACATGCCCATTCGTTAGTTCATTACGTTTCGTGACGACTGAAATAACAATACAGGCCCATTACAACGGTCCCCAGTTTTAAAAGTTTAAATTTCGAACGGAAATACTCTTGCCATCCATCACTTTTGGCCAGCACTTGACAAATGACAGCTGTTTAAGCATACTCAACTGGCATTTAAACAATACAATATAATGAACACTTCAAAAATGATACATGCAACAGGCAAGTTAGTGTTTACTGTTTTGGCATTTAGAGTTTTTCATTACCTCATAAGCCTTAGGTAAAGAAGAAATTTGAATGGAATTTTTGTGACTCCATGTGCATTTCATACTGCTTTTTCATACTAAACGACCATCCAAAGCTCAGATCTATGAAACCTGGTAACATTAGAGGTATAATACTCGCATATAGAAGAGAACATAGGAGACTGGATAAAAGAAAAAAATGAGGTAAGGTTTCTTCACAAATCTTATGAAATTGAATACTTAGTGGTATTTATTGTCAATAATATGAGAGAGAGTGGAATTGCCTTGTATTGAGTGTATTGACCGGTCTATTTTACTTAAAAAAGGAAGGTCTGCTTTGATTAAAAACAGTCTATAATTGCAGGTTATACCTAGTTAATACTTGCTCAAATAAAGCTAAAAACAAAATTCCAGTATTTAGGTCACGTGTCACTGAAAGAATAAGTGAACACAGTGTCAGAAACGACAAGATGGGCGGGATGTCAATCGCTCTTTATCCCTGCCGTATGTCCCAAGACGAATTCTGCGCCTAACAGATTTATGAAGCTCTGGATTAAGCCGCGTGACACACCCGCTTCACGCCACTTTAGGATACATACTGGAACATAGGTTGAACAATGTAAGACATAATAGTAACTACCATAATAATGTATTTGGAACAAGCTAAAAATACAAATCCACGGTGAAGTCGATACAGTAGGAGGCATCACGTTGCCCTCGTCTTCTATGAGAAAAGTTAGTGTGCAAGAACGGGATTTATTTGTCAACTTTGTGCTGATAAAACTTTGTTTGACATTTGATTGTGAGGTCATGCCCCGTTCCGGCTTCCTCCCAGAAAAGTTTCGAGGAACGCCTCTTTAGCTCAGATTAATTTCTCTGTGTAATATTGATGTTGGCAGAATTAGTTTTATCATTTTGTGTAACTTATTACTTTTATGGGAAAAATCTTTTGTTTCTATAACTTACAATTATTTAATATCATCAATAAACCATTCACTGAGCTTCTTGATACAGAAACTATAGCTACTTTGAGAGAGATTAACACTGGTTATTTATGTTAATTAAATGGATTTCCATGGAATATTAAATGACAAAATGACAAAAAGATTTTAACACTAAAGGTGATATCAAGGGTTATTTATGTTAATTAAATGGATTCAAATGACAAGCATTCAATAAACCAAACGGCAGTTAAGACAAAGTAATGATAACAATACGAATTTAAAACTAAAAAGTATTTTAAGCATATTTAAACATTTTCCATCAACCAAGTTTGGGCAACTAAACTTTGTGGACGAAAACTTGATTCAGAAATCAAAATTAATTTGTTCTAGCAATGTAACAAATTAATATCAAGCATTAACACGGACCACCCCATAGTTCAAAACAATATTTCACAGTCAGTTAACAATCTATTTGGGTACCTGTGTATGCTGTATACGTATGGAAAGACTTCGTCGGTGGGAGTTAACCTCAAAGGAATGCCATAAAAGTTCGGAAGTTGACAAATCTCCTGACGTTATTTCTGTACTAATTAGGGGCGGGGGCGTGGAGGACGTCATCCGATGTGACAAACGAACATTGAGACACGTAGGGACGACTCTCAAGAATAAATATATGAGTTGATCACCCCTGACCGGTCGGCAAGCTGTAAAAAGTTTAGTTTGTTTAACACACACTTTCATCGAAGTGTCACGTATAGTGAAATGATTATGTCGACATATAAGACATATTGAGATGGCTATCTTTTAAATTTTGTTAATGGTACTTACGTGTTGATATGAAAGAAAAAGGAAATTATAATATATCGTGAGTTTGAAATTAATGTAGAAAGAATTTCAAATACAATATTAATATTGTATTCATGACATGTAAGGTACATAATATTCAAATTATACAATATTCGGTCTTTAAACATTCTCAGGTGGAGGCTAATTATTAGCCTCCACCTGAGAATGTTTAAAGACCGAATATTGTATAATTTGAATGTTTCATTAATTCTTACCTCGTGTAATAAGAGACGGAGTGTCTGACGATTAATGATCTGAAACAAAATAATTACATATTTAGTAAACTTGTTTTTTTTCATGTCGGACACGTCAACATGACTTCACCTCGCCTGATGGTAAGCTAAAGGCAAAGTCTCTGGAATGGAAGTCACCATTTTTTTTTTTTTTTTTTTTTATATAGGACACGTCAAAATGACTCCACCTCGCCTGATGGTAAGCGAAAGGCAAAGTCTCAGGACTGGGGCCACCACCACATACACCGGTAGTGCTACAGTGGCGGCCCTCAGCTTGACGGCCTCATCAAATGCTTTTTCACGCCCCGCTTAAAGGCCCCGGGACTATAGGAGGAAGGAAACACATGCGCTGGTAAAGAATTCCAAGCCTTTATGGTGCGGCAAATAAAAGAGGCACCGAACCGCTTGGTTCTTGATGGAATTGATGCCACCGTGTGCGGGTGATACCTCAGTCTGGCACGTGTAGTTCTGTGTAGGAAAGGAGAGGGTGGGATTAATTGGAAGAGCTCATCGGAACACTCGCCATGGTAGAGACGGTAAAAAACTGCCAGACACGCTATATCTCTACGTAGCTGTAGAGGCTCGAGGGTGTTCGTGATTTCTGGACTCCCAATAATGCGGACTGCACGTCGCTGCAATCTGTCGAGAGCATCTAATAAGTACTGTGCAGAGCCATCCCAGAGATGAGAACAGTATTCCACCCCGGAACGGATTTGTGTCCACCATTGCAAACACCGATAGTGCCAAAATGGTGGCACTCAGTTTGACGGCCTCATCAAATGCTTTTTCACGCCCCACTTAAAGAACTTGTACTGTACACCCCAAGCAGTTCACACGCAATTTAGTTATGTCAAGAGTGCGTCCAACTAGCTAGACTTACCAGACTCATACGTCCGAACCAGGGCAAACGCCGGGCTCAGACATGAATGTGATGCATAAAGATGACAATGAAAGTGATATTGTAAGGAAGGCATTAAGTATTGAGGTTGTAACGGGCGAGGAAGTGAATGTTGACATGACTGTGGATATTAAAGCCGTTAGGTACTAGTTTACAAGAAACCTATCATCCTAGGAAGACTTTTTAAAACGAATGAAGAGAAAATGCTACGTCAAACAATCGTTTCGAAACGCACTGGAATAATTCTGATATTTGTATGCGTATAAAAGCAGCCTCATTCACACCATTTTCAATTAATTAAAAATTCATTACCAGTAATCATACATTTATCTACATGAGTTAACTGCAATAATTAATTAACAAATATATTATTATGCCTACATAAAATTTCACATGCGGGAGGCCACGTCAGCCGGTGTCAATGTGTCGGTTGCATTTAAAATGTATATTTCACAAAAACGCTTCGATTTTAAATTCATTTAAATCCAGTTCATTAACACTTAACAGCCATCGGCTTCGGTACTGAAAGTTTATTTTGTAGATAATGTTATGAACATAGTTTAATTTAATTATTTTAACCTTCATTAATATAAATAAAATATTACGTAGATTTAAGATGAAGAAGCTTTTTTTTCTACTTCCAAGCTAGATTTGTGTACACTCATGTGAGTGTACACAAATCTAAGCTTGGAAGTAGTAGTTATAATTATTTATTATTATAGAATAGTAGTAATTATTTTGTTTATGACGGATGAAATGTTTTGTAGTGGGTATGTCCCACTACAAAACATTCCATCCGTCATAAACAAAATAATGATACAAAGATATCAAGAAAAGTATGCAAATTACGAATTTCTATTTCTATTGTCTATTTATATAAAAAGTAACCACAGTATTTGAACGGAAATACCAAAAGATTACTAAGAAAAGTAATTTATTTCAATAGCATGCATTTAAGGGGTTAATCCTAATAACACATTACACTGTTGTATACACATTTGCCACGGTTTTTAACCGTCTTCCTGCCGGTAGCTGGAGTCTGTTTTTCATAAAAACGAGGACAATAACCGGTTCATCCTCCTTTCTCGTTTCCCACACCGTTTTTATCTGATCTGTTAAAATTGGAGCTTTATTTAGACTCATTCTTAGTATGGGACGTTATTTGGCTGCTCTTATACTTGTTACTATCTATATTACAGTATTAAGATTAAAATGATCAGCTACGTGATAAATAAAATATACCGAACTTAGTTTTTATTTGTCATTTATTGTTAAAGAATGGTTTTTTTTTTCATTACCTTAACTTGCATGCATATAAAGCCTATAAAGTTGAATGTATTTGAAATGCCACTAATGTAATTGTAAAACCCCATCACATACATACATAATATACATATGCTCACGGTTTTTTCCCTCCGGGGTAGGCAGAGACAACAGACCTCCACCTGCCTCTAAAAATAAAATCCCATCATTGATTAAAAATACACAAAAGAACGATTTCTACGTTAACTGCTAAAATATGAATGGAATATAATTTGAAACTCTATTATTAACTTCCACGTAAAGTATAAAAAGCCCAACCAAAATATTCACTTAGTATAATAATAACTAATACCATTTTATAAATGAAATTAAACATTTACCGTTTACACAAAAACCGGGTGTGACCTAATAACGTAATGACTTAAGTTTTCACCATGATAATATTTGTCTTTGTAATCAGAGGAAGTTTGCAAGTTGCAGCCATAAATGATAAGGGAAGAGGGTAACGGTTAAGGAAGGACAAATTATGAATGTAGACGGTTTTAAAGTCAGAGATCTAGAGGAGATGGGTGGACTGCGTAAAATAGGAGGTGAGAAGGAGTGACTGAGGCGATGACGTTTGACAGGAATGTGTGTATGCAAGAGAATTATGTTACGCCGATCACAAATGTATTGGGATAGTAGACAGATGATGATAACTCAAAGTAGTCTATTACTATATTTTTTCTACATCATAATAGCATAACTATATACTTAATAGCAAATTTATAAGCATTAAATAAAATCGTCAATTTGGCAGATATTACTGATAATTCCGGAACAGGTTGATGGTAAGCGGTGACTTTCTAGTAGCTAGTGACTCTCTTGGCGATGGAAACGCGTACAAGAAGTAAGGAAATTCCTAATTTATCCAGCTTGTACAAGAATAATCTGAAATGTTGATAAATCATGATTTCCCGTAAGCGCAGCAAAGATTAAACTATCGATACACGGAGTTGCCATCAGGGAACAAAGGGTAATTTTCGTTCATTAGGCCAATTACGTCGGTACATACACCCTACGCTTCCCTTCCCTCTGTATTTTGTTATAAGTCATTACAGTAACAAACCTATTAGACAGACATTAAATTTCTTCATAATGAATACGAAAAGATTGCTGTGATTTTGTGTTTTCAATGTATTGCAAAATTTATGCTTAAGGTAAAATTAGTACAATTTACGTAATAAAATATATTCAAACTTCTAATAATGTGCACATCAAGATTTGTTAAAAAGCAGGGAGGAATTATTAGATACGATAGAAAAGATTACTAGACACTTAAAAATACTTGTGAAACTCCCCTATCGTTGACAACGGTAACAGTGAAATGCTTTCTAGGCCGCCTTAGCGGTATCAAATAAAACACAGCAAGTGTACAGTGAGCTTTAAGAAAATATTTTAGAATATAATTTGAAAAGCATGTTTAAAAGGACTGATTATGTAACTACAAGAAAAATGGTCATTAATTAATAGTATGCCAAATAAGTTAAAAAAAACACTACTAAGACTTTTTGATAACCCTAAGGTAAGTGTCTGGCAGGGGTGTATAAGTAAGAACAGACTCAAAACAATTGTTTGTCAACCTCATACATTTTAATAATTGTTTTATTTGGAGGCCGAACCCACAATACTCGACAGAATGACAGTTTGCGAGGTTATCATTTAAACTTTGCTATCTGTTCATTTAAATTGCAGTTTTGATGACGTTGTTACAGTGAAGTACGTTATCATAAAATTATTTCCTCGAGATATACTAGTTTTATTGTTTTTACTGCAAAAGTCACTAAACCCTTAAGCTCCCTTATTTATGGTATTATCTTATGAAATAAATAGTAAGAAATTCTGTATTTTATATTGCCTCATAAAACACTATGTAGCTTTGTAATTGATATCCATTTTTTCCGTTAATCATCGTCTCAATTCTAAGCAATAAAACATAATTTTTTAATGCTTTTACCCGAACTAATGCTGTGTGGAACTAATTAAGGAGTGGTACGCCATGAATTTATAATTGTGTTATTTTTAAAGTGTTTATCGACACAGTCATTGAAAAAAGCTTCACATTCGTATAATTAAATGAGTAAGTACTTCTTATGAAACCTCAATCAAAAAGAGGTTAGGTTGTACCTATGTAGAATTTCAATTGTATTGGTACTTAGTGTTTATTATAATTGCAATGATCAAGTCGTTATATACGTTTATTTCATCATCGTATTTCTTTTATTTTGTTTTTAAAACAATGCACTTGCAATATAAACAAACAAAACTGATGTTAACCGCTTTACATTTGCCAAAATCCTCATTTCACAAAACAACATACACTGTAAGCTTTTTGCCCCTATTTTGTATCTAATCTCTCAAGCAAACCATTTTCGTAATACCGAATTAAGAGCAAAAAGGCTTACACCGAACCTACAATACGGGAAGCGGTTTTAGCAATGCCTAATTAAATGAGTGTATACCATGTATACTGTATACTGAGTAGGAATTACTGAGTGTATGTTTAGTAGAAATTAGCTGGTCAATTAGAATCCCATTACGTAGAACAATTTACCGCTAACCGGTCGTGGGGCACCCGATGCGCTCGGAATAACAAAATGGCCGGTCAACTAGTACGCACTAGGTTTAGAATGGAATAGAATTGGCGGGCATTAAAATCGATCTCGGGTCAAACAATGTTGTCTAATGCAAACCAATATTTAGTACCTTTTTGTTGCATTTCAGACAGAAATTAAAAATATAAATATGTAATTATTATATTAATATATTATATTTTTCCTCAAATCATTAAACTTAAGAACGGCTATTAACTCAGATTATAATATCCAAACAAATTACTATTAAAGCTAGGGTAGAAGAAGTTTTCAACATTTAAAGAGAGTCATTTTATGTATGAATTTATTTTCATAAATGTTCATATTCGTTTAGGACGTAATTAAATTCAGTACAAAATTTATAACAGTAATTTCGTAAATGCTGCGCTAAAAATTTAAAGATTGCATTTAATGCACTATTAGTGGACGGTAGCTTAGCCTTCAGACATTATTACAGAAACTTGTTCTCTCCGTTTATTGCGGCGTATTTCAAGAATAAACAGCTGCTTATCGGTGTATTTTTCTTTTATTTTAAGGTAATTACAGAACTTACAATAGTATTTATGTGATGTTTATTTGTTTCTTTTATTTTATAGGCTGAAAGTAGTAATAACTTTAGCTATTAAATTTTGTTTATTCAATACTATTCCTCTGGGAAGTGGAATTTCTGTAAAAGAGCAATAATTCCCTAAATTAAATTTTCTCATGTTTACCATATAATGCTTCACGATGAAATTTACACAAACCGCGAAAAGTTAATACAAAATTTGCCTCATTAATCAATTTAGACATATCTTTATGTTTTGGTAAATGTACAGTAGGCACTAATGATTTATGTAGGTATGTGTGTATAGCAGTTCTTTTGTTATGAGGTTAACACTCTTATGTTATAGGTATGTGTTTATAAATATAGCATAAGCTAAATTAAAGCCATTTCCTGAAACATTTAAGAAGATGTTACAATAAAACGATTTTCACACCTTAATATTCACAAAAAAAACATTAAAAAATTGCGTGTGTAATTGTTAACAGATTGCTAGCTCTATGGCGCAATCAGTGGAACTTATTGGTGAACATCGCAACCCGAAAATCGTGATCGGACCACCCACAGTCGTTGTGAGAAGGCAAATGAAATAAAACAACGATAAATAACAGTGCCCTCGCATAATTGATCACAAATTAAAACTCGCGGCGCGTTCGAAATGTTAAACGCCGTCGTCGCCGAAAGCGAAATTAGTATCTGCATGTACACACGACCCACTCACACATGTGAAAATAGGGATGTCTCACCATAACTAGTTTTTCTCAAGTAAAAAATTATAATGATTGTCATTCTTTCTTCTATTTATATTTAAATAAAATAAATCAGAAATTGATACCGATTTCCTAATTTCAAATGTCGTAAGACATATTGTCATGTACGATTCTTTTCGTTAATGAACATTTTGTCGTAAGATAAACAGTTTCTTATGACATGAAAAATTTCATCTATTGATTTATTAAATATACGAGTACCTAAATGTATAGGTACTGTTAAACAAGTTTCACTGCTTTGTTGGGACACAATGCCACTAGATTCAGAGAAGCAAATTAATTAGAATGTACTTATTGTAAATAATATTATAAATCTGAAAGTTTGTGAAGATGTTTGTATATTTGGATGATAAAAATGCTTACACACACCACTTGACTCATGGTATGTTTATAATACTCATGAATATTTACAAAGTGTAAACAGTAAGGTTTGCTAACCCTACAGGTCCACACATTCGCATGTTTACGACGTCAAACAATGGGCTGTATTCAGGACAATATGTCAGTAAAAATAAATGGATTTTGTTAAGACATTCACAGTATTTTATTGTAAAGAGCGCTTATTGTTTCAAGTTGTAAAATAGTTATTAAACTATAAAACAGACGTAAACAAAACATTCCTTGTGGACAAAGTTATTATTTTGTGACTAGAATATAATTCTGTCACACACATTTTCTTTTATGTGTGCTCCAGATGTTGACGAAAGCATATCTACCTCAATACCCTTCAACA
The DNA here is from genome assembly GCA_963576445.1 of Lithosia quadra. NCBI lineage: Eukaryota > Metazoa > Arthropoda > Insecta > Lepidoptera > Erebidae > Lithosia > Lithosia quadra. Next base: position 4,874,269 of record OY754883.1, read on the forward strand.
AAGATCAATAGAACTATGGAAGCTCACCACGGTCATTCAAAAAATCTGTAGAATTTTACAATGAAATTTTAAAAAGCTCTTTAGAGTTTTACTTCGCAGTTTTCGAAATAATTATTTTACGAGAGAAAATACTATACCCAAACATACAAATCGCTTTGTCCTCCGAGGTAGCCAGAGTTAAAGTATTCCATCGAAGACTGTAACCGTCGTCTTTTATACCTCATAAGTTTCTTTTGCGAGTTGTTTGACATGTTTTCAGACCAATGACTCTGTCCTACTCCTCTAGCGTAAGCATAACAGTCCTGTCAATAAGGTAAAATGAGGCTAACATAGTAAAAACCTCTGAAGGAATAAAGCGAAAAAAAAAGCTTCTTTTACCAAAATATACAAAACAAATTCTGTAAGTGTTTAACATACATACAATCAATTGAATTAAAATACTGATACTGTTGGTAACTAGCTTTTACAAGATAATTAAATATTAAAGTTCATGGGTGTATGGGGCTCTACCATGAACTGCGGTTTCAACTTCACCAGCAGGGCGTACTAGTTAAGTCCTTAACTACTGACGAGGCTTTGTTCTCGAGATTGGGAGTTCAGACGGTATTTTAATCCCATGAAAGCAAAATGAGGTAAAGATGTGAGCGGACGCCGGACACCGAGGTGAAAACCTCCAATGGAACAAGATGCAACCTTCTGAGAAAAAATTATTGAAGATTTTTTTATACCTTACCATTAAGTCTTTATAAATCATTTTAGAACAGTATCTTCAGTTTACTTTCAACATAAAATTTACAAGTAAAATAGATTTTAAATATTCTACATAATAAAAAGTGACCCAGGTCACTTTGACTTTGTCACTTTTAATTAAATCCCTGAATAGCAACATGTCCCGAAACCTGAAATTGGATACCGACAGAATGAATTCTGGAAAAATGAACACGCCTAAATTAAATAAGGGTTTCATGGGTTTGCAATGATACCCACGAATATATAAACATTAATTTATAGGTTGACCAAAGTTGCTTTGAACTTTTTTAACCGCAAATAAATTAATACGAAATGGGAATACTAGGCCTTCTTTCTTCAAACCTCTCTACCTTCTCATTCGTAGAATTGATGGTGTTTCTTTAAACTCTTTAATTTCTGGATAGAGGAAAACATGCGTCAGTCTCTGATGGTGCTCCCTTGTTACACAATTAAAGGTCTGTTCTTGGAAACCTGATCTCCAGAAACAGAGTACCCTGTTTTTAGTCGCTTCGACACTGACAAAGCCACTGTTGGCTCCGATGAACTTGTAAGGTCTTTATCTATATTAAAGTTCTAATGATATAAAACATCATCTACGATCATGGGATTAAAACGTTAACCATATAGTAAATTAATACGAGGAAATTATGACACGTATTCTATCAATCGTAGCACTTGAACGCTCTGAGTGCTCATAATCTAATGCCGACGGCATCTATCATATGAAACTCTTTGTAAACTTATCTCGTACTCATGGGACAAAATTATGGATACAGTAGCCTCTTTTCTCTAAGTATTAAAATGTTACATCGAGTTAAGTCCTTATAAGATATTATAAATAATGTAGGAGTCTGAGCTCGAGACATGACGCTCCGCATCCCAGACCAAACACACTTAGATACGTTCTGTTCATTTTGTGCACTAACTGCAAAGTTTTGCTCTAATGGTATTCATTTTGTACTAAACGATATACCTACATGCCAAGTCTTGTAACCGCAATGACTAACATTGTAACAATGAGTTTCTTTATTTAGCATACATGTAACATACCTTCTGGTTACACTATCATGAGTGTAACCAGAATCGGTATGTTACATACATGCTAAATAAATAAACTTATTGTTATAACGTTGTTTGGTGGTTCCCACAAAACTAATGAGTCACTGTGGAGTTATTCGTTGAAGAATTTATAGGCTACGGAAAACTGTCAGATACATATTTATGCTCTCGGGTGTCCTATATAAATATTCGAACTAATATTTGCTTTCGGCTATTCATAAGGCGGAGGGTGAAGTTGTGAAATTGTGCCCAGCCATGACACGTAGAAATAACTAGAATCGTAAGAGGCGGACGTATCTTATCTCTACGTAGTAATATGTAGTTTTATTTTAGTTTTGTCCTTGTTGCGGCCACTGAGAGCATCATTCGCGTGCCTATCTTGACTACAAATCAGTACCTCTGTGGAACTGCCAGATAAAAAATTGAAATGGAAAATCAGTCTTAATCCAGTGCATTATGATAGCTTTTTGAACACATCTGATAACAAAGGTACACAGTTGAAGTGCCTCATTCTATGCAGTCAGCCAAGGTTTATCGAGCTGTGGCAATCTGCGAACACTATTTTGTTATTTTTGCAGAAGTAATGTAGATGAGGGAAGAAATATTACAGGGTTTGCCATTAAGGGAATATTTATGGGCTGAGCAATGTTTTCCTTGGTGGCGTTAAAATTATTAATGGGACATTCCAGTGCTGATATAAAAACTAGCGCAAGTATACTTGGAGCTCTAGTTTCATTATAACTAGGTATATGTGCCTACGGATATAGTTACGAAGGCAATAGCTACTCTTAGAGGTTAAGCTAATAGTGCATTATGTTGAACTATATATACTGTTAAACTGACTTAAACAAATGTAGTGTCATTATATCGGACAATGGAGAGTTAAACTGGTTTAACAACCTGATGTAGATTACGGTAAAATTCAATTTGGCACCAAGGAGAACAATGGTAAGGTATTTCGTGGCTGATTTTTGTGCTTGTCGTTATTATGTGAATATAAGTATAAATCATTATAATGCAAATAAACTCTACATGATTCTATCCGAATAGAGTAAAGTTAGTAATGTTAATAGAAACATCCTTACCTAACCATAACATAATAATATGACGAATAAGCAAAATATCTTTCAAAATGTTTCCTTCACTGTTTTGAAACGGTGTTCGAGGCCTCAGCGGTAGTCGCTCCCGTAAAAGCCGAAACGATCCAAATTGTGTATGCGCAAACTTAGAAAAGAGAGATTGTACCCTGTACTCCAAAGTGCAGTGCAGCTTTGATAGGAACCGAAATTCGCACTCGGATGAAACATTATGTGAATCGAAGAAGTTTTAATTGATATAGGTAGACAAAAATGAACATTCAAAATAAAATTTGAAGCTACGACTAGTCCCTTACAAGGGGAATATGCTGGCCAAGTAAACTGCCTTGATATGTCCAAAATATTCGAAATCCTCCGATACGTCTTGGAGTTTTCACTATTCCGAGCTAAATCTATGAGAAAAGAAATTTCATTGAAGTTATTATTCTGTTCAAATTAAGAATAACAGTGCTTGCTCATTGCTTGGTAGTTAAAATTATAGTTTTAACACTATTAAACAAAAAGTATGGTACTTTAAAGTATTTACTTACGCAGGCGAAAATTTTTATTTTAGGAATGGAATTTCAAAAAAATCTTACAAAACATCAGGCTTAAACACCTCATAACACCTTTTGTTTAAGGCACTTAATAAAAGAAAAGTGACAGGTTACCTAAAATACATAACGATTACATACTTCATATTTATATATGTTACGACTAATACCCGAAGTGCGGCTGCACCTAGGTTTAGCCGGTTAGGTTAGGTTAGGTTAGGGTAAGTGGCTACACCTAGTTCTAACCGGCTAAAACCAGGTGCAGCCGCACTTCGGGTATACTAGGTTTAACCAAGAGTAAGTGGCTACACCTAGTTCTAACCGGCTAAAACTAGGTGTAGCCGCACTTCGGGTATTAGCCGTAACATATTATACATACAATCACTTTGAATCGCTTGCTTTACTGTATCGTGCAACATTTAGATTAAACAATTCACTATATTCAGATTTAACTTTGTACTCGTGTTGGGCAGCAGCTGCAGTGCTTTATATATGATTCCTGCACCCGCTCCGAATCTAATGTACATAAATCATATAATTTCATGATATACGTGTATCGTTATGCAAGCATTGTAGTCTGAAATCCTGACTAATATTATACATGTGAAAGTGATTTTTATTTTTTTTATTTTTATGGTTTCAAGGGTTAACTATTTCAACATTGTCATGAAATTTGACATCATTGTTAGGGTATAGGACATTAATTTCATCCTCGAAAAGTACTATTTCTTAAAGTTGAGAAAATAACTTTTATAGAGTACTTACCTCAATGTGAGCGAACCTACATGCAAAAGCCAGTTATGCTTTAGGCATAAATATGATTATTTAAATTGATGTGAATATGAGCATTATATTTGCAGAATGCCGTCAATTCTTCGTTAAATCCATCATCAGTCTCAGTGCGATAAAAATGTAACCAATCTGGATGTTTGACAATCTGAAAATTTAAATAAAATAAAAAATAAATACCTAAATCGAATCATAAATGGCGGAGATTCGTAGTAAACAATATTACCAAAAAACTTACATTTTGGAAACAGAAACTGGTTAAAATAAATGATAATTTTGTTATTTCACCTTTCACCGCTAAAAATTCCAGAGTAGGATAAAATCTTAAAATTCACTCGCTTTACTGACCTGACGATGACCTTGTTGTTGTAAACAGATAAATATCTCTTTTAAGATCTTTGATCATAAAAGTACCTACCTATGCTGTCCGCAGATCTCATCAGTTCATCTCGACCTACTTCGTTAAGAACAATATTATAATATGTATATTTTTAAATCCAACCTTTATTTATTCTGATATTTCAAATATATAGATTCAGAAGATTTTTACGGAACGAAAAATTTAACTCTATAGCTCAGTAAACTAGTTGCGCAGAATAAATATTTTATATGGGCATAGCCGCGGGCAACAACTAGTAAATAAATAAGTAACCTGACGATATAACAACTATAAAACATTCAAACCAAAATAAAACTATTCAAAACACTAATATGGTATAATAATGACTATTATAATACAAAATCTGCAAAGTGTTTTATGATTTTTTCATAGTAAAAAACACAAATCGAAAACTTTATACTATAATAAGCGTCGTCATGTTTTTACGATCAGCCGTGTGAACTGTTGGAGATCGTTTTTGGACGTTCTCGCATCGCCTTTGATTACAACAGCCATTGTTCGACAACAAAGTGTCATTTTTTGTCTCAGTTTTGTAACAAAAACGTTAACGGGCTCAAAGAGTCGGCACACCGCAATACACCATATCGGCAGACACCGGTAAGTATTGTAACAAGAGGTATCAAAACATGTACACATTTGTAAAAATAAATCACCATTAACCTCTCGACCTCAAATTTCGGAGATCCTCACTCAAGATTATTTCTTCACTCTTTCCGGAGGGTACTCACTGACTTATTTTATTATGTTAATAGAATCAAATTTAGAATTAATTCAGGAGATAAAAAAATGACCAGTGCTCTTGTAATCGTTAAATACGCTTCCCTTCCCATTTTTTTTTCACGTCAGTAAAGTGAACGTTTGAAACTTTTATCCTGGGTCGAAAAGCGAGTGATTTTAACGAGCTTTTATTCGCCGGCTTTATTCCGAGTTAGAGAGGTATTTTTATGAAACTAATGAATGTCAAAGAGAACTTAATTTACTTTTGTCTGGATTAGCGCTATATTTTTTTAGCTCACTGATATCGAATCGAAATTGTGGCGATTCACTTTTAGAACAAAGTTATTACTTCGTTGGTTTATCTAGTGAAATATTTAACCTAGCGATTCGTGAATAAATTATAGAAGCTGTATGTAGTTAAAATTGGTAATATAGTATATTAGCTACCTATCTATTTACCTACTTATTTGTATAACGAAGCACCTATCACAAAATGCGAACGTGTTTCAGGTGTGAAACTCGATCATAAGTCAATTATAATTACATTAGTGGCGTCTACGTAAATCGTGCGTTAAATTTAATTACAAGACGGTGCTTCCAAAAGAAAATTGTTGGTGTGAGGCAGCGGCGGCGGCGCGGCGCGGCATGGCGGCAAGGGAATTATTCGAAGCATCATAAGTCGTAATACGCGTGGGCATATTTAGTCACGGGCTGGGTACGTCCTACAATAACTATAGCTGCTTAATAAAGGTGCTTATAGCGTGTTCACGTCGAAACTATTTCTCCCGTACAACCGGTTCTGGTTCACCGAGGGGCCACTTTGACATAAACGCTTAGTGCGGACATCCCTTTATTTCTGTTAGAAGTCGATGGCAGTGTTATTGACTATCGAACACCATCGGTGATTTGATTTTTTACTTGTATACCTTTGAGCGGTGTTAAATTCGATTTAAAGGAAGTGTCCTTCATCATGAACACTATGAACAGTTCTCACCGTGGGTTTATAACGTTTAAGTATACTCCTTTTTTCTTATTAGGTCATGTTTTCTTTGTAAACTTGGAGAGGATTTACTAATGTAACCAACTCATAAATTACTATTTAAATTCAAACGCTTAATACATATATGTGGAACCGGTTGAGATGGCATTATTCTAACGCTATGATTTAGAACGCTCACGTAATAGGCGCACATCCATCATCATCTATTTGTATCAGAATACCCATTTAATACTGTCGTGTTACCGACCCATGTAGACTCGAATGGTAGATATTGTAAGCACTTAAAGCCGGCGGCAACCTGTACTTTTATGCAATTAAAATTTATTAATTTCAGTTACAAGGTTTTATTTTTACTGTTCGTTAATACGATGCCCGGTGCTCTGCACCGCGCTATCATAATTTTTATTTTCCAACGTGTTATTGGAAAATAACATTTATGAGTTTTGGGCTTACACGTGTAATTGCAGTTAACTGAAAACGTGTTCGAGTTTCCAACCGGATAAAATCAGCGAAACGTTCGATTTCGAATTAAAAAACTTTGAATGCCTATCGAGATTGAATGAAACTTTAAGTGACAAAAAATGGTTATTTTTATCTTGAAGTTTTCTCATACTTGCGTCGCGTCGCATAAAAGTAAACAGTTAGGAACTTTAAAATGCTTTTTGTAATACGAAAATACTTATAATAAGACGGCAGATTGACAAGCGCCGACTTAAAATGGCCGTAGCGTTGCTCGTTCACGTGACGGGCTGAGGAGCGTTGCCATCCGCTGGTTGTTTTTACCCAATGTTTTTTCGAGCACAGGTGAACCGGCAACCCACACTTAGGCGGCGTTAACCTGTAATCTAAATTCATTTCTCGATCCGACCCACAGCACCATATCTCTGTTTTTATTATAGGCCTTAAACCCATTTGCAGGTTTTTTACTCTAAACAAATTATCTATTATTGTAGAGAGTGGTCGATCTTATTATCGGAGGACAAACGAGTCCCTTTTGGGGCTATTGCTACACGGGCGCGGTACAAAATATTGAAGTTTACACTTGAATTTTCAACAATAATGAGAGTCGACAAGGCCGTAAAGCATCGTCTGAATCGATTTGCGTTCATTGAATCGAATAATTGCAATGTTTCGTTGAGGACTTGCCATTTATTTTGTTCTATAACCAAACCGCTTCATTGTCTTTATTATCCGATGGCAAAGGTTTGTTAAATATGTATTAGTCCGCGCCGGTCTATGCCCCATCGAATGACGATATCAACGTATGAATTATTTAAAAAGAGCCTACATAGTCTTATAATATTTATTTATTAGCGGTCTCTGGAGTACGAACTAGATAGAGTTATGTTTATTTAGGGTAAACGGAATAGTACAGCGTATCGCTATAATAATATTTACACGGGGTAGAAAATACTTGGATATTATGTATTTATTTATATTCCTACCTAATGCATACTAATCCATGTTATAAATGTCCGAGTATGTTTGTTGAATTTGTCTTTCATTACAGCGCTAAGAAAACAGCTGACTATTTAAAAACAAATACAAAACTACTTTTTAGTCCCTGCATTTTTTAGGACAAGAGAACCCACACGCTCACTTAAAGGACTTGGAAGTGTTATTAAGCTTTCTATGTCTAAGACCTTTGTATGCTGATTCGTTGAGAGTTAATGAGTTAAAATTGCAGCAAACATCTGTAGACGAAGTCAAAGCCGTTCATACAATCGAGCTACGTAATTTAAAGAATGTTATGACATTCATTATGTCCCATTACACAAAGATGTGAAGGCGTGAAGTATACTAAAAAAATACTCTCAGTTCATCACTGGAGAATCGTTTTACAACCATTATAATAAGTATTACTACTATTAAAGTTAATGTGAATGATGATCCATGACCGTAATGTCCACGACAGTGTTGGGATCTTGTGATCCCTTTTGAAATGACTTTTATGTGACCACAATGATAAAGTGAGTAGGTATGCATATTGTATGCCTTAGGTACACGTGTCATGTAGGTAGGTTTTTGTTAAGGAAGTTTAATTATTCATTGATTAGGTAATTTTGAAGAAGAATTCCAGAAAGTTTGTTTTTGTTTCATATTACTTAAAAAGGGAACAAGGATTTCAATTTATTTGATTGTTTTTTAAGTGCGTGTTAGTTACTTACATAATATGAAGACAGTTGTGATTTGAATCAGTTTTGAGTGTACCTATATTTTTTATAAATAAATTTACTTTTGTGAGTTTCAAATAATTCAGTGACATATATAACACTCTTAATCGAATATTTCTGTGTGGCAACAATTGCATAATTAAAAGACGCAAAATACACTCAGACTGAAAGCACTAAAATTATCTACGGATAATGAAACTAATTGGACATGTGAAGACTGAACGCATTATATGCGGGGGAGTGACAGTTGACTAGGTCCCCACTTAAACTGCTCGATAGATTAGTTTGGGATTTAATTTGAGTCCTTATTTATGGTAATAGTCCTCGCTGTGCGGTGTTTGCGAGGATCCTAGACCGAGATTCTCATGAATATTATGTAACTATTCTAGAGGTGTGGTAGGACCATACTCTTATTAGTCTACCTGAGGAAATTAAACTTTCTGTCACTAAATAGGTATCATCTTTAAATAATAATATGCTGCCCTTTAATTGGTTTTTATAAGAGCTGAAAATTTTACATAGGTACCTACTTGATTTTTCATGTTCCTTTCTCATACAATAAGCAAAAACGCGCGGATCATGCGTAATTTTAACATTACAAGTGCTCATAAGCTACTGTAACAGGTTTCCACCTGGAGAGTTGTATACCCTAGTAAGGTACCCTCTTTTTTAGCTCGCTATAGATTCACCATCCGAGTACCAAGTCCATGGTGTGGCAGATAGAGGGAACTGTTTACTATTCCGATAGTGATTCGTCAGCACAAACCTGTTGTCTGCTGTGTTTCCCCTTTTGCCAAACCAAATTTGGTAGAATCGTAACAAATGCCTGAAATTACGAGTGATTTATTTAACAGTTCATGGATTCTTCAAATACTCACCGAATGTCACAATCATGCTTTCATTGATTAATGGTTCCGTACGTAGTCGCATGTGGGAATAGAAGTATAGGTACAACTGTGTTCATAAGAACATAAATACTATAATGACCCAAGGGCAGCCTCCACTGACATGACATTACTTCACATGACAATTGGTCTTGCGTGATTTGATCAAATTTAATGTGCGGTGTATTCCGGTGATTAATTTTGTCACGAGATCTCGAAAACAATTACTATTCTAGACACGACACAAAATTACTGAACCTGGTCTTTTTCCCTGTTGCTCATCCGTAACATGTACGTGCTTGATCACGCACGTTCATATTAGCCAACTTATTAAAGACTAGCTGTTGCCCGCGGCTCCACCCGCGTGGACGTCGATTTTCACGTTTTTTTACTATATCGGCGGTCCTAATCAGTCGATTGTGATCAAATATGCGTAGGATTTTGAGTCTAACCAAGACCTTTCTAATAAAAAAAGCCGCATCAAAATCCGTTCGGTATTTTTATTAGAAAGGTCTTGCTTGGACTAAAAATTTACCGTATGTTTGGTTGTAATTGGTTAAGTAGAACCGGAGATATGGTCACAAACGACCTAAAATCGAAGCGCGGGCGAAGCCACGGGTATCAGCTTGTATAAAAAGTAGCCTATATGTTGCCCAGAACTGTGAACTATAATCATACCAAGTTTGATTAAAATCCCTCCAGTAGTTTTTGAATTTAGCGTGAACAAAAATTTTGTGCGGACAAACAGAGGCACAGAGGCACAGACAAACAGACAAAAATTCTAAAAATCATTGTTTTGGCATCTATTACATTCATAAAGTCCCCTAATAATTTTTTTTCTCATATATCTTCCATGTACAGGCACCGATCAGTTACAGATTTATTATAATATATATATAGATGATTTAGTTATGCACCAGATATACTTCTTGCATTGTCGCCTTCAGAAGTTGTTCAACACTAACTTAGCACCAATGTGAAAAGAGAACGATCGTTCTTTAAATTATAATAAATCATTGATACATAATTATTTTTGTAATCTTCAGAGGAAATATTTAACATTTTTCATTTTTTTTTATTTGATGTAAAGTTTTAGAGTTAAGGTAGTTAGTAACTTGGAATGTTTTAGGCTAATCCCAATGGCTACTGTACGTTATCTGCAATCAAAATCTACAAGGCTGTACACACTTTCAGATTGTGATCAAATCCGTTGTCAAACAGAATAAACCATCAGTTACTTACTTCATTCTGTTACCTACCAATTTAAACTTTTCCAAATCGCGGTAACTGGTATAAAGACATAATATTATCTGCAATGTATTCGCCCTTTTTCCCTCCGGTGCAGGGAGAGTCAACAGCCTGCCATTTGCTTCACTGTCCATATACAGCGAGCTTCCGCTGCCGTCATTAATCCTTCTCTAAGTGTCTTCACTAGAAACGGCGAACATACACGGAGCTTTATAGTAAGCGCAAGATGTATTACTTCGAAAGTACTAATCCCGCATCATGTTAGAGAAATTCAAACACTGAACTGATTCACATCATAAGTAGAGATACATAAAAAATGAATTTATACGCAGGATTTATCATTTCCAAAACTTCTGGATAGTTGACAATATTAAAGTGATTGAACATAAATGATATGATCAAATTTTGTGCTATTGTCATGTCACTGAAAGATCTAGGTAGTTGGCTTACTTACAAATTGGCAAACTCATCTTTATCTGATAATGCTGATGATAGAAACTGTTGTAGTGATAGAGTGATTCTCCAACAACCTTCATGGAATCTCTTTCAATTAGTGCTCATCACCACCAACCAGCAAAGCCGTTTTATTCTTAATTCAATATACTAACATACCTACTTCTATGCCCATGAACAACATCTCTACGCAAACTCTATATAAGTTGAAGTTGAAGAAGGTGGGTGGTCTTTTATATTTATTTGCTTTCCGTATCAAGATCGCAAACAAGTTTAGTCGTATAATTCAAAAATATAAATACCTCACAATCCTCTAAGTGGTCCATATCAATTAGTCTGGGGCCTCATGCCTCACTCGATGAGATCACCCACGAATCATTTAACTATAATTACCTATATGCATATTTTGTTTCTAAATTGTATAGGATTTGACATGACAAGGACGTGTATACCTGCACGTATGACTTTTTGACATTGAAAGCCTGATGGAATAGTTAGTGAGTTACAATTTAGGAATCTTTTGTAGAACATTGTAAGTTGTTATTGTGCGATCAGAGGGCCAATAAAATTCTCATTCTTGTTCTCTCAAATGTCAAAAAAAGTATTGGAAACAAGAGAATACTATGTTAACATTTGGTGATCGACATAAGATCGAGACTGGCCTGAGAATTATGAACAACTTTTTTTCGATAATTTGCCTTCTTATCAATAACTTTTCGTATGTTTTAATTTTCATCAAGATAACTTTTAAAGGCTTCTTCTTAGGCTACTCACGCTTATATACATATTCCTCATCATATACCTACACCTATTTTACCTACTTATCGTCCTCATGTCTATTTACCAGTTGCGAAAAGAATTTTATTTCACTCTGGAGTTTGGAGCTGATATCCGCTTTTTGTTTTATATAAGGAGGATAAGCCTTGTTCGCTGTTTAGCAGGTGTACTAACATGCAGGTGAAAATTTTCTTGGGCCTCAATGATGTTGGTAGAGGCCTTTAAACTCGGTTTTTAATTAGTAAAAGTAAACGAATTGATATGCCATAATTAAAACCGCGTGCTACAAATTACTATACATAAATTAATCCCAATGAAATTTGCAAACAATTTATAAATATTAATGATACCGTAATCAACAAAGTTATGACTATAAATCAGAGAGTTAATTGTTTTAACACAACATTGAAGGTTATAAAATTAAAACTTTATTAAATAGAGCCTAGTAATGAAAATAAAGTACCAGTTAAGCTGAAAGGGGAATTATTTCTTAGTCTAAAAACCATCTATTTCTAGTTAGTCTGGCTTTGCAATATAAACGTGTGTATTTGTTTTATGATAACGTTTCTCGTGCTATGCTATGTTAGTTATATTATAGTTAAGAATTAGTATTGAAGGATATTCGTAGCAAAATGATAAATATTCTTGAGGATTGTGAAGAACGGTTGAATGGACCTGGATGAATTTCAGGACAGATATATTTTTCGTCTGAATCACTGATAGTGTTTCGCAGTCACGCCTACGTTTTCGTGAGTGTAGATTCGATTTCGACATTTTATTGTCAAAATTATTTAATAGCACAAAATCATGTTCTGCTGACCCTAAAATAGTTAAAGAACAGGATTGGAAAGTTGCTGAGAATGATGAGATAATTTATTTTATAAAAAATTAATACCCTCATTAAGGTTTAAAGGCTTGCAATAATTGCAGTTCTTATAATGTAGTTTCAAATGTAAATATGGTTTCTACAAAATACAAAACAATTTGATGCGCAAGCGACGACATACGGCGCAATCTAGGTAACATAAACATAGATTAGCAACTGATTGGTTAATGCAGCTGCTAGCTACAATATTTCTATCACCCACGCAACTGACTACCCAACTTTCTAACGGCGGTAATCGCTAATTTGAAATGTTAAACAAAGCGGCGCATTACAAAGACTTCGCTCGACCAATCACCGCCAACAATCAGTGTTGGGCGTGGTCTATCACAAGCTTTAATCTTTACACGCTGTTAACAAAGCCACGCTCACACAATTCGCAAAGGAATGGAAAATAATTAACGCATTGAGTGCGAGACTCGAGTTCTTTTTTCTAAAGAACCCTCATATTAATGAAAAGGAATGTGAATTACTTGCATCACAATTCATATAAAAACTGTACCTACCTACCTATAGGATCGCTTACTTAACCTTCGAATAATGAGTTATTATAATACTTAACATTGGTACTTACCTAATTATAGTAAACCTCATTTCTATATGCCTTATATCGGCTCGAAGGACCAATTGGTGCTTTACGATCATTAACATAACGCCAAAGATAAAAACAGCACATAGTTATCGTGTATTTGTCCTATAAAAGATAACTATGTTTATTTTGTGCCTTTTTAGCTCAATCGCGGAGCAGGAATTACTAGAATTCTAAATTCTAAAATTTTTAAACGAGAAAAATGAAAACATTACTGAATCAAGTCAAATAAAAGCTTCATAACAGCTTTTAGTTAGTTACAATTGCACCTTGATTTAAAAAATCTGCGATTAACTCAATAAACTATCAGAGTTCATTTAGTTAAAAATTTGCATACGTTTTATGGATACCAACACCTAACATGTTGTGTAATTCGATGTTACGAGTTGAATATTAGGTTTCTGAATTTTATTATAGACTAACTGTACTAATTCTGTTCGTATCTATACCAGCTGTTTTAATCACATTCCCATATCAATAAAGCCTAAGAGTTATTTCAGACTATAAATCTACCTTTGTTCCAAATTACAGCCAGATCTTTTCAGCCGTTTGAGCGTAATTGAATAAGAAGCATCAAAACATTTTCATTCTCATCGGCAGGATTATAAAATTCTGATAAAATTTAATAGATGTTTATCTATTAAATTTTTTTACGAGAAATATTCTGCCACTACAATACAAAAATACGATTTTATAAGACCATCAGTAACTATAATATTTTTTTCTCACCGAAATTTTGCGCTGAGTTTCACACTGAAAAAAGAACAGAGACATTATTCGTCCACTGCGAACTCTATAAAAGTAAAGTGTGGCTTCATTGGGAACGGAAAGAAACAAAAAAAGTGCTCCGTTGACAATATATTGCCTCCTTAAGGCATTCTGTAATTGCTACTCATTGGAGAACCTAATTACTTTATTATTCTAAAGAGTGAAGGTATTTTCCCAGTAGGACTTATATAACCAGCTCGTGTCTTTGTTCCCTTCGGATTTAAGCCAGGACGGGTTCGAATACCTACGACAAATGTTACGTATGATGCATTTAAATAAGATAGGTACCTACAGTACTTCTCAAGTCGATTCGATTATGTTAAAAATATAGTGACACACTGTTTTGATACCGCACTCAAAGTACTCTGATATAATAGTAACAAAGTACTTAAAGTAGTGGTATAATTGCCGTCTATATTTTTGATGCCAGAGACATATTCTCAGCTTATTATTAAGCTAGCGAAACTCGCATTACTGTACATAAAAAAAATCTCCAAAGGCTCCAAATTCTGAATGGCTGTATTTATATGGTTAGGCCTCTCCAAGAGAACAGGCGAAACTATTAGAATTACTAAACTTATATAAAATACGCAAACAGTACAATATATACCGCCGAACAATAAACGTAAATATCAAAACTTTTGTGAGAAAACGGACTTTATGAACATACACATTATTACAGTTTGCTAGCAACGTATAAACTATGTATTTTACTTATTAATATTTTTTGTTACAAACAGACTAACTTCGTTTTTGGAACTAAAAGCCGTTTCGTACTATTCTGTAAAATACAACTCAATTTTGAGTCTCACTCAGATGAGAGAGAACACTTTGACTTTGTTCAGTGAGCTCGCTTTTAGCACTATCGCCAATCTCTGAAGCAAATGCTGTTCATGATGGGTAGTAACGCACTGAGAGTATCAATAGCGAGCACTGTGAACTGAGCTGATCCGAAAGTGGTCTCTCTCTTCTGACGCGACATCTCATTTGTATATTACTTTATAGCTTTACTTACAAGTCGTAAAATGTTTACAGGTATCTAATTAACTGTTCAATAATCTTATATTTTGGTTATTCTTACGTAAAACATTAATCGAGCCAATTATATGAGTTATTGCATAGCCTATCGTGCAAATTATAAGATGATTCATCTATTTATTACTTAGATAGCTACTTGCCCTCATAATTACCCCTCCCATGCACTTTAAATTAATTTCAAAGAGCAGTGGACTGATGGACAAGCGGCTATTAACTTTTGATACTTCTTGCTGATACTATAATAGGCACCTTCGGCTAGAGTCTCGCACGACGGACGCCCACTCTTCACGATCGACATTCCGAATCATTTAGTTCTTTCTAAGTGTTACTTTCTTCGTCAAATACGACGTATAACCGTTCTATTTAAATTTTAATTATATAATTTAAGTAAACAAACTCTATAAAATTTGAATAGTTAAAACGTTACGATTCAAAACTCGTTCCGTTGTACGCTTTGAATTCAAATAAATAGTTTGAACGATAAATTGTAATGATAGTTATCCCATTAGAGTCAGATCTACCGTAATCAGTGGTGGAGTCGGTCTACTAAACTACAGGTGGTATTTAATTTTGTGGTCCACCTGCTTTATACGACCTTTGGGTGAATATAATGTAGGTAATCATTATTATTCTAATGTGCCCCAAAAGAACTGTATTTTTCCTCAAAGAATTCGACAACAATATGAATTCCTAAGTCATTCGGATTTTATTGAGTGAATACGAAAGCTGTTCCAAGTTAAAATGGATTGAATTTTACAAACTGAACCGAAGTTTGTTACTATTTTTCGCATATTTTGAAGATATTAATAATTTCACGGATATTTATTCAGATTTTGATTGATTCGATGTTGATGAAGATGCCAAAATATAAATACATAGAATAACAAACAATATGAGGTGAAAATATAAGCCGAGGTGCGAGGGAAATGCCGTTGGGACCAACTTACACCCCGGCGCTAGAAGATACGAAGTGGCGTGCGGTTTTAGTCGGTTTGATTCCTACATAACCCCCTTGGAGAGGGGAATATAGTGTAGCCGTGGAGATTTCACGCAATAAATGTGAAAAAGATAAAATTGTATACCTACTAAGACTTAGCGAAGTATATAACTTTATACATGGCTGCTTGGACAGTGTTCTTACTGTTGTCTGCTTCTAAACAGAATAATAAATGAACACTTTCCAACAAAGCGTATAGAAGCTTGTCTTCGTAACAACCCATACTTACCATCCTCCGTTAATAATAAGCTTGTTTCACAAATTGCCGTAAATCAATGAGTTCGTTCTATAATTTTATCGTAAGATTGAATTTTGATCGAAGTCGATTTTATTAGACAGGTGTGTGTATCTCCTGTCATTATTTCCAAGTACCTAACCATTGGCGACTCGAAAAGTTAGAATAACATCAGCAAATATCCGGTAACTGAATTATCTGGCAAATATCTCAACATTTATTGCAACCATAGTCGATAACATTGAATTGAGTTTTCAATAAATGCTAGAAACAATGAACCATAGTAGAATTATTATCAATTAGCCTATTACAGTCCACTGCTGGCCATGATAGGCCTCTCCATAATTACTAATCATTGCTAATAGTACCTATTCGTTATTATAGTGTTGTATAAGTTGCAATATACCTATAGATGCAGGACAAATAAATTCATTGTAACTACTGACTAGAACATAATGACTGTAAGTTCTTATCGCCAGATGCTTTGCGAAACCGTGACACTTTAAAGGAGAAGCGATAATCTTAAGATTCAAATTAGTTTAATTTGTAATTATTATATTTGATAACATTTTTTATTTGAAATTCGACGAAATAAACGATTTATAGGTACTATAAAACATAGTTAAATGTATTAAACAGCACAGTCAGCTAACCGGGAATCCACGGAATAACAATCTGTCAAAATTATCGCTCATACGGGAATTCTCGAAGAAGTCATGTATGCAATTTCTACAGCTAAACAAAGGCCAAAGACCTTCACAAGGAGCAGTTTTGCGTCACCTTTATCCAACTGATTCCTGCCACGGCTGCCACTGACTAACTCATCGGTCATTGAAGAGGTCATATTAATATTATAGGTACCTATTCTTTATTCATATTGATGAGATTCTAAGACATTAACAATAACCACAGAACGTTTCATCGAAATATAAACCATTATCTATGTTGAAAAAAAGATTTAACATGACCTTTCACGTTTCGTGAATCACACAAAATAAGATTGCGTTAACCGCATTTTATACTTGCTAATATTTCGGAATTCGAATAGCCGAAACCCGGATTAAATAAATGGTAGAAGATTGACCCGAGATAAATCTTTTGGTGTTAATTAAGTACCGGCTTTTAACTGGGAGTAATTTTGTGACGCCGTTCGATATGATTCTAAATGTAAATTTGTGTAACATAGTTTTATAATTAGGAGATTAAATTTGTGATTGTATCATTTCTGTCATTCCATTTATTCACCTGCTATTATGATTAGTTAAAAGTTTTCTTGGTAGGTACCTACTTTCTTCTCACAGTAAGTCTTGTTTCAGTATTAGATAGTAATCTGTACTTCAGTTTCTCTTTGCGTGTATGATGACAAACTGTCATAATTATCAAATTATAATTAGTATATGTACCTATGTATGTATGAAGTTATACCAAAAATAAGGGTTTCTGAAAACTTGACGACAATATTAGCTCTTTATCCATGTTAATTTTGGTCAATTGATAGTATAGATGAACAAAACTAATAATCATTTCTATCATAACTTTATAGAAGAATCAGGCAATAAAGTAAAATACATACAATATTAGCTCTTCTTCGAATTACTGCAGTGCCTCGTGTCTAAGAAAACTAGGTAAATTTTTTCACTCTCTTTATCTGCATAAACATTATTTATCTTTTACATAAATTCTTACATGTACTAACGCTTTTGAATATGTTACTCATAAAAAATAATAACTAAAAGAGTGAGCAAGGCAGGTAGCAATAAGTATTGCATTTCGTACGGCTTGTGAGCTTGCCGTGCACTTTATCTCCTTTTCGTTCCCTTTTCGCATTCCTAAAGTTTACTCTACCAACTATCCAACCACTCTAGAGACCGATAAAAATCGAGAAATATAACTGCTTTTAACGTAGGTATTGAATGTCAATATATAGACAAATTGATAAATTGTAATCGTAAAGTTGAAAATTTATAGTTTCAAATGATCTGCATAAGTCTTTTGCAATAGCCTTATTATATCGACCCCGGAAATTTCAATTGTCGTAAAGGACATTTTGACGAAAATGAGTTATATATATATTCGGAATCAGCGTCGCGAGCTCTATCGAATGGTATACTTAAAGTGGTCCTATCTTCAAAAAAAAGTCCTTTACTACCTAGATTTTCAACGAGCTCTGGCTTGATTTTTCTTAATAATTGGGGTGTATCGTACAAGTAATTTACATCAGCGAGCGTAAAGTCATATTTTTATTATTTATAAGGTCGTAAATGTTTAATTTGATAATCGATACCCTTACGACCCAATCTACGCTTTGCTTTATTTTCTGTAATTACGGCGTAAAGGTCACACGGAGGTGTGCGGAAGCACGAAGCCTAGGGCACGAGGGGTGTAAATAACGGGTACGGGAGGATCGTGACTCGTACGATCCATTTCGCAGCGCCATTCTGCGGGATTTCGTTGAAAGTACTGCTGCGGTCACCGGTGAGATCAGTTTAGGTATGGAATATTATATCCCCTACACTGATGTCACCGGTACCTGCAAGGCGCGTCCCTGGTTTGGGCGCGAGTGCGCAAAGGCTGTTCACCAGAAGCAGCTGGCGTACCGCGCCTGGACCAGAGCATCCGCGCAACGCGATCCTAACGTAGGCCAGTTTAAAGCAGCGTACAACAAAGCCACAAAGGTATGCAAGAGGGCTTACATCAGAGCGGATGCCCAGCGCATTGCACGGCTTGGGCAGGAGCTTGTGGCGCATCTCACGGGCAGCCGTGGCTACTCGCGCCTGGTCAAGGCCGTGCAATCAAACTTCTGCCAGCCCCCGTTGCGAAACCCCGATGGATCACTGGCTCATGAGCCGCAAGAGAAAGCCGACTTGCTGGCTAATCTCTTTGTGGCTCATTCCGGGATCGATGATTGCTGTATGCAACTATGACCACGCAATGCCTGATATCCTTATCAGGCAACACCATGTTCGTGCAGTGCTGCAATCACTCAATGTCCGGAAAGCCAGTTGTCCCGATGGAATTCCAGCGGTGGTTCTACGTAAATGTGCAGCGGAGTTGTCTCCCATGCTTACGCGTCTGTTCCGCATCTCATACACCTCGGGTACAATGCCGCCAGCTTGGAAGGAAACGAATGTGCAGCCGATTCCCAAGAAAGGGGATTGGTCAGACCCGGGCAATTATCGACCCATAGCCGTCACCTCAATGCTGTGCAAGGTTTTTGAGCATAATTATCATTAACACACAGCTCATGCGTCACCTAGAGGATCACTCCCTAATTAATGATCGGCAATATGGCTTCAGGCCGAAACGGTCAACGGGTGATCTACTAGCATACGTCACTCATCTATGGGGTGAGGCTATGGACAAGCATGGCGGCGAGTCATTGGCTATCAGTCTTGACATCGCCAAAGCTTTCGATAGGGTCTGGCACAAGTCGCTCCTTTCCAAGCTGCCTGCTTTTGGTTTACCTCCCCTATTATGCAGTTGGATTGAGAACTTCCTGCAGGAGCGCCGCATTTGAGTGCTCTGTGATGGGTGGACATGGGCGTTCTTGCAGATCAATGTTGGTGTACCGCAGGGGTCCGTTTGGTCGCCTACTCTTTTTCTTCTGCATATCAATGACATGCTGTCACTAGGCAGCATTCATTGCTATACAGATGATAGCACCATACACGGACGATATCACGATCACCCTGCGGACAAGCAGGTTGACGTAGGGGAAAAAGACAGCTTCTTGTCACTAAGCTTGATCGGGTCCTGAATCACATTTCGCAATGGGGCTCTGAGAACCTGATCGAGTTCAATGCCAAGAAGATGCAAGCTTATGCGTTTACAGCAAAACTATCTCCTTTCCTTCCCCTCCCTACTCTTCGGGACACTCCACCACCACTTCAGGATAACCAAGAGATACTCGGCATGGATGTTCGCTGCAAACTGAATAATAAAAACTACATCGAGAGCACCATCAAAACGGCCTCTGTGAAACTCGGAGTCCTGAACAAGGTGAGGTGGTTTTTAACGCCGGAGCAGCGGTGTCTATATAAGACACAAATCCGTTCCGGTGTGGAATATTGTTCTCATCTCTGGGATAGCTCTGCACAGTACCTCCTAGATGCTCTCGACAGGTTGCAGCGACGTGCAGGCCGTATTATTGGGAGTCCTGAAGTTACCAACGCTCTCAAACCGTGACAAGTACGGCGAGACATGGCCTCTTTGGCAGTTATTTACAACCTCTACCATAGTGATGATGAGTGTTCCGATGAGCTCCCCCAACTAGTTTCACCCTCTCCTTTCCTATACAGAACAACACGTGCAAGGCTGAGATATCACCCTCATACCGTGCAAGCAATTCCATCAAGAACTAAGCGCTTCGGTGCCTCTTTTTTTTGCCGCACCATAAAGATCTGGAATTCTTTACCAGCCCACGTGTTTCGTTACTCCTACAGTCCCGGGCCTTACAAGCGGGGCGTGAAAAAGCATTTGATAAGACCGTCAAGTTACAAAAATATTAAATTTTTGTAACGTTTTTGACTGAATTTTTTGATTAAAAATACAAAGTATTAAAAATCCCTTTTATTTCACTTAGTTTTCTATTTCTTAACTAGATCTTTAGCTTCTTTTGTTCATTGTACCCCCTTAGTCTCCGATTTAATTGGCTCGTACGACCCATTTATGATCAAGATTAGTTCTTTACTACATATCTAATTTTATCACAACCAATTTTTTGTGGCTGTAAAGTACTTCAGTTCAAATTTTATGGGTCGTAACGGACACTCATTTTCGTCAATTATTAAGTTTGGTTTATTTTCTTAATTGCAACGGATAGAACACAAAAAAATAGTTAGGGTCTCCTTTGACATCATGAATATAGCATTTTCTTTAAAAAAGTTATAAGGAAAATAAAATTATTTTTTTCGTTTTTTGGCTCTCCTGAAAAGTCGTGTTTTGTCCTTTACGACAATTGAAATTTCCGGTATCGATATGTTCCGTACTTCCGAAATGATTTGACAAAGCGTGAGAAGAATGATATTCAATACGAGGTAAGTTAATATTCTGCTTATAAAACGACAATAAACTTTTATTTTATTTGCGGTTGCCTTCAGCTCGATTGAATGCTCTCCGATACTCCGTGCCAACACTCAATGGATTTTAATGGGACGGCTATGCATTAAATTATTATAAGTCACATACCAGTATAATAGCCCTGTGCGAGCGTAGGAGGTGATACTCGTAAAATAGGAATTAATTTAATATAGAATAGGCTTAAGCTTTTCTCCTCATAAATCCCGTCGTGACAAAATATTTAATGACACTATTTATTGAGATATCAGCGATTCTTGGCACATAATCCAAGAGAGAGCTATGTACCGGATAATATACGACTCGTAATCGAACTTCGACATGAATATTTATCAAGCATATTTACGGCGGCGACTTGACTTGATTGATAGTACTAAGTGAAATATTATTATGCGCTCGCTTCGTTAAACAGAAAACAAATGTGTACCAAATAGACCACAGCCGAATTACACGGGCATCAGCTTTCCTCCGTGTGGCCCAGAAGACCATTAATAAAAATTTCGTTAAGGCAACAAGTTTTGTTGTCCGTTGTGACTAAGCATTACCGCGCCCGAATAGCTCATAGAGTATGCGCGTTGTGAACACACCTCGAACGTGAATACCTACTTAAATGAACACCACTTCCCATTTTACCTCTAACAGGGCATTGTCAGAATGTTAACGCATCATTGTTATGTCACAATTTAAAAAAGGTTTTTTAGATGGTCGGTAACTGTATGTTAATATCGTAGGGCGGTTCCGGCTGACGAAACACATGTCGCTTGTTTAGCTATTGTGGAAAAAAAATAACATGAAGTCGACTCGTTACATAGATAGTTTAGTGATAACATCTACAAAGCTTGCTTCAACATGATCCATACATAATTGTTTTACAATCCATTTCATGAATACAAAACGTTTTCAATGAATATTGTACTATGTGCCTGTTTGAAAAATGTTTACAAATTACCAGAAACGAAAATACAACCTTACAAGATTTACATTTTTAGACAATACAAAAAACAAGTACGCATTAAATTCCTAAAATAGTAAGTTGGATATACGACGATTTTCGTAGTGTATAAAGTTTGCAGCGTTTGCAAATTAATTATAAACGCAAGCAGTCAGTCTGGTCTGCTTAGCCGGCTTTACCAGAAGACATTTTGATATACACCGTGACAAACTTTCTCAGCGGACTGCGAACTAGCGGTTGTCTCCTAAAATAAAACAAGCAACGATCGCAGCTGTAGATATAGATATTATTCTTTGAAACGATTGTTCTTTAATAAAAGAAAAATAACATAATGCTTAAATAGAAGAATTCTTTAAAAGTAAGTACCTACTCGTATACTAGCTATATATTAACCTATTTACGTTTATTTTCGATCACAAAGCACTTATAAATTCCTTAAGCGATCTTGTCATCGCAATATGTTACAGAGTCATAAATTTTGCAAATATTTTTGTATTCCACTAGTGTTCAAAGTAAATGAAAATCAAGGATGTGCCTTATTTTTAATAAAACAGCAAGACCACAGTTTCGTATGCGGTGCGACCACCGTTTCCAGTCACCGCATTTCTGTGGTATAAAGTTGTTCGGGCTTTGAAAAAGCAAGACCAAATTCCTGCCTCGAAGAGAAGTTAGATCACGCTTGCACTCAGCTACTACTTTTAACTAAATTGAAGTTGCGGGCAAAGAGTGTACCCTGATGCACGTGACGCATCACTCCGTCTGTCCGTTTGTACGTACTCTTACGTGAGTGGATTGCAGTGGACTTCTTTATTCAATGGGTGCATTTTGGAGGATGCTTGTCGTATCGCGGTTGATTGGAATGACAAGTATTTGCGGTTGGGCATCACGCCATCTTAACTCCACCGTTTTATGGCTCTTTATTGGCACGAGATCCACTATAGCGAAGGCTTGTGACTATAAGGGTTTCAAGTTATGAAGAAATTCTTTACCATAATATTATTGGAAATGGTTGGTATGTAATTGTTTATGAATGAAATATCTTGTTCATAATTTTTACCTTTAACATCATCGTAACTTTTATCTGACGATAATAATAATCTCACCTAGCATAAGTATAACCTATAAACATCTTATAAATATATATAGCCTCTTATCTTAACTAGTTACTAACGCGCCTGAAAGACTACTAAAAGGCCAAATTTACTACTACTTTATTCAATGTTTCTTTCTAGTTATTTTCTTCGAGAAAAAGGATCGACTTTCAAGAGAAGTAGATATTTTCTGTGGCTTATGAGTAAATATACATTACTGTTGCTACGCAGGGCAAATGTGATATAAGATCACGGAGAAAATTAACGTAATTAAGAAAGTTGCTTCAACTTGCTAATAATGAAGCCAAAGTTGGTTGAATATTAGGATTAACATTTTATTTGCTCTGACGATGTAACGAGACACAGATCGTAACGTAATTTGGGTTAATTATAGGAGCACACGCACACATATACATGATCGAAGAAATTGGTTTGAACTTCACCTCATAGATATCGATAGGAACCAAATAAGAAAGTACTTGTTCATTAGTTGAAAAATTTATGACAATGGTCGTATTACATGATAAAGAAAGTCGATTATACTTACACATTTCGTCACTGTCTACTTTTAGTACCTAACCTAATATACCTTCATGTTCCGTGAAAGCCAGTTTCTATCCATGTTTTTTTTCAACAGATTGCGCTCCGAAACCCCAGACGCAGTTATCTATTCCTGTTGTTACGCTTTTCAAGAATTAGCTCAGGACATGACCTTACCTGAATACAATGCGAAGCTCTTAATATACCGAGCTCAGTTCAGTCCGAGTAAAAGAAAACTGGAACAGGTGACACTTTGGCAGATATGATGGACTCACGGTGTAAGTGTGGAGTTATTTCACAGATTATGACCCATATATACACCTATTAATATGCAAATATTACACAGTCGCCATCGACTTGTACGTATTGCACACTAAGGGAAGATACAATCTTAGATAATAATAATAATATAATCTTTCTATGTAAGTATAATAAGTATGTATTTACAAAAAAAAAGTATATAAGTATGTTTATCAGCATTCTAGAACCCATAACACAAGCTAGTTAAACTATGCTTACTTTAGGTCTAGAGGGCACTGTGAATAATGTCGTAGAATATTTATTTATTTATTTATTATTTAGATGCCTCTGAAAATACAATTAAGGTGACACTACGCCAGGCAAACCAAATTGAGACACATGTTATGCCATCTGAGTTTTTATGCAAATGTTTTAATAACAGAACGCCCCATGAAATACATGGTGTCAATATGTATACCTACAGGACCAAAACTGATGTAACCTAAACCAACTCAGTTTACTACAAAGGTACACTAAAAGAAAATAAATAGTTATCTTTTAGTTTTTAGGCAGTAAGAAATTGTTCTCAATCTAATTTATGTTCTGCCAGTTCTAGAAATACGAACATACTTTTGAACATAGTCTGATAAAAGCAGAAAATATATGTTATGTACGAGCCGCAAAAAATGATCAAAGTTACGAAAGTTATACAAGAAAAGTTGGTTAACATGAATACTTTTCCTTTGTGTATGATATAATGAAATGTCACAATCTAAAATATAAAGGTACGTTCACAGAATATGTATTCTTAACATCACCTAAGCAAGAGTAAGGCTAATACAATAATCAGACCAATAAAAGTTTAGGGTATCGTGAAGTCCTATTACTATACGATAGCAATTTCTATTTAATTAATGAATTCTAAATTCTAAAACACAATGCGTATCGATTTTGGTTAAGCATATCTGAGTAACTGAGAACTGTCAATTTTTATGAATATTAACTACCACCGGTCCTACATTGAATATGTAATTTCGATTGCAAGTGATGGACTTTAAATGGCTACGCTCGAGAGGTCAGCGAGTGACACTAAACTCCACTTATATTGCTATTACAGCGACTATATATGAGGGTATTGTTCACTTTATCGTAACACGAACGACTCAAAATTAGGTACATCCGCTTATTTTGTGAGGTGTTCAAAAATACATTAAGTGCGCAACAAACAAAACAATGGCTTCGGATGTATAGATAAACTTTTAATTATATTGTTGATTGAGATAGCCGTGACTATGGTCAATATACTATTATCTAAATACTAAAAACACTAACTAATAATGGAAATAGTAATGACCTTACTGTACTGTAGTGATACCTTAGTGTGTAAAGTTTCCAGTGCTCTTAAGGATTGTTAATATAAAGTGCAGATATTTAAATTCATTTTTACTTCCTTATAAGCGGGACGATTTGTGTATAGATTTCAACAAAGCTAAATAAAATATCAGGAAATATCATCACGACTTGCAATTTAATTGAACATGATCTCTAACAATAATATCCACTTATTTGACAAAATGCGATGTTTTATCTAGCTTTTAGCGCTTTTATTAATTACCTTCGAAGTTTTAAAAAAGAGGTAAGAAATTTATAATCACAAACTGCTGATAAAAATGAAGTGGCCTACTTGCTGTGTATTTTTAGCTTGCAGACAGATTTTATCATTAGATTATTATTGTGGTAATAAAATAGGTTTATATCTAATGTAAAAACAACTACTTATGTTAAGACACAACACATTGTTTTATTTGATTACCGATGTAATTTCTTATTAATGAATCAATGACAAAATAATCATTAATTTATTCATTTTCATAATTACTAGCATTTTAAACTATTCTGAAATAATTAAGTAAAAGAACAGTAAGTGGTATAAAAAAAATACTTGTTGTTGCCTTTTCGTATACCAATATCAGAGTGTTTTATTTTCACTACACTCTGACATCAAAACATCACAGGAAACCCTTCAACAACAATGATAAATATTCTCTACAAAATTGTGTAGCACCAGCACAAATCAAAGTTCTAAAATATCCTTGGAATAGCGTAAACTAAATTTCACATACATATTTCTGTTCGCCGGTGACAGGAGACGGGCGAGGCGTGCAGCGGCCACCTAATTGACAGCCACACGAAGCCGAACAATACTCAGTGAGTATTTTAGCTCCATGCTAATAGATTGACGGTTTTCTATTGATCTTCGTGACTGGCACCTGACGTGACTAAATAAATATTTACAATAAATTCGTTTCTTTAATTAATACAGCAGTTCCAAACAAAATTATTTGTCATTAAAATATGTTGACAAGTAGGTAGAATTTACTTTTTACTAAGAAACTGTACGCAAACATAAAAATTATAAAAAAATATGAAAAACACTTAAGTTTTTACCCTAATAAAACATATTTTTCTACCGGTCGATTGTTTTTGAATTTAATCATAATTTTTTATCACGTTCTAAGTTACTCATGGAAATAAATAGGAATTATTTCGTTAGACTTCACAATTCCATTTCTTTGTCTAGTTAAATGGACTAATACTCTTAAGCAAGACGGAATTGTGGCAACAGGCGGCAAATGCCCGACGTTGGCCAAGCCTCCGAGACTGTGAAATTAGTAGAACACTGTTACAACACCCCGTCTACCACCCTACGAACCACCCTGTATCTGAAGCTCTTGTACGAGTGACGAGCTGGAAGATGTCGCTATGAACCAGATGTATAACGTCTTAATTCTGAATTGAAATATTAAGCTTGGTGTAAATATTAAGGTTGGTAAGATGTAGATCAAAGTAGAAGAAAATGCGGCAATGAGGTAGTATTGAGGAATGTAATTTATTTGCCGCTCCGTTTGAATTAAACCCAAAATCAGCGAACATATTTCCAAGGTTTATGATGCATATAAACATACATAGAATAGGTATTCATAAATGCAAAATAACGTATGTAAACAAGCATCATCCAGAAAATTATTTCCCCGCACATACTGTAGCGTGAGTAAACTCTAAAACAATTACCGTTGTTGGCGCTGCCAATAACAATAACATTTATCAAATTATTTGGGTGGGTAACTCAAAGGCGATACTACGAGGATGGGTACGGAACAAAATTTACAAAGCAAGCAGAAGGCTTTCAAGGCTAGGTCGCGTGTTGCGACGTGTTTGCATCCATAATTTGTTTGTTGGCGGCAGCACACGGCTGACTACATTAATGGATCTGTTCTCGACACGCGACCAGACCGTCTACACCCAGACATGCCACTCACTGAACCGGGGTTTATCTTCCACAACTTACTCGAAAAGAACAAAGACCGTTTGTCATATAACGCTCTGTCATGTTACTATATTATGTCGTCTTATTTTGGATCAGCTCATCAGCTTTCTTTGTTTGACACATGATAGGAATGGATTGTCTTTTTATTTGTTGTGTCTAGTGACGATTTAAGATGAAATTTGTTGATTGCTACAACTTCTATTTCAAATAGGTAGTAGGTACATTGAAAGTTCTAAATTCATTTGGTAAGGCGAGTTGGGGATTAAAGAACTGTGTACAATGGAGGTCAGTTAGTAAGGAGTCAGTACAAATGATATAATATTAGCTTTTGAAAATATAATGTTATCGTTTCAAAATTTCGATTCTTCGATCCTCCATATTGATGTTTTGAAACTTTCCAAGAGCCAGTATAATATATCGAGAGCTCAATACATGAAGATGAAGTTAAACTTAAACTAAACTCCAACCTCGGTCGGTATCGACTTCACAGTTTCAACTGTTTGAATAATAGTTAAATATAATTAATTAATGTTTTATTCAGACTTATGCAAATTTTAATTATACAGCCAGCTGTCTTCAATCTCTGTTATTAATATTTCTCTACAATTATCTCCACAGAACAGTATTTTTGCTATTTCTTGATCAAATTTGAATATTGTTATTTGTCATAATTGTATTTGACTTTAAAGCAATTATACGTAATTAAATAAATCTTTGAAATATTCTTTTCGTCTACCAAGTAATGTAAAGATATATTTACTGACTATAAACACAATTAAATTTTAGCATAAAGAAACTGTTTCTTTTACTGCCGCACTCAGAGACGTTTAACGGATACTTAAGTTGTTCCTTAGTAAAATTTGAAAAAAGTTACCACTCAGAGTCAGTTAAGGATTCATTAACACCCCTAATGACACTTTAAAGTTAAGTGATACAAAACCCTTACTTAACTTTTAAGGATTGATTTTTACATCTAAAAAACAGAATTATCGTGAGGAAATCCTCATGGATACCCACCTCGTGGCTAGCCGTGCCCCAATTAGGTCTTTACCTATGAAATTGCCTCCCGTTATGTAGGTACGAAAAAAATTAAACGATTTTATTTTCATGTATTTTTATTTGTATTAATCGAAGTAGTAATTACCTATACAATCAATGCATCTTTGCCAACGCAGCGGCAGTTTATTGATGCGGTGAGCTTCTAACCCCAGTTCTTGCAACTTGGAGACCGTCTGCTGTGCAGTATAAGGTCGCACATTGTCGTGTAGGAGCAGCGGAGACGAGCGATTGAATGCTAGTTGCAGATGTGCCAGTTTCTTCATCATTGTGTTCAGTTCTTCACAGTATACATCTGCAGTAATGCTCACCCCGTTTGGTTAGAAGCTGTAATGAATCACACCGGGCGCTAGACCACCAAACAGTCACCATCACTTTTCTAAGGGTAAGTTTTCGTTTAGGGCATTGTTTATGTTTAGGTGCTGAAATAGGATCCAACCAACTTTCTGAGCGCTTGCGATTATTAAACAGAATTAATTTTTCATCGCAACTAACAATATCATTTTAAAATTCCTTTATTTCTGTGTCTGTTGAACAATGCACAATAATTTGACGTTGGCTATATTGACATTGGCAGTTGTCAGTGATGCCATAGAA
This sequence comes from Lithosia quadra, assembly GCA_963576445.1. Lineage (NCBI taxonomy): Eukaryota > Metazoa > Arthropoda > Insecta > Lepidoptera > Erebidae > Lithosia > Lithosia quadra. The sequence continues at coordinate 4,903,540 of OY754883.1, forward strand.
TAAAAGAGTCCAGATGTTTTATTATCAGTATATGAAAAAAGGTATTTAATTTCATCTATATATAAAAACTAATAGTAAAAGAACGGATTGTAATTTATATTACTATAAATAAAAGTTTTTAATATGTTTAATATTATTTTTCTACTTTTTACTGTTAACGCTTTTTAGGTGTGGCTACACCGACGCCTTATCGATGCCCTATCGATACTGTGATTTTGTCACTGCACCGCTCTACAAAACTTAAAGTTGTGATTAACTAATGTACCCTTAAATTATGACTCTGGGATGTTCCATCAATTAACAGATTTAATGATATTTAGTTAAGTATCATTTAGGACTAATTTAAGGAACCTTTCTGAGTGCGGCAGTTAATCTCTAAGAAGCGAGATTTAGGTATTTGTCCATAGTATAAGTTTTTGGTGTAACATCTTTTGGTATTTGTACCTATATCATTTCTTTAACGTTTTTTTCTGTTATACCTAGTAGTTTACATTACCTAAGTTTAGTCTCCATTTTCCACTTTCATGATAATTCCATATTCTTCATGGTTTGCTGGTAAATGCTTAGTTTCGATCATGTTTAAATCAGCTGGAACAAATTTTGGAGTTTCTAACCTACCACGCACTACGAGGATACAAAGAGATAGAATCAATGGCAATAACGGTCCTTTGATTCCACTAACCAATCGAATTAACATAATTATCAGATGTAAAGTGCCGGCCAATTGACATTCCGGCCGTTACTTTAATACCCACAACAAGCATAGTACAGGAAAGCCATATCCGACGTGTTATCGTAGGTAATAGTTATTGTCACTATAGGTCCTAGAAGCTAGGCTAAAACCCTGCTGAGTTAAAAATAACACTCTTATGTAGCGAAGTGCAGTTGAACATAGTACACATAGTTTCCAGTGTTATCTTGCACGCTATTCCGTACTTCGTATAGCTATGTGAGGTGCCCAGTCAATTAAATGGACTTGCTAGCTTGGTTGTAAAAGGTAGCTGTCACGCAATTCATTGTATAAATAAAATATTTATACTGTGCAAAGATTTTAACTCTCTGTCTCCGTTAATAGTGGTGGTCATTTGAAATTAAAGTGATAAAAGCATGTAGCAATTTCGAAACCTTGTTATACTCGTAGTGTCTAGTAAAAGACTGAACAAGCTTACGAAATCGCAATTTGCAATAGCAGATATATTATTTTAGACATCAAGGATATCTTGTCATGATATAAGTATATCAAAAATATGATATTTCTAACAAAATATTATACAATAGTTGTCCCAATATGTATAAGAGTTCAATTCGAGTAAACAATGTCTTTGATTCGTATTGTGATGAAACAAAATATTGAAAAGCATTCGATACGTATTCGTAAGTTGAAAGAGACACACTGTCTCTCACATTTCTTGCTGTCAACTCAACCGCAAGAAACATACATTTGTTTGGTGGCATTATCGAGTCATACAACAAAACCGTAACCGTGGCATGGCAGTATAAGTCCCTTGTCGAGTCCCGCCCCTCACTATAAATCTATCAAGTCAACTTTAACACTCGCTGCTGCGTTTCCGCTCCCCAGCCATCATGCACTCCGATATTATCATTTTATAAGCAAAGTACGAATTTAAGGCCAATTTTTGCATTCAAACTCTTTAAGCTTTTTTATTTGGCTATTCGCTTTTGTTCTTATACTCGCACACGTTCTAATTTTAAACTGATAAAGCTGTACTCATATTTTATTTATATCAATTTGTATTTTGCTTCTACTGCATTTATATTATCTATTGTATTTTAATTTTTCATTGATATTCGTTTTACTGTAACTTTATGTTTTTAATTAAAGTGATATAAAATATGATTGCATACTCAACATTTTATTGCTTTTATACTTGGCGCAGGTGGAAGCCTTATAGAAATGGAATAAATTTATATAATATGAATATTCTCACACTAATGTCTCTTTATGGCTTACCATTTTATATTTATAATTATTACCTTTATGGGTTAGGTATATTTATAATTTGCGATCTTATTTTTTTTCAAATTGTGGCACTTAACGCACTAAAAATTATAATATACTACATATTTGTTGTATTGGGATACTTCATTACCTCAGCATTGTAGAACCACTGGCAATAGCAGAAATAATTTATAAAATAGGTAACACTGTGTTTCTTCCTCATTTATTAAAATCTAGCTTTGACTTCACAATCACTAGTCTCACAAAAATATCACTCCTCCTTGCCTGCTACAGCTCGTATAGATATTATGAGATCAAACCAATTTAAATATCGAAATATTAACTAAATTATCCTATACATCAAACCGAAGCTACGACGTCAAAATTCATACCGCAACACTAGATGTTAAAGACAAGTTTGTCAAGTGTTGACTAGTGGACGTGGAGCTTAACATCGCTTCACTCATTATTTATTCAAGGAGAAACCTCAGTACATTGTGGTCCGCGGTTGGATACCTTAAATGGAGAAACTTCACACTATGATTTAATAAGCGTAGTACATCGAACTGAATACATATTTGAACGTTAATGATCTAAATTAAATTACCTGTGACATCTTTGTATCGTTAACGCTGTTGCCGACAAAGGAGTAATAGTCACAATGTCTTGATGACAGTAGCTTCATAAGTAAATTGATACATGATACCAACCGTCACGGATTTTGGACGCAATTTTTTTATACCACTAAAGCAGTATACCGTTACTTAGTCCAACTGTTGGTAAACGGATACATTGTTCTATAGACGCATACAGTATCAAAAATATCACTCTCAGGCCACTGTAGAGAGAAAAAGGCTTGAAAAGAAGATAATAATAAAAGGTATAAGACGGTAGATAAAGCTTTTGGTATTCTAGACGTGAATATTGAGTGAAAAGGTGGAACCAACCGATGTAAAACATAGCTCTATTGTCTAACACTTTACAAAGTACAGCTTTTATCAATTGATATAGTAGTAAATTAAGCAATATTATAAATCCAAGGATATCAGTCATGAAAGTTTTATATTTTAGTCAATTAATTTGATTGAGTGAAAATGTGATATTCTAGTATGTCGATGTCGATTTGTAACAACTACATTAATCCATTTGGATGACTACCGCACAGTGTGTCAGATTCACTCGACAAAAAATATTAATGTAATATTATTTTTTGGTATTTATCAGTTTTAGTAAACAAGGAAGAAGTGATATATTACTTTCAGTTTTTGTTGTCCTATTCCGAGTATGGACAGAATGTTTGACTCATTTAGGTACACACAAACATCGCAAAAAATATGCCGTCGCGGGACGCCTGACAGATGTGAAACATTGAAACGATTTAGTGAAAAAAATATGCATCTGCATGAAAGGATTGTTTATGAATACAAATAACTATACGCTATCAAAAAGATAAAGCATAGTTAAAATTCTGTTAATAGAACTTTGATTGAAAAATGCAAAATATCAGGCATCAATTATACCAAGAGAGTCACAGAGGTATAACAATACTTTAACATTTCAAAATGTTGATGGCTAATAAAAGTTGAGATTGGTAGACAGATGATGAATTAACGAAGTATTGACATAAAAATTAAAGTAAAACCCTTTCTGTCAACATATACTTGTAAAAAGAAAAATACTCAAAATATCAGAATCGTGTAGTTTAAAAGAGCATTCGTAGAGACGAGAGCTGAAAAATATATATCAAGGTAGTTTGGCGTTTAGAACAAACAAACTCAATATATGTTAATTAAGTGAATAACAAATTAAGTGCATAGAAGGCAAATATCAGAGAATAAGTCAGTAGCGAAGGATACAGCAGTGTCCTCAAAAAAGGGCAAGTTTGAAGCAGACGAAGGCAGTGAATTTACATAAGGGTTTGTTGACAAAGAAAAAGTTCATGTGTAAGAATAGAAATAAGGAACCCTACTCTAGTGGTTGAACGTCGTTAAAAGGAATTATGATTACATTTGAAATGCTTTATTAAAAACGTATTATTAGGGGTTGACTAAAATCGCTTATTAAATATTTAAATATTGTGGGTGAAATTATTAGGAGTAATAACATATAATTTATATTTAATTTGTATGTTCAAAGGCGTTCTCACTTGCCTACGCAGCTATCATCATTAGGTTTATAAGTAGAAAGTAATGTTCAACTTTCTTGCTCGATGTGTTCAACAGAATATTAGGTGGATAGATCTAATCTACGCTTCAGAATTACCTCAGTAGGAATAAAAGTATCTAGTAATTACCATATAGATTTAAAAAAATGTTCAACTACATTGTATCCCTCATTTCATATTGTTCTTGGATTGATATCACTATTTATTTTTAAAATAAGTGGAAGCTCAAAATTTTACTAATACTATGTTGTATTATTATTGTATGTGTGACTAGCCGGCGTATCTTGTTTAGACTTAAGGGGAATACAAATCTATATGACGGTGATCTAACCTGTGATCTAGTATGGAACTTTGAGTTAGCCCGTTAAGGGGACGGATGAAAGACGGCTGTATGCAACCAAGATTTTAATACCGACATGGATGAATGGTGTGACAAGAATAGATAAGATTAGGAATATGTACATTAAAGGTAGTTTGAGAGTAGCGAGTAGCAGTACACAGAAAATTTCTTCGCACTTTCAATTGTCCTAGTTCGATCATGTGATACGTGAGGATAAAAGCAATGTCGTAACAAAAACATTAAGCATATAAATAGACAGCTGCAAGGTGAAAGAAACATCTACAAGAAGATGGATGAATTAAGTATGCCAAAGATGATATATGTCCAGGAACAGAGTAAATGATGAGATAAATGAAAAAGCAAACATATTCAGCCAACTTTCAATTAATTTCAAAGATAAATAATAATATTCGTGTAATCATGAATGCAGCTAAATAATTCAATTTAACAAAAATGGCCAAAAACAAATTAAACAATTAATATCCGACTACAAATATTTCTTGGATAATACGACTTTAAGTATATAGCTAAACCAGCGTAGTCTTGTTTTATAATATCTACCATATCACCAAAATTATTTAAAATATCAACTACGAAATAGTGCTCCGTTATTCTTTTATGACAACATATAAACGAAATTCCATACACATTGAATTGAGGATCACCATTGTAGTATTATCGGTGTCTCTAATGGTGATTCTTATTCTTGAGACTTTCCATCTGACGGGGTTAAGACGTAATGAGGCGAAGTGACCATTATAAAAATATAACAAGGAACTACCCAGCACACTGAAGAAAATAATATGTTATGTAGCTTACTTGAGTAGTAGACACTTATGTATAAAAAGTAACGTCTACACTTAACAAAGGATACACGTCAAAGGCAAAAGTTACATTTAGTTTGACCTTCGTAACTTGCCACTTTATTATAGGTATTCTGTACGTAGGTATAACACTTCTACTTGTTCACAATCTTTATTTATATAGATCTTTATATATATATATATTATAAAGATTGTTAAGTTACAAGTGTTATAAATTGTGCCAAATAATGTATGCAATCGCTTTTTTCTATTTAACATGTAATATATTTTTCATTCTGCATCACATATTTTCGAATATGACATTTTTACACATAAACATAACTTAGTGGGAATAGTTTTGATAAATTATTGTATGAACAAAACGCTGGAAAGAATATTTACGTAACTAATAAAAATAATCATAAAGCTCGTAGCAACTGTTAAACATTAAAGCTTATGCATAAGTCCATCTTATAAATGTTAATCTATGGAATCTTATCTCCTCAAACGAGATTACGAATTTACATATTTAGAACATTATGATTTAGTACATTAAAAACTACTTGCAGGTGAACATAAAATCCTCGAAGTGGCAGCTAATGCTATGTAAATATTTGCATAACATGGCATATAAAGATATTTACATTGAGTTTTATGTGTGTAAGGCATAGATGTTTTAAGCCGTTTAACTACTCTATAGACTACAGATAGTGTTGCTGCGTTCCTACCAGTGAGACTACGATATTAAGAAATAATATCCTAGTCCTTGCTTCGACTAGTGTCTTATGACAAACAGTAGGTAAATATAAAATGAAAAAATAAATTCATAGGGGCTTGGATTTGACTTTACAAAGTAAGCAGTATTTTTGTTTTAAGTACCTACTCTGAATAAATAATACCTACTGTTACGTTCTAGAATAAATATTTTATAAGTAGCTATTTCGGTACATTGCGTTTCAAAATTGAATTCATAAATACTACACAACGTGTAATCAGATTGTTTAAATTCTGGCAGTTTCCTTTGTATTTTTTATTAAATTCTATATCAAGAGATTGAGACCATTAAAATTATGGCCAAGTTATGACTAAGTTCTGAAAACGCTTAATATATTTATCTACCTTATAGTAATTAGGTTCTTAACAATTAAGGTGTTTTATATTATACCTACTGACAGTACTTTAACTGTACTTAATGTTATAGTATTTGATAAAGGTATTTTATGTGTAATAGAAGGACAATTTTTGTTTATTTGGGATAATAAACAGCAGTACCTACAGAATAAATATCTAGAACACAGTTTACTAATCATATTACTAACAACATTATCCACTTATTACTAATATTATGTTATGGAGATTAAGATACGGTACTAGTTATGTGAGTTATATATTACTAGTTTTCGAATAACTCCTAGTTGAGCTAATTTACTGGTGTTAATACTAAGGTTGGAGCCAGGTGGAATGGCGGTCCAGAAAAGGTTGCTGGAATTGATTAGATACGGAAAGTGAAGGTACTCTGGCGTACATTGAGAGCTAATTGATTCATTAATCACGACGATATCGTTACGTACCAATATTAGAACAACCAATACAAAAACGGAAGCCATCTGTACCAGTGTACAAATGCATTCTCCACATATTTGTCTCATTAACGTAATATTTTATTAAATCAGATGTTCTTAGGTCAGCGTTTCTTATTCAGCCTTTGATGTGCCGGTCACTGTTTCTAGTTGATTATGTAAAGCCAGTAATTGAACATTTAATTAATTTATTTAAATTTATACAACACTAAATTAGTTACTTCGTTTAATGACTAAGTTGTATAGTTCTGTTTCAGTATATTCCAGCATATTTTTACAAGCTTTTAGTTAACTCGGAATGCTTGCATGTCAATTTGTGATGTTCTAAACTTGTAAGTGAAAAATTGAAAGAAACTAGAACTCGAATTTGATTATTCTATGTTGAATCAAGGTTCGATGACAATTTTTTTTATGAAAAGCTTAACCAGTTTCGATATTTAAAATTATCTTCAATAAAGGAACTCTTTAAAGAACAACAGCACAATTACATTTTTTTAAATAATTTCACGTTTAATCATTCTGAGCTGAAGATTCTCCACTAAAGCACGCGGTGCTTTTAAACTACAAGCATTCATATCAACCATTTGTGGCGATACAACGACCACAAAAAATATAACATTCACATGTCACCGTGTAAATAAAATATGGTTTTTGTACAGTGTAAAAGTTTTCGCGCACCCCTAAATATTCCATTAAGGTTGAAGTATATATGGGACATAAATTCGAGGAGCTAAGTTGTGACGATTACTCAGCGGGACACAAAGCGACATTGTACTGGTTAAGGGCTGCCATCAATATGCATTTCTCAGGATTTGGCCCAGTTTTTTAGGCGTCGAGGGACAACATAAATTGGCTTTATAATAACGTTCAAACAAATTATATTTATAATGTAAATGTTCTAGTGTTATGAGAAACAGAATAACTTCATGTGTATATTACTACAAGAGGGAAAGAGGCAACAACTAACAGAGTTAATCCTACTAATTATTATACATGTGAAAGTTAGGGCAGATATTTGAATGCTTGTTACTCAATCACGCTCTAACGGCTGAACGGAGCTGGCTGAAGTTTGGTACAGCTAGTTATAAATAAATGTACAAGTACTAAGCTAATTACCTACCGTATGTTCTTCTCATTTTTTCTCTTTGCCGATTAGCAAGTAAAGTGAATTCATCAATAAAGTAGAGTTATAGCTTTCAAAAAGCTCGAAAACTGCTAAATCCTTTATTGCCAGCGTTCAACCAAACGCTGAATATTTTAAGTGGACAACCCTATAAAAGTCCACTCCAAAATACATCAAGAAATGCTGTATTCCATTAAAGCAGATATGGTGTAGCACCATACAGTCATGATTTCATTGTACCATTATTGTAGAGTAAGTGGTGTCATATGAAAACATTACTGCTTGGCTGCGAACCAACTTTTTAAGTAAGTATGTAATGATTTATGGAACAGTGTAACATTTTTTGCGTGTGCCGTGTACTTTTGTCTGTAATCAAATAAATTTAACTTAGTCTAAGGTGCCAAATGTGGAGTAATTGACCTCCATAAGAAACGCCATAAAATATATAGGTACGTACCTACCCAAGATTATTTCGTTTGAGGCGTGACAAATATTACTTTTAAGTTTCTTTCACGGACTAAATACTCCATTGTGGTGCAAGATAGAACACTAAATCTCTACACTTAAATACGGCAATTATTCAAGGAAGGCACAAACTTTCATTGTGCGTGGCTTAGCTTGTTCTCTCATTCCATAGTAATATGCTCAGTAAATTTGGATTTTCATGCCTTGTCATCCGACATAAGTGTTTTAATGCGGTCGGTATTATACATATTTAATAGCATGTGACATTGATGAGATGACGTCATGCGCCCATTATTTATGCTTTTCAAAACATCTCTAACCTTACAAGAGTTTGATGACGTATAAAATAAATTCCACTTCAATGAAAACTCAGATAAAAGATATAACAGACTGCTTAAATTGTAAAGTATTTTTTTTATAGAATTCGACCCTCTCGTATCGATTTAAGATAAGACCCCGTAACCAGAGAAACGTCTTCTCTACAAAACTGCCAATATTAAACTCAAGATAATTCACAGAAAAATTGAGTAGGTACGGAGATCTGGAAGATGTTTATCGCATTAATATAATACGGCATTAAGATTACAATGGGTCGGCTCAAGAGAGGACCAATATAAGCAGCTCAGAGGCTTCGCGTGCTTTGTTGTGAAAATAACTTTATGCCTCAGAAGGCGGGGGACAGTATAAAGCAAGCATGGCTTTCAATAAAGCCAATGGCCCTTCTTAGATGTTATATTCTTTTGTTCATATCCTTTGTGCAATAATGCAATGTTATTGTACCCTTATGATTATATTACTTCGCTTAAAAGGTTTAATAGCGGCTGAGTTTGGAATATTTATATTGTCTGTTACAATGACTTACTGTGCACAGTGACGGCGTATTACTTAAGCAATGACCGAAAACGGTAACACGCAAACTGTACTCGACTACGCAAAAGGTAAGTAGGGGGCCGAAGTTGGCACAAGTAAGATTGCTATCAAACAGCCCGCCCTCCTTATACCAGCAGACAATCGCGGCTCCGCAATTACAAACAAGTTATTTACAGCCCAACCATACGGAGATATTTTAAGCTTATTTCCATCTAATCTATTGATTCACGCACGCGGCACAGCTTGCTTTAGATGTTCTTATTTAGTACAATCAGTATTCAGACTTGGTACTAACAAGAGAGCTGTATTTGTTGTTTTATTTGCGTCTTTAACTTAACTGATAATGGAATATTTTAAATTACGCTTCATATTTATATCGTGAGCTCGTGTGAGTGAATCCATAAGCACGATCGGTATGAAAAGATCAAATTTATTAGTTCATAAGTCATGTGGGTTAAGTAATAATCGCCGACAATGGGCAATAAAGAGTTTATAGGCAGTAAAGTTCGATTCGCTCGCACGTTGGAGCGCGGAAGTCAACTGCACGAAATTCTGAGTTATGGCTACTGCTAACAGTACAAGTTCATACCAGCAACTTCATATAATAGATATCAACTGTAAACAATTTAATCACTCTCGGGTGTGTCTCTCACTGAACGATTTTGATATTACTTAGGAATTTTGATTGCAACATTTACACGTACACTTTACGATGGTGGTTACTGGTTAGGACCCTAATAAGATCTTCAGTGAAAATCATCTGCCAAAATCACCTGCAAGCCAGTAGGTATATTTTAATGATTAATGAACGAGGCTCTGGCACAGGCTTTGTTCCCGGGATTGGAGATACAGAAAGAAGGAACCGAAGAACGGACCCTCGGCTTCAGAGTGCAAGATTTAAATGCAACCAAGATCAACGCTTATATAAAGAAGATATATTATATATTTTATGACTTGATTGAATCAATAATAAAATCTTTATCAAGAAAGTAACAAAACACCTTAAAGTATTACTATTTTACGATGTTTGTTGTTAAATAACAAAATAATTATTTACGTGACGCATTAAACGTTTAACGTCGATTTTATGTTTAACATTAAATACCGAAGTTATCTTATTTTAAATATAAATTACAAAACCGTTTGCCTTTGGAACTTCGGAGATAACTCGTTTAGAATTACTTGAAACCAGTCGTCAAACGATTCAGTTAACAAGAATATTACTTACAGTGCAGTTACTGTGCATCATTTTAATCGTAAAAAATATTTAATGATAGCTTATTGACTCCATTATTTTGTATTAAGAGATATAAATTATAAATATCAGTTTATTTATTACCGCGTGTGTACGTGTCAGTGAAGTAAGAATGTTGCATCAACAGAACATAAAGATTAATTGTTATTATCTTGTTGCACCTATTATGAAATTTCTTATGCAGTTAAGCTGTTTAAAATCAAGTAACTTAACAAAATGCAAGGTTGAGCAATGCTAGTATTGCTAGTCAGTCTTAGGACCGGTGACCATTCGTAACACATCGCGGGTCCTCCGTGCTTCAGTAAGCCACTAAGTTGGTCTTAGTTGCCATACGAATATCTATGGCAGTCCTTACTAGTAGTTTAACCTCTAAAAGTTCGTCAACTAGTAACAATGATGAGCTGACTATTTTTTTACCGCACGACAAGTCTAGTAGAAAATAGAAGTCATTGTGTTTGCCGAATTATTTAAAGTAATTCGTGTAAATAGAGTACGGAAACGCTACACAATGGTATGAAGGTAAAGCACACAACCCTTGGGTGTAGCATTACAAGGAATATAATCTTACCACGCCTGGCAGTGAATGTTTAAAATAAACAGTGGAGCTCGCGGCCGCTTCCTATCATAACATTATTGTTTTCATTGCTCGCCCAGTGTTGGACGAGGGTTATCAGAACCAGTTACCTCACTGATGAAACTCCAAACCACCAACCTCATTTAAAATTGAGATATCGTTTAGCAAGATGGCATTTTGTAGGTAGTAAGTGTGTTATCATTTTCACTACATAAACTCTTTCATCCGCTATCCATATTTTTGATCTAACAGCATTGGGGCTATTGCCATTTACAATCTAATTTAATTTTCAAAACACTTCACCCAACCTGGAATTCGACCTCAGGTATTCACGATCGCATGACTAATGTCGAAATCGAAATAATGGCAAATTATAACACGAGACCTCCTGAAATGATCTAAATTAGGAGTATAACCAATTTATTATTTCGTTATAATTAAAGTATTCTCATGAAGCTCTACTTTGAACTAATTAATTGACAAAAAATTAAGGCAAATGAAATATTTCTTCATAGAAGGTATATGATACGCATCTTATTAAGATACCTATCAACCATCAAAATGTCACCCCAACCTTCATTATGTAGTCATGCCGAAAAAAACATTCTCTTATTAGACTCTTCAATATTTTCTTTTCAATTCGAGCTCACTTTGAGGAATGTAATTGGTACCTTCAAAAGCGCCCAACCAAAAATCAATCACGAGAATATCTTTTATAATTTTCCCTTTCAACCTTTTTGTAGCCTAACTAGAAAAAGATTTGTGTCCTTACAATCGAATGAGAAATTATTTTTAACCTTTAAAACGTCCTTCACAGTACCTCTCTAGAGGTTAAGAACTCCATACGTGTACACTTACTCACTCTGTTATATTTTGATAGCTCCGACCACCTCGCTGTATATTTGATTGAAGGCGGCGCGAGCGACAATGGAATGTATTACAAGTACAATGTCATAGCCGGTTCAGAGACTTATAATGATTAACTAAAATCCAGTCACGCATTGATGAGAATCAATTCCAGATGAGCCTGATTTTAAAACGCATTTACACATCGTTTATTGACGTATGTATTTGTCAATAGACTCGAAATATGTCACGTTTGAGAACAAATAAAACAGTTCCCAGAATCGTTGATTTATACATTCGTAGAACCAATAATGCATTATTCTGTTTTGATTTTCGAGCGGATGCGTGTTTCAACTCATTCATTTTCATTAGTTCTCATTATGTAATCAAAATATTTAATGCGACGAATGTGTTCAGGAAAGAAACCATATATGGTACAATAAATCACAATAAAGGGTAGCCCAGCCATAGACCTTCAAAAGTCCTATCAAAACGTTAATATTTTTTATTCATATTAGTCGGAGAATGGAAAAGAAAACATTTTTTATTCCTACCAAATGTTGCAAAAGATCATTGTGAAATTTTTCTGCTTATAAACTGATACTTTATGCTGCTGTAATAAGAAGTAAAATCCCTCACCGGACAAAGCATATTTCACTTATTTGGGTTCGTAAAGATTCGCTTACCTGCTTGTTTGTTGTTAGTAGAAAAGGGGCCATCGGGTGAACCTTTTTTTATCAGTCACTTTTATGTGTGGGAATTTAATGTGCATCAGAACGGCACGTTCTGCTGCTCACAGCTGGTCCGCAGTTGTAGGAGACTCTTCGCGAAACACGTGTCTCCAGTAATAAAATGTCGAGTAACGCCAGTTTTAGATGCCGGAATGAGGAACATATTTTTGAGTTACTGTAATGAAATGAATATTTTGTACGGTACTTTGAAGATTATTTATTGTTTTATCGTTAAGCCGCAGCTGCATGTTTTCAATTACTACCGGATGATTGATGTAGTAGTGTGTATGTAGTATCTTTCCTCACTCAAACAAGTTTATCGCGGCCATCGATAGCCCAGATAGTTTAATATACATGCTATGGTGTGTACGCAGCCGGCTCCGACCCGCGAGAAAACGCAACGTCATCGATCTCTCACAACCGCTGGTCCTCAGTTGGACCCTTGGAATTACTTCAATCATTTTAAAATAAACATCCTTCCTCGAAACATGTCGAAGAGGTAGCTATTGGTCCGATCACACCGTCATAAAATCCACTTTGATTTATGATATAGTCCGCGATCCTTAGCTTTTATATCTGCCGCTGTTTAGATTTGAAATTGAAAATTTACAAACTTGAATTTAATTTCCACTTATTAACAGCTGAATAAAAATGATAATTCAACTACGTGATTCGTTATTAAACATAATGATTTACCTATCTAATTAATGGATAATTATTTTTTTGAAATTACATCTCGTAACTCAGTTTAACTGAGTATTGAATTAATGTAAATTAATTACATTTTTATTACTAACATTAACGAAAGCTATATTTAAGTTAATTTACTTACATTTACAGCCGCACTCAGAAAGGTTCCTTAAATTAGTCCTAAATGATACTTAACTAATTATCATTAAATCTGTTAATTGATGGAACATCCCAGAGTCATAATTTAAGGGTACATTAGTTAATCACAACTTTAAGTTTTGTAGAGCGGTGCAGTGACAAAATCACAGTATCGATAGGGCATCGATAAGGCGTCGGTGTAGCCACACCTAAAAAGCGTTAACAGTAAAAAGTAGAAAAATAATATTAAACATATTCAAAACTTTTATTTATAGTAATATAAATTACAATCCGTTCTTTTACTGTTAGTTTTTATATATAGATGAAATTAAATACCTATTTTCATATACTGATAATAAAACATCTGGACTCTTTTATTCTATGGCATCACTGACAACTGCCAATGTCAATATAGCCAACGTCAAATTATTGTGCATTGTTCAACAGACACAGAAATAAAGGAATTTTAAAATGATATTGTTAGTTGCGATGAAAAATGAATTCTGTTTAATAATCGCAAGCGCTCGGAAAGTTGGTTGGATCCTAGTTCAGCACCTAAACAATGCCCTAAACGAAAACTTACCCCTAGAAAAGTGATGGTGACTGTTTGGTGGTCTAGCGCCCGGTGTGATTCATTACAGCTTCTTACTAAACGGGGTGAGCATTACTGCAGATGTATACTGTGAAGAACTGAACACAATGATGGAGAAACTAGCACATCTGCAACTAGCATTCAATCGCTCGTCTCCGTTGCTCCTACACGACAATGTGCGACCTTATACTGCACAGCAGACGGTCTCCAAGTTGCAAGAACTGGGGTTAGAAGCTCACCGCATCAATAAACTGCCGCTGCGTTGGCAAAGATGCATTGATTGTATGGGTAATTACTACTTCGATTAATACAAATAAAAATACATGAAAATAAAATCGTTTCATTTTTTTCGTACATAACGGCAATTTCATAGGTAAAGACCTAATTGGGGCACGGCTAGCCACGAGGTGGGTATCCATGAGGATTTCCTCACGATAATTCTATTTTTTTAGATGTAAAAATCAATCCTTAAAAGTTAAGTAAGGGTTTTGTATCACTTAACTTTAAAGTGTCATTAGGGGTGTTAATGAATCCTTAACTGACTCTGAGTGGTAACTTTTTTCAAATTTTACTAAGGAACAACTTAAGTATCCGTTAAACGTCTCTGAGTGCGGCAGTTAGTCACTTTACATCTATCTAATAAATAACAATTTAGTATATGAACCGCCGTAATGTAAAAGGTTACATTAATTATTTTCTTTTCTAATCCACTAATAAGAAGTTAGTACCATTTGGAACAGCTGGAACTCCAGCAAGAACTCGAGCCGGCACCGGGCTCCGAACGGTACGCCGCGGGACGCCTCGACAATGGCAACCAAATTAAAAGGAACCGTAAACGTTTCCACTTGAGCCTTGCTAAAATTTATTGCTCTGAGTTTTTTCTCTTGTTTCACTTGCTAATGAGATTCGAATGCTGCAGCTGTATTATTTGAGATGCCGGGCGAAGATTAAAAAAATCTCGTCGAGAGTTTCTATTTACGGTATTGCAAGAGAAAATATATTTACCGCAAATTAAATCCCTTCGTTTTACTTTTTGTTTACGTAAACTGATTGTGTTTCTTATAGAATAAGACGGCAATCCAACGTAAGATATTCTCCCAGTACGCATATTGAAATTTGCGCGAATAGACGCGAGTAGATTGTAGACCGCCTTATTGCAAGCAATAGGTATGATGGAGAACGAGAATTTTGATTTGAAATTCTATCTCGAGGTTATAAAGTTGGTATTGAATAGAAGGTACTTCTACGCGGGTGGTCTTATGTTATGTTGGCTGAGGTGAAGCAAGAATGCAAATTTCACTAGTGTTTCTAGTTGGCATGTTCTTGAACTCTATTGCGACTAAATGAAGGTTGTTAACCGCTAGTTACACCAAGAAATTACTAATTAAGAGTCTTATTATGAGGTTCAAAATTACATAGTCAGTACAAACTATCGTACGTTAGGTAAGTAGTTAGTATACGTAGTTATTACCTAGTAAATCGCTGATGGTAAAAACGATAACATAAGTCGTGTAGTGAATTTAGTTACGAATGCACGGCACGACATTGGGGGAGTTATCGATGCGATCGATGTTAAAAGAAGAAAATGGTGTGGAACGAATGATGCAACTCAAATTAAGTGCGTCAAACTAGATCGGTGGAATAAAGAAGTGCTCTTTTGACAGGCTGACGGAGCCTAGTCCGGACAAAGGGACAATAGTAAAAGAGCAGAGTACCGAAGCGTGGCGATCCAGTGCCTACTTCCGGCAACGTGGGAATGCCTTTTTAATTCTATCGATAATTTCTATTCTGATATTCGATATTTATAATCCGCCGTAACCCTTCCACGGAAACTGGATCTAATCATGTTACAGAAATTGATTAAAAATAGGTAGGTATCTAAAAATTAAAACATGAAAACTGATGACAAAATTTGTATAGATTAATCAATAATTTTGTAAATCTATCGGATTACTGCATTTTTGTTGCATTTCGCATAAGAACAAAATTTAAACTCGCACTTAAATTGAAGAGTAAAGTAGTGAAGTCAAGTGAAGCACCATTATCTCTTCGTTTTCCAGGAATAACTTATCAAAATAATTATGGCAATACACAAGTTCATAATTTAATTGATTATAATAATTAATTGCATTCTATCTTGCATTAAGTATGAAAATTGAATAAAATCTTATTGTCATTCTTAATAATAAACTAGATGCATTGTAATTAGTAACCGTTTATTTTTTATTTACTCCTAGCATAACATTGCGAACGATCGTGATTGTGCCATTAGGTTCTTTCTCGAATCGAGCAAATAGCGTTGTGGAACAATATAGTTAGTCTGCTTTCCCTATTAAGAATATAATGACGTAAATATATAAATGTTTCTAGAATTAGAAATTCTTCATAGAATATTTCGGAATCAAAGTTTTGGTTTGTATCGAATCTAACTCCACCCATAGCTACAATACGAAACAATAGTTCATCAAATGGGATCGCCTCACTCGACACGTCATTTCACGGTCCATTCACCATACCACTATTTAGCAGTTCCATTTTCTTAACAAGAATTGCTTTCACAATCACTTGTTTTACTACCCTTGCACTAAAAACCATGTACACTAATAAGTGTCGATCTCATCAAATGCTCCATCGATTACAGGCTCCTAGTAAGTATAGGTAGGTACTTGACATATACCTTTTATGCATTGTGATTAGTTTATCATGCATATGCAATTTAAGACCCTATCATAAAATTGTAATTTATCGTGCAATACCTATTTCTAAAACTTGTGCAGGTAATGGTTAGTTGTAAAAGTTGTTTATATCTACGCCAGCGATTGCATTTATTATACCTACCTAAGTGTGTGGTACGAAACTAACAAAGCGTTTATGTTGCCAAATACTACTCTTGCATTGGAAGCTCCTTACAGTCCCGAAGAGCATGATTTATCGACAAAACTTACGCCATTACTCATCTCACCATTCGTTACTCCAATAAAAGAACGTCTTCCGATAATTTATTTTGGAGGACTATGGATTTTTATTATACGCATCTATTTTCGAGTGCACTCTGTCGTACTGTTATTACTTCATAAATTAAAGATTTGATTTACTATATCCTTTGAGTGCCTTTAAAAATTGTATTGGATCTGTTAGTCCCTCCTGTGTTGTAACTGTTATAGGTATATCGGTGTTCTTAAATACTATAGTCAGTAGTTTATTAATATTGGCGCAGGTTCTGAAACAGCTGACTTAAAGAAAACGCAACAAATGCTATCATTAATATCAAAAAATATGATAAGGTTGATAATGAAGCTTTCGACCAAAATAAAAAATATTGCCAGATTCAAAATAACAATAATCAAAGCAGCATAATAAATGTCAAAACAAATATATCTACTTAATGCAAACTAAAACAAAACAATAAATCAATCTGTAGTGAAAAAGTGAAACTAAACAAGATTTTACTAAAAGATGAATAGAAATAAACAATACCTGTTAGGTTGCGATCATATGTTTTTGTACGGGAATTAGACGAAACTCACAAAACGTAGAAGGTTGATCACCAAAAGTTTCAACTTTATTAAAAACCTTTAAGTGGTCAAGTTATGAACACAATAAACACTACTCCAGAATTATAGTTCAGTTCACTTTACAAAGATGCAACACTTGGTAGCGAGACTAAAACTTCTTAAAAACTTACACCTCACAGTAAAGTATAATAAAAACTACACTTAAGAAGCCAAGTTCTGGCTAAATAAGGGAGCAATCACTGAGTTGATGTAACGGATCTTTTCCAAAAGTCTAAACAACACTGCACAAATTATTATATGTCGCACAACGTGTAATCACAAGAGTGGTCGAGTGGCGAACCGGTCGCGGTCGTGAAAGATGAAAGCGCGCAAAGCGTCAGCTGCGGCGTTCGTTCGCGTCGGCCGCGCGAGCCTCTCTGCCTGCATCAGAGAAACCCTACGGCGGGCGCGGGGACCGCCGCCGATAGACGAAAATGGCTTCACAAGTTAATTTTTTTCTCTTTCCTCCTTTAATATTCCGCATATGCCGTGCGCGGCCGGCGGTGCGGGCGCATGCGTCCCAACCCCGTTGGGCCATGTAGGGGTTGTAATGTAACGCGATGCACCCGCACTTTACATAACTTATTGGGCCGTTTATTGAAGCCACTGTTTAATACCCTTTCCATGTCAGCTTTGTGCGTTGCTTCCTCAATGATCGTATATGAAGCAAGAGAGTATTAATCCTTTGTTGGAAATGTTTTAATCTAAAGGAAATTGTTCATCAATCTTAATGTTACTCAACTTCGACCTAACACGGAGTGTCTAAATATTTTTGACACTTCGTGTAGTAATCATAAAAAAAAAAACAAAATTAACTTACTTCTTGTTGATATGTTTTATTTTCAATAATAGTTTGAGTTGTATATCCATAACAAGAAATAAAACATTAGAATAAATTATCGACATCTTCAGAAATTGTCATCAACAACAACAGAATAAATTTTTAAACGCAATAAAAATACAAATAAACAAAATATTATAATTTCAGGAGGAATTTCTTAACACAGTTTTTCTTTGTCGGTCTATTGCAAGCTTTTAGTTGTATAATAAAAATGAATGAGAAAATGTAGCCGGTATAAATTATTTATAGCTAAGCACTTGGACACCATTAGCACGGCCATAGTATATATTTTGCTTCGGCGTGAAATTGACGTTGTCGTTCCAAATTCCACTAATTTATTTCATTCAAAGAACTATGAATTATTTAATGAAATGTTGAAGTAGTTTACCAAGAAAATATCATGTTTTCAAAGTGTGAAATATAGGTCTTTATCTGAATTCATATTTTTTCATAAAGTATTACCTATGTGAAACACACAATATTTCAATTCTGTTGTTTTGTTATCTTATTGATTACAATAAGTTTCTTCAAATTTGCTTTTGACTTTAAAATAATTAATGGGTAACAAGCCGTGAATCCTTTTCTTTATATCTGTAAATGTATGTAGATACTAGATAGAAACATTTTCCAAAATCGAATACGCAGTATTTTAAAAGTTTAGCAAATACTCATCTGGTCCAATCATTTCACTTGCTACGATCCTGGCAAATCCTTTGATTTTCTGCTTCCATATTTTTGTTCATAGAAGCTTTTTAAGGGCATTATTAAAATGAAATACGTGATAGTTATATAACATGGTATAATGACGTGAACTTTAACGTCAAAACAATCATTTCACTAATTAGTGACCTATTATAAAACTATAAAGTTCATTACTACTGGTAAACCTCTCCATGTTCGCAAGGGAATACGCTATGACGCACTATTTCCCCCTGAATAATTCGTGTTTTGATCAGATTACAGCGGTTATGGTTACAGCTTGGTTTAAGTTGCCTTCTTTTCTTTAACTGCAGCAATCATTTAGAACAATAAAATAGTCGCGATGTTATGTTGGTAATGAAGATATAATATTTGAAAGTATACTACCTATGTTTGTATGTAATCGAATTTTGAAGATCGATTTTGGAGCACTTTAAATTCAATAAAGATTTAGACATTGTCACCAACAACTAAATGATGCAATAATAAAATAAATGTTTTATTATATATGCATTCTACTTTGTTCTTATTGCTTTTTATAGTAATTATAATATTTATGGAAATTCATCAAAGATTTTGTTTATTTCAATTTCAATTTCAATTTCAATTTCTTTATTTTTCAAAATAGTGTAACGTAATTACATCTTTTTGACGTCAAAAACTACTTAATACTAAGTTTACCACCGCTTCCTAGGCGCTAGTGGAGAAGAAACGGCGCAACAAACTCCACTGCTGCATTTTAAGACGTCAGGTTATACATAGATATCTTAAGACTAAATATGGACGAATGTACATTTTGTCTCGTGTCAATATAAATAAAGGTATATAAAAAAAAAAAAAATATATATAATAAATTTTAACCGAAGTTAAACAATAAAATAATTGAAAATGTCAAAAATATACTAATGTCAAAAAAAAATAGCAAAAAAGTCGCGTGCCTACCACAATATCAATATATTGTAGTAGGCAAATGCCACAACTACAGCATTATGTAGTTGTAGCACTTTAGCATTCTAGGAGGGGCCTGCACCATGCTCAAGCCAGACATTTTTGTCTTCAAGGTAATCAGTAGTCCTATAGTATGCTTTTTTGCATAAGGTGGCCTTAACAAATGTTTTAAATTTATTGTCAGGCATACCAAGGAAGTATTGAAGTTAAATATAAACGAGACTGAATTAAACCATTCATAAGAATTTGAATCGATGTTGCTTCAGAGCATTGACTTCCAATCGAAAGAAATATGCCAATGTTGGAAGGAGTTGACAAACATTCTATTTTTGTTATGAATGCACTACCACGTAATAGTAAGCAATTATATTGAACTCACGTGATATTCATAAAATACAACTTAGCATAAGGGCATTGTGTAAGAGCTTCTCAAACATGCAATTAATGGGTACAAAGTACACCCAGGCTACCATAAATGACCTGAGATTCACACAATAATAATTATCCCATGTGGGAATCGAAACCACAATACTCGCTGCAGTGACAATCGTACAGGTGACCACTTAAACAATTTTATTATGCCTCACATGCAGGTATAATAATAATAAACGTATACGCTGTTGTTTGTTTATAAACTAATTCATACTCAACATGTGCAAAGAAGTAGCCATTATTATATTATGTTGTAAAGTAGCTGTATCTGTACATAGGAGATATTTAAGAGAATACTTGGGCAGTTTCTTGGTATGTTTGTTCAGCCAACTGTATTCTGCCAGTGCCATTCATTTCCTTGATGCATCCTTCATGTAACGCTAAATTTTACTTACGTCTAAGTACATTGCCACCAAAAATGCTACAAATAAAAGAATCCTGAAATTACGCAAATTAAATGAAACAAAAAGAGGTTTTAAAGATACGTCACATCCATCCGACCCATATCACACTACTCCCTAACGATTCTCGAAAGTAAAATAGTAGAACTTTTTTTCGCCGAGCAAACACCCGATTGTTCAAAGTTTTTGCATTTCGTCCACGTTCTACCTACATACCAACATACTCACATACGTATACATGATACTATACACTAGACAGGTAGAGTAGGCTGTGTAGCTCGTTGACAGTGCTCGAAATACGACGGGTGAATTAGCATAGAGTTCCCATGTGAGCCGTCAATCGTCCGCGTCCGCTATGCCAGCGCTTTACAGCTCTACGCTTTGGTCTTTTATGTCATCAGAGCTAAGCTGTCAGCGGTGTGAAAAATAGAATGTATAGAATAAAACTGTTTCAGCAATGAAATGAATACTATCCTTTGTTAGCATTTCAGGCGCCACTCAGGCAGAAACAGTGACTATTTCTGTCTAAACATTTTCAATTTTGTGAACTGGATCATCATCCCCTAGCGATTTCCCGACTGCGTCTAAAGTTTACTGTTTGCAGCCTGGGCCTATTATTTTTGATTGGTTTGTTGATTTTTACAAGAGCGACTGTCGTCTGACCTTAGAGCCCCGAGAGAAACGCTTGTGCTAGGGCCTCATCTTTTGTTAAGCAGGTGCATCCACTAGCAGGTGAATAAAATATAAAGGGCACTATCAGCCCGATAGGGCCCTTTATAGTACACCCAATTTGTATATGAGTCTTTTTTTAAAAGTGTCATTAAGCAGTCTGAAGCCTGAAATATTAAATAAGTACCTATAGTATCTTATGGACTTAAAGATTTCCTGACGATATTTTTCAGCACCTTCAAAGTGATAAATGAATTTAATTACTACCTTCATTTTCAAATAATTTTGTCTACAGCTTGGAATAAATTTACCCTTATGAATTAATTTATTGCGGGAAATATCCAAATTGATAAAATGAATTTCTTTTTTGACTCCCAGGATGACATTACTGTCAGATATTTACCTTTAGCTCGTATGTATTGCGAGTAAAAGGTAACGGACCCTTTTTCGATACGCCATTTTTAAATATTCAACATACGAGTACGAATTTTTTACCTTTCATATCTAATACCAATAATCTAAATACTTACACAAAAATATTGCATATGGCAAAATATGCCACTTATTCGAAACTGAGAAATACTGAACGTCTTTTTTTCTGAGAGATTTTGTATGAACTTCAGAACTAGCACTCGATTAATTAATTTAACTATCTGCTATTTCAATTTAACTTTATTAATCCGCTTACTCCTATTTGTTGTACCTGAAGAAATATTATGTTGTTATACCTTAGAAGCTTACCAGTTTTGGATAGAAACAAGCATGCACCGATCATGTAGGATTACAATTCACATAAAATGCACCAATAAACAGGTGTGCCTATACCTACTTAGTCATCAGTAGCACAAGGTTTTGCAAATTAATCTTTGCAGAAACGTAAGTTTATTTCGGTTACGTTCTACAGATGAAAATATTTTCCTTAGCCGATCTGTAACCATTTGAAGCATAGTTTAAGGTTTTTTTGTTTTACTCACTGTATCTTTAGATTGAATTTGGTTACTTTGTATCAGTTAATCTTTTTTTAAATTACTATCGTATCTGATAAAAGTAAGTAAATCCTAATCAAAATGTTATTCTCACCTAAAAAATTTTAATACATACACAAACGAAAAGGTCGACACGATTTAATAGTTAAATGGTAAACTGACCCAAATTTGGCTTTAAATGTGAAAGAACAATCATTGGCATTTCTTTGAAAGTTTGGTATAATCACGAAAGGTGTATTGTATTGTTGAGGTGCTAAAATGTAGTTTCGATATGTATTCATAGCGACTCAAGCTTGATTGTAGGATTGCGTGTACCGACTTGATAACTGAGCTAAAAGCGCACAGTGTTGGTAAAATATGGATATTCCGTACACTAGTAATAATTCTTCAGTAATTTATCTGGATAAAAAACTGCTGGCAGAATTTATGGTCTATTAACGTTATGTATCACTTTTATATTCCTTTGTCGAGTAAGTGGAGAATGTTTAATCGAATTAGAGTTGAAAGTGGATTGTTTCCTTTATCAGACTTCATTATAATTGAAATAATTACAATGATGACATGGATATTACTGGTAAGTAATTGAATGGAATGCATCAATGGTTATGTATTCGTGATGGAATGTGAAATTACAGAAGTTTTTTGTTCAACTGCAATTAATAACATTATCAGCTTTTGAAGGAACTTTATACACCTTTAAGTTTTTATGAAGGGCTTAGTTACGCAGCTTGTAACAAGTACTTACATATTAAGTCGGTGAGCATAAACTTGAGGATTTATTGCTGGGGTGGTTATATACATAGTACCTGTATTACAGATTGGTTTCAGTCTAAAAAGACTTCCTTAATCTTTGGCCATATTGGTGAAATATTGGAGGCGACAAAAAATGCATTAAATGTCCTAGTTAATATGTACAAAAACATTGTGTTTTGTAAAAGATATTAAGACTATGATTCCGTATCCAACATAATTTATCAAAAATATTTCCACGTTATCTACAAAACACTACCATTCCTACAAGACGTGTCCGTATGCACAAATGCCGTTAACAGCTGACTGAGTGACGAACGACACACACTCAAAGCTTCTGTTTCATCATTTCCATGTTCTATCAAAAGCTTATTAATGGAAATACGTACCTACTTATTATTCACGTTAGGTTTGTTGTTTCTAATATGGGGAACATTTTCTTGTCGGGCGGTACCTGGAATCCATACTTAGTATTTCTTGGAGATACATACTATTAAATGCACGTGTGGAACCATCCATTTCTTGTACAGTGTGTAATAATAAATTATCATATAAAATGGTTTGTATAGTGATTGAAGGCATGTTTATTTATAATTGGCTAATGCCCGTGATAGACTATGTTGCCAATTGGGATAATTCTTTAAGTCGGCCATGTACTTACTAAAGTATATATAATACACCCGTGACAAGTTTCGTAAAACAATTACTGTTTTCTTTTTCAAGATTTTTTACCCCAATATACCTAATATTGCATGTTAAAATTACCGAAATAAAAGTGTGTTTAGCAAAGGAAATTGTTAAACACTGGGTAATGTTGTCTAACTTTGTTACATACTTACTGACTGTATCTACTTACCTTTATTTTTTTTACTTGAACTTGGACCATTTCCATTCCGTTCAAATAAATCTTTTAATCGAATACGATGATTGTACTTATTGCCGAACACATTTATGATGTTTTGTCTACATCATAAAAGTAAACTTACAATCTAATGCTAGGTACTCATAGGTAATAAATATAATGATACTCATAATATTCTGCTTATTTAACAATTGTAACCCTCATCCAAGTAGTATACTGGATAAAGGCATTTGCTTTTTTTATCTCGAACTAAATGTTGAGCACTTCCTTTCTTTGTCTTACAATAATAAATACATACGTGTTTCCTATTCATATTATTATAATCCCAGGCAAGGCCGCAAAAGTATCTAGTGAAGCCGTCAACAGCCGTCCATAGCACAATTTTTTGGATGCAACCAGAATCAACGCGCTGATGAAAAAGAGATGATATTTGTTGCATGATTTAGACATTAAGTTTGCCATGATTTTTCTCCATAAAAAGTCTTAAAAATTAAGTTTAAAATTACATGTCTATTAAAAGCGTAAATAAAACCAATCAAAATCGTACAGTATCGAATTTTACAACTTTTATTTTATTGTCCGCTGTGCCGTAACAAGCAGATATCGATACGAAGGGTATAAATTGACTTTGATTAGACCGATATGGTAAGAAGTTGATATTATAACGTGTGGAGAAACACCTTACGGTAGAAATTTGCATATAGATAAACAGGAAAGATTTAAATCAAACGTGTCGTTTTTATCTAGCCATATAAATTATGGGAGGTAGTATATAAGAACCATAAATTGATAGACTTATTTGAAAGGGTTAATGGCAGTTGAAAAAGCTCAACAGTCAGTTTATTGTTCCTTGATTATTACAGATGCAGGGTTCCTTTAAGCGGGGTGTGAAAAAGCATTTGATGAGGCCGTCAAGCTGAAAGCGACCATTGTAGCACTATCGGTGTATGCAATGGTCACACCCGATCCTGATACTTTGCATTTAGCTTTTCATCAGGCGAGGTGAAGTCATGTTGACGTGTCCAAATAAAAAAAAGTGAAGGAGATAAAGTTGAAGATCAGACTCTGGGCTCCGAGGTTCTACATTAGATAAAATTTATTGATATTTGATTATAAGATTTAATTTATTGCGAAAATGTCGCACGTTAAAGTGTGCAAGAACATACAGATTAATATTTGTGCTGATCTTGGACATAAACCACACAAATTATGCAATTAATTATTTTGCTATCCTCAAACAGTTGTCTTATCTTAAATCCTTAGGAAAGTGTTTAGATACTAAAGATAATGCCGTCTCCAGACAGGAATTAACAGATCGTTTGTTTAAACTGAGAGTCTTAGTGCAAAAATAAACGCATATCGATTTACATAATTGAATATGTATTTGAACACTGCACATTCCTCCTAGGCTAGATTGTACTAAGTGTTGAGTACTAAGTGCATTAATTTATATGAGGCATAAAGTCGAATGCGTCTGAAGATAGAATAGATTTGTATAGAAAATAATGAAAGTTATATTTTAAGTTAAGGAGTTTCTCACTGAGTTCTGTCTTTCTTCCACTTAATGTCGATGTTAACGAGCAGTATATATACTTGAATCACCTCTGTAAGCCTTAAAATTGTACCGATCTGCTGCTACTATAGTAGTTTGCAACTATTAAAAGTGTTATTTTAAAAGATTAAGCAGGAGCCGGGTGTTATACCTCCAGATTCAAAAGAAGTAGGTACCTAGCCAAATTCAAAAGAGATATCAATTCTTAACGAACATTATGGAAAGCTTCTAGGTTGACTGGCTGTTCTAAATAACTTCAGAGTAAAAGAAAGAACTAGTAAGCTATAACCTACCTTGAAGACAAAGACCCATGACTATGTGGTTGGTATCCGAGCATACCTACGTTTGCGTTCACCAGTTATTAGGTTTTACATTAGGAAAACTATAACCAGTAGCCCGAATTAGGAGAATGGAGGCTGGCAAATGGTAATAGGTTGACTTAATAAAACCTTCCCTCACCTGGACTCCTTGAGGGTATAGGTTAGTACTCATTATATAAAACAAAAAACAACAAATGATTGTGAATGAAGATAGCATTTAAATATGTCACATCATTTGAATGAGGAATCTGAATATAATTATTACCCTTTTTTAATGAGGCAATATGCGCACAAAACATACCCGAAAACCGTAATTACCCTCATCAAACATGATATAAAACATAACATTTATCTTCAATTACAATCGTTTTGTTCACCAGCAACAGTGTGAATTGGCGCCTTAAAGTTCGTGGCAATAAAGCGACGGTGACGAACTTCCTTTTTGATATTCATGACGGAGGTTCGTGGACGCGTGCCACTCAGCGTCGGCTGTGTCAGCTAAATTACTTTATTACCGTACTTTCTATAGGTAAATAGCTGCAATACAACAAGGAACTTGGCCTGTTGGAAAATGTTTTATGGTGGTTTTCTGTAGATTCAAAACTTAAGTGTTTTATAGCATTTCAACCACGATAGAAACCAAAGGGTGAGGAGCTTTTACATAAAATATTACTACCTACTGTATATCTGCTACAACCATATTGAAGTATAATATTGCGTGTGTAAACTGAGTGCGTAATAACTTTTTAAATATAGTAAACCGGACCGGGGCCCAATTCAAAATTTCACTTTTCAAAACGCGTGATTTCAATTGGGGCGAATTCAAAATTTACTACTCAATATGATGTATCAAAACAATACTTACCTGCTTATGTTTTTATGAAGTTATTAATAGGTACTTCAGAATCATGCGAGTTCAATTAGATAAAAAAATTGTAGATTTTGATGAATCAACCTCACCTCAGGTACTCAGGTAGGTACCGCTCTTCGAGAAGGCTTACTACATCCCCCTCCCCCCCCCCCTCCTCATTTGTCAGACAGCAAGTGATGTCCCCTAAATGCCTTAAACATGTCCTGATGGAGCCTCAAAATATTATCTTACAAAGTGCGCCCAGATATGCGTATAAAGTGTTATCTATCCATCTATTCCCATCACCCACAAACAGTATAAATGTAAATGAAGGTACATGTAACAGGAATGAAAGACATCAAATGGACGAATCATGTAAGCAAATGGAATCATAAGAATGTGTAATGAAAGACATAAGTTGGGACCGATGGACAAAGATGTACCGTTTATGAATTCATTTATATATACTACTCTTCATAATATTATACTGTTGCGGGCTGAAATTTTGAATGCATGAAATTTTGCAGTGACTATAAATAAATGTCAGTCGTTTAATCCTTGCTTTTTATCGTACGGTAATCCCCATGGATAGGTACCACCCCTGTCGGCCATCGGGGTGGTTATTTCGGGATCGAACTGACTGAAAACGCACGCCGCGCGCCGTCTCGGGTATAATTACCGGGGTGTAAGATTACTCAATAGGCATATCCCTCGCACCCCGGCTGACCCAGGGCCATCTTATGAGTATCGCGCCACTTCATCGATGTTGGGGTATAGGGTGACAGGCGGCCGCACCTGTCACTTTATAACCTGCGCTAGAATTTCTGCCGTCAATGGAATGGTCAAACAGATGGTATTTTAATACCTAGAGACTAGGTTAAATTTATATTGTTGCTTTTAATTGCCACATAACATAAAAAACATAAAATTATGTAACATAATTATAATAACATTATAATATAGGCAGGTAATAACTGCGAGCCAAAAACCACTCTGGCAAAAATTTGCTGAAATCTCTATTGAAGCTCGCGACTTGTTTACAAGGAATATAATATATAGATTTTTTCTTCAGCGCTACTAAATCATCAAAACAACATCATCAAAATACAATAACTCACCAATAATAGCTATCGGATACTATTATTTACTTTTCTTATAAGACTTATTGTGATACAATCTGTATTTATCTAGCCTCATATTTATTAACTCGTAGCTCACTACGAATTAGGTACTTCTTTCATAATAATTATATTTTACCAGGTTATCACACTTATCACGCGCGTCTATGCGCTGAAGTTCTAAATTTTAAAAACTATATTTTTTATTGTGAAGTGCCTAGGTATACCTACCTAAATACAAAGTTTCATGACGATATTTTGGAAAGTAATTAACTGCGGAAAACTATAGCCTGGGAGTATTCGAATCTTGAATGAATACGTTCCTTCTAGGCAAAGGACATCATTACCACCAGGTGAGATAGAGGTCAAACGTGAGCCTTTTTTTTCAATAAAAACTTTCAACCCTTACCTACTTGCACTTCAATCCATTTTTTCGCGATAAAAGGTAATACGCTTTATCTTTCCTAAGCTCAAGTACATTTCAGTACCAAATTTCATCAAAATTGTTTCAAAATACCTGATAATTTGTATAAAAATCTATCAATAATAAATTTTAAAATAAAAATTTAGTAGTAAACTTTGGGAAATTGGATATTCTTGAACACCAAACGTGGAGTATGTGACATAAAAACGTCACCAAAGCATTTTTCTATTAGTAATTGCAATTGAATAGTCTTTAGAATAAAATTTCGAAGGCACACCTCGAGGGCCCGAGGCTTAACGAGGAAATAGTGGTAGTAAATCAGAGGAAATTCGTTCTTATTGAATTTCCCTTTGTCGGCTAACGGAAGCACCGCCTAGGTTTTTGTTCTAAATGGACGCCTCGAGACATGTAATGTTTTTTGAGATCGCTCAAGTATACGCTGTTACTTGTGATAATGGTTAAGCTTAAGTGGAGCTAGTATTTACGTAAATAGTAATACGAGGCAAATTAAATCAATTGAATATTTACGAACAAAAATTCCACAACAAGCTTCCTTGATTTATGAGAAGTCAAAATACTACCCTATGCAAATGAAACAAAAAAGCAAGATACTGTATAGACTCTAAGCTCTGGTATCAATTACTGGTGATTTAAAGTTGTATGGGGCCCCATTCAGATGTTTTTGGCCCAAGCCAACCTCATCCGCATGCTGGTAACTTGCTAATTGATCGATAAAGCACTTTCTTTCAGCATCGGAGGGTTAGACGTGCTCGCTCCCGTAATTATTATTAATTGAATATACCTGAAGTTACGTCCATATTGATACAGGTACTAAAGTACTTATGTACAGTTACTGGCTATGAAGCAGCTTACTTTAAACTTCACTGAGCCTTCAGGTACTAAAATGGTAATCTAATGTTAGTTAGGCACGACTTAGAAACTAGTACAATGTAAAGCTCAAGGATATTAAACCACTATACTTGCTAGTAGTCTCCTTTATTAGGCGTGATAATCTGGTTAGCACCGAGATAATTAGGTACACACGTACGGCGTACGGTCAACAATAAAAGTTGCTTAATTTACAGAGACCTTGCCACGACGTAATTATACTTATATTATAGTAATACAATTGATACAGTTCAACTGAGTGAGGGGGAGGAGCCATTCGATGAACCTTGGCAAAAAGATGGACTAGAGCAGGCTTGGGAAAAGACATAGGTTAGCTTTTGTCTCGAAAAAAAAGGATTAAAGGGATTCAAATAGGATGGATATAAAAATTAATCATTCTGGAAGATAAGATAAGACTGTATGATTATAGGCACTTTACAATAAATAAATATGCTATAGAGCTACAGGGGATGATATTCCGCAATAATAATAATAATAATTATAATAATTCTGCCATTTACCCTATCATTGACTAATATTATTTATAATAGCAACCCATTTATGTCCCACTGCTGGGCACAGGTCTCCTCTCCTCTGACGAGAGAGCTGAGAGGGTTTAGACAAGGATTTTTCTTTGTTCTGTGGTTTAGACCTTAATCCACACACGATGGCCTAATGCGGGATGGTGGATCGGATCCTTAAAATTTCTTCTAGAACATGTGAGTTTCCTCACGATGCTTTTCCTTCACCGTCAGCAGATGGTAAATCATGTGATTAGCACATTATAAATTCCACAGAGTGAAATTCACATTGGTACTGTCCGGTCGGATTCGAACTCATTACCTCTGAGTAGAGGCCGCGTCCTTAGCCATTCAGCTACCATCACTTTTACTAATATTATTTACAAGATTAATATCCCTGCTCGTGCACATAGATAAAATTTACAAAGTATTCTTACTTCAGAAATAACGAGTTGTCAAGTTCATGTAAATAATATTTCTCTCTTACAATGCTTATAACAGCACTTTATAGAGTCCCATGATCTGAAAACTTTACAACATTGCAAAATTAGGTCATCAGTGCCGAAGCGAAGATCTTTATTCGAAAAGTTTTCAAGTTTTATCGACTTTTATTCGTATCTGCGATCTAACCTTAAAGCACTTCGCTCCATATAACAAGTATAGAAACAAATTTTTATCTCGATAAAATAATAGTTCCTACGCGGTAATCCTGCAGTTTATGTTTGTCGAAGTTAGTACTTGTAAATCTTCGTAAGTGTAACAGAAGCTACCGAATCCAATCAAGTTTATCAAAGTTATGAAATTGCAGAGTTTTGAGACGAAGGAAAACTAATTACTATTCTAGAAAGTTTCGGTCTCAATCAGGGTCTTTTTAGGAGTTTCATAATAGTAGCTTCGCAAACTTGGCCTGTTTAACGTTCGGTTTGCATAGAAATAGCTTTCAATTTAATACTGCAGGTACAAGTAAAGTCATATCGTTACCTGCCGCTTTGTTTGAGCAAAAATGTTCTTGTTTAAACAAATAAAAGATAGCATAATTTGGATTTTAAACTTTAAATTTATTAAAATGTTATGAAGCCAAATCTTTTAATGCCTTACTAGGTACAACACGACTATAATTTTGATAGTCGCAAATATGTACTTGATCAAAAAAATTAATTTGTCCAAGAATATTCACGCGTTTATAACTCAAAGTTATTAAACTCTTCCTGAAAGTCGTGTATAATGTTAAGGTAAAAACGATTTGAAAATGTAAAACATATTTCATAAATAAAGTACACGCGCAAATCTTAATTGCATGCGCCTAAGCGCCTAGTCCAACGAAACATATTACACTTGACATTTTAAAAAATATTACTCTTACATTTTAATAGCATTTATTTAGAAGGGAATGGTTTCGAAGCGAAATAATGAGGCGACGCGTGAATTTACCGAGGGACCTCAACGGTAAGTTGTGGAATAGTTAAATCGGCGTTGCTTTTTGTGCTCGCTCGACCGTGCCGCGGCAGGAGTTGAGCAGAACATGTTATGATACCGCCACCTTCACCACATGTGGAAAGCGTTACTCGGTGCTCGCGTGACGCCTGTGCCGAAACCTGCAAATAAAATTAAAAAACTTTTCCAAATTGAAAACCACACCGACTTCGCGTGTGCATATCAGAGCCGGTGATTAATAATTGCGTCCATGCACTTTTCCGTGTTTTAACATAGTTTGAACGTTTCATCATAAACTTTGTGCGCCTACGTTTTGCTGTTCCAGGAAAATACGTTATTTTTGCTTTTAACCTGAGGCTAAAAAGGTTTACAGAACCAGGGACACTCATACAATATAAATTTTGTGTGTATGAGTATGAGGATTTATGTCATGAATCGGCGACATAACTACGACAGTACCATAGCTATTCATGTGGCATAACTTCAAACGTAGAAGGAAAACTTATTACTAACATATATTTCAAAATATCCGAAGTCGTTGATCAGAAAATGTAGTACAAAGCAACTAAAACCGATTCCAAAACCAGACGTTTGTTGTTAAGTTCCGTAAAATTTTAAAAATAAATCAGCAAACTTCGCAAACTGGTGTATTGAAGACTGAGTTTGTGTAGAGCGTGCATGGGACGCGTCGGGAAGGGAGTGTGACAGAATTTCAGTAGTAAATCTTTGGTTGAACGCGAGGCGGCAGCGCTTCGCGACGGCACGCTATCTGTTGCGACATATTTGGCAAGCGTGCCGGACTCTCAGCCAACTGTGACAATGTCTCTTCGTAGAGTCAACAGTGAAAGTCGCTGAACACCTTTGACAATACACAATAGTTAGTAGACATTATTATCAAACTTTTAAGAAATGTAATAATCTTTTTTAGTCTATATCTCTGGCATTATTGTCTAACGTCCTCTAATAATGTACAAATTATTCTTAAAAAATTAAATTTTTAAATCAATTAGCCGAATTTTCTGAGGTTTCGTCTAAGTTTTTAATTGAAAGCGCCTAAGCTTATCGATGAAAATGTCTGATCGCTTAGGTGTTTGGTAAAAAGAACAATATGCCGAAGCTTCATTGCTAACCATACGACACACAACAAGAGAAGTTATCGGATCGGCTGGCTTTTCAGATTAATACCTACTTACGATTCTGCATTTATTCTTGTAAAAACATGTTCTGTATTGGCAGATTAGTGACTGCAGCAGTGATTTAGAACGTGCAAGAGTTTTCTTTCTGATTTCATTTTGCAATAGCAGCAAGGGTTGGCATTGTTTGACTGATATAACTGCTATTCGTTTCGTAGGTATTATACATGCCAACAAAACATAATATTATCATTCTTAATCTTTATTGCATTTGATTATTATCTTTATTTATGACAACGTTGTTATAAAAACTTACTATACGTTATTAAACTTGTGAAAACCTTTGTGGACTCTATTACATTAAACATAATAGTGTAAAGAAGTCTCTTGAAGTCAGGTAATATCAAAATTTGATCATTTACCAGGGCATGTATTTTCTTCCTGCTATAGTCCCGGGGCCATTAAGCGGGGCGTGAAAAAGCATTTGATGAGGCCGTCAAGCTGAGGGCCGCCACTGTAGCTCTACCGGTGTATGTGATGGTGACCCCAGCCCTGAGACTTTGCCTTTAGCTTACCATCAGGCGAGGTAAAGTCATTTTGACGTGTCCTATATAAAAAAATATTTATGTATTTTCCTACTAGCCAAATGAACTCTCTAACCGAAGCGATCGGTGCGATGGTTCCAATTATTAAACAAAAGGTTCCAATTTTCAATCTAATTTGGTTTTTGATCGATAGCCGTATAAATAAAGGCAAAGTAATTTATTACATGTTTGTAAAACCATTACGTAATTTGGAAAATGTAAAAGTCGGTAAATTGGTTAAATTTAGGCGAATGGTCGGAAGATATTTTGTTCACTTTAAGCTGTGCAAACTTTAATGATAGCATTCCTTGAGACGTTTAAAGTACAACATTAAATAGACTAAGTTACAACGAATTCTAGTAAGGCTTTTTGCGTTATGGCAAATTATGCAGAGACCTTGCTTACGGGCACAAAATATATAATTGAGTGTTATACTAAAGAGTTTGAATAACGACCAAGTACTCGTATTTGCTTTCAAGGAGGTAACATTGTCAATTGGCTAGGTACATGTTCTGTCGAATATTTTGTGGTAAAATAGATTTCTAATAATAGACTTTCTTGACTAAAGTCCAGAGGGTACGGACCGCCATTCTAGATACCATTTGTCACAAAACAGCGGTGCCTACCTGGACGGCCTAAACAGAATACCTTTTCCCGCCCCACTTAAAGAACCCGGCGGTGTGTGTATTTATTAGATAATATTATTACTTTAGATAAGATGCTAGTCACTTCTCTTTTACTTATTCAATCAACTTAAATTTTAGTAGTAAGGTGAATCACAAATAATTTTGAGTGTGCAGGACCTTACCCAAGGTGCCACCTTTAGGACTAGTGAGATAAATCGTCACGCAATATCAAATGAAATAGAGGTCTGGATTTTCTGAAATTCTGAAAGAGACGTTTGGCGAATAAACAGATCCATTTGCCCGGCTGTGGACACCAGAATTGTCCATAAATTTCTTTATTTTTGATACTAAGTACATTCAGAAAAATAATGAATGGATAGACGTCAATATTATAATTTACCTAAAGTAATAATTCATTTCTAAATTATATTTTTATCTAGTATAGTTTAATAATGTTTCCTTTTAAGCGTTATCGCAGTACTGTCCCCGCATCTCATTGTCTAATTCGATAACAGATCCTCATACATCACAAACAATATTACCAGATGAAAAGAATAGACGAGCCGGTCACGAATGCCATTATTTAATATTGTAAGCATCATAACGCCGTGTTATTTATATAGAGGCGATCGTTCAATTGTTACCCAAGTAGATAACCGATGTAGTTTTTATTTTACCGGGCGCAGAACTATCAAAAGACTCACGCGAACAAGCAATCACGCCCGCTCATGACTCTGAATGAATGCAGCAAATCGAAATGGTTTAGGCGTTTAGCTTCGAAAATAAGCCTTCTGTGCACTGACTGTGAAATTAATGTTTCTTGGTACAATTTTGCTGTTTATCTTTGCCGTTTTTGTTATATGTGATAAATTTATAAATACCTAGGTACTTAGGTATGTATCAAATTGTGCGTGACCATTATCAACGTGTTTGCTGACTGTGAGATTGACAAAATATCGTGATAATGGTCAACGTGAAGTATGTACCTAGGTAATGTAACTTTCATGAAATTAATATTTATAATCAGTTGGTTTTAACCCTTTGAATAATCGAATTGTTTTTTAATTAGATTTCTTGCAGTAGCTATTCGGTTGTTTTCAGTAGTACTAGGTAAGGTACTGAGTGGAACCTAAGAATGTTGGTAACTCGAAAAGGATATTAATTATATGGCCATCTTTAGCTTTACAATATTAAGTACTTACAGATTGACACTACTACTAACAACTATGAATTGATGAAATCAAACACATCAGTCGTTTTTTTTTCATAACCTTGGTCATCATAATCACGTGTAATCCCAATTACATCCAAAGTTTTTACTTCAAAGTCCGGAGTCCTTCGACTACGTTTTGAGCATAACAGATTTTCCTGCTCAAATTTGAATTTCCCCTTATATTCCCACTGGTAAGAACGCCAAATCTCGGTAGGGGAGAAAACGCCCAGAAAATCAGTTATTTTTCAGTCATCAATCAAAAACGAAATTATATTGTAAATTAGAAGCGATTGTTTTATGATTAAAACGGCACCGTATAGTGAAATGTGGAAACGCGTAGCATCTTACCGAGAGTAAGATGAATTTGGTTATGTCGGATAAATAAACACCGTGAGACCCATTCGTGCCTCAGAGCGCACGTTAAGCACTCAGTCTCGGTAGCTTTACGAACATCTATGGCAGTTCCGGGTAGTTAGAACTCAACACTAAAAATCCGACAAGTCTTCTGACCACAGAAGCTGTGGAGGTCAGATGGCAGTCATTTCATAGAAAATATCGAAAGATGGACAAGCGTTAAATTTCCTAAACATGTCTATTTTCAAATACCAAAACGAAAATCTAAAATATACGTTGCCATTTCCAACTACATATATTTTTTAAAACGCAATTTGGATTGCCGCCAATTAGTTTGGATTTATTGCGTTTTATTCTTTTCTCCAGTCAACAAAGAAATTTTAAATTTAGAAACATCCATTGTATTTGTAACATGTTAAATGGCCGTCACAGTGTTTTCCCGATTTGTTTTGCTTCGCGCTATTCTAATTTTCGGTTATCGAGGTCAGGCGAAACAATAAGTACCGCGCCCGCCAAAACTTTCCTTATTTCTTTGTTTGTTTATTAAAACTGTGAGCAAAGCACTAAACTTTGTACAACGTGATGTCTCTCTTTATTTCCAATTTCATTTAGTGGCGCCCTTAATGTCTTTTTTTATATTTTGTCTATTTCATAACTTTGATTATATTTTATATCGTATACGTATATAACCTCCAATAAAAAGAAGCCAACATATCAAAGCAGAAGCCAAATATCTCTTTGTCATTGCAGCAAAAATTCCAGTGGAATTAAAAGCTTGTAAATTGGAGCCCGAGGCCCTCTCTCGTATTCCTCCTTTTTATATTTTGGTTAACTTTTACATGGGTCACTGTCATCGTCGATCCCTAAGATTTTTTTAATTTATCATCAACAATTTACAAAAGATATATAAAGATAACTGTTCAACATAATTTGAGGGGGACTATACATTATAACCGATGAACCAACAAACGGCTAAATAGGTACACATACCGCCACAAATCATATTAAACACCTTAGGTATTCTAGCAGGCTAAGCTGCATGAAATGCAGTTGTAAAGTCAGTGCGTCTTATCGATTGTTGGCATTTCCTTATTAAACATTCATGTGCCGCCATTCATTGAAAATCACAGAGCCACAGCAGCGGCAGTTGTAGAGAATAAAAGCTATCATTCGTCTTATTCTTTTGAATTTAGCTGCGCGTAGCATCAAAATTCAAATATAAGAGAATTACGATAGTTTTAAGTACCATAAGCACCATAGTGTAGGTACCTATCTAACCTACACATAAGTATGGGCTCAACATACTTTTCAAATAACTGCGAAGTCAGAGCAGCTCAACTTGAAAGATAGCCTATCAGGTTTTCGATTTGTCCATAAACACCTTCAGCTGCAATGTTTCGAAATATTCGTCATCGTATACTTCACTGGGATCAAATAATGGCGGATCAGAACGTATGTGACGTAATTTATGTCTAAAATTTTCTCGTAAAAACTTCACTCGCCGCCTGTTTTCCGTTACAACGAGTTTGTCGAGTAGCCTGCTCTCTCTGTTGCCATGAGTATCATTAAGCCGCGATTTTAAAACGATCGCCCTTATTTTTTGTTTTGTTTACTAGTACACTCCATATTTTGTTCCTTAAACACCCTCCTGGGAAATCCTTTGATAGCCTGAGAGCCTTAAGGTGAGTACTCGAAAACCTTTGGGTTGTTTCGTTTGTGTGATGTGTAACAAAACTGATTTTTGGGCGACCATTTTTGAAGTTAGAAAGCTGAGGTGGTTGCGAATCGGATCTTACAAAAGCGGCTCTTATAAATAAAACAAAGCAATTCTACGTAGCACTACAATATTATACTGGTTGTGGTCACAAGTATTTAAACAACAAGTATAGTTGTTAAAGTTCTGTAACATTATTAATATTCCCTAGAATCTCTCGTGTTACATAATTTAAGTACTTACGGAGTTAGCACAATAAATTTGTTGTTAAATGGGACTGAGAACACTGAAAATCCATTTACAAATAATGAAGGTATCATTTCAGCGTAGTACTTAGTATTATGTTCCTAATTTCTCAAAGAAGATAACAAATAAATATTGTGGGACTAACTAAATAGCGCTATCTAGAACTAAAGTAAGCGTGGCTTAACTAGATTGTATTATGGATTCCAGACTACGTATAAACATAGTTGAATACATTTTAGTTGGCAAATAAATTCATATTGTACATAGAAACACCCAAACATGCTAATACACACATTCATGCACACAAATATTTGTACTTAGCGAGAATTGAATGAGCGACGTAGCAATCACTCGCTGAACCGCTACACCATAGAGGTCGTCAAAGTATGTATACGAAGTGCTACGTTAAATCAATCTTAAGGCTATAATAATGTTTTCTTCGTTGATAAATTATTCCAACTATTCAAGGGTCGTGCGGAAGACAGTCGAATCACACGCGATCCTCTTGGCACGAGGCACGGCCGCAGCTCGAACACCACTTAGATTTACATGGCAAATGTTGTTAGATTGTAAACATCGCAGTCGCGGCAGCGTGCGACACGCCAACAGCCACATACCAACCGAATACTGCTAGAGGATTAAAATGCAGTTAGTTTAGAAACGTTTGAGGGAAGCAAGTGCACGGTTGGACTTGACATTGATAGACCGCATGAACGATAACAAATAAATTCAAATAATTTAACTTTATTATAATCTAATTATCGTTCGCCGGTGTATCAGCTTAGTCGCTTGTTTCGTGTACATTATGCTGAACGAATTTAATGCAGAAAATTTGCACGAAATACGTGCGAAAAATCTATGCCATTTGCACGAAACTGAGAACATTAGGTATCTGTACATCACTGTACATGGACGAAGCAGCAGTCAGTATAAATAGCCCTGTTATCAATTATATTATTTGGTCAACTAAGGGTGTTCATTCACAGGAGGAAAAGGCGAAAGACTAACTCCAGGTTCTGAGGTGTAGGCCTCAAATATAATCGGGACTCGGCGCAGTTATGATGATAATTCAAAGGCTGCTTGCCACTTGTATGTCTACAATAAAGACTCATTGTATTCTATTCCATTTCTGTGACTACAATGACTTGGACTTCTAGTTTAAAAATAACTTTTTTATCTCTATTAAGTAACTCTCAAAAACATTATGATAATACCTCTTTATAAAGCCGCGAAAAGCTAAAACAAAGTGTCTGCTTAAATAATAGGTTTTAATAATAGGTAGTGCAAAAGCAATTGTGTAGGGTTGCGGATAGACCCTAATCCGGACTCGTAAATAGTTGGCGCCGCAACTGCTACCTCTGAAAACCACAGCCCTGCTTTAATAGATAAAATGAATACGTTCTTTATTTACAAAACCGGTTAAGTCTGTATCGGCCAAAGAACACTATAAAGTTCTGTAGTGGAAATAATTTGTTCACCTTCATTCGAAGTTGAAAATAATAAAAAAAAATCCACCTGCTGATTGACGGACGAAGCTCAGGCGCCGGTTTTTCTCTGAGGGTTGGAAGGACATATTTATGGCAGTTGTTCATTATCTCAGTCAAACTATTTTATTAGACTTTTTTAAATTCAGGAACTTCCCGGAGCGCATTTATCATTCATTTATTAAATAGTACCTAGGTATACCTATTATTGTACATTACATTACATTGCCAACCCACTGACTAGGGTTATATTAAAGCAAATAAACCCACTAGGGTTGGCAATGTACCTACTATTTACATCTATGATTCGCCCACTACACAACATATTTTTCTCAAATTAATCTCGTTCGAAAATTTGTTAAGGCTTCCACTATTTTATTTACTTTCTTAGAATTTTCCACTGTATAAAGTGTATTCTTTTTACAACCTGAGGAGCATAAACTTCATCAACGAAGGATTTTTAAGAGAATTCTAAGACTTTTATAACCTCATACCTAACATTTTCAACTTATTTGCTTTAATTTTTTCGTGATTCCACTTAAATTAAACTCATTAAATTCTGTGATATACCTATACTGACAGATGAACAGGGAGAAGTAATAAGAATTCCGTTTATACAAAAAAAACCAGAACAGCCCATAACCTGTACCAGCTTTATGACTGGTTTAAAGAACAACATAATTTATAAAGCGCTTAACCGTTAGTCCTTCATTAGTTATGTGTGGATTATTTGGATGCTTAAAGATTCAGAGGTACCCACAGAAATGTGTTCTTCAAGGGAAACTATAATAGCCGATAAAAACAAACTAGCAAAGGAAACTCCAGTAACTTAAAAGCTTGTTGAAACTATAAAAAAGCTGTCGCCAATCATCTTGCTCGATATTATAGCCAGATGAGGTATAACGGGTATAATCATTTCTAGTTTAAATATTAAACTATCTAATTTTATATACCTACTGCATTTAATGCACAGGAAAACAAACTGTGGGGAAGTCCAACAAAAGGACATTATACATGAGTAAAATTAATACGTATTTTATAGCGAAAGATGTTCACAAGAATTACTAAGACAAACCTTTACTATTACTGCACACGATTTATACGGCATGTTGAAGTTAGAACGAAGTGAAAAAGACTTATTTGGAAATCGTTTCTGGCGATCGGCCAAGACAGATGTAAAAAGAAGAGGCGCGTTGTCTGATGCACGTGATGTTTCACTAATGTCACTGCTATTTCTTCTGCAATACAAATCTTCGCTCACAAATCTTCGCCATTACAAGATTATTTAGTAATTTGACTTTCATTAGTCAGTAAGTTGATCTTTCTAAATGATTTTTTGTACTTACTGAAAATCCATCAAATAAGAATACGAATCGCCTGTGATTGTATTATGTTGAATTTCGCAAACATCTGCACTACTTGGAGTAATGTTTGTGAGATGTTATATTTAATTAAATTTCCGTTTTATGTACTTTCCTACCGGCGTAATTTCAAATTAAATACTTTAAAGTGCGGAGAAGCTAGATTCATGATCATCATCTAAGCGATAAAGATTTCTACTAGAACTTCGACTTACCTTAAATATCTACTACTGAGTTACATTTAGTCCAAATAAGTTAGCTACCGTGCTAATTTCAATAGTTTAGCCGAATCCAACTGTACCTAACTATAGCTATCAAGTTGGTGATTTACTAACTTTTAAACTTTCACGTACAATTTATAAACAGTGTAATGTTTATGAGAATTAATGCGAATATCGCACATGGCGGTGGTCACAAGAGAGTCAGCCTGAGACCGCAGCCAGTGTATTGTGGTCGAAATCCCAGGCAGATCAAAGGTATTAACAGGAGTTAACAGGTTTTTTTATTTTATTTTATTTTTAAATATTACATACATTGATAATGATCGTGATCACGTTAATTCTTGTAGACATTATTACAATCCATACTAATATTATAAATGCGAAAGTAACTCTGTCTGTCTGTCTGTTACGCTTTCACGCCTGAACCGCTGAACCGCTGAACCGATTTTGATGAAATTTGGTATAGGAGTAGATTAGACCTCGAGAATGAAGATAGGCTATGTTTGGTCGCAATAACCGGCATCCACGCGGGCGAAACCACGGGCAACAGCTAGTATTCTATATTTGGTCATTTTGAAAAAATCCGTAAGTGCCTCAAAAAGAAAAATGAAACCTTTCTATCTGTCCATCACTCAGTACTGCAGGCACCCGTAGAGGTATCAAGCTGAAATTCAAATTCTCAATCTTGCAGATTGAAGCTGTAAGAACATTAAACTTTTAAGTCAACAAAAGATACAGCCTTATACAACGTGTTTTATATTTGATAATGGCAATTAAAACCTATAAGCGCACTACCCCTTTCCGACCATCTGCTCCCCTGAGCTGCTCCCCCAGGGGAGACGATGGGATTTTTTTGTAACAACGTCTCCCCCGCGTCTCCCCCTCACTCTCTTAGGGGGGACGATGGGATTTTTTTGTAACGACTTCTCCCCTCACTCTCTTATGGGACCAGTTGCGTTTTAGACTATAATGTTGACGTTTGCGTTTTAGACTATAATGTGATGATAATGTTACTTTAGTGTTCAAGTACCCCCTATCAATAACACGAGTAAGTAGGTACATAAAAGGAGGATAGTACATAAAAGGAGGATACTCCTTTCATAAAATAAGGAAGTACTTACTGGCCACTTGAATATTAATAGTCTTGTTTCTTGTCAAAGGAATTATGATATCAAATTAGTTCATTTTCATTTGTATATGTACGGTACATTATTAAGTTAAAAATGCAGGAAAATTTGACTTTCATAAGCAGGAACGGGGGACGAGTATTGTTGCATGAAGGTTATCAATATTCGAAACATAAAATGTACCAGAATGGTGCACAACGTTGGGTTTGTTGCAATAAAAAAAAATACAATTGTTCGGGAGCTGCTACCATCCAGGTAAATAGCAATTACTATACATTTTTTAACATAAGTATGTGTATGTGTACCTATATGTTAAGTACATGAGCACTTGCATTATACTGTGCGTTTGATATTTCCCCTTCATCCACGTTGGTAACTAGATTTACTTAACCAGTTACAAGAGAAGATTTTTCTTTTTCCCGAGTATAGTGTTGTGCATAGCTATAAATCTTTTACTTACTATGGAACGGTGACTGCCACCTGACAGAATTTTTTGGGTTTCTAGGAAGGCGCTATAACAAAACTTACAAATCATGATACTCAAGGAATCATAAAATGTATACCAAACCATGCCAAGAATGATGTATCAAAAACAATTGATGAGGTCAAAATTGTAGCTGCAACAACTTCTGCAGATGTACCAGTTGAACAAGTCTTTAAAAAAATGACTAATCCGTTATACGACCAAGGTCTTCATATGGTTACAAAGATACCATCTTACAATAATATAAAAAATGCTATTTATGCGAGACGTAAATCTGAACTTAATGTTAAAAAATTAATATATAAAAATTTGGAAGAAGTTGAAATACCTTCGAATTTCAAGTCATTCGTTTTAGGTGAATATGAGACGTTAGAAAAAGATAGAAAGATTATAATATTTGTATCAGAAGAAGGAAAAAGGCAGTTAGGTGTTCTGAAAGAATTTTTTGCCGATGCTACATTCAAAAGCACAC
This sequence comes from Lithosia quadra, assembly GCA_963576445.1. Classification (NCBI taxonomy): domain Eukaryota; kingdom Metazoa; phylum Arthropoda; class Insecta; order Lepidoptera; family Erebidae; genus Lithosia; species Lithosia quadra. The sequence goes on from OY754883.1 coordinate 4,945,939, forward strand.
CACGACCATTTTCGCAATTATTTAGCCTACACGGTGATCTGGGTAGTACAGCCGAATCGACAAATATCGTACCGTTATTATACGCTCTCATGAGTGACAAAACAGAAGAGTCATACTTTAAGTTATACGACATTATTAAAACTTTAATTCCCAATTGGCATCCACAAATCTTTCATGCAGATTTTGAAAAGGCTTTAACAAATCCTTTGTCAAAATTATTCCCAAATATTGCCATTAAACGTTGTTATTATCATTTCATAAATTGCTTATGGAGAAAAGCAAAAGAAAGCAATCTAACAACTAAACTTTATAGACGCATTGTTAGCTTATGTACAGCACTACCACTGTTGCCAGAAGACAACATTTTAGAAGGGTGGGATTACATAAAGTTACAATGTTTAGAAATAAATCAAGATAAATTACAAAAATTTATGAAATACATGGAAAGAACGTGGTTGAGGAAAAAGGAGATCATTAATGAGTGGTGCATTTACAACTCACGCCACCGCACCAATAATTTTGCTGAAGGCTGGCATGCAAAGTTAAATAAACAAATAAACAAGAACTACACAACCATTATTAAATTATTAACTGTGCTAAAAAAAGATGTTGATGACAGTAAAAAAAAAATTATTAGTTTTGAGAATGGCACTTTTACAAACAAACGTAGAAAAATACAATCGGAGAGAGATCATTTTATATTAAGTTCGCAAATGCAATTAGTTCACGGAGAAATAAGCGTGGGACATTTTTTGGAAAAAGTGCGTTAAAATTTAAAAAGGTTAACTAATTTCTTTAGGTGTTAAATATTCGAGATGTTATTGTGATCAGTTGGATACAATATCAATTGTCTTTTTATTTTATTTTACCACCTCATTGTTTATAGAATTGCTTAGAATGAGATTTCTTACCAACAAATTCCGATTTATTACTGCCCACACGTAACCGCCTGTTCAATCATTTTTACCGCCCATTTAATTATTTTCCTGCTCAATTATATATTCACTGCTCCATTTCATTATTTTTTATTATCGCATAGTTTTAACTGCGAAACTAGTTATTAAACATGCCATTTATAATTTTTAACTTACCAAAACTGCTATTTACAACTGCTTCTTTAAATAAGCCTTTAAAAAGTAGTAGGTATAGTTTTAAGGGTTACAATCATCTCGTCTAAAACGCAACTGGTCCCATAAGAGAGTGAGGGGAGAAGTCGTTACAAAAAAATCCCATCGTCCCCCCTAAGAGAGTGAGGGGGAGACGCGGGGGAGACGTTGTTACAAAAAAATCCCATCGTCTCCCCTGGGGGAGCAGCTCAGGGGAGCAGACGGTCGGAAACCGCACTACCTTACTTCCTGTTGACTGAATCATATAATCATTTGGCAAGAAATAAGGCCTTACGGCTCAAAAAAGGTCGGAAAACCGTTACCGTAAACATCTTAACAACTCAAACATGCACAACAGCTCTTGTCACCGACTGTATTTTGCCCAAGTCCATAATATACAGCACCGTAAAACCCATAGATATCTAATAAACCGCTTAAAAGTAAACTGTGTGTGCAAAGTCAGTTGGTATACCAGGTAAGTAGATATAAATCAGAACGGCTTACTCTCGAAATATCTCTCTTCTTTTTCAACTGTCCCTTATGACTTGAAATAAACAATGTACAAAAATCTTTTACGAAGCCCAAAGCGGTATCTGATGACTTATGTTGTCGTTTTACTTTCATAAAGAGGTAAAAATGTCTCAATTTTATGTTAGAAGGTAAAGAAAAAGGTGCAATCGTGATAAATAAGGTGACTAGGGAAAATTTGCGGGTACAATTTGGAAAAGATTTTTAGCAGTCATCTCCTAATGAGATGAATAAAGTGGGACAAAACGTGTCAGACCAAGCGTTGCTCCGGCTCCCGTTGTCAAGCAGAACTAGCAAATTAAATTTGTTAGCAGACGGAACGCTTTTTTATTCGTGCGGATTTCCCCACGGATACTACCCTGTAGAGCGAGCGGGGTTGGTTATATCGACTTGAACTGACTAAAACCATACGCCGTCTCGGGTCCTCGAGTACCGTGGCGTAAGGTGACTGAAAAGGTATCCCTTGCACCCTGACTGACCCGGGCCATTTTCGCGTGCCGCCCCCTTGGTCTGCTTCTGCAAGGGTGACAGACAGCTCCACTCGTTACCCTCAAGCCTGCGCTCTCCATGAAGACGAAGGTCGTTGATTGACCTTCAATGCCTGAGTCAACTGCTCCTGTTGTGGGCTTGGCGGTCCAGGGGAGTTCTGTATCTTTCCAGACCCTCTTAACAAATGAAATCGTAAATAACGAAAATGATAGATTTCCCAAGTAGGTAATGTGACAAATATAAAAATGAAATCACAGACATATCCGGGTACGGGAATTCCTGATAAAAAAGCCTTCATTGTGCTGCCCTCTTTTTGATTGATGCAGTTTTCGCGTGTCGCCGACACGACCCGTTGCCGAACTCTCGGCACATTTGTATGACAATACAACATGAAAGAATGTGCGCACTGCTCAATCATCATGCTTTTGTATGTAAAATATTGTGCCTATATATATAATGTTTTGTGTTATCCTAATTCTAAAAGTAAAAAGTGATTATGAATTCCCTTCGTAATAAAAAATTACGTTATAATAATATTCTGTGTTATGACAGTTCACAATATCATGGGTGTTTGAAACCTCACCAACCTACAAAAGGGGTACCTACCAAAAACATAACATTGATGTAAAAACATTTTCAATTCAGCAATAATACTGAATTCCTATCAACATTTGTCGTACACCAGATCAGAGTGATTTCTTGGAATCTTATTCGATTTTAGGATATGCAAATAGAAACACGAACAGTAGGTACCTACTTATCTATAGAATTTTATTGCTAACGTATATTCAAGGATTTGATGGTAATTCCCTTCAATCCGAATAAAGATGGCCGTAGCAATGATCCAAGCGAGGGTTGGTTACAGAACGTAAGCCGTTCTCAACAATTGCTGCTTTTGAACTCATTAAGGAAGGATTAACGTTGACTTTGACTGATCGCATCTATTTGAGAGCGGCGATGATCTGATAGGATAGGGTGCTAATCAATTCTTATTCGTAGTCTCATTTAACACCATATGATTTATAACGATGACCAAATAGAATCAGTGTTCCCCCTAAAACTAGGTACACGTAAAAGTAATTTCTCTATGCAGAAGTTTGGTGAAAGGGAATATAAAAATCTCTCAGCTATCGCTTCTCTTCTTTTCTTTTCATGTATGATTTCTGCAACAGAGAAACTTCTAGGCTCCGCCTGCATAGAATTGTAATCCCATTTCGACAACCCATAGCAAACTACTATAGGCATTAGAAGTAGCCTATCCAGGTGTCTCCAAATCGCTATACCAAATTTCAGCCAGATTTGTAGAACTGTTAGAACGTGATTAAGTGACAAACCACGAACAGCTTCAAATACTTTCACTTTAGGAGGAAATAGGATAATAGACTTATGTTATTTTTTTGTGTGATGTGATTCAAATTTTATTATTTTAGCGACACTACTTTCCGTACTAATGAGGTTTAGAAGACTTCCTCTTCTAAAAGCATTTTTTGTATTCCTTGGTTGAACCGGATGTGGAACATTTATTTTTTAAACCAGTAATAAAAGCTTCCAAGAAACAAAAGAGCACAAATATGACGACACCCCAGCCGCACGCAATGAATTGTCTCAGTAGCAATCACAAGATAAACAAATAGGGAGAGAAACTGTTTTCGAAGGGATACCCCTGTATGCTTGCAACTTAAAAAGCGGGTACAAAGTCGTATCTTCGAAGTTAGATTCTATCTGAAACACAGGGGAATAGGCTAGGTATGCCGCTCCAGCCAGTGTCAATATTGAATCAGCACGGTTCGTGTTTGTGAGAGGAATAAATTGCGGCCAGCCACCGGAAACTGTTCGCGTCAGACGAATAATTTTCTTATCTATCTTTTTTATCTTACTTCCTTCCTCAAATAATTTGAAAAGGATCATGGCGGTGCGTTATTCTTAATTTCTGTCAACGAGCCAGGCTTCGTAAATATGATTGATGCCCAATTGGTATTCAAGTTTCATAAACTACATTTTGGTTGTTATAGTCCTACTAATATTATAAATGTGAAGGTTTGTGAGGAAGAAATTGTTACTGTTTCACGAAAGACGCCTTATGCATCAATAATTGATGCATTATTAGCCGGTGTATCGGCTTACAGGTAAAGTTGGCTTGGCCAAAATAGTGTTGGTGGGGCATTCTCTTATCAGTTCAACAGATTAGGAAGACCAGCTACAAAATTTAGCCGTAAAATTTACCAGTTATACTATACTGGTGCATAAACTAATTGTTGATTATTAACTTTGTTTAAACAGTGAACACCCCAAAATCGACTAGGAGTAGATCAAGGTAGGAAGGTACTGATATATAAGTGTTTCTGTTAAGGTACCCGTACCAGCCAACTGTTAGGTAATCAGTGGTACTAGTTGATTTACTTATAATTCTTTACTACCTACAAAAATACATCGATATATTGTAACCAAACCGCTAGTCCGGACTACCCTCATAGTTGGGAGCTTCCGGAGATAAACATTGAAATATGGACACGGACACAAAGTACACACAGACTCAGAGAACTAACTTTAGAGTTTAGATAATATAAACTTCAACCTTATGAAAATTACTAACTGCTCTATTGTTAGAAATATTTTAGGGGTATTCAGTGTGATATAGTGTTGTAGAGAGATTGTAACTTCTTAATAAATAATATATGATTAGGTATAACTTGCGTAAACTTCAGGATTGGGTCGAAAGAAAAACTGAAATCATTGACATGACATAGACCAGTGCCGATAGACTTTGAGACAAAATAAATTTATAGTAGGATGAAACCTGTTGGAAAAGGATCAGAATGTAACAAAAATTAAAGGAAAAATAAATTACGGGCGATCTGAGGTCGGGAAGGGGGGAGGGGGGTGAGTTTTAAGGGTAAAAACGGTTTATCTCGATTTCCGGCAAAACTACAAGTCCTATGGAAAAAAGTTAAATGACAAAGTTGTAGGTAATAAAGAGACCTACAACTTTTGTATTTACACTTTTTTCACATAACCTCAAAAAGTATGTGAAAAATTCAAATAATCAAGTTTTTGGTTTTTTATTTTCATCTTAAGCAAAACAAATTTGTTTTCCACGAAATTTGGTGAAAACTTAGCTTTTTATGTCCCAAAGACACTGTAATTTTTTTGATTTGAAATACTCTTTTTTTCAGCTTATTTTGACTAAATATCGAAAAACCACCCCAATTTTCAATCGAAATATCTCACGTCAAAATATCAGCTTTTTAAAAAAAGTCAAAGAGTTTTTTGTTCTTTGAAATCTCTTCTTTCTGATAATGTAAAAATATATATACATTGCTATGGTAAATGTTCTCAGAAAATGCAAAGAAGAAAAACTCGAATTCGAAATTAACATTTTTGTATTTAGTCATTTCCTCGCTGAGGTGGGATGAAAAGTTACATGTTGCACTATAACTTCATGATTGCACTCGAGTGCAAAGATTTTTCACCTTGTGCTCTTTTGATTCCCTCGCTAAAGCTCAGGGTTCTATTTTGTGAATCGCTCGCTGCACTCGTGATTCAAATTATGAACCCTTCGCTTGCTCGGTCATCAAAACTGAGCACGCGAAGGGTTCTAAAAATTGAACCCAGATCTTTAACGAGGGAATCAAAAGTGCGCAAGGTGAAAAATCTTTGCACTCGAGTGTAACTATGAAGCTATAGTGCAACACGTAACTTTTCATCCCACCTCAGCGAGGAAATGACTAAATACAATAATCACAAAATAGAACCCTGAGCTTTAGCGAGGGAATCAAAAGAGCACAAGATGAAAAATCTTTGCACTCGAATGCAACCATGAAGTTATAGTGCAACATGTAACTTTTCATCCCACCTCAGCGAGGAAATGACTAAATACAAAAATGTTAATTTCGAATTCGAGTTTTTCTTCTTTGCATTTTCTGAGAACATTTACCATAGCAATGTATATATATTTTTACATTATCAGAAAGAAGAGATTTCAAAGAACAAAAAACTCTTTGACTTTTTTTAAAAAGCTGATATTTTGACGTGAGATTTTTCGATTGAAAATTGGGGTGGTTTTTCGATATTTAGTCAAAATAAGCTGAAAAAAAGAGTATTTCAAATCAAAAAAAATTACAGTGTCTTTGGGACATAAAAAGCTAAGTTTTCACCAAATTTCGTGGAAAACAAATTTGTTTTGCTTAAGATAAAAATAAAAAACCAAAAACTTGGTTATTTGAATTTTTCACATACTTTTTGAGGTTATGTGAAAAAAGTGTAAATACAAAAGTTGTAGGTCTCTTTATTACCTACAACTTTGTCATTTAACTTTTTTCCATAGGACTTGTAGTTTTGCCGGAAATCGAGATAAACCGTTTTTACCCTTAAAACTCACCCCCCTCTCCCCTTCCCGACCTCAGATCGCCCGTAATTTATTTTTCCTATCATTTTTATTATATTTTCTTCCTTTTACAACAGGTTTCATCCCTCTCTTGCCCGTGTTACTACCAGTTCTACTACCAGTAGTAATACTGTTAATTTTTTTACCTTTCTTACTACTGCAGTAGTAAGTTGTTAGAATGGTAATTACAATTTACCCGTGTTACTACTGCTCTTCTTTCCTTGACGGTGCTACTACCAGTAGTAATACCAGTAAATTTGTTCTTCCTTCTTACTACTGCAGTAGTAAGTTGTAAGAATGGTAATTACAATTTACCCTTGTTACTACTTTTAATAAAAGGAAAAGAAAAGGAAATATTCAAAATAAAAATAATTATTTATTTAAAATGGGCAATGCCACAGATTAGCTTAACATTTTTAAATGAAAAAAATTACTTATAGTTAACAAAAAAGTTTTGTATTCTTAATAACAAAAAAACCGATAAGTAGTAGGAAACCAGTTGCATAATGTTTTGTTATAATTTTATTATAACAAAACATTAGCTATCGCAACTTTTCTAACGCGTAACCTATAGAGATTTCTTTATTAATTAGTTGCATTAGGATATTTTGTATATTGTCATCATTTAATATAATTCGCTTTCTCCTTAAGTTAAATTGCTTGGCAACGATTTTAATAAAGCTATCATCCTTAATTACATTTAACAACCTCATTAAAGTTTTGTTATTTTTGTTAACGTACTTATTTAATTTTGAATGATAGCCTTCGAGAACATTGTTAGTTCGATGTCTCATGCCAAAGACACTTAATAAATTTAAATATTTCTCTCTAATCCACATGCGTTGTATGTATTTTATAAATTTATCCAGGGTAGGCAGGTATTCACTTTCTGTTTTTATGTATGCCCACCCTTCCAAAAGCATTTCTGAGGGTAAGAGTGGTAATACGGCACATAGCGAAAGTATTCTGTTTTCGGCTTTACATCTTGATTTACCCACTAATGCTTCAGCTTTTCTCCAAACACAACGTTGCCAATGAAAATAGCAACCAACAATTTTTATGGACGGAAACTTAAGTAAAAGCGCGTTAATATTAGCAACCTCAAAGTCGCAGTGAAATATTTCTGGTTTGAATTGAGGCAGCTGTGATTGTATCATATCGTACATTTTTTCGTAAGCAATCTGAGTCTTATAACATAATAAACCGAATATAATGGGTACTACTTTCGTTGTAGTGGCAGTACTTCCGATATCGCCATGAATGCTGACGAGTTCTTTAAATGGTGGCGGACATGCTTTGAATGTCGCGTCTATGAAAAATTCAGTTATATTAGGTATGACTTCTCTTGCCTCTGAGGTACAAAATAAAAGTATACGATCACCTTCAAAACAGTAATCAGCAAGAACCATATTATAAAAGTTTTTAGGTACTTGTACCTCCTCTGATTTATTAAAAACTGTTTTCATAACAGCAGATGTTTTGTTACGAACATCGTACAGTGAATGTTGGATGTTTGTAAAGGACGGAAAATTCCTAGCCGAGTTATTACCCTCTTCAAGTACAAACCTCTTTAATGTTCGATTGTACAATTTTGTTATCGGTTTATCACTTTTAGTAACTGTATCCTTTAATTCCGCTATAGACATTGCAATTTTGTTCTTCTCAAAATCAGGCTTGCATAAATGACCCATTTTTCGTATCACAGAGTTGCCCTGTGTAAATTAGCATTGGTCAGCGAAGGAAATACATCATATTTTTTTAATTTAGGTAAGTAAGTATATAGGTAACGGTTTACTTACTTGCAACGTTAAACTTCCAGAGCATTTGTCTTTTGTGAAATATGAAGCGCATCTCCATATAACAGACCCGTTCTTATAAAGTTTTAGTTTGTAATACTGATGTCCGTTACATATTAGTATTGTTCCTCCTTTTCTTTGTATAAATTTAATATCTTCAATATCTCCACTCATAATAATAATAATTAATTATTTTATTATACAAGACAAACAATAAACTATAATTTCACACAGATCTATGACACATGATGACATGTGTATGTTTTTCCTCAGGCGTAAACCAAGAAGAATGAATCATATTTATCAAATAAGTTTTAATTACAATTTATTAAAAGTAGTAACAAGGGTAAATTGTAATTACCATTCTTACAACTTACTACTGCAGTAGTAAGAAGGAAGAACAAATTTACTGGTATTACTACTGGTAGTAGCACCGTCAAGGAAAGAAGAGCAGTAATAACACGGGTAAATTATAATTACCATTCTAACAACTTACTACTGCAGTAGTAAGAAAGGTAAAAAAATTAACAGTATTACTACTGGTAGTAGAACTGGTAGTAACACGGGCAAGAGATGGTTTCATCCTACTATAAATTTCTTTTACTTTTTACCATTTTCATAGCTATCGGCACTGGTCTAACACCCATATCTAGTAGGTTGAAATGTATTACGTATATTTATGTCTTAACTGACAAATTCCCACCAAATCTATTTTGAAGGTAGGTACATATCGCGGTACCTACTGTTACTTCGAATGAGATCTGACCTAAAATATGATACGATAATAATTATTATTTCCATCTAGGACACCGGAGACCGGAAGAAAGCATCACCCACGATAATCTGTAGGTTATTCAGTCATTACCGACATCTCTTCTCCTGGGGAGAGCGTGGTTGGTCCAGCCTTCACGGAGCCTCTTCAAAATTCCCTTACAAAATCCCTTTCCTTACAAAATCTTATGATCATTTCCACCTTTAGACCTAGTATAACAGAAGCTGACTTATGTAAGTAGTTATTTACTCAAAAGTAATATTTAACTGTAGATCCACCAAACATTTGAAACCACTTCAAACGAAATAAAAAAAGTTCGCCTTTTATTCATTGGAAGCAAAATGCGTTATTGCATAACTATATTATGGGGACACTTTAAGAGGCACTTATGGCCGGAAATTGAAGGCAATTCAACAATCTCAAGACGAACTCAGAATAGTGGGTCTACTTTTGTATGCAAAGTCATGCGATTCTTACTTTTATGTTGAAAACCCGTTTCTTTCAAGCGCGAATATTGACAATCTTGAATGAATTTGAATAATAACTTATGGTTTCAACAAGAAGAGTTTCGTATGTTAGAATTCTAACATCACATTTTTATGAAGAAGTTTATGTCGAATCTGATATTTTACCCATTTAATTCTTGCGACTTTGGTAATGTTTGCAACCTTTTATTTATCAATGAAAATAAATAAATAAATAACGGAGACCTTTTTTAATCATTAGATTAAAACTAGGTATCAATTGAGAAATTATTTGAATTTATTTTTTTAGGAATGCTGTTTTGTTTTTGATGCAAGCTGTACGTACGTATAAGTTTAACATTCGTTTCCAAAGGAGTCTCAATAAACCCTATCAGTGTATCATCACTCCAGATAAACCATAGACTTGACATTGACGCCAGTTTTATTGTAATAATTTTGTTCTAAACTGCAGCTGCTATCTTCATAAAATGTAGACTAATGAAACTGCTGTAACAAATATATAACTCACGATAATCACTTAACAACAGGTTTGCCAATACTTGTTTGAAAAAACAAAGACCGAGCTAACTACCTATCTGTATTTTGTAGAATAGTGTAATAAAAGCTAAACGATCTCTGGGTGTATCACTTCCAGGGCATTTGATCCGCTATTGAGCTATAAATGGGGACATTTTGGCCCTCCCGTCTCTACGAACTGCCACTAACCGACAGATAATACACTATAAACAATTTGTTATTGTACTCTCACACAAACATGCTTCGATAAAATTATTCACGTATGAGAACTCCTTCTAGGTTGTCGTGCTGTATTCGGAAAATTGAGATTTTCACTTAATATTATGGTTGCATGTGGCATTATAATTTAGATGGGCACTATTATTTTACGCTCAACATGTTTGGCCTTAAAAACATCGTGAAAGAAAACTGTGTATGATAGAATATGGAATGAATAATAGAAGCGCTGGTTTCGTATAGAAATGCTGGTTCATCATATTAGTGATGACATGCGTGGCAATGGTCTCACTACCATGGATGTCCAACATTGTGTAAAGTGGAGAAACATAAGCTGATTATCGTTCTATAATGCAGGCCTTTGTCTTTCCAAAGAGAAAAATTAGAAGCCGGGTGCTATAGTTCATTAGTTACTTATATTGTCTACACTACAGGATAGGGGTCAGTTAATAAGAATCTGGTTCATCATGAAACAAATGAATGCTTTTATTCCTTTTTCTCCTAATTTACTTATATAAACAGGGCTACACTTTACTTACACGATCAATACAATTCCATGAGGGCTTTTCTTAAAATATCATATTCAATTACATTGAGTATAAGTTATTTATATGAATTGGTAAATATTATAATCATATTAGGTATTTTCCTCAAAGACGTCCTGAAAAACAATGAATCGGCGACATTGTCAACTATATGTTTTTTAAGTATTTAAAAATAAAACCATCGATCACATGCAACAGTTAATATCAAAGAGTATTTATATATTTACTGAAGCTTACTCGATACAAGCTAACACGTGTCTACACCTAGCGGGATCCCCTGTCTGGGAGACTTATGAATGATGCAGAGAATTAGTTCTGGATTTGTTCTACTGAATTATGCTGGAAACAGAATTTGTTCCGTATAATAAACGGAAATATAAATTTTTCTAACCGACCTCCAGCCAGCGGGATATTTACCAAAATTAAGTCTGGTGAACTATAAATTGGTATTACCTTTTAGTTCTGTCTTTGTTCTGTTTAACAAAACAAAAAACATACTTCTAGCGTCCTTACTTCAGCCACAATCAAGCTGAAATGAAACCTCCAGTCAGCGGACTTTTTCTCTCAGGGACATTTTTTTGTAACTTTTACACTAAATTGATAACATTTAAACTATTTACGACTATAATTTTACTTAAATTACCTATTCGTACATCTAGTATGAAAATTATACCAATATCCATCCTTACAAATATTCGCATTTATAATATTAATTTATGAAAGATAATGCAGACCGGTGAGATTATTTTGTATTCTACCCACTTACTAGCTTTCAAATTCAATACTTTTAATTTTCATACTAGATGTACGAATAGGTAATTTAAGTAAAATTATAGTCGTAAATAGTTTAAATGTTATCAATTTAGTGTAAAAGTTACAAAAAAATGTCCCTGAGAGAAAAAGTCCGCTGACTGGAGGTTTCATTTCAGCTTGATTGTGGCTGAAGTAAGGACGCTAGAAGTATGTTTTTTGTTTTGTTAAACAGAACAAAGACAGAACTAAAAGGTAATACCAATTTATAGTTCCCCAGACTTAATTTAGGTAAATATCCCGCTGGCTGGAGGTCGGTTAGAAAAGTTTATATTTCCGTTTATTATACGGAACAAATTCTGATTCCAGCATAATTCAGTAGAACAAATCCAGAACTAATTCTCTGCATCATTGATAAGTCTCCCAGACAGGGGATCCCGCTAGGTGTAGACACGTCAAGCTAACCAATATGTTCAACTATCTGTTCAACCAGTTGAACAAATTGGACTACTTTAGTCCAGTTTGTTCAACTACTTGTAATAGTTGAACTTTTTGGACTGAAAATTCCAGTTTGTTCAATCATAGCAGTTTTGTTAATTTAATAAAAGAAATCACTGTTTTATCACCAAGAATACTTAATAATTAATGAAAAAGAATTATATTGCACATTCCAATAAAAATTGACCGACACATATATTTCGTTGTTGATTAATTTCATTGGTTGGTCCATTATGATTTTATCATTCAAAATGCTATCTTTCTTCCGCTTGTTAACTTTTTGTTTGTTTCTTATTTGCAACTCTTTCACACTATTGAATTCTGAATCTTCAAAGAGCACTTTCAAAAGCTGCATTAGTGTTACTATTTTTTTTTCATAACCATCCCTTGCACGTCCGAACCCACATAGCATTTTAAATGATAAAATCATAATGGACCAACAAATGAAATTAATCAACAACGAAATATGTGTCGGTCAATTTTCATTCTTGGTGATAAAACAGTGATTTCTTTTATTAAATTAACAAAACTGCTATGATTGAACAAACTGGAATTTTCAGTCCAAAAAGTTCAACTATTACAAGTAGTTGAACAAACTGGACTAAAGTAGTCCAATTTGTTCAACTGGTTGAACAGATAGTTGAACATATTGGAATAGAGGCAAGCTAACAGCTCGGCCGTCCTGCTCAAAGCGTGTCCTCACGCTTTCAGGTGTCAAAATACAATTCATATCAAAAATAAGTTTTAGATTCAGTATAATATACTTCGAGGCATGGATCTTGAACAAACACCTACACCTTCGCGCTACACGACTACAGACAAACAAATTCGAAAAAAAAAACGTTATACTAAGCATTTAGACTACATTGTCTAGATATTTACTTACCCCTAACATAAACCAGTTCCATAACATTGTTTATAAAAAAAAGATAATCAAGTTTTCAAACAATAAAACGCATAAAATAATCAGTAAGCAGCCTACAAATACATTTCACATTAAAAAAAAGTCAATCTCAATAGAATTACAGTACCTATCCACTCATGACGTTAACATTATTATACATTAAATAAAGGCAATGGCAATGGTTGCATAGGTCATAATTATCTTCATAAATCACATCCCACATAAATCCATTACACAACCAAACAATAGCATTTTTGAACTAAAAGTTTAAACAAGCATTTCTTAAATGTAATAATTTTCTCTTGATTCATCTTAAATTCCTTGGTATACTGACTGTTAAGCGTCTTAGGACCCATAATAATGATACCTTTCGCACACAATGCAGTTTTGTGTCTCGGCATACAGATTGTACTAGAGTGCCTAAGTGTGATGATAAGAATTAAAGTTAGTTAGTTTAGCTAGTTGGTTGGTTTTTAAGGAACAGTATTGGTGCCCTTCATAGGTGTAATGTTGTGTTCCTCTGTCCATATTTCATCACACGAAAATAAGCAGGTATACTCGGTATCATCATCAAAATATCTACTTTAGGTGATCTTGGATTGCGTTTCCGACAACTGAGTGCATCAACTTTTGCCTGTTGGCTCACAAAATGAACAATAATTATAATAACAAACAATATTATGCTCATCCCATTCCATTCTATTTCAAAAATTGTAATCTGCTTAGTTATGGCAGAGCGTGGTCATCTGTTACAGCTATTTTTTCGCTTAAAAGGTAACCACGATCAACATTTTTACAACGTTAACGTATCTATTAAAGAACAATACATAATTATTTATACCATCTACTTATTGGATGCATTCAAAATGTTAACAATGTAATCAGATTTAATCGAATAATAAAAACAAACCATGCCAACCATATGCCATATTTAAATAAGTACTTAAACGTATTATTGATCGTAGAGAAATAATAATAATAATAACAATTAAATAGGTCTCTTAAAATTATTATACATTGAGTTTAAGTTCTTATTTAGTTCTTTTCCACCATAACGACCCATCTCCTCCCGTACAATCGGGACTAACGCTTTGATGATGAAGATTATTCATCTCCTCATTGCCACTTTCTAAATCTCTAGCAAACTCCAGTCAAGAATACATTGCATCAATAGCAATTACAGCCACGCATCTACGGCCCATTTTCAAGCACTCATCATTAGGAAGCAATAACATTATACAATACGGACCTTGAAATTACACCGACAACAAATAGCAACATTATTAGTAACTTCTGTAACCTACCATCACAGGGATCCCGCCCTTTGACACGAACTAAATCATCTACCCTAAGACATTCAAGATCCTTTTTTTAAAATAACTCTCTGTATAGCAATATCAAAACATATTTATCCACACTAATATTATAAATGCGAAAGTAACTCTGTCTGTTTGTTATGCTTTCACACCTGAAACGCTGAACCAATTTTGATGAAATTTGGTATAAGAGTAGATTAGACCTTAAAAATGGACATAGGCTATGTTTGGTCGCGATAACCGACATCCACGCGGGCGAAGCCGCGGGCTAGCTAGTATGTCATAAATGTGACCATCCCAAATTTCACCATCTTATGGACACTAGTTGGAAGGGCATTCACTAAGGTCACAACAAAGTATCCAACCTGTACATTGGCCCTGTAGGCGCAGAGGCCTTTTGAACCATAAAAAAAATGAAGATAAGCAAAACCATGTCTGTATCTAGTTCTGTTCTCCAAAACACTCAATTCTTTGTATTTCCTCGTCCTCTTTCTGCACAGTAATAATCTAGTTCTGATCAGAACCTTCAACACTTAAAATGTCTAACAAGTCATAATGATTCAGATACAACGAGCATTACCGGTCTACGAATCAGCAAATTAACAAGTCCAATAGCGATACAAATCACAACTCCATAGCACAGTAAAGCTCCTGTATCTGAATTCACCAACGTGTAACCCGTGAAATAGGTCGTAATTGACAAAAATCGATCTTAAAGATACCAAACTGATACCACAATGTACACATTTCGTGAATGACATTCCTAGCAATTAAACCACTCAATCCACTCAACGACGCTATATATGTTAAAACTCCCATTACACAAAAAGGTCTGAAGTTAAGATATTGGGTGAAACCTTCCTTCAGCATCACTTTGCAGAAGCACATCAGCAAGCCCGTCCCTGTACGTTACAGCATGTAATTATGTGACACAAAACTAACAACAGCTCAACGCTATTAAATGACTCCACCCGGTCACTACTCAAGTACAGCGAGTCAAAAACGATGTTAAAACGGCATGATGCTTGATTTGAACCTTGATAACCACAAACTCATTCACTTTGTCCATGTGTCCCTGAAAGTGTTCGCCACCCCTAAGCTGAGTCGGGCTCTACTGAAGCATAAAACGCGCGCATTGCTGCCAGTGTGTGCATGCTGCTATACAACTGCTATTGCGTTTGTGTCCAGTGTCCATGTCCAGTTCACGTACACTGCGAGGTGAGAGGAACCCGGAAACTGCTGAAGTCCTTGTACTCACCAGATGGACACCCGAAGAACTAACTTCGAACCCTATACAGACAGTCTACGACGGAACTCCTTACCAATGTCAATACGGTAACAGTCCGTAGTCAAGTGAATAAGCTCGAAGGCTTGTTGCCCACCAGTAGGTCTAGCATAAGTCGAAGAGGATTTCCTAACCATAACACTCTCCGTCGCTATCCGAACCATATCACCAACGAGTGTTCTTGAAAATGTGACAGTTGTCTGGGTTACGGGCGTTTTTAACGTGAAAATTATTTCCGGATGACTACAGCTTCCTTTTTCCACTTTAATTGTGAACATAAATTTAAAAAAAATAATAAAATTAAATCCGGAAATGCGCCTTCTCACGTCTTGCAGTACTGTCCCCTTTTACTGGTAACGGTCATGACCAAAACGTATCTAGGTTACTATTTATTTACTTAGATTAGGTACTTGAAATAAGGGACCAATATGATAAAAAATAATATAGAATCAAGTAAACTATCACTTGACCAAACCAAGAATTAACTAAAATATCTAAAACAACATCAGTAACGTATTTTCACAGCTAGGTAGCAGTTTAAACGAAAATGCCCATACATCAAGTACAGCACCCTCAAGTCCTTTATAGATATTTTAAAACTTTCCTGAAATAATCACAACATCCACCCAAAAACTCTACAAAAGCAAGCACTTATCGCTTTATAAAACCTCAAAACAACCAATCAGATAGAATAGAACATGGCCCTTATTCTGTTTGACAAATCGTACCGTAACCATCCATGTTCGTATTAGCCGACACATTTAGGTTGGTTTAGTTTTACACCGGTTCTTTCCTCTATGTTAACCTATTGAAATCGACTGACTTCTCAAGTTTCGACTGTGATTAGAAATCAATGTCAAACAGAATAATGCCCCAGAATAGAAATAAACTTTATTGTACACCAATAAGAAAATACATAAGGGGAAAACATATTAAATGTGTACAAACGGCGGCCTTATCGCTAAAAGCAATATCTTACAGGCAACCTATCTAAGTTAAGCTTTTCAAACTTCACCTCGAAACAATTCAATCCCTTGTACCAAAAGTCATATTTTCAAAAGACCGAAGTGATCGACGCGTTTCTTATGGCACAACGTTTTCGAAAACAACGTATACCTATGTTATATTTACTTAACAAGAAACAGTATTCCCTTCCGTCCTCTATTTCCTTTAATTTACAATGAAAACGTTTGACCACATCTCACATGCTGGTAACATGTATTCATTCTCTCAAATAACAGTTCAGTCCATGTCCCTGCAACAACTAAATCAGGCATCTCATCAAATAAATATACGCATAAGGTGTCCATTATATAAACGACACACGTTGTATAGTCTTTCCAACTTTTCAAACCCCAAAAATGGTGGCCATAGCTCCCACCGGACAAGTCTAACTCGCGGTCATTCTCAGTACTGGTAGACCACGTCTACGTGACATAAAACTGATCTACTAAGGTCCGATTAACTCAATTAGTGAATCCGAACTTCAAGATCTAGGTACATCGCTGGTACAGCGTCGACTTCTGTTTTACTCCTACTTCCTATCTTACTAATATTATAAACGTGAAAAATTAGTGAAGATATTTGAGGTGTGTATGTTTTGTACTCAATTACGCTTCAACGACTGAACGGACTTGGTTGAAATTTGTATCTATCATATTTTGGAATACCACAATACCTACTTTTCATTCCTAGTCACAATCACACTTGAAAACCAAGGTGTCGTGATAGTTCACATTTACAATTAAAATAAATTAGTTATGTTAGGATTTGAAATACCTATCTTAGAAACCTGGGCTCGTTAATTTATAATGCCTGATCGTTCACGCTCGCTCCCATTCCTGTCACCTGAATACTTCAATAAGTACACACACCGCACAATATCAACCTGGCATGAACCTTGCATCCATTCAATAAACTCAGTTTCAAACCAATAATAATGCACCAATGGCTCACCGTACCTCTCTGTCAAGAGCTCAGCAGAATCCACATGGAAAATACCCCATAAACCGCCTCTACCTACCCCACGTGTGCAAAAGGGAGGGTAAACCCTGGTGCCAGGTTTTCACTACCCCCACTTTTGTTATCCAGACTAAATAATGTTTGTTACCATGATGTCGAAATCTAGTATAACATTGTTTAAGAACGATATGTAAGTTTCTCTGAGCTCTTGGCTCAAATCCGTTCGAGATGTCTTCGCTCGATCCATACGTGTTCTATGACCCTTTAATCTGGGTACTCCGTCTATATTTAATACCAATACATCCATATTTAATACCAATCCATCTATATTTAATACAAATCCTCCTCTTTTGTATCCAATACTGGGCATTACATGACCGTCAAAATAGAGTACTCCATATTAAACATTTCGAGTAGGTATCAATATTCTAGTCCAATGAATCTGAAACTTACAATCATTAGTGTGTATAATATATATCGCGAAGAATATAATAATATGATAGGTAAAGAAAATATGAGTCAAGTTAATGTAATTAAATCAAATCAGTCATCCGTAGAAAAGAAAAAAAAAAAAAATTCTATATTCCCCAATTTTATTACCCCATCGTATATCCTATCTAAAACATGTAGCATATTAAATTTATTCATAAAACGTTATCAATAATTTGATTCATTCGAGTAAATCCCAACATCAAGCAAAATCATATGCATTACAGAAGCTGCAAGAATAAGAGGAAGAAAAAAAAAACACACCCAAAGAATGGAAAGGCAACATTTTCCATACATCATCATCACATCGATTAGTCAATTTAGGCCAAATGAAAATGATTCACATTAGATTCCATACCAATTATTAGATATAGACCTTGTAATTGTGGACGTGAATAAGAAAATTATGAGAATTTTCTTGTAATCCGACTTCTGAGATATTGTCTACACTACAGGATAGGGGTCAGTTAATAAGAATCTGGTTCATCATGAAACAAATGAATGCTTTTATTCCTTTTTCTCCTAATTTACTTATATAAACAGGGCTACACTTTACTTACACGATCAATACAATTCCATGAGGGCTTTTCTTAAAATATCATATTCAATTACATTGAGTATAAATTATTTATATGAATTGGTAAATATTATAATCATATTAGGTATTTTCCTCAAAGACGTCCTGAAAAACAATGAATCGGCGACATTGTCAACTATATGTTTTTTAAGTATTTAAAAATAAAACCATCGATCACATGCAACAGTTAATATCAAAGAGTATTTATATATTTACTGAAGCTTACTCGATACAAGCTAACATTATGTTATACCATCTTCTTATACCGCATCTTTCAGACGATTATCTGAACTGTGGACACAGTTACCAAAAGGAAGATTACAAAAATGTTCTACCCATATCAGTAATGTTCGTTCTGTAGCAATCAGTATCAACATAATACGTTATCCTCATGGCTTATGTGAGTTGTACAACATAAAACGCACCTTGTAGAGCACGACTCCTTAAGTGTGTGTCCTTGAGGGGTAGTTCCTTTTATTTACTGACGTTCGGGTCGAGGCTCACCTATTAGGGCCATAATTTAGACTTATATTTGGGGGCTTTGACTAAAACTTCACATTGAACTAGTCAAATAAACTTAAATTGGTAATTTATAGTAACAATTAATATAAATATTTGGTGTTTACATTTCGGACTTTTGACGATTCGCTTCAAGGCGATTACAGTAGTGGAATATGACTTCAACCAGAGGCCCTGGTGTGCCTTAGTTAGGAATTACCTCAGTCATATTTTTTGTCACACTGATAGTAGCCATGGGACACATCGAGTTTACATAACTCAAAGATTCGCCTTTATAATAGTAACCTAAATAGAAATAAACTCACTTTACGAATGGCAGCTCATCTGGCCCAAAATGTTCTCTATCCTACTAATATTATAAACGCGAAAGTTTGTAAGAATGTATGTCTGGATGTCTGGATGTCTGGATGTATGTTTGTTACTCTGCCACACAAAAACGGCTTGATGGATCTGGCTAAAATTTGGTACAGAGATAGATTATAGTCTGGAATAACATATAGGCTACTTTTTATACAAGCTAATACCGCGGCTCCGCTCGCAGAGTCGATCGGTCGGGATTTCTAAATATATCTTTGTTACTCTTTCACGTAAAAACGGCTGAATAGATCTGACTGAAATTTGGTGACGAGATAGATTAAAGTGTGGAATAACATATAGGCTACTTTTTATACAAGCTTATACCCGCGACTCCGCTCACGGAGTCGATCTGTCGACCCACGGAGTAGATCAGTCGGGATATCTGGATGTATGTTTGTTACTCTTTCACGTAAAAACGGCTGAATAGATCAGGTTGAAATTTGGTACAGAGATAGATTATAGTCTGGAATAACATATAGGCTACTTTTTATACAAGCTAATACCGCGGCTCCGCTCGCAAAGTCGATCGGTCGGGATGTCCAAATATTATGTTTGTTGCTATTTCACGTAAAAACGGCTGAATGGATCTGGCTGAAATTTGGTACCGAGATAGAGTGTAGTGTGAAATAACATAATTATAGGCTAATTTTTATACAAGCTAATACCCGCGGCTTCGCCCATGGAGTTGATCAGTCAGGATATCTGGATGTATGTTTGTTACTCTTTCACGTAAAAACGGCTGAATAGATCGGGTTGAAATTTGGTACGGAGATAGATTATAGTCTGGAGTAATATATAGGCTACTTTTTATACAAGGTAATCCCACGGCTCTGCCCGTGGGAGTCGATTGGTTGGTAATCGTTTTTTGGTCATATCCCCGGTTCTACTTAACCAAATGCAATCAAACATACGGCAGATTTTATGTAAAACCAAGACCTTTCTAATAAAAAGGCGACATCAAAATTTGTTCAGCAGTTTTTGTGTCCATCACGAACAAACAGACAAGGATTGCAAAAAAATAGATATTTGTGGTCAACATAACCAAGTCTTTTTTTTTTAATATCGATTATTACAACTAAAAGTACTGTTATAAAGGGATATATATGTTCACACCGTCGCCTTAGGTGAACCCTGTAAAGATGGTGTAAAGTGAAACCAATAAATAAGGAAAAAAAAAACTTTTGGTCATATCTCCAAATTTTAGGTCTAACCAAGAAAACCGCACTAAAATCCGTTTAGTACTTTTTATCCGAAAGGTTTTGGCTAGACGAGTGGAGACCAGTGGAGTGGAGAGTGGAGCGGAGTGGGAGTAGTGTGGAGAGTGGAGTGGGGAGTGGTCTGGAGAGTGGAGTGGAAAGTGGAGTGGAGAGTGGAATGGAGTGGAGATTGAAGTGGAGAGTGGAATGTAGGGTGGAGTCGGGAGACGGGATTGGACAGTAGAGTGGAGGTCGAGAGTTGTGTGGAGAGTGGAGTGAACAGTGGAGTGGAGTTTGGAGTGGATAGTGGAGTGAACAGCGGAGTGGAAAGTCAAGTGGAGAGCCGTTTCATTCAAATAGACTTGGTGGCAATACCGAATTCCACGCGGGCGAAGCCGCGGGCGGAAGCTAGTATTATAATAAATTTAAATAAAAAAGAGAGGTAAACAACACTGAAAGCCCAGCTTAAACTAAATACCGTTAGAAGGTCGTATGCATATTTCTAACTTTAGTACCACAAAAAGCTTTCAAGTCCTAAGTAACTAAAGCCTGTCCTGTAAATACTGTCCTAAAAGTAAGTTGTATCTTACCTAAATAAAACCATTTCTGTATTAGATAAATCGTAACAAAATATTCTCAAAACATTCTAACAATTTTAGGTAAAACAAACTTTTTCATTACAATCCTACTTCTTACTAATATTATAAACGCGAAAGTTTGTAAGTATGTATGCTCCAACACATCTACTTAAAGAGGACGGGAACAGAATTCCACACGGGTGAAACCGGCAAAAGTTGTAAGGAAATTTTATAATATGATTATCTATTACTATTAGATATAAATTTGAAAATTAGTTATGTGTGTATGTATTAGATATTTAAGAAATAATACTTAGGATATATGAACGATTCTGAACACAAAAACATTTTTTTGGAATTCTTGTTTGTTTGTCGATCTGTCTGTTTGTCCGCTATGGACGCAAAAACTATTCTTCGGGTTTCTATGCATTTTTAGAAGGTCTTGATCAGACTTCAAATCTACCATAATGTCTGATTGTAATTGATCAAACAGTAGGTACCGGAGATATGACTATAAAAATAAAATCAACCACAGCACCGGCGGAACCGTGAGCTAGTGTAACTATATAATTTTTCTTACAGAAGTACTCGAGATGTGTACATTAAACATTGAAAATTGTTTCCGTCTACCACAGTGCTCGTAATACCCATAGTTTCCGGAACACATCACTTTATGGTCACTATAGACGACTTAGCATCGCTTTTAATACCGTCTGCATGCTATAACGTTCTCCATGACATAAAATTAGATCTATCTAGTAAAATAGATGTCTTTATAGAACTAAACCTACAAGGTTCAAATGAATTCACTGAATTTTATTGTCATATTTGTATTATAATTTTGGTGTCGGTTCTTTAGAAGTATAATTATCAAGGCAGGTTAAATTTAAAGCCCGATTTAGCTATTTAGCTATTCTGGGCAATATATATATATATATATTTTGAATCCTGCCATTGACATAATTACCTATTTGGGGTCGGTACAATATTTCATTCTACTTTATACATTCCTTACATTTAAAAAAAAACAGTAATTCTGTGATTGAATTTTTACGTCTTTACGTTATATTCACGGTGTTATTAGATTTTAGTATTATAACAACGTTAAAGATACCTATTTGTACAGTAGGTACGTTTACGTAATTTGTTGCAGGATAAAATACTTGAACATTTCTTTTACAAACAAAACGTTGCAATAAGGTTTTCCATTCATCATCTGGTACAAAGCATGAGACGACGCGATTGGATCCCGACGGCCAACTTTTAATTAAATAGAAACGCTCTTGCTCGCACTTGGAAATTTGTTGAGTCTCAAGATAACATTGTTTTAGTATAGAATAGAAATGAACACACTATTTTCGAGAAGCTTCAATGGCGACAACTGTTGCTTGAAAGCCGATTGAACTGAAAGAGTTTATTGATATAATTATATTGATTTGTAACCAACACAGAACAAAGAAAAATCCTGTGGTAACCAACTTCGTAAAAGGAGGAGGTTCTCAATTCGTATGTTTATATTTTTTTATATAATAAATATAATATGTCATGTTCGGGCGTAACTCTATCATAAGTGGACGGATTTGCAAGATCTTTTTTGTTAGACATTTTATTCCGAAACGGTTTATCATAAAGATTTCATAGCAAATTTTTGGGACAGATCGCGGAACTCTTCAATAAATGCCAGTAAATTGCTGATATTTTGTAACTCAATATACATCACGCCTGTATGCACTAAATGGGCTTGCAGACGAATGTTTATTCAGTTCTATATCTGTTGTTTATGCTTTTGAAATCGGTTTAAGTATATTTATCAAAAAACATTTTTTTAATTACTATATTCTACGACATACCTACGACTCGAGTCGTCTAGACTCAAAGTAAACATTTAACTTATACCCTACTTCGTGCCGAACTAATAATATATATGGACCATGAAAGGAGCCTTCCAAATACTTGTTAGGTCATAATGATTTCAAACTTATTGCTAAACACTCAAACTACGTTCACTGCTGTTTGTATCTATTATCTGTAACATAATATTGCTCTAAAAGGGATCGTTGAGATTTAATTTCCCTGAAGATTTCTTCTTTTTCCAATTCTAAGCGTATAGGTACACAGTTAGTTATAACGCGCCCTTGGACGTTTCTTGGGCAAGAAAGATTTTGAAAAGAAAAATTTTAATCCAAAGATCGAATATTAACATTTAATTCAATAACACATTTTCATTAATTTGTTTACTTATTCGTTGGAGTCAGTTTTTTTGAACCTTGTTTTTAACTGTTGTAATTAAAAAACAAAGTCAATATAACCTGTAATATTTATTGATATCATTTCTCGTGATGGAGATACAAATTAAATCAACTTTAACCTAATTTCTCTTTTTATACAGGCTGTTACTGTTATAACGTGGCCTAACAGACATGAGCACTTAGCCTATTTCGAATCCAGTCCTTCTTTTGTACACTAGGAACTTCGTCTGACAGACACTAAATGTTCAACAAATAGCCCTATTACGGCCTGCATTCAACTACAAAAGATAGAACAACTAGTGTCTCTTTTCAACGTTTAAAATCCGCTCTCACAACAGATCGAACAAGTTTCAAAGTTACCTTCAATAAAATTTATAATTAATTAAGTAATTCAATTCGTCACAAAGTGAAATTGGATTAAGTTTGATAACGAGTGAACCCGTCTCGGGACCAATTTTCAAATAATATCCACTTAAAATTTCCAATACGACGTCGTCTTAACACTGTGGTTAGAAGTTCTGAACCTTGATTGATGAAGTAAACTAAGTCGGCAAACTAGAAAATTAACTTTGATAACTAACACCCTGGATGTGCTCGAGGCACTTTCATTAGGTTTATACCAGCTATCTTACGAGGATGCATTATCTTCCTATTTCATTTTATACTATCAATATCGATGTCTTCTTTAGCTTATTTTACCCACATTAGTGCTTTTTAGTCCTAATTACTTCTGAAACTTATTAGTGTTCACTAATCTTTGTCTAAAGGGTGTGCACTGAAACATTATATCACTAAACTTATTCATGAACCTACTTATTAAAACAACTCATCATTTCGACTTCGCTAAAGAAGTGCCAAACTTTACGCAATATAAAAATTTATGTTTCTGTAGCTATTTCGAAAAACAATCTTACATCATTAATCGTTATAGAACTTGTTACGTGGACATTATTTTACTGATAGCCTCTTAAGAATATTTAAATATCCTTAGCAAAATCTAGGCAAACTGACCTACTCCAGCCTCATTTATGATGGAATCCTTGGCTATTTTTAGGATCCAATTTTGAAAGATGCAAGTGAATTTCTTAACAATAAAATTGTACAATATTGACGCTTAAGAAGCCTCGTTTCAAATAAATGTGTTCACATGAACATATGCTCAAATTATGAAATTAACGTCGAAAAATGGCGATAATTAACGTGGCACGTAAACAATATTTTTCACACATAAAAATAAAAGCACTCATCATGCAAAAATGTGTTATAAAGAATGTAGTAAAAACTGTAGTACCTACCTAACAACAAAAAATATTTATGAGGGACATTTTTACCAACAAGCGTGCCGGTCCATCACAGAGAAAAACAAATGGTTTCACTTAGTTCAACCCTAGAAATGGTCGTAACTTTAAATTTGACGTGACTATATTGTTAAGCTGCGCCTCTTTGATATTGTTCCGTATCTCAATTGGCTATCCTTAGTTTGATTCGCCGGTTGGTCATTTTTTTTTATCAGGATAGGCTTACGTTTGACCACTATCTCACCTGATGGTAAGTGACGATGTGGTCTACGATGAATCACGTTTGCCTAGAAGGATCTTATTCACTCGTGACTTGAATATTCCCAGATTATAGCTTTAATATTATTTTGAGTCTGTCTGTTACTGGGTAAAAGCAGCACGTAGTCTGAAAAAAGCCCAATAAGCTATGTACCTAACATATCTTAACAAATATAGGGTGCACGACTGCTTACATCTACAGTTAATTACCAGGTATCTTAAGGAGTCAGTGAAAAGAAAAATACACAAACATTTGGGAGAAACAATTGAGCATCGGCACTTACATAGAAGCCAGAACGGAGCCCAATCTTCTAAATACAAGGTCTGGATGCAACCGGGATTGTTGTGTTTACTCTTGGGTCCAGATAACGTTCATTTCCTAGTATTTTGTTAGAATGAGTGTGACGTCCCTGGTGTTGCATACGACCATAGGCCACGGTGACAGCTTCTTATCAGGTGAGCAGTGCGCTTGTCTGCCACCTAAGTGGTATAATAAAGTATTACTATTACTCTGTACTAACTCTCCTACCTGCGTGGAATTCCTATCCCGTTTTCGCAACCCATGCTAGAAATATACCAGAAATAGAAGGTAGGTAATATTTTATTCCACAATAAATTCTATCTCTGAGCCGAATTTCAACCAGATCAGAACCGTTTCAGCGTGATTGAGTAACAAACATCCAAATATCTTCACGAACTGTCAACATAATATTAGTAAGAATAATATTACTAACCCTGTAAATGCTCTACACAATACATGATGTAGCTTGTGTAGTTAACCGTAAAAGTTCATAGTCACATCTGCACTACGTTGATAATGTCATTAAACGTGGCATCCCCCATAGGATATTCCCAAAGGTGTGAGTATATGTATACTCACTATCGCATACCCTTCCTTTCCCAAATAAAGTAAAGGTAAACTGCCAAGAGGCAAACGGGATAGCTGTTGCTATTTTAGGAAGCCAATCTCAATATTTATTTTTCAACCCTATGTCGATGTAATGAACTCGTGTTCACACAAGTAGGTCTAGTAGCTACTTATTGCGTTATTGTGTAACCTTATATGTATGTAGCAGTTACTGGGTTAAATTAGCCAGAGGTTTAATCGCCCAGGCCGTTCATAAAATGCTAGCAACCAATGAAATGACTGAAAACGAAACTATTATAAAATTAAACTATTACCAATAAAAATATATTTCATCACTAACTTACGTTTATTAATTATAAAATTATTTATAATAGCGACCCGGGACCCGGCTTCGCCCGGGTGTAAATTCCAGTTTTTCCAAGGATCCCTAATTTTTTTCAAAATGAAATGTAGCCTATGTCAAATTGGAAGAATGTAGCATTCTAATGGTGAAAAAATTTTTTAAATCGGCCCAGTACTTTTTGAGCCTATTCATTACAAACATACAAACATACAAAAATAGGTTGTACAAATCTTTCCTCTTTATAATATTAGTATAGAAGTATAGATATAGATTTACAATGTATACCACTTTTATATTGTACTAGCTTCCGCCCGCGGCTTCGCCCGCGTGGAGGTCGGTATCGCCACGAAGTCTATTTTAATAAAACAACTCTCCACTCTACTCACTATTCCAGTCTCCAATCCGCCCTCTACTCCACTCTACATTCCACTCTTCATTCCACTCTCCACTCCACTCTTCACTCCACTCGTCTAATCAATACCTTTCTTATGAAAAAACCCCAACAAAAATCGATAATCGCGATGGACGTAAAAAACTTCTTAACGAATTTAGATGCGGTTTATTTACTAAAAAGGTCTAGCTTAGACTTAAAATTTACCCTATGTTTGGTTGTAATTGGTTAAGTAGAACTGGAGATATAACCAAAAATTAAGACCTACCTGAAACGACGTGCGGGCGGAGCCGTGGGTATCAGCTTGTATAAAAAGTAGCCTTTTTTCCGAGCGAAAATCCTCATAGATACCCACCCCGCGGCTAGCGGGGCAGGTTATGTCGAACTATTACCGACTAAAACCGCACGCCGCCGTCTAGGGTCTTCTGACGCTCGGGTGTGAGGTAGCCTATAGAGAGATATTTCCCTCGCACCCCAACTTTGTATAAAAAGTAACCTATATAGTGTTGTCCAGTAAGCGACACGGTAGCTGAATGGATAAAGACGCACCCTCTTCGCAGAGGTATCGAGTTCGAATCCGGCCAGACAGTGCCAATGTGAATTTGTGGAATTTATATGTGCTAATCAAATGATTTACCATCTGCTGACGGTGAAGGAAAAACATCGTGAGGAAACCCACATGTCCTAGAAGAAATTAGGCCATCGTGTGTGGATTAAGGTCTAAACCCTCTCAGGTCCCTCGTTAGAGGAGAGGTGACCTGTGCCCAGCAGTGGGACATAAATGGGTTGCTATTATTATGTTGTAGAGAAATAGTATTCTCTGAATACTAATAAATACTAATAATACTAATAACTATAAATCGTACCAAGGTTTATCAAAATTCCTCCAGCAGGTTTTGATCCAAGCGTGCACATACAGACAGAGAGACATATAGAAAGATAAAAAAAATTACTGATTGCATTTTTACCATTGGTATTGATCACCAATCATCCCCGAATAGTTATTTTGCAAATATTTCAATGTACAGAATTTACCTCTCGACAGTTTTATTGACGTAACCTACGACAAATTTATTATTTGCGGTTGGTACAGTAATCGGGTCTAGGGATCGAACCGCAAAATTAAGTTTGTTTTTTATTGTATATATTATCGGTCCAGTTACTTATAGTGTGAAGCTAGCTTATAGCATGGTTAACATAATAAAAACATTCAAATATGCGTCTTTAGATTACACGTTGTTACAGAATGCGTTGAAGATATAAAGGTTCACTGCTCGTGCCCTGTAGGTGATGGCGTGATAATAAGTAGCCTATGTGTTGACCCGACTTCTTAATAATATTCTTGCCAAATTTCAAGTAAATCCATGCAGTGCTTTTTGAGTTTATCCCGGACATACATACAGACAAACAGACAAACAGACAAAAATTCTAAAAACTACATTTTTGGCTTCGGTATCGATTGTAGATCACACCCCAAGTATTCTTTTAAAAAAATATTCAATGTACAGTTTTGACTTTCCTACCATTTTATTATATGTATAGATTCTAAGTCTTCAAATTTTTAATATCTTTTAAATAAAGTCTATGAATATGATAAAATATTATGATTACCGTTTTCAAAATTCAATTTTTGTTAAAATCAACAAACAATAAGCATTATTACAGAATCATTTTTATCTTCTTATTTATCCATTTCCTCCATTCCAGCGCATAAAATGAAAAATACTGGCTTATTCTCTAAGTCATAGTTACTCACGTGACGGAAGACCATTTCAATTATTTTAACTCTGATGTGTAAAACTAGTTAGAAACTCCATGTTCCGTCTCTTGATATGACCGGGACGCGATTATAGTTTAGTGGAATAAATTTATGATCAAACTTGGAAAATTACTTTCATCTGTTACACGAATTAAGCAATCATTAGCTATCTACTGTAGAAGTTTGCGTATTAAGAAATTCATCTACGGAATGTTTGTTATTATCTATTATAGCTGCGCCTGCGGCTTCGCCCGTGACATAACTTCGATCCCCAGTAGCACCCATTCTGTGGAAATTTGTCTAAATTGTGGACATTAGTAGTTACTGCTCTGGTCTCCTAGGCAGTAGCGTGAAGACATATATGGCCTATAATATTTCTCGATTAATTGGTTATTCAATACAACAACAAAAATGATGTTTCAATTCGAACCAGTAGTTTCTGAAATCTGTGCATTCAACCATACAAATGAACCCTTCAGCTTCTGAGTATTAATCTGTTATTTATGTTTTGTGTTTTTCTATTGAATTTTATTATTTCTTTTCTAGGTCTCTTTATTTAAATATTTACTTGATAAACTAATCGGCATTGGTATTCATAGGTTCAAATGCCTTGTTGAAAATCTGGCATATACTGAAGTAGATCATTCATCCAAAACTTGCAATTTAGAGTCCGTTGACCGCTCTCGTACCTACTCCTTCTTTTCTTTATGGATTGGTTTATCTTGGCATTTACGGGAGTAACCGCCGTCTGACCCAGAGAAAGGAAAGGCTGTGCCATCGCGTCAAACCATATTACTAACAACTACCTACCTAAAAACATTTTCATGAAATTTTAATCAAAGCTTTTAAATAAAAAAAATATACAAATTACAGAATTTCTGAAAAGTCATGGGTAAAATAATAATGTTGGTAACAAAGCAATCCGTGAGTAATGCTTTTATGTTATTACGTTAATTGTAAGTGGAACCACGTAAGTACATTATGTAATTATTCATATATGTAGGTACCTACCATTAATTACAGTCGGTAGTAATTTTATTATATTTGCGGTATTCAAACATAAGACAAATAAATTACGTACTTACTATCTAATCATATATAGTTATGATTTCGTGTCCTACGAAATAAACTTACATTTGAGCATAATTGTAACAACAAAAAAATAGATGATCATTTTAAAATTTTCAAGATTACTTTTTTTAATCTAAGTAAGTATAACTGAAAAAGCTACTCAGAGGGCTCTATTAAATTATTTTAAATTTTTATTAAAATATTTATAATTACCTAATAATTTTCTTTATGATTTTTAAGTTTGACATCCATGCGTTCATAATCCATGCATAGACATAGGCTTATATGTTATATCCCAGACTATAATCTATCCGTGTTCCAAATCTCAGCCAGATACGTTCAACCGTTGAGTAATAAATACCCCTTCACAAGCCTTCATTTTCATTTCAACATAATTATATTAGCAGGATCTATCCGACTCCCCAGCCTCCAGGTTTCTTTTTTGGATTGGGGGGGTCAGACTCCGAGAAAAAAACCTACACTCTTCAATCAGTAGAATATAATTAGCTTTCAAGGCTGGGTTGGCTTGTGCCCCATATACCCAAAGAAAAAATTAAATTTCAGCCAAATTAAATTGAATTAATTTAATTCAAATTAAATTACTATTCATTTTTAGACAGCGTCTATTTACATGTACAGTTAGCAACAAAAGTAGTTTCACAAATTCCAATTTGCCAAGCGCTTTAGCTCTAAAACCTTTCTTTCATCAAATACTGAACAGAACGTGGAATAAATTAATCTCGTCCTTTGAGTAATGCAAAGGCCTTTTGTGTATTTGTTAGTTCAGCAACTTGTATTTTTCCTTTTACATTTAGTATTACTAAGTTTGTAATCCTTATTTTTAATTAATTAACTTCAATAGTAATGAATTAAAAACGCCTTTTTCCCTCCGGGGTAGGCAGAGACAACAGCCTGTCATCTGCTTCTGGCCTTACATACTTCATGAGCTTCTTCTATTGTAATAATACTTACTACAAAAATACGTATTTAAAGACTTACATAATCACATGGGTTTTTCTCTTCATTGAAAGGTTTAATCTGACAAGACGTTTATGTAGCCTTAAGTAAATACATTGCCCTTAGTCTATACTTAGTGTGATATCCTGTTCTAGAGTTGATCGATGATAATAGCAGCTATTTTAATAAAGGTATTATTATTTACGTAGACAGATTTCTGCCGCTTGCAGATTCGAAGAGATCAGCCAATGAAAAAGCAAAACCCAGACACTGTCTTATGTAATTCAGTGCGGACACAGAGTCTATTATAGAATGGTAAATATCTTCCGAGACCCGAGACCGCGCAAAGCACGCAGTTAGAGGAAACTTAAGCATATGGTTATATTGACTGCGATTTTCTGTAATGAGATACTTTCACAGTCTGTTGGTTCCGTTTTGAGGCGAGATTCCGTTTCTCATCACCATCACCATTCATGCGCTAATCTCGGTTGGATTCAGAGCATGATTTAGTACCCAGGATCCGCTCTCTTACTCCTTCTTTCCTAATGGATTGGTTTACGGCTCTTCTTTCTTCTTTAAACTTGGCTATTGCGTAAGCGACTGCCGTCGGTCGGACCTCTACAGAACAAAGCCCCTTGATCAGTAGGGGTAATAGATTGCAGGTTTGGGCTCAGATGATCTTTATAAAGTCCCTTACATTATTTAATTTTTCACTCATGACATGACTCTTTTAAATAATCACCAATATTAATTAATTGTGGCACCATACGTAACAAAGAGGAACACATAAAGTACAGTATGTTAGTTTCTGAATGTAAAACATGACCAGTGCTTAACAGCTAACGTACTCTCCACTAAAATGTTGCTGCAAAAGCTCATCACATTGATAACTTATCACCACAAAGATACACTATTGAAGTATCAAGTGAACACGAGCTGGCCCTCTCTCCATCAAACACAAAATAGATGGAGCTATACTACAGCAGGAGTGACAAACCAAAGAACACCGTAAGTGCACATATCCATTCCGATACTGTTAGTAATGGAAGCTTTCATCGTTCAACTAGCATAGATAAATGTACCGTACTTGTACAATTTGCTTTTGAAGTTTGCCTCGTGTGTGCGAACATGGTAATGCACTAAAGCATTCGTCTCACCAATAATTTAACCATTTAAATTGAGTCTATCAATCGAGTACTAAAATATCCTTCGTGATGTACACTTTCGACGTGACTCCTTCTTACATATTCATGCGTACATCTGTATGCATCAGGAAGCGGGGCTGCCACTGTTTCTGACTGACGAAGAACATTCAACTAAAATAAAACAGTATGAAACTGTAGACAACTTGATAGTACAAAGCGTGGAACAAGCATTTTATTTATTCACTGCCTTTGTTTTGCAGTTTTTAATATAATTTTCACAGTTAGCTCCAGTTCTAATGTAATGAAATTGTAATAGAGTAAGAAATATTCAGTTAAATTTATGCGTTACTTATTAAAAACGAATACAATAAGACTTCCACTCACTATAGTATCAACATTTATTTCTCACTAAGCGGTAATGGCTACATTATGCAGTACTTAAACTTTTAATAATAATTTAAGTAGAAGCCTTGCTCGCGGAACTGTACGCGGGAGTAATTTGTATTACGAAAACTTTGCTAATGTTAAGAACGCTTTAGAAAACATGGAATGTAAAGAAACATTAACACGACGTTTTCCAGTAGTTCTCTGCATCTTTTCAACCTAATAATATAATATTGTCATAGTGAATCTAATGTCTTCTAAATACACTAAATTCTAAACACGCACGCATACGCATGTTTAACATAACTTTTTCTTTTTTAAATTTTGGGAATATAACTCTTCTGATTTGGATGTACCTAATTGTAAAGATTTGCACTAGTAGGACCAATTCCTTGGTCGGGCAAAGTTTAGCCACGTTCTGAAAAATTATCGCAACTTTCATTTTCAAATCATAGATTTAAATAGTACCTATTTATTGAGAAAGTGTTTTGCTAAATAATAAACGCTGTTTCTACCAGGCCAGGCGCGATTATTTCAGGTAACATTTTATTTGAATCGAATTCCTTCTATAGGCGCAATCGCATTGCAACTCCGCTGCCGCCGGTTCGGGAAATAAATTTCAAATCGTGTTAGTACGTCATGTGACACGAACGGCGTTAGTTAAATGGAAAATATTTCTGTACCGCCCATGGGTGCAAGGGTGTGAAACGGCTCGGCTCATGCGATTTTCTCGGCGCTTTTCCTGTCGACAGCGGCGTTGTGATTTTCAATTTTTATTTGATTTATTCTATCGATCGTATAAAGGAAAGTGTGGGATCACTTACTGAGGTATCACTTCTGATATAAGTGATTCAGTTATTGATTTATAATGATTAGAATATGGTATTAGCTAATTGCGCGCGAGTCTGTCCTCGTGAAATGGATATCTATGGATCGAGAGAACGCGATCAGCTTTTCACGAGCCACAGATACCTATTTTCGGGGATACATAGCCTATGTAAGCACGTGAACATTTTTGTTGTTAAAGGAATAATTACTACATTTTACGCTTGATTTTATTTTATTTTATTATTTTATTTTAACCAACACATTTGATTTTATCTTTTTGAAAATTTATTTCGTAGTAGATATTTATCGCTTTTTGTCGTTTTTTTAATTGTATTGTTAGATAGGTCAGCCTCTCTTAATTTCTTATATATGAAGTGAATATTAGAGAAAACCCGTAATAAGATCTTAAAATAAACAATTATATGCTTCTACAACGTTATTTTGTCCTTGTCTGCTTCTCACGTAACCTCAAATAGAATTTCTTAGCTAGAGAAAATAGAATTTACTGTTTGCTTTCATTTTCTCACAATATATATTTACTTAATATCTGAAGCTGTGTTTAGGCTCCTGTATTACAAAATAATTAGACAAACAAAAATATTGAATGTTAAAAAAATTTGAGGTGCTTACAACTTTCTTAACCTTAGATAGGTACTTGGCCGGTGTTACAAGGCTTAATTTAAAATTTTACAAAACAAAGAGTATTAAGTGATAGTACGGCAAAACCGCACAACTAATTGCTTGTACGGGAATTTTTGGCGCACTCTAATTATTACTTATTTCATGATTAAAAAAAAAGAGACCGTAATATACTATAATCTACATTTTAAAATAAGTGTTGTGGACCTAAATGAGAGTTTAAAGAATTTCCTAACTGAAGAACATGCCATTTCTTGCCCTCTTGCTATCATAACCAAAGCTTAAGTATTAACATGTACACATACATTACTTTTCAATTATTGACTTCGCAACCTATACAAGTCTATTTCCATGAAAGCAATCCTCTCTAAAACCATCGAAATCGTACGATATTTCTCTTCTCCTATATTCAACCCCGTAAGGCGAATTGCATTCGTGTGATGTGCAGCGATGCAGGGTGACACACACAAAACATTCGATAGTGCGCACAGTAGACTGTAATTTCACTCAAGTGTGGCACTCGCAAAATTGTACGGCCGTGCCCCAACGCGACGGCAATCACAAGACAAGTGTGTGCAACATCGCTCCCCAAGTCTGCCTCAAAAATAACATTAGATCCTATAAACACTTCGACATCTATGATACCGTCTACACGGGGTGAACATGGCGCGATGCGAAGAAGGATAGCTGTTTCATTTGCAAAATTGTCTGTTACTTGTTAACTTTTCTAGAAGTTTCAGTTTGTTGAATTGATATTCAGTTGGTATCGTTTTTGAAAGTGGTGAAGTATTTATGTTTCAATTTCATTCACTTATATCATTATTAGTTGTTGTCTGTGACATCCTTGTATCGCAGTAAATTGCAATTTTTCGTAATCTTACGCTCATCTGCAGTTAAGGTATCGCTGTATGTAGTAACTATTGATACATCAGTCTCGACAATAGATAGAGTTACCTACTTTTGTATTTGTAAATGAAATAACACACTTGTTAAGTATGTTAAGTGAACTTAGGTTGTCACATTTACAAGAGCTTGAAACCTTGACGTCCTTAATAATTTAACATGGCCTTTACTCTAATTTGATTTGTCAAAAAAATTTAAGTGCCTACTGAATAGTAACAATCACGGTTAGGTGGTGCCTCTATTTATGTTTTTTTTCGTACCGCTGCTTGTCAGAGTGCCTATTATATACTGAGTTTGACTGAGTTGCACAACATTTTTTGACAGAAGTTATCACTGAGTTAAGTGAATTATCGGAGTGTCACGTTAGGAGCTAACTTGCTCAACGAAAAATTATTCCCACGTTTGCCACCAGGCGGCGCTTATCCAATCCCATACAAAGCGTCTATGCGCTCACAAAAACTCAGTAAAGGCACTCTGAAGGCTTATTAAACTGGTTAGATTAGAGTCAAAATGAAGACATAAATAAAATTTAGAGGTGGTTTCTACAATTTCAGGTAGGTTCTAACCCTTATAAGTTCATGTGCGCCATTACGGTAAATATATTTTTTTATTTTGTACCTATCTATCTAATGTCTTGAAAATCCTGAGGTAATTTTTTATAGAGGTAATCTCCTCGCAGCCTTGAAGAGTCCCCGTTCTTATCGGTTGCTGATTAGGGTTACGGGTTATCTGCACGGTGATCTATGTCAAACTGAATCCACGATCTTTCAATGAATTCCGTATAGCGATTCGATTGCGAATCGACAGCCCTTAGCCTTTTACCCTCCATAAAAGACTTAAACATTTGCTAAAAATGTATTCTAAGAAGATTAAAAAACTGGTAAATAGGCCGCTTTATTTATTTTTTAAATTAATCGATAACTTTATTGGAAATCTTGTTATAGAAACTGAGTTTTCATTTCAAATCGGAAATTACAGTTCTATTAATCTCTAAGACTTGAGCTTGAAACTTAAGCTTCTTATGAAATTATACTTTTTCCAATGACTGAGCTGTGTGAAAAATGTGCAGATTAGTACTAGCATATGGCACCAACAATGGGACCTGGCTGATAGTTCTATTTTTATTATACCTACTTATTCCTCAGCTTAATAATCATCATCACCATCTTCGTCTTAACCTCTTCCTTGTTTTAAAAACACCTGGTCAAAAGTACCTATCCGTAACCGCAGACAGAAGAAGCAAAAGATGTTTGCCGGCATCGAATCGTAGCAAGTGGAAACATATTTGTCTCTGCCTACCCCATTAGAAAGAGGTTATAATATGTATCATTTTATATCTTGACCATCCAACGTCCAATGCTGACCATAGTTTTGACCCAAAAACTTCTACGAAGAACAGTCTAGCATGAGAAAAATGATATCGGATTATCTCAATATAAAACAATTCTGTAATATATGAACCAATGAAATCCTCCATAAGCTTCACGCTATTTCGTCTCAAAATATAAATGAGAACGTTTCACCCCAAGAACGGAACAATGATGGCATAAAAAAGAAATCAAAGAATCGGTTAGAGAAGAAAAAGTGGATTTTCTCGCAAAACAAGCTGAATCGCCGGAAGCGACAGGCACTACTGGTTCCGATTTAGAAAACAATATAAAGCTGACGATGGTTTTCCGTCCAATATTTTTCCGATAATGATGTTTATATAAGTTTCTAGACGCGATGCGATGACTCAGTTACTCTTGCATGTTGGATCATACACTCTCACGATAAAGCGGTTGATAAGTGTTTAAGGGCTTTCTTTTATTTTAAGCAAAATAAAACCTACTTGTGAATATTTTTCGGTCAGTATTTTAGACCCGACATTATATTCAAATAGTTGTAGGTCCGATTGATGGTTATTATGGTAGTAATTACTGAACCTGAATTTTAATACCCTACAGTGTATCTATAAAAATCATTAGGATTAAGTAATAAACTAACAAATTGAAGCTCTTTTTTGAAGCACTTTTTTAAGAATACCTACCTAACTACCTTATTCTAGGAGGGGGTAGAATGCTAATCCTGGATGCATCCAACCTCGACTGCGTCTTTTCCCAAACTCGAGAGTAAAGGCTTGCACCAGAGCCGCAGCACGTAAGATTGACTTGGGCCTATAGATCTTTGAGGGACCCCCATTTACCCCATTACACCAGGTGGGATAGTGGTCAAAGTGTAACAATAAAAAATGCAAACATTTAACCGAATAAGCACTCGATAACATTTTCTACCACGTACAAGGTAAGGCATTAAAGCGAAGTGTCTAATTAAATTTGTTAGGTGTCAACATAAAGTTTCGTTTCGTCTGCCGGCGTCCGCTGAGTTACATTTGAATCGCGGTGTTAGGAAGTCTGTGCACGTCGTACACTGAATCAATTTCGCGTCAGCCAAGCTCCCTCCGACAGTATGTCGACTAGTTCACATAATGTAGCCGTATTCGACGCTACAAAGAAATAAAGTAATGAAATAAACGGAATACAATTGTTACAATGACGTGCGCGAGTGTACTCTTGAAGAAATTCGTAGTTGAGAATGTTAACGTGTTTATAAAAAGTTCACGTATTTACAAAAATTAAAAACCAAGTAGTATCTAGGCAGTAAAATTTATTTTCATCATTAGTAAATATTCTACGACACTCAAATACTTAAATAAATAAATATTATTATTAGTCTTCTCTTTTTTTGTGGAATATGGTATCCTTTTTTTGTCAAGTATGTTAGACCCATGGCGCCAAGTGTTCTTGTTTTCGTGCAGAACTTTTTTTTTCTAAAATAAAAGTAGCCTGTATAACGCCCCATAATATAAGTTATCTGCCAGTGAAAATCGCGTGTAATCGGCACAAGTGTTTCTTCAGGGTTTCTTTCTTTCTTTTAAATACATTTATTTCAAATTAAACTTGTTACTATAATATTACAACAGACGATTAAAATTTATTTATATTTATAGAAAACTCGTCATTTTTAATGTGGTCGTTACCGAGAATACCGCCGTAGGTAGCTGGGATGCACTCACCACTGTAACTGGGCAATAAATCCTAAATAGTGCTACTATCTTGGGTAATGTAAACGTTCTTTAGTTAATCGGAAAATATTTGGTAGCTACCTGTCACGAACTAAGAATAACATGCGCTAGAATTTACTGCGTTCGCGTCCTAAAATAAAAATAAAATAAAAAGTAATATGAATAAATGTTAGAACCTACTTCCTCCTATCCTATTCTAATTATAATTATTATTAACGTGAAAGGTTGTGAACATGGAGTATGCATATTTGTTATTTGTATTTGTGTTTAAATTTGTGTTTAATTTTGGATAAAATTATAGCCCGGAATAACTCAGACCTCATCATGAACATCCGTGTAATAAGTTCTCATGAGAAGCCGGAACGGGAACAAAATTTCACGCTGACAACAGTTACTTATAGAGCAAGAGCCCATGAACGCCAGACCTTCGTTATTTTATAAAAGCTGAAAGTTTGTCAGCGCATGCTCCCAATACAGCTAAGAACGATGGCCCATTATGAAGTTCGGGTCATGGTGGCTTTGGCAGATACACGGTATTAAAGGGTAGCTGTAGGAGCGAGCGCAGGGCAGTGGGTGTGAGTGACATGGCGAATCAGGTCTATTGCGATCCTTCACAGCCCATGTATTGGAATTACACAATTGGAATTATAATTCCATTTATATAATGCCAATACATGCGCAGTGAGGGATCGTAATAAACCTAAAATTGTAATTAGAATTCCAATTTTATAATTCTATAATATGCGCAGTGAGGGTTCGTAATAGACCTGACTTGCCGTCTCACTCGCACCCACTGCCTTGCGCTTGCTACACTTTAGTACCGTTTATCTGCCAAAGCCACCATGACCCGAACTTCATAATGGGCCATCGTTCTTACCTGTATTGGGAGCATGCGCTGACAAACTTTCAGCTTTTATAAAATAACGAAGGTCTGGCGTTCATGGGCTCTTGGTCCATTAGTTGAATAAGGTTTTGTAATGTAGGTAGATACCTATTAAATTAATCCAATTATACTATTTCCCTATATTCATTTATGAAGTCTGAGCGGTTTTACCACATGGCATGGCATTTACAAACTACTTTTGGATCCGTCTAGGGAGCTAAATAGACCTAAAAAGCTTTTTTCTCGTAATAAATTTCAATTACTCTTAAAAAAGAAAGTAATATCTATTACATCACTTTTCATTGTTGGAACCTTTTGAGAATTCTTGAATAATACAATTAAAGTAATAAAAAAAAAGCTTGAACTAAAAATAAAATAT
Source organism: Lithosia quadra (assembly GCA_963576445.1). Classification (NCBI taxonomy): domain Eukaryota; kingdom Metazoa; phylum Arthropoda; class Insecta; order Lepidoptera; family Erebidae; genus Lithosia; species Lithosia quadra. The sequence goes on from OY754883.1 coordinate 4,984,626, forward strand.
ATTATCTAATTTGTACTTAGCAGCTCTTTTATATACTTACTCGATAAATACTTTCATCTTTTGAAAATAATTTCTAGATACATTCGATTCTTTTGATACCTATAAATATTTCTAAAGAAAAAGTTTGAATAGTTTGTGGAAAATTCTTTTCATGCTAAAATACAGCTTATAAAATATTTCTATAATCTATTAATTGGCGTGAGAAGAAAGAACAACGTTCGTTAGTTCGTGACTGAAAAATGGTAATCGACTGAGTCTAGTTAGGAATTCAATTTTATCGCGCTTGCAAAAGCACTGTAACAGCTTTTTTGTTCATAGATTTCAGTTAAATCCTGATTATAAACGCGAATATTTGCGAGTATGGATACTCTTTCACGGAAAAGGGCCCAACATATCTATATGAAGGTTGGCATAGAGATTATAGTCTGGAATAACGTATAGGTTAATTTTCATCCCGGAATTAGGTTGCAGTGGGTCACCGGATGTGGGGTGCGTCAAGAATTTGACGCAAGCGAAACCGCGGTCAATAGCTAGTATAGTGTATTAATGTCTTTTAAATAAGTAAGGATCGCAAAGAAAATTTACAGTAAAGGCAAATATCACAGGTGTCACGACATATTCTTTCTAAACAATTACATTCTTCAGATTGTACTCGTATGAGTACGCAGAAGGCACAATTAGTTTGAAAGCAAGATGGTGTTACACTAACATTAGAATCATGATTGTATTCTGACAAGATAAATAAAATATGTCATGGATGTGACACATAATGTATTTCTCTATTAAATAAATTGTCAGGAAATATGAGGAAAGATACAACAACTTGACTTTAGACTTAAATTTATCAACTTAATATTCATGCAGGATCTCAGTATTCTCCATTTAATGGATCGAAAAGATGAAAATAATACTTTGAATGTAATTTCGCTATAGTAGGTAGGTAGTTATGTTACTTATCTCAATACTACCGCAACATTAAAAGTGTACTTATTGTATGACCTAGGCACTTTGTTTTCTCTCACACTCACTAATTAGTTAATGTTATTATTATTAGCGATTAACACCGCCTAGTTCTGAAGGACCATTTTATGTAACTTCATCTTATTGCGCTGAGTAGCTTAAACATATTTTAACGAAATAGTCCACCTTTTGAGACTTACCTTATCAAATATAAGCTTTAGTCAGCAGAACGAAATAGCATTTTTTATCAGAGCTCATAAAGATTGCCGCAATCTACCGAATAGAGCAGTAACCAACCGATTCTCGCCAAGTTTTATATGAAATCAGGTCTTAAAAAGAGTGATTTATTCTTAAGTACCAATTGTATTCACGTTGCATAGAATATTGTGATAGCCTAGAGTAGAATAAAGTGGCGTGTTCAGAATTCTGCACACCTTCGATGCAGTAAACTAAGCATTACGGCTGTCTCAATGGGGCTGTGAACATTTTCAAGCAGTGTTTTAGAAGCTTTTTCTTTATCTGTGAGGATAGCTAGTCGTAACTTCGTTCTAAGGTAAAAAGATTGACAACTTATTAAAAAATAAATCTGGTGGGATTTTTGGGGATTATTGCTCGAATCGTACTTGAACTGCTAACTGTGATAAAACTTCCACTGAACACATTGTAAGTAAATAGCATGCCTTCTTTATAATTTCTTGGGTGTCAGTGAGTAGATAACTCCAGAAACTGGTAGGATTACCAGAGCTCCTCAAGTTTTTGATTGGCTTCACAGACTCGACAACTCACCTTCGAAATCCCCGCGGGAGGATAAAACATAGAACTCAGATTAATGTGACTACAGTCAGTTTAATATGGTTGAAAAGTTCTGCAATTCAAAAATATTATTCAGTCTATAGCCACTTACAGTACACCGTATTCCCATAAATATCTTTGTATAATAAAACTGGCTTTTCATGTAACTGTAAAACTACCCCTAACCCTTCCAAACTACTCACAGCATACATACCTATATATAAATATTAAAATTATATAGTTAACTTGTTATCGTAGTCCAGTACAATAAAAAGCTTCCCCTAGGAAATTCACAAGTATTGCACACGTGAACAAAGAGCACATGCGTGCTTACATCTAAACAATACACGTCATCGCTAGTAGCTCAAGTGTTAACGCCGATAATATGCTGCTGACCAACGAGCCTGATAAAATAACGTCATGCTCGTAGGTATCTGCCTCAAAAATAAACAGACATCATGTATGACACATTATAAGCGGTCCTCTTCTTAAAGTGTGAAAAAACTGGTACTTGAATTTTATGTAATGAACCTTTTCACTTATACCTTGTTATGTTCCCAACAAAGAATTATACCCATTTCTTATTTTTTAATTTTCTAACTAGTAAATACCCGCGGCTCCCAAGCGTGATATATTGATCTCTTTCACTTGACACATAAGAACTTGTTCTCGGCATCCAGATCCGTTTAACTGTTCTGACGTGATTGAGCAATAAATATACAAACTTTCGCATTCATAATATACCTAACAGCAAGATTATTTTTAAATAGGTACTTATACCACATATACGAATAATTCCTGGACTTACAGACACCACTTACATTTACGCAAATTTTTATTATACTGAATTAAGATTTTCTGGAAACTTTGGCTAATAATACGAACAGGATTTTACTTATCAGGATTTGTGACGGTAACTAAAATACGTCCGTCGTCGGTAGTAAGAACTTCCTTAATTTGCTCTACTTGACAGGAAGAAGAGCCGTTTGAGACCACAGGAACATCAAAAGCATTTAGGTATCAAAGTCTCGGACGCGACGTAACACAGGAATTTGTCCGTCGCCTGCTGTTATGATTACTTTTGAAGGTGCAATATTAAATGAGTTCTTAGTTGGTAATCAACTAGTTTGACTATGAAAGTGATGGTTGAAACACTTTGAGGTTGTAAAGTAGCCGTCAGTGAAAGTAAGACCCATCAACTGAATTCAGTTAGATAGGAACTCGCATCTATTTTCTTTTTAAACTTACTGCCGAACTCAATTGCCTTTAAAAACATATTATTATGGGTCTAGTTAACTGGTACTCGTCTTTGGGCTATTACCACAAGGGGCCTTTACGTAATAGACGACAATGTTGGTGAAATGGCTATTTAATGCATTAAGCTATTAAGTACACGTATAAAATCTTTCAGCTTACATTTTAATGGGTATACGTTACACGTATAGCATAACTCGCTGCATCATTATCTAATAATATTTATATGAATAAATCTCGTAGCACAGTGTTTGTTATCGAAATCCTGCGAATTGACTTTACCGATTCTCGAGATTTTTTTTGTGTTAATTTGGCAGGTTTAAAAATAATAACACATATAAATTAAACTAAGACATTTTAGACAGAATGATGTGCTGTTGAGTTTTAGTAATAGTGTCTCATTATACCTACTCTTTGGGTATGGAACCCTAAATAAGCTGTAGACGAATATTATATGCTTTCTCTTTTATTAATAATCCAACCCTACGACGGCGAATATCGAATACCTGTGACGTAAAAAAAATCGAAAATATTAATTAATGACGTCGCAACATTTTAGCCTCACACCAGAGTCAAACACAGGCCATGTTGGGGTGGGCGTCCCCTGTTACGGTGCAGCGCTCAGAGAGTAGCCCACTTAAGCAAAATTAGCTTCTTCTGTACGGCAAAGAACACTATCGGATGTTTTGTGCTTGCACTGATACGCCCCCCGTTTGACAGCGTATAAAAGAAGGGTGCACACGAGTTGGTGTCCCAATACACCTCGTTAATGTGCACCTACCCTCGCGGCTATGGATGTTCTACGTTTACATACTATTGATGCATTCAGATGTACCTATGTGTTCGTGTGTGTATGGTTTGAGGAGTTTTCTTTTTCTCAATTAGAGACTTAGCAATATCGTAAAAGAAGATAATGTAGGTTTGATAGTAAGTTCACTTTTAAATATCATGTTGCAACGTAATAGTGTGTTAACGTACCTAAATGTTTTTTGATGCTGTTATGGTAGGTTAGTGATATTATTATTTTTCAATTTTTTTAACTATTTAAGGTAAAATATTGAAACTTTATTCATTTGTTGAGGATAATCTTCGGAACGAGTGCACTTATTGGAAAAGGTATTTAGTTAAAAAAAAATTAATTAGATTTATACTAGGTATATTACCAACACAATGTTCTTTATAACAATGCACGGGTAAGAATTCATGCCTCGTTTATAATAATATAATTAATTTGTGGTATAGATAATTAAAGTGGGTAGGTAGTTGGTAAAAGTAAAATTGCTCCCAATTTTTTACAAGTCAAACACTTGTAGAAGGAAATAAAATCCATGTAGATACTACCAAACTTGTACGAAAACATTTAGTTTACTTTTGAACTTTGTAGAGGAAGAGCTCGGTGTTGTTTGTTGGTGTTAGAACGCCGGCAAATCCACATTTATAGCAAGCGCCTGCGATTCAATTACTAGCAAAGTGCGGCAGCGGTGCGTATTGCATCGTAAACTGTCGGCAATAAGGCGTTATGACGCCGTAAGTAATAAAATCTAGCTACGATGCTAGAAATACCTGTGACCGGAATAATGTTTAAATCCTTTAGGTATAAAACCCTCATAAATTCAAAAGTGGTTTGGTTACTTCTCAATTCGTTGTTCAAAGTTTATTAGACTTGATTTGTCTAAAGTTTCGAAGCACAGAATTAGCTTTTTATTGTTTCATGTGTATAGTTAGAAATGGTATTTAAATTAAATAAAACTTGTTAAATATTGAACAGCAAACTTAGGCTTAGTTGCACACGAAACCTACCTTTTTTGACATTAGGACGATCGAGATGAATTCGAGACTAAGAGTGAATTTTAAATAGGTAGGTAGGTATACTTTTATTACGAGTATTTCTTAAGATCTGAGTGCCAAGATCTTATGTAAAGCCAAGCTAAATCTCATCCTCGCCAATAATGTTCGTGTAGGTAATTGATAGTCTTAAGTTCTCTAAAAACCCTACACCTTAGTCAAAATATTTGGTCTCACTGTTTCATATGAATGCCGAAAACACTCCTGGGTTTATGAATAGAAACTAAACCACCCTTTTTTTTTTTTTTTTTTTTATCGTGCGGAAATCCCCATGGATACCACCCCCGTCGGCCATCGGGGGTGGTTATGTCGGGATCGAACCGACTAAAACCGCACGCCGTCTCGGGCCTTAGTAACCGGGGTGTAAGGTTACCCAATGGGCATATCCCTCGCACCCCAGCTGACCCCGGGCCATCTACGGTTTTAAGATGGCCCCCTCGACCCCCCGAAAGGGGGGGTGGGGCGAGCATCGCGCCACTTCGCTGACGGTGGGGTGTAGGGTGACAGGAGGCCGTCCTGTCACCCAACCGTCGGCGCGCAGACAATCAGCTCGCCCCCCGCTCGCTCCCCACTGTGCCATCTGCTAGTCAGAGGGACACGTGGAGAGCCTCGGAGCAGCCCTCTAGAGGGCCACTCCCACCCCGGCCGGATTGGCCGCAGGCAGCAGCGTCTCCCGTGGCGAGTGGGACGCGCTGCTCGCCTCCGTTGCCCAGGTGCACCACGTGGAGGTTCCGGCCCGCACCCAAACTAAACCACCCTTTCAGCCAATTATCACACGGCCATGCTCGCAAGCAAAAGCTAGTTTGCAAATATTGCCTAAGCAATTCGTAAACTACTTTTATGGAGATTCTTTTACTTAATCGAAAATAAAATTTCAGCTTTTTCATGATTATCTACTAAAATCTAATTCAAATATGAACAGGTGTGCCTTTAGGAGTATTTCCATTCCACTTTAAATGTTGCAAATTACAAGTTAGAAGTTTGCGACAAAGGCGTAGCGTGTCACCCGCCTTAAATGTTCGTTCGTTTTGTTTTAACTTTATAGTCCACACTTTTATACTACACTATACTTTTCATAGTTTTTCTTACTGTTTATTATGTTGACATGTTATGAATATTATGTTTTTTATTTAGTAATAAATACCAGTTTATTCGGCTGACACCGTAAAAAAGTTGGGGTTTTGCTACAAAAATACATTCGAGAAATCCAAACTACAACTTCTTCATAATATTATCCTTCGAATATTTGGTGAATTGCGAAGCTCTCTTTCAAGTTTTTTCTACAAAGGCTTATAATATAAACAAGAGGAAGAAAGTTGCAAAAAACCTAAATTAAAGTACCTACTTACTTTCAGACATTAACATATTAAACCTTAGGAAAAAGGATACTCCACATTTCGTGAATAAAAGATTTTGTTATTATGGAAACAATTCCCTAAACATTTACACAAAAGAACTTTGAAGGTTACATCGCATTAGACAAATATTTATCGTTTATCAGAAAGCTCTTAAGTAAATGGGCAACAGAATTACTAGAGTAATACCGGAATAAATGAGCGGTACAAGCGAAAAGTCACGTTCCACGCCCATCCGTGCCTCATTTCGTAGCTACTGAATGACCTTAACATTGTTTTCCATATCGCTTTGGTAAAAGGTCGGCATCGCAATAAATTATCAATAATCGTTTGGATTTTGTTAAACTTTCAGGCTTTGGGAACGCAAAGTGAAAATCCCGTTTATATTTTGATCGGTGCACGGTCCCGGCGGAACCGTTGCCATAAACTCCCTCCTGTTGTAATTTTGTTTTGTAACAAAGTTGCCGCCTTTAGGTCGAGCCGATAGGAAAGTTACAACATTTACTAGACTGCCAACAATTTATATAAGTTTATTGACCCCAAAATGAAATTTAATTCTTGATGCTATATCGTGTCCTCTTCGTCACTTCAGTCATTTAATGTACCTAGATCTATATGATTTTACCACAGAAGGTTATGAGGAGATTTTATGTCACCATACAAAAAGGCACTACCTATTTGTATGGTGACTCAGGGTATCTCTCGTATTACTCATAGTTTAACGTTATAAACCTAGTCGATATTTTGTAGGTTGGTACATATTTTTTGTAACGTAGGTACAACTTCCTGTTAGGTAGGTACCTAATTCCAAATATAGGTATGCCTGTGAAAAACATGTTTTCCAAAATTGCCCTCGTTCATTCGAGAAAGCGATGCTCAAACTAGGGAAGACCCTTTTAATCCATACAAATTTCCGCCTCTGGTCAGGAGTGAAGTTTTAAATCGATTGAATAGTGCTATCTGTGTGTGAAGTGGTAGCAATTCGTCAACGTCCCAATATAATCCCCCCTCAATGAGTTCTAAGCCGGGCTAGAGGGATGTCGCGTCATCCATCACGTAGAGTACTTGGTACCTACCCGCCAGTCCTCACACGATCCGCCAAGTCATCGTATAGAAACTATTAAGTTGTTTTAAAAAAATTCAAGAGTGAGTAATAAATTGGGACTCAGTTCTTCCAGTTTCAGTATTTTTAGCGAACAATTTACTGATAAACCTTCTTAGGAAAAGGCAATTAAACTCTTTAAGGTAATGAATATGTATGAAGTACCGCACACTGTTAAGAATTTCTTACTACAATGTAAATACTCGTATATTATGACATTAACATAGAATTTAAAGTTATTCTGTTTAATGTAATCAATTGTATTTTTAAGGGAACACTTATTCACTATTTTAGTTAGTACTTAATTAATTTGCTGACTTCTACGCTATTGTAAATTAGGGGTGTCTGTAAATTGGAGAAATTTAAGAAAAATACTTCGGTTATGTTAAATGAACGATTTGAACACATTACTGTCTGTTTGTACAAGATGAACACATTTTGATATGGCATTTCTCAGTTAGAATGAATGACGTGTGAGAAGTAAAGAGCACAGGCTCACTAAAGTTCTCTTTCTCTCTCTCTCATCTTCATGACGATGCATCCAGTTGACAGCAGGCAAATAATCTTGGAGTTTCAAATGAGCAACTACACCTAAGTATTTAGGTTTGAAAACATGTTCAAATTCTTTAACAAATTCTTAAACATTCCTGTGGTCGCCTTGTCATTTTATATCGTCACGTCTCTTTTTTACGCTTACAAAATAGAGCTTAGAAATAATAATGTCAAGAAGAGGGGTGTGTGGTTGTGTACAAGCAGTGTGCACATCTGGTACCAAATCAATTTATCGCGGATACGTGATGTTGGCTCACCGAACGGGAATCTGTGTCAATGAAATACTCCTACATTACTTATTACTATATTCCCAATATCAACAGTTTTATTTATTGAATACGCTCATCATCTCATTCTCTGAACCTTTTCCCCAACTCAGTTGGGGTCGGCTTTCCAGTCTACGTCTTTCCAGGCGAACCTGGGATCGAACCCGAGACCTCGGCCTCGATTCTGCAAAAGACAAACCACTGATTTAGCACTGACACTCTAAAAAATGCCATTTAATTGTAGACTTTATTGTTATCAGGTTAAAGTCTCAAGTCAAATGATATTTTGTGGAGCGAATGAAAAAGTTAAATGAATTCTTTTCATTTGATTTTAGACTTAAGCTGTATACCGGTAAAGTCTACAATTAAATAGCATTTTTAGAGTGTCAGTGGTTTTACAGTGGTTTGCCTTTAGCAGAATCGAGGCCCTCGTCTCAGCAGTCCATTACCCAAACCACTAGGCTACCGCGGTTATCCGCTCATCATCTATCAACTCATATTGAATATGTACTTCAGAAAGTTTATCTATTTCATCTAAAGAGATTAGACGAGTGGGTATAATGTTGTAAGTTGTGATATTATAGCGTTGACCATCGCATCGCAACCGTTGATTTACTTGAAAACTTTCTAGTGGAAAGTTGGGAACAAATAAGAGACATTTTTTTCACTTCATTAAGTTCGTCAGTGGGCTTCAGTTTTATTAGTCGTAAGAAGGGAAAGTTGTATAATATTGATTATGAGTACCCACCTATGAGGAAAATCACAACAGTTATGCAAGCAAAGTTAGCGATGAAGGCAACGAACCAAAAACCAATCTAATCCGACTTATTGAAATTCTGCGCAGTGCCCTACAGCCATTATAACGTCTACTTTAGGAAAATAATTTTCTAAAAATAATGTTCAACAATTTAACAATTAAGTTTGGGTGTCAATATTTTTTTAAATCCATATTTAGCTAGGTAGGTACTACCGGCCTGGTCCTGGTATGCGGGGCAGACTCCCTGCGCACGACCATATACGGACCCGCATATATACGGAGTTGGCAGTTGGCAGTCAATGTATTAAGCACGAAGTAGCAATAGTCTGACCTGCTGTTGGCAAAGAAATGATCTGGGTCTGACCCAGAACATTTACATCTTTGCCAACAGCAGGTACACGGCATCAACAAAAATAGAGTTATATCTATCAATCAAATTCAGGTAAACCAGACTTTTCTTAAGTTTATTATAATATAATGTCTAGACAACAATGCAGGTATCAACGATGCAACAAGCAACAATGTCGGAGGTTTATCTCGATCTAATAAATAAATTAAACCTAGGTTTCATGAAAATATAAACTATGTTTTATTTGCACATGTTCAAGTTACTTTGATCAAGATAGCGTGCTTATAAACCTTCCATACAAAATAAAGTAGTAGTTACTAATTTTCAGTGTATATTATTAGTAGAAATAAAGTTACATAATAACCAGCTTTTCACAATTATGCTGTTCCCGTTACCACAATCTAATCCCGGCTGGCAATCTAATCCCGGGAATAAAGCTGAAGTGATATTCTACAGTAAAATCTAAATTTTGTAATAAGATGAATAGTTGTAATATTTACTTACATGCAGAATAAATACTCTCTAAAAACAAATATTTCCATCAGAGCGCTCTACTCTAGCAACAACTAAACTACCTCAAGAAGGATTAGTTCAAAAGGTTATGTAAAACATACAAGCACGATCAGAAAAGCAAATAAACACGTAAAGCTTACGTCAGAGTTAAAGAGGTAACAAACAAACTGACGTACATACGGAAAGCGCTCCGCTCCGTCAGTTTCCAGATTTCACGAGAGCGGAAAGTCGCCACTGGCAATAACGTTGTCAAAATAAAAGAACTATAAAGAAATAATTCCACGCACGATATGTATAACCTCTTTATCTCGAAGTCGATGTTTTATCGACGCCTCAATGATGATGTATTGGCAAATTGTGAAAAGCAAAAAACTAACTTTTCAGCTTTGAATATTTTCTTTCAAGTTTATAATTGAGAATCCCGGGTTCGAATCCCGGCTAATCTACGTAAATCCACTTCTAATACAGGCTATCTAGTTTGAAAATTAAACACTTGAAATGTTGTTCAAGGTGTTTTTAAAGATAAGAGTTTTATATTCATTGGCAGGTATTTTAAGTTGTATGATATACTTAGTGGAGTATTTTGGTTTCATCTTGAAATATAATTGAGACTTTGGAGTTTTGAATCGAAAACCATTCTTCTATTTATTACCTTTTCTTAAATCATCGCTACATTCAGAAATAGTAGTAAGACTTCTTTTTGTTACAATATTTTCATCTCAAATCATAGGTTTCGCCACATTGTCATAATATTGACGTAAAAATTCCTCGTTTGTTCGTAATCTCATGTAAGATTGGTGTACCTGGAACAATAGCCACGATTGGATGAGCATAATAGTCTGCTAAAGCGTAGTATGACGTGTTAAAACCCATGTGGGGTTTAGCACGTCATAGTTCGCTTTGAGATGAGGAGTTAGTGTTAAAAATTCTACCTTCATTCTGAAACGTAAAACTAAAAGCTTAACAGCTTAGCAGCACCAGAACAGGATGTCACGTAGATGGTGTTTGTGTAAACAATATTAGCTACGCTGACGATATGGTGCTGCTGGGCCCATCTGTTGGTGCGATGAGGAAACTCCTTGAAATCTGTGAGGGTTTTGCGGTGGCACATGGGCTCAGGTACAATACCAAAAAGAGTGAATGGCTAGTTTTTAAATCCGGGGCTAATACATACAATCATCTACCAGGACTCGCACTCTCTGGATCCCCTCTTGGCCGGGTTCAGAGGTTTAAGTACTTGGGCCATTGGGTCACCGATGACCTAAAAGATAATGTGGATATTGACAGGGAACGCAGGTCGTTGGCTGTCCGTTGCAATATGCTGGCTCGCAGGTTTGCGCGCTGTACTGATTCTGTCAAAATTACGCTGTTTAAAGCTTTTTGCCAGTCTTTTTACACGTGCAGCCTGTGGGCTAAGTTTACGCAGCGGGCATACGGCGATCTGCGTGTCCAGTATAATAATGCATTCAGGGTGCTTTTGGGGTTGCCGTGGCGTTGTAGCGCATCAGGCATGTTCGCGGATGCGCGGGTTGACGGGTTCGCCGCTCTAATGAGGAAACGCTGCGCGTCCATGTTGACGCGTTTGCGCTCCTCCTCCAACAGTATCCTGAATGTATTTGCCGATAGATGGGACTCCCCCCTGATCCACAGGTGGATTTCTATCCACTCCAAAATTTAATTCAGAGTGCCGTATTTGTTAAATTTGATTTTTTATTAATTTATTAATTTATTAATTTTTATTTTCAATTTTTAATTTTTAATTTTTAATTTTTAATTTTTAATTTTTAATTTTTGATTTTTAATTTTTAATTTTTAATTTTTAATTTTTAATTTTTAATTTTTAATTTTTAATTTTTAATTTTTAATTTTTAATCTTTAATTTTTATATTCTTAATTCAATTTTGACATATTAATTTATTAGTTTGACATTTAATTTTATTGTCGTTTCAATTGTATTTTAATTTAATTTTTTAATTTTTTGACTTCAATTTGAATTGTATTTTGGTATGTTGGAGGTGAATTTTATTGATTGTTTTATCACGTACTAACACTATTTTTAAGACAACTTTACTAACATATATATGGAATTGTTTCTGAATTAAATGATTATTATTATTATTATTATTATTATTAAAACCTAATGAATTTTTTGATATTTATTTTTCTGTTTAAAATGAGTGTTCCTCTATACTGTTTATTGAAACTACAAGTTTACAAAATGATTAATTTGAATATAGTTCAACTTACTAATTTTCACTCACGCTTGTCTGCCACCTAAGTGGTATAAAAAAAACTCAGCTTCAAAAGTAGATTTTATAACATAATCAATACAGCCCACTGAGTGGTTAAAAAGCATTTTCACTAAGAAATATAAATTACTTTGCTAAAAAACAACTCTTGAATATCTGAAAATAATCATCTACTTTCGGTGCTGACTATACCTACCTACAATACAATTACCCAGGATAAATAGTTTTCTGACAAATAGTCGCTAGTTACCATACGAATCTTACATGCATTTTTATCTTTTAAAAATAAAAATAAATCTGTAATTCATTTATTTTTCACTATTCAATACCGTTTTGAGCATGAGTCGGTTTTATATTTTTTGGTATAAATTATGTACCTAGACATGGTTGTTTAGTTTAAATACGCACTTTGTGTACCGTACACGTATACTTACGATATATAACATTACATTAGGTTATACCGAAAGCGCTTACGGTTTATGTTTTCTATAATAGCTTTTTCATAGAGCAGAAAATCCCGCAGCAATAAGTCTGGATTATCCGCAACTTATCGTAGAAAACTTGCGAAAGGGATTAGGAATTTTATCTCTTAAGACAGCATTTCCTTGGATGTGAATGTAAAAAACAGTTTTATGGATACTTACGTGTATGTGAGTAGTGTGTGATTGCTATCACTATAGAGATATCACCGATAGAATAGTTAGTTCAAACATCTATATATAAAATTGTAAAGTAGGTGTATCTGTACTCTGTACATATATGAACGATTCTGAATACAATTTTTTAATATAATTCTCGTCTGTTTGCTCGCAATAGACGCAAAAACTATTGAATGAACATCTGAGGCGCCTTGGATTTGCTTATGCTCCTATTTTTGTTCTGAATTATCTTGATTTTTACTGTCTGACCTTCCAACCTCTGTGCCTTTATAATCTTGATTTGTGTAGTGTGTGTAGTCTGCGAGTGGTATCCCTACTCTATTTATAATGGATCTATGGCTATTAAACTGAGTATCAAATAAGTAAGTACTAGGTGCAATAACATTGTTGTTTCAACGACAAAGCAGGGATACCACAAATCGCTTAATGTCTTTTTATGGGCCATTGCAAACCTCGGTTCAGTTTTATGCGTCTCTTGTCAGTTCGTTTTTATTACCTTTCAAATAATCACTCGTCAAACTTATCGGTAGTACCGTTAAAATTTAATCCTATCTCATCTTTGACAGTTTTATGACTTAATCTGACTAAAATAAGTAGATCTATGGGTACTATTATAAAATTGCAAATTTGTTACGTCTGTACATTGAAAATATTTACAAATAATACATGACACAATGAACGATTCTGAACACAAAATATATTTTTTAGATTATTGTTTATTGGGGATGAACACCAGACGGTTGATAAAAACCACCAACTACTTATAAGCAAATTCAATTATTGCCATATTTAAAAAAGTTACTTATAAAATGTAGATCGACCTTATACCTAGGTCATGCCTACATGTGAATCTAGTCTAGTTTTTTGTATCACACAAAAAACTAGACTCCATTTAAACATGACACCTATTTGATGCTCCAAAAACATTTGAAAGCTATGCATATATTCATAAACGTTGACCGAACAAATTACCCAAGCCAAAAGCCGTCAGAAAATATTGGCAGCTAACAAATTTTGTTTCCGTCAAATATGCGGGTAGTAACACAATTTGTGATTGATTTCCGCCGTCGCATACGTTTTCTCCGCAGTCAGGTGTTAAGAAAACGTCGTACATACGCAGAATAAATATTTCTTTCATCAAATGATAGAGATAGATGAATGGAATTTAATTATTCTTTCTAGAAGTTTCTTATAATTAAAACTATGTTGATCTGGATGTTCAATTTGTTAATATTGAATATTAGATGTTGAATAAAAAATCTGTAAGGACTGAATTGGACCTAATCATTGAAAGAAACTGTATTCAGGTAAGTGCTAAATGTAATTATATTCTACCCAATTTAGTTGGGTTGGCATTTTAAGAAACTTTAGCATATATTGATCTTAAGCTTTCATCACTCTCATGGAATCGCAGACGCGTACCTAGTCAGTCACCTTTTAAAGAGCCTCTGGTAATAGGCTTAAAAGACATGGTATTATTGTATCCTAGAACTAAACCTAAATGGAGATTTATTGAACGTAAATCACCTGAGCGTTCATGAAACGTCCACTTTAGTTTAATTCCAGAATCTGTAGTTAGAACTAATCTCACGTCGAGATTCGTGACGTGAGTATCGCTCTAGAATACGGGCCTAAAGTCTCTTTAGACATACAAGCGTAGGTGGTGAGATTCTATAATGAACCCATTACATACAGTCATTAGCTACGAATCATAAGATCAACTATCGCAAGTCGTAAATGAAAATGTGTTATCACAAATGTCTCTACACGTTCTACCTTCAGTTAAACAATGTAGCAGAGTGGATTGGCCGGTTTAAAATTAATGAGAATCATTCTAAGGGCAAAATTTTCATCAAGCGAAGTGGTTACCTGCTTAATGTAGTGTAAGGAAATGTTACTTGGGAACATCTAGAGACTTAAGTGAGATAGAGATTTCGGATAGACTTCGGTATGCAATCATCATTGCATGTTAAATACTTTTGGTTAGAGGTGTTTTCGATGTAATTTAGTTGTAATAGTTTTTTGTGAGTAATACAGCAACAATGCATACAATTTGATTTGTTATACTTATAGGTACACTTCGATTTTGATTTTGATGAAAACACTATACCTACACGTCAGACATGAAAATTGAAAATCTTTTTACAAGAATAGCGACGGGTATGGAACACTAATACCAAGTACCTACGATTTTGTGCTTACTTTAATGTTTAGGTACTTTCACCACGGTAGTTTACCATATTGATGCTTATTTAAATTTCTGTGAAATATTTTCTATAAATCCATTAATCGTACCTATTAATATTAGAAAGTGGTTTAACATTTATTTAGGTCCATATTTATTTCCGAGCGCACGCTTTATTTCCATCTCTCAAATTTATGTACTTATAATTTATTGCAACAATAAATAAGTGTATTTTGTTAGGCACAAATCACGTACCCAAGACTTTTTAATTTTCCGCGGTATAACCTACTTTATAATTTTGAGGTCGGTGCCAAGCAAAACAAAAAAACCTAGCATGGGCTTATAAATTTCTTTTAATTAAATATTTTACTTAGCACCGTATTCAAAATTATATGTCATGTTGCTTTTAAGATTCATCAGATAAATATAAGCAAACTTATTATTATTAAAATTGTCAGGCGTAAATAATAAAAAATTAATATCATAACGGTTCTTCATCACAAATTTTAAAAACTGTTCACCTTTTCGTCAAGTACAGTCACGTAACATAAGAATGAACCCACAGAGCATTACTTGGATTACTTTTTTTTTGTTAAAGAATAACGATATGGAGGAACCTTCTGCCTGGGTATTTGCGTGATGCATAATACTCTTATAAACATTTTTGAAGCAAACGTAAAATTTCTAACCCACTTCTTGGGTAATTACACACAAATAGCTAACTTCATACTAGACACTATTTAATTTTATATTGTAACCTATGTAAGTACAACAATTGGTAATATCCCGGCAAAAGATGATTTAGTCTGAGCTGTCCGACTGGGGTAGTACCTCCGCCCTACAGAAGACCGCGGCCACAATAGCCATGGTAAGTAGGGTACCCAGAGCTCACAACCCACCGTCCCTATCTCCTCAATACCCTTCCTCCAACCCCTCCTCTCTCTCCAAACTCTTCAACATCACTGACTTCAGGTACTTTGAAATGTGACCACGAGGAAGCATCAACTTTCGGTTCACCCAGTCAAAAGTGTTGAGCTAACAAACATAAAAAAAATCTGTCGAATCTTTTGAAGTTGGTTAAATAGGTAGAATATTTTCGTCAGGTATTTTATTTTTATATGTTCATAATATTTTTCATACTTATTCTCCTCTCCTCCACATAACAGCCTCTGTGGCGTAGCGGTAGTGACTTCAACTGCTACGAGAAGGGGCGCCGGGCACACTTATTCTCATCTTTCGCAGCAGAATATTTACATATTCTAAAGCCGTTAAATTTGAAATGATCATACTACTCTTTTGCTAAATAGTTTTTACCACCCAACATAAAACGAACGTATTATTATACGTCTGAACACGTATATGTACCTACACCTATAACAGCTGCAGATCACCTGTTCGTAACTGCAAACTGTGTTATACCACCATCTTTGTATTCGAATCCCAATAGAACTACATTTAATTAAATTGAGCGCTCTTACCGGGGCGCTTCGAAACACTTTTAAGTGATTTCGCTATAAACTTAGCTACAAACTGAAACAATACTTAACCACTTACAATGGAAATAATATTCTTCTTACTTTGCATTTTAATAAAAACTTACATTAAGTATAACAGTTTGTAAACTGCACGTGTTTTTAAATAGAGTCACTACTTTTATGTTGTTCAAACAACTCCCAGATCGTTTTTCTAAGAAACTTCAAGAGCTTTTAAGTTCATTTACAGTCCGTGAACCTAACAGAAGAAAATCAGATGTTTATTTCATTACGTATAAGTTCGATACTTCAGAACAATATTTATTTTATGTTTAATAAATAGTGACTACAAAGGATGCGGACAGTAATTTTATAATGAATTGAAAGTAAATTATTAAGTGTTTCTTTTGTACGAGTGAGAGGGCACTCTTAGTTGGATAGTGATCTTGAGAAACGTTGGTAATGATGCGGTTGCCACTTTTGGGTGAGAAAAATGGGAAAAACATCACTTTTCCTGCCTAGGTGGGATACACATCGGGTGCGCCAGTGCTTTCTAAGGCATGCTAGATTCTTCGACCACACAGGTTGGCCGAGGTGACGAAAAATCATGCAGTTTTAATCGCTGCAATTTCGGCATGCCCACCTCATTGTTAGCTCCAGTGAAGTGAGGGCAAAGCTCAAGTGGGGTGAAGCCCGCATGAAAAAAAAAAGGGTTGGAAAGGTGGCAAAGAATTGTAATAAAAAGATGAAATCCAAAGCACAAGTAAAATTTCAACAAATATAAGTACATAAATGACTCCGTTATGCACATAAACTAAAGTTTGTCTCTATATTACAATCACAATACAATTTTTGATTAATGGTTACCTGGGTTATTTTGCTATTTATAACTATGTAAGTGTTCTGGTATAGTAATGTAAGTAACAACTCGTTGTTAAGGAATGATCCCTGACCTTTATCATTAAAAAGTTTACGAAGTGCCAATTATGATCTGCCCAATAGTTCTTACAAGTTATTACTATCCATTTTTATATTCAATATCAAAAATTCTTAGGTCAAACACACGAAAACAAATAAAAATGTTATCAAGTATTATGCGATTCAGTAAAAAGTAAGTGAACGTTGGAGTACAATTATTAGGGAAACTTGAGCCTTAAGCCAAGTGGCTACAGAGGTAGTAACTTCAAGTTATGATATAAGTTTTACTAGAGCTTAGTTCACATAAAATCTTATATTACTTGCTACAAAAACTGGATAGTGGGTGTAAAAAGCTACACGACATTGTCGTCAAGCCACACTGACCACAAAAACTTTAATGGTTTCTTTTATCGACCATTTGCGAAGTGTAACGGTCACCCCTTTTGTTTCGATACCAGTTTTAATCTTTTAAGTGGAATAAAATTTTATGGTAAAATCAATAGTAAAGTATTAGGGACATTACAAACGTAAATACCTTATGCCGTAGATTATATCATGCCACGCTAAATTGAACTCTTTTCTTTTCTTTATATGAGACGCTGCTGCTTCGTGTTTTGACTGGCAGAAAAACTTCTTTATGAATCAAAATGATGATGGGTTCAGTAGCTCATCGCTCTACAACAAACTCTACAAGAAAAAGCAAGAAAAAACAATGCATCTTGGGCACTTTTGTTAAGAAAAGAGGCAAAATCTCCATAATGTTCTTTTTATTTTTTACCACATTTTGTTGGCTCTATGAAAAAATGCTGGTAGGCTGGTACGCTAATCACCTACTAAGGGGCCCAACTAATGTTATGAAATATTACTGATTACGAACTAAATTAAAATGATAACATGCTCTACCATGAAAAGAGCACAAATAACTCGTTAATTTTTTTTTAAATTCTATTAGGCTAACTTAACTATGAAATAAATACAAATCAGTAAATATTTATTTAAAGACTTAGTATTCAAACATGTTCTAACAATAATATATAATCTATTCGTAAGTAAATACAAATATTATTTCATTCAATCAGCTTCTAAAACCCAAAACGTTGTAGGCTCTCATGAATACCGTAGTTTAATATAATATATTCATTGATAATATTTATAGTCAGTTTTCAATCAAATTCTTATAACCTATTACTTTCAGGGAACCAGTATTGGACCCGATATATTTCCCATAAGTATAAAGAAAGTGAAAGATGAAAAAGGAAAGGTTACGTGAAAAAAACATCCTTGAACGTTGTTTACTCACGACCTTAATGTCAGATTATAAGTAATGAATATTGATCGATCGTCTACCTACTTAAGCTTGAATGCATTGAAGGATTAACAAAGAATGCTTCCCTTGTGGTTCTTTTTTTTAATGGCTTCTTTGCTTCACAATTTGCCACAAACAAGTATTATAATTTGCATATAACTGTATTATGCAGCGTTTTCGTCATTTAGTCATAGTCAAGGTCTTCATAGTCAATAGTCAAGTCAGTCTTCATAGTCTTCATAGTCTTTCCCCAGTAAAATTGTGGAGACTTTACTAGAGGCTTCTATGGAGTTTTGGAATCAACGTTGAAAAGCACAATTCACGGTAATATACCACTTTCCCAAACTTGTGCACGTTGTCGAAGATGTTATGTTTAAAATTCTTTTTTTGTAATTGTAATTTTTACACATAATAACTACATTTTACCCTAATTTTAGAAAATGATACAATGCCCCGATGTGACTTTTTCCTCGTTGGTGCCAAAACTCCTTGTGGTTCTATGCTTTTCTCTACAGTTGTACTACTAGAGACTTTATGACAAAAGGTTGATCAACCTTTTGTCATAAAGTATCTAGTAGTGTATCTGATTGTTAGTAGAATTGCATTCTGTTATATTGTACGTGAAATGTGTTCCATTACGAAGATCAAGAAAGAGCTGAACTCTCAAGAGGCCTGTGTCACCTTACTCCGTGGAAATGTCGATTTAGATAGCTATGCGCTAAACAAACAGGGGTGGCACTGACGGTCGGTGCATTATGTAAGAGGAATTATCCATTTGAAATCTGGCTTCCTTTTCAATGATTTTAACGTACCTAATTATTTTGCAAAATACGGGCCGCGAATCATATCCCAAATCCTCTGAGCTGAGTTTCTAGACTCTAGACCATGAACAGTATATACAGGGACCCATCACCTTCCATGTTCCAGGCCTCGATAAGGATCCGTCAGCTTTCCGATGCGAAGAGCAGACTAAATTTCTACAGGCGTTAACGGTGGCACAGCACTAGTCTTTGATTCGGCAGGAAATCCAGTGGTTGCACTTCTTTATGCTTCTTTTTTATTATACTTACTACCGGTCGAAACTAGAATTGAAACTTACCGGTAGAAAACGATTAAATGTGGCAAAAATATTTTCCGGTCGAAAAATTACCGGATAAATATGGAAGGACCCGTACATGCCTGTGAACTTATTCATGTCGCTGTTTGTGTGTGTAAACTCAACAGTTTTAATGCAACTATAACAAATAGAGGAAGATTCTGGTGAAACATTTATCCCAGCTATGCGTCACTGTACGTACTACCCTGACACGCATTCGCTGGATTAAGCTTTGCATATTCCAGGGCTGTTTCACCGCAAATCTTACTGTGATTACATATTCAAGTGATGCAATAAATTGCCAAGTTAGTAACGGCCATTTGCACTTGTACAATATCTGTGCACTACGTATCACTATAATCCTATTAAACTTAATAGTCTTATCCTTGGCTTAAAATAAGGATGTCACAATATTCCTTAGAATATAACTGGACTTAGGTATTCTACATCATTCGCGTGTCAATCCCGGTAGCATACAAAGCTTGCACTATGGATCCCGTGATCCTCTCTCCTACCCTGCGTTGTAATTTGGCTTATTTTGACTATTATGGCAAATAATTCCATCGGTTCGGTGCCTCTTTTCTAGAAGACTTGCAATTCTTTAAGAGCGCGTGTGTTTCCCTGCTCCCATAGTCCCGGGTCCTTGATGAAAAAGCATTTGATGAGGCCGTCAAGCTGAGGGCCACCACTGTAGCACTATCGGTGTATGTAGTGGTGACCCCCGATCCTGAGGCGTTGCCTTTAGCTTTCCATTAGGCGAGGTGAAGTCATTTTGACGTGTTCAATATAAAAAAACAACTACTGTCTGCTCCTTCAATCCCGAGAACAAATTATCATCATCACAACGTTAGTCCTGGTCGCATCCTGAACCCGAGGTCCGCTTTGAAAAATTAACCTTTTTCTTAACTTCATCCGTTTGTCCCTTGTATATTTCATGGTAACCTTGGTCTTACGTGTTGCATTAATTACATATATCCGCTTCGGTTTCAGTCCGAAGCTATTCATAATCAAAATGCGGTTGCATTCTATTTCATTGCGGATACGGAGAGATGTGACTATGGTTATCCATTTAAATTATTGACCATACCATCCTGTTACCGATCAAAATCTATACGGTTACTATTTTGACCAGAGCGTGTCAAATATAAAATCGGCTTTTATTCTTGACATTTACTTATAGGTATACTTTCCTTGATATTATGTGACTCTAAAAGGAAAAATTATTGAAGATAAAATTGCCTGACGAAAAATTATCAACAGATAGAACTCTTGAACAATGGGATAAACAGATTTTTTTTATTGAGTTTACCTTGCCTGAGGGTAAGCTACAGAAGACGTCTAAGAAATAAGGGACTATTAACCAAGATTGTTGTTCCAAGAGGTTGAGGGGTTAGATAGTAATCTTTACCGTAAACTCTCAGACTTTTGCAAGTTTTGAATGTAACCGGGACTAGAACGCTATGACGATAAAAATGATGGTGATTCTAAAATCCTTTGTAATAAAAGTAAAATATTTGGTATTAAATAGGCACTACGTAAAGACTATACCTACTTCAACATTATAATCGTAAATAAACTGTGACATAACAATTACTTAATCTTGTAAAAAATGCTCTCCATATAACGTTAAACCGTGCACTAAAACTGAAATAGCTATATTAAGAAATCAACCACCCAAATCTTTGCTCAACATACCAAAGAAAAGTATCATAACTTAACTAATACTAAGGTTGTTATCATCAACCTTAAAAAACCTACGGAGTTTATCCTCAACATTACATTCATGTGTCGTTATAAAGTAAGCTACAGACCATTTGAGCTCGCTAGGATAACATATTATAAGGGATCCTGGCTGTTATTTTTATGGTATGATCCCCAAGTGGACTACAAATCAAGATAACAAGCATAGATAGGAGGCAGACGGAAATATTTACACATTGCCCTCTATGGGACTTTTATTCACTACAACAGAATAATTAGTCAATGTCTACGTTTGTAGGGAATTGATAACTTGCGAGTATCCTTAAGAGTTCATTGTTACTAACTCGCCAACAGTAGACGGTACTTTGATGAAACCTTTCAAAATTAATCAATACTTATGAGTCCTAAAACTAGAAAAATCTTTGCGTAAGTATTAGAACGCAAAAGTTCGAAAGAACAGGATTTTTATCTTAATTTGGTCAAAGAAATTTCAACCGCATAAAGTTTGGAAAGAAACAGTTCAATGACTACATCATTTTAGTTTTAAATTGCTTAAAGTTTTCAAAGGAATATAGAAACTATTATTATATTAGCTGCTGCACGGGGCTCCATCCGCGTGAAATGATGATTTCGTGCCCGCGATCCACAAAAAACTATTTCTGGGGTAAACTTTTTGGGATTTTTCTAGGTAATATTCCAGATTATTAAATATCTCAGTACGAACTTGCATTTAAAACTGTTTAGTCGTTTACATACAGAGTAAGAAATATTCACTCACTCAAAATTTCACATTTTTATAATATTAGCAGGATGTTTATGATACCTACGTAATACTTATGTAGTACTTTACTTTATTAACTAATTACTCAGTAATCATTACATTTTGGCTATACAATTTAAGAACTGAAAATATTTGACAAAATGTGAATATTATGCTTATTTTTATCTCTATACATACCCCACCAGTGGCGTGTGTCGTATACTTACTATAGTTTCAAAACCACTGTAATAAACAGATGCGGTCCTAGTACTAATATTTACATTGAAGGACTGATCTCGAGTAGATGTGAACTAATATTGAACGGGTCCTCAAATCTAATTCACTTAATAGGTAACAACCCTCGATATCGCAGGCATGAATTATTTATCTAATTTGTATACTCTTAACTATTCAGCTGTAGAGGACAGGAAGGTTTCATAACCCTTCTAGTAAAGGCCATTTTGAGGACTCACTAAATAATCAATCTCGGGTCTAGTACATATTTACTTATAGTGCGGCTACCAAAGGAAAATCTCGATACCCATACAAACATAAACTTGACTTTGATACAGAACTGAAAACTAAATGATAGTATAATGTATGGTTGAAGCACTTACAATTTTATCTTTAGAGGCCCATTTTCAAAAGTATCATCAATGGCCAAAGCAGTTAAATAGCGCATGGTTGGTTGTAATCTCCAGACTTTTATTTGTTGGCAAAATGCATGTTTTTGAAGTACGTTAGGTACTTTTCCTAAAAGACTGAGTTTAAATAAGCTTATAAGCTAAAATTATTTTAAATTAATTATAACCAGACTAACAAAAGTTTACCAAATCGAAAATCAGTTCACAACGAAACTCTCTAAAACTAGACACTTTAAGAAGACTCCGGCAAGAAATTCAGCGGGCAAACGACATAAAAAGCTGAATGGTAATCCGGTATGAATCTCGATTCGGTTAGACCCAGCCGGATTCGATCGATCCAGTCGAATTTAACAGGATCAGAATTCGTACCAGATCTCAATGCCTACGTGCTACTGGCTATTTACATAGTACCTGTATTATGGAACCATCGACTAAGTTGATTCACATTATAAAACCTAACTTTTACAACGCGAATCAACTTCAACAGCCCATAGTCCCATAATATACTGTGTAAATTGATATATATGTGGAACGGGCACATGTAACGATTATTGCCCTTTTCCTACAAGTCCTCTAAGTCGTAATGTTCCTGGCATTCATAAATTTCAATAATTATAGCCGAATTTTAGCAAAAGTGGATTAACCGTCGAAAAGCGATGAAAACTGGTGAAATTTACCAAATCTTTACGATTTCTGTAATTGGACCCATTGTGCGAGTGAATTTCGTCGACCTTCTCACATTGAACGGAAACTTGAAAGCAATAAACTTGTTCTTTCGATGAATTGCCTTATTTTGAAGTTAATCACGAAAGAGCGGAGCGAACTGATTTGGGCGGGCAGTCGTGAGGCGGCGAGACTTGACAAAGAGGTTGCATTTCATTTCATTATATTATTATTAGATATATTACATCGTTATCTAGACAACTAGTGTGGGGAAGTATATAAACAAAAGATAAATCACCAAACTAAATGTGAAAGTTTGTATGGGCATCCATCCATGAATGTATGGATGAATACCTACACGAATACCTGCAAGATTTCAGTCTATCACTTCATTCTGACTGAACGAATTTGGATGAAATTTGATTTCGATAATTGTTTGCAATAGCACAAAGCCTACCTTTTCATCTCGGAACTAGGTTCATGTGGTTCGGAAAGGAATAAATATTCCGCGGGTAACACCTAGTGTTGTATATTAGGATAAATATTGACTTCGTTATTATAACTGTACATGTTGTTTGTGTATGGTAATGTTTGTCTAATTTAAATTCTATTGACTTGCATCGCGGAATGGTTTCATAAAGTACCTAAGCGTTTTATAATTTGCATTTAAAGCACGCAAGTGTATGCTTTCAAGAATACTAATGAAACATACCCGTGCTTTAGCTGTTATTTATACACTGGAACGACGAAATAAATCATATTAAGGAGCGGTTTCACTCTCCTGTTAAAGTTATAAATTAATTAAAGGAATAAATTACATATTCTGGTATTGAAAGATTAAACAGTAAACAGAAGAAATCAAAATCGATAAAATCGAAGGATTTATGAACGCGCCCCACTAATTTGTTGATTAACAGACGAGGCTTTGGCACAAACTTTTTCTCCGATGTTGTGAAGTCAATCTCGTAACAACCAAAAAAGCCAAATTAATGATGGAAAGAAAGCGGAGTAGAAGACCAGACCCCGAGCTCCAAGATGCAAGTTTTGGATGCAACCAGAATTGACACTGATGATGACAATGATGAAGGAATGTTGAAACTAATATTATAAACGCGAAGGTTTGCGTGTGATGTATGAATGTTTGTTGCTCAATCACACTAAAATGGCTAAACGGATCTGGCTACAATTTAGCTCACGGATAGATTATAGTCGGGAATAATACATAGGATACTTTGCATCCTTTTTAAAGATTCCCATGGGTTATGGCAACAGGATCAAAATATCAGGCCGGAGCCACAGGCAATAACTGCTGTCTTCAATAATGCTGAATCTAGACTAGACCTACGAGCTACGTTATAACAGAATCTGATTACTTATAAATAATATTTGATATTCAAACTATCTTTTCTAACAGATTATTTCGTTTACTGCTTAGATAAATAAAGGGAAACTTCATACAGCCATGTTTGCTAACCAAACATACTCCCCAACTGTTTTTATAAGTAACATGACTGGAAGATCTATCGGTTTTGTCGTAGAAAAATACAGAATTCGTTTATTATTTTCTTATATTGACGTTCCTCTGAAGCTATATCTATATTATGTACTTGTAAGTATGACGAGTTTTCATTATTTCAGTTGTATACCTAGACACAATGAACAAAAATGTATTAAGCTGATTATCTTCTCAGCCTATCTTTTTTTCATGTGGAAAAACCCTCGGGTACCTACCACCTCAAAGGAGCTAATGGTTCAGAGTCGAACCGACTACGACACATGTACTTCCCGAAGCAACCGTGTCCGGTCAGCTTCATGTCGCTTCTACAGCTATTTCTCTTTATTGAGTCTTACTGCATCGATTTAGCGGGTCTTACCACCTTCATTTCTTATAATTTAGCCTGGGCAATCGAAATGATAACACCACTTGTTCCTGATCAATTATAACACATTAAACGGCAGTATGTAATTTTTAAAGTTTCAGACAATATTATGTTGTTTACGCAATTATTCATAGTTTTTTTATCCAAATAACGTAACCTTTTATACATCCGAACGCCAATACCAATGTCAATTGCATTAAAAACTTGCTCTTTTGAGCTTAAAGGCCGCTATCAACCTTCCCACTTACATGAGAGTGAAACTTGAGTGGGGCATTATACATACGAATTTTAGAACCAATATTACGTGCCAGACCAAGTAGGTCTGCTTAGATCTAAATGCCGCTGCCCAATATGTTTTACAAAACTAGAATCTTGTTTATTTAACTCTAATTTCGTAACTTTATTCCCTTTAATATCCTTTTATTATAATAACGTAATGTGCGGTACTCCGTTTCATTACCGTAATATTATATAGCAAACTGAACGTATTAACAGAGTGGCTGCAGCGGAATGTATAATGAATTTGTCACCAACCCACTCGTTGTTAGCAGTCGGTATTACATCTCGTCGTTAAGTTGACGATTGTTGTAAGCGCCAGCTATTCACCAAAGCTTTGTTTTACGACGCTACCGACGCTCACGTTATTTGTCAAAAGATTCAACTAAACGCATTTAGATTACCTTTACATGAAACGATGCTGACGCAGTTTTGTTGAACATGGTAATATAAAAAGATAACACTTTTTATATTACAATGTTCAAAAATGTTTTTATAAGCAAATGTTATTCGGTAATTTTTAACTAAAAAAACTATCTTTATGAGTAAACACCTCTTGCAATTAAAGGGACAGCTCCTTCGATCTCAAGACGTTACGATCAAATTCCAACTATTTAGACACAAGTAGACTGCTCACAATTGTTACAAAAAGTATTTAGAAGGCAAAGTATATATTCAAATCTATTAAAAAATAATATCATGCCAAAATGGATTCTATATAGATAGTTATAATATATGATAACAGTAACCAAGATTCCGTGACGCAGCGGCGACATCAAGCGGTTAAAACGGCTGACCAACTTTCAGTCCATAAAAATCACGATCCGAGTTTCATTCCTCATGAAGCACATAAAATTGGGCGTATATACCTCATATAGCCTGACTCACCAGTATGACTATAAGTTCTGGTAGTTATGCCTTTTTATATTACGCTATACCTACTGTAGACTCCCGGGAACCTTTTCTTTCTGTCATAATCATTCTTCTTTATTTTACCCTTATCTTCCCCCTATCGCCCTACATACCAGACCTCTGGTGTTGCAAACTTTCATAATATATTATTCAACGTTAACCTTAATTCATAATTATGTGCTTGTTTAATAATATAAGAAAATCATAGCCCTTTTGGTTTAGTAGCTATTCGATAAAGCATCTGGTCGAACAAATAAAGCGAGCCTAGCTAGCCTCATTAAGGATAATAAGTTAGAAGCAAAAGGAGGCTAATATTGTGAAGGCGATCGATCACCAAAAGTGACATTAGCTCATCATGTAGGCAACATTATAACGGAACATAAAATTGATGATGAAATCATATACAATGCAGATATTCTTGGAAAGCATATTTATAAAATCTTCTTGCGAGTTTAAATTCCAATTGGAATCTCAATATTCAATTTCGAATTCATTTCGCTTAAGCGTGTGTTTACGTGAGGCCACAGAGAAAAAGAGAAACTGCTCGGATATGCAAAAACTCTTTATGCATTTCAAGGGTTCACCCTATGCTTATAAACCGCAGAATGCGATGGAGGAATTGAAAATAGAGCCCTTGTTATTTCGAGTAGATGTGGAGTGGAATACAAAGGGGGAACATTGTCTCTGCTGCCTCGTTATACACCGCTTCAGACGTTCTGATAACAAACCGCGAGTGAGCTGTGCACCGCATAAAAGCATTATTTTATTTGTTGCCCAGTTAACTTGTACGTCCCCGATGTGTCTTAGACATACGAGGATGCATGTTGTGAGTTAAGATATTGTACAATTAGCACGAGGTTGGTAGGTATTATGGTAGCCATGCACACGTTTCAATATACTTGCACAAGACTAAAAAGTGTATTGAAAGATACTTGCCCAAAAGTGGTGGCACACCATAACCAGTTTGGTAGGTAGCTCAGTTGGTCAAAGTATTCCTCCTTCGTGAAACTGGTCGCGGGTTCAAGTCCCATCCTGGATATTTTCTTTTTTTTATCTAAATTTTTAGGCAAATTTAGCATTAGTATGCTATTTTTTAAGTTCTTATTTAAACTAAAATTCGAAATAATTGTAAATAGACAAGTGTTTGTAAATTATTTATTTACGTTTTATCTGAAACAGTTCACATGATATTGTTTGCGTGACCTAATTTCTGTTTGAGTAACATCATTATGTCGGCATACGGTTAGTGTGAATATATGATATTCAACATTGTTGTAAAACAAGACATATTTGAAAGTATAAAAGAAAAGTAAATTGATACTTTAAGTTCGTTAGTGCATTCAGTTGCGATGCGAGTGATGCGACTATCAAAGTCGCTTACAAAATATATATAATATTTTGTAATCCTATCCTACTTAAATAGGTAGGTACTTAGGTATATTATAAATGCAAAAGTTGTGTGGATATGAATATGTGGATGGATAGGTATATGTTACTTTACACGCAAAGGGGTAGAGATAGATAGTTCTGGAATACCACATAGGCTACTTTTTATGCCTAGTATAGGTTCCCATGGTAAGCGGGAACCGGAACAAAATTCCACGCTTGCGAAGCCGCAGGCAAAAGCTAGTTTTCCTACATATTTAGGTAGATACATGATACACTACACGGTCGTAATGGATGCGGTGCAGAAATCATTTCTGCTGAATAATAGCTTCACCAGCATCTGTCTCTCAGAGCCATCAATGTCCGTTTGTATGATGTAGGTACCTAATTTAACTGCATACGGATTACAATGACCTACATAGTGTTAGCAATACTAATAAACCATTTCACTATAGAATTAGGATATGCACAAAATGTTTTATTATTAACGCTTTATAAACGTAGTATAAAATTAGTATTTATGTTGAAATTTTGTATTACTAGTAACCAAAATTAATAATATTTCCTGTAATTGCACCAGTTAATCGAAGTTACTTATGTTAGGAGTCGGTTTACGGTGAGAGTTTGAACCCGGGACCTCTCAATTGTAAAGCCGACTCCTTAACCACTACGCTCCATGCCAAATTCATAGTAAGTATTATCTTATATATATCACGAAAACTTAGACCGAGCTTAAGCCTCACTTAGTTGAGCACAAATATTACAGCATGCGGGGAAATAAATCATTACCTACATTTATCCTCTCGGGATCTTTGGGACTTCATATCAACGGGAAATTGCATCCGTGTCCCTTACAGCGATAATTTATTAATTTGTCCGCCGTAAGGGGTCTTGGGCTTACGCTGATGAATTATTAACTCCGTACTGTCTGACATTGTGTCTACGAAGTTCAGGCAGATATAGGATATATTCTTTGCTGTGATTTTGGGGTCAGTTCTCATGTATATTCAGGAAGGGGACAGATTGAGATGTCATAGCAGTAGATGGAGGGAAACTTTGGTTGATAGCCTGTGATGTATAAGTAATCATGTAATGCTACATGTCGAGCTGTTGATGAGAGCCAATTATTATAATAAGACACACTTTTACGAGTGTGTGTTGTAATAATATAAATATTATTCTACGGACAAGATATCGTAGATTTCATGCCAACTTATGTACATCATATTGAGGATATTTTTTAATTAGGTTATTACAACTGGAGATATGATCAAAAGTCCTGATAATCACAATCACGAGGGTAGAGCCGCAGGCATCAGCAAGTGTTGGATAACATTGATGAATATCTAGCAGTAAATTTCATTACGTAAATAATTCAACATATTATGTTCAGTCAGCAACAAAAGATGATAAATAAATAAATACTCTACGACATTCTACATAGCGCTACATAAGCATAGTATAACTAGCTTGTATTTATGGGTTCTACAATGCAGATAAACATACTTATATACTTTTTTGTAAATACATACCTACTTATTATGCATAGAAACATCCAGACCAATGCAAATACATTCATAAACAACTACCTATTTGCAATGAGCGGGAATCGAACCCGCACTCTCTCTTGTAGCAGTCGCATGCACTACCGCTACGCCACAGAGGCCGTAAAAATTATGATGAATTTACAGATTTCAAACTCAAAATTTCGAATGAAAATTCTTCATTAACTCGTAATCAAACTTTAAAGGCAGTTGAAGCGAGCCCATTATGTAAATAAACATAATGTTTACTAAGAAACATAAATAATTACTTTGTTCAAAAACTAATATTAGAAATCTGACAACAATCATCGATCTACTTCTAACGCTGACTGTGCAAGCCCCTGCCATAATATATGAAACGCCTCATGGAGACATATCCCAGTAAATCATATAGCAACCGTTTACAAATCCCCAGCCTGTAACATGTAACCTCATAACCCGTAACGCTTCCCACGATCGAGTCTTACAACCCGTAGAACAATACTCCATTTTGCGCCCAATTCCCCTCTGAGCAACAGGAAAAATTGTTTTAGATAGATTTACGAAAGAAAAAGGGTGAGGAATTCAGGGATAGTTATAGAGAGTTATACGCCAAAAGTGAAGCACGAAAAATATTAAAGTCTACATAATTGAACGTAGACTTCATCACTTTCTTTTTAGATCAGTTTTTCGGTCAACTTTGCATTAACTTACCAATTCGATTTGGTAGTTTAAGGTTAAGGATCGCTTTCTGAGTATAAAATCATAAAATGCTGACTCCAGAGGAGCTTCAGCCGCCGTCTTGAAACTTGGTTTTCACCCGAAATCTCGGCAACTATGCTCAGACAATTCGAATGTTGACATTATCCATCAGCACCTGTACCGGCTTGTAGATGCAAGTTGACTTGGGCCTGAAAGACCTTGATGGGTCCCTATACTTCTACCTTCAGCCTTAAGCACCATATAAATGTGATATACATGCCAACCCAAAAGCTAAAAGATGTAGTTGAATATGTTGCACTTAAATGTAACCAACAATCTCATCACGTTAAATGTATTGTGCTTCGACTCATTCAGAGGGTGGTGCGGGAAACAAAACATGTATGTAGCATATAATACATTGCATACAATGGAATGTATGTAGGCTTTCACATTTTCGTGTTCATTCATAAAAGATATTAAATGAAATCTTGACGCCATATCCTAAATTAAAACAGGGGGTTCAACTTGCAGATGTTATCACTGAAAATTACACGTGTACGACTAAAATTAAACAGGAATAATGAAAAGTTTATATTCGTATGTGTGTTTGGGGTTCTTGGGTAATGAATCTGGGAGCTTTCTTGACTATTGTGACTTTTATTCCTGGCATAACTATGAAATATGATACAATTTCGTTAGAACTTAGTGGGGAGGCAAATTCCGTACGTGCTGTAAATAATATAATGTTAATAATATCACATGCTAACAATAATGTATGTGTGTAATGAATCATTATCATCTTAGCGTTTGTCTTAATTGCACCCTAGGCTTTTATTTCGGTGCCCGGAGTCTCAAATACTAGAAAAAAATCCAAAACATGAATCCGATTAATATTTGCACAAACAGGGAAAACCACTGCTAACTACCAGTCCTATTACGTTAAGAGCAGTGCAAACCCGTCAATTAAACTGAATTCTCACGTTTTACACAACGAAAATCATTCCTATAGTTGGTATAATTCACTGTAGGATTATAGCTGACAATCCTCGTCACTCAAAAACCGTCTCACTAAAAGGAAATGTAAGTGAAAATACCCATAACTTAAAAAAAATGGAATACTAGATAGGAATCAATTAATAACGTCAATTGGACAGTACGGTGCGGCCGCGCGACCTAAGCTGGAGTGCCGGCCATTCATCACTGTCCAAAGTAAAGCCCCTTAAATGCGTTCTTAAATACGCCACGCCGCGTCCGCCCTCCCATGAGCCGCTGTCCACTCTGATGCTCACCACGATCGATAACAGCCTCCGCTATAAACCTATATCTCGCTGGTTTTCTCATTTGTATTTCAGAAATATTCGTTAACCTTATTAATGTAGGTACTTCAAGGTTTACTTTAAACTTATACATATGCTTAGATGGTACGGTACGGTACGGCTGACGTCTGAAGCAAAGAAGAAAGCCCGCGGCGGAGCCTCGTGCGTCAATCAGCAGTTGTATCGGCTTGAAAGGGAGATAGACTTGGACTCCGAAGGTTCTGATGAGGTCCCATACACCCATCATTTTCACGTATAGATACTTATGTCAATAACTGGAGCAATAAATGCTTACTAAACTTGAACTTGACTAGAATTTGTTAAAGTATGTTTCACACTATGCCAGAGAACCCTTGTAATGAGTATGTTTTATATTAGGTACTTCAATATCAAATAAAGACCTACTTGAAGTCTAGTTCGCATTTCATTTCCTTCAACTGAAAGGTTAGCTACTGGAGCAAATATTATGAAACTAGCATATTGTATTTACTTGCCATACCTTACGTGATTTGTTTAAAGTAACAGTGATATTACTTATAACAAAAGTGATTTCGAAAGATGTTTCTCAAATTTGAGTGTAATAAAAATGAATTATTGCTTTTCGATAGGAGGGAGAAAAATGCGGTGTCTGTATTGGGAAGATAGCTTGTATGTACAAGAAATGAGCAAATAAATCAATTACACACCACCAGGCGGCGCCACGGGAAATAATTGGATTTGTACTCAAGCGCCCTGGGGGCCGATCGCCGGTTTATTGTCTAACATTCCTCGATTTCGCGGAAAAAACTGACAGTGCTTGAAATAGCCGACATCTTTGCAAGGAATTAGATCAGATGTCGTATTATTCGAAGAAACTGTTATATTATGTGTACTTAACGACTTCGCTACATATTTATATAATTATATTATAGAAGATCTTTTCGGAACGCTATGTATCACTGCTTAGCAAAAAAAATGAAGCAAGAAAATCATTAAAAATAAAACGTCTAGTCGGTTGTGGCGTAAATTTAGGCTATGTTAGCACTCTACGATAGAAATAAAGAATTTTTTATTAGGAGATAGGCAGATCTAGAATCAACATCAATCAATCAACAATCAACTGTAGTTCTTATTATCGTAGTAAATCAGTAAAGACAAGTAATTTTACATAGGTACCACAATATTTTACGAACAATTTAAATTGTTTAAGTTATCAAATCAAATCAAGGTTTAACAGCGTTACAGTGAATTGTTTCATGTTTAATCACGAGAGTTATTTAATTAAAACTGTTACAAGCAAGTCATAAAACTAAGCCTGAATCTTTGTCGTGCGCGCGCTCGTCCGAAATTGTTCGAAAACTTGCTTCCAACTTGTACCTACACCCGTTAACTAACAAGTATAGAACTTTTAACTACACTCCACGCGATTATTCCAAGGCTTATACACTTGCAATATCCTGTATGTAAATAGAATTGACTTTTAACTCAGAATACAGAACTTTAAATAGTTCTTTCTTCTTTAAATGGAGTGACTCATACTCTTGTGTACTATAATATTCTTAACATTCTGTTCTATAAGCAACACAATGAATTCTCATGGGATGAATATAATTTTGTTAATGTTGTATAGTTTATAATTGTAATTTAACCGCAGTTGAGATTTAGATCCAGGATTAAGATGTGTTTGCTTCTGCCGCTTCAGAGCCAAGCAAGAGCTATTCTTTAACACTTGTACCAATTGGCAGAATTTTTGATGCGCTTTGGTTAAAAGCAAATTAATATTCAACTAACATTGTTTTTTGGGATTTAAAAATATTTTTTTATCATCACTTAGATGTGAATTAATGTGCTTTTGGTTGCATTGTATTATTCCAGATGCATTCAGTTTTAATCCCATAAAATTGGGGATCACCTAACATGAAACCCGATTCTTAACTAAAAAACTTTTCCATTTACAATTTTGTATTACAGAATCATTAAAACTTTGAAAACTTATGAATGAAATCCGTATGTGCGCAAAAAGTGCAACTTTTCTTGCAATTTATGAGATGTTACTCTCATGCCCAACTTTTTTACATGATTTAATTAACGTCAGGAGAATAAACTTTTAAGTTAGTGTTCAATGATATTTAGATCTTTTTTTATTTTATGAATCTATACTCTGACCCAGGTACACAAGCCAGTAGGTTAAGCTTATATATATGAGAAAAAAGTCTAGTAGAAGCCCAGCAATCAAAATGATTACTTCTAATCGGAACTAAGCATAAGAGTTTAGTGTTGACTATGGAACCCTGTTAAAAGATTCGAAAAGAGAAAAATAAATAAATGTAGATACAGATTTCAAACAAAAGTTAGAAGTGCGCGTAAGACTTTTAAAATAGGTACATAATATTGTGATTCTAACACTTATTAAATTGAAGTGGCCTAATAACTCGAAAGTGCAGTTACCATAAAAGAATTCCTACCCAAGGTTCTTGCACTTAATGCAAATTGTTGGTGAGAGTGCCGTCGTCGTCACAAATTGTATTTAATCTGAATATTATGTAAATACACAGTGTAGGGTTAATTGTGTCAAGATATGCGACACGCGTGTAATGTGACCGCATTACTCGCAGGTGACTGGGGGGTTGAGCAGCAACCAGGAAAATAAATTCCCAATATTTTACTGCACTGACTTTAGTGACTAAAATTCTTCACGTGTTTCGAAGTTCAAATTTGGAACGGCATGCTATAGAATTTATAAACTCAGCAGATAAACCTTTCGTTATATCAACATTCATAGTCTGTGTCCATTCTTCAATTCTATTCTCAGTACACTGAAATTATACTATTTACCTCTGCATTTCATTTGGCCGACTGCTAGAGACTGTCTTTGGCATAAGGCACACTATGTAGGTACTTGTGCATAGAGTTATATAAATAAAATAATATAAATTATAAATCTTGAAGTTTATAAATCAGGTTATACCTACATCAATTTATTTTATTGTAGGTACCTACTTTATAATACTTTCTCACAACGTATTACGTTGTAAAATTGTTAGTTTTATAAATTATTTTTATGCTTAGCAACTACTGTTGACTGTGCAATCTGTACTTCACACCACTCATTGTCACTTATGTTAGTATCGTATGTACGGGTATACTTAACTACCATTTATATGCACTGTGAAACGGTTCTATATACACCTAATCCGAATATTGACATAGTTATTAATTATAGGAATGCCGGGCAGTCAATCAACCAAATGGCATTGCAATTTCCACTATATGTATACAGGCCACCGGAACCCTTTGACAATTCAACACTATAATACGAATATGTAGAATACTAGGTCACTGAGTATTTTAGAATTGAATATTACTGCAGCATTATACGAGTATTACCACTTGTTAAAGAAGTGAAAGAATTGATTCTTATTCATAGCGAAAGACACAAAATTGAATGGCATTATTGATAAATTAAAACTCATAACGCTAAAATAATAGACAAGTAAGCAATGTAATAGATACAACAATACTGCTATGTTTAACTTTTTTTTTATAACATGATCATCGTCATCATCATCATCTCAAAATATCTTGTGTATTTTGTATCATCATTAATACAAAAACAGATATTTATATGTAGTGAGTTCTCAATGGTTTCTGCGAGTCTAAAATTGTTTTTTTATTTAAATTAATATCCTATTATCTGACTATTTCTATTTTAAGACAATCTAGTAGTACCTACCTATCTACTAGTATTTATTCTATGATTCACACATACATAATTTATGTAGAAACAAATATTAGAAATCTGGAAGTTTATTAGGGTATTTCACGAAAAAACAGCTAAACGGATCTGGAAGATATTTGGCACAGAGAGAAATTATTGTTGACGAATATTTCGAACCCACCCCGCAAACCATTTAAAACATATCTAGTTATCTAGCTATAATTGGAAATTGCCACTCCAAAAACAATAATAAATTTCTAATGATTGTTTAGTAGAACAACTCTACCGAACATAAAAACCTGCTGTGAACTATTAGCCAGAACATTAGCAGCGCTACGACACGGCCACGAGTCACTCGACTAACTGAAAATTGCGGCAACAGCAGGCCACGTCGCTGGCTGCCAAACGAACTGTGAAAATAATGGGTACACAGTAATGCGCGTCTTAAATCGACTAATGCACTCGCCGTACCGTCAATGTTAGACCATAATTCACTCGCAAACATTACAATGTCATACGTACGATAGCAAAGTCGTTTACTGTTTTGGTATGAAATGAATGAATTAACATTACCGACTCGTAGTCACATTACATTATTACACCAGTATGACAAATAGTATTTTTTTTCTCGTTTGTCACACTACTGATTTTTACACACCATGTAGGGTAAACGGGGGAGTGACGACCAGTGATTAACCATTTTTTGATTAACCATTAACACTAACTAACGAGTCGGTAATGGAAATTAAACATTACGCTTGTCTTGTTTTCTTTTGTTTAATGTTAAGTCTAAGATTAATGTTCTGTGCCATAAAAGTATTGAAGGATGAGGTTCTGCGAGAGACAAAATAGTCATTAGGGCTACTAAAATTAGAAGGGTCAATAGTGTAAGGTAATGGGTCTGTGTCAGAGCATGCACAATATTAGGTAGGACTGTGTAGGACAAACCTTTATAAAAACTTTTTAACCACCTCAAAAAAGAGTGCGGCTCTCAATTTGGATGTAACTCAATATGAACGGTAATCGAATTCAAAATGTACTCGTAGGTACTGTGATAGCAATAATACAGAATAAAATTTTGTACCTAGTGACTACCACAGCATGAATTTGTAGAGGATAAGAGGGTTCTTCCCCTCGATATTCAAGATGGCGAAAAAGAAGAATGGGAAAAAGAAATGGGAGGCAGTTCAGCACTGTACTCTCCGAAACTGTAGTTTGTTATTCTGGTAAAATAACTAGTTTGAACTGGGTACATACCACTGTGCACTTGTCCATCGATATACATTGGCTGTCTGCAGTCTCTCGTTACGAATACCTAGGTTACTATTCGAGTAATTACTATTCGAATGTAATTTCGTGCGACTAACTGAGAGACACGGTCAACAACAAAATTCACTAAACAGTGTTAAGCAATAAGGATAAAAAAAAAAATTCAAAATTCAAAAACCCGACTGCCTAAAAACTGAAAAGAAAAAAACAAGCACTTAGATTGATGTCCGGTGGTCTAGAAACATAACAACTGAACAGTCGGGATCCATTATTCGACAGCCAATCTAATTTTTCAATGGATCCCGACTGTTCAGTTGTTATGTTTCTAGACCACCGGACATAAATCTAAGTGCTTGTTTTTTTCTTTTCAGTTTTTAGGCAGTCGGGTTTTTGAATTTTTAAATTTATTTATTTTTATTTTATACTTTTTAGTTATTTACATAGCTGCCCGGATAATAATGATGTATAAAATCTATCTTTTATGGAGTTAATAATTTTCCTGTAGTGAAGGGACATCACCGAAATTCAACCTTAATTATTATATTTTTGCTCATATCTCCGGTTCTACTAAACCGATTGTAATCAAACAAACGTAAGATTTTAAGTCTGACCAAGACCTTTTAAACAAATAAAACCGCATCGAAATCCGTTCAGCAGTTTTTGCATCCATCGCAGTCAAATGTTTGTGGCGCCAAAAATCCGCCATTTTGATTTTCTAGAAATTTTGATGTACTTGGTATCACTCACACAATCATGACGAATCAAACAACACCTTATTTGTCAAAATCCGTCAAGCAGTTCAGGCTGTAGAGCGTGCAAGACAAATTTTTAATATTTTCATTTTGCCGCCAAAAATCCGCCATTTTGATTTCTAGAAATTTTAATATACCCAGTGTCACTCACACAATCATGACGAATAAAATGATACCTCGCATGTCAAAATCCGTCTAGCCGTTTAGGCTGTAGGCCGTGCCAAAGAAATGGACATACATACATACATACATACATACATACATACATACATACATACATACATACATACATACATACATACATACATACATACATACATACATACATAGTCTCGCAAAACATTACCCTCCTTTCTTCGGCAGTCGGGTAAAAATTGAGAAAAATCACGGTTTCGTTCTTTATTTTTCACTTCCATCTTTCTACACTATATTCGTTGTGTTGCCTCTTTGTCATAAGTAGACGTACGTGTCGTTTAACTCCAGTTTTTACCCGACTGCCGAAGAAAGGAGGGTAATGTTTTTCGAGACTATGTATGTATGTATGTATGTATGTATGTATGTATGTATGTATGTCCATTTCTTTGGCACGGCCTACAGTCTAAACGGCTTGACGGATTTTGACATATGAGGTATCATTTTATTCGTCATGATTGTGTGAGTGACACTGGGTATATTAAAATTTCTAGAAAATCAAAATGGCGGATTTTTGGCGGCAAAATGAAAATCTTGAAAATTTGTCTTGCACGCTCTACAGCCTAAACTGCTTGACGGATTTTGACAAACAAGGTATTGTTTGATTCGTCATGATTGTGTGAGTGACACCCGGTATATTAAAATTTGTAGAAAATCAAAATGGCGGATTTTTGGCGCCACTAACATTTGACTGCGATGGACGCAAAAACTACTAAACGAATTTCGATGCGGTTTTATTTGTTTAAAAGGTCTTGGTCAGACTTAAAATCTTACGTTTGTTTGATTGCAATCGGTGTAGTAGAACCGGAGATATGACCAAAAATATAATAATTAAGGTTGAATTTCGGTGATGTCCCTTCACTACACGAAAATTATTAACTCCATAAAAGATAGATTTTATAACATTATTATCCGGGCAACTATGTAAATAACTAAAAAGTATTAAATAAAAAAATAAATTTAAAAATTCAAAAACCCGACTGCCTAAAAACTGAAAAGAATAAAACAAGCACTTAGATTGATGTCCGGTGGTCTAGAAACATAACAACTGAACAGTCGGGATCCATTGAAAAATTAGATTGGCTGTCGAATAATGGATCCCGACTGTTCAGTTGTTATGTTTCTAGACCACCGGACATCAATCTAAGTGCTTGTTTTATTCTTTTCAGTTTTTAGGCAGTCGGGTTTTTGAATTTTTAAATTTTTTTTTTTTTGTCGTACCTTCTCGTTGTTGATGGCCAGTGTGTGCCCAACAAACTATTTCCTCGTTGGAAACACTCCGGAAATTAAAACCGTAGAAAAGTCTCGCGGGACATTAACTCGTTGAGAGTAAGGGATTTAATTTTAAATTTGTTTCGTGGCTTATATTTGTTTGCGGAAGATGAATAAGTGCTGGTACTTTCCGGGGCTCGACGTAAAATGCTTTCAGTGACGGTTGTTTAAATATTCCATGCTTAAAAGGTTCCTAAATTAAAGGCTGCGCTAAAGTTAAATAATTTGTAGGAATTATTCTTTCTGATAAAGTGTTGATCATCATCATAGAGGAAATTAAAAAGATAAGCAAATCATGATAGTCACTTTAATATTTTAATATGTTTATGTAGAAATACTGCTGCATAGTATAGTAAGCGTCAAAAATAGATGATCAATTGCGAATGATCAATATTTTTTGACGAAAATGTCGCCCTCCGCCTTTTTAAGTCAGTTAAAAAGCGATACCATTGATTGTTACCAATTAATGAATGGATAAACAATGCAATGGTGAAGCCATAGATTATGTTTTCAATAAAATCGTACTAGTCTATTGGTCCTACAAGACGGTCCGAATTTAAAATTTAATATTCATCTAAAATAAACAGTCAACAGTAATCGAATAACTTCTACTCCTAATTTATAGCTGAAAGCCACTAACAGAGCTAAAGTGACAACAATCTTCTGACAGCCAATGCTCAAAATAAATCCACTTTATTAACCAGGTGCCTGCAGTTCATACTTTCACGCAGGTTTTAAATATTAGAGGCAGACAGAAGGGAGACAACTATTAATT
The DNA here is from genome assembly GCA_963576445.1 of Lithosia quadra. Lineage (NCBI taxonomy): Eukaryota > Metazoa > Arthropoda > Insecta > Lepidoptera > Erebidae > Lithosia > Lithosia quadra. The sequence goes on from OY754883.1 coordinate 5,023,976, forward strand.
GAATGTTTCAATTAGTCTGCTAACTTTGCCTATAAATTAAAAGCAGAAAAAGTTTAAATTTATTATTTTTCATTAGTTCGTTATCTTTTTTGGGAGTGACTATCATCTAGCCTCCAAATTCGAGAAAAAAACCTGAGTCATAGCTTCGTTTATCAATCAGCCGATAAACCGATTTGGAGCTAAGGTTAGATTCGCTCGCAAAATCTTGGAGGGACCCAAGATTTTTCGGGCGGAAGTTTTACTATAACGTGTTATTTTGTAAAATATTTTTCTAGTTTACACGGTTACGTCAAGCCTAGGTACTTTTTGTGAATAGATTAACCTGGGCTAGAATAACTTATATTTTATTCTAGGTATTCCAGGTTTTAAGCGAAGCGTGAAAAAACGAGTTTAGGTCACCATTTTCTAATTATTGGGCTTGTTACGGACATGACAATCATCTAACTTCAGAACTTCAATATCGCCAGTGGGTTATGGAGGACAGAATTAGCAGTCGCTTCGGCAGATGGCAAACAGAAAACATCGAAGTTTAGCCGCTTCGTAGATATACTGAAAGGCAACCCCCACTGACTTGGGAAAGGGCTCGCAGATGATGATGAGGCATTGTCCGTAAATTCTGGTTTTCCAATTTCGTATACTCATACTATGAGAGAGATCATAAAATAATGCTTAAAACTCTTACGAATCCTAGACCTTTATATGTACAAACTAAACTACACTGTCATAATGGTAACAACATATTTTGCAGAGTGCTTACATTTCTGACGAGTGTTTCAAGAGGAGCAAATAACCTTTTTGAGTTTGTTCCCATTATAAAGGGTAGACGCATAATATTCACCGCAAGGTCACACATCTCTCAAGAGGTTAAATATGAGTCAAGGTTCTTTTCATAACATTCGTATTCGAACTTAACGAGGTATGACCTTTCGGTGAATATTTTCTTTAGGCATGTCAAATTACGTGATGTTAAATCGGTAAACTTTATAATTAAAATTGACTGCTGTGTCCATACAAGTGATTTCATTCCATGAGTATGCTTACTAGCATAATTCATTGGTACATATATTATTTATTTGCTGAAACTTCATGCATAGTTGCAGTGCATTGTTATATAAGTATTTACTAGCTGTCCGGAAATGAGATGGGACACCGCGGTTCCCATATCCAAGGTGGCCATCTTAAAGCCGGAGATGGCCCAGGATTAGCCGAGGTGCGTGGCAATTGTTTCATTTGGCCATCTGGCACCTCCCAAAGGCCAAAACCATAAGCCGTCTCATGGTTATAGTCTGCTCGAGCCCGATGTTTAGTTATAAAATGAAACATTTAAACTTCTCGTTAATTTCGGTTATTAATATCGTTCATTAATCGTTAATCGTTAATTTTTACCATTAAAAAATGGATGAAACCATGTTGATATTCATACAACAATGAATAAGTGTATACGAAACTAAATCCTTAACATTTCCTCGTAGCAATAAATAAGTAAATGGACAATTGACGGAAGTATAATAGCAAAATGATAGAACATTTTTTCTTTTAGGGAGAAAATAAACAAAAGAAAACATGAGCCGCCGTTTTATTTGGACGTGAAATTATTAGCTGCCCAGTAGAACTGTTATGAGAACACTACAATGTAAGTATTATATTATATAAGTACAACCATTGCTTCCTCGAAATCTCATAATACGGCTTACGGTGTTATTACTTTATCATGCTTTAGACATGATAATCACACATGCTCTAACTAAAGGACATGACTATGAGGAGTTGGTCAAATATATGAGATTTATAATATTACATCACTACCTATGTATTATCATAGTCGAACGAACATTTTGGACTGTGGTTTTATACTGATGTATTTTTGAAGTAGGTAGGTATACATAGTTTGCAAAATGTGGTCCGAACTCTTAAATAATAAATACAAAAATAAAACAATAAAAGTAAGAGCAAACTCTGAACTCCAAAGTACGAGCTTTGGATACAACTAGTATTGAGAAATTTGTAGACCAAGTTAGTATAATTTCGCAAATTGTCCCCAGGCACAACATTGTAATACTCGTCGGTGTTGGTCGTGGTGTTGGTCCAACTACCGATAAGGTGATGCGAATCGGTCTTTTGGGCCTGACTAATTCTACCATTGAAATGGCAGATACACTGAGAGTATTGAAAAAATTCAATTGGTTAAGAATCTACATTTGTAATTTTTTTTTTGTTATTATTTGATGTGTACTGTACTGACAAAAAGCGTTTTACATTGATTGACAGAAATAAGTAACATAAATTACTTATTTCTGTAACATATTTATAGCACATTACATAATATTTCAAGCTAAGATTGGTTTGAGTCACAAGATGGTGTAGTGTACCTAATTATTATCTCCAAGTATATTTATTTAGTTATATTTATTTGTAGCTGCATGGTAGCCGCTTATAATAAATATTTTTTTCCTAATAATATCTTACTCAACAAACATTTAGTTATAATTACTTTTAAATAGTTTTTGTTATTATTTTGTCGAATATTGTGCTAAAATTTAAATTTTTTGTTTGTGGAACCATTTTTTTGTACCTGTCGTCATCTAGGTTCCAACTTTAAACACAGCTTTTTCCGATTTTTTTAAATGTAAGTATAACTAGCTGTCCTCTGTGCTTCGCCCATGACATACTTATCCTGCCGTGGCACCTATTCAACCCATAACATGTCCGTAATCTAATTTGTTGACTTATGTGGTTACTGCTCTCCTGTATAGTAGCGTAAATTATGATTATATCCTTAGATTTCTCAATTCGAAACAGTAGTTTCTGAGATTAGCGTGTTCTACCAAACAAACTCTGCTGTTACTATTGCCCGCAGCTTCACACACATAATTTTTTTCTCCTACCCACTTCTCATAAAAACCATTTTTGGGATAAAAGTGTATTCATGTGCCTATGTGATAGCTAATAGGGCTACTATAATCTATCCCTGTGCCGAATTTCAGCAAGATACGTACAGTCGTTGGATCATGAGTGAGTAATAAACGTTTCAACATCCAAATATTATCTTCACAAAGATAGGATAGGATAGGATAGGATGTACACAGTTAATTTACAATTTTATAACAGTGTGGATATTTAGTTATACTTAGGAAGAAGATTGCTTTGACCCTTAATTGTCATATACGAGAGATAACCACACCCTATCGTACATAAACAAGTTATCGAAACACAAGAACATTTTGATGTCAGTTAGTTCTAGACCATTGTGAGACGCGGTTTAGATAAGAAACAATTTTGTTTTACAATGTAAGTTATATATTTATTTACATTTATAATGTTAAGTGTTATAAAGTATCAACAAATAATTAGTTGTGTTAAATTGTAACATACGTAATAGAGGAACGTGAATAAAATGAATAAATGAAAAGTTCAAAATTTTAATATGTCCAAATAATAAAAGATATGAAACAAAATGATCTCGCGATGTGATATTCCTGGCGGAACCCCTTGTTTGCAAGCTTGAGAGTTCCTACGTCCCGACGCCGCGTTACTTCAAGTCGTCTGTCCTTCGGCGTCGTTTTAGTCCCACCGGGAAGCCGGGATAGCTTCGACAGTCGCGATGGGAATCGAATCAATTTGTTGAGACAACATTGAGCTAGTTCAATCTTTGTCACGCGTCCCAATTATAACCTCTAATCTCGGATAGAAATGACACATCAACCCGTTGCTCGCTCCATTGGAAATGTACTCTTGACCCCTTTATCTCCAGTTCTTTTAAATGTTGTAATAAATTTTGTCGTTTTTTAAAAACAGAATCAAGTAATGAATGTAAAATTGGGATATAAAAACAATTGTAAAACCGCAGGCTTCCAATGATAGCATGTGAAACAAATATGAGGCTGGCAAGCGCAGCACGCCCGAGGCGAGAGGCACTTGCCAAATGTGCCGCCGATAGCGCCAGAACATTGTAGCAAATTTACAACCACCCTATTAGCACTAAATCTAAACATTAACCCGATTCCGGTAACCAAACTTCATGGATACTTGCGCGAAATATCGGTCACTAAATAAGGAACAATTTTGCTCGACACAATTTTGGAAAATTTCGAGAAAGATTTGGTCTATTATATTAGTTAGTATTACAGGTCAGACTCAATTATGGTGGTCAATAAACTCCTTAACTGATAAAAGATGTATAGGGCCCCATTAAGACCATTGAGGCATAAGCCTACCTCACCTATGCCAAAGCGGTTTCCGTGACAGTGGTGTATAAATATATATCTATATTATATTTTAATACAAGAGTATTAGAGCATTTTTTTTTTAATTTTTCAGCTTCCAAGATGGCTTACAATTTAATAGTACCTCCACCGAAGATAGTAGACCGGCAGTTCGTAAAGCCAGCGCTCTGCGGACCTGGCCCTTGCGACGTCTGGCCATCCGTCATCGAAGCTTACTCCCAGCCAATCGTGTCACCTATTTGCGATGAGTATTTTAACGTATGACACTTTATCTAATAAGCATCAATGTTTATTTTGTTGATTTGATAATCAAAATCAAGTATCGTCCACTTTAAAATCATTATTATACATTGTGAAATTTGGCTGCCAACTTATTACATGAAAAGCATTTGGTAGTATCCATTTATTTTTTATAGGATGAACCAATTCTCGCACTGGCAGTAAAATTAGTACGTGTATTCCAATTTTTCCTACTGTTTATATCAAGTATTAGCTGATGCCTGCGACTTTACCTGCGTGGAATTACTTTCCTGTTCTTAGCTTCTTATAGGATCCGATTCTAGGGATAAAAAGTAGGCTAGTATCTAGTATCTAGTATCAAAACATTTTCACAAACTTTGACATTTATAATATTGGCAGGAAATAGGACTAGTTACACAGATATGATAAAGCTGCAATGTTAATTTTTATGTTATAATTTTCCAGGTTTTAGATGACATTCGCACCGGACTACAGTACGTGTTCCAAACTAAGACCAAGCTGATCCTGGCTATAAGTGGAGCCGGCCACTCAGGCATGGAGACAGTCATCACTAACGTGGTGGCTCCTGGGGAGACGTTGCTCATCGCTGCTAGGGGCATGTGGGATGAACGCGCATTTAATATGGCTAATAGATACGGTAAGATATTATCTATTCACTTTAAAAATTATAATTCTGGAAAGTAGGTAGCCTAGTGGTTTGGATAATGGACTGCTGAGACAAGACCTCCCAGGTTCACCATGGCACACGCCAATAACTTTTCGATGCTTTTCGAAGTTATGTGTGTATTTATCGCAGGTTTATTAGTGCCTCGGAGAGCACGTTAAGCCGTCGGTCCCGGTTGCCATACAAACATCTATGGCAGTCGTTACGGGTAGTTGGAGCCCACAAAAGTCCAACCAGTCTAACTTTGAACTTTGATATCGCCATTGGTCATAATGGCCATTGGTTGTGGAGATCAAATGGCAGTCGCTCCACGGAAAATATCGAAGTTCAGCCGCATCACAGTTAGACTGGAAAGCCGACCCCAACTGAGTTGGGAAAGGTTCAAAGAATGATGATGAGGTAGTTTTATGAGTCGTGACTATTTAGGTACTACCCTATCTTAGGTTTAACACTACAGATGAACTATAGTATTTTATATGTATACTAGCGACCCGCCCCGGCTTCGCACGGGTGCAATGCTGATACTAAATTAAATACACTACAGAAAAACTATGAACGTTGTATGTGGTTGTATATAAAAACATAGCTGCCCCTCCCCCGCTCCCCCCATCCACTCCCCGCACTGCCCCGTCCGACCGGTACCGCCCGCCGCAAACGCAAATTTTAAATTTGTAATATCTCCGAAAATATTTGTTTAATTTACATGCTGTAAGGAACCATATTGATCTATATTAATTGCACACTGTATTTAAGGTACTTAATTCGATAAGTATTAATGCCGTATTGCTTAAAATAGTTTCGTAAATAAGCCATTTTGTCACGTAAAAAGTAAACAATAAAAATGGTTAATGTGGGTTATCCCTAAAAGATAAACATATACCATCGCGGACTTTTTTGTAGACCTTTTTATGGTGTACAATACTGTAGTACATTAATTTGATCTAACTCGTAGGGTTTAGGCAGCGTTTTTGCTAAATTGCTAAAAAAATAGGTTAATTTACGACATCACGTTAGAAACCTCTAAAATTAGCAATGTTGCCTTAGTATATGATGCATGTATTATACATATAAACCTTCCTCTTGAATCACTCTATCTATTGGAAAAACCGCATCAAAATCCGTTGCGTAGTTTTAAAGATTTAAGCGCACATAGGGATATAGGGAAAGAAAAGGCGACTTTGTTTTATACTATGTAGTGATTCAGCGTAAAAAGTAGATGATAATATTCAAATTTTTTTTAAAAAATATTGATAAAAATTATCATTTCACAGATTCTGCAATTTTATTATAAGTACTTCTGTTTGTTAACAACAGGTATCAATGTAGAGGTGACCCGTGTACCATTAAACACTACCTTCAAGCTAGAACAAATAGAGGCTGAGCTGAAGAGGGTACGCCCGACGGCGCTGTTCATCACTCATGGAGATTCCTCCACTGGTTCAGTACAGAGGATCCAGGGATTGGGTCATATTTGTCACAAGTAAGTTATTCTGTAAGCAACCATTTGATTTAAAATATATAGAGTAGATACCTATGGTCAGTTCTCTGAAATAAATAGGTATCGATAAAACTAGCAAAGAAACAATAATCACAATAACTATAATTATGTTTGTATTGAGAGTCTATATGTTATGTTTGTATGAATGAATATGTTGTATATTTGCATTGTTCTGAGTATTTCTATGTATAATAATGTATGTATTTACCAAAACAAATAAGTAGATAAATAAGTATGTTTATCCGCATTCTAGAATCCATAACACTAGCTACGAAGGCTCGCATACTTAAATATAGCTATTTATGTTTAGCAAGAATATCGTCTCTCCCCTGTGGATACTGATATTAAGTATTAATTAACTCTTAATTGACTCATAAAAGCAGGTATTCTAACTTAATCTATACATATAATAAAATGGTAGGAAAGTCAAAACTGTACATGGAATATTTTTTTAAAAGAATACTTGGGGTGTGATCTACAATCGATACTGAAGCCAAAAATATGGTTTTTAGAATTTTTGTCTGTTTGTCTGTTTGTCTGTATGTATGTCCGGGATAAACTCAAAAAGTACTGCATGAATTTACATCAAATTTGGCAAGAATATTATTAAGAAGTCGGGTCAACACATAGGCTACTTATTATCACGCTAACACCTACGGGAAACGAGCAGTGAACCTTTATATCTTCAACGCATTCTGTAACAACGTGTAATCTAAAGACGCAGATTTGAATGTTGTTATTATGTTAACCATGCTATAAACTAGCTGCACACCATCATTAACTTGACCGATGATATATACAATAAAAAACAAACTTAATTTTGCGGTTCGATCCGTAGACCCGATTACTGTACCAACCGCAAATAATAAGTTTGTCGTAGGTTACGTCAGTAAAATTGTAGAGAGGTAAATTCTGTACAATGAAATATTTACAATAAAATAACTATTCGATGATGATTGGTGATCAATACCAATGGTAAAATGCATTCAGTAATTTTTTGTCTTTCTGTCTGTCTGTCTATCTGTATGTGGTGCACGCATGGATAAAAAACTACTGGAGGGGTTTTGATTAAAATTGGTACGATTTATAGTTCATACTTCTCTACAACATAATAATAGCAACCCATTAATATCCAACTGGTGGGCATGGGTCTCCTCTCCTCTAACAAGAGAGCCGAGAGGGTTTAGACCTTTATATTAGGGCCATAGGGAGAAATTAGGCCATCGTGTGTGGAACACGATGGCCTAATTTCTTCTAGGACATGTGGGTTTCCTCACGATGTTTTTCCTTCACCGTCAGCAGATGGTAAATCATGTGGTTAGCACATATGTACCGGATTCAAACTCGATACCTCTGCGGAGAGGCCGCGTCTTTATCCATTCAGCTGCCATCGCTTACAGGACAACATTATATAGGCTACTTTTTATACAAAGTCGGGGTGCGAGGGAAATTGTCTAAAGGCCACCTTACACCCTCACAGCGTCAGAAGACCCTTGACGGCATGCGGTTTTAGTCGGTAGAAGGCCGACATAACCTGCCCCGCTAGCCGCGGAGTGGGGAGGATGATGATTTCCACACGGAAAAAAGGCTACTTTTTATATAAGCTGATACCCGCGGCTACGCCCGCGCGTCGTTTCAGATAGGTCTTCATTTTTTGGTTATATCTCCAGTTCTACTTGCCAATTGCAACCAAACATAGGGTAAATTTTAAGTCTAAGCTAGACCTTTCTAATAAATAAACCGTATCAAAATTCGTTAAGTTTTTTACGTCCATCGCGATTGTCGACTTTTGATTGGGTTTTTTTATTAGAAAGGTATTGGTTAAGCGAGTGGAGTGAAGAGTGGAGTGGAGAGTGGAATGTAGAGTGGAATGTAGAGTGGAGTAGAGAGCGGAGTGGAGGAGAGTGGAGGAGTGAGTGGAGTGGAGAGTTGTTTTATTAAAATAGACTTGGTGGCGATACCGACCTCCACGTGGGCGAAGCCGCGGGCGGAAGCTAGTTGCAAATAAACGTTAAAATATCTTAACTACGAACACACTAAACTTATTCTACAAGTATCTAAGTCTATTAACAGAATGGGCACTTAAAATACCACAAGCCGGGCTTTATCCAATCTGCGCTAAACAGTTCCTCCTGTCGTTCTTTCACTTCCAAATTAAAAAAGCAGCGGACTTTTGCAGAAAAAGTATTTGATTGCTCGAGGAACTGAGACTGGGACACTAGATCCGAACAATTTAATTACATTCGCTGTCTCTTTCGTGCCTGACTTCAGCTCTTTACTTAGATCTGGGTCTCTGAAAACGTTCGAGTTGAAAACTCTTTAATTGCATCCTGCCAAGGAGTCTGCAATTAGCATGCAGTGGGAAATACCAAGCACGGTAAAAGTTAAAATAAAAAAAGTAGGTGATTTCAACTATGTTGGTTTTTTTTTTCCTTTTCTTAAACTATTTGGTCGTTCGTGATGATATGTTTCGTTTTCTTAAACTTGTGTACATCAGTACATGCATTAAAACGAAGCTGTTAAGTAAAATAACCATGATAATATATATTATAAATATGATCATCATTAATTTGCAAATACAGGTACAGTTAGTAGAGCAAGAGCCCATGAACGCCAGACTTTCGTTATTTTATAAAAGCTGAAAGTTTGTCAGCGCATGCTCCCAATACAGCTAAGAACGATGGCCCATTATGAAGTTCGGGTCATGGTGGCTTTGGCAGATACATGGTATTAAAGGGTAGCTGTAGGAGCGAGCGCAGGGCAGTGGGTGTGAGTGACATGGCGAATCAGGTCTATTGCGATCCTTCACAGCCCATGTATTGGAATTACACAATTGGAATTATAATTCCATTTATATAATGCCAATACATGCGCAGTGAGGGATCGTAATAAACCTAAAATTGTAATTAGAATTCCAATTTTATAATTCCATAATATGCGCAGTGAGGGGTCGTAATAGACCTGACTTGCCGTCTCACTCGCACCCACTGCCTTGCGCTTGCTACACTTTAGTACCGTTTATCTGCCAAAGCCACCACGACCCAAACTTCATAATGGGCCATCGTTCTTACCTGTATTGGGAGCATGCGCTGACAAACTTTCAGCTTTTATAAAATAACGAAGGTCTGGCGTTCATGGGCTCTTGGTCCATAGGTATTACATAGCTTTGACTTCGCAGAGCTTTCCTTTGTTTTTTTTTTTTTAAATGTAACTTGGGCATGCCGGTTAATGTCTTTACAAACACGACAAATATCATTATACTCGTATAGTATGTGTGGGTACTTATATGAAAAAAGATATTTACCTAAGTACGTTTATTCACTTTCTAGTATAGTTGTTCTATCTTAGGAAGGCGGGTTTGCAATAGTAGTATGAGTGTCTTGTAAATACGCGTGCATCTGTGTGCGAAAAGTTCATGTCACGCAATGTCACGTCAAAAGAATTTCATGTAGCGGTAGTGGTAGTAGAACAATAATTGCAAGTAATTAATTTTTGATAAGTATACAGATCGTAAGTATTTTTATAGATTTCGTTACCCAACAATTAATGAACTAATAATTTATTAGTCCAATGCGATTTATTTTTTGGCATAACATGTTATGGGATTAGGTAGATAGGGAGGAAAGTAAAGGCCAATTTTAATAATTCTTACAAAAAATCCAACTTCAACTGCATCAAATTGAAATGGAACCTCACGGGAAGCGCCAGCTATCAAATTAAAAAAGAATCTTCCAAGTCGAAAGTTTTGGGGTAACAAACATAAAAATAAATACAGTCGAATGGAGGAACCTCCTCCTTTTTGGAAGTCGGGTAAAAATACGTAAATTAAAATTATATGAATATATTTTTAAGTTTATGCAATTATTAGGAATCTGACGAATCTGTGTCGCTATCGCCATCATTATCATCTTATAAATTTATGATGAAACCGCACCAAAATCCGTTCTGTAGTTTTTACGTCCGTCGCTAGAGCGATAGACGTAAAATCGACTTAACGAATTTTGCATGCTGACGGTAGTTCTTTTTAGATTTTGGCGCGAACGCATTATACACTAGTGATCCGGACCGCGGCACGGGCCCGACTGACCGCTCCAGCCTTTACGCACACGAAAGCAGTGTGTAAATATACGTTTAACTACAACCAAAGCAAAACCGCCTTCCTAAAATAGAACATCTATATCAATATTGTTTAGTTTGAGCCTAGATAGCTCCGCTTAAAATGTGTCCTATTTATATTTTTTTTTCATTTATTTTTCTCAGATATGGAACACTATTGATTGTGGACACCGTCGTATCACTAGGGGGAGTACCCTTCCTTATGGATGAATGGGGAGTTGATGCAGTTTACACTTCCACGCAGAAAGTATTCAGTGGGCCAGCTGGAATCTCCCCTGTGGCATTTAGTTCACGCGCTGAGTAAGCATGTTTAAATAATATACTTATTTCTATATCCATCCTAAATCTATACGTACTAAAATTATAAAATATGCAAAAGTCACTCTGTCTGTCTGTAACGCTTTCACGCCTAAATTAGTACATAAACAGACTAGAACTTTGAATAGAACGCTAGGTTATGTTTAGTCAAAATAATCTACATCCACATGACTGGACAATGACTACATATATCTTATTTCAATGTACCTACTTGACTATCCAGAACCATTGCTAAAATGATGATATTTAAAATCAGATTTATGAGTTGAAAAAATTCTATAACCACCTGCATAATTTTCATCATAAAGCTACCTAATTTTTTCTCACAACATTGAACAAGTGTAGACGAAACATAATGTTTCCTCATAGCAATAAATAAACACAATGCAAAAACCAGATAATAAAATACTTTGTTCTTTTAGAGAGAAAATAAACAAGAGAAAACATGAGCCACCGTTTTATTATGACATCAAATTATTAGCTGCACAGTGGAACTGTTATGGAAACACAAGAACGTAAGTATTGTCTGTACGTACAATTCCATAGGTTCCCCAAAATCTCATTATACGACCTACAGTTTTGCTGTACATTAGCTACGTTGTATATTAGAATCTAAATGAAATTTATAATACCTAAATTATATTTTCACTAAGTGAGCCTAAATTTGTATTGGACTACCAGCCTAACAGCCTAAGTGTAGGACTAACACAAATTGAAGCTCATTTATAGTCATTCCTTTCATCTTAGTAAAATATGGTGACACAATTTCGTGAACTTCATTCCCAGTTTCTATCGTTGGTAAAATTTCAGCCTAAGCTCATAAAGTAGATTTTTTGTTACCTGTAAGCATTTTTATCAAAAAATTGACCACCGAGTCACACTTTCGTATACCCTATACTATAGGATATAGCGAATATATCTTACACGCATATCGTAATTATTGCAGTATCTCGCATAGGCATTTTCCCAGTTCCCAGAGAAACAAAATACATGTTTAACTTTTTTATAAAACTTATTACTTTTTTTTTTACAAAAAACTGTTTTATAATTATTAATTTCTTTATCATCTCCTAGGTATCATCACACATTGTCGCCTCCTTTACTGTGGGCACTACGAGCTTGTATCAAAGAACTAACGAAGGAGACTTTAGAAGGATGCTGGGCTAGACATGCTGCTACTCTTGCTCACTTTCACAAACGGCTTCGAGAATTTTCCTTCGAATTTTTCATCCCGAACCCTGAAGAACGGTTAGCTACCGTCACGACTGTTGCTCTGCCTAAAGGATATGATTACGTGGAGTTTGTGAAATACATGAGAGCTAAGTAAGTATTAGATATAGATTTATAATATACCTACCGATGTATCGATTGGTAATCGAGTCATTGAGACTAGCCATTGCATATACGCGGAGGAAATAGTTCTAGAAAATCTTTGGACAAAGTTGATCGCTACACAAGTATAAATGAAAATAACAGGAATTTGAAATTATTTTTGAATTGAATTCATGTTTATTTAAAGTACCTACGTAGGTATTATCTAATATAAATGATGTGACAATTATTTTTTTCTGTCTAAGCACAAAACGCATAAGTTAATTTAATTTATACCATGTTATTAATCCATCCTTCTTCCCCATTTTACACCTATCTTATACTCAATTGTATTATAAAATTGTGCCAAAATTGTGTGTAGGTATGTAATATAAAGTTCTTATTCACGGAGTCCTTAGAAAAATTGTTCAGAACCTTAGAAGAATTGTACAAATAAGTATATTATATATGAACGTCATCTGACGTCTTGTTCATGTAATAATAACATATTACTTAAAAGGATCATTTTTCCTTTCAGGCACAACATTCTAATTTTCGCTGGCCTAGGACCAACTGCGGGCAAGGCGCTGCGAATTGGTGTCATGGGCATCAATTCTAACATCCGAATGGCGGATGCCATCGCTGAAGCAATGGCGGACACGCTGAAAGCACTCAAAAAATCTTCGCTGTAACTCAACATTATCGTTTAGAAAACTTATTATTTAATTAGTTTCGTTGAGTTTCAATCATAATGGCTGGTTTTATCGTCACGCCGCTAGACGCGCCGCTGTGCAGCGCGCTGTTAACAGCACGCGCTTGAACAGCGGTGCACCGTAAAACGAGATTAGTACGGCGCGTTTCGCTGCTGCGGGCCAGTCGTTTACAATATGCAGGTTATTACGGTTAGAGTACTGGCTATTTACTTTTTATGGAAAAGAAGGCTACGGCGGTCCCATAAACATATTCTGAATCGAAATTCCTCAATTACTCGTCCCGTATCGATGTAATTCATTTTGTAAACAAATAGGTACCTACAATACGGCGCGTCTCAACGGCGTCACACTAAAACGCTCACTGGCCGTAGAAGCGAATGAGCAGCGCGCGTTTGGACAGCGCTGTCGAACATCGCGCGTTTATTAAACGGCGCTGCCCAAGCGCGCGACTCAAAAACGCAACTTCTACTCCCATATATCTCTGAACGCGCGCGCTCCAACGGCGCTGCCGAAACGCGTAACGATAAAACCAGCCAATTCAATGAAATTTGTTAGACCTTCTCAATATCAAATATATTCTAGAATACCTAAAAAAGGAATGTTTGTTTTGAAGTGTAACCTCTCGTTATTTTAACTCGGCTACACAAGGCTGTCTTTTCCTTAAAACACGTATACCAAAGTTAAACCTAAAGGAAAAGAAACAGTAAGCAGACTTCGGGACATGTAATTAAAACTTGAAGTTTAATAGCTTGCGCCCAATTAGGTAACGCCACCTTTCCAAAAAGCGTGATTTCAATTCGATTAGAGGGAAAAATGGAAAAATCTGTTATTTTGTATGATCTGTGCAAAACTACCTACACTTTCGTGAAGTTATTAAACCTTTAGAATAAATAACTCATCGTTTTCAATTAAATTTTGAAAAATTAATATCTAGAAGTACCTACCTATTTGTAAGCTTTGAAATAATACCTACGTTTTAAAACGTAATTTGACTGGATCAGACCCCAGAGTTTGGGTACCACGTAAATGGTATGGGTGAGTAAGGGTGTGAACCCAAAATACGTGAGAAAAATTAAAATCGCATCATGTTCACAGGTAATTTATTTCATATCAATGTATGACAGTTTACAAACTATTGACTGGATGCACGTAGACAACCAAAATTATTGATAATTCACAAATAATAATTTAAATTACAATTTCAATGTTTAAAATTATTGATTTTGAAAATTTTCGAAAATAAATTGAATATCATCCCATTTAAATGTAGGTATATCGGTAATGAATGCAATGATTTATTAAATAGAAAAACAATGCAATACAAGCGAGTTCATAGTATTCTTCATGGCTATTAGTTATGTTATTTGCAAGCCATAGGTGACTACTTTTCTATTGTTAGATTATACAAAAACATATATTAGAACCAAGATAAACTCTTGCGCTTAATCGAGTGATATTCTCGTTACGTCAAATTAAAATAATAGCCAATATAACATTATATAATACAAACTCATCATAATTTTGTCTGGACTAGAACCCACAACGAAAGTGAAAAGAATTTAATTTACAAGATATTTTTGGCAAATGGACTTTTTCGAAAAATTCAAATACCCACAAAAGTGCAGGAATTGCACAAACAAATCATTAAGTCTCATATTCACTTGGTGTAAAAACCTAGCATGGGATTCAAATTATACATAAATAAGAAGACGCCGCCTGTAGCGCCCGCGCAAACATTAAATGACGTCATTTCTAGTAAACGTACTATATAATAACCGTTACAACGCTATGTTTTTACACCTAGTGACTATAAGCTCTAGACATAACTTAAGTAATAAATTCCTATTATAATCAGTATTCAAAACAGACGTATCGCTAGCTACATGGCATTCATTTCCATCACATCGAAACATTTGGACTAGCTTCCTTAATTACGTAACTAAACGCGTTATCCTAGTAATTAAACAAAACTAGTCACGAAATTTGCGTAAACTATAATCTTATCTATATTATTTTATATCGGTACAATACGTTATAGGTATCTGTGTATAAAGTAGGTATTAATTATTGTAGACTATAACATAAAAGTATTTACAAAGTATTATATAGCTGCTCAAAGATTATGGTATTTTGTCAGAACGCCCTAAGACCACTTATAAATAATAACCAATGTTACTTTTTCTAAAAGCATACAGCTAAGTTATTTATGAGGATTGATAGATAACCGACACTTGCAAGCAACATAATCGGGTAATTCTAAAAATACCAACAAACTTTGCAGTGTATTGAGAACCAAAGTCAGCTTTTTCCTTCATTTTAAATGTAAATAATACCAACAAATTCTAATGGTGGTTTCAAAATTTTGTTAATTATTATAAACTATACAAGTATCAAATATCAAAAGAAGGTAAATGATGAATTATATTATTAATGAATGAATGTAAAATAGGAGACTTTCATAATTTGATAGTTTGCAATTTTACAAAACACATTTAAAATTGGTTGTCTCATAAAATCTAAGTTCTTATTTTTTTAGAAGTTCATGTAGGAACGCTTACACACGTGTTCTAATATTCTACAAAAGTTTGTACAAATATTTTAGAAGCTTAAATTATTGTAATTTTTGCATTTACTATAAATAGTTAAAATAACTCACTTCAGATAATAGTAACCGACCATGACACATGTATTAATATAAATAATACAAAACTAAAAGCAAATGCACAAACAAGGCGACCAATATAATAGCATTTGTGATGTTTACACATGACGACCTAAACGTGCGGTAATCGTGTATCATATACATTAGAATCGTAAATAAATATGCACATAAGTAAGTATTATAATTTATATTTACATTTAAGAAAATATGGCACATCGTTTTATCGACCGCGCTCAACCTTGTCCCTGCGATCGAGCCCTACTACTAACAATAATACGAATCAGTATCGGATGATGTAATGCGCCTAAATTTCGTGTTACCATAATACCAATTAATATACCGGTGGGTAAGTCAATATTCAAAGCCGTATAATATAGTAAAGCTACCTTCATCGTCGATCGACTGTCCGCGCGGTCGACCGTCCCTCTTTACGTTGCACGCCCCGGCGAACCGAGCTCTGCACTCAAAGAACCAGTCTAAATAATCAGTCCGATGACAATTAACCTCTAAATGGCCCAGCCTCTTATCTTAAATCAATTCTAAAAGAATGCGCTTTAGCACACCTCGCCTCAACCGAAAGAGCAGCTCAGTTCGTCCAGTGCGCCGTTCAATCTTAAACTAGAGACACATTCGAATCGCACGAGTACATAAAAATATGTCAGTCTATTCACTTAGCCTAACAGTCTGGGATATAGACGGGACGGGCGCAGTAAAACTAAGCGCACACCAGGCGGGCGAATCGCAACGCACTGCAATATTATGCCCATCGCACACTTTCGACCGCAGCGCCGAGCTATCATATATTTTGCGTGGAACATCGCGAATTTTTTTCAGGTTATTCGTAACCGAGCTCATAACTTCAATGAAAAGGTATTTTTTCTTATTAAATTTAAAAATCTGATTTATATGTATAGAAAACACTCAAGTATTGTCTGGTGAATTGGTCTAGAAAGTTCTCTGGTGAAATATAGTTCTTTAAACGATAAGTTGAAATACTGATCATTTAAAAAAATTATGCGGTATCCACACAAATAATATGGGCGCGTTACTCTAGTATAGTCCCGGTCTGCGCGGTAGAGGCGATTGTGCTCAGCTAGGCGAGCGCGCCGCGGGCAGCGCGAGGGTGTGCGCGGGCCGCTCCGTGCGACGCTGGCGTCGATGGCGCGCGCATGCGCAGCAATTGTCTACGCGCCGACGCCGCTGGCACGCAGCGCGCCCGCAACGTTTGCGCACGCACGTCACTTCACCATCCTGAACAAGAACAATGCTATCAGTATTTTAAAATCAGTGCTCTATATATAAAATGCATACATTATGTAGATCTCTAAAGCATTCACTGATCAAATTGATGATGTTTTAAAAATAAAGTAAGTATGTTGCAAAGGTTTGCCATATTAGATAAACTGTGGATCATCCTATGAGCCAAGGGACGAGCCAAAATGGTGAGCCAATGCGCTTGCAAAAATATCGTTTACTTCTCTTACTTTTTTGCAAGTGGATTGAAAAATGGAAATGAATTGGAGCATAGATTAGCCAGAAATAACAGCTTTCCACTTTAACTTTCTCAAAGGGGAAGTTAAGCCTTTAATAATCTTATATAAATGAAGGACAACGTTCATGCTAATCAGTATTTGCCTAGTGGACGTATTCGTGCTAATAAAGAAATAAATAATAAATCATTCATGAATACCTTGCATCGGCACGTTACGCATCTCTGTTCCCCGTGAGAATGTATTGACGGATGCACTTCTTTGCCGTTCGGCAGCGGTCCATCAGGGAATTTACATCCTCCCTCGGCAAGTATCTCTTCAGCCGTGCGTGGTGTCCCCTGATCTTTCGGAGTCTCTTCATCTGGTTTCTTTAGCTTTACCTACAAGAAAGTTGTCGCTTAAACACATTTATGGATAAAAACATATACCTGAAGATGTTCTCACATCTTTAGATTTCGAGAGTAATCAACGCAGACCCCCCTTACTCGCCTACCTTTAAGTCTTATTATGATACTCGTACATTGAGGGCAGATTCGAATAATACGCTGTTAGCGCTATTAGCGCGCGGTAGTTCAATCCCAAACCACTGGTTGATGCCAATACCGTTTGCGATATTGGTTTTTCTACAAACTTTTGTTTAACTTGCTCTGTAGCTAGTAAAAATGTAGTAACGCACAGTTCCTGCAAATGGTTAGTCTGGGGAGCACGCTTTTAGCGCTAGAAGCGTGTGCTAACTCTACTACTTTAGGAAAAACTATATTGTATAGTAATTACCTCTGGGCAAACTCGGCAACAAGCTTTTTTGTCAGGCCTATAAGCGTCCTTCTCACTGCATTTCAAGGGTGGACACCGCACTCTTGGGCATTGTATCTGTCGCGTTTGGAAGTTGCAAGTACAAATAGCGCACGTGTCGTATCCGCTAGGCACAAGATATGGATGCCATGAAGAACCTGGCGCATACGTTTGATCTGCTAGTGCACAACTGCCGTCTCCTGACCAGACGGCTGTCGTGGAATCTGGAAAGTTTGGAAGTATATATTGAATGAAAGCAATTACACTCGTAACTCAGTCTTACTAAAAGGTCTCTGATGATCTGCATTTTAGCCCAATTTTTTGCGGCAACGTGGTTTCACATTCAATACAAGCCATATCAAGTTCAGTTTAGAACAAATAGCAAAAATTAGACTAAGCAAACTAGATATTATTTTAAGAGGGAATGCGAAACCGATCTTGAGTTTACAGCAAATAAGTATATATACAGAAAATGCATGATATGTATCTGAATAATTTCGAAAGTCAAAGATTTCTTGAATAGACCGGAAACACTTATTACATTTTAGTCCTTAGAGCATATTATAGTGACTAAAGTTACTTGAAAATATAAATTTACTAAAAATGCTTCAATTCTTTACTTACTAGTACATATAGGGCAGCACTGTCCAGGTGGTTTGATCGTAGGTACCGAACAGTAGACTGACGGACATTGGATCGGCTCACATCGCGGCATACCCAGTACACACCAACATTTTGAACATGTCTAGAAAAACAAGTTCAACGTTCAAATTGACTGAAATGTGAATATATCTATAAGTATTTGTTTATAAGAACTTAAATTAATTTGGAGGACGATTGTGTAAACTGTTCCTACATTGAAAAATTTCTATGTGGGTAGGTATATAAAATTTAACACGACCAACACAAAACAACAAACCAATGTATTATCGTCAATCAGCCAATTTTTCATGGGCAACAGTCCTAACCATCTTCTACTATACTCAATACTAATATTCTGTGGAATCTCACGAAATTCACAAAACCCAGAGACAATTTTATTGTGAAATGCTTCTTATACTCATACTCATACTACTAAAATAATAATACCGTCTCCAAACTACATATCCACGGTTGAACGGCTAAAGGGTGTAGGCGACATTGACAGTTGACAGGAAAACTAATACGCCACAAAGTGTTTTTGATGTGCAGGACCTTTTTACCCGACTGCCGAAGAAAGGAGGGTAATGTTTTTTCCTATGAAAAGTCGATGTCTTGCACCCATCGATCTTTCAACCGTCGATATGCGTATACTATACGAAGAAATTCTATACCTAATAGTAAAACTCTGACCGGCTGACACAAGGCAGTTGCGTAGGTGGAAACCACATCTTTCCACATGCTACGAGGCTTGTATACGTCATAATATATTTCATGAGAATTTTCATACATACTTGTTACAGTACCTACGTAAATATTACACTGACCTCAGTATCTGTCCAAATTTCCCCTAACTTATAAAACTTGTCTCGCTGTGTGCAATAGTTAACGTTCTGTCGGAATAAGGAGTAATCAGAAATCTGATCTTCCGTTGGTCCTGGAGTGTACTTCACATTTAACTCGTTGTCAGCCGTTCCTGGTACCGCTGGCAGACATGATGGGGGCACACTAATCTGGAAATTAATAACGGTAAGTATATAAGTTATTATTATATAGGGCAATTTTCCGTAGAGTGCTATGTATACACGTCGCGTCGGCTACACCTAACTAAAAAAAATTCTGCTTAGGTTTCATTAGCTCTACACATAAATCGTAGCAACCAATTTTTTGAAATTAATAGTAGCAGTAATTCCAGATAATTAGGTTATTTAGCTATACATAACGTATATTTCTTTTTAATACTAATTTAAATTAGATACAAATGTAAAAATTAATCTTAACATTTCAAGCCTCATTGAAATCAAAATTATACTTATTTACCAATTGCCAATGATCCGTGGTGGATCTATGGTGGTGATGGAAACTAACACCGATATTTTGTACCTACCCACATTACACACTCACCGCTTAACGATCCAATTAGGAAAAGCATGAACAAATTAACAAATTAATTAAATGTAGTTCAGATTTTAGTTATCTTTATTGTCGAAACAATTAACCTAATAGTAAAAAAAGAACTAAATGACATTATTGGTTGATCATAAAATGTTAGAATATTACGAGTGTACCTACGATTTTAACAAACTATTATGTTGTATTTGCAGATGCGCTTAATTTTAGGGTTATCGCTTTTTACAAAAAAAATGTGGATATATTTGGTAGGTCGATATTCGATATCGCCTAATGTCACCATTGGGTTGTGAAGGTCAGATGGCAGTCGCTTCACGGAAAATATTGAGGTCCAGCCAAATCCGCAGTTAAGACTGGTAAAGTGGACCCCAGACTCCGGGGTGAAAGCTTTGGATGCGACTAGGATTAACGCTAGGTTGAAGAAAAAGGTATATTTGGTAGGTATGAGAATAAATCATAAGGTATTTTAACCCTGGTATATTTGGTAGGTATGAGAATAAATCATAAGGTATTTTAACCCTCCTACCCCCCTTCGATGATACAAGGCGGAGAAAAGATTTCCAGTTCAACTAGTATT
Organism: Lithosia quadra; assembly: GCA_963576445.1. Classification (NCBI taxonomy): domain Eukaryota; kingdom Metazoa; phylum Arthropoda; class Insecta; order Lepidoptera; family Erebidae; genus Lithosia; species Lithosia quadra. The sequence goes on from OY754883.1 coordinate 5,044,650, forward strand.
GAAGAAAAAATAACCAGATTTCATGATATTATTTTTATGAAACTTTGCATTGTGGAGAACATGCACATATTGTAGCGGTCACTAGTAGTATCATAATGTGCTGTATTATATCATGATTCTTAAAATCTTTACATTCAAAAAGCTAGGTGTCAGATCATGTCGGGAAAAGAAAAATGAAATATCAATGACAACTTCAGCAAGAGGCCTACCTGAGGTACTCTAGTGCGCAGTAAGACAGTCACGTTATCATGTCTCAGTTCTAGGTAGGCCACTCCAACATGTAGAGCAACCAGTTCTGCAGCAGTGGGCTCCAGCACCCAGCCCTCCTCACCACCCAGCTCCCTGGCTCCACCTTCTTCACCAGTATGTGTTTCTAGCCACCAAGTTGACCACGAACGGGCATTGCCACCAGTTATGACTGTCTGGAGAGTTAATTGAAACGGGAAATTAATTGTTTGTGGAGATAATTTGATGGAAATAAAAATAAATTTTAGAAATGCTACGTGTTCCGTTGTCAAAGTTTCAACTGGGTCCGTTGGCAAACTGTGCGATTTGCAAAGTCGCGAATAAAATTGTTCTACAGTAGTATTACGTAAACTATTGCAAGTGTAAATTTATTATCTCAATGACATGACTTCCATTATACAATCAGAGTTTAATCTGACAAGTACTAAATTAAAACGATATCTCATTAAGTACCAATTTCAAGTTGTGCCACTTAGTTTGGTTTAGTTAGTTGAACTAATTGACCACATCATAAAAATGCAGTTTTGCAAATATATTTACCTCGTAATACAATCCACACAAAGAGTCAACGGATAACCAAGCTAGACCAGCCATGTTTGCCGGCAGGCGTACTTGGCCTGTACGACGTAGCAACGCAGGACCAGATCCTGCTGCATCCGGCAGCATCCTAGAAGTAAGTCGTCCACGAAGAAGCGGTGGTCCTGAAGAACATAACAGAAAAATACGTCATACAGTTGCTCTGATACGTAATCGAGTATAGTCTTAGAGTCTTTAATCATTCTTAACACATTAAGAACTCTTCGTATGTCGATAAGCACGCTGAACCGTTGGTCCCGGTTGCCATATGAACGCAGTCATTGCAGGTAGTTAGTGCCCTAAAAATCATTTGGAGGTGAGATATCAGTTGCGTCACTACAAATATCGGAATTTAGTCGCTTCGTATTTAGACTGAAAATCCGATCCCAACTAAGTTGAGAAAAGAGGCTCAGAGGATAATGAGGGTGAGTTGCTCGTCTTTTCGTATTCAAGTAGAGGGAAAGGTATAACGCAAGATTTTGGTTATGTGTAATCTAAATTAATTAGGATACTAGATCTATTAGACTTCTTAATTAAGACGAAGTGCTGCAACGAAAATCACCTCTTCTTTCATTAGGCCATCAAGTTGAGGGCCATCCTTCCTGAGACTTTACCTTTAGCTTACCATCTGGCAAGGAGAAGTCATTTTGAAATGATCGATGTATAAAAAAAATGCTTTGTGTTATACATTTAAAATTGAACAGAGGATAATAAAAATTTATGTTTTGCAGTTGTTAGTCTGGCACTTAATTGAAATGAATGGTTGATCGAATTGTGCCTCGCTGAGCTCGTTAAGCCGTTAGGCTGACCTGATATCTTTAAGAGATATTGATTAAGTAAAAAATGGTGATTGTTCAAGACAATATTTTATCGCACCATATCTTGGAAGGAAGACTGATGACGAAGTTCTATTAGCCACGATGTTTTAACCCAGTCTGAATTTGTTGAAAAAATACTGACTAAATATTAAATTAACTCTACAACACATCCTATGTAAACAATATTTAAAAGATCTAATTTGGTCAATTCGAACTTCTAACTTGGACCTTAATTTTTATGGGTTGCTTTCACCATAAAAACTACCTAATTACTCCCTTACTCATTTTAAAGATAGATTTAAATTTAACCTCCAAAGCTACCAATTCCATTTCTCTCTACTTCGATATTCTATATTTATCTTCATTTATCTATCGTTTTCAGAATGGCCTGATTTCAATAATTGCAATCAGATTAAAATCATATGACAATCAAGAACTTTCAAAGACATATTTAAGGCTACGTTGATAATAAGTGTTATAGATAGTATACGTATATTTGCGTATTTTTTCTATTGCATACTGCAAAAATGGCTCCAAAATGACGTAGTCTATGTGAAGGAAAAAGTAATTCTCTGTAAGTTCCGCACTACCTTGATTTGTTAATGAGATAGAACTAAGGACATCTTATAAGTGAGCATATTTTATTTGAATGTTCGTCTGCACCTAAAACTTTCTGATTACTTATGACTTATGACCTAATGAATTACTATAATTAGTCGAAGCATACATAATCAACCTTGCAGTTAGTGTTCTCTGACCAAACTTGCTTACATTTCGTTACCTTACTGTTACCATTTTTTGTTCAAAACTAAAAAGTTCACAATAATGTAATAGGTTCAAACATCTCTCACCAGTTTCACCGCTGATATGGACCGCCAGTTGTTCTTCATACAACGGCTGGAAGATCCTCGCACTTGGTCTTGCTAAAACTCCAATACGTGTGTCTAAAATTTCCACTTGAGAATGACGCTTGCCTTGCTCTTCTACTAAAGTTATTTTGGGATCAGTGACCCCCAAATTGTCAACCTAAAAATAATAAAAAGGTAATTTGAAAATGGATTTCGGTTTCTTTTGAAGCAATTTCAACGATTCCAGTTTTTATAAATAAAAATGTTTTCGTAGTATCAGAATTCATTGATGAATGATTATGATTATGATTATGATTAACGCGATATTTATCAATGATTTATTTTCATTCTAGCATTGTTGTTGGAACAATACCAGAGTTATTTTCAGTAGTCTGTGGAGTACATACAGTATGCTTATAGCACAGGTCCCACCTATGTTTCTTTATTACTTCAGTTATATAAAAAACTATCCTCTTGTAATAAACGTCGCAACGTTATTTCGCAAGTTTTATCATAAATAAACAGTAAAAATGTGAAGTTAAGACTATAATCTGACTTTAATGACCAGTAAATTTGTCCAAATGGCGTTATAGAAGCTATTACCACTACTTGTGCCTAATACAAATGTCATAAATTACTCGTCTTAACGACGACAAGTAACCTAAGTACTTCTTCCATTATTAATATTATTGGAATCAGTTCGATTACTTGGGGTATAAAAATTTCTATGAAGGCCTGTGTCAATTTCCGTACTACATTATATACACTGTTTATTATCCACAGGGTTCCCTCGTACTATGATAGCCAATCATCTTTCATTTGCGCGATTGTAAAAAGCCGTCGTCAAATGTTCACATTCATAATACAATTTTGATTAAATTTGGCAATAGAAAAAAAAATAGAAAAAGAAAAACGTAACAAATTTCTACATTACGTAATGGCAATCAAGCCGGAGTTTCTGTAAATAAGCCGGGGACGTGAGGTAAAATATTACACCTTCATTGTGTTTGGGATGTAACATTTATATTAAAGCACAGTATGAACGGTCTCTTACAAAATGTATGACGAGTAATAAGATATTCGTCATATCATAATATCAAGATGTAATATTATATTATATCCCATAGTGTAAAACTGGCTTCAGAGCAGCAATAGACTATTGACACAAAGGAATAGCAAATGATACTTTAATATGTTTACCTGTATGTCATAGACGAGAGAGCCTTCTTTATCGATATAAAGCAAGGCAAGTCCTTCCGGGGCTGGTGCAGCTGGCAGCCTCTCCGCTACCAACGGAGCGTTGTACAGTTCACAAGCAGCTTTCTGCCTCACGCTCCCAACTATACGTCTTTCAGGAGTACCAACTGCTTCTACAGCCAAAGACAATCTACCTCTTGCTAAAGATCGTAATTCCGCTGCAGATACTGGTGTAGAAACCTCGAGAACATTGAAGTCATAATGAGGTTTGCTTACCTTCTGCACCTAGAAAAAACATTCATAATCCTGTTTACCGTAATCAGTTTCAGAAATTTGCTTATAAATGGGAAACATTTCTCGCATGCTTTGAAAACGACTATAGCAATCAATCAGCAACTATTGGAATGTTTTCTCAATTATTTCTTATTGAATATTTTTTCATTTTGAACTTAGTGTTTAAAATAACAATATGAATATACCTGATCGATAATAGTTTGATTCTTGTCTGGCAAAGTTAGAACGACTCTAACCAGATGTGGATTACCAGGAGTTTTGGGAAATACTCCGTTAAACACGAGTGCTAAATAAAGGCTTGGTGTGGCTCCGGCGACAGCTGTTATTACTGCAGTACCACCCCACCATCCCTCTTCGTTTTCCATTCTTGGATAGTCCAGGCATGCTCCTTGACCAATCACAGCAGGAGGGATTTCTGGCTCCAGTAGCGTCGTAAACATTTCTGATGACAAAGCTGGATACCTAAAAAAGGTAACAATTTAATCAAATACAATTATCGTTTACGCCGAAATGATATAGGTACCTAGCTATTATTTCCTGGAATGCATAATAATAACTAAAATACTTGCTTTAGGCACAGAGACTACCAATACCATGTTTAAGATATTATTGTGCATCTAAAATGTATTACGAGAAACATCGTTATAATAATTCCGTTCAGACTAGTTCCCTGTTCAGCGCAAGCTATATCCGTAGATTACTCTCAGGGCTATTGCTATATAAATTATACTTTGCTCGCATTAAGATATCACTATTATTTTATGCTGCAGTCGGTTCTATAACTAAATCTTGTAATACTGTCATTTGTTGTAATGAAAATGTTAATTCTGTTCTGCCTGTAAATCCACAAGTACCTATTGCTGTAAATATCAACAATTCTACGATGTTTATGAATAAATTTTCCTCAATTTTACAATGGACAATCCATTGTAAAATTTGTAAATAAAAATGTGGTTGAATCTAATTCTTTACTTATATTTTCCAAGAAACAATTTCTTATCTTATTTACTGTATTTAAAATGTTACAAACGCATCGACATAAATTGGATCATAGAGATATTACGATAGCGCCAAAGCAATTAAAAGTACAATCAATTGAGTTCTTACTAACAGCAGTAAGCCCCTACAAAGCATATTGTTTATGTCTACGTTCTTTCCTAGAATTATTTATAATAGTAAACCTGAAGTTTTCCGTTATTAATCACAGGCTTAATTTGATTTACAATCCAAGGCAAACAGTTGTGCCATTCACAGATTCTAGGGATTAATTACCGCCAGGAAATTTATTGCATGGAACCGTTTGAAAGACCCATTGCGCTTAGATGCACCGCTTCGATTTAAAGACAAATATTGACTTCTACATAGTGGATGTTCATTTAAAGTTGCGTACCTACCTGTCGATTCTGCCGCTGAGCGCGCTATCGATGGAATTGTTTATAGCATCTCCCCACAGCAATGCCACATGCAGATCGCCGTCTCGTAACAACGTTTTGTACTGACGCGGCACGCGGCGCCACACGCCACAAAGCTGTAGATTATAGATATTCTTAAGTACTTCTACGATAATAATAAGTATCTAGTTAAAGGCTATTTCAAATTTCTCAGAAACTATCTACATAAATATAATTATTAACCTTGATATCGCTTTGAATTACCTTATCAGTTTTTTCTTCATAAGTGGCATGGATCCCAGGTATTTTCTTCAATGATTGTTCCAACAGTACTCGTCCTTCGCGGTCGAGGAAGGCGAGTGCCCGGGGCTGGTTTTGTATTGAAGGACTTAGTATGACAGACCAATAAAGATGACGACGCCGAAATGTGAAACGTGCTGTAGCCACTCCTGGGGCAACTGGCACTCCTGACATGTCATCACGTCTTACGCATAGAGGAGATCGACCGGTTAAAAATGATGCAAAATCTGAAATACAAGAAAAAGTATGTTTATGATTTAGCGATTGACATAATGGCTGTAGGTATACGACCTAGACCTTCGGGACTAAGCTAGCCTCACCTATAAGCTTGCATGCTTTCCTCTTGGAGTCAGGTGGTCAGACTGCAATCGCTCTCATAAAAGTCATATAAACCAAACCAAAAGAAGTGAAGGTTCAATCAAACCCTGGGCTCCAAGGTGAAGGTCTCAAATACGACCGGACAAACGTTAAGACTACCTATAATGATAATCTAAGGTAATAATGATGACACTAGATGAATGAAATTAAACTTTTGTAGTAACTTTGCTCTTGCTAATACTATATTGAACGCATTATTAAAATTACTAAGAAGAATAAGGCGATTTATACTTACACTTCATGTTGCGTTCATCTTCTTCAGTTGTTATAACGATTGGGCTGTCTTCTTGCACAACATCAGGAGCTGAAACCAAAATATTAATATTAACAAAATCGTATAGGATATCCCTATTCAATTAAATTCCAAGTAAGTGGTGAAAGCAACTAGCTACAGATGCTAAAAACAGATACTACATGTACCAACCAATATTAATCTGAAGATCTACCCGGTAGTGGTAATAACAACAAATAAAAATTTGCATTTAAATGAGACTTCTAACGTACGTTAATATAATTTTAAGTAAATGTTAATGTTTTCCTATTTAGATGGGGACACTTTCTCCTCGCGACGGCTGACTTATAAGAAGCTATAGTGGATCAATTGATCGGTTGCATTGGCGACGCCGAACGGCCAGTGCGCAAGACCTCCCCGACCCCTCCATTCGGGTTGATTGGATCAAATGTTATTCAATCGTAACAGGATCGGTGCGGGCGTCTAGACGGCGACAGTAGAATTTGCGTTTTGCATAGCTTTCTTGTTGGCTTTGCTATGTACAGAAATAGAGAGAGCAGTGACATTTCGCGCGACAGTTTGATTGGTACCCGATTTGTCGATGTGAGCTCGTTAAATGCTCGTAAACCTCAATGTACCGTGGATGCACATTTTGTTAAATGAATTTCCGCAACTAATAATGTGCATTGCTTTATTATCAAAATCACATTTAAGACTAAATTCAAGGAAACCCTGCTTATGAACCGTCTAATGTACACCCATCATGCTTTCTTTGAATTTATCAGCGTCTGAATCAGCTATACCCTTGGTGTTTGAAGTATCTATTCTAATTTAGAACCAGGGCTACAAATCTTCAAAAACTCTATGATAGAATTTTTAATAGGTTAATCATAATGTAAATATTTTAGATTTGATTGATTGATTGAGAGTAGCTGGGTTCGAATCCTGACCACATTTACATTTCCTATCACTAGCAATTTAGCTTAGCTGGAGTCGTTAACGAGAATTTTAGTAATTTCTGTTAGGTACTATTATCTACAATTTTTTGAAATTTGACTTCTAAAAAATATAACGGAAAATTGGTGGTTTACGTGCAGGAGTGAACTGCAAATGGTACAAATAATATAAATGGTATAAAAAATGACTAATTGATTGATTGAATATCAGAACACAAATCGTTAGCATTAAATGCCTTGTCATCAACAATATATGCAATGGAATTTTAAATACAGTCTAAATATAGACAATGAAAGGGTACTTTAATTGAAGACATTCAATCGCAACGCAATTTAAAAATGTGCATGACCCAAGTTAATGATCTTACAGGACATAAGAGTTATTGTGCTCATTCGTGAAACTTTTACACACATCACAATAGGTACAAAATCTCGTGGTCATCATCGACATCGCCAATGATTTTGGAGGTCAAATAACAGTCGCTTCACAGTAAATATCGCAGTTAGACCAAACCGTACAGAAGAAGACTGAAAAAACAAGCCTACACAGGTTGCGCCGCAATTTCATTTGTTTCTACTTGTACAAACCAAACAAGGACAAACTTCCCTACCAATTGCTCATACCACCTACTACACTACTACGGCCACCGTAGCATTTTTACCCCATGAAAAAGTGCTATCATTTTTCCAGTTCCCTTTTACCGTCCTTTAGGTGTGACCTATGTAAACTTCTAAAAAAATTCCGTTCGAAGTACCTACAGATTTAACTCACAGGTTTGGGAGAGTCAGAGTGATGGCGGTCGCCCTCATAAACGTCAAAGCTAATCAATAATAGAAGGAGCAGAAGAGTGAATCGGAGCTCCAAAGTACAATCTTCAGATGCTACAGTAAATTGGCGCTCGGATGAATAAGAGGCTATATTATAGAAAAGTACCTTCCACCAAGTTTATCTCAACAACCTTAACTAATCAGCACTGTATAAAGCTGTCGACATGAAACATGAATAGGACAGATCAAAGAGCAAGAGTAAACCTAAAGTGCCTCTGTTATGGCGATATATTGTGTGTGCTGGCACCAGATTGTCCTACTTAATAACTACATTATACAAAGTGGCGAGATAGTGCTCTTCAATTATATGTCCACAGTGTCGTTTGAAATAGAATAACGAACGACTTTATACACGACCTTTATAAATATTTTTACATAATTTTCAACGTTAGCTTTCAGTTGTTATGTAATTTCTGCAATAAAACTAGAGACGTTTACTTCGTCCGCGTAGTTGACGTTTATCGCCTTTTATTGGATGAAGTATTTGTCTTCCCTTCCCTAGATCCCAGGATACTTTGTTATCAAAATCTGTAACGATCATCATTATTGTCTTAGCTTCAATCCCGGTTGTATCTAAGGCTTGCACCTTGGATTCTGGGGTCTACTCTGCTATGCCTTCTCCTTCTGTAGTATCTCATCTTGGTTTTTACGGCTGTGATTACCATCTGAACCTTCAACCTTGAAAGGACAGCCTTTGCTAGAGTCTCGTTCGTTAATTAGGAGGTTTACCTTCTTACAGCCTCAGGCGCCGCCGTTAGTGTTCTAAGACGATTGATGGTGTTAAGAGCTGGTCTGACTACTTATTAAAGAGCTATACTCATTAAAATTTAAAAAGAACAGTCATAGTTGCTTTGATATAAATAATTTGGCTTAACAGTCTTTTCGCATTTAAATGTATACCACCTTAAATGTACGAGTATATAGCCACTTCACCGGTGAAACGATACATTTTTTCAATATTTTAATAATCGATTTGCACGTGCTGAATTTATTAGCGTGCGAACCCACACCTCGAAATATAAATTTAATATAACTTTGTATAAAGCATAACTATAATAAACCCTGTCAATATACGAGTGTGCCTATATAATACCTTTCTAATGAAATAACAGTGCAAACAAAATTAATAAATCGTGATATCTGATCGGTGGTACTCGTAGAAGACAGGGGAATGACATGATAAACAAGCCCATAGTAAGTAGTAAACATAATGATGAGAAGAGTTGTTTACATCGCCGTACGCGCCTATAGGTACATGTACTAAAACAGATTGTGATCTGGCACGCTCGGCGCCACCGTTCATAATTCACTCTGTGAATTCATTACATATCCGAGACAGCCCTAAATTTATTTGCAAATGGCGCCAACGCGGCGATGAGTAGCTCTAGGATATTTGCAAGCACAACAAAGAGTAGCGCTTGGAGAGATGGACTGACGAGAGAATGCACCGCCGATACGCAGGGCTGTCGTGTATTTTATTGTGCACATTGTACGCGACACTCGTCTTATGTAAAATACTATCATCACCTCATATCTCAGCACGGTTTATGAATAAATGTGGTTGACATAAATATGAAAAGTTATTCTAGTTTGTTAGGTAGTAACAGCGACGAATAGCAACACAATGTTGACATTATTGTGTTGCTTCTGCTAGAGCTAATACGCATATTATGTTGACATTATTGTGCATACATTGTAGTTGTTTGAAGAATTATATGTTAAGTATATTTACTGCGGTTTGGCCTATAATTAATAATTTCATTCATAATTTATATTTACCATTCCTAATCCATAAAAAATTATATAAAAATAACATTATGTACCTACTTTTTAAAGATCTTTTGTCCCCAAAACAATCCCACCTACTAGCCGGGTGTACATACTGATTAACGAGGCTCTACATTATTATACTATATGCTCTGGCGCAGGGTTTCCTTTCGGGGTTGACGTACCTACTTGCTTTAGTGTACGGCGTCAGCACTGTGATGATGATGTGCTATCCTAATAGCAGACCCCTTTGTCGTAAACTACTTCCCTGAACTTCAGAAACATATTCCGTGAGAAATCAAGTAAAATATCTTGTAATCTAATAATGAATTTGGTGTAAAGAATGCGAGTATATGACAACCCTACAGGAAAGTGCGCTTACGTCGCCGGACACCTTTGACTCGGCCAAGCTTGGCTCACTCGTCGCGCCTGTACGAGTATGAATATTTATGCGCTTGCATAGCGCACACTCATAGTGCAACTATAAACACTTCGATAGGTACATTACTTTTCATCTGATACCACTCATGAATGTTCTTTAACACGAATCTAAACTTTTAAAAGCAACCTCGAGATGGACGTGACGGGACTACACGTGATCGTTTCATTCCAAGTCTAGACGCGGTCTTAGGTATTTAGCCCTCACTGTCGCGACAAGTTTTCCAATAGTATTATGTAACCAGGCGCCTTGCAGACGAGTTTCACACTACCGTGAACACAAACTGTATAGAAGCTCACAACATCAATAAATCGGTTCAAACAGGCCAGATATAAAACTCACCCGATGTCATATCACACAAACTATTTGAAATTATAAGACGGCTGCCAGATCTCAATGGCCGGCCAACCGACACGAAGATTAATACTTCTATTTGACTATCAGTCATTAATGGAGACGGCTTTTAACATGAATTAGCAAAAAGCCGTCGCAAATATTTAGTTTTATTTTTAAAATGTTAGGTACTATACATCAGTCGTATTTTTTATTGTGTCTAGAAACGAAATTCTTAACACTAAATTATAGTTTTCAACATCACGACATCTAGTTTTAGGTACTCTGTTCTGCATTTTTTTTATCTTCATTTTTAGAGGCGAAGGGAGGCACGAATTTCTTAGTATACCGTCGATTCAACGTACAAGTGCCGGGTCCATCGTGTGGCCGAGAGGCAAACTCCGAGTAGATCCCGAGCTTTGTGACACGTGTGTAGGTTTAAGAGGGCTCCTTCCGACACTCCCCTACAGGCCACAACCTTACTAATCATGAAATTGATCCATCTTATGAAGAACAATGTGCTAAACCTGAGAGAATCGTATACACATATGTATATCTAACCCTGATTTCTACGCTACCTGGATTGGATAGGACGCTTTGGAAAACACTCACAACTTTAGTCAATCCAGTGAGGAGTGTATCTCTCTCTCTCTGATTTCGGACTGCCACTATCAAATGGTATACCTACATCTTTTCACACGTTCACCACTCACTTTTTCACTAAACAGCGCCTGAGTTGTCTGTCTGTTTGTGTCAGTTTCTCTTTAACAATGCAGAACATGATTTACCGGCGACAAACGTTGCTCAATCACTATTCAACGAAATTTCTTAAAATACCTCCTTTCGTACTAATTCTTTAGTGATTGCCTCTGTGCATATTTATTTGTGTGTTTAGAAGGCAATTAGATAATTATACAAATACTTTGCATACGCAAGTGTAATTAAGTACACAAAAACTGTGTACATTGTAGGTAGGTGTCAATGTTAAAAGTAGGTTAACAGTTCTAGTATATTAATCACCCTAGCTCTTAAAATATTCATCCTATCCTAATACCCTACCAATATTGTAGATGCTTGAATTTTTGAATTTTGTAACTCAATCAAACGGTTGAACGGATTTGGTTTGGTACATAGGTACAGATTACAGGGATCTACCCCTGTATAGCGTGAAGTAACACATAGGCTATCCAAGGAATAAGATCCCACAGGTTGCGGGCATGAGATCAGAATTTCACGTGCGAACTGCAACAGCTAGTAGGCTATTAAATAGTTTAGTGTTAAGCAACTTTAGTGGCTGACTTTACCTACTACGCATTACGTCGTTACAAAAAACTTTGAAAACAAAAGCGTTTAATATTTATGAAGCTGTACAGCGGACATCAAGCACATCAAATGATAGGTACCTTGACCTCGACCAGACTGAAAAAAATCATATGTGTTGAGGTGCGCCCGCGCCGTCGGCGGCGGAACTATTCTGAACAAAGTGACGACGCGTCTAGTGACGTCACACAACAGACACTGAAAACACCACACTGTCGTTTATGTCACCTCGAGATCTAATGCACGTACCTGACAGTACTTGTAACTATGCCAGCTACTACATATTTCTAGATTTTTCTTTACCTATTACCTCACACTAATTTACGCCTGTATGAGCTACCCATCGACTAAAGATACTTCTGAAAAATTTCTTCTTTGTAGGACAGCAATTTAAAGTACTTAGATATATTTTACATAAACCTTGCTGTAATTTTTTTTTACCTTTTAGAGAAAATATTATTTTACTATAACATTTCAAGCATTATTAAGTAGGTACTAACTGTTATGCGCAGCTCTACTCGCATGGAATTCGAATCCCGTTCCCGTTACAAATGGGCACCTATATCGGAAATATAAAGTCGGGTTTACATTTAAAACCATACTATATTTAAAATAATACTAGTGACTAAAATAGAAAATTTTAATCTTAATAGGATCGAATAACTATCTATAAATCGGTTAAGTATACTAAACCCTTCTCTAGAATGTAAAAAATACTTTACTACTGAAAACCGCATTAGAATCGGTTTAACCAAACGCGAGTTAATCACAGACAAGTATGCATCCAAACATACAGGTCAATCAGTGAACATACATACATATGCTCACGCCTTGTTCCCTCCGGGGTAGGCAGAGACAACAGCCCGCCATCTGCATCTGTTCTTAAAAACTTCACGCGCGTGCTTAAACCTTTCTATATAGACTCATTAATCCTTTCAGTGAACCTCCTTTTGAAATAAATCAAGTGTCACAATTCAAAAACACAATGTAACTAACTTTTTTATTTGCATAGGTCTGAATACTAATCGAGTACCTATACTAGGTTTCAACAGTATTTACATGTGTTTCGAAGTGTTGTCGCATACTGACACTCGACCTAATTAATCATTAATCTATATGTTACTCACATATTGATAACATTGCTATACGTATCGCACCAACACTATTGTTTCTACGTTTACGTACGCATTACTTATCAGATATCAAGTAGTAACGTAACGTATTGTATTTTTAATTTCTCTTATCTTTTATTGATGTTAACTAACTTATGGCTTATTCGCGGAATAAGAACACCAATGTGTAATGCACGGCGTCTAATTTATATGCGACGCATTTTGCCACTAACAAGTAGGTATAGTGTACAGCATCTAACTTGGCAAGGTTTTAGAGTAGTGGGGCCCACACTACTTCAAAATCTTGCCAAGTTAGATGCCGTACACTATACTTGTTTATATGCGATGCATTTTGCCACAAACAAGTATAGTGTACGGCATCAAACTTGGTAAGGTTTTGGAGTAGTGGGGCCCACTACTCCAAAACCTTGCCAAGTTAGATGCCATACTTACTACGTAGGACTGTAAAAATTTACCATCATCTAAGAGTCAACTCCTAAGCAAGCACGTAGTTCGTTTGCTTACTTCTACTTTCTCTCTCTCTATTTATATCGGCTTTTTGGGAGCGACTGCCGATTGAAAATTAAACTGAAATAGGTAGGTAAGTAGGTACTTAAATAAATTTTAAAATATGAATTAAACTTCAACCTTCGTTGATTAATGGATGAATTTTGGTGAAGAAAATATTGGTTTAGTGTGAATAGTTCACAGTTAAGCAGTGCCTACTTAATTGATTAATCGAGCCTTTAAAATCTTAGGTTTTCCAATAGTGACGCATATTGAAAAGATACTGTGTGCTACCCACCAATTGATCTCTATCAGTCGTATCAATTCATCAAGATAGTATAAAATATCTATTAAGTATAGAAATGTAGCAGTTAAAACTCAAGGACTTCTTTCTTGAGAAGGAAGTAATAAAGTAATACTTAGATGAACGGAATATAAACATGTTTGCAAATAATAATCAGGATATTGCAAACATCAGGACTATTATTAATGCTATGGTACTGTAATTTTTATTTATCCGAAGTAAGTAACTAAACATACCTACCTACTACGCACCCGAAGTTTCATATACTTATATATAACTACCTACCTACCTACACTAACGTACCTACAAATCCTAATAAAACATGAGTGATTTTTTTCATCTACATTTATGTTCTGTGTTCGTCACCTCCTGTAGAACTTAACTTTTCTTTTCGTAATTTTCTAATACAAATCAAATAGGTACAAAGCAATAACACAATCAACGGGTCTATAAGGCTTTGAACATGTGTGTAGAGAAGAACAATGTCACGGTAATCACGACTCGTATCCCACAATCGCTGATAGCACTACCCGACCTTTACTGCGAATTCCCATAACGACATGCATCTTGTTCCAAGTCGGCATTGTACTAATTTATAGGTTATATTCGTAATGATTGCGGCAGGAATGTTTATGGAACAAGGCGCGGTCTTATTGTTGTCGGTAGGCACGCGGCGTGGTGTTCGTGATCACACACACACCCGCATAACTGTCGCACTTTAAGAATGCAACGATCGTTGGCTTCGATTCAACGTCCATTTCCATAAAATATAATTTCGCCTCGATGCCCTGGTTGTATCTCGACGTTAATACTTCGTCGCTGCTGCTACGTGCCTAATGTAAGACGATTGAATTGCGAAACGAATATTGACGTAAAATTTACTATGTAGATACCGACAGACGCAAAACACATACCTACTCGTATTTGTGATCCAATGATTACCGTACAACGCACAACTCCAAAACTGCCTGATCTCCAAGTCGAACGAAAATGGGTGTAGGTACATGGTTGGTGAACATCGAACAAGCAGAATCGGTGCGTTCACGCCCGTGACTCCATCTAGGGCGGTGGTGAACGATCCATTGTACGAACCGCGGTATTTCTGCGGCAGCCTGTACACCGCCGTTTACGGACACCGTTTACCCAAAAAAGTAGAACAACAAACCACGTCCGTGCTGTTTACAAGACGCGCAACACCTCGGCCGCATTGTCCTGCGGTGAAACGTTAGCAATTTGCATTTTACGCCTACAGCCTTGCACCGCGCCGCCACACACAACAGATAGATGCGTGTTTTGCATTTCTCTGGCTCTGCACTTACACATACAGAGAATAATAATGAACCAACCCATACGCTATCCCAAGCGAAAATAAGGAAACGAGTGTGACAGTATCCATGATGACCGTTCCACTATGTTAATTGCGCGCTAGCACAACTAGTTAATATCTCGTTTTACACGTACTTAAAAGATAATACGTAGTGAACAAATATGAAAGAGACACCAAGGTTTCCTCAGTCACATATTGCGTTAAGCGTCTATAAAACTGTTTATTCTTTTAACTGTACAAGCACTCAACAACGGCAAATACTCAATCGCCAGCTATAAAGATATTTTATATAATTATGTAGTTATATTTGAAGTTTTAATTGGGAATAAAGTTTTTATTAGTTGCATCTTAATTTTCAGATGATGACTACAATATTGAAGACGTATGAGTATCGAAGTTTACCTCTGTCTAATCAGTAACCGCCCCAACCGGTCGGCGGAAGCTCAGAAACCCCTTAGGTATCCCAGGGCATTACAGCCTCATCCCCCAATCAGCCTACAGGTACTGATTTGAACGCTGAAGATTGTGATGGGGTTCCATATGCACCTGTTTTCAAAAAAATATGTTTTGTTTTTTTATGCTCAAATAACACTAATCGTAATGTAATTTACCCAATGAGGTTCGTTAATGGAATTAATTAGAAATAAGTCGTACGAGAGTTGATTGGCGAATGACGCCGCATCTATCATCAGAATATCGCCAAGGCCGCCGACTCGATCTGCTCTGAATATACAAGTTATAAAAAATACACCTACCGTGAATCGTTAATTACGTGAACCATATGTTAACGAGCCTTTGATACCATCTGTCAAAATCGTGATCCCCATTCATATTATTGATAGACCCACTTTGTTGAACAAAGGAATTCGCGTGAGATTTTTCCTGTTGGTACAAAATGCAATCTATTCAACGTGTGCAAACTGCAGACGTGTAAGTTATGTGAATTTCAAAAGATAGCATCATTTTGTAGTGGAGGTGGTATTATTATTTTTGATGAATGAGTTTAGCGCAATGCCAGCAAGTGTTGGTATGTCGTAGACTCACCGTAACCACTTATTATAAATTCATTCATTGTTCCCATAAGTTAATAAGATGTGTTTGTAGATCTACGTATGCAGACGAGAATTGCTGCTATGCAGTAAGAGTCAGGTAGCTCAGTTGGTATTTCCCCTAGAAAGGGCCTACCATGGGTGGCAGTTTTATCCTGGGTGTTATCTTTTGCAATATAGTCATACCTATAGTCTCGCCTCATTGCAAGTGGGGAGCAGAGACAACCTATTTAGAGTAACTAAAATCCTACCATAGGCCTTTCTCTTCTTCTACTTAACTCGCCAGTTACGAGTAAACTTGACTTAACCCATAGTTATCCTATTTACAAATAATGCGAACCATCGCGGCATTCTTTTCTCAATCTTGATTCATCATTAGTTGGAACTTAGTTGTCAACCTTATAGCGATATTTTTGATTTAAATATTTAAGAAATTCTGTAGCTCCAGTATTATAAATCACACATTTACAAACATTGTCGATTGCTGCAAGTGATCCACCTTTAAGCTGTCTTGCACTACGCCCACGGGAAGGCAATCGGTGAATCTATTCTTGACCGCAATACGTCCGCCAAGTGCTATAATTACCGCATATTCTTCCTTGGTAACGATGAATGATCATGATTAACGACAGTATAAAACGCGTTCTTTATTTAAGGTCCTCCTCTTCTTTATCCCAGCGTCAAACCCGGTTGCATCCAAAGCTAGCACGTTGGAGCCAGGGGCACGCTTCTGACTTCCTTCCGTATGGATTACTTTAGCGCAGCTAATACGGTAGTAATTGCGGTCTGATGCTTAACTCCTAGACTGCACCTCGTCTGTCAATCAACAATTATATGCTACATGCATAGGTATACTGCATATGCATGCAGCAGGCGACAATAAGCAGCAGGAGGCAGCAGGAATTTAATCCATACATTTCCTGGGACTTCCCTTCCTTAGTCCCAAAAAATACACGCAAGTAACAAGACAGAATTATTTCATGTCACAACCCACTGCCAGCCGCCTAGAATTTTGGCACTTCAATACATAATGCCTTAACCGTTAATGCAATTGCATCGTAGGTTATATGCATTTTGCGTTTAAGTAAAGATGGACGCGTACATAAATAAATTTATTTTGGAGTTGTACTATATCTATACTTACCATGTAAATATTTATTTTGTTTAGTTTTTGTTTTTATTTCAATGTAAATATTATTTAATTTTCCTTGTATTTTTATCATAATAAAAGTTACAACTTACCCATATTAAATTTGTCAATAGGTGAGTTGGTGGCAATTGTGAATAAGCAGTAATAGATTAGAAATCGTTTATGCGATCAAAAAGGACAAAAGATATAATAACAGTGCGATGAACTGATAACGTGTTGTAATACGTGAGAACTTGCACATCGTTATACCTACTCTAAAGTTTAGGACCTTCGACTTCTTTTTATATTATTAGTCTCTCCCCGCGGCTTCGTCCGTGGAATTATATTGCTGGTCACGCTTCCGATTGCCTATCCTAGCCTATGTATTATTCCAAACTATAATCTACTAGCTGTTGCCCGCGGCTCCGCCCGCGTGGATGTCGGAATCCGTTTCAAAAACTATCCTATCTCTCAAGTTGGATCGAACTGCACATGGTGTGCGAATTTTATTATAATCGGTTAAGTGGTTTAGGAGTCCATTGAGGACAAACATATACAAACGATACCAATTCGTCAGATGATCGATGATGAGTTGAAATCTTCAAAGTAGTGGGCACCAGAGAATCAACTGAATACGTCAAATTTCAAGTTTCACCTAAAATATGGTTTACCGACGAATTCTAGACCACGCTAAACATTACTGTAAGTTCCTGTCGAAAAGTAGTACCTACTATTTAGCTGGAAAGCCTTATGTTTACTGATTACAACAGGTAAATTAAAATATTAATTAAGTTTACAAAGTAACGACTACGAACATCAATATTTATAGCTTCTGTATAGACATTAAAAGGCCAAGGTACGGAGCGCCAGTACCTACCTAAAGAAATAAACTGACAATTCTTACAGCAATTTTTGTCGTGAACAAATTGGGATTTAGATAAGGAAGAACATAGCTTCGTACGCGTCAACAATTGTACGATCATTGCGAATCTGCGGGCAATTTACTCGTTTACCTTCATCTGCGATCGAGAATACTGGATGTCGGAAATATTCCTCCTCATCCTTATTCTAGGTAACCACGCTCATGAGCTACAATCGATTGTAATACCTATTTGTATAGTCATAGCTAAGTCAAACAATCTGCGAAAAACGTAAAGATGTCGTGCCTAAAGTGTTCATCGTTCATAGCAAATTCAAACATCTCTCGAATCACAACGGAAAAACGGATCTGGCCGAAATTTAGTACAGTCCATCCCTGTACTAAATTTCGGCCAGATCCGTAGTATGGAATAACATTGGGTACTTTTATCCTTGGAACAGGTTGCGGAAACAAGACTACTTGTACTACATTGGTGCGACAGCAAGTAATTATTAAATGGTAAACTGCTCGTATGACCAATTCCACCGTTTAAATAAAGCCTAATGACCGCACGTGATGTTTACAACGCATTTATCTTCATTAGCGTATTTATTTTGGAATGGACCAGTGATAATGGTACTGATTGTGTTACACATCTCACTGTACTAATTTCAGTCTTCATGTCTTTCTCTAATCTTAAATTCAGAATATAAAATATGAGCTTTCATTTTGACATTAAATCCCATCTTATTTAGGTAAGTACTTTATAGTTATGTTTCTTGGGAATTTCAGAGAGGACAAAAGGGAAAAGATTTAGAAAAAGAAAAGAAGAGGAGAAAAATCAATTCGTTCTGAGAAGAACATTAGTCTAATAATCACCTACTTACACAGTGTACTAATCATTTTTTTAGTAGGTATATTATAACATAATTATAATATTTGAATCTGAAAGCTGTATCTGAAATACTTTTGAAGTTGTGGTTAGTGTCCAGAATAGCAAAGAGGCATGACTGTGTGTATGTATGCATGAATGTATGAATGAAAGTTAATGAATGCTGATGAAAGTAAAGTGAAATCAAGGAAACAGAAGTCAAAAAACGTGCAACGATGTAACGCAATCATTACCTTATCTTGAACTCTGAGCCTCTGAGTCACGTAACCTTTTACGGTGACACTCCCAAGTGCCACTAATAGGTACCTACGTAAATATATATTATTACTAGTTGTTGCCTGCTACTTCATCGGTGTCAAATACTGATCCCGTTACCGCGACCCACAGGAACCTATTCCTGTGATAAAAAAGTGCCCAATGTGTTATTCCAGCCTATCCCTATACCAAATTTCAGCCCAATCCGTTCCATCATTTTTGCCTGAAAAAGTAACTAACATCTATTCATCCTTCCATCTCTAAATTGCAATATTGGTGTCACAAGAAATGAATGATGTCAAAGCAATTAGGTTCCAACTTAAGTATATAGAAATTTTCTATTATTTGGATGGTTGTATCCAAATAACGCACGAGCTTTTACTAGAGTGACATGATGAAGTATTTAGTTAGAAAATAATTATATTACTAACGCCTACTGTACTGTCCAAAAAAGAATTTGCAGAAAAAAACATGGACAATACTGACAAAGAATTTCGAAATACGAACTGTGTCGAAAACAAAACTTTGAACTCAGACGAATCTTACAAGGAATCCCCGACAAATATGTAGGTACCTATGTGTCGATAACCCAGTTATACACGCAGTCATTGTCTACGCCCATGCGAATCGGTTGGATAAATCCATTGCGTAGGTACACAAATCAGAAGCGTGCTAGACAAAAGTTAATAGAGATTAAAATGAATATCGTAGACGCAACAATGGGGAACATCTTCCACAGGAAAACTCCTAATAGGTATGAATGATTGTGAATGTTTGAACGAATGAATGAGTGAAAGGATATTGGTTACTCAATGACACCAGAAGCCTGAACGGACTTGTATGAAATTTACCATAGAAATAGATTAAAATGTGGAATAGTACATAGCCTACTTTTTGTTGTCGAAAAAGCAAATTTTCTGTGAAGCGTTCCTCTAGATAAAACCCATCGGCAGTAGCTAGTAAGAATACGAAATTAATAAAAAAACAATTCGTTAAATGTTTCAAATTTTCACAAAAACCACTAAACAGAACTTGAAACAACGAATGGGGGACATTCTACCTTCTAATTTATCGTTGCGCGATCTCCACTATAGGACTCGTTTATTTGTTTGTATCACGTAATAATTCATGTTATATATTATAGCTATATACTGAACCACGTGAATAAACAAAAAACAACTTTGCCAATGTTTACACTTAAAAAATTGCAAATAAAGATAAAAGTATGAAGGCTTCGCTGTTAGAGAGCGCTCGCTATCTCCTGTTTGCAATTAGGTAGTGAATGAACAATACGTTACCGAGTCATCTCGCAACCCACAATAAAGTCTATTGTATTTATTTGGCAACCATTGTTTGGGTGACATGACCTGGCCGTGTTTTAACAAAGATATAACGCCATTCATAATAATATTGTTCTCTTTCAATCGCGTGGCGTATTGGTAGAGCGTTTCGAGAGGTCGCTTGTTCTACAAATGCAATATGTATACATATTGACACCGGTCTATGCGCTTCTATGTACCTACCTATGTATTTATAAAATAATTCTAAGTATTTTTATCCGCATTTTAGAGCCCATAGTTTTGGTTTACATGGATTTGTGTAAAGTAAGAACTACAAAATAATTATGCAGTGTTGTTTACTCATGTTTTGTACATAAAACAAAACAATAACGATATACGTCAATAAACTAAATCAACAATAATTTAATAAAACATGTCAAATTAAATCTAAAACATTTAAAATATTTCACATACTTTACGTTTTCACGTTTTAAAAGAAAACTTCCGTTCAAAACCAGCATTCTGAAGGCAGATAGGCTTCAAAAACACATAAAATAATTTTCATATTATTATCATCTTGAAGTATGAAAAGAACCTGTCCTATTATCTCCTTTAAAATAAAGGTTGCAAAATCGGTACATTATCAGATTTACATTAATAAGAATAATTTTTTAAACTGTACTGAATATAAATACGATATCGACATCAGTCAGACCCATCAGAAAACAACAAAAGCATGGTTACCGCTCAAGGCTCATGAATGGCATCCATTATAATTAGCCATGTGGCACCGTCTCGGCGCCACCAATCTACCATGAAATGTAGAATACATACGGTCAATCTCCTATCATCGTGACCTCCATTTTAAGTAACACCTCACTAAGCATTCCTAGACATTTTCTGTTTTTAGAATACGCAAGAAGCGACATTGAATGAATTAACGACAGCCATTATAAAATACTACCTACTGTTTTATTACTATTTTATAGTTATTTGAAAATAAGATGTACCTACTCGTCAACTATTATAATCATGTAAAAATAAAATAAATCTCTTAATTTTATTTAAGTTATAAACACTTATGATAGTCGAAAAACAATGCTTCGACATTTACATTTATAGCCAGGCCCACAAGATAAAGCCTGAGAGAAGAAAGAACAAGAAAATTAGGGGACAAACACTTATGATAGTCAAATAACAATGCCTCTATATTTATATTTACAGCCATATTCACAAGATAAAGTCTGGCTGAAAAGAATGGCAGTATAAACTCAATCACAAAAAATATGGAATGTATAATTTTTGCACAGTGGCCTTGTTCTAGTTGCAGTAATAAGTACTTTTCCATCAAAGAGGATAATTATATTAATCAAATAATTAGCGTAATTAAAGGTAAAACACGGATAGTTTGGACGTGGACGTAGGTACGTGGATGTTATGGCACACATTAGGAGAGGCTTAATTGCATCAGCTCTTGTGTTAGAACAAGCGCTGGCATTTTTTTTCCTTCTAAGATTAGTTTAGTCTGTTAGTTTTTCCCATTAGTTTTGTGTTAATAGCACTCTGCGTAATTACGGAGAGAAATTACTTAAATATTTGTTGAACCAACCAATATAAGCTTCCGTAGCTTTCTCGCATACGCTAATACAATACGTGAAAGCTACAAAAATGACAAAAATACTCAATAAATTCAAGGTGAAGGAATTATGGGGAAGGCGAAAGAGTAGAGTGAAAAAGCAATCACAGGAATTCCCGGGAAAGACGTAGCTAAAGTATAATTTAATGCTGTGCTAAATTTCATCATTCATTTCATAACTGCCTTTTCCAGTCATATTTTTTTCACAATCGTAGTTTATGCCTAGAACTCTCCGTGTTTAAAACTCAGTTAAATACTTCTCATAGTTTATAAACTTTTGAGTCACTATTTTTCAATATATGACCCGTTTATGCTACCGACATTGACTACCTATACCTGGCTAATAGTAAGTATAGGACTATTCAAACGTCTGGTACGTACTTGGTAGAGATTTTATTCTAATATAGTAACTGGGTACGTTATACTTATCCATGACGTCTGAGTCGATTGATCATGATCTTCCGATTATTACAAACATCATAAATACTATAACTATGGTACAATAACATTTTCACTTCATATATCTTACGTTTATTTCATAGTGCTGTTCAAGTGCTCATGGACTGAAGCGATCGCATATTTTCAGTACGTTTAATTGAGTGCGTATAACAATTTGAGTACACCAGTAGCTTAGTGGTTAAGAAGTTAGTCATAGGTTCGAGAGGTCTCGGGTTCGAACTCTGACCGTTCCACTACCGACATTTGCCTTAGCTGGAGGGGCGCTAATATTCCATTAGTTATTACGATCAATAGTACTGCGAGTGTCAACTCAACAATATTCATTAAAGGTCAAGAATACAACACTGTGCAAGGAAACTTCAAATTGGAAGAGACAACATTTCGACGAACAGTGGGCCTACCTTAACAAGTAAAAGTGTTTGTGTTCCGGGCGAGAAAGAGGGTTGCTGTTTGACGTAGCGGTAGACCATTTGACTACTACGTCAGAGGTCGTGAGTGTGATGCTCACTCAATGCACTATTTCTAGATGTTTACTATTTACATTGGTCAGAGTATATATTCGTATAATACGTGTAATAACATAAAAAAGAGTATTGAAATATATTTAGCCGCATTCCACAATAAGCATAAATAAATCATGTTATTATGCTTCCTTAACGTCTAGATAACCCTAATTATATAATATATTATATTTTGAAATATTAGACTACCTACTTAATATTGTTTAGCGTCTCCTCAAATCGAGAATACCCGGGAAATCTTCCCCTGTTTGAAACGAGCGAAAATGTCACAAAATTAAAAATAAATCAAAATTATTAGTTTTAAATTTTCAGAAGTCACTAGAATATTCAATACTGCCCGGGAATTCCTGCAATAAGAAGTCAAGAAATGAAAACTCTACTCTCTACCTATAAACACATTACAGACATCACTAGATATTATTTACTAGCTGTTGCCCACGGCTCCGCCCGCGTGGATGTCGGTTATCGCGACCAAACATAGCCTATGTTCATTCTCGAGGTCTAATCTACTCCTATACCAAATTTCATCAAAATCGGTTCAGCAGTTCAGGCGTGAAAGCGTAACAGACAGACAGACAGACAGAGTTACTTTCGCATTTATAATATTAGTATGGATTAACTTAGTCCCTTGCAACTAATGACAAAGTGTGAACGACCTCTAAATATCATAGTGATAAATTGTTATTAATATCACAGATAAAATAGTATATTTAATATCCTGTTGAATTGATAAATAGCAGTTATTTTCGTATTTCAAAAGATACTTGTATTAGTTTCTCGGGTCGTGGGTCGTGATGGTAATTGCGAGAATCAATTGATTGGGATGAAAATTAATTGTCTACCTTGGTTAATACAACGATGCACGTAGATTTATAGATTCAATTACATACCAACTGTGTTACGATAAATTAAAGACACGTTTGCAAAGGCTTTTAGTATCGTATAAAATTAAATAATTATAATTAAAATAGTTATTGCGTCAATTGCATGTACCAAATTAATGTCAGATTCAGTCGTTTGAGCGTGATTGGATAACAAACATTACACTTACATAATGAATTTTATAGTTTTTGAAGATAAAAACTTTCAAAATCATAATATCCTTTCTTTCGGCGCTTCCTTTCTTTGTCGTACGATTAAGAACTGGAATGCTCTACCCGCACACGTGTTTCCTTCTTCTTACAATCCTGGATTCTTTAAGCGGGGAGTGAAAAGGCATCTTGAAAGGACCACAATTTTTTCAAAGTCAAAGTCAAAAATCATTTATTCTGTATAGACCATTAAATAGCCCTTACAAAATGTCAAATTAAAAAAAATTAAAACTAGATAAACAAATGGACCACACTGGTTCGAAACGCGGCCAGAAGAAACTCAGCGGGCTGGGTTTTTTGGTCTATTTACAATCATTTCCATTATCTAAATACAGTTATTGGTTTCAGTAACATAATTGAGTGAAAAGTTAATTCATTAAACATAACATTTCTTTAAAATAGGTATTAAACAACTTGGGTATATTGGGGTAAATACAACCTTAGTATAACGGGGACGTCAAATAGTTAAATCACAAGCTTATGCAAACGCTCGTTCTGATAATGATTGTAATATTTATGACATCGATCTGTCAATTCCTTAGAACTAAACCATTTTGCAACTTCGTAAAGTTCTACAACATAGTTGCGACATCCACCATGAACGTATAAAACCAACGGACCGAGCGCGCTGAAGAAGAAACTGAGATGTGTTAGTGAATTTTGGGTTACGTTTTAGCTGCATTATTTGATTGAAATGTGATACTAGGATATTTTTATCTTGCTGTCACTACGATTCTTTTTTTATGTTTAATCCACCAGATTGAATGCACCCCGCCTGATGGTAAGCTGAGGTGAAGTCTAAAAAGTAGTGGTCACTATCAATTTCCAAGGGATGCCTTCAAAATGGTAACCTCTACCCAGACAGCCTTGACAGATGCTTTTTTTACACCTTTTCACTAAGCATGATATAGGTACTGTATTTTCTTTTCGCTACTTAAACTGATTGAATCGACTGACGTTCGCCACATAGTGGCTGACTAGTATGTGAGTATGTGCGTGCCGACTTATTTATACGTATAAGCAAGTGGATCCACTCTAGTGTCAGTTGTATTCTTCAACGTGCTCTGTCCATTAGGTATTATACGTTCTTGGCGACATCTTACAAATAAGCAATAAAACAATTGGCGCTCGAATAACAACTACAACTAAGTGTTTATTTAAATACTTCGTGAAATATATCTTTATTACCTAGACTTGAGATAGTGCTACTAACATCTCGTTAAGCTTTAGGCGCCGAAGAATTTCAATGTAATTTCATAGTCTAGCTCTTAATGGTATAAATGCCTGTATAATTATCTAACATGCAGTTCAAATATTTTACATCTATTCGGATTAATTGAATATTAACCTCGTTTGCTTTGATCGTTATGCCAATATAATACAAAATTACGTAAATCCTATCATGTGGTTTCGAAACTACCTTTGAGTCATCTCGTCATTTAATTAGCTTTAGAAATATTTGTTTTAAACGCAAAATCGTATAGTGGATACGGGTTGCAATTCGATATGTAGGTACATCAGTATTCAATTAACAACTGATATCATACCTTAATAATATTGTTACACAGATGTAACTTTTTCACACAGCACTGAAATCCCCACGGAAACCACACCTATGGCCTGAGGTTGAGGTGAGGTTATATCGGATTTTAACCGACTAAAACCGCACACCGTCTTGCATCTGCAGACACCAGTGTGCAAGGTGGCCTATAAGGCATTTCTCTCGTACTCGGGCTGACCCAGTGCCATTTCCGGTGATGAACCCCTCGGATGTGGAAACCACGGAGTCCCCATCTAGCCCCGTAAGGGGGGGGGGAAGGACATCAAATCAATCAGCGGATTTCGGCCGTGAATTTATATTATGTTACAGTTGTCGTCAGATACTAATCCTATTATAGCCGTTATATATATTGAAATTTGATCGTGTGACCGTCTAGAACACATCTCGTAGCTCTTTGAAGCTATAAATCTGTTAGACAGTATGACCTATTTGTTACTCTCAAAATTCGCTTTTATTTATTCCCTTTTTATTTATAAATACTGCTGCGATGTGTCGTGAAAGAAAATATATGTACCAAAATAATAATAAATATTGTAGGTATGCTTTTGTCTATACTTGGACTCTAAATAGCGCTATGTTGCATTTATATGGCTAAATAACTTATAAAATGGGTTCGATATATGCGGATAAACATAATATATGTCTGCATTAAATAAATTAAGCGCTACATTAGGTACTAATTACACTTAACATGCATCGTACTATCAACATTCTATTAATCGCTTGGAAGTAGGTAATATATGTACAAGGTATTTGTACTTACTTTATGAATTTTAGTTATTGTAAATATGTATGCATAGATAGAAATAAGTAAGCATGACATTTGTATATTGGTAGAATATTCACAAATATAAATATTAGCGTAACATCTCATTGTACTTAGGACAAAACATAAAACAAATAAAATAAGGAAATTTTGTTTGTATTGATTATTTTCAATTTTGAAAGATGTTTATTGTCTTATACATTAGATTCATTTTGTATGCACAAATAAATGCACAAATCAACATTTGGTATTTTCCCAGATCTTTCCGAGCACGTAACGCAGCAATATTAAGTCTTAATATCATTTACATGTAAATACTGATATACTCTATAATGTATATGAGGTACTAAGGAGGCCGCCTCGAATCCGGAGATGGCCTGGGTCAAGCCGGGGTGCGAGGGAAATGCTCTTTGGGTCACCTTACAGCCTGGCGTCAGAAGACCCTAGACGGCGGCGTGCGGATGATGAATGGTCCATGAGGATTTCCGCACGGAAAAAAAGGTACTAAACCTTAATCTATTAGAAATATTTGTTAATATATCCGAAGTAGATAGTAGCCACGTGACGCATGGGACTCCCTAGTACTTGCCCGATATCAACCAAATACCTATCCTACTGGTCCTGCTAATATTATAAATGTGAATTTTTTGTGAAGATATCTGTAAGTAAGAATGTCTTTATCACGCTCCAACGGCTTAACGAGAGGGCTGTTTGTAACAGGGATAGATTATAGTCTGGAATAACACATAGTAGGCTACTTTTATCCCTGGAATAGGTTCCCATGGGTACCGAGAACGGGTCAGAATTATACGCAGGTGAAGCCGCGGGCTACAGCTATATAAACGATAAATTGAGGAAAGTATGTCGTTTATATTATTATATTACTGAGTATAAATATTTACTAATTACACAATCTAATGATCATGCAGCCTTACAATTACTGGCCCGACTACTTTAATAAAACATTCCTGTGTTAATATCATCGGTATGTGGTAAATGGTAATATAAGCCCTAAAAGACACAGGTCTTTTTATATAATACAACTTAGGTGGCAAACAAGCACACGGCCCACCTGATGGGAAGCGGTCACCGTGACCTATGAACCTGTACAATACCAGAAACATCACACTCGCGCTGCCAGCCCTGTAAAAAAAACCTTCAATTGCCCGTCTTGGAGGAACCCATATAATATTGTAGGCTTCCATTCATTTCATTAAAAACGGCTCTGAGTATAATGTAATATACCTATGATTTATTTTAGAAATCAACGAATCAATTGTTGAACGAGATACCTACTTACAGCTTTTAAAGATAAATCTATCATCGCCGGCGCGCCATAGGACGTCTCGTACGGTATTCAAAGCACACTGTATAAGTGTTTATAAATTCCACTCATCATCGGCCTTTTAAACTAACATAGTTCAATAAACATAGGCTCAATAGTTTCTGTCTGTACAGCTTTAAACTACGTATTAGCTTTAATTAGACGTTGCCTTTGACAGATCCCAGACTGATCGTGCCATGTATATAAGTATTACAGGTAGCTGTACTGTATCTGCCATTGCTCGGGAACATTTTATAACACCGTTACCGCATCTACTTAAATCCCAATGCGACCTCATTCGATTTTAAAAATGACTCATGACTCGGTTCTTCCTGATTATGCACTTACCAAAAATACAATCGAGTAATGCGATGTTTATTGATTCTGTCGATGCGCTTCCTACAAAGAATAACAGTTGAAAGCCTGTCATTTTTAAAAATTCATTGGAAATTTTAAAATTCTAAACAGCTGAAGATGTACTATTCATATTCAAGTGAGGGTTTCAAGATGCAGAGAGAACATTTGCAAACGTCGGATAATAAAATTGCATACGAACGAGTGACCGCGCGGGCGCATTCCGTGGTGCAAATGGCGTGCGGCGGCGGCGCCACATTTCTATGAACAATGAAATGGTATGGAAATGGCGCCAAACCCTTCATCATAAGCGTCGCACGCGCATGCCATAAAACTGCATGTATTAACGTTTAGCCTCACCGTTTACGAGTTCGCCTGATTGTGTCACGTCCTTGGGTAATGACGCTGGATTTCTTTGTTTCTTATCCTTTTGGAGAGCTTTAAGCCTTGGAACTACGTATGTGACGGGATGTATTTGTTGTAATATTTTTTGTGCATGATACCATTTAAATATCCCTAGCTTAGGGCATTCTGGAGAATATGACTCAGTCTGCAATTACCTATGGATCTAGAAAATAGGCGTATCTTGTTGATTCCCCTGGATGGCGCCCACTATTTTGAAGATTTCTAAGAAATAAGAATATCAATATGATAAATTTAACCTAAAATTCACCCTTACCTTTTCCGGAAATAGTCAATCGCGAGCTTGACTTCCGCAAAAATTATACACCTTTTTTAATCATCTTCAAAGGGGGACAAGAGGTAAAAACCGTATATATATATATTTCTGCTATAGTTTCAAAAAATATTATGACATATTTTCTAAAACCACCCTTATTGTTTTATTGCTTTCGAGACTACCTAGGTACCGGCAGCTTAGAAGCGCATATCGAGAATAAGCAACTCGCCAATTTGATACTTTCCTTTTAGAGCTCAGGCGCTGCGCCCGCGCCGGTATGGGCGCGCGCACGTGCAAACTACCGAATTTGCTTAGAGCGGCCGCCAGGCGCCAGTCTACTTTCCGAATAACCTTCGCGTCTCGCTTGTGACCTTTTACGCACGTAATACGTGCCTTACGAGACGGTGCTCCACTCCTAGCTCATAAAGTAATCACGACTTAAGCGATAAAATATTCACCGAACCTAAAACCCATTCCATAGTGACGAACTTACTGAAGGAGCATATTTACATGAGACAACGAACTGTACGTTTGCTTGTTTGTGTGGGATCGCACCAAAATCTTCCAATCAACTCAAGTCAATCTCACCTGTGCCCGTAGCCAAGTGGAAAAAGTCTAAATCGCTATCGAATCGTATCGAATAGAATAGATTAGGTCGACCAATCACACTCCAGCTCGTGATTCCGCCGCGGCGCGCGCATCGTACACCGGCGACGAGCTGGGATGTGATTGGTCGACCTTCTATTCGTTTTCTAAGCGATCGTTTGCGATTTAGACTTTTTCCATTTGTCTACGGGGGCTGTACGCCTACACACCTGCTGGTTGATAGACGCTTTCTCTTTGGGACTCTCCTACTCAAATTAGTTACAGGAGTACGGACAATGGGTTCCAAAGTTCCAAACCTTGTACATATATAACCTGGATATTCACTCGAATGATGATGTTGACTATCAAATACATTGTATAATTATATAGGTAAATATATACATAACATATTTTACAGACCAACTCGACATGTTCAATTTTGGCTTAGCACGTATTACGAGTATATAGACGTCACAAGCAAAATCTCCAAGACATGATCACAGGATTAGTTTTGATTTGCCGGGATTAAACGTCTTTAAGAAATGAAAACTGCCAAGGTGCTGAAAAGATCAATCTAAACTTAAGACTCTTAATACATTTAATTCTCTACAGCATGGATATACCTACAGCTAAAATTAAGGAACAGTTTAATCTGACGCTAAATATTTCTACCGTGACACTTAAAGGTCTTTTTAGTATCATGGTCTTATTTTCAAACATACACCATTATCAGGTAAGCTAGGTTGCACTGCAGACACACGACGAAAGTTGATTTGCGATCGTTGACGTGCGCACTGAATGTACTGTCAACTCCTTAGACTATAAACATCAATTACAGTCTTATATAATCTTAAGACACTGAATTAAATCACGCGCGCCAGTTAAATATGGAAGTATAACTATACAGTAAATCAAATGCAGACACAACTACAAGCAATAAGTACGTCCTCTAAATGATAAACAATCTCTCAACAATGTGTCATTGTTTCTGATAGGCTCTTTACTACTGCACACGACATAAGAAGAGACATAACAGTATCTACAAAATACTAAGTGGCTCCCAATCTAGAAATATTTTTTTAAATATCTTGGTTAACACGTGATGCGAAATGAAAACGCGTAGGTCCGAAGTGCACTAACGACATCGAATGTAGGCTAATAAAGAAGCTATCAATTTGTACAATTGAAGCATGGCTCTGTTCCGTTGATGGTTAGTGATTGATGTATTTACTACTTTTTGCTTACTTTACTATTTATGCTCCATAGTATACTGTAGTAGTGTTAGTACATATTGCTACAACCGTCAAGGTTTTCAATAACGCAGTACCTACAAAAACATCTTTCTACTTTAGTCGATAAGAAATGGTTATACCTATACGAGCCGATTTTTCGAAAACTGTGATCGTTTTGCAGCTTATTACCTAACACGAAACTCATTTCAGTGAATAAAAAATTATGAAAACATAGCCAAAGTTCCCAGAATACGCGAATTAGTAACTGAACAGACTTAGTCGTGTTCTATGTCAAGAGAAAAACTAAAAATGAATGGCAAATGGCAACTGTCAGTGTTAGAATTCTTACTATCTCTAATTACTAGACGTTTCTGAATGAATGTTTATGCTCCTCTTTCCCTCTGGCGTAGGTAGCGGCAATAGCCTACTAATTGGTTCTGCCATTTTGGTATTTGGTTTGGTATCCTTAAAAACTGGCCCTTGTTTTTTGCTGTGACATCACAACTAATCACTAAAATACTCCTTGAGCTCTGCATAATTTTTAAAATATATGAAATTGACGCGCCAAAACTGAAATAAGTCCTGACACCGGATAGTGCCATCCATTACACTGGACGGGTGAGTAGAGATGAGAACAAAAAATGTTATACGTTCTGAGTAATATGTCGCATTATAAATTAAATGCCGTTGAGAAAAGGAATAAGGCAAAAAGAATCAGGGGCACTTTATTCGTAATCGTACTTCAATTACGAATGAATGTTTGTGCTAACAAATATTCAAATGAAACGTAATGCATGAGCAAGTGACGTGGTGCACTAAAAATGCAACGAAATAAAAGTTCGTCAGTAAGTAAAGTCCTTAGACATAAAACGTTTGCTTATTTAAACCCCTTCTTGAAAACTTAAAAAGAATCAAACATTCTAGGAATCGCGTATTCTAGGAACTTTGGCTATGTTTTCATAATTTTTTTTTCACTGAAATGAGTTTCGTGTTAATAAACTGCAAAACGATCACAGTTTTCGAATCGGCTCGTATATAACCATTTCTTATCGACTAAAGTAGAAAGATGTTTTTGTAGAATCAAACATTTTTCTACGTGAGATGTTAATTTGTTTATAGATTACGGTGTAGTTGTAAATGATATTTCCACAACTAATCACCCCAAGACGAATTTACCTATATTAGAATTACCAGAATGTGTTCAAGTAGCACAGTTTATCGGAGTAATCTCCCAAGAAAGAGACTGGTAGCGAGTTCAAGACCCGTCCTGGATATTGACTGCACCGATTTAAAATATAGGAAAAGTTAGCATACCATAGATGGTAAATTGATATAGTATGCGATGGGATAGTAGATAATTAAGACTACTAACGACTAGGCCGATTAGTCACCACAAGTAGTACCTACCTGTTTAGAAGTACGATGCATTGACCGTAATTTCCATTATCATGTCAACCACTAGTTCGTCACTGTTGCTGATAGTAATGAAGTTTGACTATGTGGTGTTCCCCACTATGTCAGGGTCGACTAATAAACTAAAATAGCACCCGATAAGTAGGCGCATGATTCACGGCGACACTGTCAATGAAAAAATAGAGATGTAGATGATTTCAACTAATTTTTTAAAAGAGTTATCATCCTTCAAGTATTTTCTCAGCTCGGTTAGAGTCGGCTTTTCGATCTAACTAAGTAGCGACTAAACTTCAATATTTTCCATGTAGCGACTGCCGTCTGACTTCCACATCCCATTGGCGATATCAAAGTGTAGTTAAACCCATTGTTGGACTTTATTGGGCGCCAACTACCCGTAACGACTGTCTTGATGTTTGTATGGCAACCGGAACCGACGGCTTAGCTCAATGGCATACCCCGCCTTGTTCAATGTGTTAAGAATTGTCACCCATCCGGAGGCTAACCTGGCTAGCTTCCTTAACTTTCGCAAACCCGGGGACCTTTCCGCTTTTTAAAAGAATAAGTTGTTATTTTATATTTTGCAATACTAACCACAAAACATTACGTTTTAGTAGCCATTATAAAGGGCCTTTACGGTCTACGTCATTGCTCAGTACAAAATTGTAAGTTTAAAACGATATCGATATTAGTTCGTCGACTCCGGTTTGTATAACTGTCGGGGCAAAGCCTTAAAAGCAGTATAAATACGGCATTAGTAGCGAATAAATTTAAATAATCTCAATCAAATTAAAACTAAATTATCAATATTAGATTACGTAAATTATTTAGGGTTCCATTGATCGTGCAAAGAAATCTCGAATTGCTTGGCAGAATTAATTTCGCAGATGAGATGTAGTACCGTCTGCATTTTATTAGTTTCTTTTGCTAATGCTACTTTACTTTTATAGGTGTATGTCCGTAATTATGAAAATTTCTCACACTAGAATAGCAAGTTGGTTAGCAATAGTAAACACATTCGACCCACTTCATTTTAACTGGTTTCAAATAAAACCAATAGGTAACTGAAGTAAGTATGGACCCTACGTGGAAGATGTAAGCACTAAACCAGTAGTGTTTATTAATATTGTTATTTCCTATAGACCCTATAGAGTTAATGGTTTACATGTCCGTTTTCACATGTATAGGTGATAACTAAGATTATAAGGTACAGCGAACAAAACAGATCTCAATATAAAGGTTTCTTTTTCAATCGATCAATTGACTAAGAAGCAATCGTGAAATTCAGTAGATACTCGAACGAGCAACCTTTCTAGTGCTGATGATCCTAAAACGGTGTTCCTTACTCCTAAGCGGTACTCAAAGTTCTTTGAAGATATTCTTCGACCTTTGCTCTAGTACTGGGTGAGGCTTTATAACTGCAATGCGAAAGAATTTCCACTTACCCGCCAAAGTCTGGGTGTTCTGAGGACCAATTTTCGTCAAAAAATATTTTCAATATATATAAGTATACAATACAATTTAGTAAGTATACAAATATAAGTCTCAGTCTAGCTTCTAACTCATGTCAATGTTCTAGATTTCAAAAAAAATATTTGTAACCAAAAGAATACCTTTTTGATATCTGGAAAATCGAGACTAGACTGAAACTGAATTTAGAACATATTTTTATCACAAGAATTTTGCTCTGACTTCCTTTTCAAATATTACCGTTTCAAAATAAATACTGATATCAAGCTATTCTACGGAATTCTCTATCTTACTTGACCCAACATGCACTTAACTAATTTATTATTTATACAACATATAATCTTTCATTTAAATTTATATGTATTTTAATTTTATTGTTATTAGTTTAAAACATACGTGAATCCAACAGAAAATGTACAGTATTGCCAATTGCTAAATGACTTTAAGCGACCTGAGGCAGAAATCTTTATCATTAATTAATGTACCAATTATTCATCCTTCACTCCACATTAGGCAGTGGCGATATAAGAATCTTAGATACTGCAGCAATAGCGTGCTTTTATGGATACATCCGACGGATATGTAGAAAGCAAAAGTTAAATTTATTTACCTATTCATAATATACACATTTATTCCAATTCTAGCTGTAGCACGCGGCTCCGCCTGCGTAGTTGTCAATTGTCGCTCGTAGACGTCCATACAAGCTATCATCTCATCACCTATTTCGTCGCCACAATGGTCGAAATGCCAAGGACGCTCTATAGCATTTTTACTTATTATCTAGTGCCTCTAATAATAAAAGTTTCATGACGATAAACTTTCAATCCGTTCAAATCATTTTTCTACAATAAAAGGTAGTCGAAGCCTTTCCGAAACTCTAGTTCATCTCTATACTAAATTTCTTAAAAATTGGTTGTGAGGTTTAGGCGTAAAAGCGTAATAGATAGACAGACAGAGACACTGATAGAGTTACTTTCGCATTTATAATATTAGTATGAATGTATAATTATATAGACTAGCTGTACCCTGTACTTGCTCTACATTGAGCATTACTAGATTTTTCATTTTATGGCCGGCATCAGATCACCCGGCTGCCCGTTCTAATTGCTCAGCTTCTAAGGGTCTGAGCGCGATGTTACATAGCCTATAATTTTCTACTGAAAACTGGACTATCATATCAAATGCGAAAATATTTTTTAAATCGTACTGGTAGTACCTACCAGAGTTTATTTGTTTGTACGCACTAACGTTCAAACAAACAAACTCTTCACTTTTATTATCAGTATATTATATGCATATACCGAACGAAAAATGTTACTACTTACTTTATTTACGTATGTACCTACTGATACATTGCTCAAATGTTTGTTAAAATAGATTAAGATATCGATCTTTTAAAAATAAATTACTGCACCCTATTTGTGAAACTTACTCGTAGTTATAGTATTAGGTTAAAGCCTATTTTCGTGTGGTGTTTTTTTATACCACTTAGCTGGCAGACTAGCACAATGTGGTGTGGTGAAGGTAAGCCAGCCTCACCTGCTGGCAATCGGCAAATGGGTCTCTGGGACAGATTAAACTTCACTCTCAATTGAAGGTCAGACAGCTGTCAATCTGCCTTATAAGAAAACCAAAAGTAGAAGAAAGAGCAAGTTGACCCCGGGCTCCGAGGCGAAAATTTGGGTGCAACCGGGCACAATTCTAAGATGATAATGACATCGATGATTAATGTACCCATCTTCGACCCCTGCATACATAAACCTAATATTAGAAAGGTAAATTATTACTAAAAGGTGGCGCCACTTGCTCCGCAGCTAATAAAGCAATAGAAAGATAAAGATACCTAATAATTTTCACTCCGAGTAGGTAATAAATTGAATAACAATCACGTGTTGATAAACTTTGCTTTGCGAAATCTATTTTTACACACAGCTTGCGATACCGATATAGATAACATTATCCATTCATTACCGAACAGCGTACATTAATATTAAATAATAAAATATATAGAGCATGCATATCTATACGTCCTTTAAATAAATATATTTAAATGTACTATCTTACTTTGTCAAGTTAACGGTACCGAATCATTAATTAACTAAACAAGTTCTGTAAAGATAAGATAGAACCAAATATAGAGGTTCTTGGATGCTGACTGAGTATCGGTTGACTGGTGAGTTCAGATGCACAAGTTAAGTCGCAATTCACGTTAATTAACACTAAGTGAATCACAGTGTTAATCCCGGTTGCATTCAAAGCTTGCATTTTGAAGCCCGACGTCAACTCTTATCCTATTTCTCTTTGCACGGTGCAACTACCATCTGACCCCCCAACAACGACAAGAAAGTCTGCGTCCGACCCTTGTCCGTTATTCAACAGGTGAAGTTGACTTGGAACCTCATGATCGAATAGCACTGAGGGTCCACAAGGTAGGTTGCATTGCATACCGGTTGCGGTTTGCCAGTGTTACACGAACTATTAGGTAATCGGTGGTGTTACGCGGTACGTGGATACATTTTTCATGTCAGAACAGAAAAAAGTCCCGAAGATCTGAACACTATCTCACTCTAAGCAATTAACATGGAGGTTCCTGAATTTTTATTACCGTCAACTTATCTAAATTTAAAACTACCGCAATTTCAGGCAACAGTACGAAGAAAGTCTTAATTACCGTACTTTTTCATAGATATTTTATTCACAAAATGTTCCTGAAAGATTTATAGCTGGTGTTCAATAAAACTACTACTCGTTGCATTATAAACAAATTAAACACTTAAAACTGGCAGCTGAACATCGAAACACAATGACAGTAAGCTGTGTAAAAAAAAGGAGCCACGCGTTTGGAATTCTAATATTCTATCAAGTTGATTTACTGCCTATATCTGTAGTGTGTCATTCGTGTTGTACTCTGCGAAATAAAATCAACAGTCGTGTTCACATTAACCCGTATATTGGTGGCGCCAGTTTCTGACGCTGTTTCCATTGTATCTATCTACTTGGTAATAACAATAACAATAATGATTAGATAAAAGGATTTATCGCATACAGCGTTGACATCGCAACGCATCTTTAATGTAGCCTCTTGACAAAATTATTAATGCGCTTAAATTACGTTGTAAGATGCAATTAACGTCGAATTATTAATAACTTCATGTGCCGCTACATTTGCTTTTAACTCAGTATTATTATTAATCGCATCTCTGTTGTTGTAATAGCATAAATCGTAATATAACTGTGATATTCTAACAATATTTTCCTTGTTATTCATTGCCATGACGCACATTGGGAAAGGCTTATGTCCAGCAGTAGACTGTAATATATAGTAAGAACTATGCAATCAAAACGTATAATGTTAAATGACTTGTCACCTAAAGTCAGGGGCCATTCAATATATATTGTAATTAGTATAATGAAATAAGTATTCGGTGAGTAGATCGGATGTCCTCGCAGCGGCGCCGGGCGCGGGCCTGGCGCCGAGCGTCGCGACGCGCCGCCCGCCTTGTTTGCACATCGCGTATGTTCACTATTTACGCATGTACGTTTTCGCATTATTTCAACAAACACGTACCAAATTACGAAAATCATGACGTCAGTAGCTACACTTGCGAATATGTGATAGTAATCGCGTTTCTGTTTTGAGGAGTACCTATCACCTTGCATCGTTTCAGTAATGAGAGGCGAGAGAAATTACACTGTAAACAGATATGAATAACATTGACTTTTACTGAGATGTGATGTGTTGTAGTGTGTGTTACTGTAAATTCTAATCTGGGCAACCGAATATAATTTTCTTCACGATATTTTTAGTTGGTTCGACTGCAATTGTATTAAAAACTAACTGATTCCTGCAGATCCGTCCGCTTGAAGGTCGGTTATCATTTTTGGTCATATCTCTGGTTCTACTTAACCTGTTGATGTCTTATACAAATAAATACATAGGTAATAAATCTGTCCGGGTTCTTTCAATGAAGAAGCATCATCATTTACCATTATAGGAGCTAATTTTTTGGTTCATTCCTATCACGCGTTCACATTATCTCCTAAATTTGCTAAAGACATAATTACTGTTGCTTAGATAAACAAAGTTATAACCGACCTAGTTTAAAATATAAAGATTAATTCCTAAGGTAATCAGAAAGGGCCTGGCGCATGGCGCCTGCGCCGCGCTTGTCGAAACCTCGCTGCGTGCCGGCGCGCCGAGTCACGCAGAGTTCCCACCACAAACTGCTCCACTATTACTGTATACCATATTATAAGCCGCCCATAAACCGCATATCTAACACTACCTCATTAGCCAGCATTAAAATAATAACGACTGCTCTTGTGGCTAACAGCCATCCCCATTCAAATCGCTCGAGTTAACTCGGTCTCAATATCGATTCTACAACAAAAATAATCATATCTGTCGAGCGTGCGGTGAGATATTTAGTAATAACGACCGTCCCGATCGTCCGTGTCCACTTACGATACGTCGGTGGTGGTGTTAATAAAAAGAAAGCGTTTTCACATCAAAGAGTTTTACGCAGTAAACGGCGAAAAAGACTGAAACAAAATTATGCGCTGAGGAATGCGTTGCAGCGAGAGACACTGATTTCACAAAAATAAAACGTCGATTGTACTCGGCATCGGCGTGCACAAAACAAATTCCTCGAAGGCACTTGCTGTACACTGAATTAGACACACTCGTGATTCGTGATCATGTGGTCACCGCTGCGGCGACGCTGCACCGGCGCGGGCGCATGCTGTACAACTGTACTGTACTTGATGAACCGTGAATGTAACCGAACCAGCTTATACGCCAATAACATGTCACATAATCCTACGATGCTACTATTCATGACGTCATATGCAGTCAATATATCACACTTATGTATCGTTTACTACCGCCAACCGCCTTTATTTTTCTTGAAATTATTTAAGACATGCCTTTTTAACAAAATATTACAGACTTACAGTAAATAGATATGTAATCGATTATCATAAAATATCTAATCGGTATGTACCTGCCCACTTGATTGTTTTACATCTCGTTCTAAGGACAATTACCGCCAAAGAGGACATTCTGTATTTTA
Organism: Lithosia quadra; assembly: GCA_963576445.1. Classification (NCBI taxonomy): domain Eukaryota; kingdom Metazoa; phylum Arthropoda; class Insecta; order Lepidoptera; family Erebidae; genus Lithosia; species Lithosia quadra. The sequence continues at coordinate 5,083,447 of OY754883.1, forward strand.
CTTTATTTATTTATCTTCAGGCTTGCTAATACCATACGAATAATATACTGAAACAAATAATTGACATTATATGGGATCGAATTCGCACCTACAATGTTATAGTTAGTATCTTTGCCACAACACTCGACAATGTGGATGGCAAGATCGCCACTTGAGCCACGATCCGATGTCGTGTAGATTGAACGTGTTAGTCCATGGGCTCGCGTACCTAATATAAATATATCTACCGCATAACTCATGTAAGATAACCTTCAGTACAAAGTTACGTCGACCTGAAGTACCTGAAATGATTACTCTGTCATATTTAATCACTAGCTTCCGCCCGCGGCTTCGCCCGCGTGGAGGTCGGTATCGCCACGAAGTCTATTTTAATAAAACAACTCTCCACGCCACTCACTCCTCCACTCTCCATTCTCCATTCTACTCTTCACTCCACTCGTCTAACCAATACCTTCCTAATAAAAAGACCCCATCAAAAGCCGATAATCGTGATGGACGTAAAAACTACTAAATGTATTTTGATGAGGTTTTTTTTTATTAGAAAGTTCTTGCTTAGACTTAAAATTTACCCTATGTTTGGTTGTAATTGGCTAAATAGAACTGGAGATATAACTAAAAAATGATGAACTACCTTAAACCTTGACGCGCGGGCGGAGTCGCGGGTATCAGCTTATATAAAAAATAGCCTTTTTTCCGTGCGGAAATCCTTATGGATACCTACCCTGCGGCCAGCGGGGCAGGTTGTGTCGGACTTTTACCGACTAAAACCGCACGCCATCTAGGGTCTTCTGACGCCAGGGTTTAAGATGGCCCATAGAGCATTTCCCTTGCACCCCGACTTGACCCCGCTGGCCGCGGGGTGGGTATCCATGAGAATTTCCGTTAGGGGGCCTATTAGAGCATTTCCCTCGCACCCCGGCTTTGTACAAAAAGTAGCCTATAATTATGTTGTCCTGTAAGTGATGGTAGCTGAATGGATAAGGACGCGGCCTCTGCTCAGAGGTATCGAGTTCGAATCCGGCCGGATAGTACCAATGTGAATTTCACTTTGTGGAATGTATATGTGCTAATCACATGATTTACCATCTGCTGGCGGTGAAGGAAAAACATCGTGAGGAAACCCTTCCTTCGAATTTATTCTAGGACATGTTCGATCCACCAAACCCCATTAGGCCAGCGTGTGTGCATTAAAGTCTAAACCCTCTTAGCTCTGTCGTTATAGGAGAGGAGACCTGTGCCCAGCAGTGGGACATAAATGGGTTGATATTATTATGTTGTTCAGAAGTATGAACTATAATAAACCGTATCAAGTTTGATCAAAATCCCTCCAGTAGTTTTTTACCCATGCATGCATGGAAATGTATACAGATAGACAGACAGACAAAAAGACAAAAAAAATTACTGATTGCATTTTTACCATTGGTATTGATCACCAATCATCCCCGAATAGTTATTTTGTAAATATTTCAATGTACAGAATTTACCTCTCTACAGTTTTATTGACGTAACCTACGACAAACTTATTATTTGCGGTTGGTGCAGTAATCGGGTCTACGGATTGAACCGCAAAATTAAGTTTGTTTTTTATTGTATAATTTATCGGTCAAGTTACTTATAGTATGAAGCTAGCTTATAGCATGTTTTTAACATAATAACACCATTCAAATATGCGTGTTTGGATTACACGTTGTTACAGAATGCGTTGAAGATATAAACGTTCACTGCTCGTTCCCCGTAGGTGAGAGCGTGATAATAAGTAGCCTATGTGTTGACCCGACTTCCTAATAATATTCTTGCCAAATTTGAAGTAAATCCATGCAGTACTTTTTGAGTTTATCCCGGACATACATACAGACAAACAGACAAACAGACAAACAGACAAAAATTCTAAAAACTATATTTTTGGCTTCGGTATCGATTGTAGATCACACTCCAAGTATTCTTTTAAAAAAATATTCAATGTACAGTTTTGACTTTCCTACCATTTTATTATATGTATAGATTCACGGTATGAAAGTACATATACCTATTATTGCTATATACCTATACTTACGATAATTATCACCACAATATTATATTCATAAACAGTTAGCCGATACAAAATTATAACTAGAAAACAAACAACACACTTCTAAACCGTGGTTACATCATTCTAAATATAAGAAGAGAAGATTTCTTTGAAGTGATTCTATTGGCATTGAAATAATTCCTGATTCACAGACACTACAGACGACTGCCTGTCTAAAGGCATGAAATTCATTTAGTTTATTACAGCAACACCTGACTGAGTTTCAATTAAAAATTATCCGTTTAACAGTCTTCATATGGACTGGGGATTTATTAAAAGCACGATAAACTATATTATTACAACGGCAGGCGGCAGACGGCAACTGAAGCTCACAAAGGCAACTGTGGATCAGATTTGGTGCGTTTTATAGTTACGAGCCTCAGATAGACTTACGGCCGGCTTAGAGTTCCGCCATACCGTGCTTTAGCTGCGTTTAAACCGTATTGGAATTTCAATTATTTCATTGTAGCAACAGGACTAAGCTCACGGCGGGAACAAAATTTCTAAAGAATTTGATTGCGACCGCGTTTACTTTGGTATAAAATGTTTGTGTTTACATGTCAGCGGCTGTAGACCCAAATGAATATAGACCAAGGAGAACCTATTTAACGTCAAAAACATTGGCTGAATGTTTATTGGAGCGAGTATATCACATTTTTTTTTCTCAGAATAATTATGACAGTATATATAGTAAAAGAGCGCGTACGTTGACATCGTCGTTATTTGTTCGCAAAAAATGTATGTTGTAAGTGTTCGCTAAAAAGGCGAGCAGACGGCGTCGCGGCGACGGGTCGACGGCCGCGCCCGGAATAACCAGCAGCAGCAGCTATATTTGCAGCATCGGCGCGGGCGCAGGGGGCGAGGCGCACCACCGCGTGCCATTTCTGCACCACCGCCCGGTGCATCTGAATAATGCCATTGTAATGCTCTGGATATAGTCCTAATGAGTGGACACGAGCGGGCAGACGCGGTGTCGACGACGTCGCCGCTGCGGCTGAGGCTCGCGAGGCACTACTACGCCGAGCCCACAAAGCTCCCACGCACCTCGTAAATCACAATCTGTCGCCACATAACCGTGAACCGAGATAACGTCACACCAATAACTTGACGGAATTATTGAATTGATTGCAAAGTAAGAAGTCGTGAGGACGATGAGGCGAGTCGAGTACCTGCGAACCGTCAGAGTAGACATACTATACCTATAACTAGTGTATAATACTGATGAGAGCCGCTCTTTGGAACAGCCGCTCGCTGCGCTATCATTTGTCATCGCCAGTTCTTGTCACTTCGCATACGCATACTTTCTTATGTTCTGCAATTACCTTTTAAAGTCGGCAAAGCCGATTCCTTTTAAAAAAAGAGGCGCTTAATGGGATGTTGAGCGGTAACAATCAAGAATGTCTCACAAATGCACTTTGAAGTAAAACCGAAAATTACCACGGTGGTAATTACCTAAGAAATCACTGCATCTAAAGAATATATTGCAAGATGGATAAAATATATAGAAATATGGATGTCAGTTTACGCGAGATTGATAAACCCTAACAATTTGACCGATCATTTTGAAGGTATGCACGTCTGTACTTTTATAGTAAAACGACTATCGGTGCGTCTTAAGCACGGAGTGGATATAAAAGTATTGGGGTAGGTCCGAAATTCTGACATTATCAGACGCTCTCTTGTGACAGCAAACAGCATGTCGCTCGCTTATCCCATCATTTCCCATACGGGCAGACATAGGAATAGCGATAGAAATGGAAACAGCTACTATTTACACCCAAAAGCCTCATCGGTTAAGCATTTTTTTATTCAAAATCTTTGTACTGTGGCATCGACCGAACGCGATATGGCGATCTCTTTACCGTCTCTAAAATGAGGGCGTCAAGTCTCTATCAATAATCATAAATCTCAATGTTTCACATCTGTGGCGGCGACGTCCAGTGATGTTCATATTATTTTCATGGAAAAGGTTTTTATTCTCAAAGATTCATTAAAAAGCTGAAAGCTATGGTCATTTTCTAGATCCGATCACTTTTGATCCGACCAAATTTGTTTTTACGGGAACGACTGCCGTCTGGCCCTAACGCTGATAGGAAAACCTGTCAGAATACTGGTTTACATTCATCATCATTCAAAAACTATAAAATAACTCATAATATTTTCAAATTTAAAATAAACTCGTTATCATACCTAATATTTAATTAATAAAAATTGTCGAAGTGTCGAGTTACACAAGCGAAGCAGGTCACACCAAAATGGTACATTAATAGCGGTCATCAAAGTGACTACACTTGCAAAAAGTCCATAAAGTTATATGTCGTTCAACCGATTTCCACATGTGTGGATAGTTTTCGCGACAGATGGCCAGTGACTCACGAACCTGTTGCCGGCAGTATAAGTTTCCAGTGTAATCGATATGACAATATTTATAAATCATTTTACGACAACTTGAGATAAAAAAATGCAAACGAAATAGGTACATACGTCTATTAACGCTAAATTACCCATAGAATCTATTGAACTACCGCCCCTGTTCAAATATCTAAGATATCAAATGTCTATCTTCGAACGGATGACATCAGCACTGTTATCATGTACATGGTTGTAAAAATGACATCATTATCGAGGAAATGAAATTGATCAAATCACTGCGACCACGTCATGCGAACTCTAATTAGACTGGTATAAAATAACTTACTTAACCTTTGCGAGCTGACGTTTTTGTATGTCGTGTCGTGAAATGTTTTCAGAGCACGCTACTTTCGACTTTTTAAGCAAGTGAAGGTACAAATATTGCAATAATTATCCTAAATTCAATGATAGTGTTTATTAAATAACTTAAGAAGATAGAAAAAGATCGCAAACAAGTTTCAAGTTCCTGGTAACAGCCCAATTCGATAATACTTCCTAAGCAATTAGGAATTTTATTCCTATAACTACATTATTATGATACTGCTCAAGAGATGCTTCAAGTTAAAAAAATTAAACAACCAATCTGGTTTAAATGCTTAAATCGTACATGGAGGTTTTATGAAACCAATTTTAAGTTGAAAAGCTGGTTGTACATTTTTTTGGGAATTATATTAGTCTATCAGTTATCAGTGCCCGTAGCCAAGTGGCAAAATTATTCTATTCGATCGAATCGTATCGAATAGAAACGTTTAGGTCGACCAATCACACTCCAGCTCGTGATTTCGCCGTGGCGGCGCGCGCATCGTACGCCGGCGACGAGCTTGGATGTGATTGGTTGACCTAATCTATTCGAAAAGATAGCGATTTACGCTATGACACTTGTCTACGGGGGCAGTACTTAATTTAGTATGTCTTGAGATAATCATTACTAAATGCAACACTCTAAGTTTAGGTAATCTAAACGTACAAGGCATCATTTAGGATATTTCAACTTCGTATGCCTACTGAAAATTGGTTAAATTGTTAAACATAAGGTAATGCAATGCAAAAATACCGTGGAACACGCCAACATTGCTCATATTTTGCAAATATAGATGTTTCAAAATGTTGTCAATGTGTAGTCAATTGTAGGTACTTGCACTTTTGTGATACCTAGTAGTTAATTTCTTAAGATATTGTGTTTTGGGTAAGGTTACAACACTGGTGGCGAAGTTGACCTATTTCACGGTATTTACAACATTAATATTCACTCACAGTTATTATCTCCTGGGCACGTCTTGCAACATCTGCCAGGCAGAAGTACTGGCGTGTCACAGGAAGGTTCTGGACATTCATTCTTGATGTTCCTGCAATGAACCTTTGCCACCACGCGTCTCTTCTTTTGTACCTGCAGAACATCATTTACATGAAACCAATGTCTCATTAACCAAGCGACTTCTTGTCCAGGGTATATAGATTAAAATCTTCAAAGCCCAACCTCGCCTGCAAGTGGGTACACTTGCTGATTAACGGACGAGATTATGGTAGAGGCTTTCCTTTCAAGGTTAGGGAGTCAATAACTCCCGCAAAAAGCAAAATCAATAAGCATGATGTACTGGCTTGCAGGAGCTTTGAAGGTATTGATGAGACCCCATATACTCATAATTCCTATATTCTGTAAAAAAAGCTGGTTCTTTAGTATGTTCCATACTATATTGTATATATTAATAACGTTGATATTCGATGTATTGTCAATACGTACCGCAACACACTCACATTTGATGCAGTACATCACGCCGAAGGGCGGCCCGAGGTCCGCGAACCATTTCGAACCAAGCTCCATAGCTTGCTTGCCGAACAGACATTCTGAAACAATAATAAAAGTTTTAGATCTAAAATCAAAATATATCTATTCAATCTGGTCACAAAGTAACACTTAGGAATGTCAAGATTATTGTTTCTACACTTATTGCCAGATTCACAAGGCAATAGGTAAAGAACCTGGCAATAAAAACTAATGGCTACTCTTTTCCAATCGCCAAATAGCCAACATTGCCAATCGCCAACATTGCCAACCGCCAAAATTGGCGCTGTTTACAAATTTACAAATGTAACTAACCAAATTGATAAATTCTTGAAAGCGATGGGTTCATTGTCTACTGATTTATATTAATTCTATGTCAGTAACTTTGAATCTCTCAAGTTCAATAATTACAAATCGTAAGTAACTTATGTTTGCTGTTACAAAGTATATCATGCAGCAACCACGAACGATAATTAAGGTGAAGCTAATACACCAGTGCGCGATGCGATTTGCGACCAATTAACTTTTATGGTGGAACCACAATTCGCTATTCGCTGTTCACCTATATTGTACGAGTATTCGAGGAAATTTTTGTAGATGACTAAACCCTTCATAAATCGTCATAGAAGAGGTTTTATCACCTCAGGGATGAAATTTCCAAAAATCCTTCAATAGTGCTTCAGTGTAAAGGGCACCAACTCCGAAATTAACATCATTCTTTCCTATCTTTAATAGATCCTATTTCCTAATCTTTCTCTAGATTTGGATTATTTTGATTTTAGTGTGAGTGACTGTCATCTGACCTCTCAACCCTGAGATGATATCCGTCTTCAGATCCTCAACCGGCATCCAGTAGGTATACCGGTTTGGCGATAAAGGTCTAGAGCCCTATACATCTATATAACCCCTCACATATCTGCTCAAATAAAACCCTATCTTAATTTGTAATTCGTATTCACTCCTACGTGTCAATGACACGCGTATATTATAGTACTCCATATTATTTGATTTATAAGTTAGCGGCTACAGGGCCTGCGCAGCCCAGGTTAACAAGTTGCATTTACATACCGAACTCGTGAGCGAACATCTAAAAATAAAAGTTGCATCGTAGTGTTAATATAAATAAATATAAGTAGACAACGCGTGCAACTTCAAAATGACACTTGTTTTAAGCAAGGAACTTGAAAATAACACAAATAGGTATATCATACTTATACAAATAATGTCCACTAAGACTCTATAAGACACCTGCTAAATGACTGATGAGGCTGTGGAGCAGCATATCTTCTCGGGATTGGGAAGTCAAACGGCAGTCAAATCTATAAAGGTCGGAAGTCAAATGAAAAAATAGAGAAGGAGAATGTGAAGCCCAGGGTCAGAGGTGTGAATCTCGGATACAACTGAGAATAGCGCTAACGGTGGTCACTTAAGTCACTTTATACAAGCACAATAATAACATATCGCCCAATTAAAGCAGCATCACCCTCGCACCTACTATGAACTTTTCTTTTTCTTTTACAGCCTTTTTTCCTATTGTGTGTTCGCCTCTTTTTCATCCTCTTAGTTTTTTTTTCGCTTTCCCTAAAGTCGACAATTTTTGTATTTCAATGAAATCTATCTTGATGGCGGGTCCGATTTTCACAAATTTAATGTTTGGGTCTACTCATTTCAAATAAATAAGCCTGGTGCGAGTACGAGCAAGTGTTGCTGCTATTCATATTCTATGCCAGGAGTTATACCTCATTATAAAATAAAATCGATATTGATCTATCTATTCGGTAACTACGATGTGACAGACAGTTAAAGATCTATAATCAAGATTCTAACACCACTAGTCTTTCGATTTCGATTGTTCCAGATATATTACCGCATCTGATATTAAATTATTGTGAAGATAAGTTAAAGTGTTTTATGTAATAGCCGTAGAAAATTTTAATATAGTTGATAGCGTACAGACAGTTAACGATTAGGTATCGTAAGTAGATGGATTCGCTATCAGATGCGTCGGGTCGATAAGGTGCCCGGCCTCTACGTATAGGCGTCACTGTTATCTTCCTCTCCGAACTATTTAATTAACCTCACTTGCGAGTGCACTGATAACGATTCAGTCTTGTTGCGTGTGAAAACATTGCTCTAAGTATAGATGAATCTACAAGAGACAATGTTGCTAAAAGACGAAATTAAAACTACAAAATCGCTACAGTGACATCCGTTGACAACCTGACGGTTGCCACATGGGACCGTCAAGAAATACAGTTGGCTTTACATAGTATGTTGGTATTATACATAAAGCGAGCAACATGGTCCAATAATGGAACTAGACGGTGTCAATCTACTCTCACCCAACGACGTCACATGTAATGAGGAAGAAGGGTGACGCCAATGATGCGATACCGACCCGCATTCAGGATGCAACAATCAATAGGTACATTTGTACGTACAAAATGGCATTACGAACGATATACTACCAGCATTATCTCTGCTTTTTATTGCAGAATTTGCGTGAATACGTCAAATGCATTAAAAACAAAAATTATGAATGCAGCTAAATAAGAAATTACTTGTTTATTTTTTGTCTTTCATGTCTGCCAAAAGAGCATTATTTACCACCACTCGTAGCAGATCGTTAAGAGACATGATGAGAGGCTGCACCGACTGGTTCGGCGCTTCACTCCAAGCTATTTTATACGTCGCAGGTACTTTTTTTACTTTTGTATATAAAAATATTATCACTGACATGATTTAGGCATATAAAGTGAGGCGAGACATCGCGTAACCTTCCTTTCGTTTTCTCGGAAACATTGGCGATGAGCCAGAAACGCTTCGCCAGGGAAATGAAGTATTGGCGACGCCCGTCTTATGCTTCTTTCACGATCTGTTTATGGAATGTACCCGATACGAACCACTGTTTATTTTGAATTTATTGCGAAAGTATTGGAAAGTTCAAGAATCTTATATTTATACAAAATATTCATTACTTCCTACCATCGCTAGTTAATCAAACCTCTATTAAGTATACTGAAGCAATCATCTGCATAAAGTTCGACGATCCGTCGTCCGATTATACAAAATGTGGCATGTTCAGCTTAGTCCGGGAACGTTGTATCATGGCATAGGATACGATGTGTATGAGTTGCATGTCAAACCAGAAGTATATGGACCTCTCATTGAAGTGTGCGCAAGTCGCTTCAATAAATCGTCTACATAAAAGGGTTGAAAGGCGTGCGCCATATTTCAGCGGGCGTGGGCAGTGCATAAATTGTTCGTTCTGAATTAGCCTTAAGCAGGATATTTTGACATTCGCTCTGCCGACACGCTGACTAGTTTACATTCGCCTCCAAGTGTGGAATTATTTCACGATCTACCGCAGAGATTACCATTCATCATCTGAGATAAATGCCACAATATACTTTGTAGCGTATCGTTTAAGAAGTCAATGTTAATGAATTGACTATCTTTTTATAGTTATGTATGAAACCGTTGCGGTAGAGTACGCTTCAAGGCGTCGGACACTCTACAGTGAGTCAGTACTGTGCAGCATTGTTACAGTAGCGGTTCGTCTGCGGCCGTCTACATTGCGTAGGCGACGCTCACCGCAGATCAGTCAATTTGCTTTGATCGCTATATCATTACACACACCCACACACTGAATGATTGCTCATTGTGCCGCCCCTTGGCGTGCACATTGTATTACGTATAGGCACATCGGTTTGTGACGCTTTAATACCCAGCCCACGGTATTACCAGTCTATATTTACAATTACTAAATGCTCTTTATTTTAGATAGCGACATACTTGGTATCGACCGATAAACTGGGAATGAGATTTTATCTTTAAAAGGATTTGTTTTTGTTTTCAATGTCACCTACATGCAGTCCAATTTCATAGTTAAGGATTTTACTGTCAATTGCTAATATACCTTTTTAGGTGTTATATATGTTTACCAAAGTGGGATATTTTATTGCTACGTATTAGGCAATTAAGTAGGTAATCACTTGTGCTTTTGAAGGAGTAAAAATAGCGCATGTCGTTTAATTTACTACATTATTGGAGTCTGGCGGGATTCAGGTATAATGAAGGTGTGAAGCAACCAGCTGTGGCGAGCGCGCGTATTATGTAAAGTGCAGAGTATCGAGTGTCGCCGACAGGTGTCTATCCTCGCTAATAAGAATTACTGTGGCACATTGATTTGTTCACTCGCTCGAATGAATCAACGGTAACGTTGTCATTATCCGTTTAATAAACACGCAGTAATCTCTATGAATCAACGGCGGTCACGCGTGCGTTCTTAAATGGGCTCCGGTCCCTAGGCGGCGTAACAAATAGGTTTATGGTGTTATAATGCCGCTGTTATTTACGAAACTATAAACTATGCTATACTTTTTACGCTTTTACAAATGGGTGCTGGGAGCTATAACATCGGTTTTTATTTTGCTTATAAATTTCTTAAAATCTACGCCAAAGGATACTTTGGCTTACTTACTTACAACACAAAACTACCACGACCACTTCTTACCACCGCACAATACAAAGCCATTTTTGAAAACAGTATAGTCGCATTTCTTCCGACAGATTTCATGGAATGCAAAAAGACGTGGCCGTCAAGACTTTTCTAAAAACTTGTTTTCTAATTCTAAAGATTATAAACAATATTATATCTTACGTATTACTACATAAGACAGCAAAATTAATCTTGTTCTTTCCCATGATGGTGGCCCTTTTGAAAATAGGACGACGTGGAGACACTTTTATTGCTAAGATGTCGTTGTTTTCTTTCAACTAACTACTATAAATTACAAAAGATAACATTGGCTGATAACCTTAATATTTTATAGAAAGAGCAAACATTTTTGGAAACATTTTACCATCATCCGTATATTACGTAAACTCTTCAAAGAGTTATAGGTATGTTCTGTGTCATTAATTTCGGACTTTGCCTCATGAAACCAAATTAATAATAAATAGCGATATACTTTTTTAAAATAACATACTTCTTACATTTTTGAGTACTTAATTAAAAAATTAATAATAATAAGTACTTGTAAAAAACTTATTAGGAATGAAATTAAAATAAATTAGTGTTAAAATGACATCACCCACACACTATAATTAATATTAATTTGGTAAAACTGCCAGACTGACCGGCGTGGTTTGTTCCGCTTATCTACCAAGTCTCCCCCACACCTGGACACTTCTCAAATTACACACATAAATATTCATCAGTACATAATACTTCATTATATATTATACTCTCGTAAGATTTAATTAAAAAGATGACACAATCGCGTCTACTGTTCTCTTCAAAACGACAATTGTATAAATAAAACGTATTTTTGAATCCTAATTCATGTCTAATATAGATAATAATAATATGTTAAAACAAATTATTTATCGATCTATTAAAAGATAGATACTAATTTTAAAACAACGTTAAAAATCGTACGCTGAAATTAGTTCTATTACAAATGCGAAGAACTTTAATGTTACAATAAAAACTTCTGCAGATTACAGTAATGAGAAGAAAGGCATGACTCACACAACTGAGAGCAATATCTGATATTTTATAATATATAAATTATGGGGTAAGTCTTATTACACGTGCCATATTTAAAAAATAAACGAACACACTTTTACCCGGTAACAATTGGCGAGATGACCACCTAATTCGCTGCGCCATTCAGATTGTCAAAAGTCGTTCAAGTTGAGCTCATTAAAGTAAAATTACTAAATGGGACATCAACACGATACAATTAGATTGCCCAATCAGATTGGACAATTTCTATCTACACGTAGATTAAAGATCCACGCGTCAAAATTTAGTCAAATTGGTCATAAAATTGTGTCGTATGGACCTTTTCGTTGTGGAAATCATCATGAATGGGACCGCTTTTGGTAAGACTTCACCAAGTTGCTAAACGTGTCCGTGTTTCTAAGAAAACTACGGCATTATCTCCCGCGGTGTGCAAAGAAATAAACCAATAAAATATATTTTTAAATTATTTAACGTGTGAACCGAATTAATTAGCATCCTTCAAAAGCGAGTAAAATAACAGGCACAATAAAAACACTCAATGTCAGCTGCTGCATAGTTAGTTAAGTTGTTCATATTTAAACCTGTAATAAGTTACCATTTGCAATTATACTGCTATGCAAACATTGTTTCTGAAAAAGGCATCAGGTCGTAATGGGATTTCTGGTTATAATTTTGAGCTATACTTTTTTATGTTGGTCTCGTCATATGACTTTTTCACCACGCCTGTTGGTAAGTTAAAGGTCTTGGGGGGGTCACTATTACAGAGTCAATGTTGGCCCTCTGCTTGACGGCCTCATCAGATGCTTTTTCACGCCCTACTTGAAGGAAAGTATAAAGTAAAAAATTCTAAGTCTTTAATACGAAAAAGAAATGCATCGAACCGCTTGGTTCTTGACGGAATTGTTTGCACCGTATGAGGATGATACCTCAGTCTTGTGTGTTGTTCCGTATAGGAAAGTAGAGGATGGGTGGATAACGAATAAGTTATGATTTCTGTATGAAAAAGGTTTTAATTTATTTCAAAATTTATTATTTTTTATGAATGATTAAGTTCCACCATAGAGTACACAATGCTTTAAATTTTCGCACTGGCATAAAAGATTATGTCTCAGTATTGTATTTCCATTCAACTAATAGCGGATTTACCAATGGGCTAAGTAGGCTGGAGCCTAAGGTAACAGATTTTTTTTAGGTAACCTAACTTATACCCACCATCTAAGCTAAATTGCTTGTATTAGTAGTGGATCATGTCGGTAGCGTAATTGCCAGGATTCGACCTCTCAACCTCTCCACAGTACGGCCAATTAACCACGAAGTCAAATTTGAAGCCAACATTAAATTAATTTTTCATTTGGTAAATTTAAATAACCTATTGGTGGCACATGCATAAATGCGCCACTGCAGTAAACCAATAATTCCGTACGTATGTACACGCTCCTTTATAAACATTCATTCGAACAAGACGCAAGATGAGCAAACTGGATACCTACTTAATTGATGTAAATTGATACTACATCGAGCATAGTAAAAAGGTTTACTGATGAACAAATATTATCTGCATAGAGAGGAATTCAATTACCATAGCAAAATCTTGAAAACATAATCACAAAGTGGTTCTTTAATTGACATTTTTACTTAAAGCAATTTTAGTAGTAACCTGACTTGGAGGCAAACGTTTCTTGCAAAAACTGAAGGAGATGGTATCGTTGCATAGGCTGTTTATAGTAGTATCTACTCGAGTGTAATCGTCCTCGGTTACATTATATACTCAGAATATGCATCGCAAGGTTGACGACATCGGCGCCAGCGCGCCTTCCGGCTCCTACAGATATATCCATTCCCTTTACTGACAGGCCTGCTTAACTTCTCTCGCCGGTGGTCCTTAACGATAATTCATAACTAACTTCGTCCTATCCAATTTAAATGGCGCATAAATATATTCTTTTTAGAACGAATCTGTAGTTATTGATAACAAAGCATTTTCTCGACAGCTTAATACGTTGAAACTTTGACATAGTTGTTATTTAACATTTTTAACGTATTGTAAGTAAAGGCATGGTGATAGAGCGTCCGACTAAGTCAGAGATCGCGAATTCGAATCCCGCTCAGTGTTCTTTTTTTTGGTATTGGTCAGGATGTTTCTATGTAACCCATACGAAAAGCTCTGCTTTGTTGAGTGTCGATAACGGTGATAATATGTCCTAGAATATTATTAATTATGCTTTTTTATTTTAGTTTCATATAAAAAAGAAACACCACGCAGATGGCTCAAATTTATAAATTGAAAGATGTTAAAGATTATGATTCCTTTAAAAAGAAACAACTACGATATCATGATTGTGGACGTTCATCGGTCGGTACCTACCTGCGAGCATAAATTCTCTGTATATTAATAGAGCTTCGTTTCCCTCAACTTTTATTTATTATTGCAGACTTCATTGACTGGGGCTGGCGCCTGCTTGTCGCAATTGTGACTGGTTCTTCTCGTTCTATATGTCCATAATTCAACATATATATGTTTATTTCCAGTGTATCCTGATTAAAATGCAAGAAGGCGACATAAAGGCCGTTTACATTGTCGAACCAATTAGTAGGAACCATAAAAATCATACAAATCATTTTTCTTCCTTATTGAGCATTTAAATTGAATCGCGTCGTGATCTTTATTCTCTTATAATTTTCGGAAGACTATTATATATTGAGACAGTTTTACGACGTGTAGACAGTTTAAGTAGTACAAGGTACACTTAAAGCGACGCTCCACGCCATATCGGGAGCGATGCGGCCAGATTTAAGTCGTAGTGTGCTCGTACACTTTCGTAGATAAATTGCGAGTGCAACTCGTAAAGCTGCTACAGTCTCATAATGGCTTATTATTGAGTATGATAACAAAATGTCTAGGAACGTAGTGGACGCGAGCCAATTTACCCAACAAAAATATCGTATATAATTTATTAGTTATCATTCTACGGATGCTTGTGAAGTGAGCGTATCCCACAGTTGCACCTCATAAAAACAAACTTAGAAAATATTTTGCGAACATTATGTCGCCATCGAAACACGGATTTAGCCGCCGATGCATATTATGTTTCTCGCAGAAAATAATTTAATTTGTTTCGGAATCACTTTTACAGTGAAAACAAATGAGGGAACATTAACTTCCTGTCAAAGTAAAACGTTTGTTTGGATGTCTTTACGCTCTGAAAGTCGGTAGACTATGTAGTGAAAAATCTGGAGTAGAATAATATCACGTCAAGAATAATATCACATGTCAAGACATGTAGCCAACAAATAAATAATTAATGCATTATGTCTAGACTGGCCACGTTTTTTGTACGTTATTCTTAACGTACATGGCAAAACATAAACATAAACATGTTTAAGGTCAAGATTGAGTCGGACAAATTACAAATATTTGTAAAATCTTCAGCTGGTGATGGAGTGAGTTGTCAAATGTAATTATTCACGAAAACTTCAAAGCACTTCCTTTTAATTAAGTTTTTAACACAGAAATAAAACCTATGTAACCAAACGTGTAGAATATTCATTAAAAATGAGTCTAATATTTATTAGGGTTACCTGTAATTAGATTTTTTTTTTTAATTGACAAGTTACTTAATAACATCAACCGTTGTTGGTCAGAAAGTGTTATTCTTTTTGTACCAGAAAATCATTTGAGTGTTTAATAACTCAGGGTACGTAGATACTATTTTACTTTTGCGGCCCTGCCCCTTGTTATTAGATTTTCTATATAGTCTATCAACTACCGCTCGTTGATGCTGAAGATATCAAATAAAGTCAATATCCAATCCGGTAGGTACTTCATTTGCGTTTTCCTCATTTTTCGCATTCATTGCGTCATTGACCCTGCGACCAATTTTTTGCCTATTTAAATTTATAGGAAAGTTAGCATAGTACCTAATTGCTTCTAAATTTCGTTCTCTCTCATCTGTTTGGAATTGCGAAGTCAGTGTCATTTCTATTGTTTAAAATTGAAACTAAATATACCTATCCGTCCTATTTCTATCCATCCATGTCCATGTCTATTTGCATTGATATGGATGTTTTATGTCATAATGCTATGCTTAGATTGAAGCCAGATAGCACCGTGGTATGTCCCAGAAAGTCCCAGAATATTCGTATTTTTTCCAGTTCTAAATTGGATCACCATCTTGGAAATTTATTGAAACGAATTTCTGTTTCAATTTCTACACATCACTTGCACTTTATGACTCGAAGCGTAAGTCCAGACGGCGTCAAATGAAGATGTTTGTTCTCGTTTAAAATCTGTATAAGTACCAATATAACTTGCAATGAAAAACGCACTACAGACAAGAACTCAATGAGCGTCTGAGAATGATTGGCATCACATCCAAGAATTGAGAATAAAGGATCGGCGTTACGTTTTCCTTGAATATTACATAGGTACGATAAAACTAGAGAAATATACCTTTTAAGTCGGCTCAAGACTGACATGATCACCCTCACTGGTCGGTATAGGTCACAGAACAGTTAAGTAGGTTAACTGTTCTGTGGTATAGGTGGTATACGTGAGAATTTCCTAGTGAAAAAAAAATTATAGGTAGATAAAACTCGCTATGGTCTGCTTATATTACCTACTGTGATACCAGCACCTCATTCTAGTTAATCCCTCCGAATTGGAACATATATTTGTGTCTTGAAAATTCATTGAACATTCACTCAAAATGAAGAATAACTATATACTTAACTGCTGTGTAAAATTCCGTAGAATATTTTATTACCCGACTGCCAAGAAGGGTTATGTTTTTTATTTTATTAGATTTAACATTTGTAGGCTAAAAATCACATACCACACAAACGGCAAAATACTATCAGTTTACTTATGAATCAGTTAATTAATACGCAAAACATTATAAAACAATGAATGAGAAATACGCGTCCCTACTCGGCGTCATAGTCCCGCCTACCCAAACCAAATACCGCCTCACTTACCCAACAAAGTTATCAATCAGACTGCAAGAATGCAAATTTTAATTGTGGTCGGGGTTGGGTCTGTGTCGCATGATATTATGATCGCAATTTATTCGCGCGATGCTGGCTGTACGGCCAGGCTGAGTGCAGTACGGGGCGGGACCTGCACGCCGCACGCACGGTGCGCACGTATAGCCACACAGTGCTTCGGAGGGAGACAACCGCCAATTATGAATAAACTAGCTCTACTACTATGTTAATAAGACTTGAGATTTTTCCTCAGCGTTTCACCAGCCGAGTACACTCATTAATGGTTTTGTGGCACCGTTATCAGACCTAGTACAAAGCCTCATAATAATTTGCTGGTAATTATGCAAGCTTCCATTGCACTTACTCTGGCCTCCAACAGTAAACAAAGATTTTACACGAGCATCTCTGTAAATACGGTGAAATATTTTATACAAGGTACTCA
The DNA here is from genome assembly GCA_963576445.1 of Lithosia quadra. Taxonomy (NCBI): domain Eukaryota; kingdom Metazoa; phylum Arthropoda; class Insecta; order Lepidoptera; family Erebidae; genus Lithosia; species Lithosia quadra. The sequence continues at coordinate 5,100,668 of OY754883.1, forward strand.
CTGAGAACCTATATAAATTAAGAACCTTCATAAAGAGCTACCTCACAAACATTACTTTCGAGGTTCCCATTAAAGGTATAATTCTAATCAATTTAGTTGACAGATATGATTATGGCTCCAAAAGTGGGTTCTTGTAATTCAAACCAAATGATTATTGTTTAAGGCTGTTATCATACAAACTACAGTACCTACTATGCTAAAAGCAATACAGATTGTACGTGTCAATTTGCCCTTCAAGCTCGTGTCAACCAGTCCGACACGCGATATGATGTTCTTACTATAATATAGATCACGACACAGCTTCAATTCTGTGAACTTTCACGAGGTTTTCAGTGTGTCTGGGGTGGCGAGACGAACCGCCGCGTAGTGCGAGTTTGACCCCGTTTCCTGGGCTAAATATAAGTTTACTTGATCATTTAATTATATGGAGATTAATGGACAGGCGGGGACGGCCCATGTCAGTAAACCCCACTAGGTATATGACCATAGAGTAGAGACATTACACTTGTTAGTTTCATAGAAACAGAGGGTGACCCAAAATCCTACTAAAATTATAAATTTGAATGAGGATGGATGGATGAATATTTGTTGCTCTTTCATGCAAAAACATGCCGAACGAAGCTGGATGAAATTTGGCATAGAGATAGATTGTAGTGTGGAATAGCATATAGGCAGAAACAGCTAGTATATTATGCACGTACGTACCTACTACGTAAAACAAATATTAATACCACTGCCAGAAATTTGCGCTTCTAAAAACTAAAAACACATCAAATCAAGTGACATTGATGATTAGAATACATTAGTCGGCTTTAATTTGCCGCAATAAATGTCACATAAATAAAACGCAAGCTATACAAATAAATTAGGTTGCGAAAAGTAATAAAATGTTAATTCCCGATTATTTAATGGTTTTATGTTAAATATCACAAAGCAATAATTCTAGCTTCGTAATTAAAACTGAGATAAAGGGTAATTAGTAATTACGCGGCTATTCCTACTATTAAGCAATGAGTAACGTTAAATATCAGATGGATATCTTATAATAGTGGCGTTGACTGTACCTGAGCTTCGCGGGTGGGCAAATTGTACACACATCTAGTGCATAGTTACAAACCATGTCATTTACATCTCAAGTTATCATGTCGTTCGTCAGCAATTATGAGCTTAATTCAATCTCACCGACTTTATTTTCATACTTCAAATAAAACAGCATGAAATTGATGCAATAAAGTTTATGAAATACTATAATACGTAGTAGGCGCTACGCTATAAGAAATAGAAATCAAATTCACGCAGTATTTACATTTGATGTCGATAATAGGGTATAGGCCAGCTTTCCCCGGGTCAGCCGGCCACTTGTATTTGCACTAAATCTGCATTATAATAGCAATATTAACGGCCCGTCTTATAGGTTTACTACGTTCTGCAGCAGTTTGTATAGAAATTTGTAAGCGATACTTGATTTAGTGAGACATTAACCTGAGTATATTGGCCTTGAAAGGTAAGTTGCTGCTACTCCAGGTACTGTAATAGAACTCAATATGACGCTCCAAGATTACCATAACTTTCTAGAGTTCATATTGCAACATATTGCTAAAATTGGTTGAAGAAAGTACCTCGTATGAGCAAATGTCTCATTTTTTAAAATAATAATACCAATCCATGAGGGCAGGCAGAGAGGGTAGCAGACGCAAATGGGTTGGCTTGTCGAAAAAGTATCACCTAACTTTTTTTTACTGCGTTTTTTATCCAAGAGAAATAATTAATAATAATTAATAAGGTTTAGAAGAATAATCCCTACGTAATGTAGAGATTGTGCGAAACCTCATATCATAATTTTCCCTTTCATTATACAGAAAGAGAAAATTATTAATAATCAAAAATTGGTTATTTTTTATTTCATATGGACTAAAATCCTATCGTAATGTATTATATTTGAAACCGAAGTCATAATTTGAATACTTTGTAAAGACAAACAGTTGTTGCTACTCTATGAAGGCATCAAACAGTTAAGTACGAGAACGCTCTACAAAACCGTAGCAAGCCAATCCTACCCGGTCTTACTCTTCGGTAGTGTATAATTAACAAATTGTAGTAGGTATTATGTAGCCGCTACGTACCTAGTTAGACTGAAAAGCTGACCCTTTTGAAAGAGCTACTTTTATTTCTTTTCTCGTTAAAATACTAAATTTGCCTAATTTTTCTAGAGGTATTTTATTTATTCTACTTCTAAATTCAGTTTATATAAAAATAAAATATAATAGAAAAACTCTTTTTGCATAAGTTTACTTAGTTTATCATACCTACAACCAAAAATACCTGAATTATCTTCGAAATAATTAACAAATCTAACTTTCAATATTTCGTATATTGTATTAAAGTTATTTATTATTATAATTTCTCAATGATAGCGGTTATCATCGTCCTACGTTTCGCAAAACTCTTATCATTGTTATCAGTGTAGTACCAATGTATACCTACCTCTTCTGAAACGTCATAATTTGAGGAAGGAAAGAGTAATAATGTAATCACAGTGATACCAATTTTTGTACAAGATTAATTTTGTTTTTATATGACTGATTTGTTTAACAATATACAGCGAACCGATAACTGGGGTTAAGATCACTCTTAAGTCATGTAGAGGTAAAATAAAATAAAAGATTCCTTTTGTACAACTTAGTTGGGGTTAAGGGGTCTCATTAAGAACTGAGGACCCGGTTTTTTTTACAAGTTTTATTTTAAGCTTTTTGCTTGATCTGTTTTTTGTTTGTTTGTATGTTAGTTTGTTAGTATGAATTCAATCTTGGAAGATTTTTTTAAGTAATCAACCTGACTCAGAAAAAAGTAATTAATGTTATTTAAAGACGATACTGTCAGAAATTGCTCAGAGATGACGCATTTTCATAAATCATAATAATGGTTTGTGGTATCTGATCAGAGAGCGAGATCCAATTTATGTTATTAACTCTTTATAAATCGTTTTCCTTTTATCATAATTATGAAAGTTATTATTTATTTTAAACGTGGCGAAAGATACACGGAGACGGTGAGCTAAAAGGGTTATTTATACATGTTTGGTGACAGGGCGCATCTCTGCTCCTCCGGTCGGCCTAATTAAAATTTAAATTTGGAACCCGACTTAAGGAATAATTTAAGTATGTACACGTCTATAGCCAATAAATACTATCTTTGAAGTCGCCACCATTTTGACAATAATTCGGTAGCCAAAATCTAGTCGGGCTTTCACCTTATAGCACGATGTCAGACTTGACTTGTGAAAGCGACTGCCGTCTGACCTCTCAACGCTGAAAAGGGCACCTTCGTCAGAACCTCCTCCATCGGTCACCTGCTATCCCAGCTATAAAGTTACGTAGGCTTGGACTCCCTTCATACACACTCATTTTTGTTTTTCGTAACATCTGTTATAGTAGTAGTTACGTTATTCAGTGTCAAATAGAAGATTTTCAAGATTAATTTTTGAGCAAAGTAATTTATATTTCTGCCTGAAAATACTGTTTATCTACTAAGTGGCCTTTATTTAAAAAAAATAAAAAATCACTAAAACATAATTAACAATTTTTACTCAGATTTTACATTAAAATCTGTGCAATCATCTTCTACTGACTGTACGTCGGCATAATGTTCAAATATTAATAAAAAACGATAAAGCTAATTTATGTGACTCGGTGTTACGGTTTTTAATTGATGAGTAGACGCTTAATAGACACAATAACTAAGGTCATTGGATAATACACACGATGATACAACATGAAATGTAGTTCTACAATTTTAGTTAATAAAAATTATTTCAAAATGAACACGTAGCCAATTCCGGGTTGTGATCAGACATTACGAGTATCTAGATATAAAAACAGTTCAATAGATCTTTATTAATGTTGGCATTTTTTTATTATCATGATGACATTCTGTATTATCGGAATCTGGAAAGATCTAGTTCACAATAGAAACTAACTTCGATCATGTTTCACTATGATACGTCCTCTCATAAATAAGCCTAAGGAGACAACATAGGTTGTGGCTACGCAGGGTGGACTCTACACAGCCTCGAAAGAAATGCATATAGTACAACGTACATAATAGTGATCTAAAGATTTTGGATTTTAATTAACTGTTATTGAGATAAGTTTTAAGTGCAAATACTGTTCAGTTCAGTTCTTCATTTGTTTGTTGCTCAATTTTTATGTAAGCTCTCATAACAAATAAAGGGCGAAGGGCGTGTCAAGCGAGTTGAGTAATGAATGACCGACGCGGGCGCTGAGCGTCGCACTCGCCCTGTGGTGACGCGCCTGGATTTAAATACAATACTGCGATACCTCAGGGCCGCCCGCGTGCACGCATGCATAATCCTTTGGAGTTTATTTAAAATCTGCCACATTCTCTACAAGACTGATGGCTATATCTATGAATCTGTGAACAATACGCCGACATACGCCCACCGAATAAATGACGAAAAACAAATGCTTTTTGTACCAATTGACCTCCATTTGCAGTCCATTTGCAATTAATCATGACGGGCGGTCGTACATCGACTGCAGTTAAAAGTTATTGACTCCAATTTTTCGTTCAGACTTAATTTCCTTATTTCTTGAAGATAGTAATGACCGAGCTTATGTACAAGAATGTTTAGTAGTAAAGCCTACATGTGACGATAGAGTTCATTCAGAGCCGCAGGGACTTGTTAAGAGATATGCTCTCATAAACCTGTCTGATATGAAGATTAAACTCCTTTTCGAATAGTTTAAAATATTAGCAGGGCTCGGCGGACTTATAGTTGCAACCATGTTGCAACATTGCCACATTTATCTATGTCGATACGAATCTACCGTTTACGCTACTGAAAGTGACTGATTCATCCTAAACTTTGTATTATACAAATTCTAATGTCATTTCAACAATAATCAATATTTTACATGAACACAACATTTACAATATAACAGAACATATTTCAGTGTTTATTTCGACAGTGAACGTGGCCAACAAAGGAACTGATGACCAATCGACCTTTAGCTTGGACAATTATCTGTAGTGACGTAAGACTACTCTGCACCTAGAGGTTTTGAATCGAGCATCGTTTTACGTATATCGATAATATGACAGAATCGATTGTGATATAGTAAAAATAGTGCAGACAATAGAAAGAATCGAGTAAGTTGGAGCTCGGTGTTGCGTCCTCGATAGCAGTGGCGCGGCAGAACCAATCGTCGGCCCGACCAATGCCTATTTGGGATCAGAAGGCTCCCTATTTGGAAGGCTGCATTTCAGGTCGCGATCAATATTGAGTGGCGACGCAATGATGCGACACCCGCCAACACGTCAATAAGCCGTCACTCTCGCGCAACCTCCTTTCCCGGTACATTATGTTACACAGAATGATCAACGATAGTGTGATTATTTTTAAATTGTTTTGATTCAAAGTTAGATATTATACAACTATTGTACTTACTATTCTAAATCTTAACCCTTTTTTGAGATATTAACTTTTCCTTTCATTTAGTTTAGGTACTATTCGTATTACCAATTCCAAGATTCTTGAAGAAGGACACAACTTAACTTTTATTAAAAGAGTTTTAGAGCTAATTTGATTTGTGAATTGACCTTTGTTGGACAATTTTACTGTCGGTATTCCTTTCTACATCACAGGCTTCGTTTTATATATCGAATTCGTAGTTGTAATCTATAGCTGTCATAACACAATAATAACTGACCCATTGAGTACTGTACGAAAGTAACTCATCTTTCTTAATATCTATCATTGGTGATTATAATTGTGTTAAGGGATAAACATTTTTACATGTGTAAAAACGTGTTAATAAAAGTATTTTATGGAGTTGGCCCGAATTAATGAAAGAACAAATAGCCAGGTCATATTATGTAGGTCGCAAGTAGGTGTTAGCTACATTAACGGAGTACACAGACTTTGCTAATCACTTTATGTTATCATTACTAAACTTTTATTGCAGCGATTCATTCTAGAACGTTTTAACTGTACAACTAGGTAAATTATTTGTACACCTTTGTTAATATAATTCAATAAGAACTGACTGAATTTCAACAATGGAAATCCATTTGGGTAAACTGGATTATCACGTTTTGCTCAATAAAAAGTGGTAACGCAATTCGATTCCTATCATTGATGAAATCTGTTCTTAATCTGTGATTAACGTGTAATTATGTTGTATTTAAGTGTTATTTTTATCAGGATTATCAGTTCAGCAACTTTTTATAGATGCTTGTCTCTAATTGCTTTAGGTGCGTTAGGTGCATTGGGTGCGTTTGATGTATTACGTGCTTTAGATATACTGGGTGCGTTATCCTTTCATGATAGTGTTACGGTTGAATACGTTGGCGAGTAGACATTAACTTCTTCTATGTATCTAAAGTAGCGCTAGTCAGAACGTAGTGCATATAAATCATCTTATCTAATCTTAAAAATAACTATCTGTTAGCTCACTATAAACTACCCACATTTAAGTGTTACACCTGCCAGCTTATAGGTACGCACGTTAATAAGTTATAATTCATTGATTATATCTTAAGTTCCTGATAATTATATTTCCTGAAATAAAACAATCAGGCAGAGATGCTATCAAATCTTATCTACGACCTTATCGTGCTGTAGGTACCTACGGGAATGAGTCAATTAGGAAATGGACTTTCCCACGTGTTTATTTAACTCACGAACTCGGTGGCGTAGCAGTAGAGCGTTGACTTCTACGTCGAGTATTTGTATCCATGAAATTATTTTTCCTTTGGTTTGGACGTTTCAATCCACTATTTCAGGATCACCAGCAACTGAAATAGTGGCCCTTTTTTTTTGATATCAGCCTTGTTTCTTATCACCCTACGGGGTGCAGTGAATTTTCGGACATTTAGTCCGATTTTGAAAAATCCAAAAGAAAAATTTATCTTAGTGACTCAATTACCTATCTATATGTAACATACCTACCTAATTTATACTATTCAATTATGAATATTACTAACTTTATAAACCTTTACCCTAAATGATATATTTATTGGAACATCGTTACATTTAGTACGAAATACACAAAATAACGCTTCACTTATACTTACCTGTGCGTATCAATATATTTCACTGTAACCGCATTAAACCTACAGTTTCAACGCATTCTGTTCTATTATCAAATACCTCGTAAAATGTCTGAGCATTCGCGTAAAATGTGCTAATAAATTTATGGACCAACATACATTAAGTCGTTAAAAATCACACAAATTTCCAGACAATTTATTTGGTGTTGAAATAAAAGTCAGTTAGCAAACTTTCAGCTTGTTTACTTTCAGTTTTCGTTCTACCTTGAACGTCTCAAGTCTAGTAGAGAACATATTTCCCGCCCTAATTTTAGTATGTTTACAAAATGATGTTTTATTTTAGCTGTTGGGAGATTCTTTTGTTATTTAAATAAGAAAATGGGTTACAACAGTCCGTAGCGTATTTAAAAATAACCATTATATAAATCAGACTTAGTTAATCACTGTGAAGTCTCTGTCGACACACTTTATTTCTATTAGGTACATAATGGTTTGGTCGTAACTTTTAACAGAAGAAACAAAACGTGTAGCAAGCATGAATGACCGATAACGCAGCTATAAATGCGTGCGTAAATTTATGCGTACTGTACTTCGGTCGGCAGCCGCAAAGCGAATTTCGCTAATGCGAATGGGTATTAAAAAACATGGTCATATTTATAACATGACGTGAAAACACGGTTGGTGATGGCGGCTCGGTGTGAGCAGAGCGCGCGTGCGCGTGCCGTTAAGTTGAATGAGTGCTCGTTAAAAACCAACCCGCCGTGTAATTAGCACTGGCCACCACATAAGAACACGTTCTCAATAGGCAATCGCTTTGTGGCTAATTGATCGTCGGGTGCAGCCTTCAAACAATGACTACTTATACTTATGAACCGCTACCGTTTTTTATATAGGTATGCAACAAACTACTGGGTTTACCTACGTGCCTTTTATCTGTCTACATTTATTAAGAGGTTGGATATAATTAAAAATACAATAAACATCCACTGTTTATCTCAATTGCATCCAAAGCTTGCACCTTGAAGTCTGGTTTCCACAATTTTTTCAACATTGACAAAGTACAAATGTTTTGTTAAAAAATGTCATTTATTTTCGTTAGTATTTGTCTACCTTTCTGTAAGTCTCTTTTCTTCAGCTATAGCCATTACCTAGCCTATCTTCTTCACTTGGTAACTCATTTCCGTAGGTATAAAAACATAATTAATATAATATGTAGCAATCGGTTAAGACTGTTAATGCGGACCCCAGACTCCGAGGTGAAAGCTTTGGATATGACTGGGATTAACGCTAGATTGAAGAAGATATAGCAAACGGTCAGCCACAATCAGTTGGCCCCATAAGAAAGTGTTGTCTCAATGAAAATAAAACAAAGTCACTATGTCCCACGGCCCCGGCCGCCTCGTGACTGCTCTCACGGATCCATCACGAAATTTTACACTCGCATTGCATTTTATTAAGTATTATGCAAGACCGCCTGTAAGTGACAGTGCCTTTTAAGGTGACCAAAGCCCTATACCGACTCAACATTCTTTATACTATATACCCTACCATTTATATTTTTAATACCACTTAGCCGACAAATAAACTCTCCACTGCCGCTACTTATGAAGACTTGCTTCTCAAAAGATCACGCTAACGCGTTGCAAACCTCACCACTTTCTCTAAGAAACTGTAGCAAACTCTATAGCAGAAATAGTTTTTTTTTTTTAAATAATAAAGAGGCACCAATCATAGCCGCTAAGGTAATTAAGGGTTGAACTATATCGGCAGTACCGAATCGCACTTTTCTATGCTTCTTACATTGATCGGCAGGTGTGCCAGCTAGCAGGTTAATTTGGATTAGGCGCCCAAATATATTCGTGGGACCCTATATACCTACCTGGACAAAGAATTATTAAAAGTGAATCTATAATATTTTTTATCTGACAACTGGTTACAATTTCAACATTTTTGCATAATAGGTACACTGCATCAAAATTGCGTTCAGGGTTCAGCAGGTGCTTAGTTGGAGCTTGAGGTGATGGTTGTCGCAGCACTTGTGGGACCAGACGTAACCAATAACCGTATATCTGCGCTTTGTCACGCAGTGCTACGAAGACAATCACCTCTTCTTTCAAGAGGCCGCGGCCGTTAAGTTGAGGGCTACCATTATGCCACTGTCGGAGTATATAATAGGGACCCCTTCCTGAGACTTTTACCTTTAGCTTACCATCAGGCGAGGTGAAGTTATATTGTCGTGACCGATACATAAAAAAACTATAAAACAGTGGAGAACAACAACTAAGTTAACCTGAAGCTTTCAGTGTTATTCTCTACATCTTCGATACTTCTAATAGTCTATACGTAGGTACTGTAGTTTCTCCATTATCTGATACGTTTTTAAAATAAATGTTATATCAATTATATTCTAGGCACGTTGCAGCGACATGATAATTGTGTTGTTCACAATAGAACCGAATTCGCAAAACTTTACTTTGTATTGTGTTTAGCTTTTAGTGCCATACGTGACGGTGTTGTCAAATTTGTCAATCTCACTTCACCGTTACGTAGGTTCCTCCATAGTGTACCTAACGGTGAAGCGAGATTGATTTTTTTTTATACTACTTAGGTGGCAGACAAGCACACGGCCCATCTGATGGGAAGCGGTCACCGGGGCCTATGAACGTGTACAACAATAAGGGTGTCACACACGCGCTGCCTACCCTGAAGGGGTTGATAAATTTTTCATAATATATAACTTTAACTTCTATAGTCTCCTTCTTATATACATAAAACCCGACTTCAACCGACCAAAATGGGACTACACACACAGGATGCACAAGCTTTAAAATTAAAAACGATTCAACAACACGTAACAAACATCTAAATTAAAATACCGTTCGAATTGAGAGCCGCCTTCTTTTGTGAAGTCGGTTAAAACAACTAAATACGCGAGACTATTACCTACTATAACCGTTACCGTTAGTAACACTTCGGACAATATTTCATGACGATTAAAAAAAAACACACTTAATTGTTCAAGTATTTCCCTTCTGTTGGCACTCTCGGAGTGCCACTGTTTTTTTTTTAATAATATAAATTGGCAGAATCAATAAACTTTTGAAACCAATATAAGAATAGCACTGTCAAGTAAAGTCGACATTCTACAGCAGAAAACTAGTTTGAAAACACCAAACAAAAAACAGTAATCGCATACATCATCCTCGTATTATAAAAAAGCCCACAAAATGAAAGTTGAGGCAAAATAATAAATGTCTGTTCGTGTTAAGGTTACGATTCAATCAAAAGGTTGATCAGAATGCACGTTAAACGAGAAGTAAATAGGAAAATGCAGGTGCCGGGGGCGGCCATTATCGCGTCAGAAAGGGCGAGTTTTATCTCTCAATTTAGTGATAATTTCATAAAGACGAGGAGGCGGGCGCCGGCGCAGACGTCTTGCGGGAGGTCCGCACTTGCATCACTTAAGGTAACACTAATTGCGAACCGCTTTAAGGACCCTGATCGATAACACGATAATGTTTTAATGCCGGTTTTGTGCCAGCTCACAACATTTTGTCTTGTCAAATAACAAAAAATAATTACTGATTCATGCATGCCCTATAATTCACATCCAGAAACGGCATGGGGCCCAATAAAGGTGAATTTACTCGAAATAACATCATACATCGGTCGGCTCATTAGATTTGTTAGGTGTGTCGGCACATAAATCCTAAGATCCCTCGGTTGGTATGCGACATGCTGCTCGTTTAAGATGCAATTGATATGAGCGAGGCGCAAGGTGCCGCGTGCCTTCACGCCCTTTCGTACTTCGGCAATCTCAAACATGGATTTTTCTACGTATTTGCAAGTACAAATCGGCTACATCTCCATACAAAACTACATTCCGGCATAAAGGCGCCACGGAATAATTTAAAAGAAAGAAGGAAAAATGCAGCTCAGATAAAAACAAGTCCCCAAGCACACTGCATGCATGTTGAGAAAAAACTACGGTAAAATATAAGCAAATGTATGTACATACTTCTAGGAAAAAATATAGTAAGTGAAAGGGATTTCGTTGGGAATGTATGTGAAAAATACTTAAATCAAGGTTACTAGAATTAACGGAATAGCCATATTGATATAAAGATCAAATTTAAATTATCTGTTGCAGTATCTAGTTCTTACGGCTTTGACTCTATATATGTAGCTTTCGAATAGGTATGTAAAATAATAATTATCCAAATGAGATTATTTTATAGTTATGTAAATATGGCTGCGTGCGATTTCACAGCCTGTGGGTGAAACTGTGGAACAATTTAGCACGGCGGCAACACAGCGCACTTGCAACCAGTTGCATAACATGCATTATTTAAACGCGACAACCTTATAAGAAAGTATTAATGTGATAGAGACTACGTACGTCGCATGCAATGACTCAGAGCCGAGCTCAATGACCCTCGCTCACCCGCCGACGCATACTATTCCTGTGCTGCCATGCACTACATTGCTTCGGTTTTAAACATAAGTTAACATTTTCAAAAATCAAAGTAGGTGTCAATCATATTCGCAACAAACGCTCAGAGATTTCCCTTGGGCGGCTGCGCAAGCAAGCTTCGATGCCGGCGATACATTCTACGCACTCTCTGTCGTCGTGTATCGCGCATACGCGCCACATGTGTGTCACATCTAGTACTTTTATTTAGACCTGTTCAATGAGCTCATCAAAGGTCTATGTCCTCTAATAAACTAAATTAGCCCAGTCGACCTTCGAAAAATAAAATTGTCTATTTATTATATTATTTCTAACACTCTGTCACTTCTTATGAGTCGTGTAACATTTATCAAAAGGGTCTACCACGATATTCCTCAACATACAGTGTTATCGTGGATGCGAGTCTTCGCTGTCGTACAGTGAAGACTCGCATAGATAGACACGATCATCGTGTCGGTACATCATTCATAAGCTGGCTTGCAAACGTGTAAATTTGCATACGACCACGAGTCAAGTATCGCGGGCGTCGACTGGAATTAAAGAGGGTCGAGAGAGCCGATCTCGTGTCGATAGTGTCACATGACTAATGGAGCAGGCGCCGATCACAGATATCGACAAATAAAAATATGGCTGGGCCACCGCCGCCGCGCCGCCATCCAGCCAGCGCAAGCGCAGCGCGCCCTTGCGGGTTCTCACCCGGGCGCTCGGCTCACGTGCAAGTCCACATCTTTAATGAAGAGCGAGCAGTGTAGGCTCACTTTTCTTATACCTATCTAAGTTTGAGACGAACTATTAGGTAATCGGTGGTTTGGGTGTCAATTCTAAAGCACCAGATCGTTACAAAGTATATAGTGATGTTGAAGTTGAGTACTTCACAATGTCCTTCATTTACTTACATAATTATATCGTTTTATTAACCTACTAGATCATGGACCACAGTCCGTTGATCGAAATGTCAGATGCCTAATAAAATATTATCGTGGATAAGTGTCGATTTATATCTAGCATCAGCTGATTAACGGTACATGTGGCAATGCCTTTATTTCTTTTTAAGTGAGAAACTTTCACGCTCAGCGCAACAAAGTTGCATTTCAATTGAATAAAACATAAAGAACCAACGCATTACGGAAATCAGGGCAAGTAACTTTACCGAAATCTTCAATATTTACGATTCATTGAATTAATATAAATGCGAATTTTGTGTCTTGTCATATTTACTAAAAAGAAAATCTCGAGTCTTTCATGAATTAAGCTCGCCTTTTATTGTAAAGTTTATCATGTTTATTAACCCATCTACGTAATATTTTTAAAATAATATACTTTGTGTTGCTAATGCTACAAAAATAACTATCGTGCAATTTCATAAATCATATCAATAGGACACATTCGAGCTGGAGATGCGTGAAAGTACCATTAGATTCATGATTGAATTACAAAAACGTTCGTAGTGGCAGTTTCCCGCCCACCTTCCTACGAGTATAACATAGTAAACCAACGCCCTCGCCATCTCTGCGAAATTCTTTTATTAATTTTCAGGCCGCATAGATACTAATATATTTTGAAAATATTATTATAATAATTGGAGAATTGTCATAAAATTATATTTATAACTTTATCTTCTCACAACTTGCTTGAGATATATAGAGAAATGGAGGGTATATAGAATAGAGATATTTCTCTCATTTGAATCACACTGTACAATTTAAGGGGTGTACGATACCCTACTAAGATATTTTCGGATGATTCAAGCCCAAAAATCTGGCGCAGGCTTTACTCCTGACGTTGGTGGCTCAGACGTCAGATCCCGTGAAATCCAGGATAAGCTATGTCAAGAAGAGGCTTGTACCGTCTGTTTTCGACAGCAGATGAAACTAGTAAAGTGTATCAGGATAGAAGCAGATGACAGGCTGTTGTTGTCTCTACCTACCCAAGAGAGGATAACGCGTGAGTGTATATTTGTATGAAGATTTAATATTTACAATACACCTTTTACAATACGCTACAATTAATAAAATATTTTCAACTAATCAATTGCTGTTTCAGTAAATATATTCTGTAAAATGTGTTAACAAGCGCGAATAAGTAAGACAAGACATTTTATCTACGCTTGCAGTCACGTTAGCGTGTTGTGGGCGGTGCATTGGGCGGGCGCAGTCTTCTGAAATATAACTACTGATATAATCAAAGTTCAACCACTACTTAGTATTGAACCTGTTCGCTGTCAAACAGCCTAACGACGATCCAGTAATGTTAGAAACGGAAATGTACTTATCTGTTCACTTTGTAACTTTATCGCAACGAGTTTATGTTAATAGCATGCAGATGCTATTTCTCTACTAAAAGTAGGATGAAATTAAAGCGTTAGCACTTTTGAAATAAAACTATTTGTAACGGTTTCTTTCGTGATTTATTTGATGTTATTAATATTTGAGATTGAACCATGGTCACAGGGGGCCTGAATCGCTATAGAATTCGTTACAAATAGTTTTATTTCAATTTCAATGTGTGACATTCGCGTCAACTTCCGAAAATATCGTTAGAACGTTAGAACTTTTATTCGAACACATCAATAACAAGTCTGACATTACGAAATATTGTTTCATAAATCATTATCTGTTTACGACAGAATTTTGCTAATTTGACATTGTATTATTATATCTAAAGTATGTTCAAAGTATTTTTAACGAAATACCTACTATATTTCGTGTGAACTCCCTATAAACGATTGCATAAAGGAATTGCAATGTCGTGTAATAAAATTCAAGGTTGTATTATTATATAAAAATTGGCGCTCATTCGTACTCAATGTCAGATTTGCGTGTCACGACGAATAGGTATATTGACGTAAATCAATAAGTAAACTCGTCAACTATACAAATAGGCCGGACGTCTACTAGGCTCACCGGAAACGCGTTTAGCACTCATTAAGCATCGAGACCTTGCCAAATTGCAGGCGATGGTCGGGGACGTCGGGGTAGCAGGCGCCGCCGACAGACGCATCCGCAGCGGTCGCGTCACGCGCCTGCTCCACTATATATATATCGCGGTGACAATGAGACATTTCGCCGCCGACGACGCGTGATAATTGCCTAAAACTGAGAGTGCTAAACTACTCTATTCGCCCGCCTTTGTCAGCCTTAATAAAAGGAGGTTCAACAACCTAGCTGAGAACGAGAATGACGCCTCGTCTAGATATATGCGGTATGCGGTTAATATCTACCGAGATCGAAATAAATCGCTAGGATTATTGCCAAGTGGAAAATCATTATAATATATTGGACGCTTGGAATTCACTTTGACAATATTTTGACAGTGTGCGGTCTGGGAGCTTTAGTTTAGAGCCGGTGGCGACGAAACTCGCGAGACTTTTCAACGTTATTTTTATTTTCTTTGCGTTTTGTAATCGTGATTCATATGACACTGCTTAAGGATCTGTTTTGATGTTCCTATTAATATGAACGAAAATTTGTTATTTTCGGCTCACAAGAATAGTGTTGCGTTATAATAGACTTCTAAGAATGAGTGTGTGTTCATGTGATGTGAATGTATTAGTGTGTCGTCAGTGTAGGCGCGCCCTTTATTTGTGCGTGCATACTCGTACGTAAGTGGTGTCCGCGAGGAACGAGCGCCGGCCGCAAGAGAAACGGGCGCCGCCGGTGGCCATCTAAGGAGTGCAACTGTACAACCGGCCAGACTGCCCCCTATTTAGACTGATCAGCCCGTAATTTTGACTTGACATCTTAGCTCAGTCTCTCGACTTAGTACCTACCGACTACATTTAAAATAAGATACCATTAACTACGAATATAACTAGCAACATAAATTATGCTAACGCAGTAGTATAATTTCAGAGAAACGGAACGAGATGTCATCGGTGTGTTCAACAACAACACAGTTTATAATCCTGGTATATTTAAACCTGTGTTCAGTTAAAACTTTGTGCCTACTTGTTTGATTAACATAAATATGCAGGTCTAATGTCCTGTCGTTGGTAACTGCTAGGTACTTGTCAGTTAAGTTCGTAAGTTATGGAATATTCATATTGTGATTCTACTGTCGACTACGACAGTTTCGTATCGTATCGTAGATCTTTGACAGCGCCGGCGCTACGGAGGTACACTTCATGCTCAGTGATTTGTTTTCAGTGCCTATAAAAAATGTCCACATTGTATCCTTTATGGAACATTGAACACGAACACTGTGTAACAATGGTTTATTGCAGGAAAACATTCATCAAATACGAGGCTGTGGTTAATGCGCCCCTGTTGCGAGGTCATCGCACTGTCATTACGTACATATCGCATACTCCAAACGCACTACACCACAGCTGTTCCAGTTTTTTCACTATGTTGGACGAGCTACGTTTAATTATCTCTGCAATATAGGATTAGTGAATAATGTACTCGGTCTGGCTTACAGCCCGCAGACAGCGAGACGACCGTTGATACTCTACACCGCAATCAATCGCTCCTGTTTCTAACTACCCACACGTGCGAGTGTATTACACATTACATACTAGCGTGCAATTACAACTATTGTGATCCGCAACGATAGGCTCGCTATAGTTACAAAACGCGCCAGCTATTTTACACGCACACATACAGCCCATAAGAAGCGTAAGCTTAACCCGCATGAAAGTATAACAAAGTGTTAAACTAATCTATATGAATTTCTCATAAACGAATGAAATGAACCAATTTTGATAAAATTTCGGGTGTGTTTTTTAAGTCCCTAGATGATTTAGATTCACCATTTGGTGACCACCTATATGAAGGTGGCGCTACAGATGGGTTCTAAATATTACGTGTAATATTTTAATTGACGTTTTTTTTAATTGAACTAACTAGCTACATTAACAAATTTGACCACTTCGCCGGCGGTCAACATGTTTCAGAATGCGTAATATATTCCATTAACTAGCTACTCAACCCTTACTCAATCAACAGAAATATATTCATAAAACAAACAACTTTGTGCCTAACTGTAGCACTTAAAGAATTTGTAGTAAATAAACCCTTTGATATATTTATCAGCACCAGAGAGAGAAGCATGGCAATACTCAACATGGCATTAGAGAGAAAACGCACTCAAATGTCACTACTGTCATGAAAGATAATAATGTAACTGCATACTTTGTGCAACCGCTCAGTCGTTCGACAACATAACTTAAAATACTCACGCACAAGGGCATAGTTTACACACATAGACACTTACAGGCTCCGCGCTCAAGAGCTTGGATATGAAAGTCACACTAGCATTTATCCAAACACGTTTCGCGACCGATTGAGAAGAGTGCTCGGATCCATTACGTGCTGCGTGAATAAACAAATCCTCGTCCCTCGATTATCGACATTAAGTCGTATGGTTTAAGTGTGAAGTTCGTAAGATGGATTGCACATAGCCGTGTTTATTGTGGACGGTTGAGCGGCTCCGACGACGGGCAATCTCTAGGAAATTGACATTTGGCGCCAAAAGGAGCTCTCTGAGTGATTGTGAGTGCACCATTTGGTGCGAACTGAAGGGGGCTAAATATTTATGGAGTCTGGACTCATAAATGGCTCTATGTTTGTACTTCATTTCCGAAAGCGCAATATGTGTGAGTTTATATAATTGCGGGTAGTAAATACACGTTTTTTATTATAATTATTATACACGACACTTTTTATAAGGCTAAATATACCTACATATTTTCCGCTTAGTGCGAATGTTTATATGTATGAATATTTCTATTTACTGGATGTTTCCATAAATAATATATTATACGTATAAACAGTAGATAGTTTTATATTAATTTGGCGACATACGACCGACAACCCTGGCTTCCATGACTCAAAAGCTGTGCCTATGTATAATATTGGACTGTTGATTGTCCTACTTTCAACCTTGGTTTTGATTCCTGCGGGAAAATCAATTTCCAGAATAAAATTATTATTTTTAGGCTCACTGCCAAAATGTGGGCAATCGGGCTTGTTGCTTAGACATGAAAATATAACAAACCGTATGTTTGTTTGTACAGTTACTACTACTACTAGATTAAAACTTCGGATAAACAATAAATGTTATTATATTTACATGATGTGATCACTATTCATGTTTATGTTATACTAATATATTATATTCTAGTAATGTTTAGATGAAAATTCGTGTTTAGATAATGTTTTACTTTATAAGTTCATTTATATAACTATATTATTTTGTTGACAGTTGTTGACGGTCTCTGTGGCGTAGCGGTAGTGCATGCGACTGCTACGCAGGAGGCGCGGGTTCCTTTCCCGCTCAGTGCAAATATTTGTATGCATAAATATGTCTATTTGCATTGGCCTGGGTGTTTCTATGTATAATAAGTATGTATTTACAAAAAAAAAGTATATAAGTATATTTATCAGCATTCTAGAACCCATAACACAAGCTAGTTAAACTAAGCTTACTTTGGGTCTAGGGAGCGATGTGTAGAATTTTGTAGAATATTTATTATGTAGAATATTTTATATATTATGTTAATTTATATTGTTTTCTTGCCTGGGAAAACGCGTATAATATGCCGATCGCCCAGGCGCTTACTTTATCACTATATCAACAAAGGCTTCTTATGCGTCTATTTTCCCCATTTTTCCCGTTTTTTCGCACGTAAAACCGTCAGTCCCGGTTGCCATGTACACGCATACGTACATCTGTGAGATTCGCTACGGGTAGTTAGAGTCCTGAAAAGTCCGTGAACCTGGTTAAACTAGACAGAACTTGGATATCACCAGTGCATTGCGGAGGTCAGATAGCAGTCGCTTCATAGAAAATATCGAAGCTCAACCGTTTCGTAGTTAGACTGACAGTGGTTAATTTGGAAAAAGGCTCAGAGGAAGAAGTGAAGAAGGTTAAACTCTAATTTGAACGACAGTACCTGTGTAGTTTACTCCACTATATTCCATTATATTTATACTATCGTTTACTCCAGACCATATATAGTATATTATAATTTTGGCCCACTACCTGTAGACATGTCTACACATTGTGAACCAAAAGTACGGTTCGTAAAACAGACGTTAATGTATGGACTTGGTTGACTATGTCTCATTATTTCTTGGGTCATCTAGGGATTGAATTCCTCCTAAATCAAAACCTTCTAAAGAGGTATCATCTTTTTCACAGAGCAGCTCCCAAGGTCCTTGCAACCTAAACGGATTACAATAATTTATGACTCGACTAAATCTTAGGATATTTGAATCTCGAACCACTGCTGTGTCATGGACTCAAAAATCGCCGTTAATGATTTTTTTTTTCAATAATATGAGTAGGTAATAATATTTTTAGCGGATTACAAAATCTTCTCATTATAAACAATAATGTATTCATGTATGTTTATCAACAGATAAATGCGTATCCTTGTTATGAAGTCAACACGAAAAATTTCACTACGCAAATAGGACTACACGACACTCATCAACCTTTCCCAGTTGCGTCTAAAGTTTACAATTTGGAGCCTGAGGTTGAGGTCCGCTTATTTGTTATTGATTGGCAGGTCGACTTTTCCGGGAGCATGTACCTTCTATCCTACCAATCCCAACAGGAAAGCTTCCGCCAGAGAGAGATAATTCGTTGCTTTATTGTCGCCGTATATAGGTACCTTCATAGGTACCTACATACCTACCTAATATTTTTATTAAACGCTGAGGGTCTTCTACATCTACGAGTATGTGTATGGGTGTGTGGAGACATCTTAATATTTATCACAATCTTGTTAATAATATTGGATTGATGTGAAAATGTGATATTAATAATGTGCCTGCATCGAATCACGATTATTGGATCGCAATATACTCATATTGCCTGTCTTCAGAATGCCTGTTTTAAACGGTATAGAAAAGATTTGACAAACTAAAAGTATTTTGAAGGGCTGAGAATCAGCCGTATGTTTAACTGCAATTGGTTGAGTAAAACCAGAAAATATGACCAAAAGCTGCGATAACCGACATTCGCGCTGCAGACTGGAGCCGCGGGTGTCTGCTAGTGAATTATAAAATAGTTATATGGTGTATAGGTACATAAGACTATGGATATATATATAATATAACCACGTATTGGAATGTCTAGACCAGAAGGTACGATGAGCATAACTTCAATTATAATAAATTAAATGCTAATTTATGCTCGTATGTGTAGTAAACAAACGGTGACGAACTTCGTCACAGCTGCACTCGTAAAACAAACTTCACTATAAAGTGAATAGTTGTCAACAATGATAATATTTTAAAATATCTGATGATTTTCCAATCAAGAAGTTCTTAATTACCTCACTATCACAATCGTATCAATGTCAATATAAATCATACTATATCTATAAATATTATGATTGTTATGAATATCTTAATATATATAAATCTCGTGTCACAATGTTTGTCCTCAATGGACTCCTAAACCACTTAACCGATTATAATAAAATTCGCACACCATGTGCACTTCGATCCAACTTGAGAGATAGAATAGTTTTTGAAACGGATTTCGACATCCACGCGGGTGGAGCCGCGGGCAACAGCTAGTAAATATTATAAAATTGTGAAGATTCTGCATATTTATTGCTCAATCACGTAAGTGTTTGAATCCCTATATGACGCCCAGACTGATCTTGATTTGCAAGATCAGTCTGGGTGAAATTTGAAATAAGGATTGATTATATTAGAGTCTGAATACGCATAGTGAAGACTGGAATAATATTTTGCATTGATAAAAAGTACCAGAGATAAAAAGTATTTCATTAAATTCCTGGAATAGGCTCCCATGGGTTGCAGCAACTGGATCAGAACTCCACACGGGCGGAGCCGCAGGCAATTGTTAATTTTTAGTAAAATAAACTCGTATAATTATGCTAAAATAAATTACGCAATGCATGCAAAGATCTGCCCTTTAAAATATTAAGACGTAGTTGTCAAATGACTTCTAGAGTATTAATTATAATTTGGTTTATGGTAATTTTTATATTAGTGATGTAGTAAACCATGTACATATCCGGCTTTTGGTTTGCCAAATCATCATCAGAAAGAAGAGAGGCCAGCTAAGATCAGTCTGCTTCGGTATTGTAGAGCGATAGAGCGTCGCTCTCTCTATCGTACAAGGCATGTCCACAGATTTATATATTTTAGAGTAGTTAAAACTGATATTTCTTATTTAACATTTTACAAACCGCTGATATGCACTAACCGCTTCAGTAATACGAGATACCTCTAAAGTAAAAAATAATTGTAAAACATACTAACAAATTAGTCCCCAAACTACCCAAATTCTTGCAATATAGTCCATTAACGGTTGTCTGGAAGAGATCGCAGCTGGTGATAAGACCGCCCATTGTATATAACTTTCATGTATTAGGTACTTATCCTTGTTTGTAATCTGTGTTTGGTATACAATATCTTTATTGTACACCAAATACATATCTATCTATCCTCACCCACAGTCAGAAGATGTGCTCATTAACAGCCTCAGTAATCACTTTTATAAGAAGTTCAATCGTTAAATAGATACTCAACAGATCACGCCGGAAACTATGATACATTAACGCAATAAATGTCCGAAATGAAAGGTCATGTGGGACATTTAGTGCGTTAACAAATATAGCAGTCGGTCCACAATATCCTAATTAAAGCACGAGTTCACGAATATTTATATCAAACGTTAGTACTAACTCAAACACTAAGGGTCTCGTTATTCATACCCCAGTATGAATAATTAAAATATTGCGCCGTGAACTCTGATGTTTACGAGACAATCGCATGCAAATTACTTACTCGTACGCAAGTGTTATATGTAATTTGTATCATGTTAATTATTACTACAACTTTACTGTTCTTATCTCTGGCTGATGAAATTTTATACTCTTGTCGCGAGTTCAAAGACGTAAAACCACTGACATTATTAGTTTTGCTTGCATTCTGAACGGCGAGAAAGTGTTACAGAATGTACAAAACATCAACTATCACATAGACAAGGTATTGAAAGATGATACTGAGGATCAAAGATCGTACGTGATGTTTTGCAATGTTGCAAAAGAACAAAGTGCATAGATGCGGCACTCGTAGCATCGAGCAAGGCGCGGGCGAACAGGGAGGCGCGGCGGATGCACGTGCGCCGACGCAATGGGCTAGCGTGCTGAAGCGCGGCTTGCACTTCCGACTCACATTCATTCCCGCGCCATTCATACAACTGCGTCATTCATTTAATTCAAGTTCATAACGAGACCCGTACGTGGGAGGAGCTCCGTAACTTGGCCGACACACCCGTTCGGCGACACCGAGCATTACACAAAAATTTTATTATCGATAAAGATAAACATAACCGTTTTGCGGGATCAGACCATTGCACGCCGAAAATGTCCATAAAATAAATCGGATCGCTCAAAGTCCCAAACTGCATTTATCGTTTCTCCGTATTCACTCTCGGACGCCTTAAATTCTCCAAGGTGTGCAATATTTCACTGAATCTTAAGAGTAAACTTTTAATTAAATGCCAGTGGTGGCATCTCTGACACCGGACGTGCTCCTAAGGAGCCGCGACAACTACAAAATGATCGAATTTAAGGATCGAGACAAGGTGTAGGTGGTTGCGGCGGCTTCAGAGGCGGTTGGTGGCGTCGCCACGGCGCCGAGATGATATCACAATGTCCCACCAGTGGTGCGGGCCCCGTGCGATACTTTTCTAACTTTTTGGTTTGGTGGGTCGCGCGCTGTGTGCAATTGTAGCACGCGAGGGCACCTCGGGCCGACGACCCGCCAGCGCTTGTCGCTCGCTCCGTATAATCCGACAGCATTATGGCCGGCGCCTTTGTAGACTACCGGCTTAATGAGGGCCCGTGGGTGGCTTATGACACGTCAGGATCTGATCATAAAGGTGCCAAAAATTCTACCTGCGCGGACAACATTCCTTCCCCACACCTTTGAAAATTAATGTCTATTGTCTGCGCACAGGCAAGAGGTGTCAGGGATTAGGATGACATGAGGTTATTTTATTTCCAGAAGTCGTCTATAGGTATGACTAATTCAAGATTGAATTTAGTATATTGAATTATTTTGCGTTCATGTGTGGCGATGACTCCTGGTGTAGTGTCGGGTTTAATTGAGATGTATGCACTCAAATTCTTTGACCCCAATTAATTTCGTGGAAGTGAGTTCGTCGTGCGTTAATTAAGTGCGCTAATATTTGTGTGGTACAACCTAACGGATAAGCACCATACGGCAAATTATTTGTAATTGTACCCGCATGATACCAATGTGGATTCTTTGACTGACTAACAAGGAATCTTCATAATTATTTTATGACAAACGAATAAAATTGTCCTCAATTTTAAACACACCTTCAGGTTATAACAAGATATAGGGGTTTTAGAGTGGAGACTACGAATCGGAAAACAGAAGGTGGGATGCCTCCCAGCGAGATGGAATGATGCCTGTAAAAGAAATCTGGGACAGGACTTACATTGGACTGCATTATTTTATAAGTTTTTAAATCTTCAGAGAACAGTTTTATTATGTTGCTTGCTTTATTTATTACTAGCGACACGGGACCCGGCTTCGCCCGGGTGTAAATTCCAGTTTTCCAATAAAATATATAGCCTATGACACTCAACAATAATGTGGCTTTCAATTGGTGAAAGAATTTTTAAAATCGGTTCAGTAGATCCCGAGATTACCCCTAACAATTTAACAAATATACAAACACAACACACAAACTTTACTTCTTTATAATATTAGTATAGATTTATGAATAATTTTAAAGCAAAGTAATTAAAATTAACTTGGAATGTGTGAAGCAGACCTCCTTTGCACTGCCGTTATTTTTTACGAAATAAACTAAAAAATCTTAAACTACTTGGACACATCTTGATTTAGTTCGAATTCTCGTCTGCATACGTACGGATAGACTGAAAAATATTGGTATATAAATTCTTATACTTGAAGCATTGTAGGTACAGATGTTAACCTCCCCCAGGACAGAGTTCAAAACCACAACCTTTTGTCGGAGGCCCAGGCTTAGAAACTAATAGAATATTGTTGCTAAACATTAATACAGTTAAAAAAATAAAAATATCTCAACGTACCTACTGTAGTAATTTGAGAGCGTAATCGTGACAATGCGTAGTATATATATTATGTATTTGCCCTCCGGTGTTGCAATTTAAGTGCAATGGTAATGACGTGACGTCAGTCAGCGGGTCGTTTGTTACGTCCAGCGCTGGCGCAGGGCAATGAACCAACGACTGAATTGGACATAAGTGTCCTGCGACGCTGTGTGCCACGGACATAATGCAACCCAACCACGATTTATGACATTGCGAGTGACGCCGTGCGAAATCATTGTAACTTGCTAAATGAATACCTCGTCAATTAATTGACGCTGTAAAATTCCCGAGCTGATAGATTGTTCAAAATTTAAATTTGTAATTTCACATTAATTGATTAATTGCAAAATTTATTGCCAAAGGAAACCTGGAAAAGCATTTTAATTTAACTGAGAGTACCGTGTAACTGTGTTTGCATCTAAGTGTCTATTGTTAATGATTATTTTCGTATTTGAGAATTTATTGTTATTAAGAAAGGTAAAGCTCAGCGGGATTCCAGAGGTCAATTCTCGTAAATCGTCGTATCTTAAAAATATGTTCGGAATTCAGTCTTAGTCTAATCTCGATCTCATGTCGATCTTCCAAATGTCAAAAAGTTTTGACGTGACACTGAAACTAATTGGAATTGGAGCTATAACTAACTAAAAACATCCATTTGAAGATAGGAGGCGCAATAGGCATCACCAGAAATAACTTTTGTTGAAGTAGCCCTGGCCTGTGCGGGCACCCGACCCTATCTTCTAGACTATACCTATAAGTTAAATGGTAATGGTTAAATTGTAGAGAATCTTGCAGGCCTGAATAGACCCTTTCAGAAAGATCCAACATCCGCGGACTTAGACGAGGGGTAGACACTTCTCATTGTGTGATCAAGATCTACTTATGTCCGTAGAAATTTATTTCGTAGCTTCTAGTTGGGCACCAAGCAATAGATCGTAATAAGACCATAGTACCCGTGTAAGTTTCTACACAAAAAGAAATTTGTTAAGAATTCTTCTTTAGTATTGCTGGAGAATTGTAGTGTTTAAAAACACTAATTTGCATCTACATAACAGCAATGCGTTGGAATTTTATGACGCACCGATCGATACGTACCTAAATGCTTAAGGTCCTTTCCTCTCGTACAATTGCATAATTATTCAGTTATTTTTGTAGAATATTAGTGGGCGTTATCTACCATAGTATACACTATGGTAGATAAGTGCAATGGTAATTTTGCTTACCTACTGAATATACCATAGCAAAAGCTATTGCTATATATTCAGTCGATCGATCCGCACCTCAGTTGGAACTTTACGCATTTCGTCATAATTATTACAGCCAAATATTCTAGGACCCACTAACAAAAATAATAGATACTGATCTACCTTATGGCTGCGAATAAAATCACCATAGAGGTACTGAGACTAGGCAGCAGGAATTAAGACACAATAGCAAGCGTCCATAGCGTACGGTAACCGCTTACCATCATGCCGTATGCTATTTGACATATTGATATCATAAGGGGTGTAATAGGGCGCCACTAGGATCTTCAGAGCCCAAGCCAAACTCACCTTAAACAGGCAAACCTGCTGATTGACGGATGTATCTCTGGCGAGGTTGAGGGTAAGACGGCAGTAGTTTCGGTTAAAGTCTAACTCAATAGGTATATTGGAGAGCAGACCCTGAGGTTCGAAGTGCAAGTTTTTTATATAACTGGGATAAAGAAGATTCTCATAAAAAGAAGGCGAATCATAAATCATAGTCTGTTCAATAACATCCACACGCCCGCGCCAGCAGTGTTACAATGACGTGTAATCAAGCCTATATACATTTGAATTCCGCTCGTGATGCACTCATGCGACTCCATGCACGCAAGCGATCTTATATAATATTACGCATTTATAACATTCCACAAATAAGGGGTTGGGTATCCGTTAATAACTCGCATACTTTATAACTTCATTCGTTTGGAATCTCAATCAGATTGCAATCTAACGTACCTAATGTTGGATTTGCGCAAATAATTTCTAACGACAATATAGACAATTACAATACAACCAATTACACAGTTTATGCTTCAATTGTTTAGATTTGTAGTTTGTTTTGGAAAATTATCGCACATAAAGTTTAAAAGAAACTTAGCTTGTGTGTAATTACGACAGAAACTAAGAAAAGCCGACAGTATTCAGTCAACTGATTACGTTTGTCGTTTGCAGATGTTTATGACAACTTTACTTAAATATATTGACTGTGGTTTCACCCGCGTCAATGTCGCGATTCAATACGAAAAACATAATATTTTATTGAACTGTCAATATAGTTAATATTTTATGTTGGTGTAGCACCACTAAACACTACTTTCTTTCAGTAATAAGTCTCTAGGAAATAAATTGTACGTAAACAGTAATAAAAAAAAATTGTTAAGTAAGAAAATAGTTAGTGAATTGAATTTTGAAACTTATCTGTCAGTAAAGGCAAATATCTACGTATCCAGGTAACCCAGTTGGTCAGAGTATTCCCTCTGTAAGAGACTGGTCTCGAGTTCAAGTCCCGTTCTGGATGTTCTCATTTGCCGATCTGAATCATTAGAAAAAATACAGAAAGTATAAAATCCATTACCTCATTTAACTATCGTATCCAGACGAGTAAATCAGCGATTGCAGCACACCTTTTAGAAGCAGGCACGAATCACTGGATTGAATTTCACAATACGCAAGTCCTCTCCACCGAACGTCACTTCTATTCAACAGCTGTACGTGAAGCGATTGAAATCAAGAAGTACAAAAATTTCAATCGGGAAGACGGTTTCAGGTTATTTGCGACATGGAATCCAGTGATAAAAAACTTGGCGCCTCGCTTTTCTGCGCAGTCGGATAGACACCAAGCCCTTTGCTCATATAATAGGTGACCCTGTGAGTGTGGTATGTGACGGTACATGGAGAAACAAGAATATGAAAAATGTCGAAAATGTGCGGGTAGATGAACAACCGGGTACCTCACGGACTCGACGACGCGGGAGGGCGTGCACAGTTGAGACAGTCAGCCTGTGACCACGACCGGTGTAACCTGGTCGAAATGTCAAGTATCCCAATGGTATATATACCTATACCATGATCGCGTTAATTTAATTCCCGTTAACATATTAGTATTATCGTATCCGTTCCAAAACATCCAAATATTCAATAAAAAATTCACCCGGTTTGTTGTCCTTGCTTATCCATTTGAGGTAGGTAAGTAGACTCAATATGTTTGTTGTTTTTAGCAATATGACTAAAGCTGGATTTTACTAGTGATAAGAATTTAAAAAACCCTAATTAATCGAGTTTAATAGGTGAGATATCAGTTTAATTGAACGGGTTTTCAAGTGATGAAATACAAAAGTCTTTTTAAGAGTACTAGTAACCGAAATTACTAGTATTCCCGCTAAGTAACCCCTCCAACTATAATTTAAAGTTTCACTGTAACTCGACCAGCAGTTTCAGTATTAAAGAACAAAATACACAAATTAGCTTTGGCATATCCTAATACCTATTTGTATTATTTCTCATCATTGTTGTAGGTATTTCGACAACCATCAAAACAGCAATTGTTTTTTATATTATTTACGTACCAAAACTAAAACAGGCGACAACATTACAAGGCTTGCGGTATAAATAATAATACTTTATTTCCCACAATAAATTCACATTCATTCAAGGCCATCCATCATCGTCATAACAGTGTTAGGTCCGGTTGCATCCAAAGTTTGTACTTTGAAGCCTCTCCGATTCTATTGACTTGGCTTTTCTCGATTTTTGCGGGAGCGACTGCCATCTGAACCCTGACCCCGAGAGAAAAGTCTACGCTAGAGCCTCCGTTAATCAGTAGGTGTACCGGTTAGCAGTTAAGATTGGCTCGGGCCCTGAAGATCTTGGTAGGGCCCCATACATCCCTTTGTAAACCCCATGTAAACTTTTTATTGCTTGGATTCCATACAACCAGTCATTTGACTTAGGATACATTGAGGATACATAGAAATCATTACTTAAACTAGAATTAAGTTTAGTATATTTATTTATTAACTAAAACTTCCTTTACTGTATCTATACCTGGCTTTTGTTCCCTGTCTTGTAAAATTTAACCTTTGCAAGACAGGTAGCAAGTAGCAGTTGTAATATTTTGCAAAGTGTAAGTATAAGAAGGCCTTGTATAAGTGTATAGAAGGAGGCAGAGTTAATACCACATGAACAGAATAGAAAAAAAAACTAAACTAGACGGAGGTGGCCGCGTAGGCCAACCGCAAGACTGCCGTCCGCGCCGGTAATCTGGTACAACACTAAAAATTTTTTGATAATTCTTCACAAATGTTGGTACTGTATTATGATCGACAAGACAAGACGAAACGACTGACAAGGAAAACCTATTCATGTGTTTTCTCCTATACTTTTTTTCGACATTGGACAATGTCAAAACGCTGTACAAATTAAATTCTTCTAAGAAAAAAGTGTGGATACGAGTTCGGTGAAGTTAATACATCCACAGTTACATTTGCATGTTAAGTATTTAGATCAGTGGGCCTTTACTAATAAGAAAACTCATAAAATACCTATGAATGACCCACTTAGTAATCTTAAAATAATTTGGTGGTAATTAGTAAAAGTTAACACCAAAACAAAAGTTTAACATCAGTCTGTTATCAACGAAAAACATGTAAATAAAATAAGTATTTTTGATATAGTACCGCTAAGGTTAAAGCATCAGATTGATAACGCATAATTCGAATGACCAAGAAGTTAAAAATAACAATGAATAATACACCCCTTTATAATCATGATTGTAAACAACTTTTTTGTATTGCATGCATACTTTGCATACTAACTCTTTAGAACTTTTTGTAATGTATATTACATACAAATACTCACGCTTTCTTTCCTGTGCGGTAGGCTGAGACAACAACCCGAAATCTGCTTCTGTCCTTACATACCTCACGAACTTTCTCTACCATCAAAATATTTTTTTTTAGTGATGCGTTTAATTTATTGTTCCAAACATTAAGTACAAAATATATTGTCGGTAGTTGACGCGAATATTACAGGTTGTTTCCATTGGTTAGATTGGGTCAAACTAGCCTATCCAACAAGATATTTTCCCCTTGTTCAAATTGTTTTAGTTGATTTGATTTTGATTGATTATCCCAATATGACATTACAGTATCCCGATACCTCATTATACTATCCCAATATTACGATGTATCCAGTATTGCAAGCGTTTACTTGAAATCAAAGACCACGTTATTGAACATTTTATCATGGTCTTTATCGTGGGTTTAGTAAAATAATAAGGTGGGTGTGTCTTAAGATGTTTACTATCTTGATAGTGTAAAAATAACTGTTCTAAGATCTTTTCTTTTATTCTGAATTGACCTATAATTGAAGTGTAAATCGATGAAACCATAATAAATAAAACATTTGCATTGTATAATGTGGAATACGTTAGAATACAATATACGAATAAATATTTATGCTACACGATTTTTTCTTATATTTAGTTCGATCGGCATTACATAAACATGTCTTAAACAGTTTTAACAGCTAACTACAGTAGATACGAATAGTTAAGGTAAATAGGTTTGTTTCACGTTTAAATGAAGTAATTATTCAGTTTTTTATTTGTTTATCTTGTGTCATCCGAGTGTCCGGGTCACATAATGAATAAATGATGAATGTCAAAGAGATGAAAATAAATGTGTGGGAAAATGGTCGCTTGCCGGATATACATTACATTTAACGCTGAATTTCATCAATTAAAGAAATCGAGTTCAAGTCGACACTTTGCATATTTTACTCAATGAATTTCATTGTGAATAGCCTTAGAAATTAGTGTAATTGAACAAATTTTCACTGGTGAATCCAGCTTAAGCAACAGTGACAGTACGCTTATGAAATGTGAGTTTAAGTTGTAATGACGAATCTATTGATTCGTACGTTCTTATCAATAAATAATTATTTTTCTTTTTCTCCGGGACCCAGGCCAACTTCAATTGTAAGCTGATACACCTACTGATTGACGGAGGAGACTCTGGTGCAACCTTCTCTTTTTTATAGCAGTCACGCCAATGTGATTTTACCTCACCTGATGGTAAGCTAAAGGTAAAGTCTCAAGAATGGAAAGAGGTTTTGTGATATTTAGCATACTTCTAACTCCTCCAATATTACTGCTGAAGCTTTCGTCTGCTGTTGACAAGACAACTTCACAATTTCTTTAGGACTTTCCGAGTGTTTTACTCGGTGTTTTGTGGGTTATTAACTGTTAATCATGGTGTATAAGAGTACCAATGCGGGTGGGTGTAATTGCGTAAAAAGTTAGGTACATAGCTTAATGACTTCTGACACTTATCCGTACTCGTGACGATGTGAAATTATATAAAACGAGCCAAACGCTTCGTCAAGATGTCCACAATGGCTCCGAAATTGCTCATCACGTCACGTCTTGTCTCGGTCAACTGTCTAGACATCACAGACCAACACAACTTTTTCTCTTCTCAGTAATACAATTTTTGGCAGACTTCTTAATACAATCTTGGCAAACATTTGTAACTTTTATCACGTCGGGAAAATGAATGAAAGCTGTCGCCCATGAGTCACAGTAGGTGCTCACAGCATCACAAAGTTGGTACCTACTTAAAAAGTCCATGCTGTATATTTGTCTGACGATAATCATGCAACTTTAAAAATGATATAGTGATGTTGTCTCTGTAGTGTAGCACTATAACCTCATAAAAAATAAGGTGTTTTTGATGACTTCGAAGTCGAAGTCAACCTCGTCTACAAGTCAATGCATCTGGTAATTAACGGATGAGGTTCTGGCGCTGGCTTTCCTGGTGTAGTTGGGCAGTCGGATAGCAGTCGGACGGCAGTCGCACCCATAAGAGCGGGCAGTCGTACGGCAGTCGCGCCCATAAGAGCGAGCATGCGGACGGCAGTCGCACCCATAAGAGCAGTAGAATTTAAACAAAAGGAGGAGCGTGCGGACCCCGGCTTTCAAGGTGAGAACCTTGAATGCAAGCTTGGTTAACGCTAATATGATGAAGTCTACAGTGAAGTGACTGGACACTGATTTTCCGTGAAGTGCTATAAAAAGCCACCCTATCTGTTCCCATGAGTGATAGAAAAGATCACCACAACGTTATTCCCTATCGTATCCAAAACTTGTACTTTGAAGTCCAGGCTACGCTCTTCTACTCTTGCTCTCGATTTGATACATTTTAACTTTTACGGGAGCGGCTGCTGTCTGGAATAGATCTGTTCTCTATTCAACAGTAAACGTACAGTCCATAAAAATGTGACGAGTATAATTTGGTGGCAGTACCCTTGGGAATTTTTTGGGATCAAAAAACCATGGTTGATAAAATGTGGACGTTAATATATCACTGACAACCTCTGTAGATATATAGGTACAAGCGTAACTATATGTATTTTATATAACAGATTTCTCAAAATGACATATTAATAGGCATAAAATACTGTATCCATAAAATATCCTCATAATAGCAACATTTTCTTGAGAAAACTGATAAATCTTGTTATGTGACATGCCAGAAATTTAATGGCACAAGATATAGGTATGTAAGTCATAACTAAACGGAACATAAAATACGAATAAAACATACGGACTAAGCATCATAATACAAAGGAGATAAGATTGCAAAATCGTACGACATTGATCGCCCATGTGCTCTGGGTATCTTTAGATGATATAACATTACGAAAACAATACATACATAATAATCACGCCTCTTCCTATTTGGGTAGGCAGAGACAACAGCCCGCCATGTGTTTTTGCCCTTACTCATTTCACGAGCTGCTTCTACTGTCTTTAAAACTCTACACGAGCTTTTAAAAATGCATGATATTGTATTTTTATTCTTTTCCTATAAAAAAATGTTTTCAAACCAATTTTATGAAGTTTTGTTTGCAGTTAACAGTCCGATAAATGAACCTTTTGAAAATATGGCAAGCTCGACTTAACGTAAGGGATTATATTATATTGCTGTACTTAGGTGTAAATTTCACAGAAAAGGCCTAAAGAAAGCAAAATTGCACCCGATTCCTCCGCAGGCAACGAACGAGCGTGGATTTTGTTTTGATTATGCCTTATGGGTTTCTGTACATTTCATACCTTAAGCAATGTTTATCTGAATACCTGTTATTCAATTAACCATTGATTATAATTTGGTAAGGTAGTTAAGTTCGTCTTAATCGTAGTTATTATCTTCGATAAAATTCACAATTATTAAGACTTCAGATTTAAGTATTATTTTCATTTTATTAGTCTTATTTAATTTGGTACGACGATTTCTAGAAGACTTCCAATAGAAATGAATTTAGGTAAAATACTAAAAATATAGTTAAAAAAAATTAATGTTGAAATAATAATATAACGTTTAAAAACATTAATGTTCAACATTGTGTGTAAACATAACATTAATGTAAATAAACGTATTACACCGGTAACGTCTTAATTTCTTGTGTTTTGAAAATATCCCTAAATGTTTTGGAAATATCATTGTTTTGTAAATTCATTGTTTTCATAAAGGCTCATATGTATGTATGTGCAAAAAAGAACTTGTTTATATACAGAGCAGTGAATATACACCCATGGTCAATACCAAAAAGGACTGATAATCTTGCAAACGTTAACAAGATTACCTCAACCGGAGTCTTTGTCCGATAACAGATCAGTTATTGTATCATTCTCCAAAAATAAAACCTCTTGACACTTCTCTCCGATTGTTGATACTGTCGTAACGAAAGTTAGCAGATTGCTGTTCTCACGTGGTATTGTTTTTATTATCCCTCAGCCCAAGACCCGTATCGGTTCTGCTGATAACAATACGTCAAAAGATAAAGTGTTTCGAGCTCAACCTAGCACTTCTGTCTAATTACTAGTCACCTCTCAGCGACTAATGCGTACATGTGTTTCAATGGAACTAATTATCGCAGAGCAGTGTGGAAACATTGGAATGTAATTATTTACATAAACACACGTGCCTATTAGTCGTTCACTATTTTCCTAGACGACGTAAGCCGCGTTCCGCACCTGTGTCGCGATGCGCGGCGATTCTTTGACGCTGGGCAGATGAGAATGATAGATGTGCATTTAATTATGTCGGCCGATATCGTTGGCACTCGTGCAGCGTGCTCTTACGCGCTGTGTGCAGCACTCACCGGCAGGCCGTGTGGTGCGGCGTGCGGGCTCGTCCTCGCGCAGGTCGGGCGCATGGCGACGGGCCCCAGCAGGGCCCAGCGCCGCCAGCAGCAGCAGCAGCAACGCGGGCAGCATCGCGCCGCTCTACACTAGTATTCTCACCGGAGAACGACCGCTCCCGGCCACAAGCTCACTATTTTCGCCGCGCGCGCTTAGTTCGTATGTCTGGTGCAGCGAACGCAGGTTCGCGATCGTAGCGCGCGACTCGCAGGCGTCGTCGTAGCGCGACGGCTGAGCCGGACTGAGACGAGCGACGCGCGATTTCCCGGCTGATGCGGGTGAGGGGGCCGGCGCGCCCCTCGTGGAAAACGCGGCAATAGCGCGGTGCGGGCGGGGAAAATTGCAGCGCTCTCATCCGCCCGCCCCGCCTGTCGCGTCGCGCCGCCCGCCACGCGCGCATCGGCCGTGATTGAGTACTCTACCAATATATGACAACTTTTACCCAACTAACGTATCTACCTCTTTATTAGTGAAAACTTTTTATTGTGATTTATCTGCGCAATACTACATTAAATGGTATAAATTATAGTTAATTTCTATTTCTGTACGAAACTTTGATAAAGTATGACACTTCAACCTGCATTTTCCTCTAACTAAAGAGCAACGTTCTCAACATACTGTATATAACGTTCAGAATTCTAGAAGCGAGAGATCGTTGAACACGAATATTCTAATAAAAAAGTTGAGATCATTATTACTGTCATAAATTAATAAAGACGTGTCTGTACATCTAACATCTAAGCTTTTATTCTCACGAATATATACTTAGTAGATAGATATGAAATGAATGTACGCCAAGCAATATTTTTTCTATTTCGGGCGATTTATTCATGAGCACATTATTCGAAAACTAATGTTAAAGAGTCAACTATTGACTGTCATGTGTGCAGCGTATTCGTAATAGTTGAGATCATAACTATTTACTGAGTTGTAAGTAGTGATTACCATGAACCATGCTCTGTAGACCTAACCTACGACAAGGGAAAATAGCAATAGTTGTCTATTATGTATCTACTTATATATATTAGCCACGTAACAATCAATTAGCTGCCTAATTGCCGCTGCCGTGTTTTTTTTTTATTTTTCGTGGTGTAATAAGTATCTATAATGAAAAAAATAAACAAACAAAATGTACCAATAAATTCATGGAACTGAATTAGCGAAACACCTAATTCAATTCTATTTCCGACTTAGCATAGTAGATGCTTTGAAATTTAATCAAAAAATTATTTATACTAGAACGAATATAGTTTGTTGTGAACATTAACATCAGAAATGATATAAAAGTGAAACTTTTATTAATATAATAGCCCTTAGATGCTGACACCTCAAACATAGTAGATATAAATATTGTATAAAGTCAAATAATATTTTGTTTTCGTTATGAATTTATTCAACAGATATGAGTTATGCGGGTATTCACGAGCCTGCAAATTTGAACGGCTCGCATTTAAAAATACAAATTTTTTATTACTATGTCTCGCCATTTGGATGTGCGTTGAATTCAGACATGTTGAACATATTCATAAGAATTTACAAAATTATTTGAATATATTTGGTGCAGAACTAAATTTGGCAGAAGGCCCAACTAGTCATATAATAAATATTTCATATCTTTTGCGATTATAAACGGAAATATACCTATATACCTACTACAATGCTAGTGAATGTTGTAGAAGTCGTTAAAGCAAGGAATCATGGGCAAATTTTATAAATAATTATTATGAGTATTATGACCTCGTACCCATAAAGTTTATTATAGCCTAGATGACGAGATGGTGGCTGAACATGCTGTAGGGATATTCCGGTGACAAAGGCAAATTCTTGTGATCTTTGATTGCTCTATAATTTATTGGCGGTTTTATCCCTGTAAAATATAACTGCAGATAATGATTAACTACGCTTCTGATCAAGGTTTATGATGTAGTAATTAAAGAACCAGTAACTTTTTATGCATTGAGACTCCATACATACCTACCTGCCTATTTTTAGTGCGGAAATCCCTACGGATACCAACCAACGGGGTTCGTATCCGTGGCGATTTCCGGCTATCAGGGGGTGGGTTATGTCGGACTCGGACCGACTAAAACCGCACACTGTATCAGGTCTTCGAACGCCGGGATATAAGATGACCCTAGAGGCATTTCTCTTGCACTCCGACTGCCCCAGGGCCAACCTCCGGCTTCGAGATGACCCCCTCTGGTTTGGGAACCAAGGTTTGCCCTCAACAAAAGGGAGATGAGCATCGCGCCGCAGCGCCGGGTTAGGTGCCAAGGTGACAGGTGGCCGTCCTGTCACCCCCGCTTGTTCTACGCTGTGCCCTCTGCTCGTAGACTGTGTCTGTCCAGTCAATCGTTCAGAACCCTTGCAAATCCAACTTTATTTAGCTTCGATCACATATATCACATATATATCTCACGCATTAATCGGGGATATCACCCCCGTCGATCATCGGGGGTGGTTGTCGGGATCGAACCGACTAAAACCGCACGCCGTCTCGGGTCTTATTTATCGGGGTGTAAGGTTACCCAATAGGCATATCCCTCGCACCCCAGCTGACCCTGGGCCATCTACGGTTTTAAGATGGCCCCCTCGACCCCCCGAAAGTGGGATGCGCTGCTCACCTCCGTTGCCCAGGTGCACCACGTGGAGGATCCGGCCCGCACCCTCCCACGTACATGCCTAATAATTTGTAGCATGACTTTTTACAAGCTTTATTTTAACTTGCTCTGATGTTTGTTAGGTTATTAGCATGGGCATGGGTCAAGCTTGCTGGTTGCGGGTACTGTTGACCTAGCATCCATTCGAGGATATACTGGAACGAATACGCGTATATGTATCATCAAAAGTTTATTAATTTAACCTTCTTCCATAAAGTGTGTGCGGTGCGAGCTAAGAGGCGGACGTTTCATTAAAATTTATAGTAGAATTTATGATAAAAGAACTACCCATCTATACTATTGTTAAATTGTAAAGTAGCTGTCTCTGTACTGTAGGTATATTGGAGATATTAAAAAAAATACTTGGATTATGTTATATGAACGATTCTGAACACAATTTTTTTATAGGAATCTAGTATGTTTGTTCGTGATAGACGCAAAAACTACTAAACGGATTTTGATGCGGCTTTTACTTTTGAAAGGTCTTCATCAGACTTCAAATCTCACGTATGTTTGATAGAAGATATTCATACTAAACTTAGTCAAATGAATTTTTCAAAAGGGATTGGATCGCTAAATTCGAAACTATAAGGAATAGCGAAAAACGCAAAAAAGGATTCAGGAGCCCTTAAAACTTAAAACCTAAACTTTGATTTTTTTTTTAAACTCACCCTTTTATATTACACCAGCGAAGTAATGATATACGGTTTTACTTTCCGATAAAGTTGGCTTGGGTTTAACCTACTGATTGACGTATGAGGCTCTGGCGCAGGTTATTCTCTCGGCATTGGGCGGTTAAGCAACAGTCGCTTCTAAAAAACGATGAAACAAACCAAAAAACGGTGTAAATAGCCCTCAGGCTCTAAGTCTCTGCCTACCCCGGAGGGAAAAAAGCGTGAGCATGTATGTATGTATGTATGGCTCTAAGTCTCGGGCTAAGATGTTTTTCAGAATGTAAAGCTAGGTAGAGCGCTACGAGACTTTTTTTATCGTGCGGAAGTGGTTATGTCGGGATCGAATCTCATAGCATATCCTGTTACAAATCACA
Source organism: Lithosia quadra (assembly GCA_963576445.1). NCBI lineage: Eukaryota > Metazoa > Arthropoda > Insecta > Lepidoptera > Erebidae > Lithosia > Lithosia quadra. Next base: position 5,137,246 of record OY754883.1, read on the forward strand.
GAAGTCATGAAACAAACTCTTTCTTGAAGTAATACCGCTAGATACATTGTTTTCCACTACCATAGCTTTTAGTACAATCTGAATTAATGATAATATAATCTCAGCCAAAACAATTTTAAAACAGACTATATATGCCTAGTACGGGAGGTAGCGGAGGTAGCGTTAATTCTTACAACCAATCAATAGCCAGCTGATATTCTCCACGATAATAGTTCTTTATAAATACATAACAGAGTTGACAGTCAGACAGTCTGGTAGCGGTGGAGTCGAAGGTGACAGCATGTTAAAAAAAAATTCTGCCGCATGAAAACTTGTACGGAGATTCCTGAAGTTATTTTCAACTAAGAAATAACCGTCAGATGTGGTGTAGAACGCGGATTATACGTCAGTCGCGTATTTAACCATGTTAAAAATGTTCTAGTATAAACTAATCTACAACGTATCGGGCCGTAACGTATTGCAATCGGTCTCCAGAGCCTAAACTTTTTTTATACGACTTAGGTGGCAGACAAGCTCATGGCCCACCTGATAGGAAGCGGTCACCGTGGGCTATTCTCTCTCACCCCTTTTCCCACGTCATCCTCCCCCACCCCAGCGATAATCAAAACACGTAACGTTACGTCCTATTACGAGCACGTGCACAAAATTATTTAATCGGAAAATAAACATCCACGACGGGATTTGAACCCGCGACCAGTCCCTTACAGGGGGAATACGCTGACCAACCGAGCTGCCTAGACACGTCCTCGATATTCATAAAATTCCTAATAATAAAGATTACTGTGTCGATATTAAAAATTTTTGGTAGTACGACACTGCTGCCATCTACCGCAATTCTTATGCACTTTTTACAATATTTCATTAAAATTCATCATCGTCCTCATAGCAATTTCCCAGTTGAGTCCAAATGTTGTACTTTGAAACTTAGGTCCGCTATTGTTTTTCATTGGTTTGTTGGCTTTTCTGGGAGCGACTGAACTGACCTAACCCCGAGAAGAAAGCCAGGGCCGATTCAGTTGTGTAGCAGATGCACCACTAACAAGCGAGGTCAGCTTAGATCCCGGGAATCGAACCGGTAGGTAGGTACCTATATTATTTAATTATGCGCGTAGGTTGTAACTGTTTTACATAAATACCTACTGTTTTAACCATTTTTAAATGCGATTTCCTGTATTTCCCATAACCCCATCAACTAAGCTGAATTTCTTTTGCAAGATAAGATGATTTAAAATGCTTAGGTACTTTCACTCATAAAATCTACTCTTTTTTCAGTAGGTAAGTATATCAGATAAACTCACTTTAACGCCTACTTCTGGATCGCTGCAATATTTACACGATAAGCAATATTATACCTACCTGTTTTGATATAGCCATCAATCGCTACTCACTATAGCGTAAGTACGCACGACTCGTGCAAAAATCGCCTTCATCAGTTCATCATCCACCAGGATACTCTTTTAGTGGAATTTTCAGCAGGTACCTAAGTACCTACCTACTTATCTACACGAATCCGCCCTCAGCGCTACGTGCCGCAAATGTATTGGTATTTAACACGTAAGTACTGCGTTTTAGAAGGCGTCGGTCGTGCCTTTTTTCGTATTATCATCTACAGCTACTCATGAACAGCCAGATATAGGTACCTACATATCTAGCTGTTCATCAGGCCACGAATAACCGCTTAGTATGAACTACCGACCAAGCAGTATACGTCCATAAACTGCTGCTGCGGCTGTGTGCTTGTCCAAAGTGGTATAAAAAATAAACTTTCTACAGACCACAGACTCTTTCTTTTGCATATCATCTTTGGCAACTAACTAAACTTCTTGCGATGCGTGGTCAGGAATCGAAATCGGTCGTAGTCGCACAGCCAAAGTCAAACCCTGTCGAACCATTCCTCTTTTTTTAGTCCCCTTTCTAGGTACATATACTTAGGTATTTTATAATATCGTCATCACCAAAGCCGATAGGTTCTAGCGGCCGGCGAATGATAGAATGGGGAAACATTCACCAATCATTACTGGCGATCCGATCTCGTTTCTGCTACGCTTCATGTAGCGCAGCGTAGCTTTTACCGCGGCGTAGCAATACGTGGTAATGTGAATGAAACAGAGGTGTGGTATAGCGTAGTAAAGTGATCATGACATTGCACTCTGACAGAGATCGTTGCAAAACTGTACAAATAAAACTGCCGCTATTCCCCTCTCCGTCTCCACTCACAACTCCGCTCATATGCACTGTAGTACGTTCTGCTCGCCGCCTCTGCACAGCTCCGCTCTCCTAGGTTTCAAATGAAAGATTTTGTGGCCAACCTTCCGCTCATGGTACTCTGTATCCCCGTTACCGTAGTGGAGCATCAAGACATACTTACGACACTTCAGTTGGCCAACAAAAATGGTTAACGATATGTTCGTTCTCTGGTCATCACCTGAGAGTCATTAATACTTGTAGATAGTGGATGACACAAAAACACGACAGGCACAGGCTCCCTCTCATTACTGAAAGAACAAAAGTATGATGCACCGTGGTCCATAGTTCGAGCAAAACCTACCCGATAGTAGTAAAAACTAAGTACCGGTAAAATAATAAATAGGAAAACAATTTGGAAAAGATTAGAAAAACAATTTGTAAAAGATTAAAAAATTAGTTACAGAAGATTTTTAGATGGTAAAGCAGTTTCTATCATACTGTAGGTAAAGTACGAATAATGACTTGCGGTAAAAGTGATTACTACACTCATGTTGAAATAATAATGTGCTTACTCGAACTGCTTATATATAATCCGCGCGCGATGAAAATGTGAAGGAACCTTGTCAAAGTAAATCGAAAATGACAGTTCTCACGTAGCGTTAGCGTGTTAACACCGAATTTGTTCTTGATTGAAATATCTATCAAATGCCAGAACTATTTCGCGAGATTGACTACTCAAGATTTTACCCCTTTTTCCACTCATTATTAATCTTTAATTGCAATTCTGTTAGTATTGCAAAAACTCGAGAACGGTTGAACTGTTCTTACCTGTCAGACATTTGATGTTCGTCCTATCTCCTATCACTCTCGTCGTCATCGTTTCGATATTTTTGGCACGATTACATGTAGATCCATGTAGATCAGATAAGAAAAGGCGGTATATTAAAGATAGCTGTTGCCCGCGGCTCCGCCCGCGTGGACGTCGATTTTCGCGTTTTATTGCCGGTTCTAATCAGCCGATTGTGATCAAATATGCGTAAGATTTTGAGTCTAACCAAGACCTTTCTAATAAAAAAACGCATCAAAATCCGTTCAGTTCTTTTTACGTCCATCGATAGCGATAAAAAATACCAAACGGATTTTAATGCGGTTTTTTTTTAAAAAGGTCTTGCTTAGACTATATGTTTGGTTGTAATTGGTTAAGTAGAACCGGAGATATGACCAAAAACGACCTAAAAACGAAGCGCGGGCGAAGCCACGGGTTTCAGCTTGAATAAAAAGTAGCCTATGTGTTGCCCAAAACTATGAACTATAATCGTACCAAGTTTGATCAAAATCCCTCCAGTAGCTTCTGATTTTTGCGCGCACAAAAATTTGCGGACAAACAGACAATCATACAATATTATAATTATTATAAATCTCGCATTCAAAATTAAACTCATTTAGAAATCTAGTCGCACTAAAAATACAGCTTCGTTTTGTGAGCTTCGACATGAGTTTGCCGACGCTACGGCTAGCCGGCGGCCCACTTACGTCTCAGTTCCAAAAGGTAGCATCACATTTTGATCGCGCGCGGATTATACCTACCTAATTTGATTGATGTAGGTATGTTAACTTCGAACCAAAACTGCTCCTAAGCAATGCTTTGAGCAGCCACTGTTCGACGGAACTTAGAAAAGAGGCCAAATAGGCATAAGAGCTTGATTGAAAAAATATTTCATACCATGAAATAAATACGATTGGTAAAATCGTATTTATTTCATAGTTATTACTAATCAATCATGAAAAATTGTTATACTCTCAAATGATTTATTTATTTATTTATTACGCACATATGTAATTAAACTAATATAAATTAATAAAAGGTATGTATCAGTTAGCTCACATCTTAACGTAGGTTTACAATACGTCTAAAACTTTTCCGTGTAATAAATCAAAAATGAAACATTGGTGAGGATAATTTTTATTCCATAATACAGCATTAAGATAAACCGGAATGTCACAAATCGCATTTTCATTATTTTGTTTCTCATAAAAATAAAAAAGAACCTCCTTCCATCACACTTGCCACAAGGTTATTGTGTTTCAACATTTTTTTCTAAATTATTATAAAAATGCTAAGTTACAATTAATTGTGTAGAGCATGTACCACTGAGAATTCTGAGCACTGTTCCCTGTAGGTGGAAACACTTCTCAAAATGACACCGTTTATCTAATACATATTTATACCTAAATTACAAATTAATCTCGGTCCGTCATGAGAAGCTGTTGACTTTAAATGCAGGTCAATCACAACGAGCCGTCTGAATAAGCGAGAAATTGTACGAAATGGTTGGGATGTAAAATACATAACAGCTTAATCTACCTAGATAACTTCCATAAAAATAACCTACCGTCGTTATAATAAGTCAGGAGATATTTATGCACAAATTGGTGACAATCAATCGAACAGGATTAAATAGTTTTCGATAACGGACAGCCATAAGCGATGTGAATAGGCTGCGGCCTGTGCTGGCGGTCGGCTCGGCCGGCAGTTTCCACTTCAACTGACACTGCTACTGCACCTGCCTACCTAATATCTGTAGGTCACTACTATAATAACTAAATAATTAAAGTCATTAATTGTGAATTAACTTTAAATACTTTATTGCGACAACTTATTCCACATAGTATACATATAAAACATGTTATGATGTGATTCACTTTATCACGAGTCAGCTACAAACCTATCCACATCACAATGCACGATCATTCAACGAGTCTAGGTACCACCGTCTTGCTCCTTCGTATATTTATATTGAAAACAAATCTGCAATAATTTTGTATCGTCTTTACACACTATTTTTTTGTTCGACGTCCTCTAGGATCGATCGAACAGCGCATTCAAATGTCGTGGACCCCTACACCACATTGCTAAGTAGCACGGTTTATTTGTACACTTACCATCCATATACCAAAATTAATTTTAAACTTTGAAAACGTATGAACGCCAGTGGTTCGGCGTGAATGCGATGCACGATCGGTCACCGGGTGACGCATATCAGTAACGCATTCGCAGATTAACTCACATAATACATTGTATTCAATATTCAATAGCAAATAAAGTTAACATATCTTAAACCATAGTCTCTTTCAGTAATCAGATTTGTCTGTGAGTTGGTAGCGCACATGCGGTTAGCGGTTGGCATTCTTCAGTTGGTTGGAGAGCCAATCGAGACCCTCGTACAGCCCGTCGCCCGAGGTGGCGCACGTCGCCTGGATGTACCAGTTGCGGTTGCGCAATGAGTGCAGGCCCAACTTGTCCGTTATTTCAGCTGCGTTCATTGCATTTGGCAGATCCTAACAACAAAATAATATATAAGTTTGTACATATTTTTTTTACGATATTAAAATGGTTATCGCCGATTATGTTTGCAGAAATGTTTATGAATAAAATATTAAATAAAATTGGTTCATTCTCCAAACAAAGTCATGTCTGAAGCTTATGATATTAGTAGATATTCAAGAGTTAAAGTTAACAATGAATATTAAAGAACACAAAACCATGTTCTGGCAACAAAGGCCGTAAACACCATTTGGTCGAAAATGAGCCTGCATTGCAGTCGATCTGAATCTTTGAAATTAGAATCTGCCTATCTAAACCTTTTGATTCCAAATTTTTTGTATGTGTAATCATTTCTTTTTTGAATCAACGGTATGTTTAAACCGTAATGTTGAGAGCAGTATAAATAGCTGTTTTGGCGGTTACAACCTTTGTTGCTGGAAGCATCGATAAGCAAGTTTCTTTAAATTTAAGTACATTAAATGTATATGTGTGTTACCTGTTTGTTTGCAAAGATCAAAAGTACAGCATCTCGTAGTTCGTCTTCACTTAACATTCGCATGAGCTCTTCACGTGCCTCACCAATACGCTCTCGATCATTACTGTCTACTACGAAGATGAGACCCTGTAACAATAGAAACCGCATCGTGAGTTAAACTGTGTCAAACTAAATTGTTATTGTTCACGTAAACGGTTTACTAAATCAATGTAGTCACGCGACTTACGGGTATAAGGTATAATGTTGTAAAGTGGAGTCAATTTAATAGGCCACATTTGACAATTCATCAAAATTCAACATCGCAACCTTTTACGCGACGCGCCGCGGTGGGCATCAAATTATATATTTTTCGTTTTGTTAGAACTGCACAATTGCTTAACTTCTTTCAATTACTATTACATATTTATTGTAATAATGACAGATAAAAGTAATTTTACGTTTTGCTTTCACCAATAAACCATTCTAAACATAATAAACAATTTCTGATCTAAAGAACTGAACGTCATTACCTTGTCATTACAATGTTGTGACAGTTAATCCTTTTTCTTTTTAAACATTAGGCATGTTACTCTAAAAATCGAAAGCTGATAAGTAGAATCGAATGCAATGATTACTTGTGAAGAAATATCATCATAAAATTAATAACCACGTTGTGACAAAAAAAATTACAGATTGCATTTTTTGCATTAGTAGGTATCGATCACCAATCATCCCCCAAAAGTTATTTTGTAAATATATTCAATGAACAGAATTGACCTCTCTACAGTTTTATTATAAGTATATATCATGTACTTGTCTTATTTAGCTCCTTAAATTTACGAAAGAAAAAATAATAATGAGACAGCGATTCACGTGGATTCACCTGAGGATTTTAAAAATTCACATTATCTTTCAAGTCCGTATCGATTCATTCGTTTTAATCGACCTTTTTTAACAGGTCACCTCATTATGAATATAAAACTGACAAACGTCAAATGTGGCCTATTAAATTGACTCAACTATAATTATATGATTTTGGCATCATCTATAAAAATAATAAAAAAATCAATGCATGAGTTATGTAGTTATGTACGACACACAACAAAAAAACAATTTTTGAACGAGATAATCTCTGGAGCCGCTGTGCCGACTTGGACGGGACTTTCGCTGGCAGATAGGTAATTTTATAAGGCGTAAAATAGGCTACTTTGATTTTGGAAAAAGAATAAGGATTCCGTGGAAAAAAATCCTGAAAATCTAAATCATTAGGTGAAATGGCGGGCACAGTTAGTCGTCAATATAAAACTATAAATAATACATAGATTACTAGTAAATAAATCCGACAAAAGTTCGTATTAATGTGACTAACGTTAACGATTCTGGTGCTAGTTTCGTTCAAAACAATCACGCAAGGTTCAATTAAGTCCGATGATAGAAATTTATTTGAGAACTCAGTTCGCTATCGTTGCCCCATTTAATATTGATCAACTTCCCAGCTTCGTACACGGTTCAAAGGATTTTGCTTTTGTAGAATAGATATAGGTACCTATATAGAGCTGTTGTGTTAGCGAAGACTATCTAGAGTCTAGAGACTCAACGACTAGGTATTTATACATAATAATATTTAAAAAATGTAAGGTCTATTTTTCTGAGAGAGATTCTGAGATTGTTATAAGGATTCTGTATAAAATTTCTTTTTATAAATATTACATACAATTCGCGGAAGTTGTTACACAATTTTACATATCAGCTGATAAGCACAAATTACGACTGAAATAAAATTAAGCAAAACGCCAATTATTATATTATGATAAAAACATGAGTACCTACCTAATGTATTCGGTTAAAAATCGTCAAAATTATAACCAAGGATTATCCTTCCATATCTGCCAGTTAATTCGGTAAGGTTCTCATGGGTGTCGTACAAAGTGACTAAGACTTGGCTCCATTCGACGGTACATAATTACTTATCCTATATCCTGTCTCCTATTGTGGCGAAATTCGAATTAACGTACCTCTGCCTACCCCTTCGGGTAAAATTTATATTCTTTACAACAAATTCTTACATATTCTTCAGAAGAAAATAAAACTATTTATCTGAATTTCCTACTAAACGAGGAAGTCGGTGTTACAAAAATCCGCTCACACTACACTATAAACCTGCAGTGGTGTCATAAATATTATGGTTAAATGGAATGAAACTGCTGCCGCGATACATATATATGAAAGGTCGGGCAAATGAGTTAAGCTAAAAAAGGTATATTTTCATATTATCTTAGCGTCATTGCTTAGATATCCACTTATCTGATAGTGCTTCCCTGATATTTCGATCGCACGGTTGGCGAAATGGGTACTTTGCTAACTGCTACTCCGTCGAGTGTTGTGTTGTAAGCTATCCCCCACGCGAACTTTGCGAGATTTACATATGGCCGTTTCCTCATTTGTAATTCCGCCCAACAGAGTATATCATAGAGCGACTGTTGTTTACGAATTAAGAATTGAACCAAGATGCTTCATTTTCAATTGTAACTATGACTATTGAAAAGCATCTTGATTCAATTATCTCATTTCTCTCATCATCATAGCGTTAGTCACGTTTGCATCCAAAGCTTGCACTCTGGGAGTCCGGGGCCAGTCGCCTACTTTTTCACTTAATTTGGACAATCGTGGTTTTTACGAGAGTGAGAACTGAACCATGAGGCAAAAGCCTGCACTAGAACCTAGAACATATCCATCAATAACTTGGCCAACTTGGACCCCGAAGATTTTTGTGACCTCGTATTACAAGAACTACATATGGGTATCGTCTTCGGAAAGACATAGTAGACTAATACAGATATCTATATGTACTTATAGATCAAAATGTATGTTGACATAAGTACATAAGATTGATAAACTCCTATATGTTTGACCAATCACCTTGAAAGTTAGCACGCCTAAGTTATGCCGAAATATGAAAGCGTGGGGAGTTTAACTAATTAATAACCAGGACGAATAAATCATTAAATTTTGTCAACAACACAAAATAAATCAGATTTTTTTGTAATGTGATTTCTAGATCAATTATATTAATGTTAATCCACTGTAAGCATGTGAATCACTGTTTATCTTTTACAAGATCGATTACGCTAAAGTCCTTTAAGTATATTTATACACAAACCAAATACAGTAAACATGAAACTAATACTGTCGGCACAAAAGCAACCGAAATGTATGGATCAGTGTGTGTGAATCGTAAACTTTATAACTTCAAATAAATCACGATGGAATAAAGTAAAAATATTTTTATTTCTATTATATTTCTTTAAATCATACTTTATATACTAACACACACTATTTTTTGTAATCTGAGCGCACAAGCGCTAATAAATATCATTGAGACCTAGTCATTCTCGCCTGCGAGTCGGTACACCTACAACAACTAAACAATGAACGAGGCTCTGGTGCAAGCTTTCCTGTTAGGGTTGGAGGTCAGTCGGCAGTCGCTTCCAGAACTTAACAGCACTTAAGTGCAAACTTAAAACGTAACTGGGAAATCGCTATGAGAATGATGACGTCACAATATTGATTTAAAAGGATTGGCTCAGTGATACTTGCGTTACTGGTATCTAATGATTGCAAAATTGTTCCTCATGAGCAAGTTCTCGGAAGAAGGCCTCCACCTACACCATCAGACAGACATAACTGATAATGAGTATATAACGTTTGTAATCTATTAAGAAACCACAACCTATTTCTAGTTTCAAATAGTGTTCAATAATGTATTTATTATAAGTCATATATAGATAAAACGCTGATCGTTATCACTTTTTATTATACATATATTATTACTTAAAACTTAATCTAATAATATTCAGGACAGGTGTCGGTCACTTATGACGTGTATGGTGAATCGCGCATTAATCAACTAAATGCTACGATTACTTACTAGTTATTCAATGTCTACAATGTGATAAAAGTTAAAATAGATTTACTAGCATCACTCATTTAAAGGTTTCAGTCGACCCGATCCCGACATAGCCACGTCACCGCTAGCTCCATTGGGGTTCCGACACGTAACAAGGAAAAGTAACGCTGTTCTAGCTGTCATATGACAGAAAAAATTTAAGGAAGTTTCAATAGAATAAAGAATAATAGAATAAAGAACACTTGCCCTTGATTACATCATGTTGAAAATGAATAAGCAACTGGGAAAACACAATAAAATGAACGAAATAAACATTTCTACTTCCATGACTGAGAATTTAGACTATCCTCTTAGTAACTGCCGCGCAAGTCTGACAGCTTCGGGGTCTAAGACAATTTCACTTGCTAGCTGGTACCTATACCGAGCGACGCTCTGGCGTAGGCCTGAGCTTATGAAGTGAAAGTGTTGAGTGCAACTCAAGAGAAGTACGCATCATCAATCATTTTACATTTTTATGTAAATGATATATCATAAAAACAAGGGCATTTCTTATATTTAAGCTCAGTAAAATATATGACCACATGATATCACTCTAAATCTAACAAATAAAAGCTCCTTCACCAATAACTCAAGTGAAATGATTTACCTACTTTCACAATTGTGAGATAGCAAACAGCATGAATGGGTTATAAATTTGTATAGATTATGATGGTGATATCACATTCGAACTTTCTCATAAAATACGAAGTCAAGCTTTAAAAAAATACATCAAACCTCAGAAGACTAGATACTATAATTTTCATGTTACATAGAGAGAAAATTGAGAGACTGCTATTCCACCACGACCATCAACAAAAGTGTGCATGACTATAATATCCTCTTAAGAAAACTGAGACTTAGTATGTTCACTGACTTAGACACCTACTCTAATGGGTGCAGAATACATTAGTGCATGTCTGATGGAAAACCTGAGTATGTTCACTGACTTACTGCAAAATAATTTACAGAATAAGGAACCAAGCAAAAAATATGTAAGGAACCAAGAAAAAAATATATGAAAGCCATGTCATTTAGCAACAGCAGTAGTGATGACTCTTGACTTATGCCAATAAGTGAGAGTCTATAATTCAAAACAAAATTTGTTTTGTTCTTATACAAAATGTTTAAAAAATTTATAAGGTATGATGGGGTTGTTAGACAAAAATCCTAACAAACAAAATTAAAAAAGGAACAAAAATTTTCGAACAAAATTAAATCTCTATTGCTATTGTCGATGTTGCTAAATCAAGTGATGTAGAATTTTCATTGTATGGTGACTGAGTTAAGCAGTTATCACAAATTATTTGATAATCTATTTAATACTCGGTGAATGTAATTGTGTAGCAATGACTCATTGTTATGACTCATTACATTTAGCAAAATCCCGTGTGAGAAATAAACTAGGTACATATTGTATTTATTTCAGTAGAAAAACTGTTAGGTCATTCACCCATCTCTATTTGGCATATTTCTAACAAGAAAATAATTTGCATATTGGGACAGATTCTGTTGTTATAAAAACTTGACAGAACTAGTTTCAATAGAATTAAAAAACTTTACCGAAAGCAAATCAGACATGGAGATACATTTTTTAACTCGATCAACCTTGCTTAGTTAAGTTAGATTTTAAAACTTGGGAGGCCGAACTGAAATTTTTTGGTAAGCAAAAAAATTACTAACCTGTGTATTCTGGAAGTAATGCCTCCACAGTGGTCTAATTTTGTCTTGGCCACCGACGTCCCACACGGTGAAACTGATGTTTTTATATTCTACAGTCTCAACATTGAATCCTGAAAATAATAACAGGAAGATGAGAAAATTTAAAACATATTAGTCACCTATTTGATCCAGTATGACAACTGAACAAAATAGAGCACATAAAACTAACTTGGCTAACTTAAGACATGTATAATCCTTATGTATTCATCAATGTTACATAATGTAATATTGATTATACATAGTAAATTAAGATTCTGGTTTTGTCATAAAAAATGTTTATGGATTGTATGGAAATACTGATTAACAACAGTAGTTTAGTATTTTGTAATGTTCAATATATGTTAGGCAATCTTAGAAAAGCTTTAACTAATTATTTAATTGTATCAGTTTTCTATAAAAATCTTAATGATATTTTATAATAATACAGTGCAATGCTATGTTTATAACAAAATAAATAGCATATTAAATATCATACATAGTAACAACAAATCTTACTTAGCTATAACAAAAAAAAATGATCCTGCAGGATTTTTTACAATTAATATTTTGTTGGCAGTTATAAAACTGCAATCTCGGTTGCAACAAATCCTCTAATTTTAATAAACTAATGTATCTCTAATACAATGTGTTTAAAAGCATGATTATTGTAGTTATATTGATTTAGTTATTTACCCAATAAGTTCCTAACTAAAATTAAGCTATCAACATCAATGTAATGAACAATAAATAAGCAACAACGAACTTAGCTGCATAACATATGGACATATTCAAGAATGACCGACTGCACTAGGTATTTAAAAAATCTTATTTCAGTTTAAAGTCTTGTTGATATCATGACATTGACCATAAATCTCTTTGTTTAAGTTAAATCTCTTTGTTTAAGTTAGGCTATCCCACTTCAAGTATGTAATTGAAAATTAATAATTATTAGTTTACTTACACATTTACAAAGTACTATTATGGAATAAAAAACAAGAAAGAAATGATGAAAGTATACTCACCAATAGTGGGAATTGTTGTAACAATTTCGCCTAATTTGAGTTTGTATAGGATTGTGGTTTTACCAGCCGCATCCAATCCAACCATCAATATTCTCATTTCCTTTTTGCCAAATAGGCCTTTAAATAAATTCGCAAACATATTCCCCATTTTGAAGCTTTATGAATGATCTGAAAGAACAATAAATAATTATAAATTAAAAATTACTCTCACTGAGTCATCCGTCAACTCTGCAAGTCTGTCTGCACGTTATTTCAATCAATGATAATGACATGGCAGGTCCTTACTGAAATTTGACGTAGAATGTTTTCTAACAAAGTTAGTTACACAACGTAATTACGAAATATGTTTGAACGTTAAGACGATCAGCGATCATCACTGCACACACAGAGGCTGTATTATTCTTAGCAGAGGTCGACTACAATCATAATTTACCGACACCGCTGTTGGTCTCTATACTGCGGTCACCACCCTCAGTTTATAAGATACACAAATCGTAACTTACGACATATTAAGAGACACCTATCCACAATAACATGTTTTAACAACAAATTAATAGTAAACTTACATTTTCAGTAGCAAATTTCAACACAATCAAGAAAAAAAGCTTTATTTCAATGGATTCTTTACAATTCACTCGATGTCAAAATGGCGGCTAACGTGGAAGTTGTTCGTGCCTATGCCACGTATTGGAAAAAAGTGGCCAGTGACAATAAAAGATAATTTGGCCAAAATTCTTGCTAATAGTAAGCTTTGTTTACATTTTTTGTAATTTAATCGTAAATATATTATTAACTTCCAGTGTATAAATATGGCACAATCAAATAACCCCGAAACTAAATTTAAGAACCTAGATTATTGCTTACTGAAATAATAATAAACAATAATTATATATACCCTGATTGATGTGATTGTTTATTGATTTTAGAAGTACCGTTTTGCACTTATTGCAGGTAGACAGATGAAATTAACAAAGTCCAGCCGGTTATCAACGTCACTACTAAAGTGCTTATGCTTTGGAATTACACTTTTATAAGTTTCAATATATAAGGTAGAAAATGAGTTGGTAGGTACACGTCACAATAATCCCCTCTCAACTGACCGTGATTATCATAATGATGGTGAATCACGGACTCAGAATTATACATTTTAGTGACTACGTCCCAAGTGTCGACGTGGAAACCAACACCTTTTAGTGACTACGTCCTAATGTGTGGGTAACGTACAAAAAATGTAGTAGCAAGCAAGTTATATCATTCGTGAAACTATGTTATCCAAACAAAAATACATCCCTGCCAAAACAAGAAAGAAGATCCATGCTGTACCGAGCGCCCGAGTCATGTTCTTGATTTGTAACACCGAAGAGATCGAAGGGTAGCAAAACAAGACTAGCAAGTAAATATTTAAGCATGATACGTTTCATTCATGGTCAATCTTACTCATGGGCCTTACTTACTGTAGGTACTACGTTTATCTATAGCTTCATGGGTACTATTACTGTGTAGTAGTACTTATATAGGGCTCGAAATGTAGTGTGCGAAATGCAACTAAAGAAAACAGAAAATAATAGCTATACCTAATAATAATAAACAGATGGATGGTTAGCATTTGAAATATTCTTGGAACAATTTTTTGGAACAAAGTTCCATAATGCGCGTTGCGAAAGGGGGCTAGACGGAAAAAAATTGGGACCAAAAATTGTAACGACACTTTTATGACAAAAAGTCGTGCTAACTGTTGCGACACTATTTGCAACTGTTGTGTTGTCTTTGCTACATGTGACTTTTTGGGACTCGTGGGAGTGGGAGTGGGAGTGGGATTGGCATTGGCAGTGGGAGTGGGAGTGGGGGTGGGGGTGGGGTAGTATAATATAATAATGTATATATTTAGTAATTCATTGAAAGGAACTTCGTTCCATCCGGGTGTCCCTTGACACCTCTCAAGTTATCGGTCACGTCCACAGGTCACGTCATTAAGACTTCACCTCGCCTGCAACTCGCCTGTTTATTATTTATTGCCAAATTACCAGGGCGTTAACCCATCTCTGGGCTTCGTACATTCAAAGCACGTTATCATTTACCAATAATATTATTTTAAATAGTTTATTTAGGGCATGTGTTTATACTGTGAAACGTTAATTAACATCACATGATTAATTAAAAATTATTAGTTTTTTAGTTTTAGTTTATTATATTAATTTCACCTTTAATATTATAAGCTTTATACTATAATAATAATACAGATCAGTGCTTACTGCAAGCCACTGATCTGCTACAAGTACAGTTCACTATATTCTTGTATATTCGTTTCTTGACCAAAAGGTCTTAGTTACCGGTCATAAAATTCAAAAAAAAAATTTTAGGTTTCTTCACTGACCAAGAACATTAGAAATTTCCTTGTACTTAGCTGGACGTTTCTTTTCGAACGAGCGGTTGTCTCCAGGATTTTTGAATCTCGGCCGGCGGTCATCTCTCTCACACACTGCCTAAAATTGCCATGATACGTTAAAATTTCCCAATCCAAACCTGTCAAAGTCAAATTTACGCAAAGGCTGAGTTCTTCGGAGCTTCATTTTGATTCTAGTTGAGCTTTATGAAAATTCACAGAACACCGTACATATCAATTATTTTTAATTGAGTAATATTTATAGAAATTAATAAAAAAATTGACACATATTCGCTTCTTAGATTGTGGGTGACAGCCATTTCAATAAAGAAGCAACACTGTTTACCAAAAATTCGTAAGGTGACCAACCATCCGTATTTTGCGGGATAGTCTCCTACTAGAAACTCTTGCATTGCAATAAATACATAGCATAGTCCCACAATACGTCAAATGCTTTCCGCACGTTTACAATATCCATCATAATATATTACAATATTAACTGTAGAGAGGTCAATTCTATACATCCATACTAAATTATTATAAATGCGAAAGTAACTCGGTCTGTCTGTCTGTTACGCTTTCACGCCTGAACCGCTAAACTGATTTTGATGAAACTTGGTATAGGAGTAGATTAGACCTAGATAATGAACATAGGCTATGTTTGGTTGCGATAATCAACATCCACGTGGGCGGAGCCGCGGGCAGCAGCTAGTTGAATATATTTAAAAAATAACTACATATTGGGAAATAATTAGTGATCGATACTAATGCAAAAAATGCAATCAGTATTTTTTTGTCTTTCTGTCTGTCTATCTGTATGTGCACGCATGGATGAAAAACTACTGGAGGGATTTTGATCAAACTTGATACGATTATAGTTCATACTTCTGGGCAATATATAGGCTACTTTTTATACAAGCTGATATACCCATGGCTTCACCCGCGCTTCGTTTTTAGGTCGTTTTTGGTCATATCTCCGGTTGTACTTAACCAATTGCAAGCAAACATACGATAAATTTTGAGTCTAAGTAAGACCTTTCTAATAAAAATTCGTTCAGTACTTTTTACGTCCATTGCTAGGAAGCTGGTCATATTAAGTATATAATTTCAACTTTGACGCTTATTATTTATTGCTTTCTAGACATAACCTATACCTACTCAAGTAGGTATTAAGTTATCGTTTCTAAAAACCACTACACTTTTTTATTTGTTCACGACTGTACATACTTAGACCAGGGTAGTATAAACTTACTGTATACAGGTTGACTCAAAATATTATTATATATTTATTATTCTTCACATACAGACAGATAGAAAGACAAAAAATTTACTGTTTGCATTTTTTGCATTAGTATCGATCACCAATCATCCCCCAATAGCTATTTTGTAAATTTATATATGCAAAGAACAGAATTGACCTCTCTACAGTTTTATTATAAGTATAGATCATGTATTTGTCTTATTTTGTTCCTTAAATTTACGAAAGAAAGTATAATAATGGGACAGGGATTCACCTGACGATTTTTAAAATTCACATTATCTTTCAAGTCCGTATCGATTCATTCGTTTTAATCGACCTTTTTTAACAGGTCACCTCATTATGAATATAAAACTGACAAACGTCAAATGTTACCTATTAATGTGACGCTACTATAGGAAACACCCTTTTGTTGCTACTCTGTCGCATTGGGTTTGCCTGTAATGACACTGTATGTATAAAATAAATAAATACATAATCCTTCATTTAATGTCAATAATTTATTTTGTTATTACATGCTTACATAAGTAAGTCTCAATTAATAAATAAATAAGTTACAAAATTACTGTTTTCATCTTTAATAGCTTTTAAATATATTATAGTAAAATAACCTTTTCAATGAATTTGGCCTCTCTTTATAATATTAGTAAATATGGAAACGTAGACTATACCATTTATTTTCATGAGCATAGACGTAAACTACATCATATATCCCAACCTTGCAATTAAACATGGTCACCGCAAAGAAAGGTACGCAACCCAACCAACTAGATGGAGACACTGCAATGTATGGCCTTGCAGTATCCATTACTTTTAATATTCTTGTCACTGACTGTCACGACTGTCACCAGTGTCACCACTGACAAGTTAGGCTCACTTTTCATTTCACTTCCTCCCTCACTTGAATTTAAAAATTAAATTTTATTCAAAGTCTTGTACATGGTACAATTTATTAAATTTACAATAAAATTAGCTTAGCCAATGTGAAAAAGGAGATTTTGTTTATTTTACTATAAATGTTTTTGTTGATTTTATAGTGATTTCTTTCTTTTACATAAGTTTCAATCCCAGTCAATGAACAATGATGGAAATTGAAGATGTTAATTTAAAGAATTGGTTATCGAAACCGCCGAAGTATACAACATTCAGGATAAATAAATTTAAAAAGTTCGATACTACCATTCTTCATGAGTGCCTAGTCTCTGTAAGTGATATTTGAGTTTGGTTAGTACTTACTCAATTTTTATAGGATTCTTGTAAGAAAAGCCTTTTGACATAGATTTTATTTCCCTTTAATTTTCAGCAAGGTTTAGAGCAAAATACACATGTAATACCCAGATATTATATGCTTAGACCTGACTGTCTTGTAGTTGAACAATGGCCTGATTGTATTGCACTGGAAAAAACAGGAAAGGAAGTGATTGTAGATGCCTTATGTGCTGCATCTGTGTTAAGGGGAGCACATGTGTTTGCTCCAGGAGTAATGGGCCTTCCTGTTAGTAAGTATTAATAGTTTTATTCTCTAACAGAATGGATTTTAGTATCTGATCTCTGATATGGGATATATGTAGGTAATATACCTACCTAAAAGATAAAGAAACTAAATTGAAACTATTATTTTACTAAAACCGAATTATGTTGTTATTCATTTAATTTATGAATGATGTTTCAATGCTAGGTTTTATTGCTTTTGTAAAAAAAAGGATAGATTTCCAAAATATTTTAATTCAGTAAAAGTACACAAATGAAGGAGCTGTACATGCATTCTTTATAAAAATCTTTCCCCCCAATCCTATGTACATTGCAAGTTTTCATTGATTAAAAAATGTAAGCATAATGAAAATAAATAAATAAATTACACATTTGCAGATTGCCATGTTGGAGAAAGGGTAGATATATATGGAGACATAGAAGGTCACTGTAAAAGAGGTCTTAAAGTACCTTATGAAGGTAAGAAACTATATGTGGGAACAGGATACCTAAAAATGTTGAGATCTGATTTATTTGACAATGGAGTTCAACCAAGGTAAATTTATTTTTTATTTTCAAAAACATTAGTGGTAGAAGAATTTTAGCACTATCTGTAAAATAAAATTGTGTTCTAAGCTCAGATATAATATAACTTTTTTAACTTAAAAGATTATTGCAACTAACAGTTCAGTAGTATACAAGTTTATTTGTTACAAGCAAACATTAAAATTACACTCATAATTTTAATGTTTATGCATATACCTTTCCCCCTCCACAATGGACAAATGCAACAACCTGTTCCCACCTTAGGTACACTTGTCATTTTATATATTTATCTAATATATGCCTATCTTATTTTTAGCGGTATAGCAGTTCATACAATATTGCCAGCATCAAGGTTACCTGTTGTGAATGAAAGTATTTATCCCAAGGGGGAAGTACTTTTACAAAATCTGCCATCTATAGTGTGTGGTTGGGTCATGGATTCTCAACCAAATGAATATATTCTGGATATGTGTGCTGCACCTGGTAATAAAACAACACACTTAGCTGAAATGTCAAATGATAAAGTTAGTCTTGTAATTGAATAATGCTGAAAATTTATAATACACCTAACTTGAAATGGATTTCAATAATAATGATTCAGATGTACTTAGTGGATAGCCTGGAGGGCTCGAGGTCAGCTTTGAAATTAGATGATCATTGCACAGATTTAAAACTTTAAAATCTTAAGGACAATAAAATTATAAACTTTAATCAAAAGTAATTAATCAGTATTTTTATTGAAAAATTAAATTACTAAGCTCAAACCCTAATTTTAATATTTGAAAATGATCATCTACTTTTGTAGATAGCCCAAAGTTACACATGTAGTGTAACTTTGGGCCAAATATATGAACAAAACATGTGGCTTTAGGAACTATACATTATTTCAGTAGGGTTTAACAATTGTTAGTCCATAATCTCGAATGTATATTTCATGGTAGGTGTAGGTGCTTCATATTTAAGAAAAATATTAAATGATATTGCTATAATAGCTTGACATAAATAAGTAGTATATAGATTTTAATGTACAGGTTCATATTATGTAAGGTATTTTTTTCAATTGTTACAGGCGTTTATAGTAGCAATAGATAAGACTCCTCGTAAAGCAGCGAAAATCAAAGAAAACTGCGACATTCAGGGTGTTACTTGTGTTGAGGCATATGCTTTTGATTCCACCAAATGCTGTTCAGAAGACAGTATAGGTATCAACAGTGGGCCTCCATTCCCACCCAACAGTTTTGACAAAGTGCTACTTGATGCCCCTTGCAGTGGATTGGGTCAGAGACCACAGTTGATGAATAAAATGACACCAAAAATGGTCAATTCCTATAAATTTGTTCAAAGGAAATTATTGGCAGAAGTAAATTATTATGTTTTAAAAAGTTAGAGGCAGGGATAAGATAGTTAATATACACGATATCATTAGTATGCAAGCTTTTCCTATACATTTACCTAATTTAGTTTGGAATGTGACTTCAAAACGCAACCAGTCCCTTAGAGGGAGAATAACTACTCTGGCCTACCTGGACACGCCCTAGATATTACAAAATCTTTATTATACCTCTTAGGGCGACACTGGAGCCATCTACCTAATTCTCCCTGAAAGGATTTAAGTTCCGCTCTGGATGTTCACTTTCAAAACTAAATCTACCTTTGCAAACACGACTGATACAGATGCCGGCACGTAGCTTGTCCAGGTTTTGGAGTAGTGGGGGTAAGTTCGGGCATCGTGCACTTTGAGCCAATCAAATGATTCAAAATACGAACGAACGGACCAATCATAATGTCCCTGACGGCGCAACCGCGTCTCCCGCGACCCGCTCATACCTCAAAAAGGGGACCTAAAAATCGACCTTTGCGCATATGACGCGTCTGGCCAATTTACGTCCATCTGTACCTATGTTGACACCGTATATTGGATCGTGATTTTTATTGACCGTCTAATCCCTGCCATATATATTTCTTAATTTATTAAATATATCTTAACTCTAATATTATTTTCAGGCTGTAAAAGTACTAAAAGTAGGTGGCAAACTAGTATATAGTACTTGTACTATTACTGAGGATGAAAACGAATGCATGATTGCATGGGCGTTAGATAAATTCTCATGCCTGAAATTAATTCCTGCAGAACCACTTCTTGGTGGCCCAGGTTTACCAAATAAAGGACTAAATGAAGAACAAAGGTAATATTTTAAAAGCTTTTATTTCATAATAAATAAATATAGGTACATAAATCACTGTGATGGCAAGAACAACTTTGTAATAAATAAAAAACTTAATTAAATGCAATTTTAAAATTTGTACTCTACTGTAATGTAAAATTGGTTAACAATTCCATAAAGACATAGGCATTAGTGTTTAACTATGTCTTAAGTCTAGATTTCACAGATAAAATAACTCTTATAATTCAATGGAAACTGCCTAATACATTTCATTGAATAAAACGCCAAAAAACCAGGTATTAAATAACTGATTTTCATAGTGAAATGCATAAAAAGATTATGCCACGATTTTATATCCAATAAAAGGATATGTTATCTCTTCTGTTATAACTTGTATGTGTGGTGTGACTATCACACTATCACCACCTATTACTATTATCACAATGTTCATTATTATATATTTTCAGGTTAATGGTACAACGGTTTGGTCCAATAGACAATGAAGCAAGACCGGTAGAAAACTTATATAAGGATTCAATAGGTTTCTTTATTGCTGCATTTGTAAAATTACCTTAAACCACAAA
Source organism: Lithosia quadra (assembly GCA_963576445.1). Classification (NCBI taxonomy): domain Eukaryota; kingdom Metazoa; phylum Arthropoda; class Insecta; order Lepidoptera; family Erebidae; genus Lithosia; species Lithosia quadra. Next base: position 5,158,305 of record OY754883.1, read on the forward strand.
ATAAACATTTAACAAATACCTATACCTTTTTTTATTTGGAGGTTTATTGCATTGCATTTCTCTAATATACCATCACAAATATCACAACCTTGATATACTAACTGCTAATATTAGCGTATGTGGATTCACTTTGGCTGCTAATAGATCCAAAGTAAAATTATCAGTTACAAGTAGGTACAGGTGTTGATTGACCTCGTGCAATTCTTTCAACATCACTTTGAACTTACCTACTATTATATATATTATGAAAAAGTTGAGTTACTGACCGATAATTTAATATAAACATTTCTATTATAATTTCTGACCATGCTACAGCGATAAGCATTGTCGTTAATTTTACCTACTAAATTAAACATCATAACATATTCAAAATATTTGAAATTTTTTAAAAAGACGTCTACTATATCCATATTTGCAACAAAACAAGTGATTTGAAAGAGTTACACAACGTCAAAATTATTATGCATAAAAGTAGGTAACTATATCACGTATTTTGCAATATACCATCGAAGCAAGATGAAGCCTATTATACTACTTATATCTACCCTCCATAGTGTAATCAATAGCATATAAATATTAGCAACCCCGTCCTAATCTCAAAAATATACCTCAACCCTATTTCTTTATTGAAATATTATAAATTCTAACTTCAATTTACTTTTTTGATAAAACAAATAATTATGTATTCTTTTTCTTTAGGTCTGTCACAATACTCGTTGAAACGTTTACTACAATAACTCGTTTTTGAGAGTGTATGAAAGACTGACAGAGTATCTAAAATTCTAGATTCTATTAAACAGCATTGCTGCCATGACGTGCCTTTCACGATTGTGTTTTAGATAGCAATAAAGAGGAAGAAGGATGGAGTTATATGAGTATAAATCATGCAGCTATAGATAAACATGGAGGCCGCACTTCCAATACCTACTTGAAGCTCAGTCTGTATTTACTATCTTGCTCTGTGTGGGCCGACTTCTCTTTCTAAGTATGATAACCTTCTAAGCAAGAAATCACCATTTAAACAAGTTTACACACTTACGCGTGGAATTTTATATCACATCCTTGACGCCACGTACTACCGCAACCACGCACTATACAATTTTGCATCATTTTTTGAGTTTATACTTATAATTAACTTTAAATATGTTAAAAACCGAAATAATAATAAACAACCGCCATATTGTTTATTGATAGTTGACATGTAGTACCAATGTTGCCACATTACGTACTGAATCTTTAGAAAATGGGAATTTAATTCACTGATTCCTGATTCGACTACCCAATCATGCATAATAAATGGCATTTAATTTTTCAATTTCCACATTAATAATCGTAGTCGAACTATAGAGTTATTTATAAATCATTTTACTTGCATTTTTGGTTAGTATGGTCTATTTCTATAATTTACTAGGAGATACTAATAAGAAGATAGCAACATTGTACAAATACACGAAAGAGAAGTCGGCCCACAGAGACTGAGATACAGACATGTAGGTATTTGACTCAAGCTGTTCTTCCCAGTTTGGCCTCCATGTTTATCTATAGCTTCATGGTATAAATATAAAGCTCGCATCTCTCTTCATCTGGATCGCAGTAAGCGTTGAGCTAGGCCCACTAGACTCTGAAATAAGTGCATGAGATTCTAGAAGCTCCTGGTTTTCCCACGAGAGCTTTCAAATAGGTAACGCAACTGGAGTCCTCCTTTAAAAAAAATGAATGAGCTTTCGAGTCTCGTGTTAAATATTCGAGTTTTCTTACTTTTTAATCCACGCATGCTGCATTATTAATTCGAGTAGGTGCCTACTTATCAAAATTAGAACTCAAACACTTGAGTCCTTATTTTTTCTATCATCATAAATCTATTAAAATAGTAACACGTATATAGGCTGGCTTTATTTGTTTATGGATGTGATTGCAAACTAAATAAATATTTGTACCTATTGCTTAACAAAAAAATATTTTCTTAATTGCATAAACTCATTCGAATATTAATACTGTTGGTCTACCATGACGTGCTATAAAGCGTTCGTGTTCCGGACTAGAAAAGGGGTTTTTTTATTACTTAGGTGGCAGACAAGCGATGCCACCTGATGGGATGCGGTCACCGTGGCCTATGGCCGGGATGCAACACCAGAGGAGTCACACTCATGCTGCCGACCTTCTAATAATAGCTCCATCCCTTCAACACGAACTCTTATAACATGCCATGGTAGAGTTGTACATCTTTGTACTAAACGGTACAATAAATAGGTAACGAATAAATCAATTTATTTATGGGATAAGGTACCATGAAAGCAAAATTGCGAATATATCAATGTAAAAACCTGCTTTCTGGTTTTACAGCGCTTCGATGCGAACCCATAAACCACCTTTTGCTTTAAGCAAAAGGGCCCTTTTGTCAAACTGTATAGGATCCACAGTCTTCTCGCAAGCGGAAAATTTGAAGTTCTTCAAAAGTGAGACCATCGCCAGCTTCGCAGACAACATAGCAAAACGTAAACCTGAAATTAGAGAATACGAAGTTCCACAAACATACTCTAACATGTTATTCCGATTCACAGCCATCTTATTTTTACCATTGCATCTACAGGGGATAGGAAAACTATTATATTCAGAGTTATAATTTACAAGTAGGTACATATGAGTATCGAGCGAGCAAGAAGCGATTCTCACAGAAAAACACTCAATTGAGCGATGCATATGCATGTACCGCCCATCTTGATAGGCCACCTAATTCGTCCCATTTATATAACTTATAGGATTATTACTATCTTCCGGACACCAATGCCTGCCCACACTGTGGAGCCAACTAGTTGGTATGCTCAACTACTCCTTATAAATCTTTTTATACAATTGAAATTAATTATTAAATGATTTCGAACTTCGAATAATCACTCACATGAGCAGTAGAGCATGCAGTTTGTGATGTACATCTATTAGTATTATCTTCCCTTATCTACTTAGGTACTATCTATGACAACTAGTACTTACTATCTATTCTTATCACTTGCATTTACATATATATATTATTGCGTAATTTAATAGTTAATTCTTGTAATTTATAAATAGTGTTGATTATGGAATAGTGAATGCAAAATGAGGAACACTAACTGAACTTTCATAAAAGTATGGAGCCCTACTAAGATCTTCGGGGCCCAAGTCAACCTCATCTATAAGGTGGTACACCTACTGATTGACGGACGAGGTTATGACGTAATATCTTCAATTTTATGAGTCGCTCTCATAAAAGATGTTAACGTTAGTTATGAATATAATACCAATCAACCAAATATAAATAGTTATTACACCTACCTATACAATTTCTAGGGCCAGCACCGAACGCCAAATACAAATGCGAAGCCCTATCCTTTTTCTCCTCATTCATAAATCTTTCTGGTCTAAATTCCTGTGGTTCTGGATAATAATCAGGATCCATTTGAATACCATACACAGGGATAGCTAGTACATCTCCAACATTAACCTGGACAGACGTTCCGGGTATAATGTATGGCTTTGTACACACCCTGTCCACTCTAGCCACTGGTGGATATACGCGTAAAGTTTCTGAAATAAAAATAAATTAAAGGTATAATTCAAGTTGAATAAATAAACTTAGCCTAGGTAGATACTCATACTGTTTTCAGTACGTTCATAACTTGTGCGTACTGCTAAAGAGTGGAATGCCCTGCCTGAGTCTGTATTTCCGTAGAGCTACAACCTGGGAGTCTTCAAGTCAAGAGTGAATAGGTTACTTCTAGGCAAGCGTGCTATACCGTCGACCACATCATCACTTACCAACAGGTGAGATTGTGGTCAAACGCGAGCCTATTACCAATAAAAAAAAACTGTCAAGTGGAAGTTCCATCAGATTCTGCAGAACCCTTTCTCTTTCAATCTGGCAGGAAGAATTTACCTCATTCGTATTATTACGAAGCGGTGAAGCCGCAAGGGTTATGTGGGGCTCGCAATACAATGTGTACAGCCTTAACAGCCTTAGCAGGAAGACTCAGCTCAGCAGCCTATGCGGTTAGAAAAATAAGATCACTAACTGATGAGGAAACGGCACGATTAGTTTATTTTAGCTACTTTCATAGCGTAATGTCGTATGGTCTGATGCTGTGGGGCTCAGCTGCAGATATTGAGACCATTTTCATATTACAAAAACGAGCGATACGAGCTATCTATGGCCTCAGACCCCTTGACTCGCTGAGAGAACTATTTAAAGAAATTAATATTTTAACAGTTGCTTCTCAATACATTTACGATAATATCTTATATGTACGCAAAAATCTAGATCTCTTCCAAAAAAAATCGGACGTTCACAATTATAATACGAGAAATAAGAATAAACTTGTAGTGCCAATGCTAAGGCTTCATAAGGTTGGTAATTCGTTTGTAGGTAACTGGATAAAAATGTTCAATAAAATTCCTCAGGATCTGGTTGACATGCCACTTAATAAGTTTAAAATTGAAGTAAAAAATTGTTTAATGAAAAAAGGTTATTATAAATTAAATGAATATTTTGATGATAAAAATGCATGGTCATCCTAATCTCTTGCTCGCTCGCACTTTAAAAATTGTATTAAATAAAAACATAAAAAAAATATAAAAATAAATAATGGATAATCGTGTTCACTGAGTTTCTTGCTGGTATCTTCTCAGTAGAACCAACATACTGAACCAGCGAAAGAATCATTTTCTAATGATTATTATTTATTGTATTTATATTTCTTGACATATTTTTTCTTACTGTAAATTTTTGACGTTCATATGTGCTCCTTGTGTGCCTAAATTGAATAAATGAAATTGATTCTTTGATTGATTCTTTGAATGAAGCAACCTGGGGTGTGCCATACTACGCCTGATATGGATGGATCCTTAATGTTGCTTTGATATGACATAAAAGGCCCACTCAGCGATCGGATCAGCGTCCTCAACTGCTGATTGTCAAACGAGGCTGCGTAATTTTGCCTCTGGGGGTTGGGGGGTTATATAATTCTCGTAAAAATCAAACTAAGAAAGAGTAGGAGAGTGGACTCCGGGTTGCAGACTGAAACTGGGATTGAACAAGAAGAAACTTTGTATGTTTGGATAGATATTGTAGGTAGGTAGGTAGGTAGGTAGGTAACATCATACAAAAAACGACTGAACGAATTAAGATTTTTACTTACAGATAGATAGTGTTTATAACCTAAATTTACATATAGGATAGGTACCTACATTGTACCTATAACGTTTCATGCGATATGTTTTAATTTCACTTTGAACCAAATTTTGAAGTCGCTAGAAGAAAGGTACCTACATACATACCTACTTGGGTAATATTGAAAATATCTACGAAGTATTATGAGGTCAATGTCTACTTCGCATTTTGTAATCTTACATCGATTTAAATGTCAAAGTTCCATCACTTCAAATACTTGAGATTGAGAAGTATAAGTTTACCGTAACCTCAGGCGGAATAAGTGATTGTCAGTCAATGAACTCTAAGTCGATTGCGTCAAGCACACGTCGGATGTCCTTAATACGATAGATGCCACAAGCCACAATTGTGATATTTCTACCTACCTATGACTTAAAAAAAAACAATTTAAAATATTTTGGAAACCATCCCTTAAATTAACACTAGACTACCGTACGTACCGTACCTGCCTCGTAGTCGTAAGTATCGTATTGGTACGGCTGCAAATCATATTGGTACAAAGTCTATGCTTATCATCGCCTTGAGACGTTAGTTATAAATAAAATAAATCTTTATTTGGAACATAAACAATAAACAGAACAAAAACAAAATTGGATCGATGATAGCTGTAAAAGTGATAGGTACACTGTTGACTGTGGCACAGCTATCAACGCCACTCTCTATATGGATATGAGACATGTTCCCGACTTACTCACTAGTACTTTTAAAACTAACTAAAACCAAAATTAACCAACACAGAAAACCAATATCAATCAAAAGCAACGATACAAAACAAAAATAAGTTGGTTAAATTATCTAAAATAAGCTAAATTCATTCAAAATGGAGTAAGAAACAACTTTTCTAACAGTACCACATAGTTGGTTCATTACTTATTGTAGGTACTCATATTTATTACTATGATTGCGTTATTTTCCGCTAACATCATTGTACCTATATCACAGAATTTGAGAGTTTGGTAAAAAGTAAGGCATTTAATTGATTGATAAACTCATTCTATTTAGTCACATTTTCCAATTCTGATCCTATTTTATCACGAAAGATATTACACCTAAGTAAATAGGTATAAAAAGATACTCACCCAACAGAAACCCATCCAAATAATGCATCTGAGCGAGGAGATCGTAGTCAATAGTCTTTCCTTCAGTCATTTCTACGACATGCTCCCGAAGTTTCGTCTGCAACTCCGGCTTTGTGGCCAATACGTGGAGTGCGAAGGACAGCAAAGTACTTGAGGTTTCATAGCCCGCTATAAGGAACAATAGGCATTGTGCATCTATTGTATCGTCGTCCAAATCTGTAGGAAAGACAAAAATAATAATATGAAAAAAAAACCGGACAGCTCAACTAAAATTTGTAGGTAAGTAGCAAAGACGATAGATATCTATCGTCTTTGGTAAGTAGGTACTTTTTCTTCTGATCAATATTATGACAAGGGCATTGTTGTTTATACTTACGGACTTCAGATGTCGTATTTTCTGTCTCCGCCTTTTCCTTTTTTGCAAAATCTATTAGGATCTGAAGGAAATCGTTGTGCCTGTGTGTAAAAAAATACTTAGAATTCTTTATATATAAATGACTTACCGTAAGAACTAAAACTGATCCTATTTAAATAACAATAGCAGTAACTAAGTACAAATAAATATTTGAGCAAACACCTTTTGGAATTTATACACTACAGTACTAACAAACTTTTTCTTTCGTAAATAACTACATACATAACTGGGAAACATCCAGACTAGTGCAAATAGACATATTCAGTCAAACAAACATTTGCACTGAGCGGGAATTGATCCCGCAATCTCCAACAGACAGCAGCAGTCGAACGCTCTACCGCTATCTTGTGCTATCGATCTAGATTCAGAGATCGACTGCGGCGATCTAAGTCGTATTTTGAAGTGATAAAGTTCAAAGTTCAATATACTGATCTTGTTCAATCAAGTGGCAGAGTAAGGCCTAACATGTATGTGGTAGGCATAGGTACATTCGCGAATATAACAAGGTACACTGTACTTACTTACATTATAATACCTAATATGAACAGGAAATTAAACTTATGATGTTTGTAGTGTAAGGAGTGATAGAAGTAGATGACGAGTTGTTATCTCTGCTTGACCCGGGCCTCGATTCTGCTAAAGGTAACTGTAATGCCACTGACACTCTAAAAATAAATGCTATTTAATTGTAGACTTTACCGTTATACAATTAAAATCTAGAATCAAATGAAAATAATTAATTTAACTTTTTCATTCGCTGTACAAAATATCATTCGAAATTAGACTTTAAATTGATAACAATAAAGTTCACAATTAAATGGTATTTTTTAGAGTGTCAGTGGTTTGTCTTTAGCAGAATTGAGGCCCCCCGGAGGGAAAAAGACAAGAGTAATATGTTTGTAAGTATGAATAGATAAGAAATATGCACAGAGGATTTACTGGAGTGTAAGACCATAAGGCATTTCATGGTATGCCATCAGTTGTGAGTTCATATACAATAGCAGTTTACTTACGTGGCATCAGATTTACTTCTTTCAGCTTTAGCGGCTTTTAATATCCTCACTAACTCGCTTGTGGATTCAAAATTTAGGAACGAAAAGTTTATATACTTCAGCAACGTCGGCATAAATAGCAAGATGAAGAACAAAAACATTCTCTTGTGTATCGGCATGTAGTCGAACCTTTCAGCTAGCTATAACAGAAATTATTCTTTTTTATTCTTTATATATCCGTCACGTCAATATGACTTCACCTCGCCTGATGATAAGCTAAAGGTAAAGTCTCAGGAAGGGGGTCAGCTGCAAAAATAAGTTTAAGAAGTTTAACCGTGGCCTTAGTCGGCGAAACGTAGAATGTAAAATAAACCTTTGTGAGAGCATAATACCGAGTGTTAGGGTAACGCTACCGAAAAAAAAGGCGATAATAAAAATACTAAACTACGGCATTATTTTGTTTGACTTCGAGTACTAATTACAGTAGGAACGTGAGAAATTAGTGAAATTCAATTGGTTAACGTAGAAGAAAGAACTGGTGCAAAACTAAACCAAATTAAATGTGTCGGCTAATACGAACGCGGGTGATTACGGCTACGGCCTACGGCACAGTTTGTCTTTTTGAATAAAGGACAAGAACTGAAATCAGTCAGATTCGAACCGTTCAGTTTATTCAATGAAATTTAGTATGCTGTTTCAAATAATTTAGATCATTTAAATCGCCCAAGCCGTAAAATGTAATGGAGAATTTCGAACATCTAGGATGTGTCCATATTTCCCTATAATGGACTGGGCATGGTTTAAAGTCCCGCCCTGTATGTTCTCTTTTTCCATTCTAATTTAGTTCAGTTTATGGCTATGAAGATGACTGTACCTATATAAGTAGTAGCAAGAAATGTGTCAGTATATCATATTATTATTTATTGCAACTGTTATGATTATGACAGTAAATATCTAAACGTAACAGCCTATAATTATACTAAATATTTGCTTTTGTTAGGGCAAACACGAAAGAACAATGATAACATTGTGGATGAAACAAGGTAAATGGAAAGTAATAAGACGTACCTTTAAGATAACTACCGGTTTATTATAGTAATGCTTAGTTAATTGACATACTTGGGTTTAAGTAGGTCATAAGGTAGGTACGTATAACGAAACGTGCGACTATACGAACAGTCAACGTTAAAAGTATATTATAGGTACCTCATCATTACCACATTTGAAAAATTAGTTTTTGAGCAAAGTAATTTATATTAAATTACTTTGCTTGATATTTCTTATTAGAAATCATAATTTGCATTCATATTCCAAATTAAAATTTACTTTTGACTATGACTGCATGTAGGTACCTACATAGCATTCTAGCACGAAAATATCGTTAAGACATATTTTTTTCAAACAAGGTAAAAATATCAATCACAACATTTTCGGACGTAATACAACTTCATAAGCTCAACCTTTACTTACGGTAAAGAAATGTGCATTCTCATCAGCTAAAGCACCACCTTTGATACCAAAAGCACATGCTCCAATAACTTCTAAAGTAAAATGTCCTATTGTTTTCTTCAACTCAACATCTTTCTTGTCTGGAACAAACATACATAAAATAATCACACACTTATTGCAGGCCTTATTTGTATTATTTGGACTTCCTGTAGGTGTATTGTATACATTGGGTTATTGAATGAGATAATAAGAATGTATTACAATTTATGTACCCGCTCCAGAGCAGCATTCTGTTGTACTTTGTGAACTTAAAGTGATCAAAATGTGTGTTTTGCGCATATTTACCATATTGCTTCAAGAAATCGACCATTTGTTGAGAGCACAATTCAATGAGAGGTAGCATGTTTCTTAGACGAGACGAACTGAAGACTGGTGTCAGCGTACTTCTTACAGCTTTCCATTGAGACCCCTGTCACAAGTAATATATCTTCTTAAACAAGTAACACATACCCATATGGCAGAAGCATAAATAACAAACAAAATATTACGTTTTAAGATCAATGCACGTATGTAAGTACAGAAACGAGTTATTAAGAAATACCTTTAAGTTAAGAAGTGACCGTTTCCAGTATCTTGGTTGCTTGGCATTTAGTGTGATGCGATCAGTAAAGTGGTCAAAGTCTCGAATAGTTATTGCTTTGATTAAATCTGGATCCAGGATGTTTAATATCGGTCTTCTTCCTTCAAAAAGTCCTGTGAATTTCATTATGTTTTATTACAATGCAAAAGTTTCTACTATTATTCCTGGGCATTTGCCAATGCAGGAAGTGGCTGTGTTCCCACATTTTTCACATTAGGTACAATGTTGCATAGATTAATCATCATTATCATCAATTAATTAAGTGGTGTGTACTAGTTTATGACACTGATTCTGTTGTCAGAATATTGTATAAAACAGAAAAATAAAGGATTGAGTATTTGTGGTAAAATAACAAATAAGCATGTACCCTCAACTGCAAAGAAAGGGACGCAGCGCACACAGACACGCAAGTAAATTATACCTATGTTAGAGCATATCAGCATTACACACACATGTAAAGGTCTCTGTGTGTGCTAAGACCTTCTCTTTGCAGTTGAGTGTACATAAGCAATTAAATTCTATTTAAAAACAACCATTAGGAATACAATACATGTGCACAATCTAGAAATTACATTATCAACTAAATAATAAAAAGTCTACATACCACCATAGCGATGTCCTTTAAAGTAATTATATGCGTCCAACTGAAATTCGTGAAAGGATTTGGTCCCTCTAATTCTCGGACCTAGATTACCAAGTATTATCACAGGTTTCTTGAATGGTATACCTTTTTTCTCAAAAAAGTCAAATGTGCTTGTATAATAAAAATATAATACAAATATAATTGTGAGGAAAAATAGTAGCATCCAGTCTTCAACAATAAATTGTAAGAGTTTCTTAGAGCCACTAAAGTATTCCATGATTATATCAGTGCAGTTTACAGATAACAATTTAATTTAGGAACAACGAGATACGGGATGTTGTAGCAGCGCAGTAGCACCAAATTCCAATGTACACTAAATGCACAGATACACAGATACTCGGGCTGTGTCAAAGAGCTATTATAATTAATTTGATGCATCAACATAATATTTTACTATGTTCGCTTTATCCTTAGACTAATAAGCTTTATCATCTTCGTGTTTGCAGTATAAATAAATATACAAAAACTTTCTTCAGTGCAACTGTTGTTGCGCTAGCTATGCTATTGTGTAAATTAATAATACACTAATTTATTACAGAGAAATGTTTCCTTTACTGTTTGAATTGAATAAAATAATTTAACAATACGATACGATACGAATAAGATACGATACGATTACGTACGATATGTTGACTGTGTGACATGACACTGACACTGACGAGTCTGACGACTGCGATAGTGACGTTGACATTGACAGATTTCAGATTTCACATGACAAATAGGTGAAATAGGCATGTCCCAGTCATGAGTCCCAGCCAAAGTCCCAGTTCCCAGTCCCATATCCCAAGTCTAAAGTAGGTAGGTTAGGTATTTATACCGTATTTATTCAACAGCTTTTTATTAAATCCTGATGATATCGAGGAGAAAGATTGGTGGCAAATAAATCAGAAGTTTGCGCTTGAAAAAGATGTCAAAAGAAATGTGATGTTAACGGATGTGATCAATAAGATTTGATGTTTCAACAGTCTTATTTTTGACAACACTAAAAATAAAAAAGTATTATAAAAATAAAAAGTTTGATTTGACTTATGTGACGTTTGTGTGACGTTTCCAAAGAAATTAATAAAAAAATAAAAATATAATTATATTCTTGAAAAGTTGAAAGCTCAGACTAGAAGAATATCTAGTCTGAGGTTGAAAGTTATTTAATACAGTTGTTTATAATTATGTATGTTTAACCTTTGTTTATTTTATAATCGTGTGCGCTAAAATAACAAATAGCTGCAGAAGCTTTTTTTTAAATAGAAATAATCTACGTCTCAAATCTACGTATTTATAAGTTTTGAGGACTGAACTAATCGAAGTTGGAATTTTTTTTGATTATTTTAAATCAAGTAAATTAATTTATTGTTGCTGGATAATTCGGACTCTTGGGTACAGTATCTACAATGGGGAAAACGTCGAAAGATAAAAGAGATATTTACTATAGGTTAGCAAAAGAGGAAGGTTGGAGAGCTAGAAGTGCTTTTAAACTATTACAAATTAACGAAGAACACAATATATTTGAAGGCGTAACACGTGCAGTAGATCTTTGCGCGGCGCCTGGCAGTTGGAGTCAGGTGCTGACGAAGAGCTTGCGTCAAAATGTAAAAAATGCGGACGACGTCAAAATCGTGGCAGTCGACTTACAAGCAATGGCTGCTTTGCCTGGCGTTATACAAATACAAGGTGATATTACAAAAGTCTCAACTGCAAATTCTATTATAAAAGAGTTTGAAGGACTTAATGCTGATTTAGTGGTATGCGATGGAGCTCCGGATGTCACTGGTCTGCATGATATAGATGAATATGTACAGTCACAACTTCTCTTGGCAGCTTTGAATATAACAACGCATGTCTTAAAAAAGGGGGGTGTTTTTGTTGCTAAAATATTTAGAGGAAAAGATGTATCACTTTTATATTCACAACTGAAGCAATTCTTTGCATATGTGTCTGTTTCTAAACCTAGGAGTTCAAGAAATTCAAGTATAGAAGCCTTTGTTGTTTGCAAAGATTATCAGCCACCTGAAGGATATGTTCCAAACATGGTAAACCCACTATTGGACCATAAGTATTGTGATTTCAATCAATTTACTGGGCCCAATAGATTTATAGTACCATTTAATGTATGTGGAGACTTGAGTGCATATGACTCGGACACATCATATCCACTGCTGCTTCAAGGTCAAACATCATATGAATACAAAGAACCAGTACAAAGCCCTATAAATCCTCCGTATAAAGAAATTCTGGAGAAATCTAAAAATCTACAATTGTAACTCTAAAACAAATGTAAATAAATTTTTAAATTTTATTGGTTTGTTATTTAAACTGTTGAATGTCTTGATGAAGACAAGTCTGTGTATGGTGATCCCCATTCTGAGACTGCTTTAGCTTACCATCAAGTGAGGTGAAGTCATGGCAAATGTAAAAAATCCGATGTACAAATTCAACTAGACACAATGGCCAAGGCCTTCTACGATTCCTGAGCACATGTGTTACTTTCAAGAACTCAGACCATAGTGACCCCCATGGATACCACCCCCGCTGGCCGCGGGGCGGTTATGTCGGACTTGAATCGACTAAAACTGCACCATCTCGGTTTTACAAACGCCGGGGTGTAGACCGGGCGAGTATCGCACCTTCACACCTCGCTGACGCGACGGTGCCACCCGTCACCCCCATCGGCCGCGCGGAGTACCAGCCTAAAAAGTTTAACTCTAGAAACTTTATAGGACCTTCTTTCTGAAAACCCATAGATCATATTATTTAGGTATATAATCATATAATCCATATCATAGATATTGTAAATCATCAGTTCAAATTTTTCTTCCATGGGCAAAGTTCAGGAATCTTAAATTATTGTTTATTTAACTAAATTTTTACGTATAAAGTAAATTCTTAGTAGTTCACGATGGGTAAGAAACCATATAAGATGCCTACCGTTCAAAAATTCCTAGAAAAAAAGGTAAGAAATTCTAAAATTATGATTTTTATTTTGATTAGGTTTGCATTGAACCTTCAATAACTTCACAGCGAAAATCAATTTTCCGTTCCTTGTCCCTGTGTGGTTAGGTAGCGGTATCTACCTAGGTAGGTACTGAAAAAGCAGCCTTGCATATTTCATTCCTTCTATCTATGCTATATTTATTAAGTTAGTCTGCTGCGGTAGCTGAGGGTACCTTTTTTTTCGTGCGGAAATCCCCACGGATATCACCCTCGTCGGCCATCGGAGGTGGTTATGCCAGATTCGAACCGACTAAAACTGCAAGCCGTCTCGGGTCCCAATTACCGGGGTGTAAGCTTATTCAACAGGCATTTCCTTCGCACCCCAGTTGATCTTGGGTCAACTACGGTTTGAAGATGGCCCCCTCGACCTCCAGAATTGGGCACTACACCGCTTCGCGAACGGCGTGGGATGTAGGGTGACAGGCGGCCGTCCTGTCACCCCCGTCTGCCCGTCTGCACTCGCGCTCGGTGAACCAGCCCGTCCCCTGCGAACAAACAGACATGAATTCCAAAAAAAATGCGAGTGTGACACCCCTGGTGTTGCACATGTACATCGGCCACGGTGCCCGCTTCCCATCTGGTGGACCGTGTGCTTGTTTGTATTCTAAAAAAGTACCTACATAAGTCGATATCGAATAGATGTTCTAATACTTGTTATGTAAATTGAAAAGCATAGCTGGGCACCGTTAATCAAATGGTTAACTTCGTTAACCGCTAATCCGTTACTGAAAAAGTTAACTTCGTTAACAGTTAAAGCGTTTCTTTTCAGAAAATTTAACGGAAGTTAACGTTAATCGTTAATCCGTTAACACGTAATAAAACTTGCTTCTATATATCGTAAAATGCTTTGTCCTGAATGACATAACGGACTGACTGACGGATCAACGCACAGCCTAAACCGCTGCTGATCGTAGAAACCTGAAATAGAGGGTGTATTCTTCGTGTGACGTAGGCATCCGATAAGAGGAGTTTTCGAAATTCTTTCCCTAAAGGTGCGAAAAAAGGGGGCAAAGTTTATATGGGACAGCGCAAATCCTTATGTTTTAATAAAATTAATGGGACACGTGTATAGATTTTTATAAAAAACACTCCCTAACGGGGTCAAAAAGAGGTAGGAAGATATTTTGCGCTTTTGATTTAATTTTTTTTTGCATTTACTTACAAATACAAAAATTCTTTAACATTTTTAATAAGGTATAGATCTAATCCGACGGCACATAGAACTACCTAAATATTTTGAAATTCATATAAAATAGTTTTAAAGATAGATTAGTTTAGTTTAGTTTAGTGAGATGAGCAACAGAATTAACGCTATTTTGGGAGTAAAATTTGGTAAATCAAAGATTTGTTCTAAAGTGCTCCCTAATCGCGTGCATTCGCCTGTAATGTTACAGATTCGGACATTAGATAGGTACATCAGTGAAGAAGGGGACAATAGAGCGGTGGGGAGGGGAGGAGAGAGGAGTGGTGAGTGGTGTGGAGAGTTGAGTAGAGAGTGGAGTGTAAAGTAGAGTAGAGAGTGGAGTGGAGAGTGAAGTAAACTCCGTCACCTTAAAAAAGACTATGTAGCTATATTCGACATCCACGCGGGTGAAGTCGCGGGCGGAAAGCTAGTCTCCTTATAAAAACTGTTGGTTCTGGGAGTTAACAAGTTAGAAACATAAAGAGACGGGTAGGCATGTTGACAAACAATTATTTCATTCAACTGGACGATTGACTAGTTGCGTTTTAGACGAAACGCTAATCAGACGAACTAATTTTGAGATGTAGCGTTATTCTTAGGCTTTCGCCGTTTATAGGTACTCATACGTTGTCTTCGGGATTTACACGCGAATATTTGAACAACTACTTGTGTACTGACGTTTCGGTAGCATTGCAGCACTTGCAGCAGTTGTCGAACGTACGTGTTAGAACATGTTGGATTAACGATTAACGGACTTAGGGAAAATTAACGGAAGTTAACGAGTCCGTTAACATATTTTCAAGTTAACTTAAAAGTTAATCCGTTACTCAAAATGTTAACTTCGTTAATTAACGATTAACGGATTAACGAGTTAATGCCCAGCTATGTTGAAAAGGTATCTACTTACTTAGTAGAATAAGATACAATTTTACATTTTAGAGGCTATTTAGCAAAAAGAGAGATCCAGAATGGGTGTATTTAGAGGCAGAAATGCTTGAAAATATAGACAAGAAACCATATAACCAGAAAGTTCATGAATGGCTCCAGTTTTTAAAGGAATTAAGATATTATTACCATACTGAAAGTAAGTAAAATAAGTAATTCGATCCCGGGATGGTCATATATTTTAGTTCCGAATTTTTCGGGATTCAGTCTAGGCCTATAATGTCTTTTAATTCCAATTACAGAGGTACGAAAAGAAAAAAGATTACTAAGAGAAGCGGGTCCCGCTTGGTACTGCGAATTCTCCACTGCACAAAGGGCTGTTTTAGAACAACTTAAAGCTAATATACACCAGGACTTGCTAGAAGATATACCTCGTCGCACCCGAAAGGCCCTAAATGACCTTGGTTTAGTGCAATTATCAACAAAAATTCCTACAAAAGTATTATTGAAGACAATTACTGACTCCTGTGAGGAACCGGGAGTTTTTCTATGGAAACTTTATACGGCAGTTTTTAACCAATCGCCAAGTGAGAAGCGACCTAGTAAGTTTTAAATTGGACAGGCGATGTTACAAGCAAATTAGCGTCAGGTAGCACACAGATTAACATTCAGCAGTTTCAGCGCCTTGATTATACGAGTATACCTAATTTATATAATTTACATTTATATAATCAAAGTTTCAGCGTAGGTAGGTTACTTATACGCATGCTCTAAGAAAATGGGGTTACCTAAGCAACGAATGTCAGGTAATGCAAATACTGGGAGCGGGCCGGTACCTCCACGCGGTGCACCTGGGTAACGGAGGCGACACTGGTTGGCCTTAAATAGTCGCCAAATAGGATGCTTAGGTGGCAGACAAGCACACGGCCCACCTGATGAGAAGTGGTCACCGTGGCCTTTGACGTGTGCAACACCAGGGGCGTCACACTCGCGCTGCTGACCCTTCAGTGAGCTTTGGTGAGCTCTTGCTCATTCATGACACAGTGACTCAATTGAAAATGAAGAATGAAGTATAAACGAAGTAGGTTTCACTTCACGTAATATTTATATAAACAATGTCCGGGCCACCTTACCTTACTCTTAAACTTGAAATTATTTCTATTTTCAACAGAATACGACATTACAGCCAGGATCTTAATGTCAAGTATAGTATTCATTGATTTAGCCGATTGCATTGAAAAATTGGAGGAATTAACGCGTTACAAAAAGACACCTTCCGTTAAAAAAGAACCAGGTAAGAAAATTCTTATCCATACTAATACCTATTATAAATGCGAAAGTAACTCTGTCTGTCTGTTTGTCTGTCTGTCTGTTACGCTTTCACGCCTGATCCGCTGAACTGATTTTGATGAAATTTGGTATAGGAGTAGATTAGACCTCGAGAATGAACATAGGCTATGTTTGGTCGCGATAACCGACATCCACGCGGGCGGAGCCGCGGGCAACAGCTAGTTACATACATAAAAAACTTTTCTCTCCCTTTTCAGTAACAATTTATTACATGAAAATAGAACTGGCAAAAGAACTGTGTATTCGAAGATAGTTTTTTTTTCAGTTCCTACCTATTTTGTGACTAAGTATCTAGGTATCTATTCCAGCAAAGCACTCCGTAAAATACCTATCTTTTTATTATTATTTTATTGTAGTAAAAAAGAAGTACTTTCAACCAAATGTGCGATATGGCGAGTACTTGCAACGTATGTACGTTCCTCTGTACACAAACATTAAAGAGAAGAAGAAGAGTGGACCTTTACCTCTGGGAAACAAATTTCGACTCAGGAGTGAGCAAGTAACTACTTGTTGTATTTAATAAAACAGTTAAGCTTGATTAGTCATGTTGGTCCCAAAGCCATCTCTGAAACTTAGGTTCCAGCAGCATAATCAGTAATCACCCTGCTTCATTCTGGTGATAATGCATGTAGGTATAGGCGTATAGGTAGGTAATTCGTCACTGTGTATATAGGTACCTACTCTATTTGAGTAAAAGGCGAGTCTCCGTTAGGTAAGCCCCAACAATGCGGCGGTAGAGGCAAGAAGCACTCGTATGATCCCATAATTTACCATAGGAAGTATTATAGTGCTTTCCGCCACCCCTTTCATATAGGTATCGTCCACGGCCATGGCTCCCTCCTGCACCCCAAACTACGCCACTGCTTCGTAGTTTTCCAATTGGATCGGGTTATAAATTATCCGAATTTTCTGAGGCTCTACTTTCGCAAGATATACAAATCCTTAACGAAGACGATAATGACATTAAATTTTCATTGAAATCACCGCTGATCACCACTCTCTTCAGAAATAAAAAAAATTGAATTGAACAACACTACATAACAATTAATATTAGGTATGTATCTAGACATGTACCTATATAATTTGATTTAACCACCTAACTACTCGTATTTATTTACAGAGCTATGAGAACTTAAGAAAACATACCGGCTTTGTAAGTGTTACTTTTACATAATTCTATATAGCATTTATCCGTACCTACCTACCTAATAAAACAGTTTACTTAATTCACAGTTGGAAAAACGTATACTAAGAAATAAACAAGAAAAAGAACAAGAAAGAGTTTGTACTTACAAATTTTGGGAACCACCCAGTACATTGCGTAAGAATTTTTTTTTTAATTCTTCGTCGTAGTAGCTACCACCTACCTTAAAGATGGACTTAGGACAAACAGAGCTGGTGCGTTTTTCCGCACGGATATCTAAATTTACATAGATAGGTACGTACCTACTAAACTTCATGTTTCAGGTAATACTGATCCAAAGATGGCTGCTTTTGCGAACAAGCTGAAAATGGTAAAGGCGAAAGCCAAGCCGAAATTTAAGGCTCCATTCAAAAATGCTCAGTACAATATAGGAGGTGTAAGTTTTTCGGGTGGAATACCGAATTATATGCTCAATAGTAAGTTTGATTTGTACATTATAGGTATTAAGTAGGATATTACTAGATGTTGCCAGCTCACATGAAAGTATAATCCCGTTCACCTAGTATGGCTATAAAAATAGCGTATTTTCAGACTAATCAAGTTAAGGACAAAAAATTTGATACTCGTAAGTCTGAGGCGTTTTACGGACGATTTTCTTCGACCATTTCTTTTCTTATATTTCAGCCGTTTCCCTTTTACCCTCGGGCTACATATCAATAAACGCTGGAGCAGTTTATGTTAATGGTGAAAGCGTGAACTGTATAGCAGGTTTTTGGTTATTTCCAAAGAAGGAAATTCAAAAGTGTGAAGCAACGTGCGATTGCTTGACAACGTGGTATGTTTTTGAAACGTTGTCTTTGTCGTAACCTTTTTCAGTAGTTTTGTAGTAAATACTCTTATAGTATTAACTAGGTACTACCTATAGTACCTGGGTACCTATCCAGACGCATTAGTGGCATTAGGTTCGGAGGTAAGCTACGAATGATACATTATTCGTAGCTTACTACCTCCCAATAATGATACATTATTCGTAGGAGGTAAGGTACCTTACCTTACCTACTCAATAGGTATAGGTATACTCAATGGTCATGTAAATTCTCACTTTTAATATAATTTCACTTCTTCCCGACATGTGAAATCGGAAAAGGGACGTTTCGTCGCACTTCGTCCATATCGCGGAACTTCATATTCGTGAATAGTGAAACTTCCAATATAATTTAGGTATAAGTATTAGTTAATAGTGTAGGATCTTAAAAGTTTTATTTCAATATATTTTAGAAGTTGATCATTTACGCAGTAGCATGTTTTCGTCGAACGTACCAAATGTGGAATGGACGTAACGAAGTGCGACGAAATGCGTGTATATTATGGTTATAATACTTACCATAATGTTGCCGACCTAGGGAGAAACCTGTCATGGAATATTTGAAAAACTCGAAGTGCAAATGCGGTCATCTCTACGATTTATACCTTGAGGGCAAAGCGACAGAAAAATTCTTTCATCCACCGAACAAACACGGGCCGTTTTGGATTGACAAAGCGAAAATTTTTCAATTGGACCCCATGGAAGACTTCATTAATGATATATTCAAAGAGGCTTTACAGTCAGGCGACGATTCGGTAGGTATCAGGTATCCTTCATAATAATCCTAGCGTTAGTCCCGTTTACCACCAAAGCTTCCAATTCTACGCAATTTTCTTTGGCGTATTGACTATTACGGGCAACGAGCAACTACTGTCTACCGGATCTGCCTCAACCTCGAAAGGAAAGCCTGCGCCAGTAACTTGTGTCCATTGTTGGGCTGGTGTGTAGGTAGGTACCGAAAGGTGATGTTGGTTTGGGTACCAAAGATCTTGATAGGACCCCGTAAGGTACAGTACCTAGATACTTAAACAGGAAACAGGACAAGTCAGAAGACCCTGATATCCCCGCGAATTTGCACGCCCCCGTCTGCACGCCCTCTCGGGTCTTGTAAGGTTAGCCAAAAGCATTTCCTTTGCACTCCAGCTCATCTAGGACCATCTACGGTTCTAAGATGGGGCCCTCGACCCCCAGATGGGGTGGGGCAAACATCACGCCGCCCGCCTCGCTGAGAATGCGATGTAGGGTGACAGGCCGCCGTTCTGTCAACCCCCGTCTGCGCTCGTAGAACCAGCCTATACGCCACCTGCTCCTCACGGTGCCCTTTGCTAGTCACAGTGACACGTGGCGAGCCTCCGAGCAGCCCTCTAGAGTGCAACTCTTGTCTCGGCTGTCACTTACCGCAGGCAGTAGTGTCTCCCCCCTGCGCGCTACCGTCTCTGTTGCCCGAGTGCACTGCGTGAAGCCCGCATCCACTTAGGTATTATCGACCCTATCCCATGTTCCAGAAAAATCGTTGGTATCCTTTTTAAAAAAGCTTATGAAAATGAAAAAAAAATATGATCACGCGTCAGACTCAGGTGCTAATGGAACAATAGGTACTTTAGAATCTTTTGAACTATTCGACAAGAAAACTATTCTTTGATTTAAATTTAATTATAATCATTAACATACAGGTCACGAGTTCAGAACCGTCGATATCAGCCTCTGGGTTAGAAGAGAGCGCGCTTCTAGCGGTAACATGATCTGTCTTTATGTTTTATTAGTATCAAAGGTTTCTTATTATATAACTTATTTTTGGGTTAAATTAAGTGAATGACTGGATCCCCAGCTATTGGTACAACATACATTCCAACAATCTTTTTATTTTTATTTTTATAACTTCGCGGATCATCCTACAATCGAATTTTAAAATCATTACAGAAATTAGGGAGATAATGCCCTATTTGGAAAATGACCTAGCCAAAATTATAATATAAACCCTTCTCTTTTTAGTAGGCACTTCGTACCTACACACATATATAATTATGAGGTACGAACTAAACTACACAAGACTCACAGGCAATGACATCTTGTGGGTATTATTATTTTTTCCTTTATTAGCGTGTAGATATAGTTACTATCATGTTACAGGCATTTTTGGCTGACCTATCGGATACATACCTTTTGATTCCTCACTTGCCACAAGCTCATCTGTTGAATAACCTACAAGAATGGGTCAGAAAACGCGTGAAGGGGCCCTTAACGCCCAAGCAACATAGTTCGTATATTTTATCACATTCCTTCATACATTTATCTAGTCTAGCCATAATTTATCTGTCTCTCTATTGAAGTCTCTGTAAAAAATAAACAATAATTCTATTCAAAATGACCATCTTTGGCTTTGATATACCTAGGCTTGTAATCAGTTTGGCCACGAATCTACCTACCTGTTTACCTACATGGGGGAAATTAGCCACTTCTTGCTCCAGAGATTGCTAAAGAGACTCAACGTTTCCTTGTAATTAGAGTAGGCCATGTTCTCTAAAACTGAACATAATTTATAGTCCAAGGGGTTCAGGCCTTATAAAGTCCAGAGCTTTGAGCCATGCTTGGGTAGGTCGTACACTCGTGCCATGTGGACAGGTGCAGAGTTTTGCTGGAAAGTTCATGAACTCCACGATACCTACATTTGTAAAAATCGTGTGACTTAGACATTATTATCTAAGACGGTCTTTTGACACACTTTGGCTGAAGTTTTCACACTTTTTTCACAAAAATTAAAGCTTTGTGACTCCTATAAGACATTCCTTAATTATTTATTTTCATCCAGGAGCTAATTATCTATATTCATTACGGAGATGGCTCGACTTGAAACACGTGGATCATAGAGCTAGAGCCTATAGCATACCTTTCACGCTTAAGCAGTTAGAGCATTTCAATTGGGGGCATCGACGTATGGTGCAAAATCTGGTAAGTATTCAGTTTTTTTTCCACCACTTAGTTGGCAGACAAGCACACCAGCTGATGGGAAGCGGTCACCTTGGCCGGCTATTGTTCATAGTTCACCTCGTCAGTTCACCTGGGTGGACCACGAACATAATTTTTTGTTAGTGGACCAACTAACTTTTTCAAAAAAAAAAATCTCAAATAATATGGTTCGTGGTTCACCTGCGAAAATTCTGGTAATAAATAAATAAATATTTTTCAACATATCACACAGCACCATCTAGTCTAAATTACAATAGGTCTTTTATTTTTAATTGTAATTGATTAATTTAATAAGGTTGGTCTATCTACGTGTCACTATGGTTACCCATAAAGAGATGTTTTTAAATGCACAATATCTTTATTTTTTTCCAACTTAAAACTTAAACTTCAGTAAATAAAAAAGTAATGTAAAACCGGCTAACTTAATAAACAAGTGCATAGTACCTAAACTTAAAAGTGCACAGTACAATCTGTTGTCAACATTATCTGACCCACCCTAAAAACAAACGAATTTGGACCGTCTTCAACTAATATTAAGGTTTCTTCAACTTATATGAGCTTATCAGACAAATTATGCTTGTTTAAGAAATAGAATAATAAACACGCAAATTTGATCTCTAATACTTTACGATTAGGATGTTATAACTATTTGTGATAATTAGTGTCATTGCTACGTAGTAATACATTATTTCAATAAACTATTTCATGTAGTTCTGGTCTCGTGGCGTATGTATGGGACTGAGACGAAAAAGTAGCCAGATCTAATCCTGCGACAAAGATTTGTTTCGCTTTCAATTAATATTTGTAGCAAATTTTTAACTCAACTTTATGTATGCAATTCATTAAGGAAAGAGGTCACATACACAATGAAGTGGACCACGAACACAAAATTGTGTTTGTGGTTCACC
Source organism: Lithosia quadra (assembly GCA_963576445.1). Classification (NCBI taxonomy): domain Eukaryota; kingdom Metazoa; phylum Arthropoda; class Insecta; order Lepidoptera; family Erebidae; genus Lithosia; species Lithosia quadra. Next base: position 5,181,016 of record OY754883.1, read on the forward strand.
CAGGTGGACTAAGGTGATCCACTAACAAAAAATTATGTTCGTGGTCCACCCAGGTGAACGGACGAGGTGTACTATGAACAATAACCCACCTTGGCCTATGGACGTGTGCAACACTAGGGATATCACACTCGCGCTGCCGACCTTGTGAAAAACCTTCTTCTTCAAGAATCCCTTATTGTAGTCAGTAGTCATTCTGATAAGTTGCCTTTACTCATCATCCCTATAGCGATTTCCCAAATGCGCCCAAAGTTTGCACTTTGGAGCCCAAGGAGTGGAGGAGGATTGTTTTTTTACTTGGTTTGTCGGCTTTACCAGGAGCGACTGCCATCTGACCCTCCCACAGAGGTCACACACTATCTCTGCGAAAGAATTTTTTTTTATGTCAGTCACGTCAACATGACTTCACCTCGCCTGATGGCGCCACGTGTTTTGGTTACAGTTTGATGTTTTATTAGAAAATTTCGTTACAAGAAATAGGATAAAACAAGTCATACAGACTCGTATGTGGTGGCCAACAACTAAATACGACTGCTACCCTGGGAAACCATTTCTGTAAGTATATCTAGATAATATTTAACCACAGTACCTAGCTATTATAATAAAATTATATTCAACGAAATTCTAGACAGCTCCATCTAAACTCAATCTAAGCATAGCTTAGCGAAATACACCTAATACTAGAAATCGGATAAATATACCTAGGTACCTAACCTACCTACTTAGTTTATTTTTTATATTATGTATTGTATAGGTGAGAGGTACCTATAGGTATCTACATAGAACGATCCAGTCCAATATATAGAATTATCCATGCAAGCAAATATTAACATTGAGCGGGCATCGAAGCCGCCACCTCTGACCATAATAGCTGTCGAACACTACGGCCAAACAACACAACGCTGTTGCTTGGCCGTAGACCGTTAGAGGAACAATACTAAATACTTATTAAGCTTTATTTCATTTGCAGGGACATATTTTTCACTTATCTTCCTTCCAGAATGCAAGATGTGCATTTCATAAATCCTTACAGTACTCTTCTTACGCCAAAATATGGAGCTAAAACATGTCCTTTGAATATTTAAGCTTAGGATATTCTTTATTGAATTTAAGAGAACCTTACTTAAGTATTGCCACATCGTGAACATTTCCAAGTTTAGATATTATCTAAAATCGTGAAAAGGAAGTGTAAAGTATTGTTATATTAGCATTAAGTAATTAAATGGAATAAATAGTTAAGTTTTGTGATTTGTAATTTCGGTTTGTGAAAATGCTAATAATTTTGTAAACTAGGTAACACTTATTTGTTTTGACTGTGCAGGTAATTCTAATCTAACATAATATTTTCGAAATGTTACATCTAAAAATGAAATGAATAATAGGTAAGTTTAATAAGTTCTAAATATTGTGATTCTGTGAATAAACTTCTATACCTACTATACCTAGTGGCAGTTTCTTATTTATTCCTACCAGTTAGTTCGAAGATATTTTTTTCCATTCCACGTTTTCTGCCATCTATTATCTCTTAGGGATCCACGTCTCGCGCAAAAGAGGCGATTGGATTTCGCCCTCTTTCGCTGCCTGCAGCGTATTGAACCAGTTATACCGCTCCCGCGGTAGCGGTCGGTCTATAGTTGCTTGGTCCTTTTATTGCTTTTTTAAATTATTTGGCGTAGATAGACTTCAGGTCACGGCGTTCGTTAAAAGGTTTCCATCCTTCATGATGGATGAGCACAGGTCTGTGGCTGGGCGAAGGGTCTTCCGGTTCTTCCCTTCTCCACAAGCAGGCCCGAGATAGTGGCGAGTTTAGAGACCTTACCTATCTCTCTTCTCCGTCCAGCCTCTGTGGCGTAGCGATAGTAAACGCTTCCGCTGCGCAGGAGGCACGGGTTCGATCCCCGCTCAGTGCAAATATTTGTATGCATGAATATGGGTATTTGCATTGGTCTGTTTGTGCCTCGGAGAGCACGTTAAGCTGTCGGTCCCGGTTGCCATACAAACATCTATGTCAGTTGTTACGGGTAGTTGGAGCCCTAAAAAGTCCAACAACAACGGTCTAGCTGCAATGCTTCGATATCACCTAATGCAATCATTGCGTTGCGTTGTACCCCAGACTTTCGTTATTTTATAAAAGCTGAAAGTTTGTCAGCGCATGCTCCCAATACAGGTAAGAACGATGGCCCATTATGAAGTTCGGGTCATAGTGGCTTTGGCAGATAAACGGTACTATTATAAAGTGTAGCAAGCGCAAGGCAGTGGGTGCGAGTGAGACGGCAAGTCAGGTCTATTGCGACCCCTCACTGCGCATATTATGGAATTATAAAATTGGAATTCTAATTCCAATTTTAGGTTTATTGCGATCCCTCACTGCGCATGTATTGGCATTATATAAATGGAATTATAATTCCAATTGTGTAATTCCAATACATGGGCTGTGAAGGATCGCAATAGACCTGATTCGCCATGTCACTCACACCCACTGCCCTGCGCTCGCTCCTACAGCTACCCTTTAATACCGTGTATCTGCCAAAGCCACTATGACCCGAACTTCATAATGGGCCATCGTTCTTATCTGTATTGGGAGCATGCGCTGACAAACTTTCAGCTTTTATAAAATAACGAAGGCTAGAGCCCATGAACCCCAGACCTTCGTTATTTTTATTTAGAGCAAGAGCTCTAGAAGGTCAGATGGCAGTCAATTCACGGAAAATATCGAGGTCCAGCCAAATCCGCAGTTAAGACTAGTAAAGCGGACCCCAGAATCCGAGGTGAAAGCTTTGGATGCGACTGGGATTAACGCTAGGTTGAAGAAGAAGAAGATCTCTCTTCTCCGTTGATGTAAGCGGAGCGGAGCTAAAGGTTTTAAATAGGTACTGGTAAGTACCTCATTTACAGACATAATATCCACACATTATGACTTGGTCGCAGAGTACCGTATAGCTTAACGGCTTCGCCAGTAATGGGTTTATGGTCGGTTACTTTGGGCATTAATGAGGCATTTATTCAATCTGCCTGTATAATGCCAGGCATAAACCCATCTATAGATCGTACAGATGGGTTTCTGCCCTAGCATATTGAGCATAAATGATAAATGCCCGAAGTGATAGGTCATGAACAAATACAAAAGGCCGAGGATCCTATAGGGCTATAGTCATTAAAAATAACAACTGTCAACGTTGCTGTCAACTGTCAATGCTGTCATGTCACACGAATCGAATGTCAAAATATTTCGTTTCAACATTGCTGCGATATTTTATTTGTACTTTTTGATTTAATTACATTGATGAAATGGCTGCCCGACAGGGTATTCAACTTGGTAAAAAGATCGCAAAACCGGTGCTGTCCACAAACCATGCAGAAGCTAAAATGAGAGTGTTGAGCTTGTACAAGGCTTGGTATCGCCAAATCCCCTACATCGGTAAGTAGAATGTTATGTCATCAGTGTTTGGTATTTCTTGATCTATAGTCTATCATCTAGCACTATCTTGGATGTCGATACCGTGGGTCTAGTTCATAATATCGACAATCACTACATCGATGGTCGCTGTATCGAAAACGTTCCATGGATGGTACGCTACATCGACAGTACCCCAAATCGATGGTACGCTACATCGACAGTACCCCAAATCGATGGTACGCTACATCGACAGTTCTCCAAATCGATGGTACGCTACATCGACAGTAAACCAAATCGATAGTACGCTGCATCGACTACCCGACCCGAGCCAGATTTAAATAAAAAATTATGTATCCTTTAGCGTAGGTAGTTCATATAGAGATTTAGTCATTATAGTTGTTAGAAAGGTCCAATATAATAATGTATTTTATGTAGTTGGCTTTTAGAAAGTAAGAAAAGTATATGGCTTTATAAAAAGAATAATGTGAAAATAACAAAAGTGTAATAATGTGTCTTCTACTATCTTCTACAGCGTACTATCGATTAGGTTTACTGTCGTTGTAGCGTACCATCGTTTTAGTGTACTATCGATATAGCGTACCATCGATTTGGTGTACTGTCGATGTAGCGTACCATCGATTTGGGGTACTGTCGATGTAGCGTACCTTCGATTTGGGGTACTGTCGATGTAGCGTACCATCGATAGAACGTTTTCGGTACAGCGACCATCGATGTAGTGACTGTCGATATTATGAACTAGACCCCGATACCGTAGGGGTTGCTAGTATGTTCATATTTACAAACACATTTTCTAAAGAAGTCTTTTAGAGCTATTTTTTGGCTTTTGCTGGAAAGACTCTCATTTGGCCACTGTGTTAGTTTGATTCTCTCATATTCATATTAAGAAGAGACTTTGCTAAAAAAGTGAAGCCATAATAGAAAACCTTAAGCTATGTTTAGCTTTACAGTTCAATTGCCATTACTATTATTAATTTCAGTTAAGGATTTTGACATCCCGAAGTCGGAAGAACAATGCCGTGAAAAACTAAAGGAACATTTTATTAATAACAAAGATGTGACTGATATCAGAGTTATTGATTTACTTGTCATCAAGGTAATAAATGTTTATGATCTATATTTTCTTAGTTGAGAACATAATACTGACACCTGCAATGGAAAAAATTGTGTGTGTTTGTTAATTTAAAGTTGTAGTAATCAAAACAAAGGTAACAAGCAAATGTTAAAAAAGATTAATTACAAAATTAGAACTGACTTACGAGCCACTTATGTATACTAAAACCCCTAGAATGCAAAACATACTTTCTGAAAACTGTCTACATTAAAATCGATTCCACCTAATGTGAGATAATTGCGGACAAACATATCTATCATACTAGATCAAACGGTGAACCTCTTTTTGTAGTTGGTTAAAAATCAAGATACACTTTTTATACTTTCATTGTAGGTGTCAATACTATCTAAATAAAAATCATGAACAGTTTTATATTGATCACCCTTCAATCATCAAACTTCCTCAAACTAGACCAATGTGCAGGTGGCTTAGATATTTGAAAAACCAGCATTATTGTAGTTTTACTTGATACTAAACTGAACATATTCACTTTTCAGGGTCAAATGGAATTGAAGGAATGTGTAAACTTGTGGAAACAGAAGGGACACATCATGACATATTTCAAGCCAACCGAAGAACCAAAGCCGAAAGATTTCCTTTCTAAATTCCTTAACTCAAATGATTAACTTTTAAATAGAACATTTGTAAATAAAGTTGCAGTACCTATAAGTTAAAAGAAAGTGTATCAGTAATAGATGTCAGTTTTAATTTATTGATGTTTTAATAGTGTACTTACATGACACCATAAGAGGAACTGTATAGGAGAAATTAATGGCCCACTTAGATATGGCCTCACAACCTAAGAAGTCAGGGTTTGGGCGGTTAGAAAGCCATACAAGTCAATCCAAAAAGTGAAAAAACAGTAAGTGGACAGACGCTAAAGTGAAAACCTCACAGGCAATTGGTATCAGGGCTATGTTTATGATATGACGATTGTTCATCTCCGCTTCTTCAGCCAAGCACTAATCGTATCCAAAGCTTACACTTTGTAATCTGGGCTCTGCTCTCCTACAACTCCATTAATTTGTTTATTTCGACTAAGAACATTTTGTCCACCACTGCTGTCACCGGGACGTCACCAAGAACGAAATGACGGCGCCGATTTAGCGATACTGAGCGACACTTATATAATATGGCCATATTGGCCATGTGTCCATCGCACGCCCCCCGTCACCGATGACGGCAATACAAAACCGGCCCGAAATAATCTCGTTCTCGGTGCCGCGGCCGTCCCGGTAACGGTGGCGATGGACAAACGCTCTTACGGGTGCGGATGTGATGGCGTCTGATCCGCCAAGCCCGAGTGGAAGCTCTTTTTCGTGTAGAGATTCCCACGGATAACACCTAATGGCATGCATGTCACCTACTACGTAAAAGTGGTAAAAGTCAGCAGGTCTACCTCCCCTATCAGGGTTCAGCGGTGGCGGCATGGCTAGACAATGTTGCCAGTCTGGTAGTCGCCGCATTTTTCGTTTATAACATAGGGTAACTCGACAGGAAATTTGACTATGTACTAAGCTAGCAATTTTCTATCTGATTCCCACAGAGCACTAATGAGTACCTGACCCGGATATAAGTAAATAGGACCGGGATAATCATAGTTAAAAAATAAGTTTAATGATAACGCACGTTCAAACCATAATACCTACTTTGGTATTCAATTTGCACTCTTTGGTTTGCTACCATTTTGGAACACGTTTGGAACCTATCAATATTAGACTGTCATAATCACGTCATTCCATCAATAATATTTCACAAATTCATCAGTAATTACACAAGCAAAATCCAATAAGGATTTGAAACAATTAAATAATAGATACATAATATATCACAATGAATATAAATAAGTTTATTTTTAATATTCACAACGCATTAACGATTTCTCAACGTTTCAATCACAACGCAACTAAATGCGTGAGACCCATGATGTCTTCGGACATATGTGAAGCCCGACGACGAGCTTTGGGGCTATACAGGGCTTTTTATAGATACATTCCATACATCAGTAAGTACCTTTTTTTTGTGCGGAAATCCTCATGGATACGTCCCCGCGGCCAGGCAGGTTATGTCGGACTCCTACCGACTAAAACCGCACGCCGAAGTATAATAAATAAGGCATTTCCCTCGTACCCTGACTCATCGGTAAGGTATTTTAGATAACATCACTGCCACCGAAATACCTATACTTACGATAGGTACCTACCATTTATCATGTCGCGTGCACGACTGAGCGGTAATGTCTCCGATCCAAACATATTTCTAGGAACCCCCGACATCTGGACCAACATTGCTGACGAAGGAATAGTGGCGAGTCGTGAACATCCTCCTCTAACGATTTTTGTAAGGATTTTCTTCCTACTAGCCCTCCCCTAGACCAGATACTCCTTAATTTAATCAATTCGCAGACTACGGCAACATCCACAATACCTGGGATATTTGTTTTGTAGCCTTTATAGGTCGAAAATTTCTGCATCCCAGCTGGACAGGCGATCTCTAGGCCGTGATTGCCCCCAGAGAGATGAGAATGGTTGAAGATATGAAAAAATATTCCTATGAATTTATAAGAGAATATCACTTACAGTGGCGTAACTATACCATCTGGGGCCCGTGGCAAACTCTGTTGATGGGGCCCTTTTTTTTTTTTCGTGCTGAAATCCTCATGGATACCTCCCCCGCAGGCCCTATCAGTAAAAATTGTAACGTTGTACGGTCATTTTGGGTAACATTGAATCGCTGTGTAACTTTGAATAAAGTTGTGAAAAAGATTTAAAAATTTATTTGATGCAAATGTTTTATTGTTTCAATATTATAACTGTCTAAACGGATCGCCATAATGATTTTTAACAAACGTAACGTAAAATATTAAGCTTTCAAAGTCATAATTTTGTAATTTAACCGCCTTTTTCGAGTGAAGTTCTTAGCAGTGTTTGTTAGTTGAATTTAATATCGGAATTATTTGTACAAAACTTGCTGTAAACAGGTATGTTTGGTGTTTATCTTTAAAATCTACTAAAAAAATTACTATTTTTAAATCGCTGTCCGTACATGGTGTTACATAAATTGTCTAAAACTGATAAAGTTGTAACGACGATCAAAATCGAAGTGATTTGGGTAACATTGAATGGTTCACAGTTACTTGTGTCTTATAAAAAGTTTCAGTTCTAAGTATGAGGACCCCTAAAATTGATTGCTTTTTTTCTATTTTTGTGTGAAATTCTTAATGCAGTTCACAGAATACGTCTACTTACCAAATTTCAACCGCATAGGCCTTATAGTTTCGGAGAAAAGTGGGTGTAACATACGGACGGACAGAAGGACGGACGGATGGACAGACGGACGGACAGACAGACAGACAGACATGACGAATCTACAAGGTTTCTGTTTTTTGCCATTTGGCCCTAAAAAGGTGAAATAATTCGTATTGACGATGACATTTTATTCATGGAAAGGGGTGATTAGTTTTGTTTAAAAAATAAAATGTCCAGAAAAATTATTAGCAGTCATTACGATTTTGATCTCATCTGATAGCCAAATAAACATATAATTTATTATGTTGTACACTATGTTCCTACTTATCTTACTTTATTAGAAAATATAAATGTAACAATGTTTTTTTTTCCCACCAAATTGGTTCGCCTTGTTTCATATGGCAAGACCTTGCTATTTTTCACAGGTAGGTACATCAAGTTAGTCATGATTTGCATAGATTGGACTTTTTTTTACAAGAATACAATACATCATTTAATTTTATCGAAATCTTAAAATGTTTGGATAATAAAGGTTTTAAAATCCAAAAAAATATATATTCAAAGTTACCCAAAACTCGTGCTAACTTTGAATGTGGGTTTTGGGGCAAATTTTGGGCAGTCTTTTTGTTTTTTCCATAAATCTGTGGGTTTAGAAACATAAACCAACTCAAAAGAACACTATTTATTCTATAAAATCTCATGTAATAAATATAATCAGAGAGTATACATTAATAATCCGTTAAAAATGTTCAAAGTTACCCAAAATGACTGTACTCAGTTTAATTTTAATATTTATGTAACCAAAACCAATGTCAAAATAATTACATAAAGAATACGCAGTCAGTACCTAGAGCCCTTTTTTACATACATAGGTACATACATACATACATACAAATCACGCCTGTTTCCCATTGCGGTAGGCAGAGACAACATCTTTCCACTTGCTACGATCTTAGCATACCCCTTTTTACCTACGTTGTTATCAGGACTATTGCATGTTATGTATTAAGTATGTAGGTACTAAGCTGCCTTCTATCAGGTTCATTACCTAAATACTTTGGGAATACGAATACTTAATTAATTTCACAGCAGTTTAACCCTTGTTTCTAGTAAAATACTTCGATATTCAGAAGAACGAAGAACAATGCCGCTGGATGTTGAGATCGTATTTTTACAAAAATGCCTGCGTCTCTGATGTGAGGGTTATAGATGTGCTCATCATCAAGGTATCAAATCTGTTTTAACCTAGTAACATAGATATTCGTATTTGTATCAAGTATAGAACAAGCCTATGCCTCTCCTTACTACATATACCTACACCTACTAACTGTTGCTAATAGATACTATTACTTATAATATATATTCTATGCTACTGTTTCAATTTACATTATGTAGGTATGTAATATTCAACTAGGTACAGGTAGGTAGGTACCTACCTACATATCCATTTATATTCTACCCATAGGTATATTATTGCTTAGCGCACCAAATAAATAGGAACGTACAATAAGTATTTTATACAAATAGAAACCGCTGTTGGTTCGCGGGAATCGAACTCGCGACCTCTGATGAAGCAGTCGAGTTCTCGACCACTACGCCACAGAGGTCGTCATATCCAATGCAAGCTTTATCATCATCATCACAGTGTTACTCCTGGTTTCATTGGGAGCTCAGGCTCTTCGAGAGAGGGGACAGGGAGATGATTATGAGACGGTATCTTGGCTTTAGCAAGAGTGATTTGAGCCAGAGCCTCGTCCGTTAATCGGCAGGTGTATCGGCTTGCAGCTACCTAGGCTAAGGGCCCCGAAGTTCTTGTTGGGGGGCCCCATATACCCCATATCGTCTCCACTGTATTTGAATTTGCTTAGTGTAAATATCATCCTAATATTTCATCAATTAAATAGAGTAAATACTTACCTATGTTTGCAGGGTTACATGGAATTGAAAGAATTAACCCACAATTGGCAGCAAAAGGGCCATGTAATACGACACTGGAATCCAAGTATAGAACCAAAATGTAATACCTTTATTGCGAAGTTCATTCAAGGATCGAACTGACTGTTCGATATTAGGGCGCGAAGACACTCAATTTATATCGCGATCCGCACGATTAATAAAATTTACATACATATTATTTATGTGTAAACACGCGATTCGTCCGTACACCGATTCGCGATATTTATTAACTGTCTAATAAAGCCATTATAAATTCATTATATTATATAGAGACTTAGCATTAAAATATATAAACGTATAAGTGCCTACAAAGAATACTCAAACTCTACAAAAATTAAGTGTGAGCTTTCCATCGCTCTAAACCTTTGTCATTAAAACAAGCAATAAAAATACACTTAATTTTTATGGATATCAAAATAGTTACATGTAGGCATGTAGGTACAACTATTTGTAATTTTTAGTTATTTTAAACGGGTTTGTCTATTGGTAAAATATAATAAAATTGAAAATAAAAGAATTATTAACAAATTCAAGATTTATTAATCACTTTCATTCCACATCACATGCCTTTCGGAGGCTCTTTGTATATCTCGTGTAATAATCAATTGAAGTGGAACAGTTGGTCGAACGTATCTGCTTACTATTATCTCAAAAATATTCATACGAGTATATCTCAATGACTTCTAAGTAGGTATGCTAAACAAGCGGATTATATTAAAAATTGTTTCACAGTGTTCCTGGGTGAAGTGAAAAAGAATTTTTATTTCGAATTTGGAACGGGCCACAGAAACTATAATGTAGTGCACAGCAGCCAGTTCTCGTAATACCTATGTACTATTGGGTATGCATAGAAGTCATTGTTATATCTACCCATTTTATGTAAATAAATACGTAAATCCATCTATTAACAGCCTCAATTACCTACCAAGGTATATTACCCCAGCTTCATTGTTTCAATTGGCCTTTCGATAGATACAAATAAAATTTTAGAGGTCCATAAATTTTGTTAATTTGGTACGTTTGGGTAATCAATTTTATATACATGCGGAAAAGAGACATCGCACTCAAAATACGTAGAAGCGATCTATAGACTTTAACCTGTATATGAAAATATTATTTGGTATTCTAACCATTAATATACATAACATTTCTGATGTAACTTATCATTCACAACCATTAAATTACAATAATTACAATATTATTATTTTCATAATTGTAAGTAGGTATTGGGATAGATTTCAAAAAGTACGTAATTTTTTATTAATACAAGAGGGTAGCTAAGATAGGTACACAACTCTGTTGCGTCAAGTTTCATTGCAATATTATAATGCAGCAAATCGCTGAAGGTATTTAGAGATCCTTTTCAAATAACACCCTTGTCTACTTTAAGGTTAAGAATAGGTACCTAAAATTATAAATAATAAAAAATAATACTTCAGAGTTCAAAACGTGAGTATGTTGACAAGTAGGTACTTTGTTAAAAATATTGTTTTATTATTTGTCTTTTGTAGCTATGAAATTATTGACAAGGCCCTTGTTTATTTCATGAATAAATTACTTATGTAGGTATGCAAAATATAGAACAATATAATTACATTATATTTTCGATAGCCTAAATTAGTTAACTACGTTATTCGTTATTGTTATTAATTACAAAATTATGCCTATATACAACATTTTCAACAGCTGTCGACTACTTCGTCCCGTAGTAAAGATAGCACTCACCACCTATCTTCATTTAATTAATTATAAAAATTTTCTCTTTATAATGAGTTTGGGTATCAAATTTAAGGTTAAACTCTACCCAGTTTCATCCACCATACGCAATCGATGCGATGACTGAACGGAGTTCACCTCCTGTAACTTTGTAGACAACGTATTTCTTTAGGCAAATGCCACATCACATATCCAGTACCTAGATATGATCAGATCGGGAATATTGTAGGGATGTTCGACAACCGTTTTTTGTCTTTAACACTAACGTTACAACTAGTGAGGTCTTGATCAGCGAGGTACTCGTTACAACAGCATTTTCACGAACTCTGCAAAAGAAAACCCTCTTTAAATCCTCTGGTACAAACTACACAGCTCTATCTAGACCCCAATTAAATATAACTTGTAATAGGGTTTTTGGTAAGTGGATAAACACATTACATACAGATTTAATAACTAGGAACACTTAGCCCAATACAAATAGACTAAATATTCATGCATTAATTATGAAAATTTGCAATCGAACGCTCTACCGTCACGCCAGAGGTCGGCAAAATGATTTTTTAGCTAATAGTAAATTGTAGCTAAACATGTACACAAAACGCAGAAGTCATTGGTGTTTTGCTAGCAGGGAAGCCTGCATGCATTAATCTCACAGGATTATACATAAACGACTGTTTATATCACTTAGTTAAAAGACAAAGATTCGTGCGAATGTTAAATTGTGGCTGCTGGGCTATGTGTTGAGAATATAATTACACACTAACCGCATATTTTGGAACAAACTTCTTCAATGGCTGCAACATTAAAGTTACTTCGTGCAACTTTAATGTAGATTTTATAGATAAGGGTCAATTTATAGTAAAATAGTAAAGTAATGTGTGCGTTACGCTGTGGAGTTAAGGTTGAATTTGTTATGTTCAGTTTTGGATGCGCTTCGACTCTACGCTAGTATAAATTGACCCTAAAAGTGAGAAACCATACCTTCATAGTCGATCCTGCCGTCGTGGTCGATGTCCCCGAGCGCTAGCACTTGGTTGAGCTGCGCGTCAGTGACGGGCTCGCCGATCATCTCTAGCGCCGCGCGCAGCTCGTCACGCGTTATGTACCCGTTGTCATCCCGGTCGAATACCCTGCAATACCGTTTAAGAGAATCATTACTAAGGTAAAGGCGCCTAATTCCGTGTTATTTTCACCAAATCTCGAAAGAACCTCAAATATTAACCATTCATTATGCCTTTTCATAAGGCTATTTTTATTAGAAGTGTAATTTATCTTATTTTTGAAAAATACCATCAATTTGATTCCAAAAGTTAATTAAAACTGTTAAATTAATAAAACAATCAAAAAAGACAGACATATTATCCATCAAGACCTATTTTATCCGGGGTCAAACCTCGGATGCAGTAGATAAGTTGGTGATTGAAGTATAACGTTGAAGTACTGTCAGTTAGCAACAAACTTCATCCAGCTTTACCTATGGGTAACTATAACTTAGAGTGTATAAGATCCCACCAAGATCTTCGAGATACCAGCTAGTCGGTACACCTTTTGATTAACTGCGGACGAGAATCTGGCACAGTCGTTCTTTTCGAGATTGAGGGGTCAGTCATTTTATTATATATATATAATATATACATTATTATTCAATGTGTGTTGTGGACCATAGATTATAAATTATCAAATAAAAACCCTTAGAATATACGAGTGGGATTAGTTCATCATCATAGATAGTTTATGATACGTAAATACTTAGGAGTACATATAATCTTAATCCAATTAATCGGTTTGTTTTTAATTGCTATCAGCAATAAATACCTACTGTCAAGTTCAGTGACTTATAATTTAATTTACATGTTTTATTATTATTTCTTGGCCTACTCAGTATTTCAACTACGATGTTCACCATAAGCATCTAATAAAAAACTTATTTTTTCTACCTTCGACCTTTGGGAGTCTATCTACTTGAAAGTTGTAACAACATACAAATGCTTTCCTATGAAGAAGGCTGTTAGGTACCTACGTACTATTCAGGACAACAAAATACAAATAAAACCGCGGTAAAAGGCTAGTAGTGATATAAAAAAATATCATCCATTTCAAACCAGATGAAACAGTAAATTATCTTATAACATAGTAGATGTCTAAATCCAGGTCTAGGAAGGAATTGAACTACTCACTTAAATGCTGCGAGTAGATCTCGTGTGATCTCCTCCTCCGAGTCCCCACCGCTTGTAGTGACGTCTAACCCTTGTAAGGCCTGTATCTTCGTCACCCACTGCATAAAGTCGTTTTCATCTATTAGACCATTACCTGCAACAAAATTAGTATGTGTATCAGGTTTTAACCATAAGTATATTAAAATTACAGACAAATTCTAGCAATTTCCCCGCCTTACCTGGAAGCAAAGATTTATCGTAGCGTGGTATTTATACCTACATTATAAAAAACAATATACAGGTAATAGCGGTATGGTACCCCACCAAGATCCTTGGGGTCAAACCAAACTCACATGCAAGCCGATACACTTACTGATTGACGGACAAGGCTGCAAGTGCAGCATTACCTCTCGGGGTTAGGAGGTCAGATGGCAGTCGCTTTCATAAAAGTTATAAGAAACAAAAAAGAATAAGAAGGAATAAGCAGAGCCTAGGCTTCGAGGTAAAGGCCTCCGATGCAGCCAGCGCCACGATAAGATGATGATGACGCCAAAAACAAAAGATGTGTGTAAAAAATCCCATACAAACTTCATACTTGGAACACCATGATAAGGAAGTAATTCTACGCAGATATGTACCTACTGCTTGTCTACTAGACATTGTCACTACATAGTATAAAACAAAGTCGCTTTTTCTGTCCCTATATCCCTATGTGCGCTTAAATCTTTAAAACTACGCAACGGATTTTGATGCGGTTTTTTCCAATAGATAGAGTGATTCAAGAGGAAGGTTTATATGTATAATACATGCAGATATAGTATCAGCATTGCACCCGTGCGAAGCCGGGGCGGATCGCTAGTAGTATATAAATCTTGTAATTGAATTAACTGGCTACAACCGTGTTTTGCAGCAATGCTACGGTGCTACGTGACTGTGCTACGAGGTACCACGCGTAGCTAAGTGAAAGTCATCATTTATTCTGTACCATGACCTCTTTACGCGCTGTGATGGTACCTTATAAGGAACTATTGTAAAATGTTTCTTTTGATATATACAAGGAATGATTTTAAAAAGTATCGCCATTATCAAAATGTGTTCTATGAGTATAATAAAATTAGCGTTAAGGTCTAGTGGCTACAATGCTACGACGTAGAAGATATTTTTATTCATATGTGTAATATCATTTGATTTAGAGATTGTTTAACCTGTTAGCTTGAGGTTCTTTAATTGTAAAAAATATTACCTAATGTTTCTCTTGTAATATTTTCTCTTTACATTTAGTCTATCGATTGGCTTCATCCCGCTGCATGGTAAGAAGCAACAGTAAAGTCCAGAGGATACGGGCCGCCCTTCCTAATACCATTCGTCTCAAAATGGCGGTTCGTACCTTGATGGTCTAGAGACAGATGTCTTTTCAAACCCCACTTAAATAACCCTGGATTGTAAGAAGCAGGAAATACGTGCGCGGGTAGTTGCCAGTTACGGGAGCTATGCCAACACGCTTAGATCGGGACATACGCGAAAATCAATCACTAATTCTAAATTCTTTATTAAACTGTAATCATTCAATATTCATTTTAAGTTCGTTAGGCCTCTTTTCCATTACACGGTTTTTCAACCGTACGGTGTGTAAGCCGTACGGTTGAAAAAACGTGCTAGCTTGTACATGACACGGCAAAATCACCGCGTGAGACATTGGTAAAGTACTGGCTAGTAGCGCTTTTTTGGAAATGAATAAATATTTCTTTCCAGGAATCATATCTAAGCCGCTTATTTTTATAGTCGTCGATGGTTTTATCCCATATTACAGGCCTTTCTTGAATTAACGTAATTAATAATTCTTGATTTATGTTCATTTTATAAAAAAATCGCGAAACAGCGTATATAAACGGTCACGAAACCGTGCGTACGTCCGGCGCCGTCGACACACTCCCGAAGACTCCCATACAACACTGGTGAAAATCTCGCCGTGCGTAGACGCGGCGCGCCGAGGGGTAGTCACGGCGCACACGGCCGCCGCGCCGTGCTGTTGCGCCGCCGTGCAAGTCGACAAGCTCTTATAGTGATCCATACAACACTGACGACCGTGCCTACACGCGGCGAATTAACCGTAGATTTTCACGGCGAGAAACCGTGTAATGGACAACAGGCCTAACGTTTCCACGTTATTTTTGAATAAAAAATCGTTCCCGAATAATACCTATGTAACAAAATGTAATGTGACAATTAACAAAAGGGCTTCAGTCGTTAAATCTTAATTAAGGTGGCAGGGAGGGTCATTAAACTGATGACGTAAGCAGTTCACCCTCTACACAGCATTAGCTCCGGTTAATTATAACACTCATTATAATTATCAATGTTTTGACATTAAGTCATACCGGGCCATTCATAAACTTTTATTGCATGCCAGCCTCCCGCCCATAATATACTTTTATGTTGTTTACCAAGATTAAAATTGACTCCGGTTTAACAACATATAGTTTTTTTTTTTTTTTTTTATTGGTAATAGGCTCGCGTTTGACCACGATCTCACCTGTTGGTAAATGATGATGTGGTCGACGGTAGAGCACGCTTGCCTAGAAGAAACCTATTCACTCTAGACTTGAAGACTCCTAGGTTGTAGCTTTC
Organism: Lithosia quadra; assembly: GCA_963576445.1. Classification (NCBI taxonomy): domain Eukaryota; kingdom Metazoa; phylum Arthropoda; class Insecta; order Lepidoptera; family Erebidae; genus Lithosia; species Lithosia quadra. Next base: position 5,197,246 of record OY754883.1, read on the forward strand.
CGGAAATAATAGTTTTTTTCCTTGTGAGCCTTTTTCCCAACTAGATTGAAGTCGGTTTTCCACAACCCTTGGTGATAACAAGGTTCAGTTGCTGGAGACTATGTTGTACATTTTAGGGCATCCTAACTACGCGTAACGAATGCCACAGACGTTTATATGGTGACCAAGACTGACGGCTTAACGTGATCTCCGAGACAGAGGGGTCTTAAAGTATTCAGATTGGTCATCCATCTTAAACTGACCTGACTAGTAATTCTTAACCTTGAAATGAGCTAACCTACTCGGTTGCTACTAGGCCAAAAGCCCCTCATTAGCCCCAAGCACGAGTTTTATTTAGTATAAAAACAAAAAATCCTTTATTTACTTGACGAATCGCTTAAAATTTTCTACTCAAAGTACTGAATTGAAATGTATACAGAGCGCAGATGTGCAGGTATTCCATTATGTAATATAAACTAAGCAAGCCAACTCGTTCCTCAAAAAGGTCGAGTCCGGCGATTTCCCAAAAATGTTGCTCTTGTAATACATAGTCACAGGTTGTGCTAAACCCCTCCGTAATGCCGCTTGTAAGAATACAACCAGCGCATCTGCGTTCGGTAGGTTTACCTTTAAGTTCTTTACTCTGAGTACAAAATTTGGGGTATGCCATTTAGCGCACCAATTTCAAAACGCACCAAAATTATTCCATAAAACTACAGGGACACAAATTGGAGCGCTCAATATTATGTCTAGAAAATTCTCTAATTCAATTTTACTTAGTACCAAAAATTTACCTACACTGATAAAAATTATACCTCGGATTGAAAAATACATAACAGATCGTTAAGGTACACCCGCCATTCTGAGTCTCACAGAATTTTGTTTACGTCAATAAAAGTAGTATAATATTATGCTTCTGCTTTCGAGGATAGAGGTATTTTAAATGAAATTAATGGGTCTTTAAAAACGCTTTACATTGTTTAGTAATTACAGTTTTATCTCTGAGGCAGCTGTGGCATAACGTAAATTTCATTGAAGTACTTATTTCGGGCATTTTACCTCTTGCAAGATTTACATTGAACTAGCTTTTAATAGCCGCGTAAAAACCCTATGCTCCTGATAATTGCTAATTTCCGAAATAAAAAGTATCATGTGTTCTTCTTCTGGTTATAAGCTATCTTTATATACGAATAAAAATAGCTCTTTTCCAAAGTCTTGTACGAGTTATTTAAAAAGTACTTACTCGTATGTTTAACATAAACTTCATTAATGCTTCTTAATCTTCTACATACTGAACAGAAAATTCTCGTTAGATATACTTTATACCTAGGTATACTTAACTAGTATTTTCTGTTCTTTTATTGGGTATTGCATTCGTTTGCACAACGCTAGTATTTATCTGGAACACCATTAGTAAAATGTTGCGTCACGGCCCTTTATAAATTGGATTTCGGTAAACAGTTACTGTATAAATCAAGTTGACGTGTATGCGCTACTTGCGTTCTGTATCGTGTAGAATATAAACCTCGTCGCTAAGCTCTGGCAGGCGCAATCTGATTGGATCAAGTGATTATCAGGGCGCGATGGTGGGTACTAGGTAGCAAGGGGGGTGGCGTTTTCGCGTTCACGATAGAGTTACGTTAACGTTTGATTGTTCAAGGCACGCGACATATTTTATTGCAAGTAAATTTCGATTTTATAACTGTTTCATTAAAGTAAACAGTTCCGTACATCATTTATAAGATAAATTAATAGCACTTACTCTACTTCGCGTGGGTATCGTTACTCAATACCAGATGTTTGGTAAAGTATTGATACAAGCGGGGACGGCGATTAATGTATATACTCGTGTGTGGCCCACGTAAAAACATGGTACCCACTTACTAAAAATATATTTTATATCTACCTACTTACCTGTATTTTATATAAAAGGATATTTATGTGGGTAGGTACCTACTGATTGAACTTCTTATAAGTGTAGGTTTCTATGACGTCTTACACACAGTCGACTTTTCTTCCGTTTTTGATTTAATCCTATTTCTATAGTTAGATTCATGTATGTGTCAGTAGGTAACTGTGTGTTCCCTGCAAATTTATAGCAGGGCGCTTAAAAGTACTTTACTACTACACAAAGTTCACAAGTATACAATATCTACTATAAGTACTTACTAATATAAATAGTATAAGCATGGAATTACTGAGTTCTCACTAATTCCATATGCTTTTATCATCAAGCAGCTATTGGGTTCTGCCCAGCAGCTTGATCTTGCAATAACTTTCCTTTAAGTATATATGATGTCTGTTATATAAACTATTTTGGAAAATAAAAAGGTCTAAAGTACTTTATAAATATTTTTTGAATACGACAGTGGATAACCGGTTACCGGTAATAAACATTAGCAAGTTTGCCGAGTTTTCATCCCTACCTAAAGGACTCTGGCAACCCTAATCATCAACAATATAGTACCTAACTATATAATATTATACACTATTATTTTACGGGTTTTGCTCCGCTGTACCCCTGGTTTATACCACCGGTGGTAGAACGGGTAAAATTGGTTTGCTCCATGGTTCCCCTCAGGGGTAGAGTGGAGAAAATATATATGATCCAATATTCCCCTCGTGAGTACTTCTATTAAGGTGTATATACACATATTTGGATCAACCAGTCCATCAATGGGTGGAGAGGTAATTCGCGGAAAGAGAAAAGAAAATGAAAAATATGAGAGGGAAAAGAAAAGGAATTCATTTAAAATCTAATTTAATAATAAAATAATGTTTAATTAATTGAATTCCTTATACACTACTATACACATTAGCGCAGTTTTTCCAATGCATGACCAACAGTAATTAAACCATTAATTAGTTGGCATTGTACGTGTTGTATGAAATCATCATTGGAAATTAAATTTTTATTACGTTTTTTATTTTCTATCGGTAACGAGTCATTTTTTTAAGGACATTCAATAGGCGTAATATATTGTTTCTATGCTTAACTATTTGACTATTGATTTTGGCATTCCAGGATTCAACAGCATTATTCGTTCTATGGCGATGTCCAAACACAGAAATTATAGAACGGTATTTACTCTTAAACAGTATTTTTTCCATATACTTTATAAATTTTGGCATTTGCTTAATATTTGAACACTCCTCTTTTATATATTTCCAGCCAGTTGCAACTTTATCCCCTGGCAATAATGGCAATCTTGAACACAGGGATATTATTCTTCTTTCAACTTTACTACCAGTGTGACCTAACGACTTTGCTTGTCGCCACAGTTTCTGTGACCAATGAAAGTAGCAACCGTTAATTTGAACATTGGGAAAAACTTTATATAAAGCGTTTATGGTAGCAGCTTCGTAGTCGCAGTGTATCGTTTTGGGATTCCAATCCTTGAGTTGCGACTTAATTAAATTAAATGTAACTTCATAAGTTTTCATTTTTTTATCACACAATAAAGCAAAAATAAGGGGCTTAACATTAGTATTATTCTGGGAGCTATTGATCTCGCCATGAATCGTAAATAGCTGCAAAAATGGTTTTGGGCAACTATCAAAAGTTCCATCTAAAAAAAATTCTCCAATGTGACTAATCTCACTAGTAACACTTGGTGAACAAAATATAATTATACGTGAATCTTCGTGGGAGTAATCTGCTAAAACAAAGTCTGTATGAATATTTGGAATTTCCACAGAACATGCGTCAGTGTAAAATAGCTTTTGGATACCTAAACTTTTGTTTCGTGCGTTGTACAAACCGTGCTTTATATTACTAAATTGTGGCAATTTGTTAGCTATGTCATTTTTGGCTTCCAGTAGTTCTAAAACTTTTCCTTTATATATTTGTTGTATTGCCCGATCGGAGTTTTCAGCCTCACTTTTTACAAGTCCATGTACTATAAAATCTGCTTCATTTTGTATAGGGTTCGGTTCACATAAATGACCTTTTTGTTGCAATATTGTATCTCCCTGCAATTTGCCGATAAATTAGAAAAAAACTTAAGTAACTGACAAAATTCATATACATATTAAGTTACGTTCAAAATTCATTCACCGAGCGACGGAACCAATAGCATATCCTACCTAGCAGACAAGGTAACCACTAGATAAACAGGCTAGTCAATTCAATGATTAAAAATAATAAAAACCATTACTGAACAAACGGTAAACATAACATTTAAATCCATTGCATGGTTTAGGAGAATTAAGTGACCTTGTTTCATTCTAATACCATACATCATTATCCTAGCGTTGTTCCCAGTTGCATCCAAAGCTTTTCAAATTTAGAGCCTGGGGTACGCTTTTTACCAGTCTAACTGTGGTTGTGACTATACTTCGATGTTTTCTATGAAGCGACTGCCATCTGATCTTCACAACCCGAAGGCAATATCGAAGCATTACAGCTAGACCAGTTGTTGAATTTTTGAGGGCTTCAACTACCCGAACGACTGCCGTAGATGTTCGCATAGCAACCGGGACCAACGGCTTAACGTTCTTTCCGAGGCACGGGGCTGTATATATACTGTCAGTTATTAAACAGCCTTGTCCCTTAGTCGCCTTGTACGACACCACATGGGAAAAGATGGAGTGGCACTATTCTACTCCGCCGGCTACCACGCGGCAAAATATCATGCTAATACATACTTAGGTATAAAACATTAATAAGTCAGACTTACAAATATTGTCAACGATCCAGAGCATTTTGTGATTGGATTATTATAGTACTTACAACGCCACAAAACATTGTTATTTTTATATGTTTTGTGGTAATAATACTGATGACCACCATTCAGTAATATTTTTCCACCTTTTCTTCTTATATATTTTATACCGTCGCCCATAATAATAACAAATAACTTTTTATTATAAGAAAAAATACTTCTAATTTTTATTTTGACATGTATAGTTTTGACATTGTTCAGTAAAAACTAAAATACAAGTAAAAGAGGTTTTATCATGTATAATGTAGGTACACCTTTTTCGAAGTGGTGCTCGCGATAGTGGAAAGTGGTACTCGTGTGTATGCATCATAATATCTGCAGAAGCACACTCGAATACATTATTAACATTTGTGAACATATGCTCCACTCTACCCCTGAGGGGAACCATGGAGCAAACCAATTTTACCCGTTCTACCACCGGTGGTATAAACCAGGGGTACAGCGGAGCAAAACCCTATTTTACAGTGATATTCTGTAGTTATTCACCTCACCGATTAACCATTTAGGTAACCTTCTACCTCTATTACTGCTCATTCATTTCACTCTGAATTCATTTTATTTAATTATGAACCTTATCATGAGGGCACACACTATTATAACGACCGACACTGAATAGTAAGTAGGTATACCTCTATACCCGTGATTGCCACCTATCAATTCACAAATATTACAATGAGGTCTCTCAAAGCTGACGGACATTGAGTAGAGCAATTCTGTTTATAAACAATATATGAAAACGGTTGTAAGGAGAACTTTGGAGCCAGGCCATTTCACCTGCAAGTTTTTGTTCATTTTCTAAATATTCACAACGGCCTATTCATTATAACTAGTTTGAGCAAAACAAGGCATAGGATGAGACTGACTCGTAGTAGTATCTCACTCATAATCAGGTTTTATACAAATAAACCGCGGTAGCCTAGTGGTCTAGGTAATGGACTGCTGAGACGAGGTCTCGGGTTCGATCCCAGGTTCACCATGGCACACACCAATGACTTTTCGATGCTTTTCGAAGTTATGTGTGTATTTATCGCAGGTTTATAAGTGCCCGGTTAATGGCAATAGGCTCGCCACCCATTACATTGGGACGTAAACATAAACTGGTGAAATGTGGGTGCTATCACCTCTGCCTACCCCTTCGGGGATATAGGCGTGAGTTTATGTATGAGTTTATGTATGTATACAAATAAAATTCGGGTTGCTATAATTGTAGAGATTGAATTGTTATTTTGGTAGATATTTTACGTTCTTCTTTTTGTGTATAATTCATGTTATTCTGTGTGAATTGTTTCGCGACCTGTCCTGAAATACAGTGAAGACGCTAGCGACGTCCCTGGGCGTCGCGGCTTGCAGTTCACGAACAATTGTACTAGGCAGTAAAATATCCATCTATTATACTGTAGCTGTTAAACAGTTGATGGCTATGAACAAAATTACGCGGTAGGTGAGTTGTGAAAATATTTCCGGTAAAATTTATTACACTACGGAATTATTTTAGCATTCATGATTTCTATTGGGGTATATGAACGCTTGCAACATCAAAAATGCTAGTTTCACAAACCGTATGTTTTTTAAAATAAAAGATTTGCATCGTACTAGTAAGTTAAATAGTGATGCTAGTAAGGTCGACAACAAGCACGTCAGACTACTGGTAGTGTCATGTGCTTGTCGACCCTGGTAGCATCACTGTAGTGGTCACCACCAGTGTTGCAAACGTCAATAGGTATTATAGCGACTGCTTTGCATCAGGTAAATGGTATTCTTTTCTTACACCTATAATGGTCTATTCGTGCTGGAAAGCATGGCTTCATCACCCATAAGTACTAATACCTAAATAACAAGAAATCGTTATTCAATTCTGAGAATAAGTATCTTACGCACACGAAGCATATTATAATATGCTTTGTTTTTTTGGCCTTTGAATTATATACATATTACCCAAACTTTCCTAACTAAGATACTCGAGAACCATATTAAAATTTAACCAAGTAAGTTCCTACCTAGTATAAAGTAATTTAGCAACTGCTATAGACGATTCGGTACCCAAGTGATCAAAATGAAAGTTTATCAATTAAGTACGCGACACAACACGCCCAATAAGTACCGTCTTATGACGTCGTAAGGCAGGTACCAAAGTACCACCTAACCAACCTTGGCGGGGCGCAGGTCACCGGAAGCCCCCCGCTTTACGCTCGCACGCCATTTTACAATAACCCTCTGAATTAACTACCTCATCGATTTAATCCAGTTTTGTTTATTCATGTTTTACTATATTATGGGAGCGTTTAACATTCCTACGTTTAACGAGTACGAATCTAGTTAGTTTTTAGGAATTTTAAAAATTATGGCTGCTTAGGAGTGTGAAGAAATATTATATTAGCTCGCGAAGATTTCAGACTCATTTAGAGATGCTTTAATGTAAATTCATCCAGTTATTGACATGGTGATTTATTTCTAACGGGTCTTTTAAGCTAGGCATAAAAATATTTTGTTGAAGCTGAGTATCTGTAATGGCGACGCAAATTCCTGAGACTTTACCTTTAGTTTGCCATCAGGCGCAATAAAGTCATATTGACGGGACCAATAAAAAAACTGTCCATTGAAGAATTGCGATTCTAAATGAGCTATGAAAACGACACCCGATTTTTTAAATATATTCTCTTTCTCGTGGTGTGCCGGCCCACTAATAAGTGTACGAAGGGCCGTTGGTACCCCAGTGCTAATAAATGCTTATGTCTTTGTCTCGACATTGACCTAACCCATATTTTTGTCGAATGGTGGATTTTATTAACTCTAATAGAAAAAGCTAGAACTTGTTTACCAAATTAATATCCGAAAATGCTAATTTACTAAAGTTGTACTGAAATCTGTTTAACGCATTCAGTGCCAAACTTCGGTTATAAATTTCTGAATATGACACGTTGTTTATTATAACATAAACATAAATTAATTTTAGTGACTGCACCTATCTGCATGTTTAACTTGCAGCTTGTGCTTTTAGAACATTGTCGTCGTCTACACAGTACACAGATATGTTTATAGGTACCTGGTTTATATACATAGATATCAAATAGTAATGTGTCAACTAATTTATGTCAAGAAACACGTGCTGTGTTGGCGTGGATTCAAAGTAAAGCACTAGAAATATGAATCACTGTATAATTCGTGCATAAGTTTTCATGGTAGGTACCTACTTAGTTTTAATTTACTTATTTTGAGCAGATCTGAACCCCTCAGAGCACTCTTTAATGGATGAAGTTGAAAGGGGATCCTTGGCAGCCTCACCGTCAGTTCATATACAATTTAAAGTTTGAAGAGAATGAATTGCCATATATAAGACTCAATCTTTAAAACACCAAACTCTTGCCAATAAAAAATTCGTACATTTGAAAGTTAACTACTTATGATTAAGTCGTAATTAAAAGTGAAATCAACTTCTTTTCTTTTTTCAAAAAAATTATTGCTGTGTATTCTAAGACTGATGCCGAAAATCTGATGTTTATTCCTGTTTGCGGATGAAGTCACGGACAAAAGCAGATATAGGCTAATGAATTTTATATAGCTATGAATTTTCAGGCGACTATTTGATATACGTGTGGCAAGGAAAGGAAACCCTTTTATACAATTAGTACTCATGAGCTTTTATGTTAAAACTTACCAGTTTTACTGGCGTCTTTGATAAGTTCAGCTATGAGATCATCGCTGACTTGTATTCCCAGGTTCCGTAGCATAAACTGCAACTCCGCGGGTGTTACGTGCCCATCGCTGTCTCGGTCCAATAGACCGAAAGCCGTGCGGAGGTCTGAAACAAGAAAATTTTAGGTCAGAACAGAACATAAAGATATCTGAATAACTAAGAATACCTCCTCAAACCTCCATGGCGTAGTGATAGAGCGTTCGACTGCTACGGCGTAGATCGCGGGTTCGATTCCCACTCAGTGCAAATATTTGTACGCATGAATAATATGAATAAAGTTTATTCACATTAATCTGGGCACGATTATGATATTAGAATGCCGTCAACAAAACTACTTATTAAGTAGTCTATTGGTAAAGTGATAGTTGAATTAAAAAATACCGGTCTAGTAGTTTTAGGCCTTGAAAAAGTTCTCGGGTGGTGATTTCGACAGTCAAGAACTTTTTATACCTACTGAATTTGAATCATATATGGCTTTTGTGTTCCCACTTTATCTCAATATCGGAAAAACGAAATATCGGCGTTTAAGATTAGCTCTGTTTATATCTAAAAACCTATAAGTGTAATAAGTGGAACATTTCTTTATTCAGAATGAAATGTTCTCATTTCCGTAGGATTAATTTTCAGTTATTTTGGGATTAGTGTCCTTTTTTTTATAAAAGTGTACTTTTCTTAAAAGTTTTGAACACTATTCTCACGATTCGTTTATTATTTCAAATAGTAATTTGTTCCCTTCACAAAGACAATATATAAAACATCACGGTCAGATGAGATCGCAACGAAACGCAACCAAAGCTATTTAATATGCGCCAGGAATTATATTTCTCTGCCTTTATGACTCTTCTCGGAGACTCCGTTTAAGATTAATTCAGAATTTTTAGTAAGGTTGTGGAAGTAAAAGCTTTGTTTGTTCTATTATTTTACCCGCGGCTCTGCTCGCGTGAATCAATATTTCTGTGCAATTTGTTTCATGTTGTGGCGTGTTCAAGGTAAACAGGGGTCCATTTCATATTGTGTAGATTAGCAAATTTGTACCAAGAAATTTGTTTTATTTTATACCACTTAGATGGCAAGATGCTAATAAAGGCATAGGTAATAGTACTTATAAGAGATAAAATGGCAAAATAAAAGTAAAGTGTTATAAAATTCAAAATCAAATCGTCTAAAACACACCGAGTTATACATTAGGTACACACTGAACTTTTGTAACTGATCAAAACTAAGATACTTTAACAAAGGAATACATTGTACTACAATTGAATGTGAGTATTCTTGACTTTTTAATTACATATGTACATCAAGAAAAAATCGTCCTCTGGTTATAAACTCTTTTTTTGTGTGTTATTTAATACCTACACATTGGCGTGTTAAACAAGCTCTGTCAACTTGACCATAAATTAAATAAACGAGTAAGAGTTTAACCTTCGCTAATTAGTAGTTTTTTAGTATTTTGTGCATACCTACTCGTGCATCTATTAAGAAGTAACGTAGTTAATAAATACATAGTCTCATATACCTACCTACATTTTATTTACTATATAGGAAACTCTTTATAGTCTTTTTCTATCTACAAAACCTATAGGTATCAACGGAACCAAACTTTAGTATAATCCATTGCGTTACATGAGTATATATAACTAATCTAATCATCATATTTATAACACACGAGAAGAATCTTGTCTTCACTTACTGTTGTCAGCGATAGATATAAAATGTAAACATATTATGTTTGTTTATCTACTACAAGATAGCTTGAAAATTATAATATCCAATGATCAAATGAAACACCTCAAAAGAGCTAACTTTAAAAAATTATTAATTAGGAAAACTCGTGTAGAGGGTTCTTATTATTTAGTCATGCTAAATACTTATTTTAATCCGAAGATTTGGGTTTACTTAATTTTGTTTGGCTTATTCCCAATCAAATGGCCATCGCTACAACGTAGGTACCCCCGCTAGTGGTCATTGGGCTATTTTGTTCCCAACCGTCCTTAGCGTGGATCGATGAAACAACTTTTTTTTATATAACAAAGTTTTAGGCATAGTCCCACGGGCCCACGTAGTTGCAAGATATAAAATAATTCTTAAAAATGACTGAAAAAATATAATAACATGAAAAACCATAAATAACCACACGATTGCATTTCAGCCCCACCCATTTATCGAAAATAACTATTTCGATAAAAAATATAGGTGGGGCACATAAGCTTATCTTAATCGGTAGTGCGGGGATGCGGTCCCGTTGGCCAAGACAGGCATGGCAAGAACTGTCGTAAGATTGCGCGATACAATTTGATTTAGGTATTTGCACTAAAAAATACGTACATATATTACCTACTTTAAAATGGCATAAGGATGCTTAAACAATGAAAGATAACAAAAATTGGTATGACATTCCTTTACACCAGGCCTAGCAACTATTGCGGTGATCACTCAAACATCGAGAGCGAATGTTACAATATCCATTTAAATAATTTAATAATTAACAAACATTAATCCAATAACATTATTCTCTAAAATATAATAGATAGGTATTTTAAATCTAAACAATAGTAGTCACCTAAACGAACAATGTTTTCATTTTTATACTAACAACAACAACTCTTTATGATTAGGTTGCAACGATTCTGAATAAAGAAATATTCACTACACTATTCACTATACTAACTTGTGCTATTTTTGTGTAATCTGTGCTATAAGATTACTATTCTAAATGCACACTTGTCATGAAACTTCTACTTCACGGCCTGCTCCGTCCGTGTAAAATCCCGTCACGTATATTTGACGCTTTAGACGTCTCGTCTCTATTACGAAATTTCTAGGAAAAGTGAAGCTCTTTAAAGTTTTTCGTAGTTCCAATAGAGTACCTTTTAAAAAGTTAGAAGTGATGATAAAAATGAGAATGCGTTTGCGTCTAGACATGATCAGGTCTTAGTTCAGATATTGATGAATTAGCTCCTTTTTAATTTAAGTAGTTATTTGAGATAATATACTGTGTGATGTGTCCTCACAGAAATAAATCAATCATTAATCTTGTAAATCAATCATTAGTATTCTCTAATGTAATGTAATGTGTAAAGTATTACTCACAGGAGTGTCATATCATGCATACGTTGCCGTCTAGGCAAGGGGGAAAATTCAATTTGAAATGCTCGTTAAGCTCTATTTTTTATAGGTAATTTTCATGAAAAGAAGAAGTAATAAATGCTCTACATGCTCAATTTCAGATTAAACATTTAAGTATTAAAGATAGCGCTATGAAAGAAGTAATTTTAAATACCATAAGATGAGATGATATTGACAAATTTATATTAGAGTGACTGACTTTGGCTAAGAATGATTCATACAGGGGATTGTGGTTTTATTAAATAATAATATACTTAAGCAGGGACATGGTTTTCACATTCTGGTACATACTGCGCTGACGCAGCGTTATCTAGAACTAAATATAGCTACGAGTAATACTCCTAATTATATAGAAAATTATAATTTATACATTAATTTTAGTGAAACACAATGCTAAAGTTCTATTATGATAAAAAATATATAAAGGAAATATTTTAAGGTAGGTATTTACTTCAAAATTTTGTGAGAATGTAGTACTTACAGAAATCATTTCCCTTTGACATCTTTACTTCCAAGTATAGTCTATAGTTTAACGGCACAGATGAATTAATATTCTAATATTTATTTTGATGTTCGTATCTTGTTTTACTACTTATCTAGATACGACATACTGATATCTACAACATGTTTTCACTAATATTCTCTTGTCTTCTCGCCATCATATACACACTCAGCTATATTGACAAAAGATTAAACTCGTTACGTGTATGTTTTATCGCGGGACTAAATTATTTTGAGCCTTGACAATCTAGATAAGACGGTGGAAAGAAAACATCAACAGTTTAAACTAAAATCCTTAGACGAGTTGGCAATAAAAGTATTACGGTCACGAAAGTGGCACCGCTGCGCTCTAAATAACTCAATTTTAACTTTTGTAGGCAATTGACATCACTCAGCTGACCTTATCTTGGAGTCAGGATGCTGAAAGTGAAATTCTTTAACGCGTGCCTACTAACAGGTGTGAAAGGGTCGCCATCAAGGTCTTCAGGGCCTAAAAGCTAACCTCACCTGCTAGTCGATACACTTACTGCACAATGGAATGAATTAGGTCAGAATATAAAGGTATCAACTTGCCCATCCAAACCCGAATGGCCGAGAGGTGGTCCACAGAATAATTGTTATAGATAGTGATTAAAACAGTTTTCCGGGAAATTATTGCCATGATGCAATTGAAGTACTAGTATTGGAACAGATCGTTTAATTTAAATTTTGAATATTTATATAGGTACTCTAAATAGATCGTATGAAGATGCCTAGCGAAGTTTTAAGTTATTGTCGTAACCCAATATAAACACGACAGGAATTTGTTTACATTAGATAATGAAGATCAACTTAAAATATTTGTAAACAACAGCTGATATTAACAACGATGTACCAGTAGTGAGTTAGCGTATCGATAAAAGGCTAATTATGAAAACATGAATTAGGATTATTAAGAAAATATCAGTTAAAGACCAATTGTGTTATTTCAACTAGCAAAAGATTTTGAACTTTAGCTATTGCACCAATCGGTTTCATTTTGTTTGCAATAATAATAACATTGGTAATATTATGGTTGGGCGTATTAAAAATATTTCTTTTATGCAGATTCTGTTAAGATCTTTGCTAAAAAAACTGCGACCTGCACCTGATAGTATGCTAAAGGGGCAGGAATGGGGGTTACCATCACAGACACCGCCGATAATACTACAATGGCTTGACGGCTTCATCAAATACTTTTCCACGCCACACTTCAAAGTCTTGGGACGGTGGAAGGAAGGAAATACGTGTGCTGGCAAAGAATTCCAAGTCTTTATGGTGCGGCACAGAGAGGCCTTTTTCATTCTGATTTGATATCTATAATAATATTATAAAGAGGTAAAGTTTGTGTGTTTGTATACTTGTTAAATTGTAAGGGGTAATCTCGGGATCTACTGAACCGATTTTAAAAATTCTTTCACTAATAGAAAGCCACGTCATTCGTGAGTGTCATAGGCTATATATTTTATTGGAAAACTTGAATTTACACCCGGGCGAAGCCGGGTCCCGGGAAGCTAGTACTTAATAATAGAGCTTGTTATAGCTCCAGCAACATATGGAACCAATGAATAGCTAACCGCCATGAGTCGCCGAGTAGTATTAACAGTATATTACACGCGTTTCAAGGATCGTAAATCGGTTTGGCAACGAAGATAGTCTCTCTGCGGGTTATTCATTACTGAGAGAAGAAATAAAAAAATATATGTTGTAGTATACACATATAAATGTTAACACCTGTTTAGCTATAAATATAGATGGTTGCTACTATTTTACGTTAGGGATTGTAAAAGCCCTCTTTAGATAATAAAATTATCTCTATGACACAGTATATGTATATCTATTGCATTCAAAAGATTATTAACAAATATAGCTGCTCCTAAGACTGTTAGTAATTTCCATTTTTGAAATTGGTCTGATGTGGACGTTAGCAAAGCGTGGCTACTTTTAGCAATAATTATAGACGATGTGCAAACTAGGGGTGGTTAGGAAAATCATGAGGCAGTTTCATTTCCAGTGTTGCGTAACAAAGTATCTACTAACATGCTCGTTTCGAGGTCGGGTTTGTTTGCCACGTATTAACTCTGGTGACCGTAACGCTTTATAGAGTCATTTACCTATTGTATATTTGTTTCAGTTATCAAATATTTCGAACAAATAAAATCAATCCTATGTGAAAAACGAAGAATTAAAAAACGCATGGAAACACATAGATACCATTTTACCCGACTGCGCAAGCGAGGGTAATGTGTTTGTGTATGTTAATAATTTAGAATACCTCTATATTAATGAAAAAATACTTTAGAGGGGGCAAGTTTCATAGAATATCATATAGGTATTTTCTTTCTCTTCCTGACCAGCAGTGGTGAGTATTGCAGGGTGAGCCTGCAATACTCACCACTGCTGGTCAGGAACAGATTCTCTTATTTTTCCAGAATATCATTATTATAGTTATGTAAGTAATCAGTAATATGGTTATGGGTAGAAAAAGACGTCACCGTTGGATTCCTAAAAGCATGATTAGTATTTAATTCACAAAGGTATCCCATCTCTAGATGGTAGGCTCTCCTTACCCTACGACTTACAAACTAATATCGATCGACCAATGCAGGAACTAAGTAGCCATTTGGCTTCGAGCTCCTCAATCATGCCGTAATTGCACCTACTAAAATTCGGCATGAAACTTTTTGCGTGACTGTGCCCCATTCTTAGCCTTTTTCTGTACAATATTCAGCGGCTTATTACCCGCGGTCGGCGTCTCGGCGACATCTGATGTCATTTCCGAATTCTTCGCTTATATTTTTAGCTGACGTGTTTCAATATACTGTTGATACAACTTTTCTAGCATGAGGTTGCAATCTACACGCGAGGAAATGCGGGTACCACTAGTATTTTAATTCAGCGTCTTGCATTTAGATTCGCTACTTTGTTAGGGTAGGTAATATTTTCAATGGAAACTGTTATGAGGTATGATAATAATCTCGTTCGGTTAACAACAAGTATGTTTAACTATAACTACAAGTTACTAGAAGTTCAAATCAGTAGATTAAAACATTGTGATTTTTTTTTCTGAGAATGAGCGGTCTCATCTCAACGTCAAAATTATTCTCGATAATCACTACAGTTCTCAAAATATCATTAACCCATATAACTTTTTACGTTCTACGAAATAAAAATTTCTTTACTCATTTACTTTGTTTTCAAACATTCGCAGTTTTAGTACCAATATTCCATTGTTACTGTAGTGATATAAAGAAGGCAGATGACTGAAATTTCAAGTAAATTACGCAATACACAATTTTGCGTAGCAATGTTTATACCTACTACTAAAATTATCTAACAATAACTCTGTCAATGAAACTGGTTAACGGAAAGAGCATGACGCTCACTTATCTATTCGATATAAGTGTTTATGTTAGATAATGTTGTGATTGATAATATTCTCGGGGGAAAATAATTGCATGTATCTACATATTGTTACACTTACACTAAATCAACAATATAGATAGATAGTTATAGATTTTTGGCTTCACATGATTAGAATGCAAAGTATAGGTAGGTACGTTTAGTTCGTAAAGCATGTATGCAGTGGCTAAGAATAGATTTAACACCTCATTACGATGTCTTGTGGGTGTCTTAAAGCGAATGATTTTACTAAATAAGGCGAAGCGCATTATCTATTTTACTGAGTGCAATATGATTAGCTACCGACTATTAGGTAATTTGGTCATATGCAGTTAGGTAAGTAGAGTGTTAAACAGTATCATTCATTGAATAGAGGATACATAATAAGAAAGAATTGCATTAAAAGAACTCGTACCTACCTACCTAAATAACAAACGTGCAAAGAGTACTATCCAAAAACTCATAATGTAATAATAAATGATAATGAATACATAAATTTCTTTAGTTAAACTGAATTTCCGCAAGTAAAGTTTTGTTTGTAAGATATGAATAGAATTTCTTTCAGGGATCTACCTCGACAATTACCTACCTGAAATGGTATCTTAAAATGTTTACTAAAGCAATTACTTTCTAATGACTTAGCTGTCTCGAAAGTTGCTACCTACCTATTCAATTTTCTAAAACTTTGCAACCACCTAATTATTCTTAGGATTAAATTTAGAATTTAGAATTTCATTAAAATTGAAATTAGTTCTTCATTCTTTTACCACCTACCACAAAACGTAGACAGACAAAAAACTAGGTTTAAGCAATTTTTTACTAGTAGGTAAAACACGTCAATATAGCTTCACCTCGCTAAATGGTAAGAAGCTACAAGTATAAGTAAAGAATAAAGGATAAAAGCGATCATTAAAGATGTCAACACTGGTGCTAAAATTTGAAAGCCTCGATAGATGCTTTTTCGATAGACACTTTAAGTAGCCGGGTTTGTAGGAAGATGGGAACTCGTGTGTTGTAAAGAATACAAAGTCTTCATTACATGTGGCAAAGAAAATAAGTAGGTACTTACCGATCGATTAATTTCGATCTGTGATTTGATGCGATGATATCATGGTTTTGGGAATGATTTAAACCTATCTTTTGTTACTTCATATTTACATAAGTATAACTACACATGTATTATTAAGTATATTATATTTGTATAATAAATAAGTTGTGTTATTTATATGTGTATTATTATTGATACCATGCCAATAGATAGAGCAAACAATTAATTTTATTATTTTCTCTTTATCATGCAAATAGTCATCATTCGTTTCACTAGCAACTTCTTTTAAACGTTTCTTACCTAAAACTACTTTTGTTTTTTTAGGGAGAGTTTCGTACTTCATATGTGCATGGTTTAATGACGATGATCAAATAAAAGCAATTACTACTAATTATATTAGTCGTTAAAACCTGTGTAATCGCTATTTAAAACTAAATCTTGTGGCTAAAGTATCTCATTAGGTTATCACTTATCTGTGGTAACAGGTAGATATTGAAATCATAGCAACTAATAGACAGTTCAAGTTGGAACCTCTAATTTTTCGAAGTTCGCCTGTCTTATCATAAGGTTCTCGTAGGCGAGGTGTACTCTGACCTATATTTATATTAAATGTAAGTACTGGAAAAATGTCCATCCCCACATGACCAGCAGTAGCAAGGAACGGCAATAAACAGTTTATTTATCTTACTGATACTATAAATTTTTAAACAATTGCATGCGAACTATTCCCAATGATTTTCTCATAAAACATAAAACCTTGTTGAATGAAGCCAAAAGCTATCAACATAAAGTACCTACGTAATTATTTTCGCGTGGTATGTAACAAATCTATTTCTTAATTCCTCAAGACCGACATACCTAGTCAAGATCGCGATTAACTATCTTATCTTTTATTGTTGATAAGATCTATGAAGTCATTTACAATTTCAACAAACATTGGACAAGTCATGACATTGAAATGCATTACTGCCATTCAACTATTTGGCAGTATACAAAAAGATAAAGGTTAGATACAAAATATATCATTGCCTTTATCAACAGCTGAAACCAAGATAAAAGTTGAGATTTTGTAGTAAACACTTCTGTATATGGATGAGTCTCAATGTGACAGAAGGATGGCCGCCTATCCCAAGATAGTCTTAGGATGGGTGACCATTTTTCTGACACATTGAGACCCTTCCTTGCCTCGGAGAGCACGTCAAGAGGTTGATTTCGATTGGCACTCAAACAAGTCAAGCAGTGGTTACGGGTAGTTTGAGCCTTAAAAAGTCCGACAACTACAGAATTGCAATACCACCAATGGGTTGTAGAGAGCAATTGGCAGTCACTTCACGTAAAATATCAAAGTTCAGCCGCTTCGTAGTTAGACTGAAAAGCCAACCTCAATTTCAATTGAGTCAGGAGGAGAGGGAGGTCTTTTATATAAGGATGGAAAAGTATATCTACTTATAGCTTTTTGTAATTTAGCCATAATATTCCAGATCATCATCATACTAATCATTATCGCAGCTTCAGTCCCGTTTACATCTAAAGCTTGTACTTTAAACCCAACGTTCGCTCTCCAACTCTTTCTCTTGATTTGGTTTATCTTGGCTTTTGCCGTACCGACTGCTATCTGACCTTCCCAGCTCCTTGAAAACAAGTCTGTGCTAAAACCTCATCTATCTAACGTACTTGTCTAATAGTAGGTATAGCTAGGTAGGTATTATTCTGCCCGCTTATTTACATCGCTATAAAACATCAAACCAATTACGCCCTACATCTCCATCAAAAGACACGTCGTTTATACATTAAACAAACTTAATTAGCACGGGCTATAGTTTACTTACATAGGCGTAAGTAAAGAAGTCTAACTAAAAGTAACCTACTTACTTAGTTGATTACTTACCCGTTGGCATTGAAAAGATTTTTGGAACTAAAATGTACGATAAATAGTGTAATGGACGTTCATGTAAACAACGACAATGGTGTTGACAGTGTTGACACGGCAAACAAAACAAATGTAGCTACCTACATGTAGCCTGCTAACTCCACACACTGTGCCGGTAGAAAACCGAGGTAGCTGTCCCATCAAACATCCGAACAATGTTATTTTATTACAAAACCAATATTTACGTCTTTATAGAAACAAAACTAGCAAAACCTTCATTTTCTATTGGTTTGGGGTAGTTAAACCTAATGTTTTTGTGAGTTCAAGTTATGTAATAAGTAGTAACTTTGCTTTTCAGTTTTCACGTAAGCTCTTCAAATGAAGTTTCGCATTATTATAAACTTTAATTAAACGAATATATACTGTGTACCAAAGACCATGGTCTTGGTGTGTACAAAACTAAGCAAGGAGACAAAACTGAGCAAGTTTCAATTTAATTTTAATTCTTAACCAGAAATAAAATCATTAGGTAGGTACATCTGCATCCATTATATTTTTATGTGGTGTTTTTTGAGAAGAAGGCAGGTATAGGGAAGTAGATATTATCTGCTAAAAGGTCTACTAAGGGAAAGGCAAAAACAAATTAAAAAGTAAACAGTTGTGTATCGCTATTCTATGGGACGCAATTTTTTTTTTTAATTCTAATGAAAATAATGTGTATTTAAATGTACTTACTGTTGAGCATAGCTTCACTGGGCGCGGGTACCACTGGTCTGTCATCCACCGGAGACTGTTTCTTCTTATTCTTTTTCTCATCTTCTTGCTGTAAATCAAGACAACCACTGTTATCAGACATACACACGACTGTAAGGTTTAATTGACAATAAAGCCGCACACAGCTACACTGTCAACAAGCTGTTTGTATCAACAAGTGATGTAAGAAAATAATACCAACTAATAGGTAAGGTACAATTTTTTTATCAATTTGCTAGTGTTATCAATCTTGTCATTTGTTTTATCGGAATATTGTCTGATCAATAAAGCGTGCTTATCTAGTAAAATAATAATAAATTTGTATAAACATTGCATAAAAAGAATTCGTGAGCGTGACCGAATGAGTCGTGAAATCTAAACAGTTTTTGTATATCATGGTACCCACGTTATCCATACTAAGCAGTTTATAATTTCGTCGTTTACACTCAAACGCAAGTGCCAGGAGTGAACACAGAGAAATGAACTGTGCTAGCGCTCATAGACGGTGCTCTTATTATATAGTGAATTGTCATTACCAATGCAACATTCGGTCTTTAAATATAGTACCTTGTTCCTATAAGTAGCTAAATCGCAGCTGTAATAAACATTTGTGACACGGTCACGTCACATTAATGAAATTCGGCAGCAAAATGTAACAGAAAATGAGTTCTTAGCGTTAGCTATACCTATTTCGGTAAGCCGGAAGCTTATACCGCATTATCTGCTAGGTATTTCAAATAAAATTCGTTTCAAAGTATGCACCATATAATGTATGGTATGCGCGGTGTCTTACTACAACGGCTATAAACTTTCCTGAATAGTTTTCGAAGTGCTTTCGGCCAAAATTTCACCGCTTATACCTTTATGGTGATCTCATTTAATTTTATGGTAAACTATTAAATATATAACGCAGTAACAACACACGCTTATTATAAGGTAATACCCATATTCGGATGTGCAGGAATATTGAAAATTCTCAGCATTCCGGTACAAAAGACAGATCTTTTAATTGATAAATCAACCTTGATAGTAGGTACCTACTTATATGTGATAATTTTTTGTTAAAATGTTTAACGCATATTTTTCATCCATTTCATATTTATATTTGATAGATAAATTCTCATGGCTTTTAGCAAAGTGATTTTTTGCTTGTAAATTAAATCGAATTATAAATGACATCTTAACGTTTTAAAATATGTAGGCACCACGTATGTACCTACACGTTACTAACAGACTCTTTCTACAATCTACTGTATAAATACTACTCGTATTACAGTAATAAAGTATCGTGGTACTCCACTAAAGTAGAGAAGGTGTACCATTTATTAGAAGTGCATAAATAATGGCGGGTTTGAAACCGATTTCATACCGACATCAAATATTTGCCAGTTGATTTATGTGGCACTCTGTAGGTGTGGTATTCTGTACATTGTCTATCTTCACAAATATAAATAAAAGTCTAATAAAAGCTTGGTAGTATATTTAACTCGCGTAAAAAAGAACACTAAGATGTATGGAAAGACTTGTTTAAATGTTTTTCTAAAACCAAAACTTTGACAACTTGGGCCCGATTTACACTTGTAGGTATAATGGCCAGCGTACATCTTGGACAAAAGTCGGCAATGTTAGGGAAGTTCACGAATATTATGTATCATACGGAGCAACCAAACATCAATAAAAAACCTGATCAACCAATCGTGATTAGTTTGATGTAATCTATGATTGGTTAATTTGACAAACCACCAAACAGACCTAAAAACGCTTTCTGCGTAGCTTACAGTCGACCTGCTACATGGCTACGAACAAAATTATCACAACGCCAAAAATAAAAATCTCGACTATTTGATTAAATAATTGAACACAGATAGTTTCCATATAGTATAGCCCACTCATATTTTGGACACAACTTGCGCGTGATCAATGCGCAGCGCATCGATGCCAATGCATTTATATATGCTGATATCGATGCCAAATCTACTTAGCGACCTAATTAGATATTACAGCACATAGTTAATTATAACATATAGGTAGTATAAAATAAAGGTTCAGAGAATGATGATGATGAGGTAGTCACGTTCATTTTCAATTATTAGTTTTACCTACTAGTTTTCTGGTTTGTCGAGTGATGATGAAATATAGGTAGTAGTAAGTACATTTGATAATAAAAAGTAGGTATTTATCTCAGACACGTGTAAGTTATTTTGTCTATAACGCACAAAGCAATACCTACTTAGTGTAAGAAAAAGAAATAAAACAACAAAAATGAATACTTTTTTGAATTTAGGAGTTCGATATGAGATTGAGACTAGACTGAGATTGAATTTTGAATATTTTTATTAGGTAGGTACGAGAATTGGGCAATTCTTAGAGGCACAATGTACCAAAAGTCAAATGCTGCTGGGCACTGTACTATTTATTTGTTATCAAGATCCAAGGCATTCTTTCCCCTTCCCTTCTATTCAATACATTACTAATATTTATATGAAAAATACCTTACCAACATATTTATTACTAGACAATAGATAATATCATTCATGAATAACGAATAGGCGCACATAGCATTCACACTTAACAATTTAAACGAATACCTCACTAACATTGACCTAAATACCCCCTACATGAAAGCGTATGTGGACTTACAAAAATGTAAGTAAAAATATGTATTTTATAATAATATTGATAGACGAGATAAAGTGTAAAACATGGAAACTATGTGGTCGGAAAGTATTCGCATTGAAATAGCTGCTGTCGCGTTTGGCACGGCGTCAACTCGCGACGGCCAGTAAACACAAATTTTGTAAAAAATGTGACATGCCCAACTCTCTGTAGGTAAATAAACCGAGACGTGATGTATCGGCGGGCATAAAGATGAGCACTGAGGAGCACCCGCCTTCAAAGAACACAGTAAATCAATGCGTTTAATTGTTAAACATACACTCACATGAGACAACAGGGCATTGGTGAAATTAAAATAGAACATCCCCAATTCGTAGAAATCTGAATGTGGATGTAAATATTTAGATTTTTCGGAACGCTTCGGAATCTCTAACAGTCGATGTTAATCACTTCTTTATTTGCTTGCAACGTTCATTGCAAATATTATGCAACACTTTTTAATCAATGTGGCAATCGAAAGCCACTCTTAGCTACTCTTAGTTATGTTATATTATAATACAGAACAGAAACTTTATACCTATTAGGTACCCATATTTAAGTATATTGTGCGTACGGAGGAGTACCTATATATTTTGGCGTAGATAAAGTTTACATGGAGAAGGAGCGTAAAAATAACTAAAATTTATATTAAATATGAGTTAAAAACACATTAAAATATTATAAATAAAAACTTTGACTGTTTACGTTCATACATCCAATGTCAAACATAATGGTAAGTACATATACCTATTTGTATACGCTCGCAGCTGACGTCGTAGGATAAAATTTAATACTTAACATGTAATAGTTATATTTTAGTATAGAAACTTAATGTAGGTTCTACATTCCACCTAAAATAATTAAGAATTTTAATTAAGAGATTACGAATCTTGATGAGGTCTTCAATAAATAGCATTATTTTCAATTAAGTAAACAATCAGGACGGTATTTGAACCCGTAACCAGTCCCTTTCTTAAGAGAATATACCTACTCTAACCAACTGAGTTACCTGTAGGTACTGTCTTAGATAGCTGATATTCGAAAAAGTTTACATAATATCTACCTACTAATTGCTTCAAAATAATATCATTCATATGGGATTAATTTTGATCAATCTATCAATTCTATTGTCTACTCATCAACAAGAAATATGAAATGAGATAAAATCAGTGCATGGACAAGAAACGACTGCTAATGATGATGATGTTAAATAACTCGTTATTGATCCACATCTCGATTTGGAATTAGAGATATGCTGTGCTACTTTACATTGTGTACAAACTATATACAAAAGTCAAAAGTCAAAATATGCAGAATATCTATCTGTTATCAATCGTTATACTTAGTAGGTACTATTATTATGATCTTTGTTGCATAAGTCGTATAAATGCATTTGGGCACTGCGGCATTCACACGCATCTGGCCTAATCATTTCAATTACATGAGATAGGGGAAATAGGTAGGTATCTACTTGTTTTTATGAGTAACACATACATAGATCACAAGAAAATATTTAAGTCTCTAAAAGCTGTAGCGAATCTTACAATTTAAGAACATGTGGGATAGTTTGTGAAGATGTTTGGATGTTTGTTACTCAATCAGGCTCTAACAGCTGAAAGGTTCAAATTAGATGCAGGGCTAGATTATAGTCTGAAATAACACATAGCTGCAATAGGTTACCATGGGAAGCGGGATCGGGAAAAGAATTATACGCTGGCGAAGCCGCGTACTACAGCTCATTTAACAATAATAATCTCATTGATCAATACCTAGTAGGTACCTTTTTTCAGGAGACCATGAACTTCATGTTAAAAATATTAGAACATTTAATTTGTAGCCAATATACCGCACGGAATGTTTTTAAGCGTTTGTTAATAACGTATAAACACGGTAAGCGTTCATAACCGTCAAATAAATTAACAAAGCTGTTGGAGAATGTTTCAAATTACATAGTTGTGAAAGGTTCACAAACACACAGCATACTTGACGGTCCTCGTTCCTCGTCGGACTGGCCAGCTGGTGCGTACCGCTTTGAAAGATTCCCAACATTTCAACTGTGCTGACAAATGTGATAGGTTGTGTCAGTAGTCAGTAGGTATGTCCTACAGGAATTCTTGGAAACCGCACTAAGCGTATAAAATACAACTCTGTCGTGCAACTATATTTCGTACTTATTCACATTGCGAAGTATTGTGGGACCTTCGCAAAAGTTTTCAACCGGTAAACACTTCATGAATGGCGAAGTTAGTCGCCGAGTAGAAAATAACTGAACAAAATAAGAAAATCATTGGTGTGTCTGAATGTATATTTTAATTGCTAAAATGGCGTGTTTTCGTGCAAATGTAATTTCCTTTTCTATTAAAAAGCAAGTCGAGTCAGAATAAATTTCGTTGGTATCATTAATTACTTTAACTTATTGTGAAAGCCTCTGCCAGCCGCGGAATATTACCCATTATAGATTAATAAAATGAAACGATGCCATTTGGTTGTTTGAATGGAAATAAACATGATTTTAAATTATCTTATCCTTATTGCTTTTCTGTAAGTTGCCTTCGATAATTTTTTTATTTCAAGAATTTTTTTTTAAAGTACCTACTATACTTTGGCCCGAAACGAAGCTCTTTTTGGGAAACCTTTTATGCATTTACGTTTACTAGGTACTATACAGAAAATTAAACACTTACTTTTCTTCTACTCCTTGACGTAGTAGCCATTCCCTGTAAAGATAGAAAAACACTATTATTAAAATGAAGAAATCTCCTAGGGCTGAATGAACTTTGAAGTAAAATGAAATACCTCTTCTTATATAATGGCTTAGATAGTAGTATACTTGTAACAAGCTTAACGCAACTTAAACATTTTGTTTTAACATATTACATAACTACATTAGCCACTAAACGGTCGACTGTACGGGTAATCACTTAACTACAAAATGTCAGAACAGTCACACAATTAGTAAAATTAGTCGCATCACATATCCTTATCAGTAAAAATGAGTTAGCCCTTAATGGACTCAAGTAATTATAAGAATGCAATACACTCGCATCGCATGCACTTGAATCTCGAACACGAGTTTGTAGTACCTACCATCTTCTAGTTTCAAGCATGATGTATTGTTGACAAGAGAGGCTACCCAAACAATAAGTTACCTACTTTCAAGACATAACAAACAAAGATTACTCATATTTTATTACTTGAAAATAATCGTAATATACTTTTCAATTGTATTGAAAACAAGTCTAGAAAGTATAGTTTGTGAACTAGGTCTGTATGTGTGATATTTATAAGTGAAGGTTACTTGTTCTTTTCGACAGTCGCTGTAAACAAGGTATAAACTTGAAAAAGCTAACTTTAGAGGAAAATATTAAAACAATTATTGTACTGACGCCGACGACGTCGTCGTAGAAGAAAAGAAATGGAGGAATAAAAGAGAGAATGTGGACCCCGGAGGCCTGGATTCCGAGTTGTAAGCCTTGATGACGAAGATGATAACGATTGATATGTCAGTGCATTTATATAAAAAAAAACTTATAATGCAGTAAGGTTAGTTTATAATGTAAACCATGATACAAAATCAAAATAAATTGGGTTAAAAAATTTCATAATTAAGTCAATTATGTGCAAACGAATTCTTTATCCAACATATTATATGCGTAATACCAGAGACTAATTTATGCTAATGCCTCATAAACTGTATTTGTTTTGATTAAAATGTTGCCAACAATTTCTATAATGTACCTAATAAATAAGTTTTCACGGGTGATTAATTAACCGCTATGTTGCATTACGATAATTGTTGTTCCGTCAAGGGTTTTATGTTTCATTTTATTAAAATACGTCCCATTTTGGATGATGCTGGTACCAACCTAACTGAGGCACTGCTGGAATAATACTTGTAATGGGCTTCTATTGGACTAAATTTAGTTTTCTTCCGTCAGCGATTCCGAAATGTAGCGCACCTGAGCAAAAAGTACAGAAATGCCTAAATAACCACCAGATGATCAATAACTTATCACATATGAAGTACTCAGGTACCCATTCGTAGATACTGTTCATTTGATTATAAATAATGTAGTATATACATTGGGATTTACATAAAAATAATGTAGGCACGCCCTTTAAAATACTGTTATATGTAGAAAAAAAGTTACTAAGCAGGTACTTATAACATTCTCAGAAAATAAATCAGAACATGAGAAGGGTTTCGAAACTTTTACCCATGAAACCTTACAATGTAGTTTGTAAATTATTAATGTTACTTACACAGCTAGCTACATAAACATCATCATTACAAGGTTCAAAATCGGTCAATCGATCTAAGATTTTTAACATTTTCAATACTTGGCGTGTCACTTTCATGCATCACATTACTGATTCATACACTACGTGAAGCAAGTATTTATATATACTAACAATTTTTACCCTTTTGATTAAGTACCTACTAGGTAGAGGCAGACGGTCTTCTCGCCTACTTCTGTTACCTAAATACGAGTATGCATATGCATATACAACATATACTTTATATATACCTTATATACCTACTTGCTTCGTACTTATTAGATAGGAAAGAAAATGTCTCTATGTCGACGTCTTTAACATACCTCTTATCCATAGGGATTTTAAACATTGTATATAAGCAGTTTTACAACCGGGTTACAAAATGGATGCTATTCCGGGCGAAGTCACAACAAGAGCTATTTTTTCCTTAGGCACGTAGTTGTGCCAACATAATTTTAGTGAAGAATGTGTTTCTTATCCCATCAGGGCCATGATTCTCTTCCCGCAGCTTTGCACCAACCTTTTCCATTATTAATATTGGTTTTTTAATTATGTCATATTCAATTCCTTTTCTATAGGTCTAATATGTGAAAATCGATTGTTTATTTATTCGCATTTTTGGCGCCATCATAAGTTGTGAACTTATACCGATCTTCTTCATCTTTTTTATTAATGGCTTCAATAGAATCACCGCAATTTCGCCAATGTACTGTTCATAAAATTATTCATGGCGGGGACACCAATGTCAAGTTTGCCAAGAAATTTGACCAGTGCCACGTTAGCCTCGTCAGTAATTTTATTTCCGTGTGTATTAAGACGTTTGATTGGATTTTACGGGGCAACTTATACCTGACACTTTCGTAAAGGCAAAGACATAGTACCTAAACTTCAATCGCATTATTGGATTTTCTTTTGTGAAGCAGGGACCTGGCAGGGACAAAAAACCAGCTAATTTTCTATACAAATAGTTTTGTTACTGGACATCTGCTAAGCGCCCAGCAACGACTCAATTTTTTTCTTCTATATCATTGCCAATTCTTTGACAAATTTTCGAACATTACGTTTAGCTGCTCTGCACTCTTTGCAATATTGCCAAAAGTTCTTCAGAGCAATCATTTATTTATGCTTACTCTCTGTCGATATGTTCATTTGTTCATGTACCTACTGACGGACATATTGTATTGGTGACAGACGTTTGAATCCTGTCTGTCACCGTTTACATCTTGTGCGTATCACTGTTATGCAAGCGAGGGCACAGGGCTGCACACGCTGGCGGAGTGGTCGGCGTAGGAGGTGCCGACACGGGCCCTCGTAGCAGCTCTCGAAATAGGAGTCCTTTAACTGAGGATCTTGCCCACAGTGATATTGCGCATTGCGAGTGAATGGGCAGACGGAGCCTACGAGTAAGTAATGCTCGTGACGAAGGCGGTAGAGTGGATCCCGAAGAGATTCAGGGCTTTCCAGATCTGCGTCGTTAAGCGACCTCCCTCCTCCACTCGGTGTCTGAAGATCCGAGACGGCATTCGGTTTGATTCGATTCAAACTCCACAATACCAGTCCCGCTGGTCGCAGGAATTGTATCCGTGGGGTATAAGTACAACACCGCACAATAAAAGAAAGTTTGAAAGTGTGTTAACTAAATATGTACCTAACGAATATTATATCTCGAAAGTATGTAACGAAAAAATGTCCATAACCAACCTACACCACTTTCTGAAAGATAATATTCTTTCAATAGAAATCACATTACAATGCGAACTCAATAAATTCGATATTCCTTTCGGAAAAGTGAAATATAATAAACCTATTGAAATAAGAATTTGGTGTAGTTACCCACTGCCTACCCACTGCGTCAATCACAGGATAAATCCGAAATCTGTGAGCGCCTTTTTTATAAATCAACTAATGAAGCTCCATTTTGCGACTGTACAACTTATATTTATTTTTTTCACGACCTGATTTTGATGAAATATAACTTAAATGGTGATCCAAACTTCGAATAAGTGTCTTGTGACAATCCGTGACAATGTGGCTAGTAATTTTACAGATAAAAATTTTCAAATAGACAAATTTTGTAAAACATCCAATTTTTAGATGGAACATTATAGTCCTAGGTACAAACAGTACTAACAGAATCTATTTAAATCAACTACTTCAATACTACCTATACTGTCTTATCATTGAAGCATATGTAAAGTGCCTACTCTGAAGAAATTTTTCAGATGGTTTCGTATATTGCCGAATTGGAAGCAGGAAGGGGAAAAAAATTCTCGCTAGCTGGTTGCCTATATTTCTAAAACTATGAGTAATATTCATTCGCAACAGAATTCTGCTGAACTCTATTAATTGAAACGTATCAAGAGCTAACATCAAAGCTTCTGCTGTGCTGTTCTTCGTCGAAGACTGCGGAATAGAAGTCTTTGTTCTCTGTATTACAATTTATAATAGTCTATCGGCACTGGTGCAACTTCACTTGATTTACTAATTAAAATTTTAGAACATTTAATTCATCGTAGACGATGACTGTGGAGTGTTTACAATAGTAGGTACATAAAAATATGAAGAATCCCCCAGCAGATCGCCATTACTTTTTAGGTAGGTACAACACTTTTGTTTGCATGGTATCTCGCCAGATCTTTCCTTTTAGATTGTGATTCCCTTTTCTGGTTATTGTTAACGCGTTTAATGATATCCTTGATGCTTGCCAACAGCTGTAAGGTCCGTTTTTGAATCATGTTTTTTGGGCTACTTATTTCATACACTCACAATTTATTAAATGGCGTATAATAAATAAGGATTTCATTGCTTTTTAGTACATTTTTATTCTATGAATAACACTGTCAAACAAAATGTTTACCTGACTTTAGATCTTCCCCTTGGAATACTGAACTTGACCTACAAAACGTTATGTTATGTAACACAAGTGCTTGGTTTTAATTGGCATTACATTTGATTTCAACCAATAATTTATTTAGGCAGGACCATTTATTTGGGTAGTTTCTAATGGGCTTACCTACCTATTACAGATAAGATGTCCGCATTTTCATTTGACTTGTTATGGACATTTTTTCTTGTGAGTCAGGTAGTACCTTATGATTAAAAGATTACAAATCGAAAACAGTTTGTGGTGTGTGTCGAGACAATAACGGAGTCACGCTACGATCAAATTCAAAAAACCTCTTTCAGTCACAAATTTGTTGTTCCTTTTAACCTGAGATGCAATAATAACTGACAATTGTATGATGGTTGTATGCAGGTATATTTTTTCATTTGGATAAATGAAATGTATGAGTCGTACCTACTTATTTGAAAACTGTAGTCATTCCGTAGTGTGAAAAAAATTAGGTAGGTACCTTCATAGAAGAAATATTCCCAAATTCTTTCTCCAATTTTACTCAATGGATTATACTGAAATACTTCTGTGGGTGAAATCCGCTTTTAAAGTTAAGCAAAACAAAAATTGGAGTAAGACTTTATTGACATGAGATTCTTAGGTACACTATAATATGTACAAATACAGATAATTAAAACACGAAATACAAACAGAAATCTTTGAATTTCTAATCAATCAACAATTTAATAAAACTAAATAGCATAATAACAGTTTCTCCATAAGTGCTATCAATATAACTAATTTTTATTTTTATTGGCCCTGTTCCAAAACAAACTTTAACTGAAATTATTTAAACTATGACTATCTTTAATCTCTCTACTCTTTAAGTGTATGTGCGCATTTGTTTATTTAAGTGCTGCTTAATTATATTTTGAAGTCTGGGGTCAACCTTCAGCCACTAGACAGCCGACAGACCCGCAGAATAATGGAGAGGCGCTCAAGCAACCTTTTCATTCGAGGTTGGGTGGTTAGTGGTTACACGGCAATTGTGCCTGCTAGCTAACACGTCAAATAAAGACCGACACTGTGTTTTGGACACCTACTTTGGAAACCGGGTCTAAAGCTTAAATGAATAAGATTTATTATGTATTACTATACAATAAAACTAAATGCCCACGACACTGAACTATTCTACTAATATTTTAAATGTGTTATCAATCACGCTCAAACGGTAGAACAGATCTGGCTGAAAATCTGTACAAGGGGCAACTTACAGCTAGTTAGTAAATAGAGATTACTAAAATGTATTTTTTTAAAATAAATATAGCAAGTCTCTTAAAATTAGTAGCATAATAATAGAATATCTTTTTAAGCCTTTAATGTTAAAGAATATAACAAATATTACAAGTCGTTTATAAAACGAGTTATCGCACGTGGCAATCTGACAGGTAGTCTGTCAGATTGCCTGTTTGATGTAGAAAAGAATCTAATTTTGATTTAGGTGCCTATATATAAACAGTTACCGGAAAAGCATTCCACAAACGAACCGGTTGTGCGACAGAAAGTTTCTAGTGAAATTAGTAGAACACCTTGATGTTTTTAATCTCAAATGGCACAACGAACACAAGACCTTAGGATATATGCTATGCAAGACATTAAACCGGTTATTTAAAGTACTTACTATGCTGTAAGGGGATTAAAAGTAGGCATGCAACACTATAGATCACCGGTCTTCTGAAGGACATCTATAGGAAATAAGCAGTGCCGTTGTACAATTATTTTTACATTTTCATTTAGGTATTCTAACTTATAACTCATCCTGATTCATAAATCTAAAATAAATAGAGATAGAATATGTATATTCAGGAGAAGATGTAATGAATATGCTTTAAACCAACCCGAACCACTTGAACTGTTCTCAATATTTAGAAACGTGAGCAAATTTGCGTAAGTATAAATCTTATACGAAAATGGAGACGAAAGTTTAAGATCCGTCTGTATTATATATATATGGTATGATTCTTTAGCAGAGAAACATTAGATGTAGTGCGCGAATTTCATACCGAAATGATTCAAAACTTTAATCACTCCTATCAGTAGGAACTCAACATTTTTACAGCAACGATTATTCCGAATGACTGTTACCTATACATGCTTTTCTTTTTTACAAATTACGCAATCTTATTAAAACGTTAATACACACAATTAGTAAACAACTTTGAAGTCATAAATCATAACGTCTAATAATAACATTATTCATCTGAAATAGGTAATTTTTTAATTTTTATCTACTTATATCATACTGATACTGCATAGATAATAATTAAGCTTTATTTGTATTTACTTGTAAGTATCTTTATGAATGCGATATACTATGTACCTACCTACATACAAAGTCAATGACCTTCTGTTCTGTATCTAGGTCAAGGTTACCAAATTCAAGATTATGTTTATTCGCAATAAATGGGAGGTAATTAATCCAAACTTTATACATTATTCAGAAGGAGGTTTCAAAAAGGAGGTAAAAGGATTCGCGATTCTTTAATATTTTTATTACTATTCCAAATACCTAACTACTTTAAATAAGTAAATCCTAAACTAAACAAAAATCAACATTTAAAACAAATTACGAGAATCTAAAAACATTGAGGCAGCTGGAATTTTCAATTAGATACACGTTAAAACAAACGCTAGTATCAAAACATAATAATATGTAAAGACTTACGTAATTCGCAAAACGCCTTAATCCATTTCGGATGTTTTGGACCATGTTGCCCAAATGAAAGTGTAGATTCATAGTCTACCAGATCCCGTTAACCTGGCCGTGTTCTTGATTTCGAGAGAAGTAACGCCCAGAAATAGCAGGAGCAGTGGCCGAGTTCCTCGATTGTGTTCTCTATTTTCTATTTATAATCTTCGAAGTGTAACGCCTACTACTAAACACTATTCAATTACTATACCTCGACACTGCACAAGTGGTAACGACTTACTAATAGAACTTATTTTTCACGTTTACAAACACTCGTTTTTTCTGCGATCAATTTGGATTCGGTTCAACGCTACGAAACCTACGCAATTTTTAAAAAAGGTCTACTACGTAGTATGTACTGATTCTAAATTAAAAAATACTCACATAATGTGTTATCATAACTTAAAAGCAAAACAGCTGGCACTCATATTTAGAACATTGTTACTGTACCTAATGATATTCGTCGAGCACGTGCTCGACACGTCATTTCATAGAATAATTGCATTGTAATGGAAAAACAATCCTGATTGTTAAGTATACGGAAGATCCAATTTTACTTAGTTTATCAAATTTTTGGTATTAATAGAATACAGATACATACGCTCATACTAGGTACCGTCTTCATCCCATTGAGGTAGGCAGAGACAGCTACTTGCCACCTCTGTGACCTTGGCATACGCCTTTCACTTTTCTTCTTTCATAATTGTTTCTACTAATATATTACAAGATAGATTACTTACTAATATATTATTAGCTAGTTCACAAGATTGTTATTTAATGAATTTCAAATACCATTTAATAACACAGACTAGATTACGGTATAAATGTACTTAGTCAAAAGAATGTACCTATAGGTTTCATGTGATATACCTACATAGTTTAAGTCCACAAATTTGTTAGTTACAATATTACAATACAAAAGTTCATGGTCTCTCCTTCACAGAAGTTTACTTACAATTATTTATGCAAATTACCTAATTGGTTTTTTTTTTAAATCTCGCAGACGAATATATATATATACACAAGTATTATTTATAGCAGACTGTTGCTAACGTATATGTATATCTAACGCTGTTAGATAAATATAAAGAGTACAGTGTGAAGGTTTTGTCTGCACTTAATGTTCATTGAAGAAAGCGTGTAACCAGGGTCATTTCGCCGATCGATGCGGTCAAACCAATGGATCTAACCTTGCACTCCACTAAAATACATTAATATAAGTACAAACTTTTACTGTATTAGAAAGATATAAGTATAAACATTTTATTTTGAAATTGTGCATTGAGATGAAGAGTTATTACGTATAAAACCTTGAGGAAGATTATAGAGGATGTTATGATGATGTAGTGAGTACGATGAGTGTATCTGACGAATATAATTAATGATTTATCACTTATTCAATTGATCGATATAATAATCTGGCATTTAAATTGTTCCTTTTGAAGTGAATACTCACCATTCAATAGTTCATAAAACTTATAGGTATAATTACGTACCTGAAAGTTATCAAATTTTTCTTTTAAGGTTTAAAATACAATTTGTAGCAGTTTTTCGTCAATATGTATAGAAGGAAGAATGCTATAAACTACAAAAATGATAGTACATCTACATCAATCGCATTTTCTTATTTTAAATTGATTTATTCATGAAGATTCCACAAGCTAGTGTGTAGGAATCTTGAGTCTACAAAATTGCTATAATCAACCTACAATTTTCCGGTTTGCCGCATTCAAACAGATACCTACCTACACAAATTACACTCAATGCAGCACATGTATTAATTGAACAAAGAATCCATGAGATACATTTGTTGTGTTCTGTTTTATCTTATGAATTTTCGAGAGATAAGTATCACTCACTGTCACAACACTAGGCCTCCAATACACACAACACTTTCGTTAATCCATTTGTTATCTGTGATGCATCGCGTAGAAAAATGCCGTTCTGTTAGACTTTCAAAACATGTTAGTTATTATTTGAGTTGGTACCTATGAGTTTGTGTCGCGGTAGCCTTGGTGAACGACTATGCAGCGCTGGCGCGGAGGAGCAGCAGTCGTGAGTCGTGAGGAGCAAGTACACAATAGGACACAAGCGGTGTCGGTGGTGGCTGCAAGGTTGCTGAGTTAGCACGAGTGCGGTGTCGCAGCCGGCTTTTGTACGTCGCACCAGTCGGGCGGACGTTTAATGCGCGGGTATTTCGGTATATCACAACCATCGGACAAATCACGACCGTGCGACCCGGCCTCAACGAGCGCTCTAATAATAAACTTGTTTATATTTTTTATTCTCTCCATGACTTTTATTCTGATTTTTCGTCGATGACCAGCACCGGCCGCCAAGGCCTCGTCGTCGACCTCGAGGACCACGTGTGCTTCGAAATAAACCTCAGCGCGACACTTATCATCGATTCTCGTGATTTATTGAGAACGGATAAAGCGTATCAGCGCCAAAATACGATTTGGACGGTGGCAGTGTCGTAAAGCACGTTTAATTGCGGCAGTGTGTAGGTGTGAAAGTCGGGCGCGCGGTGAGTAGCTGATTCGGCGGGTACGTACCGAGAGCGTGTCGGAGATCGCGCTGCAGAAGGCGCTGAAGCCACCTGTGTGCGCGGCGGGCGGGCTCGCCGGCGGGCTCCCGCTCGCGCGGTCCATGGCGCGCTGTACCCGGCGGTGCGCGGCGGTCGGCGGAGCACTGCCGCCGTGCCACGTTCGCTCCCTCACGTTACATAAACCTCGTTGCGTACCCGCTGCCCGCTCCCACCTGTCTGTTGTCGCTACGTTTTGGCATCACATGCAACCCAAAACAATAACAGTAAATAATTATAGATATACTATTTAAAGCTCACTCAACGCCAATTCTAATTTGTAGCACTTTGTCTTAACATAGCTATGATTTTAAGCAGACATCTGTGCAAAGTTTGGTAAGGTTGAATGTTATTTTTTTATTTCCGTGAAAATGTTTGAATCTTTAATTCTCTTTGATGTTTGGTACCTAATGATATACTTACCGGCTAATAGCGCAAGTAGCACTTTTGTAACTGTGTGGACTATTAGGGTTCGGAGGCCTATAATGAGCGATATGACTTGTAAGAGTTGACCTTACACTGTACGACCGAACATTCGATTTCGGTTAAGTTATTGACCTTTTAAAACCATGTCTAAATACGATTAGTACCTAAGTATCTACTTACCACTAAATATACTTTTATAAAAATATAACTAATAAATACGTAAATTTACGTATTTACTATAATACGAATAACGAGACTGTCGGGAGTTCAACTCCCGACCTGCGCATTGATTTCTTCAATTTCAAACTGTGCGGTGTTAGAGACAAACAAAATGACATAAATTACACACAATAAATCGACTTACTTGTTGCCTTGTTATCGGCTTAGCAAAGTTAGTAGTTCTTTTAGGGGGGAAGGTATACGTTTTTACAATAAATTGCCTAAATCGGTCCTTGGTATGCCTGACAATAAATTTAAAACATTTGTTAAGGCCACCTTATGCAAAAAAGCATACTATAGGACTGCTGATTACCTTGAAGACAAAAATGTCTGGCTTGAGCATGGTGCAGGCCCCTCCTAGAATGCTAAAGTGCTACAACTACATAATGCTGTAGTTGTGGCATTTGCCTACTACAATATATTGATATTGTGGTAGGCACGCGACCTTTTTTGCTATTTTTTTGACATTAGTATATTTTTGACATTTTCAATTATTTTATTGTTTAACTTCGGTTAAAATTTATTATATTTTTTTTTTTATATACCTTTATTTATATTGACACGAGACAAAATGTACATTCGTCCATATTTAGTCTTAAGATATCTATGTATAACCTGACGTCTTAAAATGCTGCAGTGGAGTTTGTTGCGCCGTTTCTTCTCCACTAGCGCCTAGGAAGCGGTGGTAAACTTAGTATTAAGTAGTTTTTGACGTCAAAAAGATGTAATTACGTTACACTATTTTGAAAATAAAGAAATTGAAAAAAATACCTATTTCTAATTATTTTTATTAACTTAACTTTATATTTTAAGCGTGTGAATGATGAAAACAAAATTAAGACTGAAATCAATAATTTCGCAATAAAATTGGTGTCGTGTGTCGTGTAGCGGCCGTGACTCGTGCCTCTACCCTGTAGAACGCAACAATAACATTGCTTCGACGACCTCAACCCTTAATGACGCTTTGATTATTAGTTATGGTAAGTGTGCGTCGTACATTTACCGTGGTGTAGATGTATGGTAAATGACGCATATGTTAATTCGACGAAACAAGCAATGTTTTGTCGGCTGACGTGGTTTCAGGAAACTGATTTTTGTAGATTGAACTAGTTTTAGTTGAAATATAAGACTTTCCTCGTGATTTATTCAGGTTAATGTAAAGACTTTTTATAAATGTTGCTGTAACTGTATAAGGAAAAGCATAAATTCAGTGTAGGCTACGCACACCGATGTGTGTACTGAAAAGTAGTATAAAAACCTAACGTGTAATTTTTTCATCTCTACTGATTCCCTTTACGTGATGTTATATATCACGTGGCTGGGATGTTATTAGACTGAAACCAGGAACCTATTCAGGTAATCATCCCTGGAATAGGTTTGAGAGTTGCGGCAACGGAATCAGAATTACACGATTTTCATCTTCATAAATCAATATCATGATACATTTCCAATTTAAATTAATTTCCAATTACTTAGTCGATAGTCCCCATGGATTTACCCCAAGAACATTAGAAATTTCCTTGTACATTGACCCATAAAGCTCGACGTAGGTACCTATTACGCATTTTTTTATGAAACCTTGATAGATAACCTCTTTCACAACGACGTATACTCAGAACAAAAAGCCGCTTTATCTTTTTAACGCAGTGTCCGTGCTGTTTGCCGCAGTGATTTTACTCTAAAGGGAATCGAATCGATCCACCGACAGTTTTTTGTAGAGATTTTCGCTTTCAGAAGTAAGTAGCT
Source organism: Lithosia quadra (assembly GCA_963576445.1). Lineage (NCBI taxonomy): Eukaryota > Metazoa > Arthropoda > Insecta > Lepidoptera > Erebidae > Lithosia > Lithosia quadra. The sequence continues at coordinate 5,233,851 of OY754883.1, forward strand.
AAACATTTTTTTTCGTCCAAATCAATCAAGAAATAAAATAAATTAAAAAGTGATTATATCTTCGGAAAACCAGTTGCATAAGTATATTAATAGTTTTGTTTTACCATTTTGTAAAAGGTTTTTAAAGCTAAGTGATCGGTTACTTTGATGGCAACAATACGTCGTAGAAAGGTAAGTAGACACCTTTTAATAAACAAGTCACAAAAATTAAAGGGTATTACGGTAATTTTCAACTGGGTGTAATCAGATGTAATCAGAGAAAAATAGCCTTTTTTTTCAAAACACTAAAACTGGTTGCAGCGCCAAGTGCGATCAAGGTCCCCGGTTTGAATTCTGGCCATTTCACTACCACCCAATTACTTCCAACATAAATGTTAAGTATTTAGCATAACTAAAGGGGTTAATGGGAATACCTACCAGAAATTAGAGTTACTAAACTTAAAAAAATCTCCAGTGCACACTCCCAGAATCCATATTCTATAACCCATATCACAAGCTATGCTTAGTTGGGTCTAGATGGCGCTATGTAATTTATCCAAGACCACCTGCAGAGTTGCCTCCACCTAAACGCATATTAAATTGTCCGCCATTCTGACATCAGAATGACAGCTTGATTGATATCTTACACAGATGCGCGCCAAGTAACTGCAATTTTACAACGTGATAATTCAGTGCGAAACTGCTCCTAAATATATCTTAATTTCGACGTTGTGGGCCTAACCGTTAAAAAGATATATTCAGAAACTTTATTGTGGCCAATACAAAATAAATACGCTGTACTCAGACCACTGAGTATAGAGGAGAAATCGTAGCGGCCACTTTATACGATCTTGAATGACCGCCAAGAATAATACTAGGTTCAGATAGTCGGAGAACGCGAGACTCTTCTTCAAGGGTACCTAGTTTTTTTTTGTGTAAATTAGTCTATTCTTTTTTCTCCAGGTTTTACTTCAAAATACATACTACACAAAGCGGTCGACACAGTAGACTTAAACCCAAGGCTCTTAAGCATAGTTTTACTAGCTTGTGATACGAGTTTTAATTACGAGTGATAAAGCTTTTACACCCAGATTCCTTTTTTTATTATATACATACAACTTAATATGGATGATGAGAAATAGACTATGCAAATAAACATATTCATGCATAGAAATATTTGCACTGAGTAGGAAGCGGACCGCAACCTCTGACGTAACTGGACGTAGCACTCGAACGCTTCACCGCTACGTCACGTCACGCTACAGAAATCTTCAAATTGTGATTTTTTTCTTAATTTAGGCACTAAAATATTCGTTTAAATTTTATTTTTTTAACAAGGTTCTTCAAGGCGACTTCTTCTCAAGGTTGTTAAACCTTGAGTCGCACGCGCTCATACTTTATCTGTAGGTTAGGTTAAATTTATAGGTGCTCTTGGCGGTAATTGATGACCTCTGTGGCGTAGCGGTAGCGCGTTCGATTGCTAAGTCAAAGGTCACAAATTCGATTCTCGCTCATTGCAAATATTTGTACTATAATGAACAAGTAAAGTTGCCACCACTCCAATGACACCAGCAATGTAAAAGCTTCGCTACCAACGAATTCTTTCTGTATAGGAATGAATTAATTACCTACATTCTTGATGCCCTCTCTTGATCCCATTCCGAAACTTTAGATTACGAATATTCTTATTATGAATGTGTTGGGGATTCTCCAAATTATGTGGGCGTATCTCACATTATTCACATACTTATAGAGATAGCTGTCGACCGTTATCATGAGAGATGAACCTTCTTGGCAATTTAAAGGAAGGATCTATCAAACGGACCTTAGCTTATATTTGAATCTGTATTATGATCATTATTTGTTTAAAGAAGAGGTGGTATGGAGCCTCGATCTTATAATTTTGAAATTGAATGTCTATTTGAATCTGATGATGTAAATGTAGTCTTCGAAATCGATATTTATTGCGTAAATTGTATGAAATTGTAATTGTAAAGATTTATTATAATTATATGAAAATATTAATGTTGACTGTAAGCCTACCTAAAATAAATATATTAATAAAATATAGGCAAAAAATCATTCGAAACTTTTTAAACCATTTTAACAATACAGGGTCATTTTCGCACAGATTGTTTCAACACTTGCACCTGCTTTCTTTCTGCCTCTGCAGCAGAAACATAGAAATAAAACTTTATTGGCAAAAAACAACACTCATACATGTTATCTACTAGAGAGAAAGTTATATAGCATAGTAATGGATCGAAGTTGCTGTGCTGTATATTGTCCCTTGGGAATTAAGCGCTCTAACGGAAATTTTGTACCTATATAAGTATGTATATGTTTTAGGGTATGTATTCTCAATATAAAGTTGGAGTATCTTGATTGATAATATACAAAAATGCATTTTTAATTTTTGAAATTCCTCCAAAATTTTCCTATTTTCTAAATATACCTTAAAGACAACAAGTTTGCCTAATACCTACTGATTTAAACACTTCTGCTGTACATCAGTGTAATATATAGGTATAAGTGTACATATATTTAACAATACGTTTAAATATTCAGAACCGAGTTATTATTACGCGTTTAAACACCTGTTTACATACAATAATAATTTATATTATATCACATCGTCACGACTTTTTATCATTGTTTTCATAGTATTTATGGCGTGTAACTGAACAGTAACATTACATTCAATGGAAGAATTTTGAATACCCAACGTTTTTGAAGTTACTCTCGCCTATATCTATCGAAAAATTTCTAGTGCCGACATGTGTTTGAAAAACATGCATGTATGTTTAATAGGATTTTTATATCTTTGTTTGTTGGTAAAGTGTAGGAGGGTGAAAAGAGTGATCGGAGGCGCTGAAGTCAAATGTGGTATAACGTTTTCATATTTATACCATCCTTACCTAGTATAAACAAAGTCAGATAATAAGTCTGTCAGTTTCTGTGCTAACTTCTTCTAAACGACATAATGGGTTTAATACTTTTTTCACTATCATTTAAATGGTAAATGGTACTCGGAATATTCTTTTCTGTTCGGTATTTTCTTTTTTTTAACGTGGTTAACTTTAATTAATAGGTGCATCAGGTGGGCCGTGTGCTTGTCTGCTACCTAAGTAGTATAAAAAATAGAAAGATTTCTGCCACTAAAAATACAGACTGCTTTTTACGTTCGACTTCCAAATAAAAGTGTAACACGAGGTAACGTAGAATCCTTATGAAGAACATAAAATGAAAAAAAAAATTGATTACCTATAACCTGATTCTTCTTAGCTTCCAAAATAAATACAAGTAGGTATCTACATAAATAAGTGAGTACCTACTGATTTTAGTTTAAAGTAAATAATAAAATATCAGAACAATCCTTTCACAGGACGGGGGTCAATTTTCAATTACCTAAGTACTAGATTTATCTTAAAATAACAGGTCAAGTTAAATAAAAGCGTTTAATAAAATAGACGACCATTTTGTGTCTTTTATCTCGTTATCACTATGGCCAGACGTGTGCTCGAGTGCCAGTGCCAAGTCAATCAGAGCTTGTGCAGTTTTGTGCACATATTATTTACTCTCGAATTTGGCGAAAACAACTGTCGTGGCTCTCATTCGTGTAGGTATTTTTTAAATGTTTCTAAAGAATGTACATTACCATGAAGTGACGACAAATAAAGTATGCTTGTAAAATGACCATTATATATTTATTTTTGGCGGTTGTGGCAGGGTGGTTACCCTAAAAAATTCACTGAAACTGACAAATAGAGCCATTTCCAGGTTAACTATATTCCATAAAAGAAAAGCTCTACCTAGAGTTCTTAGAATTTTATTGATTTATCTAACAAACAACTACGCGCTACGATAGAGTATCATAAAGTAATTAGAAGTTCCCGTGCTAAATTTAAACGTTTATAAAACGGACTGCAGTCCACGAACCAGAAACGGACTTCAAACGGACCCGGACAGCATAAATAATGCAATTATATCCTAAATCCATAAAAAGATTGAATATATTTAACATTATTTATGGTTCATTAAGATAGTTGTGAGTATATAATATAATTTATTAGTGCATTTAATAATATAAAAATTATTTATACATAAAATTTTATATATAAAACTTGATTGAATACCTTCTCAATCTATAGATACTAATAATAAAGCAGAAGAGTTTGTTCATTTGATTTCGTATTACTCTCTGAAACTACATAATATGCAAATTGAATAAATAATTTTGCATTTGATAGCCCAACTATCCCCCATCGACACGACACTTAGCAAAAAAAGCTGTAAGGTTAATTTAACACGCTTTGATAAAAGACCTAACTAAACAGTAAAAAATAAAGAAAAACGTTATTATATTATTATTTAAACCTAGTAAGGCACATGAAACCGTTGCATTATAAAATCAAAAATTAAATTAAATAAATTGTTTTTGTTGGAGTTCGCGCGTAGCGCGTAGACTTGACGTAGAGGTGTCTACGTGGAGATGTCTACGTGGCATCGTGAGGTCAAAAACGATAAACGGTAATTATTTTGTAGTTTTACTTTTATGATGGCATTTATAACATCTACAACCTCATATAACACGTTTTTAGGGTTCGAAAAAAAAGGAAAAGTCCGTTCCTGAGAAAAAGTAGGTAGGTAGGTACTTGTAGAACCGATCTTTTTTTCGGGTACCTACGCATGTAGGTATAAAGTTGAAAATTTGTTTTAAATACGCAGGTCTGCAATCCGTTAAGAAAATTTTAAGTCATCAGTACTTCGGCAAATGTGGCCAGCCCATTGTCTCTATTATGCCATTACTTATCAAATTATCTAATTCAGAATTTCATACAAAGTAAATACTTACCTAGTACACTTGATTTTATATGATAAAAATACCAAAACGTTAGAGTTCCAAAGCTGCGATGTCAATATCAAGGTTCGATAACGGAATAAAGAAAACGAAACTGCCGCACCCGATATTTGGGAAGGCCTCCAATAGCTCGTTTCAAGGTTTTGAATAGGGGCGACATAATAAATACCTTCGTTATCGCATCGTTTGACGCCGTGACTTTGTATAAAAATACGTTTATTCTTAAGAAGCTAATTATACCTGCTCTGCTATGGAAATCCACCAATTGAAATATCTTACATAAATATACACTTGTATTTTAGAATCTCATTTGGCAGCGAGTTTGCCCAAATTAAGAGTTATTTGCGAATGAAATTCTAAGTTAGGTTTATTGATGTAGCTCTAAAATTAGATGAGGGGTCAGTGTACGTGCCGATCCTTTCTGTTTAACCTTTGGCCGGAAATTAAATTAATATTGTTAAATATATCGCCCAGTTCGAAAATAAATGAAAATTAAATAAATATTATAAAAAGTTTTATAACATTTAAACCTAAACCAAAAATCTTTCTTCATGGCAGGTCATCATCATTATAATCACAGCGTTGTATCCCGATTGCATTCGAGGCTTGTGCCTGTAGCCCGGGTCTATAATTTCCTTTTTGGGCCTTCCCCTTCTACCAGATATTTTTTTATTCCTTTAAATATTGCTTATCGATGTTTTTTCTAGGTGCGCAACCAAACATCGCCTCATTACGGAACTCTAGCAGTTTCAAGCATCAATGTGGGGCCACAATCGTATCACCGCATTTTGCCATTACTGCTGCCCACTGTGTGCAGTCTAATGAGGATGAATACTTCCTGAAACTTAATAACGTTTGCATGAAAGACAACGGTGTAAAACCAGAAGTTAAAATTGTGGAAATAATTAGAAATGAAGCGTATGACCCGTGAGTATTTGCATCATTTTCGTTTTTAAAACCTTGTTGAAGCGACCCGGCCATAGAATCTTGTAATTTCATGTTAGCAGAGCAGAGAACATAAATATTCACGCTTTTCTCCATTTGGAGTAAGTACCAAAAGACAACATTCCATCATCTGCTTCTATCCATATGTACCTACTTCACGAATTTCCTCGTCTGTGCATAAACCTTTACCTATTTAAGTTCATTTTTTATTCAATAAACGAGTAGGTACCTACCTACCTACCTACCTTTATATCGTGAAACACTAGAAATATGACATACTTGCAATTGAGATTACCTACTTCTTCTTTTGTTGGCTTTTCTTCATTCATATAAGTATAATAACTAAAGAAAGTCAGTAAAAATAATAAAGCAATGTTCTCATAAAACGAAAACTGGTATTAGCATTAAATAAATCCGCGTCAGCTGTACCTAAAGGACACGTATGGTTTCAGAGTCACGAGAGCGCATGACGTGGCTCTTTTGCGGGTTGCTTTCCTTGGAGACATGACATGGCTTCAACGGACATTACCGAGATCTTCCTTCGGTATATCGGGTTGGTATATAGTGCAATACGAGTACTAAGAACTAAGTTTGAAATACCAAGTGTATTACGTAATAGGCAGTTTAAGGAAAATTCATTTTTTTATTGCCACTGTAACTGCCATAAGAATCCTGTATCTTAGTTTCTTTGTAAATAGATCACGCAATGACAGCAAAATCTATATATTAAAGATAATACATGTCTTAGCTTAGATAACAAATCTATTGTTTGTTGCTGACAGCTGTTTGCAACGTTATTACTTACATAAATAGAAACTAAATATAGAATTAGGTAGACTTATCTAACTTGAATTGTAGATTATTTTTGTTAAATTACGTCACAAAACCCTATGTAAAAAGATTTGGTCAGGAGTAGGTAAATACTTAGGTACTGCGCAGCCAGTGAATTTTGCAAATATTAGTTTCTATCAGAGAATTCTGTGTGCACACCTGAGAGGAAGGTGGTTTTTCAGATTTTACACTTTATAACATTGCCTAAACTTTACTACGGCTTTATACGAAACTTATTGATTACCTGTAGATGCACTGTAGATAGACCAAAGATGTCCCATCAAGATCTTCGAGGTCAAGACAACCTCGACAAGCCTTGATTGACGGACGATGCTCTGGTGCTGACTTTTCTCTTTGGGTTGAGATTGTTGAGAGCACAGATGGCAGCTACCCCTATAAAAGCGGTAATAGTCAAATCAAAAGAGATAGAACAGTGGCGGATTTACCAGTAGGCTGAGTAGGCTGGAGCCTAGGGCGGCAGATTTTAGGGGGCGGCAATTTTGAGCCAAATTTTTTTTTCTTTCATAAATAAAAAAAATAACTTTATTATATACACAAACGAGTTTTGGGGAGCGTTTTCTTGGAGAGGCATATCTTAATCCACCTTCTAATTAGTACGCACCGCTGTTTTTAGCTCTTCAATAGCAGGTATACTCTTCACTAGGGCACGTCACAATTACGCGTGGTCAGTCGCCGCCTCCAACTGCGACGCGTGGTCGGTCGCCACATCATTCTGCGAGCAAGTGATGCTCGAGAAGGAGGCGGCGGAATGGGTTCGGGAGAGGCTGCACAGAGCTCACCCGGACGGTGACGTGCGCAGACGCCGCAGGCGTCGGAGGTCTGATGACTTCCGTCCTCTATGAGCGCAGGCCTGGGGGTGACGGGTGGAGCCGTCTGTCACCCTAGCAGAAGCAGACCAGGGCGGCAGCGTGCACAAGCACGCCCCCCCCCCCCCCGAATGCAAATACCGTGGTTCCCAAACCCGAAGGGACCATCTCGAATCCGGAAATGGCCCGGGTCAAGCTGGGGTGCGAGGGAAATGCTCTATGGGCCACCTCACACCTTGGCGTCAGAAGACTCTAGACGGCGGCGGCGTGCGATTTTAGTCTAGTTCTAGTCTCCCTGCATTTACGGTGAGGCCGCCTGTTGCATGATGGATGGTCAATGCCTGGTGGGGTTTCTGGGGAATTTCCTTCCTTAGGGTACACGCGGGTTCCCCCCGTTGTAGGTACCCTAGACGGTACGCTAACACCTAGTGTGGTTTAATTCGGTTCGATTACGACATAACCACCTCACCGTTTAGTCTCGATGACGGGTACCCGTGGATGCGTGCGAGTCAGAACCTCTACGCGGTGCACCCGGGCAACGGAGGCGAGCAGCGCCTTCCATTCGCCACGGGAGATGCTGCTGCCTTCGGCCAATCCGGCCGGGGTGGGAGTGGCTCTCTAGAGGGCAGCTCCGAAGCTCTCCACGTGTCGGGGCGAGCTGATTGTCCGCGAGCCAACGGTTGGTTGACAGGACGGCCGCCTGTCACCCTACACCCCACCGTCGTCGGCGAAGTGGCACGATGCTTGCCCAACCCCCTATCGGAGAGTAACCTTACACCCCGGTAATTAAGACCCGAGACTGCTTGCGGTTTTAGTCAGTTCGATCCCGACATAACCACCCCCGATGGCCGACGGGGGGGGGGGGGTGGTAGTCATGGAGAATTGTATAGCCTACTGGCGGCAAATTTGTAAATCCGCCACTGAGATAGAATAAGCGGACCTCGGACTCTAAATGGAGGCCTCGGATTACGGAAGACTAAGGTGGTGATAACGTCCCTGTATATTTCAGGTGGCCACCTAAGTGGCAGACACAATAAAAATAAATTTCTTTACAAAACATGTAGGACGTGTGCAAACTTTGTTGTCTCTATTAAATCCTTAGATTGTACCATCTTTAAATGAAATGGCAACAGTTTCAAAATAATATTGATTTAATGGCAAAAAGAAAAATGTTACATAAGTTAGGTAGGTATCTCTCGTATCTTCCTACGCAACCCAAAACTCTAACAAATAAAATTACACCTACACAATCCTAATAGTTACTCCCTACATGTATTAAGGTTAGCTAAGGTCACGTTGATATTTAGATCGTCTAACTAGTCCAAAAATGGTTTAAGACTTTTATAAGGACAGCGACCACATTGCAGGTGAATGTGTAATATATGGGTACGGCTATCGAGACGTCATAACCATGGAATCATCGGAAAGACTGATGGCCGGCACGCTGAGAATCATATCATTAGACGAATGTGAGAGGAGTCTGGGTCCGTACGTAGCTCCGAAGAACATTGATGGCATGATGTGCGCTGTTGGCGATGGTATCGATGCTTGTCAGGTATAGTTAAGTCAAAGAATTTATTAAGTAGTCTAGTCAGAGTTTCTTAAAGCATAGGTACAACAAACCTTAGTGATACATGCACGTATCACTAAGGTTACGCCAATTAATTGAAGGTAGTAGGTACGAAACAATACTTACGTAACAGCGGTGGCGACGGTCTTTAATTGATTTTTGAGTAACAAGACACGAAGAATATCCGTAGCTTTCTTGTAAGAGGTCTGCAGTTGTTTGCAAATTCTGGTTCAGGCATCAACCCACGAGTTTTAGTTTATGGTCTAACTCCATCCAAAGACTTCAACTGTGGTCTATCTATTAATATATTTTAATATATTCTATCTTTGGTAATTATAGGAAACAAGAAAACACATCAATCATTTCAGCCATAAATACAAACTGGCTTGCGGTGTCGCGATCCACTAATGACATCCGCTCCTCCCACCGCGATATCCGCTACCCACTCAAAACACTCGATACAGAAATTAATACGAGACGAACGTATCGCTAATGTCGCTCAAACCACGAATTGTTGAAAACCGAAAATCATTAACATAACATCAATACAATATAGTATAATATTAATCACATTTCTAAATTCATTATCGGATTTAGGTTTGACTAATAAAGCATCAAAAAAATATAGTAGGTAGGTACTTGAATTATGAAATTTAAAAAGACGTGGGAGAAGTGTCGCAATTGCAGATGAATATTCATTATTTGCAATCGATTTGTATATGCGCATCAATATCCACTTGTCTGTCTGAACCGTCTCCCAAAATCACACGCTAACGTTTTTCAGTAGAGCGACCGTAGGCTGGTCGAAAATGATGAAACAAGAGGAGTTATTGAGATAAAAAGTAAATGAACTAAATAATCTTAATATTATTCTCATTTACGAAATGACTCTGCACAGTAAGTATTAATTGACGATTTGAAATATCGTAGCACGTGCAATACAAATCATTGGTAGTCCGGAGACTTAAACCCGTAGAGGCTTAGCAGTTGATTAGAGATAGTCTCTTTGGCAGTACTTTACCGCCTATGGTAATTGGAGTTCTTGTGTATTGTGTTACTTGTTTATTCCACACAGAAATATCTCCTTGCTCTAGGGTGACTCCGGCAGCCCATTGATTTGCGCTGGAGGAGTAATAGAGGGTGTCAGCAGCTACGGAATGAGCTGTGCAGTGCCGGGCATTCCTGGAGTGTATGCAAGCATAGGGGCTCACTTGAACTGGATCCGAGACGTGATACGCGACGACGAGTGGAATTGAAAGACATTATTTTTATATAGACCCTCAAAAACCATTAAGTACTTATCTTAATTAGTCAATATACGAGTGATTCTTTTAGGAAAGTACTTTTTTTGTAGGCGAGTACCTACGTGTATTTGTATTTATTACCTTTAGCTTACCATCAGGCGAAGTTTTTTTTATACCACTTAGGTGGCAGACAAACATACGGCCCACCTGATGGGAAGCGGTCACCGTGGCCTAAGGACGCGTGCAACACCAGGGGCATCACACTCGCGCTGCCGACCCCATAAGCTAAAGGTATAATATTGACGTGACCGAAATAAAAAATAGAAAATTGTCGCTATCGCGGAATACGCTCTTAATTTGGATGTACGTAAATGGGTACTTTTAGTGTAAGAGGAATCTGTCTATAAGACTATCAGAAAATCGCCAAATTTACGGTTTACTTCTAAAATAAGGCCCGCGGCTCCACCTACGTTAAATAGGTACTGATCCCATTACCGAGACCCACGGGAACATATTCTCGGGATAAGAAGGTTTATAACAATGTGCTATGCCGGATATAATTTATCACTGAGCCTTTCGGGGAGAAATGACCAAGGTGCTAAAATGACCATGGTGTGGAAATCTCCATAGTGCTGAAATGACCAATATCATAATGGCCAATTGTACAATCGTCCATGATACCGAAGTGCTAAAATGACCATAGTGCTTAAAGTCAAAAGTGCTAAAATGTAATAATAATAAAAAATAGTTGTCTTAAAATATTTATTTTTAGACGGACCGCTACCGCTGTACCGCTCCCGCGGTCCAGCGGTACGCTGGAGCGGTACAGCGGTAGCGGTCGGTCTATAGCTCTAATTAAACTTACATTTACGGTCACCGTGGCACACGTCCATACGTGTGTAACACTAAGGGTGTCACACACGCGCTGCCTACCCTGAAGAGAAGGGGGGAGGGCTAGGAAGGGGTGGGGAGGTTAGGAAGAGATGGAGGGAGCTCAATGTACCCCAAATTGAGCTCTGGCTACCCTACTTACCAGCGTGCACACAACAGGATGGTTACTATGGCCGCGGTCTTCTGTAGGGGCGGAGGTACTACCCCAGTCGGACAGCTCATTTCAGACGGGAGATTCAACATTATGGTCATTTCAACACCATGGGCATTTCAGCACCATGGTCATTTCAGCACCATGGTCATTTCAGCATCATGGTCATTTCAGCACCATGGTCATTTTAGCACCATGGTCATTTAAGCACTATGGTCATTTTAGCACTTTGGTCATTACACCCCGAAAGGTCACTGAGGGCCATGACGTGTTAAAACGTCCGTGTACTGGGTGAGAAAGAGGGATGGAGCTACACACCCTATACCTAGTATATTTCTTAACTGGGACAATATGGAAAGTCCGAAACCATAATAGATATAAGCAAACTGTCCTAACGGCCATTAGCTATTTGTAAAAACGATTTTTATTGAATTTTTTGGTCAAGCGTGTACTCTGCATAAAAATGAGTCATTTTCGCTGACAGTTTCTTTGTATCTAATTTTGTTTCGGATATTCCACGTCATGGTAAGTTGCAGACATAGCAGTGCCAGTCAGATCTGTTCAGCTCACTCCTGGCGTAATTGAGTAACAAACTTCCATCCATTCATCCCTCCATACTTTCGCATTTAAAATAGTAGTAAGCTTTCATTGTTTCTATTGGGTCAATGTCAATAACACACCAATCGATGAAGTACAAGTTCTTTTTATTATAAAACAAACACTGTCAAACAGGAACGATTTACAATTTTAGAATCCTTATCAAACAAAGCTCATATTACCTCATGACACGATAAAAATAAAATACTTTTCTTAATGTATTATCTTCTTAATATATATTTAAAATGGAATGGACCGATTAATACGTAATTTTGGTCGCGAATGCAGCGAACTTACATGAGTGTTACGAAGCTTTACAGGTAATGATCTTGTATTAAATTGAGGTAAATAAAATGTCTCAATACTATCGCGATGTCAAAGGCTAAGGACTCACGAAGCGGTTTTCACTCACGCCCGCCGCGGTTGCGCCGCTTCGTGAGTCCTTAGCCAAAGAGGTACATTTAGATTTAAGAACCTCGACATGGTCCGTTGAAATCTCTTCAACCAATGAAATCACAGAAAAAGTGACGTTTTAGTCACGAGACAACTTTTTTCTGTGATTTCATTGGTCGAGAGAAAGAAAGAGATATGACTACGGACGCCATGCTGAGGCTGTAGCAATTTATGTTGCTATCATACAGATGACATTACAAAAAGACGCGATAAATGTATAGAGATAGGTGTCAAAATCCATTAACTCAATTTTCTAGATTCTGTATCCCGTTCCACATATGAAATTCAAAATTCATCACCCAGGATCTAGGCACACAATTTTTGTTATACTCTTAATCAGCCTACAGCTTGTCTATAGTATGCATAGAACTCACTGGACAGAAGACGTGCTATGTTCTCGTTCACACTTACTGCATAGCTTAGTGCATTCAATATAAGATCATTGTTTTCAGGTATATCATGGGACAAATTATTGTTTCGCCTTACCCGGTAGTTCAGTAAATACTTTCTAGTATGACAATTAATTATTATAATAAATAGTAGGTATTACTTATTTTGTACATAATATCATAGAGTATATGGTATACACAAATCAGTAACAATTGTTCAACAGAAATAAAAAGCCCCAGCCTAATAAATATTTGTTCGTGGTTCAACCACAGTTTCCAACAATAATATCTAATAATATCTAATAATACCTACCACATAAATTCCGTGCTTATGGCCGGCCTTATTGCTGCTGAAAATTGCATATTTTTATGTGTATCATTTCATAAGCTGAGAAAATTCATGTCTGTATCCTTCTAAAATAATATTAGGTCGTCCGCTGCCTCAAGCGCACCGCGCTCAGCCGACTTCATGTATATATTTTTTGACAAACATTGTAATAAATTCACACCATATTATCTGCACGAAACTAAGACACGAGCACACGCATCAGGCAGCGGACGGGCTTACTTTAAATGAAGCGACCTTACCTTACACAAAGAAGTGTTTTACAACACCAAGCTTTTAAACTAATCCTAGTTAAGCCTCAATTTTGAAACTAATACTAATAACTTTAAAACTTTCGCATTCCATGAAATATAGTTATAATGGGGTTTAACAACCTGCAGCCTCAGCATGGCGTTCGTAGACATACCTATTCTTTTTTCTTCAACCAATGAAATAAAAAAAAAACTAGAGGTGAAGGTGACGTTCTGGTTACTCGATAACTTTTTCTGCGATTTCATTGATCGACATAAAAAGATATGTCTATAGACGCCATAGAAGCTGCTGCTCGAAATATGTTGCAATGCAATGTTTTGTAGATATGGCTTATACAATGGTTGTGTTACTTCCCGTAAACGTGGTAACGATGCTATGCCATGCTGTGAATAAAAGTGCAGATAGGCTTCATGGCTGATTGAAATAGTCATAATAATGCGATCATGGTATAGCAATCTTACAAAATCACAGAAGTTTCAGTATAGTATGAGAACAGTACCTACATGTTGAAATATTGCAACAGCTTCAAAAGAAATAGTAGGTAGGTACATTTAGTATGTGAAACCTTACACTACACACATTACATGCAAATTACCTACATTAAAATTATGGTAACCTTCTTCCTTCCTTCTATTAATCGATGTTACCCGCTTTCATTACAAATCTGAGTATTCATTGCGTTCGGCGAATTTGTTAAACTCCACAATGTTTACAGTCACCGTTTTGGTAATAATTATAATAAGTGTCTATATCGACCCTAAGGCTCAATGACGACCTGCAAAAGACCGTGAAGGGAAAATGCCGTCCATACTTGCATTCATTACAAAGTAACTAAACAATTATTTTCTATATATAAAAGCCATGTCAAACATACAACACAGACCTATACCATCTACAACATCTGATATCGTCTTAAAGCATTTAAAATTGATGGTGATACAACATTTACAAATTATTGGTAATAAAGCATTTAGAAATTGATGGTAATAATAATATTGCAGTAACCATAATATTTGAAATAATATTTTTTCAACTGTCATACAACATCGTAACTATAAAGAAATTTGTAGGTCGAGTTAATCGCATAAAGACGCATGTGCACATTGATTTTGCACATACGTAAAGACGTATGTCTAATGTAATCGAACAAAGGTATTACCCAACGATTTAATCAAATGAGTATTGAGTGTATGTATCCTACAATGACGTCACATATATTCGAGTAATCAGATACATTAAATAACTGATAGATGTCCTTGACCGAGAAACATAATAATTGGTGAAGCGTAAGAAATAATTGAACATTCAGCAATCTCAACTTACATACAATCAATTAAAATTAAAAAAAACTGTATACTAATAGGAATTCTTATATTCGGAGTTTTATAGATCTATTTCTCAGTTCGATTATATTAATATAGGTACAGTCAGCGTCAAAAGTAGATAATGATTGCAGTTTCTAATTTAAAAATCTGAACGAAACGTAGTATGTATTTGAATACAGCTCATTAAGCAGTTAAACGGAATTTTCATTAAGAAACCTTTTTTTATAGTCGACAGTAAATGACTGAAAATTGCTCCAAAACTAGTTTTAAATCTGAAAATAGCATCTACTTTTGACGTTGTCTATACTATTAAGCGTCGACTACAATCATGTCACAAAATATTATAATTATACTAACATCTGTATATCCCCAAAGGGGTATATATTAACACCCACATTGCAACCGTAGTGCAGTGCAGTCTATCGCCGTTGACCGAGTACATTTTCATAGGCTGTGTGTATAAATATGTAATAGGGATACAAAGCCGCGTGCACAGGTACAAAACGCAGAAAGATACAGCAGCGCAATGGCGTAAATCACTTGTACCCCAACACTTCAAAAAAAACAAAATTTTCCTATCATAATGAGAGATTATTGCACATAAATTTAATGTCAGTGTTGCCAGTCCTAATAAGTTTACACAGGCAGCTTTTAAATTCCCATTACTTATCTATAACGTCGATCAGTCAGGAATAAAAAAAAACTTACGCTTAAATAGGAACAAAATTAGATCTCTCTTATGAACTCATAATGAGACTACATCGGTAAATATGAAACTGTACTTCGATGGGAGTTCGGAAATAGAAAACAGTCTTGACAACACAATGAGATTACAACTACTGAGACTATTGTTTAAAACAGGTTTGGACATATCAAAGGCGTCTCTACAGGACAGGATTTACAGTACACATAACAGAAAACATGTCTCTTCTCTCCTCTCTTTCTCTCCTACAACACTCGAAATACGATAGGCGGGGACAAAAACTATACTGTTAAAGGTTAACCACTAATCTACAACCAATTTGTGACAACATCAATACAAGACAGTGCAAAACGTATTTGTTATTATACTTGCGATTTAACATGAACACCACATGTTATAATATACTACGGGACTTAATAGCGGTAGTACTTATAAGGTGCGATAACTTTTGTTTACCCAAAGTTTCGGTCGGATGTCGAATTGCACCGATCGTGCTGGGGATGATTACTCAATATATATGAATAAAATATTGTAATTACGGGCGATTAGAAAAGAGGCATTGTCAGATTCTTTTCTCACAAGTTTTTTAATTTTATTGCCAAGCGAATTTGACTATACAATGTTGAAGGCATAATTTTATTATTTTTATGACCTACCTGATTAACGAAGTTTGATTTGAACAAACTTATAAATATTACCACAATTAAGTCCCGATTTATAAATATCTAATATGAGTACAAACAATTTACAACTCGTCGGTAATACTCGTCATTGTTATTTGTTACGTTACATAAAATCTGTTTACATAATACTAAAAAGGGTGGGTGTTTGACCCACATAATCAATGAATGCATAGCCAAAAATTTTATAACAATTAGAATTTTTTGCATCTCGCATATTTATAAATTTCTTCGTAATAAACGAGTTACTCAATAGTAGGCAATACAGGATACTTTATAGCAATCAGTTACATTTATAGTAATGGCAACATTGTTTTTCCGCTGTATCTATAGATATAACACGCTCACCACTCCTTTCAAGGGACCTCCCTAGGAGACTATAAGTACTTACACTGCCGTACATATATACTACCTATCATACCACGACTATTCCCGACGTGTTGTATTAACTAACATATTGACTAAACAAAGCTAACACCAACAATGACTAAGCCTCCTCTCAGTGGCAGAGTTTAATTCCACATAAACCACGACCTGCCCTCTGTCGTAGGAGTGCCCGAGGCACTCTTCGGTGTTTTCGGAGAACTCGGTGTTTGGGGTTTAGATGAATTTAAATCGTTTTCGCCGTTAACCGCCTCAGCGTTTTCTATCGTTGACTGTAACTGAAAGAGGTTACAAAATAGATTAGAAATTAAAGTTATGTCTGAAAATAAAATCACCGCAACAGATTTTTTTTACATTGTCGCTGAATAACACTGAAATGATGATGAGAAATAATAAATAAATCAATTTGCATTTCATTTTAATCAAAAAATGCAAAGTACTGGTAAAGTGACTTGAAAAACAAAACAAAACACCATTTTTTCAAATCCTACTTTCTAACTGGCTATCTGGCTGAAATTTGGTACAGAAATAGATTATGGTCTCTAATAACGTATATACCTACTTTAACCCTGAAATATATGTTCCTATGGGTTGCGGGGGCGGGGCTGGATCAAAATTCTACGTGTGCGGAGCCGCGAGCTACAAGTAGTTACGACATAAATGCAAGTGCCTACCTTGGTATTAGTTTTCGCTTGCATTTCCTTTTCATATTCCCTGACGTCGTCTATACTCATATCGAACCATTCGTCCATCCACGCAAATGCTTGACGATGACCAAGCAACAGTATTTCACGTATCGCCTAGAAACAAAAGAGCAAATTAACTTCTCTTTGACTAATTTGTTGATAGAAGTCTAAAAGTAAGGAAATTATATCAATGAGGAACAGTAGTGGCCAGAGTTAGGAGTTTAATTATATAAAATGGTGTGTCCAGTCCAGTTTATGCCCTGAAATTTATCTGGCATTTTGGGCGAATTGAATAAACGCCCCATAAAATGTCTAACATAATAAATCAATAGGCATAAACCTATCACCCAAATAGTCGTCACGGCTTCCAATGTTTCTTTTTCTCTTTTTTTAAATAGGTACTACTTTATTATACCACAAGGTATAGGCAGAGTCAAGCAGTACTTTTTTATCGGTCAAATGAAAAAAAAAAAGTAGATGCACCTATCGCGCCGTGTCCCTTAGTACTGATAACATTCCGACGTTATCTACACTAAGGACAAGAATGGTGTTACGTAAACCCATTACATAACATCGTTCCCTCTGGCTTCATTTTTTATTTCATTTGCTATTCAATTAACCTAGATAGACTATTTATAATATTAATTAGGACCGACGGCTTAGCGTGTTCTACGAGGCACAGAGAGGTCTCAATGTATCAGAAGAATGGTCACCCATCCTAAGACTGCCTTGGCTAGTGTTACCTAACTTTGCAATAACAATAACTACAAATACAAAATAAAAACACATACCACTTGAACATAGTCTTCAACCTTAGTTTGTAACCCCCACACTTCAAACTTAGCACTGACAGCCTTATAACAGCACATAATGGGCTGATGACTGTCCCTCCAGCCTTCCACCAACGGTCCACGATTTGTCTTCTGGGATTTGAAGAATTTTGGATCTTCAGCTTCCTTGTAATGGTGAGGTTTGATCTCATCATAAGCTATATCTAAGAAATCTACTTCTCTTTGCTCAATTTCTTCTGGTGTTAAGCCCAAGCACTAAAAAAATCATTACAATTTTAGTAATATAATAAACGCGAAAGTTTGTAAGTATGAATGTATCTGTTTGTTACTCTTTCACGCAAAATCGGCTGAAGGGATCTGGATGAAATTTAGCACAGATATAGATTATTTTTATTCCGGGAATAGGTTTTTATAGGTCGCAGGAACGAGACTAGAATTTCACCCGGGCGAAGCCGTAAGCCACAGCAGTAATTCATACTGTTTTGTTTATCAACTTTAAAATAACATGCAAATTAATATTAAAAAACAATCCATTTATGTTGTCACTTACATTTTCTGTAGTGCCATTATTATCTTCATATCTTGTTTGAATATTTATAGAAAACTTTGGAATAAATGAACACTGAAAATTAACAATAATCATACTTTGTTACTTGGAACAAAATTAAAATATTATATCATTAGTTAATTAACTCAATTATGCAATCACATATTACTTACTGTATATTCTGTGTAGATTCAATATGAAAAAGAAGAAAAAAATGTTAATTCATTGTAGCAATATCTATTTTATTTATACAGAATTATTATTAAACTATCTTAGAAAATATTAAGTATGTACAAATTTTTTTTTAAAAAAAAAGTTTAGGTGTCGAAGAATTCCTCCCCATCGATTCCTCAATATCTATTATATTATGCATACAAAATCAGTTAAAATGAACTGTACCTGTAATAGTATAAGGATAATAATTCCATGCCTTCTCAGTGACATAAAATATTTTTGGTATCAAAGACTGGAGCCAATAGGGCAAGTGACTGCAACATACACAAGGAAACATAATAATAAAATTAAGTAATCATTATAATACAAAACCACTATCATGTATATTTCCAATCTCTCATAGCTATACAAATCAATTTTTAACTGACTGAATAAGGAGTTTCCATATTTGACCTGCATATATTATGTTTGTATGGATTTTTGTCTGCGAATTTTAATATGATTTACAGACAAGTAGTTTTTACATTCTGGAGAAGGTTTAGTATACTTAACAGATTTAAAAAAGAATGTAAGCTGGTTCTATCTTTGTATTAAAATATTAATTTGTTCAGTAAATTATTGCGATAGTTTAGTTAATATTGCCAGAATTAACTAATAAAGATTTTGGTGTAGTAGTCAGTAGAAACCAGATTACAAGTGAAGGCTAAACAACTTTTGAGGGTGACTAGACATGGCGCTGGCCCGAACCTCCGACTCTAACGCCGTGCAACTGGGCAATGGAGGGCCACGGAAGACTGCTTGCGACAAATGTCGACCGAGGCGGGAGTGGCCCTCTAAAAGGCTGCTTCAAGGCTCTTCACGTGTCCTTCTGACTAGCAGAGGGCACAGTGGGGAGCAAGCGGGGGGCGGGCTGGTTCTCCGAGCCCAGACGGGAGGTGACTATGGAAGTGAGACTGTTGAACATATTCATGAACTGAATATTCCAAATTGCATAACAATGCACATTAACGGTAGGTGTTTACTTATCAATCTTGGTCAAAAGTCAAGCATTAACAGAAATGATATAAGGTTAACAATGTCAGGACAGATTAAAATAGAAATGATGATTATTGAACACCAATTAAAATATGCATACATGCAATATATGAAGATATAGTACAGTAAATATTCAATGGCTGTTACACATAATAAAATAAATATTAACATCTGTTGAGTTTTGGTGACAACTACAATAATTTAGTAACATAAATAAAAAACGATTCTTTTTCTAGATAACACTCTAGACTAGACCCAAAGTAAGCTAAATAATAAAATTGCATCTATTTAGATTTAAGTACCTACAGCATACAATACAAACATTCTTGGTTTGAGGAATGCTGCTATGCCATAATATTTTGTAATATTATTTTAAATGAAGAAAAAAAAAGCATACATTATGCTTTTTTTTCACAAACAAAAAAGGCAGATAAATATACTTTTATACTGTTTTATTAAAAACATTATTGTATAATAAAAAACACCCAGACTAATGACAATAGACATATTCACCTTAAGCCCCTTAACCATAGCAATTGAGTTCACTACTGCCAGGGTAGGTACTCATAAAATGTCATGAGAGTCGCTAAGGCAAGCAAGGGACATATAAATACACACATCCGTCTTATACCCTCTAGGGTAGGCAGAGACAACAGCCCACCATCTAATTCAAGCCTTACACACATTACGAGCATCCTGTATTGACAAATATTTCATGCAAGTTTGCCAGTTTTGGGTGCTTTTGAACTGGCCTAATATAAATAAACCCACACAAAGTTTTTACAAGATCGGCAGTACAAGTACGACGCCCCTAGTGTTGCACATGTCCATAGACCACGGTGATTGCTTCCTATCAGGTAGACCATGTGCATGTCTACCACCTTAGTGGTATAAAAAATACATACCTGGATAAATGAATTCTTTTCTCAGTGAACTGTCCCACACCATTAACTTCATCATTGACCTGTTCATTAGCAACTACCTCCACACCTTCACCGCCACTGGATTGCTCGTAACTATGCCGTGCAATCATATACAGTTGACCGATGCGATACTAGAAGAAGCAAGTTATTTTTATAACATTTACATCCTTCCTTAATCAACATTATTAAGATAAAAACACAAAAATCTCATTAATGATTCTACTTATTAAATATTAAATTAAAGAACAGTGCGGTCGTTAATTTTATTTATATCGTCGTTGATTGTGTAGTAATATTAGTTTTTCCTGCCTTCCTTATAAGAATTAATCAAAAGCTTTGATGTGATCACATCACTTGTTCAGTAGCAAATTCTCAAGCATGGAGTACCTATATAAATTGAAACTAATTAAGACTGAGGGCATTCATTATTTTTCTTTCAGTTTTAATATTTTTGCCTTAAGTGCTCACGAAATAAGTAGTAAAGTGCAAAAGGAGCATAATTAAATATAATACCTCTTCGACAGTCATTGGCATGCATATTCTGTATTCTTTTGTAAGAACCATTTTGCGATTTTTGACTGCGCACTCGTATTCTTTCTCAACTTTATTCACAAATTTTCAATGTAATAAAGGAAAGGATACTCCTTTCCTTTCGCTAATAAAAATTCAATTCAGTTCAATTTATTCAATTTATAATTTGAAGGATTCTGTCAAATTTGACATTTCAATTTTTTTATTTCTCCGGATAGTAATAGTAAGTTAAAAGGTACGAAAATTCTTGCAAATTGCAAATCATCTCATTTTCCTACTCGAAGCCAAAAGCTAGAGGTCTAAATCAGAGTAGCCATTAAAAAAAATGTTAAGTTGACATTATGAACTGTCAATAATCTACAAAAGTCAAAACATTGGAAATTCTGTGAAAATTCATTTTAATTTTAACTATAACACCCTCTAAACTATAAGTAATATAGTATATTATATTGATTTATTTGTAACTAATAGTTAACTCTGAATAGGGTTCTTACTCGTCAGGACCACGATCTAAGTTGTACATAAAGATGGATTCCAAAGAAGTCGTAGAACATTTGGTTGCATTGAAAGTAATGCGGTTGACTAAACCAGCCCTGGTGAGTCCTAAAATTGTTACTTGTGATTCCAAAGATCTGCCAGGTAACATTTTAAACAATTATTTGAAGGATGATGCTACTTCCGTAACACAAATGGAGACGCTATCTGCTGGCCAATTCCTGTTACTCCCACAAAGCTTCGGAAATATCTATTTAGGAGAAACATTCTCCTGTTATGTATGCGTACACAATGAAACTAATCAGCCTGTACAAAGCGTGTCTATTAAAGCAGACTTGCAAACCAATTCACAGAGAATCTTACTGACAACGCAACAGAATCTTGCTCCAAAAATGCTTGATGTTGATGAAACATTGAGTGATGTTATTCACCACGAAGTTAAAGATCTCGGCACCCATATCCTAGTCTGTGAAGTGACTTACATGTCAAATTATAACACATTGGCATCATTCAGGAAATTCTTCAAATTTGAAGTAATGAAACCTCTAGATGTAAAAACAAAGTTCTATAATGCTGAGTCTGATGATGTTTATCTTGAAGCTCAAGTACAGAATATCACATCTGGGGCGATTATCTTAGAACAAGTTTCTCTTGAAAGTTCACAACAGTTCAGTGTGAAATCATTAAATGAAATAGATAATAATATTTCTGTATTTGGAGATGTTACCTTACTTCAACCACAAGAAAGTTGTCAATACCTATATTGTTTGACTCCTAGGGAAAACATTTCAAAAGAAATAAAGTTACTGGCTGCTGCTAAAAATATTGGGAAATTAGATATTGTATGGCGATCAAACCTGGGAGAAAAGGGGCGTTTACAAACTAGTCAACTACAGAGAATGACACCTGATTATGGAGATATCAGAGTTACATTTGAAAGGCTACCAAGCAAGATATTTGTGGACGAGCCTTTCGATTTCCAATGTAAAATAGTCAATGCTAGTGAAAGAACCCTAGATTTAATCCTAAAATTACGCTCTCTGCAAGATTCTAGTCTACTTTGGTGTGGCACTTCAAATAAGAAGCTGGGTCCTTTGGAACCTGGTAAATCTTTTTGTGTCAACCTAACAGCCCAACCCATTAATATTGGTCTATGCAATATATCGGGTGTATCATTATTAGACTTATTTTTAAAGAGAACTTATGATTATGATGATATACTTTCTATTTATGTATATTAATAGTATTAATACTTGTCACATACTAATAATTTAAATAATTATGTCAGAAATATATAAATAAAATGGTGATCAACTTAAGCAAATTAAAGATTTTTTTTATTTGTTGTTGTAACTCTGTATGTATAATTGGTATAATGTACTAACAAACCAAATAAAGGTAACCTGGGGCCTAACCATGAGACTTGAAAAAATCTAATGCGATGCAGTCAACTCAAGGAGAGAGATGGAGATATACACGGTGAACAGCTAGAAGAGCAGCATGTTAAGGCCCCAGTACTCTTGGGTCCTATTGTTTGTTGACATAAATATAAAAACTATTGTTATATTTTCTTAACATATCAATCACCAGTTTTGTTTCTGTGCCAGAAATAAAACTGGTGATTGATGTGAAAGAAATGCATTTTGATTCAACATTCACCCGCTGCTTGAAGACCTAAGACAATGTGCTATTTTTGTTGGTTCAAGTACAACACAACCATCCCCACTTAGAAGGGGGTGGTATCCATAGAGATTTCCATACAAAGGAAAAAATCTATTGTTTTCCTTGTTAATACTGGAAATAAATACCCCAGGACCAGAGTCCTGCTTTGTCTCCTGCATTGTCAGCACAGGAACTCAATGTCCCTTGACTCCATCCTACCTAACCTCTCTTTCCCTCCAGGGTCGACAACGCGCGTACGATGCCCCTTGTGCTGCACACGTACATAGGCCACCGCTAGTAACCGCTTTCCATCTGGTGGGCCGAGTGATTGCCTGCCACCTAAGTGGAAAAAACCTGTATATAAAATTCGTGCTCCATGTTGGCAAGGTTGGCAACAGAATAGCTAAAGTGGCATCGCTGACAAAACAAACAATAAAAAAATATTATAGGTAGATACTCGCATTTCCGGACACTTATAATGCGAGAAGAAAACTTCTCATCTCATTCTCAGTCAACGAGCGAGCGTAGGCGTAGTGGTTGAATTAACCCGGTCTTAGTTGACACTATGAAACAGTCTGTGGTATCGTAGGTAATCTGTGATACATTTTCACTCCATGTTCATTAAGTAAGAGTTCATTCATTCATTATAATTTCATTCAAATCCCCATTTATCTTATCTTCTGTCTCTGTCTGCCTTGTGCGGATTGGGGTGATTGCGAGTTTACTTCTTTGATTACAAGTTTAGTGTCGTCTGATATTATAGGATATTATTACAATAACTTATTCATTAAAGTATGATAATCAACACAATTTAAAAAAATCTGCATGGTATGAGAAAAATAATATGCATATTACATACATGAACTTTCTGTAGTCGACAAATCGGAGTTCCTATTGTGAACAATTTTATTCTGATGTGGCCCAATCATGTCGATTCGGACGGTTTCTTCGTTATCTTAGCTAATTTCCTATTCAATGTTATTACGAGTACAAGTAGTAATTGTTAAACTTTAAAATGGCATATCAAACACTTCTGCAAGAATATATGCTCATACCTCCTGTGACGAGAGCTTACACTACCGCCTGTGTTATTACCACATTAGCTGTGGTAAGTTATTTGTTTCATATAATAGACGTGTCTTATTGCTTGGTCATTATATTCAAATTGTTGAAAACTATATGCATATTTTTTTGTTTCAGCAACTGGATTTAGTTTCACCTTTTCAGCTGTACTTCAATCCTAATCTAATACTAAGGAGGTATCAGCTATGGAGGCTGATAAGTACATTCCTGTTCTTCGGAAACTTAGGATTCAACTTTTTCTTCAATATGATATTCACTTATAGATACTGTAGAATGCTTGAAGAGGGCTCATTTAGAGGCAGGACTGCTGATTTTGTTGTCATGTTCGTATTTGGAGGTGTTCTAATGATTGTATCCTTTACCAACATGTTTTATCAACAGAAATACATATTATCAACATGTCTGTCCAAAAGGGTTGACTTTTTCATAAAAAAATTGAATTCTTCAGGCAATTTTCACTACACAAGATTTAGAGAATACCTACCATTTTAATAAAATGGTAAAGCATGGTAAATATGATGTGATTATGACAGCTTCATTAAAAAATTGGGTTGTTCACCATTTGAAGAATAAATAAACCTATGAATGTGTTCATTTATTAACAAATGGTAATAAATTTTTATGCAGATAAAAACTATTAGTGCAATTTTTTTTATTATACAACTTAGGTGGCAGACAAGCACACGACCCACCTGATGGGAAGCGGTCACCGTGGCCTATGGACGTGCGCAACAACAGGGGCATCACACTCATGCTGCCAACCCTGCAAAAACTCTAATGAATGAAGAAAGCAATGAAAGTCATTTATAAATGATGCACTACAAATTATCTAATTCATGTTATACTTATGTGATGAAATAATCATTGGCTTGTAACTGCAATATTATTGCCAAATTAGAAGGTCTTTGTTTGCCAAGATATTCTAGAAATTTTCTTAACATAGTATCCAGATCTGTGCTTTCTTTGTTAATTTATTATTTTTAGGACAAGCATTTACTATAATGATTGTGTATGTATGGTCCCGGAGAAATGTTTTTGTAAGAATGAATTTTTTTGGCTTGATGAATTTTCAGGTAAAGTATTTAATGCATTAATTTCATTCTGATCTATGTAGATGTAAATTAAAAAGAAAAGATTGAATATAATTTTTATCTCTATATCTACACCGATTTGCCTTTATTATCTGCCTGCCAAAGAAAGTAGGGTAATATTTTTTGATGATATAGATACCACAGATATTTTAAATAATATATGTATTATATGTAATGGTAATTACCCTTCACCCATATTTCAGGCAGATATATTTCTTGGTCCCCCATAATAAGAGGAAGGACATTACTCTTTCCAAATCCTGGTTATTACTCTAGAATCAAGTTCTCTTTTAAGAATTCAATATTCACAAAATTAATATGTATTCTTCCTATTACAGGCACCATACTTGCCCTGGGTACTATTAAGTTTTTCAGTTTTACTTGGGAATGCAATATCTGTAGATTTAGTGGGCATGGCTATTGGACATATTTATTTCTTTATGGAGGATGTACTACCAAGACAAAGAGGGGGACAAAAGCTGTTGAAAACGCCAAGATTCTTGTAAGTACTTTCGGTTTTATTTTCATAAATTCATTTAACTTTCTACTGCTAAGCTGAAATTAATATTCTCATAATAGTTTGTGATTTTTATTAACTCCTCAAAATCTTTCTACTTTTTTTTTATTGGTATCCATTGTATGGAAATTGTTTAGATCTCCAACTTATATCTTGTAATAGTATAAAATTTCCATGTCACAATGTTAGTTACCGTACAGTACTCCTCCGAAACGGCTGTACCGATTTTTACCAAATTTTATTTGCGTATTCAGGTCTGAGAATCAGCTTCTATCTATTTTCCATACCCCTAAGTGATAAGGGTTGTTCTCCCTTAAAATGCAAACCAATGTTTGCCAGGTCAGCTAGTACTAATATATTAATGAATGCTAATGTTAAAATTACAGGCGAAAACTATTTGATGGTTTGCCAGATGAGCCTGAATATGGCCCACTGCCTGAACTGAACAATATACGACCTGGAGGATTTGATTGGGGCCGCCGCAATGAGGAAGATGATAATGCAAATAGATAAACTTCTTGGTACCTACTTGTTTGGGGAGATGTGCAAATGGGATTCAATTCAGAGCCAAAATATTAGTTTAAGAATATATTTATAATGTTTTAATTTTAATTAAAGGAAATACATTTTGTTATAGACAATTGGTAACACTTTAAACCATAAACTCATTCTTTAAAACTACAGACAAAGCTAGCATAGTGGTCTCAGGTAAACAGATATTTTTATTTTTCTGATTTTTTAATATGGCTAATAAAGACGATAATATAGGTACATGAAATTTGTAAATGTATGATGGTACAAAAACAATGCAGACAAGTGTTTGCTGAAACTGAATCATGTACTGTATTTTGTGTAAAAATTGTTAGGTAAGGGTCTGTTATTAATTGTGAATATTATATAAATGATTTAGGTAAAAAAATGGTTGTTTCTGTAAATTTATCCAACTTTCAATCAACTAGAGGCAAAATTAATTGAACAAAAAATGTTCGCCACTAAGAATATCAACCCTGGGCCGGCAGTCTCGACATTTATCGCAACGCCTTAGCTACCAAATTCGGTCGCTAAACTCGTAGTGACGCAAACATAACAATATTTGGTAGTCTCTACTTTCCAAACTAACGATTTTTGTCGGTTTCTTATCAAATGTCATCGCAAGCTTAACGATTTATCGGTATCTTCATAGAATCGTTACTGCAACCGATGTTTGTCGCTATCTTAATCTGTGATTTCGGTAGAAAAGTCGTAGCGCTAAATGTCGGTCGCAGCCACTGATAACACCTGGCTCCAACGCAATTGCTTCATGACGGTTTGTCGAAGGATGAAGGACACGAAATCTTTGCAACCGTTTTGCAACGAATAATCTACCATTAAATATCGGTTTGTCAAAAATAAGTATCAATGCCTTATCGGCTTGTGCCGCGGTAAAACGGTGTACGACATACAGCACGTTTCCCGATCATCGTTACAGCAGATTAGGTTACCCGGTACATATTAAAAAACTCTCTAGAAGCGCCCCAGAAAATACTAATTTTCTTGGAAAAATAACTGCACGTTATTCTTTTGTAACTGGTAGGTACTGGTGTTCGTCTGTCGTACAAAATAGAATAAGTCAGACCGCAATGCAAACAGGGGGCGTTGTGGCAGAGTACCATACGTGGTACCACACGTGACCCTCAGTGAAAGGCATCGCTTTACTACGGATGGATGTATTCGTCAGAAACGACGTTCAGAGGCTTATCGATGAGTATTTCACTTCGCAGTTCGATATAGGAAGTTTCGCACGCGTCCGAGCTACACAATGCTCTTGGCGAATCAAAGAACCACTAAATTATAATACTAGAATACGTGACTGACATAAATTGATTGGGTTATAAGAAAAACATAAGATCATAATAAGAATTGTTTATTCTAACTTCCACGCAGTATTCACAGCAAATTGAAAAGCACTCTATAATTGACTACTGCTTGTCATAGCATGCTTCAAGAAGTCTAGTGCATAAGTAACATTGATCATAGCAAGACTTGCTAATTTGATACGGTTCGACAGCATAAGACATCACAGCTTAAACAGAACACTAGTAATTCAATGATTTACATAAAATCGGGCATAACATTTTGAGCTAATTAACATTAGTTAGAAATGGCAAATTTTGCACCCAAACAACGGTGTTTTGTAAAAGGTAAAGCTGAACTATTAGAGAATTTAGGTTTAACTGGGTTTAACCAACTTTGTTTCACTTAAAAAATGTCAACTATAAAAATAATATAACAATGTCAAATGAAATTCTTGAGAACATATTTAATATAAAAATAATGATAATTTATCAAAACAGTAAAAATATAAAAAGAACCGTTAGCTGTGATCATTTCGATTGTTTTATAACATTTTTATTAAACTACTAGTAACAAGAACAGTTTACGTCTAGACGAATTCAGTCTTCATTCAAACTTTTTCACTCAATTCCAAATCATGCATCAATACAAAAATATAATCCTACTAATAAATATCTCCCTTATTCATAAAGATCCTAATGGTATTTAGCTTTCAAACATAATTTTATCTTTTAGCACATAATGTTACTTGGTGGGTACAAGACAACCATAATTATGCCTTGTACTACAAGTACGTTTATGATTATGAATAAGGGAGAAACCTTGTAAAGCTATGGATAATCGTTACCCCCATTCGTTCTAAGATCCCATTATTCGGAATTCCGGCTGTGAGCAATATACACAATTAGCTAGGTAATCCATAGTCATACAAAGTAAACAGATGAGTGCAAAATATTCAACATTGAAATTACACAATACTAAAATTAATAGTATTTTGTACAATTTGGTCAACATAATCCTAACGAACCTGCTAAGCGATTTATTTTTCGATTATGTATTTGTAATGTTTCCTTTTCCTTTGGCTATAAATAGTAAACACGTGAGTTTATATGTTACAATTATTACTGAGCAGAAGGCAGCCTATAAGCCTATACCTGACCTGTGGCCTTATTATGAGGTCTTATAGCAATTCAAATGTGATGCAGTTCAACGTAGGGAGAGATGGCGCTATACACGGTGCAGCTACATTTCTCTTCTGAGTTGAACAGTTTTATTATTACCAGGAACTGGTACTGGATGCAACTTATACTTTTAGTACTATTATTCGTTATCATATCGGTACTTTCAGTATTTTTGTAATACCAACAAGAAAAGTCGGATATGACTCTTTTTTAGGGGACGTCAATATTACTTCACTCGATAAGGTTTTCTGTATTATTGCTTATATTAATATGATTTCACCTCGCCTGGTGGTAAGCTAAAATCTCATTACCGCACCATGACACCAACAATGCTACACAATGGTGGTTGGCGGCCTCTTCAGATACTTTTTCAAGCCCCGCTTAATGAACCCGGGACTTTAGGAGTGAAGTGTAAAGAATAAATCTATGGAATGAAAATGACCATTGTAAACACTAACAATCCTAAAATAGTGGTCACCAGTTTGACAGCCCTGGCGCTCTGGGCCAGTATATTATATAGTTTATGTTTAGTACTGTATTATATTTGTATAGATAGATACTTATTGGTGTTCTAAATCATTTGAATAGCTCAGTTGGCATGGCAAAAAGAGGCGTTGAGTTGTCATAAATAAACATGAATCAGTTTGTTCTTATCTTCTTATCATGAATACAGCTTGTCACATTCACACAACTGTGTCCAATCTTAACAGATAATAAAGTGGAGCTGTTGTTCTAAGATTATGTATGATAATTTAGGGCACGGAAACTTTCGCTAACTTAATTATAAACAAATTTTTAATTCTAATTAATAGGTACCTACTTACAACTGCACCAAGTTCCCATCATAGTTATATCGCCACAAATAAGCAAATGCCGTTACGTTTTGCCAATCAGATCATTCATAAGTCACAGCGCGCTATTTTTGAATAAACAATTCCTTGTATTTCAAGCTTTATTTATTTAGACGAAAATAAGTTTAGGAGGTGTCCATACGTTACGACTTATACTCGGTTCAAGCAAATGTTAAGTATACAACACACAAACAACTTTGAGATCATACAGAAACGTTTATTTTAACAAAATCAGTTGTTATAGTACAAAACTATTTACACATCACTATGAACATTGTAATAATTAAATGTAATATACATTATAAACAGAGTTACAAAATAGTAAAAATCACAATAAATCTCTATCAATCAAATAATATATGGAGCGGGCACCTCCTTCACTCTATACATAACTCAAGATATCTGATTTTTCCTTTACAGAAAGCATACAAAAAGTCCAAACTATACCTTTTCATTTTTGGTTTCGTTGTTATCACTACAGTTTAACAAAATTTTAATGTTGAACAAAGATGTATCTATAAATCTACCTATATAAATCACATAGGGACATTTTCATAGCGCTACAATAGCTAGTAGCACCGTTATGTCATCCGGTTTTCCTCCTGTGAACAATTGCATTGGTTATTTGTTTGTTACGGTTGAACGGGATAAAGTTTTATAAGTGCCTCGGAGAGCACGTTAAGCTGTCGGTCCCGGTTATCAATCGTTATGGGTAGTTGGAGCCCTAAAAAGTTCGACAACTTGTCTAACTACAGAACTTCGATACCTATGTATCATTGGTTGGTTGGTATGGTTTGTGGAGGTCAGATGACAGTCGCTTTACGGCGAATAAGTACGCCGCTTCGTAGTTAGACTGAAAACCGACCCCAAATGAGTTGAGAAAAGGCTCAAAGGAAGATGAGTATGTCTGCGGTAATCGTTTTAGGAGTATATACACTTACCAATTGCGTCTATGCCGTTTTGTCGCGCACTTTTGGCGAAGGGTGACATGTAGCAGCCATCAAAGGAAAGGTTACGCGCCATCCACGCTATGGAGTTGGCAACCGCCTGCAGTTTCTCTGTGTTTCCCGCGAGGTCCTGTGCGCGGCGCATCTCGGCTACCAGCACCGGCTCAGGTACGTTGTCGAAAACACCGTCTGTCGCCACCAGGATTACGTCCCCACACTCTACTGAGAACTCCGACGTATCCGCTGATTCTGGCCTAGAATACAAGTAGTGAGTTTCGTTTATGGTCAATCATTCGATGCAAAGGGTTATAGAGCATCTTACAGCTAGAAGCTAGTAGGTATAGTATATTCTGCTAAGAAAATTCAATATTTTGGGTATATTTATTTTGTCGTACCTATAGATAATCTCTGCACTGCAATACATTTTGCTCGTTAGATAGTCATATAGTATAGGTAATTGGTTTCTAAACTTTCTTAAGGGATCATATCCCGTAATGTTTATGGAAGGTGATTATACTTGATACCTACCTATTAAAACTATCATACAGTAGGTATGACGATGTTTACAGCGATTATTGTTTTTATAAATAGTGATGCATTTATTATAATTATGTTGTTAAGTATCAATGGTAATGTAGGTAATCCACGTTAGCAACCTGCAATATTAAAAAAACAAGCCTCATGGCTATTTATAGAATAAAGTCGACCCATTTGACATTCATTAGTTATTGTCAGGTTTTTTTTATTTCTTACATGTTTATCTGCATCACAGCAGGATTAAACTATTAACAACTACATGTAATAATATTTTATTTTCACAAAAAGAATCTGATTTTACATTATTAGCAAATGAGCAAATTGGTTAACTTTTAAGCAAATTGGTTAACTTTATGTGTATGTGTTCATGACATAGTGATGATTTAAAAGTTTATTGAAGAATATTATGTACCTACAAGTATGTAAGTACCTACTATGTTCCTACTTAGAACTACGAAATAAAACAAACTGCTTAGAGGTTCCACAAGGGGATTTAGTTCAAATCTGTGAACATAATATTATTTGAGTGATTCGGTTATATTTTGATTTAGCTAAAATAATAGACAACTATTGCTACATAATTAAAGTCTACGTTAGGTACTTAGCTCATAGATATTATGCTTTTCTTACTTGCGTTTTCACATCTTTTTAGTCATTATACCGCAGTATAATACTAAAGCAAACAGTTAAACGTAAATAGACAATGGCGGTATTCAAGAAATGTGACAAATTGAAGATGTTTAACGCCCGTCATGTGAATCCCCTTTATTCATGGACGAACATTGTGTAGGTAAGTGTAAGCACGTTAAACATTGTCAATAGCAAATAAGTAGATATAGCAATTTTTCGTTGACTAAAAAATATCTACCGATCTTGTCTAATCAAATTCATATTTTATATGATAGTTTTGTCAAAACTTTTGACCTCCCACTGAACGTAGACCTACATGCGTAAAATTGGTTTGTTTTGTTTGTTGTGAATTTAAAAAAACCTTTCAAGTGCGAGCGGACTATCAGGTCAAACACAATGCAGTGTTAGATACGTAGTTGCCTATTTGTGGAAAAAATTACTTAGCTCCAAGCTGTTAGACTACCTATTAGGTACTCGTTTTGTAATTTACAAACGAATTCCTTAATCGGCCGATTTACCCCTTTTGCGGTTATAGACATATTTATATCAAAGATATTACAGCTCTATAACGATGAGCTAAGCAGCGGACAGACAGATGAACGAAAACGGCGAATCTATAATAGTGCCGTGTTGATTAGGTGCGGAACCCTAAAAATAGACACGATACGAAATCTAACAAAATTTTAATAACAAACAGATTGAAGACGAATTAAAACCTAGGTAGGTATTTAATGTTTTGCTTGTGAGCATTGATTACGGAGATCAGCTTCAAAAATATATAATGACAAAGAATAGAAGACACGTTCAAAAAACATGAACTTTACACCCGTCTATTATGGCGCGTAGATCTATGCGTGTACCTTTAGATGATATTGATCATTAAATAATAATCTAGCTTCATTTTAGGATGTAAGTTCAACTACTGTACAGAAACATTAATATACTTAACAATAAAAGTATGATACACTATGGGGTGACCGGGGCCCTATCAACATCTTCAAGGCTTAAAGCCAACCTTACCTACCAGTAGGTACACCTGCCGAACAACAGACTGCGAGGTCTCAGAGAGTCTTTGAGGCAGACTTCGGAGTTGAAAGGCTCTCGAAATATTATAATATAGTACACGATGACTCACTTTGGCTTATCCGAAACGAATTATATGTATAATCAAATCAAGATATTTGGCTGTTAAATTTTACAATCTAGAAACTGGTATTTTAAGAGACGAGTGTCGTTGCATTTTAGACCTTATAAGACTACTATTGCTACTATCCACTTACAAGGCTAGCAAAAATGATGTCTATATGACATCACTAGCCATGCATCCCAATAATGAACAATAAGTATTTTTAAAACGATACGCTATCAAAAATACGAAAAGGTTTTTTGACTCTCCTGTAAAATTTAATTTTATGCAGAAACTGGGTTTTTATATAACATAGCCGTATTATTAATTACTCTATAGCGACTTCATTCCACGAGAGCCATTTATATGACATTGTGTAAACTATCAGAAGACTATTAATTTGCTCCATCATAATAAGTAGGTATGTTTTTTTTTCGTACAAATAACAAACATAGTTCCATAAATTAAAGAGAACGTGCGCGTTTTAATGATTTGGCAAATATCCAATGAGCTAAAAATTCTAATATTAGTGCATACAGAAATACAACAGCTGTTTGGGGAATGAGCACATGACTACTAGTCTTGTGGTTGGAGCATGTTAGGTCTTATGACTTCAATCCTGGGCGACCGACACCGCTGTTTTCTGCCATATTTCAACGATCTTAGTTCTAAGGCCGGCTCACGTCTTACTCAATGAACATCATTGAATAAAACGTAGATATATGAACATACTACAAGATTGTGATAAATAACGCTCGTAATTTAAAATTTTCCCATAATAAAAAATTATTGTAAAGTTGGTCAAATGCAGTTACGATACTATACGCAGGGAGAAAGTGTCGAAATATATCCTGGTTTTGAGGAATTTTATCATCTTGTTGACCTCTATGAAGCGTGTCCTCTCCTTGAGTCGTTAGTTGGCGATTACAAGGTCGCAAAGTTCATGACATGACATAATATAATTACGCTTGTACAAACATAAATAGGTAAATATGTAGGTATAAAATATAGTATACACACATCGAGCGTAATCGCTTTCGATCGCTGGTATTGGAAATTATCTATCTGACATTAATAAATAATAACATACCGTACTAACTCAACTTTACCTACTGTTTACATAAACAGTAATATTTTAGAGCATTATTCATATCACCTAAATCACCTAAGTGGTAATCACACATCCATTCTAATACCTATTACAAATGCAAAATTCTGTCCATGCGTTTGTCACATTTTTACGCCTAGACCGCTAAACAGATTTGGCTCATATTTATTTTATAAGTAAGACTCTTTCTTTTTCTATCAAATAACTATTTTTCTATGTAAAATGTTGTGATATTCTAAATTTTGGGATTGACACACTATCAAAATAAATTTTAGGTATATGGACCTATGTGTTTACATAATATACAAATTTTAGACAAATCTTCATAAAATTGAATATGTTAAGATATACATAATTTGATTACGATCAATAGTTTAAAAATCTCCCTAGCACTACCTATATCATCAATTCATTATCTCAATTGAACTAACCTTTTGCTCTATTTATTGAGATAATAAAACCAAGAAATTATAACGCAGTGCACTTCTTTGAGAATATTGTCAGAGCACCTACCCGAGATAAACATAATACACAAATAGATCTCTTTGGACAGCCGCTACAATGTCATCATGAAAATAAGCTTGATTATATTTTTTTAAACTCGGCATCTATGTGCTTTTATGCAGTAGTAATACACGTACAGTCAGCATCAAAATATATAGATGATGATTGCACAAAATGATAATTATGTTTTCATTAAAAAAATTAAATATTTAATAGTACCTGCTAAGTAGTAAAATGTAATTTTCATTAAAACAAATTTTTAAAAAACAAATTTTAAAAAAACTAATTTTTAAAATCTGAAAATTCTCATCTACTTTTGATACCTACTGACTATAACTTAAGAATGAAGCACTCAAGTCTATTACATCGTCATCATCTCTCGACACAATGACATTTAGACTTCCAATATATTAAAATGCATTGCCACGTAATGATTACCGAGTCAACTCAGGCTGGTAATTCCCCACTTGCAGGTCGACAATTATAGTACACAATTATAGACAAAATAGTCGGCAATTTATTTCAATAAATAACATTCAGTAGGTAAATTTATTTTGCTACTCACAGTTCAAAATTGCAACAAACATAATATATATTATATCAAACTGTGTTATTCCCACAATAAGTAGTAGGTATGCATTTTGGTTGTCTCGGCTTCTTGTGTATTCAGTAGGGTTGCATACATTATTTTCTCAAAATATAAATACATAGTATTCTTCAGAATAAGCCCCAACAAAAAAAAAGTATTTTATGAACAGAGCCAAGAAGTACAAAATCCAGCCACACGATTATACAGATCCGTGCTGACCATTCGAGCCGTCTAGATTATTATAGGTCCGATAACAAGGTAAGGCTATTAATGCAGAACGTGTTCAAATAGAGGGATCTGTTAATACTGGTGTTGAAAAACCTAATCAATCTAAAATATTGTAAGTAATTCTTGCGACTAGTATAATTTCTAATACATAATACACAGATCAAAACAAATTGACACTAATATACATATAATTTATGGTTGACAACCCTAGTTCACAGTCACGTTAGTATACACAGATAGTGTTATATAGAACAGGAAAGTTGTAAATAAACTGTCGTGTACCTGTCACTTAGCACATTCCGGTCATGTCCCGGCGGTGGCAGACTGAGCTGATAGGGTGTGTTGAAGTAGTGCTGTTGTTCGTGGGAGCGGTGTACTACTCGGCCGCCTCGTACAACCATGTACCCGCTGTCACCGATGTTTGCGGCACGCATTACACTCTCTGAGCGATCGAGGATCATTACACAAGCCGTGCTACTACCTGCAACATAATACATTTATTATATCATGCACTCAGCCTGAAACTGTTTGCCATATGAATTTTATGGAAGGCACGGCGCAAAAAATACGACACGCGTTTTCACGGAGATATTTGCGTCCAATGGCGTGTGATGAATAAAATAAACATTTTGTTTTATTATAGTATTTGGCTTTTTGTATCGGGTATTACCTGCTCTGTGATGTGCCAGCATTATACTCACGTTACAACGACTCCGGTACTTGATCATCAGTACGATATATCAGTGCGATATTGATTATTAACATAAATCAAAAACTTCCGAAAAAAAATCATTAGGAATTTGTATATTACATTCTAGTACACTTATCATAATACGTATTAAATTAATATATAACCAAATAACAAACCTAATATTGGTTTCTTGTGTTCCAACAATTCGTAATAAGACTTGGCAAGCAAATCTCCGGGTTCTGTGAGTTTGAAGTGTCCCATTTGGACTAGCCTTTCACATGTCTTCATGAGGTATGAAGAAAACTCTCCTGGGTCAATGCCATAGGCACGCCAGCCTCCAACACCATCCGCAACACCTATTAATAGAAAATGAAATATAACGCTTGTTTCTTAAAGTAATTGTTTGAACCGTATGAGGGTGATAGGTCCCTTAACGATTTTCGATGATATTCCAACGACTCGCGGATCTAATTCAAGACAGGTAAGTAGACTAACCTAATTGAGTGTTCTAATCTAAAGATGGCATCAAATATAAAAAAGAAGCTTAGAAGAACCCTTGAGGGGATTCACCCGCGAAATTGTTGATAATGATTACAGCAATAGGAAAGCTTAGTGTTCAAATATTACCCACCAATGATAACCTTACTATCCTATAGTTCTCTAGCCTAGTCTATTTCTATTAGTAGTATTTCTATTATTTTCTCTGAACGTCGTATAACGTATAGAAAACAATACTATCTCAGGCAATAAACTTCCAACAGGAAGTTACCTTAGCCTAACAAGGCTCAGGCTCACGATAACTACGATTCTCTAACAATCACCCATAAATGATCACTGCTGTGCCCAACTTCTGTCATCTAATGACTACTTAATTGTATACAGTGTGGACTTGTGAATAAAGAATAATGTTCTAACCGTAAAGCATGGGAAATGGCCCACTCAGGTAAGGTTGATCACCCGCTTTTTCACGCAACAGATTGTTGTGAACGGGATGACAGGTATTTTTTAAAATTTTAGATCTGGTGAGGCGACATGGCAGTCTGTACTAGGTACCACTAGCACCTAAGACACACGGCACGGCGGCTACAAAGAAAACCTATGTCGCATAGACCGTCTGTGTACCTTCAACCGGTCATCGTCATCTCAGCGTTGATTCTCGGTAGCATCCGCGGTTATTGAACCTCGGACTCCTGGGTATACTTTCTGGCGTATAGTCCACTTTTCCGTATACCACTGTTTTACTTAGTAGGTAAATTGTGACGGAATGTAAATAAGCGTATGATTCTATCGATATAGATTTAAACAATACAATGACAAACCTTGAAAATATATATGTGAATAGTGGCAAGTTATTTGTTCAACAAGTAAGCATGGTTGTTTTTAGGTTGAGAGAATCTACAGAGTATCTTTGAATCTTAAACTAACGAAGTAGTTTAGAATTGAATTACGCACATAATGGGTGGGTCTAATACCTAGTACATTATAGAGCACTTAGCACAGATAGGCATTTCTAAGCAAGATACCTCTTTTTCAACCTAGCGTTAATCCCAGTCGTATCCAATCCTTTCACATCGCATCGCATCTATTACATTCATATATTTTTTACATTCAATACATTTTTTTCTCATATTTCTTCCATGTACAGACACCAATCAGTTACAGATTTATTACATGTAAAATTGATTTATCTGCTTGTAATATTAAAATAACAGATTTTCAATCAATGCATATAATGTGTGTATGCACGATACATACAAAAAATATGAGTCTTTTTGTCGGTTAGAATGAGGTAATCAGTGGAACGGGGTGCGGTCCGGCAACTCCACGCGATGCACCTGGGCAAAGGTGGTAAGCAGCGCCTTCCACTCGCCATGGAGACGCTGCTGCCTGTGGCAAATGCCGTCCCAGTCACCCTGCATTCCACCGTTCGCGAGGCGGCGCGATGCTTACCCCTTCCCCTTTCATTTGGGGGATCGAGGCGACCTAAAACCGTAGATGGCCCGGGGTCAGCTGGGTGCGAGGGATATGCGTATTGGGTAACCTTACACCCCGGTAATTAAGACGCGAGACGGCGGCGTGCGGTTGTAGTTGGTTCGATTCCGACAATCCACGTAAGCGAACACACTGGTGCTGCTAGCTAGCTATTGAATATTTTCGACTTGTTTAGGTTTTGGGTATAATACAGGTGATCTATGAAATTGAACACAAAAGCATGAATCAGGTCAGCAGGCAAGTCTAAGAATACGTAGGTACCTACCTAAAAGGCCTATTGACTGAATTTATTGGTAAGATAAAGACCTGCAACATGAAACAGCAGTACGTTTTATCTTACTAAGCTTAATTTTTTATTATATTGTACATAAATATAAAGTTATGTCAGACTCGAACCGACTAAAATGATACACCGTCTTGGGTCTTCAGGGGGTGTAAAGTGACCCATAAGGCTGACTCAGGACCATCTCTGATTTCGAGGTTAGTGAATTCAGATTGAAATAGTCAGGTGTCATTCTGGAACCATTTATGGTTTTTGAAATGACTCATTACTCTACTGCTATGCTACTCAGCAACTTGTAGGTCTTCATAAAAAAGTAATGCAAATTTATTTAGGCTGTGCATAGTGTGCATATTATGCACAAATTGTATTATTTTATCATAGACTTTACTGATGCTGTAGCTTATGTAGCCAAGGTTAGTGGCGCTTAATCCAAAGTCTTTTTGGATCAAGCACTTTCCTCATTAACTGCAGACTAGGTCATTTTTCCTTTTTTAGAAATGAAAGAATTGTAATCACATACAAGCACCAGACAAAGCAGCTCAGACCAAACCTAATTTTCCTCCTGAAACTGTTTGTTTGAGTTCTGTGGTTTTAACATTTGTGTCTAGGTATGTACTGCTAATAATACATTGCTGAGGTAAATATATGGAGTAACTAGGCCAGCAACATTTAGCAATGTTGAATAGCAATATTTCTCTAAGTGAAGATGAATGTAGATTGGCTACATTGTTTATAATACAATAAAGTTTTTCAAAACTGTTTAAAAGCATGATTTCACAACAATATTGAAGCATTAATTAAATAGTGAGTAACACTCAAAGTAGCCTGGATTATTTGCTAGCGATAGATATGATACACAACTGTTTTAAGTGCTCAAATATTTAATTATTCAGTTGAAAATGGTCCGTTGAATATTATTAAGTCCAATTAACTTGTATAAATATGTTTAAACTTAAAAATTCAATTTTAAACCCATTGCATACTTAATTTTTTTGTTATTTTTCAATTTAAACAACTTTAAGGACATCGACATGAATGAGTGCTGATTGTCCTTACTGTCAATTTAAACCTTGAATATGTGACAACTAATATAATTATATTTGGGACAACTATCGAAGTTCAGCCGCATCACAGTTAGACTGGAAAACCGACCCCAACTGAGTTGGGAAAAAAGGTTCAGAGAATGATGATGATGATGGGACAACTCATATCCTTAACAGAACAGGCCATGCAGGAAATATAGATAAGAATCTCCAATACCTGGAAAAGATTCTGGTAACTAAATACCTGTGATCAATTTCCCACACAAGACAATTTGATTGCCAATCTAGTCAATCAATCAATCAAATTTGTCATAAATTTGTATTGTCTTTTTAGACTTTTTTAGATTCATAGCTACAATCCAAAGGAAATGTTGACTACTTTAATCAATGTATTGCCTTTATGTGATTTTCTACATGGTACTGGCATGTTGTTTTGCAATGAATAAACACAGAAATAATAAACTTGTATGTCAAGTGATTAAATGCATATATAATATTACTGTTACCACATTGCCATACTTTAATAATGTAAATCTACCACTAAGTAATATTTAAATGATATTTCAAGCATTGAGATGCAATGCTGAAAGAGAGGTTATTAAACTAATGAAAGTGTGTTTGCAGTTGATTTTAAAGGATGTAAAATTAAATGAATTTACCAATAACATCCGCGCTGTTGGAGTTAGTGGAGAACCATGCATCGTCCCCGAACTGTCCTTTACGCGTTCTTCCATTAGCAATGTCTTTTGGAAAGCCACACACTACTGAAACTAGATAAGGATGATTTGTTTTCGAAACATTTAACTCAGCAGCACTGGAGAAATTCGAAAGTCC
This sequence comes from Lithosia quadra, assembly GCA_963576445.1. NCBI lineage: Eukaryota > Metazoa > Arthropoda > Insecta > Lepidoptera > Erebidae > Lithosia > Lithosia quadra. The sequence continues at coordinate 5,274,191 of OY754883.1, forward strand.
ATTTCGTAAAGCACGTGATAGTAATCTCCCCGTCCAAAAAATAGACTGCATCATTCATTTAGTTACAACGTACTTTGACACCAGCCTTTCACAAGGGATCAGCTGAAACTAGTGATACCATTTTTTTATTAAAACAAACAGCACAGAATAGTCATTCCCAGTCACAACACTTATTATAAATGTACAATAGCAGTGACAAATGTTCGATTTTTATTACATTGGTCTCGTGACTACTGAAACGCACTATACATTTTACAAAATAATAAAATACGACGAACATACGAATACGAACACGAACATTCAAATCAGTCATTCAACATCCTATTCATTCGCATTCATTCAAGTTCATTTCATTCGACACAAAACCATAGACTATTATAGAGCAAACAATATCTTGTCAAATCTAGACCATAGATAATATTAGAGATTAGAAAATAACATTCTCCTTTGGTAATTGGTAAATAAACCCAATAAACCTATACATAATAATAGTTATTTTTGTTTTACAAAGAAAGGCTTATAATAACATATAGCTTGTCTATTTAGTCGTGAAAAGAATGTTTGAGGAACTAACATTAAACATGTGAGTGGCAACACCAAACATAAGTACGTCAGTTGTCAGTGTTATCGTCGAATATCGTATAGTGGACCAGTTTTCTTCTCGTGTTTTTTATTGTTTTCATTAAACTGCAATACATTGATACCAAACTACGCATGAAAGGTTGAGAAATGAGTAAAGTAAATCAGAGTGGTGCATGGGAAGTGATTTTTAAAGTTTTCCAGCGATGAATCACGGACTACTAAGCTGGACAATTTTATGGGATTTGGAGGACGTTTATGGGCGAACAGCATCTTTGATGGGTATGTAATCATGTTATTATTTGTTTTGAATCTATCGGAACTTACAAATCTACTGAATTTACGATTTGAAGGCAAAGAAGGCATTTGTTTACATTCAATATTTTTAGGTTAGAAAAATATTTTATAGTAGGTCATTTTTATAGTACGATCTAAATTTTTGATATTATGATGGTACAAGTCGTTCAATCTGTTATTGTACCAATTTTTTTATTTCAACAATTGCTTCAAGTCAATAACTTGTTGCCATTCAGTAATTAATTTTATTAAATGATTATTTTTACTCTTTACAGGAAAATCAGAGAGTAAAGTTGGCGGATAGTTAACGAAGGTTTTAAGAATGATGGAAAGTTTGAAACTCCTGGGAAACACATGAAAGGTCGGCCGAAGAAAGAAATGGATAACTTTAACATTTGTGGTGACAGTGGTGACTGTACTGCTGAAAGTGGCGACGAAACGCATTTCAATATTTAATATTTGGAATCCGGAGTGATTATTCTTTGTAACTGATTGAATTTAATAAATGATTAAGTTTGAGTTTGAACTAACTTTATTCTGGATCTGGTTCAATAACTTTATTCTAGATCTGGGTCAAAACTTTATACTGCACCTGGTTTAATAAATAAAGCAGAAACAATATTATGACTGCATAATGTGTTTTATTTTAGTAACTCATTTTACTAGGAACGAACTTCTAGTATCAAGATCATTTTAGTCGCACTATACAGGGTTGCTACATGAAGTTCAGCAGCGCCCTCATTTAATTTCACGACTTTATAGACAAGCTGTACAATACCATACCAATACTACATATACATATTCTAAGTTTATTAGTAACACATACCCCCCTTCCTCCACTTATTAATTTTATTACATGTGTATTTAAAAATATACGCATTTTTTTAAATTTGAGCAGTACCAGTAGCCGGCATGAACTTTATTTGTCTTGCCCCTGCAAGTAAATAAAGTTCATCCCAAAGTAATGCTTGAATTCTCAATTTATCTTAATATACAGGATGAATTTTTCAAAAGGGCTTGGATGGCCAAATCCGAAACTATAAGGAATAGCGAAAAATTCTCAAAGGAGTTACGAGCCCGATTTTGATGAAACTTAAAACCTCATCATTAGATTTTTGAAAAACCAATTATCCTAGCTAGGAATCGAACCTGTTGATTTTGAGAAAAAAAACACACCCTATATTATTACACCATACGATAGTGTTGCTATTAAGGATCTTTTTCTGGGAAGTAATGACATACCGCAAACTAAAGGAAAGAGCTCATCTTTAACAAAATACATTTTATTTTCTTACATTAACTGATTATTTGTTCAAAATGTAGACCATTGTTTTCAATACATAGCTGGATTTGAAACCTCAAGGATCGTACTGCATTTAATATTAGAATGTTATTGATTCCGTTTAGAATATTCTCCAAAGAACGTTTCAAGTCATCAACAGACTGTATCTCTGTATCATATGGGTCTTGGTAAATTTCGTTTTTGACATACCCCCAGAGAAAGTAATCTAAGGGAGTAATATCCAGGGATCTCGCAGGCCAAGGCACAGGACCATGCCTTGCAATAAAATTGTCGTCAAAACAAACAAACAACAAACAAAATCTGTTTTACGTCTATTATGGGCTGGAGCTCCATCTTGTTTAAAATAAAACATCAATCATTATAATCATTCTGAGTAAAATTTAAAACACGGAATAGTTACTTACGATCTTTTCTGGGATTTCGAACTAAACAAATTGGTACATGAAACATGAATTTTATTAAATTCTAAATTTTCCTTAAATTTGCCGTATATCATTACTTCGCAGAATTTGTTCTTTAACAGCGACACTATCGTATGGTGTAATAATAAAGGGTGTGTTTTTTTTTTCAAAATCAACGGGTTCGATTCTCAGCTAAGTTAATTGGTTTTTCAAAATCTAATAAACCTAGCTGAGAATCGAACCCGTTGATTTTGAAAAAAAAACACACCCTTTATTATTACACCATACGATAGTGTCGCTGTTAAGGATCAAATTCTGCGAAGTAATGATATACGGCAAATGTAAGGAAAATTTGGAATTTAATAAAATCCATATTTTCATGTACCTATTTGTTTCGTTCGAAATCCCAAAAAAGATCGTAACTATTCCGTGTTTTAAATTATACTCAGAATGATTATAATGATTTATGTTTTTTTTAACAAAATGGAGTTACAGCCCATAATAGCCGTAAAAGAGATTCTGATTCAGCAGTTTGACGACAATTTTATTGCAAAGCATGCTCCTGCCTGTGCCTTGGCCAGCGAGAGCCCCGGATCTTACTCCCTTAGATTACTTTCTCTGGGGGTATGTCAAACACGAAATTTACAAAGACACAATTATACAGAGATACAGTTTGATGACTTGAAACGTTCTTTGGAAAATATTCTAAACGGAATCAATAACATTGTTATTGAATGCTGTACGATCTTTGAGGTCTCAAATCCAGCTATGTATTGAAAATAATGTTCTACATTTTGAACAATAAAATGTATTTTGTTAAAGATGAGCTCTTTCCTTTAGTTTGCGGTATGTCATTACTTCCCAGAATAAGATCCTTAATAGCAACACTATCGTATGGTGTAATAATATAGGGTGTGTTTTTTTTTCAAAATCAACAGGTTCGATTCCTAGCTAGGATTATTGGTTTTTCAAAAATCTAATGACGAGGTTTTAAGTTTCATCAAAATCGGGCTCGTGACTCCTTTGAGCATTTTTCGCTATTCCTTATAGTTTCGGATTTGGCCATCCAAGCCCTTTTGAAAAATTCACCCTGTATATAAATCTCGTGTCACAATGTTTGTCCTCAATGGACTCCTAAACCACTTAACCGATTATAATAAAATTCGCACACCATGTGCAGTTCGATCCAACTTGAGAGATAGGATAGTTTTTGAAACGGATTTCGACATCCACGCGGGTGGAGCCGCGGGCAACAGCTAGTAATTAATATAAAATGAAATGTAACTAAATCTACAATAATCGGTTTGTGCATGGGTAAATTGGTCGTAAGATAGACCGGTATTTGCATGAAGCTATTTGGAATATTCGGAATGGCTTCGTGTATGATATTGATCCATAAACAATAAGTTCCGTCTGCGGTCTGACGTTTCAAATGGATCTATGGAAAAGGAAGGCGTTGTAGAAGTAGCAGAAGAAAATCTCATCTTTCCGAATTATTGTAATGACGGCCGCTAATTGATTAGGTGTAATTCCACGCCGATAAATAACTTTTCCATAAGTAGTACTATATCAAAATCCTTATTTTCGTTTAAAGTGTAAAGAAAAGGCATAAAACTGGTGTTCGATAAGTCACTTGGCAATATGCCTGCCGTCAGGGGAGATGGAATGCGAGGACTTGCAGTCTTCATATCAGACATAAGAAACTGTAAAAGCAAAGAAGCGGAAATAAAGAGGATCAATAAAGAGCTGGCCAATATACGAAGTAAGTTCAAAGGCGATAAAACACTTGATGGCTATCAGAAAAAGAAATACGTATGTAAACTTCTATTTATCTTTTTGTTGGGTCATGATATCGACTTTGGTCATATGGAAGCAGTCAACTTACTCTCATCTAACAAATATTCTGAAAAACAAATAGGTTATCTATTCATATCAGTGCTGGTCAATACTAACAGTGATCTAATTAAGCTTATCATCCAAAGCATCAAAAATGATCTGCAATCACGTAATCCTATACATGTTAACTTGGCTCTGCAATGTATTGCCAACATTGGTAGTAAAGATATGGCAGAAGCATTTGGAACAGAGATTCCTAAACTACTTGTATCTGGTGATACTATGGATGTAGTCAAGCAATCAGCTGCACTTTGTCTCCTGCGACTCTTCCGTAAATCACCTGAAATAATTCCAACTGGTGAATGGACTTCTCGTATTATACATCTTTTGAATGACCCACATATGGGTGTTGTAACTGCAGCAACTTCTCTAATTGATGCATTGGTTAAAAAGAACCCAGATGAGTATAAAGGTTGTGTAACCTTAGCTGTTGCAAGACTCAGTCGGATTGTCACTGCAAGTTACACAGATTTACAAGATTATACTTACTATTTTGTACCAGCTCCTTGGCTCTCTGTCAAGCTGCTCAGATTGCTTCAGAATTATACTCCACCATCTGAGGAACCTGGTGTAAGAGGTCGTTTATCAGAATGTTTGGAAACGATTTTCAACAAAGCCCAGGAACCACCAAAATCGAAGAAAGTTCAACATTCTAATGCTAAAAATGCAGTATTGTTTGAGGCCATAAGCTTGATAATACATAATGACAGTGAACCGAACTTGCTGGTTCGGGCCTGTAATCAGCTTGGTCAGTTCCTAAGCAATCGTGAAACTAATCTCCGCTACTTAGCTCTTGAGTCAATGTGTCATCTTGCTACTTCAGAGTTTTCCCATGAAGCTGTCAAAAAGCATCAAGAAGTTGTTATTCTTTCCATGAAAATGGAAAAAGATGTATCAGTCCGCCAGCAGGCTGTGGACTTGCTTTATGCTATGTGTGACAAAACAAACGCTGAAGAAATAGTTCAAGAAATGTTGGCATACTTAGAAACTGCTGATTACTCTATCAGAGAAGAAATGGTCTTGAAAGTAGCTATACTGGCTGAAAAATATGCTACAGATTTTACTTGGTATGTTGATGTTATACTAAATCTTATCAGAATTGCTGGAGATTATGTGTCTGAAGAAGTTTGGTACAGAGTAATACAAATTGTTATCAATAGAGAAGAAGTCCAAGGATATGCAGCAAAAACTGTATTCGAAGCTCTCCAGGCTCCAACCTGCCATGAAAATATGGTAAAAGTTGGAGGGTACATACTTGGTGAATTTGGCAATTTAATAGCGGGAGATACAAGATCGTCCCCTCTAGTTCAGTTCGAATTACTTCACTCAAAGTATCATTTATGCTCAGCAGCTACAAGAGCGCTGCTTTTATCAACATACATTAAGCTTGTTAATCTTTTCCAAGAAATAAAACATCGTGTTCAGGAAGTATTCCGGGCTGACTCCAATCTTCGTTCTTCTGATGTAGAGTTGCAGCAAAGAGCCTCTGAATATCTACAATTAAGTATTGTTGCAAGTTCTGATGTGTTGGCTACAGTTTTGGAAGAAATGCCTGCATTCCCAGAGCGAGAATCTTCGATACTGGCTGTGCTAAAAAAGAAAAAACCAGGTCGCATACCTGATGACGTAAGAGAGTCAAAGAGTCCCCAACCTACAACAGTACCAGCACCAGTGATTAACACCTCAAATAATAATACTAATAGCTCTAGTGCAGACTTACTTGGACTGTCTACACCCCCTGGAAACACAGCACAAGCCACAGGTAATGGGCTATTTGATGTCCTTGGGGATCTATATACAGCCCCGAAAATAAGTCCTGGCACAGTCCAACAAAATAATATTAAAAAATTCTTATTCAAAAATAATGGAGTGCTATTTGAAAATGACTTAATCCAAATAGGAGTGAAAAGTGAATTCAGGCAGAATTTGGGTAGAATTGGATTATTTTATGGCAACAAGACACAATATCCTATTCAGAATGTTCATCCTGAATTACACTGGAATGATTTACACAAACTGAATGTACAGATGAAACCTATGGAACCCATACTAGAAGCAGGTGCTCAGATCCAGCAAATGCTAACTGCTGAATGCATCGAAGACTATGCTGATGTTCCAAGTATGTCTGTTTCATTTGTTTATAATAATGTACCCCAAAAAATCACAATGAAACTACCACTGACTTTGAATAAATTCTTTGAACCCACTGAAATGAATGGTGAGTCATTCTTTGCAAGATGGAAAAATTTAGGGGGTGAACAGCAAAGAGCACAAAAAATATTTAAAGCTCAAGGTTCTATTGACTTACCAGCAACTCGCACCAAATTAGCTGGATTTGGCATGCAGTTGCTGGATGGTATCGATCCGAATCCTGATAACTTTGTTTGTGCTGGTATCGTACACACCAGAGTCCAACAAGTGGGATGTCTTATGAGATTGGAACCTAACAAACAAGCTCAAATGTATAGACTGACAGTCAGATCAAGCAAGGAAACAGTCTCAATCGAAATTTGTAATCTGCTGGCAGATCAATTTTGAAAAGTTAGCTTACAAAGAACCATTAAATATGAACAACATTGTTAGCCAATGAAAGAATCAGTGTAAAAGTTTTCTAGAAGTTCACAGTCACCATGTAGAAATGATAAAATAATGCGTACAATTTGAAAAAAATAATAATTATAAAGCATACACTTGTGAACTTTGCACTGAATAAAGTATGAAATGAAATCTCTTATGTACAATTTTTGGTTTATGTTATTGCTAATATAGAGTTAGGTATTTTGTTTACCGAGAAATTATAATTTAAATATATAATGCGATTTTATAAGACAACTCTTCAAAAAGACAAGAAATATTTTTACCAATGTTTTTGTAATGTATTTTGAATGTACGTGAACCCAATCTATCTTTGTATTATGTATCAATAATTATATTTTTTGTAATACCTAATTTGATATTAGTAGTATATACTTATTTATATTCCTTCTCATTCATAAACAGAATATGATTGCATATACTATTTCAAGGCTTTTTAATTTTACATGATAAAATTATTGTATGTGTGGTATAACACCTATACCAAATAATGCTTTATTTGTATATATAGGGAATAAATGAAATTCTCATTTATGTCAGCATATTAGAAGTGAGTGTTGGCATATCATGATAGGTTTTATTGGGCGATGAGTAGTAGTAGCTCCCTAGTGTCACAGAAATACTGTTGTTTCGCATATTTATAGCTATATTGAGTGTATTTATGGTGAAATGTAGAAAATTATAATTCATACCAAAGTAAATATTTGGCTGTTAATGTCATCATGTATCAAAATTTGTATTCATTTTAAATGATGTTATACTTTGCAATAATTTATAAAAGGTACATACTTGTATAAATATTTTTCATTTAAAAATATGAGATTACTGTCATACTGTTGAGTAAAACATTTTATATGTCTGAAGGCTTAATTTCAAGTATGTATTGTGTATCAAATATTATAGCTTTTATAGTTTGCCAGTTTTTAACTTGTAATAAAGAGTCTGGTATATACCTAGTTATAATGTTGTCGCCATTTTAATGCAGTTCTTTTTCTGTATGTTCCTGTTAACTTGTAGTAAATTATACATTAATCGCAAAAAGTCTCATTTCTAACTGAAAGCTGATATACAGTATTATTTTGGGATTGAAAATACTTAAATAATGTAATATGACAAGGAAATTTAATGCTAGTCTCAGACAAGAGCAGCTTTGGCAAAATCTATTCAGAACATTCTTTTTTTTTAATAAGAAGTTTTAGATCTTATAGGGCAAATATCCATTATAATATGATAGTAAAATATAATGTCTACCATACTTATATAAACTTCTTACTTTCACTGAAAATGTTACACTTTAGATACCTACATCATTATCACAACTGGTGCTTTAACAACACAATAATAACTTCATAAACATTCCTATATGATAGACCTATTTTAAATGGTTTCAAAAAGATGTCTATAATATATAAAAATTTATCGCACTTTTATTTAAATAGTGTTAGTGCAGTACAAATTCGAGAAAGTATTTATTGAGTTAAACGACGAAACAAGCACAATTTTACTAAATACCTATCAAATACCTATTTCACATTTAGGTCCTTTGCAATGAGAAAGTATTTAACAAAAACAATACAGCTTAATACCTGCACTTTACTTCTATGAAATTGACACTATTTCAGTGAAGGTGTGATATTTAAATCCCAATGACTATGCAGTACCAACTACTTAATTACTGTTGGTAAATTACACTAATATCAGCTTCATACTCATGACATAAGTTAAATATACTTGTTTGTTAGAGATTAATTAAGATGTGTTGGTGTGTTTTGAGTTGTTGAGTTGATATATTGTTTTTGAGTCGATAGTAGGAATCTCACAAACTTAGAAAGAAATGTTTATTTTTCTTATGTACCACAATATAGAATTTAGACTTAGGGACTTTAGTATTATGGACATAAAATGTTGTTATAAATTTATTGGTAGCAAGCATGCTGAAGTTTTCTTTGCATGGTAGATTTGTTAAGAGAATTAATAATAAATTAATATATCATTATGAACATTTCTATTAATCTTGTTAAGATTGTGGTACCTATAACATTGTATGTATATTATGAAAGAAATATATGCTTATTTGATACATGTATACTTCATATATATATATATGTGTGTGTATTTATCAAAATAATGTAAAATATCACAAAGTGGGTGGTGATTCTGTACCAGATATAGATGTTTGTTCTTGCGCTTTGAACCCATTATTATAACTCTTAAATAAAATATTTATCCAATACGTATTATATGCATTTTATTTCGGCAAAATGTTATAGTCACATTGTTTTCAAATAACAAATTATGGTCAAACAGAAATTGATATAAAAATATACTTAAAATAAGGGTGACCCGAAATCTAAACTAATCAAACCACTCGTCCACATTTGGGGAATTCTCCAATACGTCATTTGACTCGCTGTAACAAATAAAACAATAATGAATATAACAATTTAAAATTTACTACCATATGTTATCACTTATCTACGAGGATTAGTCAGGATTGCACTACAAGATCCTCCTCAATGGGTTTTGGTCATCTAAAAATACTTAGATCGCATAATGTTTCCTAAAATACTCGGGGCGGTTATATCGGACTCATACCGACTAAAACCGCGCGGCGGCGTCTCCAGTCTACAGACACGGGGTGTAAGATGACTGATAAGAAATTTTCCTATAAATCTTTAAGGCCTCTTAGGCACGCAATGTCCAGGCCAAGTTTTAAGCCAGTCATTTCAGTGAACAACAACTACAAGCAACATCTCGACTTCACGTAGGTATCTTGCAAGGCTACAGGCGACTAAGGGATAGCTGATTTACTATGTCAAGATAGTACTGTGTTGAATGTTTAAGAATATTATTTATTTACCTGTCAAGCGATGGATCATTGCTGAACATTTCCGTAGGAACAGTAGGCGGCGCTCGCTCCGGCAACAATTCCATGTATGACTGACGGGACTGAAGATGGCGCTCTACTTCCTCTGGGGTCATATGGCCATCACCAGCTGACAAACCAAACCCAAGTGCTGGTGAAACCTTGGACAGCAATGCACTTGTTGTTTGATGCTGAAATTGTGATTTGAATAATTTATTAGAGCTTCTATGCAAAACAATTTAGTTAATTTTACTTTTAGGGTTGATGCCAGTAAACAGGATTTTTTAATTTGATAAATATATAGTTTTCTCAAATGCTTCCACCAATCTCAAAGGAAATTGTAAGCTCCTTATGAAACTAGTGGGATAGACAGAATTTATTCCTTTCAAGATTATGTCTATGGTATTTTTAATTAAGTAAATTTCAAATCAAATTGTAAAAACCTATAGCACTAAAAGCAAACTAATGAATAGTTTTCCTTACAAGATGACTAGTGTTTGGTGGCTTCTTAGGAACTATTGCCCTCTTCCGTTTTACAGCATTTGAACCTTTCATTGAAGAACTTGTTGACATATTTTGATTGGTACCAGCTTCCATTTTCTTTCTGACAAGAGTAAAAGAAAACTCAATATTAATAATTCTATGTTATATCAGTATCACTGTTAAGTTCTATAATGTTAGTACACAGTAGTTTAGTAGGTGGTAGCCCAAATGGGTATACATCTTTAGAGGTCATTTTTAACCCCCTTTTTACAAATACTCACTCTTACACATTAACCTTTGTATGTAGGGAGCTGTTTCATGCTCATATGAGCACCAATAACGATTGTATACAATATACAAAGCTTGCACTTTGGAGGATTGATTTTATTTGGATTTTAAGGGAGTGACAGCAATGTGATCTCTTAAGGTAAGGTCCAGATACCCATCGCCGTTGAAGGTGCACGTGTACGTGCATCAAACCCAAACATCTAAATTAGCTGTAGGGATACCTCAGGGAGTTATTTTAGGCCCTTTTCTTTTTTTTTAATCATAGTCAATATAATACCATTTTGTGTACAACTGATGCGATTTGAACAGTAAATTATGCCTACAATAATGAAACAGAGAAAACTGGGTTCAGCAATCTAAAATGAGCCAACTCATGGATATAAAAACTAGCAGATTTTTAACTTTACTTCAGGTATCATCTTAGTGTCCTCCAGTATTTCGCTATGCAACAAGGCAGTGGCTATACAAACCTAAGATTTTTACATCATATTTTATAAGAGGCTTGGTGCTTTTATAATAAGGTCTTTAAGCAAAGCTAAAATCTATAAATTTGTAAAATTATAAAAGTAGCTATGTCCATGCATTAGATATTTAAATAAAAATACTTGAGTTAGGTATGGTATATGAACGAACAAAAAATATTTTGTTGGTTGGTGTTCACAATGGATAAAAAATCTACTGACTGGACTTGATACAGTTTTTTTTTTGTTTAAAGGTCTGGTTCAGACGGAAAATTTTAAGCATGATTGATCACAATCGGTTGAGCAGAACCATAGAGGCATAATCTAGTTTATCAAAAGTACATATTGACCTGGACAACCATTTCGATATTCTGTTTAGGGTTTTTTTGTATGTTTAGCCTGTATCCATAGACAACGTAAGGGATCTATAAAGACAGATTAACTGAAAATGTTTGCCATAGATTAGTATATGATATGATTAGATATTATGTATATTTTCAAATGGGTAGGCAGATGTCTATCAAGCTCCACATAATGAGGGGTGTGTACTGTTTTATGGCCTGTATGTTTACTGTCTATGGAACAGATCTAACCTTCAGTCACCTTATACAGTACAGACATCAGAATACAAGGGGCAACAACATTCTATCATCAGTGAGGAACCACAGTGCATACATATTTACCTTTTAACATCCATGCGGTAGTACTCTGGGTCATCTGATGATTCTGTGTCTTCACTTTCAGATGTTGTGCTCTCGGGCTTCTCATATTGAAGTAACCTATCTAAGAGGAAACTGCGATCTCGAGACACTTTTAATAACCTCTTTTGGCTACATCTTAATGCATCTTGAAAACATTCATTTTCCTGATCATAAAAAGATTTCAGTTAATTGATTGGTATACAATAAAGTTTATTTCTATGAAAAAGTCAAATATTTAAACACTATCACATTATTCTGACTGAATCTAAATGAATTTCTTTAAATAGGAAATTTATTATGCTTACATAAATGAGGTACTTGAGTTTCTTTTTCAGCGACAAGTACTGAGCCCTATAGTTAGGCTCAGGTTCTGGGTCGCTACTACTGTCACTTGAGTAATCCTTGTGCGACTCATGTGTCTGTGAGGGCTCCGTGGGAGTGTTATTGCTCACGCTAGGTTCACTCGCTTGCATGTTTGCTATAGACCGGCAATACCACCCGTCTAGCATTTTCTGTAATGATTTATAACATGAATTTTTATACCATTTTAATTAATGACAATACAAACAGTAAGTACATGTTTTATCCAAATTAAGAAATTGCAATAAAAAAAGAGTTATACTTAAACGGGTATATCTTGTGTTTGAAACAAGCTGAAAAATGACCTTTGAATAATTTTCCGACGCCAGTATAAGAACTTTTATTTATACTTAGGAAAAATGATAAAAAAGATTGCTCCTCAACAATTTGTAAACTGTTTTTCTGTACCTATGTTTTGGATTTGTTTTTTGTTTGTTGGTTATTTTGACATTTTTGACATACCTAAATGAATTTCATTCGTTTGTTCACGGTTTGTTCATTCCATGTTCATTCATAACCATGAGCGTCATTGGGGAGGTGGGGAGGGCCCCCTCTACCACAGGATGTATAAAATCCGGTTTTATACCATAGATTTATAAAAATATATTTATTTTTATACATTACAGTCATTTTGGGTAACTTTGAACATTTTTAACGGATTATTGATGAATGAGCATTTCTCAAAATTTTTGACCATAGCCATAATGACGATGTCCCAAGTTTTTGCCTTTCATTATTTTATTACTGAGATAATATAAGTAAAAATCGTGATTTTCATAACTGCGTCAATATTATTATATTATCAGATAAATTTTCATAACATGGTACAAATTAATAGTTTAATTTAAAAATTAAATAATCTGATATACGGAAATTTTCGTAGTATGGATAGTAGTTTGTCCCATTGTGACTTATGTGATTTCAAACTGTTTTTTTTTCATCACATTGTAAGAAACCCTAAGTGTGTTATGGTCTTAAAACACTGCTTATGGTCTCAAAATCCATATTAAATTAAGTTTATAGTAAAATACGTCTTAAGTTTAATAATATTAGAATTAAAATTCTGTCCCATAAAAAATTCCAAAACGGAATTCCGGATTTTGTTACCGAATTTCTTGTCGAATGATTGTATAAAACCACCAAATTATTTAGATTTTCGTTCTTGGCAACACTATCGGACGACATACAGTCCGCCATTTTACTGTAATGTCATTTCTGTATCGACAACAGCCGCGAGAGCCCAGGTTCCCGCCTACTGCGACAAATTCTATCTGGATTTTGTTACACTGTTTCAAGATAAGTTAAATAGACTTAATATGTCTGTTAAAATAGATTAATAGTTAATTTAATACACTACAATTTGATGTGAAATACTTGTTTAGATTATAGGGTTTAAAGGAAATATAATTTTTTAAACATTTAAAACCCTCATTTCGTTACTTCTGTTTTTGTTACTTTCTCATGGTAACATATAATCGGAACGAATGGTAACAAAAAAGGAATTTATAAAGCCGTATGTACATCTGACAAAAATGACACAAAGGTAAAATATATTCGTGAACCCCGTTAATTACTATTTCTTTCATACCTACGTTAGATTTTCTTATCATTCTAATTCTAAAGTAATAATGCGGGAAAGCTTGAATAGTACATCGTTTTCAAATTAACATCAATGCTGTAACAATTATGTAACAAGGGGCGGTATACCTATTTTGCGTTTGGGAATTCCCCGCGTTCTCCAGTAAATAGTGCGGGTGCGGCGTTATCGAACCGTTGGCGTAGTTAATTCATCAAATGGCCGCAACACTAAAAAGTACCAACTTATTTCTCGAATGGATTTTCAATGTAGTTTGATGTATTGTATTGCACTAAAAGACGGTCTCGGTTATTATTCTTTCGTTCATTTAATTGAGTACGGTACTAGTATTCATACAGACAGGTTTACCGTTTAGTTTGTTTAGTGTATCGCACGCTCGATATTGTGTATGCTAGGCCTTACATTTCCAGTTTTGATACCAATGCTTCTTATTTTGTTACTGTCCCAAAATACGCGGATAATTATTTTATAATATCTTGTTTATTTCTTTCAATTTAAACGCAAAAAGCACTGAAACATAAAAAATAATTATAGATATTTCTAAAAAAATATATAAAATATATAGCATTCGTCTTTATATACAGGAAAACAGAACTTTATCATTAGAAAGTGTTGTAATAGTAACAAACACCAAAAGTTTTGCCCCAAAACGGTTTAATTTATTTAGATTTCGCATTCCGTCTTTTGCAAAAGTGTTGTATAGTTAACATTCTGTAAAGTAAAACACAAATTTATAATAAAATTTGCGTATTTCTTTAAGGTTTTCACACATTTATAAGTAACAAAATAAGAACTTTTATTAGTCTCTTCAATCATATTTTACAAGTTTTTGTTCAAAAAATTTAAAGAAAACCAAAAAACAAACAGAAATTTAGAATTTTAATAAGATTAGCTAGCTTTATTTAGCATAATATGTCCAGAATATACATTTTTTAATTTTAGACGATTTTTAAAACTAGGGTCAAAAATTTTGAGAAATGCTCGAATACTCTCTGATTATATTTATTACATCTTTATTTTATAGAATAAATAGTGTTCTTTTGAGTTGATTTATGTGTCTAAACCCACAAATTTAGGGAAAAAACAAAAAGACTGCCCAAAATTTGCCCCAAAACTCACATTCAAAGTTAGCACGAGTTTTGGGTAACTTTAAATATATATTTTTTTTGGATTTAAAAACCTTTATTATCCAAACATTTTAAGATTTGGATAAAATTGAATGATATATTCTTGTAAAAAAAAGTCCAATCTATGAAAATCATGACTAACTCGATGTACCTATTTGTGAAAAATAGCGAGGTTTTGCCATATGAAACAAGGCGGACCAATTTGGTGGAAAAAAAAACATTGTTATTTTTATATTTTCTAATAAAGTAAGATAAAGTAGGAACGTAGTGTACAACATAATAAATTATATGTTTATTTGGCTATCAGATGAGATCAAAATCGTAATGCCCGCTAATAATTTTTCTGGACATTTTATTTTTTAAACAAAACTAATCACCCCTTTCCATGAACAAAATGTCATCGTCAATACGAATTTTTCCACCTTTTTAGGGCCAAGTGGCAAAAAACAGAACCCTTATAGATTCGTCATGTCTGTCTGTCTGTCTGTCCGTCCGTCCGTCCATCCGTCTGTCCGTCTGTCCGTCCGTATGTTACACACCCACTTTTCTCCGAAACTATAAGGCCTATGCGGTCGAAACATATTCTGTGAACCACATTAAGAATTTCACACAAAAATAGAAAAAAAGCAATCAATTTTAGGGGTCCTCATACTTAGAACTGAAACTTTTTATAAGACACAAGTAACTTTGAACCATTCAATGTTACCCAAATCACTTCGATTTTGATCGACGTTACAACTTTATCAGTTTTAGACAATTTATGTAACACCATGTACGGACAGCGATTTAAAAATAGTAATTTTTTAGTAGATTTTAAAGATAAACACTAAACATACCTGTTTACAGCAAGTTTTGTACAAATAACTCCGATATTAAATTCAACTAACAAACACTGCTAAGAACTTCACTCGAAAAAGGCGGTTAAATTACAAAATTATGACTTTGAAAGCTTAATGTTTTACGTTACGTTTGTTAAAAAACATTATGGCGATCCGTTTAGGCAGTTATAATATTGAAACAATAAAACATTTGCATCAAATAAATTTTTAAATCTTTTTCACAACTTTATTCAAAGTTACACTGCGATTCAATGTTACCCAAAATGACCGTATACAGTTTATAATATGCTCACCGTACTCTTCATGACTCCAGTCAGTCAACATCTAGTATTATTATACAACCACACTAAACTTACCATGTAATTTTTATAGTACAAGTTGGTACAACAATTTGTAATTTGTAGGGTGTGGGGAGTGTGGGTTAGGTTAAGTTCTATAGGTTGCCGCTTAAAACATAATCAACCCTTTTTTGGTTGTGACGTTGCTATCTCTAAATATAAAAGCGACCAAATCTAAACCCATTTTTTGCATCGCGTAAAATGCTCTCATTTTGTGTTATGTACGCATAGTCAGCATAGTGCAATGAATGTTCTACTGGGTAGCGTTATTTTTCAATAATAAACTAACTGTTTGTATTTTTTGCTGGAGTAACGCGCATCAAATTATGAACGCATCCAAAATGTCAAGAAGACGTCAACATTGATTAAAAAGCTACTTTTTTCTACCACTAGATGTCTCTATGCGGTTATGTTATGACAGAACACATTATAGCCATCCAAGTGGTAATTTTAAAACATTAGTTGTACTTTGCTGGTTTTGTCGCACAATGATAAGCAGAGTTCGCAGCAAGCTATCAGTGGATATAATATTTAGTATATTTCATATTTGTCGTTGCTGCGCAGGTTTTATTGGTACAATTGTATAAGCCGAATATATTGTGGAGGTACGAATGTGTTAATGAATGTTTTGAAAAGTGGGGGTGTTACATTTTGAAGGATTGTACTAAATTTGTTAATCGTGTTAGTCTAAATTCAACCTTAAATCTACCGCATGTGTTCTTTCAGCTGAGAGTGAGCCGTGGTCGTTGCGGTCAATCTGAACCGGATTGATTCCTCGTGTTGTGATGGCTCTCGGTAGTGAAGTGAATGATAACTCCTCAAAAAATACTTCCCACAAAGTGAAAAAATGCGCAAAGAACAATACGGTGACAGACAAAAGCAGTAGCGGCAATGTTAACAATGGCAAGTATTAAATGGTCATGCCCTCCAGTTATGTAACATTGAGAATGGTTTTTAGGCTACTATCAGTTTTTCAAGTTAACATAATTATTTCCATGAAGTGCATTTATGTCATGTGACTACCATCGGTAAATCATGTGATCTGTCCATATTCAAGAAAACCTCGTACACTGCTTCGACACATGCGTGTTTAATGTTAATGTAATTGCGATGCAGCAGTACCTACATGGTTTACTGTTAATAAATTATTTTCGATCACAGTCGAATTGGTGAGGTTCCGACATGAAACCTTGGTACACATAATTTAACTTGTAAATTATTACACAACTTCTCACAATGTTACATATTCATAGCAGGTATATAATTCATAATTACATATTCATATATAATTATTATGTATTTGAAGAACTGCTTTGATATAATGTGCATCAATTTAGTTGCTATGCAGTGTTTATTAGTTTTCAAGCATCCCAAGTGCTGTACCTACTATAAGTTTTAGCACTAATAGTAAATTAAATACATAATTGTTTTTGATGTCCACATGTGATTATGACCTATAATGACCCCCATGTACTTTTGTGTATGTCTATTTTATAATATTTATTGATATTATACATAGAACTAAATGTTATGCTATGTATGTATGTACTTTAAGTAATTAAATATTACACTTGTTATTAAACCATAATAAATATTAAGTACAAAAATCAATAACAATGCTGCAAATATTAAAGAAATATGTGCTTTCAACTAGTAGTAGTTTACAATTTATCCATTTAGTAATATCCTGACAAGCATAGGGTGGTCTTGTGTTGCTTGTGACATATCAATTTAAATCCTCTAGCATAAATATTCTATTATTGCATTTACATGTTAGACTTCGAACACAGAAAATATTCAAAATCTAATAATTCAAATGCAATAATGAAACAAAAAATATGAGTAACAGATTATTGATTTTCAACTTCAACTTCTGAACTTTTTAAAAACAAGATTTATTGCTGCTGTACTACACGTGCGCTATAAGTTGAGACCTGACCGCTATGACGCGTCATAGCGGTCAGGTCTCAACTTATAGCGCACGTGTAATAACTCCAAACATTAGGGTTTATAAAATTATGTATGATAGTTGTGATTTTATAGACTACCTATATATATTTATATTTATACATCTTACAGATCTATAAACTTTTGTTTCTGTTACTGACCTCACCCAGTTCTCTGAGGGGAGTGGGTTATCATATTATTTGATTATACTTAATGTTTATAATGCTTGTATTTATAGTGAAAGACAATTACCTATCTAGCTTATATTTATCGAAATGCTGCTCTATTGAATGTTATTCCTGTATTTATAGTGTAACAATGATTTTAGACTGATTAACTTAGTTTATATAGGTACATAGTCTGTTTTTTATTTTTGATCATTTTCAGTAATCAAAGTGGTTTCTTTGTAATCACAAGTTAAAACTAGGCTAGTATATAAGTAAATAATACAGTTATTTATAAGTTAATTATTTTCTCTTAAAAATTTAAAATGATGCTGTTTACGAGAAATTCTCATCTATATTGGCCTAGATTCTTGGCAACAATTATCTTTTGTGTAAATGTACACTCTTATATCTGAGAGGACCTTGTTTCAAATTATAAATAATACATTAATATTAAACATTATAGATTGCATTAAATTTTTCTAAACTCCAGTGTTTTTTAACCCTTAAACAAATGCAGCGCTGTGTAAGACTTATCAAAGATGGCAAAATGAATAAGTGTTAAACACAACATTTTCCCTCCAGGGTAGGAATAGACAACAGACCACCATCTGTTTGTGATAGATATTGAGAATTTAAGATTGTGATTATAATAAATAACACATTTAACTTTTTCACTATGCCCTCGGCTAGACAGAGGGACACATGGAGAGCCTCAGAGCAGCCCTTTAGAGGACCACTCCCCCCTCGGCCGCCATGTGCCGCAGGCAGTAGCGTCTCCCCTAACGAGAGGGAGGCGCTGCCGTCATCATCTTTTGAATCCTAGGCCCGTTTTTTCCCCCGCTACGACGCCACGCACAGTTTTCGGCATCCCGGACATCCTGGATAGTGGGACCTTTGGCACGCATGTCATTTTTTACAACGTTAAACCACAACTTTGTGGGTCTAACCATTTTACCGGGCCTGGCAGTGGAAGTGGCTCCCGGAAGTGGCATGACCATTACATTGGACACCCACGTTGCCAGGCTGTTGCCACAAAAAAATGTCTCGGCTAGCTAAGGCTGCTACGAATGCGGGAGTTCCTCACGCGGTTTTTCCGTGAAAAACTACACACAATCACCGGAGCATATTCATCCATCGCAATACCTTGCTCCTGACAGTGTCAGTCCGTCTAGTACCTAACCACATTTGATAGTTAAAAGGCAGGGCTACTGATGGTTTTGTAGATCCATCTATTCCCTCAACATAACCGGCACTTTCATACCTCACTTTGTTTGCAGCAATGTGTGCCATGACGTAGTGATCGATTTCACCAATCACCAGATCCGTGAGGTCGACCAAATCCTTGTCTATGCGGACGGATGTGGGATCTATATAGTTAAGTGCCAAACAGATACTCGGTGTTCGCCTCATTAGCTTAGTCTGTCACTCTAACGTCTTCTATGTCTTCACTCGTCGTTCCAGTCGGATGGTAAATCTACAAATTAACCCCATCTTATATAGAGGTTTTATTCTTCGCGCCCCCCTTTTTTATCGTCCGGAAATCCTCATGGATAATACCCCCGTCGGCCATTGGGGGTGGTTATTGGGGGCGTATGTGGATTAAAACAGCACGCCGCGCTGTCTCGGGTCTTAATTACCGGGATGTAAGGTTACCTAATAGGCACATCCTTCGCACCCCAGCTGACCCTGGGCGATCTACGGTTTTAACATGACACCCACGACTCCCTGAAAGGGGGGTGGGGCGAGCATCGCGCCGCCGCTTCATCGACGATGGGGTGTAGGGTGACAGGTGGCCGTCTTGTCAACCAACCGTCGGCGCGCGGACAATCAGCTCACCCCCGCTCGCTCCCCACTGTGCCCTCTGCTAAATAGACAGACACGTGGAGTGCCTTGGAGCACCCTGGCCTCATTGGCCGCAGGCAGCAGCGCCAGCGTCTTCCGTGGCGAGTGGGAGGCGCTGCTCGCCTCGCGTGGAGATTCCGGCCCGCAACTTCTTTGCGTTCTTAAGCGCAAATTCATTTGTGTTCGTTGAGAAACAGGGTTGGTCATACGGAGGTCTGTGCCAAACTATGTCCAATGCTCCGATAACATTGAAACGACTATTTCGGCCGATTTTCATTGTTACCCACCGCATGTAACACACAGAGAAATCGAGTAACCCAGTCGTAGTCCACTCCTGCATCGTCGTCGCGCGTCGTCGGCAGAAAATTAGCTGGGATGCTTTCTCTTATGGAAAGAAGAGAGACGTTGCCAAAGTTTCTCAAAGCCAAGCGCCTCAAGTTATAATAGCACTTTGCCTGTGATATAGCTGTTGATCATTTTGTCACCATTGTAACAGTAATTTCTGCAAAATAATGCATCATTTGATTTGATTAAAGTTAAAATCGTGATTTGATTCAGTTAAATCTGAAAGCAGAGAACCTAAACGAGATTAAAACTATGAAGAGCATTCCAACCTTGATTCCAATGATGAAATAAATTCATATAGTCAGTCATTCATAAAAAAAATAACATATCTTAATATATATAAATCTCGTGTCACAATGTTTGTCCTCAATGGACTCCTAAACCACTTAACCGATTATAATAAAATTCGCACACCATGTGCAGTTCGATCCAACTTGAGAGATAGGATAGTTTTTGAAACGGATTTCGACATCCACGCGGGCGGAGCCGCGGTCAACAGCTAGTTTAGGTATATAAAATCATTGTTATCGATCTTGATTTATGTACGAGTAGATTTTTTAATTTAATCATAAATGAAGTAGGTATATGTGAAGAAATGGAAGGTAATTTATTTTTGGCAGTTCTTTTTGTTCCTTTTGTAAGATTTATTTTTGTATTTTTTTTCTAATTTAACAAAAGTGAAAACACGTATCGTAACTCTTCCGTGACGTAAGATTCGGTCAATATAATGCAATATTGTGGCATGTTGTGGTTATCTTTAGCTTTCGACCACGTGAGTATTCGATAGCGTGTCATTCCCCCTTTTATTCTATAAGCGACATTTGCTTCAAGAATGCGTCTTGTTGAAGCTGTTGACAAGGACTTATAATATATTATTAGGTAATTACTAACTTAGCCCGCGGTTTTAATGTCTTGTGGTCCCTATTCTGCCAAGTGGCCGATTAACCGGAACAAGAAGACAGAAGAACATACAAACAGATAAAAATAAATAGTATGTAATAAAAACATTTAGTATAATTTATTTGAGTTATATTAAATTTAAGCTATTATTTTATAAACTTTTGACTTTTGAGGTAAAGTAATCGTAGTTGAATAGTATCTCAAGTCATGATTAGATTTTGTTAGTAGCATTCGCTCGTTTTACGCATGTTGACATCTCTAGTAGTATTGCAAGCGTTCATTAATCAGCGCTTATCATGTGAACTATGTACCTACTTGTTTGCTGATATGAAAAAAAGATGCCACAATCACTACTGCTTTAGTAGTCTTTTCTTTTCATACCACAGCTGCCTTAGCAACAGACTACAGACATCTGTAGTTTATGTCGCTAGGCAGCCATGGTAGCTGAGTAGCATACCTACCTATGTACTTGTAAATTAGTACCTACCTAAAAGGTACTATCTACCTCCGAGAGGGCCATCTGGAAACCGTAGCTGGCCCAGGGTCAGTCGTGGTACGAGGGAAATTCGCCACCTTACACCTCGGCGTCTGTAGACCCAAGACGGCGGCGTGCTGTTTTAGTTAGTCGGTTCAAGTCCGACATAACAGGGAGGGGGTGTCTGTGGGAATTTCCGCACGAAAAAAGGTACCATCTACCTATCTAATCATCCATAACAGACGAGCAATCGAAAAATATTTTTGTGTTCAGAAACCCAAGTTTTTTTTATATCCAATGTACAAATACAGCTACGTTAGAATATTATAATAGTACCTACTTGTAGGTACATTGAGGTACATAGATTTTTTTCTGCCCAGTTGTTTACCTCCTGCCTCGTAGTCATCGCACATCCATCAGTGGTCCATCAGTCACATGTCAGTTGCCATCTTTTTAAAATTAAGGATAATACCGAAGCTTGGTTATCTAGAAAGTTGAAACATGTGTATGTCACACATGTCCGCTGTCAGCTAGAGAATAATTAACTCTACAAACTATCCTTAAAAGTTAAAACTACTGGCATGCAGACACAAGCACACTAGTGTTGCCGGACCACATGGTGGGCGTATCAATCGACCCCCTCTGACTAATGAAACAATCATAATGAAAATATTCCTGAGTCTTGAAAAAAAAAACCGGAAATGCAAACATACATTCGTTTGGGTTTAATACTTTAATACTAACCTTCCTTTTTTAAATTAATAGATAATATATTATATTCACGCGTAACTAGTTCTCTATAGAAATGAAACCGTATCCATTTTATACAGTGATATTATATCTAAAAAAGTACCTAAAAGTGTGATGTGTTTGATCTAATACATATCGGACTGACGATAACGTAATGTGATGTGATTTCGGTTCGAATGATAAGAATACTCGTTTTGACCATTCACCTGTAGTACTATTATTAATTTTTATATGAAGTAAATCATTCCAATTTAAATACATAGGTACACCTCCTGGCTTCAACATGTACCTGTACAGAATCTTAACGATGGATAGGTATTGCCTTTTATCCTTTGATCTCGCGTAAAAAAAATTTAATATCGCAATAATCAGTCAAATACAGGGTAATGAATAACAATAAAAAAATAACATAAGCTCTAAATTTCGTTGCATGACAGATCATCATCTTGGAATCTGTTTACCTCATTTTACATAGCTCAAGAGCACCATTATGCCGGATAATTTATATATTAGCTCTGCCTTACACTTCGGAATATGAACGAACGCTCAAAATTTTTTCCATGGGATGTCCAATGTCCAGGGGTAACAAATGAGACGCTTTTTGACGATAAGTATTAGTCTAGTAAACGAATGATACCAGATGGGAAACTACTGAACCGATTTTAAAAATTCTTTCACCAATAGAAAGCCACATTATCCGTGAATGTCATAGGCGGAATATGGCTGAATATCATCACGCTACTGCCCAAGGGAGCGGAGCAATAATCATAAATGTGAACAATTCCGTCAGATACCCATACATTTTTGGGAAAACTGATATGAGCGCTTTGAAAATCAACCACCTTTAGAAGCTCATAGCTAGGTAATGATTGGAAATGGATACAAAGTGCAAAAGACAAAGTTGTAGAGAATTTAATTAGCTTTTATTATGTCATACAACACAATTTCGTACAAAACACCGTCTTCGAGAAGTAAGCAAAAAACGAAAAAAACGGAACCTTCTTTGTGCTCCCCCACCCCCGGCTCACCTCGGAGGGGTCAGGACTTTTAATATGTTTATCTCCTAACTAGTCCAAACAAAGTTCCTAAGTCAAAGTTTCTGCTTTCGATTTTTCCATCTAGACCCCCCTTAAGAGCATTCATTGACTGGACTATATGTGAACATTGTGAACTATATCATCGTCGGTTGACGCTGATTCGCAGGGGCTCTTGCGTTAGATATAAGCACTGGCTTCATCATGTTGAAACGGTATCCGTGAATTGTACGCAGGATGTTGTCGAAATCGGACTGTGATCTTAAGTGAAAATGCATCAAGAACAGTTTGCATGTTTAGCTTTAGATAATTTCTACACTTGGATATAATTTAAGATGAGTCTAAAGTACCTACACTGTTTTGTTATGTCCGAGATTTACTTAATACCCAACGTGGCTGTGATATTCCGACTGACGAATTAGCACGAATGATAAAGTTATTGCGCTGTTTGCAGCATTATTTTTAACTAGCTGTTGCCCGCGGCTCCGCCCGCGTGGATGTCGGTTGTCGCGACCAAACATAGCCTATGTTCATTCTCGAGGTCTAATCTACTCCTATACCAAATTTCATCAAAATCGTTTCAGCGGTTCAGGCGTGAAAGCGTAACAGACAGACAGGCAGGCAGACAGACAGTGTTACTTTCGCATTTATAATATTAGTATGGATATGCCATCACTATCATGGAATCCTGATTCAACCGTGAGACAGATAGTAAACGTGAGATCCTACCCGATCCTATCTTATCTGTGATTTCTAAGGTTAACTGTACCAGATTCTTATATATAAGTAGGTATGTACATACAAATGTGGCTGAAAGAGCAAGAGTAGCCATTTAGTGATAACTCGTATCCGGTTACGGAATTTGTCAGTAGGTAACTACACACTTGTCGTGAGTAACCAATTTGAAGAGACATGTTGCACAACAACGACGCAGCTACTTAGCCTTACTGTATAATTTATTCAAGATTCATTTTAGAATTTTGTAAAAACGTTACTGAATTCTTTAACTTAAGTTGCGGTTCTTGTGTATCCATCAAGAAATTGTTAGGTCGCATTTATAAGAGGCCGGAGTAATATCAGAGCTCCCGAAAATGGAACCAGAGAGTTGTTGAGTAATAAACCAAACCCTCTTTTTTAATCATAAGAAAATGCGCTTTGAAATATCTATTCGGCCAAAATGTTATCGATTTAACGAACGCAATTGATATTCATGACAGTAGGTATTGTATTCCTTAGGAATATATTGACTTTTACATGTCATGTATTATCATTATCACCTGGCTCGGTATTTATGGGGTAAACCCATGACCTGGAACTTATATTAAATAGTAAATTCTGTAAACACATAGTTATTATGTTAACAATAATAAGAATGGTTTCTGCATGTTTCTGCACATTGAACTAAGTTGGCGCCACCTTTTTATTTCCATAATAAATTCAAGCTTGTCTTTGCGATTTCAGATAACATGATACCTGCTTTGTAAAAAGAATTATAGTGGACCGCTATTCAATTGCTTGTCATGTTATATTTTGTACAGTTAATATGTCAAAATCGTTTACAGTAGCAAAAACAGTATTGATGACTAAATTCTTATAAAATTCGTACACATTTGTCACGCATTTTTCTGTCGCTATACGTGATAGAGATCATCTGATAGTAAATGCGTTATACAAAGGATACAAGGCAAGGTAAGGTCAAGGATTTAAATCGCATAATCATAATCAGTGATCATCGCCGGCAGACTTGTTACCGCTTGCATAATTCATTGACTGTTTCAGTCCCAGTTGAAACTGTAAGAAACAACGTGCTGTTTATCTGAATTTGAAATACATTCTCAGCTCTGGTTTGCCTTGACGTCAATCTACTAATAAACCAACAAACCATACGGAAAATATACCTACGTCTCTTTCATTTCATGTAATGTTCGATGATTCGTAGGGAATTATGATGTATGCGCCACTGATTATGTTCTGTAGGTATGTTCATAAAAGACTGGTATTTATTGCAAATTTCTAACTCATTCATTTTTAAAAGATATAAAAATGTGTCTTTTTCTAAGTATAATTTTTTGACTCAGACTAGAAGAATTTTTAAAATACGCTCAAGGTGGTAAATAAATTAAGTTTCATGAAAGTATAATAATTTTATGCTAAAACGACAATG
This sequence comes from Lithosia quadra, assembly GCA_963576445.1. Lineage (NCBI taxonomy): Eukaryota > Metazoa > Arthropoda > Insecta > Lepidoptera > Erebidae > Lithosia > Lithosia quadra. Next base: position 5,299,946 of record OY754883.1, read on the forward strand.
TTGGTTTTGCAAAAACCAGCATTGTCTGTTAGTCAGGTTAAGTGCGATGCGAATATGTAGTTCTTGTCTTTTCTAGATTTGTCAGACTTTTTATTCTTAAAAGTAAGTCAATCGTAAATACACCGCCAAATAGTTCTCATGATTTTAATTTGTAATGTACTTAAAGGCAATTGTTATCAATCTGCTTTTCCTGAACCAATTTGACAAGACGGACAAAACCGCACCTTTTGTTGTTCTGGGTTAGGGGTTGGCTCGATGAACAAAATATGACATGACAAAACCGTCTGTACCGTCCGAGGTAATTTTTTGTAAAGGTTTTTATTTCGCTGGATTGGGTCCGCTCCGCTTACCGTGTTACCGAGTCACCGATCATTGTATTACGAAGGCAAAACGATATATAGTTAGTACCTACCTACAGAATAAATTTTCGTTGTATGTACCACGTACTTTTATTGGTGGTAACATTCAGATGCAGATTTTTTGCTTGTTACAATTCAAGTAACATCACAGCACTTGTTAGCACTCATAAGATACTAAACAGATGTTGTTGTACGATAGTCGTACACGAAAGAAATTGTGTCAACAGCAGTTTATCAAAAAATTTGATTTACTGCTTATCTAGAGTCCCAGGCGCTATGTGTTATCTTGTTTGGTAAAGGTGAGGGGAAGATAACATCAAAAAATTGTGGTGATAACTTTATCTCCTCATTTTCGTATGAATAACATTTTGCTACGTAGGTAGATACTTTAAATAATAATATAGCAATTAGGTTAAGTCTTTCTAAGACTTACTTTTTATATTAAGTATACTTATATTCCTTTACATAGCTAGTGTAAGTGCTTGCTCTGATTTATTAAAATTACTATTCTACCTATAGGTATTATTAACAATGGTGCTATGATACGCTCGTAAACAAGTGTGAACACTTATATTTCATGATACCTAGGTACATAACTAATTACGTCACAAAAAAATAGAGCATACCATGGATTGTTTGAATTTAATTCTAATGACTACATAAATAAAGTGGTAGGTAATAGTAAAATACAAGAAATATTAATATAGTTGATAAATAGTTACAGTTAAAACTTTTACAGTTTTTAATGAAATAGGTAGTTTTACTTGATGAATTATTGAAACATCGAATGCTAGCAAATAAGCTGTAGATATTGCGTAGAGTATGGACAACATCGATGGCGTCTATTGTTGGCGGCATCCCGTTGCCATCTATTATTGACTCAACGCTGGAGATAGTTGGCGGCGTGCCAGCGCAGACCACGTGTTTTGTTCGTCACGGGACGAGACGTGCGTTTGAGTCCAACCACCGCGCCCCCTCCTGCGCGCACGTCTCGCTGCCGTGCATGTTACAAACATTGTTAGCCTAAAAACCTGTTACGATGCTCATTTGGTTTTCATTTTAGAAATAAACCAGTACTTATTTACCAGCGATTCTGTGAGCAGTCGCGAGCATATTCCTACTAACTTTTTGTGCATCTTCCTCATTTTATTCTCTTTTCCTCCCATGCCAATATTCCACATATTTTCTTGGATAGAATCGAATACAGAATGTACCTATAGCGAGCAATAAATATGGTGCCGCAGTACACTGCCCTTCCTTTTAGAGAAAACACATACCCAATGAAAAATGACTGACGTTTAAAATAATAAAAAAAATCATAAAACTTTTATACAAAATTTCGACCAGAACAGACAGACTGACTGACAGATGAAAGTAAACTCGGTCACTTCCGAAATGAAGACGCTTCGCTCGCTTGGTCAACTATGTATGTACTATAGTGTGAGCTAAATAGGTTAAATTCATAAAATATATGTATAACAACAACCTCTTGAATTTAACTTAGAAGTTGAGGTACTGAAAATGTAATTATAATAATCAAGGTAATGATTTCCTTGTTGTAGCTGAAAAACAAGATAAACAATCCACAAAAATGAAGAATAATAACAAGGAAGTATGCGTTAAACCGGTGGTATGTAGTAATGGGCTTTCGAGTACACCAAACGGACGAGCAGATGACGAGGGCGGTGGTGGGACCTTGGCGCCACGCGTATCATACGCGGCTGCGGCGCGCAAACCATCCTCGCCACACAACAACCCCTCACCCTTCCCTCTTAATACAGGTTATTACTCACTTATAGAATAGCTTCATTGTTTCATATCTGATGGTAGTCTACTAGCCTAGCCATTACTTTTTAATAGTTTCTAATTACGCTTTCTCACTTATTTTACTATTACAGAATCCCAGAAACCCAAAGTTAATGGTGAAAAGTCATTACAGCCGAAATCTGGATCTGAAATATGTTCAGTGAAAATCAATGGCGAAGGATCAATATTAAAAGATAAAATAGGTACCAAAGAAGCAATAGTGAACGGCACAGAAAACCTTTCTGAAACCATTATTAATGGCGCCTCGAAAAAAGAATTAGATTGTGATATTAGTAGTAGTGATAATGCTAACTTAGTTTTTAACGGAATTAATAGTGACTCTGATGATCCTAATAAATCAAATAAGTCTGATGAAACGCTGGAAGTGATACTAGCTTTTCCCAGTAAGACTGCTGAGAGTAAGCCAATTATAGAAAAAAAGAAAGAGAAAAGAACAAAACTCTCTGACAAAAGTAATGACTCTGAAAAGAAAAAGGAAGCTGCTAGGGACAAAAATACAGAAGAAAAGAAAGCTGATGAAACAGTAAATAAAATTGATAATACTGACAAAATGAACGGCGAAAGTAGTACGGTTGTTAATGGGGAGGGAGATAGAGAATCTTCTCCTAGCGAAGATGGTGATGAAAAGAAGAGAGACGCTGAAGTTGTGTTTATTCAGGATATGGGCTTCACTGTGAAAATTGTGAGCCCCGGAGCAGAGCCCTTAGATATACAGGTAAATATCTTATTTTCTTTAGTTCTAAGAAGCAAACAGGCTTAAATATAACCTTGAGCGACGACAGTTATACGCGCAAGGATATTATCGATATAATGTATTCTGGGAACTCTATTTCGAATGTTGTGAACAGGTGTCCAGTATGGAGCTGGTGCAAGAAATTCACCAAGTACTGATGGACCGCGAAGACACTTGTCATAGAACATGCTTCTCGTTACAACTTGATGGCATCACATTAGACAATTTTGCAGAGCTCAAAAATATCGAAGGATTGAAGGAAGGATCCGTTATAAAAGTATGACGACTTTTTTAATGAATATGTTGTCCAGAATTATTATTTTTATTACATACTTGTACTTTTATAGGTAGTAGAAGAACCATACACGATGCGTGAGGCTCGCATCCACGTTCGTCATGTGCGAGATCTTCTAAAGTCAATTGATTACACAGATGCTTATGCTGGCCAAGAGTGCAGTTCTCTGGCCTTTCTTAATGTCATCACGCAAGGAGACATCTTAGGTAAGTGTGTGCATTATGAGTGTAATTTCAGCCATAGATTTTAGTGGTTTGATAAAACTGCACCTTTCTAATGAAAAATAAACATAAAAATAACTGTATCATTCTTGTTCAATACATTGCTGAGTCAGTAAATATTGGCGTCGCATTAATAAAAATGTTATAATACTGTTCTATAGAGAAGAAAAAAACGCGACCTGAAAGCGTGGATTGTACTCCTCCTGACTTCATAATGCCGGGCAGTACTGAAAGACCGCTATTGCATCTTCATCCAGGACTTGCTAAAGAAAACAAAGCACCCCAATGCCTAAAGGTAACCGTAAAACAATGGATGCGGCCACATTTCACCACTAAATTGACAATCACAAACTAAATTATATGTAATCAACCACTGTCTAAACTGAACATACAAATATTTTAATGAACTTGCTCGTTTTTTCGTTGATAATTTCCAGTTTACCAGACAATCTCATTTATTGTATTTGAACTGTTCATTATCTCTAAACTTTAATGTTGCTGACAATCGACAGCATTATTAAATTAGGTACATATATTATGTTATTATGACAGCATTGTTTAATTAAGTGATAAATAATGGTGTTCTGTAAATTACCGGAACTCGTGTGCAATAAATTGTCTAGGATAGGATTTTCAAAGCAGACTAAACTGAACATGCAGATATTGTTATGGACTTATTTTTTTCGTTGATAATATTTTCCAGTTTATTTGATAACCTCGCTTATGTGTTGCTCACAATCGGCAGCATTCAATTACTAATGATGATTCGTTCAGTACATTACCAGAACCTATGTACATTGACTATCTTGGATGTTCAAATTATACTATAAATTTTTATCACAGAGGGCATATTCACACGATATTATGTCAAATGCCTATACCTATGTATTGGATACACCTGGAAACCCGCATGTCGACGTGTAACTAATGAATCAATACAAATGGGAGCACTTACAAGCATTGCGAGCAGCTCTTATATAATAGGTAATATAACAATATCGTGTGTATAAGCCCTAATTTGCTGACGTTTGTCGTCAGGTGTTAACAACGTCGGGCTGGAACCCGCCGCCGGGGCCGCGGAAGATGTGTGGAGATCTTCTGTACCTGCATGTCGTTACACTTGAAGACCGCCATTTTCACGTCACGGCGTGTCCCAGGGGATTCTACCTTAATCAGTAATATATATTTTTTATAGATGTGTACTAACATTGCAAAACAACCTTTCTTGATAGCAGGTTTGGATCTGTTATAAGGAAACGACGTTGCAGCAGTTCTATCAACGTGATTATCTGTCTTTTCCCGAAATTGTTAGACTGCCTCTAGACCTGTACGGGCGGCCGCGATCGGATTAATCTGTGTATCGATTGCTGAAGCCGATGTCGAACGTACCAAATAAATTCCAACAACATACTAAATAATCATGCCCAAATTATTGGTCATGCCGATCAAGTAGGTCCAGAGGCAAAAAAAATTGTGCCGTAGTCTCTGTAAGGTTTAATACAGCCCTACAGAACACACCATACACAATGGCTGCCCAATAGTTCTCTCTTTCTGATGTGGTCAATTTTATAGCCTGGTTCTGATTTTCACTCCCTCTAAATACCCTTTAAAATAGCGGGATGTAAAAGAAACGTGAGTTTTTTAAAAACCTTGACATTACACCTAATCGATTTGTGATAATGGATGGACTTTTGATGTAATATTATGATGCAACTTGAATTTTAAGCCATTTATCGGTTCCGAACGGATACTAGATACGAGTACAAACGTACCTGCTACGCTATTACTAAAGATATTGAGATCTAGGGTATCATTTTGTTTCCGAATAACGGACTAGCTTTTCGTAAGCTATTCTCTCTCTTGAATAACAAATTGTACTTTTAAATCTATCCATAGACCTGATTACAAACTTTTTCAACATAATATGCCAGTAACACTGAAAGTCATCCTATACGACATTTAATTCCAATTAACAATATTTAAAAAAAGACTATCACATTTACTAACTCCTCCATTCTCATCAACCTGATGAGAAGAATTTTCAGAGCTAACCAATGTAATAAATCCAACTTCACACATATTAATGCCATTTTTAATGCGTGCCTCACTGTCGAGCTTAGTAATATAGTCCGGGTCTTTAACTTCTTAACCTTGAATTAATTCAGGGCTGTTTTTTACTTTGTACATTACAGGTTGAAATATGCTGCTGCTCTATTGGCCTATTCTATTTTTTATTAGAACATCTGTATCTCTAATGAAATAATATATGATATATGAAAGGCAGGATGTAACAAGGAAAGAAGTGACCGAGGAAATGTATAGAGGAATGACTTGTTGTACCGACCGCGACCTTAAATAGTTTGGACAAGGTTTATGACAATGACTTTTGTTCAGACCACACATATTTTTTTCATTGTTTCTCTGAGCTTTAGCATTGGGACCCGGCTTTAAAATTGACACTACCAAATCTATGAATGTGACAGTTCTAATGTCATAAAAACTTTAAAAAATCTAGAATTTTCATACCTTACCATTCGTAACATAGCCATTATCGTCATTCTCACAAAACAAATCGTGAATATATTTTCGTACATTACCAGGTCTACGGAAGAATTATTTAACCCCCGGCCAGCGACACCGTCCTTACTTTGTCACTCGTTGATCGAGTTGCTGAGTATCGTGTCTCCGGCGTTCAAACGCAACTTCGCCATGGTTCAGAAGAAACGTATGCAAAAACACCCTTTCGAGAGGGTAGCGACCCCTTACCAAGTGTACCAGTGGGCCTCGCCAGTGCTTGAACATACCATCGACGCCATTAGAGCCGAAGATAGTAAGTGCTTATTTAAATGATATGCCTCTCATTCGTTTTTTAAATGGATACAATTAAACACTTCCTGTGTATATTGCTTAATAGGTGCGTTTATTTACTCCAAATAGGGTCGCAAATTCTGTAACTGCGTTCTATGCAACGGAACAGTAACAATCGAATACTTTTCAAACAATAACTGGGTTGTGTATTCGAACGCTTCGAAAAATTTAAAAGTACCAACTTGTATTAAACTTATTGGACAGACTTGATACTAATAATATATAGCTACTTTTGGTTCAATTTCACTGACAGCCTCTATCATTCATTGCACTATAGTACCAACTGCACTTAGTTGGTAGTAAAGTACTTTATAGTTTAGTAACAGCGCGCCACCACCGGTAGATTTCTATAGTACAGTAAACACATTTAAATAATTTGACTTGTAAATACAACAGAATAAATTAATATCGCTAAAGAAAAAAATTCGAAGTTCTTAAAAAGTATCGTACACACGATTGTATCTAATTTATTTAATGAAAATGACATTGTACTTTCAGGAATTGCGTTGTATGTAGTAACATGAACTTTGTTCCGTTGACGAATGTCTATGAACATTGCACGCGCATTATGCAAGCGCGGTGTAATTGACAGAGCGGCTAATAATAATATTTAGCTAAATGACTCTTTTGTTTGTCTATCACACTGTGTCAAAGCCCTTTACATTGTCTATGAGATGTCTGTGACCGACCTTCGAAGAAGGCCGAATCAATATTTTGTGCGAGTCCCAGATACAATATTATTATATCGTTTAATGTTTAAATTGTTACCTACCTGTCTTCAACGACGAAAATATTAACTGGAAATCATATTACACTACTTTCTCAATTAGTATTCTGCTCCGCTTTACAAAACCGTTTTGACACTAAACCAATATGTACATTTGCGGATATGAGACATTTTTGAACATAAAATATTAGTAAATATTGATAGGCAGCCTATAGATTTTTTGCTACATAAAATATTATTATATGCAGTCCCACGGTTCGTCCGTTAGTAAGCCGATGCCATTCCCTATGAACTGGTTATGAACCCCTACTGGTTGGTGGGATAGAGAAAATATAGATCTTTCTTATATTACATAACACTTTGTGATATTTTTTGTAGCGTTCTCGTCAAAATTGGGTTATGAGGAGCATATACCTGGACAAACCCGTGATTGGAATGAAGAGCTACAGACCACACGGGAGCTCCCTCGCTCCACTCTGCCGGAGCGATTGCTACGTGAACGAGCAATATTCAAGGTTAGAAATATGTTTTTTTTTCCCATAATTTATTGTAAGGCATAGCGGCTGTAAGTGCGACTACTGTGCATGAGGTCCTGTTTCTGTAGTTGACGGCAATCGGCGTCGGCATTAGTGGGAAGCCAGACAATCTTAGCCAAACTCTTCTATGTGTAAAATAAAGCAATTATTGTACATACCCGAGAAATCCGTATTTAACCGAGCTGTGTGATCCGCGCTTTGGTGATTATGTATGCAACTACACATTCAAGGTTACTACTTACTTCAACAATGGATACTCGTATATGAAATGTAGGTATCTATTATGTACCTAATGCATGACGACCTATGTACCGTAGCGGTCGAATTTTCGTCTACTACGTCAGAGGTCGTGCGTTCGATTCCTGCTTACTAGTCTTACTACAAGTGCTTAGTTTGGTTCTACATCGCATTGAGTAATGTGCCCCAAAATTATTATTTAGTTTTATCGAATTTGCAGCCGTGTTTGTGCCTCTACCCTTAGTAGAGACCTGCAAATTGGGCAAACAGCCATTGTTTTCAAGGGGCCGCGGTCGGCTGACGCAAAGGGCCCTTCAATGTACAAGGCTGAAGGATGTTAGTTGTTTGAGACGGTTTTATTTCTTTTATTCCCTGGGGAGCTCTTTTTACACCGAGCTTCGGGTTTTTCATGACGTTAAACCCGGTCAAGAGTATCCGTAACTGCCAAACATATACAGGGTGAATTTTTCAAAAGGGATTGGATGGCCAAATCCGAAACTATAAGGAATAGCGAAAAATCCTCAAAGGAGTCACGAGCCCGATTTTGATGAAACTTAAAACCTCATCATTAGATTTTTGAAAAACCAATAATCCTAGCTAGGAATCGAACCTGTTGATTTTGAAAAAAAAAACACACCCTATATTATTACACCACACGATAGTGTTGCTATTAAGGATCATATTCTGGGAAGTAATGACATACCGCAAATTAAAGGAAAGAGCTCATCTTTAACAAAATACATTTTATTTTTCTTACATTAACTGATTAATTGTTCAAAATGTAGACCATTGTTTTCAATACATAGCTGGATTTGAGACTTCAAGGATTGTACTGCATTCAATATTACAATCTTATTGATTCCGTTTAGAATATTCTCCAAAGAACGTTTCAAGTCATCAAATGTGTCTTTATAAATTTAGTTTTTGACATAGCCCCAGAGAAAGTGATCTAAGGGAGTAAGATCAAGGCCCAGGACCATGCCTTGCAATAAAATTGTCGTCAAACTGCTGAATCCAAATCCCTTTTATTAGCTATTATGGGCTGGAGCTTCATCTTATTTAAAAAAACATCAATCATCATAATCATTCTAAGTATAATTTAAAACACGGAATAGTTACGATCTTTTCTGGGATTTCGAACGAAACAAATAGGTAGATGAAATATGAATTTTATTAAATTCCATAATTTCCTTAAATTTGCCGTATAACATTACTTCACAGAATTTGATCCTTAAGAGCGACACTATCGTATGGTGTAATAATAAAGGGTGTGTTTTTTTTTTCAAAATCAACGGGTTCGATTCTCAGCTAGGTTTATTGATTTTTCAAAAATCTAATGATGAGGTTTTAAGTTTCATCAAAATCGGGCTCGTGACTCCTTTGACCATTTTTCGCTATTCCTTATAGTTTCGGATTTGGCCATCCAATCCCTTTTGAAAAATTCACCCTGTATAAAATTACGAAAATACGTTAGGATCGATCGTAGCAAAGATTGTCTATGGGGGTAGCCGTTCTACACCCGAGAGACAAACCTGTATCAAAGTATTGTATGTCTAATCAGTAAGTATACCTACCGGCTAGCATACGAGGTTGACTTGGCACCCGAAGCCCTTGGTGGGCCCCCAGACACCCCATGTACTCCATAAACCATAATAGTGGTACAGGCTTTGTTCAATAATTCAGAAGATTTTATTAAAAGTCGCCATAGTTAATTCGGATTATTAAGACTATTTATTGAGGGCACTAGGTGGAACTTGCTACACGTATTGAATTACATAGCTTGTAGTTTTCAGCAATATTTATTACAATAAACCTGACCGGTTTCGCCTTTATTATTTGTTGTAATAAATATCGTGAAAAAGTACAAGAGATTTCATTTAATATTTGCAATAAAAGTTAATTCACTTGATTAATCCTGTTATACACTAATACGTTATGTAGATAATGCCGTGTTCAATTTAATTAAATCTACCTGCGCCAATTATTCCCATTGGCGCAGGTAGATATAGCTACAGGTAATGGTTGCGGCTTGCGGTCATTATTGGCATGCGGCTAGTCATGCCACTAATTTGGATGTTCACCGATGCAAGCATGCTGCTTTTAGAGCCCCTGTTTATTAACTGTATGGTTAAAATGTTGTGCATCCGATCCCTATACTGTTTGTAACTTGTCTTTTGAAAGAAGTTTATAAAATAATGAAATTAAGCCTTGTTACAAAAGTGGTATCATCATCATCATCATCATATCAGCCGAAAGACGTCCACGGCTGGACAAAGGCCTCCCCCAAGGATCTCCACGCCGACCGGTTCTGCGCCTCTCGCATCCAGCGGTTTCCCGCGACCTTTACCAGGTCGTCGGTCCAACTTGTCGGAGGCCTGCCCACACCACGTCAGATAATCCTAATGACAGCACCAAATTGGATAATTATTTTTCATGTTTGTTATTGTCTGGACAAGGTTCGGATAAAAGAACGCACGCGGCCAATGTAAAATATTACATTTTAAAACATCTCAAAATAATGAGTTGCCTATAATAATAGTAGTAGTAGGATGAAGAAAACTAAATTAAATAACATGGTGCCAAGACCATTTTGTCCAAAGTGCTACTATGTGGTTTTGGTTCAAGTTCTAATCTATTCATTGCTACAATATTATTTAATAATGATATAATGAACACTCTGTCTGGTTGTATGTCAGTATAGAGTATACCTTAAAATAGCAGTATAACATCTTTTAAATTTTTGTGTATAGGTGCACAGTGACTTCGTGGCGGCGGCTACTCGCGGTGCGATGGCCGTTGTTGACGGTAACGTGATGGCGATCAACCCTGGCGAAGAGCCCAAGATGCAAATGTTCATCTGGAATAACATATTCTTCTCTCTTGGCTTTGATGTTCGTGATCATTACAAGGACTTGGGTGGGGACGCCGCAGCTTTCGTAGCGCCGGTGAGTACAAAAAAAAACCTTTTGACCATTTAGGACGGCTGCTATTTTTGATGAGTTCACTAGATGGTCCAAAACGAGTCAAGCTCAGTCGAAACGGCCTCTGTGGCGTAGTGGTTAGAGCGTTCGACTGCTAAGCAGAGGTCGCGGGTTCGATTCCCGCTCAGTGCAAATATTTGCATACATGAGTATGAATATGGATATCTACTCAGTGCAAGTGTTTCTATGTATGCATTTACAAAAAAAAAATATCTAAGCGAGTTGATCAGCATTCTAGAACCCATGCTACAAGCTAAATAACTATGCCTACTTTGGGTCTAGATAGCGCTGATAATGATTACAAGATTAATAATTGTGACTACAAGCTTTTGTTTTTTTTTTGTTTGAATTCACATGTATTTTTTACATCTACAGTTATATAATCATATATCCGATGATATTATTTTCCAATGTATATAATTTTCGAATTCAAAATTTAATTTCAAATTCCTATATTTACCCATTTTTCCTATATTTCCGTTACCTATAGCGTAACGACCTCCAAGGCGTCCGGGTATACAGCGCGGTCGACACCGCAGGGCTACACACACTCGGCACTGTAGTGGTAGACTACAGGGGCTACCGAGTCACAGCCCAGTCGATCATCCCCGGCATATTGGAGAAGGAACAAGAACAGAGCGTTGTTTACGGAAGCATAGACTTTGGCACCACAGTCCTCTCACATCCTAAGTACATGGAATTGGTGAGTTACATTATTTATTTTGAATTTCCATCCTCCAAGTTCTTTGCCAGCTCAGTTGGGGTCGCTTTTTCAGTGTAACTACGAAACCGCCGAATATCGATATTTTCCGTATAGTGACTACCATCTGATCTCCACAATCCATTGGCGATATATATAAAGAGTTCTGAAGTTGGATTAGTGGTCGAATTTTTTAGGGCTTGTAGGGCAACTGGGACCCACCGGTGATAAGAACTGTCATCCTAAAACTGAATGGCTAGTATTGCTTATTTTGCAATGTGTTAACCGTGAAACCGTAAAGCAGGTAACCCAGTTGATCAGCCCCTTTCTAGGGTCGTGGCTTCAAATCCCGTCTCGAATATTGATTTTTCAGATCCATGAAAATTTGTTTCAACTGAGCTATCACATTTTACTTAATCAAATTCTGTAAAAATATTAACATAGTTTAAATAGAATTAATCACGTTTAAATTAATAGGTGAAATCCAGCCAAAGTAACTGTATTTGTACACTGTTGGTTCGATCCCCACTTAGGATATTGTGTGTGATCGTTATCTAGTTATTACGAAATGTAACATTTTGGTTTCATATACGTAGTATTGCTCATTCAATGGAACACTGGCATACCTAATTGAAACAGGCGAAATTAACTTTTTGACGTTGCAAGGTTTCTATGCGGGATGTTAATCTATAGAATTAGCTTTTCAGAATCATTCCGTTAGTATTTTTCTAATAATATTGCGAATTGGTTTTATATTATCCGTATATTTAAGAACGGCAGGTCCGCTATCGCTCTTTTTCGAATTTCATTTGAAATCTGTCCAAAGGTACCCGTGTTGCCGGTTCGATTCTGGCACCATAAATTGATGATTCATATTTTAGATATTAACTTTCGACTGGTTTTAATATAGTAATGATTCTTAAACTCGTTTCGTCACGCGCTGTGCACAGAAAAAAGCCGACTGCAGTTGATTTCAAAAACATGATTAATTAGGTATTTTTTTTCCAGAATATACTTGTTCTAATAAAGCTACTTCTGTACGAATTTAAATGTTAAAGAGGTTCCTTTAAGGGCGATATTCGGTTATATAAAATTTGTATTCCCCAGTTGAGCAAAGCGGGCCAGCAACTAAAAATAATGCCACATTCGGTAACCAGTGCTAATGGCGAGACTGTGGAGCTATGCTCCAGTGTTGAATGCAAAGGTATCATTGGCAATGATGGCCGACACTACATATTAGACTTGCTGCGAACCTTCCCACCGGATGTCAATTTCTTGCAACGTAAGTATAATTTACCTAAAATAATAAAATTTTAGAAATAGAACGGAGATAGACTATAATGAAGCTAAGGCAAATGTCACATACATGGTATATCCGATTATGGTACTAAGTTACCATTAGGCGGGACGTGAACTTGTTTTTCATTGTCATCTAGTCATAGTAGAATGAAAAAGAATGTTATTAAAGTAACTTGCACACTCGGGAGTGAAAATATTAAGGGTATACATAGGATCACAGTGAATCAAAAATGTCTGCCTTTAATTGAATGTATTTATGTTCAATTCTGTATAAGGAAAACCGTAGCATTCATGTCAATTTATCCTATGAAGCTTACAGCTTGAAAAACCCAGTTTATAAGAAACAAATCTAAGCTCATGAAATAATATTTTTATTTTATATTTTATATTATTATATTTTATATACCTATATATTTTTTTTTAATTATATTATTTCATTATTTTATTATATTTTATTATATTATAATATTTATATATATAAAATATATAAATATTATATATATTTTATATATATATAAGTTATAAAATAGCTGTGAACTTTTAATAGTAGTAAGACTTGTTGACTTGAGACTGTCCTGTTTACTTTTAACAAATATGATATAACACAAGTATGTGTATTGTTTAGTCATACTAGTTGTTTTTTAGCCAGAGGCCAAATTTAAAAATTCCATAGGTTTGTTTTACGCATCTACCTAAAACTTATTCGATATCATTTCCATGTCTAACTATTAATTATTTGACTGTTTATACAACTATTGTATACTCGAAAGTTTATTTATGATTAAGTTAATATTATTTTTCGAGTTTATCCGTAATACAGGAGAAGCCATAAATTGACAATAATTCTATAATCCTTTGAAACGAAAACTATTCACTATTATATTTCGAGGGTTTATTACTATATTTATAAAAAATGTGTTCGTTCGTAGCCCTAGCTGCTGTCTGGCTATAATTTCAGCATGACATCAATTTTTATGAAAATGATGTTGTCGGAAGTTAACGCAAATGTAACACATTGAAATAAAACTATTTTTAACGCTGTGTGACCATGACCATGGTTCCTGAAAAACAAGCGAAACGTCGGGACCAGTGTAAATTAAAATTGATTAGTGTTATTATTGTTATTAGGTAGTGTTTTAGTTCTCTTGGTTTTTTTTTTTCCCTTTCGTTTATGTAATTGACTTGTTTAATGACCGCGATGGAATCCGAACTAACTAAAACTGGTTTTATTTCTATGTAAATTATAAGTAACAATAAAAAACCGTTCAAAAATAAGGGCTTAGAGACGGAGAAAGGTAACATCGATTGCTTAAATCATGAAATGGTTACAACGGAAGTGTGAACAGAGATAACTTCTGATAAAGGAGATATGATAGAACAAGACGTACAGTCAACGTCAAAAGTAGATGATGATTTTGACATTTTAAAACGTGTTTTTTAATACTGCTTATAGCTCACGTCATCTAACTTGGCAAGATTTTGGAGTAGTGTGGGCCCCACCACTCCAAAACCTTGCCAAGTTAAATTGTACACTATACTTGTATATATGCGACGCATTTTGCCACAAACAAGTATAGTGTACAGCATTTAACTTGGCAAGGTTTTGGAGTAGTGGGACCCCACACTAATCCAAAATCTTGAACTATAGCTACTTAGTGAACTCTACTAAACAAGTAGTAAATTTTGATTTCATTGAATTTTTTCTGTATTGATTAAATAATTTCGATTTTATTTTGCAATCCCTACCTACAATCATCATTTATTTTTGACGCTGTTTACTTGATTTCGTTGTTTACCTTGTATTTAAATTTATTCTGTTTTATTTTAGTGGAAGACGATGAATTAAGAGAGGATATCAAGTCAATGGGTTTCCCTATAATCCATAAGCACAAACTCTGTTGCCTTAGACAGGAATTAGTCGATAGTTTTGTTGAGTAAGTATATAAACTTATACATGTTAAAGATTGCAATGATTATATTACTAACTACAGCTTTGTTACATAAGTTTTCGGGGTTTCGAATTATTCTGCTTACTATAAATAGTTATAGCTGATGCATTTACTTCTTAACTTAGCTATGGTATTGTCTGTTATTTTTATATTTGTACAAATATACTGCAGTAAGACATCATTGGGATAGTATTCAAAAAGATTTCGATGGCAAAGGTATGTGTAAAGTGCAGTATGTAGCGTAAGAGAGATTTTTATAGCAAATATGCGCGGGACAATAGACTGTTAACATGACGTTGATTGCGTCTGGTGCTAGAATTTGATGCATTTCCGTTATTTATTATTCTTATGCCATGTCATAACTGATATAACATGTACAGTCAGTGTTAATAGTTGATGATCATACCCAAGAGTCTAAAGTGCGTGATTAGGTAGGTTATTTAATAAATAGTGAAAAAGAAACTTAAATGTAGGTATGTACTTTAGTGTCAACGAATAAGGTTTGTTTCCGTTAACTTAAGAAACTATGACACTCCTCAATTGCTGAATGTCAAGGTGACTTTATACTTATCATCAACTTGGTCACAATACTTTTGACAGTATCACTTACTTTTGACTCCTGGATGTTATCATTAACTTTTGAAGCTGACTGTACAGTATCAGCATCCTCCCAACCCCGAGAGAAAAGTTTGCACCAAAGCTTTGTCCTGCAACCTGTACGTGTAAACTGGTCACCACTGGTACACACCAAGTCCAGGAATGTTTTCTAACAATATGCTATTTACAGGGCGCGTTATTTCATGTTCATTCGCTACGCCGCGTTCCATTTACAACAGTTGAGTGCTAAACGCCAACGCGATACGAGCGAACAGAAATCTATTGAAGTCAATAAAGAAACCGATGAAAAAGAATCTACCAACGACGTTGATGTCAAAGAACAAAAACGAGACACCAAGAGCCAAGAGAAAGAAGTTAAAGACAAGAAACAGAAGAAGGTATCAGAAGAAAGTGCCAAAAAAGAAGAGAAGAAAGATAACGATGTAGAAGTAAAGAGTGAAAAAGATAAAGGCAAAGATGATGAGTTGCTATTAAATGAAAACTATTCGGATATTGATACCGATGTAGCTAAAAAGATTGTGGAAAGTATAACAGATTCCATATGCAGTGGAGATAAGCAAGAGAGCGATTGTAAGTATTTTATCATTCGTTTTGATACAAAGATTAAGGTTTTAAGACGTAATTGTTTTTGACTTTGCCCACAATTTAATCTATTGCCGGTGATATCTATACAATGTAGATAACATTTTGTGTTAATCATGTTGAAGCTTATGAAGTAATCTGTGTCAAAACTCTGGATATAATAGATGAAAGTAGGTCAATTATAATTCTTGTCATTTTTTTGGACCATGTGATTGATTTACTGATATGGAAGGGCTCTGACCGATGTTTTGTACGATAAGGGGAGCTACTAAGAAACGTATTAATCTGTGTCACTTTAAAAATTAATTTTGGAGCAAAGGAATTTATATTTTTATTGAAAATGCTTTTTAGCTACTTAGTAGGTAGCTTTATTAAAATATTTTTTTAATTTTGATTAAAACTTTTAACGCTGACTGCACGTCCGAAATTTCGTTCCTATTGTACTTTGAAGTTGCTTTGAATTTCTTTCGGTAGACTTTAAGTCCAACGAGATATCACGCCCATGACTCCGATTGTGGTGCATTTTCACGGTACCAAACGCCGAAACTTCGGTTCGCAACTCTATGTACCTATACGTTTTATTATAGGCCTACTTTTTTGCTATAGTAGCCGTTTGTACGTTATAATAGTTTCTAACATAAACATATTAAGTAGGGATATTGGTGTTCTGTAGTAGGGTGCTACTACAATCTATGTAGACTGAATATATTTTTTTCTCTTAGCGGGTGAGCGATCCCGTGCCGTGGTGGCGGCGGCTGCACGAGCAGTAGCTTCACTCAAAGAGTCGGAGTTCGATGTGCGTTTTAACCCAGATGTTTATTCCGCCGGCATTAAGCATGCCGCTACGCCCGAACAACTCTCGAAGCAAAGACACTTAGTCAAGGAGGCAGCAGCATTTTTGCTTACAACCCAGATACCAGCATTCGTGAGTATTGAAACCTGCATTATCTTAGATTAAATCTTGTAATCTTAGTTTAAACTAGGGTGTAGGTGTGGCTGCCGGGATACTAGAGAAATGCCTTATTATCTTATACCCCGGCACCTGAAGATACGAGACGTCGTGCGGTTTTAGTCGGTTCGAATCCGACATAACTGTCTGTATGGAGGAAGTTAACCCTACAAATCGGGCAAATTCCCATATATTATTGTAAAACTAATAAATTACGCACATGTTTGAGATAAATAAGAGCCACGAAGGCAGTTTCCCAAATCCATTTAGTTTATTACAGGGCTAACAATAAGAAACATTTTTCAAAAAGACGATGCACGTTAATTATAATATTGTGTGTAGGTTCGAGAATGTCTGGAGCATACGTCAGCGCCAATGGACGGTGCGGGCTTGACCGAAGCTCTTCACGCTCGCGGTATCAACGTGCGGTACTTGGGCAGAGTGGCCGCGGCGCTCAAACCCCATCCCCACCTTTCTTACCTGCACGCCATCGCCGTGGGAGAACTCGTGCTGAGGGCCGCTAAACACATCTACACTGCTTATCTACAGGTAAGACTGTTATTGGAAATTGCAGCTGTTATAAGGAAAATGTGATATATTTATTCGAAACACGGACTAGTCCTCTAGTCCGTCAGAAAATCTTCTTTCCCTAGTACCGGTTTTTAAGTAAGTTTTAAATAAGTAAGTATATCGGTCCCAGTTGCCATACAAACATCTATGGCAGTCGTTACGGGTAGTTGGCACCCTAAAAAGTTCAACAACAACGGTCTAGCTGCAATGCTTCGATATCGCCTAATGTTACCATTGGGTTGTGAAGGTCAGATGGCAGTCGCTTCACGGAAAATATCGAGGTCCAGCAAAATCCGCAGTTGACTGGTAAAGCGGACCCCAGAATCCGAGGTGAAAGCTTAGGATACGTCTGGGATTAACGCTAGGTTGAAGTTGAAGAAGACCGGCTTTTAAGTACTAGGGTACTTAAAAACGTGAAAATATTTTATCACTAGTCCGTGTTTTTGTGTACAAGGCCCTACCAACACCTTCGGAGCCTAAGTCAACCTTACCTGCTAAACAACGAAGGAGGCTCTGACGCTGGCTTACCTTTCAGGGGTGGAAGGCTAGACAGCAGTTATAATAATTACATTATTGGTTCTCGCTAATTTTGCACTAATCGTTATCCAATAACTATGTTAGTTACCTTTGGGATTTTATTCAAATTGCCACTATATTGTTTACTTCACAAGATATCATTGAAGAGAATACTTTCGAACATATCAAATATTTCCTTTCTTTTGTTCGATATTTCATTTGACAACCGAAGCAAGTCGTTAGTTCATGATAATGGTATGTACTGTTACAATAACGTTATCAAATAGCACTCTCGTGTCAGAATAATAAATCAAAGCGTCCTCGTATTATTAGGTCACGGTAGTTATGGCGTTGACCAATTCAAGTATCGAGTTCCTATTGTAGCAATTATGGCCCCTCTCCCTCATGTTAAGTGTATAATTTTGTAACGATAATGTGTTCTGTAGAGCGAGCACGAAATTTCTTTCGAATGTAAACGAATCGAATACGTAACGAGAGACTAAACACATTCAATGTAAAAAAAAAATTGTGCCTAACATTTTTGTTATATCGTACAGGGTTGCGAAGCGATGTGCATTGGTGCTGCTGTTGCACACTTCCTCAACTGCCTCATAGGAGCTTGTGCGACCCCTGCTTTAAGCGCGCCTGAAGGACCTGTTGCTGCCAGGGGTACCACCCGCGGGGGCCGCAGCCGCAGGGCCCGCAAGCACGCGTACACTCCTACACCGCCAAGCCCTAATCCTGACTGGCAGAACTTAACTCCGAAAGCGCTGTTCACCCAAATCAAACAGGAGTTGAAGGTATAACCATTTTTTATTCTTGCTATAATTATATGTACCTACAATGTTGTTTGGATGCGTTATAAAATAAATAATAAATAAATATTCTACATTCTAAATCCCATTCTATTCGAAGACCCAAAGTAAGAATAGCATAACTAGCTTGTGTTATGGGCTCTAGAATGCGGATAAACATACTTAGATTTTTTTTCATGTAAATACATAATATACCTACATAGAAACACACAGATAAAGTACAAGTACAGTACACAAATACATGCACTGAGTGGGAATCGAAGCAGCGACCTCTAACTTAGCAGTCGAACGCTTTACCACTACGCCACAGGAGGTCGTCAATACGTAGTCGTTATAAATACATAGAATAGAAATCTTTATTCGCATAAAACATATGAGTACAAGGCCAATTGTTACACTTACAGTTTTATAGTCTTTAAATGAGGCGATATGTTGCGCAAATCTATCGGCCTGTAATTTTTCTTTTAATCGTAACTCGTGTCGTGAGGTATTCTGCGGCAGAGTTAGAGCCAACTTTTTATTAAATAATTTCATTTGTATTTCAGGCCTACTGGGGTTACGATCTCAATGCTGATAACATGGATTCTATTATCGAGAAACATGGTCTACAAAAAATATCACTTCTCAGGTTAGTAATTAAATATGCAATCGATAATATAAGTGCGTGTTTATCGTGATTTAACGATAATTGCATTTACCAGGTCATTGCACAAGTACGATACAGAGTATTTAACTAATATAATTTTCAGGTCATTCGCTCTCAAAGTCGGGCTTCAATTAATGCTGCGTGAGTACGATTTTGATAACAAGAATAAGGCGCCGTTCAGCGCATCAGATATTATGAACATTTTCCCCGTCGTTAAACATATCAATCCACGGGTAAGTTAAATAACATATTATAAGAAACACATTTTTAGTAAACATACTTGAGATACATTGCGGACGCAGTCAAATCTATAGTACACGTTTCAAATTTACGGATATCAATAATTCGTATATAGAAATTACGAGCTAGGTAATATAAATACACACAAAGTGGATATAATAGATTTATAGAACATCCGAAAGAATACAGATTTCCTTTTAAAAATATTTAGGCTTAAAAATATAGCTTGTAGATGTACAGGTACAATGTACAATGTACATGAAAGAAAAGACACGACTGTACACGAAAGGCATTATGAAGTCTATACAAAAAATGTTGATGACAGAATTCATATAGCTTTTTATTGTTTTCAGGCTTCAGACGCATACAACTTCTACACGACTGGGCAAAATAAGATCCAGGCAGGTGCCGTCTCAGAAGGTCACGAGCTCATCGCGGAAGCTCTCAATCTTCTGAACAATGTGTACGGCGCCATGCACGGGGAGATCGCCCAGTGCTTACGTATGGTGGCCAGGCTGTGCTACGTCACAGGTGAACATAGAGACGCGATGGCGTATCAGCAGAAGGCCGTACTTATGTCTGAACGAGTCAATGGAATTGATCATCCTTATACTATTACTGAATATGTAAGTAGAAATCAACGATGTATTATATCTCTACACAGTCCTATTGTCACTGGATCTCGTGTCCACTCTCTGGCAGTCTAGTCTGGATCAACTTTCAATTTCACGATATTGATAATCTTGACATATAAAGAGAGAAATACGAATTTCGTTTCCACCGCATTACGATATCAATACAGCTTGGGAACTATCTATCCAGATCGATTTGCACTTTTTAACTTTCGGTGACATTTCGATAACAGTCAATTTAGAAAATGTTTTTCCGAGAATACTTTTGCCATTTGTGAAATCGAGATTAGATCGGTACTGAATTTTGAACATATCTTTATTATGAGGAATTTACCTACTAAATTCGGAGAATAATTCGGTTTCATACTATAAACATTTTTATGTTTGCAGTCTCACCTGGCGTTGTACTGCTTTGCGAACGGTCAAGTGAGCACCGCGCTAAAGCTGTTGTACAGAGCACGCTACCTCGCATTACTGGTGTGCGGTGAGAATCATCCAGAAATGGCGCTACTCGATGTGAGTAAACTAATAATACCTCAAGTAATAACTCAAACAAAAAAAAATGATAATGACCTTAACTGCATAAGTGTGCATGCAGTGTTCACTTCAAGAAGGACAGACACTAACCATCAGTCAAAATTTCGCACATTTTATTTGAACTATGTACAGTCAGCGGGAAAAGGCTACGATTATTGCACAGATTTCAAACTTGAAAATTCAAATTAAAATAGTGCATTACATAGTAATTAACATTTAAAGGTAGTTCAATACAGCCAAATTAGTAAATAAACATCATTTTCATTAAGAACCACAAGTTACTTTGCTCAAAACCATGTTCAAAATCTGAGAATGATCATGGACCTTTGACGCTGACTGGACTAGTGTGTGTCCAATTGAGTGAACATATTAAAAACAAAGCTATAACGGTTATGGCGGGCGCGGGGTGGTGTGTTCTAGAGCAACATCGCGCTGATCCTGCACGCGGTGGGCGAGTACGAGCTGTCGCTGCGGTTCGCGGAGCGCGCGCTGGGCGTGACGGGCGCGTCGCACGGCGCGCGCTCGCTCAAGGCGGCCGTGGCGCGGCACCTGCTGGCGCGCACGCTCTCCTGCCTCGGGGACTTCCGCGCCGCGCTCCAGCACGAGAAGGAGACCTACTCCATCTACAAGCAGCTGGTGAGCCCCCGCCGTGTTTAGGCTCCTCGCGCATGATCCCAACCAGCGTAACGCACCGCGGCGTTATATATTTGTACGAAATAGCAGACGGCACCAAGTTCCCGCAGCGGGCGTACGCAAAAGGCAGCGGACGGTTTTAGACGAGAACTTGCGGCTAAAACGGCTTTCCACGGTGCATGTGTCGGTTCGTTTTGAAGTCTTGAATCTGTCGCAACCAGTGATGACATGTTGGGTATAAATAATGGATGCCCAAAGGTCAGGATATAAATCCATCACTGAAGGCAATGTTACTTATCTACTATTCCACAGACGACACTCTTTGCACGGTGCAGTTTTGTCGCAATATTAGTCTTTCACAGTTCTCTTAATCATAATGTAATACAGTAACATATATACCGCTTGTGCAGCTGGGCGAGAAGCACGAGAAGACGCGTGAGTCGTCGGAGTGCCTGCGCCACCTGACGCAGCAGGCCGTGGTGCTGCAGAAGCGCCTGGCCGAGGCGTACGCGCGCTCCCCGCACGCCGCGCCGCAGCCGCCGCCGCTGCACATCCAGCCGCCCGGCATGGCCTCCGTCATCGACATGCTCAACCTCATCAACGGGATACTCTTCGTGCAGATCAGGTACGGCCCACGCACACGCTCACGCGCACGCGCACGCGCACAGACACCGCACACACACGCAGACATACGTACACACATTACAATAACAACCACCATAACATGGTTGCCTGGGCCGGTCAAAGCTGGGAAAGTATATTCAAGAAATGCTTCTATTTACTACATTAGAATTATTGATACATACAGAAACATATAAATAAACAGCCATTCTGAAGTCGAGATCACACATCTTCACGTACATTTGTTTGCAGTCCTCAAGATATCGAGCAGTTCAAGGCAGAGATCGAGAAGCGACAGTTGAAGGACCTGCCCCTGCCCGAGCTGGGTGAGGACAAGGGCGAGGCCTCCAGCAAGCCCGACGACGCCAAGGGCGAGAGTTGAAGCTGCTCGCATGTGCACCCAACTTATGGTTCCAATATTGGACTATTACCTATACACATTGTTACTTTTAATATAACATTATTGATTGATGATATTGTTCCTTATCTATGAATGTATGCGGTAGTGAATAGTGCTAAGGTTTGATGTAGATTTTTTGTTAGTCGAATTTTGAGGATATTATTTTGATCAAATAATTAAGTGTTATTTCGAATGAATTCTTGCGGAGTGCAATAGTCGATGCATGTGTGTTTCGCTCAAATCACGCAGATGTAGTTTTAATTTTTATGCTTCCATTGAAGATCACAATTTTATCAAGACCCAAAGTAGTGCAATTCAAAGTAGTGATAATAGCAATAAGTTTTGGTTGTGACCTGAGACCGTGTGCGTCGCTATGTTATGGTAACTGGTGCTACTGCCAATTTGTCCTTCAATATATTATAATGGTTTTACGAATTGTTACTTGTCGAGTATTATTTTTTTTTAACTAGTACGGGAGTATATTGTTGAAACACCGGTAGCAGTAGAAATTCAGTTATATTGTAATTGAAATGTAACATGACTTGAATGGCCCGTGTGTGGCAGATAAGCTAAGAGGTTTGTTGAGCTGCATGCAATATTTAGAGGTATATAAAGAACAACTTAACCATGTGTGTCTGTTCGATTACTACAAACACTGCCTTAAATGTTATACATAATAGTATCAGGTTTTAGTTGTTAGTGCCATATGAGTGTAGTGAAAGTAAGTTTTGTGTAATTTTTGTTAGTCTGTGATATAGCATGTTTATCATCGAGTCGCTTGCCTTTTTAAAGCAATAAATAATGTATAGTTTCGGTGTCCAAAATGTTGGCTATTGAGATAAGACATACAAAATCGACAACGCATAAATTAGTGAGTGTAATATAATTAATAAAGATATATCTAATATACGAGCCGTGAGAAGAAACTTGTAGCTCTAATGGTCATGTTATACTTCTATTTAAATCGACTATTCTTGTAATGGTATTGATTCTTGACGATTGTTGAATGAAAGTTATAAGAAAAATAGTTGTATGTTAAGAGTACTTTGCCTTTTGAAATACATACTTGTATATTTGGTATTATAGTCAACAATGTTGCTACATATCCGAATTCGTAAAGTACTGTTCACTCTTGTGTATTGTTGATGTCTTTATTTCCTCATGCTGTTTTCATCACATTGTTAATCGCTCTTCTCGTTAGCTAACCTACAGTACCTAGCATTTGATTTGGCATAGGGAAGAAGAGTAGAAGATAGGCTTGCTTTGGATTTGTAGAGCGTTGTCTCTATCGCACATTGAAATTACAGTTTGGTATCTTTATAGAGTAGTAAAACCTTTTGTTTATGAAATATAATATTAAAAATAATTTCGGTTTTAACTACTCTCAAAGATATCAAGCTGTAGACATGCGGTTTGAGATAGAGAGAATGCTAAATAGCACCAAAGTAAGCAGATCTTAGCAGGAATCTCTCTTCTTCCCGACGCGCCATATTAAGAGCCGAGTACTGTAAATAGTAACGGCAGATAGGATCCGCTGTCGCCTACGTTGGTAGCGTCATATTGCTTCCTCCACTCAGATGTCGATCTGAAGTATGAACTTGTATACAAATCGTCTTTCTGTCTATACAATCATGTTCCTGTATATCATTATACAATTTTATAATTATATGAATGCATGTAAACGTGTATCGGCGGCGTCAGCGACGCGTCGCCGAGTCACAGTGCTAGTTAGCTAAATATATAAGTGTCGTTCGATGAAATACGTGCCTAAGCAAACAATAATCAATCGTTGTTGTTACATTTCTTTAACAATATGATGACTATGTAAATACGGCGCTGTTCGTAGTATGATAATAAAAAAATCGTTTTTAAAAACTTGTTTTATTTACTTTCGCTTGCTACATACTTACTATGTAATTAATGTTAAATAGAGTCGTAACTCTAAATTTCTTGAATAATTTTGGACAATTCGTACAATTCTTACTTTCTCAAATCTATCAATTTTCCTATATGTATAAAATTTGTAAAATTGATAATAATGAACTTGCAATTGCAACAATCTCTCCTTTTTAGAATAACCTGGGCCTATAGACAAGCAGCACAAGCGTAAATCGCTAAGAAATGGAATAGAATAGGGCGACCAATCACAGCCAAGCTTGAGATCTCGCCGCGGCGCGCGCATCGTATGCTGGCGACGAGCTTGGATGGTGATGGTCGACCTAGTCTATTCCATTCCTTAGCTGTTTACACTGTGCTACTTGTCTACAGGGGCAGATTACTTAGAAACAGTCAATAAATTAGGAAAATTCAACAAATTAGGAATTGAACGAATTATTTAGCTGTAGGGTACATGAATATTTCACTTATTCAATTGCGAATACACCGTGATCTATAATACAGGATCAGCGTTACCTGACGGTAATAACGCGAGTCATTGGAAACATTTCAACAAACTTATGCTAGAGTGAGGCCAGCTCACTTGCGAGCTCGAGGGCGGGGCCGGGGCCGCGCGCGCGGCCTCGGTCTGGGCCGGCGGCGGCGCGCCCGGGCCGAGCGGCCGCGCTCCAACTGCGCCGCCACCAGCTCCGCCAGCGCGCCGCGCTCCGCCAGCATCGACAGGAACGTGCAGATGAACTCGTCGTAGTTGTGCGTGCGCCGGCAGTCGTCCACCTACACCCCAGATAACATTAAAAGCTCATTCTCACGAGTAGGTACTCATGATACAATTATAAAACGTGAAGAATATCTTACTATAAACAAGTGGTATGAATAAAACGGCCAGATAAAATTTGCAGTTTTTTCTTATAAGTACTAATCTATAGATAGACTATTCCAAGGTTATGCATTCATACTTAACAGAAGCATCAAATATCTAGTTACGGGACTTGAAATTTTGTAAAATATGTGTTCGCCAGTCGCGTAAAGTTGACCAATTTAATAAATATTATAGTTCAAAACCAACCTTATACATATCCCTTTTGTCATTCTCGTCATTCAGCGCTTGCTGACATAACTGCACTTCGTTGACTATACTGCTCATGAGCGCGTTCAGCTCCGAGTGTGTGAGCAGTAGCTTCCTTAGTTTGATAGGGTGTTCTGGTTCTGACTGGCTACATATTAACACAGGGGAATCGTTGCTCTTGACTAGGGCGGTAATGGAAGTCGGATACAACTGAAACAATATTATTTTCTTTCTTAAATAGAGAATCGATTGAAATAATGAAAACATTACGGTAATTTTTTTAGGTTCATTTTTCAAAAACGAAAATACTAATTCACGTATTCTATGCAATAAAACAATGTAAAATATAATTTTTTTTACGGAATCCGCATCTCAAGCGAAATCGTTTCCTAAACTTAAACTATACCTGTATCTCAGTAGGTACCTAAAATCAATTTATAAAATGTCAAAGTTACAATAATGTTAAGGATACTTACATCTCCTACGATCTGGTTATCTCTATTTATTGTAACAATTTTAACGACTGCTCCTGGTTCTACAGGATCCACTGTAAAATAAAATAGACAAAATAATGTTCTGAAATTATTTCATAAGTTTTATAGAATTGGGTTTAGAAAAATATTAGTTGACGCTTAGTAAAGGTGTCGTTTGGAGATGCAATCATCGGCAATCGTGTTGCATTATGTGGGTTTGGTAGCGGCGAAAGTAACTTTGCACGTCATGACTACCGACGCGCATGCCTTCATAATCAAGATAATGAATCGGTTTGTTTAACTGGGGTATTTTCGGGGCGTCATCAAAATCGAAGATCCAAGGAAACTTTAATTGTCGGTGCACCTGCTCTTAGGTAGTCAGATGGGAGTCTCCCATAAAAGCCATATAAGCCAAACCAAAATGAGGAGTTGTAAGCATATCCAGCAAAATGGTGACTTACCTAAAATAATACTGCTGTCCTGATGCGGGCGATCGTTTACACCAATTTCAATAGTAATAGGTCGCGTGTAGTCTACATCATACAATTGGAGTTGCGATGATTCCAATGCGGTTAGTATTGTTTCTTCACTGATTTGTACCATACTATCATTTGGTGAGTTCTCATTGCTACCTTCTGATATTAACTCAACATTTTCTGCAAACACAGGACGTCAAGTTAAATTTTTATTTTTATATTTATTATATATTTATATAACAATAGATATAATTATAAACAAAGTTTTAATATTTGTATGTTTTATTAACAATTGAATAAGGTTATTTGTTTCTAACACTATGGACCAGTTTGGGGTCTGACAATAAAGTTTAATTAATAATTGATAATAATAAAATACCTGATTTACTGCAATTCAAATATACTTACTCTCGAAATTAAGACACTAGAATCAATGGGAAATTAAAAATGGCTTATTCATAAAATAATAAAAAGATGCAAACTTACCACTCATTTCTCTGCGTTTGTTCAATAAATGTCTTAGATGTTTCCCTATCTTTGAGATTGCTTCCTTTACCCTTTTTTGATTTAGCTCTAAGGCACTAAGTTTTTGTGTCAAAGCTAGTCTTCTATCAGGAACAACTGCCATCAAATTGAATCTAAAATTTAATTTAAATAATATTATGCATACTTAACAATGGTTTAAATGTTCATGTATAAGAATAATTTCTTTAGAAGATAAGAAAAGTTAGGTACAGCAAGTTTTTTGTCAATCAGTAATTTTGGAGAAGTATCTTTATTCAATGGATATAATGACTTGTTCATAAAATTGCTGATATACCTGATATCATGAACCTGTTCCCCAGCATCCCTGCCAAGTCTCTCAACCATGACCCTCCTAAACTTGTCTGTCCAGTCTTCATCAGTAGCCCACGGTCCATGGTCTGTGGGGAAGGGCTTAAGCCCATCCAACTCAAACAAATGTCCATTAATTGGCACAAAACTTACAAAGTGGTATGCTTCACCTGCAAGTGAAAAGGTCATCCTTTTAAGGTTAGGAATGTCAATAAGTTCACCAAACAATTTCCAATTAAAAAAAATTACAAACCAGTGAAGCGTCCAGTTGAAACTCCAGCGTTTTTATCAGCTTTTTTTCTAGCTTGTGGAATTGCATGAGAGTTGTGAGCGCAGGCAAGTTCAGGTGTGTTACCAATTGCCCAACCTTTGTTCTCTGGGTTCATGCCCAGTGTATGGTGCTAATGAAAAATACAAATTTCAATAAAATTAATACAGCTTGATAACCCTGTAATATTTTTTATGACAATGATTGCACTGATAAGGCCATTTTTTGTGTTCATTTATGCTTATGGAGTATACCTCTTTTATTTACATATTTGGCATATTAAATACTAGACAATATGCTGATAACCATAAGAATTTGAAAATTATACTCTAGGTGGACCTGTTATCATGTTTCATTGACCATTGTAGATAATTGCACCATTAGAGGTATCAATTGCTAATTACTGATGACATTTAAAAAACTATATCTATACTATTAAGTAAAGTTGCTCATCACTTTTGATAACTAATAGACACAGCATTGACCAATTAGTTTGGTAGACTATAAGAAAATTGAGCAGAGCAGCTCCCAGGTACCAATTGGTGATAAAGTATGAAACTAAAATCTAATATGAAAACAAAAACTGATTGACTCATATTTACCTTTAATCTGCTCAGTGTTTCACCTAAATGAAGATTAGGATAGTTTAATAGTATTGACAACAAGGCATGGGTAGCACAACTGTTTGGTACCATTTGCTGAGCAAAAAATATATTATTTATAGTTTCTTCATCGCGTACAAAACTCTCTATTTGTTCGACAAATTTTCTTCTCGACCTCCTCTCTTCTATCCATCGAAACAAAAAAATAAAGCCATAAACAGAGCTTTCTAAGGGTTTATGGAGGTCATAAATTTCTTCTACCTGAACCCCTTTGACTCCGAAGTCTTCTAATAATAGAGTAAACAACCCGGGGTCGCTTTCTAACTCTAGCCATCCCTCAATGAGGCTATTCAGTTCTACTGGCATATTTTTCATAGATAGTGATTGTAAGATCGTCAGTTTGATGAAATTTATACGATTTCTTTTCTTGCTAGTGCCTGAAATCTTGAATAATAGTCTCCGGTTTACAAGTTTTTCGCCATTGTTTTGGTTTGTTTTGACTGCAATTTGACTTTTTTTTTTTTCTTTTTTTTCTCCTACTTTGGCAAATATTGTGTGAATGCCAGTGTCAAGTAAATTGATATTATATCAAGTTGGAAATAAGTTGCAGCGTTTTAGTCATTTTGTCATAGTTAAGGTCAATCAATAGTCAAAGTCAAATCAGTCAGTCATAGTCTTAGAAGATGTTATGTTTAAAAATCCACCATTTTTACACATAATAACTACATTTTACACTAATTTTAGAAAATAATACAATGCCGCGATGTGTCACTATCTTCGGCAACGTGCATGAGTTCGGGAAAGTGGTATAGGTATTACCGTGAATTGTGCTTTTCAATGTTGATTCCAAAACTCCATAGAAGCCTCTAGTAAAGTCTCCACTATTTTACTGGGGCAAGACTATGACTGACTGATTTGACTATTGACTGACCTTGACTATGACCAAATGACGAAAACGCTGCAACTTATTGCATTTTGTAATTAATTCTAACTTGATTTATTAATTTACTTGACACTGGCATATAAACGCCATTATCTACATTTTCACTGATAGCTATATCCTTTTTTATATCATAATTATTATCATTGGGTTGTTGTAGTGGCTGCGGGCCGGAATCCCCACGCGGTGCACCCGGGCAACGGAGGCGAGTAGCGCCTTCCACTCGCCACGGGAGACGCTGCTGCCTGCGGCCAATCCGGCCGGGGTGGGAGTGGCCCTCTAGATGACTCTCCACGTGTGTCGTAATTTAGTTAAAGTTCATACAAATAGTATATACCTACCCAACCATATATTATGGTGGCGCAGACCGCGCAGAGATATAACGGCTAAACTTCTGTTTTCTAGAGTCTTTTCTAGTCGCTACTCACTCTTCTCCCTGAATGACTTGCTGAATCATAAGCCGGCCGCTACCGCGCTGTAACTACCTGTCTAACAGGCACAGTAGGTACCCGTTGATCACCTTTCTTTGGAGTGAACCGAGCCTTATAGCAACAACCTGGAGGCCCAATTCAACCTCACCTGAAAGTTGGTGCACCTGCTAAACAACGGACGAGGCTCTGTCATAGGCTCTCTTCTCAGAGTTGAGAGTTCAGAAGGCAGTCGCACCCAGAAAAGTCGATATTCCCATCAAAAACAATAAGTAGACCCTGTGGGCTCCAAACTTTTGAAGGATTTGATATTTTACAGAAATACTAGGTACATTTTAAACGTTAAATGTGAACGTGAGGACGTCGCTGATATAGTCATAAACAGGTGTAGGTCATCCGATTGGTCTGATAGTAAGCGAACATCGTATAATAGACGCTTGAAACCCTAGAGACCTATAGACGCTTGAAACCAAAAACCTAAAGAGGTGTATAAGCTATTTTCTGGGGTGTAATTCCAGATTGGTATGACAATCCTGTTATTTAAATTCGTCATTGTATTGATGTTTATGATATCGGATTGATTAGATAATAGATAATGCAATGCAATCTTGCTAACCCAGTACTTCACTATACTGATACGCGTGTCCAGTGAGTAGGTAGGTACTCCAGCACTGAAAACATGGGAGTAAACACTTATTAGTACCTACAAGTATAAAGTAAGTACATTTCATGATTAGTATAATAATAATACCTATTTGTTTTGTTTGTGTTTATGTTTACTTGTTGCTAGCCACGCTATCGCATTAGGTGCGTTTCCTATCATGTTAGTGAATAAATAAATAAACAAAACAGTGTTTTTACTTTCTTCTTCATAAACTTTCAGAGATTTTAAATAACACAATATTTAGCCCCATCGTGGTCCCGCTTTGATAGGGCTCCACGAAGACTTATGACCATACTATCTTTACTGGCAGACTGGTACATCTGCTGATCTGGCTCAGGCTTTTCTCTCAGGTTTTTAGACAAATGGCAGTCGCTCCCGGAAAAGCAAAATAAGCTAAATGGAAAAAAGTAGGCAGGCAGACCTCAGGCTACCAAGTACCTAGCTACAAATTTAGAAGCAGCTGTAATGGTGCTTAGATGGCGACTTTCATTATAGGAAGATGGCGATGATGACAGCCTCATCGCACTGCCCACCGGCTTTAGCACTTTGTAAGGGTAGAGTGAAATTGTCTTGTAGCGCCCCTTCGTCGACGTTCTCACTACTCACACTCATGCTACAGCCAACAAAATGTTGCCCTCGGAATAGCTTTTTCGCAATTGGCTATTTGATGCTCCTTGCGACCGCTCATTTTACTGTATCTCATTCGGAGTTGTTGTTCAAGATATAACTACAATGTTAGAGGCGTAAGTATGATACCCGAATAAACCTAAGTGTGTAATCCATAGCAGCTTTTGAGGTCGGTTCGCTAAAATAGATATGGGCAGGTACTAGGTACACATTTCTTATCATCAACGTCAGGTATAGCTCTGCTGCACTTTGGAGTTCGCTACTTGCCTCTGTTTTTTATTTTGTCTTCTGCCTACTTCATTTCTTGGCTATAAAAAAGGGGGTCAAACGACTATCGCTTCCGTAAAAACTAACGAAAAGTCCTTTATCTAATATATCTTCTGTTAATGAGTACCTACATAAGGTTGGTTTGAACTCCGAAGGTTTTGGTGCTCCAAAATATCTGGGCGAAAGTACCTAAACAATATAACAGTTGAAATAAAACAAAAATACTTTTAACAACATTTATTTTTTTCTTTTTCTATATACACTCTCTTAACTTCCGAACTTTGTACAATGTACAAATAATAAATGCACAACTTCAGCATTGTAAAATCCTCACAAAGACTTGCAGGCACGCGCTATTTGAATCAGTTAGTATAATAAGCACACGATTTTAGTAACTAAACGTAAGGTATTGGTCCCATTGTGTATCCTTTGAAAGCACACGCCTGACTATGGTACGATTTAATGGTTACTGTATATTGCTTTTGTACAATTATACATCTAGGTATATTATTATTTCTAAGCGTTAGGCCACGAGATCCATAATTACAAGATTCTCGAGTGTTACAAATTATATTACTAATCGACTATTTCTTTTCGTTTTACTCGATAATATCTGAATACAATGGTTTTATTTTCGTCATCTATATG
Source organism: Lithosia quadra (assembly GCA_963576445.1). Classification (NCBI taxonomy): domain Eukaryota; kingdom Metazoa; phylum Arthropoda; class Insecta; order Lepidoptera; family Erebidae; genus Lithosia; species Lithosia quadra. The sequence continues at coordinate 5,331,626 of OY754883.1, forward strand.
ATGAATCTCGTAAATCTTGGCAGCACATTAACTTCAAATCAACTGCAATTAACATGTCCGTTTGGAATCCAACAATATTGTGACTTATTTCGATGTTTTGCATAGGGTACGTTGACTAGTACATACTGCACATAATTGAAGTACAGTTTTCATTTTTAATTAATCCAATTTTGAATAACCACCATATGTTACATACCAAGTTGGATATCTTCAAGTTGTGCAATCAGAATTATGTACAAATTACAAGTTATTATGCATGACTGGATGGTCTGGCGGAATATTTAGATAAATATGCAATATTCTGAAGACTAGAATAGAAAAATCGGAGCTGAAAATTATAACTCTACAATAATATAAACGCGATAGTTAACTAAAACGATACTAACGGTCATATTATCACAACGACAAACTAACAATGATTTTATACATCAAACCCTCTAATTCACACGGTTCTAAAGTTGTTCAGGTGAAAAGCTCACCAAAGGTCATGTAAAATACCTACATAATTGAGTGATTGTGTAGAAATATATTTTAAAACAATCGACGTGATAGTAGTGCCTTATTATAGATTCATGAGCAAAATTATAATTTATGGAAACAAATTGTAGTCAGACGATAACGCCGATGTAGATACCTACTCAGTACTCATACAGCAGCAAGAACATCAGGAGGATTCCTTATAAATGGCACTGTAACGTAGGAGCACAACTACTACTGCATATAAAGCTTAAATAATTGAATACAAACAGATATGTACGATGTCTCTTGTCCACTGTCTAACCTACCCGGCGACAGGTGACATTATAAATCCTACTTTACAATTATTTGGAACCACAGAGGTGCTCTGCCTGGAACACGATTTATTAAATAATTATTGGAAGAGTTTTTTTTCTTATCTACCTAACTAGGTACATATTTTTAACATATTTTATTTATTAATTATATACAGAGCAGGAAATAAGTAACTAATCATAACTTTCCTATTATCACATAAGTACGCAACGCTTCATACGACAACCTACTTAAAAAAACAAAACAATTGTTTCATGGTAGGATATGTACGTACAATATAAATATAATACAGTATCATTGTTGCAAGGTCAACAATGTGGACTAATCACTATAATTATATGAGTCTCATCACATGAAACAGCAGTCGATTTAAAGTAAAAAATTGATCGGCCGGGCTTTCATCTGATAGCGTGCGTCGGGTTATATGGAGGTGGTGGTGTCTTCGGGACCTGCGATCGGTGCACAGGTGCGATGGCTGTAAGTGGGCTAGGAGGTGCATCGTCGGGTTGGCCAGGGATGATGGGTGCATCGCTGAGGAGATGCATGTCGTGTCTGGCGCTGCTCGTGGCTGGCAGCAACCTTGCCGGGTTTAGCTTTATGGCATCGTCGTACGTTGGCGGCGCCCCCGCTACTGTATCGTAGTCTGGAGGCTTTTGTTGCATTGTTTCTTCGTCTGGCATTGATATTACGTGGATTGGATCATCAATCTGGAAAAAGAGAAATAGGTACCAAGTTAGTAATTTAATTCTTACTTGGTCAAATAATATTGTGAACTTTAAAAGGAATTATATTTCAAGACGGCCCTAATTCCATAGGTACTGATATTAAAACAAAACACTTTAGTACAGCGCGAAGTGCGTGAGAAAATTTAAAACTTTAGAGGCGTTTATTAAGTTTTGCTTCTCAGGAAAAAATTATACTAAGAAGTTCTTTGTACGAATTGAGTTCTAGGCGAGCATGAGTACGAGTAATTTCATTGTAGTTTATCCATACAACTTTTTCCGTCATTAGAAAGTTGAGTTACTTTTCAAAGTTTTTACTGAAGGTAATTTTACCGGTCAATTTTAAATGGCCTGGTAGGCCTGTTTGTACTTTTTTATAACAGTCAGTATACATAGCTATTCCAAGTACAACTTCATATTTATAAATGAATAAATCAACTTTATATATAAAGAGTACCTATTTATCTAGAATACGTGCAGTAATGTCCATTGACCACAGTAATCAACTTGTATATCCTACTTTATTTTATTAGTTAAACGAGTTTTTATAAGCCATTGGTGTGCTAGATTATGGCTAGGTACAACGTTTTTCATTCAGAATAGTTATTTATTAGTTGGCTATAGGTATGTACCCAGTCTTCGCCATTTTGTATCTAATGGTTATCATTTGCTGATTCTTATGTCTAGTGAAAATGTAGGTACAACAGAACATTAGGTGCTATATTTGAAAACTTACTTGATGTGTGTCAGGAGAGGCCCGATCTGTCTGAGGTTGCCTCGCAGGTGACTGCAACCAGCAACACATGGCGGCGCAAATGAGGAGCGCCCCTGCAACAATGCACGCGACGCCCACATAGCGCACCGGCTCCGCGTAGTCTTCCGCCAGACCCAGCCAGTTGATCAGGGCTCCGGCGCACAGCAGCACCATGCCGTACCTGTACGGCCTCTGTGACTGTCTGCCTTCGTCTAGTGACATGCCTGCAATAAAAAAAACGACTGTTTAATACCATTGTTGTTAAAGCTTGTGTTGACTTGGTATTTTATGTTTATAAGTTTGTATAATGGAATCATTGAACTCGATTTTGGAGCACTTCCAAACGTCTGATTGATTTAAAATTTTGCACACGATGACGATATAATAATTTGAAGAAAAAAATACCTATCTAAAAAGTCTAAACCTAAATAGAAGACCAAATTGAAAAGTAGAAACAATTGTGAGTTTGGTTTTATTGTTAGAAAATGAGGTGCTTACAACAATTATCATGGAGCACCCTACGCTTCTTAACAATAGAATCAAACTCATCATTATTTGTATCACAGGGATTTCCATGGCGGAAAACAATTTGACTTCTTTATTTCTTTGGGTTTTTATTTGGATATTCCTAAAAAGTGAATGTTAATGATCCTAATTATTATAATATAATTTCTTACCTCATTTGAATATAACATTTTAATTAACAATTATCATGGAGCACCCTACGCTTCTTAACAATAGAATCAAACTCATCATTATTTGTATCACAGGGATTTCCATGGCGGAAAACAATTTGACTTCTTTATTTCTTTGGGTTTTTATTTGGATATTCCTAAAAAGTGAATGTTAATGATCCTAATTATTATAATATAATTTCTTACCTCATTTGAATATAACATTTTAATTAAAATGAGGTAAGAAGTTATGTTATCGTAATAATGATACAAGTGGTATGTCAGAAGTCATACTTTGTTCTCGTTCGCATTCACTGATTGCTTGCATTAAGCTAAGGTAATTAGCCTAGCTTCAAGTTACCGTTTTCGAGCCTAGCAACGTCTCTACCATTTTATAATATAGAAGATGGTTGAGGACAGACTGATCATCGAGTGTTAAGGTCACGAGGCTAAAATATAAATTCTCTTGTAATCATTCCGTGAGTTGCAATTTTGACTACGCTTTTGTCGGACATAGGAAGTGAGCAGTTCCGGGAGCTCATAGCGGTTTCATCAAATGCGGAAAGTGTAATGTCATGTAGTTTACTGGGGCAATGACACGACGTGATAACGGGATTGTGTATTAACAAACCGGTGTTCAAAAAGAAAGTTGGGAAAGTTCTATTTAAATTCCATTAAGGCGAATTGTTCTGGACAATAAGTGGGTTGTACACAACTGTGATTATGGAAAGGTCACTGAACAATTGTTTTTCCGAGACGGCGCGCGGCGTTGAGGAATACTTTATTAGAGATAATTGCGAGGTGCGCTGATCGAGGTTGTTGTAAAGACAATGGTCTCTTAAGAGATGTGGGTCAAGTTCGCGACGTGCGGTCGAGCGGCGCCAGCAGCCACGGTCTGGTCACACGTAATCTACATCGACAACCAACGCATCGGAGACATGACACATAGTAACGAGCAAGATGTATTTTTTTAAATAGGTATTAAGGTGCACAATAGGTATGAAGATGAACAAGTATACAGACCACCTGAAGGTACCTAAACAAAAAGAGAGAAAATGACAAAAAGAAGTAGGTATCGCATAGGGCAATTAATGATATGAAGGGAGGTAAGACTTTATAAATAAATATTTAAATAAATAAATACTCTACGACATTCTACACAGCGCTCCCTAGACCCAAAGTAAGCATAGTTTAACTAGCTTGTGTTATGGGTTCTAGAATGCTAATAAACATACTTAAATACTTTTTTTTGTAAATACGTACTTATTATACATAGAAACACCTATATATAATAAGTACGTATTTACAAAATATATATATATATATTTTTTTTTTTTATATAGGACACGTCAAAATGACTCCACCTCGCGAAAGCGAAGCGAAAGGCAAAGTCTCAGGACTGGGGCCACCACCACATACACCGGTAGTGCTACAGTGGCGGCCCTCAGCTTGACGGCCTCATCAAATGCTTTTTCACGCCCCGCTTAAAGGCCCCTATATATATATATATTATATATTATTATACTTTGACATCGGGTGTTACACACCTCATTATTACATCCGGGGCTCAAGTCAATCTACAAGCCGGTAGGTACACCTCTCTCTTAAACAGGCAGGAGTCAGATGACTCCCGTAAAAGCTAAGCTAAAACAAATGTATTATATTTCGGGCCCAAAACTATGAGCTTTGGCTATAATATAGGTACCTAACCAGGATAAGCACTGAGATGATGATGATTCTCACACAAGATAAGAAAAGACCATAAGTTAGCTTATTACACGAGACACACATACGCACCCGAGTTTTTATAACACAGATGTAACTTATACCTATGGGCAATATTGAGAAGGTCATTGCGCGAATTGAGTTCTAGGCGAGCATGAGTACGCGTAATTGTACAACTTTTTTCCGTCGTTAGAAAGTTGAGTTACTTGCAAAGTTCAATAAGTTCAATTTACAGTATTATAAGTTTCATTTTTTTGACATATAGAAACATATGCTGACGAATCATCACTTTGTTTCAGAGTACCTATTTATTATTTATTTGGTGCAAATTGGACTTATAACAAATTCAGCCACCCTGACTGTAAGTTTATGTAGATACATTCTATACTTACATAATTTATACCTTGGTACTATGTGTTTAAAAAAGATTACCACCAAAGCAACGTTCGTCCCGGGCTGGTTGTCTTTAAAGCTTGCACCTTATAGTCCAGGGTCCGCTCGCTCTCTTTGTATTTAGCTTAGTTTGGCTTACCTATGCGATTACGAGAACGACTGCTGTCTATTCCTCTAACACCCTGAGGGAAGTCTGCGACAAAGCCTCGTAGTTAAGGTTAGCTTGGGGTTCGAAGACTTTGCTTGGACAGTTGGACACCCAATGTATAATTATTAGTATGCTTTTCCGCATTTTAGAAGCCGTATAACAAGCTATGTATAATTTACATAATTACATGTCCTAGAAGATTTTTTATAGGTCTTCAAAGGTTTTAATATTTAGTTTTTTGACTAAGTATTATTGAACAGTAACTACCGGTTTATTTTCTTTACAGACTTTTACAGGTCATAAATCAATTTCTTTGTAATAATCACTTTTAGGCCCACGTTCCCGCCTTACAATTGACATAATTTCTAAAGACAAGAAGTCATTAAACTTAGAACGATTTATTATTGTCACCTAGATAAAATATTAGAACACTACCATCAATATTCATCATTCATCAGTTACTACCGTTATCGGTGGTCAATCAGCCGTGTACTACATGCTGTTTTAGTTATAAAACACATACAACTACGATAAGATCGATTGCTTTACGAATATGTTATTGCGTTCCCAATTATCAAGACCGTGGCTAACTTTAATATAGTAAAACAACTGCTTTAAAAACATTACACGGAATGTCTTGGGGTAAGTAAATACCGTTGTGTATGTACCTATCTACGTTATGTACTCTGTGGCATAGTGGTAGAGTGGTAGAGCGGTAGAGCGGTAGAGCATTCGATGCTCGCTCAGTGCAAATATTTGGATACATAAATATATTCTACTAACTGCACACTCTGGCTTTGCTTCGGTGCAATTATAGCAACATATCCGTGGCCTATTATTTATTTTAAAAACTTATGCATGTTTGATCACAATAGGTTGAGTAGAACCGGAGATATTATAAGTACATGGTCGAAAAATGCCAAAACCAACATCCACGCGGGCGGAGCCGTACGCATAGGCCAGTAATCACTATAACTAGTAATAATAATTTATTTTATTTCTTCCGTAAACTATATTATTAAAGGTGAACTGTATGGACTCAATTAATGGTGTTATTCTGGTGATATCATCATTGCATTGACCGATATTAAATATGTACGGTAATATAGTATATAGTATGGTATAAAAAACAAGGTCTTCAATCTTTTCTGAAGGAGACATTTGATTAGGTAACGTCAGTTTTAAATTCATGTTTCATCTTATCAATTATTGTGGAAAGGTAGCCGTATGATCACTAGGTTGTTTGTTATTCTATTCTTGTTTTTGTTGAGTACATGTGCACTTACGTATTTATGACTATTTCTTGAATAATTTTATGACTAGTTTTCACAGATGTTTTAAGGCTTCTCACTAAGCTAAATTGTGTTACAACTGTTACAAGGCGGTACTGGATACATGGTGTGGGAAACCAGTTGCCTGGGTGACCTCAAGTAGGTACAATCGCCATCGGTATTAGCTAACACATTCCAAGTTACCGAACACCTTAGCTCTAATACTTCACATAAAATAATTAGCAAAATGTTAAATTTGTTCGCCTTGAGTTTTGAACCACTTCTAAGGGTGTCTGTACATCATAGATAGGTAGGTACATTGGCATAATATAAACAGTATAATAATAAATTAGCCAAGTCAAAAGGAGGAGAAGCAGTCAGCAGACCCTGGGCACCGAGGTGTGATGTAATCACCTGTATTACAAGAATATTATGATTTTAAAACAGGACAATTCTGCGTGTTAAGATACAAATCATCGATTTATATTACTCGCGTAGCATAATCCCATCGATGCCAAAAGACTGAAATATTACATTATAGCTACCCAGAGCTAACCATATGCATTCAATTTAAGTATAACATTTGCAATCGTAACTTTAACAATTGTTGGTGATTTTTCAGCTCGTTCTATTTCAATTGATTTCTAACAGCTTTACCGGCAAATAGTACACGCCTTATTACGTGATATCTAAAATGCAGCCAGTGAAATGTGGGTATAACACATTCGAGCTTATCTCATAGAGTCAGGTATACCGGCGCGAGTATTTCTTTTACCTACCACGCAGCATAAGATCTGAGTCATCTGTAAATCATTTTATGTGGGGTATGACTTTAATCGTGCCTACGAGTAGGTAGGTACTACTTATTATATTTTGGAGATATAATTGATCAATTTACTCACTCAACGCTCGTTGTCTTGATTCTCTATAAGCATACGCTAAACAGGGTCCATTGTAAGCGTAATACATTGGTGTCATCATTGTTACTCGTATATTAATTGAATACAAACTACGGGCAAATATTCACATTCCACTTTGCATCACTAACAAATCGAAGGTGTTTTTCTCATCTCGGTTTATCAGATACTGCAGAAGAGAAATCATAAATACGTAAGCAATAATAATAATCTAATCAGTCATATCATCAAATTTCAGTGGTTTGATAAAGGAATATGTAAGTACAACATGCACAAAGAAATGTTGTCTTCAAAACTTTTACTTGATTAGTAGTTACGTCTTTGCACACGATGATCGTTTTCGAGTTACTTTTCATCGTGTGCATATACCTACATCGATGGTTATCGATATCTCAGTATAAAAAATAAACGAAGGTACATTTGAAAAGTGAAGCGTACCCTGGGCCCCATAGCACAGAATACCTAATGCAATCCCTAATAGTCCCATAGTGCCATCTGGATGCAAACAGATGTTACCAAGAAAATGAAAGCGTAATCGGGCACGAATTACGAATAACCCTGATTGGAGGTCAGCGTCAAAAATCGATCCATCTACGGCTCGAGCATTATTGTAGTAACCTACCATATGTGCAAGACAGTGTTAACGTAAGGATAACTCCGTCACCAAGGGGATTTACCTTTAGATGGCTTTCCGATTATGATAATTAGCGGTAGATTTAAAACATTGATCGTACCACTGCAGCAAGGGAACACTTGTAAGCGGTCTTTTCGCCCACTCACATCGAAGTAGGGCTTCGTGTCGACGTGGCGGTGGTTTCGTTAAAGCGATAATATTGGTTAAATGGATTAAGTCTGCGCAATAACCACTCATTTCTATTATTGTAGAGACATTCATAACGTGTATCACTCATTCCTAGTTTGGGGTGGCAGTTGATCGTTCGCTTGCAGTGACAGTGAGCGTTATCGTGGGTACGACTCTACCTCAATGCACATAATTTATATGCATGATGCTATTTATATGGATCTCAGGATCTGAGGGTTGAATTGTATGTCTAAGTACGTTTGTCCATGTTCTAGATTTCCTGGTACCACATATAAGATAACAATGACTACATAAGTATGCGTAGTTTGTGCCTAGATTAATTTGATTTGAACGCAATTTTTACTTTCACTGGTTAATGAAATAGAACGTTAGTAAATTTTTTTACCATGGTTGCTTCTTTCACTAAAAAGTGTTGAAAACGAAAACCAATAAGACGTATCTATCATATATTATTATTAAGTGTTAAAGGACAAAATCCGTTACAGATTATTAAAACGGAAATTTATTCGGTAGCTGAGCTAATACATTATAGGTAATTATTAGCATTTTCATTATCATTCACAATAGGATAGGTGTTTTTATCTGTAACCGCTTTGTTTTTCTTTAAGACAGTTGGTGCCATGACTAATCTCATCCAGATTCCCTTTACTGTAGCTCCTGTATACCAGGATCAATAGTAGCGACCCACAAAACACCGAGTAATGACATTCGAGAAACCCTAGGGAAAATACCGTATCGAAATTAATGAGAAGTTAATTGGTGAAGCTAGAAATATAATAAACCCATTTCCCGCTTTATTCTACTTTGCCAAATTACCTTTAAATCTGTTCAACCGTTTTTACGTGAAATAGTAACAAACATCCACATTCACAAACTCTCTCATTTAGACAAGTACTTTCAATTAATTAATTGAAAATAAAGCTAATTCAAGTATAATTTTGATTTATCATTTATCATCATTATCCTCATCTATCTGTCCTTGTCCCAGTTATATGGCAGCGCATCATCACATTCTCCCATCTTTTCCTGTTACATGTCATCTCTTCGGTTTTATAAAAGAAAAGTAGTCAATAAAATGTGTGAACATGTTACGTAGCTAGGCTAGCACATTTTTAGAGCCTGTCCAGTACTAGTAAGTATACATAGTCTTAGGTGACCTATTAATCGATCGATAATTCTAAAGCGGTCAAAGTAAAAGAAGATCTCGAGAGTACTCGAGAATCTCGAGAATAGTGGCACATAATAGACTACGCTTGGCAAATATTAATTTTCTGAACGGTTCCTATGGTATTTTTAGAACGAAATCTCGCTATTTCTTTGTCTTATTCGTGAATGAAACTTGGAAAATAACGCGTTGATATTTTGATACACTCTTTTCGTAGTCTTAGATAAATAATACAAGTGTCACAGATGTCATATTAAAAACTAGCTGTTGCCCGCGGCTTCGCTCGCGTGGATTTCGAATTCCGTTTCAAATTCCTTTTTTCGTGCGATAGTTCCTTCGGATACCATCCCCGTCACCCATAAGGAGTAGTTAAGTTTGACTCAGACCTCATAAAAACTGCACGCCGCCGTCTCAAGTCTTCAGTTGTAAGATTGCTTAGAGAATAATATATCTCGCGCTCCCCAGTTGACCTTGGGCCATCTACGGTTTTAAGATGGCCCGCTTGACCCCCCGACCATCGCGCCACTTCACCGACGGTGGGGTGTAGGGTGACAGGCGGCCGTCCTGTCACCCAACCATCGGCGCGTGTACAATCAGCTTGCCCCCCGCTTGCTCCCTACTGTACCCTCTGCTAGTCAGAGGGACACATGGGGAGCCTCAGAGCAGCCCTCTAGAGGGCCACTCCCACCCCAGCCGGATTGGCTGCAGGCAGCAGCGTCTAGTGAACTCCACTGCGGGTCACGTAACCTACGACAAACTTATAATTTGCGGTTGGTATAGTAAGCGGGTCTAGGGATCGAACCGCAAAATTAAGTTTGTTTTTTATTGTATGTACTTTTCCGGGATAAAAAGTACCCAGTGTGCTGCCCAGGATATAGAAGAATAATTATACCAAGTTTCATCGTAATCGAACCGGTAGTTTTTGCGTGATGCCTGAACAAACAGACAGACAGACAGACAGACAGACAGACAAAAATTTTTTTAATCACATATTTGGGATCGGTGTCGGTCTAGTAACACCCCCTGCTACTTATTTTTTTGATATTTTCAATGTACAGAATTTTCACTTCTACAGATTTATTATAAGTATAGATTGTGCTTAACTGACGTTACGAGCTATAAAGCAAACTAAAACTCACTCTACCTGTAATGTGTAAACTTATCGTTTCCATCGATTATTTAGAGCGGTATATATATAATTTGTAGCCAGGTAGGTACTTTCTAACGTAATTATACCTTACCACCAACACGACACGCAAGAAAAGTAATGTTTGCATACCCACACAAACAGTAAGGAAAATGAAAATTATATAGAAGGTAAGTAAATAGATTGATTGAGTTTTTCCATTATACGCCATCAATTGTTTAGAATCTACTTTAGAACAAAGGAACGGGTCGATGAAATAGGCCAACTAGTACTATCATTCCATAGCCTTAACAGGTAGGTAACGATTTTCAAAATAGAATTAATGATTAGGTATATTTCTGTTTGCTTCCAAGACATCAATAAAAAATACGTTTGTACACTTTTTTGTGGATATTATAAGAAGTCAAGATATGCGAACACAGTGGGTATGTCAATATGTTTTATTTTTGTCTAGGTGTATCTGGAATAAAATTATTTCTTTCTTTTGTAATGTTGCCAAAAACAAGTAATTTTATACTTTATACCGTATTTTTATAATCATTATATTTAAGTATGTTTATACCGTAGTCTGACAGTGATTTTCGTTTTGCCAGTTTTGCTGCCTGTGCCCCCTGTGCCGGTCAAACCGGTCTTAACGTCCATCAACTGTCAGTTAGTGATTTGACGGTTATTTTCAGTAGGTTCACAGAGCACGCTTTTAGCGCTATCTGAGTTGTTTTTATTACTAAATTAACTGTGTTGGTCGAGGTCAATGTCGTTCGTAATGACTAATTAGGTAATAGCGTGCTGATAGCGTTAAGAGCATGCTCCCTGAACACACCCAATACTTAACCACTGTCTGCACGAAAATAAAAATGGGGCTTTTCATTAGTAATGATAAAAAAGTTTAGGTACATGTCATAGTTATTGACGACACCTAGGACCGACATCTTAGTTTGTATCTAACTACCTGCTTACTATTTGATTTCTTTTTATCTTGGGAAAGCTTCCTGTGAGTTGCGGGAACTAGATAAGTATTAGTTTCCATAGTTAGTAATGATGTATTGAAATAAATCCATCATTGTGAAACAATTAAAATTATAGGGCGTGAAATTCAAAACAGCAACATTCAGTGATTTAGGTTCACGACCAGTATGATTCGAATAAATACTAAAGTAGTCGTTGTAATAACCGGTTGTAGAACAACTATATAGGTACTTATTATAGAATCGCTGAAAGAATGCGTTCCTGACAGGTTTTGAGTGAAAGGGCGATGTAACTTTGAACTGGTGTATAATTTACGGCAAAATTTTAAATATCGTTTATTGACCTTATTAACGAGTGATAACATTAAAAATTTAATTACTGTGCCAATTTACAATACACAGATTAGTTTTGGGCTAAAATGATTAACAATTAATTAATTAAAAATATAAAATCAATAGTTTTTAAAAGTCATACCACGTCCAACCACGTCAAACTGCGCTGTTTCAAGGTAATGTCAAATGTTCGCTTTCATAGTGATGATACAAAATAACAAGGCAATTGTAACCACATATTTTAGTAATCTTAATAATAATAATCTGTTGGTTGAAAAATATAAAATAGAACGTTATAATTTTAAATAATGTAATTTTGTAAAAAGCCCCTACCCAAGCTAATAGAAAGAATGAATCATATTTTTATAATGAATGAAATGAATATGATTTTTTTTTATTTCAGGTAATAACCCATCATTACAATTAATAATCACATAAAATTAAATAATAATGAAAAAAATTAAAAATTAAAAATTGGAAAAACAAATAGGGCAGATAGATAGCCAAATTAGAATAAAATTAAAATTAAAATGAAATCACGTTGTCACAATATTGCTGACTGTGATTATTATTATGTTATTGTAAGTCGGGAACAGGTTTAGAGAACGGTTCTAGGTACAAGTTATTTTTTGTACATAACTAGTCATGAAGAATTGACATGTGTCAGGAACGCATAGTCTCAGCGGCCAAACTGTAGTTGCTCTATTAGCACTTAAATGATCACAAGTCTTCAATTCCTTGAAACCGACATGTTTTGTCGGTTTCTAGGACTTGAAAGCGGGTTTTAGAGCTTGACTTTTTATATTCTGATTACGTGGAATTTTCTTCGTCGCATCTCGGAGTGCTCAGAGGAAATATTTCCTAAATTTAAGCTATAGTTTTTTATACAATGGACATAATGGCGACAAATATTATTTTATCATTTACATCACACGTAAATGATAAAATAATATTTGTCGCAAGTTCAATAATTCACGCTCAAAGCAAATATTTGTGTGCATGTATAATGTCTGTTGGTGTAAGTTTGGGTATTTCTATGTTTAATGTGTACAAAAAATATAAGTATGTTTAACTAACTAACAATACAAGCTTTCCTTGCTTTAGCTAATATTATTTTATTCTAGGTAATTTATTAGGCTAAATAATCTGCCTTGTCAGTAGCTAGTTTCTCGGTGTGGTGTTTCCCCCGAGGACCTAGTATTATAGTAGAGATTTGGAGCGACCTTTTTCGTAGTCATGCTCTCAAATAACATATGCCCAGAGGAGGGCAGGAGGGACAGTCAATATATATATAGGTTCGTTTACCTATAAAACCTCTAAAATCTATAAATGTTTGACTGCCTCTTCCTGTTAGATTAATCACAGATTCACAGTAAGTCAGAGTTAAGTGATGTTAAGAGACAGCTTCGTTTGTCAATACTACACTGGCCAGTTGGTCAAATACACGTGAACTCTCTGAAGAATCAAGCTCAATAAGGCTTTACACTAACGACAAAAAAGCCATGCCCTACACATATCCACCTCACCACAGCTTCACTTGTGTGCTTTAATAAATAGGCACGTTGTCAATCAATTTGTGTGATTCTTTCAAACCACTCTGATTTAAAAAGATTAGAATGAGATCTTGCTGAGTTGTGTAGGTACTAAGGATAAATCAGCATGTAGAAAATTGCGTTAGTGTACTTTGTCTTCATATTGAAGACAAAGTACACTAACATTTCATTTAATAGAGTTGAAAGTTCGTGTAGTTGATGGTTGTTGTGTGTGAAAGTTTCTGACATAGTATCATATTTTTTTAAAGAGATTGAAAGAGAATGTAAAAACGGAATGAGGCCTTGCAACGCAGTAGATAGCTAGTTAGATATATTGAATGCTCGAGTAGTTTCAGACTATAGAACGCCACATGTCTAATTCTCACGGTCAATATCAATCTGATAACAAAAATATAAAGTCACTTTCCAATGCTAAAAAGAACCGCTACGATTCTAGAGAACGCAGGAAGGATATTTACGCACTTGAAATGTTTATGCGATGTAAGATCGGATATAAAAAATGTATTTAACGCTATAAGACAATTATTCTGGACTAGAAATTTGTCTGTGTTCGGCAGTGACCGCAAAGTTCACTGAACCAACACGAAAAAAGTCGACTATTTTAAAACGCAACCTACTGAACGCTGATACTCAGCTACCGCACTTTTGGCTCAGCATTTCAATAACAATTCTTGAAATATCGCCGCTTTTTTATTATTTCAACCTTCAATCATTACTTTTTTTTTACACACAAACAGTATGAAACATTAGTTATTCTGTGCTAATAGTTCCAAATATCTTTTTTTACGTATCTAACGGGAATTGAAGATTTAAAATGGACGAATCGGACGTAATTTAGGAATCTACAATTTTTTAATTTCTGTCTTTAAATATCTGTTAAGTGTGTATTGCCTGATTATGAGCCAAAGTAAACGTTTTCTTGACGTCTATTGGTCTTTTGAACATGTGATATTTAAATTTATTGTAATAAATGTTACGGAAATAATATGGCATTTAAATATCAGCGACTGTATCGCGAATATATATTCACAATAATTAACACTAAGCAATAACAATAATTCAATTGCAATGCGAGCTATAAAAATTTCCTGGGTGAATAAAGTAATTTAGAAGAAAGGAAATGGTAAGGACTGGAACTTCCCGGAAACAGTCTGTTTGAGATATGCCAGACTGTGCCAGACACACATCTACTGAACAAAAGCGAAAGACAGATGAAAATGATGCGTGCGAAGTTTAGAATAAATGTTTGGCAAGATCATAGTATAACCTTCAACCCTTGCGCTAAGGGCCGAAAAGTATTTTTACAATAAACTCAATTCGTGAAAAAAAAGCGGCATGCCATAAATATGACCACTACATAAAAAGTCAGACAAATTAGGTAGGTACTTAACGTGTAAGACGTCCACCTCTTAATTTTACTCTCCGTCTCGTACCTACTTATATTAAGTCCAAACGTCGTTGAACCTTTCTGGTAGGGACTTGAACTCCAATATAGATTTATAATAACAAGATTCGAAGAGTAAACCGATAAACTAAAGTTACGGTCAACCGCACTAGTTTCTGTTTGGGATCAAGGATTTTGATTGAGCGAGCTTCGCTTTGAAAGTACTTGAAAACTCGTGGGAAACCTATTTGCATTTTCACCTATAAGGTTCTCTTTTACGAGCCTTAGCGTGGTGGAACCACACTTCGCTATTCGCCTACATTGTATTCGAGGAAATTCTTATAGATGACTAAACACTCCACAATTCGTCATAGAAGAGTGACTAAGGCGAATATTCGAATAAAGCAAATATACACGAATAAGCCCTCCTCATTTAGATTATACATGTGCATAAAAGGAATAGCGAATAGCAAATAGCGAAGTGTGGTTCCACCATTAGATGTTCAATTTCTCAGATCAAATTTCATACACAGTACTTAATAAAATATTAAAAGAAAAACGACAGTCGATGCATAACACCACGAGCTCTATATTAGCGAAATATGGTGATTAAGCACTCCACGTCAATATTGTTTTCGCCTACTTGTTATACATTTATGTAAAGTATTGTATGCAAGTAAAACTAGAATAATCTTAGTCTATTGACAAGGTTTCTACGCCTTAACACCACAGTATCACGTTACTGGCGACGACGTGCGGTCGGATATATCAGCTAATTGTTGCGTACGGTACTGAATACGGCGGTTTCTTGTACGTTATGTTTTATACTATAATTAATGATTTTAATCTTCCTGTTTTGAAAACTAATTAACATTAAACAGTTTTTAATCGCGTTTAGTACCTGCTCGATTTAAATAAACACTTTTGATTGCCTAAAATATTTTTGACCGAAACATCGGATAGGTAGTCAATTTTATTTTTCATTGTTGTGGCATGCTGTATTAGGTATCCAGTCTTGAAGGTTAGGTTAACATTAAGTTCGTGGGTCCTAGCGCACGGTCGCTTTATCAAGAAATCGCAAAGCGACTGGTCGACGCCTCATGTGACCAAAGGGGTGGCTTCTTTTTTGCACAAAGAATAGGCAACGTGGTAATGCCGCTAGCCTTTTGGGTACGTTACCAGTCGACATCAATGGGGAGGAATTTTTCGACATCTAAACTTTAATTTGTACATACCTAGTTATTCCTTTAACTTCCTATTGTAATTTATACTTTTGATAGTTAAATAATGATGTATTTATTTTACAACAGTATACTTTGAATATGGCATTTAAAAAAAGCCTTGAAGGTAATAATGATGATTAAAAATGAAAAGAGTTATGGGAGGGAACTGTTTAATTTGAAGAATTGTTGATTCAAATATTATTCATACACGTAAAAATTTCAATATACCTACCTAGTTTAATATAGGTACTTATAACCTTATAAGCAGTCATTTTACTCTATGATGTAGGTAGGTATACAATGACCTTTTGCGATGAAACAGGATTTTGGCAAGGTATTTAGCATAGCAATGTCGAAACTACATTGCAGTCTTCTCTACATTATTACTGTACCTATACCTACTTTTAGCGAACTAGCTTTTACCTGCGACGATTCACGTGTGGATGTGGTTTTTACTGAAGACTGACGAGGTCATTTATAAGAAGCTAACTCATTGTTGCTATTGTTTTTAGATGTATAGGTCAAGTATTCAAGTATATATGAAGCAATTTAATTTTCAGTAAAGGGTTTGCGCGTTACAAATTTTGTCAAATACTTAAATAATGCACCAGTTACTGGTTGCTAAGAGATCGATAACCAAGCTTGAAAAAGGTCAGCACGTTGTTCGAGATATGACAGTGAAATGTATAAATAGGTAGTAATGTATTCAGAAGCGGATTCGGAGGTGTTTAGTCGGTACCAACCTTTTCAGGTCATCAAAGATAAAGATAAAGATAAAATATATACTGTATTGTATGCACCATAAATAGATAATAGATTTAAAGTTAACATTTAATTTATATTCAATGTACAATGGGCGGCCTTATCGCTTACAGCGATTTCTGCCAGGCAACCTTTGGATGGATAAAAACATAAAGAGATCATCATTTACTGAGACTGAATTGATATGAATTTTCTTTCATGTTGGCGTAGCGGTAGAGCTTTCGACAGATAAGTCAGAGGTCGCGGCTTCACTACCGCTCAGTGTGATTGTACATAAATATGTAAATACATATGTAAATACACAAATATGAATATTTGTGTATTTACATATGTATGTATTTACAAAAAAGTATCTAAGTAGTGTACTCGTATTTATCCGCATTATAGAACCCTTAACACAAACTAGTTAAGCTATGCTTACTTTGGGTCTTGATAGCGCTATATGTAGAATGTCGTAGAATTTATTATTTCTTACCAACTTTCATACATCCATAGATTATTTTGAAAATAGTAAAATAATAACTACTTAGTTAAAAATTTAATTATTTGAAACATATTTTTGTTGATTTATAGTAGTATTCTAACGTGAAGTTTGAGCCCTTCGCCAATAGATACTACTTACGCCGCTAATTTTGATAGTAGGTACATAGTTTGACGTTAATTCCACTCTATGTAATCTTTAGTGCACATTGTAAACTTAATTTTCCGCGATAAAATATTGCGAAAATATGGTAATAACATAAATAAATATTTTGCATTAACTATATCTTCAAAAACATATTCATCAGATTGGTAAAGAAGTTGAATAGCTGGTATAATTACATAGCCAACATGTAAACAAGACGATATAATTTAGACGTAGAGAGGTGATAATAGAAGACTGTTGACATTTGACATCAATCCAATATGGTAATATTGGATTGATGTCTCTCTAAGTCTAAATTATGGTTATGGTTATATATACGGTTATGGTACTTATGGTTAACCTTTTGTTCAAGTTTTCTACAGAAACAGACATACCTAATATGGTTTAGTATGGGTATAGGGTAGAGATGGAAGGGCACCCCTGCTTCCCCTCGTTATGACTATGTTATTGGGCCTATGTCGAACTTCAATAGTCATTGAAACTTTATTTTATTTAGTTCTATAATGTAAAACCTATGTGAACAATAATTATAATATACTATAATCAAAGAGTTCTACGCATTACTAGACTGTATAAAAAATGGACTGTAAAGGTTTTTGCAGGGGGTGAACCGGAAATGGGGGAGAGATACGGAGAGTAAAAACTAGTTAATATATTTTGTATGCCTGTATGTACAAGCATAATGCGCTTCTTTCTTGGTAGAGACAGCTACAGAGAGTTGCGTGTGGTAGTTGAAGGTAAATAGTATGCGTAGGTAGTGGAGGTTTTCCAATAATATACGAATAAGTTATTGAAATAATATCAATAATATCATTCTGGATCCGTGATCTTGCCATTATAAATGCGAAAGTAACTTAGACTAACTGTTACGCTTTCACGCCTAAACCACTTAACTGATTTCGATTAAATTTGATACAGAGTTGGACTAGAGCTTGGGAAAGGACATGTTATGTTTGGTTGCTATATAACTGATATCCACGCGGGCGTAGCCGCAGGCAAGCTGGTATGATTGATATGACAATTTCATGCCTATTATGTAATGCCTATTATATACTTTCTAAATGCATATTTATTTTGTTGTCTGGGTTTTTCTACTTTTTATTTTAGAAACGATAATGTTGTCGATTATTATCTGTCATTTTCTCAAATGTGATTGAGCGAGCCGCGTGTAATGTTTTGAAATTTTGACAGTTTATTTATTAATATTGTGTAACCACCATTGTGATTTACAAAAATGAAAGTGTACCGATGAATTTCGAATTGTAAATGAGCTGTGGGAATATTTTTAAGTTTGATACTTAACTCACCTTATCGCGTGCAGTAACTTTCGTAATGTGACAATCATGACGTTTCAGTAACATTAGTGTTCAAAAGTGTTCCATTCTTTAACCGGAAAACAGCGACGCAATGGGCAGTTTGGATAACATTTTCGGTGTCGATCAAGGGTGAAGAGCTCAGCTCGTTATGCTTACAAACTACCTAAATATAATCGAGTTAGTGTATCTGTTCAACATACATTAATGTTCTGTAATATTTTAAATGTGTGCAGTGTACAGTCGCCATCGGTGGTGTTAGCCAAATATAATTATGCTAAGTTACCGACCACCTCAGCTATAAACTTTACATTAAATAAAATAAAAAAATTAAAACTGTTTTCAATTTGTCCTCTGAAGATTATAAAAATAATCATACATCAATTATTATTGATTTATTTCAACGTTAATATCTTTGTAAATTTGTTACACCCCTGCAAGTTCTGATATTCTATCAGAACTATATACCTATAGTGTTATAGTGTATACCTATCTAATTAAAATCTTTAATTGAGGTATTATTTGAAACTAGTTGAAACCTATTTATTTGGATAAATATGTAAGTATTTTGCGAAAGATACATTTTGGGAAAAGAAAATTTTGCGGTAAATACTTTCTTTTTGAAAAAGAAAGGAAATTTCCGATCGAATTATTGTTCATGGTAACATCAAAACAGTGACCCGGATTTAGGTACTATTTCTACCATCATCATTACGCATACTCATAACATAATGGTGTCACAATGTAAGCATCTTATTTTGGTTTCATAAAAAAGAAATTCACAATTGCGTTGTTTCAATGGAGGATTGTGATTGGTTGAGAGAACGACGAAGGTTTTGCTTTATGGTATCAGCTACACGTGTGGGCCGATATGTGAAAAAAAAAGTGCCTGCTTGAGTGTGTGATTGCGCAAGTTTGAGATCAATACTACATGCCTACGCACGCGGAAGTCATTCAGTCGCAGCGATTTTAGTTTAATGACACCGGTTCGGTAAGGATGAAAAAAATTTCTGTAGATTATGTTCCTATTAAATTATTCCAACATTTATACTAGTGTCTACGTGTTATTTACATTTGACCTTGAACAATGCTGAGTAAATACTTTTTATTTAAAGATCATAGTGGTATTTTGCTTTGATATCTATCTATGCCTACTGTATCATTTCCTTATGACAAAATTATCAAAACAAGAGCCGCTCCGTGACCTAATTTCGTCTGATCAAAACGGGGAGGTATTGGCAATTAGGGATAAATATTTGTGTTTTACCGATGCGGAAGGTTGGTTGTTTATAATGTATAGGATTATAAACAATTAACTTTCCGCATCGGTAAACATCCAACTTAGTGACTAGGTAGAGCTGCGTGTCACGGAGATGAATATGCTGTGGTGGATAGCAGCCTCCATATCTGTCATCATCGTGAAAAAATGCAGGAGAGTTGCGACATTCCGTGGCGACCGCCAGGTTACGTAGGTATGTAATAAATGTCTTTCCTGTCTGTAGGAGGGGTAGACCTAAGAAGTGCAGGCTTGATGCTGTAGAAGATGATATGCGTGCCAACAGTCTCACTACCATGGATGCCCAATACCGTGCGAAGTGGAGAAGTAAAAGTGAAAACCACAAATACGACCGGGACAAACGTTAGGATGAAGACGAATTAGCGACTAGCAACTTTTGTGTAGAAATCAATCATTGTAGGTCGCACTTAGGCCTAGACTTCTAGATTAATCTGGACAGGTGCCTGCCAACACTCCGTGCGTATGTAGCGTAAAAAGTTCACAAAGAACGGCCTGTATTTTTTGTTGAATTTTTACAGTTATTCCATTTAATAATTGAAAAGAGTAACATGATATATACAAAACTGTACATCAACGGCTGACCTCAAATAATTGGACGAAGGGTAAGTAGATGATGATTCATTACCTACCTATATTATAAGTCCGGTTGCCGACTTTCTTTTACTTAGCAATACTTTGATAAATTGTAAAAAGTATGTCTCTACCACATCCTGTACTGCTCACTGTGCAACAACCTTATGTCGATGACGCTTACCTGAAACAAAGGAATACACTTATTAAAATTTCATCACGCATTGTGCAAGATTTTCTAAAAAGAAATAAAACATGATGGCGTCTGACACGGCTTCTTATTTAGTACAATGGCATAGGGTAATTTGTGCGGGGTCAGTTGTTTGAAAGGGACCGTTTGCGGTGGGCGCAAGCGCACGGGGCGTGAAAATGTAGCGGTACCACGCTTTTGCTCATCCTCTGTGACTTCATTACATTCGTCGGAAAAGCTTGAGCCCATCGCTGTGATAGGAATTTATTCGTTAATGGTAAAATGTATTATCATTCGAGCTTTTTCCCAATTCCGTTGGCGACCTCAACTGTTTGGGAAAACGTTTTCAGTCAAAGGTTCAACTACGAAACAGCAGAACTTAGGTATTTTCCGTGAAGCGATATCGAAGTTACAGAGCGAGACCAGGTTGTTAGCGAGGGCATTATAAGGGCTTCCTACCCCGTCACGTATACCACAGATGTTCGGCACAGATGTTATGCACTTTAGAGGCTGTGGTACGCTTTTATTACTCCTTCCTATAATTTGATTTTAGTTGGCATGCAGTCGGTACAGCGAATTTAGTCCAAACCAATATTAGATCATCGTCATCATTTCGTCTGTCTGCATGTATGATGAAATCATAATTTAACCGAAAAAATCGAAAGCAGTCGTTTTTATAATTTGTAAACCAGTTTTGAATAATAGCTGTAGTACCAGTTACTGTTCAGTTTTTTCGATTTCAGTGAAACCGGTTCGTGTCCCTTACACTCTTATGTATGATACCTACTTACCATCTATTTTTAACTAACGTTGACATCATCTCAAGAAATAATTACTTGGTCGATTACGAACCAGATTGATTGAGTCAGAATAGGTAACTAGGTTCTAATATTTCAATCGTAATCTTTGCCGTGAATCGAGCGCTTTTCGAGGTCAACAAGTATGTCAGGATTTGTTTGTTACAATAGAACTACCTACCTAAACCCAACTGCTTTGAATGTGTCAGCAAACATTCAAAGCAGTTAGGTAGTTGCTTTTTACCTTTTATTTTCCTATTTTCACATCATTTTCAAATATATAACTCATGCCCATTGCTTTACCCGTTGAGAATCATTGAGATTTGTTAGAATTTGAACTATATTACACTCATTTGTGTCATCGTCCTTTCACTATCTTTGCCTTTTGACCTCCGTCCCCTAGGAGGAGGAGAGAGCCTGCGTTAAAGCCTTGTCCGTCAATCAGCGAGTGTACCGGCTTACAGGTTTAGTGAGGTTGGCTTGGGACTCAAAGATATAAATGGTCATCCACTTGTATGCATGCTTATATTATATTTTTCAGTAGGGAATGACGGCAAATTGTTACAAGTTAGGTTAGTTATTCAGGTTATGTTGTACAAGGTAGTGCAATGACAACAGCGATCACGAGTTCTGATAAACTAAAATATAATTATCTCCTGGCAATCTTGATGATACACTATAACAATGAACTATTAAAATATAATTAGGATTCATCATTCTAGTTTACCACAAAGAATTTAACATAAATATGTACATAATGCCTATGTGTATTCAGTCTAGATTTCTTGATGTTTCAGGAATTTAGTAATCTTATCTGTGACTTCATTATTAATGTAAACTAGATGATGGTGGTGTTTAATTTTCTATTATTCATATAATATGTGATAGTGTTCACACACACACATACACAGTAGGTACACAGAGTCATACCTATGCTCGGGCCTTCCGTAAGTAGTGGCACTGCCATAAAACCATTTACTACACCATGATGGCAATATCGATATGAGAGAAGAAGATAGTATTGGTCAAGAATAAGGATAAATTAGAAATATTAGACCCAATAGGAAGATTTGACATCGGATGAGCTCGAGACGAGTAACGATGCTATCTGGAGAACTATTCATTATTTTAGTTGTTAACATGAAACAAAGGTAATTGTCCGGTTTGATTAAAATACGAACAATATACAAGAACTCGTCTTCAAGGTAAGTAATCTGTTGTTTTGCCTTTCAACAAAAGACAATAAATTAAAATCCTTTCTCGAAAAACCTTCGGCGTGCTAGTGTTTGTTTAATCGGTAAACTTCGACTAACCGTTGCAACCGTTTGAAATCAACTACATATATAATACAAGTACCTACGTACATTCGCCCACAGAAGTTGCTAAACAATTGAAGAAACATATAGAAATAAATAATGGTACCTAATTGATTTAGTTATTTTTATTATCTTCAAAGGATAATTTTATTTTCTTCATGTTTTTTGTTTTTATTTTAATAAAGTTTTTATGGCTAAGATGATTACTTCGAATGCGTTTAACTACTTTTGTGTGCAACTGTACGTAAATACATTAGTCATAATGATCAATGGTAAAGTAACGAACTTTAAACTTCAGATTAAAATTTGTGCACTCAAATATTTGCGTCGCGAAAAACATTAAATTAATATAAACGTCACACATGAGCAATCTACGGTTATATAACAAACATGAGAACAGGCGGCGAAGGTATGTACGTACGTAGGTACGAAGGTACAAGTATATGCAATTATCACGCTACCAATATTACGCGGAACGATTTCTGTCATATCGACGTATTAACCGTGTTACAATTGTGATTACTGACGTATCGGAAGGCGTGTGTTGAGCCGTTGACCTTTCGACCCGGAAATGGAACGCTGCCTTAACCTTCGCTGTGAGCGCAGGCTTCACTGACTGTAGGTAACGCCTTTTACTGCACGGAACATGCACACAGCACAAATCATGGACTCTTAGCCAACTGTTTAGTTTGAATTTGAATGGAACTTAACAGCGAAACGTGCTGCCTACCACATTTGAGATACGCATACATATTTACACATAATTTGTGCAACGAATGCAGTTAATGTAACTTGCTCGACTCAGTCAGATTTGATTCATTACTATCTATGTAAGTATGAATACTTTCTAAAAACAGTTTTATAGTAAGGGCTAACCAGACAAATCAAATGAGACCAAATACGACGGTTATATGTTGTTTTGTTCAGAAATGCCTATGACAAAGTGGTCTGGTCTGGAATATCATGTAACATCAGAGTATTTGCCACGACAAAACAAATAAGCCCAAACTCGATAGTTTTTCCATCTTGTCAAGTACAGGAGTTCTTATAGATAAACAGATAGATAGACACTTTCTGACTTCATCATCAGACCAGCTTCATAGTAGGTACCATATTATCGCATTGTCAAAATACGCAAGTGTACTCAATTTGAGTTCATTCTAACGTCAAGAAGTGGTTCTAATTGAGCTTTCAAGATTTGACCCATATTAACAAACAAAGTAACAAACAACAAACCAAGTTAATTAAAAGCTTATAAATACTATAAGACGTCTCTCATAGCTTTGCCACTTTCTACGTAATATCCGTGATGAGTGGGTATGTAGGTATACGCCTACTTATATTTATCTTAGAAGTGGTGTTAGGAAACTTTGCACTAAGGTGTTGTGGTTACGCGACAACTTATCTTATAATGGCCACGGGCACTCCGCTTTCAGTGTCCGTAGAGAATATCAATGGCATCATAAGCATAATGGATTTAGTCTTCTGCACGCGTCTCAGGTATACATAAATGGGGCCCCACTTTCACTTGAATTATGATGTCCTCCTTTTAAGGACACGTGACATGCGAATTTTGTCAAAAATTGTTTTATATATTGTCGTTAAAACGAGTGAAATTCACCGGCTTTTGGGGCTAGTGGGCTATTAGAGTAGAACAATTAAAATGGGTGTCGAAAGTCCGGCTAGATAAATCTTTTATATCGAGATTGGAATGGTCGGCACTTGACATGCGAGAATTTACTTTATTTTAATAAAAACATCTAAAAGTAAAATAAACTTAGGTGCCTTTAATTTTAAATACAACCTTGAAAACGGTTGCCTATATTTTTACGACATCAGATTAATTAAAAAGCTAATCACTATTCAAACTATTATTATGTATAAAATTAAGCGACTATTTAGTCGTTCCAGTGGTTCACAAAAAAATTCTAAGATTAAAGCAGCTGGCTGGCAGTTTTTGTCGACCTTATTGCAGAATCACCTGAGACTGGACCTATGGAGAGACCTGAGTCACCTAAAGTGTTGCGGCGGTTAACTTTGATTATTTGAACAAGATAATTAAATAGTGATTTGGGTTTCTTATGTCTAGCGAATTTGCCTTAAGATGCGGGGCATTCTCAAGAACAGCTAATGTTAGTTATAAAGTAATACAGTGACGTTATATGAGTCATCCTTATGCTTGATGCTTGTGAATATTGAAGTACAATGTTATTTCCCTATAGGGTATTAAATCATTATGTCATAGTACCTAACCAATGATATTGGATTAAAAAGAGGTAGTCGGCACTCACTATCACCTTAGAATTCTTGCGTTGGAGCCTGGGGTCCACTCACTTCTTCGCCTACGTTTGGTTTGACTTATATGACTTTTATGAGAGCGACTGCCATCTGGTAAGCCTACGGTAGAGCGTCATCCGCCAATAAACAAATGTACTGATTTACAGGTAAGGTTGGCTGGGTCTCCGTAGAATTCGGTGGAAGATTCGACACAGTCGCTTGAAAACGTTTCCACGAAATTAGGCGAATTTGCCAATTTCAACGGAAGCATGAGTGCAACTTACAGTACATACACTTTGAGTACGAGCGAGAATAAAGTACTTCTTTTAAAAAACTGGGTGGAATCGGACATCACGATATTATTAGGAAGGATAATATACTTATACACCTCATAATATCAGATGATTTTATTTTATATAGCCTATACCTATGAGTCAAGGACATAGGTACGAGTATAATGATATTAACGCTTCGCGAATCTCATATATGATTATTGAATTAATCACATTAGCTCTAGTCGTCCGGTCAGCACTAATTAAATGGATTTATCTTGTTCTCTCTAGGTTTAATTTTTTTATTTCGAATACTGTAACAGCTCTTCTTTTGAAAAATATAATGTGTTCATGTCCGTCATATGCAAAATATGCCAAAGTTGTGCAATCGGTGGCTTTTTATATCAAACCAATTATCGTTTATTCTTAACTTCCTCTGTTGCTGTCACAAAGACTTAGCACATTAGAGCGCACATTTTTATTACATTTTCATCACACTTCAGCGCCTCGGAGAAAGTAGCACAACTAATAGGAGTATTCCTTTTGAGAATATTGTGAAAACATGCGATAACTAAATAGAATGAGTAATGGTCGCGTGCTCCTCTACATCATTATTTGTTCGTGATCATTACGAGATGTGGATAAGTATGGTTGTTGGTATACTAGGTATATTCCTAATAGGAAGACCTGTTTTTAGTATTTATACGATAAAATTATTTGTATATAAAAGTAGTAAGAAAGAAATTACCCTAGTATGACCGTAACTTTTGGTTCAAATTCACACATCTTTATTTTGAGTCAAAAGTATTATGTGGTATGATGCTTTACATAGGTGAAATGTACCTATGTACAGCATCATACAAGGAGCATGTAAGGTATTTACAAGATTTACACATAGATACTTTATGTCTACCAGAAATATGTAAAATATATTACGTTTTTCTAAAAAAATATTAATTTAAGCTAGTTAATTTAAAATGTAGATGGGTAATTTGTTTATTAGCAGCTCCCAAAGCGTTAAATTATTAACAACATAAATGCTACAAAAAATGCAAATGCAAGGCCATCATACGAAGATAATATCACCTCAGGTACCTTACAAGGTATGATATCCTCTTATTTATTTGTATTAAGTTATGTATGTAGAGCGGAACAAATGTGATAAAACTACGTTATGTTCAACATTTTCACTGAAGTTCTGTATCTCCAGTGACATAGGCGGTAACGTTTATAGAAATAGTTTGGAAAAAATAAACACATAGGACGACACTTGAACCTGCGAACAGTCCCTTGCAGAGGAAATACTCTGCTCTACCTGGACACGTCCTAGATATCCGGCAATTCTCTGATATATCATATCTAGAACCTTCTACCGTAATTCTTGCAAACTACGGAAACAATGAATGATGTTTAGTAAACAAAAGACTCTCATCACGTCTTTTAAGATCACAATTACTCATTAATAAAATATAGAGTCATGTTCTTATCAGAGTAATAAACAACCTGTAACTGTACCATTACAAGTGTTCATATTCTGGGTGAGAAAAAAGGATGAAGGTATATAGTGTGTTAGTAGCTGCATCCCTCTTCCTCACTCGGTATATAAGACTGCCTCTAGCACGTCAGTTGCACATGTTTTTGTTTTAATTCAATAGGTGTTGCATTAGGAGAATCGCCGGTGCTGCTCGCAAAATATCCGGCTACGCACCCAAGGAGAACTTTCCAGTTCCACTTCTGGATATGTCGACATAAGCATGGCATAGCATTGAAAGTGATAAATGTTTTATTGTTATTATTAATGCTGTGGAATAGCTACCATGAGTACAGAGTAATAATGCATAATCATAAATAATACTTATTCTCAATCACACACAAGTGTAATGGAAATATTCTATCTTTGTTTTTTATTTAATGCAAATATGTGGAAGTAAACAAGTATAATGCCCGCCTGATGGTGAACAGTGAACAGTATCACAAGGACAGAGCAGGTGTCGTAAGGAAGGAGGATATAATGAAGTCTAGGAAAAGAGGTAAAACCGGAAATCTTACTTTCTGTAAGGGCCGGCGCTTTGTGACAAAGCGTAAAGTAGTGGATTTCAACTGCCAAAGTATTATTATAGACTATTTGAAAGTTGAAATTAGATCGAAAATTAATGAATACTTAAAATATCTCAACTTACTTCGATGCTTTAGGAGTGTATTTTTGTTGTGTTCGTTAATTTAAGGTAAAATATTATGCTGTATCTTGCTACTTAAAGTCAATATTAAATGGTACCTCGTTTAAGTCATAGTCCTCCTGACATGTTAATACTAAGGGCAATCTGCCCTTCGTAAAATTAAGTGAACTGTCCAGGTTTGCCAGTTTAAAAAGGTCTTTCTCCTTCTAAGCAAGTAACCTTATTGTCGTATAACGCATAAACTTTGAGATGTGAGAGGCACAGTGCCGAGCATGAAATTCGGAAAAGTTTGGAGCCAGTTCCACGGAACAAAAGCTCAAAGACACTACTGTAATGTTGCGAAATATGTTTGAAATATCAGGCTCATCATATCACATCGTACAGTCAGTACATTTTTCAGATTGTTCTATTTGCAGTATCGTGGTACGACAATAACCATTTAAATTCACTATTGAAAATAAAATGAAGATACACATTTTACCATTGCTATTCTGGCACTTTTGATAGTTTCTGACCTTCACAAGTACCTATCATATTGTGCAATTTTAGTTGAAATTCTAATTCTGAAGTAGTTTAAGTGGAATAAGGTTAATACACGGTTTGTAAACTAAACCTGTATTAACAAAAAAAAACCTTAAGAAGCAGTTTGTTTGGTTGCAAGAGTTTATGACTGCTGATACTGAACACGTTTTTAAGGAAAAAAAGAGAAAAAATTAAAAGAGGTATGTGGTATTAAAATCAAGTAATATGGACTGAAACACTAGACTACAGTTGGTATACTTGCTGATTGACGGACGAGGCTTTTATGCAAGCTTTTTTTTCGGAGTTGGGAGGGCAGATGGCAGTTACTCCCCTAAAATCCAAAACAAACCAATAAAAGGTAGCGCAGTTGAGGGCACCATGCCATGATCATACAAAGTAGAAAGATTTAGGCTCTGCCTATCCTAATATGAAATAGGCGTGATTGGCTATGTATGTAGGTATATTTTATTAGATAAAGTTTTTTGAGTCACAAGCGTTTTTGTACACTAAGTAATCCTAGGCTCTTTCGAATTCGTTGGATTCTTTTTGCAGAAATGGTCTTTTACAATGTAGTCTATATAAAACAATAGGTACTGCAGGAAATTCTTAAATATTTTACATTTTGAGCTATTGTTTAAGAAGTAGGTACAAAACTTTGGTTTCGTGCCTTATCGTTACACATACACAATATGAGTTCGTTTAGTTGCATAAGCACAGAACAATAAATTGTAAGCAAGTTATTGTGCAACCCGAGATTTTGTTTTTCTTTTCGCGACACAGCGCTTGACGTGACGTCACAGACTCTATGAAAACCGTAGCCAAAGCAAAACATTTAAATTAAGAATCTCCATTTATGAAAACTTTCATATATGTATGTGTAAAAAATGTAGGTAGGTGTTATCCTGTAGGTGTGAGGATTTTTTATACTGTGTGGTGTTAATTTCTTGTTATACAAAGATGTACTAACAAGTGTTTGTATTATTAGGTACTAAGTTTACAAAGTCAAATGAATGTAGGATCTGCTTGGTGCCAAGCGGCCTCAGCGGCATCAGCGGTTTACGACCTATAAGGGAAAGATTTCACGGAAAAATATTTCTTACGCTACCCTCCTAAATAATCAAAATAATTATTGATTAATTAGTAGATACAGTATTTTTCTGAATCATTTATGAATCCAAAAATTAATTAAGTACTTGGAGCAGCGGCAGCGCAATAGCTAAACAGTCGGATTTGCAACCACGAAGTTCTGAATTCGGTATACTAGGCACCTATGCAATTTAATAAAATTGCGAACATTATTAAGTAGGTATCTATAGCATATTACTTGGAATGTCATAAGAATAATGACGTCATTATGACCGCTATTTAAATAAGTAGGTACCGGTACCGTCGTCGTGAGACTTCTCTTTACAAAAATCATGAATCATCTATTTCGAGAAACAATATACAGAATAATAAGAAACTTATTGACGCGTAAAAAATTATCACCATGTGTCTAATTTATATACCAGTTTGGGTATACGGTGACAATCGTAGGTAAACCTGCCTATAAATGGGTTTTTAATTATATGTACACACACAAGTTAGACAAGTTTTGCGAACCATTAGGGACCAAATTAGTAAATAAGTGTTGGGCTTGTAGATAAGGTGAAATTCCACTAGTGGAATCGCTTTAAAGCGATTTGTCAGAAGGCCGAAATTTCGTATTTATCTACATAATATTATAGCATTTTAGCTAATGGTATGTGACGTAGAGTTGAAAATTATGTCAATGTTAACAAGGACTGCAATAAACTGTACGAATGTGGATGGGGGTTTGACTTATATCTTCGGGGTCAACCGGATCATCGCTAAAATTATGATGGTATTGTCGATGGTTTCAGGAGAAAGAAGATAAATGGAACTGTGCGAAAGATGATATGGTTAAAATAGAGCTGAATGTTGAAAATGTTGCGAACAAAGATGAATGGGACAGCACATGATGCATGCAACAACCCCAAATATATGAAAAGGACAGGAATGTGATGGTGATTAGGTATGACGTCCAGACTCAATCATAAAAGTGATATGTATAGAAGTTTAATAATTAAATTTGTACGATTTTCCCCTTGCCTATAATCAGAATAATTTACGTCTACGTGTAGGCATTGATAAGCATATACATTTATGTTAAATATACATAGGTATTCATTAGAATTATACGGGTACTGTGAAATCCCTGATCAAATGTGGAAGCGCTCGAGCGGGAAAATTATCTGCTCTTTTGATGATCACCGTCCAGCCAAATGAACCGAATTATGTAGTGTAGTAAAAGCCTGGGGTGATTAAACAGGGTTTCGCGTTATGGGGCTGATGAATATGAGACATGGAATACCTCTCTCCTTTATTTAATGTACTGACTACCTACATTATGACTTTATTTAGCAACTGCTTAAATTATGCGCAGACATTCAAGAATCCTTTATATTAATAGCATTATACATTATAAGATAACGTATTATTTGAATAAAATAGTCGTTAGATAAACAAGTTGATCTAGACAAGTACTACAAAACCTGTTTGTGAAAAAAAAACATCTTCAAATTTACCTGTTGTTATTAGAAAACTTCGATATCCAAAACCGGTAACGTGCTTCACACAGTCACAAATAACACTAGATACGATACAAGCACTGTAAATTCAGTTCATGAACTAGATAGCACTCACTTTATTCAGTAAGTAGGTATTATAATAACTTTATTAAGCACTTATGTTGTGTCAGATATCAGTAAGTTGATAACAGCTGTAGAAGTTGACAGCGACCGGTTGTGACGAGGCGCAGTTTACGTATGGAGGCGTGTGGCATCCGCCACTACATTTGTACCGCAGCCTGCCGTGTTGACAGCTGGCTCGGAGCCGGCGGCGCGCGGCCGGAGCCCTGAGCCGTGACGTAGCAGTGTCACACATGACGCATTCTCCACCTAAACCTTACGAATCATTACGTCACATTTTTGGAAGTGTCCAATTAAAAAATTATATCAAGCGACCTTTACATAAATGATCCAAAGGCATAGCAGTGTAATAAATTATATTATTCTGCATTTGTTACGTATTTTAAGGCCATGGTACTCTACACTCATATTGAGATTAGTTACAGCGGTCACGTAAGACCACAAATGAAATAAAATATGTATGAAAATAAATTACTGTAGACGGTATTTAGGTATTCACTTCAATTTCTTTGAGTTTTGTATGGTAGTACGAGTATATAAGATGATGTAGGTACAAAGGAATATTCTTATAGGTACGCTACAGTATTCAGAAATAAACACATTTATGAAGGTTAACGAATGTGACTGTTAATTTGTTTTTTGTTTAAAAGAGCATCGGGTTTTAATTTTTTTTTTATTTCTTTATGCGAGTAAATGATTTTTTTATACAATATTGGTCACAAATTATATGTACCTAAGACCTGGAAGCAGTTTGTTCACAATTAACTTCTGAATAAGTTTTCATAATTATGTTATTATTTTTCTTAAAAAAAAGGCATTAAACTTAATGAAAAGCATCGCACCATAACAAAATAATATGTTTTTTTTGGCATTATCACAACGGATTTATAGTTTGTTCATTAGTTTCATGTTCATTTGGGTCATTCTTTTAAGAAAAATGACTTTACATTTTTTATCCTCTGTCTTTTGTATCCAGTTATCCAAATGTGTATTAGTGGACTGCAATTATTATAAGTACGTCCATATATTCACCCCCAAATATGATTACCCCAATAACTATTTTGAGTTGAACGAGGTTCTGCTTTATTTCTTTACAGATTGTGCAATTATAAGCCGCTAATTTAATCCGAAATCGCCGTTTGTAACCGTCGAACCCTGATTGATAATACCTACCTAGGTACCTTTTTTCCTGCTGAAAACTGAAGGATTAGGCACTAGGTAGCCACGATATACCTATAAGCTTAGCGTTATGTAACTATGTTATCGTTATAAAACATTTTCCTCAACTCCTTATTCAGTCTATGTAGGCACTTTATTTAAAAGTCATTAGGTAGGTAGGTACCTATATTAGGTATTAGTAATTAAAAAAAATTGATACTTACGTCATCATACCTCTATAATGAAAATGAAGAATCATTAGTTTAATGAAAATGATTCACAGTATTTAATTTATGACTAAGTATTTTTATCTATATCTGTATACCTATTTATTTTAATGTAAGATCGTTATTATGTTGACCAAGGTTTTGTTCATGCAATTGGTCACGTATTACTGTAGGTATATTGAGGTGTAATGAACCGCGCACCGCGTGGGGGTACCCAGATGATACATACACGTGAACCGTGCTACCTACACAGTTTACATAGATATTATAAACTCATCTTATGCAAAGCCCTTTATTACCCATGGTTCACCTGCATAGTGCCCTTGGACTACGGGAAATTTAATTTAATTTTGTTTATCCGCGCGAAAAAAAGGGTAGCACCAAAAATTACCCTGAAAATGATTTTTATTTATTTATTTATTTCATATAAGTATACTATGTCATTACAGGCAAACCCAATGTGACAGAGTAGCAACATAATTATACTTAAAATTTCCCTTATAATTCCTCATGCTTCAAAAACTAAATAACAATTCTCATAATAGAATATTGAATAAAAATTAATAAAAATAGATACAAATACAATTGTCATTTCAAAATAATTCATGCTCATGTCATAACATAAGAAATAATAATTATTCAATTCATGATGTCAAAATAATAATTCAATTAATAAAATTAAAATAATAATTTCATTAATAATGTATAAAAAAGGGATATTGTAAAAAAGGTAGGTAAGTATGTGTATTCTGTATAAAAAAGGATTTGGGACTTCGGACATTTCCAACTTGGCAACTGTTAAAAAATCTTACTCATTCAAAACTTTATAAATATTGGAATAACCCACCTAGATTTCTAATTGTTAAACATAAACTAGTATTCTGCATTATGATAACATAACGTGCTAGGTACACTATAACATACCAATATGGCGGCGCTGTTTTGCTGTTCCATTTGTTCGTTTGTAAGTGGTTTAACTATTTTTATTATGTTTTTATAGTTAAGTCAATAATAGTTAGGTATGTACAAATGTACATAACTCTGTATTTTATCTTGGTTTATATGTAGAACACCTCACTACAATAAATAACAACGGACTTTTTAAATTCTGGCAGGTACCTACCTAATTCTTTCCTGTTTGGCATAAGGAAAAATACCATCGAATACTATTAAATAATAATGAGTCAGATAAACCCGAATTAGATTTGAAACCTGTTTGATTACCATAATATTATTACCACAATTTACCTATGTTTTTCTATTATATCTAATAAAGTGTCAAAGAGCACACAACTTGCCTGAAATGTTCACAGAATCTTCCTTTGACATTGTACGTACCTAGATAAAAAATCCTACTAATATTATAAATGTGAAAGTTTGTGAAGATGTTTGTAAGTTTGTTACTTAATCATGCTTTGACGATTTAACGGACCTGGCTGAAATTTTCAACAGGTGTAGATTTTTTGGAATAACTCAAGCTAATTTTTATCTTTAAATTAAAATAGGAACGGGAAGAGAATTCCACTTGGTAAGTAATTAGTCAATAGCAGCCACCCTGAACTTGCTTTTCCTAGTAAACCGTACCATGGTCGCCCTTAGGCCCATGCCCCTGGAGGCCGCCATTCGTTAAACGATCTTCGGTTGGCCCCGGTCAGGTTTCAGCTGGCTGAGAAGGCCTTACCTACATTTTTTAGAGCAAGTCTGTTGCGAGCCGTATGTGTGTGGGTTCGCGTGCGCCCTGTCCATTCAGATAGACACAAGCTTACCTGCGTACATGTTATGCTATTCATCAACCTTGCCATACAATTTTTAAATTAGTATCAAAAGGAGGACAAAAATAAATACATGAAATTGATAATTATAAAATATTTTTAAAACACAATTGAATCATTTGACACCACGATCTAACAAGATGTTTTTGTTATTTATTTGGTTACTGTGTAATTATAAGAATTACGTAGATTATTCTTGGCTCATACTTAGAAATAATAGTTGTTTCTGTATTTATACTACGTATTGTTATCCTTATTACAGATAATAATGAACAATGCTACCAATTCTCTTGTTACAAAAACTTAAAACGACGCAATTGTAACTAAGTGCCTTTGTTCAGTCTACAACGTCTCGGTACAAAATAAATAGGAATGGGGGTAAGTAAGGTACCCGGGTTATGAATTGATACGTCGTATCCTCGCATCATCGGGGAAAAAGTGAGAGTGAGACGGTTAGCACACTGCTCCGCACAGTGCGGAGCA
Organism: Lithosia quadra; assembly: GCA_963576445.1. Taxonomy (NCBI): domain Eukaryota; kingdom Metazoa; phylum Arthropoda; class Insecta; order Lepidoptera; family Erebidae; genus Lithosia; species Lithosia quadra. Next base: position 5,366,105 of record OY754883.1, read on the forward strand.
GGACAGGAGTGAGTTTTCTTAACTGCTGAACAAACTGCACTTGAATGCATTTTCTGTGTGTAGCGCTACGCACATGTCTCAATGCAAAGAGGGATACTTTTCTTTTTAAGTCAGAGTTTATGTTTATGAAGTTTATGTCGGACCCTCCCACCCCGGGGCGGGGAGTGAAAGCGTAAACAAGTGTAACAACCCGCACTCACATACTCACATGTAAAGTAATTTATGACAGAAATAATTAGACATCAACTTTTTTATTTAACTGTAAAGATTGTTTTTAAATTTGTTAGTGTTCAAATAAGTTTTAAATAGGTATACCTAACCCATTACTTGCGGTGGGACGGCTGGAGGGCAGCGCACAATAAGACGCGGACATTATACACCACTTAGATTTATGTACGACAGCATTGCCACTACAGTCGATGGCAACGTCCTACCTTGCCATCGACCCTATGATGCTTCTTAATCACATAATAAAAACATTTAAATTTTGTTTATTTATGCCACCTTAGTAATAAACGTCTTGTTATCGCGATCGTAATCGATTTGTAGAGGTGCGACGTACTAAGTACAATAAGATAAAAGTCTAAGATATACCCTAATACGAGTAGGTACAATGACCCGGTTGTATCTGAACCTCTTACTTCGGAGCCCGGGTCCGCTATTCGGCTATTCTTCCTCGCCTTCGCATGGTTGTTGGTATGCCTGGTAGAGACATACTGAGAAAATTTGCACGCATCATTGGCTAATGACTGGATATGTTAGAATTATTTTTTGTAATTATTCATTGTTCAAAACATTTACATTATATAGGTTAGTACATTAAAGACCACCCGCCTAATCCGCAATGGTTTATCTGCGGGCGGGCGGGAGTTCGCATATTGGTTAGATTAAGTAGCAATCAGAACACAGTACTTAGAAGAAAATAGGGACATCTACCTATGTGGCAGAGGCTTCGACTGCCACAATCAAAGGTAGCGGGTTCGTTTCTCGCTCGAATGTTTATCTGCAAGAATATGTATGTATGTTCCTATGTACGATATGTCAGTACATGTTTACAAGAAAAGTGTATAAGGTACTACATAGCGCTGGACAATTAAGTCCTAGAATATTATTATTACTTTTAGGAATTTAATTTAATTATTCAATTAGGCGTACGTATATTTATATATAACTATTTATAGTTTTGTAAGACAAAACAAACGTCCCTCTAAGCTTCTAATTATGTACATAAAAAATCGCGGCAAGGTCATTCTCTGTGTATTTAGCTATTACGTTCTCTGTACCCTTTGAATAATACCCAAAGTATGTACCTACCAAATACTATATCAATATTTGAAAATGAAATGATTATTTAGTACCTATGTACCTACCTACTGCCGAACAAACTTAAAAGAGTTGCGAGTTGCATACACAAGATATATCTAACATACTCGTATCCATATCTAGGTACTTTTTATACTACTTACGGAATAGGTTACGCATGTACCTAATATTTTTTCCATAAACCGGTTCCTCTAAATACTTAGATTTCACCTCTACTGATTTGTTATATTAATACGTGAGAAACGCCTACGGACTGTGCTGTGCGTCCAGCTCGTCTCTATTTTTGACCCGTGTTAATGACTTCATATAAGTAGAATAGACGCTAGTTGACATTTGGGTCAATCTATTACGAGCTAATGTTGTTTTTATCTCTAAAAAATGTACGAGGTTAAAGCCCGCCAGTAAATTCACTTGTATGTCAAAGTCAACGTTCCGTTTTCTATTGCAGAAAAAATAGAAGCTGTCTATGTTAGTAAAGTACCCGGCTTGTGATTTGGCACATCGTCGTGGGGAAAAGTGAGAGTTTGGCTAAGATTTGTATATCTCTATCGCCCATTGGAATGACAGTTTGGAACCTTAATTATAATATTAGGGTTACGGACCTGTGTCCGTTACTCTTTACGTTACGGAGGGTTACGGATCTACATGCATTGCTATATAGCTAATAACACGTTGCAGCATGAAAGGTCACACACAGGCCTATTTTAATTTTTAACTTTTTCTTTATTCCTTCTGTAGGTCGCCTATTCCTGCTTACACAGTAATTTCTGTGATACGGCTAGTTATCAGCTTTTTTGCTTACTTAGTAGGTAGTATAAAACATTTTAAATAACGATAGAATCAAATAAAACAATTCAAGAACAACTTGCGCGAGCAGGTGTTTCAAGTGTTTTTTTTACATTTAGTCAGTCAGATTGACTGCACTTCACCTGATGGTAAGCTAAGGTGAAGTCCAAGAAGTAGCGACCATCATTTCCAGTAATTGTCCCTAGAAATGGTGGTCGTATACCTAGATGTAGTTGACAGGTGCTATTTCACGCTCCGCTTAAAGAACCTAAGATTGTACGTAGAAGGAAACTGTGTGAGGGGTAAAGCATTCCAGTTCTTCATCGATGGCAAAGAAAGGAATTCCCAAACCGCTTGGTTCTCGATTGTATCGATTGCAACATAATGTTAATGATACCTTAGTCCTTAGTTTATAAGTTTAGAAAGTTTAGTTTATAATTATTATGAAACTACTAAGTTAAAAGCCATAATGGTTTAAACTGCCGTGTAACTTGTTAATTGAAAAGCATTTAACTTCAAATTTCTAAAGACCTCAGAATTATTAATTTAAATGTTCTTAGAAAAGTCCCCGTCATATCGAGTCAAAGTAAGCAGGACATTAGAGCGTAGCGTAGATACCCTAGTTTAAAAATCTTACTTAATTTTTTATAGGTTCCATACTTTAGTTTATAGTGAAAACCGTATGAAAATCCGTTCAGTAGTTTTAGAGTTTATCACATTCAAACAGACAGGCAGACGCGGCGGGAGTCCATGTTTTATAATACGAGGTAATGGCTACACTTAATACATTTTTCAATTAATCGCGTTCTAGTGAGAATAACATCTTAATTGTGAAAAAATATTCCGTAATGACAGTGTTTATGAGTCACTAACCGATTCCCGCGGCTCTGCCTGCGCGGTTGTCGGTTATCGTTTTTTTGGTGATTTCCCGGTTCTGCTTAGCCAATTGCAAGCATTTTTAATACCATTTAAATCCGTTCAGTCTTTGCTTCCATCGTGAACAAACATGAAACAAGTAACAACAAACTAAGCCGTAGAATATATCGGAAAATTTCGAGCATCTAGAATGGGTCCAGGTAGCTCAGTTGGTCAGAGCATTCCCCCTGTAAGGGACTGGTTCGGGTTCAATTCCCGTCCTAGATGATCATTTTTTCCGATCAGAAAATCATTGCTTAGCTTTAAAATTTCATTCCAAACATAAAACAGGTAAAAAAAAAATATTTCTGTGTTCAAAATTGTTGATACGAGTATGTATAACATAACCCAAGTATTTCTTTTTAATATCTTCAATGTGCAGACACATTTAATTTCCAATTTTATAGATTTCAGAGTTAATTTCTGATTCTAATTAATGTTTCTGAGTTTAACGGTTATTTGTCATTGTACTTCCTTAATTGCCATTTTGCAATAATTAGTTTAGCCGTATGTTCATCTGCTCCTCTGGTAATACACTACTATAGTTTGCAATGCTTAGACGTACTACGTGACATATAATTTTAAATATGAAGTCTATAACAAACGCTTTCGTCCTTGTCGCTGTTTACTGCTACTTCTGTACGTACGTATAGCAAAATAATATAAATTGTCAAAAAATATTTTTTAACCTAAACGGTTTTAATTGTATTGTCATCAGAACTAAAGACATCTGCCAAATATCAGACCAATCAGACAACTGAAAGGGGGTCAATTTTCAATTATTAGATTTGGCCCAAACAAACGGTCAAGTTTAGGTGCGTCTTTCCATTGGATACATTTAAAAATTATTGCGCTATGTTATATGAACGATGCTGAAAACAAAAATATTTTTTGAATTCTTGTCTGTTTGTTTGTTTGTTCTGGTATTTTTTTTTAGAAAGTTCTTCGTCAGACTTATAATCGGCTGTATGTTTGATGGCAATTGGTAAAGTAGAATCAGAGGTATGACAAAAAAGAGATTAACGACTGCCGCGCGGGCGGAGTCGGGGTTGGAGTCCGGCGGAGGCATCGGCTTGTTATCACTGCAGAATCAAATTCTGTTGCTACTAGGTACTTCTTTTGTTTCAGCTCATCATGGTGTAACTGCTCAAAATCCAGATTACCCAGGTAGATTTTTCGTACCGATAAGATTTGATTACGTATTACGAGGAACATATGCCGGTTCTGAATGTTTAGAGGAACTGCTTCAGTGCTGGGAAGCAATCAGGTATAAATATGAGTATCAATCAATTAATCATTTTATTGCTAAACATGTTATATTCGACGGTCTCAACATACAAACCCCTAATTACAAAACACAAATTTTATTGAAGAGAATTTTGAACTTATATAAACCACTTTTTTATACTTTAAAACGCGTAAGGTCATAAAATTTTGCATACCAGTTGGTAATGCAATACATTTTATAAATAAATAACAAACAAGCAGTAAAATTATTATTTAGTGTATTGTTTATTACTTATTTAGCTATGTTACGTTTTTATTTAAATAAGCTAGATGTTCGCTGTACTATAATATCATTGTATAGGTACCTATAAGAAAGGTACAGCATTCCAGACAAGCTCAAGTAGCTTATGGTTTGCTTTCTAATTATTGAAACTGTATGTTGTGAATGTTAATAAATAAATTAAAAAAAAATGTATTGAAATGATTCCTGAAAAAAGTAGCTGAAGTTTATTAACGTAGACTTTTTTTACAAAACGATAGAGTAGGGTATCCTGAATGCAAATCCTGTATCTACCACTTACGTGACTGTACTTCGAGAGAGATCGTCGAATTATATTATTAACTAGCTTCCGCCCGCGGCTTCGCCCGCGTGGAATTCGGTATTGCCACCAAGTCTATTTGAATGAAACGACTCTCCACTCGACTTTCCACTCCGCTGTTCACTCCACTCTCCACTCCACTGTTCACACCACTCTCCACTCCACACTCCAATCCAATCTCCACCTCCACTCTACTGTCCAATCCCCTCTCCCGACTCCACCCTACATTCCACTCTCCACTTCAATCTCCACTCCACTCCACTCTCCACTCCACTCTCCACTCCACTTTCCACACCACTCTCCACACCACTCCCCACTCCGCTCCACTCTCTACTCCACTGGTCTCCACTCGTCTAGCCAAAAAGTACTAAATAGATTTTAGTGCGGTTTTCTTTGTCAGACCTAAAATTTGGAGATATGACCAAAAGTTTTTTTTTCCTTATTTATTGGTTTCACCTTACACCATCTTTACAGGGTTCACCTAAGGCGACAGTGTGGACATCATATTCCTTTATAACAGTAATTTTAGTTGTAATAATCTCTGTACCAAATTTCAACCTGATCTATTCAGCCGTTTTTACGTGAAAGAGTAACAAACATACATCCAGATATCCCGACTGATCGACTCCATGGGCGAAGCCGCGGGTATTAGCTTGTATAAAAAGTAGCTTATATGTTATTTCACACTACACTCTATCTCGGTACCAAATTTCAGCCAGATCCATTCAGCCGTTTTTACGTAAAATAGCAACAAACATAATATTTGGACATCCCGATCGATCTACTTCGCGAGCGGAGCCGCGAGTATTAGCTTGTATAAAAAGTAGCCTATATGTTATTTCAGACTATAATCTATCTCTATACCAAATTTCAACCCGATCTATTCAGCCGTTTTTGCGTGAAAGAGTAACAAACATACATCCAGACATCCCGACTGATCTACTCCGTGGGTCGACTGATCGACTCCGTGAGCGGAGTCGCGGGTATTAGCTTGTATAAAAAGTAGCCTATATGTTATTCCACACTTTAATCTATCTCGTTACCAAATTTCAGCCAGATCTATTCAGCCGTTTTTACGTGAAAGAGTAACAAAGATATATCTAGAAATCCCGAACGATCGACTTTGCGAGCGGAGCCGCGGTATTAGCTTGTATAAAAAGTAGCCTATATGTTATTCCAGACTATAATCTATCTCTGTACCAAATTTTAGCCAGATCCATTAAGCCGTTTTTGTGTGGCAGAGTAACAAACATACATCCAGACATCCAGACATCCAGACATACATTCTTACAAACTTTCGCGTTTATAATATTAGTAGGATAAAAAATGTTGCATTCCTTGATATCGTATTAGGTACCTAATACGATGTCAAAGAACGCAACATGTACTGCCGATTTAAGATGTGTAAAGGTGGGTCTACGCTGCGCACAAAAGCGTAGCGAATTTTTAATTGAAATTAAATCTCGTTCGAGTCGAGGCTTGTAAGTCGGAACACACTAGACGAATTTGTGTTCGGCTCGTGCTCGGCTCGTCTAGCGTAGACCCACCTTTATGTTTTTAGGTAGTGTTAAAGCCGTCATGATTTAATTTTGAAAGTTCCACCGACAAGACAAGACGGGTTTTTTTTCGGTAGACCGTAGATCCCCACGGTCTTTCGGTTGATCTATCGTGATGGCAATAAAGTTTGAATTTAACTTTGGTTTTTTACAGCATTTTAAACATTATAACTGTTTTACTTTGGCAGGCCATACCGTACGTGTACACAGAATAGGTTGAAAGACTCAATTTGTACGAATATGAGGGATTATTGTCACGACGAACATGGAGATCTTCCTGGTGAGTGAACCAGTTTACCTAATATGGAATTCAATATAGAAACAATCGGAATTCTTTTCTATAGTCACTGAAAACAGTAACATAGATACCTATAGCAGAATCTTTTTGAGCATCTATTTATAGATGACATACCTAATTGTTATTTCTATTTCTTTCAGTTTCGTGGTTCCATTTCGATTTAACTGAGAATATATGTATACCTGAATGGAGGAATAACGAGTCATAGACTAAGCAATAAGCGTCATTGTAATTTGTATGATATATTAAAAGTATGTATTTATAAATGTACATGTAGCATGTAGGTAATAAATACGTGGGAAGTAAGTTGGAATATCAAGAATTAAATTTTTTTTCAAAGACCGGATTGGATGAAGGCTTAGTTAGATACTACAATATACCGGATGTCTCTTTGCACTTTTTTTATTCTTGGTGTACAATAAAGAGATAAACTAAGTATTGTACAGAGGTCCGATGACACCTTCTTTTAGGACTATTATCATTGACGATAGTTTCTAAACAAGTTTTGTAGGTTCTGTGGCGTAGCGGTAGTGCATTTAGCTGCTACGAAAAGGTCGCGGGTTCGATTCCGTTAAAAATATTGTTATGCATGAATATGTCTTTTTACAGTTGTCTGGGTGTTTATTTGTCTGGGGATTTATAAAAAAAATGTATGTAAGTACCTTTATCCGCATTCTAAAACCCGTAACACAAGCTAGTTAAACTATGGTTACTTTGGATCCGAAGAGTACTGTATAGAATGTCATAGAATAGAATAGAGTAGAATATAATTTAACTTCTTTTTCGCGTCAATCGTAGATCCTAATCAGAATAACTGATTAGCACACGCTTTTAATCACAATGAAACAATAATTGCTGACCTCAATTAAAGAAACTATACGGTAATATAATATAGCTATACAAATACAAATGAACTATGTAACTTCGTTATAAAAATGCTCACCATAACAAAAGATTGCCTTAGTGTATTTAGTAATTTCGAGCGTAATGTGATCGTGTGGGATGTAAATTTTGTTCAAATTGTCACACTGACGTAAACTTGGTTCCGAAACGCAAAGGCATTGCGAATATTTAACTTCAGTAGTTATGAGTTCATGGAATTAATTTCTGGTATTTTTAATTTCTAGTAGTATTTTTCTTCAAGGAGGCAGTTCACTGGTTCATATAAGGCGCAAGCTAGATTTCGCACGTGTTATCCACATACACTGCTATGCTATAAAGTAGGTTTATAATTTTGTCTTTAAAAACATTTGACACAGATTTGATTTCTACTGAAATAAGAAATCAACCGGAATAGGAAAACAGTGATATCAGTGAACACTTTTGCAATCATCATCGTCATCATCCGCAGAGCGTTTTCCCAGCTCAGTTGGGAAAACGTTGGGTATGGCTTTCAGTCTAACCACGAAACGGCCGAACTTCGAAATTTTTCATGAAGCGACTGCCATCTGACCTACGCATCCCATTGGAGATATCAAAGTTCTGTAGTGAGACCAGAATATCCGATTTTTCAGGGCTCCAATTACATGCCATAAAATACAAATGAGATGTTCGTAAGGCAACCAGAAACGACAGCTTAACGTACTATTCAACGTACGCAGAGTCTCACTATGTTAAGAATAGTCACCCACCCGAAGACTGACCTGGCTGGTATTGCTTAACATTGCAATCTGCTAACCTAAACGGTTTCCACTTAGTCACGAACCTCTAGTGAACTTTTGTGCAACCATATGCTAGATTAAGATAGAAATACGTAGGTCATTTATAAACTGCCAGTGTCACAACGACCTTAGCAGTCGCGGCGTGTCGAAGGAATTATTCTTGGTGACGATTTCGAACGAACCGATGAACTGCGACCGATTGCACCTGATCAGAACTAATAAAAGTGATGACGACATCAATTTGAGCATTGAAAGTAGTAATAATTACAATTGAATGAAGCGTAGCGTCTAAACATCTAAATGAAAGCTAGCGCGACCGACCACGGCTAATTGCTTTGTTGGCTTTTACCTGAACTTTGTTTAACTTTACAATGCAAGACATAAGATCGGACCACCATTTTAGTTTATCCGTGACAATTAAAATGTTGGGTTTAGTGTAGATGTAAAAACCACTCGGTTATACCTAGATAGGTTACATCACGTCATATCCTTAATTCCTTACTAATATTATAAATGCGAAAATAACTCTGTCTATCCGTTACGCTTTCACGGCTAAACCACAGAATCAATTATCATGAAATTTGTTACTGAGATGGACTAGCTAGAGCCTGGGAGAGGACTTAAGGTACCCTATGTTACAAAAAAATGGCTTGGAGGGTGCAAATAAAGGATGGAAATTTGTATAATTTGTCATTTTGGAAGATATCGCCATTAAACTTTGTATCATTATTGCCACTTGATAATAATTAAATATACTATAGTGTTTTTAAATTTCGACTTGTGTAGGGATAAAATAGGTATGATGTGGGATGATAGTTCGTATGGACGCGCGTTAACCGACATCCAGGTGTACGGTACCGCGGGCAGTAACTAGTTTCCTATATTTGTTGAATTAAAATATCAGTCCAACTTTAAAAAGTATCATTCTTCACATTATATCACACTAATTATAAATGTACCAAATAATTAATGACTGTACATTGTACATACGTACCACTTCCTTTAAAACATTTAAAAGTAACAAGGTATGACGAGTACGCGAGATAGTTGGTGGGTTAGAACATTAACAACTACTTCATAAAGAAACAACAATACCTAGTATTTATTATCAAATAATAAACTTTAGTTGAAAAAAAAATATAACTGTACAATTATACCTTTTAAAAAAATATATATTGGCTTATTGTCACATAAAATGAATGATTGCCTTGATCTTCTTATATTGACAAGCTTATTGTCCGTGTCTCACTCAGTCAGCTTAACTCAACCCTACGATATCAGTGTCTATTTATACGTAAGGCAGATGGACCGCAAAGCCGTATTCTCACATAACGATACTCAGTCATAAATACTCAACAATTTTATTACATACAATCTGTATCTAAAACTAGCTTTAAGTCGAGATTCATGACTGAGTATTGTTCTAAAATATGGGCTTAAAATATTGTAGAAAAGCGATATAGGGGACAATGATGTCACCCTATCGGGTGAGGCAGTTATCTACTTTATAGAGTAGTGTCACTAGCCAATGTCAAATTGCAGTAGGTAAATAGGTAGGTACACGAAGCCTTGGTATTTTAGGTAGGTACGTATGTACTTTTTTACACTCACACAGTTTTATTATTCTTTTGATATGTTACTAAATAGCTATAAGACCCGTTTCTATCGCGGTTTTATCTCTGTGTTCTGAAAATATTTGCGTTTGTGGTTGCTTTACTATGGATATAAAAAATAGATGGCGACTGAATAGAACATGACACCTGACAGTACGTAACAGATGATCTTAAGTAAACGAAACTATTATTGCCTTACGCCAGATCTACGTGTGAAGTTAATCCCCATGATTCAAGTAAGGCAACTGCGTTCTTCAAGCGAGCGAGTAGGTACGTATTCTAGTCTATCATCATCGGTCCGCTGACCCGTACACTCAGACAAAGAACCATATTCTCACTGTCTCACTTCCCCTGAAGCATTTATAGTTCAGTAATACCTAACCTTCAGTGGGTTATTGGCACCTTGAATGTCTGTGGACTTCATTGACCTTTTAGCATGTTAGGAAAGCTTGTATACTCGTATATGGTCTACCATATAAATTGAGACTTAATCACTGCATTGTTTTTAAGGTTTGAAAGATACAATGATCTTCTATTGAAATAGGTACCTAGGTACGATCGTCTTAGAAATGTTCCCGGTTGCATCCAAGGATTCCCCTCGGAGCCCAGGGTTCACTTACGCGGTCTCCTCCTTTTGGTTCAATTTACCTATACAGTTTTGTTGAGGGACTACCATCTGACCTCATAACCCTCAGAGATAAGCCTGCGCCAGAGCCTCCTCCGTTAATCAGCAGGTGTACGGGTTGCGGAGGAGATTAGTTTGGTCCCAAAATCTTGGTACCTCATACATATCGTACCTCAGACATAAATATTGTGTTATCTCAAGACTAGCCATGTTATTAGCCATACCAAAAAAATGTAGCACGTTGTATTAGTTGTTATACTTTTTCTGTTCCGTAATCCTGTTGCATTCGTACTTGCGTGAAAGCAGACAAATTAGCGTTATTTTGACCGTTTTTAGGCGCCAGTAGGTGTCTACCTCTCTTTTAAATATAAAACAATTGGTTTACCGATTTAACTAAGTTTAAATTTTTATTTACGAGCTCAAGCATACCTAAACAAAATTGCGTTCGCATTTACAATAATAGATCTATGCGCAAAGTTTCGAATGTTCGAACAATATTACGTGTTTGAGACAATAGATCTCCTACGCGTAATATTGTTTAGAATACATTGAATAATCTAACAAGAAACTAACGAAGTTAATTGATTCTAAGCACGTCCAGACGGCTGACATTGTACATTTTTATGCCAAACATGCTTGAATATTACCGCACCTAACAAAGCTGAGCCTCCTTCAACATGGAGATTAACTCAGGAAAATAATTACCTTACGCGTTACGTGAACGACCTATATTCTAGGGCGACAATACCTGTACAATGTGTATGTATGCAAGTTGATTTTTAGTAGGAAGTTGATAAAATTTTATTTAATGAATAATACATATTTTATTATGCACATTATTATAATGTAACGAGAGAGTTAAAAACTTCATAATTTAAAGTAACAGCATGTAGGTATTACTTATTCTGACAGGCTGAAATACATTATCAGTCATTTATTCCACAAGCAATTAGTATAATTGAAGATACAAGTACAATACATTTATAAAATAACATTTTTACCTTGTCAATAAAATATCGTTCGTGTCTTTAGTCACGGCACGGTAGATAGGTAGGTACCTAAATAACATATTATTGTACTGTATGTAGTAGTCACCCTCAGAAGTTATTGAAAACTCACAAATGTAAATTTACATTGAAATAAATCTTCTTCATCCAAGTGCCAATCCTAGATACTTACCTACCTAGGTACCTACATTTTTCCAAAGTTAACACTTTTTGGAGTCCGGGTCGCCTTTCTTACAACTCCATTATCCTACTTAAAATATTAGGCATAAACGTTAAAGTTTGTAGTATGAATAGAATAAGATGTATGTATGAATGTTTGCTACTCTTTCACGCAAAGACGGCTGAATGGATCCGGCTAAAACTTGGTACAGTCTGACTTGATCTGTTACGGGAACTAGCTTTTACAGAAGAACTGACCACCCAAACTCGAGAGGAATGACTGCGTATCCGCAAAAGACACACCATGTTGGGCTTAAGAAGGATACGTGGATCGTTTCCACAATTTGTCTGCCCGAAAGCTTATTTAGCTCAACACGATACAAATGCTGGGCTAAAGAAAGATTTGTACCTAAATACGCTTACAACATAATATGCATCAAGTTTGGTGGTGATTAATCAATTATTTAGAACATGTAATTTGTTTTTAACAAGCTGGACGGTTTTAATTTTTTCACGCGGTACCCTAATTGTTTTCCAAATTTAAAGTGACATATGGTACAGCATATAAATAACCTATCTTCCAGCGAAGGTCCCGTCCGAATCGGCCCAGCCGTTCCAAAAACTACCTTTTGTAGGAGGTAGGACACGACGGTATCTCCCGTCCAAAATGAGCTGTCCGACTGGGGTAGTACCTTCGCCCTACAGAACTTCGCGGCCATAATAACTATCGTGTTGTGTTCCCGCCGGTAAGTAGGGTAGCCAGAGCTCACTGTACCCCTTCTCCTTCCATCCCTTCCTAGCCTCCCCGCCCCTTCCCACCCCTCCCCACTTCCCTTCAGGGTAGGCAGCGCGTGTGTGACACCCTTAGTGTTGCACACGTTCATAGGTCACGGTGACCGCTTCCCATCAGGTGGGCCGTGTGCTTGTCTGCCACCTAAGTAGTATAAAAAAAAAATACCTCTTTCAAACGAACTTACTTTTAGATATAGGTATGTATCGTATGTACATATACTCATATGCATTGATTTATATCAATTTTATTTATTTGTAAAGAAAGCATATTTAATGTATAGAATAGGTGTAGATTAAAATTTGAACAGTAAGCGCCTTAAAGCGCATCATTCCGAATCATTCACTATTATTCCAGTTTTTATTTTCAATCTGTGTCAATAAAGCGCACATCAATTTAAACAGCTTTAATCATATAGGACAGACTTCATTGCGGAACGCAATAGAACAATCTTTTGTGATTGTTAGTTCAGCAATTGAAAACGATTCATTTAATTTGTAAAGACCAAACACAACGCTACAAAATATTTGACTATAAACATAAGTTACTGTCTGTTATTGTGTCCTATTTTCGTGTGTATTCTGTTTTTTTTACCCGACTTCCAAGAAGGGTTATTATAATATTTTACCGGTTTTAAAATCATACATATAAGGGTTAAGACCACAGTCCGCCATCCGCTTGTGTGTTTAATAAATGCATTTCCTTTTTCTCTTCTTCTTTCTTTATTTGAATTAGGTATGGATAATCAATTTACTTAGTAAATATATTAGAGCCCTATCGATGGGTATAATAAATCTATCGTTATCAGCGAACATGCACGGCACGACCGGCGCACGCGCCGTGATTCTCATTTATTATTATGTAGGTACCGACCTTGCCTTGCGCAGCACCAGTTAAGAATAGACACATCATTTTCAATGTATATTGTAGAAAGCTATTACAAGATTTAATTGGTTCTGCTGATGATCCACAACTCATAAGCAGTGGGATTGGCAGAGCTTCTAATTATATGTACACTAACTAGCCTTTGCCCGCGGTTCCACCCGCGCGGACGTCGATTTTTGTGTTTATTCACTGTATCTCCAGTTCTACTTAACTGATTGTGATCAATCATGCGTAGGACAGAAGCAGATGGCGGGCGGTTGTCTCTGCCTATACCGGAGGGGAAAAAGGCGTGAGCATAATATTATATGTATGTAAAAAGGTTGTTTTTAAAAAGTCTTTTTGAGTTAATAATTTTATTTATGTTATATGATTTTTAATTCTTTTCTATACTACAGATATTGATATATTGTCATTAAGTGTAAAGAATTTTATCAATGTTTTAGTTATCATACGGTCCACCATGGGAAGCGGTTACCGTGGCCTATGGACGTGTACAACACCGGGCGTTTCACTCGCGCTGCCGACCCTGAAAACCTTCTAATTGCCTTTCAAAAAACCTCATATAAATCCTGTTTTTAAAAACACGAATATTGACGTCAAAGAATATGAATAAAGAGCGAACGTTCACTCTTCAACGCGTGGTCAGTAATATTTTTCACAGAACAACGGCAAAAAACATCTTCATTTGTGAGGTCGTGACTGCTATATTTCGTTCTCGATTCCGATGGCTGCCCAAGCGAAACCGCGGAGGAAGCCTGTATACAATGTTGCTAAAAAACTAATCTTGACCTTACTTTCGTGATACAAAGCCACTAATATCATGGACGATTATATTCATATTTCTATGGCAACGAAAGACCCAACATTCAAAGCGTTAGTTATATTATTAAATGCTGTGTTATTTTTATTACAACATTAATAAAACAGAACTGTAGTACAGAGGTGAAACTAATATTAACAATCATAATAAAGTACCGATAACATTATATAAGTATTATGATGATTAAAAATACGCAATACCTAGTAAGAATCGATACTTATTGATTTTTGTGTTGCTGGATTCGAGTACCTACCACGTTCAATAATAGGATTCCTAATATAAAGTAACGCGTCGAGTGTACCTATAATGATATTATATTGTAATTGGATTAATCGGGTATGATAATCCCAGCCCACGCATAAAATGTGGCTAACTTCAAACTGGGACGGCTCCAACCTGTTTTTACGTAGGTATTCAGACAGTAATAATTGTTTCATATTATGTAGCCATGCTGTAATCAAACCAAATTGACTGATGGTCATAAGTGGTTACCATAGCCGGGTATATTACAAAGTTTAAATATCAAATCAGAAATTGATTTCCGCTAATTCATCATCATAGAGTTAACCGGTAGCAATAGCTTGCACTTTGGAGCCCGGGGTCCGTTCTCCTACTGGGTTAGTTTTATCATGGCGTTTGTGGGACCATAACCCCGAGAGGAAAGCCGGTGCCAGAGCCTCGTCTGCCATTCAGAAGATGTATCAGCTTGCAAGTGAATTGGCTTAGGCCCCGTAGATCTTGATAGGGCCCCAAAGACATCATTTTATTTCAACAACAATCGACTGTCTAGTCTAGACATAATATAATAATTATGTGTAATGATATAAAACTATATCTAACGGATTTCCTAGATTTATTTTTTTGTTTAAAATTTCAGCAGCTATGGTCGCGGGACGACTCTTTGTGGCCATGGTTGATGAAAAGCAGTTCAGAGTAATTAAATGATAATCAGAATCGAACACATTCAATCCGTCCGTATCGTCGCACGACCAGCGGCCTTTGTCACGCCACACGCACGGGAAGGTAGGCAGGTAGGAGGCATGTTGTATTGTAACGTCATACGTCGTGAAAGCTTCAAAACAACATTTTATGTTAAAACAATCAAGGTTACAGACACTTATAAATAAATACGAACTGTCAATCGTGCGCCGGAATTCACTGATGAAAAGTATTTTCAGGCTTTCTGCGGTCAGAATTCATAACTTAAATGTCATAATGCAGTTTAAATAAAATTTATACCTATTCGTTTATATTACCTGTGAAGCCTAGCCTCAATCTAAAATATATTTTAAGTGACTTCAGGTGTAACTTACTTCCTATTCATTATCAAATATATGGTGTCTTAATATATAGACGCTATTTTAAATTCAGTCCAGCTGATCCAGTATAGGTACCTAGTGTTTTTTATTCTACTGCCTTTGTTCATGATACGAAACTAGCAATGGTCGGTGTGAGAAATATAATATTATAGATTTCATATTGGATTACTACTGTGAAGGTCAGGTGCGTCAAGGTGTAACGCAGCGGACAGGATACGCATACTCATGAAAACTTGTTGTGTAGAAAACTGGTTGGCAACAAATTCACAACGTCACCGGTAGTTCCATACAACCAGCACTTTGGTGGCACTCGTGACGTTGCCAACCTTGGTTTTACATTCTCTTAAATAAATCCTTCCGAAGTGAACACCCGGATATTAAATATATGGTGTGTATTTATATCTGTAATGGTTAAAGAGTAATTAATTGATTGAATTGAGGTTTCAATCAATCAATTAACGTTAAAAAGGTGGTGCACTTTGGAAGCAGCCCATGTCCAGCACTGTGCCTTCTACACCAATTTGAGAAACACTAAGTCGAATCTTAGGTAGGTACCAAATTATCCAATAGTTGTATGGAAAATTTTAGTACCTACAATTGAACATTGGTACGCTAATGGAATGTCTCTTTTTTGGAAGGTGTACAAGTTGTTTATCTTCGAACTCAAAAATATTTAGAAGTGATTGTCAACCATTGTTGTGACCCATTGTATACCGATATAGTTCCAATGTTATTGTTTAGATTGTTACTAGTTTGTCCACAGTGTGTTGATGCCATCATCTTTATTGCCTTGGTAGCATGGCTTGTTTACATTACCCGAAAACATTCACATAAGAAATGTTAATGTTCTAGATGTAAATTGATCTATTTTTCATGTTTCACGCATTACACTGCACTAATTACAGACAGCTGTAGTATTTATGCGGGTACTAGGTATATTTAATAGCTCCTAGAATTTAGCCAGAGATTGTAGAAACAACGGACATTTCATGTTTCTGTTGAATTTATTGTGTTAAAATAGCAAGAGTACTGAAAGTACCTATCTAGTTATACGTGAAATCACTACATATAGATAGATAACTATGCCAATTCAGTGACGAAGTCCAAACAGAAGCTAGTAAATACATTTGGGACATTGTCGTCAATTAGTTCAGTCAATTCTTATGCCCAATCAAATCACTTTGCGCATCTTAAAAATCATCATCTGATTAAATTATCATTTGTCGAACCGTTTTCACTTTATAATAGCAAACACGTTTGGTCAACTGCTTGCTATTGAAAAGCTAGTTTAGAAAGGAACAGGGTAGGTCAGCGCGGCAGTAGATAGGTAGTTAGAAAGTCAGCGGAGGATAGCTCACCTGCTCCGCATGAGTTCTTCCAGAAGTCGCAAAACTTGCTGCACGCACACATCTCGACTGTACGTCACTTCGCACTAGTGCCAATGTATTTTTAAACTTCACTTGTATAGTTTCGCAATCCTTCAGCCGGTGCGCATTCACACGATCGCGTTAATGTCGACAGCTGTGAAAAACTTTATTCATCTTATAGTAAACAGTGGTGGCGTAAACATGTCAGTATAACGGCTCAGATCGCGGTCGGTTTTGTACCGTTGGAGCGTAGAAAGCGGGTGCGTATCCACAGGCTCGGGGCAGTCATCATCGTACACGACTTCGCGAGGTACGTGAGCACTGACGTGTGGAGCGAGTGGAGCTAGCAGCGCGCGACGTGCAACCGGAGTGGACGCCCTCGTGCGACTGCCGCCCGACGCGAGACGCACCGAAGCCCCGCGTCGTCACTCGGATATATTAAACCAAGGAAATGTACAGATTTTGCCGTGATTATTAACACTGATCGAAGGAATTGCCAGTTATTTGGAGACTCTAAACAAGTGACGTAGAGGCGGAATAAAAATGTAACAGTGCATGCTACGCGATTATTAACATACCGAATTTCGGTGTAAAATTGTCGTTAAATTAGTAATAATTCCGACGAACACTTTATCTACGCTCGATCATTAGTTCTAATCAACACGAGAATAATTAGAAAATGACTATTTATTTTTACGTTAAGATGTACTCATATAACTATAATATAATGATATTTCTACTGTACCTAAATAAGTACCAACACCTATAATAAGATAATAAATATTCCCTGAATATTGACATACAAAAGAGTTCAACGCTCCATGAATGTCTACGTGAGCCTGGAAGCGTGAACAAAATACCTAATATGGGCTGGTTTGCGAGCCCATTAATAGCTTAAATATTTGAGAAAATATTTCGATATCATCATTGTATTGCAAGACTGGTGCAGTGGTTCAAGTGGTCAACTCACTCACTGAAACGACGTCGTGTAATGTGAGTTTGATGTCCGTATGTACAACTATTTCTATGACTACGACCTTTGTGGCGTAGCGGTAGGGCGTTCAACTGCTAAGTTGAAAATCACGGGTTCGATTCCCGCTCAGCGCAAATATTCGTACCTATGTCTGACTAAAACTAAAAAGAGATGAAGGAGTAATTCCGGGCACCTTGGATACATCCGGGAACATGTTTAAACAATTTTTTAAAGAAATGTCGTTGCGGAACTCGCAATTGGAATGCCAATACTAGTTATTGCATATAAATGACTAATATAATGGGCACACTGCGCGAATGATCATCGTCGCAATTTACATGCATCTAGCTATAGCCCGCCGCTCCACCCGCGTGCAATTCTGATCCCGTACCTGCAACCCTTGGGAACCTATGATAAAATATGTATAGCTTAAGTATGTGTTACTGTACACGTCTTGATCGTGATTGAGTAACACACCAACATCTTCCCAAGGTTTCACATTTATAATATTAGTAGGAACTAGTATAATATGTGTATCACGAAAAACCGCGACGAAATTTCTGTTAACGGTGCGCCTACGCTATACAGTAGATAGGCATTAATATTATGATAGATACAGATTTTTAAATAGGTATAAGATAAAGCGTGATTCCATCCCACCACCTAGAAAATATTTGGATAGAAATTAATCGTTGGCAGGATTGAAAAGATTAATACAACAGTCTGTAGACATACTCAGTGTAATCGATCAATATATAGTGAACTAATAACGTAAGATCATAATGTACCGGACAAATAGAAAACCGGGTTAATAGTTCAAGTTACTATCGGTGGGTTACTCGTTCCTAACGGGTACATAGAGAGAAAATTGTATAACTTAGGCTGATACTCAGTATTAAATATCAATTTGAAGCTAGTTTTAAATACGATTTGAATCTAGAACTTTTGAGTGGAGATTTCACGAACGCTTAGGGTGATTTACGTTTATAAAATCATGACTCAAGTTTAGTTCTAGAAAATCAGGCATTTAAAATACTATGAGTTATTCCCTAGTTCGTTCATATTTTCTTGGATTTTACTTGCCTTACAATGTGGAACATCGTAGAACGAAAGACAAATATATAGTTAGTCGATAATTTTCATTCAACACTTTCAACTATTCCAAGCATTGTATTATAGCCACTATCAAATATAATAAAATACCATAATAGTGAGATTAAACTGAGTCCGTTTACAAGTTAAATTGTATGCAAAATATACAAGCCCAAGTATATAAGTGTATAGTAACGTGATGACGTGAAGGCCGCACCGCCTCTTATAGAAATCGGGAAGTGTTTTAACTGACGTAGAGCATTTAACGACTGCCTCGTAACAGGCTGGCTCTTGTCTAGATGTTATTAAGTTGTGATATAAAACTAAGACAAACAATATAATAAGAATAGTATTGGCACTATTTTTTGTATTATGTCAACGGAAAATTGTGAAAACAGTTATTTTATTATAGGTTTAACAGATTATGTTTATATCCCGTCGAATTATTCTCAAAAATATGAGATTTTATAATTTAACACACGCAATAAGTAATGGTATATTGCAGTAAAAAAAATTCAGGGCCCGATTCAGTAAAGTTACGTTTTTAAAACGAGTGATATTAAAACTTACGCAATTTGATAAAATTGTAAAACATTCTGATCGAAATTTATAGAAAATTACCATTGAAATCACTGTTTTTGAGTACGTGGCATTACTGAATCGGCCCCAGGTTGTCGAATTGCGTGCGTGAGTGCAGCGAAGCGGAGATCCCGGTGTAAATTTCGTGTTTATGGTCTTTATGGGAGTGACTACCATCTGACCTCTCAAGGAAACTCTGCGCCAGGTCTCGTCTGTCAATCAGCAGGTGTACCGGCTGGCAGGTGAGGTTAGCTTGGCCACGTAGGTCTTGGTGCCACAATTATTCATGATGGAGTATTCACAATTAAAGAACAACTCAAAATATAACAGCACTCAAATATATTTAGCGAACAAAATATAAAGTCAACATAATGACGAACTAAAAGGACAAGTAAACAGGAAGTGAAACGACAGAACAACCAGATGGCCGACTATAAAAAATAAATTATTGATTTTCTCGGTTTCATATTAAATGGGATTACTTTCAACAACCGGTCAAGTGCGAGTCGGACTCACGCACTGAAGGTTCCGTACAAATCTGGACCAATCCTGTCAATCTGGTCATAATTAATTGAATATCTAACCTAGCTAGAAGAACTGATAATCTGCAATAATAGCTGGCGTAGACTGGATGCAAATTGCAGAAAAAGGCGCAGGTCTATGACCAGCTACTTGAAAGTATATTAATAATGAGTAAAATTCAATTTTTATATCAACAACAGCTGATAAAGTTATATCAGAAAATCAATTACATAATCTAAAATCTATTATGTCATAGAGGTTTGAGAATAAATAATTCGATACACCGAGGTACAAATTGCGTTGAGATCAGCAATCTCATTACATGGCTAGTTGACTGTACATACTTGTATAAAGTTATTAAATAAAAGACATCTATGTACAGTCAGTCTCAGAAGGTGCTGAACACGAATAAATCTAGAGCTATAGTACCTAATGGGTAAGTAAGGATGTGCTAATCTAGTTCTAAGGTCGACTGAACTCTTGCCATCGGTACAAGCTTGACACATTCTTAATCACCAACTACCTTAGTTGCAGAACTTCACAAAAAAATAATAAAAAAACTTAAAAAACGTTGAATTTGTCCTCTGAAGATTACAAAATTTATTCATCAATCAATGTAAAGATTGTTTGTAAAGTTAGCCGTCAGTAACTTCTGAGGCTGACTGTACATGTGTGGTACACGTACAATCTAAGTAGAAGGTATATGTGATAAATCATAAAAGGTTGGCTAGTTGTTCGATGTATCGTGTTAAGTACGTATTATCTTGTCCTTCTCATTGTTCTATTTTACAATTGCATCCTTTTATATCAATAGATATGTACAATTATGTCATCCTTTATCACTGTTTACTACCACAAAATGAGAAAAAGAACGACGCAGATGAAAAAAAGACTTGTTTGTTACTAATTAAAAAGAAAAACCGTTCACATGTTTATAAGAGGCCATTCAGGATATGATTCTGTTTTACATCTTATCTTTTCTATTATATAGTACTATTTTTTCTCTAAACTATGAAATAACTGTTAATCGCGGTAAAAAAGAACTGGTTGCCGCCGTATTTTGACAGACAGCTCGACAGAAACATTCACCGTTCGTCCATCATTATATTATCTACAAAAAAAAAACTAAACAAATACAGACAAAACCATGTCGTGGGGCATACATAAATTTTTATAAATTTAAAAAAAAATTTTGCTGACTACTGATTGTATAAATGGATAAAAAACTAGGTACATACATTTTAAAATATAATTTATTAAATAGAAGAGAATATTTTAGTAATCTCAGGGTAATTATATTATCTTATACTATATAATTCAAAGTCCTGACTGACCTAGAGACAACGCACAGCCTAAACCGCTGGTCGTAGAGACTTGAAATTTGCAGAATATGTGTGTTTTGATGCGTAGAGGTGTACTAAGAAAGGATTTTTTAAAATTCGAACCCTAAAGCCCTAAAAAGGGCTAAAAACGTGCTTTTGCCAGAACTCAAGAACGGCTGAACAGATTTTCATGATCTATGATTTTTTGAATTTGTCTCCGCCTCGAATAGCATATAACATAATTAAAAATATATGATTCATTCAGGAAAATTGTGAATAAAAAGAAAATTAGATGTTGCAAACGTTTTTATCGCCATCTATAATAGTTGTCATAGCAACAGGAACTAAAATTGACTTTGTCTAAATTTTCATAGAGTAATATCCTTTACTTCTTTTTCCTCAAAAGTAAATAGAATGTATTAATTTTTAGGGTTCTGTGCCTGATTAGGAAAAAAACCTTATCTCTTCGTTATCCGTCTGTCTGCCTGTCAAGACCTCTTTCTTAAGAACACGTAGAGGCATCAAGTTGAATTAGATAAAAGGAATGTTGCGGATAATGCTTGGCATTAAACGAAGCGTAATATCCAATCTGTGGTCTCACCATCGACTAATAGGTGGCTTGACCTACCATCTCCTGGCCTGCACTCATGGAGGACGGAGGTTGTTAAGTTACCTTCGGCGACGTTAGTGAGTCACCTGCACCGCAATCGAGAGTTTTAGGAAGCCGTACCTTATTTTATAAGTAGGTACAGGGAAAAGTCCGGAAAGCGTAAATATTACCTACTTCACCAAAAAAAAAATGTATGTCTGTCATTCAAGACAAGAAGCACTGCAACAAAGTTAAGTTCGCCCCCTTTTTTTTGTCGTGCGGAAATCCCCCTCAACCCAATTTTGTACGGAACCCTGCTGACCGGTATTTATTAGTATATCCTCTTTCTTTACTTTCATGAACTTCTTGAATGTTAAATCAGGTTGTCAAATGTCAATGTCTGTAGCAAAAATTTAATAAAAAAAAAATCTGATTTTCGTGTGATTTTCGGAAATAAATAATGTTCACTAATTTGAAATAGTGCATCGAATGTGAAAGTGCAATGCAACTATGATGAAAGGGTTTTTCAAAGGGCCTCTTCCGAGTCACACATACTTTGGCCAGAGCAGCTATCTAATCCCCATAAAATCTAGAAGACAATGAAAAAGGATAATGATGGTAGATATACGGGCTTTGGCCGAGATGCATGGCACTGTACTTTGAAGGGTTTGATAGAACTTGAGATGAAATGAATACGTTTAGCTGCAACCACTGATTGCGAAGGAATAGACATTGAAAGTTAGTACGGGCAGTCCCTCAGCTTAAAAAGGCTTGGTGGCGATAGCCAACATTCACGCGGGCGGAGCCGCGCGCGGGTACGCTAGTACTATTATAAAATTATACTAATATTTCACCTAGCTAAACTAAACGGCTTGTGTTAGGAGTGAGTTAACTTCGGCAGTGTAATGGCCAGAATTCGAACTTGGGACCTCTCGATCATAAAGAGGACTTCTTAACTACCAAGCTACCGATGCTTTTTTATATCTATCACATTATATTATGAAAAGTATTGGAATCCGGTATGATTAAAAACACCCGACTGCGTAAAAAACTAAAAAGAAAAAAAAACAAGCACTTAGATGTCCTGTGGTCAAGAAATGTAACAACTTAACAGTCGGGATCCATTGAAAAATTAGATCGGCTGTCGAATAATGGATCCCGATAGTTCAGTTGTTATGTTTCTAGACCAGAGGACATCTAAATGCTTGTTTTTTTTTTTCTTTTTAGTTTTTAACGCAGTCGGGTTTTAGATTTTTTTAATTTTTTTTTATTTTAAACTTTTTAGTTTTCGTGAACATTCATCACTTAAGTTCACAAACCTCAATCCGCTTGTAACCATTTATCTTGTATAGATAAAAATTTCATTTTTCTAAATTAGAATTTGGTCACCTTTTTAAAATCCTTGTCATAAGACCATACATAACTATTAATCAGTGCATAAGACCTTTAATTTGATACCCACATTGCTGTATACAATTTATTATGCTAATTCGGATAATACGGACGACGGAGCATATCTACCAAGGGGTAGATACGATCCGAGGGGTAAGATACCTATACATAAGTAACTACTTTAAACTTTTCGCGTGCCATGATATCAGTACAAAAATGTTAACTGGGAAATAACGGTCATATCCACAAAATTAATTAAACAACATTGTGCTTGGTGTTCTGTTTCTAGTGTGAAATGAGCATCCCGTAAGTAACTAACGGAGTCGTCAAGCGAGAAGGTAAAAGCGGTCTATGTTTTACTTTTTTGCTTTGCACTGCTAGAACCATTTATATTGAATAGTAAATCTGCGCTGCAGAAAAATTTGTCCCTCCCAGCAATAGTTCGGACTTTATAGACACTTCTTATTACAAAACGCTTTTACTTTTAAAATAGCCTACGATTAAACAAACGTTTTTTACATACATACATAAGTAAATATAGTAATATAGTAATAGTAAGCCCACCGGTTTCGATTTTCTTATCGTTTCGAAACGGTTTAAACCTAGTACTTTTGCTAGTCCACGTTTTGTAATAAGTGACCGAGGTTTTAGGTGATTTACGTTCAACGAGATACCTAAATAAGTATTTTGTTATTCCCTTAGCAGGAGTCCGATATACCCACCTCATCGTTGGCCTTCAGAGATCAAGACCGAGGAGGGTTTCCACACAAAAAATAAACAGAAAAATAGGGCCTAGGACTCTAGGAACATGTGCATTTAAAAAAGAAAATGGCGCGAAAATAGATTGAAACATCTAACGAGTTACTGTTTTTTTTAAATACTGTTCTTGAAAACTGTTATACGGCCTAATTATATCGATACCGGAAATTTCAATTGTCGTAAAGGACAAAACACGATTTTTCAGGAGAGCCAAAAAACGAAAAAAAAAATATTATTTTCCTTATAACTTTTTTAAAGAAAGTGCTATATTCATGATGTCAAAAGAGACCCTAACTATTTTTTTGTGTTCTATCCGTTGCAATTAAGAAAATAAACCAAACTTAATAATTGACGAAAATGAGTGTCCGTTACGACCCATAAAATTTGAACTTAAGTACTTTACAGCCACAAAAAATTGGTTGTGATAAAATTAGATATGTAGTAAAGAACTAATCTTGATCATCAATGGGTCGTACGAGTCAATTAAATCGGAGACTAAGGGGGTACAAGGAACAAAAGAAGCTAAAGATCTAGTTAAGAAATAAAAAACTAAGTGAAATAAAAGGGATTTTTAATACTTTGTATTATTTAATCAAAAAATTCAGTCAAAAACGTTACAAAAATTTAACATTTTTGTAACTTGACGGTCTTATCAAATGCTTTTTCACGCCCCGCTTGTAAGGCCCGGGACTGTAGGAGTAACGAAATACGTGGGCTGGTAAAGAATTCCAGATCTTTATGGTGCGGCAAAAAAAAGAGGCACCGAAGCGCTTAGTTCTTGATGGAATTGTTTGCACGGTATGAGGGTGGTATCTCAGCCTTGCACGTGTTGTTCTTTATATAGGAAAGGAGAGGGTGAAACTAGTTGGGGGAGCTCATCGGAACACTCATCATCACCATGGTAGAGGTTGTAAAAAACTGCCAAAGAAGCCATGTCTCGCCGTAATTGTAACGGTTTGAGAGCGTTGGTAACTTCAGGACTCCCAATAATACGGCCTGCACGTCGCTGCAACCTGTCGAGAGCATCTAGGAGGTACTGTGCAGAGCCATCCCAAAGATGAGAACAATATTCCACACCAGAACGGATGTGTCTTGTATAGACACCGCTGCTCCGGCGTGAAAAACCACCTCACCTTGTTCAGGACTCCGAGTTTCCGAGAGGCCGTTTTGATTATGCTCTCGATGTAGTTTTTATTATTCAGTTTGCAGCGAACATCCATGCCGAGTATCTCTTGGTTATCCTGAAGTGGTGGTGGAGTGTCCCGAAGAGTAGGGAGGGGAAGGAAAGGAGATAGTTTTGCTGTAAACGCATAAGCTTGCGTCTTCTTGGCATTGAACTCGACCAGGTTCTCAGAGCCCCATTGCGAAATGTGATTCAGGACCCGATCAAGCTCAGTGACAAGAAGCTGTCTTTTTCCCCCTGCCTGCTTGTCCGCAGGGTGATCGTGATATCGTCCGTGTATGGTGCTATCATCTGCATAGCAATGAATGCTGCCTACTGACAGCATGTCATTGATATGCAGAAGAAAAAAAGTAGGCGACCAAACGGACCCCTGCGGTACACCAACATTGATCTGCAAGAACGCCGATCTCCGCCCATCACAGAGCACTCAAATGCGGCGCTCTTGCAGGAAGTTCTCAATCCAACTGCATAATAGGGGAGGTAGACCAAAAGCAGGCAGCTTGGAATGGAGCGACTTGTGCCAGACCCTATCGAAAGCTTTGACAATGTCAAGACTGATAGCCAATGACTCGCTGCCATGCTTGTTCATAGCCTCACCCCATAGATGGGTGACGTATGCTAGTAGATCACCCGTTGGCCGTTTCGGCCTGAAGCCATATTGCCAATCATTAATTAGGGAGTGATCCTCTAGGTGACGGGTGAACTGTGCGTTAATGATATGCTCAAAAATCTTGCACAGCATTGAGGTGACGGCTATGGGTCGATAATTGCCCGGGTCTGACCAATATCCTTTCTTGGGGATCGGCTGCACATTCGTTTCCTTCCAAGCTGGCGGCTTTGTACCCGAGGTGTATGAGATGCGGAACAGATGCGTAAGCATGGGAGACAACTCCGCTGCACATTTACGTAGAACCACCGCTGGAATTCCATCGGGACAACGTTGCGTGGTCACAGTTGCATACAGCAATCATCGATCCCGGAATTAGCCACAAAGAAATTAGCCAGCAAGTCGGCTTTCTCTTGCGGCTCATGAGCCAGTGATCCATCGGGGTTTCGCAACGGGGGCAGCGAAGGCTGGCAGAAGTTTGATTGCACGGCCTTGACCAGGCGCCAGTAGCCACGGCTGTCCGTGAGATACGCCACAAGCTCCTGCCCAAGCCGTGCAATGCGCTGGGCATCCGCTCTGATGTAAGCCCTCTTGCATACCTTTGTGGCTTTGTTGTACGCTGCTTTAAACTGGCCTACGTTAGGATCGCGTTGCACGAATGCTCTGGTGAACAGCCTCTGCGCACTCGCGCCCAAACCAGGGACGCGCCCTGCAGGTACCGGTGACATCAGTGTAGGGGATATAATATTCCATACCTAAACTGATCTCACCGGTGACCGCAGCAGTACTTTCAACGAAATCCCGCAGAATGGCACTGCGAAATGGATCGTGCGAGTCACGATCCTCCCGTACCCGTTACTTACACCCCTCGTGCCCTAGGCTTCGTGCTTCCGCGCACCTCCGTGTGACCTTTACGCCGTAATTACAGAAAATAAAGCAAAACGTAGATTAGGTCGTAAGGGTATCGATTATCAAATAAAACATTTGCGACCTTATAAATAATAAAAATATGACTTTACGCTCCCTGATGTAAATTACTTTTACGATACACCCCAATTATTAAGAAAAATCAAGCCAGAGCTCGTTGAAAATCTAGGTAGTAAAGAACTTTTTTTTGAAGATAGGACGACTTTAAGTATACCATTCGATAGAGCTCGCGACGCTGATTCCGAATATATATATAACTCATTTTCGTCAAAATGTCCTTTACGACAATTGAAATTTCCGGGGTCGACCGAAAATGAGTTATATATATATTCGGAATCAGCGTCGCGAGCTCTATCGAATGGTATACTTAAAGTCGTCCTATCTTCAAAAAAAAGTTCTTTACTACCTTGATTTTCAACGAGCTTTGGCTTGATTTTTCTTAATAATTGGGGTGTATCGTAAAAGTAATTTACATCAGGGAGCGTAAAGTCATATTTTTATTATTTATAAGGTCGTAAATGTTTTATTTGATAATCGATACCCTTACGACCTAATCTACGCTTTGCTTTATTTTCTGTAATTACGGCGTAAAGGTCACACGGAGGTGCGCGGAAGCACGAAGCCTAGGGCACGAAGGGTGTAAGTAACGGGTACGGGAGGATCGTGACTCGTACGATCCATTTCGCAGCGCCATTCTGCGGGATTTCGTTGAAAGTACTGCTGCGGTCACCGGTGAGATCAGTTTAGGTATGGAATATTATATCCCCTACACTGATGTCACCGGTACCTGCAGGGCGCGTCCCTGGTTTGGGCGCGAGTGCGCAGAGGCTGTTCACCAGAGCATCCGCGCAACGCGATCCTAACGTAGGCCAGTTTAAAGCAGCGTACAACAAAGCCACAAAGGTATGCAAGAGGGCTTACATAAGAGCGGATGCCCAGCGCATTGCACGGCTTGGGCAGGAGCTTGTGGCGTATCTCACGGACAGCCGTGGCTACTGGCGCCTGGTCAAGGCCGTGCAATCAAACTTCTGCCAGCCTTTGCTGCCCCCGTTGCGAAACCCCGATGGATCACTGGCTCATGACCCGCAAGAGAAAGCCGACTTGCTGGCTAATTTCTTTGTGGCTAATTCCGGGATCGATGATTACTGTATGCAACTGTGACCACGCAATGCCTGATATCCTTATCAGGCAACGCCATGTTCGTGCAGTGCTGCAATCACTCAATGTCCGAAAAGCCAGTTGTCCCGATGGAATTCCAGCGGTGGTTCTACGTAAACGTGCAGCGGAGTTGTCTCCCATGCTTACGCATCTGTTCCGCATCTCATACACCTCGGGTACAAAGCCGCCAGCTTGGAAGGAAACGAATGTGCAGCCGATCCCCAAGAAAGGGAATTGGTCAGACCCGGGCAATTATTGACCCATAGCCGTCACCTCAATGCTGTGCAAGGTTTTTGAGCATATCATTAACGCACAGTTCATGCGTCACCTAGAGGATCACTCCCTAATTAATGATTGGCAATATGGCTTCAGGCCGAAACGGTCAACGGGTGATCTACTAGCATACGTCACCCATCTATGGGGTGAGGCTATGAACAAGCATGGCAGCGAGTCATTGGCTATCAGTCTTGACATTGCCAAAGCTTTCGATAGGGTCTGGCACAAGTCGCTCCTTTCCAAGCTGCCTGCTTTTGGTCTACCTCCCCTATTATGCAGTTGGATTGAGACCTTCCTGCAAGAGCGCCGCATTTGAGTGCTCTGTGATAGGCGGAGATCGGCGTTCTTGCAGATCAATGTTGGTGTACCGCAGGGGTCCGTTTGGTCGCCTACTCTTTTTCTTCTGCATATCAATGACATGCTGTCAGTTAGGCAGCATTCATTGCTATGCAGATGATAGCACCATACACGGACGATATCACGATCACCCTGCGGACAATCAGGCTGACGTAGGGGGAAAAAAGACAGCTTCTTGTCACTGAATCACATTTCGCAATGGGGCTCTGAGAACCTGGTCGAGTTCAATGCCAAGAAGACGCAAGCTTATGCGTTTACAGCAAAACTATCTCCTTTCCTTCCCCTCCCTACTCTTCGGGACACTCCACCACCACTTCAGGATAACCAAGAGATACTCGGCATGGATGTTCGCTGCAAACTGAATAATAAAAACTACATCAAGAGCATCATCAAAACGGCCTCTCGGAAACTCGGAGTCCTGAACAAGGTGAGGTGGTTTTTCACGCCGGAGCAGCGGTGTCTATACAAGACACATCCGTTCCGGTGTGGAATATTGTTCTCATCTCTGGGATGGCTCTGCACAGTACCTCCTAGATGCTCTCGACAGGTTGCAGCGACGTGCAGGCCGTATTATTGGGAGTCCTGAAGTTACCAACGCTCTCAAACCGTTACAATTACGGCGAGACATGGCCTCTTTGGCAGTTTTTTACAACCTCTACCATGGTGATGATGAGTGTTCCGATGAGCTCCCCCAACTAGTTTCACCCTCTCCTTTCCTATATAAAGAACAACACGTGCAAGGCTGAGATACCACCCTCATACCGTGCAAACAATTCCATCAAGAACTAAGCGCTTCGGTGCCTCTTTTTTTTGCCGCACCATAAACATCTGGAATTCTTTGCCACCCCACGTATTTTGTTACTCCTACAGTCCCGGGCCTTACAAGCGGGGCGTGAAAAAGCATTTGATAAGACCGTCAAGTTACAAAAATGTTAAATTTTTGTAACGTTTTTGACTGAATTTTTTGATTAAAAAATACAAAGTATCAAAAATCCCTTTTATTTCACTTAGTTTTTTATTTCTTAACTAGATCTTTAGCTTCTTTTGTTCCTTGTACCCCCTTAGTCTCCGATTTAATTGACTCGTACGACCCATTGATGATCAAGATTAGTTCTTTACTACATATCTAATTTTATCACAACCAATTTTTTGTGGCTGTAAAGTACTTCAGTTCAAATTTTATGGGTCGTAACGGACACTCATTTTCGTCAATTGTTAAGTTTGGTTTATTTTCTTAATTGCAACGGATAGAACACAAAAAAATAGTTAGGGTCTCCTTTGACATCATGAATATAGCACTTTCTTTAAAAAAGTTATAAGGAAAATAAAATTTTTTTTTTCGTTTTTTGGCTCTCCTGAAAAGTCGTGTTTTGTCCTTTACGACAATTGAAATTTCCGGTATCGATATATTTAAAAGCTACTTTAGTGAACGGTAGAATTACGCACCCATATATACAGTACCTACAGTTACGGTTAGTTGATTTTATTTAATGCGTATGCTAAAAATATTCCACAGAATGGTAGTGACCTTTATCTCCAAAAATAGTTTACGTAATTAACCAATTTTATACTTTTTTATTTATTTTTACTTTATTTGATTTGTCCTCCATTAGTTGTTTTTACGTTTCATTTTACGATAAAGTAGCCCAAAGATATTAAATTAATTTATTCAATTACAAAAACCGTTCTTACTGTGTCTCGACCTCGTTATTTACCTATTAAAATATTAATTAAATAGCAACAGTTGGTGAGCCTGTAAGTACAATATATGAGTACGAGTACTAATAAGTACATTTTGTGGTACCAGTTGTAGGGCGAGCACGAAATCACAATCGGATAATTAGCGTAGGTATAGTATTGGTAGAGAGAGACTAGAGAAGGTATTGTAATCTATAGTATAGTAATTTTGAAGAAGCTTTTTATTGTCCTTGAGTTGATCACAAAAAAGACCAAACTGATATAAAAATATAACGCGTAGGATGCCTATATGTTACCTTTATGAGCTACGAGAAGTATGGCTTCCGCGAAAAAGAATCATTAGAATAATATATTGAACGTAAACTTATGACCAAATCGTGTTAAATATCCGTGTTGATGTCATCAACTAAGGTGTATGTATATAAAATGACATTTATACTAAAAATTAACATGCTAGTATGATAGGTGATCAGTAATCACCTGGTAAGTCATACAGGATTTTGATTGTGGTATCAACTGGTGAATATAAGTGATAATAATTAGCACTTACATATTCAATTTAAAAAAAAATACTTTTCACGAAATCGTGAAGTTTCACACGTGTATTTAAATTCATGTCATCCACCATAACTATTCTATTCATGAATGAACCTATTAAACATACGGACAGAAAATGTTGAAGACGAAGTTGTGTCACAAAATAGCAGCAACTATTCGTAACCATGTGTGGGTCAATTTTGGGTTGCAACATGTTATTCAAATTTGTTTGAAATGGGATTTCTGAGTGATAGTGACTTGTTGTGACGGTTGTGACGGCTTGTGTCAGATTAACCTCACCAACATTTATTAAAAATTAAACAATGGCTTGTATATACCTACAATATTAGGTTGCGTCCGGAGTGGCTACGTTCTACGTAGCGTAGAGCGTAGAGCGAGCGTTTAAAACAAATGACTGATACTCGCCGATAATAAAGGGAAAAATGTAGTAAAGCTGTTCGGGGTATCGATAATTCCTCAAATAATCCTTAATTTTGACATAAATTCTTTATTCTTCATTACTTCTCAGAATTCGTTACTTACTAGCGGTACTATCGAATGGTGCTATAATACTGAAGGATTTTTTTACGAGCTAATGAGTTCGATACATGGTTAGGATCATTGATTTTTGGATAGTCTAATGACGTAATGTTAGTTTTCATTTATAATATCGGACTCGAGATTCCTTTGATCATTTTGCGATATTCTTCATTTTTTAGGAAATGGCCATCCACGCCCAGTTTAAACATTCACTCTGTGTATCCACAGAAAAAATAAGTATTTAATCCGTTAGACTATTTGAGGAGTTGTCGATGCTCTGAATTATTTTTAATATAGATACATTGCACCATATCGACTAAATTTTTCCCTTCACTATCAAAAAACGCTCTACGCTGTACGCTCGGCACTCGGGACGTACGAGTACGGGACGACCTTAGTCTTCATTATAGCTCCATGGTACTAGCACTAGACTGGCTATCTACACTAATATTATAAAGAGGAAATAATTGATTGTTTACTTGTTTGCATTGGAACGATTTAAAAAGAAGTGCTAGTTTTTACGTCGTAAAGGATGATATGCGTGCCAATGGTCTCACTTCCATGAATGAAGTAAAGAAGGAAAAATAGTAAGGTGATAAAATAATGCTGATGAGAAGAAAAGAAAACTTAGGCACCTTTTCACAAAGTACATTCAACTTAACTACCTAGGTAGGTAGTTAAGTTGAAAGTACATTCAACTTAACTACCTAGATAGGTATCTATTCATGTGAGCTGGGAGTAAATCTATGTGAATTTAAGGAATAATCCAATAGTACTTGTAGGAATAAACCATGTTTTACTTTTGTGTCTATAAACTTGAAATAAAATAAATACTCACATTTAAGTAAAATCTAAAAATAATACTATCTAAGGAAATTATGACTTCAAAACAAAGGCTTCCGCATATTCGCTAGGTTCATTCAATTTCCTCTCCAATTAATATCTTATCTAAGGTCAAAAATATTATTTTATATTTTTTAATTTAGTTGATAACTAAGTCGTAAGTTAATTGACTGAATGCTAATTTATTATAGTCTGAATAAAATATTATTTAGTATAAACAAAAAGGTTTCGAAATGAGTTTACTTAATCATAATCATCTTACTCGTAGCAGTCGTAGTTTTGATCCCGGTTGTATCCGAGGTTTTCCCCCAGGACCAGGAGCCACGACTTTACGGGTTTATGAGGGGAACTGCCGTCTGACCTCCCAACCCTTATTTATTATGGAAGTTACTAATTTCTCTAGTTGTACTCATGTTAACCCCTTCGTTGTGTTTTCTCAAGGTTTGCTGGCATAAAACTCTATTCTGAGTCAGTTCTCGTTTTTATTTTCATAAATGACACTTACCTCTGAGTCCGTGCACTTGAGGGCGCAATTCGCATAGCATCTCAAGTGTACGCTTGAGACATATCTCAGAGGTAAGTGTTATCTATTATACGGGTCTAAGAGTTAAGTATTGTAAATACATACCAATTTGGCAGATATGGAACTGTGACGAGGTTGACATAGCGTTTGCATCAATAGGCACTTCACTAAACCTATCCCTCCATACACCATCACTTACCTGGAACAAGATAATAAAATATGTACTACATAGGTACTCAAAAAGTACCCTAGTATTGTCTGTACTAGTGCCATAGAAATATGTAGGAGGCAAAATGTACTCGTATAAAAAGTGATTGTAACGTGCTGAGCGGGAGACAAAACTTCCGGAGAAATATGCGGGCAAGAAAAATGTATGAAAAAACATTATTACCGCGCTAAGCAGAAGAAAAAATTGTGAGGAAATTCATTGTTAATGTATTTTATTTTTAACCGACTTCAGAAGGAGGTCGACTATTTGACCTGTATGTTTATTTTATATGAATGTTTGTTCGCAATTATATCGCATTTGGTTGAACCTATTTTATGCGGTTTTCAGAACACCTTTTTCCATTCTGGAGCAGGTTTTAGTACCTATACTTAACCGACAAAAAAAGAATTCGTTTCTATTTCAAACAATAGTTTTTTTAATTTTGTTTCTGTTTTCCTTGTAGGTGAAAGCACTTTGTTCTAGGATACCACTGTAGCCTAGGATAAAACTGTGTCTTAGGATACCACTGTAGCCGCTGTATATTTACTACATTCCCAACTAGTTTAATTTAGGTACTTCACAATTAAATTGTGTGACGAAATTCAAGTTTGTTTAACTTCCCTTAGACTCGTTGAGACACAGAGGACGCATAAATCACAAGTGTGAGACTTAAAGTAGACAATTCCCAAAAGAAAACATGTCAAAAGTTATGAAGCCAGGAATAATATTATTTTACTTTATATTCGCCTCAGTGGCGTAGCGTTAGGGAGGTCTACGGCTAAGCCTCTGACTTAGTCGCAGGTTCGAGAAGGAAACTCCTTTAATACCTTATTGTGAGCACAGTTGTCGGATGCAAGGTGTGAGGATGAAATTCCTGTCACTTTTTAATAGACAAGTCATCATAAGCATGTCAATACATTGTGGCTATCAGATGGGTAAAGGTTCATCTGCACCGGCTCTTAGAATGTAAATATATTTAGTGGATGTTTAGAATGAGAGGGTACAAGTAGTACTAAGTAGTAGTAAGTACTTTTTCATCAAAGAACAAGCAGACTGTGAATAAAATTGCCATTTTTATTATCTTAATTTAGTTTAATGGGTACATCTCAAGGCGAGAAAGATAGTATAGTGACGTTCATCGGCACCTTGAAGCTAACAGTAGTCTTTTCCCGTAATTTTGAGCACAATCAATATTGCGGAAGTGGTGCACAGGTAATGAATTATATAAACACACAACCATTACTGTAGATAGATATGAAGGTTACGGTATTTTATTATAGGTACGTATTGCTAACATAATGTTGTACCTATACCTACTGGTTGAATGATGCCCGCGGCTCCGACCACGCGGAGGTCGGTTATCGCTTTTTGGTCTTATTTCCGGTTCTACTTAACCAATCGCCAATCGCCATCAAATATACGGTAAATTTATAATCTAACCAAGAAATTCTAATATAAAAAACTGCACCGTAATCCGTTCAATAAAAATATTTATTGTGCAAAATCATTTATCTAACATAACCCAAGTTTTTTTAATATCTCTAAAAATTGTAAAGTAGTCGTGTCTCCCACACGACTACTTTACAATTTTACAATAGTACCTACCTAATGTAAGGCATACTTTTCCTATCCACACGAAAAAAATATGTATATTTTATTACGCTCTTCAGAGTCAAGTCAATTTCGGCATAGGCTTTGCTCTTGTGGCTGGGCGGTTACTTCCGTAAAAGTTCATGAAAGCATATGCAATGGATAGGATGAGTAGGTACGAGAGCGAAGTCTGGGCTCAATAAAGCAAGCCGCCGAGAGGAAGGCGCTAATCAGCAGGGATACCAGTTTGCTGGTGAAGTTGGCTTGGCTCCAAATATCTTGGTTGGTTGTGTAAGTTATAACTAAACAACCTAATTATCGTCTATATTTTAGAGCGATGACCCTGACCGACACGTCACACGCTAATGATCTCTATCAGCTGGAATTCTCGCTAGATATCAGTATCTATGCAAGTAAATAACATTGAAGTGTCTGTCTGTAACGTATAAATAACAGCTTTTCAATGAATGCAACTGAATGTATGCATGGTGGCAAAATAAACATTTTTAATTCAGAGCTGAGTACCTACACGCTGAATAATTTACGGAAACAGTCAATTTAATAGTTAAGTATAATTAGTAAAATAACCTATTTAATAACAGATTAAGAAGTCAGTTGTATTGTACTAAAACTAAAATAATAATTTTATACGAGGGTTGTAAAACAAGACTGGGTAAACATTGAAACGAAAGCAACAGGATTTTTGGAAGAATAAGTTTACTCAAACAAGGAAATATTATTAATATGTATTCTTAGAAACGGCAGAATCCACTGTAAACCGGTGATAACTATCTATTCCTAAGTCTTGTAACAGCAATGGGTTGCGTGCGATTCCCGACTGCAAAGCAACAACCTTGACTCACTCCCTAAATAGATAATTGAACTCATAAACTTTCATAGAAGCGTATCTGCTAGCTATTAGTGTCAGATACAATTTTATACACATATACCGACACAAAGTATGCAAGCACTACTAGAATGAATCAAGATTAACGTCATTATTATATCAATGGAGTAAGCTCTACATTTATAATGATAATTATAATAGCGGTCGACTGTTGTAAGGAAATACCTATGTTTATCCGTATTCTAGAACCAATAATATATAAATATAATAGGTTTAAACAGCAGCGCTGTGTAGTATGTCGTAGTATATTTTATTTATTGTAATATTAAATATTTTATTATTATTATTTCTGATGTTAAAACTCATTTCTCAACAGAATAACGCCCTTGTAGCAAGTAGTTGCCTTGGTCGAAACCGGAAAAATAAACACTTGCGAGGTGGAAGGAGGAGATAAAAAATTAGAAAAGGAACAAGTGAAATGCAGCATGTACAACTAATTAACCTTTGCATAATGTTATCTTGTATCGAGTAAGACTCAAATATTATTGCTCGAGATATTAGTAAAATATATACATATATTATATACCTACTCTTACTCCTTGATATATATCTATGGTTTTATTTTGACCGCCAAATCGACTCGTGCATTCATTTTCTAACCGACTATTATCTGAGTGAATGAATGAATGTATATATTTAATTCAGGCAATCAACCCATGAATATTACATAGATACAAAATGCACGGATAGGTATGTAGGTAAAGTAATACAAATTCACCAATCTTGGAAATCGCTTTATCGATATAGATATACATACATAGTTATTTTTTCTTCTCTAAGGAAAAAATCTCGTACTGCACAAAACATTCAACGATAGTATGTAATTAGATAATAAATTAACTTATCATTGCTATCACTATGGAAAAATATAAACCGAACGCTTAAAAGATCTATTATGGCACTATTAAAGTGATTGATAATGAGAAACTGTACATTCACGCTTTGTTGTGCAACATTTTACGTGTACATCCGTATGGATGTGCAACAAGTAGGTAAATAAGTAGTAAAATCATATTATGCTTCTAACAATGTACGGTACACATTGCAATACTTTTTTTATGCAGGAGGTGTATACTGCATATTTTTGTACTTGGAACACTCTTCTTTTTATAGTAACATCCGGTATTTTTTTACGACAGAGAGTGCGGTTCGATTTGCGCACAGTGCAAATATTTTATGGATCTTTCTATGTATAATATGTATTGGTATGTATGTACCTACAGTTTTTAGTTTTTTTACTTTTTTTATTGTTTATTCGCATTCTAGAACCCATAATACAAGCCAGTTAAGTTATGCTTACTTTAGGTCTAGAAAGCGCTGTGTGTTTATGAGTGCCGGATCGTTAAAAATCTACCTATTGGTATACGTATCCAAACACGAATTTATGGTATCTAGATCTGCGCATACGGACTTTCTTTTCCTGCGAATTCCGGCTCATCACTAGTAGGTACTATGTAAATAATAATGTTAATAATAAAAATAACTGAGAGCATAGCTTTACAAATGGTGGTTAAATTTAATTTCTCTACTCTTTGTTTGAGCAGACATTTTTAATTAAAACGTTGCTCCCCTGTGGGGCTGTATGTAATATCTATTGCATAAACCAATATGCCACGAACCAATAATACTAAAGCGTTCCTCTGGGGATCTGTCTACAGTTCATAACGTAATCGAAATCAAGAAATAGGTAACTTAAAATATTAGAAACTAGGTAAGTATTGTATTGTTATAATGTAGGTGGGTCATTCTCAGCCGGCTCAAATAGGCGAGTCCGCGTCGAAAACCAATACTTGGAGATTACTTATCAATATGATTATTTTTTTTATAGAATGTACGGTCAAAAATAGTAGGGGGGGCCTGTGGTATTTTTTAGATAAATTACGTAGAAGTTAGTTTAAAAAAATTAAAACTACGAAAATATTGACCTCGGTGTCGCGTCCGGTCCTGTCCTTGCAGCAAAAATTATTTTTTATCTTTTTTTCTCCAATAAAGGTGTTATATGTACATATATTCACAAACAACTTGATAACTATTTACTTAATTTATAACATTACTAAGCCATTATAGGCATTACTAGACAAGTTACAACTGGTTGTCTTTACGTCCGACGTTCAGAGTTGACTTCAGTGGCGCTCACCGATTCATTCATTACTCTGTACTCTAGCGACTGCGAGAATAGAGGTTCGAGTAGTGCAAACTATCAGTTACACCGCACCGG
Organism: Lithosia quadra; assembly: GCA_963576445.1. NCBI lineage: Eukaryota > Metazoa > Arthropoda > Insecta > Lepidoptera > Erebidae > Lithosia > Lithosia quadra. Next base: position 5,403,855 of record OY754883.1, read on the forward strand.
TGGTAAGGACAAGACGTCTGTATGTTATCGCCCCACTGTTTTATTAAGTTATGTAAGCATTTTCGGTGGCTTGGTATACACCTAAAACTGATTTCGGTGAATCCATTTTATCCTCAATTATTTGAACTAATAATGTAAAGCTATATTAAAAGTGTGTCTTTTATGTATTAGATTTCAATAAAAAACATAAGCATTCATAATACAGATTACTTTTAAAAATATATAGGATTTTGCTAAATATTTTGATTTCAGTGCCCTTGATTCCGGTGTATTCGGTGGGTCTGGAAGTCGAAATGTATGACTGCCGCGTGGAATTCAGTATCGCCACCAAGTCTATTTTAATAAAACGACTCTCCACTCGACTTTCCACTCCGCTGTTCACTCCACTCTCCACTCCACACTCCACTCCACTGTTCACTCCACTCTCCACCTCCACTCTACTTTCCAATCCTCTCTACCGACTCCACTCTACATTCCACTCTCCACTTCAATGTCCAATCCACTCCACTCCACTCTCTACACCACGCCCCACTCCCCACTCCACTCTCCACACCACTCCCCACTACGCTCCACTCTCCACTCCACTGGTTTCCACTCGTCTAGCCGAAACCTTTCGGATAAAAAGTACTAAACGGATTTTAGTACTTACGGTTTTCTTAGTCAGACTTAAAATTTGGAGATATGACCAATAAGTTTTTTTTAAATTTATTCATTGGTTTCACCTTACACCATCTTTACAGGGCTCACCTAAGGCGACAGTATGGACATCATATCCCTATATAACAGTACTTTAAGTTGTAATAATCAATATTCACGCGGGCGGCGCTACGGGCGTCAGCTAGTAACTACTACTAACTATAGAATTGTAAATTACTTGGCCCGATACAACTACACATATCGTTGGAGACGACGATATGTGTAGATATAAAGATATAAAAGACTTGGTTATATTGACCACAAAAAATATCTAAGTATTTTTTGGAATCCTTGTCTGTTTGTTCGTGATGGACGCAAAAACTGCTGAACAAATTTTGATGTTGCCTTTTCATTAGCAAGGTCTTGGTTTTACATAAAATCTGCCGTATGTTTGATTGCATTTGGTTTAATAGAACCGGGGAATTGACCAATAAACGATTACGAACCAATCGACTCCCACGGGCAGAGCCGCGGGTATTAGCTTGTATAAAAAGTAGCCTATACTAGTACTACTTAGTAGTACTAATCCAGACTATAATCTATCTCTGTACCAAATTTCAGCCATATCCATTCAGCCGTTTTTACATGAAAGACTAACAAACATACATCCAGATATCCCGACTGATTGACTCCGTGGGCAAAGCCACGGGTAGTAGCCTATATGTTATTTCAGAGTATAATCTTTCTTTATACCAAATTTCAATCCGATCTATTCAGCCGTTTTTGCGTGAAAGAGTAACAAACATACATCCAGACATCCCGACTGATCGACTCCGTGGGTCGAGTGATCAACTTGGTGAGCGGAGTCGCGGGTATTAGCTTGTATTAAAAGTAGCCTATATGTTATTTCATACTTTAATCTATCTCGTTACCAAATTTCAGTCAGATCTATTCAGCCGTTTTTACGTGAAAGAGAAACAAACATAATATCTAGAAATCCCGACGACCGACATAAGCCGTTTTTATGTGGCAGAGTAACAAACATACCTACATCCAGACACATTCTTACAAACTTTTGCGTTTATAATATCAAGTAGGAAGTAGGATAGGATAGGATTTTATATATTTGATTTCGGTGATAAAAATGTTGATTTCGGTGGACACTATTAAAAAAAAGTGAAATATCTTCATAACCATTCAGTCTATACAATTCCCTCAACTACTGAAATGTTTTAAATTAACACTAGATTTGATATTTCATGTAAGTAAAACCTTAATTGAAAGAAAAAAATTGGACACCGAAGTCAACCAAATAATGAGCCGCCTGAGAAAGACCCAGGTATAGGTGTACAATAAAGCATATTCTATTTTATTGTAACAAAGTCTGATCATAATAGAAAAAGTTTGTTCGACTATGGTAATGATGTAAACTCGAAACAAAGAAGACAGATGATTTTCATTTTCCTCTCTACGAACTTCATTTTAGGAAACTTTTATTTTCCTAACTCAAACACAACTGAAATAACAATATATAGTGCATTTCAGGTTTGACCCGTTTGACTAATCTTTGCGAGCATATTCTATCGAAGGAAGTAAAACTCATCGTGTATAGGATAACCGATTGTACTTACTAGTTTATATACAGTCTATCTATATGATATTTAGAAGACAGGGATTTCTCATTAAAAAAATAATATATTTAAAATTAATTATATTATAGTTTAAAAAATGTTTTCGCAAATTTCCGGTCACATATTTACCTATCATTGAAATTAAAACATAAAACGGTAAACAAAATACACAAAGGCTGTAGCTGTTTTTGTATTGTACTCCAAATGACGCCTCACAGACGCAAAAGTATCGAGCGAATGAAATAACAGACTCTTTTGTTGTTAAAAGGTTTGATTAGTGTCAACCCTTTCGTCCGTAACCCTACCGCCGCCGCTATGTCGGGGGTAATGTACTGACCTGGTTACTTTTAACTCGACTGCCTATGTCCGTTCTCACGTTATACCAGCGCACCGCTCGAATAAAATATATAACAGTATTTATTCCATCATCAGATAAAATTGAGGAAACTAAAAGGCTTTTTATTACAAACAGAATGGAAATGAAGACCGCGGAGAGGAAATGAAAGATACCTAACCGCGCCGTTCGCAGGCTTTATGAGTAACTAATGTGAAAATGTTGACAGAATTACCTAACCACTGTTTTTCATTATCATTTACTATTTTTTCAGAGTATTATGGTATGTTACTGGCTGTGCCCGCGACTTCACCCGTGATTTTTAAGATGATAGATTTTTAATGTTTTTTTTATTTTTTTTATTTGCGTGGAACACGAATTCTTTTTCTGAAATAAAAGTTAAAGCTTATAATATTTTAGTCCCGTCAAAATATTTGTGAGATCGAGATGAGATCGAAACTGATTTGGAACATTATTTCGATACGTTCAGCAATCCGTGAAAGAGCAGCAACATCCACTGATCCTCGAAACTTTCACATTTGCACCTACTTAATATTAGTAGGATGATTCATAGCTAGATACCGTAGATTTAAAATATTGTGATATTTATTATGTAACCAAAGTTGCAAACATTTTTTGCAATATAAATTTTTTATTGCACATTGCCACCTGCAGATTTAGAACAATATGTTTTTTTCTATATAATTTAGGCTACTCAGCAAATTAGTAGGTTACCAATTGCCAACATAACAAAAAATAAAAGTAGCTAATCAAATAATATAAAATTGCACAAAATGAAATAAACTGTGGCGTATTGGTAGCGCATTCGATTGCTACAAGACTGCTACGATAGAGGTAGCGAGTTCGAGTGTGGTTCAGCGCAAACATTAATATGCACAGATATGCATATTACAATTGGTTTGGGTATTATTCTTCATTTACAAAAGAATTGTGTGTAAGTAAGTGTGTTCATCCACGTTTTAAAACCCAAATTACAAGGCAGTTAGGCTTACTTTGAGTTTAGATAACGCTTTGAAATTTTGGAGTAAATAATTTGCTAACTTTTCCTAACGATTTAGATCGTAAAAATAGAACAGCGAGGACCTGGGATTTGAACCCGCGACCAGTCCCTGGACCAATTCAGCTACTGGACACGTCCTAGATATTGTAATTGTCCGATACAGATTTTTAGATAACGCTGTAAATATCCTAGAACTTCAGGACATACCTATACCACGTTCTAGACTAGAAGTAACTATTCACTTTGTTAAAATATTCTATCAATACACCTCTCTGTAAATATATTTTTATAATAAACCAGAAAACCAGTAGGTAACATGATGTCAATACAACTGCGTCGTTGATTATGTTTTCTTTTACCATATTGTAATCAACTTACTATTCAATCAAAATATTTGTATACATATGTTATGCTGGTTGCTCATTAGTAACATTCATCTAACTCTAAAAGGTGAAAAATCTAAAAGATTATTTTTTTCAATAAAATGGTAGCGAATGACATTAAAGATAATTTCACGCTAACCTATGCCCGCGCCTCCGACTGCGTGGGCATTGGTTTTCGCGTTTTAGGCTATTATCTCCGAATCTAGTCAATCGATTTTAATCGAACATGCGTAAAATTCGTTTTCTAACCAAAACCTTTCAAACAAAATAGCCGTCTCGATAGTTTTTGCGTTTTTCGCGTAGGTGCTCTTTGTTAATAGAATTCATTTACATTTGAAAGCCCGAGGTCCGTTTATTGTTTTTAATTAGCATGTGAGCTTTTCCGGGAGCGACTGTCGTCTGAGCTCCCAATCCTTATTGGAAAGCCTGCGTCAGAGACTCGTCCGATATCGATGAGGTTGGCTTAGGTCACAATGGTGTTAGTTGGTAGGGCCTACACACCCTCTTCTGATGTAAGTACTTGATTCATTTTTGCACAATATTATTGTGTAAAAATCAATCAACTAGGTAATTACCCAACTCTTGGTAGTAAATTATCAGCAACATATATATAATTTTTTGTCACCTATTGTCTAAAGACAATGGGTAACTACACTAACTACTAATATTGATAATATGACATTGCGAAACACAGGTACGTTTAATTAGTTTAATTAATCACTACGATACGATACTTTTATGGTCGTCTGCAAACTCGAAGATATAAAGTATTATTATGTACGTTTAGTAAGATAATAATAGTTGCATATCTATGTAGATACCTACATCAAAAGATGATTCAACATTCACATTATTCGAAGTTAATTTTTTTTAAAGCTACGATACCACACACTAGACCCACTTTGGCTATCTTGACTTTCACGGAAGCGACTGCTAACTATGAGTACATCAACAAAATGACTGATTACGTCAAATTAGATTAACCAACTGTTAATTATTTTTACCCGCTACCCTACACCGGCGCGGCGGCGCGGCGTCTGTAGACCTACTACCGGAGACAGCACGCGGTTTTAGTCAGTTTGAGTTCGAAATAATTGTCCTTCGCTGGCCAGCGGGAAGGTATCCAGGGAATCCTCCTGGATACACAAGAAAAAAAGGGTGAGTCTATGCCACCGTTTAGAGGGCACCTGTTTAAAGTCACCCACTGATGCTTAGTCTAAGATACCTATATGGAATGTAAAATAGCCCTATCCCGTCGCTCTATGATAGCCATAGAATGGTTTGGCCCTTGAATTTTACCCCGCTGAGTGCCATTTAAAACATTATACAGGACTAACCAACAAATTCTTGCTTCACTTTACAGGTGTAGGTACATCATTTTTCAATATTACCTGTCCCATAGATAAAATAATTTGATGGCCAATACCTACACATAGCGGAGTTCATTTCATCGCATCGCAGTTTCCAAACAGGACCCTTCTAAAATTAACCCAGCGTCCAATCGATACGACCCGACTTCCCTGTGCCGTCTAGACAGACGCAGACGTTCCTGCATACCTACAACACTACTGTAGATACTTTTCACGAAATCTGGTTGTACTTAATAATCTCAGTTTATCGCCTATATAGGTACGAGTACCTAGTAACCAAAGTTCCTAAGTATTTGTGTGGTGAAGTTACACGACTTATTTAGTTTGTTTTAACAAGTTTCATACGTTACTTTTGCTATCAAACGTGCTTTTTTAATTTTTTAAAGGCCTGAAAAAGTCCTTTGGGTTGTGGATGATTGAGGATCGGGTGCTATAGTGCCCTTAGGGAGAGGTCAAGAGGTCCCAGGTTCGAGTGCTTGCCAGTTACACAACCTTCGCCAAACGACCAATTCGTTGAACGTCCACTAAAGCGTTTAGTTTAGAGTAAACACAGTAGAAAAGTTTAGTGGAAATGGAGTGAAGAAGCAGGGTATTTATTACTTCTATGTAGGTTACATACACATACTACATAGAAAGACTAACTGTAATAAAATTGGTAACGCCAATGATATTATATAAGTAAAGGTAACGCGAATAACGCGCAACTTTTTGTAGCTGTCATAAAAATGCCAATGCCAATGTCAAAATTCATTTTTTTTCTGGTCTATGGGTCCCGTTCCAAATACGAAATTCAAAGTCACAAGTCACGGAAATGGCCGCCTCACCTATAGGAACCGTGAGTAGGTACCGTGGACACAACTTTTATTCTAGCTTATCGAGTGAACACTACAGAAGGCCGATTTATAAAAACTATATTAAATTCTGGGGGGGGGAGTGATTCCAATTGCCAACCCCCCTACCCCCTGGCTACACCCGTGGAATAATTCAATCATGAATTTAAAATTGGTACAAAACAGTCGTTTCTTTAAAAAGCAACACGCTGAATGTTTATAAGTAGGTAGGTATAATGACGAACGCGACACGTCGAACCTATAATCAATAATGACGATCGCAGTTGATTGCACAAAAAATGTTAGGTATAACATCAAAATACAGGCAGTGTAAACAAAACCGTATAGTATTTTCTTAGTTGATAAAGATAACTATACAATAATTATTTTAGTTGATAAGCGAGGGTAAATACAAATTTACATAAATGTACCATATTCTACAATCAAATTATAACAAGTGCGCTATAAGTTGAGACTTCAGCTCTCCGCCCACTTACCCCTACACTGCCCCTCAGTCGCCCGTGACGTACTTTTCGCAATAAAAAAGGTAGTCAGGTAGGTAAGTAACGTCTCGAACGGAAGCTTGTTTACGATATTTTTTTGTGCGCTGTACAAACACGCGCCGGTGAAGTCTAGTGGTCAGGTCTCAACTTATAGCGCACGAGTAGTACTTACCTTACATTAAACATTCTTAAGAATAAGAATCATTATTTGAATGAAATTTTAAGCAATTGCATGCTAACTATTTCCAAATGATTTTCTGATCGGAAAAAATGATCATCCAGGACGGGACTTGAACCCGTGACCAGTCCCTTACAGGGGGAATGCTCTGACCAACTGAGCTACCTGGACCCGTTCTAGATGTTCGAAATTTTCCGATATATTCTACGGCTTAGGGCGCCGGTGGAGCCATCTACCGTAATTCGTTCGAACTACGGTAACAATGAAACAATATTGCAATTGTTTTTAAACATTATTTTTCCGATCAGAAAATCATTTGAAAATCATTAAGAATCATTAGTTTTATTTAACACCATCACAATCGTATGGTACGAGAACGATGTGGGGACACATTATAAGTATCATAATATATTATTAGGTAAGTACATATAAGTAGGCAGCTAGTGGTATCGAATTTCAAATATTGTACTATTCATGTAATTATGATTGTTTTACTCATAATTAGCAAAAGCACTTAGGTACTATTTACAAAACTCAGACTATAAAACCTGGCAATTCAAAATCACATCACGTCCAATTTTTTTGTTAATCTTTCATTTTAACTCGTTTTCTTCACATCACCCTACTAGGCATATGAGCAAAACTAATGTTTAAAAATGTACTTATGTAGGTAGGTACGGTAAAGGAACGAATTAGTAGTTTCTCATTTGTAAGGTTTCCTACCTACGATGAACCCCTATAAAATCGTCTAGCTGTTCACGCCTCACCCTGCTACTACCTATATCTTTATAAATTTTAATGTATAGGTACACCGCTCCGCATTAGTCATTCAGTTGGACATACCGAGAGAACTATTAACAAGATGAGTTACAGAAGATGGACTTTTACCACACTGCCAACTGACATGCACAATAGGAGTGCAATCGTGAATATCAATCAAAAAGACTCGCCCCAGCACAACTAGTGCATGCTAGTTGGCCGGTGAAGAATTAGTGAAAAATATGTCAATACCACAAGTACCACAACCTCAGTAATAGTCAATGACTTCAAGCAACCCTGCAGCTTCATCAGCTGTCAGCTATTATGCGGCGCCAAAATTCACAAATAATTACTGGTATCTGTCCCGTATCTGTCGACCCCTACAACGAATCGCGACGCTATTGTTGTTATAAACAGCTTGTCTAGTAGTTCATTGGTAACAGTGCTTACCGATTTTATGATTTGTCTTGTGGCTTACCATTAATTCGTCTGTCAGATAGTGTATCTTCCTCATCCCACCACGGATGATCTATAATCCGGTGCGCTTGGGGCCGCTCGTAATAACCATAATATTGAAACTCCATTCTTCAAAATATTAACTATCGATAAAATGTAGTATATTCACAAACAATATTATTTTACACTTTGAAAATAAAAAAAAATCACACCACTCGAAAGACTGCACAAACACCACTCCACTTTCAACGCTAAAGTGATACTGTATTGTAATTAAGTCTTCTCAAGCAGACACAAATGAGATAAACGGATGACGCTGAATATAATTAATAATACATAGGGTCACTATTATCAATGATAATAATGGTAGGGTTAGTTCGCCTGTTCGCGTCCATCGCCCTATTCGCGTCCATTTTACGGACCTCTCTTTGAAAACTCTCGAAATTAAGTATACTAACACATCAATTAGTCGAAAAGTCATTACCACCAATACCTCATTGTATAAGAGCCACGTACGCATAGGTAAAAGTTCTGTGCGCCCAACCAATCCTGTGTAAAAAAATAGTTAGTGACGGCTGTTCAACGAGAGAGCGCGAATCCGCGAAATTTTAAGAAAAAAGGTAGTGGACAGCGGTGCGTTTGAAGGCAAGTCTTTTATTGTTTTATGAGTATTTTGGCTACATAGCTGTTTCTAGACGTCGATAATGATAAAAGGAATTATATTCATTATGAATTTGCAATTTTTTTTGATAATTACCAATTAAAATAAGGTGGACGCGAATTACTACACCGAATTCCAGATTGTTATAGAACTTCCAGATTGCGTCCGCAATGGACGCAAACTATACCTGCAGGGAATAATGACAAGAACAAATCGCGTCCATTATTAAAATTAATTTCCTACTGCTAATATAAGCAAGAAGGATAAAGAACATACACAGAAGACGATTTAAGGAAAGCATTGAGTGAAATTCGAGAGAAGCAGAAATCGGTAAGACAAATATGCTATTCCCAAAACGACAATATGGACAAGACAAAATCAGTGGGCGCAGACCAGATGGAGTAAAGAAACCGGGCACAGAACCTGCGCTAGGTTTAGTAGGTGACCATCATAAGGACTGGCTAGAGAGGCCATACGGGAGCCACTCGTTACACCTGACGCAGGTGATCTCCATGAACACATACTTCGGGGATCACTTGTGTCTGATCAGGAAGCCGTTGGCTCCTGCCAACGGCTGAATGTCATCACTGTGATGCAAGTTAGAACTTAGGGATGCACACACTGGCAGAATGCAGGGCGTAGGAGGTGTCGAGGCGAGCCCTCGTGGTGGCCCTCGAAGTGGGAGTCCTCTCACTGAGAGTCTGACTCACAGCGATGCTGCAGAGCGGGCGGGCGATGCCGCTGCCTCACTTTGCGAGTAAGTCATGCTCGAGAAGGAGGCGACGGAAAAGGTCCAGGAGAGGCGACCACAACAGGCGCAGGCGACTCAGGCGTCAGAGGTCATTCAACAAACTTTGTCCTCCATGAGTGCAGGGTTGGGGATGACGCGTGGAGCCACCTGTCAACCTAGCAGAAGCAGGCTGAGGTGGCGGTGGCGACACCCTGGCGTTAGAAAACCCGAGATGGCGTACGGTTTTAATCAGTTCGATTCCAACATAACGCCCCCACTGGTGGGTGGTAACCGTAAAGATTTCCGCGTGAAAAATAGGAGTAGATGGTAAAAAACAAGGTTGTTAAATGGCTTCTTAACATTTTCAAATGTGAATTTCCAGTGAAAAATTCAAATTTCCTGTGAAAAATTCAAATTTCCAGTGGACGCAAACTGGTCCAGCAGGTGGACGCAAATTGGATTTTATGGACGCGAACTGGGTAAATCGCCTATTTCTGAAGTTTTTATTTTTAGAAAAAAAACTACAAGATATTTCGAATAAAACTAAAGGTTACCTTAAACTAGACTAATATTATGAACAGATTAAATAAACTTTTAATTGAAATTAGTACTGGTACATTTTTATTTTCTCCGTCAAACTTGCCAACTGCGCTAAGTGGACGCGAACAGGCGAAATGACCCTATAAGACGTTCACTTTTCGAATACGAGTTACGAGTCTTGTCGTGATAAAGTTTGCCTTTGCCAATGTTCCCCAGCTTCTGAAGTACACCCTTCTTCAGAAATGTTTGTATCCGACGTGTGAACAAGAACGAGTAAACACTATCGGATGCTTATACAAATACAAGACAAGTCGATTTCAGATTGGCTGTCTACCCTTCGTTTTATTCGAGATTTTATTTTACGAAAATTGTATCTTGATGCTTTGAAATGACATAGGCAACTGAATAAGTTAAGGTTTTTTGGTGTCAGATAAGCGAAACACCTAATTAATTAGTGTGCCTATCTCGAATGCCCTCCATTTCCAACAAAAAACGTCACAATGATAAAGTGGTCTTAAGAAATTTAGAGCAATTTTGAGTATATACCTAGTTTGTTCAAACTAGATATTATAATTAAGCCATGTATATTTGTACTGATATGTACGGAGATCCGCAGGCTGACATCTCATTTAGGTAGGTACTCACATGACGCAAAGATACAACTATCAGTTGCTATGACGAAATTCATTTTTACTCAATCTATAATTACTCTTATGTACCTATAATGCCTACCTATAGCTGTGCGAAAAAAAATTAACATCGCGGAAGAAAATAAATAGACCACCAACAATGCGTAATTTTTTGTAACCGTCATAACGATGATATTACAAAAAGGCGCGCTATGTCTGTATAGATAGGTTTCAAAATTCATTAACTGACTTTTAAACGCGTGACGCATACCAGGCCCAGCCCCATCGTACCCTAACGATAAAGGCGCCTGACGACGTGTACTTCAAGAAAACATTCAACATCATTATAAACACGCTATGAATTTGAACAGAACGTCGCCATTCGCCATTAGTTTCTGATAAGACTCGTTAGAATATATGCCTACATTAGTTAAAGCAAAGACGATCTATCGTCTTTGGTTAAAGGTTTTTATACTCACTACTTAGGGTGTTGCGATCAGTAGCGATTTGTGTCGCAAATATTGAATTTATCTTAGTTGCGGCTTTTCAGATCATGTCTTACGTTCATATCGATCAGATTCTGCGCTGCGGTTACCTATTAGATTCGAAGGACAAAGGTTTTATGTATTAGTATTATTGAAATATTTTAATTGAATTTGTATTCATATCTGGCGTCTTGCGCAGTTCAACAGTTTTCGAAAATAATTTCTCTTCGTTATAAGTAAGTTCTAAGTTATAAGTCTAGGGATAAATATTTAGAAAGAAAGGACGCCCAAATAGTCCATTTATATAACTTTATACCTATATACCTACCAATAAAAAATATTCATATACTTTGGAATGGGACGTGTAAATAACTAAATAAGGCCTTACCATAGTTACATGTCAAGAAGTGGTTGGCAAATTAGTAATTAGGTTTTTTTTATACCACTCAGGTGGTAGACAAGCCGTGTGCTTGTCTGCCACCTGAGCAGAGCAGAGGAGCGGAGCAGTAAATCATTTATCATACATTTTTGTAAAATTAATAATATACGGGCGTGGGATAAATAGGTGCCACGGGGGCGAAACATGTTACTGGCGAAGCCGAGGGCTACGTACTAGCTGTAACTAATATAGCTGCAGCTAATATCGCAAAACAATTGAATCACAACACAGTTGAATTTCATGAACTGTATTCACTTCTCTCTCTATTAATAGGTATACACATATATTAAATGGTTAATTTCCTATATAATAAATGTGAAAATAGGTACCTGCATAATTCTTGTAAAATAACATAATAGCTATATAATAGCTATACAAATCATCTCCACTTCATAGAAACTCAAAACCTCTTTCAGTATATCTTTCGATTACTGAATACAATTCTTATCTAGCATCTACTTATGAAATATCTACGACTCGAGCACTAGGTACTAAACCTATGCTTCATCGATTATGATTATTATTTAACCTTCAATTGATACGGTCATAACCTATTACGTGTGTTTATGGCGCGTCATATCTTCAGTACTGGCTACTACTGGACTCTCAGAATTGACTTAAATTGATCAATTTCGTTAGGCAAACATGTTAGTGATATCATTACTATCATTACGCTTCCCGCCATAGTAACTCGGTGTGATATAATGTACTGCATCAGCATTATCGGCTCAATAAACCTTCTGAAAATCAAGGACGCGTCACACTCGCGCTGCCGACCCTGGAGGAGACAGGGGTTGGGGAAGGAGAATGGGTGGTGGGGGTTGGAGGGAGGTCAGGTTGAGAGAGTTTCTGCGCTGACAATGCAGGAGATTTTGCTCTCTCCACTAACAACACGGAACCCCTCCAGTGAGCTCTGGGTTATGTTATAACTGACTCTTTTATTTTACAATACGAAGTATAAACAAGGGCAAACATAGTTCTCAAAATAGACGCAAATTTTCCTATTTTAAGATTGAAGAACGTTCTTTGCACTTTGTGTCGATACCCTCCATTTAACAGTCTCTCCAATTGGCATTATTTGCAAGTACGTGTTAAATGTGTACACATGTCCTATGGGCTACGATATAATGTTGACAGTGCCAATTTAACCTTTAAAATGTCAATACAGAGTGTTACGAGTACCGTGTACTTAGTGAATTTATTATATTTAGATTCTTATTTATGACACCACTCAACCCAAGATTACTTAACAGTTACTTTGTAACAAATCAAATAACTACCAGGAAAATTATCCGTACAATTAGTATACCACTAGTCTATTAAATAGTAGATTTAATAGCCTATTTGCCCACCTCGTCAACCACTACATGTAATAATGTTTCCTATATTAACATTAGGCGGAACTGCTGTGGTTTGCCCTAGCTTACCTATACAGTACGGTGTTCTTGAAAAAGGGCATTAGAAAGTTTTTATAGGGTCCAACAGCGCGAGTATGACGTCTCAGGTGTTGCACACGTCCATAGGTCACGGTGACCGCAACCCCATCAGATCTGCCGACTGCTGCCACTGCACTAGTCTACCACTTTTTATGCTACAAATCTATCAAACAAGCATAAGTTCCATCTAATCGTAGGTTGATACTAGGGTCTACTAATAGCATACGATAGTGGCTCAAGTGCTTATCTGACACCTAAGTGGTTCAAAAAAAACTGTCCGAAAAGAAAAACTAAAGATTCTTGTGACAATATTTATTTGCATTGGTCTGGGTACAACTATAAAAGCATTTAACTATGTTTATCCGCATTCTAGAACCCCATAACACAAGCTAGTTAAGCTATGCTTACTTTGAGTCTAGATAGCGTTGTGTAAAATGTCCTAGAATATTTATTTATTACTAGCTTCCGCCCGCGGCTTCGCCCGCGTGGAATTCGGTATCGCCACAAAGTCTATTTTAATGAAACGACTCTCCACTCGACTTTCCACTCCGCTGTTCACTTCACTCTCCACTCCACACTTCTGTTTGTTCGTGATGGAGGCAAAAACTGCTGAACAAATTTTGAAGCCGTCTTTTCATTAGAAAGGCCTTGATTTTACATAAAATCTGCCTTAGGTTTGATTGCATTTGGTTAAGTAGAACTGGAGATATGACCAAAAAACGATTACCAAACAATCGACTCCCACGGACAGAGTCGCGGGTATTAGCTTGTATAAAAAGTAGCCTATATATTACTCCAGACTATAATCTATCTCTGTACCAAATTTCAGCCAGATCCATTCAGCCGTTTTTACGTGAAATAGCAACAAACATAATATCTGGACATCCCGACCGATCGACTTCGCGAGCGAAGCCGCGAGTATTAGCTTGTATAAATAGTAGCCCATATGTTATTTCAGACCATAATCTATCTCTGTACCAAATTTCAACCCGATCTATTCAGCCGTTTTTGCGTGAAAGAGTAACAAACATGCATCCAGATATCCCGACTGATCGACTCCGTGGGTCGACTAATCGACTCCGTGAGCGGAGTCACGGGTATTAGCTTATATAAAAAGTAGCCTATGTGTTATTCCACACTTTAATCTATCTCGTTACCAAATTTCAGCCAGATCTATTCAGCCGTTTTTACGTGAAATAGCAACAAACATAATATCTGGACATCCCGATCGATCGACTTCGCGAGCGAAGCCGCGAGTATTAGCTTGTATAAATAGTAGCCCATATGTTATTTCAGACCATAATCTATCTCTGTACCAAATTTCAACCCGATCTATTCAGCCGTTTTTGCGTGAAAGAGTAACAAACATGCATCCAGATATCCCGACTGATCGACTTCATGGGCGGATTCGCGGGTATTAGCTTGTATAAAAAGTAGCCTATATGTTATTCCACATTTTAATCTATCTTGTTACCAAATTTCAACCCGATCTTTTCAGCCGTTTTTGCGTGAAAGAGTAACAAACATACATCTAGACATCCCGACTGATCGACTCCGTGGGTCGACTAATCGACTCCGTGAGCGGAGTCACGGGTATTAGCTTGTATAAAAAGTAGCCTATGTGTTATTCCATACTTTAATCTATCTCGTTACCAAATTTCAGCCAGATCTATTCATCCGTTTTTACGTGAAAGAGTAACAAAGATATATCTAGAAATCCCGACCGATCCACTTTGCGAGCGGAGCCGCGGTATAAGCTTGTATAAAAAGTAGCCTATATGTTATTCCAGACTATAATCTATCTCTGTACCAAATTTTAGCCAGATCCATTCAGCCATTTTTGTGTGGCAGAGTAACAAACATACATCCATACATCCAGACATACATTCTCACAAACTTTCGCGTTTATAATATTAGTAGGATTATGGTATTAGATTGGTATTCGCTACTATTATCACAGCATTATATAACATAACGTAGGTATAAATGTATTCTAGCATACCTTGGTATATATGATCCGGCATTATCACAAAGTTTATGTTCCATACCGATTGTCTTATAGTAGTCATAGGTCATTGGTCAATCGTGTTAGATCATCTGTTAATCACTGGTCACTGATCACGGGCAACACAACCTTTCCTTGTTTATCACACGGTTCGTTCAACTGAACAGACAGGGAACAAATATGTAACTTAGCGATTTAAATACATCAGACTTTATCTTAAGGCTGTTTTACGAGTAATTTACTTAATTATAAAGATTTGATTCGTTGGCAATCTTTTAAACTAAATGCTAATAACATAATCAAGATAACTCAGCTATCAGGTTTATACGCATTGTGACGTTTTTTGATCATAAGGCTTTTATTATATTCAAAATGCAGGTATATAAATATAACCATAATAATATATATATTAAGTTGATTATGTAAGTAATTAAAAGAATGACAAGGCCGACTTGTTTTTTTTGGATAATAAAGGTTTTAAGTTAAAAGATTATTAATGTTAATATTACGTACTATTAAAATTTTGAAGTTTATTTATGTAGTAGGTAGTAGCAAAGACCATTAATATGGTCTTTGGTAGTAGTAAGTAAAATTTAATTATGACAATTGAGACAATTATAGTAACGATAATTATTTGTCTTTAACTGAGGTGGCTGAGTTTCACTTAGGTTTTTAATTGTTTTTGTTTTTCAGAAAACATACAGAAACCTATGTACAATTTGCACTGAACGGGAGTCGACCCGCGCCCCTTGTCGTAGCAGTCGAATGCACTTCCGCTACGCCCAGCTACGTCACAGAGGTCGTAAATTGCTCGTTGAATATGTCATTAAACATATAGATGTCAGTAAACATTGTTATCTTTAAAATGTTTCGGTCATTGAGATATATAAGTGAAAATTAATACAAAGTGTCATTTTGCTGCAGATAGTTAATGTTATAAGGCGTAACTTAACTACTTTTATTTTGGAAAACGAAGAGTTCCACCCATAAAAGCTAAAACCCGGAACGAAGACCCAGCGGACATAGCCACAAGGTTTCGGTGACGTCAATTAAACCTCAAATGTATTTATAAGACCACTGTCTGATCATTTAATAATCGTTGTATTCATTAGGTGCAATTAGGTGGTACAAATCCTACTAATATTATAAACGCGAAAGTTTGTAAGAATGTATGTCTGGATGTCTGGATGTCTGGATGTCTGGATGTCTGGATGTCTGGATGTCTGGATGTCTGGATGTCTGGATGTATGTTTGTTACTCTACCACACAAAAACGGCTTGATGGATCTGGCTAAAATTTGGTACAGAGATAGATTATAGTCTGGAATAACATATAGGCTACTTTTTATACAAGCTAATACCGCGGCTCCGCTCGCAAAGTCGATCGGTCGGGATTTCTAGATATATCTTTGTTACTCTTTCACGTAAAAACGGCTGAATAGATCTGACTGAAATTTGGTAACGAGATAGATTAAAGTGTGGAATAACATATAGGCTACTTTTTATACAAGCTTATACCCGCGACTCCGCTCACGGAGTCGATCAGTCGACCCACGCAGTAGATCAGTCGGGATATCTGGATGTATGTTTGTTACTCTTTCACGTAAAAACGGCTCAATAGATCAGGTTGAAATTTGGTACAGAGATAGATTATAGTCTGGAATAACATATAGGCTACTTTTTATACAAGCTTATACCCGCGACTCCGCTCACGGAGTCGATCAGTCGACCCACGCAGTAGATCAGTCGGGATATCTGGGCCTCGATTCTGCTAAAGACAAACCACTGATATACCACTGACGCTCTAAAATATGCCAATTAATTGTAGACTTTATTGTTATCATGTTAAAGTCTAAAGTCAAATGATATTTTGTAGAGCGAATGAGAAAGTTAAATGAATTCTTTTCATTTGATTGTAGACTTTAACTGTATAGCGGTAAAGTCTAAAATTAAATAGCATTTTTGGAGTGTCAGTGGTATTACAGTGGTTTGCCTTTAGCAGAATCGAGGCCCTGGATGTATGTTTGTTACTCTTTCACGTAAAAACGGCTGAATAGATCAGGTTGAAATTTGGTACAGAGATAGATTATAGTCTGGAATAACATATAGGCTACTTTTCATACAAGCTAATACCGCGGCTCCGCTCGCAAAGTCGATCGGTCGGGATGTCCAAATATTATGTTTGTTGCTATTTCACGTAAAAACGGCTGAATGGATCTGGCTGAAATTTGGTACCGAGATAGAGTGTAGTGTGAAATAACATAATTATAGGCTAATTTTTATACAAGCTAATACCCGCGGCTTCGCCCATGGAGTTGATCAGTCGGGATATCTGGATGTATGTTTGTTACTCTTTCACGTAAAAACGGCTGAATAGATCGGGTTGAAATTTGGTACAGAGATAGATTATAGTCTGGAGTAATATATAGGCTACTTTTTATACAAGCTAATACCCGCGGCTCTGCCCGTGGGAGTCGATTGGTTGGTAATCGTTTTTTGGTCATATCCCCGGTTCTACTTAACCAAATGCAATCAAACATACGGCAGATTTTATGTAAAACCAAGACCTTTCTAATAAAAAGGCGACATCAAAATTTGTTCAGCAGTTTTTGTGTCCATCACGAACAAACAGACAAGGATTGCAAAAAAATAGATATTTGTGGTCAACATAACCAAGTCTTTTTTTTGAATATCGATTATTACAACTAAAAGTACTGTTATAAAGGGATATATATGTTCACACCGTCGCCTTAGGTGAACCCTGTAAAGATGGTGTAAAGTGAAACCAATAAATAAGGAAAAAAAAAACTTTTGGACATATCTCCAAATTTTAGGTCTAACCAAGAAAACCGCACTAAAATCCGTTTAGTACTTTTTATCCGAAAGGTTTTGGCTAGACGAGTTGAGACCAGTGGAGTGGAGAGTGGAGCGGAGTGGGAGTAGTGTGGAGAGTGGAGTGGGGAGTGGTCTGGAGAGTGGAGTGGAAAGTGGAGTGGAGAGTGGAGTGGAGTGGAGATTGAAGTGGAGAGTGGAATGTAGGGTGGAGTCGGGAGACGGGATTGGACAGTAGAGTGGAGGTCGAGAGTTGTGTGGAGAGTGGAGTGAGCAGTGGAGTGGAGTTTGGAGTGGATAGTGGAGTGAACAGCGGAGTGGAAAGTCAAGTGGAGAGCCGTTTCATTCAAATAGACTTGGTGGCAATACCGAATTCCACGCGGGTGAAGCCGCGGGCGGAAGCTAGTCAATCAATAAACCTTTTTCAATTGAGACCGAAACCGTTGGCTGGGTTAAAACCGTTTGTGTCAAATAATAAAACTGTAGCTTCTAATTACCCTAACGTAACTAAGTTGATTATATGAAATCCATGGCAAAATGAGCATCCGAGTGCTCCTCAGAATTAAATGAATGATTTTTTAAATAATTTTCAGAAATAAAACAAATTACTCACAATAGCAATTCTTAAGAGTCCAGACATTGCACTGATTCGGTAAGACACGGTGTGTGTATGACACAAGACACGGTGATTGTTGACTTACGAGTCACGACAAACGGTAGCCTTTGGTCAGAGCGTATTAGCAACTGTATTGACCACTGAAAATACCTAGTATTATAATATTACCTAGTATGAAATATTACGGACGGTAACCGAACAACCCTTTTTTCATATCCCCACGAAACGGATGGCCACCCACCTCCGTCGGCCATCGAGGTTAGTTATGTCGGATTCGGACCGACTAAAATCGCACGCCGCGCCGTCTCGGGGTGTAAGCACGTTACCTAATAAGGCATTTCTCCGGCTGACCTTGGGCCATCTAAGGTTTTAAGCGAGCCCATCGAAATCGGTACGAGAAGTGTCTCCCCTGCATGTTAGGGGCGCTCATGAGATGGCCGGCTGTTGTCTCTACCTACGCCGGAGGAAAATGTCTTGAGTAGGTACCGATATGTAAGTATGTATCTATGTATCATGTATATTTTATTATTCTTGCGATTATATTTTTATTATTATGCCAGGAAATGCAAAACTTATTTTGTACAGAACATGCCTCCCCCGGAAATGTAAACGTCCAGTAGCACGACTTCTCGACGTCTCGCCCGGGCATCGGACTCGGCAGCCTTGGAGACTTCTGCAAGCGAATAATTATTATGTGACAGTGATATAGGTACCTAATTTATTCGTCAGAAATCACATAACTGTCACATATTATATACTTTTATATAAATTATATAAATATGACGAAATTACATTAAAAAAAAAACATTACCCTCCTTTCTTTGGCAGTCGGGTAATAACTGATCATAACATTAAATTAGTACCTACCTATACTTAGATAGATATTTCATGACACGGATACAAAGCAGCAAATAATAATTTCCGTATAAAGTACCTATGCAAATTTAAAAGATCAATTTTCATATTTGTAGGAAAATTATAGAATCCGACTCTTTACTTAAGCCATTAGTACCTAACGATAAATGTAAGTTTCTACATGCTATAAATAATAAAATAATATGCATGTTTACAATAAAACCGTTAAACGGTAAAAATGGTATGGCTCGACATTTAGGCTCTAGCAGGGGTGAACATTGAACATAATTATCTAATCTAATCTAACACCATTAAACAAGCAATTTATGTACATACATATTTAATAAGTACATTAGCATCACGGAAATCAACTACTTATGACGCTGACTGTACCTATGCTTACACGACTTATTAACTTATTATTCACGCCAGGGAAATATTATTTTTACGTTTTTAAATAAGTATTTTGAATATTTTGTGATGGTTTTCTGATTTATCGCTGTAATCAACCGTCCTGTATTTTCTTCCAAATGATAGAATGGACAGAATAACGGAAATTGCTACACTGCCAGATGCCGACATTTAAATGAAGCATTGGAATGAAATCAATATCAATATAGGTATAATATAATTAGGTACCTATCTCGAAATTTACTTACCTCCGCATCTAATCTGGACTCGAAATGAAGAGTAATCAAAAAAGTATAAAAACTAAGTCATACCTATTTACAAAACCCCTTTTAATGGCCTCTGTATAACAAGACATATGAAAACAAACGTATTATTTATATACATATTTATTTTAAAGTTTATCAGGAAAAGCGAACGTAGTGGAATTACTTTCTGCGTCATTTTATATGCTTAAGTATCGCAAACATTTATATATCAGAAAGTGCTAAGTATTAATTTACATGAAGTATTTAATCTCAATTTCAACAAAGTTAGTGCCATATGCCTTGATAAGAAGCCATTGAAATGATACCAAGTCCCGAGTTATTTATTTGCTTTTTTTATTGTTTACCAGCTGATAGGTACCTACTGGGGAAAATAACAGTTGCCAGTATACGTAACAATGCACCATTTTTGTACACTTCCGAGTGCAAAAAATAAGATGTATGCAGTATGCTTACTTAAAAACCCATGTATGCTTACAATAATGTAGAGTTATAGAGTTACAGTGCTCGGCGTTAAAGCGGAGAAAAGTGAGTCTGCCAAAGATTGGCTAACTTTGGTTTTGTAATACTCCATTATTTATGCTTTTGCCAATTTCCTGTCCATCCTAATATTAACTAGGAGAAATCGCCATAGGGCCATAGGGCCTCCATTATACATTAAACTGTGATGTACAGTCAGTTCAATCCCTATATTGTATCATTTATGTTTCAGACTAACGATTGGAGCTAGACGTAACGGTACTGAAGAGTCATGAACCCGCAAAAGTGTAATGTCAATTTAAACCTAGTACCTACGTATATGACCAAACTTCGCTCTCATTTTTGTGTTTGCTGGAAAGATACCCAATGAATAAACGTAGAAAGCAAAACTATTACAAATATTTGGTTCGACAAATGTAATACACCTAGGATGGGACTTGAACCCGTGACCAGTCCCTTAAGTGGAAATTACTCTGACCAACTGAGCTACCTGGACACGTCCAAAACACGGATAGATTAGACTAGATGTTCGCGGTTATCATTTTTATAACTACCTACCCAAATAACTTCTGACATGATACGTGTTGTTATTTTAATATTCGCTGTGATTAATCAATCAGTCGACATACCATGCAAGAATTACTCCTTTGATAGCATAACTACAGCTATAAAGATAAACACTGCTTCATGTTCGTGATAGTTGTTTGCTATCAACTTTTTATCAGGCACACCACATTCCTTTGCATTGTAAGGATGTTAACTTTCGCATGGTCGGTAGGTAGGTAGGTACACACCGGTGAAATTAAATCATCGAAACTTCAAAATCTATTAAGTTTCCCCGACACGAGTATGCATCGTTTTTGCTACACATACAAACAAATGAAATAAAGAGAATAATTTAAATGGCTATGTCCTAAAAAGACTAATTAAGTTTGATAGCTGGCAGTACCCATTCGCAATCCACAAACCATTGTCATACGTCTCTGCTAATCCAAGGAAATAAGTACCAGTGCAATTTGAAAAAAAAAATTATGCATTTGATAGCCCAGTTCTTCGGGACGGTTAGGTTATATCTGCAATATAACATAAAGCTACGACTCTGAAGAACTAAGCAATTAGAAAATAGAGTTCGAAAGACACAGATGGGACGACGCGACGCGAACGTGCCGATGGAATAGACATCGCGAGAGGGTTGGGCGGGAACACCGGCGAGCGGGCAGGCAAGAGGCAACTGAGGCGGGCGCAGCGAATTAGGCCTTCACTTACATTATGCTGACTTTTAGTAGGTACTGTATGTCTATGCATTCAATCCTTAGTTTGTGAGTATGGATATTCTAAATGCGAAAGTTTGTGGGTATGGATGTATTTTTTATTTTATTTCATTTTATTTTATTTGTAAAACTTACAGCTAACACAGTTTATATTTACAAAATTATTTATATAGGTAGCTGAAGGCCATTTAAAAGTTTTGACGATACATGTTTACGTACGAATACGTAAACATGTATTCGTGAAAACTTTTAAATGGCCTTCAGTAATTCATGTATGTAAAACATGTAAGTACGAATACATGGATGTTTGTTACACATTCATGCAAAACCGTCTGAACGAATCTGGCGAAAATTTATTACAGACATAGATTATAGTCTGAAATAACACTTAGGCCAATTTTTATCCCTGAAGTAGGTTCATGTGAAGTCGCGGGCAAAAAATAGTCTTAAATAGGTACCTCTCAGGATTTTTATACTTCTAGCAAGTTAACAGAGTGAACTATGACTATTAAGAACTATGACAGATTAGTAGGGATATCTCGTTCACCGAAAATTGAAATCCAAAACGAATGTGGGTTATCACGGTTCACTGAACACTTTCCATTCCATCAATTTATTTTCCTCTGTTAATGAAACAGAGCGTCATACCTGTGAACGGGTGCTATTAACTAGTCGGCCTTTGTTATTGGAAACTTATGGTGACGTTAAACTCTCACCCATGGCTTCACTCATGTGGAATTCCGTTGCTGGATCCTATAGCATTTTGGTAATCTGGACTTTTTAGGGTTTAAATCTAAGAAGTTTTGAACCCTAAGAAACGAATGCCACAGATGACAACCAGTACCAACGGCAAAGTGCTCTATGAGGCACAGATAAGTTTTGATATGTTAAGAATGGTCAACCATCCTTAGACTAACTTGACTCGTATTGCTTAACCTTGCAACCTACTTGGTTTTCGTTTTGCTTCGAGCCCCTATTTTTTTTTTTATAAGTATTCGAAACAAGGCCAAACGGAAAATATTTCCTGAAGCGAAGATACGTCTCCCCGCCATTTCATTAGCGTCGGTTTATTGTTACCATAAAGTAGTGACACGCTTTCGTAATTAGGTTAAAGTTTTAAGGGTTAAGCAACTATAAACAAGAAACGTCCGTAGGTAATTTAGACTTGGTGTGGTGGTGCGCTAACACCCTTATTTACGTTAAGTATATTATTAGCTTAGGGCTTTGCTATGACGCGCTAAAAACAATTCCGTTTCAGGCCGTACTGTCGAACGAGAAAGATGGAGCTATACCGTTCAGTTTCGGGTCGCTCAGCCAAGTTCTTAGAACGTTGTGGTAAGGCCCCAGTACTTGCTCTAAAATACAATTCCTCTTGCCGTCATGTCGCTAATTGCAACAGCTTCCTCCAATTCACACCGCATGCCTACAGCTTGATTTTTAGAGAGAGTATATTATATCTAAACAGCAAATATAGTTTACACAAACGTTTTTAACTACTTTATACAGGTATCTAACTGATGCCGCGATTGCCGGATATCCCACATCCCCCGCGAAAGAGAGGACCAGGGAAAATGGGTTAAATGACCTAAACCGGCAAGATTGATCGTCCGCCCGGTCACCGAGCGTCTCAGCACCAGCTGATGATGAACGTGTAAAGGAAATACAAACGTTGCTCAAAACACTATTAATTTACACCAAAAAAGTACCCCTAGTTTCTAAGTGAGTCAATAAAACGACCACAATTTGCTAGACTCCGTCTCAAACAAGAATCACAATCGTGTAAACAGCAGACAACTTGTTTTATACGAGCTACACTCACGAAGAAGGTCAAGGAAATAAGGATTCGCCTCATACAGGCAAGACGCTTCAAGCACTTATTACTAAAACACGTATACCTAAGCTGAACTCTTGAAAGTAGGTACTTAGTTTCATCTCCCTATGTGTTATAGTGTGTAAGTATAAAGTATCAGGTACTTACCTAACTAGAGGTTCTTTTAACTTGTCAACAACAGGCTATTTCAATAAGGAAGAATAGGAAGATATTAACACTCACTCAAATAAAATTCAATTAACAGTACCATGATAAACAAACTTTGCCCACGCACACGTAAACAACAGGTAAGCCAAAGCATAAGTATTATACATGTAGATAAGTAAGGTAAAATCTTACCTTCATCGTCAAAATCTTTTCCACCGTTGCCGATCACGAACGCACTCCTCAAGAGGTGCCCCATTCTTCAAAATTGACTGACAATGCTGACGTTGTGCAAAAGTAGAGTGTACTTTATTAGAACAAATTTTTACATCGAAGATAGGATAATAAAGAATATGCGATTATATAAGGATATATTTAGGGTAATAATAAGAAGCTTGAATTATTATTAAGGTAAAAAGATTACCGCGCGAGTCGGTGAGAAAGGTAAAAGGGCTACATCTCTATAGATAATAGAATCGATAGTCACTTGCGTTAGAAGAAAACTGTTCTATGTAGTTAGTAGCGTCACCGATCTACAAATGATATAAACTGAGCGCCAACCGAAATTATAGCTCACGTTTAGAAGACGCGCAGGGGAAACTCATGAGAGGCCGTGAGTCGTGCGTCACTTTTTAAGTGTTTACATTTGTGACTGTAATTTTTGGCTTGCTAAAATAAGTAGGTATCAAATAATCGAGTTAGCCAATATTTCTATTTCCTAAAATTTTGTTGACACAGGCTTATTACTTCATCCGAGCGGACTGCGCATTTTAAAAGAAGATCCATTCTTTCTTAATTAAGTACCTATTAGGTAGGTACCTACTATTTTGAATATAAAGTCAAAAATGGAAAAGATAAACATCTGAAAAGGAAAACTTTGGAGGTTACCTCCATCTTAGACACGCAATATAATTTTTAATTACAGGCTTCGTATTGGCATAGGTACCTTGCCATCATTGAGGGTTAGTAAACCTTAATAAGTTGTTGTCATCGTGGCGCGTGATGGGATGGCTTCCTAGTACCTATTTTTGAAATTAAGCAAGAAAATTGGAAAAGAAATTGCTAAAAGTAAAGATAACACACAGCTATTCTATGGTGACATTGTTCTTGCGTACCATGTTGACATTAGCAAGGGAACAATGAAGCTATATATCTATCTGCCTTGAAGCTACATGAGCCGCGCATGCAAACATACGTCTTCTGTGTCAATTTCAAGCAGATAAGTTGCTGCGGAAATTGTTTAATAGTAAGTATCTACTTGTTCAATAGACGGTGTAAAGTCTGATTAATGCCAAACTATACATTTATCTATGTGGTTTACGTCTATGTGTACCGATACTTAGAGAATGACAAACGATAGGTAGGTACATAGTTGACATAGTAGGTATGTATGAGCGTACCCAAATGGGAGTTGTAGAGATGCGAAAGTGGCTATTAGGTACATCAATATTCTCATAGCGATTGCCCTCGCTTCGCTAAAATCGCTTTTTTTATTGGTGATAGGCTTGCGTTTGACCACAATCTCACCTGTTGGTAAGTGATGATGTGGTCGACGGTGGAACACGCTTGCCTAGAAGTAACCTAGTCACTCTAGACTTGAAGACTCCCAGGTTGTAGCTTTCCGGAAATACAGACTCAGGCAGGTCATTCCATTCTTTAGCAGTACCTACGCACGATGAACGCTTTGATATTTGCTTGGTATATCGCTTTGTGATTGGTATATCGGCTTTTTCGGAATTGACTGCCAGCGGACCTCCTAAATTCGAGAGGAAAGCCTGCACCAGGGCCTCATCCCATAATTAGTGGGTGTACCGACTTACAGGTGACGGTTTCTTGAATTGAATTTAAAGTTGATTATCTAATTGTTGTTCTGTAGTAGGTAGGTAGTAGGTACATAAAATAAGATCCCAAGATGACCTAATGATAGTAGGTACTAAGTTCCGGTACAGACGATTACTTTGTAAACTTTGTATTTTGTAATACAAAGTAGGAAGTCAATTAAGTTACATCAATGAACTTGAAGCTTTGTTCGGTAAATTTGTATTTATCTACATATCATTTTAATTGTGACGATTAAGAGTGCAAGTAATATTATTGACGATGTTACGTAATGTTATCTACAAGATAGTAGAGGACACTACTCTTGTAGATGTTAACCTTGGGGAGTAGGTACTTAAATAGTAAATATTAGGTACCTATATGGTTGATATTTGTGAGCTGTAAATCATCAAGATGCTTGCTCTACCAGGTAGGTACATGGGTACACGTACAGTTAGAATTAGAGTGTGTTTTAACAAACATACGTACACCTATCCAAGTGTGAATATTTATTCACAACTTCAGAAGCTGTAAAGATTACTATTACTTACGTATAATATAATACGAATATATTTCGAAACTAGTTGTGTTCGCGAGGCGCCCGCGTGAATTTCTGAGTCCGTTACCGCGACTCACAGGAACCTTTCCCGTATTATTCCCGGGTTAAAAAATAGCTTATGTCTTATCCCGGATGACCAGACCATATCTAATAATCAGGTACGGTTTGGTCATCCGGAATATACTATCTACTATAGGTACTATAACAAACATTAAATATAGTGCAAGCTGCGTAGTTTAATGGTTAGAAGTCGGCCTTATCGAGAGATCCCGGGTTCGAATCAGTGCATTCACTGTCGACGCCAACCACTCCTGACACAAGCAATTCAACTTAGTTGGAAGGGTCAAGAGAAATACTAAATAGTAGGTACCTAATTTCGTCACAATAAGTATGTACCTATTCTTTTATTGAAAATCCGTTACGGATTCGATCAAACAATCCCTTCGATCGCCAATTTGTGATGAGGACTATAATTTTTTAACTTTAGGTTTTAGTAGGTACCTAATCTCTTTCGGTGTATTGAAGACGTCTGCGAAGCGATGATGCGCGAGACGGGTAAGGAATAACAAGACGCACACCTGAAAGATACGATAAACTCATTTTCCTAAATGGAAATTCCAAGCCGTGAAAATTTTCAAATATATCGTTTCGGAAATTCGAAAATGTGCTTAGCAGAAAGTAAATTGAGCGTGAAATAACAGCGGGCCAACGCCTTCCTGTACGAATTTAGGTCAATTTTCTACGGCAGCAGGGACACCTTGCGCCAGACCCATCCTTCCGCGTTCTATTTATATTTGTTAATGTCGCAAACCCAAAATAGCTGTTTATAATGATAGATGTGAACATTAATATCCGGTGACAGGTTGTTACGTAACATTCTTTTTTATGATGTGCCGTGGGTGTATCGCTAAAAATAAAATAAATCTGCTTGAAATGTTGTCATTTGAAGATTTTATGTCCATTATGTTTTTTTCCAATTTTGATTTTCTGTATAGGTAAGTGGTAAACGAAAAGCTATTTTTATCATCCCAAAATTATTTTTTTTTACATAGGTACCTACCTATTCTATCGCGATTCTTTGGCGTTCAACTGTTCATTTCTTTTTGTTCATAGGTATTTCATATTTAAACTAGCCTATGCCCGCGGCTCTATCCGCGTGGAGACACTGTCAGACACAGCTACTTTGAAATTTTATAATAGTATAGGTAGATAGATGTGTAACATTCGCGTAAACGTTTTGGATCTTACCGACTAAGGCAGTCATAATAATGGAGACTATTGAATAAAGTTAATTGTTCGGTATAAATTTTCTTCATTTTTTTTTAAGAATACCTACTACCTACTACTACAAGGTGTCAAGAGTTGCTACGTGACGGTAGCGAAGGGGCGGGGGCCTAACTTCTCGGTTGGACTCATTGGACTTCATCCTCTTTTAAGTCATAGTATAGTACCTATGCATAAGTAGGTACAGATATTCGCTTAAGTGGGAATCGAACCCAAATTACCAACTACCTACCTACACTTAGATACTAATTACGTCTCGAACATTACGTCGCGTCGTCGTATCGTAGCTCAAACTTCAGAAGTATGCAGGTGCATTCAAGTGCGGCGCTGAACAGTGAAAAGGGGTGACCGATGTTACCATTGAAGTGAATTCGAGCGAAAAGCCTCCGTTCGCTGAACGGATAAAGCGAGTTGGAAATATTGGGCCCAAAAAGCAGTTGCGGCCAGGCGAGCGGAGGAAATGAGTTAGAAAGGCCCGAGACGTCGCCGTCGCTGCAGATTTAATCGGCTTCAGCACCCACTGGCCGGCAGGGGTGTCCAAGATTACCGCACGAAAAAGAAAATTACACCCAAGTCCGCGTATAATAAAATTATACGAAATCGTGGGCATAGCAGCTGGTATTCGAATTTGTTTGGTAAGCGTTGTCATGGCAACGAATGGAACTATAGTCTTATCGTATTCATAATAATCATGTAAATTAATGGAAATGTCGAGGCTCTTTATTATTAACACAATCTAATTTGGCCTTTTAATCTTTCTACTTACGACAGTAGGTACCTACCTACCTACATAATTATTCCGTGCTTTTTTTAATAGACAGGTTTTTTGTTTTTTATACCAGACAGTGGCAGACAAGCGCTCGGCCGACCTTATGGGAAGCGGTCACCGTGGCCTATGGAAGTATGCCACACCAGTGGCGTCACACTCACGCTGCCAAACCTATAAAAACCTTCTAATGTCCTTCTTGAATAACTTCATATTCGTCGTCAGTAGATAGGTGCTAGGACAGCTAGCTAACTGCATAGGAAAACCACTTTTGTCTCCATACTTTTATTAAATAATAATATAATATACACTTAGTACATATTATGTACACTTAGACACGAGTGACCAACCATGACAGCCCGGGGCCAAAAACCATTCACTACTTTCAACTAAAATTGGATAATAATCGTTTCGGAAGTATTTTCTCCTGCGGAAATGTTGATTGGTGCCGTTCAATTCCAGTTAGACCAAATTCTGCAAACAGGAATGCAAATCCTTCAATGTTAAGATATACATCATGTTCCCATGCAGTGACGTAGACTTCTATTAACTGTTCATCTCTGCAATGTGCTACATTCTCTGAAATCAGTAAAAATGTAGTATGGTGAATGGTTATACTGTCTAGGTTGTGCTGAGACATTTTTTGCGATTATGAAAGTTGCAAGTATTTCATTCAGGTTTCCTAATACTTTAAATGACACAGAATCTTTAAAAGTGAATTTGTTTGAAAGTAAAATGTAGTTGCAGTAATTTTCTTTCCTGCATATAGGAACTTGTGAAATATTTAACCCAGTGCTGCAAACTACCTGATAGTACTTCCAGGATTATAGGTAATCAATGTGCTATTTGTATAAAAATATACAGTTAAAAACATACCAGTAATGACTTCATGAAGTTTGTACTCCTTCTCTACCGATTCAACTATTTCTTTTACACATTTGGAGATTTTACTGACTGGCCAGGTGGATATTGCAGGCTCATTTGATGGCTGTAATTGAGCTAATGCCTGTAGTCGTTGACTTATCAATATAAATTCTGTAAGGAGTAGACATGTTAGTTTTATTAATTTTTTTGATATTATTTGAATTTTTTATTAGCCAATCAGCTGTTTTATTTTGAGTCCTTTCCTAAATTATAAAAAAAGCAAAGGAAGACAGCTGGTTATCTACATAAGGTAAGATGAAGTGAGACAAATCATCATTAAATAATTACCATCTACAATTCCTTTTAACTTCTCCAAGACTTCCAATAAAGTCAACATGAGTGGTTTCAATTGGCTCGGATAGTAACTGTTTGCACATTCATGTAATTTTGTACTTGTCACGGATTTTAATATTCGGACACCCTTGTCTTTCGCCTTTAGCCAATCGGAGAATAAGCCATGGATCCTTGAAACATGTGAATACACTGTCTTTGTTACTTCTTGTTGATTTTTATTGGGTGTATGTATTTCTGTGAAAAGATCAAATTTTTTCAGTAATTGTTTAACATAAATGGCAAGATGGTATCAAGTCTACGCCAGTTTACCTCTGTCCCTGAACTGGCTTGATGTATCGGTTTTCGTAGGAGTTTGCGACATATTAAAGAACTTTTATGCTATGCAAAGGTCCTTATTTAACAGTTACTATTCTATCTCGTATCACCAGAACACCTGTGGATGTGGAAGACACGGACACCAATTTTGTTGACACTGTTGACTTGACAGTAGACTTTGACACCAAAACAATATCATGCTATAAATCAAGGCTATAATAAATGCAACGGTTTTGGCCACTTTTTGAGCATGTCTTTTGAGTTTTTTTTTAAATATACCTACCTTTATCTCTTTTTCTACTTTAGACTAGAAAAAGATGGCAATTATAATGCGTATGTTCAAAGCATTGTTCAAAGGACCTAATTATACCTTGTCTAATCTAGGATGATAATTTTGACAGCTCCAAGTAGGGTACCCCATATAGTATAATCGAAAATGGTTCTTTCGATTTTCGATTATCGTTCCCATAGAATATGGAATCGATAGTTACAAAAATACAAAAACATTTATTTTTTATTATTTTAGGTAACTTACTTCAGGATGACAAAAGAGAAGTTTTATTGTATAGTATTTATGTTTCGTATCATATTTAGCTAATTATATCACAAAAATTTTAGTAGTATAAGTACTTAATAATTTCAATAAATTATTTTAAATTCGATTCATTCGATTCATTTGTGTAAAGTCAATTGTGCTATATTCTTGCAAGACGCTTCACTATGACAAGTGGGCGGGGCTTGTCTATGAATTACAATAATTTTATGGGTTTAATTTTGTAAAAAAAAATATGATACTTCATAGACATGAACTGTCATTATTATCATCCTAAATTAGACAAGGTATAATTTTATTTTAAAGGTTCATCATGTTACTCGTAGACAGAGTATATATTTACTATTTTATGTATTTTATTTAGTCTGTGGTTGTGATTAAGAATAATTCAAAAGCATGAATGAAGCAAAAGGTTCTTGAGCTTTTTGTGACTCATGCATGAATGCTACCCTGCCATGCATGAAGTCATGATGACTCAGACCAACTCAGGACCATGATGACTATGACTGAGTTACAAAAGTGACCAAAAATACTAAAAAAATATGTTCTTCACATGGCGTCTCTCCATTAACAATATATTTTTAAAAAAGAAGAATACTAAAAAAAGTGACATGACATAAGGACATAACATAACATAATGTAATGACATGACATGACAGCATTGACTGCTTTGACTGACAGGCTGACCTGACGGCTGCTGACAGCCGATGGATAAGCCGAGCCGTAGCCGTGCCGTAGACAGAGCCGAGCCGAGCCGACAACGGCGTCCCGTGTCCCGTCCCGTGAGTCCCGTCAGCCGGATTAAAATATTATTGTTGTTTGTTGTGATGTACTGTACACTTGTGCCTAGATAAATACATATTTATAAGGTTGTTTGCCTATATTACTAAGCATTTCGGTACTATTTTGTTACTGAAATAAAAACAATCATGTCCGGACCTATACAAGATGTTGTTGAAGAAGATGCAGCAGATTTACAGTTCCCTAAAGGTAAGTAGAAAAATACCACGCTATTTATGTGAAAAATTGTTTCACCTTTTGCCATTGAGTTTTAATTTTATCCAGTGGCTTTACAATAATTGAGTACCTGTTATACCAAACCATAGTTTACCTCATTGATCAATTTCTTCATTTTTATTTATTTCAGAGTTTGAAAACGCTGAAACGTTATTGATATCGGAAGTGGACATGTTACTAGAACATCGGAAAGCCCAAAATGAGTCGGCAGAAGAGGAACAAGAGTTCTCTGAGGTCTTCATGAAGACTCTAACATACACAAATATGTTCAAAAAATTTAAAAATAAAGAAACTATAGCTGCTGTTAGAAAGTAAGTTTTAAAATCATTAGCTTGAAAGGGTATATATATCATCAGAATTTAAATTCTTACTTCACTTTTATTTTTGATATACCTATTTATATTCAATAGAGTAAAACTGTTTACTATCACCTAGCATATTATGCTAGGTGATAGTAAAAGATGTACATATTATGTACATCTCTTCTCTTCTCTTTTATCTTGGTACTAAGATGTGCTTTGAAGCGGTTTTTCCTCGTGGCCAAACTATTTCGCCAAACTGATTTGGCTACGAGGAATTCCATTTCCTTGTGGCCGAATTTGGCTACGAGGAATTCCATTTCCTTGTGGCCGAACTCGTTTCCAAATAGTCAAAGTGAGTACAGTTTAATACATTGCATTACACACACACACACACATCTCACATTGCACGATAATCAGTTCGGGTTTCGGCCGCGACTGTCAACCGAAAGTGCTATTCTGTGTCTTATGGCATACAATCAAATACTATACAAACCGTGACACACCCGTGTACGCGTGCTTCCTTGATTTGTCAAGGCTTTTTGACCTGGTATCGTATGACCTACTATGGGGAAAGCTAAATGGTATTAATTAATGGGTTTAATTTTTAGAAAAATGTGAATATATTATGTAAGGTCTGACTAAAAAATTAACGAAGTTTTTCAAGAAAATGGCCAATGCTAATTTCGTTGTGTAAAAGTTTCAATTGGCAGTTTAGAATAAAATCATCTTTTTCAATAAATAAGAAATTGTCATAAGTATTCTCATCGTTGGCGAGTGTACTGTGCATTTATATAGAAACGAGTTCGGCCACAAGGAAATGGAATTCCTCGTAGCCAAATCAGTTTGGCGAAATAGTTTGGCCACGAGGAAAAAGGGCTTTGAAGTGTTCTATCACTATTGAAAGTTTAAGCTAAATATAATTTCTATAACAGTCTGAATTTGAATGTGGAGCTGAGTTAGACACATCTAATTTTCACCAATGACTGGCATTTACCACTTAACAAAACAATACTAATTAGATGCTTCTCTATTCTCCCTTGGGGTTGGCCTAGCATCTGCTTCTATCCTTACACACTTTATAAGCTTCCTCTACTGTCATTAAACCTTTCATCCAAGCCCAGTTTTTGCCAATTTACATTACAAGTACAAGTACCTATTAAATAGTCTGCCAATTTATAATTTCAGTTTGCTTCAATCTAAGAAACTACATAAATTTGAAGTGGCAAGTTTAGCAAACTTATGTCCGGAGACACCAGAAGAAGCAAAAGCATTAATACCATCTTTAGAAGGCAGGTTTGAAGATGAAGAGCTTCGGATATTGTTAGATGACATACAAACTAAGCGAAGTTTACAATATTAAATAAATATAGTTAAATATATTATATTATATTTTATTAATATTTTATCTAAACAACATTTGCTGTGGTTCTTCTACTGATACCATGTCAGTTCCATTCCTTTTATAGTTATTGTAATAATTACAATATTTTGTTATTGTATTTACATCATCAGGGTACACCATATAAATAAAATTGATGGTATTTACCATCAATTTTTTTTTATAATTATATAGGACACGTCAAAATGATTTTAACTCGCCTGATGGTAAGCTAAAGGCAAAGTCTCGGGACTGGGGTCACCACTACATAAAACGGTAGTGCTACAGTGGCGGCCCTCAGTTTGACGTTATAGATTAAAACCATTGTTTTTTTGTCAGTTTGACTCTGACATAACCTCGGCTATGTAGATCTTCTCACTTGCTTACTGCAGCAGCAAGCAGGAACTGTGGGTCACAGAGGAGAACTTACTAGTGAATGAGCAGAGTTACGCGAATAATTGCGTCAGGGACTCTCGCTCCGGCATCCTTCATGTTAGAGTTATAGTGGAGTTAATTTAATAGGCCACATTTGACAATTCATCAAAATTCAACATCGCAACCTTTTACGCGACGCGCCGCGGTGGGCATCAAATTATATATTTTTCGTTTTGTTAGAACTGCACAATTGCTTAACTTTTTTCAATTACTATTACATATTTATTGTAATAATGACAGATACAAGTAATTTTATGTTTTGCTTTCACCAATAAACCATTCTAAACATAATAAACAATTTCTGATCTAAAGAACTGAACGTCATTACCTTGTCATTACAATGTTGTGTCAGTTAATCCTTTTTCTTTTTAAACATTAGGCATGTTACTCTAAAAATCGAAAGCTGATAAGTAGAATCGAATGCAATGATTTGTGAAGAAATATCATCATAAAATTAATAACCACGTTATATAGATCATATAGATCATAGTGCAAAAAAGGTGAAAGCGTGATTTAGTGAACAGAGTATCAAATCAGTGATCGTGATCACTCTTACATCACGCAGTCGGAAAAGTTTCACCCAATGAGGATCTATTTGGTACACTGACACAGTCATGATAATACCAATTGGGCGTAAGCCATTATTTGATATGTATACGATATACGCACATGTTAAGATGAAGGCACAACAAAATAAAAAGCGAAAAGTTAAATCAGTCTGTATATTGGATATGTCTGCAATACAGCAAGATACATTACAGTGAAAACAGATAAGTGATAAAATATTGGAAACAAAAATAGTAATTAGAATTTCTTCTCTGAAACAAAATTATAATAAAACCATTCTTATTATTACTTAAAGTAGATACTATTAATAATGATGTTAATTAATGCCTCTAACTGAACAAGCCCTTTGTTGAACATTATTCGTAAAAAAACTCAAGGAATTTTTATAGCTCAACAATTTTAGATAACTTAAAACTCAACAATCCTTTGATAATTTTCCTTATTTTCTAATTTTGTTTGCCTAAACATTATTCGTTAACAAAATGCTAAACAAAAGGCTTGCTTGAATTATAAACTTATCTCAATGGGCACTTTTGGTTTAGTTTAAATGTTAGTATTTAATCTAATATTGTATTAATAAAAATTACAAACTCATTCATCATCTAAAAGCAAATTTTAAAATAATATTAACCATCTATAAAAGAACTATCAAATCTAAGGTCCTAGCCAAATTACTTTTATGGTACAACTCACCTTTCCTACCCTGAACATATAAAAATATCTTTATGTACTTTAAAACATTCAACATTCAAGTTCTTAAATAAAGATGTCTTTCTCTTTATGGGGTTCCGCTGAACATACTATATCATGGGACATTACAGTTGGTAGTCCGAGACAACCTTATTTAGGAACCATCCTGTCCACATCCCAGTGGTTTAAAATAAACTGTAAGGGTACCGTTTTATAGCACACATTTATTAACAGCTAATAATTTTTCGGCTCCTCTACTAAAACTTACTAAACCTTAAATTAGGTAACGACATTGGGAGAGGCTTATATAAATCCTAAATTACAACCTGGACCTGTGACATAAGTCTATTATTAGTAAAGCATAATTCCAAGTGTGGGGAGTCTAGAAGCGACATGAAAACTGTTAGGAAGCAATGCGAACATAATCATAAAGCTTACGTTACAGAAACGTGATTCCACGACATCAATCGAGCAACTAAACATGGTTCCATGGACACATTTATAACAAACAAGAAGGTATATACTTCATCTTCAATTTATACTGTAAACTATGTTCTTTTATTCGAAATTACTGCTATATATTGCACTTATATCAGAAAGATTTTACACAGAAATCCGGATTTTAATTTATTGGCTCGGCTTTTCTTTTATTAATGTTTTTGCAATATGTCTTCTTATAACCATTCACTACTGCAAATGTGAAATCATTATCGACGAGTGGCATTTACACCACATTCAATTCAAACGTACACACACACACGATTGTTTAGTAGGTGAATAATGATGGATAAAAACACGTTTTGTAGAATACCAAAACATTTTCTCTTAACTCTGGTTTCGTTCGTTACATACAGTTCCATTTAAAAATGATACCTGCCATCAATTGAATCGCATCCCAAACACTGTTTCTCTGTCACAAGTCGGTTAGTATGTATACACTTATAGTCACTACGCAGCACCTTCGATAATTCTACACAACTTACGGATACTGTTCACTTTGTGCATCACATTCCGAGTCAGTACCGAAAGTTGCCAGGTCACGATCAACGTTCAGATTCGACCGATCCACTTACATTATCACATTTTATTTATTGAATAACCAATATAATCAATATGCACTAATTTACATCAGCAACTGGATATTACAATCACTAAGCTTTATATTTTCAAATTCGGCGTATATCATAAGTGTGGCTCTTAATAAAAATTTTGTTTGAGCAATGATAAGATTTAAAATACTATATTATTCCAAAGGTGAGCCATCCAAAATATATATATTTGCCGTCGAATTTCAAAAAAGATTTAAAAAATAATTGCGTATGTCCAAAAGCAGATCTAACTATGTTTATGTGTAAGTTGTCAACATACTACATTATCAGTCTCGATGATAAAAATGCATTTTGGCCAAAATGAGAAATCCAACAAGTGCGGTTCTTCCCTAAACGAACGTCATACAAACGAATAGCTCACGTACCCGATACAGATACTGACGTAACTTACCCATCACGGAACGAAAGCGTTGAAGTCGAAAACTCATCAAACAGAACTCCATCGAAGAGTAAACAAATAAGTAGGTCCATAATAGGCACTTTATAGTAAACTATGCTACATACCAAATAAAGTCAAGTTACCTGTATCAAAGTATGAGTAAATTTTAAAAAGTCAGTCTATTTTCTTACTTACATTTTCTTTTATCAAATCCCACAAGTTAAAGCTCTTTTGCATTAGAAAATCGTTCTAGCAACTGATATATCCATAACCACAAATAAGATGATCTGGCCCTTTCAGAATTTTGGTCCGAATTTTCCTTCAATGATTTAAATTAAAAAACAACTTATGTATGTATGATGAAAATTAAAAACCACTTATACTATAACACTTTAAAATTCTATGCTCGCAACATGGAGTGTTATGTACACAATTTTAAAATAATACATAAAATGAGATCAAATATATATCCAGTCATGTCATCAAATTAAGCTGGAGTAATGAGTGCTATCTAAATAAACATTTTAGAAAAATAGCTCCCTCATTACTTAGTGTAAAAATAAAATTACGGGCAAACTAATACATGTTATAACATTATATACTCGTATTTAGTAAGAATTATTGTTGCCATCCGTTTGGTATAGTTAGTGAATCTAATGCGGTGATTAAATTGCTTTGGTTGCGTTGTTTGTCAATGTAGGTATACTATTTGTGCAAATTTGCAAGTCGAAATTATTCAAGTACATTGGGACATTCTTATTTTTTACTCTCACTCGAAATTTGATGGAAATTGACAAACATTATTTTTTGTATCAAATGACTAATTTCCGTCACAATTAATTTAAAGTGTGTTATTATTGTCATAACAGATTACAAACACGTATTTAAGTGATAAAACTTTGGTTGTCACTAACACGTTATAAGTTTTTGTTAACAATATTAAAGTACGCCGTGCTATAGGACTATCACACTATTCGGTATTGTTACAAGTTAATCAATTTTTTGTTATAATAAGAGATACTAAGAATAATTCTGTAAGCTCCACATATTGCGTACGCAAACATGATAAGTAATCGATTTGTACGATACAATATCCGATATTATTTTGTCAAATGAAGTCTACTTGAAATAAAAAACCAACGTCAGTCAACGAAGGAGAGGGTGCGACTGAAACAGAATTATCCAGAAAGTTGCTCTACCTTGTCATTATAAAACACTAAATAAACTTTATTTTTTATTGTACACAGTCTTAATTCGCTGTAATATTATATCATATCGCATTATGTTAAATGTTTTCGTATGTTGATATGCCATACTCAACCTTTCTGGATAATTCAACTGCTGTTTACAGATGAACATATAAACGAATTATAATTAAAAAGAGACCCTCTAGTCCAGTGTAGTCTGTACACGCGCGGGGGGGAGGTCGGGAGGGAGTCAGTGCGGGGAGGCGGGCGGCGGGGAGGGCGCGAGAGGCGCGTGGTGGGCGGGCTGGAGCGGTTGAAAGGCCGACCCCTGCGATGCTCGCAGCGTGAACCCTGGTATCGTCGGCTTCACTGTTGTCATTGGCTCTGCGTAAGCTCCTTCGCCAGCTTTAAGGTTCACCTGTAACACATAGAGGTATTTATATAGCAACTTTATTTTATTGCCTTTACTAATAGGTACCTTAAATACTAATAAAGGACTTTACCATGATCTTTGGGGGCCCAAGTCAACCTCACCTGCTAATTTAAGTACGAAACTCTGGTAACTACTCCTGATGGTTACCAGAAAAATAAAAAAATCATCATAAATGGCAGGCCCTCCCAAAAAAAGGTTTGTTTTGAAGTAAATTTAAATACAATGCGATCCATAATCTATATTAATTTTTTAATTGTGTATAATTCAGCCCTTGATGAACACAATATTATTTTCCATCTACTACTAACTGTCCCACCACCGTGCACCGGCACCGCCAAAATTCTCGGAACATACCTTTTCACAACCATCTGGAGGCTCGCGAGCTAAAAAGCGATTGATCTGTGGCGACGTGCCCAATTTAGAGCCATCTAAATCCGGAGACGAACACACGCTGCCACCTGCAATCACAACAGTTGAATGTAAAAACTAACAGCAGGTAGCTTAGTGATTAAGTATTTTAAGCGTCGTCGGTAGTTGAATGAATGTATTTAGCTTAGCTGGAAGGGTTAGAGTTAGAAGGTATAGGAGCCGGTTACTTTTCTTTAAAAATACCCTAAGACACCAAACTTATAAAAAGAGAATGAGGATTCGAACCCCAGCCATGCAGTATATACGAGAACTTATCTAGCACAAACAATTTAGCTTTAAAGGGGGTACGATAATAATGTGTGAATCCACCTTGCAATATCACATGAAAAATAAAATATTGGTGTTTATTGAATATTAAAAAAGAATTATAATAATTTATGCCTAAGTTCATTCACCATCCTTTAAGCTACTGTAATGTAACTATCTTTTAAACTTATAATATTAAACTGCCTATTTAAAAAGCGAAAAAAGAAAACACATGCTTTGGAAAAACTAATATGTACTGTTATTCGGCTTAACCAGTAATCGTAATGCCGACCAATTGACAACAATCGATATAATATCGAGTCTGCAGATAGTCTAATAATAGTTAGGATTATCGATAGTTTTAAATATCGGTATTGCAAATGAATCGTAAAAAACATATTGAAAATTGTCTACTGATGTCTCTTTCGCTGAGAGGAAATACTAGTTACTACTATTTACTTCTGTCACTCAAACATAATTCACAATTAAAAAGGAGCATCGTATCTGGCCTTTTATAAAATTTATAAAAAGTAAAAGTGATTTACATTGAATACTTTCAATAATATCGATACCATCGAGAGCCCTATCGATATCCTGTTTAGTCCATTATAGGTGTCAATATCAGATATTTATAACTACTTAACGGGGATTTCAATGACCCAGCGATCGAGAGGTTGTATAACTCACAAATTAATGTAAATGCCCCATTTTCCGGAGTGACCAACCGTAACACGTACACACGGGTACGTATTAGCCGACACATTCAGTTGGTGTAGTTTCGCGTCAGGTTTTTCCTACATGTTGACCAATTGAAATTCAATGATTACTATCTGCAGAAATACGACAACCTCTCGTCCGTTATAGCGGTCCGCACACTTACTCACGTGCACACAACCTCCACTTAGTAGCATTGTAGAAATTGTTTGATTTGACAACAAAAAGTCTTAAGCAAACCAACATTAGAACTTTCAGTATTTTAAATAATGGTACAGTTTTACCCTCAACACCAACTCTAATTATATAATATAAGTAATAATCTCTACTTAATGTCTTCACTGTAGTTAAAATTGAATTGAAATTTAATTTGGGTACTTTTTAGGGTCATTGCTGATTTTTTTTTATTATGCAAAATCGATAAAAGCAATCTATTTACTAAAAGTTCAAATGACAGTTGGTATAGTCTACATAGGACCTTATGTGCATATTCTATCAACTTCATTAAGGCAAGGGTTATCTAAAAAGCTGTTAGTTATATAGACCTGTAGCTAGGAGCTCTGCAGACCCATCGCTGGAGAGTGAGCCCCTGGATGGTGGATCTATACCCACAACATCTTATTGAGAAAAGTACATATTATATTGCAAACACATATTGTTATGTATGTAGTAACTGTTTGACTCAAAGTAATGAATTAAATCCATTATACAATGACTACCTACAACTTCTTACTTTGCAATGTTTACTTGGAA
The DNA here is from genome assembly GCA_963576445.1 of Lithosia quadra. Taxonomy (NCBI): domain Eukaryota; kingdom Metazoa; phylum Arthropoda; class Insecta; order Lepidoptera; family Erebidae; genus Lithosia; species Lithosia quadra. The sequence goes on from OY754883.1 coordinate 5,443,735, forward strand.
TTATTAAACGAATGAATGAATTTTACAGTTACTTGTCTTTATAATGAGTCAGATTAGTCATAAGAGATCTATATTACTAGCCATTTTTAAAGTGAATATATTTTTATAGCCAATATCTTGTACCAATTTGTTAATTCAACAATGTTAATTACCTGATGAATGAGCAGTATGACATAGATCATGTGGAGTCTGCGTGTTGACAGAGCGCCTCAGCAATTCAGCGAGAGGGGCCCGGTGCCCTTCAGGTGTTACCTGTAATAGCAGAAAGACGAATTTGTAAATTCAATAAAATTCAATACGAGATTGGATATCAAAATCATCACATTGAATGTTGTATGTAAAGAAAAAAGTTTATACAAATTGTATAAGCGCAAAATGGCAAAAACATATTTAGAAAAAAAGATGAAGAAGTACCAACTTTACAAAAATAAATCTCATTCGAGTTTTCCGTATAGCGGCATAGTAGTTTTCCACACACAAAAATAATGGTATAGAACTGTATTATTTAAATGTATATTTCACATGAACTCATGAAAACAAATGGAAAAATTCATGGTTCTACCACAATAAGAATTTAATATACAATTTTTTTCTCCTTTATATCAGCTGGAATGTAAAAATCAGGCAGACACAGGTAGCCTTGGTTAAAAAATTCTATTATGGTTTTTGTCTTCTAATCAATTATTTCAATTGTGCTGAAAGTTTTTTATACTTACTTTATCTCTTAGCCGGTCAAGATGCGGAGTCTGTGTGCCACTAGCTGGATACAGTACGAGTCTCTCTATCTCCTGGTTAAGACCTTCCACAGATGACCGAGCTGCTCTCAAAGGGACGCTGCCACTTCCAAAACGGGACCCTGATTATCATAATAATCAATTATAACAAACTCCTAAATTGTCCCAGCTTTATTTGGGCAAATTATATCCACATATATTTCATTATGTCACTATGTTTTTTACATTTTTACAACTAAAATACACTTACATAAAGCTGTACTCATAGAATGTGTTGAGCTGTCTCCAGAACCACAAGATTTGTGGGGTCTCTGAAGGCGGCTACGAAGAAAACGATCAAGTTTATCATCTTCGGAGCCTCTAGAAGACCTACCAGAAGTGCCGCCACCATCATCTGTCTGTAGAGTAAAAAAATATGGTTCAATGCAAGTAGTATAGTAAGATACTGCAGTATAAGTAAGTCAACATCACCTGCAAGCCGAAAACCTGCTGATTGACAGACCAAACAATGGCACAGACTTTCAAGGTCGGGAGGAGTCACTTTTGGATAAGCAATCACAGAATGAGGAATAACAATCCCTGGCTCCAAGGTGAAAGCCTTGGAAGCAACCAGGAATAAGGCTAAGATGATAATGACTAGTCTTGTACCTAGTCTAATATGTATGACACTTATTGATGGACCCCTTACCAAACATAGTTGAAAATTTGTAGGTATATTACCTACGTGTGTATATTTCATTAGCTATGAGTTTACATTGTACTGTTTTTCATTTCATAGCACTAGGCATACATTAAATGCACACTTTGGGTTTTTACTATAAATTGAAACATAAATCTAAATCTTCAATGTTCTGACATGTTAAAATTATTAATAAACTCCTACAACTAAGTTCAAATTATTTGTATTAGTAGTGGGATCACATCAGTGACACACTGTGCGAGGTTTAAGCATCCATACTCGCAATTGCAAGTTCAATGTCTTGGTAATTATGTCACTGCCACTCAAGTTACATCACTTGCTTGTTTGCAGTAGATGTTTGGTTTTTCACTGTAGTAATTCAATTAAATTTACAAAGCAAGAAATAAATTGCCAAAATATGGAAAAGGGAGAGCTTAAACCAGGCTCCAAAGAACAAGTTATGGATGTGACGAGAAGGTCATTTCTCATAAAAACTTAAACTAAATTAAGTTTTGAACATATTATTATTCAAAACTCTAGAAAATCTAGAAATGGTAATATAGGTACTAATGATATATTATATCACATACTTGTGTGGATTTATCTACTTGCAACTGGCCAGCATGTAGGTAATAGTCTCTGGACCATTGTCCTTTATGGTACAAGGTGTCTAGTGAAGCTGTGCGCCTGATGACATTGGCACCAAATCTGCTTTTGCCTAAAAAGAACATAACATATATCTTTTTAATGTTATTAACAGAAGTGTTGTTAAATATGGAGTGTTGAGTTGGACCTAAAGTAAACTATTGTTATGTAATTATTCACTAGTAGGTACACATAATTTGTAACATGGGTTTCAAATGTTCATGTAACAGTTTTGTTTGCCTTTTAGAACATAATAATGCCCATTAGATATGTCTACCTACTTTTAAACTATAATCCAATCAAGTAAATTATGAATGCATCACAATATTATGTTAGGAGAAATTTCAGCATTATATTATGAAGTATATTCGTCCAGTTCTGTACCATACCTTTGTAATTGACGGCTCCTGGGCTTCGCTGGCCTGAGAGAGCGTGATCGGGGGATATTCGCCGCCACGCATGTGTTGGTGATGAAGTCGGACTGTTGCTAGCATTCTTCTTCTGTTTCATCACTGACGAAACCGGCAGGGTCGCCCTCATCGGCCCCTGCTTGCCCACAGGGCAATCCGACTGCTTCCTCACTCGACCCGACATTCTAACTTCGTTCGCACTTAACAATTGTAAAATCACCCCTATTTCTTCATCAAACGTATCATCGAACTACCACTGCGCAACAAAAATAAGTATTTCATTCGCCGACGCCGCGCCAAGCTCTTTGTAGAGGGAATATCTTGGATTAGGGTAAACGAGGCCTTGTTGAGTTAGTACGAATGATCTTATTGAGTAATACGGTAATAAACACTTTCATAAAAGGACTGAGATGAAATAACGGTAGTATCTAATATTCAACAATCACTTAAATGCATAAAAACAAAATTACAAAGCGAACAAGTCACATTTTTTCTGCACAATGGATGAATGAATGAAGCTGACAGATGACAAGGGACATCGCGCCATTCCTTTTTTCGTACAATAAATTTTAAAATGCACTCACACAAATATGTACAGACATATTTTCAAGGAGAAAAGTTAAAATGGTATCTAATAAGAAACTAATTAACTTCTACGGAAACGAAAACACTAATATTCGTTTGCATTGCAATTAACAGCTGATTACTCCGCCATGTCAACTAAAGCTATTTGTCTATGGCTCTGGTTAGGGAGCGGAGTGATTGTGATTGTTCTATGTTGCCTCCCTGTTCCACGAAATAAAATATCAAAAAATATGTTTTTTTATTGCCAAACGACAGTCGTTCCCATAGAAGGCAAGATAAGCCAAATTGAAAGGTGGAGGAAGCGTTAACGAACCCCGGGCTCTGTAGTGAAAGCCTAGTATACGGGTCCGCCTACATGAAATCCTAAACATAATTAGGTACTGATACCGAACCAGTGAACGTCTATAAAATGGCATTCGCTAGTGTTTCTTCTGCGACGAACCCCAAAGCGTGCCCCCCTCCCTGATCCGCTCCGCACCTTTCTTCTGCGAGGTGCTCGCAGAAGGCCGTGGCCACGATGAATTACTGTCGCTGGTGGCCATAGATTGGATTCAGTGAGTACTTCCGTCTCCAACTTCCACGGAAGAGTGTCGACCAATGCGGATGCAATTTCTGACGATACGGTGCGATAACCGCACAAGACCTTGACCGCCATAGCCCTCTGAAGACACCACAGGCGGGCTATATTCTTGGCAGTCAAGATTGCCACCCACACAGGTGCAACGTATATCGCCATTGACTGGATAAACACCGTGTACAGCCACCCAAACGATGCTGGGTCCTCCTAGGTTAGGCAAGAACCCAACCAAGGTAGACGCAGTTCCATCGAGCTTCGGGGAAAGCTGCATGAGGTACTCATCGAAGTGCCACCTCTCCATACCACGCTAGCCGGGTTCGTGTGTTTGATCTGCCATTTTTTTAATGCTTCGTCAATTTTAACAGTGCATGTTCTGCTATTACTAACCAGACTTACCTATCATCTCACACACATACCTTATTTATACTTTGATGTGTTATTCGCACAATGTCGTTTGTTCAAAGTGCCCAAACCATCCAATTCAATTCACGTTATAACATTCTCTACGAGGCCATACCACTCTATTCTTTTTCTTATCAACCAGCCTTACTTTACACACGTGTTCGGAGTGAACACGCGTGTAAAGTAGGGCTGGTTGATATTCGACTTTTATGCTTTTCTATCATACCCTACTTGGGTGGACTACATTATTATCACTAGACAAAAATAATAACCAACACAGTATACATTTTAGGAAATATATTATTAATAATCTTTACATCTAATTCTCATAAAGTATACTAAATTATATAATGACCAAAGTAATTTATCACAACATATAGTCTGGTACTATTTATACTAAACACATACTTGCTAAGGGAAACTTGCACCCCAAGAAATAGCAATCATATTGCAAAAATAAAAGAACTAAATTATATAACAACGTAACTATAACACATCACTGCAACTGATATGTATCAAAACTTATAACTTCTAAAAATAAAGAAATTATAATAATATTATACAATGCCTTATAGAAACTGAAGGTAAATATTTATAAGCGCAGTTTTCAATTATTATTATTATAAGTAAAACAATATTATATTATGTTACCTACTACACGATACAAAACAGTTTGTTCATTCATTTCATCCACTAGTAACATTTTCTTGAGCAATATTCTGCCTTTGTTCGGCTATCCAAGCATAAATCCTTTCCTTGAGTTCTGTGTTAGATTTCACTTGGTCCATAGACAATGGCGAACGATTGAATGGGTCCGATTGGTCACTTAACAGATGGCTGAAATAATAATAAAATAATTAGTTAATTTAGATATTGAATACTGGAAAAATATCTGGAAAAAAAGAAAGAATGTACTATAGATATTACCGAGCAATAGTAGTCCTATCAACGGTAGTCCGTGAGCTGGGTAGTGTAACAGGGTCCATCATAATAGTGCTCATGATCGGGTCTAAGAACTCTTCGGGAGCATTCGCGAGTATCTCCTCATCACGTTTACGTTGTACTGCGAGAATTTCAACCCTGTTAGCAACCTCCTGGAGCGAGCCTATCAACCCGCCGCCACCGATGCGTACTGGAACATAATAAAATGAGTACCATATTATGCCAAACTCACTTAACCCATCGTTGCGTGCACGCATCAAAAAATAGTTATTAACCGGTAGTTAATAACATAGTGGTGTAATTATAATGGTTTACCTAGCACGGTTTCAGCCAAAGTGAACAGTTGCGGCGAGTATGACCGTCCGTCGTCAGACACAGCAGCACAGAATCTCTCATTGGAACCCAACTCCACGTACATACGGCAAATGTCTAGTACAGTGGTCGCAGGGTCGAACTCGTACTCTTTCATGTCTTTTACCTGCCAAAAATAATTATTATTAGATAGGGAGTTTTACCTATGTACGAAGTAAGCATGGGCCGTGTGCTTGTCCGCCACCAACGTGGTATAAAAAAAGTACACTGATGGCGAGTGTTAAAAAAAATTAAATATTTTCGACAGTTTTACTAATTAAAAAAAAAAGAAATTTAAAAAAGAATGTATACAAAAGGAGTATAGTAAGGATACTACGAACCTTAAAATTCTTCTTATTAGGACCAACTAAATGCAGTAAGAAGTAGTTGAGCATAGAGGCGATACGGTCGACGATTGTCGGGTGACAGAACACGTACGGCGCGTGCGCAGTCAGACGCACCAGCGTGCGAATAGTGTCGCGCCCGAGGATATTGTCGAACCGCGCCAACATGCCCGTGTGCGAGAGGTTCGACAGGGCCTGGGTTCGTTCCTGGCTTGGGAGGTTCGACCAGCCTTCTGCTTCTCTGTGAACATAATATATTATTACAAACTTTAAACGTCGGTTGCTTGGTAATTAAGAAGGATCGAGAGGTTGCGGTTTCGAATCCATTTCTCACAGCAATTCAGCTTACTTATTATTACGAGAAAATCGAAGATAAACATACATACATAAAGGTCAAACAGTGACCCTCCTTTTTAAGTCGGTAAATAACGACTGTTATCTTTCACTCTTACACCACTATCAGAGCAAGCATTTAGTGCCTAAGTAACGTAACTCATTCGCCATGGTAGAACTGTATTCATTTTAATCATTTTCAATTTCACTGCAATTTCGGTATTCGAGATTCTTTTGATTCTATGCTCGAGATTATAAGAAGAACAAAATACAACATACTGTGCAGCCTGCAGTGTGCGTATCTGTGCCATGTTGCTGAGAGCTTCATCCAGTAAGAAAATGCCGTCGTTTATAAGGAGGTTCACGAATCGCAGGAATATCGGAGGATGCACTGCCTCCATGTTAGCTTCAGCTTCCCTGGCTAGCCGTCTGTAATGTGCAAATATTTATTAGATTAGAATGTAAGGCTGCGCGCTCATTAAATATATACCAGCCTTAAGAACTCTACAGAAATATACAAAAGCATACTTTGAACAAAACAAAGCTGAAAGGAACTCCCTAGGAACCCTGGAAGTTTGACTATCAGTTATAAAGGAGGTGGTCTAGCTGTTCATTTTTATAATGTCCGTATATTTGCTCCGGCTAGTCTCCGAAACGGCTGGACCGATTTTGACGGGACTTTCACTGGTAAATAGCTGATGTAACAAGGAGTAACTTAGGTTATTTTAATTTTAGAAAAAAAAAGAGGGTTTGGAAAAAGAGAGTTCCGCGCAATAAATTAAAACCTTAAAAATTTAAAACCACATCGATGAAGTTACGCTTACGTTATGTTAAACAGCTAGTTAAGTTATAAAATCACACTTACGTGAAAGCGTCTCTATGTTCTTCCATCTCCCATAGAAATTCCATGACAAGGTACATCGGGCGGCGGTAGTTGAACTTTTGTTCGAACTGAACGCTCTGACCTGTCATCTCTATGCCCACGAACACATCCAGTAGGCAAGGTACTAACTGTAAGTATGTTTAAGTAATATACATAAGTAGGTACGCTTATATCTTAATTGGCTTTCAGGCATCAGGGGACAGAAGACCCTAGACGGCGTGCGGTTTTAGTCGATAAGAGTCCGACATAACCTGCCCTGAAGGCTTTCAAGCATCACATAATTAAGGAATACATTATTTGAAAATATTATTCAGATGTTTGTTGTGAAATTCTTACCTGCAGTCTATGTGGGTGTTCTTTGAACAACTGTTCGCGATAGAATGACGCTAAACTGCTCAGAGGCTGTTGATCATCGGGGTGATTTGGTAACATCGCCTCCAGACACTCAGCCAGCCGTGCCCTATAATAATAAAATCAATACTAATTAATTTGAGGTTTGAAGATTACAATATTGTTCACAGATTTTATCGCATTTTATTTGGAGGATCAAAGTACATAATAAAATAACATTTTATTATGTACCTACTTTGATCCTGAAGTTTCGGTTGCTTTTCAGTAACGGAGCAACAGTTTAAAATAATAAAATAATACAAAATAAGTAAATATAATAGCGATCGTAGCTGAATGGATAAGGGTGCGGCCTCTACTCCGAGGTATCGAATTCGAATCCGGCCAGACAGTACCAATGTGAATTTCACTTTGTGGAATTTATGTGCTAATTACATGATTTACCATCTGCTGACGGTGAAGGAAAAATATCGCGAGGAAACCCACATGTCCTAGAACAAATTCTAAGGACATGTCTGATCCACAAACCCGCATTAGGCCAGCGTGTATGGATTACGGCCTAAACCCTCTCAGCTCTCTTGTTAGAGGAGAGGAGACCCGTGCCCAGCAGTGGGACATTAATGGATTGCTATTAAATCGTGATGAACCATCAGCAATAATATTATATCAATCTTGAATAAAAAAATGGGATTTCCTTCACCTTAAGTGCGGATTATATGTCCTGGAGGAGTCTCCCATGAACGTGAGCACGAGCGTGAGCGCGGGTCTCAGAAGCCCGGCGATGTCGGCGTTGTCGTTAATAGCGCCCGCCGTCCGCCTCGCTAGGGTCACTAGTACCACTATATTTTCTAGCACGAATTCTGGGACGCATCTGTATAGACAGAAAGTGTACAGTACAGTTGAACATATACAGGATAAAAACTTTTTTAACTCGCAACCGAAATTACTACTTAATCAGTACCAGTAGAAGTTAAGTGTAACCAGACCTTTATTTATTTTCATCAATTTTAGAGTTGATACAATTTTTAAACTAGTATGAAATCGGCATAGCAATGCATAAAATAACGAAACGTTTAAAAAAATATCTATCATTACACCACTATTTAAATGGAGGTAGGACACGACGGTATCTCCCGTCCGAAATGAGCTGTCCGACTGGGCAAGTACCTCCGCCTTACAGAAGACCGCGGCCATAATAACGGTCGTGTTGTGTTCCCAATGGTAAGTAGGGTAGCCAGAGCTCATTGTACCCCTCCTCCTCCCCACTCCTTCCTAGCCTCCCCACCCTTTCCCTTCAGGGTCGGCAGCGCGTGGGTGACACCCTTGGTGTTGCACACGTCCATAGGCCACGGTGAACGCTTCCCGTCAGGTGGGCCGTGTGCTTGTCTGCCACCTACGTGGTATAAAAAAACCACATTAGTTAGCAATTTTTGGGTCCTACTATTAAAATGAATAAAATTATACTAACCATTGGTGAAAATATGTCCAGTTTTGTTATTGTATCAGGTTCAAGATAATTGCAGTATACTGATTGAATAAAAATAATAATTTCACAAACCTCAATGTGTCAGGCGGTGGAGTAGTAACAGGCATGGTGATATTAGTCATGGTAGTTGGCGCGTAGTTGCTCAAAGGTGCTTCCATTTGCGGCTGGACGGCGACTTGTACTAGCCAATGGCAAGTGGTCGCTTGCAATCGGTTTAGATTACTTAACATGTTGCTTTCGAGGAGGGCGCAGCGCAGACTGTAGAATCTGTTGACAAATAGTTACTTTGAAACTGAAAGTGTATTTCATACCTCTTAGATGGGAGGGGGTCACCATGATCTATGGACGTGTGCAACATCCGAGGCGTCACACTCGCGCTGCCAACAGTGCCAACCCTATAAAAACCTTCTTATGCCCTTCTAGGAGAATGGTAAAGATGTAAGAGATTTCAAACCCATTCAGTACACTAATTTATTCTATAGATGAATAATCACTACATAGTATAAAACAAAGTCGCCTTTTCTTTCTCTATATCCCTATGTGCGCTTAAATCTTTAAAACTACGCAACGGATTTTGATGCGGTTTTTTCCAATAGATAGAGTGATTCAAGAGGAAGGTTTATATGTATAATACATGCATCATATACTAAGGCAACATTGCTAATTTTAGAGGTTTCTAACGTGATGTCGTAAATTAACCTATCTTTTTGGGCTTATTTAGCAATTTAGCAAAAACGCTGCCTAAACCCTACGAGTTAGATCAAATTAATGTACTACAGTATTGTACACCATAAAAAGGTCTACAAAAAAGTCCGCGATGGTATATGTTTATCTTTTAGGGATAACCCACAATAACCATTTTTATTGTTTACTTTTTACGTGAAAAAATGGCTTATTTACGAAGCTATTTTAAGCAATACGGCATTAATCCTTATCGAATTAAGTACCTTAAATACATTGTGCAATTAATATAGATCAATATGGTTCCTTACAGCATGTAAATCAAACAAATATTTTCGGAGATATTACAAATTTAAAATTTGCGTTTGCGGCAGGCGGTACCGGTCGGACGGGGCAGTGCGGGGAGGCCGCTATGTTTTTATAGGTATACAACGTTCATAGTTTTTCTGTAGTGTATTTAATTTAGTATCAGCATTGCACCCGTGCGAAGCCGGGGCGGGTCGCTAGTATTATATATTTTGGTAGAATATGTATGAAAATGACAAAAAAGGTTTGTTTGGATGCTATTCGAAAATAACACAAAAAAATGTAAGACTAAAACTACATACAACCCGATATACATACTTGGACATTAGAAGTTGGTGGCGCTGCCGCATTGGATCAAGGAGTCGATGATTAGCTGACGTCATATCCGCCAGGGTGCGCTGCGCCTGACCAAGCTCTTGTCCAGTGCGCCACAACTTGTCAGCGCAAACGCGGACACCTGTATTTTTAAACATTTGGAATTCCACTCTACTAACTCTATCAACTAATTAAAGCTGAGTAAAATACCGTCAAGTAAGAACGATTAAAATGTGGAAATGGAGTATGTTGACAGTGACTTACCTAAATCAATACATTTTTGAGTCATGAAGAAGCATTCTGTAACGAAATTGAATGTTGCCGCAGTATCTCGTTTCAATGCTTGATCATCTTGGTTCACCCGGGGTGGCAATAAGCAGGTCTCTGTGTGTAGGCAGTCTAAATGTACAGATTTGGCTTCACATTCTTCAGGCTGTAAAAGTGTACAAGTATTATTTTAGTATCTGTTAAACTACCTTGCTCATATTATAAATAGTATGTCATTTAATCAAAACATACCCTACAAATATCATTATTCCGAAAGTTTATGAGAATGGATCAAAGCGGATGGTGGAAATAATGTGAAAGTGTGTGCAGATGTTTGTAGCTGTTTCACACAAAAACTACCGAATGGATTCCAATGGTTTTTTGCAGAAAGCAATAGGGCACAACATACACTACTTCTCATCCCGATAATAAGTTGCTGAGGGTCCAGGGAAGGTAAAGTATTACACACAAGCAGAGCTGTTGGCAACAGTTAGTACTCAAATAAATAGTATTGTACTAGAACCCTAATAAACTACTTACCGGAACTGCACAATAAGTAGGATCGATTTTCAGCGCCTTCGGATCATCCGCTGATGTGCAGAACGGTTGACATAGGTGAAGCAGTACTGCGGATAGGTTCAGCATAAATCCATCTGATACGCATGATGATACTGCTGACATTTCAGCTACCTAAAATTGAATTTTGGCTACATGAGTACCAGTGTAGTAACTTAGTTACTGCTAAAGCTTGTAATAGTCGGCTTCACCACTCCAAATTTAAATCTAAATGTATCAGAAATCAGTTCTTTCCTTGTTCTTAATTTTTTTGCGGTTTGGATACTGGCCATAACACTACCGACGTGATATGTACCACTTTTCCTACCACAGGCTATTTAGTTTAATTGTATGGGTTAAAGGAAATATAAATTAGGGTTAAACTTCTTTTTTTGTAAGTATTTTTAAATGTAGGTGTACATCATCATCATTAACTTAACAGAAACATTTACGAAATGATATAACTACCAGAAGGTTGATGCGTAGATAAGTTATCTTGAATTTCAGTGGAGTTGAATTCCCAATATCCTTTTTTCAGCATCTCCCAGAGTGAGAAGCGCTGCCGTCCTTATTCCTTAGAGTGAACTGTACAGTGTGGAGGTTATGGACAATATACCCCAATCCCCAAAACCCCGTTGGCTATGCGCATGGAGTGGTATCCGAAATATACCACAAATAGAATTGTAGACCACACAAAGATGAATGGTATTCTATGAAGATGTGTCATAAAATTTCCTGAAATAAATGATTCACCTGTATATTCCAAAGTTTTCCTCTCACAGCATTTGATTTCAAACACCTTCCAATCCATGTGAGTAGTTGTTTTTTTATCCTAGGTCCACCTTTTAACAGTGTGAGGAATATTTTGTGCATACTATTAGTGAGGTGGGATATGGCATTCCGTAGTGAAGTCTCTACTAGTGATGTAGCAGTCTGAAATGAAAATTAATGGGATATATAATAATCAGCATAAACAGGCAAGGTCTATTTTTATTGAGAGAATTTGATGATTGAAAAACTGAGAATTGACAAAAATTATACAGAAAACAGACTTAGCAACATTGTAGCCAGATTGATCTAGGGCACAAAAGCAAAAATGTCACTTATATCACTCTGGTTTCAACGTCGTCACTTAAGGAAAATATTTGTAAAGGACATAATTTTCCTTTTAACTAGGATTAACGCAAAGTTCAGCAAAAGCTTTAGTTTCAGTATTAAATTTAATATAATTTTAATAATATTAAACATTGTTATCTCATTGATGAATCCTCGAAGCTGGAGTCAGCATATTGGTTTTCATTTCACAGGCATCCCTGGCTGTGGAACTATTTTATTATATATAAACATAAATATGTAACTACACTTGCACTTATATGTTGCACACATTGTTATATTGTTGTGTTCTGCCGAGTTTGAAAAGTCTCATCATAATATACACTAAAACTCAAAGGGTCACTTTATAGTAAACCTTTGAGTAGTGTAGTTACCTGTACTTATGATAGCAACTAATAGGAAGTTTCATTTGAAGATGAGAGCCTTACCTGATCAACTGGGTTATCAAAAAACTCAGGTATAGATGCATTAGATTTAGGCATTACTGAAAGGGCGAGTAAACCTCCAATCACATTATTTTGATACAGTCTTCCATTTTTCTCATTTGGTTTTACTTCACAGCTATCTAATAAAATGGGCGCCAAGTACTGATTACCTGTAATGATACAATAATGAAGTGTAAGATCTTATGAAAATGTAAATATCATCACTACATAATAATAATGAGCTGGCAAATACTTTGTTAAAATACTTGGTTATTACTAAAGCAATGAGATAAATAAATTCCTATGCTGGTTGTGCATATTGGCCCAACAGAAGCCAATATTGGATCAATTTGTACAATCAGATTTAGCTGCAATTTTCTTGAAAAATAATTATTTTTAAACTTACTTGCAAAAAGTTGTACTGACTTAAGTATATAAATAGGTAAGTTTATTATATTAGATTTATCTATATCTGTATACATTATTTTCAATACTGGTAGCATAATTTCTTTTAGCTGCTCTTGACTGCCTTCTTCACCTGAAAATTTAAAATTAGTACATGTAACTCATATATCAAGTTAAGCAGTTAGTGCAATAGAAATAAAAAATATTCTGTATATACTTTAATAATAAAGTCAAAGAGCTTTGTTTGTTTGTACTGACAGATTAGAAATTTCAAAAAAGGAGTTTTTTTATAAGTAGGTATGTAATACATAAAAAACTCTACTTTTAGGGTACCTACACATAGTAGTAGTACCTACTCATATGCAGTTATTAAAATTAAAAAAAGACTGTTATTTTAATATTAAAAATGGACATTTTTAAATATTCATATAGATGCTCACCTTCAGCCATGAATGATTTCACTATATCCAAAAAGAAACTATGGCTTTGTGGATCTACATGCTGTAGCAATTCTGCAAGTTGTACTGCAAAGTCTTGTCCTTCAAATAAAGCAGGTTGTTTTAAAGCTGTTACTGCATTTCTAAATATGAGTTCCCTCATTTTTTGTAAGGTGTCAATAACACTAGGAGCTTTAGACTGTTCATAACTTTGCATGTTTTGAATTGAATTAAACAAATAAGGAAAAACTTGTTTTATCACCACATGTTCCCTAAAGTTTTTACAAGATTTTGGTATTACACTAGATTCCACATCAGTAAGAAGTAGTCTTTCGAACAATGCCTGCTCTAATGATTCTAAATCTATATAAATTTGTGGCTTTGTGGCTTCAGCAAGTTCTTCCAAAAATACTAGCTGTCGAGTTCCAGTTGCTGCGTTAGGATTGATTGTGAAGTGGAATACATTCTCCACTATGTTGTTTATTGTTGTTGTTGTTTCTTCATCTTCCCCAATTTTTTCGTGAAGGCTTTGAGGAGGCGGATTCTCATCACGAGGAGTTGTGGATTCAACTGAGGCTGCTATTTCAGACACCCCTAAGAGGGCAGCAAATGGATTGTTTGGTTCAGACATCCTAAAAAGTATTCGAAACTTGAAGAGCACTTAAATTCTATGTCAATTTCTAAGTAATACTCCTTCACGAATAACGTTAGTAAAAAATTGGTTTAAATGAAACATAATATGTTTCAGTAAGTTGGTCTTCAGATAATAAATTGAATATTCTTGTATTTTGTAAAATGCTGACTTATCACAAAATTGATAATAGTGACATTTCGATATTAATAATCACGATGTCAGTGTCTGTTTGGAAACAGCTATGAAAATCTAAAGATGTTATCAATTAATTACATTTGGTACATAAATATATAACCAATATATTTAATAAATTATGTATACAAATAGAATTATAATACTTAGTTCTTTCTATCTATTTATCTAATATCTTTATTCACGGATTTGATTTTTCTTTTTTTAAAGAAATTAATTACACTAGCAACATTAAAAGAGTAAGTAAGTTAAAATACTTTTAATATTTCATTTTGCGTGTTCGTTGTGAGATAAATTATATATACGTAATTTATCAATAGTTCGATTTTTAACGTATAAATAAATAATATATTTGGTTTTATATTACTCTAACAAATATTTATAGCCAACGGAAATTCCACAGTGGCCACAATAAGAAACAAATTTCCGCGACACAAGCGCCGCCATCTAGGCGTGTTCAAATTCGAAACTATTTTTTTTTCATCACTTTGTTATTCCGCTGCAGTCGTCGTTCGATATCAATATAGCGTACATACTCGATTTGTTTCGTCTTTATGCAGCAATGCTATGAAAGATTTCCATTTTATATGGCGTATAGTAGTCGCACATAGTGATTCGTTCATTAATGTAAGATTGGTAACAATTAATATTATTTACTGGTAGGCCATTTTATGAATGCGTGCCCCCTTTTTACATAAAGTGCTTGGTCAGCTAAGGAATTACCATACACGTGTAACATCTATCTACGCTACACTTTACTGTTTTTAAGACGCGTTCCGAAGGAAATATGCAATGAATTTGCAAATCGGTAATCGTATGTTGATTTGAGAATCTACTGATGCCCTTAACAAAATGGCGGCTATAGTAGATGCAATACTCTAATATCGTTCCGAGTACTTTGCTCGTTGACCGGTACCTATATTTGCCGTGTCAAGTTTTACAGATGTACTTTGTAACACTTAAGATTATAATTTTGTGCATGATATTATTTCGGTCTAATTACATAAGTACATTAATTGCATATTTATTTTATAATTTGCCTTTGTAGGATTACTTTTGGTGTCGGTAATAATGTGTACATTCTCATACCTATTGTTATTTTTTGCATAGACAGAACAGACTATTTTGTCCTAAAATAACATGCATTTATTTTTATTATAATGCTGCTAAATTTAAAAGAGCGTTTGGCAGTGTACGTAGATGGCACGCCATATTTACACGTAGAAGCTTACAATCTTATTAGTGTGTGTGAGCGTAAATACGCCTCGTGACCTCGATACACGGAAAGACACATAGATAACTTGCCGTTCTAGAAGGCTGACGTCATTCAAATCGTGGCGAGAGCGCAGCGCGCACCAAGATATTGTGAAATGTGAACGGCCACCCACTGCTTGCTTGGCTGGCTCTATCTAGCTAAATTACTCTTGAAAGTAGTGGCTATGAACAGTTATAGTACTGACTTCTGCCATACATGTCGAATTTCTATCTGCGCAACACCTAAGTAATATAGTGAAACTTGGAGATAATTCCCAATGCTTATTGTTTCGACGAACATTAGGTACAGTATCTACAAGAAAAAAGAGATTTAATCTCTGATTAGAAAATTATTAATTAATACACTTAATCATCAATCTATTAATAGTCGTTTGTATTGTTTTCTATTTTACAGTCACAACAAACGTGTCATGCGTTATTATAATTGTAAGAAATTTGTGTGCCTTTCCAACCAAAATATCGAGCTTAATTTCTTTTATTGACATTTTGTATTCAATTCTTTCATTTTTTTAACATTCCCTGTGAGGTTTTTTTTGTTTAGATTATTTTGACCTACAAGTTTAGTTACCTACCTCTTTAATTTAGTCGCATTATACGCCAAAATGGCGACCATGGCATGTTAAAGATGACAAAGGATAAAATGGTTTAACATGACGCATATTCCCGTCTCGTTCCGTTCTATTGAACCGTTCAATAGCATTATTTCTGTCCTTGTTTGGCTTGTATAACAATGAACTCGAAAAGCATAAGGGTTTGGCCATAACATGACGTCAAAAATGTTTGGAGTATGGAGGATATGATGATCTAATTATGACATTACTCTCCAATACAGCCATATTTCGTTAAATCATTAGATATATTGCGTCATAGTCTTTATTAATCCATTAAATATTGCTCGGAGACAATAA
Organism: Lithosia quadra; assembly: GCA_963576445.1. Classification (NCBI taxonomy): domain Eukaryota; kingdom Metazoa; phylum Arthropoda; class Insecta; order Lepidoptera; family Erebidae; genus Lithosia; species Lithosia quadra. The sequence goes on from OY754883.1 coordinate 5,459,967, forward strand.
ATTAACCCGAGATGCAAGATATCGCTATGTAGATTTTTATATTCGTTAGCTCCGAAATGCTATGTTTTATGCAGCATGTGCCAATTTTTTAGTAATTTCAGCACCCGGCCATGAATGAATGCTTAGAATTAGGTACACTGCACATTTGCTAGGTTATTTTATTTACTATACTCGTAGTTCAAGGGCAACTTAACTACGAAAATATGATAACATTAGGCAGGCACTTATCTGTTGGCTATATGAATAACAGATAAGACATATTTTAACTCGGTATTCTTCGTAGCTTATATCTGAATATGGTTTCACGGCATAATAGTTTATACAAAGATCAAGTGCGTTATAAAAGCATCTACCTAAAATTTGCTTTGCGTAATTGTAAGAAGATTGGTCTGAACTAGGTATTTTTTTCTTTGAAAAGCTTTGGCCAAATCAGAACTAGTGTTCCATGATAATATTTTAATGTTGAAGTTTACACATTATATTAACACTAGTTAAATACTTGACTTTCAGAACATTTTGGGTACCAAATCGGTTATATAATTATGTACTCTATTGGTCACAAAATTCTATTCACGGTTATCCGTATCTTTTGCGCACGCCTTATCTTTGATCGATGCAGACCTATGTGACACTTAGGTATTTACAGCAGTGATATACAAAAATAAACCTACAACGTATATCACGAGATAATGTTGTTTTATTAGCATCAAATTTTTCAATAACTTAAAAAACAATGGTTAACAGTGTAATTCCTTTAATTTCAGAGACTCTTTTAACATGACGGAATCCATGGCAAACCCAGAAGTGGAAGATTTAGAAGACGGGGAGATCGAGAGTGAAGGTGAAGAAGCAGAGACTCAAGCTGAAGAGAAAAGTATAGAAATAGTACCGACACTCGATGAAAAGCTACCAGTGGAAAAATCCGATTCCCAAGATTTTTATTATTCAAAATCAGGTAAGAAAAAGAAATCCAAATCTAATAAAGGGGAACAAAAAAAAGATAAAGGTAAAAAGAATCGAAAATATTCTAGTCCTACTGAAGATGATTTTGCTGGTAATATTGAAAAAGCAATTAGGAAGGCTATGAATAAAAATGATAATACTGACGGATTTAATGAACAAGACGTGGATGAACGGCGTAGATATAAGAAAAGAAAGAAATATGATAGTAAGGAAGGTGCTAGTAAAAAACGTAAAAAACAGGAGTATTCTGACGAGGTAGATGAAAGTGAGATGATGTGTGTAAGAGGTGCCTCCCCAGTACATAGGCAATCACCAGATGAAATATATCCAGACGAAGACAGGGATTCTTACGGGTCAGATAGTAGTCATGATTCTAGGGAGCAGCAGAATCATCGTCAACAGAGACAAAATCGATCTCAACGCGATCGAAATAAGAATAACAAGAATGACCGAAGAAGGGGCACTCATCCTATGCAAGACCCTGATGGTGTCTGTTTATATTATATGCAAGGTAAATGTCATAAGGGTGATGATTGCGTTTATTCACATGATGCACATCCTCCGCGAAAAATGGAGTTATGTAAATTTTACTTAATGGATTGTTGTGCTAAGAGAGACAAATGTCTATACATGCATGCTGATTTTCCTTGTAAATATTATCATACTGGGCTTCCGTGTATATACAAAGAAGATTGTAAGTTTGCACATGGTAAACCTTTAACGGATGGTTTAAAAAATATACTTTTGAAGCACATTGAATCTGCGCCGAAAGAAATTTTAGGTGATTTCCCTAGACTTAATAGAGAAGGGGCATTGAAGATGATATATACAACGCAAAGTAAATTAGTGCAGCAATACTCTGAAAATACTGAACCCCAAGAAAAGTCCATTCCATCTCTTTTCGAACTAAATATACCGAACCCTCAAAACACGCCAGATTTATTACTGAATAATCAATTTATGAATGATAGACAAAATAAAATTTCACCAAAAATACGACAATCTCGGTGGCAAAATGATGGGTCTAATCAGAACTTTAATGTTAATGTATCACAGACCAGTACTCCCAGCACAACTAATATATTAAGTATTAAGAATTTAACTGGAGTATTGACTCCTCGACAAATTTCCGACCTTACTAAAATGGGCATAGATAACTTAGATCAGCTTGGTCAATTAACGGTACTACAGCTTAATAGTATTGGATTATCTCTTAAGCAAATAACTGAAATTCAACTGAATACCATGAACATACAAAAGTTAGGACTTATAACTAACAACGAACCACAGGAATTAGCAAGTCAAACTAATTCCACGAAAGACTTGGATTTAAGAGTACCACCTGTACCCGGTCCAGTACCCAATAGTGTAACGATTGCTGCTGATTTACCTGGACAAGACGTAGACATGCGATTTCATCCATCTGTAATACCACCGGCAGTAGAAGATTCTTCTCTTATTAAAACAAACCAAAAAGAGCTACCAATAAATAAGGATCCTAATATGATTGACATAGATCAATATACTAAAGATGCTTTGAAATTCGCATCGAAAGATAAAGAAAATATTGATATTTCTAATGAGTCGTTCGAAATCGAAAAGCCAATGGTCTCGAACGAGTCTAAGGATGTAGACCACAGAGTTCTTCCTTTCTCGGATGAAGGTCCTAGAATTTTACATTCGGCCAGCGAAGAAACTAATTTAATAAAAGAATGTGATACAGATATAAGATTTCTTCAACCAGAACCATTATTCAAGAATCCTGAAAAGAGACATCGTCGTTCGACTACCGACGATGAAGATAACAATTTACTAATTGACGAGAAATGGTACTCCAGTGATGAAGAAAAAGGTATGAAAAGGAAGTCTCCGGCATCATCTCCAAAACAAACTCCTCCATCACCGCAAGCTCCAGTCCCGCACGTTATAGAAGCATCTGCTGTGCTTAGTCGGCTTGGGGATCTCTCGAAAATAGATATTAGCGAAGAGGTCACAAAATTACTGAATACTATGAAAAATAATTTACACGAGAACAAAGTTGAAAATAACACTGGAGGGGCAGCATCACCGCCGAGATCTAGGGATCCTAGGGATCCTCGTCCTAGAAGATCTCCTGAAAAAGTAAGTGATCCCATTAAACCTTCTGTTAAGAAAACCGCTAAAGTTTCGATTTATGAGTGTGTAGATGGTGAGCCAACAGACGGGCGGCGAAGAACAGATGTCGATTTGCGGAAGTCGGATTTTAACCTTCCAGTTTTTGGTGACACAGATCTTCGTCAAACTAGTGGTGATATTGATTTTCGTTTAGGTTTACCTTTCAAACCTCTTCCAAACTATACTCCTGCCTCTGAAATAAACGGGTCAATTAATAGCCACCCACCAATCCCATATAAATTAGTAGCAATAGAAATACCTCGACCTGATTATACAGATATTCGAAATAGTACTGCAAAGTCACAAGCTTTGGTTGATCCTAGATTAAGAAAAGTATTTAGATTATCCGTTGAAGAGTCTACCAGTGACAATGAAAAGTCATCTAAAACACCTGTCACTCCTACGGGCCCTAGAGTCGATCCCCGAAGAAAGCCTAAGGACACAGTTGAGCCCAGTAGTCAAGAACAAAAATCCAATTCTTTAGATTTACAAACTATTTTGCAGAACTCCAATTGGTATAAAGATTTAAGTTCAACCCAAAAAATATTTGTAAACCAACATCTAGCTCCATTGACACAGATGATTAAGCAATATCAACAAGAAAAGATACCCGGGAAGAAATTTGATTTGACTTCTGTACAAGGTAATAGTGTATTGTGTAGTATACTTACCAATCTAGGTATCTCACTGGGAGACAATGGTGAGTATTCATACTTACCAAAGCCTAAAGAAGCGTTACTCAAAACGCCGGTTAATTTTAATCAAACGCAATTTGGTATGAATAGTAACATGTCCGGACCACCGAATGCTATGGACGGTGGTAACATGAACATGATGAATATGCCGCCTATGGGTATAGGAGGTATGAACAATATGAATTTAGGTAACATGCATGGATTTAATCAATCTATGTCAGACCCACGTGGCGGCCCCACTCCTGGTTTATTAGGGATAGCTCCAAACATCCCACATAATTTTAATAATAAGTTTGGTGGACCCAATAATTTTGGAAATATGCCATTTAACGGTCCAGGCCAAGGCAATGATTTTAACTTTATGGATGGCGAACCAAATTTCCCGAGATTTCCTAACAGAGGAGGTCACCGAGGGCGTGGTAATGACCGATGGAATCGTGGTGGTTCCGGCAGAGGCCATAGAGACCGGAAAAACTTCAATGATAGAGGCAGTTGGAAGAACGATAGAAATTAGGATTTGTATATTACGAGTATATTCATAATGATAAAGTTAACGTAATAAATTATTTTAGGAATATAGAAAACTCCTTCCACATGCAGCAAAATGTGATCAAGGTTTATAATTATTATATTAATTTAAGTGTAGATTACGTGTAATATACAGTTTAATGTACAAGGTCCCATTATTTGTAAATATTTTTCTATTTCTTAGGTAATTCATCAATTTCAGTATCATTTTGTCTTTGTAAATTAATCGAATGAAATACTGAATTAAGTTTAATAAAAGTTACTCATATAAGAGCCAAATGTTTAAAGACTGAGTGCGTGCATCGTAATTAGTTTTTTTTCAACATGACAGCATTGAGGTTGCAGACCATGGATAAAATTTCTGTTAAGATCAGTAGGTATAGAAAATCAATAGTTTTCAGTTTGTATTTAATATTATGGTGTAGATTATAGTAAGCGTGGAACGCCGTCATAGTCTAAAAGCAATAAGATAACTTCCTAAATTTTGGAATGTGATTCGTAGGTATTAATTTTTATAAATTGTAATATTATCATGAAAATTGAGATGGGCCTACTCAACTTCAAAATAAATTCATGTTTATATTTTCTCATGTCTTAATTTTAATACCTTCGTCTTTATATTTTGACCAACCATATCTATTTATATTAATAACTATTATATAAGTATATTTTAAATAATTATATTTTGTTTAACTAGGTATGTAGATTTTAGTCAAATCTAAATACCTATCTGAAGAAATGTATTGCGACTGGATAATGTTAGCTCAATAATATTTCCTCTACTTCAAAATGTCTATCAGGTCAGGTTTTTACGTACTAGCTTGCGTTGAAACCAGATAGGACAGTAAAATTTTCAATCAAATAGGTACATTGATTGACTTCCAATCAGAGCTGATCAGCTGATCTGAGATTCTCTACACACGGTATAGGTACACTTGAAATTGTAAGAAGCCAAGACTTCTAAAATACTGTAGGTGTAGTAGGTACCTATGTCATAATAAAATTATAACACTCAATATTTCATAGCATTGTAATGTACCTAAGACCTAAGACCTAAGACCCTACATACGAACGGACGTGGTCGACGCTTGATAACACTGACCATTTGATTATTTTAGAAAAAATGTGTGACTGTAGGCCTATCAGCGGATGTCTTGTTGTTCATTAACAAACAAAGGCTAATGGACGGCGCTTTATTTATTTTTACATAGATAGGTACAGCAAATAATAAAATAAAGGCAACTTGTTTTCTCTTATCAGCACACACACTGGATGAGTATGATTTCTACTGTGATGCGTCCTTATCACATTTATTTAACTTTACAAGGAAAATGTATGTTCAAGTCATGCTACAAGTCATCGATCTATGAATGGATGTTTTTTAGTGACCGCCGGATGATATACGTAAGTATACTATGGAGAAAAACCAGACGTCGTAGACATTATTTTTAGTTGTCTTTATTTATTGAGTGTAAAATTGAAGTGATATAATTTGAAAAATCTATTTTTAATCGATTACCACTAGTTTTCAAATTTATTGCCACTTGAGATACTTTGGAGAACGTGTGGGCTGAAAAACAGAACAAATGGGTAATTAGAACAATAAAAGAAAATCTACTCAAAGTTAATAATTAACGGGATAAAGATCTTACAGAGATTTAACGAGTCCATCTCTTCTTGGTCGTCAGTGCAGTTGTAGAAAAGCACGCATTGTTTTGCAGACAGTTTTGGCTGAGACACGAAGTAGTTATAAAGGAGTTCCATTTCTCTTGCTGCAGTCTGTGCATTGTTAGGTGAACATACCAGAATCACTCCTTGAACTCCAATTCTAAGTGCAGGCCAACATGATTCAAATCTGCAATTTTTTTATAACAAATTAGCCTGCATACAGCCTACAACTTACCTTAACCAGCTAGCAACTAAAAATTCAAGATGCTTATAAAATATATTTATTTTGCAATAAATTTATTAGGTACGCAACATTTTAAACTTTCTACGATGTTGCAAAAACAACGATCACGTTACTTCATTGATGAACTCAACGTGGTACTCACTTATGTGCGTACCTAGATAGGCATAACTAGGTTTATAATGCTATTAGTCAATAGCATATTAACCTAATAAAAATAATTTGGATTTACTTCAGAGGGTAGGTTAACGCAATTAGGGTCAAGTGCATCTGGTAGCAGACCGTTGAGTTACATCAAAATTTTAATACCAACTGGTGAAGTATTTGGCCGATGGATGGCGCTTTACAATAACTGAGATATGCATGACTAAGATGATAATAAAATAACCTTTGTTGTCTTAAAAGACTAAGTTACTCATTACCTGTGGTCCCCGCTGCAATCCCAAAGTTCAATGTCAATATTCGTCACTTTCCCATTGACATTTAAATTGGAAAGTTCAAATTCAACAATCCTGACGCCTTGTGTTGGCCGTGGGATTTCTGCCTCTTCAATGTTTATCGAGTCTGATATGAAGTTTGCTATTTGTGTTTTACCACTCTAAAATATTATATCTTTTAGTAAAGAAAGATGTATGTTCAACAAATCGAATCTAATAAGCAAGCGAACTATAAATAAAATACCTCTGACGGACCAATCATCAATATTTTTAACTTATTTGGTTGCATTATTAACACAAGTAGATATCCAGTATTAATACCTAAACACTGATTTCCTAAACAAAGACTTGAATGCTACACAGATACTTGTAGTCGTAGAATTGCCATTGTTGTGTTTATTCATTACCTAGGCAACAAGGTAATTAAGTGTGATTCGTTTCTTACAACTTGTTACAACTCAAGCAACTCAAATATCTCGTTAAACATAGTTTACACAGGTCTTCAAAAGGCCACTTAACATAAATGCATGAAAGAGTCAATATTGATAAGTAGGTACCTAGGTACCTACTTATTTGTTTTTTTTTTGCGCGTTGTTATTTTTTAAAGTTTAATTGTAAAGAATTTGGTACGTATTGTAAGCATTAACTAAAATGAGGTGAAGATATAATAAATATGAAAGTATATTAAGTATTATGTATACACTGAAGTACCTACCTAAAGCAACATAACTGGGTCACTGCTAGTATGACGCGAAGCACTGAAAACGAAACGTCACAAATTTCATCTCATTAAATTCAGTTTATTATAAAACAAGTTTGCATAAACATACGTTGTTAGGGAAAAGATTTTGCTGTAAGAAATAAAAAGTCAGGTCCCACCGAGATTTGAACTCGGATCGCTGGATTCAGAGTCCAGAGTGCTAACCATTACACCATGGGACCACTGAAATATTGGTTGAAATTTTAGTGTCGTTGTTAGTCTAATTAGACTAGCTAGGCTAGGACACGTACACACATACAGATACGCTTTTCTGCTGGCATATTGATGAACCAAAGCGTAGCTCCCAAAATTAACTTTGGATCGAGAGTAGTACGAGTATAATGGCTTGAGATTATTTTTAGCTGCTATATCAAGGGTACAAAATGCTTATCTATCTTTAAACAAAAGAAAGTCGTGTTAGTTACACCATTTATAACTCAAGAACGGCTTGGGAAAAAGGGAAGTAGCTCCTTTTTTTAGTGGAGAGTAAGAGTGGCGAGGAGAGTGGGGTGAAGTAGAGAGTAAAGCTCGGGCTTTGGAGTCCGGGGTCCACTCTCCCACTCTTTCTCTTAGTTTGGTTTATCTTGAATTTTTCGGGAGTGACTGCCGCCTGACTCTTCCAACCCTAAGAAGAAAGCCTGCGTCAGAGCCCTGTCCATTAACCAGCAGGTGTACAGGCTCGTAGGTGTAGTTTGCTATGATAGATGCATAAATGAATGTTTGTTACTGAATCAATCACCCTGGAACAGTTGAACTGAACTAGATGCAATGATTACCACAGAAAAAGATTATTGTCTAGAATAGTACATAGTTTATTATCCTCCCGGGAATGAGCTCTTGTGGGTTCCTATGACCACTTACTGTCTAAATCTCCAGACCCTAGATATCATGTTGCATCAGACCATTCATCAGAGTATTTGTCACGACAAAACAAAATGAACCCAAATTACATTGGTTTATTCTAACGACTCTTATCATCAGACCACCTTCATAGTACCATCACTGAGGATATAAAGTATAGCGAGCTCTATTTAACGTCACTAAGAGGTTCTTATTATTGGCTTTAGTACTCGCTCACACACAAACTTATTAGGTAGGTACCAATATTCAAAGCCAACACTGTCAGATGGCTGATTTAACAAGGGGTAACTTAGGCTACTTTAATTTTGGAAGAAGAAATAGGGTCCGAGTAAAGAACTTCTACTCAGTTGGTGTTAGTTTTATGGTAGACGCTTGTAACGACTTGTATATAATTTAATGCCTAGTACCTATGTTTAACTTGTCTAGTCTTTAGTTTGCAGTATTTAGTCCGTTTCATTGAAAGTCACGGTGTTTTCCGTTTCCTTCCAAAATCTTTGTTCTACCTTCACATCCTTAACGCCCTTGATGCCCGTCCTTATTCTGTGTACGATCGCGTTTGCTTCCAACTTATTAGTGAATATCATCATGGGGCACTTGACGAGACAGTGGAAGCTGGTCTTATCAGCATCTATGCAATCCATCTGGAGTTTTACGCCTATCAGTGTCAGGTGCCTATTCTGTTGACCTTTCTTCCTTCTTTTCTCGTCCTTTGATAAAGATCTACGACTGTGTCATTCCTGTCGAGGACCTCCATCTTCTGTTGGTTCTGTTAGGGTACGTAGCCAAGTTATTAATTCATAAAAAATAGAAAAAAAATCCGTTCTTTAACTTTTATAACCCCTAATGATGTAACTTTATTGGAGGTAGATTTCTATCATAGTTAGTACTATGATTGGTTACCAATACAAACTTTCTTAGACCATCTATTTACTTCAATTACATAACGGTACACGACCTTGCGGTTTGCTATCACTCAGTGAAAGCGCTCCAGCGTTTTGCATATAGGTAGGTACCATCTAATACCTAATCCTGTTGCATAAGGCGCTATCATTATACCCCGTTATAATGCACGCTATGTTTACTCTTTTTGCCGCCGTACTACCTAGTAGGTACCTACCTATCTAACGGACTTTTCAAGACGTGACTTTATTATTGTGAGGAACTTTTTAAAAGTTGGATTTATATACTTTTCACGACCTCTGTGGTGTGGTGGTAGTGTCTTCGATTGCTTCATTCGTGGTCGCGGGTTTCATTCCTGTTAGGTTAGGTTAGGTTAGGTCCGTTACTAAAATTATCTAAATATAATCCCCTGTTCCACATATCCCTACTGACGTATAACTTAACCGTATTCTAGAACCCATATTATAGGCTAAATAAACTATGCCTACTTTGAGTTTAAATAGAGCTGTGTTGTTGCTTGTATTGTCGCTGATATAGTGCTGCAATCGTGCAGTTTGCGGATTTGCTACTACAATTCTTCAAGTAAGCGTAAGTTTAGGTACCTACTAAATAAGTATACCTAACGACAGAATTGGGCTTTGTAAGCGACAACTAAACTTTCATCGATAATAACATCTGAAGGAATTTTCATTAGGTACGTGAGGGGGATTTTACAAACACGTGGAGTTTACACAAAGTAAACAACACCAAACAAAAATACTTATTTATTATATGCAGTTCAGAAATGAACTATCCTATGTGGACATTAACGAGGTGCAAGGACGGCAGTTTGGCTCCTGTAACAGCCAAATAGTCCCAATCAAAAGAATCTAAATTAAGTGTAGCGTGTATAAATATGCGGCGTTTGACTTAACAAGCTAGTTTTGCAGCCAGGAAATCACAAATACCTAAGTGAGGGCACCGCCCACGCCGCACGTTCTTGAAAGTCACATTTTTGAAACATTTACTATAAGTAGACTACTTACTTCATTTTGCTTTATTGTTAGATTCCTTCCTAATTATCATTTCATGGAATGAAGCTACTATGTGTGTCTATATACAAAATACCTATTTATTTGTATGTAGATCCATTTACGTTAATTAATGTACCTACTAGTTCTATCTTTGCTTATCATATGGCGACACTGAACAAGATATAATCTGAAGTAGGTATCTATACAGTAGATACAATTTAGAATAGAGTAGCATACAGGCAACCGCTTAGCACAGTTCTTGGAATTCTTTACCTACCTACGTATTTCCTTCATCCTAAAATACTCGCTTTACAAATGAGGTAGGTACGTAAAGCCTTCTCTTGAGCACTGCGTTCGCTTCAATAAGCGTAAAATACTTAGTTAGATAAAGTACTCGCAGTCATAAATATGTAACCTAAATGTAATAAATTACTACAGCCAGGCATTGAAGGCGTTAACTTCTATTTCACTTATTGTAGCCCGCCCACACTCATGAGTGTTCTCGCACCACTTGTAGGTAAAATGTACCTATACTGTGGCTGTGGCCACTTGATTTTATATTGGTTCATCATACTCGATACATATTAGAATTTAGGTATATTTTAAGTGTTGTAATATATAGCGATTTCAATAGAATAGAAACATGCATCTATAGACCAACACCCAGACCAATGCAAATAATATTCAAGCATACAGATATTGCACTGAGCGGGCATCGAACCCGAGACCTCCCTTAGCAGTCGAACGTTCTTACGTCACGCCCACGTCAACTTATCTCATCGACCTTAGGTAAGTCGATGAGATAAGTTGGTTATGATTTTGCTTTGGTACTGGACATTATACTGTAATGTTACCTGTCTAAAATACCTACCCAAGCTGTGATAATAAATCAATTTTATATCATTACCAACCAAATGGAGCTCATTATGTCGTGAAAAAACTTGTTCATAAATGTGGTATTTATGGAAATGTTTTGCGTTTGCGCAAGAACATTATTCAGTCTTTGATGCATTTAATGATGAAGAAGAATGCGCATTATGGAGTATTGTTGCAGATATTTACAAAGTTTATTATGAAAGCTTTCCCGACAAAGTTGCTGTATCGTATGACTCGGAGCTGCAATAATTACAATAAAATGGCTATGACATGTAAAAGTGTCTTACAAGTTTAATCTACAAAAGGCATAAGAAGCGGTAACAAGCGTTAACATACATCTCCGAACTAACTGTTGCCTTCAAGGGAATTCTGATCTCGTTCTCACAACCCATAAACAAGTTTTAAATTTTTTATACCATTTAGGTGGCGGTTAATGGCAATAGGCTCGCCACCTATTACATTGAGACCTAAATATAAACTGGCGAAATGTGGGTGCTAGTACTTCTGCCTACCCCTTCGGGGATATAGGCGTGAGTTTATGTTATACCTATATGTTATGTTAGGTGGCAGACAAGCGCACGACCCACCTGATAGGAAGCAGTTACAGTTGTCTATGAACGTGTGCAACACCCGTCACACACGCGCTGTCGACTTTGTAAAAACCTTCTAATGCCCTTATTGAAAAACTTCATATTGAAAACGCTAGGGAAAACCACAATGGGGAGATCATTCCACAGCCTAAGCTAGTTTAAGAGTGTAATATACGATACATTTAAAAAAATCTTCTTTCATGAGACCGTCAAGTTGAGGGCCACCATTTATGTCACTGTCGGTGTATGTAATGGAGAACCCCTACCTGAGAACCCTACCTTTAGCTTACCATCTGGTGAAGTCATCTTGACGTGACCGTATAATATATAAAAAAAACAACTTTTAAAATTTTGGTTTGTCTTCCTGTCTGTTTGAAAGAGGTAATTTCTGGAATGGCTGAGCTAATTTTGACGAGATTTTTGTTGGCATAATAGGCAATAATAGAAGGCGGGCTTAGGCTATCTTTATTTTAGAAAAGGAAGTAGGGTTCCGCGAATAAAAATTAAAACCTAAAAATCTAAATCCATGCAGGCAAGGTCGTAGTTATAGTAAAATTTGAATAACAGGAAATCAAATTAAAGGTCGCTAGTAGATTGAACTCAGTACTTGAAGTCACTGTATTACCTTCAAAAACAACATTATAATATTGATTTTCTACCAGCAGTTCCCGACGACGCTTAAGGTCTAACGTGAAATAACCATCATTTTATTAATGGCCTTTGTACCCTGATTTATTGTTATGGCCAACGGATTGACTTTAAAACAAATCTGAATTATTTCTTGTACAGTTTGTAATATTAAACAACAGCTTTTTACCCGACTGCCGAAGAAAGGAGGGTAATGTTTTTCGAGACTATTTACTACACGTTCGCACTAAGTTTGCCGCTACCAACTGTCACGCGTTTAGCGTTGTCTCACTCACTCAGTTCTAGTTCCAGTGAGACAACGCTATGTCGACGACAGCGGCAAACTTAGCGCGAACGGGTAGTACAAGCTTTAATTTTTCTTGCTTTGTTATTTTTTAATTTGTATGTCGTATGTTGTAGTATGGGACAAATCTTGGAAGCCTGGAACCAGTTCCTGACGTTAGATTGAACTCAAATTTAGGATACGTGTGTGTGTGTACCTATATTAATATTTTTGTCTGTCCGTCTGTTTGACTTGGTCTATTTTAGTTGGATCAATTTTGACAGGTATTTTTCCATAACTAAGTAAGTGGACCCCGGGCTGCGGAAACTTACGTCAAGATGACGATACTTATTTATTTTTATTTTATTCGTAAACTGCTGGTGCACTTTATATACAGTATATATATATATATACCTATTGCTTTTCTTATACTTACTATTTTATTGAAAGTCAATTATCTTATACACTCCGATGCTACACCCTAACTGTCAGACCTACCAAATATACACGAAAATTTCACGTCACAAGACGTTTTAGAGGAGTTGGCTATGAAACTCCGACACGAGATTTTCCATTTTCATTATTCTAATTTTGCATAATCTGATAAAAAAATTTGTTCTACGGCCGTTTCCAAAGCATAGGGCTTAGGAATGGCAACGTCCAGCATGGAACAGTATGTAGTAATAAATGCAAAAAGCGTCCGGGTTCGTCGTACGATCTAGTCGGTGCGGCTCCTAAACTGTACCTACCGACCTAGGTATCCTAACGCCGTTCCTAGGTCAGCGACCCTTGCTTGGCTCGGAGGCGGTAGATTCGCAGGATACGATAAATTTCAATAGTGCATTGACTGCATGTACTGGGTCCAGTCTGGATAAACAGTGGTACACTACCTTCCTTAAGTGAAACCTGTGCCTTTCTAATTTGAGATCTAAATTATATCTTGTCCAACATTATAAACGTGAAAGTTTGTGAGGATGGACGTTTGTTACTCAATCGCGCTCAATAGCTGAACGGATTTGGCTGAAATTTCGTACAAGGATAGACTACAGTCTGGAATAACACATTAGCTTATTCCTAGAATAGGTTGTCGTGAGTAGCGGGAACGGGATCAGAATTGCACGCAGGTAAATCCACTCAGTAATTATAAAAAAGGCATAGATAATAAAATGAATAGAACCTAATTAGTAAAATGCTATCCTTTTCACTTTCATAATGGTAACACAAGTTTAATGGCGCTGTAAACACCGGGTCTGTTAAATCAAGATTGCAATCCCGACGCAATTAACCATGCCTTGATCACTAACCTCGTCTCATTGGAACTTTGATGTGTTTATTCAGTCATCAAAGACGTATTATGCTGATGAAATGATGAGTATAATTTCCAGAGATACCATGTTATCTTAATTTTTCATACTGCTTGCTATCAGCAGCTCTCCTTGCTTATATATATGAGCAGATTTTTTTTATCCTTCATCATTTGGGCTGCGAGGGGGGCGGGGGTCCATTTACTTCTTTTTTGCCCTTAGATATTGCTTATATATGGGTTTTATGGGATTATAATCAATTTGCAATTAGACTTTAAAAATAAATAATTCAAAATTATGAAGATGATGAAATGAGCTTACCTACATCTTTTGGAAGTCGGTTTGATTTTTAATTTATTATAATTTACAATTTGCACTAAGTAATTATTCCAATTTAAATCAAATAAAATTTAAATTAAAATGTAAAAAATGTTATAAAAATCTTTTTTTCATGGAAATGTAGGTTCATGTTTGTAGTTCGTTTATTATTAAAAAAAAAAAACCTGTTACAGGTTATTCAAGTCTGTAAGTATGCGCAGTGTGGTACGAGACAAGAAAATAGATGGGTAATATATTTTATTTTAAGGAACTTAACATCTGCAAACATTCGTGCGAACTTAACAATAAAATTGTCATAATTGTTTAATGAGCCCTTTACGTTCCTTTATAAGTATAGCATACCTAAAAGCACTTAATGCTTTATACTATTCATAGATAATTGAGGCATACTTTTGTAATAATATGAACTTCGTAAGGTACATGCGAGGATAAAACGTTTGTTTATACTATTTAGATATACTTACAAATTGACTTCTTTCTTTTATCATTCAATTCTACAGTAATACCATTGTCGACTAAATTTTACAAATAATGTCGAACATACGAATCTCTAGTGCAGCCGTGCGCTTCAATTTTATTATGGTGCTGCCTAAGAACAATACGAGCGAGCGGGACGGACAATGTAGAGAACTTACTCAAAAAGAGGTAAAAAAAAGAAAAGTACAGTTTTCGGAGTTTCTGATTCATATATTTCTATTTTGTACAATAAAGGGAGGATTGCATTACGCAATGGGTAAATTGAGGTGTATTGGCAGATATAGAGTTACCCCTTCAAACTTTACACATACTCTTATGGAAGGGATATTTTGAGATCTTTGCCGTCAAGATGAGGGCCACCATTGTAATACTATCGGTGTGTACAATGGCGACCCCCATTCCTGGGATTAACATTAACTTAGCATCCCTTACCCTTATTAAAGAAAAAACATGAGAAATACGTAATTTGGATTGGCAACTTTACCAAGTTGCGTCATTACTGTGAGTTGTTAGGGTTATTACAAAGTGGGCCGGTTTTGACTGCATATTTGAGAGTGTTGTCTAACAACGACATTATACGACGAGCTGTTCTCTATAATAAAATTAAGTTTAATGGTAACTGCTTGTTCTGAGTACCAGGGGCTAATGTAAATGGACAATTACTTATGTCATTTATATGAGAAAATATTTACTATTTCCTGTCGTAATCTTTGTAGAACGTTTTGTTTTCTTAGTGTTTGTATAACATTTGTTACCTAGTAAGTACCTACGCTCTATTTCACAGTTAGAAACGTTATTCATAAACAAAAACTGTGTATATTGTATTATATTATTATATTTATTCTATTATTATATACCTCGAACTACTCTTCCTCTATAACTCAAAGATTTGCTGGTAGAGAACTCATTTTGAGTTAAGCTCGCCTTTGTACATTTATTATAAATCAGTGTGTTTGTATAAATTTGTGTACAATAAAGTATTAAATAAAATAAAATACCTATTCGAGGCAGTAGGTACCTAGAGGTTTCAATTTCACACAAAATTTTACTAAGTGTATTATTAAAATTTGTCCATTATAATCACCGTATCACCGGTGACAAGCGTATTGCCGTCTTCTTTATTGAAGCCGGGGTCACTGTAATCGGGGCATAAGTGTCTCATATTTTCAGATTGTCATAAGAATAGAAAGTATGGTGATTTCTTATACATATGTATATACTTAGGGTTTGTACCTAATGCAAACTCTACAAAGATAAAAACAATGTAAGTAGGTACCTACTTACCCCTTAGAATGAGCATTGCGTAACTGTTTAAAAAATATGAAAAAGTTAGTATTACCTATTTTTTTTTTGTTTTATGCTTATTGAAAATCAAATTAACAAGCCTGTATCCCAAGAGCTTTCATTATCTTATGCACTTGAGTAGGTACATTAAGTAGATGCTATTCAAGTAAGTCCATCAGAAATTATTAACACATACCTACTTGTAAAATTTATACTCAACATCCATATACGGTAAGAACTGATTCCAATTATGTTATTATATAAATTACTATGCTATTTGTAGAATGGAATGAGGATGAACTTCTGAGTATTATCTGGAGTTGACAATTGCCAGCGCGTGTTAGTCCTACGCCTGAGCACGTCACATCGTCGCCTGCGCAGCGGCCAGCGCGCCTCAACTCTTGTTAACATTTTTTTGCTTTAATCATGTCTACCACGAGTTGTCCACTTAAATTAATTAAGTTCAAATTATGCAAATAGGTACCTACATATACTTGTATCGTATCTAAATTTGTGCCCATATTTAGATACGATAGTTTTAAAAGGTACCTAGCTACCTACTTACCTTCGGAAATTACGCGTTCAAGTATTTTTTGCAGTGTCTATATTTTCCAGAATATCTAGAAAATGAAAAAGGTTTCGGGTTATGTTTAGCAGCTTTCGTTAGTTTCATTTGAAATTAACAAATATAATAAAATCTATCATGCGATTTTTTAGTATCTACCTAGACAAATCAGCAAGATCTTGCACGTAGTGAACGCACTCTTAAATGGAAAGTGACATTCATACGGATATAATGTCAAACATTACTAATTGTGACTTCGAGTGCAGTGTACTCTAAAGGTGCTCCATCACCGTGAGCCTTCGTCTGTAATGTAATATTTTAGATTCAATTTTGAGCATTACTTTACAATATTGTTACCTACCTGACGTGCATTCTTCATCCGAGCGCTTATCCCGGTCGCATCGAATGTGATCTCAAAAGGCCCATAATTGGTATAAGTTGAATGTAATATTTTGATATGAACAAACGTCAATATATATTTCAGATTCAATTTTATTAGAAACTGTATTGATATTAGTTACAGACATGGAACAATTTAACGCTCGGTACTGAAAAAATCTCGTCTCTGTAGCGTTACATTACAGGCGATTGCTCCTTGTGAGAGAACACCTTAATATAGATTATTCACTTTATCAAGCATTGAATGTACGTGGGAGATGATATTACATTCTGTCCGGCAGGCCTTGTCTCGCACGTCATTTACTTAAATAATTTAGTACCCTGCAGTTTCTTGTCAGATGTAAAATGTGACTCTTAGGGTTGATTTGCTGGTATCTTTTAACATAATATTATCGACCTTGTCTTACACACACGCGCTGCCTACCCTGAAGGGAAGACTCGAGTTATGTAACTTTGGAGTATATAACATAAACCATTTTGGAATATTATATGAAAGCCCTCAAGAACCTCAGTATTTTTAAGTGTTATTAGTTTTCATGGCTTGGCTTCGCTACTAGTTACTAGTTATTAGTACCTACTACTAAACTACAACTACCAATAACAATTTAATTCATCGAGTGTACAATAATCTATGCTAAAGAGTTTGTTTGAACGCAATATTCTTCGAAATTGTTAGTGCGATTTTTTGATACAGGTCGAAACCTCCTCTACCTCGAAAAATGCGATAAAATAACTATGATTTGTTAATTGGCGCATCTTCACCTTCGCACCCCGCGCTTACCACCAAGAAGACCTAAAAACTCGTAACTGCTCGTCTAACTAGTATCTACGCATTATCAAGATGTTTACATTACGCTACGACCCTTAGATGCCTAGTAATAAGACAGAGAAGCAGGTGGTCGCCTGAATAGAACAGAACACAGTGGCTGAAACCGTTGGGCACAGCTGGTATTTCACATTCCTCATAACAGTCTATTTATCGTACTACATGGTTTAAGTATGTAGTTGCTAATTACAGCTGCGACGGGTATTGTGACTCGATTCCCATATGGGGACAGCTATTTGTAAAATTAATGGTTAATTCTTCTGATGTAGGTACCTACATAGTATCTGTTAATTAACTTTAGCTAAGCCAACTATTACTGTTTTTAATGGCTTCCAAAAAGGAGGAGGGTCTTATCTAAGACCCAATCCCAGTGGAGAATGAAAATCGAATTTTTCTGGGAGTAGAGCACTCAGGAGTGTGCACCTTCCTTTCCGTAATTCAGTTTATATCAATGTTTACGTGTGCGAAAACCATCTAATCCCTAATCACCAGTGGCAAGTCTGCACCTGAGTCTCGTCCGTCCGTCAATCAGCATGTGTACTATTTGCAGGCCAGGTTGGTTTATTCCTCTGGGATGTTGGTTAGTCCAACACTCCAACACTGACTCTACTATGTGATACTCAAGATGTTACTATTATTATTAATATTTACATTATGCATTTCACTATGGCCGTAACTTTGGTATGCCACCTATCTGACTGGTACGGACCACCGCTGCTCCGTCGATGAACAAACTATGAAGCATTTATTAAGGTGATTGACAGTCAATTAAATAGGAACCTTTGCTAGCACTGCAATGTAACCTTTATGCATCATGTAGGTACTTTTAAGATAAAAAATAATTGTGAAAGTGAAATGAACTGGATTATTCTGGGAATAAGGTATGCATCTATAGGTAGTCAACTTCAAAAGTAGTTGACCATTTTTAAATTTTCAAATTTAGCTTTTCAGTAAAGTGGTGAGTTAAGATTAATACTATGTAATAAGAGACCAATAAAACTCTTCTAGTCATCATTATAATCGACGTGATGACTACGATATCCATAATATTTCAACTGTAGCTTTAAATAGAGGCCATTTAACATTCAAACATCACAATAAATCAAAATAGATTCTTGTGTGCTAATGACCGCCACTGAAACAGTATGTAATCTGATCGCGCGGTAAGTCCAGTGATGATATCGGCCACACAATGAGCCTGGACGAGACTACAATCATCAGTACACTGAGATAATTGTATTGGATTGTTATCATTCATTTATGCTTAATTGAATTTTGAAGTTCGAAGCTGAACAATTGTACGAAACTGAAAAGGAAAAAATAACATGACTTCTTCTTCAGATTTTTTTTTATTTGCGAATTAAAATATTTTCGCAAATAACTCAACGTGGATTGGCTTCTGAAAAGTACGATAGAATCCATAGAAAATATTTTTATTTCAGTGTGTAAAATTCGCGTAAACTGCCGAGAATATAATTTTTAAGAAGCTGTTTGGCAACCCTTGATACTCGTACAGTACCTGTGAGGCGTGCACGAAATTCTTTTCGAATCGAATTAGAGAAAATTGTATGAGATTTGCATGACTTCTATCGCGCGTTAAAGGAACTTTACAAATCTCATATTTTTTTTGTTTGTAGCACACGTTACGAACTCTATTTGAAAGAAAATTCATGCTCGCCTCTCTGTTATACACAGTAACAGTAAATACATTTGAGTATCTGGTACTTCTATTCCTATGTAACAGAGCTATCACAAAAAGCAGGCTTCATCTAATTAATTTACATCTACACTTCTAAACAAACAAAGCGAATTAAATATTATATTTTAAAATTGTATCATGGCTTTATCGTTAATCTGTAAAGTAACAAATAGTTAATTTTCGCCGCATCAAGTGCTACAATAAAAATGTTACGTGTTGAATGGAAGCGGGATGGTGCACGGTAGTAATTGATTACTGCACCGAACACGATATCAGCTTATCGATCCATCTGAACGTACGCACAATGTCCAATAAACTAGCTGATGTTATCTGTCGCTATAAATGAATCAGTGTTGGCGACTCGCAACAGAGTTTTACACGAGGGACGTGATACGTAAACGTGATATTGATGTATGCTGATTTTATAGGGTTGGTTTACATTGAAACTGATATTTTATATCACATAGGTGGCAGATAAGCACACGGTGCACCCCATGGGAAGCGGTCACAGTGGCCTATGGACATGTGCAACGCTAAGAGTGTCACACACGTGCTGCCTACCTTGAAGGGAAGTGCCTCGATAAGTTGTAGTGAAGCTAAACTAAGTGTAATTTCAATAAAAATACAACCAGTTAGGGCTTTGTGGACATTCTTGGCGTCCCTTCGAGACTATTACTTAGCCGACGAGTATTGATAGCTAGTCGTAAAAGGTGTGAGTGTCCCGTCTCTAAAGGCCCACTAGTGAATTTTTATTTGCCTTGCTATTAAGATGGATCCAAATAAGGACGCTAATAGGTAAGGAAGCAACCATCACATTAAGTAGTTTTTCACTTTTCCTGGTAAAGCATTTTATCAATTAATGGAAATAATGATGTTTTTGTAACTGGCTGTTTGTGCACAGCCGCACTAACTTTTCTTCAAGCAATTGTTCAATGAAAATGACAAAAAGAAATCATCTGAACTTGACTAACTTGTCCTCAAGTCAAAGCACTGTTATAAAATTGTAAATAAGCTGTGTTTGAAGATTGTGATATTAAAAAATCTTGGGTTATGTTAAATGAACGATTCTGAACAAAAAAAAAATAGCATGCTAGTCTATTTGTTCGTACTCACTAATGGGCGTAAAATTACTGAATGAATTTTGAAGCGGTTTTTTTATTGGAAACGTCTTGGTCAGACTTAAAATCTGCTGTACGTTTAATTATCAGGTTAACCATAAAACGATAACCTACCTACGTGCGGGTGGAGCCGCAGGCATCATCTAGTTGAAAATAATAAGTGATACTCATTGATTGCAAATGCTAGCAACTTGAGTATCATACGTAGTATTATTAGGTATTCTGTGGTGTCGTATTCAAATAGTGCTATTAATAAAGTAATAAAAGTGTTTGTGGTAGTTGAAATACACTTACCTACGCCTATGCGATTAGTGAAACGTACTCACTTTGCGATAATTCTCTCAAAACCGGCAAATAAAATAGAATTTTTATGATTCGTTTAGTAAAATAATTTTACCATATTCCATAGATAGAATCTGGAAGTAACTGAGAATATGGAGCAGGATTACTTCTATGTCGTAAACATAAAATTCTTTAGAATGTCTAAATGTTAATAAATAAATACAAATAAATATAAAATAATAAATTAGTATCTAGGTAGTTTAAATACCAATAAATTGAATTATTATGTTTGGATTTGTTAAATCTAGTCAAATAAGTTCCAATTCAGCTAGTTAACTAGTGGCATTGATAGATGGCGTTAACCATCATTTCATTTCATTACAAATGTACTATTTCTCACAATTCAATTTGTGTTTTCTGTGTCCTAGGTGTACAATTAAGAGATACTTGTATTATTATTAAATAGCTATATAGCTCCACCGGTTAAAGGTCACGGGAACGGAGGACGTACAATTGACTATAGGGCCAAAAGAAGTCATCCGATGATGTTAGGCTCTCATTTTTTTCTAAATGAAAAACTTGTGTGTGATTTTCGGTGCCCCAGAAGCGATAGTTTTGCTTGTTCATGTACCCGCACAGGTGGAAATGAGCCTCATCGCTCATTATGATTTTGGTCAAAAAATCGTCCACTTAAATAGACACGATTATCTCGATCACGATAGGAGTGTATCGCTCCATGGCTTGTTTACTTGTATTCTACATCTGTCTAGTTCATATATCTCAAAACAAATTTGACACTGGCAGCTATTCGCAAAAATTAAATCATCTTCCAATAGGGTGATTTCTTTTGTATAATGTTGTCGAATAGCAGCCTAATGATCATATTTTACAACTTAGTGAGATTCTAATGTTAAGTTTATTTCAAACCACAGTTACTGGTCGGCAAATTATACTTAAATGCTTTTTGCGTTGTTGTTGAAACATGACCACTTATCGTTTACCTACTCTAAATTTTGCTGGAGACCTAGCAAGGGATAATCTAGCTAGAAATAATTCAGTGATATTAACTGTAGCTATAACATGTAACTCTTGGTCATTAAGAGTATGTCAGATAGAAAAATTAATACTTGCTACGAAATTAATAGATAATAATAAATAAATAAATAAAATATGTATCGGTTAGTAATATGGCTCGAATATAAAGGATGGACTCCAGTTGCCATCTATTACTTTGTTGTCAACTAAAGTTAAACCATCAATTTATCGATTTCTATGTATAAAAATAGATTTGTTCTTGGCCTTTATTCTATTTGCCATCGATTACTAACCGTAGAAAAAGTGTGATTGTATCACACCCAAACGTCATTTTCTAATCTCATCAAATTATCGAAAGCAAAATAGTGTATTCTAATTGCCATACGATTGTACCGTGGTTTCGTTCTGAAAATAACTGTCAGTAATTATCACTTTTCTGACAGTGATCATTTTCCCGGTTTTAATTTAGAGGTATGATAATTGATAAGCTTTGCGTATAATGCAAGATGAAATAGTGTTAATTGGTTCCTACATCAATATTTGGACTTGTTTTTCCATGAAAATCGCGTCCAAACTTTTTGGAATTTCATATAATTTCTGAACTCATAATGAGGTGACTGTGACATTCAGACATTGTCAACTACAGTCATTTGACAACGACTTTGTTTACGGTTTTTTGCCGTTTTTTTGGAATCATACCTAAATAACTTAAACTAAAATGGATGAGTATTATTTATTATATTCCGTCGTCAAAGGAAATTGCAGAGCGATGCATCAGATCCGCTGTCCTTAGATCAGAAATTATTTATACGAAATTAAAGTAAGAATTGTTTCGAAATTGGCACTAAAAGTTGGCAAAGCATGGAAGAGATAGGTACCTATTGGACGTTGAAGGAAAATATGAAAAGCAAATATTATGGGGCTGCCAGTTCAAGAGATGGGAAGATGAGATAAAAGCCGTAGCAGGCCACACTTGGTAAAGACTGGCCAGAGACAGGTAGGGATAGACGTCTATTCCAATATGTTCAACTATCTGTTCAACCAGTTGAACAAATTGGACTGAAGGCATTGGAGGAGGCCTATACCAATAGGCAAAATACCCTAAATATTGTAAATCTAACTGTAAGTGTCATGTTATGTGTAATGTCTGAAATAAAGGCTTATAGGTAACTATTATTATTATTAAAGGATTGTTTCATTTTCTTAGCCAATCCTTTAGATTGAAACCTATTGAGAGATCTAATCAAAGAGCTGCAGAAATCAAGTTAGTATTAATCAATATAGTATATTTATTATGTACCTATGCATGCATGTAGGATCAGATAAGTAAAAAACAACATGATTCTTTAATATTTTTTATTATAGCTAAGATCTTTTATTACATCTGCAAGCTTGTAAAAACGAATATTATATACCTTATACCTGTGCTTATACCTTTTAGGATTTTATGAGAAATACCTATCATGCAATCAACACAGCAAATGTAGTATACATTTTATTTCTTCTTCTTTGAGTCAACGGCTAGATTTATTTATTTATTTACATTTTAATGCCACATAATCTTGTATATTTCACTACTCTACTTTTTAACTTTCCTTCATGTTCTTTCCTTGTTACCTATGAAAGACTGGGTATTCTTTTCACATTAAACGTTCATACTGAACTCGTGTTATTTCTTATTATATAATTATATTCTTCTTTTAGTAATCGTTTTACAAAACTTCCATTTACCTATTTTTCTATTTTTCGCATAAATTACGTAGTACATATCTTCTCATCTGTGGCATAAATGACAATGATTTGTTTATTTTCCCGTATTTGACATCAATGTTTTTTTTTGCAATTTATGGCAAATAGGTAGGTGTATGCCAATGTCAAACAAAGCAAACAAAAATAAAAACTCCTTTCAAAATATCTATTATCGGGCACGTCAAGTTTTCCAAGTGTGGCGTAGCGGTAGTGAACGCAGCCGCTGCGCAGGAGGCGCGGGTTCGATCCCCGCTCAGTGCAATTATTGTATGCATGAATATGGGTATTTGCATTGGTCTGGTCGTGCCTCGGAGAGCACGTTAAGCCGTCGGTCCCGGTTGCCATACAAACATCTATAGCAGTCGTTACGGGTAGTTTGAGCCCGAAAAGGTCCAACAACAACGGTCTAGCTGCAATGCTTCGATATCGCCTAATTTCACCATTGGGTTGTGAAGGACAGATGGCAGTCGCTTCACGGAAAATATCGAGGTCCAGCCAAATCCACAGTTAGACTTGTAAAGCTGACCCCAGACTCCAAGGTGAAAGCTTTGGATGCGACTGGGATTTACACTAAGTTGAAGAAGTCCAGTCTTACCACAGATTATCTAGTACTAGCTGTTGCGCGCGGCTTGGCCCGCGTGGATTTCGAATTCCGTTTCAAATTCCTTTTTTTCTTGCGGAGGTTCCTTCGGATACCACTTGTGCCGTGTGCTTGTCTGCCACCTACGTAGTATAAAAAAACAGCCCCATCGGCCAACAGGAGTAGTTAATTTTGACTCGGACCTCATAAAAACCGCATGCCGTCTCAAGTCTTCAGTTGTAAGATTGCTTAGAGCATATCCCGGTTTAAAGATGGGCTCCTCAACCCCGCGAAAGGGGGCCCTGTGCCCTCTGCTAGTCAGAGGGATACGTGGCGAGCCTTGGAGTAGCCCTCTAGAGGGCCACTCCCACCCTGCCGGATTGCCCGCAGGCAGCAGCGTGAAGTTTGTTTTTTATTGTATGTACTTTTCCGGAATAAAAAGTACCCAGTGTGGTGCCCAGGATATTAAAGAATAATTATACCAAGTTTTATCGTAATCGAAACGGTAGTTTTTGCGTGATGCCTGAACAAACAGACAGACAGACAGACAGACAGACAAAAAAATTATAATCACATTTTTGGGTTTGGTGTCGGTCTAGTAACACCCTCTGCCGTTTATTTTTTTGATATTTTCAATGTACAGAATTTTCACTTCTACAGATTTATCATAAGTAAATAATATAGACTGACATTACCGTAAGACTACCAAGTCTTACGCTAATGTCAGTCAACCGCGCGCTTAGATTTGTCGATTAGAATCCCATGTTTTTCTGTCATTTTGATGATTTGGTACGATTGTAGATAGACTATAACAAGTTTAAGACGTGGTTAAGATGGCCAAAAATTTTCAAATTTCACAGTCTGTCAGTCCAGTCTTACGCAAATGTCAGTTAAATGCGCGCGCATAACAATTATAGTTTTATTTCACAGCCGTATCACGCCCGTATCGAGGCTCGATACGGTTACGATGACAATTTACAATAGACGTTTGTACCATTCCGTGACTTAATCGTAATTTTCGCGTGATTAGCGCAACCAATGGCAAATAGAATAAGGCCCTAAACGAAAAGGAAATTACTAATACCGTTTAAAAACAAAGAAAGGTTTCAGTTGCGTTTGTTGGTGGATCACGGTTAAGTAAGGATTCTAGATACTTAGTTACTACTCTACTACTTACCTGATTTGTGGTTGGATATCAGTGCAAATCTACCAAAACGTTGGGCAAACTAAGTACTTTAAGTAAATGTAATCAAATGTATGTATCATGTACATTTCCTTATGTCTTATCATCATTAGCCTATGCTAGGTTTGCAGGATGATTATATTATATACTCGTAATATTCACGAACAAGTAATATGGCAGTATAGTGAGGACAGGCCATCATAACGACATTACCGATTTATTTCGTTACACACGATTACACTTCAATGATTCTTTTTTTAAGTTTCTATGTGAACATAAACTTGCACAGTATAAGCGCTTGTTGAATATAAATGCAAAATTATCATAATTTGCTCTGGATGGTGAATCATTGGATGGATAGTGATTTGCATAATTTCTATAAGTTCCAGTATACCTACCTAGTTGGATTTTAGTAGTATTTTATGAACTTATATTGAAATAAGAAAATGGTTTATCTAGTCATTGGAACATTTTATTCTCCTTAATTTACACTAAATGCCGCCCGTACTTGCGAGCCATGCTTCACATACACAGTTTTGCGTATCCTCAAGAATGTATAAGTATACCAGTTCTGTCAATTACAATCAAAACAATTTTTAGACTACACTTCCCACCGATAAATAATGGTATTTTCGATGTGGGAGAGAGTGATCATTGCATTCACCCGTCACGTCTGCCGCACCCAATAAGAGACACTCCGCACTGCTTCAGTCTGCTTCCTTTGTTTTCTTACTTCTTTACAGAAAAATGTCTACAACAGTTTGCAGCAAACCTTAGCCAGGATCTTTTAAGCACGAACATAATCACTTTACCATCTCGATCATTGGATACTAACTGTTGTCCGTTGCTCCACCCGCATAAAATACTGATGGCGTACCCACGGCTCTCAGGAAGCTATGCCCAGGATAAAAAGCCAACGTTCGAAATTCAGACTATATCTTTGTACCAAATTTCATCCAGATCTGTTTAGCCACATTTACGTGAAAGAGCCACAAACTTCCATACATGATATGCATCGTCACCTTTCATATCTAAAATATTATTAGGTTTTGAATGCCATAAAGTGTCTTATTTACCTAAATGCACTCTCATGTAATCTATACGGGCTGGTTCCATAAAATGTCCGCGGTTGATGAATGCCTTTATATCCTCTTAAAATATTTATAAAGGACTTGCACTCACGCTCGGCCACGTGCCTACACAGTTTTATATTTAAAAGCTTTTATATTGGATATCTGCGCAGTACTTTGCATAATGCATGCATTTAGTCGTGTCGAGTTTAGTGCTAGTGCCTGTACATAGTTACCTATTTATGAATATATTATTCTTCTCTCATACTTACTTGTTTTAATAATTTACTTATTGTATGCGCATGCTTAATTCGTTTATTGATCCTGTTAAATTTGGCACTTTTTGTGCTATTCGACAGACCGCATGAAGTAGAGGAATGAAAGTTGTAAAGTGGTTCCTGGACTCCGAAGAGTCATTTCGGAGTCCGGGAACTAGTACTTAGTATTTTTTTTTATAGTGGCAAAACCATTATTTTTAAGATCCAAGCCAACCTAAATGGTTTTTTATATTAACGTAGGTACCTAGATCGCTACCAAAATGTCGATATTCCTCCGGTGGAAAACTTAACTAAAATTTTGTACTTCAAATAAATGTCAACATGATTGTGGAAAAATGAAACGACTATTCTTAAATGTTATTTATTGGTATGCAGATGGCTTGTGCTAGGGCTCTCGTAAGGTTTCGTCGCAGGCGCAGTGCAGCGGTGTCGATGCGCGCGTGCCGTCCGTACTGCGGGCACTCCACGAAGACCGTCGTGTTGCACGACTCCTGCAACGTGATCATAACGTCACACGATGCCCTTATTTATTAGAGAAATATTTGAAAACGTGACCAAAGTATCGCTAGATATTATGCTAAGAATTTAGTTTTTCCTTTACTCAAGCATTTAAACGAATACTTTATCTGCATTCACAATTCTTGCCATCAGCTGAATATAATTAGAGGTAGATCCGAAGCCGACTGCAATATACTTGAGAATATTAAACCTAGGCAGAAAGAGATTAATGTTCATTCGAGGAAATGTAAAATAGGAAACGTGCCTTCATAATTTGGCTAGATCTTTTATCAATTTCAATTTTATACTAGACCGCGTTCTAGGAAGCTAATAATGTGTTTATTAGCTTCCTAGAACGCGTTCTAGTATGTTGAAAAGGAACAGTAATAAATAAAAATGAAATAGGGTACGGTAATACTCGTACTATGGGCAAATTATACGCCTTATGAGCATTTACTGTGTGCATCTCGACTGTCATTTTAAAATTATCAATTAAGTAAATTGTAATAACAATAGAGATCGGAGCTAGCATCCACGATAGTGGTGTTTTGTTTTAAGATCTAAGTAATTATTATTAAAAAAAACAGTAGACGAAATACATTGTAACGACTAGCGAAGTTAGATTATAGATACCTTATAATGATTAAGCTGCACTTCTGCTAGGGGCGCTGACCAACCCAAATCGGACTCTACTGAGCCAATGCTTGCTAGTGGATAGTGGTTAAATGCCGTCAATACTTTTTTTGTTAGCATCCAGCTCTTAGTGTACATTCCAAATGGGCTTATCTTTGCTGAGCTTACGATAGACTTCACAAGTTTTGGTGCAGGCATTTCTCTTCCACACCTTATTTTGTACTTTGCTAGTGCAACTTCATCTTTTTCATTTAGCTTATGGTCGATAACTTCTTGGTATGAGTTGGAATCATATTCTAATTTTATATCACCTATTTCTAGATTGTATGAGGGTTTGATCCGTACATCGTCACGTTTGTTATATGTATTATCTTTTGTACCTCGAGGTTTAACACTTTTGTACTTGTTAAGATCTTGCATAAAATCAAAGAAAAAAACGTTTTTTATCATAATAGATGCATAGTGAGACGTATTCCAACCAAGACGTTCGAGCCTCACTAGTAATTTTGGCCAAGAATCCACAAATTTCGGTATTATGATTTCGTCAATATCTAACGGGACAATAAATTCAGATTGTTCCAAATTTCTATATAAACAATCGTTGTATGTGATGACATGGTCCCTTCGCCTTTGCCACAGAGATCTTTTTGACTTATTTTTAATAGGAACACGGTATAGTCTAATATAACCTTCATTTTGGTAGTGCAGGAGCACTTTTTGAGTTGCTTTCGTAACTTCATTTACGTATAGCTCAATCAAATCTACGCCAAGCATTTTATTAATTTCAATCCATTCTATTAGATTTTGGGAGATATCTTTACGAAATTCCATATCCTTAACGCAAATTGTGAACATTCTCTTTTTGTTCAGCTTTTTAATAGGTTTTATTTCAAATGCATTTGTAGGGTCATCACAAGGTTGCATCACGACGGCTACGATAGAAGGTCCAATGAGAGATTCTGTTAAAGGACACGATAGAAGTAATGGTGTTTCCACATCCAAGCTTCCTACGTCCCACGTGTGATACCACATTTCTAAAGGTTTCGCTGCGACTACTTCGACGGAATCGTTGAAAGGGTTTGATGATCGCGTCTGGCAAAACAGCGTGTATTGTGAAGAAAAATTACGACCTGTGAAAATATAATTACAAAATATTAACAAAGAAAAAATAACACGTTTAGTTTCCATTAGGAATAGTATAAATCAAGAAATGGAAGAAAATGAAATCATTTCTGAGCAGTACGCGAAGTAAGTTAACGAAAAAGAGCTCACGGTTCCAATTACCATGCTAATACCCATAATTCATATAGAGAAACTCCATTACTTGAACTTATATAATAGTAATTTGCTGAAATCATTTCCCGGGTACTTGTAGTGGTGTTTTGCAAGGAACTGTCATTAAAACGGTGCTTCAATTACAGCCCCGCCTGAGCAGGCCGGGATGCCTTCCTAGTGGCTATGTAGAATCAATTTCCTTTTTGTTCCAGTGCTCTTAGAAAATGTGAGTAACTGTAATATTATTATTATTGTGTTATTGTTGTGTTACTTTTTGCTCTGTTATCGAGAATTTTGATGCAATAGACATAGAAGATGGTGGTTACTTATGTTAACTAAAATTCCTCAAAAATCTAAGTTAAAGTTAGAAAAAAAATTATATTCGTATTATTCGTTCGCTCTCCAACAACTAATGGTTTGACTTTAATTGGAATTCCTATCAGCTAATTCCCCGATCCCGAGAGAAAAGCCTGTGTCCGAGTCTAGTATGTCAAACAGTAGGTATACCGTATAGCGGTTTGTAGATGAGGTTGTCTTTTTCTTCGAAGATTCTATTGAGTAAGTAATATGTATATTCAATACACGTCTATAGATTCTTTTAAAATTTATTTATCAAATAAAGTACAGACATTATTTACAATATCGTAGTATTAAGAAAGCACTAAGGTTTGTAATAATTATGATTGTGATAAAGATACATTATGCATATCTAATTTTAAAACAAACCCGAATAATACCTTGAACAAAATTGTTAATGTAGTTAATTTCAACAGTGAAGAGCAGTAAGGGTTAAAAATATCAACAAATTAAATACATAAATGAAATTGTAGTAAAAGATTCGAGAAGGGCCAGCGTTTAATCCGTCTCTCATTCTTCACCACAACATAGGAGTTGGGTGAGTTTATCTTGGTCGGGAAGGAATTTACACGACGCGTTCGCTCGCCTCGTGTGACAAATGAGTGTGAGCTTATCGGATCTCGCGCGTTGTCGCACGCCGACCACTTTCCGTACATTTCTTTTGTTAGTTTAAACCTTTTAAAATGTTACAAAAATAGTACCACTAGTACACTTTTAATGAGACATGGCAAATGACTTATTGGTAAGGTAATACAGATTTATTAAATAAAGTCTTTGATTAAGTTGTGAATGGACGTTGTTTGTTTCGTATGCCGCGTAAATGCGAAATGGTGGTCGGATATCGCGATCCCAGTAATTATGTGTTGTTTCACAATAAAAAGATTCCTTGAGGTCTTTATTGACTGAGATTATTTTTGTGTCTGAATTTTATTTCGGAAAGTTGTCAGGTGGTAAATTCCTTGAATGCAGTTTGTTCGCGATAATCTTTGGTGATAATTTGCAATATTTTTTTTGGATTTTTTACTCTGTGCTACGTTTTTAAGACCTAATTCTCGCAAAACAAGAAGTTAAAATTCCTATGTGAAATAACTAGGTAGCGTGTTTCTTTGAAATAATATTAATAATCGAAATTACTAATTATCTCCCTAATAATGATCTAAATCTCCAGGTAAACTGAATTGTTGTTAGGATTGGGTTCAGGTTAGTAGTAAAATGGGCAGGATTCGAACCTGGGACCTGAAATTAGACTGGAATCAGCCTTACGATTCCAGTCTAATTTCAGTACCTAACGGCTCAATAAAATGTCATTAAGGCTGTTTTTATCGATGAAGATTATCGCCTTCATTCAAGTTAAGTTTAAAATGAATTAAACGCGTTGCGTTGAAGTCGTTTTGATAGCACATTTTGTTCAATTAATTTCATTGAGTAAAAAAGTTAAAATTTAGTTTAGTTAAATGGATTAAATCCAATATTAGTACGACTTCTACATATAAAAAAAAATTATACGTCATAAAATTTTACGCGGATAATTATGCTTTTTAACTTGCGCTAAGCGAATGGTTGGTGTTTACATATAAAGCGTATTTATGAGAAGTTTATTTAATCATCTGGCAAGCAAAGAGTTACAATAAAAATATAATTATGTGTATACGCAGTTGGTATGAGCGCTTGGGGCAGTACGCGTGCGTTCCGCGCCACATCAATATAATATTGTAGTTGATTAAGTTTTCTATGAAATTAAATCTTCGAACATCATAATGTACCTATGTGGGCTATAATAAGAGAACATCGCGTTAGTGCTACTCGCAAAATAGTGGGATAACGATAAAGTTGTTATGTTATGTTCAAAGCTGTATAACTATTATTAAACTTACATGCTTATTTTCGCGTCTGTACTCGTTGCCCGTAAGGCACATCCCTAGGGTGTATTAACGACCATGAAGGATTTGGGAGTTTAAAGTAATAGCTCGAGAAGTCGCGAGTGTGTATGTGTGTGTTTTTTCTTTCATTTAGTGGCTGTGAGTATTATGTAACCTACTTGGATCTACTAGATTTATAATCAAATGACTGCTGCCGGCACTTTACCCGTTTAGAAATCCCTCAATTATCCCTTTTCTTCGGCGCGTCTTTGTTAAATTTTAAGGAATTCTCAGCGGTCTAGGCAGACTACATGAATAATATTTTTTTAAATATCTTATTGGAGTGTCTAACAGTGGAACCACTACAATACAGTGTGAAATGCGTTGCCACTATGAAGTACGGGAAAAAACTTGCCACGGCCATGAAATTCAGTACAGTTTACTATCGTTGAGAAAATCCGAGGTTATTATAACATCTTACCAGGAAATGTAGCCAGTATACGAACATATCGCTGCGGTGTGCGTTCGTCGTAGTACGCGGCGTACAGTGATACGCGCGTACCGTCCACGGGCTGCCAATACTGCTGCTCACTGCTGTTAGGAGACCAACTGCGGTTCTGTATACAGATAAAAATTATATGATCAAAGTATCATTTTTATGTTTTGTTGCTGTATGATATTGAACGTTGCTACTTATAGCCAACCTAAATATTATACCTATCATATAGCACATGTCTAGGACTGTCGACTTATCCATTGAAGCGATTACTATTCTGCTCAATCCGGCTATTGTCGGCCGTATTTCAAAATTAGTTGATTTTGCTTAGCCCTCAGAAACTCAAAATCGTCACACAAATGAATGAATCTAAATAACCCTTCGGGTAGATCATGCCAGTCTAACTTTATATATTTGAGTCTCTCCCCTCTGATCGATGGCATATTTGTGCCAATACCTAGGACATGATAAGAAGGCGTGTTACCGGATATTAAGCATTCTTCACGGTGTGAATAATAACAGTGGAACTGATTGTGATTATTTCGTTGGCAAACTTTCGATACGGTCCAGGGTGATGTCTGACGTGTGAGCGCTAAATAAGGAAGGCTGTAGCTAATTTTAAACTGTAAATAGGACGCTGAGAAATATTCAACTTATCAGGAAAGTTTTATGAACATAAATATGTCTCGTAAGTAGATTTCTATTCGATTCGAATCACTGACAATGAAGAATATTCGACTTAACCACCACAGACTAAGAAGCACCCTGTCTAATTTTACATTGAAAATTAAACACAGAGGTATGTGTTATTAGCGTACAATTTACTTTCAAGATCAATTCTATGAATTATAAAGTTATATCGAAAGTAAAGTAGTATACCTACATATATATTACTTTCCTATATGATTAACTGAAACTCAATTTGAATAATTAAGATACGCTTTGAATAAAGTTGTATAAAAGTTCTGTTTATAGGAATTTAAATCGAAATAATTGGAACTGTGGCTCCAGAGCTATGGTTTTTAAAAGACATTCACATGGTTGTTAAAAAAATATTAAAGTTAAGCCGCGTACGCAGTTCGCAACTTCGACCCGAACGAAAATGAATTTATGTTCAAACTTATACTTCTACACCGTTATTATCTTACTATGTACTTAGGTAGCTCTTAGTAGTTCTGTTCTAGTATTACTCATAAAAATAATGTCTGTAAGTTTTTTCATTACTTCAACTCCGTTCGTTACGTATTCGTACCGTTATGTTCTAGAATATAATTGAATTTGCGAAACTGATTGAATTGGTACGATTTCGCAAGTTTTATTATTTTTCATTGTTCCAAAAGTATTTAGGGAGAGGCCACACTGGCAGCTAGCAAGCTAACGATATATCGTTTCACCTTTTTTCTTATATTGGTTCACACCGCGAGCGACGGGATAAGCCAAGAGATAAACTACTTACTTATATTAGTAATACTTGTCATGCGAACGAAATAATGGGCGTCGATACCAGGCAGCGAGCGAGCGAGCTGGTGGGCGATCAAAACTAGGTAAGTACAAACTAGACGCGCGAGAGATATCCCGAAGATTGAGATTGTAGTATCTTTTGTACGATATTATAGCAAATAAACTATTTGAATTTGAATTGAATTGAAGAAGATTGTTCATATTGGTGACATTGTCTAATAGCTGATACATGAAAAGAGGTAAAAAGATATCGCCAAGCTCGCTCGCTAGTTATTATTGTTTATCTCTTAACTTGCGCCGCTCGCGGTGTGAGAGTTGAAACGGTAGATATATCGCTCGCTATACTCCGGTGTGGATTAAATCTTATTTATATAAATTTAAAATCTTTTTTGCCTAAAAGGGGTCTATAAAAATTCAATTTAAAATGAACGAACAATAGCACCTTAATTGACCTATTTTCTTTCACCATTGGATAATTGGCCGTAGCACCGGCCTTGGCCATCGATTTTATTGTTGACACCCAAGCAACCGAAACGGTTTATTGCGTACAGTGGACAACCAAAACAGTATAAATTATATCGAATCGCTGATCATTAAAAAATCTGTAGTAAAGACAATCTAAGTTGTGTTAACGTAAGTAAGATGTTGCTAAACACTAGCGAAACAAACAATCTCTACATCGAAATAAATTAAGAAATTAATTAATAGGTAGATACAGGTTTATTTTTGAAATCTTCCGAGGACGAAAGCATTTTTGAGTTCTTAATCATTAGGTATACTACTCGTATGTAAATTATTAAAATAACTCTAATTTCAGTGTGTTGATTCCCCTGACTCCCACTACTTTGAAAAATTTTAATATATAAGAATAAATGTGCACATAACACATAGACACACAAATTAATCAACAAATTATTCTTAATTGTTAAACATCTTCAAAGTAATGGGCGCCAGGCAATGATTTTATATACAAGATATGTTACGTTCATAGTAACTGACACCTCAAATCTGATCCACATTGACAATTGTTGACAATTAGCGTTAAAGTAGTATGAAAGATAGGATAAGCACGTGAGTAAAAAAGATAGCTATAAACATTATCCGTCAAAAAACGTCCCAATTGGGACGTTTTCGAGTCTTCACCTGGCGCGCTCTAGTAACATATCTGCCTCTTTTTACATGTATAATATCATTGGCGCCAGGAGAATGAACTGAAAATGACATTCATTCAATGGGGTTGGCAACTGTCAAAGTGGCGCTGGTGTAGTTGGTTCCTAAAACATTGATCATTTGTATGGAGTTATTTACAAAATAATTTTTAAACCCAAGATGACTAAATGTATAGTAGCGAAATGCTCAGAATTTGGAGTACACCATATCCCAAAAGATTACAAAATTCGTCGGCTTTGGTTGAAAGACATTTGCCTACAAAATTTTATTTCTAAAAATAGTTAGAGGTTATGTCGAAAACATTTCGTGGAAAATGATTATAAAAAAATTGTGAATACACAGGTGAGTGTTGCTTATTCAACATTATTAGTAGTCTTAATACATATGTACTTGATATACCTACATAAAATAACATACAAATTGATTTACTCCTATGATCTTAATAATAACAGTCATTTCTATATTCTAGGAGTTGAACACCAACATAAATATATGAAGAAAAGTGCTGTACCATCTATATCTCCTTGAAACACTTAACCACTATCAGAAACAGCAAGAACAAGAAAAGATATATTGGGAGTCCGGAACCTGAGGAAATAGCTATTTGAAATGCCATCAACTTACCAATCCTGTGAAGGCATAGTGCCATTAAATATAGTGATAGTATATTATGATGATTTTGCAATGTATCTCAAGAGCATGAGATTGATAATGACACCAACAACTTGCCACACTCATCGAAGTACTCAAGCATCTAATATATAGTTCACAGCATCTAACTTAATAGTGTGGACGGTGGGCCCCACTACTCTAAAATCTTGCCAAGTTAGATGCTGTACACTATACTTAAGATTATTTTCCACAGAGCTACTACTTGCAGATGATGCAGGTATTGTAAATAAAAAAACTAAGATGACATAAAGTGTTTTATTTTTAAAAGCTTCATGTGTCCTATTCACGTCCAAGTATTATGTATGTCCACTTCATATTGAACATTTTTCATTGATTTTCTGCAATATCCCTTTATATAGGTATTATTACCAACAACAGAAGATCTTACCATCAATAAATGACGGGTTTCATACAGGTGCATAGCAATATTGTTCTTTTTGTGTACTGAAAAGAAAAAATATAGTTGTGAATAAGTAATGGTGAAAATGGGCTAGGGTCTCAGTTGAAATTTCACTTTGGTTTATATCCTAACTCAACGCAGTTTCCTATTAGGTATAAATCTATACTTAGTTTAAACTACTTACTAGCATAGATAATGCCTTATGATTGTCTTATCAAGAGGTAGTAGAGCCGTGTTACTGTTAATATCACGATAGGTTTCTGGCAATGGTAACTATATTTCAGGATCTTCGTTATCAGCCCTTTAAAGGTGTTCAAAATTGAAGTTTTGGTCATAAATCTCCAACCTGAAAGTAAAAGAATGTACCTATATTATTATTATCCCCGTAGTTTAACTATATGCATAAGTATTACAAGTCTGTTACATTTTAGGTAATGGTATCTTCAAAACAAAAATGTTTCTGAATACGAAATTTGTGAATATAGTGGTAATTTATTTAAAACAATATACCTTTCCACAAGATCTGCTTTTTTTCCACGTAAAGAAGCACCACGTTTTTTAAGTTCATCTTTGAGCTCTTTCACTCGCCAGTGAGAATACATAATTTTATAGTTCTTAGACTACAAGTTCGCACAATTTTAAGTCCGTTTTTAAGATAATAAATTATATTTCAAGCAGGTTTCTTTTGTAAACAATAACGACACTGAATATGGCCGTCGTACACAAGAGAACCAAACTCGCTAGCGCCATCTGCGATTAGCTTTCACCGGCCAACCCCATTATCACCTCCTATCTTCCCCAGCTGAACTTTTGGTAAAAATAAAACGTCGAATTCAATAAATATTGATGTTGGTGTGAACTGAGCAATAAATTCGGATCGCATGAGCAAATTACCCAGTATCTATAATATATTTACTAATAAGGCAATCGATACCAACACATAAAACTTAATGGTACCAGTTTTAAATCGATTAAATACATTTTATATACGACGGTGTAAAATTTCAAATTCATGAAGATTTCTATCATGTACGTGTGAATTGTTTTATTGTATAAATGGTGGTATTTATAAAAAGGTGGAAGGCACTGACTCTGGCAATGTAGATGTTACTTACTTGATTTTTAGCAGACTTTATTGTAGTAATATGTTTTTGTTCATGAGAAAGTGGGTATGAACAAATATACTCGTAAAATATTATAACGATGACTCGTACCGTGCAACGGAACAGCGTTGGACTACTAAGTCAGAATTTGCAAGTTTTGCATACTTAAATAATTATGTCTGTTATACATCCACCGCAGGGCTCACCAGATTATCACGCGAGGAACGTAGTCCTTTGCCTTTTGCATCTGAGGCAATGCAAAAGGCAAAGGACAGTTTGGAAATCTAAAGGTGTTATCGGTGCCTAAGGCCTTTATTCGTAGAGAGTATGACTCCCTAACTGCCACTTTATCGTATAGGTATCAGATTGCCCCTAGGGCTGCTTTGCCTCTGAGCTAAAACTGAGCTAGCTTTTTACCATGAGCTGCAACCTCTTAGACAATTCCCAATTGTTATAATGAGGTTATAAGTAGTCTTGCCTGACTCCGGCTACAGCTCTCTTATTGACGGGATTTGCGTATTCTTAGCTCTAACTAGTACTTACGAAGCAAAAAGAAGTCGTTGCGATACGTGTTATATGATAGACGAGTATATGAAACACTTCATGAGAATAATATGAATTCCTAACTTCCATATCAAACCAGCCTTGTATTTTATATGATGTTGTAATGTTACGTGACTAAAGGGACAATGACTTCAAAATATGAATAATTCATTTCAAAACAAAAGAGGTGATATGTATACATAAAACGTGTAAGGATCGTCACAGTATTTAAGAATAGCTTAATGCCAGAAAACAATTTTGGCAAAAATAATATAGTTGCCTTTCTCATATTTAAGATTTTAGTATGAAAAATGTAAAACTCGTCATTTGCCAATTACACGGTGATTTTGATAAACTTCGCGGTCCGTTTGAGGTGTCTAAGAACTATCATTTATAGAAGAGGTGTGGTGACGGTTACAAAAACAATTTAAATTATGGTGTTAGGTACCTTTATATGATAAATTTTTTTATAAAGGCGCTTAATAGACTTTGTTATTTCTTATAAATCTCGTCATAAAACAACTACCGAATTCTGGAATTAGAACCTGGTTAGTCTTAGGTTTGGTGACTATTTTTAACATAGAGATCTTTACGATCGATCTTCCGGACCGACGACTGGTCCAGGTCTATTGTAGTCCTTAAGGGCAATTGGAGCCCAAATAAGTCCGACAATTTGGTCTCACTACAGAGCCTTAGTATTACCAATGGGTTATAGAGGTCAGATGGCAGTAGCTTCACGGAAAATAAATCGAAGTTCAGCCGCTTCACAGTTTGATTGACAACCCGACCCCAACTGAGTTGGGAAAAGGCTCGAAAGATGGTGATATAAATACCTCGTGCCATTTGGCTCAGTTGTCGAAAGCTTTATCGCTACGTCACCGATACCTCCTTTGGAGCCCGAGATTCGTGTTTACTTTTCAGAGTGACAGAGAAGAGAAAGGAGATCGAAAAAATCACGTTTGTATCATCAAACTGCAATTTCTTTAAAATGTAAAATATTCTATTGGTGAAGGAAACGGTACTCAGTTTACCTCAAACCCAATGTGCTTAAGGTTTAAGTATAATAGGAAACAGTTATAAATTACGACACAGTCGTGAGTGTTGTTTGAGTTCAGTGCGTGCAGAATGCAGTTAGGGAACAACACTTAATGTGTCAATAGTGACGTGGGTGAGTTACGGGCGTTAAGTTCTTCGGGGTTCAAGTGGGCTCACCTACTAGCTGATAAAGCTGTCGATCAACGGACAAGGCCTGAGCTAATTGGCGCATACTTCCCTATCGGGTTTGTTGGGTCAGACGGCATCATTCTCATTATAGCTAAAATATACTAAATAAGCGGACCCCGGGCTTCGAGAACCGTGATCGAGGATCGAGATGGGGACGATTACTTAACTGCGTGTTACATAGTATGTTATGTTAGCAGAAATAATGCTTTCAAAGTATCCGTATTTGTGACGACTACTAGTAATGATTAAATGTTTTTTACTTAATCACGCCAGAAAGGTTGTACAAATCTGAATGAAACTTGGAGCAGAGACAGATATAGAGAATGGGGTCTACGAGAAAGGGTTAGCAATTAACGAGACTGGCGTCACGGGTAATAACTCTCAATGTCTTATTGTGGACTAATATTTACTCCCAGTATATAAATTCCTACGACTGAAATAGTAAAAGTAAATCAGTTAGTGCTACTCGTAGATACTAATCTTAATATGTTTATTGTGCATAAATCGAACTACCTGAAACTACGATACCGAGTTTTACAACTTGCTACAGATTTATAGGGATTTGTGCTAACTAGATGGCATTCCATCGTGATTCCAATCGTGTCTAGAAAGACAAGAGTAACGTAACTAATGATATATATGAGGCGTAGACTTGCCAGTGCCCTTTTAAATAAATAACAGACATAAAGTTTATAGTTTATTCAGGTAGACTGTAAAATAAAGCAACCGTTAAGAATGAACTAAATTAGCACGAAGGTCTTTGTGATCAGGATATCTTATGTAGGTACCTAATAACTTTTTTTAAATTAGGTATCAGTGTCTGTTGGCGTTAATAACCGAGACGACCGTTACTACCGTCTACAAAAGTTTATAACAACATCCATCCATCAATCATCAACAACAACAACCATCAACATAACAGAAAACTATTGGGAACTTACGAATCTCGCAATAAGTTTCTTGTTAGCAACTGTTGGTTGCAAGTGCGGTACAAAACACTGCGTGTGGTGTTATGGATGTCATGTGGCTTAACATGTGGTGTGTGTAAGTTTTATGACTTTATTGAGAATAAGTGCACGCAAATGTGCAAGAGCCACATATATCAGACTTGTAACAAATGTGTCCAATAACTTCGATGCGCTACATCGTCATTTCGTCATTTCATCATCACCCCATAAAAAATATTATTAATGGAATAAAATTATTTTAACGGCATTTGTCACGATTTATTTGATGTTATTTTATTACTTAGGTACACTGATCCTGTGATATAACACCAAATAAAATGTGATGGAATCCTTATTGAAATATTCGAATGAAATATATTTCAATTTGTGATATTTGCATAAACTTTCGACAGTATCATAATTGTTTCGGTAGATTTTGTGAAAAAATTGTGAATTTCTAACAAATTTTCAAAACCAAAATTTTCAAACACGAACATAATACCTCATATTATTTCAGATGTAATGTAAAATGACATGTTCTTTTGTGTAAGGTAACGGCGTTTTATACCTAGAATACCGCATTATACTGTCACGTACTATGGTTGAGATGCCTATCAGTCCTGCATTTTGGCCATTACTCTGGAGTTATCTGAGGATGTCTGGCATGTCATGTCGTCGTGTACTTGCTTCACTATTTAGGTATCAGTCCTAACAATTTAAAAACACTTAAAAATAATGTTAATGAGTTACTATAATAAAATCATTATTGAGCACCCCGCGCTTTTTAACTAAAATACCTAACTGTTTCATTATTCAGTCTATTTTGTAATCTTAAATTCATTAACCATTATTTTTTTCGTTTCGTTTCCATTCGTTTTCTTTTACTTTTATTTTTATGTAAGTACCTAATAGATGTTACAATGTTGTTAATAAATTAAGCTTTTTATTTTTTTATTTCTTAATATTCGGCGCGCGCTGCTAATCTATATTACTACTAGAGAGGCTGGCAATACCACGCAATATGCGTTGCCGACAAGATGCTAAAGCCCTTACTGTCTGCCATAGGCCGTCTATTGTTTTAGTATTAAACTGAATTAAATATACAGATTTACCACACTACCACTTTTTCTTCACGATAAATGGAACAAAGGAGCCACATAAAAAGATAATGACTGAAATAAAGGCTAATGATACAGTACACGAAATACGTTTCCTTATTTCACACGAACGAAATATCCACCATCTGTATAATCTCATTCCGTAACTGTAATAATATGTAATCAATTTTGTATCATATAGTAATGTTGATTGCACAATACCACAAGAAAGAACGAGTGGTGAGATGTTCGGTTGTGGCTCTGAAGTTTTACATCCAACTAAATTGGGAGCGGTCATGTTTTTATAGCAATTTGGTTTGGGAGTTATTTTATAGGCATGCTTGCACCACGGCAATGGCATTTTTCGGGCCCGCTGGGGTGCGAGGGATATGCCTATTGGGTAACCTTACACCCCGGTAATTAAGACCCGAGATGGCGTGCGGTTTTAGTCGGTTCGATCCCGACATAACCACCTCCGATTACTTTTCGAAACTATCTTTAGGTAGGATCATAGAATAAATTTAATAATAATAGTAATACGTAGGTAGCTACGATCGTCCAATCTCGTGAACATAATATGTAATAGGATTGGTAAAGAACTATGTTTGATTTTGCTTCTTTAAAATATTGTTAGTTAATACTGTTTAGTTGAACGATGTCAGGAGTGAGGGTGCATCAATATTTTTGTGCTCCGTGACCCCGCTATTTCAATTGTCTAGCTATCATGATTTATGAGATACAGCCTAATGCCAGACAGACGGACAGTGGAGTATTAGTAAGCATAAAACAATTGTAAAAACGTAAAATAATGAGCACTGCTACTACTGCACAAATAATATAATAACAACCATATACCTACAACACTATCGTATTCAAAGTCTTATTACAAAGTCGTATTGCATAACCCATCGCAGAGTAAAATCTTATCTAGTAAGTGCCGTGCAAGTACGAAGTTACTGACCTCAAGCGATTTACCGGAAACGAGCCACTATTTCTATTTATACATGCAAATATAGGTACCGTATCGGAACTGCAATCCATGGTGTATCTGGATAGCTATCTGTTGATATTGACTATAGAATGGTGGTAGCGGTTGGCGGCAAACTCCGTACTATTAGAAATACCCGGAGAGGAAATTGATTTCGATTTATTTTCCATTCGTGACCAGCATCGGAATAGATTATGGCTATACAAAACCAGTTGAAATAAAACCATCCGAAGCTCGCGCTGTGCGGAGGCTATCGCTTTTGTGCGATACCAATACCACCCGATTCTTATCGCCGACAATTTGTTTATAGCTATCATTTTGTTTCGTGTAGATGACGCGGGCAATAAGAAATGATATGTTTTATGCGCATCTTTGTGAGAGTGGACACGGATTTCTGTGCCTTTTACTTGTTAATTTTATGTTGTTTACTAGAAATGACACTATTAATAAGGTTGTATTTCCTCTATAACCATACAAGTGAATAGTCAGGTAATTTGATTTGGCTCTTTTAGTATTAGTTATTCTGTGCTACATTTGCTCGGTTTTGCACAGATTAGAAAAGTGTAGGTACTTCTAAAATGTAAAAAACATAGATTGTTTACCACATAACTAGCTTAATCCTAAGCTTTTTAAGGAAAAGTAACTTAGTATTTTATCGTAGGTACTTTGTGAGTCACTAAAAATTACATACCTTTGGTCTATAGTGACTTAGGTGCTATAAAATTAAAAGCCTCTGAGATTGATGGTGGTGTTAAAATTAATAAGGGTATTTTTGTGTTACTTGAATAGTTATTTTGTTACCTAACTTGGAGTAATGAGTTAAAACAATTTCTTGGATTTACTATGGGCATAATATTATGTCCTGACATTCATTTTCCTCGATCAGTGGCTAACAACTTTTTCTTCCAATTATGGTTTTTTCAGCCCAATATTTGGCTATGGCCACAGCATTGTCTATTGATCAGGACACAGTGGGCAAGAGAGCAAGGCGGCATATCCATTAAAAACAGTGAGGTGACTACAAAGTGTAAACTTAGGACGCAATTAGGAAATTGATATGAAAATGATTAAGGTGTTGCTATAATATCGTAGTAACCGGGGTCGGGCGAACAGGATATAACAGCAGATAATTAACTAAATACTCAACTTTTGAAATTTTTATGGTATTATTCGGTTATATTTTGGTTGAATAGTTCAAGAGAATCCAGCTTGTAAGTAATTCAAGATTTGCATGCATCAATAGTGGTTT
Source organism: Lithosia quadra (assembly GCA_963576445.1). Classification (NCBI taxonomy): domain Eukaryota; kingdom Metazoa; phylum Arthropoda; class Insecta; order Lepidoptera; family Erebidae; genus Lithosia; species Lithosia quadra. The sequence goes on from OY754883.1 coordinate 5,502,723, forward strand.
ACGGTAAACTTGCCAGTAGGTACCTGAGGCAAGCATGCAGGAAACGGATTTACATAATGTATATTAGGCAGACAATACATCGTATTTTCTCTGATATTAAGTTGTTACTCATATATTCTTGTCTGCTGTATTAACATACGCGTCTTATATGGTATACTGGTTATGGCCCGCAGGTCTACCCCTTTGAATTATTTATCTCCCGCAACCCGGGAAAAACGGAGCCTTGATTTTATTCTAGTTTAAGCCTATATCTGTGTCAAAATTTAACCAGATCTTTTCAGTCGAGTCAGTTTGCATCACAAACTTTTACATTTATAATTTATTTCAAGTTTTAAATAATTGTTAAATAAATAAATGTGTAATAGGGGTAATTATATCATTATCTTAGGAATGATTTGCAAACGGGATAAGTGCGTGTGAAATTATATTGTACTTGCAATTTGCATTTTGCATTTGTTCTTAGTTGTAGCAGCGTGAAGAGCTGGCGAGGAAAAATAAATAATATGGTGCGTACAGTGGTACACGGCATGATATTAGTGTGGATTTTATGTTTCGCCAACAATAGCTTGGACGTAACGAAATCCATAGTTATAAATATTATATTTTATTGCTATGTTGGGTTTTTGTTATTCTATCATCATCTATTTTCGTCAATAATATAATTTACATAATATGACATCAACGTAATATATTTGCCGCATAAACTAGGCCCTAAAAGAAATTTAAATTATCATAATGTTTCGATAATATTAATCTGAAAAGTATTATACAATGCGGTATATAGGTAACCAAACTAATCCTAATTTGTATTAGTAGGTTACGTCTTCATAATTGCCATGAGGATGATATATAAGTAATACCTACTTCGTAGTAGCTGTTGCCCGCGGCTCCGCTCGCGTGAAATTCTGTTCCCGCTACCGTGACCCACGGGAACCTGTTCCCGGGATAAAAAATAGCCTATATATATTATCCCATCAGACTCACAAATCTATCTCTGTACCAAATTTCAGTCAGATTCATTCAGCCGTTCTTGCATGAAAGAGCAACAAACATACATTCAGACATACATTCTTACAAACTTAATATTAGTAGGAAAGGAAGTAGGATAATATAGTAATACATGCATTATAAAAAAAAATCTAACAAAGTGTAAAATTTTTGGAAAAACGGGCAGCATGTCACAGGAAACCGTCTTAGGCCGATCCATTTCCTCTTGCTTCTTCTCAGAGTAAGCCACTATAGTTCTCATAGTCGACATGCTTTGCTCTAGATCACCTCGTCTGCTAGTCCACCGCACACCCGTACGCCACTCGCTCACACTGGCTATCCAGCTGACGCAGAAAATCGTCACACCGGCAAGTAAAAACTTCACAATCCTCACAAACGTCCGCCCGTTTACCGGCATTTTGTTGATTATGTCATCAGGGTTGACTAAACAATGTCAGAATGTACAGGAAGCAGTAATCATTAGGATCTGCGCACGCGCGTGCTGGGCCTGTCGCGAAGCGGCGCGACGGGCATGCGCTTCGGACGAGCTACCATGGCGGACTGCGCCGGATCAGCTGATAGTGTATCAACAATGCGTCCCTTGCTGCTAATCGTTCTAAGCGCTAAACGTGGAAATCTAGTTTTCTATACCCGTTTATGGTTTAGTTTTTCTTTTGCGAGTATGCGACGTGAACGCACGTCCGTACGACTAGTTTCTGTACAAAAAGATGAGATTGTGGCCACCTCACTTAAGACAGCATATTTTATAGCAGCTTCCCTATATGTTGGTATATCTGACCATTTTTTTTAACTGCGAAAGATCGATTTATTTATAAATGAATCGCTATTATGGTCGGAGTTATGTAATTATGCAGTTTCCCGTGGGATGTTATTCTCCGGATGTAGTGATAGATAATGTATCATTAAAGGTAAATGTTATCTCTAACGTGAAAATGTTTAATTGCGATCTACACACTGATTAGAGCATTTATGGCATGATGGGGAAATCTCCGCGGATACCACTCCCGTCGGCCATTGAGAGAGGTGGGGGAGAGTTATGTCGGATTCGAATCGACTATAAGCGCAATTACCGGGGTGTAAGGTTACCCAAGAGACAAGAGACATTTCTGGGCCATTCACGGTTTTAAGATGACCTCGACCTCCAGAAAGGGGAGCGGGGCGAGCATGGCGCTGTCTCGCCAAACGGTGAGGTGTTGGGTGACAAGTGGTCGTCTTATCAATCCTCCCATCTGCGCTCGAAGAATCGTACACACGTACACCCCCACACACAAACACACACACACACACACACACTCGATAAGAGCAGAGCAAGAGTCAAACAGAATGTAGATTAAGAGGGCACTAGAGATTTATTCGAGTCTGAGACAGTATACGATAAAAGTACGTTCTAACTAAACCTCTTGATTAACAACGAAAAGTCGATCATTATGCTTATTTGTTACCTTAGTGATATAAGAAATGTAGGTACGTAACAAATATGAAATTAAACTACCTATGGAGAATAATGGCATAACATCAATCTAGTTTAAACAAAGTGAGAATAATTGTCGTCGGATAATTATACGAGGCACGAGCCTGTCGTAGGGCTTGAGAAACTCATAAATAACTTCGACAATTTAATAAACACATCAGCTTTAAAATGCTTTTTCAATAGCTTCTGATTATATCTGCAAGTATTAATTTGACATGTTATGTCGCTACCGATTCGTATTGTAATTGTAGATTGTAGGCTGCTACCTCATTCGGTCGCGTAAACTGGATGCATAACTAGTAATTAGCCGGCGTTGTAGTTAATATCATGAAAGGTCGCACCTTTTTTATTCGAGTTGTGTAAATATAAATAGAGTTGTTCACGATTTGTGAATGAAAAAATCGAGGTGTTTCTTTTTTATTATCTGTGTGTTAATAGCTGTTTTCGATCTTTTCTTAAGAATAATTCTTGTATTCTATGGAATTGGGGGATATAGGTGAAGGGGAAGGCGAAGGTCACCTGATGGTAAGCTAAAGGTAAAGTCACGGGGATGGGGTCACCATAACAGATACCACAATGGCGCCCCTCAGTGTCTGGGTTCAGATGTAATTAGGAATGACTTAGATCCTGGTTTAATCAAGAATACAGCACTTGTAACCCAAAAAAATGACAAGAGAAATAGAAATATAAATTCGCTTACTAATAAAACGACTCTTCATTCCATCTCCACTCCACTGTCTATTCCACTTCCACTCCACTCTTCGCTCTACTCTCTTCTCTACTGGTCTCCACTCTCCTTAGTAGTCTTTAAGTCTTCTTTCATTAGTTTTTAAGTCCATCGCTAATCGCGATGAACAGACAGACAGAAAGACAAAAAAATTACTGATTGCATTTTTAGCATTCGTATCGTTCACCAATCGTCACCCAATAGTTGTTTTGTAAATATATTCAATGTACAGAATTTATCTCTCTACAGTTTTATTATAAGTATAGAAGATAAGATGTTCATAAACACGGTAGATAATAAAGATCTTTCAGAGAGACAGAAACATCTGACTATTAATAATTATAGTGAATACTTACTAAAAATAGATTTAGGTTATTGTGTAAATATTTTCCCACACAGTATTTTACAAGAAACAGGCATCGTAAGACTGAGTAAAGGATATTATTTTGTGATCTTACCCCTTGAGCGTAATCAAGTGAAGCATAAAACGATTTCCTGTCTGTAAGACGCTAACGAGTTCCGTTCACGGAACAAGTGCTCTATTGTAATCAGCAAAAAGTTAATTCAGCATTTAGTGGTCACAATTCAAGTGTAAAATCTAAACCAATAAATATCAGACATATCATTAGCTATGCTATACCTGTAATAGTGTTCTGTGTTATCGCCAGTAAGACTATATAAATAAAAATGGATTACCGAAATTTATGTACGCGTATAACTTACGAACGACTGCAGAAAATTGGATATATCTTTTTATTATGTATTTGTTATGGTCAGAACAAGGTTTTGTATGAGAGATTTTTTTTATACCACGTTGGTAGACAGACAGGCACGCGGCCCACCTGATGGGAAGTGGTCACCGTAGGAAATGGGGATGGGGGAAGCGGTGGGGAGAGGAAGGTTACAGTGAGTTCTGTCTACCGTACTTACCGTCAGGAACACAACACGATGGTTATTATAGCTGCGGTCTTCTGTAGGACTACCCCAGTTGGATAGCTCATTAGGGACGGGAGATACCATCGTGTAAAACCTCTTTCTAAAAAAATTAAAATTCCACAGGTATGTTGCTATAATTGCACGGGGCGAAATCAGGGTGTGCAGCTAATTGACAAGAATTTTTAACGTTAAAATAAAATAATGTCAAATTCAACCGTCCAATTAAAGTAGCTAAGAAAACAATTGAAACGCATACAAAGTAATGCATTAGAATTTAGAGATGTGCGCTGTCGTGAGCGCCTCTACATTCCCACCACGAGCGAACAATTTGCTACATACTAGGCTATTTAAATTTTTTAAACTAAGGGCCATGTCTGGACTTGACAATTGTAGCTTTAAATTATTGGTGCTGAGTGGTAGTTCACTGCGCGTGGTGCTGATGTTATTGACGGAGTGCTACACGGTTCCTATAGAAATTATCCAGATGTTCGAACATTGTTAAGGTCGGCTGTTAGGAAACTGGCGACACACGTAGATCCACATGCAATAACACTTCATGTCGTGGATTGTCCCTATCATCAGCACTACATAAAGAACCGGACTCACACTTCTTCCCGACGCGGATGTGCTAAACCACAAGCCGGGTACCGATCCTTCCTGAATGGTTTAAATTCACAAAATTAGACCCAGCGAGTGACGGTTTCGAGAATGAATTTTTTTTGGTAAATTTTTAGGGTTCCGTACTTTTTTTCATGCGGATATCCCCCGTCACCTGCGGGGGTAGTTATGTTGGACATGAACCGACTAAAACCGCACACCGTCTCAGATCTTTGAACGCTAAGGCGTAAAGTGACCTTAGAGATACGGGCTCATTATCATCCTCATTTCTCAGTTGCTTCCAAGCGATCTAAAGCTACTATTAGTAGGTACACTTGTAAAAATGTCGGCTTAATAATTAAAAATTATTGTTTTACAGGTAACCTTGATCCTACAAAGCCAGTCCTCTGATGAGGTGTGACTTCATGTGAGGTCCTTACAACTCAACCAGTCATCTAAACCCAAAGGCTTACTTGCTCTCACGACCTGCCCTAACAAAGTAAATTCTAAATAACTTCACGTATTCCACATTTCCATAAACATGACTATAAAACCTTTGAATGAGAAAGTAGAAATGTTTAACCATTCTACAAAATAATGAATACCCCAAGACATTTACACGTGCTAAAAAGGTAAACTCTAATGAGAAGTCTTAATTATACTTTACACGTTAAAGTTCGAACACCCATGCGATTTGCAAGTGAAATATAAGCAGGAATAGTACTAGTTATTGGCACTCTAACACCGATACAGGGTTCAATAGACGTGGCTGGATGTGCGGGCGTTCGCGCATGCTCGCCTAACGAACGAGATGCGCAAGCTACGATAAAGAGTGCATTTCAATAGAGCGCATGCGTGGATGGGCGCGAGGCACTGCGCGCTGCGACATTTGCACTCAGCATCGTCTCACTTTTATTGTTATTGTGTAAGATTATAGTTGCTTGTTAGAAAATATTAACACTTGTTACGATCATTATAGCTTTTCAATGAATATCGTTATCCGTATATCCTTTTATACCGGGACTCGGTTCCTGTGAAACGCGGCAATGGGATGAGTATTTCACGCGGCAACAGCTGTGGACAGTGGACACAGTATAATTATGTTTATAAAAATGATGTGGTATACCTATATAATACTCGTATATTCGTACATATCTCACCTACACAAAATTTGTGACCTCCACCCATCATGTTCTGATCTTTGCTACCATACAGTTTGCGTCTGAAATTTGTTATAATCTTTCCTTTGTGTGGAAACTCTATTGCCAGGGCCTATTATTTATCCTAGGCGAATATCCCCAGAACCTTGTAATTGTATACGCATCGTAAAACACCTGTTTCCTTGTCTAACAGCTTGATGTCTTATGATTATCGCGGGACAAAACAACCTACGAGTTACACCTGTCAATTAGCAGGGTTTATTTGAGTTTTACGAGAGCCTGCCCTGACCCCCTTTTTTAAATCCCTGCGAATACCACCTCCGTCGACCATTGAGGGTGGTTATGTCGGATACCACACTGTCTCGGGTCTGAATTACCGCGGTGTAAGGTTACCCAGAAGGCATTTCCCTCATACTACAGCTGACCCCAGGCCATCTACGGTTTTAAAACGTATCTCAAAAATGTTTGAATGCAAGGCTTTTGTGTGACGCTCGACCAATCAAATACAACAAAAAACATCTATAACTTTGTAATGTTATCGCAAACCACTGAATTTACTTATTTATAGAGGTTTCTATTTCAATAAAACAATTCAACCACAAAATCAAAACAGATCATGTTTATTTGCACGCAATTCGAAAATAAATAGCCACGTAACAATGTACCTGGAATATTATGTCCAAGTTGGCAGCGGCGGCGTTAAGAAAGATAATGCCCTGTGGTCAGTATAAATTTAGACCACAATGCGGTATTGAGTGGTCGTTTCAGTGATATGTGGGGCACATTGACTTAAATACATTTTTGCAATATTCCTTTTCGTACTAATGAATACTACCTTCATTTAAAGCGTTCAAAAAAGTCGATTTACTTATACATGAATCATGTTGAATGATTTTATTGTGGACGATAACGTTTTATATAAGGAAGACAGGGTAATTTGCTCGAGATGATCACTATAATATGCTACTATAACAAAAAATACTATAGGACTGGTATCGAAAGAAGCGGTTATAGAGCCCTATGACGAACGTGTTCTTTCTAAAGTCTATGACAAGTAAGAGGCTGGTACGTGCTGGTACTCATTATCCGAGTGCCAATCCTAGATCTTCTCCTCCTTTTTCCAACTATTTTCTTATTCGGTTAATCTTGAGTTTTAGAAGAGCTCTGACTTCCAGACCCCATGAGGAAATCCTGTGCAAGTGGCTTAGGTTCCGAAGATCATGTACAAGTCAAGCAACGAAGGCGTACTTCGTTTAGGCTATACAGTTTCATCCAATCACTTATGTACCTAGTGTTCATTTTCATCAAAGTATTTTTGCAAACACCGCTATAGTTCCGAAGCAAATATTCATACTTAGTTGCATTACCCCATAAAAATTCTTATGTCTCGTCATGATTACAAGTTGATTACAGTACATTCCTGTATTGGTAAGGCAAAAAGGATGTAAGTTAAGGTTTAAAGTGGGATATAGCTTTTTGCGCGGACCGCGGTTGCAATCTCTATAAACCAATTTGCGACGGGCCCGCCACGGCCGCCACAGTGACGGTACTTTACGGGCCTTTGTTTTGGTGACTGTCCTGCAACAAGCTGTGGAGCCAAAGGAGCATGTCCCGCCCATCTAAGGCAATGGATTTATCTCGTTATTTACTTCAATTGAAGGCTTTTGATCGTGAGTATAGGCTTTTAGTGTCTGGATTGTTACTGCATGTTTTTGTACTACAAAGCAAGCTTATTGATGTTTTATGAACATGCAGTCGATGCAGACTAATATTTATAGTAATTCTCTTTCTCTATTAATAAATAAAAATTCTCAAAAAATATATTATCCTTTCCTCCAAAATTATTCATCTTTATTAATCTTTATCGTCTGAGTAGTAATCCCGGTCCAGGAGTCTGGGCTCCACCTTATTTCCATGGTTTGCTTCACGCTACTACTTACTACCACGATAAAGGTATCAACTACCAAAATTTTTACTTTGTAATTCTATTGTATCTGCGTTGATGAATAAGACTAGACAAAGAGTTTTAGAAATTTATATGAATATCATCCATACAGAGTAACATTAGTTGGCAACAATCGATGGGATACGTTTTTCTAGTAAATTATTTAGTGCACTACGTGGCTTATTGCTAATGGCGATAGTGTCGATCGATTCACGGTATCATTAGGTGGTTGTGAATGTTAAGTAACTTTAAGTGTATTTTTATATAATATCCTTCTAGTCAAATGATTTTCGCTTTTAAATTTAAATGATAAAAGCATACGTATAAGAGTCACACCGCTTTTCTATAGCGGTAGGCTATAGAAAAGCTTCTTTTGCTACGATAAAACTTCTTTTGCTACGATCTTGGATCCTGACATCGAGACGAGTATGAACATACTTTACTAATATCGCGTCAAAAAAAGAATGAGTCGCAAAATATCGCCTTGGGCCGTATTTATTTTGTATTAGTAAGTTTCAAGGTGTAATAATAAAATTATGAGCGTACCAAATGATTCTTTTATATGCAATGACTTTGAAATGTCAGCGCAAATTTCCAACTTTATATTCTACAGGGTATCTAAATGGACGTGATTTTGTACAGCACTTTTTATATCGTAAAATAAACATGCGACAGTATCGATTTGATATTGAACATCGTGGTAATAAACCTATGCACATATTCGTATGATGATGATTCAGCCACAGTAAGTAGCGTGTGGTTTAGCGGTAGAGCGTTCTTGTTGCCTCTAAACTTTGCTTTTTGAAGCCCGTGGTCTGCATATTTATTCTTGATTGGTATTTCGGCATTATCTTGGTGCGACTACTGTCTGATCTCCCGACCTCGAGAAGAAAACCTGCGTCAGAACGTTATCTGTGTTAAGCAGGTAGTACCTACACCGACTAGCAGGTGAAGTTGAATTGGGCCCGAAGGGTGTTAGAATGGCCCTGCACTGTAACAATAAAAAAATAATGTAGTTTTAGACTCAATGCAACGGATTGTTAAACTGAAGTACATCTATGCCTTAAGTAAATATTAGAGGCGTAACAGGTGCGTGGGAGCGTAACTGTCGCATGATTGTTCGTCTTATTGTAGGTTACTCGCACAGTTAGCTTAGAAATACCTTCACGCCGCCTGCGCAAATAATGTGTGAACATTAAACTGTTTACATATCATAGTTATTGTAACATGCAAGCATACTGTTACTAATCACTGTTTTTTAATGTGGAGTATCCGCATTCGGTGAGCATTTTGAAGAAGTGAAAAAGGTAAACCACAATCGTAAGTGAAAACATGTGGTCTCTACCTAGGATATCCCGCCTTTGATGCTGTTTAAAAGTATTATTAGAATTTTCTTTTAGTATGTTCTGATAGTTTGCTTACATTTTCTATACTTTTTTTTCGTGCGGGAATCCCCATGGATACCATCACCGCTGAGGTAACGTAGGTAGTTAGGTATGTCGGACTTACAGTAAAAAGGTAGTTACCTCGGACTTACGGTAAGGAGATACTCTTCAGACACATTTTATTGAAACGCGTGAGTGTCACCTCCCATAGGTTTTAATAAATGTAAATAGGTATATAAAGAAGATAATAATAATGTGCAATATATCGGTGGCAACCAGGCACTCATATTCTTCACACATCAAACAAGTAAAAATAAGCTTAGCGTTAAACCTCACTGTTGATAGGAACTGCGATTTATGCTAACTAAAATGCTTTCTACTCACGAACTAAACTCAGTTTCTGATGAAGCCTATGTAGTCTTATATTTCAACCAATTACAGTCAATCAGTAGCACCGTAGCTAATTACCTGTAAATAATAACCGACACCGGTACTCACTTCACAATTAATGAATCATGGTTATGATCATATTGCGATGAGAAATAATACATTAAAACAAAAAGTAATTTGAAATGCCTTAACATAATTAGATATCATCTTGATGGATGGTGTGAGAAAATAATGTATTACTAAGAGACAAAAAAATGTTGGCATTGGTAAACAATTTTAAGGTTATTGATCTACCGGACTGCCACAAATTGGATAGCCAGCTGGCTTTTAGCAACCATCAGTTTGACTTAAGTAGATTTGCAATTTCAAATATCATTATACTTCATGATTGAAAATATAATAGAGGCTATTTTCAGATATTATCTGCATTCAAAATAATGTAATACTGTATTGAGTTGGCCTATGCGTAACTTCGAAAAAAAGACAACTCAATTAGTAGACTGAAGACTGTCAGACATTTTCGTAGATATCAATATCTCCTACAAAATTGTTAATACATCGCCCTCTGCTTATACTGAGTCTGCCGAACACTTGTTCCTGGAAATTCGACTAATTCACACTACTGTATTACTTGGGGTCTTCTATAGTCCTCACCTTAGCATCGACTACTTCGACAAGTTCGATAGTCTCTTACATAATCTCTGTCCTTCCTATAATCACGTAGTCATAATGGGTGATTTTAACACCTGTTTACTGAAAGACGACTGCCGGTCCCGCAAATTACTAAGGCTTCTTTCCTCCTACAATCTTCAAGCCTTACCCCTTTCTGCCACACACCACGTTCCTAATCGTACTCCATCTTTACTTGATCTGGTTATAGTTTCCTCTACTAACGATGTGAGTACACATGGCCAATTAACTGCACCTTTTTCTCATCATGACCTGTTGTATTTGTCTTACCGTATTCGACCTCCTAAACGTGAGGCACAGTACCGTTGCCTTCGCAACTTTAGGGGTATTGACCTGGAGGCATTACATAGTGACATCTGTGGCACCGACTGGTCGTCTGTTTTCAACTCGGATGACGTCAATGAAATGGTCAAGTCTTTCAGCTTCAGGGTTATCGAGTTATATGACCAACACGCCCCTTTAAGACGCGTCAAGATTAGGCACAACCCGGCGCCTTGGCTAAATGCTTCAATTAAAAATCTCATGGCTCGCAGGGACAAAGCCAAGAGGCGCTACAGGGGTAGTCCATCAGAGCATAACCTGCTCTCATTCAAGACGCTGCGCAATCGCTGCAGTCGTATGTGTAGAGATGCGAAGAGGCGTCACTTTCATAACTCGCTCAACAACCGTAACTCTTCTGACACTTGGAAATTCCTCAAGTCTGTGGGTATAGGTAAGTCACCTGTTTCCAATGTCAAGGATATAGACTTGTGTGCTTTAAATACTCACTTCTCTCTGCCACCGGTATCCTTGGATGCAGGTACGAAGCTTAGTACCCTGCGTGCTCTTTCGGCTGTGCCTGTACCGCAGACTTCGACTTTTCATTTCAACCCTGTGTCGGAAGATGAAGTTCAAAAATCTCTCCTGTCTATATCTTCTTCTGCTGCCGGTTGTGATCATATCTGCTCAAGGATGATTCTCCCACTTCTTCCCATTGTTCTTCCTGTTATAACTCATATATTCAATTTCTCTCTATACTCTGGTACCTTTCCTGACTCCTGGAAACCTGCATTTATCATTCCTTTGCCCAAATCCTCCAATGCTTCTACAGTGTCCGATTTCCGTCCTATTTCTATTCTTCCGTTTCTTTCAAAGGTCCTTGAGCACATTGTTCATCGACAGTTGTCCTTCTTTTTGTCTTCCTCCAGCCTTCTCAGCTCTTTCCAGTCTGGATTTCGCGCTGGCCATAGCACAGTTACGGCTTTAATTAAAGTGACTGATGATATCCGCTGGGCTATGGAAAGGAAAGACCTAACTTTGTTGGTTTTGCTGGATTTTAGCTGTGCTTTTAACTCAGTAGACTTCGACGTGCTGCTTGGTGTACTGAAGTCTATCAATGTTTCCTCCGGTGTTATCTCTTGGTTTGATTCCTATCTTCGGGGGCGCTCGCAGCGCGTTCATTTGGATCAAGCGGTCTCCGACTGGTGTGGACTCGTTGCGGGTGTACCTCAGGGTGGTGTTCTTTCTCCTCTTCTTTTTTCCATTTTCATCAACTCTGTCACGAGCCTTATTTCCTGCCACTTCCATCTCTATGCAGATGACCTGCAGTTGTACCGTCATTTTGCTGTATCCGATGCTTCATCTGCAATATCTGCCATGAATCGCGATCTGGATCGGATATGTGTCTGGGCCAAATCGTTCGGTTTACGTATTAACCCAGCTAAGTCTCAGGCGATAATCATCGGCAGCAATCCCATGCGCAGTAAACTTGACCTATCCACATTGGCTCCGGTTCTATTAGAAGGCACTCCGATTACCTATTCGGACACCGCCAGGAACCTGGGGGTACTGTTTGATGCCAACCTTTCGTGGAGTACCCACATATATGAAGTGAGCAAAAAGGTTCACTATACCTTTCACACTCTGAAATGCCTCCAGAGTTTTTTACCCCTGAAAACCAAAATTAGTCTCGCCCAGTCTCTTATCCAACCCATTATTGACTACGCTGATGCCTGCTATTTGGATGCCACCGAGGAGCTCTTAAATAAACTTGAGAGATTGCAAAATTTGTGTATTCGCTTCATATTTAATCTCAGAAAGTACGATCATGTCTCACAGTTTCGCAACGAACTCAAGTGGCTCCCAATCCGCCTTCGCAGGAACACTCGAATTCTCTGTCTTCTCTTTAATATCCTATACAATCCTACAGCACCGTCTTACCTGCGGGAGCGGTTCTCATTTGTCCGATCTCCTGATGCTCCGTGCAGGTCAAGTCAACGCTCTATCCTCAAATTTCCTTCTCATAAAACCAATTTCTACTCTAATTCCTTCTCAGTGCAAGCGGTTAGGCTGTGGAACTCGCTTCCATCTGACGTCAGAGTCAGCAGAACGCTATCCGCATTTAAAAGTAAAGTCCGCCAACACTACCTTTCCTCTATTCAGTGACGAAACTTCTTTGCTAAGTACATGCATGGTATATTTATTTGATATGTAGGATATGTATGTGTATATATGTATGTATATATATTTAGTTTATGTATGTTTGTGTATCTAAATCTACTTATATGTTTGTTAACTTATGTATGTTTGTGTGTGTTTATGCTATCCTTTCTTGTTCTATACACACGTCTGTACACCTTTTTCTTCTTGCTCAAGATCTCCTCTCGCCGGTCTGCTGGAAGAAATTTCTTTTAGAAATAAGCAGTACCATTGTACTATTCTTTCCACTTCCATTTTCTGTAATAATTAACATTGTGTGTGCATAAATATTAAATAAATAAATAAATAAATAGATTGTGTCAGAGATAATAATTATGATTAACAAGACTGCGCGTACATCGCATCGGTTTAAGTGGGCACCCATGACTAAGCGAGCGGCTGTCATGGCATGGACAATGGACATAGTATGAGGATAGATAGTAGAGAAGGCAATGTTGTTAAAAAGGTTCAAAGTATGAATTTAGAGGGCTTTAGGAACAGAGCCCAGAAAAGATGGATGGATAGCCTGAAAGAGAACACGACAAGAAAATGAGTAACGAAGATGATGTTTGAAGGAAAGTATGGCAGAGAATGAAATGGCAACCCAAATGATTGGGACAAGGACAGGCCGTAAAAAGAGTAAAAAGCATGACAAGAACGAGTAACAACCCATATTCATATTATCATATTAGGCCCACAAGTGGGGATGCTAAGTGGGCAAAGCGGAAATACCTTGAGGGCTTTTTCTAATGTGTTCTCATAAGGGTATTATTTTTGTCATTGACCCATCAAGAAATTTATAAAGGTGCTTGGTATTTTTTCTTTTCTCATTTACTTTATAATTTTGCAGTTGCTTTCAAGCATTCCCAAGTTCAAGTCCCACGTGTGCTAAGTGTCGTTACAAATTGCCGGGCCTAATACAAATCTTGGATCGCACTTTGTGGTGTATTGTAACAATATGAGTGACTAACAATATCATATTTTTTATTTTGTACCTACATTTTTGCTCGTCATATTTACTTCTACAGACTTTTATGTCATTCCAATTATAAGTTTGATAAGAAAAATTATTAGATGAAGTTTATAAATTTCATATAATTACAATATTTATTACAATACTTATTTATTTACGTTGCAAATGTTAAAATTTCAAATAAATTAAATTAATAACTAAACAAAATAATTACCTATGTATTAAAATACTTAGCTTTTGAATTGGCACGTTGGAAAAAAAAACCTATATGCAAGGGTAGGCACATCAACTGATTGACGGACGAGGCTTTGGGATAAATACACCTTTTGAGGTTACTATAGGGTTAGACGATAGTCAAAATAACTAAATACAAGCACCAAAATAAACCAGATTGTGCAAGAAGGACTAAAAGAGCGGACGCGGGCTCGAATGTGCAAACCTTAGATGTAACCGAGATTGGTGCTTGAATAACGAAGAACACTCCTTTAAGTCCATGAATTCTATTAATTTAACAGTCTATTGATTCTACAATGACCTCTGCCTGCTAAATGAAAAACAAACAACTTACGTCTATGCTAATGTAATTAAAAAGTTAATTGATTTTACGTAGTTATAGCCACAACTAATAGGGCAAGAATCTCATTAGTTCTGGAACACCGTTTCACAACCTAATTATCCTGACAACTTAATTACCGGCCACGTTGTCAGTGACCTAGGGGTTACAAGGTATCTAGGAAATGCAAGAAGTGAATAGTTAATTAAGCGAGGCTGTCAGTCCCGAATTGTATTTAAAGTAGTTTATTCAATACTAGCTGTTGCCCGCAACTGCGTTCGCATGAAATTTGTGGGAACGGACAAATGTTTTTTACTCCTTAATGCAAAACTGCTGAATGGATAATATATGCAATTTGTAAAGGAAAAACTCCAGAGTTTGACCAAACACCGAAATACCGAACTTGAAAGAGACTTTTTTGAAATTTTGAATAGCGGCTCTGCTTACGGGTGTTAAAGTTAACTTTACGGTGAATTACTAAAACAGTTTAGTCGCATAATGCCTAATTGAGGACTAACAATCTTTGCATTGTTTATAGTCATAACGAATATTTCTCCTTTGCCCAACTAGTGCAAGAGTTTTACTAAATATTTTAGTGGCTGTGTTATTCGTTATTGCTTATCTAAGTCGTAAGTAATATAGCAACGTCATCGCTGAATTTTCATTAATAATGTAGCAATACCTTGTTTATTTTGTCTTGCTTTCTCTGTCGCATCATCAATCGCTGTCTAGCTTAGCCGCAGTCTAATATATACCTACAAACAATTCCACCACAGGTCGCAATGTTTGATAGCTTTGCATGTGCCAAGCGTCACCCTGTATGATCCTTTGCAATGTTTGTATGTGTAACATGAATTATTAGAACCACTTTCTCTTTCATACACGAAGTTAAAACTCATCGTCTGAACTCGTCAAGTTTTACTGGATTTGACACTGAATTTGTGCGAGTAACTATTTACAATATAGCCCTTCATGCCTTCAGGGTAGGAAAAACGCGCGTGAGTGCTTATATTATTTATTTATCATTCTTATAAAGATAACTGCCACCACCTACGTACGGAATTCCATTTACAGTCAGTATGCTTAATTCCAGTATTTCATTCAAGTTGAATTGCATGTCCCAGTTGCGACTTTTTATTTTGGTTCTTGTCGATGTTAATGTTACTTTATCGCTTGACATTTTCGATGATATTGTGAGCATGCTTCGCCCACGTGTGGACATTTAAAAAGCAAAATTATATTTTCACGTACAAAACCTGACACAGACATTTTGTGAACTATATCTCTTTGTCGTGTAGGCTTGTCACTTGCGGTACATGAATTGATAATTTAAGATAGTAACAAGGAGTGCAAATAATTTTTACACTATAATAGTTATCGGGCAAACTATTCGTCTCATAGAATATTTGTACTTACCAATTTTTTCGTTGAAAATTAACTTCTCTCTACAACTTTAGATCCTGCTTAACCTAATTCTTACTTCTAGTACCTATTAGAAAGAAAGATAACGAAGTTACCTATTGACAAACATTGGCAACGAATAATTTAAATTTCACTTGTCTGGGTTCGCGATGGACGCAAAAACTATGAACGGAACTATGGATTTTGATGAGTTTTTTTTGTTTAAAAGTCTCCGGTTGAGTAGAACCGGCGATATAGAAAAAACCGACATAAACGCGGGCGGAGCCGCAGGCCTAGGCTAGTGTTTAAATAACAGACAGTGATGAGACTTGACTTGACATACAGCTAACCTATTACATATACAATGCAGTGCATAAATTTATTTGCTTCAATGCGCTGTACAACGGAGCGTGTCGCCCCGTCTCGGTGTTAATTTTTTTTGATTATTGCTTGGTCTTTCTTACGGTAAGGTGTGAAATTAATTGTTAGCCGTCATTCTGACATCTTGAAATAAATAATAGCATAATGTTTCTATAGAGGCTCCGCCTATGTCCTATAAAATGCACATGTATAAAGTGTTCTATGTTGGATGAAAAAAAAAACGCAAACAACATGACATTACTATTAAAAACAAAGCCGTGGTTGTGTTTTGTTCTATATATGATAACGTGCGGTGAATTACTATATTTGTGCTATCTATGGGAGTATCCATGAATTAAGGGAGGTGTTTACGAAGAAGGGGTCCCAATTTTACGTGGGGTCTCCACAACATATTGTAGGGGAAGGTTGCTGACAATGGACCACTTAACTTTGCTATGGTATATATAAAAAAATATAAATGAAGAAATGAAAGCAGTTTATGCTTTTTAATCCTTAGGATCTTTATTTGTTATATTCCAACGTAGATACAATTCGTGCTTATACTTTTAAGTATAATGAATAAAAACTAAATCTTGAGCTGTTGCCATCTTTGGACCATGGGCACCTTGATTGAACCACCAGGATGCCATCAATGGACTTCGACGAAATTGTTCTAGAGGTCCAATCAAGGAAACTTATTATAATTATTAAAATTATCAAATTATGGCACACAAGGAGAGATCAAAAATATTCATACACGGCCGACAAGCAAACAAAGTATAGGTATACGCTATTTAGTTAATAATACAATTAAACATTTGGCACATTAAATGAGATCAATAAGGGTAGCTTTTGGGACTCCATACATTCTGCTTGCTTCATTTAAACCAGTTTTATGTTTCCTTACTGATTCTAAAGCAAGGTTCATACTTATCTCATTCCATGCGTAGTATTTTTTTCGTCTAATCGTCGACATCCTGAAATTAAAATTTTATAATAAAAAAGCTGCTATGATTGGACCGGTTCAACGGTGGAACTCCCTTGAGGTCCATTGATGGCAACAAGGTACTCTTTAAGAAAAGGTAATCTAAAGTAAATATGGACATAATTAGATGAAATTGAATAACACACATGGAACCACAACCATTTTCACAAATATTTCATAACACTGCACACAATCAAATATGAAAAATAACACGTACATTCAGATTGTTTCGAGCCAAAGAATAAGATTTAGACCGCCGCAAACACAATTACCCACGTCACTCCTCACCACGTGCCGCAGCGTCACTGAGGTGAGAGGGGGGTTCAACGGAGACGGCAAGGAAGCATTTCGTTTAGTTTAGGTGTTGCTAGCTTAGATAGTTTTGGAAATACCTCGGTGGTTCAATGAAAGAGCCGGTCCAACGATCGCAACCTTCCCCTATGTACCTACACAGAATCAATGCTAAAGTAAAATTAAGTAAGTTCGTATAAATAAACTAAAGCAAGCAAATACTAAGGTAAACACAAAACTGTATCGTATTTGTGATTGGAGTAAAGATAAAGTAAAAGTAAAAAAATAAGTAATGGCTGCCGGTGGCCCTAAGGAGGTGATATGAATGGTAATGTTCGCAACTCGCGGATGAGACGACAGGTTTTAAAATTGCAGCTTTTTGTGGTAGATATAGTAAGTGGTAATATATTATTATGTAGTACTTAAAGGTTTCAATGTAGCCTTAAGTTACAACTTATAACATCATACATCTGTAATAATCTGCATAGAAAATCCCGTCAAAGTCAACCGAGTCATTTCGATGTTTAGCCGGAAAAAACAACTAAATAAAAAATAAATACTATTTTATTCTTGTTAATAGCATTGCACATACATTTTAACACAGTTATTTTAATATTGGATACCACTATATATTTTTTCTTATTAATGAGTGGTTTTTGTTTGACTTTTATGTGGTCTACGATGGATCATGTTTGCTTAGAAGGAACCTAAAAGATTCCCAGCTAACTTATGGTTCGTTGTTGGAAAGGACTTTACTTCAATTTTGTTTATTTGTGGATAGCGCAAGTTGTCAGAGATTGCAGGTTAAGATACCTACTACCACCATTTTGATATTGAATTTCAAAATAATAAAAATAATTATAATAAAACTTCACTGCACTTCTTAAAAGTAAATGGACATCCATTCAATTACTTATTTGATTAAATCTCATGTTGAATGGTATTCCATACTAAGATTTTAATTGTTTTCGACCGTAATATTTCTGACTGAAGTGATTTAAATTAAAACTATTATTGTCTTATAAAATTGCCTTTCAGGACCATAAAGTGTTTGATCTGGGCGCCGCAGCTACTGGTATCTTCGAGCTATTAACTTGAGATTTAAGATAGTAATACGTGCCCGTGCATACTGAATTATTTTTAGTTTAGCAATATATTCTCTGTATGGTATTTTAGGGTTCATAAGTAGGGTCTTTTATGTGAGAATAAAAATATACTGTGTCTTCGAAGTATACGTGCAGACATAAATAAAGTTTAATAATAAAATTCGGTTATAGCTTATAGTTTGGATACAAAATTGTTAATTCGTTACGCACTTAAATTCGTTTGAAAAGTGATAAAAATCCACTGACACGTGACATAAAGCCTTTTTAGACATTATCTTGACTTCTTCAAAGTGTTTGTTTTATAATAGAAGTTATAAGTTTGGAATACGAGTACATGGTCTACGTTTTACCATAAAAGGTGATATGAGAAAGATACTAAGGACCAGCCCTATTGGAATTCACTCAGAGATCTTTTGTATATCATGTCAGTTTACAATCACATGCATCAGTGAGCATCAATTGAAGTGATCGTCGCACGCGCATCGTCCACGGCGTTCCCGACAGCTACCATTTATTTACCAAGTGGTATGGAGATTCGACTATTCAAATGTCACGCACTGATAAATTGCTCCCGATTTGCATATAAAAGGCCGGTAAAAGTAAATTAAATTTTAGATTCTATGTTTGTCACTATTGGAGCGAGTTATGGTATGTACATCTATTCTCTTATGGCAATAGAATAAAAATCCCCATTAACTCTGCAAATGACCATTTCTATAGTTTATGTAAGGTTTTCTTCAGTTAATTATTGTTTATATTATTTTATAAAAGGTCTTTATAAATAATACATGAACTAATGATTCATTAAAATGAATAAATATGATGTAATCAAAATCTAAATATGCAAGCAGAGGATTTTCTTTTCAGGTAGGTACGAGCCTGCGTTAAAGAAGGCTAAAACGACTTCATCGAAAAACAAAATCATGACTACAGTATCTAGATGTAATATCGATTAGATTCCAAAGGGTAAAACAAATTAATGGAGTGGTACGTCAACTTATGGGACCGTTTCAATCTTACTGTGTAATAAAAAAAATCTCATCAGTACATTACACATTTTGCACGCGTGCAAGGATACGGATCACTTCTTCATCCACTATAGGTATTCGTCGAATACAATAGTGAATGAAGAAGTAATTCAGATTTAGCACTCGCCGATTAGATGTTTTCTATGGGAATTCTTAAATCTCTCTACAATACCTTCGGCATACAATTTGGTTGGTTGGCATCGAAATCTTCCTCCTGGTTCGATGCTTTTTTTGATTATTTTGGTTCAAGAATTTGATTATACTCGTACTGTACCAAGTACCTAAGCTTTGATGAGGTCCAAACAGATAAGATCACCATCACTCTAGAGTATCAATTCAAAATCTCAAATGATGTGATTGGTCAAGGTAAGTCCAATTCAGCTACTGACGTGAATCCACTACGAAAACCAGAAATTTAGCTTAGCTGCACGGAGAAAACTGATAATTTCGTCTATGTCGTGCATGTCTGTGTGGAAAATTTCAACGAAAATTTTCTAGCCGTTTTTGAGTGATTGACTAGCATCCACACTTTCGCTTTCACAAGTTTATATTAGCGAACTTGTGTATGCATTAACATAATGAACTGCTCTACCGATAACTGAACACCGATTGTTAAACCGTCTAACCTTTGAAAGAGAAACTACTTTTTACAGAGTCCCGGAGCTCTTGCGTAACTTGCTAGGAACGAGCAACTTTTTGCCCTAACACATAACTAAACACGTTCTTGCTCACATAATATCAAGTACGGTCAGATGATTCAATGTTGATCCTTAAGTCTTTCTAATTAGAGTTTCAGCTTGTTTTACTTATAGCATCCAGTCTTGATGCTTTACGCAACCGTTACGCTGCTCCTTACCTTCCTTAGAAAATGAAAAAAAAATGGTCAGCTGGAATTTGTTCAAGCTGTTGTCATGGTTCGAATGTTAATAATTATTCTAGATTGGAGTAATAATAATTTCTTCAGGCAATTTGGTCATAAAATCCATTCATCCAACGTCTGCATTCAGGTCATCAGTCCGACTAGCTGGTAGGCTGTGCTAGGTCTTTACTACGTTGCTATGGCGTAAAGTATTTAACGGTGCTGGGTTAAGTTGTCGCCATATATGTAAAAGACATTTTAATCGGGTATACGGGGCCTTACCAAAAGCTGTAAGGTCCAAGTCTACTTTACTTGCAAGTCCGGTCACCTGCTAAACAATGGACGAGGTACATAGAAATTCCCAGCAAAAATAATAAGCAGACCCCAGGCTCCAAAATGCAAACTTTGGATGCAACTGGGAAATCTTAATAAAAAATAATAATTGAAATATAAACTTTTAAAGTAATTTCGTGAGTGAGAGGAGTACCGGGGCGTATTCACAACGCTTCAGGCTAGAACGATGCGCGGGCGCCGGTGTCCGTTATTGAAATACGTTGCCATTGTGAGGCGATGGTTGAATAAATATTTTAGTTACTGTACCACCCAAGGCGGCTCGCACAAAGACCACGATATTCTTGATTGATCCTTGAAGAGCAGAGTTACCTTTATCGATAAACCGTCGCATTCTGTTGATCTATTGCTTTTGTTTCAACATGCACGAAATAATCATTTATTGATTGGCGAGCAAGTGGACGGTATGTTGTTTGTACTCCTGGATTTTCAGGTTTGTTTTTTGATTCGCTAATACGAACAGGCTGTATTTATTGAGCTCTTTTTATGAATACAAATGCTTGTTCCTTAAATAGTTTTGAGGGATAACTTAAACAATTCCAGTCATATTTAAAAACCTGCTGTTGTTCGCTTTGAAACCACGAGTAGGTATTACTTATGTTTGTGTTACGTATTTTTATAATTTAACTAATAATTGTAGTTAGTATCGGAGAGTCAGTTGGTAGTTAACGACGAATAACTTACTGTATTTAATAGTTTTATGTCTGCAATTTTCTTTTCACATAACAATAAACGGCCGACTTGTTCAAACCGTAAAACAGTCTTGAAAACATACTTAAACAGAGCATAATAAAATATTCAGTCAAAAAAAAACTATAAAACAGTAACTACTAAATATGGCTTGCGTACCTATTCGAACAATATTTTTTTCATTTCGCTTTGCGCATGATTTTAATGTACGAGTATCTTTACATTTTGCTGTCTCCGAGCACTCCATTAATAAAGGATCAGATTTCTGCATATTGTATGTACATTGAGTCTATCACAGGGCCTGGGACGTCAATCACACTCGTTTTTGCGTTGGCTCCTACAATAATTGCACCTCATAAATTCTCATTGTTGGCACGACATGATAAATGTAAATGGGTGTTTTTCACAAAAAATGACCCTAGCATAATTAGACTGTCCCACGCCTTCAAACATTTTTATTTTTATTTTTTTATATGGTACTAATGGAATTGATATTTTTTATGATTGAAGTAAATATTTCAATTTCAAATTAAATTAATAAGCATCATAAAAGGCGGATAGTTATTTTTATATTTAAAAAATAACAAAGGAGGACGTCAAATTTTCACGTGTCCCACGGTGATTTTGGGGATTATAATACTTCTAAATTGTAGAATATTAGTCTTTGAGCATGTTTGAGGTTTTAAACATAGGGTATGTATTTCTAAAATTATATTTATTGCCTTTATTTGATAAATTTATAGTTATTTTAAGAGATATCATTATTTTAACTCTGTCCTACGAAAACTATAGTACAGGAAAATCCGGTTTCGTCACGGTAAATTTTATATCGTACACTAGACAAAATCTACGATTTTGGAGTTTTTCTTCTTTCCTGGCAACATCGTGACCGGAATATTACACCGCCATTGCTGTTTTAATGTCAGCTGCGATAAAAACTGTGACTAAAGTGTTGGTGTCATCGGTGTGCAGAATTTATTTTCTGGAGAGTGACGGTATTTAAAAGGTAAATAAACTGTTTTCTTTACTTAAATATTGTATTTTATAAACAATAAACTAACCTATATTAGATTAGTATAACTAAAAACATGTTGATTTAACTGAATATCAATTATATTTAATTTTAAAAGTTTCGCGGGATGAAACCGTCACTTCCTGTGCGTCACGTTACGTACTACCGGAACAAAATCGTAACGAACTAGAATTGTAAAGCTTAGTGTATAATAGAATATTTGAAAACTTCAATGTACCTAATTACCCACCTACGTCAAAGTAAAAAAGAAGTATTATGATTTTGATGAGTATAATATTATTATATTCATCTTAATTTAACTTGGGAATATTCTTGTTTCGTACTTTTACTGTGAAATTTTTGACTAGGAACTATTTTACCCAATTTCATACGGAAGTTAATGTAGCTTCGTATTCTTTAAAACATATAGACTTAGAAGTTTTTTTTATTTCAGGTCGAAATTCGTATGTAAAATACTTACGTACCCGTATGGATGATCACTCCGCTAGCAGCTATGGTAGTATATTGGGACGTGATTTTGAAACAGCAGTGTAGACATTGCTCAAATTATTCCCATTAGTCACACAATTTTCGTTATAGTCACTGTCCTATATTCTGAGTGGTACAAAAATGATTTTAAAATATCAATTTTTCATTTTATAGTATTTATTTTAGCCGCATCAGTATCTTGTTATTGTCAAAAATTCCTCACATTGTTTGATTTTTGAATTTGTAACACGTACCATTAGTAATGACAACTTTTCTAGTACGATTTATTGAAGAAGTGACGAACATGAAACTATTTAGTTGATTATTTATCGATGTAATAGAATTATGCTAACCTTTTGTTATTTTTTGGAAGATTTTAAGTATTTCTTTATGCTAAATATATTTTGATTTTCTTTCAATACTTATTTGTTTTATTCCTGAATGATTATACTTTGTGACGTACAGGAATATTTTTCATCATGTACTAACAGAAAACATTGGATATTTACTAAAATTATGATATAATTTTAATTTAAATATCAATTTTAGCTAGTTCACAATGTATTCTTCAATTTAGAGTATAAAATAAAGCATTTCATGAAATACCATATTTTTATTTCCTGTTCGTCACAGGGTCATTTTTTGTGAAAAACACCCAAATATGAACAGTGGTCAATGAACCAGAATATAAACAATTAGGTACTGACTGATAGGAATATGCAAAATCTGTTTATTGTTATCAGTCAGTATACACATATCTACTCGTATTTATCAGTAATTTTTGGCACATGTATCAATATTTCCTTCCAATGGTAAATGTACCAAAAATACTTTGTTGGTAAATACACCCGCAACCCATGGGAACTAATAAAATTGACCCAAATTGGTCTAAATCTCATCCAGATATGTTCAACCGTTTTTACGTGAAAGAGTAACAAACATCTATACATACTTTTGGGTTTAAATATTAGAAGGGTTCGCAGAATAATCACATCGATCACGAAACCAGCATAACTCAGTTAGGTTTTTACGACGAATGCCTCATTTATTTTTTTTATTTACGGCGCACGTATATTGTCATAAAGATGCGATTTTTTTGCTTTTATGATCCAGATCTAAAGCAGACGCGAGTTTTTACCATTTAATTGCTTGGACCAAATTGAAATCGGGAAACATTATTAGCTTCCAAATAAAAAAGAATCATCAAAATATTCAAAATCGTTTCACCTAGTCGGAAGTCCTGAAGTAAGAAACCTAAAAAAGAACAAAAACAATACATTCTAATTAAGAACCTCCTCCTTTTTTTGAAGTCGGTTAAAAATCTTCCTTAAAAGCTTGGAAGGGTTTACGACTTCTCCGGGGTCTCGGAGCTGTGATTCATAATTATTGTTCTTGTTATTTACAATTATTAAATAAAATTTACATAAACTTATTGGTATTATTTATGAACCAATTTATGACCAGTGGTTTTCGAATAACGTTTTATTACCCACTTTATTTATTAAATTATGGTACTTTTTAAGAATTTTTATTCATCCGAGTATCAGACCCCGCTGTACTTACATAAAACGTGCACTTTGGAGTTCAGGGTTGGCGCCGCCTATTCCTCCTTTTCATGATTTGATTTAGTTGTCTTTCATGGGAGCAACTACCGTCTGACCTCCCAACCCCGGGTGGAATAACACGTGCGCATGGTATATGAAAACAGAAGCCTCGTTAGTATGAAAACTAGTGTCGCAAATCTTTGCCGTATGTAGTAGGGTACGGTAACACAAATTATTTCGTACTGAAATGTGGAAGTGTGAAGATATTTTGATGTTTGTTACTGCTGAAATTTGATAAATTGTGGTCTGAAATAACCCTTAAATACTTAGGTTCTCATGGGTTACTGGAATGGATCAAAATTCCACGCCGGTGATGCTGTAAGCAACAGCTAGTTGGTTACAACTTTCAACAATCAACCAACTAGCACCTGGTTTCCATGCAACAGAATGTTGTGTTTGTTGTTTGTGATCAGTTTTGTGCCAACTAAATTTTTCTTTCTTTCTTTCTTTTCTTTCAACAGACAATAAACTTAAAATTAAAAATCAGTCAGTCCAACCAATCAACATTATTCAAAGCTCTGTGGTACACGAAGCTATTTATAACTGTGGGCACTTTTACGTTTTGATTTTGCCATGAGTACCGTCATGACATATGTTAATATTTCGTACGTATGTGAAGGCGACAGCACAATGCAAGTGGATTCACATTCTAATATGCATATGCGACGACCTGTGTGGCATGGGGGTAAAACTGCTAGTCGGCGGTCGCGGATGCGATTCTCTCTCGGTGTAAATATTTTTATTTGCATGAATTAGTTCAGTCATTTTTTTGCCGACTGTAAACAGTTAAGTTACTAAGTAACTACAAATAAAACTGAGAAAGCGTTGTAAAAAGCGATACTCACACAACGTGCGAAACGAGGGAACCACATAATAAGTTAATGTGGGGTATTTCACTGTGAAATAACTTTAACAAGACATACCAATTATACTAGCTACTTAATAGCTATGGATGGTATTCTAATAATCGTTCTTGAGGATATCTGGAAGATGTTGAGGTACCTAGTGACATGTACCCATAATTTTCGAAGATTTGCGTGCAACTTCCATCTGAGGTACCACAGTTTGCTGGATATTTTCATTTGTCACGTACAGGTTGACTATTATTACGAGTATATAGAATTACGTGAAAATAACTATGTTGTAACAGTATTTTGAACCAATGCGGCGACATCAAAAAGAAAGGAATTGGAAATAATTTGCCGATGTTTTTTTCCTGTGAACTGATTATAGGACAGGCAAATAGCACTCCGATCACCAGTTCGCATAAAATGTTTAATGACAGTAAATAAGCAATATAGTTCCTAGCACAGTTTCCATGAAATGTTCTATGGTTTTCGTTTTTTTTTTACAATATCCCAGTTAAAAGAAAACACACTTAATAGGAATTGTTTGCGACTCTAAACTTGTGTACTTATATACGTTTATCCTATTAGTTGTTGCCCGCGGCTGCCTCCGCCTGTAATTTTGTTAGAGCGTGATTGAGTAACAAACTTGTTTAGTTCAGGAGTTCTAATGGACACTCCGAATTCATCATCACCATAGCTTCGTAGTGCCATATTATCGCTTTGTCATCGAAAGTACACCAAATCAGAGTTCTATCGTCAGAAAGTGGTTATAATAAAATTAGGCTTCTAAGATTTGATACATACTTACTAACAACGGGTCAAGTTTAATAAAAACTTGTTATAATGATAATTATGACTGTTCGAATTTTCAAATATTCGCACAAAATTTAAGATATATCTACATTATATTATGTATGTGCGAATAGACAATGAACCAAGTGCGCATGCTCGCATAGGGGAAGCGGTGAGGGGTGTAGGAGTTTTAGATACTACTGTGTGTCAGTTCGCTTCTTCCAAACCTATATCATATACAGTTGTTGTAGTTTTGGTTTACAAATTAGCATAATCAACATTACTGCAACAAGTGAAGTCGATTTCTAAGATGTGGTGCGACCCGAAGAGATTGGTTCGTGAGATTCAATCGCGCCCTTGTATTTGGGATATAAAAGACGAAAATTATGCTAATCGTTACAAGAAAAGAGATGCTTGGAATCAAATAGCTGAAGTAGTATCGAAGGGTAGTAACAATGTTAAAACTAAAAAAGAAACAGGTGAGTTGCGAGAAATTGTTCACTATATTGATAGAGGTGCAAGCGTGACCTACTTTATGACCCGATGTTATGATTTTGGCAGATCTTGTATGCTTTGTTTAAAAAATGGCTGCCTAAGAATTATTACATATAGGTATATATTATAGGTAGGTACTAAATATTCTTGTAGTCTGAGACTAAAACATAATAAACCAGGTAGACCTGGTTTATTATGTTTTAGTCTAATTCCACATTGATATTTCACAGTGGCCTAGAGGCCACTGTTAGTGTTGCCCATTGCAAGACCAAGACGAGACTTGAGCCAGTCTTGGTCTTGGTCTTGCACCGATACCCCTGGTCTTGGTCTTGGTCTTGGTCTTGCACGTTCAGTCTTGGTCTTGGTCTTGTTCTTGCAGCAAGAGTCTTGCGAGTCTTGCAAGTCTCGCACTTATTAATTGCTTAGTGTGATTTAGTTACATATAAAACATCGTAATTAAGTAGAGAAACTTGATATTAAATTGACATAGATTCCTATGTCAATAACTTGACATCATTTTACAAATATTGTCAAGATAAATAGTGATAGTAATCGTAATCACCTTATATGGAATGAAAGCATATTAAAGACAAAGTTTGCAAAATACTGTTTATTGAAATTATCATTTTTAGCCCACGACATAATAAACATGGTTAATATCAGGTTGACTTACAGAATACAAAATTAATTACAGATTACAGAATACAGAATTATTGAAAGGTGCTTAGCCTTACATCAAGTCTTTTGACCAAGAATTAAGCATCATAATGAGTCATTCCCATAAAAGCCAAGATAAGCTAAATCTAAAATAAGAGGCACCGAAAATAAGAGGATCCGAAGATATTAAAATAAACCGTGACATAAGTACTTACCCACCTATAAAGAGTTCACGAGGGCTAAAAATTGTCACATACCTACTTATTATAAAACAACCAATATTATTTATAATATCGTGGTATTATTTTTGTGGCTATCTAGTTTATTTAATTTGTACTAAAATGTGTTTTGTATTTGCTTGTAAGTACCTTATTAATAAGACAGGTATAAAGTCAAGTAGTCAAATCGAGTTCAGTTTTCTAAATGCCTACCTATTTACTTGCATTCTACAATATGGAAGTCCGCCTTTGTACATGAAGCTTAAATACCCAAATAAAATGGACTTCGAGTCTTGGGCATTTAGGTAGGTAGGTAGGTACGGAACAATTTTTAACCTCGCGAACTCTTTTATAGGTGGGTAAGTACCTACTTAGGTATGTCACGGTTTATTTGAAAATCTTCGGATTATTTTATAATACGGAGATACCTATTAAATGGTTACTAGTAGGTACCTAGTGACTTTGTTACCTAGTACTAGTAGGTACTTAGTATAATAAAACAACCATTTATTCATAATAACGTGCTATTATTTTTGTGGCTATGTAGGTACCTAGTTAATTTAATTTGTACCTACTTATTAAAATGCGTTTTGTATTTGCTTGTAGGTAAGTAGGTAGGTACCTACCTTATTAATAAGACAAGTATAAAGTCAAGTAGTCAAATCGAGTTCAGTTTTCTAAATGCCTACCTAGGTACTTACCGTAATAAAAATAACAAAATAGGTACCTAAGTACTTTGCCTCTTATTTTCGATTTGGCTTATTTTGGCTTTTATGGGAATGACTGGTTTCTGACAATTCTGACCTCTTAACACCGAGACCATGCTTACGCCAGTGCCTCGTTCGTCCATCAGCAAGTTCGTCCAAAGCAGTGCAACTTCTGTACGTAGTACCTACTATTAGGTATTCTGTGGTAGTAGGTACTATTAGGTATTCTGTGCATAGGTATTCAAAATGCTCAAATCTTGCAGACGAGAGTCTCGTCTTGCGCGAGTCTTGCTAGGGTCAGTCTTGGTCTTGTTCTTGCAAAAAATAGGTGGTCTTGGTCTTGGTCTTGGTCTTGCAAAACTGCAAGACCAAGACCAAGACTGCAAGACTCTTGTTCTTGCAGTCCGATTTTGGGCAACACTAGCCACTGTGAAATATCAATGTGGAATTATTCTCAGTTTTTTTTTAGTTGAAATTTATCTCTTCATTTACATGTCAACTATTCTCGGACCTTTATTAAACAAAAACGAATTTTTCAAGAGATTGTTCTAATTTCATCAAGAACCAACAAAATACTTTGATGATTGCATCGATCTTTGCTCTCACTTTAAAAATTAGATCTTTTTTGAACCACTTATCTGTAATGCAATCAAATGAATTATTTTGTCAACATGACCTGGGTAAATAAAAACTAGTATCTAATGAATATGAAATTTTATGACCTCAATAATTAATTTCTAATTTCAGTGGCCGATTTGCAATCCAAATGGAAGCATTTACAAACTTCCTACTTTAAGGAAAAGAAAAAAGGCGGTCTATTTGATATCAATGCAAATGTCAAGAAGAATAAGGTACCGAGGTACTTCGAATTGTTAAGTTTCTTGGAAGGCACAGAACACCATCGGCCTAATGATCGGCCTGACATTGCTACGAACCTACCTGACTTTAGTATCAATCGACCTGACATTAGCGTCAATCTGTCTGACATTAGTTTCAATCTGTCTGATACTGACACGCTTGAAGACAAAAACAGCACTACTGATTTTATATCAGCGTTGTTATCACCAGTAAGTTCAGAAATAAGTGTGCCTCAAATTTGTGATGATGTTGCGCCAGTATTTGAAACTTCTTTACTTGATAGCCCATCAGTAGAACCTGTCGAAGAAGATACTGATAAGAGCTTTCTAATGTCATTACTGCCAGAAATAAAGTCGATGAACGCCAAGGAGAAATTTGACTTCAGATTTGAAGTAACATCACTAATTAAAAAAATCAAATGTAATGATCGGCCTTCTACACCGGACTATTTATGCTATGGCCAAAACAATACCAGCAATGACAAATACGGTGACTCATTTTTGGATGATTTTAATTTTCAATCATTTTCTGAGCCAGCACTGAACATATTGTAATTTGCGCTCAGCCACGTATTCATTCATTTTTTTTTTTCAATTTTGGTTAGTGAAATAAGACTGTAAGTCAGCGTCCACGAATTATAAGTAAGTATATTTAATATACACCATTACTGATAACTTCTATTAATAGCATAACAACTTTTAAATCGCAAAAAAATATACCCAAAGGGTATTATGTGTCTACTTGGTACCTAAGTATTTTTAAACATTTAGTAATCATAGTGGGGGTCAGGGTCAATTAAAGACTTTTCCATCTGTATTCCTGCAGAGCTGCCAGAACTGAATCATGAAAAGCACTCTGCAGAAGCAGTGGAAAAAAAAATATGCCAAGAGTTTTGGTGCTAAAACGTAACTCGGCCATTCGTGTACTGTAAATTTTTGTACGCCCGTATGGGCAAAACATGTTGGCACTTTCTTACCTATATATTGTAATACCATCAACTTTGTAACACATATTTATACAAAAAATAAATGAATCTTGAATCTTGAATCTTGAATCTTGAATCTTGAATGTATAATCATGTATTTCTAATGCACTTCACTTAATGAATAGCACCTTATTTCCCTGTGGAGAAAACTTGTTTAAATTAAAAATAATTGGAAAACACTATTTTCTTCAATGGGGTGTAAAGCACTCTCACAAAAATAATAAAAGACCAATTTTAATAATACTGATCTGATCACGTGAGTAAAGACTGACACTAAATTATTAACTTATTAATTAGTTGTTTATGAATTGGCAGTAGGATTTACAAAAGTTATATCATTAAAATTATTTTTGAATCATTGACGCGTTATTTTATTAAGTTAGAAAACATGAGTTACTACGTTTTTCATTACAGTTGTCGAAATATAAAGTACATAACACCTAATTGTAAATACTGAATGTGTAAATTTATGTCTATTATATACTTAGCGTCTATTGGAGCCCTTCAGCCTCAGCAGATCACACGGTAAAAGACTCCCGGTATGACTCTGGTACCGGGGAAAAATGGCAGGTGCCTGTTGTGGGATGCCATGTGCTTTAGCACTGTCGCGCCCAGTGACCTGAGTCGTACTTACCATCCTGTCTCTGGCGGCTGCGACCGAAGAGAACAGAAAACGGTTGAAGTAGGTATGCGGCCTTAACGGAGCAATACTTGTTTGCTCTTTTCGCGGTCAAGAAGGTAGCTTCCATTCCAAATCGTATCTGATGCAAGGGTTAGCTGTCGCTATTCAACGGGGCAATGCAGCCAGCAGCGTAATGGCCACCTTTGCTTCGGGTACGGATACGGATTAGACTTTGACTTTGTGTAGTAATTGTTATTGTATGTAATTGTAGTTTTTGATATTATTTTATTTTTCACATATTCAAAATTAAATATTAAAATGTATTATACTAAAATACACAAAAAGATGAGAGAAATACCTATGTACAAATTTACAGTTATAACTATAGTAAAATGTTTTAATTTAAGACGAATTATCAAAGAATTAAATTCTCCCCATCAATGTCGACTGACACCGTGCCAAATCGGTACACCGATTAGTTCATTTACTTCTATTCATTATTATTTATTTATTAGGTACTGAATGTTTAAGTGTAAACGTAAATCTGTTTTACTATTGTAAATATTTTATTGTGGATCCAAAAAGTGTTCGAATAGCTTGCACTTTTAGGTAGGTTTGTGGGGGGTTGTGGTAGAAAGTTTGACTGCTCTGCTACCCGTCGGAGATCGCGGCGTTTCCCGCTCAGTGGGTATGTGCCGCTTCATAGTTGAGACTGAAAAGCCAATCCCAAATGAGTTGGGAAAAGGCTCGGAGAATGGTGATTTCAAATGATGAATGAAATGAAATGAATTCTACAAAATAAATGTGAACGAAACAATACTTTTATTTGCCTAATTATTCGCATAAATGACTAATCGCATAACTAATTAATATAGTTTTCTACCTCCTGCTACACAGA
The DNA here is from genome assembly GCA_963576445.1 of Lithosia quadra. Classification (NCBI taxonomy): domain Eukaryota; kingdom Metazoa; phylum Arthropoda; class Insecta; order Lepidoptera; family Erebidae; genus Lithosia; species Lithosia quadra. Next base: position 5,534,271 of record OY754883.1, read on the forward strand.
GTAGGTTCAGGTAGGTATTAGGTACCTATGCTTTATTGGATAGAATCATTGGGTAAAACTGACTTCTCAATTTCTTGAGGAAATCAAGTTTTCAAAAAACTACGGAACCCCGACCACGACCACTTATGAGGACTAATAGGTAGGTAGGGTGAGTTCGCCTGTTCGCGTCCATCGCCCTATTCGCGTCCATTTTACGGACCTCTCTTTGAAAACTCTCGAAATTAAGTATACTAACACATCAATTAGTCGAAAAGTCATTACCACCAATACCTCATTGTATAAGAGCCACGTACGCATAGGTAAAAGTTCTGTGCGCCCAACCAATCCTGTGTAAAAAAATAGTTAGTGACGGCTGTTCAACGAGAGAGCGCGAATCCGCGAAATTTTAAGAAAAAAGGTAGTGGACAGCGGTGCGTTTGAAGGCAAGTCTTTTATTGTTTTATGTGTATTTTGAATACATAGCTGTTTCTAGACGTCGATAATGATAAAAGGAATTATATTCATTATGAATTTGCAATTTTTTTTTATAATTACCAATTAAAATAGGTGGACGCGAATTACTACACTGAATTTATAGAACTTCCAGATTGCGTCCGCAATGGACGCAAACTATACCTGCAGGGAATAATGACAAGAACAAATCGCGTCCATTATTAAAATTAATTTCCTACTGCTAATATAAGAAAGAAGGATAAAGAACATACACAGAAGACGATTTAAGGAAAGCATTGAGTGAAATTCGAGAGAAGCAGAAATCGGTAAGACAAATATGCTATTCCCAAAACGACAATTTGGACAAGACAAAATCAGTGGGCGCAGACCAGATGGAGTAAAGAAACCGGGCACAGAACCTGCGCTAGGTTTAGTAGGTGACCGTCATAAGGACTGGCTAGAGAGCCCATACGGGAGCCTCTCGTTACACCTGACGCAGGTGATCTCCATGAACACATACTTCGGGGATCACTTGTGTCTGATCAGGAAGCCGTTGGCTCCTGCCAACGGCTGAATGTCATCACTGTGATGCAAGTTAGAACTTAGGGATGCACACACTGGCAGAATGCAGGGCGTAGGAGGTGTTGAGGCGAGCCCTCGTGGTGGCCCTCGAAGTGGGAGTCCTCTCACTGAGAGTCTGACTCACAGCGATGCTGCAGAGCGGGCGGGCGATGCCGCTGCCTCACTTTGCGAGTAAGTCATGTTCGAGAAGGAGGCGACGGAAAAGGTCTGGGAGAGGCGACCACAACAGGCACAGGCGACTCAGGCGTCAGAGGTCGTTCAACGAACTTTGTCCTCCATGAGTGCAGGGTTGGGGATGACGCATGGAGCCACCTGTCAACCTAGCAGAAGCAGGCTGAGGTGGCGGTGGCGACACCCTGGCGTTAGAAAACCCGAGATGGCGTACGGTTTTAATCAGTTCGATTCCAACATAACGCCCCCACTGGTGGGTGGTAACCGTAGAGATTTCCGCGTGAAAAATAGGAGTAGATGGTAAAAAACAAGGTTGTTAAATGGCTTCTTAACATTTTCAAATGTGAATTTCCAGTGAAAAATTCAAATTTCCTGTGAAAAATTCAAATTTCCAGTGGACGCAAACTGGTCCAGCAGGTGGACGCAAATTGGATTTTATGGACGCGAACTGGGTAAATCGCCTATTTCTGAAGTTTGTATTTTTAGAAAAAAAACTACAAGATATTTCGAATAAAACTAAAGGTTACCTTAAACTAGACTAATATTATGAACAGATTAAATAAACTTTTAATTGAAATTAGTACTGGTACATTTTTATTTTCTCCGTCAAACTTGCCAACTGCGCTAAGTGGACGCGAACAGGCGAAATGACCCTATAACAATCTCAAAACTACTGAACGTAAAACTGAAACTGCCTATCTAGGTAGGTATATAAAATTATTCGTAATGAAATAGCTAAGAATATAGAATGTGCCTATTTAACCTAATACCTACATCTCCGTAATTTATTAGTTTTGCAATTCGCCCTATTTATTGATATATTATAATGATTACTGCTCTGCTCCCGGGGTATAAACTGCCTCGATAAACAGGCTATCCAATACAAAAATATTTTTTCATTTTGAACCAGTAGTTCCTGAGATTAGCGCGTTCAACCAAACAAACAAACTATTCGGTTTTATAATATTAGTAAGTAGGTATAGATAAGAAAATGTCATGGTAACGTTATATACCGACGTAACCTGCCTTTCAGATCTTTCAGAATAGCCTCACTTTAACTGTTTTGTTAACAATTCTCGAGTTATGCAGGTAAAATACAATGTTATTTTGTAATAAGGGTGGTTTCACACAAAAAAGAGCATTTAAAAGCATTTGTTTGTGATCTCTTTTATTCTTAGCCTGATCAACATTTCTGGTAAATTATGACTAAATGAGAATAATTATTGACTAAATGAGACTGATATAAAGCTACTGCATATAATAATATAGCTGCGTGCGTGCATGAGATGGGCTGTGTGTCATGGAGATGAATATCACTTTCACCATCGGCATCGGATATACACATCCTTAAATTGCACCAAAGAAATATGAGCAAGCATTACAATAGTAATATATTCTGACGTGAAGGCTGATGTAGGACCCAGGGATTGTATTGTAGACTTAATCTTTCGATTTGTGAACTGGGAATAAATCAGAAAGCCTGCTTATTGTCGCTCTCGAATCCGGCACTTATTCTCAATGAAGCGATGCAGATATTTAAGATTTATCGTCCTGTGGTACATGAGAACGAAGTATTCATTGTGGTGTTATAGGGTATGGTCACATAAACATGATTTATGAAGTAAGATGTTGAATTATTATTTTAATCGAGCGTGTATAACGCGCATTTATTATATAATGTAGGTGTGCTTCACAAAATTACTTACCTACTGCGAACACTGATGTGAAATAGGGATAAGTTGGTTTGGGTTAGGTTTCCTCACTCCTCCTCAATAGATTTTTTAAACTGATTTTTTTTATTGGTAATAGGCTTGCGTTTGACCACAATCTCACCTGTTGGTAAGTGATGATGTGGTCGACGGTGGAGCACGCTTGCCTAAAAGTATCCTATTCACTCTAGATTTAGAAATACAGACTCAGGCAGGACATTCCACTTTTTAGCAGTTTTTTTATACCACTTAGGTGGCAGACAAGCCCAAGGCCCACCTGATGGGAAGCGGTCACGGTCGCCTATGGACGCGTGCAACGCCAGGGGCGTCACACTCGCGATACCGACCCTGTAAAAACCTTCTAATGCCCTTTTGAAGAACCTCATATTGTGGTCGTCAGGTTATTATTTCTTTATTTTTATTAGTATTCTCGTTAACACGCCTAGTTAAGTTGAATTGCTCGTGTTAGCAGTGGGTTCACATCGTTTATTACCAATTACGCCAGGATTCGAACCTAGGACCCCTTAAATGAATTCCTTCTGCTATTCCTAAAGTATGTTTAAAAAGCTTATTTTGCAGACTAAATGAGATTATTTAAACCACTTTCGCGATGGTGGACATCGCCCCGTACGCCTTCACTTACAATGTAAATTACCTATGTGCTATAAATTATCAGGCTCCGAAGTATTTCTCATTCCATATTTAGACTAACACTAGAATGCTCTGTGGCCAGTGGCAGTAAAACTTAGATAAAGTAGATTCATTATCGATGTAATTGACAGTTATGAGTGCTACAACACCATAAAAGAAGGGTCATTATAGTCCACGAGTCGATTATAGTAAAACACTATGCGAATATGCTTTGCACTAAGCGAAAATGCAATCATATTATCATTTGATATAATTTCTTTCACATTTACTTATATTTAATACTTACTTATGTATATCGTTATTTAAATACTTAGGTCTGCTTTAGATGACTGACATTTACAGTGAACTTTCTAAATTCTCTTTGGTTCTTCTATCCTTAATCCTTGCTTGCTTGTTTCTGGCACATGATGTGAGCAGTGCTATTCCACAGAAGCCACAAAAAAGATCTTGAGTTTTCAGTTAAATATCTTTTTAATATAAGCGTACGGGCCACCTGATGTGGGCCATGCGCTTGTCTGCCACTTGTCTGAGGAGTGTAGGATTAAGAGAGACTCCTCGCTGACAGCTCAGTATACCTCCAGTGAGCTCTGGCTGGCTACCCTACTTGGGAACATAACACGATGGTCATTATGGCCGCAGTCTTCTGTAGGGTGGATGTATTAAAACTCTCAATTCAGTGGTACAGTCGTTTCCAATTATGAGTAGGTACGTCGAAAATGAAATGCAGGTCTTAATGAAGCTTTACTTACCCGTTCCGTGATATGCAAGCGTGAGAATATAAAAAAGAAACTCGTACAATATTGAACTACAACATAACTTGCATACCTACGTGCAGTTTCACGCTGACAACAATATAACATTATATTATTCTCTAGTTATCAATGAGCGCGGTTAATTTGACGCGCCTGACTCGCATTCAGACGTGGTTATCGACCAGGCTGACCACACAGACCAGGCAATAGCATTAATTTCAACTGACAGCTCAATTACCTTCATCTTGTACGACGGTACGGCACGCACTTTGATTTGTGAATCGCATTACAATAACTTTAACGTGCCTTCTTTACGTCACACGCTCATCATGAACGGCTGAACGTATCAAGCTCCATTTTGTCTCTTTATTGTGTTTATAATTGCATTTCTTTGTGAACATTTTGATATCAAGTGTCTTATTTTGAAAGGGCTTTGTGGGTGTTTTGTTTATGTAGGTACAGGCGTTTACATATTTATATATTCTACATACATGAAGCGAAAACTTTTAAGTACTATGCTTATTATAGAGGAATAGGTAGTTAGGTTTACTATAGAAAAGAAGTGCAAAATATACCTACTTACATATAAGTACTAGTATTAGGTAATAGTAACGGTTGTTCTCATGGGATTGATGTAAAATCATCAACAAAAACCCACTTAATCAGTGTCATTCGGTCGCATGGGAATAGTGGGAATGAAATAGGGGAAATAATAGGTACGTTCATTATATCGTTGAGCTTCGACCAGTATGCTAACTTTATTACCTTAAAGATTTACGAAATGATTAATGAGTGTCTTCTTAAAGCGTTCAAAAAGCGTAGGTAGTTAAAGTATGAGATATTGGTAACTAAACCTGGTAGTACGAATATGACCTCTTATCTTACCGTCTTACTTGTATTATACGAGATCTACCTAGCGAGTTATATAACTTATTGTATATAATTATAGGCAGGTAGGTAGGTAATATAAAAAAAAGAACTTTCTGCTAAACTGTTTTTACTATTCGACCAGATTCGACTAAATTTAATTTGCTCAATAATTTTCGCACAAAATCGTACAGAATCCGCCTCTTTTGATCAATTTCAATTTCAACAAAATGTAACTACTAAAACCCTCTCTCTCTCTTAATAAAAATTTAATGGTATTTCTAAAAATGTTATACAACGACATCTGCCTGAACCGCTTGGAACTAAAGTGAGTCTTAAATCGACAAGTGAGTTTGGCTGTGCATTATTTCTGTATAAAGCGGCGAGATGGCGTGGAGGCTATATTCAGTGCCATAAAAGTACTATGAAAAAAATAGAAGAAATTTTTCAATGCAAGAAAATTCTCTTCTCCTTGTTAAGGAAGAAAGAGAATTTCAGTTAAGTATTGGTCCCTACTATTCTTAAACATAATATCTTAAATCAGAAATTCTATTAAATTATGCGTATCGCTACGTGATTCCTCCTAGGAAGTTACTCAGACCATGGGTGCTGAAATAGCTATTTAGTAGATGCAACACTGCCTATTATAATACGTGTCTCTAGTCGCTGAGACTAAGACTATCTATCTTATAAACTAACTAGTATATAAGATAGGATATTTTGTAATTAAAATCATCATTCGATCAACAATAAACGAATCGTTATTCACTCTGCAATAATTATTAATCACAAATTAGTTCCATGCGGTGATTTAATTCACATACAAACCTTTTGTTTTAAAACAAGGAATGTTTTCTCAGTGCACTAATAAGCTTTTATTAGAACAGCGCTATATGCTTGCAGTGCACCAGCTAATCTATTTAAATTGAAAACAAACGCTTCGACGTAGTCGCGACAAACGTAGTTACGAAGAAGCTACGCCAAGAATTTTCCGTCTAGGAAATTCTTGACTTTTGGAAACACAAACTTGGCATATATAAGCTACATTTAAGTTCATCTCATCATCATCTATACGAAATTGGTAAAATCCTAAGTACTAATTTTATGAACTGCAAAAAAATAGGTATTTAATGCCCACGGCTTCAGTTTGGATTTCTGATACCGTTGCATTCCCGCAATCAATAGGAGCATACTCCAGGGATAAAAGTAGCTTATATGTGTTATTCTAGACTTTACTCTTATATAAAATTTCAGCCAGATCCGTTCAGCCCTCTGAACGTGATTGCGTAAGAAACATCCAAACATCTTCACAAACTTAGTAGGATGTGAGTTGGTAAGAATTGATAGACTCACGTTTAAGAATAATTCTGAAAAATGACCAATAATCTCTTTAAACAATTTAAAATCCCAGGCAGCAACGACTGCTCCAGAGCGCACTTATTCATTAGATGGCTTAAAACGGAGACAAATTGCAACCATGACAGGAGATGTGTTAATACCGGCCTTAGCTCTCACACTGAATAAAATGCATTGAGCTATAAAGGGGAAGTCAAGATTAGAAATGAGCTCCTATTTGTATCAGAGTTTTCCAAGTAACTTACTTTCTTTTCACTAAAGGCTGCCCTTTACTGATGAGTATTAACGTGTGCAATTTAATATAAATGGTTGCATTAGCACGTTTTATTCAATTAATTTTATTGAGTAAAATATGAGTGCTTAGTTTAGTTGAACTTTATCATTATTGAACTTCAGGAGGAACATATAGAAAAAAAAAACGCTACGTGTAGTGTCTTAATACTATTTCAGAACATACCAAAATTTATATACATGTAAGATGCTATGTAAGCCAACAATAAATTATGCCTACAAAAGGTCTGGTTTCATTAATATTTCAACAATACTCTACCGCCCAAAATCAAAATGGATAACTATTCTAATTTAGTTATCTTCTAAAACCATTCCTTTTCATGGAAAATGAACAGCCATCCATTTCAATCAAATATAGAACTGTGTACTTGTGTCCAACAGAAATGCCCAGAGGCGATTGCAGTGTTCACAAACACAGCAGCTGAATGCTCGAAACTAATCGATATGCATCGCTTTGCGAGGCCGTGTTTTTAATTTTACTTGCTGCTGGTCGTGTGGAATCGCTGGATGCAACAATATATTAGAATTTTACAAAGGTTTTTGTCATCGTGCTTGTCTAGATAGGTACCATAACATATATGTAGGTACCACGGCGCCGTCTGTGTGGACTTCAGAATTGAAGATCAGACACTTACCCGCATCTAACATAAAGACAGATAAATATATAGGTGTACGGACAGACAAAAATTTTGTATTGATTTTTGACAATTAATAAATATCATACATACCTACTACTCACTCAAATGCGTTTATTTGAATATCTGTTATTTTGATATGATCAGAAGTTTACGCGAACGTTTATACATTGAAATAATAGAAATGTTTTACTGTTTCCCAACTGTTTATATTGAACCCGACGTTTCGGGTGCTTTTCAGCAGCTATGGTCATGCGGAGAACATCTGTTATTTTAATAAGCACAAACATACCTACTTTAATTTTAATTTTTTGAATATATATGTAGGTAGATAGCATTAAGTAAGATGAGAAAGTAAACTCCGATGAAAATTGTGTATTCTGTTCTGCTTCAAAGCTATTCTGATACAAAAATGAAATAAGTACAAATCGTGTCAATTTTGTGCACGTTATTTTTCTTTATAATCATGTGGAACATTTTTATTATCCCGTTATCCCGCTTGAATGGAAGTGATGAAGTTTTGATGGAATGTCGCGCACTGTGACATTCATTTGGTCAACCTCGAGCCGCGTACCTACCTACATGCCAAATAAAATAGGTGGCCCATTATTTCTATCTGTCTAGTATGTAATGATATTTTATGATATTATTTTAAAACATTTTACACAACACTATCTAGATTCAAAGTAACACAGCTTGCTATGCAATTACTATCTAACTTGGCAAGATTTTGGAGTAGTGTGGGGCCCACTACTCCAAAACCTTGTCAAGTTAGATTAGATGGTGTGCACTATACTTGTTTGTGGCAAAATGCGTCGCATCGAAACAAGTAGGTATAGTGCATGGCATCTAACTTGGCAAGGTTTTGTCAAATTCAAAGTTAAAAATCATTTATTCTGCATAGACTATTATATGTGGCACTTACAAAACGTCAAAATCAAAAATGTTCCAAACTAGAAGCAAATGGACCACCGGTTCGAAATGCGGCCCAGACCTGAGAAGACTCCGGCAAGAAACTCAGCGGGCTGTTTTTTGTTTTTGGTAGTAGAGAGTAGTGGGGCCCACACTACTCCAAAATCTTGCCAAGTTAGATGCCGTGCACTATACGAAGGCGGAGCCGCGGACAATAGCTGATAAAATATACCTTATTTTCCGCTTTCGTTATAATATTCAGACTGCAGGGCATTAACCTTTACAGGCACAATTCCAGGAGGGTCACTAGTTAAGACATAAATCTTCCTCTCAGCTGAAAGCCAAGACCGACTTAAAATAAATTGCTTGCAGAGCAGTTGTTCTATGTGCCGAGGACGGATCAGTGCCACGGTTCCTTTGTCTCAATCAGCCACCTCACTTGGGAAATTAACCTTAGCATAATTGTGTTGAAGATTTATCATTATTTACCGTCAAGTTTGTATGGATGTGATGTAATACGGAACACTCCTGCGAAATAATTATGTTCTATAGGGTCTCAGGAATAAGTTGGACACAGACTGGGTGCGAAATGCGGAGGATCGAGTACTATGGATCTCGCACTTGAAGTTTGCACAGGAAATAATTAGTTTTATAGTGCCTTCTTAAGAATTAGAAAAAATCTGCTCACAGTAACAATCATGAAGTAACTGTCAGTACTTCCACATTCCAATCTGTATGATACCTTTCATGTAACAAATAAATAAGCAAACACTTAATTAGCTCAAAGGTCCACGTGTAAAAGAGTTACAGTAAAATTGAGGGCACTTAATTATACACAGGGACCCAAATAATTCAAATGTCTGACAGAGGACGATTCCTTTTAAATAATTCATGAGGCTTTTGGGTTATGTCACAGCTGCCACTACGAGTTTCTGATGTACAAACTTTAAGTGGAAAAAATGGAGATGGTATTTGATTCATTTAGCTCGCTCCGCCGGTTATGCTTCTTCATCTGATAATTTTTATCAAAGAATTTGTCGCGTCAAAGGGTTTTATTTCAAAGCTTTCTGTCGTTGAATTACGTTTCCTCTAAAGCCTTAAAATAAAAATAATATTTTCTAGTATTTACTATCTTGAAATTCAACTAAGAAAATGTTAAATATATTATTTCGTAGTCGACATTAGTAAATTTAAAAACACGAAATTCAAACATGAAGCGTGTGAAGTATGTCAGGCAGAGGCAGATGGCAGCCTGTTGTCTCTGTCTACCCCGGAGGGAAAAAGGCGTGAGCAATTATGTATGTAGGTATGTATGTGTGAAATTCAAACATCTGTTTTAATTTCTAACCGCGTCGTCCGTGGAGTCTTTAAATCTGTCATCATCATCATCTTAGTGTTGATCCCGATTGCATCTGAGGCTTTCAGGTAGGAGCTCGAAGTTCGGTTGTTATTTCTTGGTTGTTTCTTTGGTTTGGCCTATACGACTTTTACAGGAGCGATTGCCCTCTTAAACTACCCCCTCCACCCAAAAGACCAGAACCTCGTCCTTTAATACGACTAAGCTACTACTATTTCTCTTATTCGGTACAGTGCCATTATAATTACAATAAAGAATAGAATAGAACAGAACAGAACTTCTTCAACCTAGCGTTAATCCCAGTCGCATCCAAAGCTTTTACCTCGGAGTCTGGGGTCCGCTTTAACAGTCTTAACTGTGGATTTGGCTGGATCTCGATATTTTCAGTGATGCGACTGCCATCTGACCTTCACAAACCAATGGTGACAATTAGGTGTTATCGAAGCATTGCAGCTAGACCGTTGTTGTTGGCCTTTTTAGGGCTCCAACAACCCGTAACGACTGCCATAGATGTTTGTATGGCAACCATGACCGACGGCTTATTGTGTTCTCCGAGGCAGGACCAGACCAATGCAAATACCCATATTCATGCATACAAATATTTGCACTGATTGGGAATCGAACTCGCGCCTCCTGCGCAGCGGCCGCGTTCACTACCGCTGCGCCATAGAACAGAACAATAGAAATAATAAAATCTCATATAATATTTAATTTGTTCACTGTTCACATTTAACACAACATATCCATACGGCTAGAGTAGGAACGTACCTAATAGACGAAACTAAATAAATCACACGAGTAGGTAGGATGATGAATAGTGGATCCGATGTAAATGCGTATATTAGCATAACTAGAACGCATTACTTACACGCATTACCTATACGTAATACTATCAATGTACCTACATATAGCCACTCTCGGAGAGTGGAACAGAGCGCGACACAATTTATGCTGATTTTATCACCCAACCATGTGCGAATGTAGTCCCAAAGAGAATATATCTACGCACTCGTCGACTCGTAAAACGTCTACCTGACTTTTACCTATCTTAATCTTTGTAACAGCTACTCCAAGGAACTTCAGTTCTGCACAAAAACTTCACTCGGATTTTCCTGGTAGAAAAATGTAGTTAGAGAGTAATTTGTGGTTTTACAGAAGTGAAACTCGACAATTTGCTGTTATATGAAACTTCCGAGAATATAACACATAATTTCAAGTTATTGAAATTATGTGTTATATTCTCGGAAGTTTTCGCGAATATTATCGCTACATTGAAATAAAACTAACTTAACATTGCCACAATTTATTTTTTGTTATTTTCTTGATCGTTCTCGCGAGAAAATTGACCCCGTGATAACTCCCATTAGAGGGTGAATACTCTGATCAACTGAGTTACATGGACACATTCCGGTTACTTGAATCTGTCCTTTACATATTATGATATAAGTACACCTTGGAGCAACTAAAAATGAAAAAAAAAATCTTTACATTTACTTACAGCAGTATATCTTCTACAAATCGTTTTGTGTTACGCATTCCTACGTAATAATATAAAGTCTGACACCAATATTCACTACATAAAGCGGACATGACATCTAAAACAAATACAAGCTCAAACGTAAATGTCTGGTTATGGTTGTGTAACTTAAAATTGGTATCAGAGCCATGGCCCGAGCCCTGGCATTGAATAGAGGCGACAAACGGACAATCAGTCCGTGAACATGCCTCGGATTTGGGATTCCAATCTTGCTGTTGAATAGCGTCATATAGGCAGCGCTGTACGTGTACTGACGATGCTCTTATCGTTCACTTTGTTATGTTACATATTATTTATATTTCGTTTCTGTGAATTTTGTTGAAGAAAAATTTCTAGGTGCTTCGCCTAGGTGCTATTGTTAGTGAAATCTATAAGGATTGTTTTAAACGCATACATTCATGGGTAAAATAATAAAATACGATTTCAATCGAATTGCACTGATCGTAGTTACATTGTCAGTGGCCAGTCCAACCGGAGCAACAATTGGCCCGGTCTCAATTTGATATGAGATTCAATGAATATTACATCGATTAAGCCCCAGTTTCTATCGGATAGACATTTTGAACCCGACTCCCGATATCTCATGGGAAATTCTTTTAAGCATAGCAGTTACAAAGTTAGAATAATTTTTTATTATTTGTATAGACATTACATCATGGAGCGTAACAATAGAGCGTTCGACTGCTTTGTCAGTATTTACCTATATCCGCATTCTAGTCTATTGGTGAAAAGATTAGAATGCGGATAAATATACGTAAGTATAAACTATAGAGCAGAGGTTTAAATGGCCATGTAAAAATGCCACAATGTTATGTAATGTGGGCTGGATTCCCACATAGGACATCTAATCGTCGTCGCTTGTTTCTCGGTTAGGTATTTTTGTAAAAAATTAGAAGCTCACATTTCAGTGATTTATTAAATTGAGTCGGAGTTGAGTCGATATGGTGTACGACGATCTTTATGCAAGATAAACATGCGGCATTGTCGTTATTTGTCGTATATAGTTCGGCAGTCTAAATCCTAGTAAACGGCTTTCAAATCGTAAAATAGGTCAAACTTAGGGAGAGGCACATCGATTATGTGAAAAGAGCACTCGTATTATTGAAATGATTTTTCATATTTCGCTGCTGTAACTGCAATGGTACTTGTATAAAGTATTAAAATATTCTTCGATGTTGTAGGTATACATACAGTAAATTATTATAATTGAAAGTTATTGTAATAAAATAAGCTTAGGACTAGTGCTAAATATATTATAGAGTATATAAAATTTACTCATAGACAACCTTTAAGTTCTAGAGCTACGAATAACGCAAGGGTTAATTGAATCTATATAAAATATTTACTACCTATACCTTTCTAATTGTTGGCCGATATTTTTTCATATACTCGTAATCACGTTTTTTAGGCAACACACTTTTATAAACTTCAAAGCAAATCTTTGTATAAACCTTGTTTTATACGAACGACTGTCGTTTGCCTCCGAGCCTCGTTACGAAAGCCTGCCTCAGAGCTTCGTCCTCTTCAATGTGGAGGTATACTGTTGTAGACCCTGAGTATCTTGATTGGTCACTGAATAATCATTGGTTCGACATGATTGATTATCAAAATTTTACAAAAATTATCCATTCCGAAACAGTTTCAGGTATTTTTCAAACTGTATTGACTGAATTGTGTATTCGTGAGAGTTGTGCCGTAACAGGCGACAAAGGGATTATGTCTATAGATTATGCAACATCCTCCGCTTGTGTTCCGAATGACAACTGGGTTTAATAATGTTGGTAGGTAGGCTTTTTCATTGCATGGAAATACATGTCACAAATGAATTTAAGATTAGTTAGGAGACTGTGATGTGAATTATGATTTATTCTCTACAAGAAGAACCTTGAACGATTGAAACCTTTATACTACGTAGGTGACAGACAAGCACACGGCCCACCTGGTGGCACCTCTACAAAATATATGCAAGGATCGCTGCAGTGCAATAGTTGCAATATGTGGTGTCTATCTATCTTAGTGGTAAAGAAACATGATTATTGTACTAATTTGTATATTTATCGAATTTTTAGGTAAATAACATCTTAACGTGCTCTCCGAGGTACGGAAATACCTAATTTAATGCAAATAAACATATTCATGCATACAAAATATTTGCACTGAGCGGGCATCCAACCCGCGACCTTCGACGTAGCAGTTGATCGCTCTACCACCATCCCACGGAGGATAAATTGTTTAGATTCATTTTAATTCCAAAGCAAACCGACCTCGTAATTACATATTTAGAAATAATAACACATTTTACTTAGATACCATACCTCAATCCTCGTTGTAAATATTATCTATCAGAATATAATATGAATCTTCTTAGCAGAGGATTCTAAATCGAGTAACCTAAAGCCACAGTGTCCGACCGACGTCATATTTTGGTGGGCATTTCATTCTAAATTTAGTGAAAGTTATAGAGTAGTTTGGTCAGCTTTATAACTGAAACTTCGAATTTGTGTTCTGAAAGATATTTACGAGGACGGCACGGGCTACGGTGACCCCTTTGTCATTGCAGTCAGATTAGATCTATTGTGGTGAACTGCGAGAGTGAGTGAATGGAGAATTTATATTATACTCAGTATGAAAAATGTTAGAATGTCTGAATCTGACAAATTAACTATGGGGCATTTGATTATCCTCCAAGCCTATTTCATTTTTCCGTGAAGCGACTACGATCTGACCTCCAAAACGCACTGACGATATCAAGTTACCACTAACGAATGCTATAGAGGTAGGTAATACGTATGGCAACCGTGACTGACGGCTTAACATGCTCTCCAAGGTAAGGAGGGGTCTCAATATGGTAAGAATAGTCACCATCGTAAGACTGACCTGGCTAGGACGACTTAAGCGATGTGAAAACCTACTCGGTTGCCACTTAGTCAGGAGTCGTGGCAAGTCGAGGCGAAGTCAAAAGAAAGACTTGACTATTATTGATATTGAAGTCTTGTAATAATCTAAATCTAGAGAGTTTACTAAAACACCATCACCATCTGGCTTCAAATCGATTACATACACTACATCTAATTTTGCAGCTGGGAATGGGTATTCCGAAACAGAATAATTAATTCCAGTAGTTCCTATTACGAGGAATGCATTCGCTTTGGAGGGTTATATCAAAACAAGGCGAGATACAATGTCTGCGATGATGGGCATGTTGCGGAGGAAATCGAGGTCACTTCTCGGTGGCACGTTCGGTGCTCCAGATTGCAACCTATCGTCATTGTCTACGCTCCTCGACTACTAACCATTTTCATATTCCTCGCAAGTTGTAATCTATTTTTGATTACGCTTTTGAATATTTCAAAATATGTTTTTAAATTTAATAACACCATTCTTTAGATAAGAGCATATTATTTGATCACAGATATCGTAAGTTTCTCTTTGGTCATTTTATATTGCCAGAAATTATATAGCTACTAGCTGTTGCCCGCGGCTCCGCCCGCGTGAATGTCGAAATCCGTTTCAAAAGTTTCCGTCCGTCAAAATCCGTTTCATGAGACCATGAAGGAATACATGTCACATGACGCAGTGTCGTGACGATTCCGTACACTACGACGAATTTGGAGCACAATTTAATACACCACGAAATTAGCTGTATGCCTTAAGTACCTACTCTCCGCCTAAAATAAGTGGGAATCTATAATATCGTTTTTCATAACGTCATCAGCAGTTCACCATAAGTCACCCAACAAACTAAAATCAAAGGGTTGTTAACTTTCTCATATATCAAAGTCACTGCCTCCAGCAATGCGTAAACGAATCTCAAAACTTCGTCCAATGATTAATTAAACTTTTTTTTATAGAATTCTCTTTGGTCTTAATTTTCTTAAAATATTCTCAGCTTGTTGGAGCATAAGTTTCGCAATAAGTGGTGACCGGGAGCTTCGGAGAGTCTGACGGTTTGCGGTGGGAGGGCCGTTTTCGCCTAATTCTAATTAGTTCCAGGTCGGCGGTACATCAAAGTTAGGGATAAGTTCTTTCGTTTAATTGACCGTAAACTTGAGACACTGCGCATAAATTCGTCTGGAAGAGCTACAATTTGTCGCTGCTTGTTTATGAGATGTGTTTCGTGTTTTATATACTTTTAAATGTAAGAGAGGCTCTAGGGATTAATTATTTTACAGTAGACTGGTTTTGTTTTCTTTTAATTTTATACTTTGTTGTAATTTAGAACGTTGTCGGTTGGATTAAATTGAGTAAAAAATGAAAGTGAATTATAAAATTTATACCTATTATTAATAAGTATTAATAACATTTTTTTCATTGATAACAATCTATCTAAATTTATCTGATATATTATTTTTTGTTAGGGTTAAAGTGAAGTACTAAGCATACAATCCACCTGACAGGAGCGGTTAATACTCTTTGCGTGTTAATTCGCGATTAAATGACTCAAAGTAAAATTAAAAAAGATGCTAAGTAGATACTCATACGATAAAATGCAGAAAGAGTCAATGTGTTAGAAGTGCAATTAATAGCATAAAATAACATAACATAAACTCACGCCTATATCCCTGAAGGGGTAGGCAGAGGTGCTAGCACCCACATTTTTTTGCATTTAATAGCAAACTTGAGTATTCTGCCAGAGATCTTTAAAAAATGATTCCTGTCAAACATCTCTACCTTATAGGATACATGTCTGTTAATAACTGACGTGTTCAACCTCACGCAGGAATTTTATTTACAGAAACTTCTACAACCTGATTAACGCACCACAGGCTTATTATTATTGGACCCCGTAGGTCCAATAATAATACGCCTATAAAATGTTTATGAGTCCAGTAGTTTAACGATGCTACTATACCAATAACCTTCCCATAAATGCAAGCAATAAGTTGAGTAAGCAAAGTTAGTTAAAAACAAAATGCCATATACAAAATCTACGTTTAGGTTAAAAGGGGTACTGTAACATAATCAGAAGGGCGAGTACACCCGAGGGGGCCATCTCGACCCGAGGGGGCCATCTCGAATTCGGAGATGGCCCGGGTCAAGCCAGGTATCGAGGGAAATGCTCTACGGGCCACCTTACACCCTAGCGTCAAAGAACCTAGACAGCATGCGGTTTTAGCCGGTAAGAGTCCGACATAAACTGCCCTGCTGGCCGCGGTATGGCTATCCATGAGGATTTCCGCATGGAAAAAAAGGAGGGCGAGCACAAAATTCATATACAGGACAGGACAGGAAACAGTCAATTTATATTACAATCCTAAACGGTGATCCGGTGTTTGACCAATCGTGCTCGTTCGCAAATCAATAATATCGCGATTGCACATCAATATCATTAATATTATTGACCAGATCGCGATATATAATAACAGTCTCTAGACGAATGTAATTTCATGCTCGCTCTACAGGCGTAGGTATACGCCATACCTAAGTTTAATATATATTTGTGACTATGAAATCTAAAAGTAGAGTTCATCTAGAAAGAATCGCTAACTATGTAGGATCTTTGTCGACATGAACGGGATTGTTCTGTGGAAGCAGCTGAACCCTTAGCGAATAGTTAAACTTAATGAGGCCGAGCGAATGTTGCCTACTTCTCTACTTAGATTGTTTCCGGTAAAAGAGAAAAATATACTCTAAATGACAATGAAGCTCACAGATTCAGTACGATTTAGATTTAATGAGCCAATATCGCATTCTTGGGACAATTGGGTCACCTCTTTTGATACAAAAATTTTTAATTTTAGAAATCTTTTTTTTTAAGTAAGTGATTTTTTCATGGAATTTAAATTCAGGAGAGTGCCCTTGATCCTTGTGACAAATAAGCTTCAAGGATGTTAGTAGCGCGCTCTGCACCTCTCGCCATAAAATATGTTGTCATTATTGAACGCACTCATTGTATGAAGACATTCCGTCCCTTCTCTTGGACTGATTTATATTTCGATTGGGCATTCTATGTACGCATATTCTAATTAGCGTACAGTGCGATTTTATCGTATTCCTATTTGCCACAAAATAGAGATTCCACGAACAAAACAGCACAAGATTACAAAAATACTTCTACCATGCTTAATTTATGCTGGTTAAAACGGTTGCTTGTTTATGAAAGTTTGCTCGTCCAGACTTAATCAAATTATAAAGTATACACAAGCTGGGTGCAGTAGTTACTGTGCGAGGTGGTTCGGCACGCAGGCACAAATTAAACGACTAACACCTGGCTTTCGCTAACTTTATTGCCCCCACGTCTGGGTGCGGATGTCTGAGGACCACGTAAAAATTTTCTCTGACGGTTTCCCTTGGTAGCGTGTCGTAAACTGAGACATTTATTACATTTGATATAGCTGGTGCACGCCTCGTCTTTACGGCCGGCGTTAGTCTTACTATTGGCAAATGGTTTTGCGTTTGCTTGCACATGGCAACAAGTTGATGTTGGTTTACATAGTAGGTTATGCCTCCATTTTGATAAGTTTATGTACTTAGTAATCGTATTTAATTTTGTATAAAGGTTACTTGCCACGATACGTGATTCTGACGAGTTTGTTTTATCTAGTAATATAAAAATGGCACTCCTCTATGGAGTAGTACTTACTCCTCCGAAACGGCCCCACCGATAATAGTCACTTGTTTTTACTTTTCAGTTTTCACTTGAATTATTTGGGTTTAGTTAAGCAATTTAGTTTCTATTGTGTATGCATGTCATGACCTTGAAAGCTTTATGCGAGATATTTTTTAACTTTTTTGATACAATCCACAAATATGGCACCAACGTGTCTAACCCACGTTAAAAGAATAGACATTTAATCGACTGATCTAATACACATTTGGTGTAGCTATTAAAATAATGTCAATAGCAAATCAGCGCGCAATAGGACAAAGACATCAGAGTATTCAGTATCCCTGAAAAGGAACGTCAAATGTGAGAGGAACCTTTCAAAAGAGGCTTATACAAAGAAAACAAAATTTCCACCGCCGGATTTTCATGTCTGTCACGTCGTACATTTTTCCTAGCTCTGAAATGAATTTCGTTGCGACAAACAAATCACCACAGATCCAATCAAATGCGACGACAACGACCCCGTATTTCATAAAGAAAAACTTGTTGATCATATTTTTGCATAAAATATTTTCCTGTGTTATATTATAATTAACTTTTTGGTTAGAATTCTTATGTTCTTTTGTAAGTAGCCGTGAAACTTTATGAATATATCGTACCATTATTGCCAAAACTGATTAACCGCACTTAATCGTAATTAACTTTTATTACACCAATCGACTCGTCTCGTCGAGATCTATCTACAGGTAAAACCCATTATCCTCTACGTTGCATAGTTCCTGAGATAGCTAGTGACAAAATTAAGTAACCCTAAAGTATTTCCAAACTATCTTCGTTAAAAAACGAATAAGCTCATTTAAAATAGTAAAGTTTGTAAATACACACAGCTAAAACCAAATTACGAATTTAAACAAATTTTTCGTGTTGATACTTACAGTGAATAAGCCATGAACTTATTCAGTTAAAGTGAGGTATCAAACGGTAACTGGTTTTAACTGAATATGTTTTAGCAGTATTTGCCAATATTACTACATATAAGAAAAATTTAACAAATCTTAATAGCTTTTTGCAGAAAGTTATATTGCTTATACCTGTAAATAACTTCAGCTACAATCAATTAACCGCGTTTACTTTCTTCTTCCACAATAATTTAATGAGAAGTATAAAGATTTATGCTTCAGCCAAAACTAACTATCCACCTCTATCCATCTCTTTCACACGTAGATCGCGCGACAGCGTGAAGGTTAAGCAGTTTCATTCATTGCCGAGTCGCGGAATCGCGCGTAATTATGACACCATGGTTTTTATACTCCAATGCGCCAGCGAGGGTAATGTGTTTCGCGCGTATGTTTGCATCTTCCAAGTGTCATAGGGTACATGACATGAGAACAAAAACCCTAATTTTGGTTTCTGATGCTAAAATGATGTTGTCAAAAAACTCTTACTGTTACTCTAACTTATCAAGTGGGATATCAAAATGACTGGAAATAAAAGATTTCAAAAATATAGATAATGGTTATAAATTATGTAACAACAAAGGATAAAATGAAATAACCTTTCAATAGTTTTCTTTCGGTTTATGATTTGCGGATGGGTACCGGCTGCTATCAAACTTGTTTTGGTCTTTTCAAAAGCAGTCGGGTTTTTACCCGACTGCCGAAGAAAGGAGGGTAATGTTTTTCGAGACTATGTATGTATGTATGTATGTATGTATGTATGTATGTCCATTTCTTTGGCACGGCTTACAGCCTAAACGGCTTGACGGATTTTGACATGCGAGGTATCATTTTTTATTCTTTAATCATTTATTTTATTGTTGTAGTAGGTATGCTAAATAAATATTACTGTCATAAACTATTTTACGTATTTGGTTCAAAATGAATACTAGCAAGAAAGAAGACGAAATTGCGGAGTTGTCTCCAACGCTTACGCATCTGTACCACCCATCTTACACCTCGGATTCAGAGCCGCCGGCCTGGGCAAAAGCGAATATACAGCCGATCTCCAAGAAAGGGCACCGGTCACAGCCAGGCAATTATGGACCCAAAGCCGCCTTAGTGCTGTGCAAGGTTTTTGAGCATAATATCATCAACGCACAGCTCATGCGGCACCTAGAAGATCAATCCATAATTATAGTCGGCAATATAGCTTCAGTCCGAAACGGTAAATACGTGATCTTCTGGTGTACGTTACCCATCTATGGGGTGAGGCTATCGACAAGCATCGCGAGTTAGTTGCTATCAGCCTTGACATCACCAAGGCTTTCGATAGAGTCTGGCACAGATTGCTTCTTTCCAAGCTGCCTGTCTTTGGTTTGCCTGCTTGATTGTGCAACTGGATTAGTAGCTTCCCGCAGGAGCGTCGCATTCGAGTGCTTTGTGACAGACAAGCGTCGGCGTTCTTGTAGGTTAATGCTGGTATATCAGGATCCATTTTGTCGCCCACTCTCTCTATTGCTATGCAATTAATAGTACCTTGCATGGCCGATATCTCGGTCACCCTGCGACCAAACAGGCTAACATCAAGGAACAGCTTCTTGTCACTGAGCTTGATCGGGTCCAGAATCACATTTCTCAATGGGGTTCTGAGAACCTGGTCGAGAAAGACGAGAAAGAAGGCGCAGGTTTGTGCGTTTACAGCAAAGGTATCTCCTTTTCTGCTCCCCTACTCTTCGGGACTCCTACAATCTCGATATACTCGGCATGGAAGTTCGTTGCAAGCTGAACAACAAAAACTGGAGTACCTATATATAAACTCGGCGTCCTGAACAAGATGAGGCGGTTTTTCACGCCGGAGTAGCGGTGTCTTCTGTACAAAATACAAATCCGTTCTGCGTGGAGTATCTACTGTTCTTATCTCTGGGATGACTCTGCACAGTACTTACTAGATGCTCTCGACAGGTTGCAGCAACGTACAGTCCGTATTATTGGGAGTCCTGAGGTCACCAACACCCTCGAGCCTCTACAGCTACGAAGAGATATTGCTTCTTTGGCAGTTTTTTACTGGCCCTGCCATGACGAATGTTCCGATGAGCTCTTTTAATTAATCCCATCCTCTTCTCTCCTATACAGAACTACACGTACCAGGCTGAGGTATGCGCTCATACAATGCAATCAATTTCACCAAGAACCGAGCGGTTTGGTGCCTCTTTTATTTGCCGCACCATGAAGACTTAGAATTCTTTACCAACGCATGTGTTTCCTTCCTCCTATAGTCCCGGGGCCTTTAAGCGGGCGTGAAAAAGCATTTGATGAAGCCATCAAGCTGAGGGCCGCCACTGTAGCACTATCGGTGTATGTAGTGGTGACCCCAGTCCTGAGCCTTTACGTTTAGCTTACCATCAAGCGAGGTGAAGTCATTTTGACGTGTCCTATATTAAAAAAACTACAAAAAATGCCAAAAACCCAGGGTAAGTCACGTGAATGTAATTTAAAGATTAGTTCCCTGCCATTATTACTGAATTATTTTTGATTAGCCATTGACATACCTACACCACGTCTTTATCATTGAATCCTCGCGTAATAGGTGGTGAGCATATTTCCGTTTCCTGGGACTTATATTTACCAGAGCCTTGTCAGTTTGTTAGTAGGATCCCGAGATGATGGTAGGTCGCTTATTTAAGGAACACACAGTATTTGCCTATAAGTACTATTATTATAAAGCTGCAGAGTTTGATTGTTTATTTGTTTGAACGCGCTAATCTCAGGAAATACTGGTTCGATTTGAACAATTCTTTTTGTGTTAAATAGTCCATTTATTGAGGAAGGTTATAGGCTATATAACATCACGCCCCTACTGAAGGGAGCGGAGCAGTAAGCATAAAAGTCAAAAAATGCTGCAGATTCCCGTAAATTATTTTGGATAATTACGGGTGTTTATGACTTAGGGTGATAGAGGTTTCAAAATATACCACGGGCAAAGCCGGGGCAAGTCGGGTGGTTAAGAATAAGGGGAATTAGGACAAGATTGTGCAGATAAAAAATGATAACTCTAAAATAATACAAATAACATTCAGCCAAAACTGGCTAAATATTTTTTATTTAATGTTGACTAGTTACATATCAGTCTGGACGAGGTTTTTACATGATGAGATAATTATTTGCAACGTGAAGAACATGTAGAATTATTTATTTCAACGATTAAACAGCTAGTTTAGGAGATATGACACTTTCGGCTCATTCAGGCAAAACTGATTAAACGCACTCCGTCCCAATAATTTTCTTCATTTATCTGAAAACTATTAGGTTTTCAAAAACTAAATTCCCAAAA
This sequence comes from Lithosia quadra, assembly GCA_963576445.1. Classification (NCBI taxonomy): domain Eukaryota; kingdom Metazoa; phylum Arthropoda; class Insecta; order Lepidoptera; family Erebidae; genus Lithosia; species Lithosia quadra. The sequence goes on from OY754883.1 coordinate 5,556,339, forward strand.
AGCATAACTTAAATAGTTTCTTTTTTAATTCGAGTATTTGCGATACACAATAACTGTGTATTGTCATCTATTTTTATCGATAAACTTTAAAATCGTTGTATCTCAAAATGATGCTAAGTGGGGTTAATCAGTTTTGGCAGTAAGGGTACGATATGATACTTATACAATTAAGGAATTTATAAGGGCACGTCAATATGAGTTCACCTCGTTTGATAGTAAGCTAAAGGTACACCATTATGTATGCGAACAATACTACAATGACATTCTTTATGTTTTTCCACGTCCCATCGCAAGCGCATACACGTGAATACGATTTCAAAAAACCTTGGTAAGTATGACTTAATAGCTTCGCATTATTACTAAAGTACTTTTTCTAAAACATCTAATTACGGCATTAAAATATTTATAGGCTGCAAATATCACAGAAAACTTTGTCTTAATTTCTTTCGTAATTGTCAAGTGATTTTGCAAATCCTTGAGCACTTAAGTATGATTGGAATCTTATTGAAGAGCTAGAGGGCGGATCATTACGTTAATACTTTGATCGAGGTTCAGTACCGCTACGGATTAAGATCCACGTTCCTTTTTAAGTGGAAAAGATTTTCTAGTTTATACCAGTAAAACATTTAGTGGATTATTAAAAGAATTTGTGGTAGCATATTATTGTGTGATCTAGCGAAGCGGGAGATAAAAGAAACAAATAGGCCAAAGTGAGTTATATTTTCTAGTTTATACCAGTAAAACATTTAGTGGATTATTAAAAGAATTTGTGGTAGCATATTATTGTGTGATCTAGCGAAGCGGGAGATAAAAGAAACAAATAGGCCAAAGTGAGTTATATTTGTTTTGTGTTCAACATAGTATTACGTTCATTTTCCTAAATACTAAACTCCTAAATTATTTGATAGATATTTTGATAATGTTAGGGATCACATTATATGGAATCTCGAATGGCTTGCTCTTAGGTTTGAGGTTACCATTACATGTTTTATAATTTCATCGTCAACATTTCAATAAAATCATTTTTTCTCTTAGAAATACCTTCCATTTAGACGGCTTTACTCGTTACACCCGCATCTTATTCCCAAGCACGTATGGATCACGCATTTTCAATCATAGATATTTTGATCAGTATGTATTCCATGTAATCAATACAGAAAAATATGAGAAAAATTGACAGCATATCGTGGTCAGTATATTAAAAGTAATTCTGCATGTAGACAGATAAAACTTGTAATTTAGTTTAAACGGAGCGATGGAAAGGGGGTTTATTGTAATTTTGGTGACTCATTTTGAAAATAAATTGTATTTGTCTTTTGAGAACGACCAAAATAATTAGTAGGTAAGTATATTATAATTTTTTTAAGTGTAAAGATAATTTGTAAATTCCCAGAAAATTTTCTCGCCGTGTGTACATTACGTCACCCCTTCAGTCTTATCTAAGCAGAAGATCAAAGAACCTTACTTATGCTGACATGGTTAGAGTATAAACGAATTTCGCGAACGCATTTCGTAATCTTATAACAATTTGACGTTAAAGCGTGCGTGGCTGACATTCTTGGCAAACAATATCGCAGAAACTATTCCTTAAGCCGGCTCTACACTCGCACATGAGTCCCAACCGCTAACTTTAGTTGCATTATATGGTTGGGCTTCTTCATCCGAGAGCAAATCTCATTTGCATCCAAATTTTTGTACTTTGAAGCCAGGGAACAGCTCTCCTACCTCTACTTACCATAGTTTGGTTTAATTGGCTATTCCCTAGTGCAAAGCCTGCACCACAGCCACATTCTCTATTCAGCAGTTGTACCAACTAGCAGGTGAGGTTGACTTGGGTTCCGCAGCTTTAATTTTCATCACCTCTTTGGTAGTTTATGCCATCATGGATTAAATATTGATATCGACCGGGGAACGCTATGAACATGAACCCACGATACTCTCTCTCTACTCAATTGTTTCAAGACTTTTGTACCACGTGTGTGGAGGAGACTTTAGCTTGGTTGTTGTTTGCTATACAATGTAAGAGATGATGCGATACAGCACGTCTTCAGGCTGAAGGTAACCACTCGTACTCACTATAATACTTAATCAATGTTTACGGCCCTTTAACAACTTTTCCTACCATTTCTGTGTGAATATTTAACGTTACAGTGGATGTGAGGAAGTTAATTAGGTACTTTGAGCTTGTTAGTGAAGTTGACTTCCACCGCCTCGTGTAGTACGCAATCTACTTTTGTAATGATTCTAGGTGAACTGGGCTTCATACAGACTGGGGTATTGAATTATAAAGCTAAGAATCAAACTAGACGCAGATAGTATAAAATTACGTCTTGAATTACGATAGATTAGATTCCAAGTATAAAAAAGAAATCGAATTTCAAAACAACAATTTGGTCAATTAGTAAACATTTTAATCGTTACTTTCAACGTTTAATATCATACTGCCTACCAATCAGCAGTTGCACACAAAATGTTCGCACTCAATATAGTGCTAGATATATATCTAACCAGTCTATTTGAAGGGATTCCTCTGTAAACAGGTCGAAATTGATTTTGAAGCTTATCGAACTCTACCCACAAGCGCTCTCCGCCGTTACATGATGGAATTTTGTAATCCTAACGTTCTCTGCAGAGTTGTTATTTACGTCTTCAGCCGAGTTATATTGTGGTAGTAGGTATATAATTATGAAACTAGTTATTACTTACGGCTTTGCTACCGTGATACACTTTTCTGCGTAGTTTTCTTAATTTCACTTTTCATAAAAACTGCTACAAGGGATTAGATTTTATTTTTTTAAACTTCCGGGTCAAGCTAATCTCACCTGCGAGCTGGTTCTGATTACCGGACGAGGCTTTGGCACAGGTTTTTTTTCTCTCGGGTTTGGGGAGTTTCCGTAAGTTCCGTAAGTAAGACTTCCGTAATAAACCATATTAGGAGAACCACGCAACTGCAATGTCCGTGAGATGATGATGATGAGACCTACCAATCCTTTTGGAACCCAAGCCAACCTCACTTGCCAGTTGCATCTGCTAAACGACAGGTTCTGGCGCAAACTTTCCTCTCGGTTTTGGGAGGTCAGATGAAACTCGCACTCGGAACACCTAACATAACAATAAAAAATAACAACATGCAACTATAAAATCGCTATGAGAATTATGATGACCAAAATTTGACTGAACTTTTTATCAGTAAATTCAAACACGGTTAACCAATATTTTGTTCTCTCTGGCAATAATAATATTTGCAGTATGGCGCGAATGAATACTCAATTTACTAATTGAGATATTTGATAGTGCTGCACAGCATTCAAACGATTATTATTTTGTTGCTGATGATTTATATTATATTTATGATAGAGTAATTACTTGGAAAATGAGCCGTTTGTGTACAATATTTGTAAATAATGAACATCATAATACGGGTAGTCAAAATACATTATTTTACACGTTATATATTTGTTCAAAATAGATATGTTGCTATTCTAGTGCAGTAGGCACAATTTTATTATATAATATACCACTTACACGTTGTTAAAAAAGTAAATAATTATGAATCGACTGCTCTGCTGAGATTGATAGTACCTACAAAATAGACCTAATAAGATTTTACTTGGAGTAAACGTTGAAACGTGATATAAAACCAAACTTTGTATTAAACGTCAAATGGAGTTGTAAAGTTCTTAGTTCAAAGGCGTACTGTTAAGTCTATAATTACACCTTAGACAGTTACGAAACTTATATACCTACTTTTTGAGTTTAAAGTTAGTAGAAACGGTAAATCTTACAAACTTTTATAAATTGTTCGTCAGGCTTGTAACCAAGTCAACCAAGTGAAACGGGACCCTAAACGAGCTGTGGGCTTCACGGGCTATTAAACGCTGGATTAGTTTCAGCTGGGCGGAATAAAAAGTGATGCAATAGTTGCAAGATTGCAGTAGCCCGATTGAAACTCGGAGCAAGCTTTTATGTTGTGAAACTGTTAGTGCACGTGACTGAGTGAAAAACTCTGCGTTAATACGTGGAAATGGATATTAAAGATCAGAGTGCCTTTTAGTAATATTAGCCCTTATAGTTCCCAGTGGGCATAGGATCTATACATTTTCAGGATCTCTTATAAATTCACCTCTATGTTTTATATCATGGGACTCCAGTTGGTAGGAGTCCTTTACGGTTAATCTAAATGCTTATGGGCGACCCAAGTGTCTGCAGAAAGCATGTTTCACAATTGAATAGTAATTTAAAAAAAATAGACATGTGCCATTATTTATAGACAACACGTTACGATGAAAGTTATGGCTCATTGATACCATGACTCGCCGATGTCTTGGTTCGTAAAAACTAGACAAAACTAAAAACTCTCGTACTGATTGAATTATTCGCCGAATACATTTATGTTAACTATGTGTTCAGTGTCTGATCACAAAACGCATTTGAATCATAGTACGCATGCCGCTTGGACGCTGTCTCAATAGTACCCGTATATACAATAACATATCTGTTGTTAAAAAATAATTTTACCTAAGAGTATGTAGTGATTAGACTATTTGTAGTTCTAAAAAGTGTCGTACAAGTAAATCTATGTTTAATCGTTAATACGTAGACAATAATTCCGCCTTGAAAAGTTATTTTTGGAGTGGCGAGCCGGGCGGCGACCTAACTTAATTAAACATGTTGTGTGTCCGGTCCGGCCCCTGGGTAAGATTGGATGCACATATTTACTGTACCGATAAAGTATAGGGGCGATGACGTATGCATACTGGTCGCTGGTTACCAGTCTATTAACTTGAGTAGATATCTATATAATATTTACGTCGACGGCTGATTTTTTGCCATTGGGTGTTATGCTTACTCTAACCATATTATGTACTTAGAACAGTTAGCCATAAGAAAGAGAGAAACAAAAACAGTATAGAAGAAGAATGTATAATGCATAAAAGTATACCCACAGTTTTTGAAGAAGTAATGAATGATACATATTAAAATGGAATAAAAACAGTATATAAGTGCATACAACGCAATATGCTGCAAAATGCACGTTAATTAATCTGCGCAGCATTTGGGTACCTCTGAGCTGAAGCCTAATGCTGTAAATTAGTAATACAGATAACTAATTATATCAGTAAATTTATACAAGTGGTCTCAGGTGAGCCCTTGATTGTGACCACTAACTATGAGGTAGGCGTATGTTGTTTACCAAATCAGTATCTCATTATCCCGGCGAAATACCTATATCAAATACCCTGGCTGAACTCGTAAATCTCCTGATTACATTAATATTACAGTCTTAGGATGGGTGACCATCCTTAACATATTGAGGCCTCACCATGCGTCATAAAGTGGGTTGTAGGAGCCCTAAAAAGTCCGACAACTTCTTCTAACTATAGAACTTCGATATCGAAAGCACGTTATGAAGGTCAGGTGCAATCGTTTCCAGCAAATAATACCTATCGAAGTTCAACCATTTTGTAGTTAGACTGAAAACTGATCCCTCAAACTAACAAATGAGTTCAAAAAAGGTTCTGAGGATTATGACTAAAGTGTTACAACCTTGCAGCTTTTTGTATATTATGTGTGATTAATTTTTGAGCAAATAAGCGCTTTTGCAACGCTTCAATCAGCAACTATGAAGAAAATTTCTTACAAATATTTCTTAAAGTTGTAGTTTTGATTAATGTTGGTAATTTGTATATATTCAGGCTATTGACTAGAAAACTAATCAGGTAATGAAGTAACCTCGTTGAATTTCTATCCAACATTACGATCCTACGTGTCCAAATAGGCATCCCTTCGTACCGTAGAGACGGGCGCATTTAATCTGATTGGGAACCCGTAAATCCGATCAATGACAGCGGACACTGCAGTCGCTGACTTTTGATGTGGGAACCGGGAACTTACGTCGAACGAACCTGGACAAGGGAATGATTAGGGTAATGAAATTATACTGTTATTTGAGGATTAAATGCTTCCGTTTTTGGTATTAGACCTTTAGCAATTTAGTCTTTCATTTTTAAGACTTAATTCATTCATGTGGATTTCATATTAAACTAATTACTTAACTCAATCCTGTCCAAGTTCATGGGAATTCTGTGAATTTCTATCGCTTTTCATATAAAAAAAAAAATTATCATCACTAAATATAGCTTTGACATAAAAGCTATATTTAGTGATGATAATTTTTTTTAGGCTTGTATAGAAGTAATGCTACTATTTTTACACGGATTACATGGGATATCTACAAATAATGCCAATTCCATACATTTCGAACTTTTGACAATTCGCTTTGAAGGGATTCTGTTAAAAGAATGTCGCTTTGTCTAGAGGCCCTGAACTGTTTCATTCTGTTGAATGGGGCAGGCGCAGGGCTCACCTATGAGCTGGTACACCTACGGATCAAAGCTCTGGGGCACAGACTTTCCTCTCGAGTCGCGGGGTGAGACCAGTCACCAGCAGTCACTCTACGTTACGGGTCCAAGTCCCGTCCGAGATATTGTCTCTTTTAGGTTTGATTACCATAATTGAAATAATTATTAAGAAGACATTAACTATCAGATTTTTCAAAGATATATAACTTTACGTCGACAAAACTGTGATTATAATTGTTTGTGATAAACTTCTCAGCTTTAAAAGGAGCCATTAACTTAATGCTGGTAATAAAAACCATTAAGTACGTCCTACCTAGATTTTTATGACCATTGCAGTACCTACTGTACCTATCGGACGTAGTAGAATTCATTGGGTTATTTTCGCATAGACTTTCGTGTGAAATTGTTATTTACATTCTCGATGTCGTCTAAATGTAATATTTGTGGAATTCATATATTTCGAAAAACTTAAAATTTATATATTTATTTTATTAGGTGTACAAACAGTTCACAATCATAGTACAGCAACTTAGATCTATAATAATGTTTTTGACCTAAAATGCGAACCTAAACACAGCATGCAATACATTACACTGTACGAAGCAGAAACAACGCTACATTAGGAATGTAGATTATTAGATTCCAATTGAAAGGTACCCTTCAATTAGAAATTATAAAATAAAACTAATTTATAAAAAAAAAAATGGTATTTGTGTTCAATTTAAGTGATGCCTACTATACTTTAGTGTTCAGGAACTTGTAAAAAGTTTTGCGGAACGTTACACGAGTTTCTATTGATCGAATCCTTACTTAAACTTCCTAAAAAGATAAGTAAAGGTAAAGCTTTTAAGACTTTTCCAGTAAAAGAGCGTTGCGAAGCGAATATCCATGTTGCTAGTGATCTATGTATACTAAAGAGATCCTTTATGAATCTCCAAAGGAATACAATACTATTGGGAATGGTTTTCAGTAAGAGGTAAGTTGCAACATTTTACTGCTAAGTTGTTTTCTCTGAAAAAGTTCAATTTGGCTAGCGCTGAAATTGATCCAGTTATTTACTTGTAACTGACGTAACGATAGATACTTGTATGCTTTCAAAAATTATTTAGAATTTTCTGATCTTTTGTTAGAGAAAAAAGTAAACATAACAGACCCTAAAGTTGCGAGGTTATTTACAATTATCTGCAAATCGATGGCTTTTACTGTATTTATATCTCTTTTGAGCGTTGGGAGTTTTGTAGCCTATCTTAATCGATTTAACATACACAAGACTGAGATTTCTCAAAGGCATTCTGGGTATATAACCCAAAACTAGCAAAATATACCTTCTTTTTGATGAATTACAGTACAATTTAACATAATAAATATACATGTAATAAATGATAATCTAGCAATAATACCGAGTTCCCATAGGTCATGAATATTATAATAGGAAGAATCTGCGAGGGTCTTTGTGCGTCACGGTGACCAAGAGGAAACTGTGCTTTTACTGAAATCTTATGAATATATTATTTAAAATATGGCTAGGGGTCTACAAATTACGTAACCACGTATATTTATATGTATATGTTATTTTATTGAAGTGATAAATTTTGGATGCGGTCGTATTCGATTTACATTTATTTGTTGGAATATTAAATTATTAAAGTAATACATAGGATTGTAACATTTTAAAAATAACTTCGAAGGTTCCCAGTAACTATTTTTTTTACTGTCAACCGAGGACTTTGCTCTGATTTCGAGCTGTTAATAAAAATTATTGACGGAAAATAATGAGAAAAGTTCAATAATACAATTTGTGTTACTCAGGAACTAAATCTCGGACTCCCTCGCAGCAACACTGAAGTAGTTTACAGGTAGGTAGTCATTTCACTATACTTTCCATTTTTTTACCCAGACATACAATAGCGTCTGTTTACGTGAGATTTAAAATATAGTTGAACAATTAATATTGACGAGTAATGTGTGGTGTATTATTATTACAAACCTACCTCTATACATATCGTAACATACTCCTCCTCAAATACCATGGTTATATGGATGTTTTTCGAAACGAAATATTGAGAGGAAATTGATAGGAATGCATCGAACTGACGGTAGATAGGTGTGTGAACAGGTATGTAACCCAATTATTCCGCATTCGCTGTGTGCAGCGCATCGACAGAGCAAGTAAAATCGATTCAACCACAACGCTCAATCAACAAACACTCGTCCGAAATGAGATTTGATTCTTTTTAGTTAGCTCTTTTAACTGGATAGTGCCTTTACAGACATTTCCTTTAAGGTATTATGGGCTCCCCATTACGGATTTTACAGTATAAGACAGGTCTATATTTCACCAATTATATTTATGGTCCTGCGTAATGGCGTAGACTGATGCTTAACTCGCGTGTAAGGATAAAAAATAGGCCATCGGTCCTGCCTACCTACCTCAGAGGGAGAAAAATGTAAACGTAGGCATGTATCCCGTGAAAAAAGTTATACGTAGTAAGTACTTGCTTATTTACCTTTAAGAAAAACCCTAAAGTGATTAAAAAATAGTAGGTGCCCAGGCAACTATTTATTCTTCAGTTCTAAGCCAGTAATTTTCGTCCTGCTACCAAAATAAATCTCTTTTATAGCAGCGAAACACGATAAAAATGAATATAATTAAAATAATGCTTGAACTTTCAAACAAAACAAACGTGAACTTCCTTCATTGTAGGTGAAATAAAGTTCAAAAGTAAAATATGGTAATCCGTCGTTTCATCATGCACAGGTGTTACTTAAACTTCGGACAGGATAATGTTCACTGTTCGTCGACTCACAACAAGACCAAATAAAGTGGAAAATAAGAACGCTAATTCACATCGGCTTACAAACCATCTCTTTGAGTTCACTAGGAAGCTTAAAAATCAACCAACCGACTCCATTCACTCGGTAGGTGTTACTGAATGCAGCGTTCGTTCATTCTCCACAATTGAAATGGTAATGCGACTCCACTCCAGTTCTAATTGCCATGCAAATGTTGGAGAATATTACATACTGAAATGTTTATAGGTCGACGAGGAGGTCGAATTCGCTTAAGGAGGTCATCACTGTAGAAATTGTTCTTTCAGAAGCTGTCACTGAGGGAATAATGAGAATGTAATCTAGTTTGTACTTTGGCTACGGGCGGGAATTTAAGTTTCAGTAACTTAAATAAATACAGTTATACCTTTACTTACCTGCTTTGTAAAGTTATCTTTCTAAGAAAATAGACCTTATGTATTTATAATAGTATGAAATGAAAACGAGCTAAGTATGTGTGGTATCGGTAGGTAGAGCGTTCAACTGTACATTTGGTTAATTACAGTTACCAATTCATGGCAATGTCTAGTTATTATCGAACAATTTAACCTACGAACAATGTATTAATCAAGCAACTTCTGAACGCTGTGGTCGCGTGGACCTAATGAATGAACAATGGGACCCGGAGTCAGAATGCGTAGTATTGTTTGCTATCACTGAGAAACATGCTAGCGGTAGCTTCGAAAACAATGAGGACTTCTAACAAATAAACTATGGCAAGCATTCAACAAAGTTGAAGCTTTAAAAGCGGCAAATACAGTTTACCTAGTTACCGGCGAACTTTCTAGTAACAACTCGTAGGTAATTCATATAGTAAGTTGTTTGATCCCTAGTACAGTATGCAAATTGAATAGGAATTTTACTGTATGTACCTATTTATAAATTTATAAATTTTTCAGAAAATAATGTACCTATTAAATTTGATGGAGATTGGAGAAAAGGTAGGTAGGTAAGGCTTGTTTACTGAACTATTACCGAAACACCGAATAAACAAACGTAGAACTAATGTAATTACGGGTGCACTAAACCTCTACCAATCTACCTGTTATTCATGAAGCAGTTAGACAATTTATACTCAAAGGAAGTCCGTCCTGCACTTCTGCAGAACCTGAACTCAATAAATAACAAACAAATTCAAAACATGGCTTAAACTTAATAGTTTAGTCATCTAGATTTTACTGGGTATTAAACTAGAATCAGTAAAACCCAAAAGTGATTTACCATCTGCTGACGGTGAAGGAAAAATAATGTGAGGAAACCCACATGCCCTAGAAGAAATTCTAAGGTCATGTCCGATCCACCAACCCGCATTAGACCAGCGTGTGTGGATTAAAGTCTAAACCCTCTCAGCTCTCACGCTAGAGGAGAGGAGACCCGTGTCCAGCAGTGAGACATAAATGGGTTTCTATCAATCAATCAATCAGTAAAAACATTGTGATATTGAAAATCCATTTTCGCATCTAAATCCAGTTTACAGGCTGAAACGTAAAACGCGTAATTCTTTGATAGAGGACGACTTTCATGCAGTTTGCTATTGAATGAATATACGAGTAATATATGAGAAATATAGGACGGCATGTTGCAGCAGTATTTCGATAAACGAAATACACATACAATGTGCATCCTCGTCGTTGGGAGGCGTAAACTTTCATGAAGACGCCGCTCGGTTCTCGACATACTCGTATATTACCTGTAGGACTTGAGAAGTCATTGTTATTATAATTGAATACTATACTGTACAGTGAGAACTAGGTGATTTCTAAGAAGTAAAACGTTGTAAGCGACGCTGAAAATTATCTCTAATTAAAGTAATTAACGCGAATAGCTGAATGAACCTGAATTATGTTCAATAGAAAATTTTATTTCTATTCTTTTATTCACCACTCTGTAAAGCAAAGCCATCCCAAGTCCATAGAAATATACTCGTATGTACGAACTAGTTTAAAATACCTGTTCAGGATATTTCACAACTCAACTACGTTTTAAATTGAATAGATTTTGAGTTATCGACTTTAAGTAGCAATATGCTGGATAATGTACGGTTTCAGAAAGTATCAAAGATCCTTTCTTCCTTCCTTAACTTTATTTTAAAACTTGCACTCTGTGACAATGCGTTGCATGCGATCATCAGTCACGGTCCTTATTTATCAACAGGTATTTGCTTAATATTTTAGTAAGTATTATAAAAAAATTTGGCCCCGAAGGTTATTAAGAAAATTTAACAGGTTTATTTCATAAGGGCGAATCTAATTCACAACGAAAGTGAATTTAGAACTTTTGTAAGTTCATGACTCAACGAAAATGTTCCTAGTCTCCCTTTTTGTTTAATTTAAGTGATAGGTAGTTTGTACTGGAATCAATTGTAATCGAATAAGGGTGATTGGACTGGACTAGGGAAAAGTTGATTCACTGTTGGTAGTATATTGACAGTAAATTATAGTTTTCGTTTTGCAATTGATTGCGGTACTTCATCAGAGTTTATTATTTCTTCATTATATTCAATGTAGGTAGATAACTTTATAGCATGTCGTTTCTTCTGAAATTTAGGGCTTTAGACTAACTAGTAGGTACTGTTGTAGTGTTACCAAATTTCGAATATATGAAGCTGAAATTTGGAACGTGCTTTCATTTAATCAAGGTAAAGTTCTGCATCTCCTTTGATTTATAATGTCCCTCTAGACAAGATCTTTGCGGCCAAGCCACTTGCCAGCCGGTACAGCTGCTGATAATCGATGAGGCTTTGGTACAGACGTTTCTCTTAGGATTGGGGGTTTATTTTGCAATAGCTCCCGTAAAAGTCAAGTATAACACAGATAATTTTATTATAATGCTATTTGACGAATGGTCTTAACAATATGCAATGTTTCAAATAGTTTTTTTTAATCAAAACTCATAATGGAAGCTAAGATTACGAAATTAGGAAAATATTAGACGCCATTATCTCAAATTGACACGTATAAATTGTTTTTTTCGTGGGTGAATAAAGTCCAAGGTGAACACATGCAACATCATGTGTTGACTTAAGTATTTCACCTGGGAGATAAAGCGTAGGTGATGTGATTCGCAGGTGAAATGAGGACCTACACAGTCTATTTTGTTTATCCGTGTGATATCAACTAAGTGGAATAATTATACCACATGAAAATGAATAATTTATTATTTAGCGTAATACCTACATATCATTTTTACGTATTTACGCCACAATAATCAAACCAGAAAATATCCAATTAGTTGAACTGTAATTTCAAACTAACTGCCGAATATATTTTGACTTAACGATAAAATGGAATGTGAATTTTGTGCTTATTTACCTACATTTGATAATAAAATTGGTCCATTATACAAAATTCTACGATTTATAATAGGTTAATCGTATGTGTGAATAATTCCATTTTGAAATTGAACATTTTTATGCGTTAATAAAAATAAATATGAATAATATCAGTGGTTTAACTTCATTGTCGACCTCATTGGAATATTTTTGCATATTTCCTGCTTCGAAGCGACGATTCACTCCAGTTTCTAGAATAATTTTTTGCTGACAGTATAAAATGCGTGAATTCCATGTGTAGCCTAGTGCGGCAACTGAGATTTCTCAGCATTATTGAAACTCAATCCGTTCTTCAATAGTAGGTAAGTAATGTCACAGGTATACATATTTCACCTATTTGCCGAAAATGAATAGCACTTACGGTAATCATGTACAATAATGCACCTACCTAAGTTTTGCCCTTCGGAGATAGGCAGAAAAAATAAGTAGTTCAGCATTTGCTCTCGTATCTCACGAACTTTCTACTGTCATGAAAGATTTTCTAGGGGCTCGCCGGTTTCGGATGGCTATCGAATTGCTATATACTCAACTTGTAATTTTGTTTAAACTACGATACACCACGACGTCAGTGCCGATATACTACGGTATATCGGCACTGACGTCGTAGGAATTGATGAATATTATCGCGTTTGTTAGTGTTAACGAATACCTACAATGTATTGTTACGATGCTTCGACATGATTGAACTGAATAGTGTCGTCATAAACATGAGACGTAAAGCCAAGTTGTAAGTTTATTGGAAGGTACGATACCTGCCAAAAAGTATACATTAGATAAATTATCGAGTACAAAAGTATCGGTATCCAAAGGCAAAGTACTCGATACCACAAAGTATCGATACTTTATTCGTATTCTGAAAACTCAATTGTTTATACCTTGTTTCACCAACGAAGATTTTATTAATTGCCTCCGAGCTTCCATACTCGGTCAATCAACTTAGACTTCAACACTAACATGAAAGGACGCAATGCAGCGAACTCTGAAATATTTCAGAATGTATTTCTAACAGAATAATAGACTTTGTTTGTCTACCATACATTCCTACCCATACAATAGAAGGCTATCACAATACTATGCCCTAATGATAGAATGACGCGTAGCTACGCGCGCACGTGAGCCGACTGGTAAGAATAGATAGTCGGCCATTTTACCGCCAACTCTGCTTTATATCACCGTCTACACTGAATACGAACTACAATGACATTTCTATTGCGATATTTCCTTTTATTATTATCTAATGTTTTAATTTTTTGCGAAGGTACTATTAAGTTGTGAAAGCGGCTTCCTGTGGGTTGGTACCTATTCTTCTCTGTCAACGTCAACCGCAACAGTTGTTTAAACACCATCCCTGAAGCTCACGGCGCCTCGTACTTTCGCCCATTGAATCAGCATATATGTATCTATCTTCTCACTTTTGCAGGAGTGGGTTTACCGTTTACGACCGCACCCTAATAGCCAGAATTTGAACCCGGGGCCTCTCGATTGTAACTTTACCACTAATCTACCAACGCTTGGGGGTTTTTTTATGGTTGGCATAATTTTCATTTTCCAGATCCTATTTCCTCTTTAGGGTCAGAAAATTTTCTGTAAGGTGAAATAAATACTCATAGCTTAAGATTCTAATTGAAAATCTCAATATTTTTTGCACTATCTTTGATAGTTTTCAAATAATGTACTTAATATTAACGGGTTCGTATAAAATTGGGAATGAATACTTACCTTAATATTCTGTTGTCATCATACAGATGCGAGACACAACAGAATCAGTAACCTTAGTCACATAGGTAATTATATTTCTCCGCTAACATATGTGACATGTAGGTACAGCGAATGTGCATAATGGTGGTTCTTGAGATCTGCAGGATTAATCTTTTCCTAAAACTGTATACCTAACATATTCAGCATGACAATTTAGATCAATATAAGCACATTATCCTATCTTATAGGCACGTTACAGTACAAACACAAGAGTAATTCAGTACTTGAATTACATTATATCGTATTAATTGGGTTCCAGTGCTCTGTTCTACTGCCATAATGAATCCCTTTGTAATTTGTACCACCAATTACCAGCTAATGCCGAACAGTCAATAGGAAAGTTATGTAAAGGCAAATTCACTTTATGAAGATATGGTTTGTAAATTGAATATCTTTTTCATTATTTCGGGCTCCGAGACCTTGGCTTGTGTGAGTACCTATACTAGCTGATACCTGCGGCTTCACCTGCGTGGGTAATGTTTATTGTTTTTTGATTATTATCTCCGGTTCTACTTAAACAATTGTAACCAAACAGACAAATATTTTTGCGTTTAGAAAATTGTTAATCTAACATAACCGAAGTATTTTTTAATATCTTTACAGATACAACTAATTTACATAGATAGATGAATAACATCAGTTTTTTAAACACCCATTTAGTTTCCCTTGCTGACCAAAGATACTTCATTTTAGCTAACAAAATCTGTTTTTTTCTTATTTTGAGCTTTATGGCAGTCGCTACCATAAAATCCGCAAGAATACCTGCTCATGACCAAAAAAAATTCGCCATAGACATAAAATCAGGCCCTTTGTACTTAGTTCTTCTTATCTGTGTACTTAGTCAAGAATACAATTTAAAAGTAGGTGCACATTCATACAAACAAGTCAATTTTATAACTCCTAATTTTTTCGTTAGAGGTAAAAAAATGGTTATATTACTACATTTACTACGAGATTGTTCGGTCGAATTCTATAGTTACATAACATTTATGAGAAGTAGAAAACCTGTCTCATGACGTCAGAAACGAATATCTATTATGAACTTTCTTCAGCTGAAAGTCGACAACATCTATAAATAATTGAACAGCCCTCCCCGCTAGTAACTTAAAATGATAGCTCTTGCACGTATCATCGGTACAGGCATCGTTTAAGTGTTCCTGAATATTTCCCACCATTCCCCAACTTTCATCTATAATTCCTACATTTTACGAGCGTATAAATTATACAAATTGCATTTGCAATGAATCTCGTCGTTATCCTTTTAAGATAACGACAAGTTTTGGTCATATATCAGTTCATATATTCTAATTCAGTCGATTGGATTATGATTGCTGTACGTTTTCGTGCATTTTGAAGTTATAGTTCTAATCGGCAGAGCAGTTGTTCTGTTATCTGACGCTCTCCCTCATCTAGACAGACGTATGACTTGTAATGGCAGCTATGTCTTACTTTAAGAGGACGGGCAATAAGTTATTTATACGACTTGCTTCCAATTTTCTCCTACACAGCGCGACACATAACGTAAACAACTGCGTTAAAAACGCCCTGAGAGATAATTTCACTATGTTAGGCATTATTATTTAAGGTAAGGTAGGTACCGTTAAAGAATATAGCTGTATAATTTATATGGATACGTTTCGCTTTTTTCAAACACCAGGTTAAACACATTTATTCACGTTGGGCCTCAACTACTAAAATATTTACGCTCAGAGATCATCAAAAGGAAAACCCGCGCGTTTCCGCCATTGGTATTCTCGAAAACTTGAGCAGTTCCTTTTATCAGCCTCTTTTGTAGATCCTTCGAAATGAGCTATTAAATAAATAGCTAGTGGCCCTTAACGCACCAAATAAAAGAACACGACCTTCCCTCTATCGCGAACAATGTTCCCAATTGAAAAATAAACGGGTTCCCTTAGAATATATTTGTTCAGATATTTTGACTGGGTCCCTCACCTTTGTGCTCTATAAATACATCTATTAGACTGATCACAGCCAAGTGCCCTTTGGGACGATATAAATAAAAATCAAATTTCAAATTCACATATTCTTTATTTATAAGTTATAAGAATGCTAACTAATTGGTAACTGAAATATCACAAAAAGTAAATCACATGAAATATAAAATAAATAATAAAAAATAACATTAAAACATTAAAATTCACATTAATATCATAAGTATAGGATTCAAGCTCGATTGCAACGTATTTCCTATTATGTACTTGTATAAATTGTCTAATTTGTTTATAAAATATGGAAGTGAGAAGCTCCTAGGTAATCTGATGCGTGAGATTATTTATTTATCACAGTGTTCGGCAAGTAAATACAGCGTGGGTTTGTGAACAATATTACCACCATTTCACTTATAGACGTAGTTTACCACATTTGGTGTGCCATTCAGACATAATTTCTGTAAGTCAATTAGAGTAAAAGTGACTATTTTGTTTGCTCGTTAGTTTGCTCGTTAGAATTTATACGCTATTGATACGATAGCGTATAAATACGAACAAACAAATAGTTTTATCGTACTTAATGAAATGAATGCATGCGATAATCTTTGTCAATTTATTACCTACTTAAACTTTCACAGAGGTTATATAAGTGGTTATAAGCATAGTTTGGACGCGGTAGATATTGCTGCAACTATAAAGGAATAGTGTCTACCCGTTTAAAGCCGAGAGACGTTCAGTCATCATTAAAGTCAAAAAGCATGCCAATTTAGGTTAGTTTAAACTTGTTTAAACTTCAAAAACGTTTATAAGTGAAAGAGTTTGAGTGAAAACGTATTTAAAAACATTCAAAGTTACTTAATAAATATATTAATATATACCTAGTGGAATTCCGTATATTGTATGAATATCATAAGATAATTTTAACATTAACTATATCAAAACTCAGTCTATTTTACGTTCACAAATTCATTTGAAAGTTATGATATGCGATGGAACTTTGTACAAAGTGATATTTGCGTTCGCTTCGTGTTCGTATATTATGCTCTGTATAATTTTTGACGCAATCTGACCTTCAGACATACTTGCGCGATATTAGAAATGATTTGTAATCAATTTTTGAATGTTTGATGTAGGTAGGTACAGTCACTCCCACAAGTTGTTGAACACTATTTACAAGCGATCTTACAGTAAATTATTTACGTTCCTATATGTTTATAATCTGCAGTTATGTTTCATGTAGGTATTGTTTATTTCAAGATAGGTTGTAGAGCTAAGGTAACCAATTCACAATGTTGTTATGTTAATACAGAGCGCATCAGTACCTATAAAACACTCTTTTGCTCGAAACTTCAATTAAATAACAGTGTTAATAGTTTTCGGATAAACTTGTACTGCTAACATCGTAGTTTAATCATCGTGGTTTTTCTATTCATTGGCTGACCTGCCAATAATATATGGCAAACTATACTGAGATGTGTGGGGAAACGACGATATAAATCGTACAGCAATTCTTCGTGTTTATCTTTTATGTACAACCAATAATAAAACATATAAACAATAAAATAAATTAACAAAAATATTCAATAGGTATATTAAGAAAATAAATAGGAATTATTTTCTATGAATTATCTAGGGTCCTTTTTATAAATAATAATACCTACTAACTGATGTTATGATGAGTGTATTTTACTATATTATTTTCATACAATTTTATTACAGAAACCGGCTTTTAACGACGCCTTATATTGGAAGTTATATGATTGACAGTGAGACTCGACTTGAGTGAGATCCGACACTTGTAATGTTTAGTGTTGCATTTGTTGACAATATTTTACTCGTACGCTGGCGATATCTAATAGTTATGCAGCGAAGATCTATGAATAAAACTAAATAACAGAGAGTCAAATAATAAAAACCGTTTTAAGATCCGAGAAATATACATTTGTTGAACAAAAATAAGTATTACATTTTTGTTGCTGTATGTACGAATCTCAAAGATTAGGAACGTAGAAGATTTGTTTCCGTTATTTATGATTCTGGTATGTTATGACTAGAAATGAAAATACACCAAAAACTGGTATATTCGAATACAATCGATTTTTAATTGGGTTAAAATCGCGCTGTACTAAAATGATTACTAAAACTGATTGGAGAAACTACTTCAAATTAATTGAAAATTTAATGTAGGCACATACATTCTAATACAACATCTACTTCAACATGATAGTACTCGTACCATTAATTTTCACAGATTACATTGATTTTGCTTTGGTTAAATTTTATTACAATGATTTTCTAATAGTGTTAGGTTATTTTTCTAAATTGATCACTACGAAAATAGATAAGTTTTTGTTTCATATAAATCGTTACCTACTACAAAACAGAAAGTATAAAACAATAATCAATTCAAACTACAATTTTGTCTAGCATACATTTCTGTTCTCATTGTGATGTGTTAATAATTTTATTGGTCGCATAGTAAATTAACTACTTTATCTTTAAATGGCCTTTACATGTATCGGTGTGTATCAGTAGTTCTGTTCTGTTTCTCTAGTATCCTTTAATATTACAGTGTCAATTTATTTATTTTTTTGTAAAGAGTCACATTCAAAGTAACTTAAAACAATAGGTTGTCTTTGTACAATCGTTCTACCAATTAGCTTTCTAGAAATTAGGGCTATTACACATAAACACGTGCGTTCTGCTATGACGCAACATTGTGAAACGATACGTTGTCATATTGTGGCGGTCTACGGCGAGCTACGGCGAGCAACATAAATAGACACGACATTGCAACGTGCTACGACGCACGGCTACGTTATCGTTCATCGTCGATAAAATTTCGCAGTTATTATCGAATAATTAGACTAAACATATTCTTTAATTACCCTACTACTGGTTAACAGATACCCAGAAAATAGTGGATACATGCAGTTCTTTCTAATATGAATAACGGCCGTGCGTCGTAGCACTCGTAGGCATTCGTAGCACCACGCGACGTCGCTTTGTGATTACCTATATGCAATAACCCTTAGGAATTGTAGTATAGATAGCATCCTTATTGATAAGGCAGGATCTGACCTTCGTCCGGTTGGATACCTACTTGTTGTCAGTCAGACTTTATTAGTCAAAAGTTCGCAGGGCCTTTGAATTGGCTGGTATCTGCCAGTAAGTCGTAGGATAAATTCTGTCGCATCGTTGCGTATGTTACTAGTTTTAGAGATCGAATCCAACAGACCTATGTATACCATATGTAAAGGTCCGTACATATTCCTTTAGTTTTGTACAAATACTTGTTCAATATCCTTTTGTCTTACAGGTTGCTCAGACAGATTAAACAGATTGTTGAAGATGCTGATATGTAGATAAATAATTGATACATTTTGACCTAAATAAGTTACGCAGTACAAAGACAGAGGGGTATTATTATGTAGGTCTAGGGATAGTACAAATAACATTCAATACAAAGGTTTTGACTTAACAATATCGTTGCTAGACGGGCGTTTTGGTACAAGCGTTGATATCACCGATGCTTTTAACGCGACGGTGACGCTTCTGTTTGACTATCTCGTCTGTGGTCTTGGCTGGTAGAGGTGAGCTCACACGATGAGCGTGGTCCGCTTTAGACCCGTATCTGTGGAAGAATGGGTGATTGTAACTCTTGTAATTTTAGACTGGAAGTAAATGTTTGTAGAAGGAAGTAAAAGTAAACTAGTGTGTAATGTAAATGCAATAATTTTTATGTTAAGAAGTGTTAGTATATGATCTACATCAATAATAATATTTTAATTTGATTTAACTGGGCTGGTATCAGAATATAATTTTGGCATTACTAAAGAAGTACGGGTTCGTTCTATCTGCCAGTTCCTGAGATTAGCGAATTCAATCAAACGAATTTATCTTCGCTTCAGTTTTATGATATTAATATACTTAGATAGTATGGATAATATTATTTTATGACACTTTACACCTTACATAAGCATGACTCAAACTAAGTAATGCCTGTAATATGGGACAAAGAAAGCGGATAACAATACTTATTATATTTTTTACATAAAAATACCCAGACTGTACCTATATATGAAAAGTTTGAAATGTTGATCACTAAAACTAAATTTACCAGTCGTTAATTTAGGATATTTATACTCTATGTTAAAACTATCGCATAACAGAATGTGAGCTATCTATTCAAAATATGTACAAATTTCTCCCTTGAGCAAGTTCTAGGATATATTTTACGGCACTATTTGGACCCAAACTAAGCAGTGTTTGTACTACAGTTACCGCAGTAATAAATATTTGAATAAGTACTTGGTCATGAACAATAGCATATAATTATCATGAATTTTACTATTTAGAGTAAAATGTTTTAATCCTCCTCTACTAGATTGGTAAAGTAATAATCAGGTTTAATTGGAGAAATCTAATTACATGTCTATTTCAATTTGAACCGCACTAGCACATTTTAGCCAAAGTAAAACTTGAAATTTAGCCTAAACAGATATCCTAATTCATATTTCGTAATGCCAATGATTCTATTATCATCTGCTGATAACCCTTGAAGTAAGTTCAAAACATCATAAACCCTAACAATCAGTGATCACCCTTATAAACTCAAAATAGGTATCTGAATAATTATTTGTTTTTAGTTCTAACACAAACAAAAAGGACCACAAGCCTCGCTCCTCAGAATTAATTAAAATCAACTATCCTTCATATCGCCTCTGCCTTTGTATGGAAACGGCGTGAAACCATTTGTTATGCAAATCTTTTGGAGAGGCCTACGTTTATTAATAAAAGAACTCTCTACTGCTTTTTTCATTGTATGTTTCTCTAATTCACTATGTATGTCATTATAACACGAACAGTCTGGACTCAAAAAAAAACAATTTCTGAAAGCCCATTATCATGATGGCTTAAAATGCCGCCAGACTGTCGCGAAATATACTTAGTTCACATTTTCTGAGCTAAATCTGTAGAATAGCATATTAATTGCTTCAAAAATTCATTGAATTAATACATAATACCTAACTTCTGAAAATATTGTCACTTACCTATGAGTAATACTAGAATTCTCGTTGATATCGTTGAGTCGTTGCAGGCTGTCTCTGGTCGACACACTTGACTGTGAATAGAGGCTTAACGGTGTGTATATAGGTTCGTACTCCTGCAGTGTGGGCGGTGGTGCGTAAGTCATGCTCAGTTGTGACAGCGTGCGAACTGCTATCGGCGGCGAGTATGACGCGTAAGGTTGCGTCAGGCTCAACACGCTTGAACTTTCGCTTGAACTCGATGGAGATGTTCGATCATGTTTTGGCTTGAGAACGCCAAGAGCTCGAGTTATTGAACCCTATTGAAATAAGTTACCATGAGTATTTTTTAGCTATGTGGTTAAAAACTAGGAAAATTGATAATTGAAAAATGACTAGATACATTATTACTTATACAACAATTTATCTTGACTTAAACAAACAAATCCTATTTCATTAGGTATTATATAGCAAATCCTATTTCATTAGGTATTATAAAAAATACAAAAATAAAGGTGTTAGAAATCATAAAGAATAAAGAAAGGAATATTTTCTGTTACTTTTGGTTCAATTTTCTTTAAAACAAACACCGTTAACTGAAAAATTGCAAGCGTTCTAGACTCTAATCCAACTGAAAACTTCACAACTTCAAAACTATCTACGTAGAATATGTAGCGTCGGTAAAGTCAATAGAGATTAACAAGTAATAAGTAGCTTACCCTCAAACTATGCCGTCGGGAATCCCCGCTAAGATCGATCCCCGGTAATCCAGTTGCCACGGACCTTGAGAACGGTCTACCCAACATCCTGATTTGGTGACCAAACAAGTTTCTGAAAACCAATTATAATTTGATTTCTACACACAAAGATATTCGTACAAATTTGAGATCACTTGAAAGCCAGGCAGAGCGTTATTTGCTTTAGACATGGTCGCTTTATATTCTCAAATTTGCACTCAATATTGTGTTCATTATCTGCTAACACAAAAAGCTGTCATGCAAATTCCCTTTATATCGCGTTATTATTGATGGTTTTTATTTTTAAACCTAGCAGAAAAACAGTTTATAATTTTACACATACGAGTATTCACCGACGATTTTCACTGGAAGCTACAAAAGACATTTAAAAAGTGAATGGTAATTCTATATTTTGCATAGACATCAAAAGCATGATGCACGTTGCTGAAAATCATACGAACCATGCGGTTGTGTACGAATAAGGTTATAGATGAAAGGAATAATACGATTAATAAACATTTATGGGTTTAATAACAGACAAAAGTACTGGACGCCAAGTAGGTATTTAAATTAGTGAATTTATAAACGATGTAATTTAGAGTCACCAGTATTCTTCTCTGTACACACGAATTAAAATAATATAATTGAAAATATTGACAAAAAAATTAATTTAAGCACGAGATCAACGTGTTGAAAATGATTGATAATAAAATGGATCGTTACATGGAAGGAGAAAAAGTGGTTAGAATCTGAAAATATGTAGTGCGATCTAATAATGATGATGACAGAGAGGCATTCATGATGTATCGATAAAATGATCGTTACCGTTCTGTCTCGATGCAAGGATCGCCAAGTTTAGGGATGATGGATAGTAAAAGAAACTGATTCGATGTCCCTTAGGTTCATCTTTTTCTTTAGGATTTATTCACATTTATATTTTAATCGATAACGTTACAGGTGAGCCTAATATACAATGTTGTCAACTTTACAGTATGAATGTATACAAGTCAAAAACATAGTTATCTTACAGTATTAGTAAACGCTATTATTGTTATAATCCTAAAGCTATAGTGAATGGTTCCGTTTTATACCTATGAATATTTAATTGTTTTAAAATCTTTGATTATTACAATTATTTTAAAAATTATCAGTAAATTGAAACGGACCCTTAATAATTTGGTGAATGCTGGTATTGACCTGAAAGTCATCCCCTATGATTAAAAGAAGCATTTCATGCTTATCTTTATAATATCAACTAAGTTGTATACATTTACTAGATTTACCAAATTGATCAATCTCGAATAAACATTAACGTGACGAATCTAATCTACGGCAAGATCGGGACTCTAGGGGGCACAATGTCCAACATTGAATCTAACATTGACGAAGGCGAGGGTACAAAATATATTATTGTGAATGTGTCCGATTGCTCCAACTTGTCGATATTCTTTTGTTTACCAACCACGATCCCTACGATAACTTATCAGTCTTCACCGCTCGAAAAGGTTTCCATCAAAAAGTTTCACACGCGAGCTAGTTTTGACGGTAGATAGGTACAAAATTTTCTTTCGCAAAGAAATTATTTTGTGTAAAAATAGCAAATTTACAAACATTTCATACAGGAAATTTTACATAGATACACAGGTTTGGGCACCGAAGCGATATTTTTATTTTTTAAACGAGAGTTTTTTAATTTTCGTGGGTTTATCTTTGTTTTGTGGACAACATGGATGCTCGGGCAGCCTCCACTTGCAGTTCTTCCACCTGGCAAAATATCGTATACCTGCAGGATTGCACCTCACATTATAATCAACTACAGCTTGCTCACCTACGGGGTGTGTGACCCACTCACTAGCACTGGTGACAACTACGAGAACTCATACAGCTGGGTACATGCATGGTGCGTCCGACCGTAGTCTGAGACAACTTCGCAGCGCAAATATCGCCACTTACATACATTACTTACTGGGGAATAATTATGCACTTATGGGACAGCTATAAACCTTGTAAGTGATTTAATGTGCTTTTTGTCACCAAAAATACTGCTAAATATTCGAGGATATTTGTAAATAAATAACTCATAGGATAAGAAAATATAACATTTACATAGATGCATATGCAAACAATTGAAATATTGACTTTGAAGTTGATTGATGCGGTGGGATTGGTATAAATCATATTTGCAGAATTGCGGTGTCTGTGGTAAATATTATATTTTCAGTGATTGGTATGCAAATTAATGTTTGTGTTGACTTACCTGGCGGGTATAACGAGTGCATCAAATTCTGCGACCAAATGCCGCCTAATAATGCTTTTTGATGGAGGTATCCCGAGTGCTGTCGCCATAGTCTCGCCGGTGAAAGACGGTTCTAGGACAACTAGTCCTCCGTGTACTCCGCTATCTGTTTTGATCAAAAGTAAAAATTGAATTACAGAGCTTCAACTCGTTCTTACCGCCAATAACCTCTTCCTTATTCCTTTCTATCTTGGTAGATATGCCAACAAATACTAAAATACATCAAAATAATATATTTGTTTTAACGCAGGCGTGAAGTGGAAACATAAACTAATGAAAAATTTAAAGGAAAAAATTACCTTAAACGACTAAATTCATATTCAGATGAATGGAATGGGAATGGAATCAATGAAATCATGTTTTATCTATGCTTATCTTCTGCCAATATTCCGATGTACATAACCTTCGTTTGCCAACCGTACACTCTCACTTAATCAATTGAATACATACCTTTAAGATTCTCTGCAAATTCACCTAAGTCAATATTGTGCGACCATCGCATAAATCTTTGATTGGTCCATACTAGGGGATCAGCGTCCACGTTCTCGCATTGATGTCGCCTAACGGCCAGTGCCTACAACAAACACATCAATTATTGACAATCAAACCATTCACTTAGCACGTTTTCCGATATGAGGCGTTGGTAGCTTAGTGATTAAGAAGTCAGCCTTACAGTCGAGAGGTTCTAGATTTGAATCCTGGTCATTACATTTATCGACGTGAACACGTGCAATTCCTGTAATTGGTACTTTAAAAAAAAGCGATACAAAATTATTATTTCTGAATTATTCTCGTATTACCATGTCCAGCTGGATTGGTAGTCACAAAACTGCCTTATGAAGGGACACAGAGTAAGCAGAGCGTGAGAGATATATTATCTAGTATTTCGAGAGTTTATGGAGCGTGCAAGAGTTTATTACGTTATTAGTATAAAAAAATTGCTTATAACAGAATGAAAAAATACACTGAAAGAAATAATAGTCACAACACAATGAAAGAAGACAATACACCTAAATATCATAAATAAATATTAAAATCACAAACATTTCTCCTTTCCACAAAAAAAATTGCGATTCTGTTTTGATAAGAACTTATTTTGAAATATTCGTGAGTTGAAGCAAAACTTAACGAAATGATGCTACCAGTAATTTATAATATTCAAAATAAAAAGTAAATAAAGGTGACGTAACAGGTTTTTAGACGACTGTGAACCAAGAAAAATTCGTACACAATGATTAATGAGTTTACATTACGGGCACGAGACGGAACATTTTGTTCCAGCTCATTGGATAATCGCTCATTTGCTTGGTCGTTATCTCACGCCACTTATCGAAGGGGACGTGGAAAGGTTTTCCACTTCGAGTTTCAAGTCGTTTGTAAATAAATCATTTTATTTTTCAGCACTGCTCAGATAGTTGATATTAAAAGGTATGTACGGTCTAATCTACTGGACTGTATTTTGAATGCAAAATGTGCAATGCATCTAAAATTACATGGTTATGTAGTAGAAGTCACTTTTATTAAGAGGTAAATTGTATGCAAAGTTACAAACAGACTAACGAGTAGTGGGTATTTGATAACGATCTTTTATTAAAAAAGGCGTAGATTCATTACTAAGAAATTATAATTAATATGTCACTGACCTGTCTATCATACTTCATGATTCTGAGCAGATGGATGCCGTGTACGATAGATGCTTGGTGGAACTTCCTCGTTACACCGAGGTACTTCTCTAATTCTTTCTTGCTAATTGTGTCCAGCATCCGCGCATCCACCAAATTTGCCAGAAATGATTCAGCATACTGTTGAACAAGAGTTATAATTGCTATTACAAATTCAAGATATATAAACCAATTTATGATTCTCATAGATTAAGTTAAACAAACATTGTGAATGCAAAATCATTTATTAATAAGTGATTTTTCATTCGGTTAAGCATCCATATACCCATTGGAATATAGCATTTATTGTTCTTATTTTTCCTAATAGAAAATGCTGAAACACTCTCAAGTCAAACTTATTCAGATAAGATCCATTATGACTGATACCCCAAATCCGAGAGTTGCCGCACTTTTCTTTTGGTAATGGACTTAAAACATTCACAATTAAAAATAAAGTAAACAGTATTCTAATCATTACTATCGTGCAAAATGATTATCGTTATACCTGTGATAATCCCAAATCCGGTAGCCACTCCGCGGCGACCCAAGCATGCGTCAGTTGTCCTATTGTGGGGTTTCTCACGAGATCCGGTCTCCTACGCTCCTCAATCGCCAGCCGCAGCTTCTTGCGGTGCATCGGCTGCGAGATGCCAAGCCCCACCTCCAGATCCGCGTCTGACAACTCGAGCAGAACCTGCCCATTCAAAGCACGGATCTAGAACCAACCAGAACACAATATTTGACGCTTAATGCGCGTCTCTCGTTCTACTATATCTTGTATTCCCTATATATTTCAGAGCTCTTTGTATGAAATGCTTATCACGACATCAATAATTTATATACGTTCTAGGTTATTTTGAATATTAATGTTCGCAAACATCTGATATGGAAAGCAAATACAAAATAAAC
Organism: Lithosia quadra; assembly: GCA_963576445.1. Lineage (NCBI taxonomy): Eukaryota > Metazoa > Arthropoda > Insecta > Lepidoptera > Erebidae > Lithosia > Lithosia quadra. The sequence continues at coordinate 5,583,201 of OY754883.1, forward strand.
AAATTCTGCAACGACTTTATCTGGGAGTTCTATAAAGGACTGATTTCCATATAAATCTAATAAAATGAGCGTATTCCGTATAATGAATGGATTTGGGGGTAATGAAAATGATTTTTTATACCATTTGTTACATACGAAAAAATAATCCACGCCGATCTGGCCGAGAGTTACGAGCGGCCGAAATGTAAATATTGATTTTAGGGCGCACGTTCAAAATTCATACTCTTCAAATACGAGTTTTTATTGTGGAAGCTTATGTTTATAATTGTGTTTAATGTAGGTTTAATATTTAAACTTATGACTACATATATTTATATCTACTCGAATGATTGAATAAATTATTGTAATCATAGATAACATAATAGAAATAACGTGTTACAAACACTGAAAAATATACTAATTACGATTCATTTGCTCATACTTCCTCATGAAGGAAAATCAAGCTATTTCTGTTATAGTACTGGTTTTATAATAAAATGTACATAATACTTATATTATGCGTTGATCTACGTTGACTTGTTAATTGAAGTGCGTAAAAGATTTTGTGAACCGAATATTGTTTGTCTTTATTCATATCTTTATAATGTGATCATACGGCGAGGTGTAGCAGATAATATTCATTCAAGATGAAAAGAGTTATTGGTAACTTGAAAAGACATAGGTATAATGAAGTAACAAATTAGTAAAAAACTTTCTAGTGGTTTAATTTTACTGCTTAATAATTTCATTATAATCAAGAATAATTTCCAAATATTGTGTCAGGATACGAAATTTATGGTTAGTTATAAAAATCAATTAGGATTTAGGACTGCTTTTAGTCGGATTGTTAACTGTAATAGTGTATTTACATAATACATATTTAACCCAAAGATTTGAAAGTTTCTTGGCCTGATTAATATACTATTTGAAGAAAACTTGTTGTTAAAGAAAAAAGAACAACAAAATTAAGATACCTAAACCAAAAAACTAAACTGAACAACACGTTTACTTATTTTTCTTTCTCGCTGTCTCACACATCTAAATAGGTACTCCTTTTCTTATCTTTCATGATCTCCTCTCGCCGGTCTACTGGCAGAATATTCTTCGAGAAATAAGCTGTAGGTACCACTGTACCTACTACTGCTTTCGCCATCCAATTTACAAAAACACATAAATCAGTTCAAGAAAATCAACCTCGTATTATGCTGTGTTTGGATGAATTTTACTTCATGTCTTCATACGTAACGAATGTATCAATAGGCTTTAGTTTATAATAAGCACGTACCTTGCCACTCTTGACATTATCAGCGACTGCAGCAGCGTACTGCGGCATGCCTAGTGCCAGTTCTAGCCAGGCAATGATAGCAGGAGCTCGCCATCGCGCGAGAGGAAGAGAGGCCGCTTCGCGCAGGGCTGCCTCACTGCCAAGCGGTGACCACGCTCGGGTCCCACTGCCTGAGTAGATTGGTTCTGGACAGTAGTGTTCTATTAGATATTTGAGGATGTCAGTTTCATAAACATTATTACAGATAATGAGAGAAAATAATTATGCTGTGGCATTAACCAGGCTACTCGTACAATAAAAATATTTTAGTTAGGTACATGGCACAAAAATTGTGCCTTTTTCAAAATTGTTCGTTGCTGTGAAATATAAGACATAAAGATGCAATTTATTTAGAAGAGTTTTAATGTTGATAAAATAAAACTTAAATTAAAATTGTAACTTAACCAAAATCTAACTAATTATTGGCTAGTTCACTCAAATATTTTAATTTTAAACAAACGAAATAAACGAACAACTGTAGGTAACATGATGGCTGTATCTACATGATGACTTTTCAGATACAAAAACCAAAAATTCGATATATTTAAATAAATAAATGTAAAAAATGTAGGTACATGGAACCACTTCAAACTCACCGCTCTCGTGCCCACTTGCAGCAGCACTACCAGACTTGGTGCGGTGTCTGGAGCGCGCAAATACTCGCGAAATGGAGCCCCAGGCGGAGCCCCGACCCCGGGAGCCTTTGCCTCCAGGACCCCCGGCGCGACCACGCACTCCTCCAAGAAGAGCAGCTTCGCACTCCCCCGGACTTGATAATTGTTCCACTGACCTGGCAACATAGGTTTTTCTTTAGCCCCTTTTAAGTCCAAATGAACCCAAGCAAAAAAAATATTACAATAATAGGTACACTTACACTATAAATGTCATAAATATATTTACGGATATTTATATTTTAGTTAGGTTTACTCAAACTCTAATCGTTCAATACATCGAGATTAATAGCTTAATCTACATAATCGTGAGCAGCCCCTGAAATCACCTTATCGCTCCTAAAATATTGCGAGATGAAAGATATTACAGGTAGCGAGCGAACAGTAATGGAGTATGAAAAAATTAAGCTGGAAAAATGAAATTTGGCATTTTCTATTGCTGAATCGCGGGCTGGATCGCAATTTACGCGATAAATTTTACTGTCAGAATTCGATATTATAGCGAGTGGTAATAAAGTAGCCGCCGTAAAAGTAATGGAATGTCTCCAGCCTTATTGGTTTTTAAATCATTATCACATCCAAGGAACCTCCCAGCCATTACTTAGCATGTGTCTTATTACGAAAAATGTAATCCAGTTTGTAGTAAAAGATAACTTTTAGGGTCCAAATTGAATTTTATAAAAAAACATGCCATTCACGAAATTTTCCGCAAGAAAATATTTTAATTAAAAAAGTTTCAGCGGCTATTAAGTAACAGTCCCTTTTTACCGAGATTAGTATTATGGAGGGAGTAACAACATCGTCCAGATATTATGTGAAACGATTATCACGTAGGACGGACCCACGTTTGCTTGAAAATTAGTATCCGAATGATCAAGTTCATTGATACCTAAACCAATTTTGAGAAATTATACTTCCTTTTATACTGAAATTGGTAATTGTCAATACTCAGCAAGTACTGTGTAATTTAACTATATATACCCTTGGAAATAAATCTATTTTCAATGGTTACTATGGCTATTATATACGAGTATACAAATTGGTGTAGGTAATTTTTTTTTTCAGGTTTAAATTCAGTTTGTATTTAAGGAAATTTAAGCAATATCAAAGACGATAGATCTTATCGTCTTTGGTATTGCAGTAATATACTACTCGTGCGCTAAAGTTGTGACCTGACCGCTAGACGTCACCGGCGCGTGTTTGTACAGCGCACAAAAAAATATCGTAAAAAAAAATATAATTTAGAAATTAAAAAAACCCGACTGCGTAAAAAACTAAAAAGAAAAAAAACAAGCACTCAGATGTCCGGTGGTCTAGAAACATAACAACTTAACAGTCGGGATCCATTATTCAACAGCCAATCTTATTTTTCAAAGGATCCCGACTGTTAAGTTGTTATGTTTCTAGACCACCGGACATCTGAGTGCTTGTTTTTTTTCTTTTTAGTTTTTTACGCAGTCGGGTTTTTTTAATTTCTAAATTATATTTTTTTATTTTATACTTTTTAGTTATAGGTGTCCTAGCCAGCTATTTACCCGATTGGACTTTCTAATGTCTAATAAAAACCTATGAATTGTTGTTACGCAACTTTAAATCGCTATAAATCCTAAATGGTCAATGGAATCGAAAAATGTTGAAAGGAAACTAAAAATGATTTTTAAATACCTATTCAACGATACCCCACTTGACATAGTTTGCTGACTTTCATTTTTTTAATTTTCACAATATGGCGGCCAGTAGTCGCCACATTGAATTTTCACTGACGTCATGTCTTTAGTGACACTCGCCGGGCTAAGAGGAATCGATTGACGTGTGAATCATGAAAATCGGCCCAGGCGTTTGGTCTGTATAGTGCTTCAAAGGAACATACAAACATACATACATACATACATACATACATAGGCTGTTAAACACATTACCACTCCTTTGCGTTGCGCAGTCGGGTAAAAAAGCTTCTGCCCGAGTCGTTACCTACCTGTCTACCTATTTTTTTGCGAACAGTACATCACGGGCGACTGAGGGGCAGTGCAGGAGGAAGTAGGCGGAGAGCCCAGGTCTCAACTTATAGCGCACGCGTTATACATACCTTGAAAGTGATCCAGCGTCGATGGAGCGTGTGAAGGGGGATGCACTGTTATGTGGAGATAGAGTTGGGCTGCAATCCCGTGGCGTGCTCACTAAAAGAAATATCAGTACAACAATCCACTGATTACTTTTTCTATAAACATTTTTTCTTGGTAATGATCATTTTGTATTACAAATTTATAACATAGGTATAATAATTATATGGAGAATAAATATGATAAAAGGTAAAATAATTACAAATGTGATAGGTAAGTATATAATTTCCTAACAGAATATAAACCCGAGTCAAAAACATCACTGCTATTCTATTAAAAAAACGTATAACCGTAAAACCATGCGTATAACAAACAAAAAATCTCTAATAGGTGTGTTAAAAATATGACTAACCGGATGAATTTTGTTCCAGTAATAAAATATGAACACAAAACTGGGGCATACGAAACTAAAAAAGGAATTACTTTGAATAAACCTGCCTATTCGTTTTTGTAAGTAACGGACACAAAAAGGATAGGTACGTCAGAAATTTTATAGTTTGGTTTTGTAACATTTGAATAAAATTAAACATCATTTAAATACCTATGCATTCAATATAATGTATGTAACTCACAGTGTTAATGTATTTAAGCAGCATCAGTAGGTACATTCACTATTTGCCCATAAAAAATTACGCAAAAGGAAGTTCTTGAACTAAAACTTATAAAATCAACTAATAAAAAGTTTTATCTTCGCGGCAAAATAAAAATAGAAGTAATAAGGATTGAGTTGACACATTTTCTATTTTTATATAAATTATGAACGAAATAAAAATTGCAAGCAACCAGCCAGTGTTTTGAAAAAAGTATCGTAATAATTCGAGATATTCTAACTTTCTGCTAAATATACCTGCTAGTGTTTAATTTGATTATAATACGAGTAAAATACTGTTAGTGATTTAAAAAAAATACAGCTATATCTAAATAAAACAGAATACTAACCAGCAAGAATGAATTCTAGAATATGTGAACATTTCTTAACGGGTCGCATTTGTTCGGTTCCGAGCAATTTTGTAACACCTGGTGTTCGAATAGATGCGATGTTTAACTCCACAATGAAAATACTTGAATTTTGTGTGCATTAAGTACAATATATTATGTCTGTCTGTACATTAAACGTACCTATAAGTAAGTGTGGCGTCTGAGCCTTAGTTTGAGAGAGTACAAATTTTCGTTGGTTTTCATTATCCCTGTAAGTAGTATTTTTTGTAGAAGGTTTTCATGCCAACGTTTTTATTTTACTTACTTACAAATGCTAATACTAAATTCGGCATTCTATTCAAAAATAAGTATAAGTATTTAAATAATTTAATGAATCCGACGAAATACGATTTTGTCCTTTTATACGGAAGAAATTTGAACTCGTGTAATTCCCTCCAACTATTTTATGTTACATAATTATGCTATTAATATTATATTTAAGGACTTTGAATTATGTTTCGTCGGATTGATTTAATAAGTTCATTTTTTAAGTAGAAGAATTTTTTTGGTGGACGGTATTCTTTTTATTAAAACGTTTCGTGTCGGACGTCGTAGGTACCGCTATTAAAAATTCCTAAAAGAAGTTATAGCTTAAGCTGACGAAATTGTTTCATGAGAAATATGATATTTATTTATCAATTAAAAGCAGCTTTTCATGGAAGGAGTGGAGCTAAGACAGAGATACACGTATTACACGTACCTACCGATATGGTTGGATCCAACAAACTAGGTACCTACATCGAATAGAATGTTTTGATCGACAGCATCCGATCGACAAAATAGTCAGTAGAAAGGACGTAGCATAGGATTCTTACTGACTTCCTCTGTGTTTTTTGTAAACACTTTAAATATTTGTTAGCATTTCTTTTATTCTGTTAAGTAAACAAAATACAAGTTACAACCTCCCCTAATGTTACAAGCGTCTTTATAGAATATCCGATTAGATTAGATTAGAAATATTACCAGGCAAGATCCATAATTTCTTTGCGCGTGTGTCCCTTGTGTGACGTTATTTTCGTACTAAACATAAACCTAATAGAAACCTTTATAAAAGAGTATATATAAGCCTATTCTCTCGACGCCGAACTGTTTAATGCTTCCCCGAAATTAGACATTGCAATGTACCTATCAACTTTTTAGATTCTATCGGGACTTCGTTTCATGTAACTTTTTTCGGTCTCATATTGAACTAATTTCATATGAGAAAAGAAGAAAGAAAAACAAAATTTAAAGATAAAAGCAGAAAATATAAAATACCTATAATTGGTAATACACAAACATTGACAATCTCTTTTTTGAGTTTAGTAATTAATAAAATTTGTTTGATGTGAACACTAAAACGTAGGGACTGGTCACGGGTTCAAGTCCCGTCCTGGATGATCATTTTTTCCGATCAGAAAATCATTGGAAATAGTTAGCATGCAATTGCTTAAAATTTCATTCAACTAAAACGTAGGTTTTTTTATACCACTTAGGTGGTAGACAAGCACACGGTCTGCCAGATGGAAGGATCACCGTGGCCTATGGACGTAAAACCAGGGGCAGCTTTTCAGTTTAAAAAATATTTAAAATAACCGCACTTACATTGATAAATATGGTGAGCAGATGACACTAATGAAACAGCATCAGTATCGTAAGCATCGATGGTTGGAGGTGCTCCTTCAGCCGTGGAGTCGGATAAGTTGCCGCCGCAAACTGATGTCGCTCCACCATCACTGCTGCCTGTTACCGATATGACATGAAGAAGACAGGATAGATATGAAAAAGAAAGCACCTATACATTTAAAATGATAGGTAAAATTTTACGAACATTGTTGATGGGACTCAAAAAATGATTACATTTTTATTTTATGATTTAAGTGTACTACAATCAAAACAATTGAATGTACTTTTTTTATGTGTAGAATGAAGCTGCGTATTTGTTCTTAATAATAATATACATATATCTCCTATTTTTGACGAGCTATATACATGCTTATTAAATTATACCTACAAATTGTTTCAAACTATTAAGACGCAATTTTAATTACAAACTAAGGTTAAATTAAGTTTTTATCTTTTGTCTTGATTTTATTACACAGCAATGAAACTACACTATCCTCCTAATCCTATTATCTCGAAGTATATTTAAGGGTCGACCAGTTAGTTCTAGTCTAACCAGTTTAAGTTATATTATTAGTTTATCCTCGTAACTCAAAAGGACTGCAATATTTTATGCATGAGACTGACTCTTTGGGATCTATTTCTAAATTCATGAAATTAGCGGCTAATGGCTCCACCCACGCAATCGAAATTGTATTAAGTACCTAGAGACAAGTAACTTTGTATGTAAGTTAATTAAACAATTTCCGAAGTTCATAAATTAAATAATTTTGTGGCAGTCACCGCTGTGGATTCAGCATACCGCAGTAAAATGCAGGTAGGTATACTGTATTGAGTTACCTTTAAAAAAAAAATGTTGGTTCAGTCAATAATAAATACACTCAAAATATCTAAATAAAGCCACTGTTTCTTAGTTTGATATAGATTATACTTAACACAACTTTTAAAGTGAGAAATTATATTACGTTTATAAATAGCTATTTGCCAACGTACTCAAACATGCAACTTTCACGAGAGAGCTCGTTGACAAAAATAAAACATGTTTAAAAACTCCAGACGAATCGAATAAAATATAAAACAAAAGCTGGATTCTCTATTTACTGAGAATACATTAATATGTTGAATTATTAATATGAAGTACGAAGCATATGACGTTTTCTTTTAGTCAGCTAATCAATTATGAATCTAACTAAAAAATTAAAGACATTGCATGTCTGATATACTTAAATGGAGGGTTATTCTTGCAATACACATTTGGGGGTTGAACTTTTGTTTCAACTATATGTAGGTACATATTTATTCAAATGCCAACAATAACTTAAACTTAGAGAAGAATAACAAAGTAAGAATATTATTATGATATTGAAAATCTTTTCAGCGTTCTACAACACTGATAGTATTTACTTCAAAATGCTCTTAAGGTACCAGAATTCTCTTACACACCTCTGACTCCAGAATCAGCACTACAGCTTCCTCTGTCTCCAATTAACCCTGATGGTCCTCCAAGCATCATGGGTGGTCCCATACCAAGCGATGCCACACTTTCGCCTTCAGACAAACATCCTGCTGCTTGCAGCTGTCTTCTTGCCTATATAATAAAAAGATAAAACTTAGTAAAATTAAATTGAAATAAGACCTACGATATAAAAACATACATGGGATTTGGTGATTAAATGTCTCAGCCAAGCAAATTTCACAGATGAATAAATACTACTACCGAAGACTTCCATATTAACTACAAACTTTCTACGCCTTCCTTTTATGGTCTCCTGCAACTCTGATCTAGTTTTTACTGTACTCAAACATGATGGATTAAATAACTAAAGTCTAAATAAAGATAATACTTATAGCTGATACAACAATATATGTACGAGTATATGATGATATCATTGCAGTTACAACGCTTATAATGGGCTAATTCAAACGATTTCAGACAACTCGATAATTTTATTCTTGTATAAATTTCCACTCCGGTTTAATGCTCGAATTAATTTCGATTGAGGGTTTAATTTGAACAGGATTTGACCACTCGAATGGGACATCCCGTTCCGAGCCCATTTCAATGTAATGACGTCGAACATTCTGCGGTCACAGGTTAATATCGGGATTATATACGTATATGATGAGTTGGGTAGCTGGAAAATCGTTAAACTGTAAACATACCTCCTATAATTTTGAAAGGCGTGTAATTTAGGTGAACTATACTGTACTTTAATAACGATATAATGAATTTTCTAGATTCTATCAACTAAAAGTGTGTACATAATGCTTTTGCGCTCCATGATTATAATACAATATGGGCATTAAATCTGTCACAGTAAATGTCAGGCCGTTTGAATTGACATTATAATAGGTAGGTTACAGGTATTGGTATTACATAATCAATGCAAAGAACGCATTAATTTCTAATAACATAATTGTAAAACAGTAGATAATTTAGAAAGTGCCTTAAACTTATTAAGATTATGAAATATCAACAAGTAAAGATGCTTTACGAGATGAAGATTAAATTTACAAAAGATAGATATGAGAAGCAACAGTGACTAAATTTATTATGGAAATGTATGCAATTTTTTTTAACTGTTTAATATGCTTTGCATTACTACCGTATCAAAAATTTCAACCAACCACCTGAACCACCTCTAGTAAACACTACGAGTATAGGTAACCCTAATTTCTAATGAATGAAAGAATTCTTATAGTTTCTTCGAAATACCTACTCTTGAAAGTAGGAATAAGCAAGTTAGTTATAAATTGTAGTAAGTGAAGAAACGGCTGCGTTTAATTTTCCAAGCAATTTAGACCAGTGGGAGCAATTTGAAATGGTAATTAACGCGGTACGGCGGTGATGGATCGTTGGCGAGTGCCCATCACGCCATTTGTCATAATACTACTTGTCGATATACGATAATTTATTATTTATGAAACTATTTCATTCCTCTTCCTTAACCCTAGATAGCTAACGTTCCTCGACTTCCATGAAAAGCTAACCATTCGACTTTTTGACGATGAATTTTATATGTGTACATTTTATTGCGATATAAGTATATTTAAATTATTTTTATTGTGTTTTAGGTTATTTGGGATGCATATGAAATATAATGATAGAAAAAAATAACTTTTATTTTACTTATAATTAATAAAACACAATTATCACATGACACTTATATTTTTGAGATAATTTTGGTACTTAAACTTAAATGACTAAATTAAGAGCATTTAATTAGAAAAAAAAGTTTTTTTTCATTGGCAAAGTAAAGAATAAACTCTAAAATTAAATAAAAAATAAAAAATATTTATATTTTCAAAGCGCATGTTGGCCAAAAGTCAACTGGATGTTCTCCACAAATTACAACCACAAAATAAATAACGCCTCACAACATAGCAGTTATTTTTTGTCATTCGTCTTTCTTGTAATTATTTTTATACCACGTAGGTAGCAGACAAGCACACGGCCCACCTGATGGTAAGCGGTCACCGTGGCCTATGGACGTGTGCAACACCAAGGGCGTCATCCACGCGCTGCCGACCATGAAGAGAAAAAAAAAAGCTGTAGTTTGTGTAATTCCATATAAAGCTGTAGTCCATGGAGGTAGGACACGACGGTATCTCCACTCCGAAAAGAGCAGTCCGACTGGGGAAGTACCTTCGCCCTACAGAAAACCGAGACCATAATAACCATCGTGTTGTGCCAGCGGTAAGTAGGGTAGCCAGAACTCATTGTACCCCTCCTCCCCCGCCCCTTCCTAGCCTCCCCACCCTTTCCTACTCCCGGGTAGGAAAGGGTGGGGAGGCTAGGAAGGGGCCAAGGTATTTTCTGGTGCAGAAGGCTGGCTCATCATGATAGTCACTCTCCACGTCATCAACCATTGATTCATCTTCATTTTCACTATCAGAAATGGTATGTCTTGCTCCTCTCTTCATTATCTTCTGCCTGAATAATTTCTTCATCTATGAGAACCGAACCAGCTGTCATTCTTGACATTCAATGTAATAAGTACATAAAATAAAGACAATATCAACGCATTATAACAGTCACAAAAGTTACTTATAAGCTAACCATTCGTAAATATGACGAACACATAGTAGGTATCTCAAAAATGAAATTACTTACCAACTAAATACGACTGCCAGACAATGCAGTATAGCGCCCACTGAGTTGGCACGAAAGCGCGAGTGCGCCAGTGCAACGGTTGGAAAGAGACAGAGACTTAAATTTCAATGTTCGTAAATTTGACGAACGTTAGCTTTCTAGGGTTAAAGCTAGCTCCAAAGTAAGAATAAAAAATATCCTTGCTAAACTAGTTACTAGGCTTAATTGCGATTGAGGTCAAGAAAAAAATTGTGAAAGTAAGGTCTTAACTAACCGTAATTGGTTGATTTCCTTTGGTGAAGATAAAGCTATGATCCTTTATTTCATCTAAGTACTATTGATTAAAAACGTACCTCGAACAATTGTTCCCTGGCATGTCTCAGTTGAGTATCCCGTGCGCTCAAAGCAGCAGCTAGCTGAAGCGAACGTTCGGCTTCATCGCGAGCGTGACGTAATAGCGCCGCTCGCTCGCGTTCTCGCTCAGCTCGCTCAGCTCCCAAAGCTGAAGACGCACCACCTCGGGATCGCATCTGTATGATACCAATTAATAAGTTAGTTTTGAAACATGAGTACCTACAGCTTTACCTATATTAGATTTTGAAATTGCTAAAAGGGTATTTAATCTTCTGAAGCCAGCTCTATGTTCCAAAATTAATTTATAATATGAAGAAACTCCCAAAAGTTACTACGACAAAAATAGCCTGCTTCAATTGTTAAGTAGGTACGTTTGAAAACAAATGGGAAAGTTTTGCGTGTGTAATGTTATTCATAAATAACAAAGGATATGTAAATTAGTTTAAATAAACCATAACGGTGTTGGTTTAATGTTAATAAAGTTATTGAAAATACTGACTCTGGTTATGGCAACAAAGCACTAGCTAGGTAAAGAAAGGGATGCTCAGATGGCTTGATGGCTAGAACATGTAGAAGGGAGAGTACCTTATAACTATTGCGGTTTTTGGTTGATTTGATCCACCACCAAAAATCGTAATAGTTAGTTACTATTAAAATAGAAAATAAAATTTTACCTGTTCGTAGTTTCTAATAAAGTCCCGCAGTTCTTTCTCTTTGTCTTCAAGCGTAGCATAGAGCTGTTTCATTTGGTTTAGTAAATCAAATTTCTCAGCCTTCAACCTCTTCTTGTCTGCTTTCAAAGCTAAAACAAATTAAAAATTTATATAAATCAGAATGAGAAAAACTCGTTTATTGCAGTTTCTTTCTGACGGTGCGCTAAGTTCTGGAATTTAATATTAATGTACATTCGGTCACAAAAGTCATCTTCATACATTTGAATTTATGGAAAACTTTAACTCTAAAACCTGTAATAATAAACAGCATGAAATATATTCCTCTATTCCCTAGTCCTACCTACCTAGTTCGTTGAGGATAAAGTACTGAGACATCAATATTTATTTTGATATAATTATTTCAACATCAACAAGGTTTATTAATTTCTTAATATTCAGTACTTTATGTCACTTCCTGTACACACCCTCGTACCATCATCATCTAAAAGGGATAACAAGTAGAAGACCTATAATTTGTTGTTTTAATGGTTATATAGCTATTAAATTTTGTACGCATGGCCAAAGAAATAATCGTGCAGGTTTATTTTGTCAGGGACTATGCCCCGGCACGTAACTCTTTGGCCGTTTCGAACGTATGAGATCAAAACGCACCAAGGATCGATCTACATTTTCCCATTCTCTGCTAGATTTGTCAATTGGTTTACGATTGCCGTCACTTTGGCAGTTTGGAAATTGGATATCGGTTTCAGGCTCTCAGATTTTATTGGCAATCACAAACTTCATGAATTTGGTATTTTTAGGCCGTATTAAGAACCATTGAAGCGTTGAAGTTTGACGCTTTATTTAAGAAGTGCCATAAGTTATGCGTATGAGGGAAATATTTACAAAAGACTTAAGGTTCAAACATTGTTTTGTAAAATATTCACAATGTTAAAATGTTTAATCATAACTAAACAATATACTTACATATAGCTGGGAATTATCCGGTATAATGGGGCTTAATGCATTCGTGTAGTTATTACGAGAAAACAACTATTCAATGCTTGGTTAGTAAGATGTTACATTATACCTTGTAACGCCGGTAATTTAATAAAAGTAAAAATTTAATTAATTTCCTTTCCAGTCATTCCAAAATAATGCATCTAAAAGTACCTTAATAGCTGATAGTTCAGATTTGACCTCGCAGAACATACACTGATCAAATTGAGATGTATTACAAAAGGGTAGGTCAAAAGTACTCGAAACCAGCGGGCTTGCATGAAAGTCATATTTTAAAACTTACTAGATTTAAATCACTAACCAGAAAACAAAACCCTGTACAATGAGGGCTTTAACATCGTTTTTTTTGTTAAGAGGTAGGTACATACATAGTTTATGTTCGATTTGTGGGTGGACAAGACCTTTAATTGGGTACGTCGCTTACCTACGTGTAACAGTTATGTGAGCGTAGGATGTGTCTACATCTAGCTATTGATTTTCTTTGGACGTGTACATATTTGCTTTTGAACCTTAAAGTTTCAGTTCAATCTTCTGCTCAGAGAGAAAATTATATCGATGAATTATTCATTCGGTAACTACTTTATGTAACTGATAAAGTGTTTTGCCAAAAAACTTTATTAGTCACAGTTACAGTACAAATAATGAAGTCATCGTGAGTGTGGTTGCAGTGTGAGGATCGTAATTGTCAAATAGAACCTGCTTGTTGGTAGTTTTATGGGGAGAGGGTGTCCGCGTTTCACTGTAGTTATAAGAGGTTCAATTCTGTTCTCTCTAAGACGCAGGGTACGACATACATCATCATAAATCTCACCTTCTACTCGTGAAGGGTATTAATGTAAAGTTGATTTGGGCTTCAAGGATGTTGGTAGAGCCCTGTATACTTAACAGATTTTGGAACATAGTGAGCTACAATACAAAAAGAAAGTCAGCATGCGCAGATTATAGCATACCTACTGATGTAATGAGGCTATATTTGCGAAATAATATTTTGTCACATCATCGACATGAGAATAAGTATTCGATAAGAGTTTAATATCTGTTAAGTAAAGCATAATTGGAGTACGACCTACTTCTAACGTTATGGCGACCGTAAACGAGAATAATGGAAATCCGATATGGCTCATGTAAAAATCCTCAATCTGAATAGAAATTCAGCGCCTGCATTGACTTAGACAAATTGCCTGTAGTCGGAGCAGTTTCGATGGAATTTAGCTTTATTTTCGGTTAAGTTATCGTATCCTACTAATATTATAAATGTGAAAGTTTGTGAGATTGGGTGTATGTATGGACGGCTTGTTACTTTTTCACTCAAAATAGAATCTGGGAAAGCACATAAACGAAAATTTACACATTTTAATAAATATAATAAATCGGTCGACCGTATAAAAACCTTTAGCATTTTGATAATGAACAACATTACGGGGAGCAAAACTCTGACATACTTTGGAAGGCACGGTGAAAATTTTAGTCATTACATGCTCCATGAAATGTGTAGAATGCAAAATAGGAACAAAAATTTCAATTAATTTCATTTCCAATCGTTACAAATTTCCTAGGTTTTTCAAGCATTAGGGTTTCAAGTTTTACGGTCACTTCTTTAAAAGCCAGAAAATCCACTAACACTTTTGCTCTACATGAAAATCGATTTCAAGATCTCTGCGCCATCAAAGTAGTCAATAACTCAATCAACTGATGAATTATACTTAATCACCAAATTAGTAAACCAATCTCGAAGTAAGCATGTGGTACGTGTCAACCAATATAATATATTACAGTGAGCTTAACTGACAAGTTTCGTCAGTATAATGACATTAGTGAAAATGTCTGACGGTGTTGGGAGTACACCCTGAGAGGGACGTGACCCGCTTACAGATTTGATTCTAAGGAACTGGGCCTTGTGGTATATTATTAGTATAGTTTATCAAACTGTCGGTTTACTACGGGCATCCGGTATCATGGCGGCACTCAACAAATTGCCCACTTTTGTGGGATCGAATCGGATTACCTACTGTGATGAGGCTTAGTGAGTCTGAGTTTACGATTTATTAATATTTATCTAGTGTAAGGTGTGACAAAACATGCAGAAATTGAACTATCATATTTTTCATGATGCTAACCTAAAGGTGGAGTCTCAAGTTAGAATGAATGTCACCATTATACATGCCAATAATGCTACATCGTCGTTTAGTGGTTAAGGAGTCGCTTACACTGCTCACTTGAACCTCTTTTAACACAATCATTTTAGCTTAGCTGGAGGGGTTAGGGGAATATTAATAATTTCAGTTAGGTACTAGAATTTACAAAATGGTGGCCCTCATTTTGATGGAATTGGAATTGTATGCAAGCTTCCCGCTTTCCTACACCTACGCATGCGTTAGTAACGAAATCAAGGCAATTGTTTGTGGTCCGTAATTAGTGTGGCCCACAATACGATCACAGAGCTAATTAAAATTAGATATCTCTATGGTTGTAATCCATTTATGGCCTCCAATTATGCTTATAATTGCTAATTTCCGCTTCTCGATTCCACTTGTCCTCATCGCACTGAAATTGCAGCCTTAGTATTATCGTTTTTGGTAGGATATTTATTTGAAACGATATAGGTATGTTAACTCGATATTAGTACTGTACCGCATGTTATGACAGAAGTAGTTCTTTTTTCCCATTCGTACTCACTGATGAGTGCAAAACATTTTAACATTAAGAAAGTTACACAGTTTATACTCACAGTTGACAGCTTCTCTGGCTAGGAGTAGTTCTTTTTCTAGTTGCTGTGGGTCAAGAGGCGCAGCTTCAGAACCACCTTCGGCCTTAGAACGCTCTAGTAATACGGTGCCAGCTTCACCTCTTTCGGCAGCCGCCACCAACAAACGACGTACTCTTGTTAATTCGGCCTATGAAACAAAGAAACATTATACAGGATCTGTTTAAAAAGGTATGTTGAAGTGTGTTACTTTTTATATACATAAGTTAAAGGAGAAACCTAAGGATACAGTCGTGTAAACTTGAGACTGCGACAATATCAAAAGAAACTGTTATTGAATACACCTTTTTAACTTCAGTTTTTATGATCTTGGCGGCTGCGTTTCTATAAATATACAATACTATTTGTTAAGAAATCCTTCAAAGAGCGTACTATAGAAAAATACCTATAAAACGCAGTTGAGTAACAACTTTCTTTCGTTCTTCAAAACATAAACACGAAATTTTATATTTCGAAGCTAAAATACACGAAACTAAACAATTAGTAAACAATATATTACATTCTCAAATTATTCCAAATACTATGATTATTTTATTTGATATTATCATGAGTAATGATCAAAATGAAGTAAATACATAATTGATTTGGTTTATTCGAATTCAAGCAGTGACTGATTTATCAGTACTAGGTGCTGTCAGAGTAATTGAGCATTCTCTAAATAATTCAAATGCTACGAAATCAAGTACTTATCGGCATCGTTAACGAATATTCTACTTTCGAATTTCACGTACCTACCTATCTCACTTTCGTGAAAGCGCAGTTGAAGTAAACTTCCTCCGATTTTGCTGACAAGATAGTGACGTGCCTCCATTCTTAGATCGTTATTTCGAAAATTGATAACGTATCCTTTTTATTGGAATAGTTTGACAGGTCGTTAAGATATTTCCTTCACGGCAATTTTACGAGCTCCCTTATATCGTGAGACTAGGATAGTTATGTTGAATCATCGAAAACATACCTATTGACACTATTAGGGATAGTTACATTTTGTAACCATGTCTAATGCAACTGTGCAATATTCAACTGTTTAGGTACTCTGTTTTTTTATAAGAAACGAATTTGTATGAAAGTGCTAATTATGAAATAGTAAAAATCAAGATTCCAAATTTAAAGTAGGGTTGATTGAAGTTTTTGGATGTTAGTTTTTTACTCATAAGGCCTAATTTCGGAATGTTTTCGTAATTTTACCAAAAGTAGACAAGTGATTGTATTAAAAAAGTTACAGTTACCATAATAAGCAATGAGATAACCCGAGGCGCAATCAATTTAATAAATATGCGATGGATCATTTTCATTTAGTCATAGTTTTAATAATAAATTAATTAAAAAAAAATATTTACTACAGAATCTAATATATTCGAAAATAAATTTTATGTAAACTAGTCTACGCAGTAATTCACTGTGGACTCCGACTCTGGAGAGTCTCAGATTACGGACTTCGACTCACTCTGATACTGAAACTGTAAATATTGCTAGGCTAATATTGGTAAAATGAAATTATTAAATCAAAAAATTATAAAGGCCACATCGTTTGTCGTAGCAAATTCATTATTACTTAACAGGGGAAACGGTGACAGGTAACACCCAATTTATAACTTTGAACAACATAATAAGGTGTGCTAAGTTCCATTTTAGGAGTTAGTTATGTTGAAATATTTTTAATGTGTTATGTTGAAATATTTTTAATGTTTTATGTTATTTTAATAAGTTTATTTATAATGAATATATATTGTCATTATTTTACTACTCCATTCACTGCTTATATGACTATAGATATAATACCTATATCTCACTCCTAAGGTGGTTAAATAAGGTAAGACGTGTGTATGGAAGTCTGTCATTTTAAAAGTTAATAGCACGAAATTTCATACACCTGCCGAATATACCATAAGTATACTAATTTTTGCTTCTGGTTTGATAATAATATAACATTTGTCTTAAGATGTCGTGACTCTTCCTGTTATATAAACATCAATATTGTTATATTTACGAAATGGACTTTGGTAAAAGCCCATCGAGAAGGTAATAAACTGAAGACATCTTTAGCATCGGCCTGAGATCGACCGAGTGGAAAAAGGTTAAGTAAAAATTTAATCTTCAAACGCTCTTAGAATCGCTAATGACAGTTTATTGAAGATACCTAATACTTTTACATCCGGAATTTCAAGTAATAAATCTGCGAGTCATTGAAAAATGAAGAATCTTTCAGTTTTCGAGAAATCTTTTTGATACTTATTTAAAGTACTAGGGAGATTGGAATAACTTTTGCACTATTGAAACATTGGAGCAACTATTCATAAAAAAATAAATGGAAAATGTCTATATCCTAGACGAGACTTGAACCCACCGCCATTATTTTTCTTTTCGCTCTAGACGTGTTTGTATGGGTAGAAGAAATTCGGATTATTAGGAAGTGTCTAGATGGAATTAAGGGATTCGTAGTGGATTCAAGCCCCGTCCTGGATGTTGACTTTTTCTGATTTAATAACTCTTTTTATACTACATAGGTGGCAGACAAGCACATGGTCCACCTGATGGTAAGGGGTTAGCGTGGCCTATAGACGTGTGCAACACTAAGGGTGTCACACACGCGCTGCCTACCCTGAAGGGAAGGGGTGGGGAGGCTGGGAAGGGGTAGGGGGCGGAGGGGTACAGTAAGCTCTGGCTACCCTACTTACCAGCGGGAACACAACACTATGATTATATAATAATATTAACACAACATGTTCTTTTGAAAGAGTAATTGAATTTTTAGATGTTAACTTTATGTTTGATAAATATTATCTCCCTATCGTTATTTCTAGTTTCAAATCTAAACGACAGTTATTTGGTTTTCATTTATTTGGTATACATAATTAGTTACTTACTCGCTAAGTTAATAAAGACCGCTATGAGCGCTGTATGTTACCTACTGCAAATCTGTGGTCATGACTCATTTTTATAATTCCATTAACCAAATATACTAAATACGGAACCTACACGAAATCCTATAAAAAATCGCTTAAGCTTTTCATCTAAATTCATTCTTGTGGTACCTGTAATCGTTCGTTTTCCATCCGAAGCCTCCTAGCCACTTGAGCAGCGGTGAGCATCCCGGGGGACGCCGGCACTTCATCTTGCCGCGAACGGTCCGACCGTCCGCCCGGAGAAGCGGCATCTAATATAAACATAGGATATTTTAATACATTCAAACGTTCTACAACATACACAACGTTTACTAGATCCAAAATAATTATAGCTTTTTTTACAGATCTGATCTCACCCTCATTCCCACTAATGTAACCTGTACACCAGGATCAATAGTAGGTACTAGTATAGCTAACTATTTTGGGATATGGATTCTCGAATGGGGGATGTTTTTTTTGATATATGTATATTATACAAAATATTAATTAAAACATTTTCAGAATTGAAAAAAAAAATTGGTAGGTATCTTTTTTCCGCATCCTAATTGAGCACTCGTTTAGTTTCTATCATTAACTTGTCCATACCACTACTTTCCTAAAGTTAGTTCTTTTGCTTCTCGTCGTAGTAACCCTCATTAAAAGTTACCATACTATCTGAAACTTCAGTAAAGTATGATGTTGCCGCATTCATACAAATGGAATTGATTATAGCGACATAAACGTTGTAATAACGGGAAAGTTTTCGTAGTCACGAAAACCGCGGCTCTGACCGGTCCAGACAAATCGATTACTCGCATGTTCACGTGTCACGGAACGCGCGTCAACTATATACCGGCCGCCGGCAGCAGGTGTGCGCGACGGTTACTTTATTGTGCCATTCATTTGTTCCAGAGGTGACGTATTGACTTCGGGAAAATAACACTTCCTTAACACCATGTAATTATTCTCTTCCAGACAGCTTTTTAATCAAATCCCACGAAACAAATAGAGCGAGGAAACGTTCGGAATCTACTACCTCACAAAACGTACGAATTGGCTCGAATGTGGAGAAAAAGAAATATAATTTGAAGGATTAGTAGCAAATGTAGCAATAGCAAATTCGTCGATGAGAGCCGGCTCGCTTTATCGCATTGTGCACAAATATAGACAGATAGCCGATAAATTATGCCTCACTGCATAATGTCCCAATGATCCTATTATCCTGCTTACTCTGATAAGTCAATATGGTGAACCATTGCACAATTGTCTCCCAGAACGGCCAGAACAATAGTTACGGATGAATGCACACTTATTATTATATTTGGCTTCTAATGAGAAATTTAGTGATATCGACTTAGGCGTTGGAAGAAATATCTTCCTTTCTCCGTTGTGTACTGAGAAGTATTAGCCAATATTCTCTTTTGGTCGCTCAATCATAAACTAATATTCAATCTTTTTCTCAAGGAAATCTAGTTAAGAAATTGGGGAAAGAATTATACGACAAATTGCGTCATCAGGCGGAAAGTTTCTTTCGCTACGAGTTGCCGGGCTGTGCAGTGTGCAGTTAGTCGGCAAATGAGTTAATCCCCAAGGCTGCACGCTCATTAGCAGCAAAGATATTATACAGAACGGCCGCAATATAAAGAATATTATCACAATACTCAATCGTATCTTAGTAATTGTTAGGAACACTTGCTTTTATTAAAAATTACACAGCACAAAGCAATACACAGCAAATAAAGCACGGGTATGTAGACCAAATTGTTGGTGTACCTAGTATCTATGGATAAAGGGTAGGTCAAAAACTCTCAAAACCAGTAGGCTTTCATTAAAGGTTTAACGACAGCAGAGGAAGCTCATGAAGGATAGAGGTGGTAGACTGTTCTGGTGTCTGATGTCTCTACCTACCACGAAGGGTTCACTCTCCATTGGAATACATATTGTGTGTATGCAATATGCATGCACCACTCTCTACCTACCCTTTCAAAGATATAAAGGCGTGTGGTGTGAAATGTGTGAGAGCAAAGTTAAATGTAGCTTTTGTAGTCTAACACGTAGTTGAGCGACAATTCTAGCATTCTCAGCTTGTAAGAGCATCTATGAAGAATTTCAAACTAACTACGCTTACTTCATCAGCAAAACAAACATGCCGTCTCGACTAGTTACGAACTATTATCTCCCGGATTACAGACTCTTAAGATACTTGCTAACTTTACCTTTTCCGGGCTCGCTATTGTTGTGTCATAAACAATTGGTACAAATATGTGTCGTTTGTTATACACTTGAGTTTTGCTTAAGAATGCAAATTCAGAACATTTTAATGACATTAAATAAATTGTGGCGTCGGCCAATATTGTTGGTAAACAACTCGAATAGAATGATAAATGTACTCGTCATATTGCGGAAATTAATGACAGTGATGAAATGAATGAACATTATGTTTACGAAGTAGGAGACTAAACATAAAATGTTTGAGATATTAAAGGACATATTTTACAAAATTATGAACGTTTAAAATGTTTGGATACTGTAAGAATAAAAATCTTCTTAACTTTTTTTGTAATAAGATGCATAGGTATCCAAATGAATATATTTATGTCAAATGTACCTACCTAATCAATGCAAAAATACTTATTGTTATTACTTAGAGTTAGCTTAAGTAATATCAATAAGTATTTTTTGACTCCTCTGTATGAGTTAAAATTATAGCTTTACAAAAATAGTAACAAAAATCTTATATGAACATAATATATTTTACCTCCATCAAGGGTCGCTGTGATATCAGCTCTTGGTTCCGGTCCATCGCTGCTTCTTCCAGGCGATGTCGCATCAGGTAGCGGCACCTCCTCTTCAGAGCTGTCAGCCGGGTCCAAAATATTCCGTTCACTTGTATTACTATTCGCTCCATTACCAATCTCGGCATATGTACCACTGTCACTACCGTTTTGTAATGACCATTTAACTGGTGATTCCACCTTACCGTTCGCTTGGTTTTCTTTATTATCGTCATCTATTTAAAAGAAAAGTATATTCAACTCATAATATTCAATTCAAATACATAAATTTCATCAATAGTCGTACGTAACGTATAATAGAATAGTTGTTAAAAATGTGTAACGCGCCGTAGATTATTTTTTAACCCGTACTACTAATATTTTTACTAGCCGTCTATTCGATTATGTTGTACCTACTTTGCTGGGCAAGTTTGCTTCACTAAACGTGTCTTATAAATGAATTAAAATTAGCAACTCTTCCGATGTCAATGTGTTATCCAATTTATTGAAGACTGCTGTTCTTTAAACCAAATTGAATATTGTACTGCCGTAGCATTTGCTTGTTTCCTAGGTATAGGTAAATAGAAGACCATTAAATGCACCAACGGAATACCGCAAGGACAATATTATATGCCAGCTATCCAAGATTTATTGACAGATTGTATTTCAAACGAACTACGAGTGCAAATATGGGCATTTGCGGTGAAAGTGGATAGGGATGATGATGGTGAAATTTTCCAACGATATCATAAAAATGGCTTCAAATGTCTACCTGATAAATGGACTGTAAAGCAACCGCTGTTGTGCTACGAGGAAAAGGTGTACAATATTTACCTGTGGGTATTTACAAAAACCTTTTGTTCAAGCTGCCATAAACGTATAAAAAGAAACAGATCTGTCTACTGTCTGATTGTGACATTTCGTTCTGACATGACAGCTGATTAGGGTAACGTTCAAAACAACCTAGGTTTTTGCTCACGTTAAGTGGCCTTCAGCCTGAAAGCGGATTTTGGTATCTGAATACAATACAAACATCACTTAGAGTCCTATATCAGCCAAGGTACATCTGTGTAAAAATATACCTCTTCCATAGACTTATTACGTACGTTATCGGTTAACGTATAGCTAAACCAAATTGCTTGTGTTAGGTAAAGGTAAACGTCAATCGTAAACTGAGTGGGGTTTGAACCGGTAACCTCTTAATTGCATGTCTAATGCCTTACTGGATTTCACAAGTGAACATTTGTTCAAGTCAATTTAATTGGATTGTTGTATTGATCCTATGAACCGATCCTATCATTGTCAAAATCAACTTTTAACATCACGGCTTCCTTTTCTACCTAGAATCCTAACCTTAAAAAAAATTCATACTATGACGTCATGACTAGTTCTATCACATGTTACAGTTCTAACTTTTAAGGAGAGCGAATATAATTAAGAGGTATTTAGAGTCGGTTGATAATTTATTAACAGTACAAAACTTACCTATAAAGGGATTGTCTTTCCCATTTCGAATTGATAGTCTAGTGGTTCTATTTAAAGTACCCTCTTTATCAACGCTAAGGCTGCCGAGACCTCCATTTCTCGGTTTATCAAGAGTTCCGATGAGAAGTCGTCTCTCTGGTGGAATAGGCCGATCTAATTCGGGCCTTTCGAGCGCTGAGCTTGCCGGAGTGATGAGAGGATCTGCTGGTTCTGGCTCCGCATCCGCATCCACTCTGGCCCCTACTGAGACTTGCTCGTCGACCATTTTGCGGAGTTTCGCCTGTACGAAAGGTATTACTTACTTGACACACATTTTGGATGTTTATGACAAATAACACTTCATATGTCACGGAAACACTTTTAAGATAATGGTCAGATAGTAAATTGTTGTCCAGTATTTAAAACATTAATCTTATTGTACGATTAAATATATACGATCTATTTTCACACTGAAACAATGTAGTATGTTGACATTATTACTAAGTTTAATAGTGAACGTTTTGTAAAATTATCTGCATAAGGTAGTAGAGAAACAGCGATTTAAATTCGGCCGCCCAACGATGTCATATCTATTGCTATTAATCTAAGCGCACCCTCTACCCGTAATTCACCTGCTACCGTGTGATGTAACAGTCGTTTAAGTCTGTTCGTTTAAACGCTTCGCTTAGGGTGGTACGGCACGGTATCAAAACACCTTCATAATTAATAATGATTAAAGCTTTCATTACACTGATGCATCTGATGTTAAGTTTATATCAAACGATAAATCATCTCAAGCAACTAGTAAGTAAACTCTCTAAACATCATTACTTTCATCGCATTTCTCATTAATTAAAGAGAAAATATAGATATCCTTTAGTATTAAAAGCTTTTATGAACTAATAAATATTCAAAAGCATTTCAGGCGAGTGAATTTATTCAAAA
Source organism: Lithosia quadra (assembly GCA_963576445.1). NCBI lineage: Eukaryota > Metazoa > Arthropoda > Insecta > Lepidoptera > Erebidae > Lithosia > Lithosia quadra. Next base: position 5,606,827 of record OY754883.1, read on the forward strand.
CAGCAGTATTAGGTACTTACAAAACATCTAAGCTCTACAACAAATAACTTGCTTTTTCGTTATTTGATACCAAAAATGTTTTTTACACTTTAACAAATTACTTGAAGAACGGTTTAAGTGCTCAACTGCTTTGTAAATTGCAGATAGTTACTAAACGTAGAGTATAACGTATTAGGTACAGGAGTGGCGTGTTTTCTTCGACACATCATTATACACGCTAGCCGTATATCATGTAATAGGATATTGTCAAGAATTACCCGCTAAGCGTTTAAATCGCTTTAAGATTGGCTTGTCAGTACGTGGCGTGTTGTAATCACCTTATAACTTAAAAGATACACACTAAGGCCCATATTATTAGATGACATTAACATCTGAGATATGTCTCAAGCGTGACTTGAGATGCTCTGCGAATTGCGCAATTGGCGCAGAGCATCTCAAGTGCACGCTTGTGACATAACTCAGAGGTAAGTTTCTTCTATAAATACGGGCCTAAGCTTCATTGGCTGTCAAGTCATGATCATAACAATTTTGCTCGTGGTCATTCTGCGTGCTTACCTGGGCGTCGCCTAGTATCCGGCGCACTAGCGCCATCAGGCCGCCGTGGCTGGCGCTGTCATGCTATCCTCCGCCTCCCCTACACTTCATTGTCTCCGTTCCCTGACACCTGCCACACGCGCTTCACGCCCTACCTATTCACTATTAAACTTTCAATACAAAATGAAACTATTCCACTTTGCGCGCTACCCTTTGTCTTAGTACTTCGATGACAGCCTGGAATGAGGACGTCGCCGTCGGCGTCGCTCCGCCGGAATTATCTGAAACAAACATATTACATTGTTAACTTCATGATAGAGAATATGTTCCTCCTCGGTTTGAATTAACTTCGGTCTGTTCATACATCGAGTATGTTTGTTGTGAAGACAACAATTAGGAACAAAACCATTGTGTACGTAAATTATTGCAGGTTGACGTTGGAATAAGGGTTCCTTGTATTTGTTTCGGGTTTGATATAATATTATTATGCTGAAACAGATCCTTTATCTGAGTAAAATATTCTCTATATTATAAAGCAAGATATATTCTTGACTACTTGAGCGATGAACTCGAACTGGAAAGCTTTCTTCGGATGAAGTTGGTAAAAGACTGCAAATTATGAAAGTATTTATTTTCAGCTGCTGCTCATATAATAAGTAATCGGAATCTTAGAGGGTGATATTTTGTTTTGTGTTATCTTTCCATTAAGCGCGAAAATAAGCGCATTTTAATAAAAATGGACGTGGACACAAGAGTTTAATGACAGTGGAGGAAGCGCGTAAAGTACTTAAGTAAGGATAAAAACAGATGCCAGCCTGTTGACTCTGCCTACCCCGGAGAGAGAAAGGCGTGAGTATTTTATGTATGTATGTACACATTGTACTTGCAGCTGAGATCGGAATTCTTTATTCGATCTAAAAAGTTTGTCGCCCTTTAATGTATAATTTTTAAAATAATAATTTTAATATCACGATAGCCTTTTGGATCATCCCGGGAACTAATTACCGTCTACCAAGAAAAACACTAAAGGGCTCTTATATATCTGCTAAGTAGAAGTACGAACCATACTAAAGTTCAGTCAAAATACTTGTGAAACTCATTATTCAGGTTGCCGCGGGCGCCTCCTGCGGCACAAGCGCCTCTCGTCTTTGACATTACTATAGGTATCTGATTCTTTTTGTCAAAGCGTCATCACGTTGGCACAAAAAAAGAGTTTTCTGTCATTGAAAAATTGTCTGTTCGATGTTACAATAGTAAATAGTTACTTTTCAGATAACGAATACAGGACATCAAAAGATGTATTCTTTTGGTAACAAGTAGGTAAATCTTTTTATAACTAATATTTTTTTTACAAGAGAAGAGATGTTATGTATGTTATGAGTTGGACCTCTGTTCTTCATTGCCAGCAACTGGTTTGTAGATGCTAGATGTCATATGCAAACAGAAAAAACGTAACGTTTTCTTTTTAGGAAGTTTATCGTGATGAATACAGTCCGTCCAAACGCTTCAAGGCGTTCAGTTAAGGATAAAAACAGATGCCAGCCTGTTGACTCTGCCTACCCCGAAAAGAGAAAGGCGTGAGTATTTTATGTATGTATGTACACATTGTACTTGCAGCTGAGATCGGAATTCTTTATTCGATCTAAAAAGTTTGTCGCCCTTTAATGTATAATTTTTAAAATAATAATTTTAATATCACGATAGCCTTTTGGATCATCCCGGGAACTAATTACCGTCTACCAAGAAAAACACTAAAGGGCTCTTATATATCTGCTAAGTAGAAGTACGAACCATACTAAAGTTCAGTCAAAATACTTGTGAAACTCATTATTCAGGTTGCCGCGGGCGTCTCCTGCGGCACACAAGCGCCTCTCGTCTTTGACATTACTATAGGTATCTGATTCTTTTTGTCAAAGCGTCATCACGTTGGCACAAAAAAAGAGTTTTCTGTCATTGAAAAATTGTCTGTTCGATGTTACAATAGTAAATAGTTACTTTTCAGATAACGAATACAGGACATCAAAAGATGTATTCTTTTGGTAACAAGTAGGTAAATCTTTTTATAACTAATATTTTTTTTACAAGAGAAGAGATGTTATGTATGTTATGAGTTGGACCTCTGTTCTTCATTGCCAGCAACTGGTTTGTAGATGCTAGATGTCATATGCAAACAGAAAAAACGTAACGTTTTCTTTTTAGGAAGTTTATCGTGATGAATACAGTCCGTCCAAACGCTTCAAGGCGGTAATTTGTGAAGTGTGGCTCGTTGAGCCCGGCCGCTTCAGTTATTGGCCGCAAAATTGATTAAAATTCCAGCTGCGTAAGGGAGTCTCATCTACTTTTCTTATTACATTGCGTTTACTGAAGACTGTTTTAGTGAGTTTCTAGTCGTGTCCGATCGTTTGATTTCGGCGAGTAATCAGATCGGGTAGCTACAAAGTGAATGTTAAGTGAGCAAGATTGCTGCTGGTTGTTATAGAATTCAACATTGAATGAGTCTTATCTTTACTTCATCTGTATTAACTTCATCTTCAATACAGGTATAATGAATTTTTGCATAGTGGTTTTGAAAACTTCAAAAAGACATAGAACAGCGCGGCGTTAACACATTATGCCGAAAATAGCAATTATAATCATTTATATATTACGCTACATCTTATCCTTTCATCGTTTTTTTTTCGCATTTCCAGGAGCGACTGCCGTCTGATCGAACTATGCTGAAAGAATGATTAAGTAATATACTTACCTACATAAAAAGTAGCCGAAAATAATAATAAAAAAGGCAACGCAATTCAAGTCACACACACTTAGTTTAAACAGTTTGATGTTTCTCTAATTTAAATCAATATAGATACCTGGCATTTAATTTAGATTTAGCTTTCCCCCATTCTCGCTAGGGCGCGCTCGTCACGAGTGCAGTATTCATCAAAGTAATTGCGCTGTTTCATTAAAACTCCCGGCACATCCTTCAAGATTTGCATAAAAAGGTCTCCAGGCTTCGCAGAAAGCCTCCCTCAAGTTACCATTAAACCAATTTTTAAATGTCACTTATTTCTTAAAAATGTCACGTTTGAAGAACAAAGTTGGTAAACGAAGAGTTGAGAAAAGAATTTGTATTCACCTTTTTAGTATGAGCAAGGGTATACTTTGGTTTTGGGATGACTTGTTAAGCTACACAATAATATTAAACGAGTAATTATTCTTGTTTAAGTATTACATGAATTTATGCAGTAATGTTTTGGTAACCGTATAAAGATTTGGGTGTAACTTTTTAGTCAGGTTAGGTTTTGCTTTCAAGTTTAAATATTACCCTAAAAAACTGTAGAAACTGCGAGTAATTACAATAGCACAACTGATAAGTGTTCAATATAATACATTCCTTTTAATAACTTGAGAATTATCCACTACACACCTGATTCGTTCTTATAAGTCGTAGCTTGACAAGGACGTAGGTATACCTATTAGCGTTCCTAAATAGATACGAGAAACATAATAAAACCTTACACTTGCTCTCTTTTATCCATCAGCGTCATACATTATATATAATTTGGTATACAGCACACCCAACGTAAACAATTTGCCGAGAGGATATGGCCCTCACAAAGAGCTTCGGTAATACAAAAGTTGTACGAAAAGGTAATCCTACGCTTTCAACATTGTTTTGCGGCGCGTTTTTCGTGTGTTGTATTTACACATAATGTATAAACTTACTTCAAAGTTTGTTCCATACTGTTTCATTTGTCTTCGACACTCAAATATACGCTTTATTGTTATGAGTTTTTTGGTTCTATTTGTACAAGTTAAACCCGAAGCGACGAAAAACGGAAAAGGACAACAAGAGCATAATTATAATAATTATGATAAGCATAAAATGTAGTGCCAAGTATTTTTTGAATACTGGCCATATTGCAGGAACCTGTAATAAAAATGAATATTTGCTAAGTGCCAAAGATATCCAGCTACACTAGGGGTGGATTGAAATCGATCATGTACAAGGGTGGTATTTGGTTGCAAGAACATTGATTTAACCTTTTATTCTGCTGTCACCTCTTTCATTCGCTCTCATAAATTACTGCTACTTAATAATTAATTGGACACTTTTTAAACAGCTACGGACTAAAAGGCGAAGGACTCTAAAGAATTTTTGAAACAAAAAACTGAAGCATCGTGGGATGCGAGGCGCTTTAAAACATCGAAACTATATTGTATAGAGAATTTGAATGAAAAAATGGTTTATTGAAGTAAATAAATGAAGTACAATGGTAATACAAAAATATACAAAAATGGTAATACTTTACTTTTAAGAGAATTTGCATGAAAAAACAGTTTATTTAAATAAATCAATATAGATTGATAAATAAATGGTGTCTACAGTTTCTATTGCCCATCTCTTTAGACTAAATAGGTATCTTTCAAATGTCTTCTTAATAGGAATCGGCCTTTTTATCTTAAAAATACATTATTAATTCCAAAAGGTCAGGGCTGATCCGCCGCATTAGCTTTTTCATCAAAATTGCATGATGCTATCTAGGTATGTCAATGAAACATACCTACTAAAAATTCTGTAACACGTTACGTAAACTCATATAAAATGGTTGTAAAAGCTTTTGAAGAGAAGGTACGAAACTTGCGGGAAGTACAGCCGCGAAGCACTGAGGCCGGTGGGGCATATTCACCTAACCGTTATTCAAGCCAAAGTTCAGGTCTAGCTATAATTCAAGTGAGTGGAGCACTGAGCCTCGTTATTACAGGCTTTGAATACTTCATACTTTAATTAAAACGTAGTAGGAGATTTTATAAGTAGGTGTATACCGGTTTCATGTCTGTAGGCCCACGGGAAATGTTGGAACATGATCGTTTGTAATCAAAATTGAATTGTCTGCAGAGTTCTTGAGGAGAATGTTCTATCTATTTAGTACAAACTGTACCAAGCTATTGTTTATATCTCTTGTACTGCCAGCGTTATCATACTTTACTGGAATGTTTCCTCGAGTATGGATACTGTTTGTTAAAACTCCTTCACGCATTAACGCCAAACCAGGTCTTGATGAAGTTTGGCACAGAGAAAGATTGTAATTTGGAAGCCTGTAAACATTGTAGGCTACTTTTAATCCCGGGCACAGTTTCCTGTGGATCACATAAAACGAAAACAGGCAGTTAAAATAAAGTATAAGTTGAATATCTATATAATTAACTTCAGTCATAACATTATAATCTAAGGTCAACTGCCTTGTAATTTTGTTCCATTATTATTGGTCGGACGTGTGTAACGTATCAGAACATTATTATATCAAATCTAATCATAAAAGCAATTTATTCATAAGGGTGTAATTTTATCAGGAGCTGTGTAAATTATGTTCTTGTTCGGATAAAATACTTAATTACTTATTTAATAAGAAAAGCTTATTTTTTGTAGCAGATGGCGGTTTGGCACAAGAGACAGGTTTCGTCTGAAGCGGCGGGTGCCGGAATCTATATTTATGGCAAAACTTGTACGGTGCACCACCCAACTGTTCCGTTATAATAGCGTCATAAATAGGTTAGGTTTAAATCTCAACTATTATGAACAAGCAAACTACGTAGTCGCATCTCATTATCTTTATTAAACTGGATCGAATTTATAGTTTTAATAACTTGCAAATAAACTAAGAACATGGTTTATATCTATATAGGTACTTATACTCTGAAGCAAATATGTTCAAAACAGATTGAGTTGTATTTTATTCATTCAAACAAAACTATATTTGATGATGTTTGAACTGATTGTATCGCGTTTTATTATACTACTTAGGTGGCAAACAAGCACACGGCCCACCTGATGGGAAGCGGTGACCGTGGCCTATTTGACGTCATATTTCATGTTTTTATTATTATTTATTATAGTGTGTATTCTGTATCCCGACGTTGTAGTTTTTCAGCTGCCTCGGTAAGACTAAGATGGTGGTTGTCTCATATTTTTTTAAAGTTATTTCGAAGTAGACTTGTTGGTGTTACCTGTATCAATGAATTTTATTTCAAAGTGTAATAATCGCGTAAATTACCGATAATGTCATGTAAGTAGTATCCAAAGGGACACACCTACAACAATCAGTTAATTTATAGTTAAAATCAATGTGCGAGCCTCATATTGATGTTTTATGTAAAAATAATTACAAAATTTATAAGCATAAAGTTAATTTCTTTTTGGAAATTATTCTCGTTTGAAAACATTTTCAGTGAGTCTTTAGCCGCGAGGTCTGAACCAGTTTTGAAGTCATGTTTTACATATTTCTCGCAGGAAATGGAATCTCAAACTTTTGGCTACAAACAACTTTTGAGAGTCAGGAAAATTTGGCTATCAAAATATCTTCTCTGAAACATTGATTAAATTTGTGAAATATTTGATGACGATAACTAGGCGTGTACCATTACTGCAAGTAGATATTTACCTACCTTTGTGTCATACATTCCTATAAGCAATTCATGTTAACTAGGTACCAAATATTTTTGAAATTTGTTTTTTGTTACTCCAATTCTGGTTGCTTCAAAAACTTGGACATTGGATCCTCCCTTTCTATAATTATATTAGTCTAGTTGACTTTTATCAGAGTAACTGTTATCATTCTGACCTACAAACCCGGAAAGGAATACTTGCAACAGAGCTTCGTCAAATATAAGAGTGGTTATTTTCCAAGATCTTCGTAACCTGGCCCCATACACTCGCTACGAACAAAGATATGTCTATATTACATTCATGACTAGAATATTAATATCTTAGCGAATTGAATAGAAAAGACAGGCTGGTCACACAAACAATAAAGAAAATAATAAATCATTCTGTCATATATGTGGGGCAAGGTCGTCACTAGCAGAAGAAAATATCTGTTTAATTATGGATATTAGTTTTCCCTTCATGATTCTCGGGCAAGGGCAGCGAAATTAGGACTAAGTACACGAATAAGAAATGTTGATAATATAGGTATATATTACGGTCCCTATATCCAGCTTGTAATATAAACATTCAACATATCGAGCATAGCTAATAAGTATACAAACGGTTATCGTAACTCCACACCGACTTCTAACTGCCAGAAACAACATAATAACTACGTTAGAATATTCAAAAACATTTCCTTTGAAGCCGTAAATTCGACGCTCCATGAAATTCATATTTCACAGAGCGTACATGGCAACGTAAAAACGTGGGCGGTTAGCAGAACAGAACCAATAAAAGTTAGATTCATGTCACATACTCAATTCATATACGAACTCGTCGTCCCGTCACAGTTCTCTGTAAAGGTGTTAAGGGTTGATCTAATATTTTTTCTTTTAATCGAAATAGTAGTCTGAGAGTACAGTAGGTACCAGAAGTTGCTGAACTCTAACAAATTTAGTAACCAGTACATGGAAAAAAAGGAATTAGTCATAATTATTGATGTATAAGTAACATTGAATTGACAATTTGCTAACGTTGTAGAGTACTTTAAACATTTTGTGTTCATAAATGTAAAAAAGTATAACTTCGGTTTTGATTACTCTATAAAGTTATCAAGCTGCGAAACAATGCTTAGTCTACCGATACGGTACCGGGTTATATTATGGGATCAGTTTAGGAATTAACCTATAACTGAATCCTATCAATGTTCTAATTTGAGATGTAATACTATATGAATCCTAAATAACGTTTAGAATGATTTTCGTACTACAAAAGCGTAAACTTTCGAAGTATATATTTCGTTTTAAATTAACTTACTAGGTTTAAATTAGTTTGCTAATGTACTGAAGGCCTATAATTCGAAATATTGAAGAAATTTAATTGTAAAATTATAAAACTTGTAGGTAGGTACCTACGCAGAGCGATCTTTCAAACAACTTTCTTGACAGTTTGACGCAGGAATTTATAAATTGTAACTTAGCATGGCAGCAAGCGCGGCTTGGTTATGTCTGAAATAATGCACTATTAACAGACACGTCAGCGGTAAAAGTTGGTGCAAGTTCCCTGAGGAGCCGACGTCGACAGCTACCTACACAAGTTCCTTCTGCGCACAAACTTGCTAACTAGATAGGGGCTTCTCTCGCAAAGTCCTTTATACATAATTAATTATAAATAAATATGTTGTATTTCTTGGCTTCCGCGTAAACACTGCATAGCTGTTGTAGTAGTAAGATAATTATAAATGGTGAACTTTAGTTTCTAGAGATGCAAATAATATCTTACGGCTACAACAAGATGGTAACGTCTTGAACGTCACCATCTTGGTTACAAGCAAGACGGTAACTGACTGATTGACTATAATGAATGAAAAAAAAAATTGGTTTGATTCTTGTTTGAAACGTTACTTGATTGATCATTATAGGATTTTGTTATCCAGTCCAATTTTATTAGTCAGATTGGTAAGATTAAAATAATGATTATTATGACTTAACATTTTACACTGATTGTTAAAATTAGAAACGTACCTACTTTCGCGCTACTTTGTATGATAACAAAAACATTTAATAGTACCACATTGAAATTGGAACTAAATTAGGGTACCAGTTAGAGGTCAATGAGTTTCCACAGGCTGTTACGGCATACGATATAATCCTTTGCTGTAAATATGCCTATTAGCGAACACCGTATTGCCCAAATTATAACAGATTGCTTTGCCGGATTGTAATTTAGAGCAACGGTATTATACGGAATAGGCGGCTTAACTTAAGATTCATCCGGATATTAGGCCCCAATGTAAATTAATACTCAAACGTAACTGATGCCCTCTGTTCGTCTATCACCTATCCATAGTTGTTTTGGCTGTAGGTTCAGACTACCTTCAAGAAAATAATAGATTTGTACCTAAGACTACAAATGTCATTAGTGGAAAAATTCCTATTAAAAGCTTTATATACTCTTTTTAGACTCTGTTTTTTTTCTGAGCACCGGGTAGTCAAGTTCAAAGTGTTAATCAAGTATTTAAAAATAAAATCGAGTCTCATAGAAGATTAAAATCCAGATTACACAATTATGAGATACGGTGACATTATTTTATCGAAAGCAAATCTATGGGGTAAGTATTCCCTCTATGTCTTTATGTCTTTTGTTGACTGCTACAAGTCTGATTGAAGTGTCTTTAAAAATTTAACCATATTGTCGAAAAAATATTCCCCTTTATCTTTGGTTAGTTGGGTCTTTAATTCAGCTTATGTTAGAAATGGCCACTACCTGCATTATTCATTCTACGAGACTGATAAATTCATCTATATTAAATTTCGTATGGAGCTCTCGGTATACGAGTCAGGATCGCACTTGTCCATGTTATTATTGTTCTAAGAGAAAAAAAACACATGGTTCGCCTGATGAGTGTCGTACCGATCCTTATAAAATCTCGTAACAGCCGGCATGTTTACATAAGTTTTTATGTCCTAATGTACTGTATAAATGTGTGTAAGAGTGTAACTTAACATTTAAAGTTATGTAAATACTGTTTTAGTAGACATAATAATTTTTATGTAGGCTATATTTTTGCCTAACTTGCATAATTATTATAAACTTATTAGGCATATTATTTATTCGAATATCAGTCTTAGAAATATATACTACCCACCTAATGTACCGTTGTCAGGATCAACGCTCGAGACAGGGCAGTCCAACTCAGATAAGAAGGTTGAAAGGTTAAACCCAGAAGTGTTCTCCGTCAAGTTAGTTTTTCATAAGAATGTATTAATGTCATGACCACAGAATATAATTACTTATGTTTGTGACCGATAGCGAGGGTCATTTGACCCATATAACCCTTAACTTTAAATAGAACTTTAAATTAAATTAGTTATAATAAGTATTTCAACCCTATAATTACCAACATTTCTCTTTCAAAGGGCGAACAATGAACAGTTAAATAAAGCAAAATGTTTCGTTGAAATACGTGGTGTTTACTTCATTTGATGTACCAAAAATATAGTTATTTACAACACAAATTGGTCAGTACAGGTTACATTTATTAAAGGCACTTTTTAATAAGCTTATATTATAAGCTTTTAAGTTATTAGGTTGACTTTAATTCGTGTAATTCTTTGATCCACATTATTTTATTATCTGCAGCTGATATGAAAATGGACTGACGTTACTCATGAAATAGATTTTTTCTTACTTTACGTTATTTTTTATTTTATTTATTTATTTATTTACATTCACAACATACAGCTTCAATAATTAGAAAGCAAACCATAAGCTGCTTGAGTTTGTCTGGAATGCTGTACCTTTCTTATAGGTACCTATACAATAATATTATATTACAGCGAACATTTGGCTTAGTTAAATAAAAACGATATAATACTGATATTAGTCTGATATTATGAAGCAATTATAGTAAGTTTCGATAGGCAAATACACTTACTTATAATATTTCCTAGATAGGTACCTATTAGGTACTCTAATATTATTCGTATTGTTCCCTGAAAGTAAACTGCTTCTGCTTTATACTCGTACAGCTATTATTTTATTTGTGGTTCCTGACTCCTGAGGTTTTGATTGCCTGTCAGCGGTTCAGTCGAGCATGGTTTATATTCATATTTAGAGGGTATTATAAAACGAGTAAGTAGGTACTATAATCGTTCCTATAAATTCCAGTGGCGGTGTGCGTATAATTGAAATGTCAGGTGGAACTCCACGTAATCCAATAAAGTCGCTCGTGATCATATCACGTGTACAGTCATACCTTTTTCCCTATTTTTATGTTAGTAAATTTAGCGGCAAAAATATACTGCCCAATTTAATTTAGCCAGTTAATAAAAATATGCGGTGTGTTTTTATTTCGTATTTCTTTATTTATTCATAGCCTGATGATATACGTATCGAAGTATATGTATTTTGCGCACAAATAGAAAAGAAGAAAGAAAAGAAAGAAAACTAACTTTATTCATGAACACAAAGCGTACACAGATTAAAAAAAAAGCAATTCAAAAACAATATTATGTCATCACCAACAGACGCAAAAGCCCACGATCCGCGACCCACCAACCAATAGACTAATCCGTCTTTATTCTGTTTGTCTGTGGATGGACGCCGCGCCTGAGTTGGTGGGACGCGAACTGACATAGTGAGCATAAATTATAATTGACAATTATGACACGTGTAATATAAAAGATATGTAATATGTGGCAGCCACGTGGCAACTTGCAAAGCACATGTTCAGCAATTTCGTTACGAACTGCCAGTGAGTAAAGTGAGAAATACTACCTTTTTTAAATTGTACTATTAAAAAGTCTTCTTGTTCTTATTTGCACGAACTCCAGTATCACTCTACGTATATCTACATCCCGTACAAAGAATATTACATACACTAAAATGAGGTAGATGTGTAATTTCAATTAGTATTGAGATAGCAGTATTATTTCATTTACTATTTTAACATTATTCCCGGTTACATTCGAGGCTTTTACCGGAGAGTTCGCGATCCACCTACTCCTTTAACTCCTTTAGGATTGGTTTATAAAGTTTATAAATTCTATAAGTTTATTTTATAATAATCGGTTGAAGTCTTGAAAACGCCCGTCCAAATCGTTCAGTATTATACATACGAAACACTGTGGCGGTTGGCTGGTCGATCTGAATAATTTATTAGATAATTATTCAATTTGGTCTGGAGCGATGCAGTAAAAAAAAATGAACAATAGGTACTACGATAGCATATGAATGGTCTCCAGTCATTCTCCCACAGCAAATCATTTAATTTTATCGTAGACTGTGTTTTATCACTACTTCAACTAAGTACTACAAGAAAATATTAAATATCCCCCAAACATCTTCAAGGAACTGGGTTTTCAATTGCCAGTTTTTTAAATTACGTGAGTAGTTCCAGAGATTAGTGTATTGAAACAAATTCAAGCAATCCCTTCATTGTTAGTAGGACATATATTAATAAGTTATCTTACTTTGGTTGATATTAACGAAGTCTCTATAGAGCTCCGAGAAACCTTCAAGTAAATGATTAAATTACGTAAACCTATATTATGAGGCATTTGGAGTTAATACAATCGTATTTGCCTCGATATAGATTTTAATTAATGTATCCGACAGCTTACCCGTGGGAATAACCAAACTTTGATACAATTAATTATTTACTCAGCACCAACGACGCTTAAGCATTCCATTACAAAACAAGAGAAGCGTGTTTGGGAGCTCTTCATAATGTACTTAGAATTGTACGAGTCAACCAACCTCCATAATGACAATACACAATCCACCATACATAATGGGTATTGTAATATCATCCTTAACATGTGCTTTTCGGGGAGTCTGATTAGTTTCGTATCCAAAAGCCCGAGTTGGGTTGGGCGTTTACTTTCTCAGTTACCGGCGCATCATGATGACTTAATAATTGCTAAATGATTATTAAGGTCAAGCAATATTTAATAACAATATTAAAATCAGTCACCTCTGAAATAGGAAAGTGGAATTAAAAATAGAATATTTATTTTCCAGAAGAATTTGGAATCGTGAAAGCAATAGCTTTTAATTCATACTGTAAACTGGTCTAAATAGAATATTAAAATCATATTATAAGGTCTAAATATCGGAGTTAATACGTGTAGTTTATAGTAAGCTACCAGCTTTAGCTGTATAAAGCTGAACAATTGAAATAGATGAAGATGTTAATTTACTACGTAAACCTGGCTGAAAGCGCTTTGAGAGCAGGTGCTCATCGTAGATATTGCATCGTCCGTCGTCTAACCTATACATACTACAATGAAGCTATGCATCGGTTTGAAAGACTGTTGAATATTCAACAATTATATTCGCAGTTAAGTTAGGATATAGAGAATGGATCAGATAAGTAACGTACATTATTTTAGCATTTCAGATGTGATCATAGATGCGCTGTTTGTATAGACGAGTTAATCATTTGTAGGCACGTTGGTAATTCAATATAACTTCAATATTTGGACTCATGCATGTTGCACTTTACCAGAACCGACCTTTCCTCCGCAGGTGGCGACATGCGAGTGATAGCTCTGGAGATTGCTTATTTTTAGTTTAGAATTCGGTTCGGTTCTACCTAACAGAAGAAATTATAAGTTACAAAAATATTGGTATTATACTTAGATAAAATTAGCACAAAATAACTTTGGATAGTAAGATAGTCTGCAGTTAAATTGGACAATAGTAGCTTTATTGTTTAGAACGATCACTTCTAGACAGATCTCGCTGCACGAGCTAGCCGCTCCTGCTTCAAATTCAAACCCCGTTGGCAAATGTAATTATCTGATACTTGGACTATCTAAGTAGACTATCTGACCTCCATTCTGTCATTGCTTCTAAGAACATCTTGTGTTATTATTCAAGGTTCAGTAACTCAAAAGGAATAATCACGTTGTCTTTTGTCTGTAGTCATGATCAATGTTTTCAACAATGGGTTGAGAAGACGATAATATAAAATGAAAAGGTATATTATAATTCTGTCAATATACGTCATTATTTGCCAATTTCATCAGGTATAACACTTTATCCAAGTGCCTTCAGTATGGAGTAAAAAACACTTACCTAAGTGACATCCCTTAAGCGATATGACCACTTAAGTCACCTTGGTCATATATAAAAGATAAAATGGATACAGAATTTGAAGTTACAATCCTACAACCAATTCGGTCTTCATTTTGACTTTAACAGTAACACAATCTCCAGAGACTGCACAAACATTTTCTTGTGGAATTTGAAACTTCCATTTAAGTAACTCCTATCTTCTCATAGTGTATTTTTGTTTAAATATGTAGGTAGGTACTTGTTAAATAGTGTGAGCAAAGTTGTATTTTGCCGTGAGTGCCAACTGCAAATCCAGGGCTAGCAAAGCAATTCAGAATTGAATCACGTGGATAGCTAGTGTTTATAGTACAGACTACTGAGTATAGCCAGGGATTTGAACGTACGGAAGCTAAATAAATTTGCCTAACTGGGAAACACTAATCTTTTCAGCTCCATCAGTAAGAAAAATAGGTTAGGTTTTGAGTACGAAACACTCTAAAAAGAGCAATATAAAAATAAATATTATCTTCTAAAATAAAACGAAATTAGGATAGTAGAAAGAGAAAGGAGAAGTAGAATTTTGGATCACAGGCACCAAAATGCAAGTTTTAGATATACAATCGATTTGGCACTCGGATGCAGGAGAAAAATCTAACCTGTATCATCTTATAGAGTATGGAAATTTAATGCACATATTTCGTTAAACATATCTTTCGATTCAATGCAACTGTGAACAAAATTATTCCCAAGTACTTTTTCATGGGCGGTACGTTTACTGTCCGATGGCAAATAGTCCAATTCCTCAATCGGCTTGTACCTACGACACCCACGGGAAGGGATAGGTTGGCCCTCGTATTTTATTTGACGGAAACCACACAGCGTAATAAATAACGTAAATGTAATTATCAGTTGTAACTGTTAGTGTCAATTCAGATCAGGCGGCAAAATGCTCGAACAATTATTAAATGGTAATTTAATATCAACCTTATTCCATTAAGATGGAGCATTAAATTACATGCAACATTGCACTACGGTCTTATCGGATTAGAATTCTAGTTTTACATACGTATTATTTTCAACTTAAAAAGTACTCAAACATTTTTCCAGATGATCTGAATTGACTCTCATGATTGTATGTGGCGGTTATCCAAGGTTAGTGACCGCTACATATAGTTCACAAATCATTAGGGACACATAGTTACTGTCATAAAAGAAGCCTAAAATTACAACATTTAAAAATAATAACAATGGCGGTTGAAAAGTAAAAAGGGGCCATGCGATATAGATGTTTCAAAGAGAAAAGGTCGCAAATAACATCAGAATACACTTCTGACTAGAGAATTTTTATTAGGCCATAGTTTAATCGAGTTACTAATCAGTATGAACATGTATGTATATACATACCTACGTATACTCGTATATACCTATATATACATCGACAAGTAAATTTGGTGAGTTAAGACGGACCACTCGTACTCCGGTTTCTCGATTGTCTTCAAACTGAATATTATCACAGTTTAGTTGGCGTAAACTTTTGACATGGAATCAAATATAATTGAAGAAAGTATACTTTCATTATACATAATATCTATTTTTCCAAAAAAACATACCTCCACTGGTGGCAGCACAATGCGCATGCAAAGAGGCGAATGTGTACTTGGTTACCTACGTAAAGTTACCGGGACATTCGCTGCTTCGCGATGTAACACTTATAATATTCAACTACCCACATATGTTTTCATATCTAAGTATAGATACTTATATAAAGAACATTAGAAGTATATAAAGAACATTGGAGTACTTATAAACAATAAACCGCTCCCATTTAGAAACATTGTCTAAAATATAAATAACAATGCAAATTAATTCGCCACAAATTGTGATTGTGACGCTCTCAACGAAATTGAGGTATACCCAGAACTCACATTTTTATATAGATAATATTATCGTGAAGGCTTAAATGTAACCTGTATTTTTTACAAAGTGATGTAGGTACACACTGTATCATACCGTTAAAAATTAAATGCTCTCGTAGGTCGTAGCTTTCATTCGTTTCATTAAGGTGAATACTCACGAGCAATTCTAACAACTTAATTAAAATGTTGCAGGCTTGAACCTATAAAATCTATGGACGAAACGCGATAGCGATGGACTGAACGGGGTTTGAAGCGATTTTTTTATTAGAAAGGTCTTGGTTAGACTCAAAATCTTACGCATATTTGATCACAATCGACTGATTAGAACATGCGATATAGTAAAAAAACGCGAAAATCGACGTCCACGCGGGTGCAGCCGCGGGCAACAGCACTTTGCAACCCAAAAGTCACTTACATATATATGGTCAACCGCCATTTTCGTATCGTTCGTCGCCATAGGCTTTATAGGTTTATAGTTACATGTTAAGCGGTGATATCAAGATATTAATGAGAAATTATTTCACAGTGAGGTACTTAATGTTATTAGTTTCATAATTTCGTTTATCTCTTACCACGTTATTAAAGGTTTTATTTAAAGCTACAGAGATATTAAATGGATCGGACCGCGAGGGTATTTTAATATCAACCCACGCGTACTTATCCACTTAACTTGAAATAATAATAAAAATAGTATTTGAATTTTGTTTTTTAGATGCTTGTTAGTTAAGCAGGGCTTGTGTCATCATTTAAAAAAAAACACATGACCCGCCCGACTTAAATAACGATTTGCAGCACTAATGACCTCACGTCACGATTTTTTTTTTATTCATATCTATACATACATACATTACCTACTACATACATACATACATGCAAATAAATAAAATTGGAGTGTCTGTTGTAATATTAAAATTATAATTTTTGTCTGTCTGTCTGTCTGTCTATTTTTTCCAGCTAGGTAATATCTGTAATGGCTGAACCCGATTTTGACGGGACTTCCACTATTTTCAATGGGTGGGAGATATAGGTATTATTATGATGTAACAAGGAGTAAATTAAAACCTTAAAAATCTAAAACCAAGCGAACGTAGTCGCGGGCACAGCTAGTCACAAATAACGTAACAAAAAGTGTTTAAGGAGGCAAAAAGGGGATCGATTTGCTCCTATGAGCCCTAAGCAGCAATTTACCTCGGGGTGCCTGTCTTTAACTCATCACTCATCAGGCGGAGTTCCCGATGGGTCTGTGGGTTACCAGGCTGCTTTGTTCTACCGCCCCCTTGCGGGTTAGGTACATCTGAAGGTTGTCCAACTATGGCCAGCTTGGAGCCAACTGGTTTACCTCGAGGTGGTTGACCCCCGACATTATGGGATTTTTATTTTAATATATACTTAGTGCAGGTGGAAATCTCGTTAGCGCGATTTAGAAACGGTTATCTTTGTACCTAATTGTGTGGTCATATCGGTTGAACATTCGACTGCCAAGTCAAAGGTCGCGGGTTCGATTCCAGATGAATGCAAATATAGATTTTTGTATTGGTCTGAGTGTTTTTATGATAATATATATTTATTTACAAAAAAAATATACAAAGTACCTACTTAAGTTTTTTCTTTTTTCATACGTTTATTTGTTATTCATATAATTGCTACTATTGCTATGAACTTTTCATTAGGTACTTTTTTCTTAAAACATAAAAAAAATATATTATAGAATCTCAACTATTTATGGTGAAATGCATTTTGTAATACAATAAATTGATGAAATATAAATAATTTGAAAATAAACATTCAGTTATTACCCACGACTTACAATGATTACTACAATAACAGGGTTCAATGTTATACCCAAATGTTCTTTTAAAATGAAGGAAACACTATCATACTCATGCAACAACAATTTGAATATCAAATAAATAAGCAAAGTTATCATTTTAAACTGTTTTCGTTAAAACCCATCACTTCCTGGTTTACCTTCTTTTTTTCGTGCGGAAATACCCACGGATACCCACCACATAGACCAGAATACGTACTACATATATACTAGCTGATGTCCGTGGCTTCACCTGTGCGTATTTCGTTGGTTATTATAAACATACGACATATTTTAAGACTGACCTACATACATAAGTACATACAAATCACCCCTTTTTCCCATTGGGGTAGGCAGAGACAAAATCTTTCCACTTGCTACGATCTTGTCATACTCCTTTCGCTTCTTCAACTTTCATATTTTTTTTCATACATGCACGCCGGTTCGGGAGGGGGTACTCTTGACCTAGCCTTTCTCCAAAACGTCCTGGATCTGATTAGAATATGTCTAACCATACTACACATATACATAATAGAATAAGTCTGACCAAGATCGTTTTAATAGAAAAACAGCGTCAGGATCCATTCAGTACTTTTTGCCTATTAGGTACCTACTACAAAATTCTACAGAAATCTAATAATATCTACCTACATAAAGTTAAATTCACAGTTAACTCATATCAGTTAGGTATATCTTAACCTGGAGCGATAACCCCTAAATTATTGATGTCAAAATGTTAATTGCATATGTAAATATAGGGAGCTGGGTTCGCGACCTAAGGTGGTTGACCTGTGTCACCGCACCGCCATATTGAGAGATGTTGCATCGATGAGATCTAAGATTGTAGCCATTGAAATATATTCAAACACAGCTCACTGGCTTTAAGTTATATGCAATTTTCTTTTTCGTGCAGTAATCCTTACGGATACTACCCCCACTGGCCAGCGGAGGCAGCTAAGTCGGACTTGAACCGCCTAAAACCGCACGCCGCCTTGGATCTTCAAACGCTGGGGTTTAAGGTGACCCAAAATGTATTTCACATCCTGGAAGTTATGTGCCCTGGTACTGACATAATTCTTTCATTCCTACTGGTGCTCCTCCCAATAATTGTATAGTTTAGTATAGATTAATAGCTTTTATAAAATTGTAATGTAGTTGTGTCTGTAGGTACATTGGAGATATTTAAAAGAAAATACTTGGGTTATATTATACTGATAACAATTTTTTTGTATTCTTGTTTATCTGTTTGTGCGCGATAGACGCAAAAACCACTGAACGGATTTTGATACGATTTTTTTTGTCAGACCTAAATCTTAGGCATGTTTAATCAAAATTGAATGAGTAGAACCGGAGAAACATAACTGAAACCAAGTCCGGGCGGAGCCGCGGGTATAGGCTAGTGAATAATATGAACTCAGTAGTAGACTAAACCAGTCAAAGTTTGTTAAGAAATGTTTAATTTGCTATAGAAAGTGGTAAATCCAGTTAACAGTTTAGCGGAATGGCAAAGTACTTGTGAAAATAAAGTGGATATAAACACTGTTGTGATTCAACAAAGTAAATAATCTCCCGGTAATGGAGTCTTTGCCTCCTTAGAAGATCGTTAGTGCGGCTTCGTCGTTCATTACAACCGTACTTATACAACTGAGCATTTAGATTTCAGATACATGTCTATCTATAGCTTAGATCGAAACCCATACGAGCTTATTTAGATTAAACTTCTTTTGGTAAACTGTTATACAGGCCCCTTTCAGGGGGTCAAGATCTAAAAACCGTAGATGGCAAAGGGTCAGCTGGGGTGCGAGGGATATGCCTATTGGGTAACTTACACCCCGGTAATTAAGACCCGAGACGGCGCGGCGGCTCGCGGTTTTGGTCGGTTCGATCTCGACATAAACCACCCCCGATGACCGGGGATTTCCGCACGATAAAAAAGTACCTACTCACTCCCACCTGTGCTTTTTATGACACATGAATTAAACCTATTGGCATTTGCTGGGTAGGTAGGACGTTTTCAGAAATAGAAAAATTCAATAAATTTTGCTTGGCCTGAAATCGAACCCAGAATCTCACTATCGCACGCATTCTTACGCTTATGTTCGAGGACTATGGTTTGATGTTGTTATCCTTCGCCTTTGGGTCATTTGAAACTGCCATCGGTACATACACGCTGAGTATATATGGGTTCTAGAATGCTGATAAACATACTTACATAAACATAATTTTTGATAATACATACCTAAGAGGATGTAGAAACACCCAGACCATTCACATTGTAAGCAATTTTGTTATTAATTACACACAAAATTGCTCTTTTCGAAATAATATTGATACAGTACTTCACAGTAGAACTATTATATTTAGATAATGTTGCTTTCAGCCTTCATGAGATTGATATCAAGGGGTATTAAAGTCACGTCAACAAGCAATGCTCGACGCGCTGACTAGTCTATTATCACGATATCTCATCTATTAGCTCTAACTCACGAAAGTTTATTGTAGTCATAACATGCAAACTAAGTTTTACCAAAATCAGTTTAATAACCCTACTGTAACCACACAAATACAATTAAATTTAACTATTCAGAATGATTGCTTTATTGAATGTAAAAGTTCACCTATCATGTATAAACCGGCCAAGTGCGAGTCGGACTCGCCCATGAAGGGTTCCGTAGCAGCAAGTAACTATATACGAGCCCATATAGGCTTGTGATAGCTAAACAAGCTAATATATAATACCAGACCAAAAATATTGTCAATTAATTGCGGTTTATGACATATTATAAAAAAAACTACTAAGTAGATCTGGTTCAAACCAATTTTCGGTGGTAGTTTGCATGGCAATGTACATTATATATTTTTTTTAGATTTATCATTCTCTTATTTTAGAAGTTAGAGGGGGGGGGGGGGGACCAACACATTTTTCCACTTTGGAAGTGTCTCTCGTGCAAACCATTCTGTTTAGAAAAAAATGATGTTAAAAACCTCAATAGCATTTTTGAAGACCTATCTATAGATATACGTATGGGTTTGATGAAAAAATAAAAAAAAGTTTCTTAGTATGGGGACCCCCAAAATTTTATGCTTTTTTCTATTTTTGTATGAAATTCTTAATGCGGTTCACAGAATACATCTACTTACCAAGTTTCAACAGCATAAGCCTTATAGTTTCGGAGAAAAGTGGCTGTGACATACGGACGGACAGACGGACAGACAGACAGACAGACACACAGACAGACATGAAGAATCTATAAGGGTTCCGTTTGGCTACGGAACCCTAATAAAAATGAGGTGTATGTGGCCCCAAAATCTACGAACCTATATGATAAAAAAACAAGTTAACGGAATTCATACATAATAGAAAATAATGCCCAAATTGTTGAACGCCATCTTAAGAATACATTATTTTGTACTTAGAAATAAGTTTCCGTAAACAACCCACACATTTTATTCCTCAAAGGAGTAACAAAAGTTCTATTATTGTTACGTTTTTAAGAGCTACTACCCTACTCTTTGTCGCAGACCACAAAAAGAACGAATAAGCTATCTTTTCTAGAGGGCGTCTACAATAGACGCCACTAAAGGAATGTGGCGTGCGATTCAACAAACCATATTATTAGGCTCATGTTGAAATATAAAACATTTTCTTATTTGATTATCCGATAGTACGTAAAAAGCGGAAAGGAGAATGTATTGGGGTCCTATCAAGATCACGGCTCCACCTGCGTGGAATTCTGATCCTGCGCCCGCGATACATGGGAACATAAGGTATAAAAAGTAACTTATATACCATAATCTATCTCTATATCAAATTTCATCCAGATCTGTTCAGCCGTTTTTACGTAAAAGAGGATACACTTACACAATACTGACAATACTTACAAAATATCACGTTTTAGAAGTAAGCGTCTAGTTTGTGTGACATTTTGATTTCTATATCTTTTATTAAAAGACAATCCTTTATATCAATGACTTTTCATAATAAAGGACCATGTGATCGTACACGCCTCATGTAGGTATAAAAAAAAACAAAAATAATTCCTAAAACAACAATCCTGTGTCAACCCAATCTGTAAAATGATGGTTGCTTAATATATATTTAAAACCCTGTCAAGCCTGTAATTTTTTATTGTGATTCAAAACATTAATTTCCTCAGGGAGGACACCGAGCCAGGTGTGTCATTTATAAACCTGCAATGTAGGTATTCTTGTAGATGATTATATCAATATCAAATGAAGCTAACGCCAGTGAAGCATTCAGGATTCTAACAGCCACGTACAGTATGCAATGACCTCTTATAATATAACTTTAATTTCGGAACCCGAAATATATCATGAACTTGTTGTTAAACTATTACATTTATGGCATACTCGGTTTGTTCACGGCACCACGCGGGTGGAATTCTTAGCGCGTTTATATTCATCAGTGGAGAGCAACCAGGAACCAGTATTTCGCCTTGTATTTAATATGCTGAATTCTTCTAAAATATAAATTAGTTAGTACCTACTTAATATAAAAAACGATAAAATCTAGTAGCGTTATAAATATAATAAAAATCTTAATATTAATTATAAGCCTAAATTCTATCAACAAATTACAAGTAAATAAATTATCAGACGCAAAAATAAATAGGTATACAAAAGTAATTATTCACCCTAACTACATTACTTGCTTACTTTATTTGCTGGTAAAGTTAAGTACCTACAATAGGTACCTCATTAACACTCAATTATTTACAACCCTTTTCACATTGAATTTATAATAATATCTAAGCATCAATAATAAGAAATTGATGTATCCATAGAGGAAATACTTGGTACATAAATATATTCCATGTTTTGTTTATTATTTCATGAAAGGATCTATTTTTAGTATTCACTGTATATTTAATTGGTAAGTATACACTCTCACGTTATATTCGCGGAGGTAAGAGCCGTACGTGAATATAAACGAGATAGCAGCGCCAATAAACACCGAATATCAGTAGTTCGGTGCCTGTTCTGCCGTGTTCCAAGCTCGTTAAGTGTTGAGGGTCGGAATAAACACACCATGCCACTATAGTACCACTGCAAAGGGCGACAAATGATTCTCCTAACAAGCTCGATCGGAAAACAATCAAAATACACGATGTTAAACTTAGTGTGCCCTTAAATAAAAAATGTTCGTACCAAAATTTGTTTTAATGAAGTATTGATACCGATCAATCAAATATTCGTGTGGGTGGTGTGTGGGCGAAATAAAATATGAATAATATGAAATTATATCCAACTTTGGATATAACGGAAAAAAAATTAACTCTTATTTGAACACATTTTTTTATGTAAACAATCCAATATATTATGTATAATTTAATTATGGGTTCGACCTAATTTAAATATGTATTTTTATGTGAAATACAAAGTGGAAATGATCCTGGCAAAAATGTCCGATTGACTACCTATATCTCTGCTTATCCCCTGTAGATAAAAAATACAGTATTCTAACAAACGCAAACCCGGTAAAATAATTCGCATCAGTGCGAACAGACCCGAAACTACATTTCCGATGTTATGTCAGTATTCACCGATCTACAAAGCCCTTCCATTAACCTTTATTATACAAGGGACATCAACTAAGAAAAATGAATGCTTTATATGAAAACCTTTTATTCCGCATGTACCCAAGATTCAATGATCTTTATTATAGGGACTTAGTAGGCTTTAGTTTGTTATGCTCGAAGTTATTACATTACACTGGCAAATCTAACAATATTTACTCACATGGAACTAATAGGTATTCTTACTATAAAGAGCAAATCGGCTTTCAATAAAAACTTCAAAAAAACCAAAGTTCTTTTTGGAGAAATATATTTTTAATAAGATAACAAACAAGTACACTGTCTACCTGACGGGAAGCGGTTACCGTGCCCTAAATAGACTTGTGGAATACTGGAGGCCTCACACTCACGCTGGTTCTAAGAATATACGATACTCAGATTTTATTATTATTCTTACCAGGATATAGAATTCCCTCACAATCTTAGTAAAACAATACATTTTTAAGGTCCAAGACTACACAAGATTAGTGGTTTGTGTAGCCACTCGTGATGCTAGAACTAAATGTCCGAGCATCAGCGACTGGCAATACTAAATGCTCTCGCGCTAGCAGCTTCTAAAAGCGGAAATTTAGATAATATCAATACTGCAACACGTTTCAGTGACAGTCGCACTTCCAAATGTGTACACAGGGTTCAGTCGCTATATCGAGCGTTTAAAAGCAATTTGAGCGCTGTGAATGTGGGTTGTAGATAGGTATGTGTATTTTATCGCGAAATCCCGCTTCTGAATGAAAGTAGTTTGTGTGTATTGGTCTTATGATTCGATTGAACTTCTTTACTGGTAAATAGATACAAAGACAAACAGTTAGTATGATAGTACACAATGTTTACTGCTGAACTCAGCATTAGTTTACCAGTGTGTATATTAGCAAGCACGGTGACCTGATAGCTTATCTCTGTGCCACAGCATCGAGGGATTACTCAGTATAATTTATTGTTGAATCATGTTGACAAACATGAAATTATTAAATAACAAAGGGAATAAGGGAGCGAATAATCAGGGCTAATAACCTAGACTCATAAAATATACGTTTGTATTCATGCTTTAAATTTAAAAAAACAACATTGGTAACTGGACAAGTTTCAGATACATCTGAGCTGCCTTTTTCTTAAGACTACTACGAAAGGTTTGATTATACCTACCTCATGTTTGGTCAACCGACCCTTGACAGTATAGATTTGGATCGGTTAACTAAAGACATGCGTATAAGAAAGAAAATATATTTTATTGTGGGTAGTTTTTTTTGTCAATCGACGCTGATGCCTTACGCAATATTTTTCGATCTGGTACGACTATAAATCTCCAGCAGTAAACAATTGCATAGACGAGACATGCTTCTGCATAATCTAACAACTGCATTTATCAGCATTTAAAAAGTACCAACCTAATACAACGTAGGCCAAAGTCCAATATGAACCAATAAACATGTAAAAGTACAAAATGGATGTTATTATGATGTCGAAAGTATCATTTAGGTACAGAAATTGAACACGCACAAAGGTAAATGTCAAATGTCACACAATACGTTCAGTTGTGGGGCGTGTGGTCGTATGAAAGTCGAAGTCATTCGAAAAGAAAGAAAAATCAGTCAAGCGTAAGATAAAGGTACGTATTTTGTTTATCGCCAAATTTTATGGCGGTAGATTTTTAAAGGATACCGTAGGTGTGCCGTGCTAGTGGAAAAAATTCTGGCTGGAAACGCTGGTAATAGAAAATGCCGGTAATACATCGGCATCATTGATTGTACATTGATTCTTTTACGTGTGTTACTAATATTATGGCTACTTATATCTTTTCGCAATAAATATATTCATATAAAATTTGAATAGGGGTAGGTCTAGTCTAGCCTGATAAGGTATTGACTACAACGCCGGCAACGCAAAATA
The DNA here is from genome assembly GCA_963576445.1 of Lithosia quadra. Classification (NCBI taxonomy): domain Eukaryota; kingdom Metazoa; phylum Arthropoda; class Insecta; order Lepidoptera; family Erebidae; genus Lithosia; species Lithosia quadra. Next base: position 5,632,045 of record OY754883.1, read on the forward strand.
CTATCAGTATTTTGCGTTGCCGGCGTTGTACATAACTAGCTTTTTGAAATTCCTTTCCTTCTTTTTAGGGTGACTTAACTGCTAGTGAACTGAAAGGGTTGGTATAGGAATAAAGGAACATAAAGCGCTACTTGTTTTCTACAATTTTTATTCAATGTTTGTAGTTCTTCATCGTTTATGACCATCTAGGTGTAAGTACTTATACAACTTATTTCGGATTTAACTGTATGGTACATACTTAGGTACATAAAAATTAATAGGTATTTAACTCCGCTCTGAGCCTCTGAACCTAAATAAAATGTATTGTAAGTTTAAGGCAAGTTGGGTGTTTACAAGTCTTATACAAGTTTTGCATGAAACTTGCACTACACTGAACTCATTTTTAGCGTAAACGAGGCGTTATATCCAAATATTCAAATAAATTACATAACAATGTTTTCTTTTTTCTTTCTTTCTGTGAACATTATTCGGTACTATTCGATTGAAACGTTGGATATATAAAAGATATCGTACTTACTTAATTTTTACTGATTAAGCTACCTCCTTTTAAGAAGTGCAATATGCATGTACGAGTACAATGTGTACATACCTTTAACAATTATTTAACCTGTGACCGCAAGAGTTGTTAAAAGTTAAAAGTTTTCTATTTTTGTATCATGGATAGAACGTGTTGTATACTCACGAACATCACAGACAAGAAAAATAACAGCGAAACGTGGCTCCTCAAACAATTGCACCGCATTTACCACAGCTTTAATTAAAAAGCTCAGCCCGCAAGTGGTCGGTAATAGGGCATCACAACATTGCTCCCCCGTTCCATACACTGTGCCTGCGGGTACTTGAAAGAAGTACTTGCTAACGGTAGGTAAGGTATTATTTTGTTAGAGGGGAATCTTAGAGGTAGGGGCATTACGAAAGTCTATGCAAAAGTAAAAAAAATAAACCGATGCACGTCCATTTTAATGATGCTTGAGTTTAAATCAAACAGATTTACATTGCAAGGCACATTTATTTAGTACATAACAAGGAAAGGAATAATTGAGGAGATGACATCTGACAGGTAAGTTGGAAGAGATACATTACGCTGAACCAAATACTTGGGATTATAGGGTAGCTAAATGATGATACATTTATATAAGTAGTAATATTTAATTTTATATAGTATCGGAGAACCTTTAATTATTTCCTTGATTGTACCTTTAAAATGTACAATGAAAGTATGGGAGTATTTTATTTACAGATACACATACTAACTAGGTATATTTTGATGTAAATTAGTGTTTACTCATCGAGACATCATAGGTCGTTAATAAGGTAGTAGTATTTGCATATCATGTTTACAAAAACTCCAGTAGCCCTATGCTTTAGAATATAACGTTTCTGTAAGCCCGTTTACGTAGCAAAAAATATTCATTCGCTTTTTCGAAATCTAATAGAAACTCGCTTTGTAAAGTTTTATATATTGAATGAGTCGGGGAGGCAAAACACTGTAAAATTTTCAGCCATCCCCAATTTAAAATCCTGCATAGTTGGTACCCACCTACTGGTAATATTTATGCTGTAGTGTTGTATAATTATAATATAGCTACACTGTAACAGGAGGGAACGTGTTTCAGCATATTTGATTTTTTTTAAATCCTTTTACTGTTAACTCTAGCCTAAACAAATTTTATTTGTTTAGGGTTTTATTTGACCTAATTCTCTTAACACCTTTACCGTTCATTTAAATGAAGCAGGAAATTAATTTGCCAAAATCAACAGAAGATATAATTTCTAGGTCGAATGGGCACAGTAATTTTTTTTAAAGTGATCGTAAATTCCATTTATTTTTTCAATTGAATGAAGGTACGAGTACGACGAAGGGAATTTTCCTCACAAAAACGCTTTTAACGCGCCGCAACAGTAAAATTGTGTACGAAGATTCTTTGTGACCATAAAAAGGTACCGTGTGAATGCTTCAGATATTGTGGAATTTATGTTGAAATAAAATTATATGCTTCGGATTTTATATTGCGAATCGATCACGAAGACGAACTGTTTGGGCTACAAAGCTATGAAGATGGAAAGTGTTTTGTTTACGATATGATTACTTACTCAGAGGCGTACCCAAAAACATAAAACACTTCGGTATGATATAAAATGCTTTTTGTTACTACTATACGTTATAGTTGCTTGAATTACTGGCCTGGGTCACATGGTCATCTTACTTAGGTTCTATAAATGTCGTGTTAAGTGGTTACTGCAAAAATAATCATTTCATTAGGTAACTTGTTAAGGAACCTACATAAAGGTTCTGGCAGTAGGTATAAGAAATAAGAATGGGGTCGCTTCGCATATTGAACTCTGTAACCTATAAATTGAGCTGTTGTAATGAGGATGACTTTTATCAATGAAAGTATGCTACGAGTATTTTAAAAACTAAGCTTTTCTGGAAGTAGTGTCTGCGATCTTCTGAAGTAGTGAAACTTGTAGCTTTCAGTCCAGACCATAACAAAGAATTTTATAAAATATTCTACGACATTCTACACAGCACTCCCTAGACCCAAAGTAAGCATAGTTTAACTACCTTGTGTTATGGGTGCTAGAATGCTGATAAACATACTTATATACTTTTTTGTAAACACTGACTTATTATACATAGAAACACCCAGACTAATGCAAATATACATATTTATGCATAGAAATATTTGCACTGAGCGGGTATCGAACCCGCGCCTTCTGCGTAGCAGTTGCATGCACTACCGCTACGCCACAGAGGCCGTCACGAATGCTCTCAACATTCATCTACGACACACACACATCATCTACCTGTAACGTAATAATTTAAGTGGGGAAGATACGTGCTACGAAAAGGTATGTTCATCTGTTTTCTCCTAGGTTAAATCCGCTTAGTTCCGATAACCTGATTAAATAAATCACGTAAATAACATAATGACTATTAGAACAGTTGCCAATTTCTCCTTGACCTATCTTGCGGAAAGAAATAAAAAGAAAGCGATACTTTAATTAGCTAGACGTTAATTGGTCACAAAAACAGAGGCGTGATGTAATTTCTGTAATACCTCGCAAAGGCACCGGGAACATTTCCTTTTTAATCAGAGGGTCCTTCGCCTCCCAGGATTTAATTAAGGCTCCTAAACATTTTACATTGGTAATAATTGTGCCCGGGGAAATTACAAATCTGTTTGTATCAATTAACTTGAAATGCTTAGCATACTTGTAATAAGCATCTGGCAACAATACCAACCGACAGTACAATTTTCTGTTTAGCTTTTACGTTTTTTTTTAGGTTCTTTAAAAATATAAGTTAATATTTATAAAGATACAGGACACTGAGAAACAGGCATTCGATAAAAGACAGATTTGTGAGAAATATTACGTATACAATACGCCAGACAAAATATCCTTTGTAGACTTTAGCAAAGCTTTCGCTATCTCTGTTGGGACTGCTTGCGAAGATTTCTGACATAGAAAATTTATGTTATTTTTATTGCTCTATTTTGATAAGTCAAATTGTTCAGATTTATAAAATAACTAGCTGACGCCATTGGCTCCACCTGCGTGGAGGTCGGTATTTTATATAGGTAGATATTTGGTCCGTCAGAATAACTGCACCCTGGTTATCGTTTTTGTTCATATCAAACATGCGACAGATTCTAAGTCTGATGAAGACCTAATAATAATAAAACCGCATCAAAATCCGTTTTTGCGTCCATTGTGAATAAAACAGTGAAACCTACAAGAATGCTAAAAAAAAATCTGTGAGCAGAATTATTTGTTTACTATCTAACCCTAGTACCTATTCCTTTTTTGTATCGCCAAATTAGTTATCAGACACAACTAATTCAAATTTCATAATAGTAAAAATAGATAATTTATTAAACACCGCATACATAATAATAGCCCACAAATAATGATTAACTAAACATTCTTGTGATATATATTATGTTACGTTAACGAGTTAATCTCTTTCTCACTGGATGAAAGTGAATGCTCACCTATTTAATTCAAGAGCTGGCAATGTCACAAAAATGAGGTTTCAACTAAGCCAGGTTTTATATCTCTTCTATTTAAGGCCTTGCGGTGTCGTGCGGTCTCATTTCATTACTCCTTGTAGCTCCAAATTTTTATAAAACGTTAACGAAATACATACCCAACTTGCCAAGGCAAACACAAATTCTTCAAAAGGTAGTTTTATTGTGCACGGGGGACATTTTAAGATTTGTAGAAAATAGCCTGTATATATTATGTTATTTCGAACTTTAATGTAGGTAGGTACGTTTTTACCAGATTTCAGCCAAATCTGTTCAATCGCTTTGGCGTGAAAGAGTAACAAACTTCCATCTATAGGTACCTCATAAACCTTCGCGCTTATAATATTAATTAGGAAGAATAATGATGTATGATTCAATTATATATGGGTGTTTCTATATTAACAAAAAAAGTTTAGTAACCCGCATTCTAGAACTCATAACTCAAGCTAGTTAAGCTACACTTTGGGCGTAGATAGCGCTGTACAATGGCTGTAAATAAAATAACAAACTCTTAACATAGCCGTATATTCTCTTTTCAAGTGAAGCAAAACGGTTTTGTATTTATGTTTATTTAGAGAACATCTTCATACCAAATTTCATCAAAATCTGTTCAATCCTTTTATGCTAAATAGCCATCCCTCAGGAGCCGTGCCCTTTCCTGGATAAAAGCAACTAAACTCCCGAGATAAAACCCATGTCAATCTCCACACCATAAACATAAACTATCTCTATTGAAAGAGTCACGTCTGTCCGTTACTACCTGATAAAAATACCTACAAAGGAATACGGACACTTTTAGACACATTTATAAATTATTGCCCGCGGCTCCGCCCGCGTGGATGTCGGTTGTCGCGTGGATGTCGGTTATCGCGTGGATGTTGATTAGCCTGTGTTCATTCCCGAGGTCTAATCTACTCCTATGCCAAATTTCATCTAAATCGGTTCAGCGGTTCTGGCGTGAAAGCGTAACAGACAGACAGACAGAGTTACTTTCGCATTTATAATATTAGTATGGATCTAGCTGATGAGAATTTGAATTTGGATGAGCAGACGTACCTGCTTGCATGTGAAACCTCACATGCAAGCAGGTACGTAACGACGTAAGCCACAAACATCTTGGTAGGACCGCTGACACCTACGTTAATTCCTAAAAAACTATTATATATTTATATATAGATGAAAAAAAAAAACATTTTTCATTTCTTTTGTTGCCCAAAGGCCTTCAGACCCCTAAATCCGGTCCTGGTTGTATGATCATACCTTGTGAAAGTTTTGAAGATAATAATATTTTAATAGGTTTCGAAACATTAAAGAAAATTGTAAACCAAACTTATTACTTACATAAACGAAAGTTAAAGGGAAAACCTATTTTCAACGAATAATAACCACAGACTGAAAATAAAATTACCTATATCTTATTACCAAGAAAATGAGATAAAGTAAATAAACTCACGAGTAGGTATTATTTGGAGTTCATCAGAATTCCATTATATTATAATGTCTAGAAAGTACTTTTAGTTACCTATACATATCTTACAGTGACACATTCCTATATCGCCGTAAACCCTCTCTTTCAAAACACTCAGTACATAAACGGTTTGAATATCACTTATCTTCATTCACTTAAGCCACAGCGCAGCGGCCAGAGGCACAAACACTTGATCTATTCACGGCGAAGGGGTTGAAACGACCGACCGAGGAGATGAATTAAGATGGAAACGTCTCGAGAGTGCAGTTACACTTACCTGAGGCTACGATTAATCACTATACTACCAATCACCTTTTAAAGTTGGAACTGGGTATTGCTCTATAGGTACTTGTGTTTTTTTTCGTCGAAATAAGATGTCATCATCATTATCTTAGCATTGTTTCACGATTGTATCTGAGGCCTACACCTGGGAGCCCGGGGTCCGCTTGCCTTAGGGACATCTCCGGGTCCGGATCAGCTGTGGTGCGAGGGATATGCCTTTTAGGTCACCTCATACCCTGGCGCTCTAAAACACAAGACGGCGGCGTGCGGTTTTAACCGGTTCAAATCTAAAATAACCTCTAAAATATTGCTCAGCGTTTCTATGAGCTCAGTTTTAAAGGTACGTTTCCTTTTCTTCACTTCATCATTTAACATTATTTCTAAGATATTTCAGAAAATCTCGTGTGAGAGGGAACATTATACATTTAAATTAAAACAGTGTGAAAAGAAACCAGAACCCAAATTAATAATGTGTAACTAATTCCTTTCTATAAAGGTCATCATTTAATACTGTATCTTGTTTAAACAAAATAAATTAATAAAGACAGGGATCGTACCCATAAAAAATAACGAGATTAACGTTCTCGATTAACTTCAAAGCAGACCCGAGTGGGTACGACTGATTAATTGTATTTATTTTGCAATCAAAACGAGAGTTTTAGGTGCCTAGGGGAGAGACATGCAAAAATATAGTATATTTTTTCATATTACGAATATCCCTGTATGTTGTTTTTTGTAGGCACGTTGATTTAAAAGGTCCTATTGTTCGTCTGTTATTTTTTCGTTTCGCCTTGGTACGCTTGCGGCTGTGGAAATTGACAGAGATTGCACAAAAATTATATTTAGAAGACCTGTGCTCGTAATGAAAAATTTATTGTGACATAATGATAATTATTCAGTTCTTGATTTAGCACCTTAAGAAGAAGATTAAGAGTACGGCTAAGATCAGCTTACTTCGATTAATTAGCTTGATATATTTTTAGAGTAGTTAAAAGTAAAGCACACATTGATCGTACTTTCCTATCCTATTATAATACATTAAATTTATAGTGAAAGTTTGTGAAGACGTTTGAAGGTTTGTCACTCAATCACGTTCTAATGGCTGAACGGATCTAGCTGAAATTTAGTACAAGATAGATTATAGTCTGGATTACTATAAAGGCATTTTATCGCTGGAATATGTATATGGCAGGAACGGGATTAGAATTCCACGTGGGCGAAGCCACGCGCAACAGATAATTCTTATAAAATAAAAACAGTTTTAACTACTCTATAAACTTCTCAAACTATCAGTCCGTTGTATGACAGAGATACCGCTCTAAAAGCCGAACAAACCGATCTCTCGGGTAGCTGGACTCGCAAACTCCGTCTCGATTTTTTCATTTAAATTTCTATTTTTTATTATTTCTATTATATTTCATTTCACTTCCTTATTAGGTACGTGAATTTTTTTCTAATCTAACAGGCGTATTATCAATAAAACAGAATTTACACTTTATACATCTCGGATAATTATAAAGCAAATAGTAAAACCAACAACATAACTGAAGAGAAATATGTAAAATTCTTGTATTTTCAAAAGATAAACAGAATATATTATGGCAAGCATCGTAGTTAACTCCATAACTTCTCTCGTATATAGTTAGGGACTATTAGAATATTCATTTATAATCGAGTTTCACCATTAGTGTACTTGAGCGCCTACTACGAGTACCTACCAACAAGCTTGTTTAACACAATTTTGCCAACAAAATTATCATACTAATGATATTCGCAACCTTTGTAGTTCTGATTAACTATTTTTATACATAATTGTCCCTTGACTTTGAAACTCATTCGCTGAGTAGAGCATACGCTTGTCATGATGGCATACCAGTCAGTTTTTTACCCTTAAGGCGGGCTCATAGATTGAAGCTTTTACAGGCGCGACTGCAGCCCCTTTCGACAATCAGTTGATTTATTAGTATGCAGGACAGCAGTGGGCAGAACCACGCTTCTTATCACTGTATATTAATAGTGACACTGCTATATGATCCAAAACTAAACAGCAAAACCGAATTTCTTGTTCATAAAACCGAAATTACATTTTTAATATTCTAAGTATATGCACAAATGGTTATAACTACTCTATAAAGGTACCAAACTATCAGACCGTTGCGTGACAAAGAGGACGCGGTACAAGAAATAGCTGGACTCTCATTCTACTGCCCCACATGTCAAATCAAATTTCGGGTACTGAACATTATATAAAAATATATTATATATCATAACTATATAAACACTACAAGTTTAATTGAACCTTTTGGAAATATTAAATGCACGCAGTATGCAGTGGTGCCTTATCCAGCCAAATGAAAATAAAGAACTAAAAACTACTTAGAAATTTATTTTTGTAAGTGCAAAAGGCAACATCCATTTATCTTTCAAAGAAATTCAATTTTATCTCACATGCAAGCTGTCTCTAAGCTACGTACAAACAGTAAATATATAAACAGAAAGTTGGACTCTAACTTTGACATAAATGCCTTCTGGGGATGTAACCAGGCGGCGGCGGAGGAATATTTAAAACGCTTGGCTAATATTTTTTTATACCGTTGTTGCATATTATTTAAGGTATTAACATTTTTCAAATCAATTCATTTTATTCGCATAGTGTGGGTTTTAGAAAACCATTATGTATACTGAATTCAGTAAAAAATAAAACTATGAATGTATCATAAAGTATGTGTGTGCCAAATTTCATTTCACCCGTTTTACGTGATTAAATAACAAATACACACAAAATACTCAAGGATTTGTGATACAATCATACATATTTTCCTACGTCTTTTTACACTTTTTACAATTAAGTAATTGTACAAGTAAGTAAGTAATAATGATTAAATTCAATAAATCTTAATGTCGAAGTTGATAATTCAATGTAGGTATGTGCAAAATGCGCAGCAACTTTCTTGGATGACTGTACAACAGTCTACTAGTTGTTCGTTAATGTTGAACAAGATTCTACAAAATAAAACAGTAGTTACCTAATCCAATTGTAAGGAGTTTCCCCTCGGCAGCTCTCGCCCACGTTGTCTTACCAGCCGACAGGTTTATACACCTTCGGATTATCAGCTAATGAATCCGTGGATTGCCAAGCAATTCCACTCAGTTCCTGATATTTTGTTTCCATTACACCTCTCGCGGTATACTACGTTCGAAATATCGGTGTTTTTATTTATTTTGTGAATTGAACGTTTTTAAATGGATTGCTTCAATAGTAACGGTTTTTTATGCTTCAATAGGCTTCAATATACAGCGTGGAGTTTACGTGTATTACATTTCAGCAAACGAATTCGTTTTGTATAACGGTATTAATTTACATTTTAAAACTTTTCTTCGTGATATTCACTTTTAAACTTTCGCGTTCCATGATTATTATACGTAAACGGGAATTAACGCGATCATGGTATAGGTATATACATACCTTTGGAATGCCTGACGTTTCGACCAGGTTACACCGGCCGTGGTCACAGACTGACTCTGAGGCATTCCAAAGGTAGTATCTATAAATAGACAAAATTTATCAAGTAAACAAGTAACGAAGTATTTGTAGCCGAATTAGTATAAGCCTTCAATAATCACTTTGGGTTTTGATAGCACTGTGCACAACAGTAATTTATTTATTTGTCAACCATATTAATATTTAAGCTGAAACTGAAAGCTGTAGCTGAAAAACTATTTGGACTCCGAAAGTACAGAAATCCTCCTACAGCACATTATTTACCTACTTAGTGTTGCGTCTGTCGACCCTACTCACTTGTAAGTCGATCTATTGATAATATGAGTGGGTATATTATTTTTGTTAATCACTCAATACAATTATTAGCTGTATCGAGTCCTACGCATAATTTTAGGAACTTAGGGAATTTGTAACTGAAAACTACAGGTGAAAAAGTGGTTATTAATTTAAACCTCTACCAATCCCTTCCAGGACCGATGGCCGTTGGAGCCAATGAGTTCAACGGCCTAATGGAGACCGTTAATCGTCAAACATTAGGCAGGACACCCTCCAGCCAGATGAGCCTACGATCTGAAAAGATATAGGTGATGCTATCGCATATATTGAGAGAGGCCTATGAACAGTAATGTACTGCATAAGACAAATTGCTATCCTTCCCCACTGGGTTGAATTCGCAAAGTTTTGCAAACGTCTACAAATACCTTAACCAATAGCTTATTAACCACTTTAAAACCTCCCCACCCTTCCTAGCCCTCCGCCCTTCCCTTTAGGGTAGGCAGCGCGTGTGTGACACCCTTAGTGTTGCACAAGTTCATAGACCATGGTGACCGCTTCCCATCAGGTGGGCCATGTGCTTGTCTGCCACCTACGTAGTATTAAAAATAAAACATAAAGGAATTGTTCTTTTGTCGTAATTATAATTATACAAAAGTAAATAAGCTTTCGTAATTTAGTGCCTTGTAAAAATAAACTTGAAAAGAAATTTCTAAAGTGTATCTTACAAACGCTTTCGTTGAAGAATATTAAATGTCACCTAGAAAGGTCACAGTGTTAAATAAAAAGATACTTTTGTAATTTAACCTTTTTAACAAGTACGCACATAATTTTTACAAGTTGGCACCTCCTTTCTTAAGACTCTAATGTAATTTGAACACGAAAAAAGGAGGTACTTAACAAAAGTTTCGTTGAAGTTCTATCAACATCTGGCTCCGATTGGGAGGACTGCCAACACAAACTAACTGATAAAGTTAGAGCAAATCCGATACCAAGTTTGTTCAGCCATCTTTAAAGAAATACACTTACGTAAATATAGTGCCTACTGCTAGTTGCATCACGCGGTTTTACGTGCGGTGCTCAAAATGTTCCAATTTTAAAGGTCTAAAGTTTAGACTTTAAACATTACTAATAATATTATAATAACTACTAATCCAAGTACCTATACTAAACTATTATTGTGCCGTATACTAATTTTAACATCCGATTATTATAAGAAAGTGCTGTATTTAACCCATTATTTTTAACTTTCTGGGTTCTGCGTATTCATCGTACCAGCACAGGCAGATTAAAACCAGTACGGTTTTAATCTGCCAGAGCTGTAAGGATTATGGGAGCAATCGAATACCATACTTGACAACATAACAAAGTTACAGTACCTATTTAATTTCATCGAAAAACAAACGTTCTTTTTTTTAAATGCAATTTTCTTTGTTAACGAATGCAATCATGTGAGAGGTAAGTGAAAAAACGAGCGTGTTTCATCATATTGCGGTCCTGAGCTGGTCTATGGCACCAGCTTTGATTATCGACTTACTTTATTTGTAAGTTTTTCCAACGACCAATAGTTAGAAAAACCTACAAGTAAAAGGTTAAAATATTCACTTTCTAAAATAATACACTACTAAAACGATTGTTATGTTACCCGTCCATGAGATAAACATAAATTCTTGGAGCTTGCCTATTACTCTCTTGGGATCTATCTATAAAGTCAGGTTTCTTAGGTGACTTTCACAAACTAAAAGTTTACTTACAATGTAAGGCAAGATTGTCTTTACAAACACCTTGAATAAATGACCCATTCTTATTTTGTAGTGCCATTTGATAATGTAGTCACTTATATTCCACTATCGCTGATAAAATTTTACCATTGCTTCTAGCTTGATGGAAATGACTATGACGTCACCATGCCATAGTTTCAGTGGTATGGAACTTCAAATATTACTTTAATTGACAGATGACAGACCACTCACTTGTCCAATATTCATTCGCTCAACTCACTTTAGTTGCAAGCGCGGTGAGCGTGAGACGCGATTGCATACTGTAAAATACTGTCACGTGTTCTTAATCTACATCAATAGCCAGGTTCCATAAGACATTCAATAAGATAAGACGTGTGAGAAGAGAATCTTACACTATATTGCTCATAAATTATATTACAGTATATACCCACTATATACGAATAGCGTTCGTCGCTACACGAGTATTAAATCTCGTCAACAGCTGGTCCTTATTTTTGTAACGTACTTCCATTGAAAAGAAGTATGTGTCAGCTTTCTAGTAATTCAATTTGACATTGCTAATAAAACAGAATGCTTCCAAATGACATATCTAAAGACCCTTAAGTCGACAGCTGTTGACAGCCTATCCTCGATCGTTGGTTACTTTATTCTAGAACATATCACTACGTCATTTCGACCCAAACTACACCTAGCTTGTTATGTAGGTACTAGAATAAGGATGTGTTATTGTATGTATAATATACAATGAATCTATCTGTATTAATCTATTATCTTCCAAGCTGGAAACCTAGAATGACAAGTGTAAATAGTTTGAGTAATAAGAAACCTTACTTATAATGTAACCACTCTTTTATTTCACGTGAAACTCTTAATATTTCATATGCCCAAGCATTTTTTTACACTATTTTACCTAAGTTACCTGTTTCTAAGCAAACATTTTGGTCCTAAAATAATATCGTACCTACAATATATTTTTCGAGAATCATGTATAACCTACAGACATTATTAAATGAGAAGCAGAGGTAAACAATGAGGCCTGTATGCCCGATATTTTCTAACTTATGACGTCATATTTTTATTTATTCTACCCTTTTGTACAACTCGTCAATACGAATTTAAATCCGCGTAGTTTGATGACACGATACAACTTTTCTTGCGAGAAGAAATCAACAAGGAAATTCGGTGACCCAAAAGTTATATTACACCTATATCAAGTTTCAAGGAACAATAAAGCTTTTCCGGAACTTGTGTCAATCAAGACGAACGCTGTTCTCGAACATACTTGTATAAATAATACAGTAAATATAATAACACTTAGTTATACGTATGTTTTCGACTGTTCCGTAATGGATACTTCCTTTTCATAGGTGTTTACAAAAAGGCCGGTTGGGGTTTCTGGGATATCCGTCTAGGGGAACACTAGATTCTCCAACGACGCAGGCCGATGTGACGAAACACCGTGCGGTTTTAGCTGGTACGAGTCCGACATTACCGCTGCTATGTGGTGGAGATGGGTCTACTATTATAAGTTTTTAAAGTACAGGAATAGATTCTGAAATAACAAACACAACACTTTTTATACATATATCTGGAATAGGTTCCCATGGGAACAATGAACAGAATTATATGCTGGCAAAGTCGTGGGCATCAACTAGTTATTTTCATGAAAATTAAGTATTTTATAGCACTAAAAGAGTCGCATATTTCCAAATTCATATAACAACGAAAGGCACTAAATTAAATGCACACGAAGTCCCAGAAGCAAATTCTTACACATTTAACATTGATGCTTAGTCTGCAACATTTGTGACCTAGTTTAGTGTGGAGGCTGCTACATTTGTGACTACGCTCGTTTATTATATTATGTAGCGAATTAAATGTGAATAATGGTATAATACCTATGTTTGCAAATACACGTTAACTACACTTGCTTCCTAAGTTATTACTGTTTTTCACTGTTGTTCATTGATTTGTATGAAATCATCTGCTGTGTACTTATGATTTAAATGGGTGCCTTGGGGGATCGAAGTATGTCTTGGGCGAAGCCGCTGGACACAGCTAGCAAGATATTATGTAGTTAGGATAGTACCTACCTACCTATATAATATTACATTTATCGAAAGAAACTACTCATTAAGTGATGAAGAAAAACGGTTTATAAAGGTTTAATAATATTGGTCATTTAAACAGCAAATGTGGGCTGTGAAGTAAAAGTAAGGGAAGCAATTTAGAAACACGGAGCTTATAGCGGAAAACTTCACACCGAATAGATGGAATTGAAAAAGCACTACACTGTATTGATTTCATTTGAACAGTTTTGGAGTATCTAATCATTATAAGAATAAATTACATTTATTATATTACCTATAATTTTATATTGAGTGAGATATTAGATCCAATCAAAGATACATTCCCGTAAACAAAACTAAGCTCTCTGACATGAGGCAAAAATTAATTGTATGGTCTCTGAATAAAAATAATTCACTGATCGTGTCATGTCTTTTATATAAATGTATATACTCGTATTTACAGTAATCCGCTGCTAGCTACGCTAGTCTGAATTTCCGGCTTAGAAAGTAGAGGTTCATAAAATAATTCGCAAACTTAAATTGAGGGAGTGTTGCTTACTTAACATTTACAGCCTACACAAATTATTCAATCAAACTTGTGGGAAAGGGTCGTATGATAAATATTTGGCGTATGTCGTATTAACTTAAGTTAATACGACATACGCCATTCTCCCATGTTTGCACACACCCATACTGCGCCTTTATTTTACCCGTCTCCGAGTGTAAGCTGAGACTACACTTTGTATCGGTTTGTTTATTTGTTTTACTCTCAAATTACGTTTGTATACATCATACTTCAATAATACTGTTCAATAATACGAAGGACGGATACATTGTTTGAATTTTATATAAATGATAGGCTTACGTTTGACCTTTCTCGCATCTGTTGGTAAGTGACGATGTGGTGCACAATGAATCGTTTACCTAGAAGGAAACTATTCGCTCGAAACTTGAAGATAAATCAATCTATAGAAAATTTAGATACCTACTATATTTATATTATAGCTTCCAAATTTCATGCAATCAGTAAGTCTACGCTCTACGAATTTACACTACAATTTTTGAGTAGAAGTAGTTCAAAAGATCTCAGTAGATGAGATCCAACATAACCTTATGAAGAATGCGTATGTAGATGAGAATTTCAGTTAGTTAGGACAGGTCCAGGTGGCCCAGTTAGCAAAATATACCCTCTAGAAAGGAATTGCTACGGGTTCAAGTGGCGTCCTAAACGTCGATCTTCTCCGATTTTAATATTAGTATACTAATTGCTTTAAAAGTCGTGCTATATACATAGAAACAACAAGATCATTGCAAATACATGTGATTACAAGTATTCAAACATTTGCACTGAAAGGCAATCAGACACTAAGCCTACCCGTAAGCCTAACTAATACCAACTATCTTCTTAATCGTTTAACTAAAATTATATCGAGACGTTACGCTCTCAGGGAATCTGATATACACAACATCAATAATCCAGTCTTGTGTCGCTCTCGTCTTGAGTCTAAATGAGATTTATCTCGCTGTAAGCTTTTAATGAAATTTGAAATACACACGTGTTCCAAGGAAATTGAAATAAAGCATATACTAAGTACGTGAGCAAATATTGCCTATCTACTTAGTAAAACAACAAGAAAATGAGATTTAAATAAACAGTAGATTTTTATACCACTTTCTATTACTAGGTGGCAGACAAGCACACAGCCCACCTGATGGAAAGCGTGGCCTATGGACGTGTGCAACACTAGGGACGTCACAAAACCTTCTAATGCCCTTTTTGAAGAACTCCATAACTTCTTGCTATTGGAATGCATGTATATATTTTCAAATAATATTATTAATATGTAGATATGAGATGCTTAGTAGGCAATAAATAGCTTCAACATTATATCATTCTAATTAGAAAATATACAATGTGTCCAATAAACGATAAATAGACTAGCACTCGGTTGCATTGCATGGGACCTAGTTGATGAAATAGAACAGTTAATATAACTCTACTTACATTTTCGGTTTCTATGACGAATGAGAAATGTGAAATTATGAGATTAATTTACACTTGCGATATTTTACTCCGACACCGAAAACGTAATCTTCGTAACTTGTATTTTACGAATTCGGTGTAGGAGTTCAACGAAAGTAATGTGGCGCATCAATTTTAAATGAACACAATATATTCAAGTACACTGAATTACCGAAATCTTCAAAAGGCGTTCATGAAACTTGCATGTATACTATACAAAGTGAATTTATAAATTGATATAGAGATGACGTCGCTTTTACTTTCCATTATTGATTTTTTTAGTATGTGGTGTAAGCTATCTATGAATTAGGTAAATAAATAGGTAAATAAATAAATGATAATGACAATTGGTTTTATTAAACTGTTAGTTTAAGGGAGAGTTGAAAGACAAAACTTACTGGTTAAATTGGTCTACCATGAATGGTGAGGAGCGGATGCTGAAGATTTTATCTGGCTTAGATATCTAACGCATCTGTATGGGAAGCTTAAAGGTGGTGAAAGCTTCGGATAAAACCACGGTTGCTAACCACCAGCTGTAATTTTCTATTAAACCATGTCACTGTCATTCCACTGGCACTTTGATGGCAAATATGCTATTTAATTTTAAACTTTTTCTACATGTATTTAAAGTCTACAATTAAATGGTACTTTTTCAGTGGAATCTTCTCTTGTGTCGATGTTGCCTGAATGAGTGGAATGACAGTAGCTTGCTTTAACACAAAATTGAGGCCAGATTGTTGGAGAATCCTTGTATGTTATCGTATTTGTAATTCATAAATATATCTAATTGAAAACAATATTCCTTTCATCCATACCGTTGTGTTAACAGCATCTGTTTCACAAACTCAAGTTTCTGTTGATACGTCTAATGCTTAATCACAAAGGATTTAATTCAAAAATCCACGACAATGACAGGGTTTCCTACGTTCCTTTATCTTATTGAATACAGATCAAGTTCGCTTGTTGTTGAATGTCGTTTTTAATCAAAGACCGAACTTCTGTTTTGTTTTCTTGTTTGTTTCGTGATAATAGAAAAGTTTTTAATTGATACCATTCTTTGTTTGTTCTTTATACCCGGGGTTGAGTTGTGAGTGTGATCGATTTGTTACCTGAGGCGCAGAATAAGTAATTGCATTTGGTATCTAAAGTCGTGGCTTGGTTCGCACTTCATAACAATTTTATTGACGAGAGTAGACATTTTTTTCCAATTACAAAGCGGCAACAGTAAACATTTACTCACGCGTACGGTATATTCTCAATTAAGTTTAAGCAGATATACTACACAGCGTGCTAAATGTAGGTGTGTATGTGTGTAGTACACAAGTTGCAAGTAGCAAGTTATATTTTTCAATTTATGGCGGTCCATCTAGCATATTTAACCTGAGGTTATTCTGGCAACCTCAGTATTTAAAATGAACAGCAGATCGCAAACGCTACCGCAGTGCCACCAGGCATTGTTGTTATAGGTATTTACCAACGAAAATAAATAGAAAATATTTTTTTAAATTGTTAGACGAATAGATATAATACTAGACAAGGACTTTAAACAATACTTATGATTGCAAGTTATCTTGTACTATTATACGGTCTAGTTAAGCCGTACTACTAAAGGCTTAAAATCAGAGGGATGAGTAGCCGCATGCAGTTGTTTACTAACTTACAACTTACTGCGATCACAAAGCCGGCTTACCTAGCTTTATAATACAATCAAGGCAATATTCCTCTCTCGGATAAACTTCCAACGTTCCTGTTACGATCGTGTACGGTATGAAATTATATGACATTTTACGTTGCGAATAAATTAAATTTTGAGTCACACTATAATGGATTAACCCTTTCCTACTCAGCCTTAATAATTAATTCTTAAAATAGTGAATGAGATATCATAGCAAGATTTTGCTGATTCATCTTTTAGGATCTCAACTGATGAACCGTTTGACTACCAATGTTTACTATAATAAAATCAGTATTTATGTAGAGCTAATAATTTTTGTCATACTGACTTCTCAAAAAATAAAGTAACCTAAAAAGTACTACTATGGCTACGGTTAGGATGCAAGCTCTGTATTTTACGAACGTAATAATTTGGAATGTTACTCTTATACAGTAGATAAAATGCAGTACAAATAGCTAAAATAAATAAGTATTAGTTTCCGAAGTGAAAAATAGTAAGCAAGAACTACTGAAATTCTGAACACGTTAACATATTTACTATGAAACTATCAATAACAGCTACTTACAGTGAATATTATCGCATATATGTTGAGTATCACCCGTTTCTAGATATCCATGTAATAATGCCATCACAATATGGGCGAGTGCCCCAACCTTTACAATATTCATCGAGCACTTTTTTTCACGTTTAGTGAAAATATCCAATTGAACTGAGACGGGGCATTCATATGTGCGTAGAACGTACTGACTACAGAATATAAAGATACGTTTACATACACTTGTACTAGAAGTGACTATCTGAAATTGTCTGACACCCAACTTGTCTGTTAATCAGTAGATGTACCGTCTTGCAGGTGAGATTGGCTTGAACCAGAGGGTTTTGGTTAGAAGTTAGACCCATCCATATTACTCATTGTATATGGCTTCTCTTCACACACTTCTTTAAATAACGTTAAATTCTATTTAACATTATGCTGAGTGTACCATATTTTGTGCATATTAAAGTATTATGCACAAAGGACTTCTATGGACTCTGTTCACCAGCAGCTGCTATACAATACAAAACAAGTAAGTTTTTAAGATATCGCTAGCAAGCTATAGTTTTAAGCTCACAAATGTATCTACGCTACGTTTCATTTCCAAAGCTGTGTTAAAATTCCGTATTCCGTGTGTAGTTTATACCATCTAACTCAAATTATTCGAATATTTGTACTTAGTTTAGGTGCTTGTGCTTTCTCAAACTACACAAGTTACGAACTCAGAGAGTTTTTGTCGCAGTATGGCGTGTTTACATGAACTTTATGCATAGCTTGAACTATCAAGTATTCGTGAGTTACAAACTCATCTCCCACTAAGTCACAGTATAGTGTGCAGCATCATTATTAATAATCAAAATCAGAAATAATTTTACTACAACAAAATGCTGCAAATGTGTTTCTATGCGAAGTGGCGGTTGTGTATCTGTGTGTCCCACAAACTATTCTCTTACGCCTCACAACACTTGACACGGCGGCAGTTTGTGACCACTCAAAGCACTACATTGTACCTGCAGCCGATGAAATTTATGTGAGGAGAAGGCATTATGTGTATGACCATCTAACTATGCAGTGAAGGTATAGTTTACAAAATTAAAGCAGCATTTATATTCACCTTTTCGTAGAATGTGTACTCCTTCGTAATGATACAGACCTGTAACCAAAAATGATTTAATTTATTATTTATTCTAAAAATGAGAGGCTGTCTGTAACCACCGCATTCCTAGCTTTTCATTAGTCTGCAATTATTTTAATAAATATTAATATTAAAAATTATTCAGATTTATTATTATGAAAATAATAAGCAATAGTGCATGAAATTTTTTCTGCTAAGAATTTGAAGTTAATGTGCTAATTTTGGAAACTCGTGTAGATTATTGATATTTTATATTTGATGCAAACACCCACCACCCATAGTCAAATAGTACACAAAAATAATTAAATAAAATAGTAATTAAATATCAACCATGAAAATAAGCTATAAACTTTCTATTATAATGTATTAATTTTAACTAACCAATAACTGTATAATAAACGTCTAAGAAATGTCAAGTAAACACTCTACAAGCCGTCAAATTATCACCCTTCAATTAAGTTTAGTGACAGATTAAAACCATAACAAATGACCAAGCAAATAACCAAAGACGTCACATTAACTTTCAAGCAACAAGCCTTTTAGGTAATAAAGTGTAGGCACACGTGGAGTTCTCACGCGACCGTAAAATTCGGTAAATATTGTTGTAGTTCTGTGAACTATTAGCGGAATGTAATTACATTAGACTTAGGACTGAACAACATACCTACGTCTAAGTATCCACTACAATAACATGCTCTACGTTTATCTATCTTATTCAGACCTCGTAGAAAAGTGACACAGCGCACATTGCTAAGAAATAGAATAGAATAGGTCGACCAATTGGGTGTGATTGGTTTTCAGCACCTTTACGTAAACTAGACTTCCCTGTAAACTAGCCGAAGGGCTCTTTAACCGACCTGTATGTTTGTATTTGTGTTTATCTGCGATTATCTCGCGGTTAGTTGAAGTGATTTTGATGTGGTTTTCAGAAACATATTTTTACCTTCTAAAGGTTTCAGTATATTGAAATGATCTAAAAAAAGAGGTGAGTTGGTTCTATTTTTATATTTTATGGTTTAATTCTTTAAAATAATTTTCAAATCCATTACTTTTATAATAATGGAAACGAAAACCTCAACAGTATCGATTTATGCATGATTGCTGACAGTGAACAAAATTGTTGACTGATAGTAACACATACTGACTTCTGGGTACATAATAGGTGTACTTACAGGTTTTCATTTACTTTTAACGTGAGATATTTTGTGAAATTCTCTCTCATGATTACCACAATGAAAAGTTCTATTTTACACGCTACCAATTTCTGTGGCGCTAATTAGTGAGAGTGGTGTGCAAGATAAGATTTACGCTCATTGATTAAAAAGGTTGAACGAGATGACGTTGACGAAAGTAATTACTCGTAACATAACTATGTATATGTAGTAAAATAAATGTTACAAAATGAAATGGTGTCACATAACTATACAAATCAGACCAATGAAAGATGGATTCCCACGTAAAAAAGATTTGATTTTTTTTAAGCGTAGTTTTTTTTAGGTTCACTAAACTAGTTGTATCAAAATGTACCTAACACAAAATTCAGATAATGTACCTACAAATAATATCAATTGTAGAAGTAACGGGCTTTTATTTTTCGGTATTGATACTATTCAAACAACCGTCTAGACTGCCGCACAGTACACCTGCGCCCTACCCCATTAGTTTGTCGCATTCACGAGATTCGCCTACCAAATAAACAAACAACGCGCATTTCATTCGTTTAGTTAGCTGCGTAACATTGTAGAAATATTAATTAAAAATTCCATTCAAATATTCCATGCACTTTTCAATTATGAATATGATAAACAAGCTTTTGTTCCCCGGCATTGTCCATGTGAGATTCAATTTGCAGCTCTCTCGGGCATTGTTAAAATTACATAACTATTTATTTTTGTTATAAGTGCACAGCCTACAAATGTAGAATGATATTGGTTTTGATGAAATTCATGATTCGAATTTCAAATAGTAGGTAGTACCAACTGATAAATAAAATCATGACAATAGTTCGGCCCTTTATGATATCTCATATTTTGTTGCTACAACTTTGTTAGACACTCTAACCCTAAGAGTAAAGCCAAAAACTTCCGCAGTATGGGCTTTGCGAGAATTATGTATGTAATTCAGCTGTTGATCTTTGATTTGAGGTGCATTTTTATAATTCAATTTATATGTGGTTGTGGAGTACCTACCTAATCTGTGAGGAGTTTTGACTTGATTGCGAATGAGTTCTATTTAGGTGTATATGGGGCCAAAACAAACTTTAGTTATGAAGTATTAGCAATTGGGATACTGTAGTAAATACTGTAATTTAGTTTAGATATTTTATAGAAAAATTTGCCTTCATCTGCTTATACTTTACTTATATAGAGTCTGCCTGAAATTACTTCGAAACGCCGAAGGTTTTTTACGGTGCTTTGGAGTTCACTTCAGTAAAAGTTCATGCAAACAACTTGAATTCAAAGTTTTTTTCGCGAACGGAATAAGTACCGCAGTAAGATTTAAAAAGATAATACGTAGGTACCTACTTCGTTCAGTTTATCATAGATTTTTATACATGATAATATTATTGAGTTAATGCTGAATATTTTACAAAGACTTTTAATTTTAGGGATCTTCTATAGGTACTATTAGTATAGATATCAAAAAAAATTAACAGTAGACGAAGTTCGGGAAGTATATAAGGATGGAAGCAAATGGCAAATAAGTATTTTTTATATGTATTAAAAATTAAAAATACATCAGATGTGGAAGAGTTTAAAATAAAATTACTGACATGTTTACTGAACAAATTCACAGAGAATAAATTCTGATTGTACTAAAGTTGGATGACGAGTGACGAGTTCACGTTATAGGGATGATAATACTGAAGGTAAATAAATTATGTAGGTAAATTAAATACACAAAATCAGACCTACGAACATGGTACATAAATTTAATATTTAAATATCCATTTACAAACATGTTTACACATTCCAATTATAAAGTTTTGAGAGCAAAAAGTTTGTTATGTTATTTAAAAATATAAAAACGTGTTCGTCATCATGAAGCTATAGATAAACATGGAGGCCTCACTTCCAATACCTACTTGATGCTCAGTCTGTATTTACTATCTTGCTGTCTGTGGGCCGACTTCTCTTTCTAAGTATGATAACCTTCTAAGCAAGAAATCACCATTTAAACAAGTTTAAACACTTACGCGTGGAATTTTATATCACATCCTTGATTCCACGTACTACCGCAACCACGCACTATACAATTTTGCACCATTTTTTGAGTTTATACTTATAATTAACTTTAAATATGTTAAAAACCAAAACAATAATAAACAACCGCCATATTGTTTATTGATAGTTGACATGTAGTACTAATGTTGCCACATTACGTACTGAATCCATAGACAATGGGAATTTAATTCACTGATTTCCTGATTCAACAACCCAATCATGCATAATAAATGGCATAAAATTTTTCAATTTCCACATTAATAATCGTAGTCGAACTATAGAGTTATTTATAAATCATTTTACTTGCATTTTGGTTAGTATGGTCTATTTCTATAATTTACTAGGAGATACTAATAAGAAGATAGCAACATTGTACAAATACACGAAAGAGAAGTCGGCCCACAGAGAGTGAGATACAGACATGTAGGTATTTGGATCAAGCTGTTCTTCCCGGTTTGGCCTCCATGTTTATCTATAGCTTCATGTTCGTCATATATAAGTTTCATTTTATTTTTATTGTATTCGAAAAATTTTCAGCTAAAGTATTAAATTTTGTATTATATTTTATTATATTGTTAATTATATTATATTGTATTATATAAAATTAAAAACGGTTTGCGAATAGGTATATCGCAAACCGTTTTTAATTGTATATAATTTTTAAGGTAGATATTAATACCACACGTAGGTACATCGACCATATCTACAGACACCGTTTATAGTTTAAGTTTTATTAGTAGTAATAAATGTAATATCTACCCTTATACCAAGTTTCATTACAGACAGTACAAACAGTTACTGTACAATATTTATTATTCTATAAGTATTCAAAATTGCCATCGACTGGCTTGTGTTGCCATTTAAAAAAATTATAACAACAAAACATAATTATCGGTTTTATTTTGTGATGTGTTGTGTAGCTATACTCGTTGCCTTAGCACCCACCCTTCAAGTCCCTACTTGATCGACCAGAACTAAATATTCACAAAGGTAAAAAATAGATAAAAAGAAAACAACGGAGAAATAAATTAAATTTTAAGAATTTTAGTTTGAAAGACAGTAAGGTCCGGCCGAAAGTGCTCGAAGTCCAAAGGCCTGTATTATAAACTTTTAAGTAGTTAGTAGATACTTTATAAATTTGAACCGGAGCGTAAATTAGATTAATTCAAAATTTTCAATTAAGAATCCCTTTTAGCCTACTTAGTTAATTGTTTCGTAAGTAGCTACTCAGAAGAAGGCACTTTCAAAAGGATGCTAAAGAAAATTATTAAATCTATACGAGTATCTCATGGAAGACTGCGTCAGTCAAATTGAGAGACCGCTGTTTTAAACAGCTCTTATTTCTTAATTCAAATGTAAGTATGTCTAAATTTTTAATTTTTTATACAGACACATTACTGAAATGTATATATATGTGACATGGAAACGTTGGGGTGTGAGTTTTGATGGTTCGGATACGTGGATGAACGCAGATTACGATCTGCGAGCTAGATAAAACCTAGTCCCATCAAATAAAATCATCAGTCACTTTTAGAGTTCGCCGCCTACTAGTTCCAATCGTGGATCAAAATTGAAACCGGTAGACTAGGCACCTATGCAAACATGCTCATGAAATGTTTTGTAAAATTCCCAGTCTGAACTGTACCTAACGATTTTAATGCCATGGATTATTGTTGCGAATTTGGTGTGAAACGTAATGGGTGCTGACACCCTTTCAACGTCCCATAATCAAAGTGCTTTTTGAGATTTTATCGCGAATATTTTGCATAAAGTTTTCTGTAATTATAAAATTGAATATAATATTAAACCGGTAGGTATTTGTTTTATTTTTGAAGAACATCTAGTAATGAATAAAATTGGTGATTGATAGTATACCTAGGTATTAAGCTCTACGACTAAACCAAATTCCAGGTGTTAGGTATTTCATTTAATAGTTCTCTTCCTTTGCCTAATCCCTCGGAATATAAAAATGTAGGCATTTGTAGCAATATTATAAGGAAATCGAGTATTCTTTGCAATCCATTATTTTCTTATGCTCACGACTCATGACACCCACTGTATCTACGTTACACGGAATGATCCTGACCTAATCCTAACAAACGACTATATAACAGCAAGTCACGTTAGAATAGTTAACATACAGGTGTAGAATTGAACCTCGTACGTGACTATGACGTCACTCAGATGCTCAACAGCGTGTTCGGAGGCAAAGCACGATTTCTATCGCGCAACTCATTTTGCGTTTCAACATTCCAATTATTATCTGCGACTTGATCTTATATTTTAACTTTTGTTTATAAATGCTGTAATATTCCAATTTGTTTTAAGTACCTACCTATTAACTTCGAATGAACTTTACAGATTTATAGATGTTCTGGGAATTGTTTTGGAGGTCGAAAGAAGATACCTATTAATAAAGAAAGTTTGAGGTGAAAAACTTTCAACATAAAAAAAAATATTGATCAATCTTGGTTGCATTCAAAGGTTGTAGTTTAGAGCCCGAAGTCCGTTCTCTTGGTTGGTTTATCTTGAATACCGTTTGTAATATTTGTCAATCGAAGGCGTGTGTCGGTTTGCTGAGGAGTTACGCTCCTCTGAAGATTTTGGTGAGGCCTTTTACACAGTTTACACCTTTATACCTCACCGATTCCCTATACTTATTTTTAAATAAATTCTTATTAAAATTACTAACATCAAAATCCCGTTTCAGTGCGTAAAATCACTTCATTTGACCCACTGAATCGAAATTTTACCGGTTACCTACCGCTATAAAAACTTACTACAAAATAATATCCTAATTCACAATAAAATTCTTTCTTACATATTTAGCGGTCTACTATAATGGTGTTCATTTAAAAATATTGGCACACCCTAAAAGGTGTCTATTGTGTTGGATATACGGCAAACAGTTCCTTACGTGGCAAGGGTGAGGTGTAAAGTCACGTTAGATTTTACGATCACATCAAACGGCAACGTGCGCTGAAGCGGAACTTGTAAAAAGTATGATGGAATACCTAACTTGGTATAGCGTTAAAATATGGGATTATATTAAATATTTGTTCCGAATACCAGGATTTTATCGGCAGCACGCTTCGTGCGAAGTTTACGATAGAGATTACTGATATTTTGTTCAATAAGTTATTAAATTAAAAAAACATTTGTAATCTACAAAGATTATACGATTCAGAATACTATAATGAATAGGAGAAGATATTATAATGGAGTCAGAAATAAAATTAAACAATCAATCAATATCTATTACCGCAAGAAAAGTTAACTCCGAACTCTTTAGGTAGGTATAATAACACTAGATGAATTATGAGACGACCTAATAACCTAATACGTAACGCAGACCACAGATGATTATTCATTATCTATTGAACAGTATTAAGGTCAAGTGATCGTAATTAATTAATTATTGGTAAGGACGTGACAGGGTTATAAATGGCGATACGTATACATCATCGTATACATCATCTGCTTAATCAAATATTGCGTTCCGGTGTTAAACGCATAAATTCAATCGTGTACTCGTTATGTTGTCGTAATTTAAAAGACGTTGCAAATGCAATAAATACTTTAGGATAACGATATACGGGGTGAGTGTATAACGCCACATCCACCCTTAGCAT
Organism: Lithosia quadra; assembly: GCA_963576445.1. NCBI lineage: Eukaryota > Metazoa > Arthropoda > Insecta > Lepidoptera > Erebidae > Lithosia > Lithosia quadra. The sequence goes on from OY754883.1 coordinate 5,657,639, forward strand.
ATTTTAATTAAGAAATGATATCAGGATAAGTAAATTCATGTGTACTTAAGTCTTAATATCTGCTCTTAAACGCCAGACTGATATTCAATAAGGACGTTAACAGCATCAAACATTCCATGTAATATCTATCTTAAGATAAATATGAATGTGACGATTTAATAAGATTCAATACCGCAACGTAATAATGCTTAAACAGGCAGTACCGCACTCGCTTAAAGTACTAATATAAATCTTGGAAGCCTCATCGCACCGTGGAATTTTCCCATTAGATTTTATGGATTTCTCTCTTGTCCGCACATTAAATTATAACCGGAGGGTAAACTGTACCCGGGATTGAAATTTAATTTTACCGTTCTACAGAGAAACATATTTCACTCTAAATGAAATTTAGTTTTGCGATTGGTATCCACAGATTCCTCGTTACCTGAATCTTTATGTAAATGGGTAAGCCCTGAAGCTGTTTACTTGGGGTAACATCAGGAGCAATCATTAAAGAAACGGGGTATCGGTCTATGTACACAATTAAGTACATTCCTTCTAGTTAAGGGAAGGAAAAAACTCTACACAACTGAATCTTGTGTTATGTAGAGCAGCAACCGAAGCTGGTTGATTTGGCGTGCATTATTTTTGAACCAGTTAACTAAGTCATAAATACTCGCAGTTGTTAGTGAGTTTTGTTTATTTCGTACGAGTATTAGTCTGAACTGGAGGAATACAAATTACGTTCTATCAGGAGAGCAATATAAAAAGTAAATCAAGAATTGGTTAACGTATTAACTTGTTAATATTTGTTTAACTTTTCATATTGTTTTTTTTTCTTATTTAGCCATATTTTTAAATTTGATGGCAAATAAACCGATACAGGCAACTAGGTACAACTCAGGGTGAAAAGTATTACACATCGTACCAAAATGAAAATTTATTTGAGATACCTAAAAATGAGGAGTATGTTTTAAAGATCAGTGTAAAAATTTGAAATTAAATATCAATTGAATACGATAAAGAAAGACAAGATAGATGATTAAGAAAGCGTAGCTACGACTTTTATTGCCCAGTTCTTTCCTCGGCTGCTCTAGCTATTACTTTGCGAGATCTGGTCGTAATTTCTAATGTAGTATCAGACTTTGATAAATGTTACTTTGTGACCTAGATAAATCAAATACGTGAACTGTTAGTAATATCTATAGTTTGATCGTTGCATTTTCTTACTTTTTTAATTAATATGATTTTAATATATGTATATTAAGTTACATTCGTAGAGCAACAAAATTATATTATAGAGAAAGATTTGGATAGTGGTAATGTAAGGAAAAAAAGACGCAAGAGTTATTTAGTCACCATGGTTTACTGTATGTGTTCTTGTATCAGTTCAAATGATTTGCTGTTCTAACAAGTGCAATCGATCTTATATTGAAGTGTCACTGCAGCGCACTACTAGTCTTATACCAGAGACGTCAAAATGATCAGAACTTTTATAAAAATCGGTTAAAAAAAGAAAACTTCCTTAGTCGCAAATGTGTCAGGAGAGTTATAAAACAAAAGGGTCTATACCTATCTACATTTATCTAGCACTTAACTATAATTTAGTTATGATGCTGTGTTGCAAGATCAGGTTGGTAATAGGAGTAATAAAGAGTGACGAGTTACAAGTCATGACGTCCAGGAGGGCGCTGGCATCGCGAGGGCTGGGTTCGAAAGAGTATTTGCATTATCTAAGTGCGGACTTTTAACGAGGTTATTTTAAAGTGTTTTTGCTAAGAAGGTTTTAAAGATAGTGATTATTAAATGTTAGACTTACTTTGTTAACGTAGGTAAAATTTTTTTTTTAATGCTTGATCTTGTTTAAATAGTGGCGCAGTAGTTGAATTGAAGTATATAGAGTGACTATTTATGTGGTTACCGAAATAATTATTTTGCTTGTATATTTTATATGGGATAAAATTATTGTAAGAATCAATTAGCCGGCGGCGCCCAACTTTGACCACTAGACTACCGCGTGAAATAAGCACAGAATCTTGTCTTTTAATTAATGTTTATATCTTATACTATATAATTCAAAGTCCTGACTGACTGACTGACATAGAGACAACGCACAGCCTAAACCGCTGGTCGTAGAGACTTGAAATTTGATGGGTATGTTCGTTTTGACGCGTAGAGGTGTACTAAGAAAGGATTTTTTAAAATTCAAACCCTAAAGCCCTAAAAATGGGTCAAAAACGAGCTTTTGTGAGAACTCAAGAACGGCTGAATGGATTTTCATGATCTATGATTTATTGGATTTGTCTGCGCCTCAAATAGCATATAAGAGATTTAAAAAGATATGATTAATTCATAAAATATTAGAAATAATAAGAAAATTAAATGTTGCAGACGTTTTTATCGCCATCTATAATTGTTGTCATGGCAACAGGAACTAAAAGTGACAGTCTAAATTTTAATAGAGTCCTTTGTTTTGTTTCTTTTTGCTCAGAGGCAAAGAGGATGGATATATTTATTTTTAGGGTTCTGTGCCTCAATAGGAAAAAACGAAACCCTTATACTTAGGATTTCTTCGCTATCCGTCTGTCTGTCTGTAAAGACCTCTTTCTTAAGAATACGTAGAGGCATCTATTGAATTAGATCAAAGGAATGTTGCGGATACACAAAGCGTAATATCCAAACTGTGGTCTCACTATCGACTCACTTACTAACCTCAGGCCTGCGCTCATGGAGGACGGAGGTCGTTGAGTGGCCTTGCGCCACGTGAGTGAGTCACCTGCACCGCAACCGGAGATTTTCGTGCGGAAAGCCCCACGGATCTCTCCTCTTCCCAGTAGGGACGTAATATCAGACTAGATCGGCCAAAATCGCATTCCGTCTTGGGTCTACAGGGCTTAAGGTGGTCCATGACCCTGAGCTATCCAAGACTCACTGATGAGCATGGTTGTTTTGGTGAGTTCCTGCATTGTGTAGGCCGGGCGCTGACGCCCAAATGCCACCGTTGCCGGGGCTTTGGCAGAGTGTCCAGAGTGAATAGAGTGGCGTCATGTCCTTGAAGCAGACGTCAGTGTAGGGAGCCTCATGCGCTGGCTATGGTGCCGACCATGGTCACCATAGAGTGTATGTGGAACGTGACCGCTTTTTTTGCGAGGCGGTAATGCGCGCAAAAATAGCAGCGGAAAAGCTATGGTAGATATCTAGCACTGCCGGCACGTGCCGGTGAAGATGCACTGGGCGGCGTAGTTCGCAGAACCATCTCCGTCCTCCATGAATGCGGGTCTACCCGTCACGGGGTGACAGTCGGGGCTAACCGTCACCCTAGCAGGCCCAGGGTGCCAGGGCGTTATGTTTCCACGCGCGCTTTTTTATAGATAAGGGGGATTTAGATTCTTAATAACACGTTGAGGTCGCCAGTGCTGGCGGCCGGAGCAGGTCGAGGTTTCTGGGATATCCTTTCTAGGACACACCAGATTCCTCGATCACACAGGCCGATTTGACGAAAGACCGTGCGATTTTACTTGGTAGGACTTCGACATACCAACCTTTCCGTTGGCTCCGTTGAAGTGAAGCCCGACGGGGTTTTTGCGCACGAAAAAAAAGGGTACTTCCCATTGGGCTAGAATCCATATATTTTGCAGAAAGTTACATCTTGTAGCATAAGTAAAGGTGAAAGTCCGGAAAGGGTAAATATACCCACATCACCAAAAAAATCTGTAGGTACCTATGTCTGTCAGTCAAGACAAGAAGCACTGCAGCAAAGCTAAGTTTGTCCCTCAGCCCAGTGTTGTACGAAACCGGGACGGTTTTTATTATTATATACACGGGTTCATGAACTGAACTGAATGTCAAATCAGGTTGTCAAAATGTCAATGTCTGCAAAATCTGGCAAAATCAGATTTTCGGAAATAAATAATGCTTAACTAATTTGAAACAGTACATCGAATGTGAAAGTGCAATGCAACTACGGTAAAAGGGTTTATCAAAGGGCCTCTTCCGAGTCACACATACTTTGGCCAGAGCAGCTATCTAATCCTCATAAAATCTCCATACTTAAAAGGACAATGATGGTAGACTGGACAGACTGGCTTTGGCCGGACTCGGTTTGATAGGACTCGAGCTGAAATAAATACGTTTAGCTGCAACCACTGTTTGCCAAGAAATAGACACATTGAGAGTTAGTACGGGTAGTCCCTCAGTTTAAAAAAGACTTGGTGACGATAGTCAACATTCACGCGGGCGGAGCCGCGCGCGGGTCAGCTAGTATGTCATAAAGAGTAATATTAAAACTTATACCAGGTACATATGAATACGTATAAACATAGCATACCCTGATTTATATCTTTCTCTAAAGCCCAACATAAATTAATCAAAACACTCCCCCAAGTTTCACAACGAGGGCGCGTGACTACCGAGGACAATTTTTCTCGTCAAGTAATGCAGCTTCTATAAAATGAATTCCCAAAATAAACAAAATTTTCTCATGCACTCCTATTTACAGAAATTTAATTAAAAGCTTGGAGGTTGACGCACAAATCCGGGCAATTCGTTGACATTTGTACCTAGGTATTTATAATACAGGTAGTTGTTTTCTTCTTTGCCGACCTCACATTGCAAACATTTTTTTTACGATTTTATCTTTATTATTTTTGCTTCCAAGGTGATCTAAGGGAAGCCTTGCCTTGCAATAGGATAAATATACCTATGTATAGATTTTTGAGAACTATTAGATGCTTTACACTAGTTGACGTTCGAGATAGTCTCACATTTTATTACCATCTGTCGTCAAATACTTCGAGACCTAAATGGTAAAGGGAAATATTCACGAAGCAATTAAAATTTTTCTTGAGCCGTTAAACGAGGTCAGAGCATTTAGGGGAACAGTTATTCTGTTGAACAATAAAAAACGATGGGTTTTACGAGTCATCGAGAAAAGTAATTAACCTAAAACCTTATATTCACTGGGGAACAGTAGGGTTGCGCGACGTCATTGCGTTAAGTATGATACCGTATAGGATAAATATTGATATATTGTGGTTTTTTGAGGTTGTAGCTTGGGTCAAGTCAATAATACTAATTTGAAAATAACCATCTTCAAAGGCTCGGGATCAATGGGAAATCGGTGGCGGCCAAAATACATAAAGCGGTCTTGCTCGACAATGCCTGAATAACCCAGCGATTCCTCTGCGAATCTCCCTAATAAAGTAGCTAGCTGTATGCGAATCAAAATAATAAACTGCTGATGGCCGAAGACGGTAAGGCAGTACCAACCTCATCGTTGTAGATGTTTTTATAGTCTATGATAAAAAATAAACAGAAATAAAATTATTGGAGTTAAAGAATGAAAAAAAATACTGCTGTTCATGAGTCTGGAAAACTTTCTTTGAATGTTCTTTTAAAAGTTACCACGGTTTGAAAGCGCTTGATTTCCACTGACAGAGCACTTCATAAACTAATTGCTGTGACCATAAAGGGCTTATATGGCACAGATATTTTTATTTGCAGATTGTTGAATGATCTTAGAGATGTCATATAATGTACAAGAGAAAAACTCATAATTGTTTATGTAATCCTCATGTAATTCAGAAAGAATCGCAAGAAACTGCGGCTTAGGGTAACGGGTGGTCTGCTGCTCGAAAATAATCCAGTACGACCTTTGCTCTTTCGCCATTTTTTACTATAAACAAACTCAAAGACACCTAGTAACTCAAAATGCTAACTTTATTTCAGCAAAACATTATCCAAAAGCAGCTGCACTTGCACCAATGTAAATAAGAAAAAAGTTCTCACTTCCTCAGGGTGCACCTCGAGAAAATGTTTTCACCCCCTTGAGATTGTGAAATAAAAATATTGTACCTAATCGTGTACTAGAAACGCAAATATTTTTCTATACGATGGCATTAGCAAAAGGTTTTTACAATACGGCGTACTAAAATTAATAAATAGCTCTATGGGCATTATTAAGATTGAACGGAGTTTTCCATTTCTCCGCCATTCGAAGGGTAAGGTTAATGAATTTTGATTCATAGCGTGTAGAACAAATTTGAAGGGTTATTTAATTTTAATTTCACTTTATGAACTTCATTATATTTCCAAATATTATCATTTATATAAACCTTTAACTATTTGTATAAGTATTAACGATTTATTCCACTTTATTCACGTAAGGGATGGTACCTGGGTGAACAAGATGGAGTTTATTTAGAACAATATAACATACTAACACACAATAATTTAGTGATTCCCCGCTGCATTCGATACTCTGTGAAAGTTTGTGAAGATGATTGAAGGTATCAATGTTTGTTACTCAATTACGCCCTAATGGCTGGACGTATCTGGCTAGAATTTAGCACAGGAATAGATTATACCTAGTCTAGACTAGAATAAAACATAGACCATAGGTTTTTATCCCAGGAATAGGATCCCTAGGATAGCAGAAATGGGAATTTAATTCCGCGTGGGCGGCTAGTAAATCATAAATTTATAATTAAACTTCAGATTGGAGAAAAAAATAGCTCTTTCCATTCATGTTGCAACCATAGCAACGTATACTGAACCTCAAAGGTAGGGTTGAAAGTACTCGTACCTACCTAATAATTTCGTTAATTATACCCTGTTTTAAGTGTTCTGGCGGTTCTTCAACATCTCATTATTATTTTACGCTCGAGTGACTAGTAAACATGGTTGCGAATGAAGTAGGTACATTTTCAAAGTAGGTACATTTTCAGTTACCTCAAAGAATATAGCAGTACCTGTAAGCAGGGCTTGAAAACTTTTCTATGGTATTAAACGTGTTCTAGTATAAATCGAAGCGGGGAGGGCTTATTCGTGTATATTTGCTTTATTCGTACGAATATTCGCCGTAGTCACTCTTCTATGACGAATTTTTGTGTAAAGTTTTTTTAAAACAATTTGGTCTATTGACGCATCGAAAAGGAATAATTAAAAAAAAACCACGGATGACGCTAAGGAAACATGAAATTGTCTGTGGCTCGAAAGTCTCATCTCAACTTGGATCGTCAATTTGTTTCGAATCTTGGGAGAATGAAATAATAATGGAACGGGAAATTTCAAATTTAAATAACTAACTCGATTGTGTCACATCAATGTGCGGAAAAAAAAAGAAGTTTTGCTTCAAAAAAAGTTTTATCAATTAGCTCCTTTCTTCTTGTGCGGCAGACAGTTTTTTTTATTTTTCATAATATCATGTAGTTTTAACAATGAAAAATAGATATTGTAGTTAACATTAAAAAGAATTATTTGTATACATATTTTTTTTGTAATACACTTATCTAATTGGTCTAATGTACCTATCGATATTGAATAAAAAACATTCTAATAATAAATATCAATTTGGATCGACAAAACTGGCAAAATCGCCGTAGGTACTAAATATTTCTATTATTTAAGTTGGGTACTTCTCACACACAAGTGTTATTACTTTGAGTCTATGTCTATCCACGTGATATATGGTAGTCAAAATAATGGTTTTTATGGGCTCCATGCATAAAAATTTATTGAGGAAAGTCGATGTGACCTGCGAACGAATTGACTCCACTTCGTAAGATCGATTGTCTTTGTATAAAATATCGTTCTGTAATGGAGTAAAGTGATTACCTACTACAGTTTTGAGACGGCTTTCTTACCTTTAATAAAAATTATATATCTACATTAAGATACGATCAACGTTTTCAATGTTCCAATCAAATTCTAAAATTCTTAATTCAAAAGTGATAAAAAATTTAAAGGCACTTTGTAGTGCCTTTAATTTTTTTTAAGGAATAAAGTACGACTTAACAAAGAATTTTATTCTATAAATACTAGACTGATTGCACTTGGGTTGCACGAAATATTTGTCGCCTCAGGTTTGGTATCATTCTACACACTTTTACGCTCATATTACCAAACTTTAGTCGGTAAATAATTTAGATAATAAGGAAATGTACCTGGCTTAAGAGCATTTTCTACTACTATATTAGGCCTAGTAACCCACAATTAATTAAAAGAGCAGCATTATTATTCAAATGGGAACAGACTTACAAAGACAAAAGACAACTAATTGACCAGTTACCCGCAAAATCAATACGGACTGACCGCGGTCGCTCTGTGGACGTGATAGGCAATAACGATTACATTGTATCCTCAGGTAATAGACTCCTTTACATGTCAAAACACCAAATGAACCCCATTCTACACAACATTTATGTCAATAATCGCATGTTAATTACACGGTGTTGCCAGTTTACAAAAATCGAAAATGGTTGTTATTGAACACGCATCAATATTGTCGTTCTTCTTTATTCAAGGTGAAAACTTTTTGTGTCCAGGCGGTTACATCATTAATTTAAAAGATACTAACTCTAAAGTGATCTATGAATACCTAAATATTTGTATTTAAAAAAAAGTATCAAATTATGCGTATCCGCAATCTAGACCTCATAATTATAACCTAGTTAGCCTATACTTGCTTGGGTCTAGTTAGTGCTACTTAGAATGACCTAAAATTACGTAAAAGACGTAAAGCATTTTTGCTGTGGTTCCAAAACTTGCACTTCAGAGACCGGTGTCCTCCGTTTATTTCTGCTTTTACAGGAGCGACTATAGATGACGTCGATGTAGAGTCGCTCCTGTGAAACCCCTTACCCCAAAAGGAAAGTTTACGTCAGAGTGGCAGGTGTACCGTTTTGCACGTGAGCTTGGGTCTTAGGCCCGAAGATCTTGGTGAGACTCCATACACCCTTTTGGTTGACTAGCCAAACCAAGATGGATAAGTTGACCGATCTAGCCTTTTACAAACCGAAGCAGTAAATTTGCGTGAAAAGAGTCGAAATGTAATGTTCCACTTTTTCAATGAACCGCAGGGTTGGCATCAAATAATCGCATGAAATATTTCAGCCTGGACCGAAGCTGACCGTAATTATTTAAGGCAGGCTCGCTCTGAGGTTCGATATATAGAAACATTATTGCCACTTCAGTCTTTGATGGGATATTTTTGGTCGGGTTTGGTAAAAGCCATGGTATTTTATTATAGCACAGAAATTTTTTTCATCGTTATTGTAGGAATTTAGTCGGTATTCGTTTTTAGTGTAACGGTGCTTGAAAGTGTAATAGCATTAAATGAGTACGTGCACCATTTTACAACAAACTTCAAAAAGAGTTATAAGTACTGTTTGCCCTATAATGTTCTCCCGCCTGGGTTGAATCGATTTATATAATTACTAGCGTACCCGCGCGCGGCTTCGCCCGCGTGAATGTTGACTATCGCCACCAAGTCTTTTTTAAGCTGAGGGACTACCCGTACTAACTTTCAATGTCTATTCCTTCGCAATCAGTGGTTGCAGCTAAACGTATTCATTTCATCTCAAGTTCCATCAAACCCTTCAAAGTACAGTGCCATCCATCGCGGCCAAAGCCCGTTTATTTACCATCATTATCCTTTTTCATTGTCTTCTAGATTTTATGGGGATTAGATAGCTGCTCTGGCCAAAGTATGTGTGACTCGGAAGAGGCCCTTTGAAAAACCCTTTCATCATAGTTGCATTGCACTTTCACATTCGATGCACTATTTCAAATTAGTGGACATTATTTATTTCCGAAAATCAGAATTTTTTATTATTTAAATCTTGCTACAGACATTGACATTTGACAACCTGATTTAACATTCAAGAAGTTCATGAAAGTAAAGAAAGAGGATATACTAATAAATACCGGTCAAGTGCAAATTGGGCTCGTGCACGCAGGGTTCCGTACAAAATTGGGTTAAGGGGGATTTCCGCATGACAAAAAAAAGGGGCGAACTTAACTTTGTCTTTTCCCTGTACTTATGCTATAAGATTTTACTTTCTGCAAAATATCGGGATTCTAGCCCAAAGGGAAATAGCCCTTTTTTTCGTGCGCAAAAACCCCGTCGGGCTTCACCTCAACGGAGCCAACGGAGAGGTTGGTATGTCAGAGTCCTACCAATGCCTGTGTGATCGAGAAATCTAGTGTGTCCTAGAAAGGATATCCCAGAAACCCCAACCGGTTCCGGCCACCAACACTGGCGACCTCGACGTGTTATTAGGAATCTAAATCCGCATCTCTATAGAAAAAGCGCGCGTGGAAATATAACACCCTGCCACCCTGGGTCTGCTTCTGCTAGGGTGACGGTTAGCCTCGACCTTCGCCCTAGGCCCGTACTCATGGAGGAAGGTTCATGTTTCTGCGAACTACGCCACCCGGTGCGCCTTAATCGGCACGGGGGAGTGCTAGATCTCTCCCGTAGCTTTTCCACCACCACTTCTGCGCGCATTACTGCCTCGCAAAAAAAACGGTGGCGTTCCATATACTCTCTATGGTGATCATGGTCGGCACCAGGGACCTCACCATGAGGCTTACCCCACCGACGTCTGCTTCTAGGACATGGCGCCACTCTATCCACTCTGGAGACTCTACCAGTGTATGAAGAGGTGGTGTGCCCACGGATCAGCCCCGGCAATGGTGGCATTCAAACGTCAGCACCCTGCCTACGCAATGCAGGAACTCACCAAAACAGCTATGCCCATCAGTAAGCCTTGGATAGCTCAGGGTCAAGGGTAACCTTAAACTTCGGCGTCTGTAGACTCAAGATGGAGTTCGACTTTAGTCGGTCAAGTCCGATATTACGTCCCTACTGGCCACAGGAGGGGAGAGATTCGTGGGGATTTCCGCACGAAAAATAAGGTACGGCTTCCTAAAACTTTCCGATTGCGGTGCAGGTGACTCTCTAACGTCGCCGAAGGTTACTTAACCACCTCCGTCCTCCATGAGTGCAGGCCAGGAGATGGTATGTCAAGCCACCTATTAGTCGATAGTGAGACCACAGTTTGGATATTATGCTTCGTGTAATGCCAAGCATTATCCACAACATTCCTTTTATCTAATTCAACTTGATGCCTCTACGTGTTCTTAAGAAAGAGGTCTTGACAGACAGACAGACGGATAATGAAGCGATAAGGGTTTTTTTCCTAATCAGGCACAGAACCCTAAAAATTAATACATTCTATTTACTATTGAGGAAAAAGAAGTAAAGGATATTACTCTATGAAAATTTAGACAAAGTCAATATTAGTTCCTGTTGCTATGACAACTATTATAGATGGCGATAAAAACGTTTGCAACATTTAATTTTATTTTTATTACTAAATTTCCTGAATGAATCATATATTTTTAATTATGTTATATGCTATTCGAGGCGGAGACAAATCCAAAAAATCATAGATCATGAAAATCTGTTCAGCCGTTCTTGAGTTCTGGCAAAAGCACGTTTTTAGCCCTTTTTAGGGCTTTAGGGTTCGAATTTTAAAAAATCCTTTCTTAGTACACCTCTACGCATTAAAACACACATATTCTGCAAATTTCAAGTCTCTACGACCAGCGGTTTGGGCTGTGCGTTGTCTCTATGTCAGTCAGTCAGGACTTTGAATTATATAGTATAAGATGGTTTTCAGAAAATATATTATATTCATATCCTGGAGAAGTTCTACTAAAATTAGTTATACTACATAGAACTTAACTTTATGGTAAAACACTATTCGGACACTAGATATCATTCTACGTAGTAGGCAATGATATTATACATGTAAAAAGAGGGTAGTAGGTATATTTAATAAAATATTTTATAAACCCTTTTTATGTACTATTTGTAAACACAGAAGAAATGTAAGCATGAATAATTTAGTTATTGAGCAGTAGTTTTATAATCTTCAGAGGACAAAGTTAATATAATGTTTCATGTTTTGTACATTATTTTCTGAAAGGTTTAAAAGCTAAGATGATCAATAAATTTAATCTTGGCAATTATTGTCTTTAACTGTACGTACTTCTTGTATGATTCTGTGTGGTTAAATACATTACGGATAATATAATGTGCAACGTAGTTGTAGTGATGAGAAACTATTTAAATGTTTATAGCACCTTATAAATGAAATAATTAATGCTATTATGTGCCTACTTGTGTTACAAACCGCCACTACGAAACACCATACAATTTTGTCTTAAATCCGTTTTATTCCACGTTTAATTAAGGTAATGGATAGTGGAGTGAACTAAAACCTTTAAAACAAGACTATGACACGTAATTCTTCATGAAAGCGACATAAGGATGACGCGACTATTATATATTGCATTAAATTTTTTCTTAATGAAAAACGTGTACCTGATGGCACGTGATCTTTTTCGAGTCAATGGCAATATATATTACTAATTAAAAATATGTTCGGCTCAAAATTCGGCGACATTGAAAGCCCCCTATTTGCTTCGTTCAGGTCTCCAGCTTTCAAGGTGTACAGCACAGTAGGTACGTGATAGCAAACATTACTATTTGTTGAGGATCGTTACAATATGTATGATTCTCCATTTATCTCTTCTTGCAGTCACTTCAACATTCACACCCTTCCTGCTCATTCTTCTCTTAGGTTTCCACTCCCCTTGTAAACTGCCACACACTTGATGCCTTCCTTATGATGTTACTTTCATAGCTAAACCAGAAAAGAAAGCCTTGGTCATTCACCAGCTTGATATCAGAGTTATAAATCTGCAAAAATCCTTTATGAAATTAGGTATTTATTAAGTAAAATTTTCACACATATTAAAGTACCGCCTATATAATAAATGTTACACCCCTAAACTCGACAGCGGAGCTAATCGGCTTAAGTACGACAATGAAGAAGTTTGAATAGCCCCGAAAGCTTTTAGTCACTAATACCGAATCCGTTCTGGCATGAAATCCTTATTTGTGTTTGTACTTATTTGACATAATATATGTGTCATGTGTGTAATAATAATAACTTTAACGTAATTACAACATGTTACCCAAAGACAAACTGTATTGAGTCCCATCAAAATCTTTGGGGACCAAGCCAACCTTGCCTGCAAGCCGTTACACTTACTGATGGGCGGGCTCTATATCCATTTAGCAGCAAACATTTCTTGGCTGAAATACGATGACGCAAGAGGTTCCGTGGGGATATCAATATTAAACGACGTTAAACTCACAGTCATAAAATGTGCCAAAAAGTCAAAAGCCAATGTGGCACCAACTAGTTTGAAATAAAAATATAAGGTCTCACAACACGTAACAAAATTTAGAGCTTGGCCATTAGGTATATTAAGTAAGCTTTCATTTTATATCAACCCTTTTAAAATTGATGAATATCATGAGATTATTCATACATTTGAGGCAGCTTTTATTTCACAAAATAATGTTTCAACTTTTGTATTCGTACAGTTTTAACGACGGGGATCTGCGAATGACTGTGTTCAAGCGGGACGGCGCGGTCCATTACCCAAAACTGTATTTATGCAAACATTTTATGTATGTAGGTATATAATGTATCTACGTAATGTAATCACACCTCTATATCTTCGGAGTAGTAAGTAGTGTTTAGAGGATGTATTTGGAGCCCTGATGAAGCTCTTCGGAGTCAAGCACATCTTACCTACAAGTCAGTATACCTAGTAGAAAAACTAGAAGATATTTATGTAGACAAATGTAACTCAACCGTCAGTTGCCACCATAAGCCACAGTGCTATCTGTGCATCACTAAATACCAACAATTTGGCGACGCGACATTATTTGAAGAAATACCGACATGCTAGCTCCAGATCGAAACATAATACCAATAACCCAATATCTAATTTAGCCCAGGCTCAATATAGTTGAACGTGAAACTAAAGGCTTTGTCTCTAAATGACGTAATATACTGGAAGCAGAAATTACACACTAGTGTATAAAGAGAAATGGAAGGTTCTGACAAATAAATCAATTATTTCAAAATGTAATTTTACAGGTTTGTTGAAGACTATTTCACATAAAAAATTCTGTTAGGACTAATATATCTGATTTAGGTTTTTATTTTTTCATTACTAAACTCAAAAACGACTAGATCAATTTAGCTAAAATCTTACATACAGAACGGAAATGAAGATCGTGAGCAAATGATGAAGAAGGCAAAGATCCCTTCTTTGCCTTCAGTAAGACCTTAGACTTTTTTAAACACTATGAAATACAGTATTTCCTAGAATCATTTCAAATATTCCTATTAACTCCTACCATTTTATTATAATTTTATCTCTTTAAAAATTGAATTGAATCACTTTCCACAATATTTATTAAATTAAACCTGACTGGCACCGTCTAATGGCATTCTCATTATTGAAATAATCTCATTATGTCCTAACTCTCTAGTGCCGTTCCACTACAACTCTCTTTTTGGTGGAGTAAGTTCGAATTAACTGAATTTATTTTCATAAATTCTCGAAAATGATCACCCAAATTTATGACAAAAGTAGGTTAGTGTGATTGTAATATTATAAAAGCCGTAGTATCAGCAGTAACTCTTGCCAAACGAATGTGGTGCATTCGGCTAAAGAATCACAGTACTTTACAGGAATACATTTCGTAAGATGAAACGCTTACTGCAAATGTTTGGGCATTTGATACGAGTATAGAGGCTTTCGGATGAAACAAGTTATTTAAAGGTTCAGGGGCAGGCCTTGGCATACATATTTTATTAGAAAGCCGAACAAAACGTTTTAGGATTTCGTCTACTCAGATGAAAATGAAATTGTTATCAGAGAGTTCTTATTTCTTATCCATGTAATGCCTTATTGCACATATAATGTTGTTGTGAATACTCTGGAATGGGACTTTGGATGGCACTTTTACGAGCATATTTGTAACAAAGTTTTCAAGTAATTACGATTACTTTTGCAGTAAAAATAACTGTAATAAAAATGTTATTGTGTAAGCGCATGTATTGTAAAATATCTCCTATGAGTATCTGATTCTTTATGTTTTTCCTTGTTTACTACTAGCAATTAAATATTTTATGGGAACCAAAACTTTATTGATTAGGTAACTTGCATAATATTAAATTTTAAAAATCTTGTAAAATGCAAATAAAAATCTTTGTCTTGTCCTAATATTGTAGCGTGTTCCGTGAGTTTATAAAATGATCATCGCATATATAAATGAATGAATGAAAAAAAATTATTTCAGGTATAACCCATCATTATTACATTTTACCTTTGTATCAATTGTCGTATTTATTAGGGAAGTATTCTGTGTTTTGAAAGCGCATTTGAGGACATGGATCACTCTCGAAGTTCGCATATAAATAACTTCTGAACAAACAAATTCGATAACAAATTGTTAATCGTGCTGTACATGTGTGCTCTGAGTATCCGAACCGTCGCGCATCGGATTCCGACTCGAGCGGGGCGAAGCGGGGCAAAGTTACAATTTTCGCGCTCACTCAACCTTGAGAGGGGCAAGCGGGCCGCGGGGCAGGCGGCATTAGCGGGGGAAAAATTAGATTTAACCCCGACACCGTCGCCCGAGAGGTTTTACCTACACATCTATGTCCCTTTTAGCTACTCCGCGGCTCCTCCCCAACAGTTTATCCATTTTATATTTTCTCTTGCCCGCGAAAAATGAAGATGGTATATTTCTTAATTTGAGACAACGGAGGCGGACTGTGATAAGTTAGTTGGTTTTCATTTTGTTGTTTTTGATGCCGGTAAATTGGTCGAGAAATGTTGTTTTATTAGCTTTATTAGGTATATAGAATTGACAATAATGTTGCTTTAGAACTTTAATTAAATTAGCCGTTTAGGATCGCTTGCTTTCATATTGTAATGTATATATTTTATTATATGTTATCGTATTTTAGTAGATATTTTACCTTTCTTTCTTTACCAGGACTATATGGGTATTAATCCCTTTAGTAAACCCATATCGGTTCTAGAATGCGAATCAGCATACTTCGATACTTTTTGCAATGATGTTGCAGGTACCTACCTAGGTACTAATCTATTACCTACCTACCGAAGTATTTCCCTTGTTATCATGTTGAATGAAAATATTTTAATCCACAACACATTACTTCAGAACTGAGTGCATACATTTTCATTATTAAAAAAGTTTCGAGTGTCGCAAACACGAAAAATGTTATAATCCTACGTAGCTCGACTACCGTGCAACGCAATTTATTTTAACAAAAAATCTCAGTGGACTGCGTAATTTAATTTGTAAGTAGGTGCAAAGAAAACATTTTTCGGGGCAAATTAACATTTATGCAATAATAGGTTGACGTTTGGCTGAAAGGGGAATGTTAAGTATAGACTTTTTTGTTTTGCAACCATAGAGCAGCTTTTAACCCTAGCCTTCTCAGGATTGTTCACTGTACGTGTGAACGTAAATAAATAGAAATATTTTCCCCAAACATGGAGGCGACAGGCGTTTGTTTCAAAACAGTGATCTTCTTAATCCTTTTGAACATTAACACTCAACGTAAAGTGACTATTCTGTGCAAATTGGATACTTTCACAAGAAAATTACGATACAGATTGTACTGTGGTTGTAGTCGTTTGACATTGGGCTGTCATTGATATAATAATGAATAAAGGAATTCTTATTTCTTTGGCACTCGAAGCTGGTAGAGGCCTACTTGAAAGGTTAATGACGGTGGAGAAAGCTAGTGAAATGTGTAAGGATAGAAAGAAGTAGGTAGAGGGATATTGTCTCTGATACCTCGGAGGGAGAATAGCGTGTTGATGACATTAACACCTGAGTATACACAAAGCATTATGAAATGAAATATTATGGAGTTCGATTTCCGCTTAGAACAAATATTTGGAAGCCTAATATGATTACTAGCATTAGCATTACTCTGGAGTTTTCTATGTAAATCTAATGTGTTAAATGTGTATAGGTTGCAAAAAATAACTAGTGTAAGTATATTTATCCGTTATCTGGAACCTATAGGTATTATTATAATGCTTATTCTATTTAAATTGTGTTGTGTAAAATGTATGAGAATATCCTAAAATCGAAGTTTTCTCGAATGCCTTTTAAGACTCGCGCTCAAATATATATTTAAATCTAAATAACTTCCCCATAAGAAAAAATAATGCCTTACTTTATTTTCTCCAAATAAGTTCGTACCCTATCATTATGAACTTTATTTATGCACAGCTCATACCTGTATACCGATAAACCAAAATACAAGGTTTCCGGGAATCGGTTGAGCCGTTAATCCTGAACGAATATAGGGTACGACCACACCTACTACTATTATATTTCAAAGTAGTAAATATGTGCAATGATACTATATTTATATCAAACGTTTTGCATAGAATAATATAGGTACAACTATTTTAAATTTTTATAAGAATAAGAAATCTTAAAAATGCTAAACCGTAATAAGTGGATCTCATAAAATACTCAACAAAATTAATAAGAACGATACCTGAAATCATGTCTGGCTGTTCTTCATAAAATAATAAACATACAGTCCATGGAAAATGTCCCCTTAACAACAAATAGCTCGCCCCTATTAGGTACGTAGGACCATAAAACATAGTTGGCGAAATATAGCTAGATATGGTAGTTATTACTGCATGCAGTCCCGAGGGCAATATTTTCTGATCCTTCGGTCTGATTTTTAAAAAACACACTAGAATTGCCGAGGACCTAAGGCGATGCTACCCTGAGCATGACGATGTTATATGGATAGCACGCTCATAATGAGTTAAAAAAATTGAATTTCTGATCACTTGCGACCTAATTTGAAATCTCGGAATCAAAGTGATCACAAATAAAATATTCTCTCGTAATTAACGGCAAGTTTGGCCTGACACTTAGCGAAATAATTGCGTGGCTTCTAAGTTCATTGTTCGGAATTAAACAGCCTATCGCCTTGCACAACTAAGGAAGGGATTAGACGCTCTCTTCATTTCACGGGTCAGTGCACACGATCGAGACAATACGGACGATTAGTTTATAAAGGTTAAATTACATTCGAACTTAGTTCTACGAGTCGTAAATTGCTCGACAGTCTGATTTACACGCTCAAATGGGCTAGAACCTAGTGGAATAGTTACACATAGTGTGGCTGTAATTTAAACGCTAATGACGTCATAAAATTCAAACTACCTTACATTTTTAGGGTTTTGCTGTAAGAACGGAACCCAATAATTTCGTTTATTCTGTCTGTTCACAAATCACGGGCACATTCACGCCCGCCGACATTATCTTATACTATATAATTCAAAGTCCTGACTGACTGACTGACATAGAGACAACGCACAGCCTAAACCGCTGGTCGTAGAGACTTGAAATTTGATGGGTATGTTCGTTTTGACGCGTAGAGGTGTACTAAGAAAGGATTTTTTAAAATTCAAACCCTAAAGCCCTAAAAATGGGTCAAAAACGAGCTTTTGTGAGAACTCAAGAACGGCTGAATGGATTTTCATGATCTATGATTTATTGGATTTGTCTGCGCCTCAAATAGCATATAAGAGATTTAAAAAGATATGATTAATTCATAAAATATTAGAAATAATAAGAAAATTAAATGTTGCAGACGTTTTTATCGCCATCTATAATTGTTGTCATGGCAACAGGAACTAAAAGTGACAGTCTAAATTTTAATAGAGTCCTTTGTTTTGTTTCTTTTTGCTCAGAGGCAAAGAGGATGGATATATTTATTTTTAGGGTTCTGTGCCTCAATAGGAAAAAACGAAACCCTTATACTTAGGATTTCTTCGCTATCCGTCTGTCTGTCTGTAAAGACCTCTTTCTTAAGAATACGTAGAGGCATCTATTGAATTAGATCAAAGGAATGTTGCGGATACACAAAGCGTAATATCCAAACTGTGGTCTCACTATCGACTCACTTACTAACCTCAGGCCTGCGCTCATGGAGGACGGAGGTCGTTGAGTGGCCTTGCGCCACGTGAGTGAGTCACCTGCACCGCAACCGGAGATTTTCGTGCGGAAAGCCCCACGGATCTCTCCTCTTCCCAGTAGGGACGTAATATCAGACTAGATCGGCCAAAATCGCATTCCGTCTTGGGTCTACAGGGCTTAAGGTGGTCCATGACCCTGAGCTATCCAAGACTCACTGATGAGCATGGTTGTTTTGGTGAGTTCCTGCATTGTGTAGGCCGGGCGCTGACGCCCAAATGCCACCGTTGCCGGGGCTTTGGCAGAGTGTCCAGAGTGAATAGAGTGGCGTCATGTCCTTGAAGCAGACGTCAGTGTAGGGAGCCTCATGCGCTGGCTATGGTGCCGACCATGGTCACCATAGAGTGTATGTGGAACGTGACCGCTTTTTTTGCGAGGCGGTAATGCGCGCAAAAATAGCAGCGGAAAAGCTATGGTAGATATCTAGCACTGCCGGCACGTGCCGGTGAAGATGCACTGGGCGGCGTAGTTCGCAGAACCATCTCCGTCCTCCATGAATGCGGGTCTACCCGTCACGGGGTGACAGTCGGGGCTAACCGTCACCCTAGCAGGCCCAGGGTGCCAGGGCGTTATGTTTCCACGCGCGCTTTTTTATAGATAAGGGGGATTTAGATTCTTAATAACACGTTGAGGTCGCCAGTGCTGGCGGCCGGAGCAGGTCGAGGTTTCTGGGATATCCTTTCTAGGACACACCAGATTCCTCGATCACACAGGCCGATTTGACGAAAGACCGTGCGATTTTACTTGGTAGGACTTCGACATACCAACCTTTCCGTTGGCTCCGTTGAAGTGAAGCCCGACGGGGTTTTTGCGCACGAAAAAAAAGGGTACTTCCCATTGGGCTAGAATCCATATATTTTGCAGAAAGTTACATCTTGTAGCATAAGTAAAGGTGAAAGTCCGGAAAGGGTAAATATACCCACATCACCAAAAAAATCTGTAGGTACCTATGTCTGTCAGTCAAGACAAGAAGCACTGCAGCAAAGCTAAGTTTGTCCCTCAGCCCAGTGTTGTACGAAACCGGGACGGTTTTTATTATTATATACACGGGTTCATGAACTGAACTGAATGTCAAATCAGGTTGTCAAAATGTCAATGTCTGCAAAATCAGATTTTCGGAAATAAATAATGCTTAACTAATTTGAAACAGTACATCGAATGTGAAAGTGCAATGCAACTACGGTAAAAGGGTTTATCAAAGGGCCTCTTCCGAGTCACACATACTTTGGCCAGAGCAGCTATCTAATCCTCATAAAATCTCCATACTTAAAAGGACAATGATGGTAGACTGGACAGACTGGCTTTGGCCGGACTCGGTTTGATAGGACTCGAGCTGAAATAAATACGTTTAGCTGCAACCACTGTTTGCCAAGAAATAGACACATTGAGAGTTAGTACGGGTAGTCCCTCAGTTTAAAAAAGATTTGGTGACGATAGTCAACATTCACGCGGGCGGAGCCGCGCGCGGGTCAGCTAGTTGACTATAATATATTATGTACCTACTTGTACGTATTAAATGTTCTAAATGAAACACATACTTAATTTGTATTCAAATTATAATAAAAATGCGTATCTTAACATACCAGTTGATAGCATATCTACCTAACATAGTATGAAAATAAGTGCTAAAAACTAGGTAGGTAATATTACTACGAACTTTCTAAATTTTTAACTAAGTAAATACACATAGAAACTAGAGTAGACTTTAGAAATTGGAAGTACTTCATAAGGATATATGTAAGATGGAAAACATCTCGCGTGTCGCAATCATGCGTGAACTGAGAGTAAATTAATTCTGTGTGTGTGCAGGCTCTCCCTGATGTGCCGCTAAAAGTATTGCGTAGTCCTAATCAAACCTCCGTGTTTAGCATACCTTAGAGAGTTGCCCGAACTTCATAAAACTGTAGGTATATGTAGTATGCGTACTATATGGACCTCAAATGTTAGGCCTGGGAAGATAGGCTGGCTAACGTAGCTTTACTTGCTTAAATTATTATTGTGTGAACTCTGGCTTGTGTTAAAACTGCGTCTACGGTTAATTAATAGGTTTACATCGAGGTCATCGCCACATGTCCATTTATTGAACAAGCGAGCGATAATTCACTTTGAAGTTTTTATACCTTTAAAATATTTTTTTACACCTACGAAACCGTTTCAATATCGTATGAAAACACATCTTGCTTTTATGCTAAAGTGGAGCAGAGATATGAGAAAGATGACATGTGGAATACAATCAATACCGATTTCTCTGTTTTCCCTCCATTCCGCTCGTTTCTTACGCAATGAAAAGCAGCCTTAATCAGTTCTACTCCGACATAGTCGTTTCGTCGTACATACAACGTGGTACCAGGGATATTCACATGCAAATACACACAATCAATGAAAATGCAAATTCCAACTTTGCCACATGATTCAATTATACCATTGTCACTATTTTCTCTGTGGACTTGATTCCACAAGAAAGTTTAATTGCTTAAAGTCCAACTCAATAACCGTGAGTAAAAACTATTGCAGCTCGTAACAGACACACAGAAGAAGTCCGCGATAATAAGCGATGTCACTATTCCATCGCTTCACTTTTTAGCGAGTAGTTATAGCGACAGCCATCTGACCCCACCAACCCCCAGAGGAAAGCCTTCACCAGAGCCTCGTCCATCAATTAGCAAGTGTACCGGCTTGCAGGTGTTGTAGTTAACTTGGTCTCGAACGTATTGGTGAAGCGCCATTCATCTGTTCATTTTTTATTCAAAACTGTCGGTATCACTACTCTCCACTCCACTCTCCACTCCGCTCTCCACTCCACTCCACTCTTAAAAAAAGGATAAAAGGTATCCTATGTCCATTTCCTGGTTCTAAGCTACATCCCTACTAATTTTCAGCCAAATCGATTCAGCCGTTCTTGAGTTATAAATTGTGTAACTAACACGACTTTCTTTTATATAATAGACTAGCTGTCTCGGCGAACTTCGTACCGCCATATTTTCCACCCACGTGCAATTCCGTTCCCATTCCTGTTCCCGTTCCCATTCCCATTACTATTCCCGTTCCTATTCCTATTCTCATTCCCATTCCCATTCCTACTACTACCTACTACTACTAAATACTAATCCCGTAACGTAAACATAAACTTCTCTCACATAATAGAAAAAGTTTGTATGAGAAAAAGAAAAGTTACTTTCTGAAATTTTCTGTTCAACTGTTTTATTATTTTTTTTCGTAAGAACCTTCTCCCGATAATAACAAACACAACAAAAAAAGAATTAGTGAAATCGGTAGAGCCGTTGGTGAGTTATGCGCTTACCAACACATTTTGCGATTCATTTTTATATTATAGATTATTATAAGTATAGATAAATGATTTGCTGTACCAGTGGTATCCAGTCAACAAAGGTGGTACTGCCGTTATTATATTTCCTCTTATTTAGATACCGCGGCCCTTAGTCTTTTGTTTGCCCGATTCGGTGAAGTGACGTAGCAAGCTCGTAACTGCCAAACAGCCCGTCAATGTTGACATAGGTGTGGTGGTGGAAGTAAACCATTTATAACTATGTTTGGACATAATGGAAATACCCGGAAGTGTACTTAATATTTCGTAAGAACACTTGTGGTTTTACCAGTACAGTCTTAGTGCTTGGAGAGTAAATTTTAAAAGTTAGCAACGACGACGACGCGCGTGTTAACTTCTATCTCGCTGAATACATTTTCTTCATATTATTTGTACCTATACATTTATACCTACTATGGCTAGTCATTTAATTTAATACTAACTATTATCCGTGGTTCCACACCTGTGAAATATTAACGCAAAGGAACATCCATGAAACAAAAAGTAAGCTATATTTTTTAACTACGTGGCAGACAAGCACGCGGACCACCTGATGGAAAGCGGTCACCGTGGCCTATGGCCGTATGCAACACCAGGGGTATCACACACGCGCGGCCTACCCTGAAGGGAAGAGGGGGCTAGGAAGCGGCTGGGAGGCTAGGAAGGGGTGGGGGGAGGAGGAAGAGCCAAATCAATTCAGCCGTTCTTGAGTACGTTCAGTTCCGCAGTCACCTCGAAGATAAGGTCAAGTTGGCTTCAAAAAAACTCGGAGTGCTCAACAGAGCGAAGCAGTACTTCACTGCGGGGCAAAGACTTACTCTTTATAAGTCACAGGTCCGGCCCCACATGGAGTACTGCTGTCACCTTTTTGCCGGGGCACCTGCATACCAACTTGACCCATTCGAGTCGTTTCAAAGACGTGCGCTGCGGATCGTCGACGATCCCCTACTTGTAGGCGGTGTGGAGCCGCTCAGCCTCAGGAGAGACTTCGCCTCGCTGTGCGTCTTCTACCGCCTATATAATGGTTTGTGTTCAAACGAATTATTTGATATGATGCCTACAGCCACTTTCTATCATCGCACCGCTCGCCACAGGCAGGGAATTCATCCCCACACGTTGCATCCGCCTGCAGTGCGTACTGTAAGGTATGAAAGAAATTTCATTCCGCGCACGCTTAGGCTCTGGAACG
Organism: Lithosia quadra; assembly: GCA_963576445.1. NCBI lineage: Eukaryota > Metazoa > Arthropoda > Insecta > Lepidoptera > Erebidae > Lithosia > Lithosia quadra. The sequence goes on from OY754883.1 coordinate 5,680,898, forward strand.
ATCTCCCTGCAGTGGTTTTCCCTGGCGGCTACAATATGGGGTTCTTCAAGAAGGGCATTAGAAGGTTTTTGCAGGGTCGGCAGCGCGAGTGTGACGCCCCTGGTGTTGCACGCGTCCATAGGCCACGGTAACCGCTTTCCATCAGTGTGGGCCGTGTGCTTGTCTGCCACCTAAGTGGTATAAAAAAAAAAAAAAAAAGAGCTATAGTCTATTAAAGACTATTAATCTATCATCTGTGTCAAATCTCATCCAACTGTCATCTCATAGCCTGCATCTGTCAGTACATCTATCTTATATAAAACTGTGGTTAAACAATATTACTGCCAAGTGGTTCGCACCTACTAGTAAGTTAAATATATTGGAGAAACATTTTCTTAAGCTGAAGTTATCGAGCATAATTATATGTACAAATATTGCTCGTTTAATAGTTTCGAATAAACATGTGATAATCTATATCATCCAATTAATTCTACGGCGTGTATACATTAATGATGATTCAAATAACATAATCTATAGGTACTAATAATAATGTAGGTATTCATATTACTAATAACAACTTGTATTAACAGGCGGCGTATAGCACCGATTACGGTAAGTGATACAGTGGAGCACAGCTAGCAATTAAACATGGGAAATGAAGACACATGAATTTAAAATAAACATATTGTGCAGGTACTATTTAACCGACTTAAAAAAGAGGTTCACTGTTTGACCTGTATGTTAAAATGTACGTATGTTTTTACGCTATTACTCGCATTTAGTTGAACCGATTACGATGCGGTTTCCAGAAAAGTATTTTTAAATTTTGGAGGTTTTTAGTATACCTACCTAACCTAACCGACTTAAAAAGAAGGTGAGTTGGTTGATATTCTTGTATTAAAATTAATTACACTACGACTTGTATTCCATCGTTACAATGACAATACTTACTCTACAATGTAGGTTTGATATCTTAATTATTTCAACCGCAACTATTCAAATGCACTAAATTAATTTTGTCTCAACACAGTGAATAACTCATAATGAATTCGTTATCATTAAAATTGTGCATATGCACAGTGGTTGTTATGAAAATTAATTTCACTTTAGTGGAATAAAGTTCCCTGGACGTTACAGGTGGAGTGCAAAGTGTGGTTTAATATAGCCTGAGGACTGCGAAAACAATTCCACTTAGTTTGTGATGGAAAACATTACTGAATATTTAAATTGAAAAGAGAAATACAAAAACAAAGTAGAAACGCATATTAATAAATTATAACTGTCGTAGAAAATTCTAGCATTGTTTGAAGAACAACCTATAATGTGTACCTAATGAATATGTAAGTAATTGACCTTATTGTTTTATCCTTAACCGCTCTGGGGCTACAAATCCATAATTATGGGAACGCTAGGTACGGTAATTTCACTTCTAAGAGAATAAAATAAAAGTTCGTTAATATGCGATGTAGGAAGTATAAAAAAGGCGGCACTACAATCAGATTATATTAGTACTTAGATTTTATGGATGTTCCAATACTCATTGAAACCTCCTTTTACTAAAGTAGTAAAATTTAAAATACGAATACCTTAAGGTTAATGTTGTACTAGGTAGCTATTTTAGAATCGAAGTGAGAAAGACCACATGGCACTTCCTCACAAAAGTTCTTAGTTGCTCACTGAGTGACTCCACGTATCGGTTGTCTATGCTAACCACACTACCTGCGAAGTTATTCTGTTTGACATCGAGTTCTAATCACAGTCGAAACGCGAGAAGCAGGTGGACTTCGTTAAGTTTATACATAGAAGAAAGAACCGGCATAAAACTTAAATATATTATGTCGGCTAATACGAATACGCGTTACGGTTCGGTTGGTCTAACAGAATAAAGGAGCCTGAATATGAAGTGTGATTTCTTCTCGAAATCCCCTATAGTTTTACGGTAGTAATGAAACTTTGTCTACCTATGCAACACAATATTAACTAAATCATTCTTATAGGTACGTGTAAATATCTGCCTAATCCGGTAGGACAGGACAAAATCTTCAAAAATGCATCTTATTACCCTTTGTTTTCTTTAAATTACCGGGTAACATTAAAGCAGGTACACATTCCTAAAGTTTTTAATTAAAAACCAGCCCTAAAATAATATCACGCGTTAAATAATGAGAAGCTTTTAGCTTAATGTAGCGAGTCTGGTAAAATATTTAAAAATAGCAGGAAGGGAATTATCATTTCATTTCTTGGACAATCATTGCTTTTGAGCCTGATTAAACCATAGAATTATTACCGTTTGTACTGCATCGAAAAATAGATGCGTGTGTACTTGAAAAAATTTAAAAACTTTACATTTTTCTCGTAGCGTGTGTCCCCCAATAAGTGTGACTAAAAATAAAGGTAGTTGGGATCAATAGTATATGAATATATGTTGTAAGTACATAAATATAATGTGTTTAAAACATCGGAAATTCATAAAACAAAAGTTAAATAAAATTTTTGCTGTCACCATTCGTGCGGTGACTATATCTATAGTTTGCCAAGACGTTTTATCTCAACCCTCGGTTCAGTGAGGAGAGTTTCATTATTTTCCTTTAATATGATCCACCGAGACGATTACCAGTTTCAAAGGCATTGTATTCTATTGAGGGCGGGTGATAGGGATCGTGTTTCTTATAACAAGCGTGGCGAACCTCTCCTACATTTAAAATGTACTTAAGTATTACTTTATAAGAAATATTGAAAACCAAAATGTGAAAATAAATTGAAATGTAGGTATTTCCAAAAATAAAAATGTAAATAGGTAGGTATAAAGAAATAATTCAAATCATTGAACCCATTGTTCATTGACTTGAATTATTTATTTTTTGGTTAGTATGTAATCGTTAGGACAAGGTTGAAAGCCCACACAATCGAAAGTCTACGGGAAAACTTGGTGCACGCATGTCGCCGGGCACAAAAAGCTAGTTCTTAATATCTTTCACCTGCCTGATCAGCCTCTCGTTCTACCTATCGATTGGCGGCATATCACGGCATCTTTTGTCATTGCTTTTTCATGGGACAGATTCAATGTTTATTCGTCAATCAACAGTTTCATGAAATGCGTCATTCTAGTTACGTGGCAGAAGTTCCTACTATTTCATTGGTCGAAAAAACCCAAGACGAGTGAGATACAAGTCTATCCCTACAGCTTGAAGGTGAATCTGTTTTTTCTATCGGAGCCGTTATTGAAAGCTGCATTTGATTGCACATACCGGTCTATCTACGTGATAATGTAATATTATCATGTCACCGATCTAAAATAGCGTATAAAAAGTAAGTCAATCGGAGCCCCAACCGGCGTCACCATTCGAATCCTACGGAAAACTGATTTCCCGCATGTCTAGACATGTTTCCCCTTCACTGAATTATACTTCAGGATGTATTTAAAAATGTTTTTGTACATCATACTGGTAATAAATTATTTTCTGAATATAGAGTCTAAAGACACCGGATTTTACTAAGAAACATTTTACGTTAGGTACGTAAAAACTTATGTTAAATGATATGTCATCATTTAATTTTGACGCTGACTATTTTTCAAAATTATACATGACTTTAACATTTCAAATGAACATAACATATTATTGATTAGGTTTTATAGTAACAATTTATAATGGAGAAAAAAAAATTGTTGAAGCCAAAAACATTTAACAAGAAACCATATAGATCATTAGGATTCATTTTACAATTTATCAATAACTACTAACGGTTCTTTTTGGCTTCGCACGGTGAAATTACATACATATTTCTAAAAATCCTTTCTTAGTGGATGCTTACAAGTTTACATCCCCAGCGGTTTAGGCTCCCGTTTAGGAAAAGCAAGTGTTACGAACCACATCAATTTATCCTAATAAATAATATTAGTCCCAAAGTAAAAGCAGTAAGTCTCAGATTTTATTTCACCAATAACTTAGATTCTGCAAAAACATCTTTCAGGTAGGTACCGATTATCTTGTGTTGTTATAAAGTATTTTAAAAACACAACCATATATAAGGAGTCATTTATACGTACGGAGAAAAACAGATAAATATGTGCTCATACTAAATGTGTTTACGGAGATTGGACAAAGCGGAATTCCGTTCAAACCACCCGATTGACTGGATACGTGCATTCACTGTACTGAAGATATCACATAGAGTACACATGTGTTTATTATTGTAAATAGAACCTATTTAACTCCTTAGAAATATTCTATGGCGTAGTATTCTAATTTATGAAGACTTCTGAACTTTTTCAACTTAATAAATTTATCTTCAAGTCATATAAATAAATATTCTACAACATTCTACAGAGCGCTCTCTAGACCCAAACTAAATAAAACAAACATTAATAAATGTATATCTAGGTAACTGCGCTTCTTTGCGTTAAAACGATATACTTCTAATTCAAATATCAAATGAAAACATTTTCATTCTGATAGAAACATTAATTACCATCGAACATCACAAACAGGGCCGTCAGTACCTAAATGTAGTTATTAGTTTGACTTTATTGTTAAATAATTCAAAGAGCTTCAGGCAAGCGACCCGTCGCCGGCGCGTACGAAAATTCCCCAAATAAACAAAATAGGAGTTTATCCGATGTTAAAGAGTACCTTGGCACGGGCCAAGTTAGGCATACAATTAGATATCTATACATACGTCCTTTGCTTTCTGACTGTGGTTTAGGGCAAAAAGGTTATGTCCCTTTATAGCTTGGGTACATCATAAAGGTGAAAACAGCCTTTATTCTGTCCAATCACAAATATGACGGCGTCAGTAATGTATGTAGTATATACACCTCATTTCAGTGCTAGGGGTCATTAGGGTTTAGACATCTATTGTATACAAAATTGTTTGTTCCATTATCAACGCGACTCGCGATGTTTACGTTTCGTATTTGTTAACAATGTTTATTTTAAGAAAATATTCTACATACATCACATTCTGATTTAAATACATGTTGTTGTTCGTTTATCGTTACTGATCTCGTGATTCCCGATTATCAAGCGTTTTAGAATTTTCTACATATTTTATCAAGTCCTCTTTTTAGAATTTATCTTTATAAGGAGATACATTATTATTTTCACCTTTCTTCAATCACAGTAGATAATAAAGACAACAAACCGCCATTATTTTCTGCCCTTATAGACTTCACATCATGTCATACCTACAAGTCATCCGCTGTTTTCGGGTACATTTTTGAAAGTTCCAATTTCAATTTCAATTTCTTTATTTCTAAAAATAGTGCAACGTAATTACATCTTTTTGACGTCAAAAACTACTTAATACTAAGTTTACCACCGCTTCTTAGGCGCTAGTGGAGAAGAAACGGCGCAACAAACTCCACTGCTGCATTTTCAGACGTCAATCCTTTTTCTCCGTATAGGTACTTTAGTTTCTAAGGCCATTTCACGAACATTAAATAAACAATAAACGTATTATTTACTCTCTTCTACATATTACTAAATCTCGCAAACTTTGCAAATAACAGAAAGAAGAAAATGGAATATGACGAACTATTTTCAAGCCGAGAATAAAACGAGCCATTTTATGCACATATTACTGGACGCCTAAGACCCGACGCGAACGGACGGTCAACAATTGCGGACAATACGGCATTCAATGCATAAAACCAGTTGTTGCACTCACACATCTACGTGACGGCTGGTGCAGGCAGGACGACCATTGAGTGACATTACAAAAGGTATTGTGTGCGACTAGTTTATCACATGGCCGGGATTCGTAGAGACTTGTTCCGCACTGATAACGCTTGGACGTCTATCATTTGTCCCGCCGCATCGCAATACTGATAAAATGGTGGCTAGAAGTATGTTCTTACAAACACGTTGTCTGTATTACGACATACGTTATGTACAATAATACGTGGCATGTATGTATGTTGTACTGTAAACTGTAAACTGTATTTCTGTATTTAGTATTTATAAATATTTGATAGTTGTCATTTTAAAGCTTTCTATTTAAGCTTCAAAGTTATAATTTATTCCCTTATTCCCTCACTACGAAATCATGTTCTAATTATGTTAAATTGAAGTACTTAGTTCGAAACATAGTCTCACTATTAATGATACAGAAGTGCTCAAAGTAGGTACATAATTAGATGAGAATCCATTAATTATAGTTCAAACTTTAGAATCTATGCCGTGTTGTAAACAGTACTTACAGTGTATAAGAATTTCATACGGCATATATCAATTTTCCAAAGGTAGGTAGGTAGATATGGATAATGGAAAATTAACAACTTAGCATCAACTTCGTGGACTACTGATAAATGACTTATTTTTTATCCAAGAAACAATTTGTTTCACTTAGCTTCACTATCTCTCTCTGTCAACATTTTTATCATTATTTCTTATTTAAAACCCTAAAAATATCCCCTATCAATATGTTTCAATCAATCTTCAGATCGAAGTGTTAGAAATCTGATTTTATATTATAATCTTATTTATTTATTTATCTCAGCGATACGGAAATGATATTTAGAGTTCTGTATGTACTACTCAAATAGTTCAGTTGAACAAATTAGTTAAGTTAGAGACCCGCTATGACTGTTAACTCTTCCCTATTAAATTTTACAAGAAGTAGCTGTGCTTCACAATATTGTCGTATGAAAGGAGTAAGATCTCAAAGTTGTTAATCTCTCATAGTTAGTTGAATGGATTCATAGCTGCTTACTAGATACTGTATTCCATTATCATTTGCGCATATCTGATGCAGTGTACCTGACCGTAGTTGACTCTCCAAACACCCATGCCCACGATGATGTCATTATATTAATTTTAAAGTTAAAAATATAGTGAAATGAAAGACTAAACGTACTTCTTAATTATTGAAACAAAAGGGTATGGAATCATCAATATGGAAGAATCACTCATACTTACCATGTTTTGATATTACTGAAATTGAAGTGTGCGATAACTGCTACTGATAAATCCGTCATCGTTGATCGTGAAAACACCACATACGATTGAAGGAAATCTTATAAGTGTCTGTGTTAACAATGTATAGCATGCACGTGAGAAAAATATCGCATTCTCATCCCGAGTTTATTAGTTTCATATTTAAATTGGCAAATGAATGTTGTATAGATCTAATAGAATATGAAGTTAAATACGGTTGTGAAGATGTGGACAGTTTCGTCACAGGCATTTACAAAGTACGATTCACAGGAAATAAAGATGGACATAAAATTAAGAAACACATACTGATGAAATGGCATCCTGACCCAAAAAAGCGATCAGACTTTAGAGAGGCATACCGGCGAGAATTTCTCTTCTACCGACATATCGTACCGAAACTGTTGGATATTCAGAGGAGTTTTAAAAATATGGAAGGATTGAAAATGAAATTCCCGAACTGCATTTTTGCAAGCATCGAATATGATAAAGAAGCACTTGCCGTGGAAGAACTGTGTGAGGAGGGGTGGAGATTTCGTGATCGACTTTACAAGACGGATTTGCTACACGTCTCACTAGTGATGAGAAATTTAGCTAAATTACATGCGTTGTCTTTTGTGCTTGCAAAAACGAATCCAACGCAGTTTGCTGAGATTTGTGCTTTAGCTTCTAAGGATGTGCAATATTCCGTTCCTGGACCCGTGCCTAAGACTATGAAATCTTTCTATGATGCCTCTGTGGATGTAGTGTTAGATGATACTGCTAGAGAGAAGTTGGAAGATTTCGGTCCGCATATACTGACGGCACTACACAAATGTACACTTCCTGACAAATATAGTACTATCTGCCACGGAGACTGTTGGAGCAATAATTTATTATTCAAATATAAGGTAAGAACTATTATTAATTTAAAATGTCTGGTGATACACTAAGAAATATCTCAATAGTACGTAATAGAATATTTATATTATGATTTATTAATCTTGTAGATAATGTCATTAAAAATACATAATAGATTTTTTTTAAAATTAAAGAAACCAATTGCACAAGGACTTGTAAGTTCAGTGAAGTTGTTTCAAATTAAGTTTATAAATTAGATATAACTTTTTGGTACCAATGTCAAAATAGTGCAATATAGTTTAAAAAACTTGTCAATTTGACGATGAAATGAAAGTCAATGGTTAAGTATGCACATCAAATATTAAGGAGCCAAATAAATAAACTGAAAAATGATCAATATAAATTTCTTCCCATAGAAATTGTGAGTCATTTAAACGCTTCCTGTTAATTAACAACAGTTATCAATCTCTCGTTTGCATAATCTGGTAATCTAAATACAACAAGCTGCTTACGTTGAGGGCTTCTATTAAAGGTAGATTGTTTACCTTTTCTCAGCTGGACAACAAAGAGAAATTATTCTGTATAATAAAAGTTTGTACCGCTGTGTCATGTTTTTTGAGTACCTTTATAAGTACTCTTCTTATTAATAAAGCTTTCTTTTAATTATACAAAGCTTCAGTATCAGATACGCGCTTCAAGTAAGTTAGGCCACTTTAATTTTGATATAAATCTATTTACGGAAGCTATGCTCATACATTTTTTTGGTAACGAGAAAAAAATAAATTTGATCTTATGCCTCAGTAGTGGAACAAAAATCAGAGAGATTTGTCCATACACTACATTTGTGGCCGAGTCGTTGTAGGTACTCGAACGGATTGAATTAATACTAAGTCTATAAATCTAGTTTTAACAATGTTAATACAATCTGCAGACTTACTGTAAATGAAGTGTAATAAATGCTAAAATTTAATAACACGCTTACAATTAGATCAAAACAAGTACTTATCTGTTTTCTTCAACTCTCTTCCGTAAAAAAACCCTAACCAATATTATTTTATACTGTTGATCTCCAGTATGGTTTTGAAAACTTAAGCGCTTATACATTTGTTACAGGGCGAAAAACCAGTTGAGGTGATATTTATGGACTATCAGCTAGCCCGAATCGCCTCCCCAGTCACTGACATTGCGTACTTTCTCTACATGTCTACGGATCGAAACTTCATTTCAAAATATTACGATCACGTCCTCGACATATACTACGGGACATTCGCCGCTGTCTTACGCCAATGCAACTTAGATGTAAATGAAATTTATCCACAAAGTATTTTCAGAAAACATCTCAGGGAATATTCCGTTCTCGGGCTAATAGAAGCTTTAGTATCCATGATGATAATAACTGCAGAGAGCGAAGAGGCGCTCAGAATGACTGAAATGAAATATGAACATTCCGATGAAAAGCTGTGTGGAAACGAACATAAATTCCGCCCTTTATTCATTGATAGAGTGAATGGTGTTGTTATTGATTTCTTTGAAAGAAACTATTCTTTGGATGCAATTTTGTATAAATAAAGTTAGAACTGTACTATTAGTAAAATCTGATTCTAAGAACGTTCTTTATGGTGTCTTCTCGTATTGGAGGCAACGTTTTATTAAATTTCATTAAGTCTAGGAAAGTAAGCTCTGAAATCCTGAAAGATTCATTAAAATAACTAAAAGTGTATAATATGGAAAGAATCTTCTTCTAATAATTCCAATATGTAGGTACCTATAACATCAACTTTTTACCAACAGCATGAGCTGTCTTAATATTTTAGTTTAGTACGTTAATTTAGAAACTTCTTTGAATACAGTTTAATGCTACTTAATTAGTTTCATTTTATTCTTAAGTGAAAATCTTATACCGACTGAATAAATTCTTATTTGAAGAATATCCCAAGTAATACGTGTTCTCGCTGCAATATTATTATTTCCTGAGCCAAGAATTACACTAACAAGGATATACCTTGTCTTATCCCAATTTAATCTAGTTTTATAGTCTCACAAAAGAAATATGAACAGTGGTCGGGCCCGAGAAAGGAATTAATTTCTCGTTGCTGCAGTTAATTGTGTGTAACAAAGGTTTTTTCTTTGAATCTCGGACGGAATGAACGAGAATCTTGTAGGAATGAAAATAATGGCTTTAGGAACAGATGGTGGTTTTTAGGGTCAATGTTTTCTGACGGCATAAAGCATTTTGAATATAATTAAATTGCAACATTGAACGGACTTATTAGTTCGTTGAAGAAATGATTTTATGTTAGTTTGTTTGTTGTAATACTAAATTAAATTATATTTTGCTGTTCTATACTATTCTTGCTATCTTCATCTTCAATGTAGTTTTACGTGGAATTATTAGCAAGATAATCCGACTAGGCGCTTCTTTAAATCTAGGGCACCACAAGCCGCCAGCTTTCGAGCATGAGAACAGAATACCAATATAACGGATTTTGTACCAAAATTAATAACGGACAATTCGGTCAAATTTTACATAATACCTAAGTCATCCTCCTGCGAGCCTTTTCGCAACTCGATTGGGGTCGGCTTTTTAGTCTAACAACGAAGTTACGAAGCGAAGTATTATGTAACCTGAGTACCTACAGCTACGAAATAATAACAAGAATTTGACTGGTAAGCAAGGTTTACTGAGAAATGGTACCGATTTTTGTTTCAAAACTGTGTAAACTAGAGAAATAATAATAACACTGAAATCTAATTTGAATTTACTAAGCGACCATTTGTATTCCGAAAACGTAGCACTGAACTTACTTTGGTTTGACACAGCCAAAATTGATTAAGTTACTCAACTTAGTCCATATTTGCTGTTGTCTATTCTATGACCAAACTTACAATAATAATCGGTTATTTTCATAGCTTTTATAATTTTTTCTTAATTAAATTTTCATCACGCTGTGAACGCACTTTATAGTGAAGTACGGTAAGAAAAATGAAGAATTTTTAATCATTTTCTTTTTCGTACTACAACATCTTTACTTCAAAGTGCATAAGAACTTTTTCAATAGTACGCTTTATCTTTTAAGAGCATAAATATTATCAATTCATGAACTTGTTTCCGGTTTAGTGACAACCGAAGTCTTTGGACAGAATTTCAGTCCATTTGTACGGAGCCGAGGTTTTTGTACAGAATGATATTTTGTTAGTAGTGACACACTACAATGCTTTCACACTTCCATAATTTAAAAGATTCTCTGCTTCTCTAAATTGCCGCTATAAAATAAATTTTCAACGCTCTGGAGTGTATTTCTAAGCAACTTTAATAATATTTTCGAATTTTCTTCCAAACCTTTCAGGTAACCTCAATTAAATTGAGATTTGTAAGTTCAGCTGTGCCGTTTCCACAACACTAAGCCCCCAACCAATGTAATCAATTTTTTTATGTACGAATACTACTGTACAATCTACCTGATGGCAAACGGTTGCAACCTTTTCCTTTTTTCGCAACCTGCGTTAAGCTACCTGGACGAGAATTTTTGGCTTAGTGGTCGACTCGCATCAAAATGTTCGCACGCGTCGTACTAGACCCTTTGCTATTTAGGTCATGTCGTAGATGCGAAATTCTCGTCTTTATACCCACTTCTTTAGGTGACGTAAGAGCCCTAGAGAATTTTTACCAACTAAAGGCAATTAATGTTTTTTTATTTGCTTAAAAGGGGGGATTGAGTTGAGTTGAGAAGATAATCTAATAGATTGATTTTTTAAGCTATTTGATTCATAAAATCTTATAACTGAAGTAAATTTACACTCATGACACGCACATCTAACTTTTCGAAGCAATATTTGCATAAGTAATTCATTAAAATTATCAACGGGGAGAGAAAACGTCTTGACGATACGTCAAACTCAAGAGTGTTTTATAAAGTACGTGAGTGTGCAAAGTATGTCAAGTGAAAAGCGTAGTTACGAAGAAGTTAACGACTCCTTTTACCATAAAACACCACCTACACGAAGCCTACGTATAATAGTATTTTTTAATAATCTCAAAATGCTTGTATTCCTTACACTACAGGATATTATTATCCCGCCATTGTACTGTTTACTTTTTACTCGCAAAGCTGGTATAATGAACAGTAAAAAAAGAAAAGTAAATTTATCAAACCCCTAAACCCCAAAATTATCACAGCCAAGGATAACTGTCAACGAATTCCGACAGAAAAGGATGGCAAACCATAAAAAACCGTAATATGAAATCTTCTCATATACGAGTATAATGGTTATTCTGAGTCCGGTTATTTTTGAGTTCCCGCTATAGCTTATTATTATCGGGAAACAGTTTCCTAATAATGGACATCGCAAGAAAAGGAAAACTATACTTTACGTAGGTTATGGTACTCATAAATACCACAAAAAAAGGAAATTGAGTAGATTGAATTTTTACCTCTATAACATTAGAAGCTATTATGAACTAACTGAAGCTTAATATATCATTTACTATTATGAATTTGGCTTTCAGGTGTTCGTATATCTATAATATATGTAAAGTAAAAACTACGATTATTTTAGGTATCATCATCATCGTCTTATCGTTTTTTCCCGATTTAATCCGAGGCTACACCTCGTAGCCCGGGGTCCGCCTTTTTTTGTTTTCCTTCTCCTCTTCACCCGATCTTGGGCATCCATGGTAAATAGACCATTGCCTGATTATTTTAGGTGTACCTGTGGACAAAACAAAAAAATAAATTATTAAGTTCATCATTTTAATATAAGTACACAGGTGTAGCGAAAACGTGCGAGGTATTTAATAACCTCTTATAATAAATTTATAAATCATTTTGAAACAGTGTTGCAGCGAGCATCGGACGGAGCCATCTTCAATGCAACAGTGGCTTATTTTGAATTCAAAGCTTTGCGAAACGCTTTCAAGGGGTCGGTAAATGTTTAAACATTTTTACCCGCACCAACTATTTGCATCCTTGTGGTGCCATAAAGATATTAGACACAAATAGAGTAATAGGATGATGGAAGCTATAGAATTAAGATTATTTCATGGTTATTGATTCTTAACATAATTTCTAATATATGAAAAAATAAGATCGACGGTTGAAGGGAAAGAAAGATGCAGGCAACATTAATTTGCTCGAGAAAAAAGGACCTATTTGCGATTTACGCAATATTGTCTTTCCTGCGACACCAGAAAAGTATTAACTCTTCTCAACATCAAAATCGAAAGCGCAGCAGTAAAAGCAAAGTTTATTAGCAGACCCTGGTCAATCAAAGGCATCAATGATAATAAAAACACCTCTATTACGTACGCATTATAGGCACATATCCTGTTAACCCTTTCATGAAAATGCAAAGGTCCTAATCAGCTACACCTTAGTATTTTCATAGACCATAGGCCAATTCGGCTTAGTGAGGATTAACTTTCCTCAATTGTACCCTAAAAAGCACCTGTTGATGATAGCATGGCTTCAAAGGATGACATACAGAAAATTATGTTCCTGTTATCCTCACTTAATGGCCCAATACATGTCGCGCCACCTATGAAATAAAGATATATCTTGAAAGTTACGTCTTAACGATACCAGTATAATGAAATATCGCCACAACTCCCGTCTAGTAATGGAATAGAGTACTTTCCTTGTATCAAAATAAATTATTAAAGAGCTGCCGGAAAAAAGAACATCTCGAGTAAAATATATTAGCAGTAACTTGATACTAATTTCTGTAGGATAAAAAATTTTTGACGTTTGATATAAATATCTTCAAATTCAGGAACTTTGCACTCTCTCCAACGTACCTTTTTACCCGATTTATAAAAGGGGAAGGTTCTAAATTCGTATCTACTTTTGTAACATACTTGCATCTCAATTTTTTTATTTGATCAGTGGTGTATAGCCTAATCTGACGCCTCTTTCTTATTGGGGTAGGCAGAGTCAAAATTTTACGCTTACAACGATCCGAGCATACGCCTTTTGTTTTTCTACTCTCATAATTGCGATCACTCATACACAGCGATTACGGGTACTCTTGACCTGACTCTTATAACGTCCTCGATCTAATTGGATGCATGCATTTAAAAAAAAACTGAAAATCGAATGAAATGTCTTTTGCTTACAAGTTATGCTATTCATCAAATGTATTTGTATATATGTTTCAAGGGTTGTTACTTTAAAAGGGCCTCCACTAATATAAGGGAAACATTACTATTAGTATTGTCATTAACACTTCCAACTTAGTTAATCGCTTATGTTTTGTTCTTACGACGGTAGTGTACTACCGGGAGGGGTTAGAACAGCCATAAGAACTGCTATATACATACCTATATTATGTACTTTGAAAATTCGGATGTGTGACTGACAATATTATGCTTACTTCAGACCTATCTGGTTTCGCACCGTTTCATCCCTCTGCTGTGTTTCTTTGTCTCATAGAGTATTGACATAAATATATTGCTTTATTTTTCTTGATTCCTTCTTTGCTAAAGAGCTAAGTGGATTTGCTTCCGAGTAATTTCATTTCAGGTTGGAACCTGAACTTAGCTCTTTAGCAAAAAAGGAATCAAGAAAAATAAAGCAATCTTGGAACACCTTTTTCAGGATTTTTGGGGTGATTAATCTAGCCTACAAGTTAAAAACAGAAATTACTGTTATAAATCTATAGATAGAACATCACATTTATCGAATATAAACATGCGTAGCGACGCTGACCTGCATATAAACTTTGCGTCAGCAATTTCTGCGTTGAGCTGTGAATCGCTGATTTTGCGGAATGCGCTACTATGCTCCCCAGTATTTTGCCGTTTCCGAAGTAAGTGGTGTTTCCTGCAACACCCCGTAGTTCCCCACCCGCTGCGGTGCCTCTGTCTGCAACCTTAGCGAAACTTATTTTACAACCTCTATCCAAGTTTCGTCAGTGTTACCGAGAGCATCTTTGCTACTTGTTTGAAGTACATCCAAGGCATAAAAGTGGACATGATGATAGTTTTGCAACGGTGCCAAGGAAGGAAGTAAACTAAAAGAAATCACTTAGGCAAAACATTTATAGAGCCTACTATAATTTTGTAGGTACTGTTTAAAATGAGAGTACAAATCTGCTACTACACCTCAACACTAATTTGGAGAATATGATAGAATTCGTACTCTAAAAATTCATAACCATCATACGAGTGTCAATCTCGGTTGCATCTAAAGCTTACTTTTCGGAGCCAACTCCTCATTTCCTTAGAACCTGGTCCATCCATCAGCACGGGTACTTGATTGCTGATGCCAGTCAGGTTGTCTTGGTCCACTTATATCTTAATGAGGGACCATTAATAGACATAAATAGTTTTAATTTGTGTTTGTTTTGTTTTACCTACAGTGAAACATAAAATAAAGAAATAAGTATTATTGATGTGTAATATTAAATTTGTTAACTACGAAATACCTACCTACTTAATAAAAGTCTGCAATGTATGAAGTCCCATGAACTTGTTGTGTCGTGACCTGACTAATC
Source organism: Lithosia quadra (assembly GCA_963576445.1). Taxonomy (NCBI): domain Eukaryota; kingdom Metazoa; phylum Arthropoda; class Insecta; order Lepidoptera; family Erebidae; genus Lithosia; species Lithosia quadra. Next base: position 5,696,140 of record OY754883.1, read on the forward strand.
GCACAAAAGGTTCGTTTGTGCTGTTTTAGTGCACGTGAATAACTATCTAACGATATACGAGTAAAACAATTATTGTTCAAAAATACATTCAAAACTAGATGCATTCGTTGAGCGCAAAATATATATCAATTTATTGTGTTACCTACTCGGTATATTTTTACCGTAAGCAAATGACCTGGTTTAGTGTACAAACGCATAGTCTATATCGTTTCCATGTCATTGCGTTCTTGCTAGCTGTGTACCGACATGTTAGGGGTGCATTAGGCCGCACAGAACAGGGGTGCGTATCGATTGGCAACCCCACCCATCGCCCTCGACACTACACAATATTACTCTGCACTCCCAAACTCACCCTTTCGTTACATTTGCAACATTTTCTTGCCGACGGAGATCATTGTTTTAAAATGTTTGACTTTAACCATATTTTTGCATAAAAACACTGTTATTTTAACGTGAATTACACTGCAAAATGTGTTTTCGGTGTTGAAATGCACGCTTATTATTTGCACACGTTAATTGTCAGCTGCTGACTGCGTGAGTTTATTTTTATGTGGGGAAATTATTAAAACAGTTACTTATTGTGATGTAGTTTTCTTTATTATACTCACGCCTTCAAATGCTCAATGAGTAGGTAGAGGTAGAGGTCACATTTTATCAGCTATTTTCATTCCAATGTTATAGATTTTGCTATCAACTGGGTACTTTATCTATCATCGAGCTGATACTGAGCATTTCAATATCATAAATAACTTTAACAAAATAGTACATCTTCAATCTACAACATAGACTGCTAGGAATAGGGGAAGGAGGGGGAATGGCGTTCACTTAAGGAAAACATGGTGTATTTGTGAAATCATTTATTATAAATCCAAATTAAGAAGTGTAAGAAAGTCTTTAACTATCGAGTAATCAACCATTTAACAACAAAAGCATATATCTTTGACCTTTTAGTAGTAAGGCAACATTATAAAAAAAACATGTTTGAGCGGCATTGCCCCTGGCGTTGGGTAATGCCGCTCAGGGTATGGGGTAACGCCCAACAACTTAACTTCTTCAGCAATTTCAGTTTCTTGCTGTTGGGTAAAAACGGGCTCGCGACCTAGTCTTGGGTTACTCATATTTTCATGTTTCAGTCGATCTCTTAACGTAGTAAATGGTATGTTAAATTGTTTTGCGGCTTTTCTTTTGAACAAACCTCCTTCAATCACTGTTTTAGCAGATTGAAGGTCTTCTTCGGTCCAAGCCGCTTTAGCGGTGGTCCTGTGGCGATTTCTTGGCATATCTAAAACAATGAAGGAAAATATGTTACTAAGGGGCAATGGCGCTCATTTGAGCGGTATAACCCCAAACGATCGTTTTATAATTAATTTGATATTAAAAATAAATCATTCGCAATTGTTGAAATTTGATTACATTATCAAAAAATAGAATAGATTTATTGTAGAACAGTAAAAATATAATTTAATAAGCATTAACGTTTTGAACTTACCGACAAAAAACATGTAAAAGAAAATTAGATCAGTGTGGCCGCAAACAAAGAAACGTACTTCACGGTCGCATGCTTCTCGCCGACTGTCCGCTTGCATCGTTGCACGCGAGAGACCCCTGCCCCCTGCATTTCACGCAACGTGGCATGTTCCTAACTTCTATTTTCACAGAGTTACAGAGGTGAGCGCCATTACCCAGTGAGCGTCATTCCCCCTGCTTACCCTACAAGTTGATACAACAAACACGGCGATTGCATAAAGACTAGGTAACTTAGAGTAGGTACCTACACACAGGGGTAGGACACACAGGGGTCCTCAGAAATATCGAGGGCACTTCGTAATCACGCGGCTCAAATTGTTTTGTCACTGCTTGTGTAGGGTGCATATTGTCGTAACATGAATGCAGTTTTATTTTCCTTTCTCGTAATCAGTCCAGGTAGGATTACTAGTGTAAGAAAATATACTTATTATTCATCATTATCTCATTAGCGATGATCACGGTTTCAAGGTTGAAAACGGGGGCCCCTTTCTATTTCACGAATGACTTATTTCAGTTATTACGGGAGTGACTACCATGTTGTATCTCAAAGATCTTGAAGTGACCCCGTATACAACCGAAGAAGTATTAGATAACTAAAACAATATGCATACCTACTTTCTACGTTTACAATCCATATAATTTGTTTTTTTTTTCTTCTGTGTTTAACTTAATAAAAAATCCCGTCTAAGCGGGATCTACTTAATTTACATTATATTAGTATTAAGTGGATAATGTTGTTAGTAGTATGATTAGCAAATTGTGTTCCAGATATTTATTAAGTAAAATAATGTACTGCTGTTTTTTATCCCAAATAAAATAAATAAATAAATATAATGATATAAGGCCAGCCTATTGCCGTTAACTGTTCACTCAATACATCAATGGTACAATTAACAACACTGACGCAAAAAGTATCTATTTATTTGTATCATATAAAAACTGTATTCTTATAAGTAATATTCTTTCATAAAAGAAATTGGAATACACATAAGAGTACGTGTAAGTGTTATTATGAGTTTTTATAAATAGTTTCATGGCAATAAAATTGAAAATTACATCGTAGAATCGATTTTAAAAATAATTTTGTTCTCGCCTTGACGCCGACCGAGACGCGACGATGACTGCGCTCGTAAGAGCCTTCGTAGAAATTGTTATTTTGTATGTTGTACACGTGACTGAAATACTGTTTTGTCGCAATTTTATTAACTCTGTAAATGTTGGTTAGAATTCGCTCTTATGCTTCGTCTTGATAGTTACAAATACATAAAGTGAAGTATTAGGGTGTTTTCGAATACACTAATCATAACGTACCTAAATGGTATTTAAGATTCTATAACAAAAAAATTGTTAAGTGCAACAAGATTTCGTTAGCAGCAACACAAGATATTAAATTGAAATAGTTGGACTAAACGACTATATATATTCTTGACATTACCACGTCACAAGTAATTTATAACTTACTGGGGTTTGTCTCAATATAAATATGAATGTCATGAGTGTCATGACATTGTATATGTTATAAATAAAAACATTTGATTTAAAAACATTATTTTACTAATAAAATGACTTTTGCTTTTGATATCACCAAAACTCCATTGAACGCTCTAGTAAGGTTCTTTTGTGCAAGATAAGATAAGATTACACAAATTTTGGTAAAAAATATAGGTATTTTTTCACTTAAACGCTCAATATTGTCACAAATCATCTCTTTCGAACAACCTTTAGTTAGATAGAAACAGAAAACTTAATACGAAAGGTCTGAAATGCTGACAAAACTTTTTTATTGATAGGACTGATACAGAGGTTCCTACTTTAAATAAAAATGAAATGCTGTTCTTTGATAGCTGCAACACTTAATACCTACCCAATCTCGCTTCCTTAAATGTTCGGCGTAGACCAAGTTGGGCTTTTATTGAAAAAACAGTCCATTATCTTTTACTTTTAAATATTCCCTTATTGACATTAAACTCCCTAACTTCTCAAATTATGAGGAAGCATAATAATGTAATAATTTGACTAGAACAACTAAAGTAACAGTCTGATAGTTATTACTAAATACTTTGGTAATGTTTTTTACTTAAGATAAACTAAATAGTAGTTAGCGTTTCTTAAATAAGACTACTAGTTATTTGACGTTTTGTAAGTGCCGCATTCAATGGTCTACACAGAATAAATTATTTTTGACTTTGACTTCGGATATTTTCAGTAAGCGTTAGAAGTGGGTACGTCGCATCGTGGTGTAACGACTGGGGTTGAACCTTAGACCTCTCGATCACAACTCCAACACCTGACCCACAAGATTAATTAAGGTAAGGCTGTCAAAGTACATTATAGCAATATAAATACAGAATTTAATATTTAGCCAGAAATAAAGGTAGCAAATAAACAGGTAAGCCGTAACAAATTAAATCAAACGCATTAATCAAAGCCGAACGCATAGAGCGCTACACCAGCGCGGTCAACCCGGACCAGTTAACGCACAATTGCTTCAACCATCCGGTGCCTTGTGTACCATGCGGCTATTCTTAATGAATCAAACGGTGACATATACAACGGCATAATATAATACTGCCATATTTGACCTCATATTTTTCCATAATTATAAAGACTGTTGTGTTGAAATCAGATCACATCTTGCACTTAAGAGCCCGGGATCCGCTTTTCTATTCCTCCTTCTCATTATTTCATTCTCTTGGCTTTTACTGGCAATTGCCATCTGACTTCGCAACCCCGAGACGAAAGCCTACATCTGAACCCTGTTACTAATCAGCAGGTGTACCTACCGGCTAGCCGTTTGTGTTAGCTTGGGGCCAATAGATGATGGTGGAGGCCCATTCACCCGAAACTTATAAAACGGTTGTACCATCAAAAGGTAAAACTGACTCCAGACAAATTAAACTATAACCGCATGGTTTGACATGACTTATCTACCTATAGATTTACATATAGTTGATTGAAACTATATGTAAACTATATGCAATGTTGGTCACGGTAACGACATAAGGCGATTAACGTCAGCTTTTAATTTCTCATTCCTATATTACACTGACTGGGGTGTTATAACCAAATGCTGATTGTACAAAGACATAATGGCACTGGGATGTTCGAAATATATAGTGAATACGAGTTTATTTAGCTTCTTATGAGCAGTCTGTCTCCAAAGTAACACCGATAGTTCCAAAGCTACACAGCTTCGGATGAAGCGAACTTCTGACTACAACTTAAATTTTGTTTCCTTAACTAAGTACCTACGTTCGACAGTTTTATTCGCGTTACTATTTGGGATAGAGCAATGGAAACTGTACATATCTGGCGCACAATAAAAGCATTTATTATTTTATCTTGGAAGCATCTATAGCTTAGCGTTAAGGAGATACAATCAAAAGGTCTCGTTTTAATCCTGGTCACTATATTACTGACGTGAACCCAATCCTAACTAAATTTAGCTTAGCTGGAGGGGCTAGCAGGAATACTACTTCAGTTGCACTTTTTTTTACGTGTGGAAGCCCCCAACGGGTACCTCTTCACCAGGGCTAGTGAAGCGGTTATGTCGGGGTGGAACCGACTAAAACCACACGGTGTTCTGTCTACCTAAGTCTTTCACCAGGTACCCCGAGTATATTCTAAGAAGAAACTCCCCAAGACCCCTGAAAGACGAAGAAATTTCTGTTGCACTATAAAAAATAGATACAGCAACAAAATTGTACTACCTACATCAGCTGTTTTGAAATTGAGAGCATACAAGAGCCTGTGTCATACAAAATATCGGCTGATGTCGCATGTAGGACGCGGTACGTCAGAAAAATATTCAGGGCTAGTTTTTGCCTGTGACGCAGCATGAACCGCTTTTGATTGAGCACCGTTGAGAAGCTAATATATAGTCTAGATATTGTAGCTCGAAACCTACTGTTTGTGTTTATAAAATTGGTGTACGCTAACGTTCGTATTTATTATGTAAAATATTTTCTCAGATATAATAGGAATTCGTTGATCATTTTTATACATTTTTACCACTGGCAATCAGAATTGGCGCTCGGGTAATGATGTAACTTTAGGATTTCATGTTTCGCAGTCAGGTTATATACAATTTATGTATTGAAAAGGGAAAAAAGATATGAACATTTCTACGCAACACAAAACGATGTATTCAATATAAACACACAGATTTTTTTACAAATTTCATGTTATTCAAAAACTTTTAACAATGAATGACGCTCGTTACTCCGTTAAAATACACACACAGACATAGATGTTACTAACACATATATGTACGTTCCAGGTATGCATGTGCATACAACTATGAGTGCTGATTGCGGTGGAGCTGTCCTGACCTGGCGCACGTCATGTCAATCGTTGTGGTTGGGTAGCTGAACATTACGGGGCTACAAAATGGGTCTTACATCGTTGACACACAATAGTGATATTATTGACGTACTCATAAGGCAAAGTAATTTTTTTTCTATTTAGATCGTGCAAACGGTACTTACAAAACGTCTAGACAATAAACTAGATTAATGTTTAGCGATTAATAAATTTAAATAAAAAAAATGATAGCAAATTAAACAGGTAATATCGAAGCTTGTTTGTCGTTAAAAATATTTTAATTTAAAACTAACCTTTTTGGCCTAACCTTTCCAAAGTCGAAGACCAAGTAATCGAGCAATCTAAGTCTAGATAGAACAATATTTATGAAGATTCTGCTCTGCAAAACGATATGGAAATCAATCTGTCATGAGGATTGAAAAATATGAAAATAGGTATAGGTATACTTTTGAATAATAAATATTGAATTGAAACAAGACGATTGCTGTGTTTTATTTTGTAGAATCTGTTCAAAAATGGAACATGAGCACTTAATAGATACTGGCATAAATATTTCTTCTTTGAGAGAAGTTTCAAGCAATTTTTATAAAGAGATAAAGTATTCTTACTCGTTATTATATCAAATGTATTGTAACATTTGATATAATAACGACTTACCTCGAAATTACGATAGATAGAAGGTTCTTTATGTTTGACTGAGTCTCAAGTTAAACTGTTTTGTAAACCGCACCTTTAATTAATCAGGAGCAAACAAAGAGCTAGAAATTTAATAATGTAATTAATCAACTTTCCTTTTTAGCAATCAGGATACAAAAGAGCAAAATAAGTAAACTGCTGATAAGTATATAGAGAGAACAACCACGGCAATAAACAATCTTAATAAATTTGTATATAATGTACATATTTTGATTCCTAAAATAACATTTATAGCAGAAACTAAAACATAGTCCGTTATGATAAAATTTTAATTCAGCCTTATATTGATTCTAGTAGACTACTCACCGTAAAACACTAAATAATTTATTAGGTACTCTCGGTACATTAACAGGTGTATGTACCAATAAATACTATTACTCCTTTCTTTATCCTACTAGTCCTATTTCCTATTCTACTTCCTACTATGCTAATATTCACTAACCTTCACATTCATAATTATGTAATATTTGTACCTACATAATTATTTAAATGTAATATTTATATTTGTTTGTGAAGATATTTTCGATATTTGTATGCTTGTTACTTAATCACGATCTAACGGCAGCACGAATCTGGCTGAAATTTAGTACAGGGCTAAACTAATGTGGCATAATTTACATAGACTACTTAATAGGTAATACGTAATAGGTTCCCATGGGCAACGGGAACGAGAACAGTTTTCCACGAGGGCGAACCCGCAGACGACAGCTAGTATATCAATGATTTAGATCGGTATAAGAGAATATCAAGGACGAGATATCCAGATGTCCTCTTTTCCGAAAAGTTAGCATACTAATTGCTTAAAAATTTCATTAAAGCTAGTATCTCGTAAAATACTGTTTTCTTTTCCCTCCTCCAACTAACATTATATTTAGCCCTACAGTAAACTTAACGTAAAACATTTTAAATGCATTAACAATAAATCTTCCAATTTTGTACACCATTAATCACGACGTTCCTGAGATTTTAAGCGTTTCGCTGCTACTTTCTTACATTTATTTCTTTGATAAAATTCCAGACAAATTATCTGACTAATTAGGCGTTGGAATTTCATGTTATCGAATACTTTGTTAATAAATTCTGGAAGGAGACTTAAATCGATCTGTTAACATTTAATTACATGATGTTGGACCTCTCTAAAGGTAACATTATGAACTATTCATATTGTTGCTGAACTAATAAAATTTATTTATTTTTTTATTTATTTTCTTTATTCTCAAAATAGTGCAACGTAATTACATCTTTTTGACGTCAAAAACTACTTAATACTAAGTATAGCAATAATTGTAATTTAATAATTGTATTTATGAGACGTCAAGGATCATTTAGAAGATGAAATATTGTAGGTACTTATTTCTTAAGTAGATATGCAAATTGTAAGTATAATAAAAGAAATATCAAACTTAACTCCTTAGACACCTTCATTTAAAAATATTTATGTATACTTATATAATATAAACAAAATTGTAAATTAGTCAAGTTGAAAAAGTCGTGATAAATAATATTTACACGGACGGAGCCGCACGCATCAGCATGTAGAGGATAAAACCGTAATGCATCGTTAAAAGACATTTTACCTACAATGTACATGACACGCAGCACTGTAATAACACCCATAAGCTTGCAAGAAGAAGACACTTTACCTATTCAGTTCCATTCATAAACATTTCATTGTTAAACACTCCCTCGGCAGTAATGTACATAACGTTTTACTTTTATGTCCCAAAAGACTCTCAGAGCAGTATACCTATTACGGAGTTCCGTAGCAGTCAAAAAAACCGTTTCTACGAAATTTACAGCGCAAATGCACCGCTCTCGCGGCACGTCTGACGTACAAATAAAAAGTTCGCCCTTCATGTTGAAACGCGAAACGCGACGAAATGTATTATGGGAACCTTTTCCACGTCGATAAGTAAACGTTACCCTTGTCCCTACGAGTTATGAACCCTCCACAGAAGGGCACATAAGCGTATTTTTCCTGAGGCTCTTCAATACGAGCGCTTCGCTATGGATGAATTATTTCCAACTGCTGAATGACGAGTTACCAAGTTTAAGAGACTATTAGTATAATGGGATTGGACCATTGTGTCGTACTTGTATTATCTCTCTTTTAGATTGAAGCTTACTAACATATCAACAGGTAATCTATAAGTTTGAATTCATTGCTCATCGATATTATACGCAACACGTCGTACTAGGTAGAATCACACCACGTTGACCCATTTCTGACAATTAATATTGAATCGTATACCACGTATATATCATCGAATATCGATTAAGCAGTAGAATAGAAACGGTAATCTCAATCTGTATAATTCTATATGGAGTTTTCCTTGAATGTGTACGGTACAATCACACTTGGAGATTTATAATTGAGTACGCAGACTGTCGCTTCTAAGTATTCGTCCGTCTGTTTGCATGGTCTCCCCTCGAGGCCCGGAAATATCGATTGTACCTGTTGTGTTCTCAAACCGAAGAGCGCACCCCAGTTCGACTGTATCCAAATAATGGAAATTATTATTTAATTGGAAATGGACGTAGCTTTGTGAGTTTTTGAATTTGTTCATATCAAAAGCGATTGAGTTTACAATACACTTTATATAAAATAAGTCTCGACAACCCCGAGTCTGGTTTCGTACAATTGTACAAAGGAAAATTTGTTAAAGTACCTTATTTTATATGGAGGTAGACAACATCTAAAGGTTAAATTAGCATAATTTTGTTTGTATCAATTTTTCTTTTTTCAAAATGGTCTGACGACGAATAAACGAGCGTATTGTTTCTAATAATAAGAAAAAGAAATTGGGACCAAGTTTCATTGTGAAATTGCTGATAATTTCATTTTGTAATTTTGTTATTGTATAAGATATATTTCATTTACATTAAGAACTGAATAAGCTGGTAAGTAATCTCACTGTCACACACACTAACTAAAACTGAAATCGAAATTTGTCATCACTTAGTCACATTGTGAAATCTTCACCCCTCTAAAAGCTGTTCTCATCACGGTCGGCTGGCTAAATCATTATCACGGCCAAAGTTACCTTTTCATTTCCAACTCTAGCCATTTCCTTACAAACAATCGTGACGCGTAACAGATAAATCTTTAAATCCGTTTAATACGCTTGTTATGTCCGCCGAGAGACAAAAGTTTTTCAATTTCCATTCAAATCTTGACTTGACAATTCCCACCACCAAAGTATTGTTCGCTATCTTTTCATACTTGGCAAGATATTTTAAGTGCTTTCTTATTTTTAGAATTTTATTTTATTCAGTTTGGTATTCCACAATCACATTCAATATTTATTAACTTTGGTACACTAAATTCAAACTCTCCTTTTGTAAGACACTTGACCTTAATATGTAGTTGATGTTCTTTGCATAAATTGTTATTTAATGTTAAGAATGGAAATGTAATCGCTTATAAATAACGTAAAATAAAATTATTTTCAACAGACAACTATTTATTTGGTTGCTTTTTATTAATAAGCTGTTACCGGTTCGCTCAAATGTTAAGTGTATTTTTGTAGGGTTATTCTCTCCCAAATAGGTTGTCCATTACTGCCAAAAATATAATAATTAGTATTGTTTTCAGAGGGTTGGTGACCAACCACCCTTGATACCAAATAGCCCTTGATTGTAAGATTTACATGTAGAGATACAGATAGATACAGACTCTTCATAAAAATATTCTTTCTAAATATACCAAGCTTTTCCGTTTATATATTTTGGGATTTGCGGATATGATTTCTAGATTAATCTGCGTAAAATTTGAAACAGAAATAATTTACCGGAAAATTTTGATAGTAATTTTATTATCTCTCGCAACATTTAAATATACCTGCCTACTTAGTGAAATTTAACCGCGATTTCCTGTAGGGACGGAGGTAAATACTGCGAAGTTAAGTGGCTCCCGAAAATTAAGGAAAATACGCGTTATATTTATTAGTAAACGACTTCAATTAAAATATTACATTACATTTAAAAACATAGTATAAGGTTAGATACATATCTCACAAGTAAATTGCCTTATTGGGTCACCGGCATATGAGACCCGAGAGGTCGTGCGGTTCTAGTCGGTTTGAGTCCAACATAGTTCACTTCCACTGGCTGGTGGAGGGTATCTGTGGGAATTGCTGCACGAAAAAAGTTTCATATACCACAAGCTACATAATATGTTATTATACCGTTCATACAAGCTCACCGGTGTTCGAAAAATGGCGACGCTAAACAAAACAACATAATTTAAAATAATTTTAACACGATTGTCTACTGTTCCATTGTTAACATCGAGATACGGTTCTACTGATCCCTCACAAAAATATATACATAGTATAAATACGTACGTAATTCTAACTCAACGATTCCGGTTAATCCCTCAGATCTATGGAGGTTGACAATATTTGCAACCCTTACATTTGTAATCCTATCAAATCATCCGCTCCCCATTAAACTCCGGCAACATTTTGATGTGCTCGTCAATGTAAAAGACACGATTCCAAATCCCGACGCGACGGTCCTCTGTATATGTACCCTTGAGTGCACTGAAAAGTAAAGTCTCTCTAGTCTCCTCTTCGCTAGAAGCCTCACATTGTAAATATTGTAAATCGGAAGATGTGAATACTTTATCTTACTTTAACAATATACCATTTCAAAACTGCAGTTTTAGAAATTCAACTTCAATAAGAACCGATACGACTTCATAATCCTAACAAATATTATAAGCGGGAAAGTTTATGAGTATGGATGTATGGATGTTTATTACTATTTCACGCAAAAACGGCTGACCGCATCTGGCTGAAATTTGTTAGGAACGGACGATAGTCTGGCATAGCAAATAGGCCACTTTTTCCCTGGAGTAGATACCTACGGGAAGCAGGAATGGTATCTGAATTCATCACCTATATGAACAAATTAATCGACCATTACTTTGTTGCTAGGTCTAGACTCTGAAATCCATAGTAGGGATCAAGAACACCGGTAACGATATTTAGATCCACCTTTGAAATACTATTCATTCAGTTTTCTAAATACATCGCTTCTTCTCCTATATTTATTTTTACATGCTTTTCATGAAAAATAAAAACATTTAGATCAGCGTCCAATGCAAATAAATTCATATTCTCGTAAAAAAATGTATGAGTGAGAAAGAAACCCGCGACCCCGGCCTTGCCATAACTATCGACCGCACAACCATTAACCACTATGCCAAACAGCTAATCAATCAGACCAAAAAAGTTGTCATCGTAAATATAACAAACTTATAACAAAGACCGCAATTTGTAGGCCTTGTAACTTTTATTGAACAGAAATATGTAAATTGTAACTACAATTGTACAAATTTGTAAATTTTCTGTCCCGACAATTGTGAATTATTGTTTTTATTGAACTAAAATGTAGATAAATGTAAGTAGACTGGAATGTAAAACAACTTATATTTTATTATGTGGTGTGGGGTCCAAACGACACTCTTAATTTTGTTTTCGATTTTAGTTTTCCTTCGTTTGAATTTTCGTGACATTATTTATCGTTTTCGTAATACTGAGCTGCAAAGGAGAGTTACGAGTAGGTACATAAAATATTTATAATTTTCTTTGTTTCAGTTATATATCAATTTATTTATCATTTTACTTTAATATAAATCGTTTGTAAATTTGTTTGTGTTCTACATTTCTGAAGATGACAGTACTTGGCAGCAGTAGCTGGTTACTTGAAAACTATCAATTTACTTATTACTCAAACAATGTTCACAGAAGAAGGAGGCAAGATATAGCATTACAAATTTCCATACAAAATATTAGTGCAGCTATTTCAAATATTTTATCTATGGGATGTGGTTCATTGATTTAACTACACACGATGCTCAGTTCAGTGAAATGCACCAAATTGTATCTCATAAAGCATAGGGAGCTTGCCATGTGCACAAAGGCTAATACCGTGGCGGAACAACCCCCTATTTGCCGAGCGTCACCCGTGACGACGCACCCTATCCGTACCGCACACACCTCGCCTCTATCCATCGACTATGGTAATGCATTTTTTCAACTTCCAATTTATTATATTCACGTTAACTTATAACTATCAACTATATCGTAAAGCAACAAAGTCTAAATTAGATTAATGCTAACATAAACGTACAAAATATTTGTGTTTTGATTTTCTTTCTACTAAATCATTGCATTGAAGGTCGTTTCAAAGTTACAGACATCATTTCTTACGTTTTCAGATTTTCTTCTACGTCTTTTGTAAATTGTACCACGCCGACAATTTCGTCGATAAACTTACCCCTAAGGGCGTTTTATCGATAAAGTAAACCGTTTTTGTCGGGTCCCTTGATAAACAAAGCTTCTATAAAATGTGATAGCATTAAGAATGGAGTCTCGAACTGTATCTTCATGTCAGAATGAATAAAGAAAGGATTTTTTTACTGATGTGTACATGATCGTAATTTTTTATGGTGTTTCAATTAAGTGTTGATGAAAAAAAAATTGATGTGTGTGTATTTGAATAGGTCGCAATAATTGTCCCCGATGTTATTTGCTTAATCATTTTCCTCCAATTGATTTGACTTACACGGCTTTTACGAGAGCAACTCCCTTCCAAAAGAGGTTGGTTCGGGCCCCAAAGATTTTGGGGGAGGGGGCAAAACACGAAAAAATACCGTAATAACAACCAATGTAAGTTAAATCAAGCTATTAAACACAAAATAAAAGTCTTTTAACCGACTTCAAAAAATAAGAGGTTCGAACTTGAATGTTCTTTTTCCTTCGTATTTATTCCTCCAAGTTTCGTAAATGCCTGCAAGGAAAACAAACTTTGTCGCATAACGATAAGTGATTCTGAAATAGCCGGCAGTAGTTACTATATCGAAAGGACGTATACCATAGAATTTATCACCGTTATCAACGTTTTACGGCCATTTCCTTACTCCCGTTAATGGAATTCTCTTTCTGTCACCATTACGTTATGCGCACATATTAACACGAATGTTATTAAGTCATTTTTCTTATCGGATAGAAGTAATATTTAGGTCAAATCAGTAACTTTCATTGCACAATATTAACAACATAAGTTTGTACACCATGAGTATTCTGCAGAAAATTTGGTTAACCTACTTTTTAAAAAAAGAGTAGGTACTACTAACCGAAATTACTCGTATTCTTACTAACCCCTGCAGTTAAGCAAAATTCTGTGTGTTCACGTTGGTATTGATGTTCATGATTCGTAGTTAATTGGGACCAGTCGACCAGCCCACTTCTTAACCATTTAGGGACGCTTGATATTTCGACTTTAACCTTTTGGGTGTCAAAACAAATCAATTTCTTTTTAAACTTTTTATTAATGTTTAATTATACTACATATATCTTTCAATTCATAATGGGTGCGAATAAGTTTAGTCCGTGATTTTTCTCTGGGTAGGTGCAGATTACTCTGTATTGTTTCAAAATTAGCAAGAAAATATTCCATCCCAAGCAGTATTTATACATTCATATTAACAGGGGCAAGATCTTTGTTTTCAGAACAATTCTTACATATTTATACATAAAACACAGTGTAGTGCAAGGTACGAGTGCGTCTGATGAATGCAAGTCGTTACGTAGAGTGCACGTAACTGTGTCGGTCTAGTGCACCGCCCTACTGGCCCCAAGAGACGCCACGATACATTGTCCCACAGGAGAGCAACAGGCGACTATTTCTTTATAAACTAAGAACATTTTAAAGGGAAGTAAATGGTATACAATTTAGCAGTGAAATGTCGAATATAATTTTAATGGAAATTAATCTTCTTATTCTTCTCTCATGTTAATGTCACCATTGTGGTGTAATAATCGGTTTCTCGGCAATGCCGTTACTACTATGGAGAGGGCCCGAACATATATTTCGCTCTTCGAGAAACCTTACTAGAAACAAATTAACTGAACACATCTAAAAATGGCATGATGTATGTTAATATAAAATTTGCATACCTATGAGTTTGTAAAGTCTATCAATCAGCAAGTCAGTTAGGTGAGGTAAGAAACGTCGTAACGATCAATTGTGATATTTATTCGTGGGTGTATATAAATAATAGACAAAAAATATTACTTGCATATGTACTGCTAGTATCACTCTTATCTTATCATTGTTTATATAAAGTAGTGATCTATCAATCAATCATCAATCATCTACTATCTATAGAAGAGTCATATTTGCCCATGCTTGAACAGGTATACATTTTAACCGAAAAAATACCACCTTTGCTTTTAATATCACCTAATATTCGACTTTTTTTATGAAAGTTAAGTAGATTTTCATGAAAAATAAACAAAATTATAAGCACCTCATTTGTCTATTTTATCAACACACGCTAAATGCGGTGTTAAATCCGTAATACAAATTATACGACCCAAATTCGCGCCAACAAAATCGTAGGCGGCCTAATTCTGACTTCTAACAAGCCGTACAGACAGGTGTACACGTAAATTTCTGAAAAAATTTTCGCCGAATTCTCCCCCACCTCTCTCAATGGAAAAGTCATGTTTTGCCGTTTTCCCTGAGCCTCCATTTTGTGTGTTCTTTTCAATTTGTAAGATTAGCTGCGTAAAAATACGGTAGTAAAAAAGTAACTAATTGGAATCCATTATCATTTTATATTAATGGAATACTACACAATAGAGTACTGCAGTTAATTTCATTTATTTTGAATTAACAAGTCCTTAGACATGAAAATTTTCTTTTTTCATTTCCAAGACTGGGTCATCCGCTATTTAACAAATCACAGAGCACACTTTCCAATAAATGCACACACAGACGCACATAAAACATACACGGACTCACATGCACAATCTGGATGCTCACACGCATACTTTTTTGTGTCACTGTTTTCGGCTAAAATTTTTCAACCCGCTAATGTTTCGAGTCGCTGTGTCACGTTTTCCTTTGTTTAGAAAAGTACGGGCGGACACGGGTTCACAATCTATTCTGCGGGTGATATTTTTACAAAATGACTTTTATGAATCATTGAAGAAATTTATTAATAGTTCTTAACTTTTGTTATAAAAGTTAAGAACTATTAATAAACGGTCAGGTTTAATTTTATTTTATTAGACAATGTATCAAAAAATAAAGTGTACACAAGTTAATCATGAAATTAAGTTTTTACTTAGCTATATCTTTTACGAAATATTTTGTCAAACAATGAATAATATCCTTCTTTAAGACTTCAGTTTCATAAATTATCTTCTAAGAATAAACTCATCAGTCATATTGTGCACCAATTTACGCGAGGCTTTATATCTTCATTTACAACGTATTCAATCATCGATACACAATATTCTTTTGTACGAAGCATAAAGCATTTTGTTTGTTACCTTGCACCAACCTTGTTTATCTTTTTTCTCCGTAATATACTAATACCCGCAAAAAATCTAATACTATCAAACGATTTCTTCTTCTTTCTTTTTTCGCAATTCTTGTAGGTAAGGTAACATTATCATCCTGGACACCAGAAAAAAGATTTTTCTTTGTAAGTTTATCTGTTTGTTTCACTGAGAAAACAGCGATTATACCCAAAAATATATATTTTAAAAAAGATGAAATGAAGAAAGAATTCAAAGATTCACGTCAAGGTGGCATGAAATCAGTTTTTTATAACTTTTGTATGCCTGCATTGTACCTATAAGTTTGTAAATACAAGATGGTTTTAAAAATAAAGATCATCGCATCGTCGTTAACAAGTAAGTTTATAATTAGTTTAGACAATTTTTCTCAAGACCGTTAACTTTGTGAAAAATCAAATTGGACTGACGTAAAATCAGATTTATTAGAAACTTAGCACCGGCTCCATCAATGACAAGTACCTACGAGTACGTGCCTGCAAAAAATTTATAACTTTGAAACCAATATTGAAAAATGGACTTTACTGAGTAAGCGAAGACTGATTTCAAAAATATGAATACGATAATAGAACCGACTTACCTCCTTTTCTAAGTCCGTTCAGTATACTGTACCTAACCTTCTCCAGAATATAAAATCACTTTTCTGAAAACCACATAACAATCGGTTCAACCAAACAGGACATAATTACAGACAAAATAGCAGAGAAACCCTCTTTTCAAATCTGTTAAAAATCATCGTCCTGGACCAGAAAACTGTGTCCAAATATTGTATTAGGCTGCGTGCAAGCTAGTATAAGAATAAAGTCCAAGCGAGAGGTAAAGTGGATAGCCGTAACAATATTTCACAGAATGAAATACAACCCAACACCCGACCGCTATTCCATCAGCCATTCAGAATACACGTTATGTAAGTCTCCTATAATTTATGACCACGGTAAAAATGCTTTATGTATTTTTAGGTGTATTTTGTATTATCTATTAATTCCTCTGTTACAATAAAAATCATGTCTGTTATTTGTCGCACTAAACGGATAGATGGAATGCATGAATGAGGCTATGGTGAGGGAGTAACTGAAGAGATGACATCTCACAGATATGTATGGAGAAGAAGGAAAGGTTGCGCCGACCCCAAATAATTGGAACAACGGCAGGTATATGAGATAAGAGATAAAAAATATTAAAGCATATTTAACAGTAATTATCTGTTATTTCGTAAATATGTGTTTTATATTTTATAATCGCAATCAAGCATACGGAAAATTTTAAACGTGATCAAAACTTTTGTAATAAAAATATCGCATCAAAATCCGTTTCGTAGTTTTTCGTCCATCACAAACAAACAAGAACTGTTACAACATTTTCTAATTCTGGCAAGAAACAATTTGCTTTGTAAGTATATTTATAATAAAAACAAATCATGCCTTTCGGCAAAGGATTGTATTTTCATTCAATTGGTTGTATATTTACGTAATTACATAAATTTGCATACAGAAACCGTAGGTATAGCATATAATTAACTTAACGCTATAATCTATAACATAAGAATTTATAAGACGCAGACTTATACAACTCTATTAGCACGAAAGCGTTTTTGTTTTATTATGCACTAGTTATCGCCCGCGACTGTACCCACATCAAGTGCTAACACACAAAGGTATAAGGATCCACGTGTTTATACGTAACAAATTATTAAATCTTTCCATTTTAATACAAATTCTACATCCAGTAAGGCGTAGTATCATCAGCATGAATAGTATCTCCAGTTCCCACGGGTAGATAACATAGGCCTGTTTTTATCTCGCATCTACGTATTTCTGTGCCAAAGGGGGTTGTTTAGTAATGACTGGTTTCGTTTTTCTTAAATAATCCCTTAAGCGTACGTGTGTGTGACTCGGGGTCGTAAGCAAAGGTTTCTGTGTCAATACTTTTGTTTTTGGTTACATATGAGAATGTTTCTAAAGCATTTTAAACTGAACTAGCTATCTTTTTTTTAATATTAGTAAACTAAATTAATAGTTTTCTTCTTTACCCCTCCAGCTAACCTAAATTGCTTCTGTTAGAAGTGGGTTACATAGGTAGGGTAATGGCCAGGACCTGGGACCTCTCGTAAGGTCCCGTTTATCACAGATTAATAAGCCATCGTTGTAAGTTAATTGAACAAGAAAAGACAATAAAGGAAATTAAAATACTGGCTTCACACAATAATGATAATTCTTACAGATGAATAAAATTGAAGTGTCTGACCGAAATATTAAAATACCTTATAGATTCTTTGCAAACACAGAAAAATTAGCTACGCAATGCAGTTGACCCCAGTAAAACAAAAAACATAATTTTAATATAGAATTCTAAATGAAGCACTCTGTTACCGTATACAGTAATTCGGTCGTTCTATTTCCATAAGAAAACGCCAACACACAAAATTATGTCGAACGATCCATAAAGACTACGTCAGTACTCGGTATGCAAATGCGACTCAAACTCAAGGCCTATCGCAGATAGCTGATAGAGCGCTGGAGGGTACCCGACGCTTCCTTCACAGTCACGTTATTCGCTCAACAACTATCTATAACCCTAATTACGGGCCATGTTCTGACATATCATGGATATTAGTAGGTATCATTTATAGTTCAAATTTGAAAAAGCTGCCATCTATTCACTGGCTATATCGAAGTTCTGTAATTAGACCAGTTAGTAACAGCTACTGTTAAGAAAAAATATCTCACGACTACATACTAGATAGCTTCAAAACTGAATTCATTGACAATACAAATCTAAATATGTATCTAACTAAAAACTGTAAATAAGTAAATATATAACTAAAAGCTACATCACATTTTTGGAATCAGAAACCTTCACAAGTATGCGCATAATAACGTCCCTACGTTTCAGTTTCATTGCAATCGCGTGAATGGTTACGGAACTCATAAGGGACAAACAAAGGCACAAACATTGAAATTCCCATGGAAAATTGTTAAAGACTCGGTATTTTCGTTTTGTATAAACTATGAGTGAAGCCGTACCTTCCATATCTCTTTCAACATTTTCGGCTCAGTAATCTTGAATATGTAGGTATAATAATAATAATAATAATAATATTCTTTATTTCAGGCAAGCCCATATCTTGTTAGTAACAATAAACTTAGGATCTAGTGTTAGTAAACAATTTACGTGTGGAGTTTCATCCAATGTCGCAGCATTGGAGACTCCCATTTGTCTGCAAACACAGACAACAGACTATTTGAGCTGCCGTGCAGGCGAGCCCGCAACGACGCACACCTTTTACGCATGATGGCCGTAAAACCATCAATGCGTCTTTCGGCAAACATCGCAGACGCGCTGCACCTCCACGACAGCCCCAACAGTGTCCTGAGCGTGTTATTATACAGGACGCGTAGATCGCTGTACACACGCCCACCATATCGCGTCCACAGACTGCACGTGTAGAAGGACTGACAAAACGCCTTGAATAAAGTTATTTTAACTGGCTCTGTACATCGTGCAAATCTGCGGGCCAACATGTTACAGCGCACAAACAGCGACCTACGTTCCCTGTCAATGTCCATGTCGTCTTTAAGGTTATCAGTGACCCAGTGACCCAGGTACTTAAAACTAGTTACCCTTTGAAGAGGGGACCCATCTATGGTTACGTCTGGTATATTCTGGTAGCCTTTGACACCCGGTGCCTTAAAAAGCATAACCTGAGTCTTTTTAACATTGTACCTGAGCCCCTGGGCCACCGCATATGCCTCACATACTGACAGTAACCGTCTCAAGGCGCCGATTGATGGGCTCAGCAACACCATGTCATCGGCATAACTAATGTTATTGATACTTAGTCCATCAACATGACAACCAACCCCAGTGCTACTAAGCTCAACAATCAGCTGGTTGATGTACAGGTTAAAAAGCAGTGGCGAGCTCAACCCGCCTTGCCTCACCCCGCACTCCAACCGGTACACATCTGAAAGTGACCCCGCCCACTTCACACTATTAAATTGGTTGCTGTACCAGAATTTATACAACGCAATTACCTCTCGTGGTACGGTAGTTTCATGCTGTAATAATATTCATTCGTCACCCAATTCAAATATTTTTCTAAAGACCTCGTCGAGCAAAACGTATTTTGCAAAAATCTCACACACCTCACTTCCCTCTTCAACTATCGTTAAACCATTTTATAAAGGCTTGCCGAATTGGAATTAACGATCGATGACAGACTTATTTCCAAGCAACTAAACTCTATTTAGGGCTCCGTACAGGAAGGATGATAAATTGAAATTCCGCTGCATATACGTTGCAATAAACGTAAGTACGCAGCATAGTTAAACTTGGACGCATTAGCTTTCACTGATTAAATTTGACCTTAATACAATTGCAAGGTGTAGCACTGTACCAGGTAGGCTCTTTCATGAATCCTCTTCTAATAGATAAGTAAATATTGCAGGCGTTGCTCCCAGTTGCATCCTAGGTTTTCCCCTCGGGGCCTGTCTGCCGCTGTTTGACTCTTTCTACTTCATTTCACCCGTTCTTCGGTATCCTTGGCAATGAAGAAGAATTTTATTGTTAACCACAATCACTCATCCTGTCTATTTTAAGTACCAACAAGCACATTAGTAATATGCGACACTATTTAACCACTTAATCATTCATAAAAAGAAAAAAAACGTTATCGTAACCGACCCTACTCAAACCCAAAGTGAAGGAAATCAGAGATAAATCAGTGAGGGACAATCATTCGCTGATTTTACTCTGAGATTTATATCAAACGACTATTTACTCTCGAAAAACACGATTCGCATACAATACATGGACTTACCTTAAATGAAAATCACTTTAGTATTGGTATCAACGGGATATTTATCATGTCGTGTTGTTTTGAGTGTCTGATGGTAAATATTCGATATTGACTATAGTGACCATGATAGACTATGATCAGTTGATATTAAATGCTCATCTACCTGCTCTTGTCCCAATTATTTGTAGTCCTTCTCCTCCATATATTCCTGTCAGATACCATCTTCTCAGTCACTCCCTTCCTTTCCATATTCTCTTTCACACATTCCATCCATCTTTTCTTCTACCTCTGCCCTCTGTCCCTAAAGCCTGTTTTACCATAATCAGCTTATATTTATTTATTATATACTTTATTGTACACCAATTACATAACTCATGGAACAAAAATAAAAGAGGAAAAAGCACTACAATGGTCGGCCTTATCGCTTAAGTAACACTAAAGCCCGTATTCTAGAACGATAAGATAAATTAGTTTTAAGTACAGATTGTAGTCTAGCACTAAACTTGAGTGAAGATTTCATAAATCAGAAGACCTTATGAACGCTCAGGCAAGCGTTCATAAAACCTCCTCTAGCTGCAGCTGTTACTCGCAGCTTCGCTCGCGTGGAATTCGGAACCTATTTCTGGCATTCAAAGTAGCCATTATGTTATTCCAGACTAAAATATATCCTTGTACCGAATTTCAGCCAGATTAGAACAAACATCACACAGTTTATAATAATATTAAGTAAGATATTTCATCATCTTTTTCTACCTGCCCTTGTCTCAAATATTTGAATTCATCGCAACATATCATTCTCCTCCATACTTTTCTATCATACGTCATAATATTATCAGTTGCTATATCTTTTTCACGTAATCCATTCACCCTTGTTGGGGCTACCCCCCATGACAAAGCCTCATTCAAACTTTGAACCTTCCTATTAAATGCTCCATCTGTTCTTAGACTATTTCCAAACCATAACAAACTCTCGCTAATAATAATAACCCTTAAAAACCAACTTCATCAAACTGTATAAAAATATCGCGATAAAATATTTGCAAGTTCGTCATTTATTTTCCACCTGTGCGGTCCACCTGGTCCGGTAGCAGACAAGGTATCAACCTTGTCTGCTACCTCCATAGTATAAAGTAATAAATCTAAATAGGGATGGGCAAAATCTTAATAGATATTACCTTTTTATAGCTGCTTCCCGTGGCCGTTTTGTTGTGCAAATATTTATTAAAGTAATAAATATTTTACTATTCTGTTCAAATTTACAAGTTTAAGAAGTTATATTGTAATACAAACTTTATAGGAACTAAGTAATAAATGTAATTATAATCTGCCCATGATAAAATTAAATGTAAATTGGCAAAATTACTCAGCCCTGTGTATTCTGTTCTTTCTTTGTGGACTGTATTCAAAAAGCGTTTACCAGGGTCACAATAGCGGAAATATTGCCTTTGTTGCTTGAAAGTATTCGAAATTAATAAATTAATTACTTGAAGGTCACAAGTATCATTCATTCATTACTATTCATTAACATACCTAGTATTTTCTAAATGTATTGATATGGTTACGCACGATGCAGTGGGCTTAGAATATTTATTTCCATGAAACTCGATACACACTCCATGTGTTTCTTATTTACTAATAGTTTAATTGTAAGTTCCTTACAAGAGGCAAAACTAGTTAGAAGGAGCTAGGTATATCCTGATGTATTACATATACCTAATTATACTGTTTACATTGTAAAATAAGAAACACTGCATTATGCTTGCACTAAATAATAATGATTTAAACTTTAATAGATTTAAACCGTTAAAACGTATCCTGTTCAGTGTCTGAAATTCGCAATAAACTTTCGACTAATGTTCGATCTCTATTTACGTTAAATTTAACATTTAGATCTGTTCATTGTTATAAGTTATCAAAAATGTCTCCCTTTTTTGTCAAGCCTCTTATGACAAAAGCCTGATGAGACGTATCCGTCGTATTTTTTTAAGGTATAAGGAAATAAAATGTTACAAATATACTAACGGTCTAATAACATTCAAAACATTCCTAATTCATGAAACTTGTAACGCAAGTTGGCACCTATCCTTATAAATTATTCTCAACCCCACTCCGGATGCCATCCCTTTGTTACGTATTACTTGTAACGCGTATTTCAAAGACCCTCTAAAGTATTACTCTTCGGAGGTTCAATATGAACATGACTTAACATAAATAGAATTGAATAACGAAATAAGTTCACGAGTAAAATAACTAATGTGCGACGAACATGACACTTAGTAAATAATAGAAGTACAACAATAATGTTAGAAGTAAACAAAGTGAATACAGTTTAAATCTTTGCATCTGGTACTTGATCGATATCCATGTCCTTGACATTAGGGCAAACCACACGCATCCGAGCTCTCAATACCTATTCATATCTCGTTATTCAATATTCACCCACCTTGAAACTCGCAGATAATAAATCACCAATGGTATTCGTATTAGAGACGTAGCACAGCACTAGTCCACGCACTAAATAATTCCGTTTAATTCAATATCCTCACAATCACCGGCAAATATTTTCGTAGCTGTCTACAGTTCTGTTGTCGAACTGCTACGTGCTACACTGAGCGTAGCGGACGGACGTAGCAGAGCACGCGAGCGTCTCGACTGGCCGCCCTGCACGAACGCGGACACGGATTGCCGTACACAGAGTACTTTCTTCGCAGATACTTCACATCTTTTGCCGTGTTCGCATTTGGTCGTTAGGTAAGATTAGTTTTATGACAACATGCTACACCTAATAACAAAGGTTCTTGTTAATATTGCGGTGATTATGCTGCTGTAGCCATTAATAAAAAGAAGAAGAAGAAGGTTCTTGTTAATGAAATAGTTTCCTATGGCTTTAGATAAGATCAAGTAATCATCAAAATAATTTCGTTTGTTTTGTTGTATATAAATATGTAATTTAATTCTTCTTTCGAATGTATCAAACCGATGATAACTAAATATAACATCACGGGTTATGACCGGTGATGAGTATAAAAAAATTTATTGTCATCCATTTTTCCGTTTATAAGAACACAAATGTAATAGAAACCATTAGGTAGGCATCTTTCAAATTCTTAACAATTTTACGACGACATATAACACACAAAGATCTTGAATTCTAATTGTTATTTTTCGCTTAAAGCAAAAAATAGTACCTACCTAACATGAAAATGATAACAAATACTGTGGGGATATTTTTATGTTTTCAAATACATTTTAGAATCCATAACACAAATTTTGGGTGTGAAATAGCGCAGTGTAGAATCTCGTAGAATATTTATTTATCATATATTATGTGTGTAAGATAAACTTAATAAATAAAAATACTAATAAAATTTTGATAATTTGGAGAGGATATATTTAATTCATATATAATATTGCACAATTCATACTTTTAAATCGCCAACTAACGAATAATTTAACGTCTTACACTCTCTCATGCGTTTATTGCTCTGTGCATCAAGGAGTTGTGTTGTGCGCCTGCGCGTGTGACGTCACTGCCCCCGCACCTCTTGATTCCCGCCGCCCACATCGCAACTACCAAACTGCACGACAACGGCTGCTACATTCATCACGACTACGAGGGAACATGCATTTGCCACGTTAAAAAAACGCATGTAATTGATTCCTCTTTGAATGTAGTTTTTTTTTCGTGATCTCAATATGATTCTCGTAAATCATAAATAGATTGTATTGTATTTCACATTTCTATACATAACATGACTTAATGTATTTCAATTTATTACTCGCCAACTTTGTGACATGTATAATAATTTGATAATTTATAAAATCCTAATAATTTCGAGCACATAAATTCTTCTAGATATTTATTGTATGCCTAGATATTTATAAAATGCAGTGAAATGTGAAATCACCATTTTTGAACTGAAAATCAACATACGTGAAGATATGAACCCATTAAGAGTTTACTTAGTATGAACTGTACCATAAGCCTTAAACGAGATCATGGGTTCGATTCCCGAATCGGGTAAAATGATATTGGATTGTTGTTAGGATATTTTAACGAGCATTCATTATGTAGAAGACAGCAGACTTGCTCTTATTCTCAATTTAATCTTTATTATTATAAAATAGTTATCACTTTGGTTACAATTCGTTACCCGGGGCATTTGTACCCCGGGGTGCGAGGGAAAGACCTGATACAGCGTGCGATTTTAGTCGGTTCAAGCCCAACATAACCACCCTCACTATCTGGTTGGCGTATAATCCGTGAGAATTCCGCATGTAAAAACAAAAAGGGGCATTTGTACCAGTTATTGACATGCAACTGCAGTAATAAGGTGCATTATGCATTTATCCTGTCGCTCGTAGTTCAACCGCATCTGTCGCGGTCTCACGGTACATTGTGCTTACGTCATACTGTATTACGAACCTGTCTTACTTATAATACAACTTAGGATCCGTTCACACAGACCGGCTCGGAGAGGAGAGCAGATTCTTATCACGTTGAAAACAGAGTTTTTAGTATTTGTAGTAAGTTTTTATTTTTGCATCTGCACTGCTTTTGTCATTATGAAAATCATTTGTCAGTGTGAAAAGAAAAATGCGCGCTGATGCTCTCCGAGCCGGTCTGTGTGAACGGACCCTTAATGTTCATTTTCTTCATGATCATGATAAATATCAATGAAAATCAGATTGATGTCTCGTCAGTCATTACTACCGTAATGTGGGCCTTAATGATGATTTTTTTTTTTATTCTGAAAATTATGTTTTATAAATTACATATTTATATTTATTTATTTTAATTGATTATAGACTCACGTTTGACCTCTATCTCACCTGATGGTTAGTGACGATGTGATCTACTTATGATGAATCACGCTTGCCTAGAAGGAACCATTACTTTTTAAATACGCTAGTACATAGAACTTTACAATAGGCCATCCCAAGGAAAGCGATAATAATCACTCAATCTCAATGTAAAAGGGTATGTATACTTATATAAATGATCAATTAAGCACATATATTTATCGATATTCTAGAACACATAAGCTATGTGTAGTTTGAGCTAGACTGTTTTCAAGAATTTTGTAATAATATTTTTACAAGCTACATCTCCATAACATTCTCATAACTCCTTACATATTCCATTGGTCCGCAATAACAAAAGAAAATAAAATTACATATCGGTATATGTATTGCTGAGGTAACGAGAGCAATATATTATTGTCTGCCGTTCAATTGTGATGCGAACATTAAATAGGCGTTTACGTATTATGCTGAATTTATGTAGGTAATGTTACATAAAATGAAATAATGTAGTGACTAGTAACTACATAAATAACGTAAAAATGTATGATTATTTTCTATGTACGAGTATGTACTATTTTCACTTACCAACTAGGCCGTAGCTTCATACTTATGGATAATATCTATTATATCTGGGCGTTTTTGGGCGGAATCCTATTCTAATAGCATACCTCAAGTTAATGAAGTAACTTAAATTACGCCTTAAATCTGCTAGGAGTAGTGTTCAAGAGATTAGCCAAGTAATGCCGACAGACAGATATTTTTATTAAATCTTTATTTTGTAAAGTAACCTGTATACATTCATATCGAAAGGTCAATTCTCGTATTTAAAATATATATGTACTTTTGGGATTACATTTAGATTTCGGAGATCGACATGAGATCGAGACTAGACTATTTACATACACGGAGTTTCATACTTACGTATTATGCGTAAGTGTGCGATGTTTATACTGAACTTAAGTTTTACAATTCAGAAACCGGCCATCAGTTAAAAAGGTAAAATATAAGCGTATATATGTGTGCGTGGAGCAATGTCCAGTACTACTGTGTATGGTGTCGAGACGCATCTAAGCGGAATTCTATGAAGCTCATATAGAAAGGGACGATAAAGTTTTCTCTGAGCGCCCTTTCTATTTAGGGTTGTCATCGCACCCCCGCTGTTACACTGACCCTCTGTTCTTGGTGGATGGTTCAATCTATAAACATTTTTATGCTCATGCAAACTTATGTTTTGAATGCTTTCGAATTTTACCTAAATAGAGTTTAGGTTATATACCTAAACTCTATAATAAAATATATAAAATTAATTAATATATAAATACATAAAATTTTGGATATAGTAAGTAGTTTCCACGGAAATGAAAAATATTTAACCACAGCAAAACGTGGCTGGGCCTAGCCAGTAATACAAATCTGTTGGTAACAAAGCGTTGCATTTCAATAAAACGTAATTGGGGCTCTTTGACTGAATGACAAATTACCAAATATACCTACACCAAAAAAAAACATACGAATTGGTCAAGCCATCAACTCAATAATTTTTATTAAAAACACTGTTACATTACCAATACTTACAAGAAATCCCTAGTCTTATCCTCCACATTACAAAGGAACTTAAACTAATTATACTCTTAAAATGAAACGCTGACGCTTATATCTCAGTCCAAACAATAATATTGGGGACTATTAACAGAAATGTGCTAGTGATCGCGTGATAGCGTTCCCCGCGACCCCGCCTCGCCCGAACCCGCCGCGTCACCGTCACATCGCATCAACTACCGTCAACTCTTGTCATACTATATCAACTGGTATTAAAATACAATACATTTTATTAGAGTGATTTAGTGTGTGTTGTGTATTGTGGAAAGGTAATTAGAATACGGAACAAATAGATAGTTCAACCGTTTATTGCTAAGAACAATTGACAGAACAGATATAAAGATCATAGACACAAGTGCCATAGAGAAGAAAATAAGTATATAACTAATAAGGTGGTTTGTAGTTTAATATTCCTACATCCTCCCTTAAACACAAATCAATCCCATCTTAGCAGCACAATAAGTAAGTTTTGGGTATGATGTTGCTTTGGTTAGTGCATCAGCAACCATCATATCGGTCTGTATGTACTTCACGTCAATGGCCCCTCCATCAACTTTATCTCGTACAAAGTGATGCCTAATATCAATATGCTTGGTCCTAGAATGATAGCCATCAGAACCTGAAAGTTTTATAGAGCTTTGATTATCACTGTAGATGATCATTCCTTCATTCTTCAATATAGGCCAAAAACTCTCTTGAAATTGTTTCAGCCACATAGCCTCTTGTACACATGATGACAAAGACATGTACTCTGCCTCAGTGGTGGAGAGAGCAACAGTAGGCTGGCGTTTTGAGTTCCAGCTGATTGTTCCTCCCTGAAACAAAAATGTGTAACCAGTGCAAGAACGCCGGTCATCCTCTGAGCTTGCCCAGTCTGCATCACAGTAGCCATGAGTCATAGTCTCTTCTGTATTTTGTTTATAACTTAATCTATACTCTTCAGTGCCTTTTAAATACCGCATAACTCGCTTCAGAGCCATCCAGTGTGACATTTCAGGTTTATTATTGTATTTACTCAACATATTTATAACAAAACTTATATCCGGTCTTGTAATTTGAGAAATGTACAATAAGCAGCCAATAATCTCTTGATAAGGGATGTCACCTAAGATTCGTGACTCTCCGGATTTTTCTTTAAATTTGGTGTTAACATCCATTGGAGTCTTAACACTTTTACAATCAGACATGCCATATTTATGTAACACTTCTTGTATGTATTTCTTCTGATCTAAATAAATATGTCCCTTCTTCCTATCTCTTTCTACATGTATACCAATACAATAATTAATATCTCCTAGGTCCTTTATCTTAAAAAGTTTATTAAGTTCCTCTTTAATATAGTTCTTTGTGCGATCATTATTTGTAAATAAAATAATGTCATCAACGTACACAGCCAAGAATAACATGTCATTGTTATCCACAATTTTATAATAAATACACGGATCAAGCTTGTTCTGTGATAGACCCATTCCTTTCAATGTAGAACTTAGTTTCTTGTTCCATTGCCTACTGGCCTGCTTCAACCCATATAAAGATTTCCTCAGTCGACATACTTGTTTACCTTTGTCATACAGGGGTGGTTGTATCATATAAATCTCCTCCTCTATGTCGCCTTGAAGAAAAGCTGATACAGCATCCATTTGACAGATATCCAAATCGAATTTCACTGCCAATGCAAACAAATATCTTAAAGAGGCATACCTTACAACTGGCGAAAATACTTCAGTGTAGTCTATCCCAGGCTTTTGTGAGCAGCCTTTAATAACAAGCCTTGCTTTATACCTAACTATTTCTCCATTTTCATTAGTCTTCCTTTTGAAAACCCATTTGCACGATATAGGACGCTTGTTTTCTGGAAGATCTGTAAGTTCCCAAGTATTATTCTCTAATAAAGACTGGTATTCCTCATTCATAGCTTTTTTCCAATGTACGGCATCAGTGCCTAACAAGGCCTCCTCAACTGTCAATGGATCTGAAAGCTGTTCAACACACATGAAATTGTTGTGTTTTTTATGAGATCTTAAAGTGATATTCCTTTTGATATCCTCATCGGTACTATCATCACTTGTACTGGGATAATAAGTATCATCATTAGTTGCATTATTCAATACACAACTATCAAAAGATGTTTCAGTACTCGAGTGTGAATCAGTCTCTGGGCTATTGCTGACAGATGGTGTGTCATCATTTTCTGAATTTAGAGGAACATTGACAACCCGTGGTTGCGGTATGATACCATCATTATTATTCAACGACTTCTCAATAAATATCACGTCCCTACTGATAATCATAGTTTTATTTATTGCATCATATAACCTATAACCCTTTGTATTGTCACAGTATCCCATAAATACTAATTCTCTTGATTTACGATCCCATTTTAGACGTTTTTGTTTTGGTATGTGCACCATGGCCTTTGAACCAAAAATCCGTAAATGTGAAATGTTTGGTTTCTTACCCGTCCATTTTTCATAGGGTGTTACCTGATCCAAAACTCTTGATGGTGATCGATTGATGACATAAGCTGCAGTAGTTACTGCCTCTGCCCAGAATCGTTTATGCAGCTTTGCTTCAAATAACATGCATTTAGCACGTTCCACCAGTGTGCGGTTCATCCGTTCTGCTACGCCATTCTGCTCTGGTGTGTACGGAGTGCTAGTTTGATGTTTGATGCCGGAAGCTGTTAGGAAATCAGAAAAGGTTTGGTTATCATATTCTTTACCATTATCACTTCTTACTATTTTTATTGTTTTTTCCAATTCATTTTCTACTTCTTCTTTAAAAGCTTTAAACACCGACTTAATATCCATTTTGTTCTTGAGAAAATATACATATACTTTACGGGAATAGTCATCTATGAAAGTTATGAAGTACTTCGCACCACCAGCAGATGGTGTCTCCATCGGACCACATAGATCGGTATGCACTATTTCTAGTAATGTTTTAGCTCTTGAACCAGAATGGGGAAACGGTAATCGTGTTTGTTTAGCCTCACAACAGGGTACACAGACGGTATCAACTTCTTTATTGGTAATAGTTATACCCTCAGCACATGCTTCTAACCTCTTTACATCAGCTAAGTTTAAATGACCCATCCTTTTGTGCCATGTACTAATATCAGTCTTACTCTCACATGAAGTAATATAAGCATTTTCAGTAACTGTGTTTAGTTTGTACATGTTATTGGTAAGCTTTGCATTTGCTACCAGAATCTTATTGGAGTTATATATATTACAGCCCATATCAGTAAATTCAACTCTACAGCCATTTTTGGTTAATTGACTGACTGACAACAAGTTTGCGCTAAGCTCAGGAATGTATAAAACATTTCTCACCTGGATAGGACTTGCATCTTTACAAAAACTGGTCAGAATATTTACTTTACCCATATTTTGCACGGAGATTGCATCATTATTAGCCACCATTATCTGTTGAATCGGAGATGGTTGTAAATCATATATCCAGTCAGAGCGTCTTGTCATGTGCATGGTGGCACCTGAGTCAATGAACCATTCATCTTCATTAATACTATTGTAAGCTGAAAAAACTGCTGAAAATGTATTGTGATTAGATTTCTTCATTGTGCACTGATTTTTAAAATGACCATATTTGTTGCAGTTATAGCAACGCGGGCCTTTTCCTTTTGACTTAGCATGGTTACTGCTATTGTTGTTAGAGGTATTCTTGTGCTTTGTGAGGAACGCAGAAGAATCTGAAACTTTCACTTCTTGCAAAAGTTTTGTTTTCACGAAGTCAGCCGATATTTTTATTCCAGAACTCTCCAGAGCCATGATCATAGGTTTATAATTATCCGGTAAACCTGCCAGCATGAGTGTTCCCAACCATTGATCTTCGACTTCGAAACCGATATTTCGTAATTTATGCGCAGTACTCATTATTTTGTTCACATAATCTTCAACACTCGTGCAGTTATCTAGTGATGTGTTTATTAAATCCCGCAATAAGCCGACTTTTCTTGATAACCCAGAATCTTCAAAAGCATTTTTTAAGCTTGTCCAAACTTCCTTAGATGTATTGGCATTTTCAATATGGACGTAGTTTATAGGTTCAACTAATAAAATGATTTTGGATTTGGCTTTCGTATCCTTTTTCAAATCGACATCGGTGCCTGGATCGACACATTCCCACAAATCTTCAAGTTCCAAATAAGATTTTACTGCAAACTTCCATGTGGAATAATTTTCTCGTCCGGCTAATTTTTCAATTTGGAGGCTTGCCGTAGCCATTTTGACGAGGTGTTGAAAATTCCGAGAAACTGTAAAATTACGAATTTGACCAATGTACTTTCTCTCCGGCAATAAATATTAAACTTCGGTCTATTTTAGTTATAATTATGCCCATAACCTGTGGAAAGGTAATTAGAATACGGAACAAATAGATAGTTCAACCGTTTATTGCTAAGAACAATTGACAGAACAGATATAAAGATCATAGACACAAGTGCCATAGAGAAGAAAATAAGTATATAACTAATAAGGTGGTTTGTAGTTTAATATTCCTACAAATGCTACCTGTGTATTTTCAACAACTTAGATCAAATTTATGGAAGACTAGCCTTGGCCCGCGGCTTCACCCGAGTAGAATTCTGTTCTCGTTCCCACTTCAGCCAGATTCCTCAATCCGTTTTTGCGTGAAAGAGTAACAAACATCCATACTTAGTCATAAAACTTCGCGGATATTTTTGCTTAATACTTATACCTACACATTACCATTTAAATTAAGAATAATCATAAAATATATTCTGCAGCATTTTATTATTATATTGCGCCATCCAGACATAATCGTAGCTTGTGATATAGTTTCTGGAATGCAATTGTTTTTTTTATAAAAACGTACATATTTTATACAAAAAGACTCCGTCCAATACAAACAGCCATATCTATATAATATTTTGCACTAAACCATCAAACTTCTGACATAACAGTGGAATGCTAAACTGCCAAGCTACACAGTCCTCTTAAGGCATTTTGTACCCCTTGTGAGCGTCATGAGTGTCAAAACCTTACCGACCTCTCTTCCTATCCTAATCTCTTCATTTCTCGTTTCATCCCCTCTTGGAATAGTGCAGTGCGAGTGACACATCCCAATATCAAACGTAGGGCTGCCGCCCGCCAGGCATAATTACCCTACCTAGTCGTAGGCACAAAGGTCTAGTCAGGAGGTCTGACTTAGAGGGAAAATCTCTTTGTGTAAGACGAACATCATAAAATAAACGGCCCACGTTCGCGTTATCGTGACTTATGGCCGTGTGCAATCACGCTGCCAACCCGGTACAAACCTTCTAACGACCTTCTTGAAGAACCCCTTATTGTAGTCGTTTGGGCAAACCTACAATTAACAGATTCATATCAATTTATTATTATTTTATTATCAACACTAATACCGACATTTCGGTTGCTTTTCAACAGACATGGTCTCATTTAACGAATAAAATCTCAATTAAGAAATTAACTTCATTAATTACTCACCCTGTTTTTCAAAGCCCCATTATTCAAAGTATGTGGTACTAATTTAAATATCTATCCGCGCTTCTCGGCTTTGACTGCACGTCTTCAACCGACTGACAGTTTTTAATGAGTTCCCATCACGATTCGCGTTCCTAGCGGTGACAGGTTCTGCGGTTTGAAAACTTATTTTTGCTTTTTAAATTAATGTGATTAATAGTAGAAATAGGTTTAAGTTGCTTCCGTGGAAACAGTAATTGGTTGTCAGATTATAGAGATACAAATAATTTAAACTGGTACTTTTCTATACCAATAAAGTTACAATCAATGAAAGTATTTATAAATAAATATTCTACGACATTCTACACAGCGCTACTAAAGCCAAAGTAAGCATAGCTGGCTTGTGTTATGGATGATGGATGGTAACTTTTACAACATTAATTCATAAGAGACAGTATTTAATGATTTTTGAAGCATTTAATTACTGTAATTATTTCAAAAACTCATTCAATATGTAACCTAAGCACAAGTTACTACACAATCATGCAGTAAGATAAAATTGCACATTTATCAAAAATTCGACTGCACAGATAACGCAGTAGGTCAAGTACTTACTTACACAATCAATGTTGCCTCGAGCGCAATTACAAGAGTTGTGCACAAGCGAGACAATTACTTAAGTATATGAGTATGATTTGAAATAAGTAGGCCCAAACTAAGAATGACCTATCGTCACTCTAAGTTTGGGCATACATAAGTACCTACCTATTTGTAAAGTTTGTCACCCAACTAAAATATTATTTTATCGAGGAAGTCTTTAAACATGGTTTTGGGTTTCATACTAAATAAATTAAATATAAAATGTTACGTACCTACATCGTAACTTCCTTCATTGCAGCCCAAACGCTTTGTTTCATGAGTTCGTAAACCTAAACACATGTTTGTATATTTAAAGCGCTAAATATTCAAATTTCGCCACAATATCTGACACGAACAGACAGGCTGCACTGAAATATCGAAGTTTGGGCTAAGTATTGCACGTCTGAAGCAAATCCCTCAAACATGGACGTTAGCGTATCAGACTGAGCCTCCGGTTGTATACTAGTAAATATACTTCGTGGTATCTAGGTCAGTTATTGTACTGTACCTACCTACCTAATGTTAACAGAAATTAAAGCTGTCATGCTATTAGGTATACACTCGTATAGGGAACACCTTTGAAATACCTGGTGGTTCAACCATATTATACTGACTTTGGTCGCAGGTCGACTCAAAACCAAATATCTTTATCACAAAGTAGCATTTAGAATGTTAAGCATTTCGAAGATAACCTATATTATCATGATGACAGTAATTCCTGTTAACATTGTTGGATGTCATGGAACGCGAAAGTTTAAAAATTATTGGTACATTTTTCTGCATTTTAATTTCGTGTGCTTTAGTTGTTTCTCCATTTGTACTTTCTTTACCACTGTTCGTTTCTGAGAAAATTCTTACGTTGCTCTATAACAATGAAAACCAGTCTAACTGGCAAGAAAACCAGTCCAATAAAAAATTTCACTTACAATATTTCTTTACCTGCAGCTCCCACTGCATTTAATTTCAATCAACATCACATTCATGATGTTCATGATGTAATTGCTATTAAGTTTTATGAAATGTTTTAGAAAAATCCGAAATTTCACTTGCATAAATCAAATAGGTATAATACAGATGCATATTCGCATGCTTTAAACCTGACTCATAGAGGAAATACAATCAGACTCCTCCTTCCTCGAACCAAATCTGTGGAGCAATCACCTCAATTGAAAACAAAGTCGCATTGTATCGTGGAGTGCGTTCGAAATCTTTACAAGGCATGAACATGACGGCTATTCGCGACTGGTAATGAAGATTTATCGGTGACCTCGGAACGGCCCCGCAAATTACCCACTGACATGTTGGAATGCCACGCGCCTGTAATGGACGAAAAATATACCCGCTGGCAGTTTAATAGCATCGAAGTCAATTAACCATTGAACAAGGCAAGCGTTTATTAAATCTTTTAGGATTCGGTTTTATGCAAAGTGTAAACAAAGGACCATTATTGTACTAAAATTTTAAGATAGATTCTGTTTACAAGAAGTAACTAGGTTGGAAGTAAATTATTATGATAGTTAAAAAAAACAAAAATAAATGCCTACTTCATAGATATTTGAATCTGGCCAAAGAATCCAATACTTAAGTAAAAATGATTTTATTACTTTGGTCTGACATGAAACATTTAAGTAGGTACCTACTTCTAATTTTTTTTGTAGATAAAGTGTTTTTCAACTCATGACATTCTTTCAGCATTCTCTTTAATTAATCACGACAATAATTTGTCTCCTCAACTACAATATTATGAGAGACCAAAATGCCATGTCCGTAAATGTAATGCCATGTGTCCGTATTATAAATGAACCGTTAAAACTTCACAACAGCAAGTCACACAATCTGTCACTCCTAAACTACGAGGCATTTGGGAAATGACACAATTGTTTTACGCTAATGGATTAGAAACAAAGTCAATAATAATATTCGTCGCTACTTCATTTAAGTAGGTATATCTACGGCCTTTAAATATTCATTAACTCTTTTTTGTTTTCAAACGTCCTGTTTATTTTACTGCGATGTATCTATCTATCTAAAACGCTTTGTTTATTTAATGCCAATATTAAATAAGAGGATGTACCTACTTACATTATCTATTTCATTAGAAGTATACGTAGGCCCCTACAATAAATAATGTAGTTGCATGTAATATAAGTTACAAAAAGTTCTATCAGGCGCACTTAACAATCTTGTCACAATATGAAATAGGGTAAGTTTTATTCGCTTCTGTTCACTTATGGCAAAACATACGACGCACAAACAAAACAACTAAACTACATACTCTGAGAACACATCGATAATCTAAGTCACAATACTCGTAATAGAGTACTTGTGTTCATTCTGTTGCCGAGAAAGAAATATTAAGATTTTACGGAACATAAATAAAGATGAAAAAATACAACTTTTACGTCGACAGAGCGGAAATTATTTACCAGAAAAATATCACTTTGATGTTTCAAAGGGTACAGGGTCGGACAAGATTGTTCATGAACGAACACACAAAATCACTGAGCTTGAATTTTTATAAATTCTGAGGAATTAAAACGATTTACATGATCTCTTTTTTAATGACATTAAAGTAATTAACTATAAATAACTTTCCACATTTCTACCATAAAATTCTTATCGATTGATTTTGTTCCTATTGATACATGTGATTTAAGATTTCGCCATTAATTATTCGTCACCATCTAGCAATGTCAAGCTGAACTTATATATATAGAGTACCGATCCTGCATTACGCAATGAAAGTTCTCGCACTGGTTAAATATACAACATCTTATTATCAGCAGATAGACCACAGTGTGCCAGCGCTCACATATCTCTATAAAGAGCCTTTCTTCCCTTTGTGTCGGTGGAACATACAACCCCCAACCCCGTATAGACACTGCCTGATAATGGATAACCACTTACTAATTCATTTTATAAAATTCATTAATTCGTGAGAAATATGAAAAAATACTTCATTCTTCTATTACTGTAGAGTTAGGGCAAGTAATTCTGATCACGTTTTAAGAGACGCTCACCAGTATAATAGTGAAGAAGTTATGTTAATAAACGGCAGTAGTTCCATACGAATTATTTTATTATACAAAACTATATTATTTGTAAGGTATTATTAGTAGGTAATACTTTTTTAATAGTACAGTCAGCTGCAAAACTCAATTAACACAGTAAAATTTACGAAACATCTAAATACAGCAGACATAGGTAGGTACTTTCGCAACTAGAGAGCATAATATATTTCGCATTGGACACATATATAAGTCACCAAGTAAGGCTTACCACATTTTGCTTGTTTCTTTTCACATCTTGTTTAAATTTTGCTGCATTTTAGAATACACTTAGCTTGAATTTAGTTGGCGCTGTATACTATTGTTTCTGTTTTGTGGTAAGTAGTATAGATGTCCTAGAATTTTTTTTCTATTCGAGAAACAACATTAGTACGCTTATTTATTCGCCTGGCAAGCCGAAATAGAAACCTACAGTAATAACAAGGGACTTTTCATAGACGCAGGATACCTTTTGGGGAAAAACCGTCAGTCAGAGGCCAATGTGCTGAACCCACTGGCCGGCTGTCTCGTTCGATAACAATTTGCTACGGAACGTGATTTATGGACTTAATACCGGAGCCATAGTTACTTAACCAATATAGTCATATTAACTTTTGCCAGCAGCTTATCCTATCCTATCCTACTTCCTACTTATTAATATTATAAACGCGAAAGTTTGTAAGAATGTATGTATGGATGTATGTTTGTTACTCTGCCACACAAAAACGGCTTAATGGATCTGGCTAAAATTTGGTACAGAGATAGATTATAGTCTGGAATAACATATAGGCTACTTTTTATACAAGCTAATACCGCGGCTCCGCTCGCAAAGTCGATCGGTCGGGATTTCTAGATATATCTTTGTTACTCTTTCACGTAAAAACGGCTAAATAGATCTGACTGAAATTTGGTAACGAGATAGATTAAAGTGTGGAATAACACATAGGCTACTTTTTATACAAGCTAATACCCGCGACTCCGCTCACGGAGTCGATCAGTCGACCCACGGAGTAGATCAGTCGGGATGTCTGGATGTATGTTTGTTACTCTTTCACGTAAAAACGGCTGAATAGATCAGGTTGAAATTTGGTACAGAGATAGATTATAGTCTGGAATAACATATAGGCTACCGCGGCTCCGCTCGCAAAGTCGATCGGTCGGGATGTCCAAATATTATGTTTGTTACTATTTCACGTAAAAACGGCTGAATGGATCTGGCTGAAATTTGGTACCGAGATAGAGTGTAGTGTGAAATAACATATAGGCTAATTTTTATACAAGCTAATACCCGCGGTTTCGCCCATGGAGTTGATCAGTCGGGATATCTGGATGTATGTTTGTTACTCTTTCACGTAAAAACGGCTGAATAGATCGGGTTGAAATTTGGTACAGAGATAGATTATAGTCTAGAATAACATATAGGCTACTTTTTATACAAGCTAATACCGCGGCTCCGCTCGCAAAGTCGATCGGTCGGGATGTCCAAATATTATGTTTGTTACTATTTCACGTAAAAACGGCTGAATGGATCTGGCTGAAATTTGGTACCGAGATAGAGTGTAGTGTGAAATAACATATAGGCTAATTTTTATACAAGCTAATAACCGCGGCTTCGCCCATGGAGTTGATCAGTCGGGATATCTGGATGTATGTTTGTTACTCTTTCACGTAAAAACGGCTGAATAGATCGGGTTGAAATTTGGTACAGAGATAGATTATAGTCTAGAGTAATATATAGGCTACTTTTTATACAAGCTTATACCCCCGGCTCTGCCCGTGGGAGTCGATTGGTTGGTAATCTTTTGTTGGTCATATCCCCGGTTCTACCTAACCAAATGCAATCAAACATACGGCAGATTTTATGTAAAACCAAGGCCTTTCTAATGAAAAGGCGGCATCAAAATTTGTTCAGCAGTTTTTGCATCCATCACGAACAAACAGACAAGGATTGTAAAAAAAAAAAAATATTTGTGGTCAACATAACCAAGTCTTTTTTTCAAATATCGATTATTACAACTAAAAGTACTGTTATAAAGGGATATGATGTTCACACTGTCGCCTTAGGTGAACCCTGTAAAGATGGTGTAAGGTGGAACCAATAAATAAGGAAAAAAAAACTTTTGGTCATAGCTCCAAATTTTAGGTCTGACCAAGAAAACCGCACTAAAATACGTTTAGTACTTTTTATCCGAAAGGTTTTGGCTAGACGAGTGGAGACCAGTGGAGTGGAGAGTGGAGCGGAGTGGGGAGTGGTGTGGACAGTGGAGTGGGGAGTGGTGTGTGGAGTGGAGAGTGGAGTGGAGTGGAGATTGAAGTGGAGAGTGGAATGTAGGGTGAAGTCGGGAGAGGGGATTGGACAGTAGAGTAGAGGTGGAGAGTGGAGTGGAGTGTGAAGTGGAGAGTGGAGTGAACAGTGGAGTGGAGTGTGGAGTGGAGAGTGGAGTGAACAGCGGAGTGGAAAGTCGAGTGGAGAGTCGTTTCATTCAAATAGACTTGGTGGCAATACCGAATTCCACGCGGGCGAAGCCGCGGGCGGAAGCTAGTATTGATAAAATTGAAGCCAACTGCAGTGTTATCTTCAGAACATTTGTAACAAGAGCAAATTTAATACCCACCTTTATTATCATCTTGGTGTTGTTCCTGGTTGTATCTGAGACCTTGACCTCGACAGCCTCGACGTCCTGGCGTTTGAAGACCCAAGGCCGCGTGCGGTTTCAGTCGGTTCAAGTCAGTTGGTAGCATTTTTAACTATTTTGAAATAGAGCAATATATAAATAGTTATCATCATATTGACCACTACTAGCGGATTGCGGATGAGGTAATAATTACACCACGTAACACCGATGCACCATAAAATAGCGATAAAATATTTCAAAGTTATATTATAATATTAATTTCTAACATCACTTTTACACCCGTATTTGAAAAATGAAAATCAGACGTTAAACCATAGGTCTAACTACACACAAACACCCTTATTGCCTATAGTATAAGTATCTATTTTCTGCTGATGACGTTGCAATTTCCAAATCACGTTCCATTCTAGCCCTCATCAACGTACAATTGGTCATCAATCCTCGTGCACAGTGATCATTAAAAACAACATAAATCAGTCCCCCTCTTCCGACGCCGATACGATCTCAATGAGGTCTCTTTCCGCCTTCTGTGTCCCTAGTACTTCCCACCGCAATACACTGGTTTATTTTTAAAAACACATAACGTTTGTGTTTTAAATAGCAAGAGGGGCGAAGGAAGAAAAGTAAAATGAGGATATTCACAACAGTATGTAACCGCCATTTCCTCCTATTT
Source organism: Lithosia quadra (assembly GCA_963576445.1). Lineage (NCBI taxonomy): Eukaryota > Metazoa > Arthropoda > Insecta > Lepidoptera > Erebidae > Lithosia > Lithosia quadra. The sequence goes on from OY754883.1 coordinate 5,735,726, forward strand.
TCTGCAGGATAGTATTTGATTTAATTTCTGTCGTCATCTCCCGTTCTTTTCCCTCTCTCTCAATCTTACAAACATATTTCGCAACAGAAATAATAAGGTGATATCTCGAAAACATAAATGTTCTTTAGAATGAGGTTTACTTACTCGATATTCAATTTCTACAGCTGTACGAATAAAATCTTATTATTGTAGGCGTTTTTCTTTGATCTTTAGTTTTATATTTATTTTCTGTGCAAAAAATAATATAATCAACGAAAAGGAATCAGTCACAAAATTCAGTTCTCTACTTGCAAAATACATCATCACTACATAGTATAAAACAAAGTCGCCTTTTCTTTCCCTATATCCCTATGTGCGCTTATATCTTTAAAACTACGCAACGGATTTTGATGCGGTTTTTTCCAATAGATAGAGTGATTCAAGAGGAAGGTTTATATGTATAATACATGCATCATATACTAAGGCAACATTGCTAATTTTAGAGGTTTCTAACGTGATGTCGTAAAATTAACCTATTTTTTGGGCTTATTTAGCAATTTAGCAAAAACGCTGCCTAAACCCTACGAGTTAGATCAAATTAATGTACTACAGTATTGTACACCATAAAAAGGTCTACAAAAAAGTCCGCGATGGTATATGTTTATCTTTTAGGGATAACCCACATTAACCATTTTTATTGTTTACTTTTTACGTGAAAAAATGGCTCATTTACGAAGCTATTTTAAGCAATACGGCATTAATCCTTATCGAATTAAGTACCTTAAATACAGTGTGCAATTAATATAGATCAATATGGTTCCTTACAGCATGTAAATTAAACAAATATTTTCGGAGATATTACAAATTTAAAATTTGCGTTTGCGGCGGGCGGTACCGGTCGGACGGGGCAGTGCGGGGAGGCCGCTATGTTTTATATACAACGTTCATAGTTTTTCTGTAGTGTATTTAATTTAGTATCAGCATTGCACCCGTGCGAAGCCGGGGCGGGTCGCTAGTTCACGTATATATTAGAAAATTGGTCCTTCGAGCCACTAAATGTAGTCCGTATTAGAGGGATATACCGGATACCCTATTTTTATTGAAAGTAATATTAAAACGTCTCACATATTCCAATTACTCAAAGCAATTTGGAATTAGAGAAGAGCTTATTTTCTAATGCGCTTGATCCAAGGAAAAAAGGAAACAAATTCGAAAGACGGTAATAACGCCACTCGTAAAAGTTTCATAAATATGATATTGGTGCTTCGGAACATCAAAATATTCTCCGTGTCAGATATATTATATTCTGAATTCGGAAAGAGGAATTCTAATCTAGTAAGCTACCACTTAGTCTAAAGTGCTCTAATTTCATTCCTGGATTAAATCCATCACTTATAAAAACATTTATGAGCTAACAGTAACAGCGATTGCTAACTAAATACTTTAGAACTCCCCTATGTAGTTAGGACCAATATGTATATAATATAGTCACACGGTCTATTCTTGTGTACACAAATAAAGGATTCAGAAAAAAAATCTAAAAATTTTGTTAGATAAGCAATCATCAATCAAAATCACACTCGGCCCTGTAAAAAACCTTCATATTGTGAACGTTTGGGCAAATCACTGCAGGAAGTTTTTTCAATAATAATATCTGCTACATAACCATGTCAAACAGTCACCAAAATTAGCAACCATTCACAAGCACAAGACAAGACACTTGATAACGTAATACAAAGAAACGTTGAACATAACAGACACAAACTTTATCAGATAGGGAACTACTGATATATCTTACTGCAATAGACAAATACACTGCCAAATATATCAAAGAGATTTAGCTTTCATTAACAAATTAACTCCCTTTCTTCCTTGATAACCGACATTACTGTCCCTCAGATAACGAAAGAAAATTGCCAATTTTCAAAGTCTCCCTAACGGATGTGTAACTAAAAGAAATATTGCGCATGTATTCCCCTACTGTGAACATGCTCAAACAACCCTCGTGAGCTGGCTAATTTAATTTTTCTCCGTTACCCCAAACACATTCCCTGGAAACAAGGACGTGCCGAAATATAAAATCTTTTTCAACAATAAATGCGTTTCAAAAACTCCAATTACGAATTTGCGGTTGCTTCCTTCTAATGTAGACAAAAACTGAAATTGTTGTTCGTGAAACACGTAGTGTTTTGATGGCTTTTTTCATGAAGGTATTCCCGCGGCTCTGCTTGTCTGTAAAACTGATCCATTTCCCACGTCCAACAGGAATCTAAGCCCAAAATAAAAAGCCTATGTTCTATTTCTAGACTACACTACAATCATTATCAGTTTAGCGTCGTTCCCAGTGGCAAACGAAGCTTTCGCGAACTCTCTGTTTGGCTGACCCTGAGAGGTAAACCGCCTCCAGAGTTCAAGGTGATAGTTGTACCTAAATGTAAACAAAATTTTCATTCAGAGTTCACACAATTCCGTTTATGGTAATGTACGCAGCTTATATTTTACTTATCCGCTCACGGTTCTTCAGAACGCAATTTGCATATTTTGAGATGTTTATGGTAACAATAATATTTCATTATGCTTTTGCTTGCAGCTCTTGTGAGCATCGTCTTATAAGTATAAAAATAAATTAACGTCTATATTTAATTCGCGCAGTCGAATTTTCTTAGGTAAAGATAATTTTTACATGATTACCAGTCATCGAATATGGGTAAAGGCATAAGATAGGTACTAAGATACAAGATATATTTGTTATGTTCATAGTAACTGATATATAAAATCAAGTCGCGCTATCTATATACTTGAGATTTGGGATAGAATGGTCTCTGTTTATTCCTCTGTTTGTCTCTGAGGGGAACATGTGGACTTCCATGCAAATATACCTAAACACCTTTCATTACTTCTACTTTCTTAAATGTTTTCATACTTGCTCGCCGGTTGCGGATACTCGTGGCTTTCTTTTAGAATAAATTTTTTAGAGTTAATCTATCGATGTTATGAAAAGAGTCCTGTAGTTCCTGTGGACATTTGTACAACGGTTTTTCTTTTATAGTATTAAAGGGCAAACCATTCTGACGATTTATGGTCATAGCTATAAAGCCGAGCAGGTTCTGTCCGGTCAGGTTCGTATGTTATGTAAAATGTCAAGTGCGATGATGAATTTTATGGTAGGTACTAACTCCCGAAGTTTTCGGATCTACGGAGATACGTTTCATGGTAGGCCTCCTGTTATGAACTCCACCAGTTCTGACACGAGTAAATGTGAAGTATAATACTCGTTCACATTGCACTGACTTTAACTTCGTTAGTGTGCCCTGCTAACCTAATTCGTTTGTAGGTTGCACATTCGTTTGTCGGTTACAGAAGTTAGATACGTTTTGCTAAGTCAGAATATATGGACCTACCGATCTACCTATTCATAAAGTTCGTAACGAAAACGAATCCTAAAAATTTCGCGAATGGTCAATCACCATTCGCGAAATTTTTAGGATTCGTATTCGAAAAAAGTTTTCGTTTGTTGAACAGTAGTTCATGAGATGATGAAACTGCTTTATTGCTTTTTTTTAATCTATAATCCTAGCCAGGAATTAAACACATTGATTTTGAACAAAAATACACCTTGTAAGTATTGTTGCGCTACTTGATAATACCGCTAATATGAAACGAATTCTGTGAAGTAATGACATACGGCAAACTTTCAGATCTCATTTGTAACAAAACACTTTCTTTTCTCAGATTGCACTTTAGCCTGTATGTATAGCAACAGGTGTATGACCAGATTTGATAATAAGAATGCAAAAACAGTCTTGTGTTAGAACTCAGTAAATGAAAGAATTATGCCATCAGCATATAGCTCAACAAATTAAATTACGCCAATTATCCCTATAAAAATTTTGTCATTGTCATCTGAATACCAAACTTCAGTGATCAATCAAAAAATCCATCTACAAATTACAAACTTTCACATTCATAACAGAATTTGTCATTAGCATATTTATTAATTCATTCTTGTAAATGTATTGTTAGTCTTAGATTTTTATATGGTCTAACTAAACTCATCACTCTTCCGATAATAGCAAAACCGCAGTTTTGTTACCGGAGGCCTACCGTTGACATGATCAATCAAAACGCGCCAGGAAATATGTAAATTTGGTTTGAAAAAGTTACGCGCCCAATCTACGGTATCCTTTTGTGGGTGGATTAGAGTGAGACGGCGCTAGAGGGCTATATAAAGGCTTTTGTAACTAAATTGTTTGGCCGAGAACCCACAAGCAGCCTCCACTAATTTATCTTCATCTTGTTTGTTGTTTGGAAATAACGTTCATTGTGAAATAATTCGCTTTCCACCTAATAGGTCGGTGGTCGGTGCCTTTTAAATATCTGTGGGTTAATGAACTGTCCGAATTTATCATCGTTATAGTAAACGACTTTTGTGAGACAGGCGATAAATATGCATCATAGGTACTAATGTTATAAATATTAAAATTTGTGAAGATGTTTGGATGTTTTTTATTTAATCACGCTCAAACCGCTGAAAAAATAGGGACATATTATGCTCTAGAATAAGTTCCCACAACAAAAGACAGTTGCTCCCGTAAAATACAAGTTTAACTAAATAAAAAGAGAGTTTATTAATGACTTACACTTCTATATCAACAGTTTATTAAAACTCACTATCTACTAATAGGCAGGTCATCTAACAAACGCGATCTATTTCATATACCTACATTTACATAAATTAATTGATCATTCATGTACGTCGCCCTTTGTCATGAAGTACTCGTTACATTAATGCATATTGTTTAAATATAGTTTTACATATAGTAAATATTTATATCGGTGCATTAACACTATTGTGGTTGGATACTTTCATGCTTGAGATGTCATGCCAATGTGCCAGCAAATGACGGGCTGTCGTCTCTGCCTACCCCGGAGGTAAAAAGGCGTGAGCATAGTGTATGTATGTAGGTATGTAGAAATTTGTGGGGATCTCAAATTTGCGATCACCTTTTTTTTTTTTTTTTTTATCGTGCGGAAATCCCCATGGATACCACCCCCGTCGGCCATCGGGGGTGGTTATGTCGGGATCGAACCGACTAAAACCGCACGCCGTCTCGGGCCTTAGTAACCGGGGTGTAAGGTTACCCAATGGGCATATCCCTCGCACCCCAGCTGACCCCGGGCCATCTACGGTTTTAAGATGGCCCCCTCGACCCCCCGAAAGGGGGGGTGGGGCGAGCATCGCGCCACTTCGCTGGCGGTGGGGTGTAGGGTGACAGGAGGCCGTCCTGTCACCCAACCGTCGGCGCGCAGACAATCAGCTCGCCCCCTGCTCGCTCCCCACTGTGCCATCTGCTAGTCAGAGGGACACGTGGAGAGCCTCGGAGCAGCCCTCTAGAGGGCCACTCCCACCCCGGCCGGATTGGCCGCAGGCAGCAGCGTCTCCCGTGGCGAGTGGGAGGCGCTGCTCGCCTCCGTTGCCCAGGTGCACCACGTGGAGGTTCCGGCCCGCACCCAAATTTGCGATCACCTTAAGACCTTTGCACTCCACGTTTTTTTAACGCGCGATTTAGATAAGCATTTTCTGCGCGTTCCCTACGCGTATTTGTAGATATTAACGTAATACAAACGGGGTACGACGCGCGTAGCAAACGCAACATACTGCTACGTGCGATGCGACGGGCGTTCCATGTGCGTCTTCAAAGCGTTAAAAATCGTGGTGTGCAAAGGCCTCTTATAACTTTACACAAAATTATAAACGAAATAGAGATTACAAAAATAAATTATACATCAATATTAATATTTATTTATTTATTTCAATGTAAATTCGTTATCGTTGGCGACTGTACTATCTACTATACCATCTTATTCAATAATCATGCTAAGCTCCTTTACGAATTAACTAACTATTACACATAATTAACAGACAGAGGATTTCCTTTGTAATCCTGATTATTAGACCAACGATTATGTCTGTGGTATTGTCTCATGTATTATATATGTGTTCTGTGGTAATATGGGTAGGTCTACTGTAAGGCATGACCTACTTTGACAAGCAAATCATAATTAGCGTCTCTAGGTAACGTAGTTCTCTCTAACGACCAGTCTAAGGGCGTAGGAAATTGTTGACGATAATAATGTACATACAGCAAATGGGTGACTATAAAGGAATATGAGATAACAAAGCTGTACCTAGTCCGAGTTGATGTGTTTACATGTAGATGTTAGATTAATGAAATGATGTAAGGAATCAAAGTCAAAGAAGACATTGCGACGGGTTTTATAGCAATATACTACCTATTCTATGTTAATATATTATTTATACTATTTCCCGACATTTCAGTAGGTATCTTTTCAGCAGTCATCTCCTGTCTTTCGTAGCCAAGGCTGCCGTAAAGTAGGCAGTACCTAAGTAGAACAATTGGGAAGAAAAAGTCTCACTAGTTCCACCACGAAACTACTGGGAATAAACGGCGAGTAGTGTAGACACAAATAAATATTAATGACTGAAGTTTACACGAATGTCACGCATTGAAATAAAATTATTTTAAAGGATTCTATCGCAATTTACTTGGTGTGACTATTTTTATATTTAGTCCAACGAGGACCATATAAATCGTGATCGAATCCGTTAAAAATAGTTTTATTTGAACACAAAATAAATTCAATAAGTACTATTCGCGTAAGTTTTCGACAATGCTATCTACTTATTTTTGTTTTATTCAATTTCACAGAAGCAGTTAGAACTCAGTACAGTGACACTCGATCGTTATTTGACCTTTTGACCTCCATCTTTATAGGTGCCAGCTGTTGTCGTTTCTATCTGTGAAAAGTTCTTATAACCTTATATATATATCGTAAAAGATTTTATGAAGTAAGCAAGAGTTGGCTACGTGCCAGCAAGCCAGCACAAGTATAGGTTAGCAGTGATTTAAATCGGCCGACTAACCTATACTTGCAATCCCTGCTCCTCAGTTATGTTCTAAATTTAGTAAAATCACTGCATACTCTTTAATAAGATACCTCATTACCGCAAACATACAGTGGACCTCCACTGGAAGTCGGTTAAAAAGATTATAAGGCCATTTGGTAGGTCCGTAACCAAAATAGAATTTAGAATGAATTTTAAATTATGATTTTAAAGTTCCCTTTCTCATCGCTCAGCGTCAAATTATTTTTGGGAAGGAAGCGCCTCATTTGGGCACGTTGAAGCATTGGTGCGCTGAATTTTGATGTTGGCCAAGTTCACGTTCTCGATTGTCAAATTGTAATCACTGAAACAAATATGACTGCTCTTTGGCGACTAACTGAAAAAAACATTACATAACATAACATATAACATCAACTCACGCCTATATCCCCGAACGGGTAGGCAGAGGTGCTATCACCCACATTTCGCCATGTTTAGGTCCCAATGTATTAGGTGGCCAGCCTATTGCCATTAACCGGGCACTTATAAACCCGCGATAAATACACACATAACTTCGAAAAGCATCGAAAAGTCATTGGTGTGTGCCATGGTGAACCTGGGATCGAACCCGAGACCTCGTCTCAGCAGTCCATTACCCAGACCACTAGGCTACCGCGGGTTCACTGAAAAAAACCAACATAGTAATTCGAGGAAATCTTGAAATTGGTATTAACTTAAGGTGTAAGCAAAAAAAAGTTAACTTCTTGGTCAGATAGTTTAACTTTACCGAAAATTACAATTAGTAAATAGCACTGATGAAACATATTTTTAAGAATCATCAGTAGCTTAGTGGTTAAGGAGTCAGCATAACGATTGAAAAGTCCCAGGTTCGAATCCAGGCTATTACACTACCAACGTATTATCAGTATTATTTTCAGAAAAAAAAAATTTTGCTTGTTATTACTATATAGATGCCTACTATCTAGTTTTTAATAACAATAGACTATTTGTCACAATTAATGACACATATAACACACAAAAAAATGTTGCCGTGAATGAATGAATGAATTAAATGAATGATAATTTGTTTGATAGAAATACGGTACAATTTACATGAGATATGAATACAAAATAAGCGGCTTAGCGTATTTCTACGTGCTACGTTTCGTTATAATTACCTTCGGATGATGGTTTCTGTTTCCCAAACTGGGCTATTTTATTAATAAACATTCTTCATTAAAGGCTTAGTACAAGTACATGCTCAGTAAACCTCACAAATGAAATTGCAGAAGTATTCAAAAGTGGTTTACTCAGCTCGGTTAGTTGAGGAACTGTAGGTAGGTACGCAGTAGCCGGCCGGCCTCTTGTGCTCCAAATTGATTCCGTGCTCGTTGCTCGCCCTTTGTTATCGCCAATAGGTAATGGAGCTCAGCTTACACAACGCGCACAATGAATATTCCAGACGTAATTTAATTTTCTATAGGTTTCGTTGCATTATATTATAAACTGTTTGTGAGCCTTGTTATGTAGATTCAATGACTTCTATAGGCACTTGATAGTAATTGCGATCAAACTCTTCCCAATAGAGCCTCGATACTTTTAAAGCGAGTCGTCTGTCTGTCCACTGTCATGCCACTGACACTAATTAACAAACACCTTGGGGGCACACCTGCCGGTAGGTGGGTCCCTAAGGTCTTAGCCCTGTACATCTGTTATCTGTAAAGGCGTCAGAATTATAACTAGTCTCTGTGTCTCTCAATCCCCTTCCCGCCTCACCCCATTTTTTTCTTATCACCTTTTCTAGTTACATACATTATGCCATTGTATTAATTATATAGTCAATAAAAAAGTCACAATTCAAAAATAGAATGCCTAAATAAAAACTGATAAAATTCAATAAAATTTTCACATCAAATGAAAGAACACATTGGATTTCAATTCGCGGACCACACAAGCGAATCATTTTTCAAGATCGGAACCCATTTAAGCCACAATAACGGTAATCTGGTGGTAGCTATTGCAGTCAAAATTACGTTCTAACCGCTTTTCCCACCTCACTCTTCAACAGAAGTGGTTCGATATTTAAAATTGATTTAAGCACCGCTGTCATATAATATTCGTGCGGTATTGGCCGAGGTAAAATAGATCAGTTAATAATTTCCTGTGGGTGTAGCAAAAGGTCAATTATAATGATTATGTCAGCGGGTGTGGGCAATGAACTCCAGTTTGTCGTGACAATTGAGTTTTGTGTGCTACGGCTGACATTGCGGGGATGTTTTTTTTTCTATCTTTATTTTAAAGAGGGTTTCTTCGCAAAGTGAATATATCACCCTATTACAGATAACACAAACCATATTTCCATACCTACTAATATTATAAAGATGAAATTAACTATCTGTCTGTTATTTGTTCACGTCTAATCTACTGTACTAGAATTGTAAAAACTGACATGCTTATTGATAACTTATACTCTGAAGAATACCATACGACGATTACAGGCAAAATGGGATAGATAAATCCTAAATATTCTACCGATTTCTGACGACCTCCAAAATATAGTGAAAGATTTATTTTAGATAACCAGGTTAGCAGTACAATACCCTTTTATGTTGGTGTAATAAAATAGTGCTACTAGTAGTTATTTGGATAGTTTTAACTCTAGACAGTTTTGATCAGAGATATCTAGTTTACGAGTAAGGTACAAAGCGCTTTACGACTTTAATATGCCAACTGTAGGTAGATATAAAGTGGATGATTGATCACACTTGATTTCTTTAGAAAAACGTCACAAGCATTTAATCAGTGTGATTTGTGTGACCTTCAGAGAACTCAAAATTTTTAATTTTTGTTTTTTTTTTATTTTGTGTAATTTTAGAGCTTATAGATAGTCATTTGGAATGTTTTAAGCTGATAACGATAGCGACTGTACATAGGATGCAATTAACATCTGGCAGGAAAATTCATTTGCATCCTTAGTACAGTTTTACTTTCGTTCTGTGGTTTGCAGTAGACACAGTAGGTACTTAAATGCGAAACAAATAAAAAAAATCCTAATAGTCGCAATAATGATTCGAATGACACAAGTCAAACCCAGTTGTATCATCAATTACAATCGTAAAAGCTGCGATTGACAACTAAGTCTGGAGACTTATGTACTCGTAGTCTTTGTTCATTAAATTTGACGTTAACAATAATAAATGGTAGATACTGGTGAACTTTTTTGAAGAGAATAGCAGATACAGATTAAATTCATTCGGTAAGTTCGTAACTGCAATGTATAGATACTGTAGGTAAAGACAATTTTTTTCTCTCTCAGTAATTACTTACCTAATTACTTATTTAATCAACTCTTTTTGTAAGTAAAATGGTAGCCAAACTAGCCAAATCTGTCGAGTTATTTTTGCCTGATCGATTAACAATTGAACATACTCATTTGCTATTAAAATATTTTGCCTTAATTAATTAAAATGGAAGTTAATTTGTACAATAAACCGAAATCAGAGTATTCAGAGCCCGTATTTTCTACTGCCTACCGCAATGTAAACATGTTAGATCATTCGAGTTTGTATTAGGTCTAACGCTTAGGCTGCGTCTACTCCAGAAACATGCGGAAAAAAAAAACAGTGCGACGGTGTAGCAGAGCTGTGAAACGTCATGATGGCTTTCACCTAGTATAAGCTGAACAAGGGGCCTAACGCTACGAGCTTTCGTAGCGAGGCTGTGTAGCTGTGCTGACTATGAGAGGATGCGTAGCGAAATCTATTTACGTGTGCGCTCTTATCCTCATAATTTATACCTACCCACTGTAGTACAATGTTCTACGCGTCATTATGGTTCTATGTTCTACGACGTACTATAACCGTAACGTAACACCGTAATATCTAGACCCAAACTAAGCATAGGTAGGTACCTAATATAGTTTCTAGAATGTAGATAAACATACTTAGATATTTTTTACGTAAGGGTTGTGAACTTTTATTAGAAAAAACAAAGTATTTTATCATGCATTTCAATTTTATTAAAGCTGCCGTATGTTTGATTGCAATTGGTTGAGTAGGACGTTCACGCGAACGGAGTCGTGGGTACCTATAAGCAAATTTAAATTATATTTATAACTGTAATGTTAACAGCAGATTAGAGACAAGACAGACTTGCAAAGCTTCTAGATATTTGACAGCTTTGTTCGAAGTGTGCACACTATACTTCTGTAGAGCAATTATCTGTCTTAAGACTGTTTTGTCCCCGATAAAATCACACTAATGTGAACACAGGCCTACTTTTAGTTACCGTAGTATCGGTCGGCGGACACGGCCGGCGGAAATAACCAGCGGCGATGAATTCCGACGTCGACGTCTGCTACGCAATATACGCCGAGGAAATACGGACCTCCATATATATCCCAAACGTAGTCATATGGAAAATATTATTAAATGTATGACAAAATTTATTTCATCACCGTGAGGAACGCTAGGCCGTTTGTACACAGGGATTGCATATCTTTGTATTCAGTTTTTATTTATTTTTTTAAAAGAATACTAGTCAGGGAAATCGCTAGTAGGTATTCCCGTTACCTCTCTAGGTAACCTAAAATGCTTGTGTTGGAAGTGGGCTCATATCACGTAATATTATGACCAGGATTCGAAGCCGGGAACGCCCGATCGTAAGGTCGACTCCTTAAACACTGAACCGCTGATGCTAATATTAGTACTTACTGACTGTTATTGAGTTTTATTATTCAAATATTATTCTAATTTAAATAGTCGTTCAAATAATCAAACGTTTGGTTTGGATAACATGTGAAAGAAAGGTTAAGATTAATTTCCTTGACTGATTGAGATTTCATGATGCCAATTTTCGAGAAAATGTAAGCAATAAGTCGATATGTTTTATCGCAATCAATATCTAACATTAATAATAATATTGTTATTGTCAATATTGTACAATGTACCTATGTATCAATATTATATTTTTGCATGCCAACTTTAGTAAAATAGGTACGCTGAGCCGCTTAATATCTCATTTAAATTGCACCGTATTTCGTGCAAATAAATTATCATTCATTCATTCATCCATTCATTTGAAATGTGCCTATATAGACCAGTGCAAATAGACTTTGAGACAAAATAAATTTATAGTAGGATGAAACCTGTTGTAAAAGGAAGAGAATATAATAAAAATGATAGGAAAAATAAATTACGGGCGATCTGAGGTCGGGAAGTGGGGAGGGGGGTGAGTTTTAAGGGTAAAAACGGTTTATCTCGATTTCCGGCAAAACTACAAGTCCTATGGAAAAAATTTAAATGACAAAGTTGTAGGTAATAAAGAGACCTACAACTTTTCATTTACACTTTTTTCACATAACCTCAAAATGTATGTGAAAAATTCAAATAATCAAGTTTTTGGTTTTTTATTTTTATCTTAAGCAAAACAAATTTGTTTTCCACGAAATTTAGTGAAAACTTAGCTTTTTATGTCCCACATACACTGTAATTTTTTTGATTTGAAATACTCTTTTTTTCAGCTTATTTTGACTAAATATCGAAAAACCACCCTAATTTTCAATCGAAAATTCTCACGTCAAAATATCAGCTTTTTAAAAAAAGTCAAAGAGTTTTTTGTTCTTTGAAATCTCTTCTTTCTGATGATGTAAAAATATATATACATTGCTATGGTAAATGTTCTCAGAAAATGCAAAGAAGAAAAACTCGAATTCGAAATTAATATTTTTGTATTTAGTCATTTCCTCGCTGAGGTGGGATGAAAAGTTACATGTTGCACTATAACTTCATGGTTGCACTCGAGTGCAAAGATTTTTCACCTTGTGCACTTTTGATTCCCTCGCTAAAGCTCAGGGTTCTATATTGTGATTATTGTATTTAGTCATTTCCTCGCTGAGGTGGGATGAAAAGTTACGTGTTGCACTATAGCTTCATAGTTACACTCGAGTGCAAAGATTTTTCACCTTGCGCACTTTTGATTCCCTCGTTAAAGATCTGGGTTCAATTTTTAGAACCCTTCGCGCGCTCAGTTTTGATGACCGAGCAAGCGAAGGGTTCATAATTTGAATCACGAGCGCAGCGAGCGATTCACAAAATAGAACCCTGAGCTTTAGCGAGGGAATCAAAAGTGCACAAGGTGAAAAATCTTTGCACTCGAGTGCAACCATGAAGTTATAGTGCAACATGTAACTTTTCATCCCACCTCAGCGAGGAAATGACTAAATACAAAAATGTTAATTTCGAATTCGAGTTTTTCTTCTTTGCATTTTCTGAGAACATTTACCATAGCAATGTATATATATTTTTACATTATCAGAAAGAACAGATTTCAAAGCACAAAAAACTTTTTGACTTTTTTTAAAAAGCTGATATTTTGACGTGAGATTTTTCGATTGAAAATTGGGGTGGTTTTTCGATATTTAGTCAAAATAAGCTGAAAAAAAGAGTATTTCAAATCAAAAAAATTACAGTGTCTTTGGGACATAAAAAGCTAAGTTTTCACCAAATTTCGTGGAAAACAAATTTGTTTTGCTTAAGATAAAAATAAAAAACCAAAAACTTAATTATTTGAATTTTTCACATACTTTTTGAGGTTATGTGAAAAAAGTGTAAATACAAAAGTTGTAGGTCTCTTTATTACCTACAACTTTGTCATTTAACTTTTTTCCATAGGACTTGTAGTTTTGCCGGAAATCGAGATAAACCGTTTTTACCCTTAAAACTCACCCCCCTCCCCCCTTCCCGAGCTCAGATCGCCCGTAATTTATTTTTCCTATCATTTTTATTATTCTCTTCCTTTTACAACAGGTTTCATCCTACTATAAATTTCTTTTACTTTTTACCATTTTCATAGCTATCGGCACTGGTCTAATAGAACATTAAGGTATAATGTGAACAAAAAAGACATGTTTATAATGTTGCCGACATGAACCTTCAAACATGATTTCCCCATACAAAACGTTTTAACCAATTGAATGAAAACATTTTGATCACGTTCATGGCTGGATGAACTTAGATCCCTTTGCCTTTCCCAATATCAAAAGAAAAGTTATGTAAAGTACATACTGTTGTTTCTCGCATCGTTCCACAACATTATAGAACAAAAGCGCCATTTTTTCGTTTGAAAAAGAAAATTATAAGTAAGTAAGTCAATTCGCGTTCTTTTACTTTATTTTAGACTGTGCTTGCGATCTCTTTCGCGTGGATTTAGAGTTTAAGGTTTTAATTTCCATAACTAAAGTAGCCTATGTTACGCATTGTAATTTTTTTTATACTACTTAGGTGGCAGACAAGCACACGGCCCACCTGATGGGAGGCGTACAGTGAGCTCTGTTATTACCTGTTTGCCAGCGAAGGCCCGTACTAATCGACCCAGCCGTTCTAGAGATTACCTCTTTCAAACAGACAGAAAGAAAGATTAACAAAATGAAAAAAAAAGATTAAAATTGCTTTCCTTATATAATTGTGATGTACCGTGCATACACTCATGCATTGATTTAAAACGTGTTATTTTAAAATTACAAACAAACAGGTCAATTTTATTTAGTTATATGGATTCAGATGTATAAGTATAGAATAGTTTAATAGATAGACAAAGTTTTACTATCACTCAGATTTCCTTCTATCTAAGACACACAAACATTCATCTTTTGGATTGACATGGTCATTTAGATTACTATTTATTATAGTTGATGGGATATTTATAGGATATATATTTATATGTTTGCTTGTTTTGTTGAGTGTCCGATACTTCGGCCCTGTTTTGCCACTAATCTAGCTATCAAGTGTAACATCGAAATAATCGAATACTTATAATGTGTCACTAAGTTACTAGGCATGACAAATACCTACAAACAATGTCTAAAATAACCTAGATCCTTACACATGAATTGAGATTTTAATTAACACTAAACAATTGTTATAATACAATGAACTCCATTACAAAATGTATTTTCTATTGTCCTGGTTTATATATTTTAACTACTGGTAATTTGAATTTTAAATAGCTTTCTTCGTATCGTATTTAAACAAGAACTTGTGTGGTTAAGGTATCAGTTTGTGTGGGAAAGAAGTTGCAAAGAGACGTTTACATAGAATAGTGTTATATCTAAGTACCAAAGAGGTAGGTTAATTATTAATTTACTAAATAAAGAATCGTTATTATATCTAGAATGATCGGTTTGTTGAATAACTTCAAAAAAGTGGCATCATTAAATCACTTTCCTAAGTGATAAAATAAAATCGCGGGTTCCATTCCAGACAAAGTGCTATTGGTTTTTTCATTTTGAAAATTCTTAGCAAGGAGTCTGGCAACATGCCCAATAAGCGGCAATAGGCTAACCCCCTGTTAACTAGATTAAAAAACTGAAACTATTGCTGAAATATCTAAGCGGAATAAACAGGCATAAGTACCTACTTATAAAGATTTAAGTACAATGATATTATTTCTCTAATTATAGCTATATCTACAAATAAATAAAATATAAGTATCCGTTTGTAATATTATTAAAATAACAGGTTTTAAATTTATACATATGAGTATAAGCATGCACGATACATTATCTATATTATTATTACAAGAATAAAAATTCAAAAAAATTAAACTTAAACATTAAAGTCCACGAGGGCGAAGTCGTGGACACAGCTAGTTTCAGATGAAGTATTAGGGTACCGTATAAAAATATTTAAAACCCATATTTAAGTCCACATGGAAGATCTTGCGAGCACAGCTGTAAATAATGAAACTCCACTGTTTTTAGATCATGCCACCTCAAGTGGATCCTACTCCTAGTGGAGTGCTCTTCGAGTCAGACACACAAACTTCGGATCTCGGTCTAGACAAAGACGTGTCGGTTCTGAAACACGCAAGCCCTAAGAAACACGAATATGTGTGGTTCAATATATTCTGGTTTCTCTATCTACACATCAGCTCCTTGTATGGGCTGTACCTAGTATTCACGTCTGCTAAATGGCAAACTAATGTATTTGGTGAGTGCTTTTGTTACCATCATTAATCTAAAAAACTAGTTTTATGAAAGTGTGAGGATTTATGAATATTAAGTTTGTTACTCTTTCACACAAACACGGCTGAACGGGTCTGGATGAAATTTAGCACTGAGATAGATTATTATTATAGTCGGCATAGCATATAGGTATGCTACCTACTTTCTATACCGGGAATCGGGAACGGTAATATTTACACATGAAACCCATGTTTTAATAAGATTACTAGTAATTAGTAAGCAGAACTCAATAAGTACGGGCTTGATTTGCGTGCCAATGGTCTCACTATGGATGTGGATCTGTGTGTCCATGTGGATGCACAAGACCGTACGAAGTGGAGAAGTGAAAGTCGGAGAGCGGACCCCTGACTCCAAGGTAACAACCTCGGATGCGACCGGTACCTACTAACGCTAGGACGATGATGATGATGACTAGTAATTAGTAAGCTAATACATGACCCAAGTTACTAACAGTAGATACTATGTATAGATTTTTTTATAAGTATTACCTACACCATGTTTGCAGCATTCGCCGTTCACCTAATGTGCGCCATCGGAATAGGCGCAGGATCTCATCGGCTATGGACTCATAGGAGTTACAAAGCACACACCCCTCTAAGGACAGTATTAATGATCTGGCAAACCATGGGCTTCCAGGTAAACTCTATAGAGAGACATACTCCTAAGTATAATTTAATAACCTTCTCGAAGGGCGAATATATTTAATACATTTTAAAAAGTTAGTTCGCGTACAAAAATTATTTCCTCATTTCTCTGAGGACTCGGTATACATTTTCATCACAACAAGTTTAACCGCGGTGAGCTTTGTATTTTATTAACTTTTTTTATAAAACAAGTGGTCTCAACTGTGCAATAGAAATAAAACACGGTAGAACACCTATAATTTTAATATAAAACATTTTAGACGTATTGTTGCCATGGAAGCGTTAATTAATAAAAGATCCTTTTTATATATACGTGTAGAGTGACGTAAGTCCAACCAACATCTTTGAGGCCCGAGGTTCTGGCGCAGGCTTTCCTATCGGGATTGGAACGTCAGACGGCTGTCGCTCCCGGCAAACCGACTACGTACAATAAGCTTGGGCTCAAAGAGTAATCTTTGGACTTGGACGTAACTGGAAACCCCCAATGAAGATGATGATGACTTGTTTATAGGCGCCTTGGTCTAATTTTCTGTTGATTAGTTTGAGCATATGATAGATAACTATTTATATGGTTTAAGTCTAGATAGCGCTTGTAGATTGATAAACATAAGAAACAAATTCAATTCGAAAGGTGTGACGATGTGTGGGTCGACTACTACACAAAATTTTCACGAAATTTATAAAAGGCTTTGGCTTAATTAAATATCAGTAGATAATAGTTGCTACCGGTAAGGGGATAAGGAGCAAACACAGAGTGAGTATATGATCATCTTACTGTTCAAACTTAAGCGAATATCGGTACTTACTTATCGATATGGTGGGTAACGAGACTTTGTTGGTGCCCGTGCTTTTTATATATTTAGCGAGCTGATTTAATTTAAAAAAAATTAGCAATTCCAATCAAAGTTTACTTGTACATTATATGTGATTTGCATGTTTTTTACGCTTTTCACCCGAACTTCAGGGATTCATATAACACTCCGTAGAGGGCCCAGCTTGTCATGATAGAATTGAATCGACAAAACAACACATATTTTCGCTATCGGGAGGTGAAACAAGCAATTTGCAAACGAAGCGAAATGCTGTTCAGATCCTGGCAGACCTTTAGCACCATTGCTGGTGCTCGGCGCCTAGTCTTCGTTTTTTGTAGCAAACATTTAATTTTTCAATACTTATTCACTTTAATTTACCAGGATTGTATATTGGAGTGGGCGCGCGACCACCGTACACATCACAAATACGCGGACACAGACGCCGACCCCCACAATGCTGAACGTGGACTATTTTTCTCACACATGGGATGGCTTTGCTGCAAGAAGAGCCCCGAAGTCATTGAAGGAGGGAAAAGACTTGATCTGTCGGATTTGTATGCTGATCCTGTCGTAATGTTTCAGAAGAAGTAAGTTCTTTGTTTTGTCGGTGAACCATAATTAATTGGGAAAGTATTCTCTTACAAAATGTGAGCTATTCCTGCCTCGGTAGCACGTTAGCCGGCAACTGCAGACCAAAGAAAAAAGGGAATCACAGATTTAGTGTAGCGGCATAGCCACTTACATGAGCTTTTTTATGGTGCATCCTACCCAGATTTAATAACCCAGTACCTACCCTACCCTATTTTTTGTTTATTTCTGTTATTAAATATAATTTTTCTAATATAAAAAATTATAAAATTAAGCTGGCAAAAAAATAAGTATAAAAATTAAATCACGCATAAAAAAATTGTTCCACAAGTTTTAGATATATATAACACAAAAAAAATAATCCGACTATCCCTAACAGTGCAAATCAGGAGCGATATAATTATGGAACGAAAGAATCTCCTTAAACTATAACTCGAAAAAAATCCAAAGGTATGGATCCTTTTTTTTTTTTTTTTTTTTTTATGTCGGTCACGTCAACATGACTTCACCTCGCCCGATGGTAAGCCGAGGCAAAGTCTCCGGAATGGGAGTCACCACTGCAAACACCGATAGTGCCAAAATGGTGGCTCTCAGCTTGACGGCCTCATCAAATGCTTTTTCACGCCCCGCTTAAAGGACCCGGGACTGTATGAGGAAGGAAACACGTGAGCTGGTAAAGAATTCCAGGTTTTGATGGTGCGGCAAAGGAAAGAGGCACCGAACCGCTTGGTTCTTGATGGAATTGTTTGCACCATATGAGGGTGGTATCTCAGCCTTGCACGTGTTGTTCTGTATAGGAATGGAGAGGGTGGGACTAGTTGGTAGAGCTCGTCGGAACACTCCCCATGGTATATGCGGTAAAAAGCTGCCAAAGATGCTATATCTCTGCGCAATTGCAGGGGCTCGAGAGTGTTGGTAACTTCGGGACTCCCAATAATACGGGCCGCGCGTCGCTGCAACCTGTCGAGAGCATCTAACAAGTACTGAGCAGAGCCATCCCAGAGATGAGAACAGAATTCCACGCCGGAACGGATTTGTGCCTTGTACAGAAGACACCGTTGCTCCGGCGTGAAAAACCGTCTCACCTTGTTCAGAACTCCGAGTTTCCGCGAGGCCGTTTTGATGATGCTCTCGATGTAGTTTTTATTATTCAGTTTGCAGCGAACATCCATGCCAAGTATATCTAGGTTATCCCGAAGTGGCAGTGGAGTGTCCCGAAGAGTAGGAAGTGGAAGGAAAGGAGATACCTTTGCTGTAAACGCACAAGCCTGCGTCTTCTTGGCATTGAACTCGACCAGGTTCTCAGAGCCCCACTGCGAAATGAGATTCAAGACCCGATCAAGCTCAGTGACAAGAAGCTGTCTTTTTTCCCCTACGTCAGCCTGCTTGTCCGCAGGTTGACCGTGATATCGTCCGTGCAAGGTGCTATCATCTGCATAACAATGAATGCTGCCTGCTGACAACATGTCATTGATATGCAGAAGAAACAGAGTAGGCGATAAAACGGACCCCTGCGGTACACCTGCATTGATCTGCAAGAAAGCCGATGCCCGCCCATCACAGAGCACTCGGATGCGGCGCTCCTGCAGGAAGTTCTTAACCCAGCTGCATAATAGGGGAGGTAGACCAAAAGCAGGCAGCTTGGAAAGAAGCGACTTGTGCCAGACTCTATCGAAAGCTTTGGCGATGTCAAGACTGATAGCCAATGACTCGCCATGCTTGTCCATAGCCTCACCCCATAGATGGGTGACGTACGCCAGAAGATCACCCGTTGACCGTTTCGGCCTGAAGCCATATTGCCGGTCATTAATTAGGGAGTGATCCTCTAGGTGACGCATGAGCTGTGCGTTGATGATGTGTTCAAACACCTTGCACAGCACTGAGGTGACGGCTATGGGTCGATAATTGCCCGGGTCTGACCGATCCCCTTTCTTGGGGATCGGCTGCACATTCGCTTCCCTCCAAGCTGGCGGCACTGTACCCGAGGTGTATGAGATGCGGTACAGTCGCGTAAGCATGGGAGACAACTCCGCTGCGCATTTTCGTAAAACCACCGCTGGAATTCCATCGGGACCACTGGCCTTCCGGACATCGAGTGATTGCAGTACTGCACGAACATGGCGTTGCCTGATAAAAATATCAGGCATTGCGTGGTCACAGTTAGGAAGTGTCGGAGGCTGCATACCGCAATCATCAATTCGGGAATTAGCCGCAAAGAGATTAGCTAGCAAGTCAGCTTTCTCCTGCGGCTCATGAGCCAGCGATCCATCGGGGTCTCGCAACGGGGGCAGCGAAGGCTGGCAGAAGTTTGATTGCACGGCCTTGGCCAGACGCCAGTAGCCACGGCTGCCCGTGGGGTGCGCCACAAGGTCCTGCCCAAGCCGTGCAATGCGCTGGGCATCCGCTCTGATGTAAGCCCTCTTGCATACCTTTGTGGCTTTGTTGTACGCTGCCTTAAACCGGGCCACGCCAGGATCGCGCTGCGCGGCTGCTCTGGTCCAGGCGCGGTACGCCAGCTGCTTCTGGTGAACAGCCTCAGCGCACTCGCGCCCAAACCAGGGACGCGCCTTGCGGGTACCGGTGACATCAGTGTATGGGATATAATATTCCATACCCAAACTGATCTCACCGGTGACCGCAGTAGCACTTTCCGATAGAGTCCTATGTTTAAAGCAGCGATCAGCCCATGGGATGGACGCATAGTAATCACGGAGTCCATCCCAGTCTGCTGACGAGTAGTGCCAAATCAATCCTACCAGTAGAGATATAAAACACTCCTTCTCAAAAGTTAATTAAGTTATGTATAGGTAATTGCTAATTCCAGCTAAATAATGACATGATTTTTTTGCAGACACTACTTGAAGATGATGCCGCTACTTTGTTTCGTTTTGCCGACGGTGGTGCCGGTATACTTCTGGAACGAAACGTGGCTGAACGCGTTCTTCATACCGACGATACTGCGGTACACTATCGGCATCAACGTTGTATGGAGCGTCAACAGCTTCGCTCACACCTTCGGCTATAGACCCTATGACAAGTAAGATACCGGTTACCTACCTATGTTTACACTATAGTCACTGCTTCTATACTGATAGGTACTATAAAGAGTGGATTTCGTGAGCTTGTATGAGGTAATCTTCGATAGATACCTACTTATTTGAAAATGCCATACCCGTGGTCTCGGGTCACTCGGGTATAAGGCATCCTTCCTATTAGGTACGTAGGTACCATCTACAGGTCTCAAGCCAACCTAATCTAACGTCCAAATGTAGAGTACCTACATAGCAATCTGCCTAAAAAGAGCTGTCTAATTTTATTATACATACCTAATCATCGAATTCATAATATAATCTCCTATTCCTATCACAAAAACTATAAAGTATCTATAGATAGGTTAATAACAAGGTATAAGAGTGATAAATAAAACGAAGTGATTATTCCCTGTGGTCTGTGAAACCGTAAACACAATATATCACTAACCTTATTGTCTCTGGTCCCGAAGTAGGTCAACTTAAAAAAAGAATGTCTATTCTTTATAGTTTATAGTTAAGAGGTCGCAATATCGATATTTGGTGCAATCTTTCTTTGTTTAGTTAATTTATTTAAACGATAAGATACCTACATAAATAATTAATAAGTAGATAATGTATGTATATTGCAGATTCCGTATGTGGTAGTTCAGTAGATAGGTACATATTAACATATCACCTGAGTACATACCTACCTACATATCATTTATCTACTAAGCTACATCCTGACCAATGTAACTATGCGTTAAGCGGGAATTGAACTGGCAACCTCTGACTTAGCAGTCGAACGCTCCATCGCTAAGTCACACAGCTCGGTTTTTATAATAAGTACCTACCTACCTAGTTTTTTTACAGTCTTGAACCTATGCTATACTTAGCTGGAGTCTAGATGAGACTATGTAGGTAACATTTCCATAAAAATAAAATCCAATACCTATACATAAAAATCTTATCTAATCCTAATTTTAACAGTCATCTTAGTAAGGTAATGTATTTATTCCGGTTCAACAAACTTTAATCAATCAGAGTTCGTCCGTTGAGACTTCTTAGACAAATTACATTTTTCAAATACTTAAAGTAATTAAAGTGTTCACGTTCCCCCAAACATATTTTTTTTTATAGGTCATTGAACCCTCGCGAGAATATCGGAGTCTGGATGATCTGTGTGGAGGGTTTCCATAACTACCACCACACATTCCCATGGGACTACAGGGCGACGGAACTCCCTCTGTATAATATGCTTACACCTACGATTATGTTCATCGACCTCATGGCAAAGGTATAATAAAATTATATCCAGTGAATTCTATGTAAAACGAATAGCGTGGCACGGTTCCCAAGTGAAGCAGGAATGAATTATAAATTTCGAATTTGAAGCGGGACACAGACGTGCCTTTATACATTTTTTTATATACCTACTACGTAGGTGGCAGACAAGCACACAACCCACCTTATGGTAAGCGGTCACCGTGGCCTATGGACGTGTGCAACACTAAAGGTGTCACACCCGCGCTGCCTACCCTGAAGGGAAGGGGGGAGGGCTAGGAACGGGTGGGGAGGCCAGGAAGGGGTGAGGGGAGGAGGGGTCCAGTGAGCTCTGGCTACCCTACTTACCGGCGGGAACACAACTCAAGGTTATTATTGCCGCGGTCTTCTGTAGGGCAGAGGTACTACCCCAGTCGGACAGCTCATTTCGGACGGGAGATACCGTCTTGTCCTACCTCCATACAATGTCTAAAGTGCCGTACTATTGCTGATCATTATAGTGATCTTAAAAACCATACTATTTTTTTTTTGTAAGTCTAGTAATCTACTCGTAAGTAGGTACAGAGATGTCATTGGGCTGACCATGAAACGATCGAATTTCAGGAGTATTATTTTCGGTGTAGCGACTGCCAACTGACCTATATTATATAACTCACTAGCAATATCTCTCTAGTACCTAGGTATGCAAAAGCACTGAATTCAAATTTTCGTTTAACTTTTCAGATTGGTCAAGCGTATGATTTGAAATATGTATCACCAGAGATCATAAAGCAGCGTTCACAACGTACTGGGGACGGTACTCATCATCTCTGGGGATGGGACGACCCTGAGTTCACTGATAAACTGAAAGAGAAATACGGCGCGGTCAGTTACAGCGAGGATAGAAAACAAGCATGATTTATCTTGCCCCTAATATTTACTTTTACAAGACTTAAGACCCAGGAAGAAGGGTGAATTATAACAAATTATTTTTACTTAATCAAATTAAATTTGTAAAAAGATAATGAGAGTATGCAATTAAATTGAAATTAGTTTTAAATTTTTAGTGTTTTTATTAACTTAAGTAGGTATAGATAAATAGTTTCAGTAGGTAATATCTAGGAACTTATTTCAGTTAAGTACATTACAGAATATGAACGTAGTAACCTAATAGACCTACATAGGTGCAAAATACCTATCCTATTCTATACAAAAATAACAACTTCTCAATAAGTCAACGTTGGTTAACGACACTACACGACCCTCTTACCTACGCTACGCACGTACCTACTCAAGACAGCTGGCAAAAAATGTGAAAAAGTTACTTATACAGTCTTTAAATTTGCTTCAATAAAATAACGTTGAAGAAAATTGTAAAGATCGGAAAAGGTTCACTTTCATGGCCGGTTACGTCCTGTCCGATTGTAAAGTCTACATAACGTTTGGGACACGATCAAAACTCATAGCCAGCCTTTCGATTAAAAACCCATTGAACATCTACAACGCATTGCCAATTAAACCATTATCCACAAAACTCTCTTATCTAAGGCAATTAAAAACATAATAATATAACTAAAATAATAAATAGAAAATATAACAACTTCAGCCCAGCACTAAATATAATGAGTAAAATGAAACAAACTTGAAATCTTTTTCCAATGGCTCGCAGCTGGCGCCGTTGCTGTAAGCGATAAGCGAAAATCGATATTGGCCTTTTCCATTAGCAAGGTATAATTAATGCAATGCAATCAGGTGCTTACTACATACTATAGTAGGTAAGTAGTAAATAAGTTGTGTCCATCTACGACAGTTGTGAATTATATATTTTAAAAATGACAGAACAAAATACGATACTTAGGTAGGTACATGTATTTGATGGGTAGGTAAGTATTCCGGCAGTGTTGGCAATCGATATCAGTCCCAAATATGGGTGTAAAGGGCCCTACCCGTCTTTAACGCCCAAGCAAACCTCTCCTGCAGACTGATGCACTTACTAAATAACGGACGAGGATATGGCACAGGCTTTACTCTCAGAGTTGGAGGTTCAGACGTCAGTCGCTCCCGAAAAATTCGACATACCAATCAAAAACAATAAGTTAATTTGGTAGCAACTGAGAAATTGCCATGGAGATGACTATGTAGGCCCTGCACTGATACACCACTTCACTTGGGTACCCTTGGAGACTTTAACTAGGTAGGTACCTACCACTTTAAACTTTTTTGTAGTCGCCAACCTTTTTGATTTCATAGTTTTTACAAGCTTTTACATCCTTTTGATGTTAACATTTCAATGTCAATGCCCTTTAGTTTCGTGCCAAGAACATTAGAAATTTCCTTGTACTTAGCTGGACGATTCATTTCGAACGAGCGGTTGTCTCCAGGATTTTTGAATCTCGGCCGGAGGTCATCTCTCTCGCACACTGCCTAAAATTGCCATGATACGTTAAAATTTCCCAATCCAAACCTGTCAAAGTCAAATTTACGCAAAGGCTGAGTTCTTCGGAGCTTCATTTTGATTCTAGTTGAGCTTTATGAAAATTCACAGAACACCGTACATATCAATTATTATTAATTGAGTAATATTTATAGAAATTAATAAAAAAATTGACACATATTCGCTTCTTAGATTGTGGGTGACAGCCATTTTAATAAAGAAGCAACACTGTTTACCAAAAATTCGTAAGGTGACCAACCATCCGTATTTTGCGGGATAGTCTCCTACTAGAAGCTCCTGCATTGCAATAAATACATAGCATAGTCCCACAAAACGTCAAATGCTTTCTTCACGTTTACAATATCCATCATAATATATTACAATATTAACTGTAGAGAGGTCAATTCTATACATCCATACTAAATTATTATAAATGCGAAAGTAAATCGGTCTGTCTGTCTGTTACGCTTTCACGCCTGAACCGCTAAACTGATTTTGATGAAACTTGGTATAGGAGTAGATTAGACCTAGATAATGAACATAGGCTATGTTTGGTTGCGATAACCGACATCCACGTGGGTGGAGCCGCGGGCAACAGCTAGTTGAATATATTTAAAAAAAAACTACATATTGGGAAATAATTAGTGATCGATACTAATGCAAAAAATGCAATCAGTATTTTTTTTGTCTTTCTGTCTGTCTATCTGTATGTGCACGCATGGATCAAAACTACTGGAGGGATTTTGATCAAACTTGATACGATTATAGTTCATACTTCTGGGCAACATAAAGGCTACTTTTTATACAAGCTGATATACCCATGGCTTCACCCGCGCTTCGTTTTTAGGTCGCTTTTGGTCATATCTCCGGTTGTACTTAACCAATTGCAAGCAAACATACGATAAATTTTGAGTCTAAGTAAGACCTTTCTAATAAAAAAGCCGCATCAAAATTCGTTCAGTACTTTTTACGTCCATTGCTAGGAAGCTGGTCATAATAAGTAGGTATATAATTTCAACTTTGACGCTTATTATTTATTGCTTTCTAGACATAACCTATACCTACTCAAGTAGGTATTAAGTTATCGTTTCTAAAAACCACTACACTTTTTTATTTGTTCACGACTGTACACACTTAGACCACGGTAGTATAAACTTACTGTATACAGGTTGACTCAAAATATTATTATATATTTATTATTCTTCACATACAGACAGATAGAAAGACAAAAAATTTACTGTTTGCATTTTTTGCATTAGTATCGATCACCAATCATCCCCCAATAGTTATTTTGTAAATATATGCAATGAACAGAATTGACCTCTCTACAGTTTTATTATAAGTATAGATCATGTATTTGTCTTATTTTGTTCCTTAAATTTACGAAAGAAAGTATAATAATGGGACAGGGATTCACCTGACGATTTTTAAAATTCACATTATCTTTCAAGTCCGTATCGATTCATTCGTTTTAATCGACCTTTTTTAACAGGTCACCTCATTATGAATATAAAACTGACAAACGTCAAATGTTACCTATTAATGTGACGCTACTATAGGAAACACCCTTTTGTTGCTACTCTATCGCATTGGGTTTGCCTGTAATGACACCGTATGTATAAAATAAATAAATACATAATCCTTCATTTAATGTAAATAATTTATTTTGTTATTACATGCTTACATAAGTAAGTCTCAATAAATAAATAAATAAGTTACAAAATTACTGTTTTCATCTTTAATAGCTTTTAAATATATTATAGTAAAATAACCTTTTCAATGAATTTGGCCTCTCTTTATAGTATTAGTAAATATGGAAACGTAGACTATACCATTTATTTTCATGAGCATAGACGTAAACTACATCATATATCCCAACATTGCAATTAAACATGGTCACCGCAAAGAAAGGTACGCAACCCAACCAACTAGATGGAGACACTGCAATGTATGTCCTTGCAGTATCCATTGGTTCTAATATTCTTGTTTCGTGCGGATACCATCCACGACGGCCGACGTGGATGGTATCAGGAGTGGTTATGTCAAATTCGAACCGACTAAAACCGCACGCCGGCTCGGGTCCCATTTATCACGGTGTAAGTTACCCAAAAGGCATTACCCTCGCACCCCAGCTGACCCCTTTTTTATCGTGCGGAAATTCCTCGGATATCACCCCTGTCCGCCATCGGCGGTGGTTATGTAGAAAACCGCACACCGCGCCGTCTCGGGTCTCTATTATTATTATTTCAAACAGGGATGCCAACAAACTCTACCCAATGTGTATCATTATTATTATCATCATTTATTATAACTCTGACAAGGTATTGCTAGGAAGGTCTGAGATATTGCCTCAGTAGTACAGTCAGCGGCAAAACTCTACGATTTTTTCATAGATTTCAAACTTAAAAATTCGAATGCAAATGGTTCATTTTAAGTAATCAGTTTAAAGGTAGTTCAATGGAGCCAACTAAATAATTAAATACTTTACTCAAAACTATGTTCAAAAACTGAAAATGTTCATAGACCTTCAATGCTGACTGTACAAAGAAAATATTGAAAAGTAGTAAAAGTAAGATATATTTTTAAATAAAAGTCTTTGTAAACCATATATATTATTATATTAATAAATCTAACTTAATACTAATTATTACTATTGCTACTATTGCTAGGTTGTTCTCTTGTTGTTTCATAAGCCCTTTCTAATGTATCTGTGATGACCTTCATGTCATTCTCAATACTCCGTGCCCAGTTCTCAACATCTCCAATCTCCTTAAGTGCACTACTGAAGTTCTCAACTAAAGCTAGCCATTGCTGGGTCAGCTTAGCAAAGTTTATAGCTCCCTGGTGAAGGAGTTTAGCTTCGGCATCAAGTTTCTTTTGGTTCAAGTATGCTTGCGCCACACTGAAAAGTAAATGACACTATTTAGCTTCATTTTCAAGAGTAACATTCTACAACAAACATTGTGTGTACTTTTTTTTGTTAGACAACTGTGGCACTAGCTACAGTAGAGATCTAATATCAAAGTTCAGCATTTGCATGCAGGAATAAAAAATAAAAGATGGGGTGTCAAGTACAGGGCCTTCCCTACATCCTTGGCTCCCAAGCCAACCAAACCTGCTTGTCTGTGCATCTGTAAAATAAGAGTTTTGACACACTGGTGCCAGCTTTTCCTTCAGTGCAGGGAGGTCAGAAGGCTGTCTTCTTCTGTATAAGCTAAGATAAGCTAATTAGAAAAAATTGGAGGGTGGAATCCAGGTTCCAAAGTGTAAGCTTTTGGATTCAATCAGGATCGTTGCTTGGATGATTATAAAACTAGATTATTGAAGTTATTGTGAGATATATGACACCAGAAGTACTAATACTAACCCAACATTAAGGTGGTCCACCAGTGCTTGGGTTAAATCATTAGCTGCAACTATACACTCTTTACGTTTTTGTTCTGAAACACAAAACTGATTAAATAAACATCCATACACAGGGCAGTGAAATAAACAAGATAAATAAAAAAAAGATAAATAATTCACTGATTTATCCACCTTGTATGACTCTTTTAGCTGCTTGTTTTGCTTGGTGTTCTTTTACAAGCGACGACAACATTTTGGAATATTATAAAGGAATGTTCTAGCTCTGGTTCTAACACGTAGTTTTTCTCACTGTAGGTAACGACTTTTTATCGCAGACTATGTATTCATGAGACGTGTTTCATTTTAATAACCTCGCAAAACTGTTTTTAAATTTTTTTTGATTATTTATTTTATTTTATATCACTACACATTTATGATTCACCAGTCCTAGAATCAATCACAACAATGACAAATGAAACCAAACCAATATGGTATTTCAGTTTTTTACACTTTAAAATACAGGAACGGGGCACAATGTAAACATTGCAATTATATTATTTTGAAGTATTTTAGTTGTAGAGTAGACTTGTCTTATAAGAAAGATAATATTAATAAGACATGAATAAAAGAAGAGAATAAGAATACAATACAGAGAAGATTCAATATTTTAATTCTATATTTTTATCAATAAAATTGTCATCTGTCATGTCAAAGCACAGCTGTCACCATAGATAATACCATGAAGCTATAGATTATCTATAGCTATATATTATCTATATTATCTATCTATAGCAAGAACATTAGAAATTTCCTTGTACTTAGCTGGACGATTCATTTCGAACGAGCGGTTGTCTCCAGGATTTTTGAATCTCGGCCGGAGGTCATCTCTCTCGCACACTGCCTAAAATTGCCATGATACGTTAAAATTTCCCAATCCAAACCTGTCAAAGTCAAATTTACGCAAAGGCTGAGTTCTTCGGAGCTTCATTTTGATTCTAGTTGAGCTTTATGAAAATTCGCAGAACACCGTACATATCAATTATTATTAATTGAGTAATATTTATAGAAATTAATAAAAAAATTGACACATATTCGCTTCTTAGATTGTGGGTGACAGCCATTTTAATAAAGAAGCAACACTGTTTACAAAAAATTCGTAAGGTGACCAACCATCCGTATTTTGCGGGATAGTCTACTACTAGAAGCTCCTGCATTGCAATAAATACATAGCATAGTCCCACAAAACGTCAAATGCTTTCTGCACGTTTAGAATATCCATCATAATATATTACAATATTAACTGTAGAGAGGTCAATTCTATACATCTATACTAAATTATTATAAATGCGAAAGTAACTCGGTCTGTCTGTCTGTTACGCTTTCACGCCTGAACCGCTAAACTGATTTTGATGAAACTTGGTATAGGAGTAGATCAGACCTAGATAATGAACATAGGCTATGTTTGGTTGCGATAACCGACATCCACGTGGGTGGAGCCGCGGGCAACAGCTAGTTGAATATATTTAAAAAATAACTACATATTGGGCAATAATTAGTGATCGATACTAATGCAAAAAATGCAATCAGTATTTTTTTTGTCTTTCTGTCTGTCTATCTGTATGTGCACGCATGGATCAAAACTACTGGAAGGATTTTGATCAAACTTGATACGATTATAGTTCATACTTCTGGGCAACATATAGGCTACTTTTTATACAAGCTGATATACCCATGGCTTCACCCGCGCTTCGTTTTTAGGTCGCTTTTGGTCATATCTCCGGTTGTACTTAACCAATTGCAAGCAAACATACGATAAATTTTGAGTCTAAGTAAGACCTTTCTAATAAAAAAGCCGCATCAAAATTCGTTCAGTACTTTTTACGTCCATTGCTAGGAAGCTGGTCATAATAAGTATATAATTTCAACTTTGACGCTTATTATTTATTGCTTTCTAGACATAACCTATACCTACTCAAGTAGGTATTAAGTTATCGTTTCTAAAAACCACTACACTTTTTTATTTGTTCACGACTGTACATACTTAGACCACGGTAGTATAAACTTACTGTATACAGGTTGACTCAAAATATTATTATATATTTATTATTCTTCACATACAGACAGATAGAAAGACAAAAAATTTACTGTTTGCATTTTTTGCATTAGTATCGATCACCATTCATCCCCCAATAGTAATTTTGTAAATATATGCAATGGACAGAATTGACCTCTCTACAGTTTTATTATATGTATAGATCATGTATTTGTCTTATTTTGTTCCTTAAATTTACGAAAGAAAGTATAATAATGGGACAGGGATTCACCTGACGATTTTTAAAATTCACATTATCTTTCAAGTCCGTATCGATTCATTCGTTTTAATCGACCTTTTTTAACAGGTCACCTCATTATGAATATAAAACTGACAAACGTCAAATGTTACCTATTAATGTGACGCTACTATAGGAAACACCCTTTTGTTGCTACTCTATCGCATTGGGTTTGCCTGTAATGACACCGTATGTATAAAATAAATAAATACATAATCCTTCATTTAATGTAAATAATTTATTTTGTTATTACATGCTTACATAAGTAAGTCTCAATTAATAAATAAATAAGTTACAAAATTACTGTTTTCATCTTTAATAGCTTTTAAATATATTATAGTAAAATAACCTTTTCAATGTATTTGGCCTCTCTTTATAGTATTAGTAAATATGGAAACGTAGACTATACCATTTATTTTCATGAGCATAGACGTAAACTACATCATATATCCCAACCTTGCAATTAAACATGGTCACCGCAAAGAAAGGTACGCAACCCAACCAACTAGATGGAGACACTGCAATGTATGTCCTTGCAGTATCCATTGGTTCTAATATTCTTGATCGATAGCTTCATGGATTGTGGATAATACTGTATGACATGAGAGTTTGGCGCCAACACGGAAAAAGTCACATCGGGGCATTGTATCATTTTCTAAAATTAGTGTAAAATGTAGTTATTATGTGTAAAAACGGTGGATTTTTAAACATAACATCTTCGACAACGTGCACAAGTTTGGGAAAGTGGTATATTACCGTGAACTTGTGCTTTTCAACGTTGATTCCAAAACTCCATAGAAGTAAAGTCTCCACCATTTTACTGGGGCAAGACTATGAAGGAAGACTGACTTGACTATTGACTATGAAGAGCGTAACTTGACTGGACTGTGACCAAATAACGAAAACGCTGCATAATACATTATATGCAAATTATAACACTTTTTTGTAGCAAATTGCAAAGCAAAGAAGCCATTAAAAAAAAATGTATGACATTGACATATATGACATCTATCTGACATGAGAAAAGTGCATTTTAGACTTTTAGACTTTAGTTCGGTCAGTTCAATTTAGCCGTAAGTAACTCGGTGTGCTGTGCTGAGCGCTAATATTCAATTTTCTATCATTCTTAATCAGTGCTACTACATTGTCGGGTTGCACTGTTGCAGTATCTGCTGTTTCGAGGTTGATTTATATTTATTTGAAGCATTGCAAGTGGTTCTAGATCAGTTTGTTATTATTTTGTGGAAAGAGATATCATAATGTCTATAGATTCTACTCCTCGAGTTCTTTCCATCCAAAGCCATGTAGTTCACGGCTACGTTGGTAATAAAAGTGCTGTTTTTCCACTCCAGGTAATAATGATACGAATACACAATTAATTTTAATTCATCAATTTAAACTCATTAGTTGCAACAGCTCTAAAAATGATTAAAATATTAAAAATAAAGATTCATTACAAGAAATTACAGTGTATTTTTAAAATTGTGGTTAGTGTTAATTATGCAAAACATTATTATGGGTTATAGCTAACTCCTACATTCATTCTCTTATTTATACCCATTCTCAAATCTAATTAAGCATACCTACATACATAGGTACTTACTTTGGTATTGATATTAAGGCCCTAGGGCCAACAATCCCAAACTTCAAAGCTGTAGAAAGATTTCATAGCCATAGGAGAGAGTAGAAGTTGCTTTAGAAGTTTGGCACCATTCTGTTGAACAGGTTTGGTCACCAGTCTCATACGACAATATCATTATTTGTGCAAGATTTCTTGCTGGGATATGTGACAAAGCTGAAAGAGAGTCACTGGTATCTTGCAGCTAGAGTAAACTTTCAGTTGCTAAAGGATGTGAGATATAATATTGTTGTATTGGCTTGTCTTTCTAGATAAAACCCCAAAATAAAGAAATGCACATAGTTGCAAAGGCAGTGCTAACATTCATTATTTTACCAAGTGATTATAAAGTTCTCCAAAAAATAAATTAATTTGTGACATGGGCTTGACCTTTTTGAAAATGTTTATGATAGATACAGTGACCACTTTCTGAAAAAGATTCAGGATTCTGCACAAAAAAATTATCGCCTTAAAAATCTAGGTGAAAGTGATGTCATGGGTACAACTCGTAGATATATCTCACTGTCCTTAAAGCTATTACTATTATAAAATGGTAAATGGGTCTGTACATACATACAAGATATTAAAAAATATTTCAAGTTATATTAGATGGACATAAGAATTACTGAACAGATTTTAATGCAGTCAGGCTTAAAATCTGCCATAATTATATCTGATTGCAATTGGTTGAGTAGAATTAGAGTTGTGACCAAAAAACAATAACTGACCCACGCGCGAGTGTAGCCACCGGCATCAGCTAGTCATCATCATCATCATTCTCTGAACCTTTTCCCAACTCAGTTGGGGTCGGCTTTCCAGTCTAACTGTGATGCGGCTGAACTTCAATATTTTCCGTGGAGCGACTGCCATCTGACCTCCACAACCAATGGCAAAAACGAAGTTCTAAGTTAGACTGGTTGGACTTTTGAGGGCTCCAACTACCCGTAACGACTAGTGTTCACTAATAAAAATGCCACATTATTTAGTAAATAAATGGTGATTACCTGTAGATAATATTGTCTGTTGTTTCAGGTTCTAGGATTTGAGGTTGACTTTATAAACACTGTACAGTTCTCAACCCACACAGGGTACAAGTATCTCAAAGGAACTGTCCTACAAAATGAGGAAATGGATGCTCTTATTGAAGGGCTAACATTGAATGAAGTTGACTACTACACACATTTTTTGACGGGCTATTCAAGAACGCCAGAATCAATGGAAAAAATTGCAGAACTTATAAAGAAGTTAAGGCAAAAGAATCCTCAACTAGTATATGGTAAGCTATAAAAAAACACGTTTTAAAAAAAGTCCGTCTTCGGTGGCAGACAAGCACACGGCCCACCTGATGGGAAGTGGTCACCGTGGCCTATGCAACACCAGGGGGCTTCACACTCGCGCTGCCGACCCTTTTTACTTGCAGATAGCTGATATTTAAAGCGTAGCTTTGGCTACTTTTATTATATAAAAAAGTAATTAGTATTCCACCTTTTATGGCTGAAATGGCCTGCTAGGGTAAGGCTGATTATGATTACCCGTCCGGCAACCGGCGTCCCCACAGTGAAATAATTAGGATTCCACGCAAAAAAATTAAAAGCCAAATATAAGACGACGCGAACGAACTCGCGAGCACAGCTAGTCTAATTATGAAGTTGAAGGTTTGTATGTTTGAATGTACGTTTGTTACTCATCACGTCAGAATGGCTGAGATGCACAATTTATCCCAGGAGTAGGTACCTGTGGACTTCAGAAACGGGCTCAATATTGTATACAGATGTAGGCACAGGCAACAGTTTGAAAAACAATAGATCACGTTAATGTAATTCCCGGTGATGATTTATCAGAATTAGTCATGAGCCTTTCCTTGCATTTATTTTCCTTAATGCAAAACGAGCTCTATAAATGTGAGGCTCTATGTCTAGCAACAAAGAGATACTCTTTGTTGCTAGATATAAAGCCTCACATTTATAGAGCTTGTTGTGTGTGTTGGCCTGCTGTTGCTTGTCACGTTACTTCTCTATCTCCCTATTAAACTTGAGGTATTATATGTGATATGGTATGCACGAGAACAATGGTAAACGCTTTTTATACAAAAAAATGTGGTTTCAAATGTATTAGATTATTTTAAGTGGTTTGCTTGCAGAAGGTGGTAATGATATGTGATGATATGTGATGGTGATGGTGATTAGTCTATGGATCAGTCTGTAGCTCAAAGATTAAAAGCACGCACTACACCCGTGTTTTTTTCTTCACCCCCCTCTCCTCCCTCCGATAGCCGACAGGGTGGTTACGTCGGATTCCAACCGACTAAAACCGCATTCCGGTTCGGGTCTCAATTACCAGGGTGTAAGGTTTAGTCGGTTCGATCCCGACATAACCACCCCGGTTGGCCGACGGGGGTGGTATCCATGAGGATTTCCGCACGATGAAAAAAAAAAATTATACACGGACTAAAAAACTAATATCAATATAATATGTTAGTGATTAATGCCTTGTTCCTTAACATTTCTACTATGACTATGTGTAACGAGGTCATGTTCATTTTAGTAGTAACACTAGTAAGCATCTTTATGGCCACTTGATTATTCTTTTAATTGCCCTTAATAAGTCTCGTGTTTATTTTGAACCTCCGTCGTGGTCTAAATATTAAGTTTGATTATTAAGGACTTGAAATACTGCCATCTACCTAATGCTTGGACTTGAAATATTTCATCTTTTAAAATAAATTGCAAATGCTTAATTTCTAAATAATATTTAGTGAATTAAACTCTCGTCATAATATGTATGACGTTATTGCATGCCAATCTGGCTGAAATATGGTGGAACCTAAATGTATTACCTGTAACCTATATACCTGTAACCTGCGTAGGTATCCATTATATCGCAATATTAAGTAGATTTGATTTGTTTATAGTACTAGTGTTTATAGTATGTAATGTTAACGGGAATTAACACGAACATTAGGTAACAGATATCTTTAAACCGGACGTTTTTTACTGAATTATCCAAATACTAGTTGTTGCCCGCGACCCTGTCCGCATGAAATTCTAATACCGTTCCCGCTTCACATATTTCAGGGATAAAAAGTGGCTTACGTGTTATTCCGGACTATAATTCCGGAAGGACTTGTGTTATACCTATCCAAATTTCAGCCAGGTCCATTCAGCAGTTAGATTTTAGAGCATGATTGAGCAACAAACATTTAAGCATCCAAACATCTCTACGAACTTTCACATTTATAATATTAATAGGATAGGATTTATGAATTGTTTTTTTCCAGTGTGCGATCCAGTTATGGGCGACAACGGCAAAATGTATGTTCCGGAAAACATATTACCGATATACCGAGATATCATGGTACCCCTAGCAGACATACTTACACCGAACCAGTTCGAGGCAGAACTAATCACAGGCATCCAAGTGCACGATATTGACAGCGCACTCAAGGCTATATTAGCCCTTCACGATAAGGGTGTGAAAACTGTTGTGTTGTCTAGTACAGAATTAGGGGATGAGAAAAATATGATCGCACTGGCGAGTAGTGCAGGTAAAATTCTTTTTATGTATGATAGTGATCACTAAGACCCATACTCAATTTTACTACCATTATGATATAACGCTATAGGTACTTGGTCATTTAGTCATTTTAAAATCTGGGTAGAATAATTATTAATGCCTTGAAATATTTTCTACATTTCTCATAACTACTACAGTCAAGAGTTCATATCAAATGTTATCTAAGTAGGTAGGTAAATATCAGTTAATAGAGTTATCAAAGAATAATAAAGATTGCTATTTAGCGCGGTCCATCGCGAACAAACAGACAAGAATTTAAAACAAATAGTATATAATAGTCTTTTTTAATATCTTCAATGTACAGACACAGCTACTTTACAAATTAAACAGAATCCATACTATCCATACTAATACACTCGAGAGCAATGAATCCGGGTCACTTAAAGAATGTTAAAAATCTCGGAAACTAAAAATGATAGGTTAATGCAATAAATTGTATTTAATAGACAATGTAAT
The DNA here is from genome assembly GCA_963576445.1 of Lithosia quadra. Taxonomy (NCBI): domain Eukaryota; kingdom Metazoa; phylum Arthropoda; class Insecta; order Lepidoptera; family Erebidae; genus Lithosia; species Lithosia quadra. The sequence continues at coordinate 5,771,708 of OY754883.1, forward strand.
ACTCCTTAAATGAAAGTAAAAAAAATATGAGTCACCATACATTTTATTAACACAAAATTACATAAAGAAAAAAACTGCTGATCTCTCCTTAAAACAAAAATAGGAAACATGAAATTTTTGAACTTTATTACGATTTTCTTGAATTTTAATACTTCGTATTGCCTCCTCGTGCTTCCATTACTGCGTTTACGCGGTTTGGCATGCTGTACACCAAGTTCCTAATACGATTTTGGGGAATATTCTCCCATTCCTCTGTGAGAGCAATTTTGAGCTCACGAAGCGTGATTGGGGGAGGGTTTCGTTGTTTTACGCATCTGCCTAGCTCGTCCCAAGCATGCTCGATCGGGTTGATATCCGGGCTGCGCGCTGGCCACTCCATACGAGTAATGTTCATCTCTTGAAGGTAGTCATTCACAATCCTACCTGTATGAGGTCGGGCATTGTCATGCATAAATATAGCATCCTCACCTAAATTGACCATAAATGGACCAACGTGATCATTGAGGATTTCTTCCACATATCTTACGCTAGTTAAAGAGCCGTTTTCTATGATCACCAGCTCTGTGCGACTTTCAGAAGAAATTCCGGCCCACACAAGTACAGACCCACCACCGTAGGCTACTTTTTCTTCGATGCATGCTTGCTTGAATCTTTCCCCTGGTCTTCGATACACTCTGTGTCTTCCATCGTGCTTGTAGAGCATAAATTTTGATTCGTCGGAGAACATAACTTTTGACCAATCTTCAATACTCCAATTTACGTGGCTCTGGGCATATCTTAGTCTCGAAATACGATGCCCACGCTCCAGTTTAGGGCCGTTTGCAGGTCTAAGGGGTTTTAAGTTAGATTCAGCAAGCCGACGTCTTACTGTCCATGCACTTGGGTTACTTCCTCCGAGGCGTCGAAACTGATTGGTGAGTTCAGTTCCTGTGAGAGCGATTTCGAAGCATGGTGTTCACCAAGTATCGGTCTTCTCGTGCTGTGGTACACCTGGTTCTGCCCGTTCCTGGTCTGCGTAGGTTAGAACCAGTTTCTTCGTAACGTCGGAGAACTCTTTGTACTGTTGACAGCGACACACCGACAGTCCTGGCTGTATCGCGCTGACTCCGGCCGGTTTCCAGCATTGTAAGTATTCTGGTGCATTCTTCAGGCGTAAGCGACATAATTTCAGCTTGAATAATGAATATAGAGCACTATCAACATGGTTTATGTACCCACATAAATGACAGATTACAAACAAAAGCAAAACCAAATGCTGTAATTTCGTAGTTCCATCTTCGAAAGTGGCCCTTTTTCAAATTTGATTTTTTTATGATATAACTTTACAATAACTAAGAAGTTTTAATACCTTCATTTAAGGAGTATTACATTGTCTATTAAATACAATTTATTGCATTAACCTAGCATTTTTAGTTTCCGAGATTTTTAGGATTCTTTAAGTGACCCGGATTCATTGCTCTCGAGTGTATTATAAATTCGAAATTAACTCTGTCTGTCTGTTACGCTTTCACGCCTGAACCGCTGAACCGATTTTGATGTGGTATAGGAGTAGATTAGACCTCGAGAATGAACATGTTTGGTCGCGATAACCGACATCCACGCGGGCGAAGCCGCGGGCGGAAGCTAGTTGTATATCATCGTAAAAAGGAAGCCGGCGAAAAACGGGCCAATAGAGGATAATATTAGTAAAAATTAGGTAGCATTTCAAATTTAATTATACCCTTGCCAGTGTTTAACAATTCCAAGTGACTATACCTGCACATCATACACGCTAACACTTATAATATGATTTATGAACTAGAATTCTCTGCATATTGATGGTACGTACCGACATGTAATGTACCTGCCTGATGTTACGTGTATTTATGATTGTTTACGTTAATTGCTAGATAAAGCGATTGTTGCAAACAAGGTCACTGCAAGAATTTGCTTAAATGCATAACAGTTGCAGTTTACTTATTAACGATAGTATCCACTTTACGAGATTTTTATTTGATCGATCTTATATTACGGTCTTGCGATTATAACTTATAAGTCCTGTATCCAGGTATTTAGGACTTTTATGGGAGCGACTGTTTCTGAAAGGCCCAAGCCTCGACCGTTTCAAACCCAAGTATTTTTTTAAATATCTCCAATGTACAGACACAGCTAATTCACAATTTTGTAACAGTATACACTATACATAGGGGATATTTGTGAGGCTCCATACACTCCAAATGAAAGCTCTTCTTCAAAGTAAACAACTCAACTTCTAATTTCCTCCCCAGGTTCATGTTACAAGATCCGGATACCGAAGGTGGATGCCACTTTCACAGGCACGGGTGACTTGTTCGCGGCGCTCTTTTTAGCGTGGTTCCACAAAACCAACAACGATTTAAAATTGACATTGGAGAAAACTATTTCCACGTTACAGCATATAGTGCAAGATACATACCAAAAAGCTCGTGGTGAGTAACTCATCAACCTTTCTTCTTTGTGGAGTCAAAGACACGATCTTTTTCTTGCAATAAGTACTTGTAGATTTTTTCACCCCAATTATTGATTGCATAGGAGCCAACTGGAAGCAAGTAGACTCGCTAACGCAAAGTCTAGGCTGTCCAGTCCTTTCACCACAATGGTTAGGTCATCTTCTTGTGATGGCTATCCCGCAATCACCACAGCTTAGTATCGCCTGAGTATTGGCCCGACAAAATGTAACAAGAAGCCAAAATATTATCATTAGCCAGCTCGATAAGGAAGACTACTGCTGTTTAAGTCCCGGTTGCATTCAAAGTTGTGTTCCCTACGGCTACGGCACCGCCGCGCCGATGTGATATAATTATCCCGTTCCTATGGCCCACGGGCACCTATTCCCGGGATATCATAGTATATAATATATGTGACTAATGTGACATAATTTGATCTCTGTGCCAAATATCATCCAGATCCGTGCAGCCATTTTTGCTTAAAACAGTAACAAACGACCATCAATCTATCTCCTCTCATCTTTTCTCGTATCGGTGTTGTCAACTTAGTGTAGTACCTAATTGGTTTCACGGCAATGCCGCTACTTACGGGGAGGGCCAGACCATAGGTATCGCTCTTCGAGAAGGCTTGCTGCATGCCCCTCCCCCTCTCCTATTAATAGAGCCGGAATAAAATAAGGAAATAAGTAAATGATTATTCAATTGCAGGTATTCAACCAACGGGTAAGTTTCCGCGCGTACTGATAGAGTTAAGACTGATACAGAACAAAGAGACTATTGAAAATCCCAAGATCGTCATTGAAGCGGTAGAAGTAACAAAAAGTTAGTTTGAGTATACAGATAGAGTACCTACCTACATTATACTTATGTATGTCTGTAGGTATACCCTGTTCGCTGTGAATGTGTACCTATAATATTTTTGGTAGGTAGGTAGTTGTGTGTTGTGTAGAGTTTTGGGCGGTTTCTGAATTGGTAAATTGAAATTGAGTTTCGTCAACTCTAAACTCTAACTACTTATACACACAGTACGCAGCACAGTGTGCAATTAGCACTATCTTAATTAAGACACGTCCCTGAGCAAATAGATGCTAATAGATAAACAATTTGTTATATTAAATATATATAATTTTATTATTATATTGCAATTTGTGATAGTGCTGGTGGGTCATTCCCCTTGCTTCTGTCGTCACCGTTGTTCTTTCCCGTTTCGTTCAGTAAGTGATTAATGCGATATTTATAACTTTGTTATCGCAAGCGTTCATAGGTCACGGTAACCGCTTATCTCGAGGTGGGCCGTATGTCTACGATATTCATTTATAAAAAAAATTGATTATTCTTACAAAAATTATAAAAACTCGACTATGTATAGGTACTTACCTAAGTAAGTAGTATCTATGAAACACGATCTCATAAATTAATAAACTGTGCTATTAACGAATACTAATGAACGCCATTATTGCCATATACACATATTTGATGGTGTTCACAGTGCAGTCAGGACGAAGACTCTGAAGTCTAAACGTTTTCGCATGTAGTACCTATTAATTTTTTTTTTTCGATCACGTCAATATGACTTCACTTCGCCCGGTGGCAAGCCAAAGGTAAAATCGTAAGAATAGGTCACCATTAGATTACATACACCGATAGTGCCATAATGGTGGCCCTTAGTTTGTCTGCCTCATCAAATGCATTTTCACGCCCCGTTTGAAGAACCCGGGACTGTAGGCAGTTTATTTTACAAGCGAAACAAGGAAATTGCCCCACATTTATACATACGTAATAAGTGTGTTGTTTATGCAATATAAAACATAATTCTCAATTTTTATTCTAATTTAATAGATTAGGAAAAAGTTTCACTCAGAGACTAATTTTACACGATTTACAGTTAATAATATCGATTAAATAAATTTATATCTAATAAGAATATGCAAAAAGACAATAATACATTATTATAAATAATTATGATTATTATGTGTATTAAATATTTAAAATGAATGTTGTATAAACTATGTTTTCCAAATGAAGTTTGCAATACATGTAATTGTTGACCAATATCTCAATGTCTTCCATAATATAATTATAAGGTTTTATTTATAAGAAAATTCATATCTGTGATTGGACTATGTACCTACGTACGTGTTACCAATCAAAATAAATAGTAATAATAGTAAATACAAAAGTTATTTTTGCGTTAACTAATTAATATTTTTTAGCTTTTAAGATAAAGTCAAAAATTGCACAGCGTGCATCAAGTGCTTTTAGAAATCAATGTGTAACAGTTCAGGTGTATTATGTATGTAGTTTAAATGTATATGAATATACAAGTTATTGTTGAAAATATTATGCACTGTTTCATTGATCAACTAGCATCGCCCTTTTGTTTCACCCGCGTAAGTAGGTACTACATTCTGATCTCTTATCCCCAATGGAGTCCAATAGTCTCTACCATCAGACCAGCAGGGTTTTTTATACAGGTTTGCTTCCTCTAAAGTTCATAATATTATAGTCACCGATCCTTCCCATTTCCGGTCAGAGTTGCATTTTGGCCAAACGGTTGATATTTATCAGACCGAACTTATTGGGCCTACTTGGGTGAGATTTCCTTCGTAATATAGAAGGCTAGCGAACTGTTAACAAAAATGTAACACATAATAACGTACCAGATAGTATTTGTTCTAAATACCTCCCTGTTTTTCATGAGTTAGTTTTATTGCTAGTGCAATATTTGAAGGGTGCTTACATACCTACCTAGGTCAAGGTTCTCTAGTGACATAATGTTCTTTTCGAAAGTTTTTATTGGCATTGGCACAGTATAATGGTGAACTGCCAGACTGGCAAGCAACGCAGGAGTGTGAACGGCTGAAGGCCGTTTGCCGACCGTAGCGGGTTCTTTCTAATTAAAATATTTTACTTATGACCACTGAACACCAATGATTGCATTTTCCGGTTTTCAACGGGCGGGTTGTCAACCTTACCTGAGTGAACCATTGCACCAATTTCCCCTGGTTCTAAACGAATCTATAATTTTAATACGTTATAAACGGTATTAACTACCCTATAAAGGTATCAAACTGTCAGACAGATTTACTAGACTTTATGTTAAATTATATCTAGCAACTAAGAAAGCCCGGACTGTACTCCATCAGGCGTTTATAGTTAACCACAGCTGCTGCGTATTCGAATTTCCTCTTCATTTAATACTCTTATTCGTATATTTAATAATAAAACTTTGAATACCGCTGTACCTACTATTCGGTCAATAACCCCGATTCTAGTCAGTTCTGTCAATAATGTGATGAAATAAAAGTACTTTTGAATCACAATAAAATAATTATATTCATTTAAAAAAAATCAAGTAGTAGGTGCCTGATTCGGCGTTACAATTATCACTCGGTTACTAGACTTGGCTTTAAAAACCAGGGCGGCTACGACAAGAGCCACCAAAAGCAAATGGTACACCCATAGAATAGAATTGTAGTATTGGATGACGACCATTGGGTTGTTTATAATGAAGCAGGGAGTGAGGTATGTGAGGCAGAGTAAGCGTGTTATTGAGAAGCCGACGTCCCAAGATACCTGCATCTGAAAGTAAACGATACGGTACATAATTATAGTTTTTTTTTTAATGCAGTTGCTCGCGGAGTACTATTAGGTATTCTGTGTTAGCGGTTCCACATCGTGATATATGGGCTAAGAGCCGGTGAACCTTCACCTATCCGATAACCTATTTTTTATAAATATTTTTCGTGTATTAACATAGCTATGATGACTATAGTGATGAGCAAAGTTTTTATGGCTCATCACTATATCACCCATTCACTCATATAATATAATACTTAACCGGGCTTTTTTCATTCCAACCGACGACAGTAGGTAATGTAGAGACGAGTAGTATGTAAAGAATGTGCCTGTTTCTGTTGATATTAAAATTTGATTATAAAATAATGGTATGGGTTTGCCTGCAAACCGCTCGTGACATAGCCATAAAATATAGCATGAAGAGATATCTACCAAAATTCCAGTTTAAACTCTTCTTATCTGTATACCTAACAAGCTGTGCCCCGCGGCTTCACCCGTGGCATACTTTGTCCCCGTGGCACGATAAAAGTATCAGCCCATGTCCGACTCCTAGTCCCAGCCATTTATGTCGGATGTCGGTCACGTCAATATGACTTCACATCGCCTGATGGTAAGCTAAGGGTAAGGGGTCTCTGGAATGGGAGCCTGGCATTTATGACTAATAAACCTACAGAAATGGACATTGGCTCAAAAATGTATTATGCCTGGAAGAAATAAGTTTAAATAAATAATCTCGAACCCATTTGTAGCCATGACAGACTTCATGTTATCTCGGTGATTACGTTTATTAGGTTTAAACAGTAAACTAGTGAAAAAGGTTAAGTATATCTTTATCTTATCTAAATAACGAACATTATTGTTGTTTCGTTACATTGTAATCACAGAGCAAATATCTTGCTCTATCTATGGTTATTTGTAATACTTACCTACTACTTACACAACTTTATATGGAACTATTTGAATGAAATATACTTACCTATCTATCTACCTAATCGACCTACCTATCGAAAAGAAGTGCATACGTATATTTTTAACACATCTAGAACTGAATATATCGATGGTACAAAGGCAAAAGGTCAAGTGACAATAATTGATTTTCAGAGGAATTAAAAAGAATTTTCAAAAACGAGTGAAATAAAGCGGACTCTAGGAAAAGCGATTTTCTTGTCAACTATTATAATCTTTTCTTTCCTATAGCCTAACCCATCGATATAATGTGTCCGCTTCATTTACCAAAAATCCAGCTGCTGTTAATACCTACTTATTGCTATAAATACGACAAAAATACCAACTGATTCATTTGGTTTAATTATCGCGGCGTACTCGCTCTCCAACTTCACGTGCACCCAGAATGTGCTTGCAATGATGAGCTGTTGTAAAGATGGGCCGCAATAAATTATCCACACAAAGTACGCTAAAGCCTTTCTGCAAAATAATAAAAAAACTTATAAGATCTTTTCTCAGCGGGTACACGTACACCATACACCTGCTGACTATCGAATGAAGCTCTGGAACAGATTTACTTTCTGGATTTGAAGGTCAGACGGCAGTTGCTTCCGTAAAAGTTGAAACAAATAGTAAAAAAAAGAAGCAGAAGGGACCGCAGCGCAGGCTCCAAAGTGCGAACTTTGGGTACGACAAGAATTAGCAGTGAAACATAAGTTTGCAATCATTGAAATTAAAAAATGGCGAGACATGTTGGTGGATCTGTACCTACCTACCTGCTCTGTAAGTAGGTATTTGATTCGAAGACAAATAATAAGCCACAAACCTAATTCCCTTCTTGCAATCGCAAATATTCTTATATGCATTTGTGTAAAACCAATATCGAGTGGACATGTCCCAGCCCTGCAGAGTATCTCGGAGTGTAGGTCCAAAGATCAGCTTGTCCACCTCAAACGATCGCAGCGCCGCGAAATTGTATTCTTGTTCCAAAGCTATCTCATTGTTAGAGGCTCTGTAAGGTATGAAAACAGGTAGGTACCTAGTACCTATTACCAAAGTACGACTGAAAACATTTTGAACAAAATCAAGGGAACCCAATCAAGCAGAATCACTTCATATTGATTTGAGGGACATACCTACATGAGATTCATAATAGTCCAACCACCGTTTGAAGTTTAAGTCTCAGGGAACAGGCTCACGGCTAAATTCCTACCATAGGTATTTTCTTTTTTGTCAATAATATAGTAATTAGTAAGTATCTAGATATATGCATAAATCTACTAACGCAAGTTTTAACAAGCTTAATCTCGCAGAAGGGCCATGACCAGATAAGGGTAGACACTTAGCTGGATATACTCCGAAACCTGTTTCTGTGCATACGCTAGAACACAGTATCATAACGATTTGGTGTTGGAGACTGAACATAACAAGATGCGGTATGTTGTACAAGTAACGGCCGTCGGTACCATACTCTGTGTAGAATTGTTGCTCGAAGTACGTCTGAAAGCAGAGCACTGAAACTTTATTCCGAGCACGCTGAAACTGTGGAGTGATCTCCCAGCTGTCAGCTGTGTTCCCAGATGACTACAATTCTACAATATTCAAGATTCTTCAAGGCATTAGGTTTTTACAGCAGTGCCACTGCACTGACTACTCTTTTATTTTTTCGTGCGGACATCCGCATGTCCCCCGTCGGCCATGTCGGATTCGAATCGACAAAATCAGGTGTCAATTACCGGTGTATAAGGTTACCAAAAAGGTATTCCCCTCGCACCCCAGCAGACCCCAGGCTATCTACGGTTTTAAGATGGCCCCTCGACCCTCAGAAAGGGCGAGGACCAGCCCGCCCTCACCTGTTCCCCACTGTGCCCTCTGCTAGTCAGAGGGACACGTGGAGAGCCTCCGTGCAGCCCTCTAAAGGGCCATTAGCTCCTCGGTCGGCATTTGCTGCAGACTGCAGCGTCTCCCCTGCGAGTGAGAGGCGCTGTCGTTTGGGTTGCCCGGGTGTACCGCTCGGAGGTACCGACTCGCACCCACTGTGTTGCACACGTCCATAGATCACTGTAACCGTAAAGTGAATTAATTTGAATTTACAGAACCATTTTGCCCAATTGGCAATATACCGGTGAGACCAGTGTGTTCTTCAGGATAAAATAACGAAATCGCAAATCTTTATTTAGATCTGAGATTTTCTAATGTGTGATTGAAAGTCTATGTGAACTACGTCATTCTAACCTCAAGTGGAAAGTGAGTTCGTAAAACCATGAAAAGAAGTATGTATGCTGCCGCTTTCTTCAGTTTCTGTTCAGTAATTACCCTACAGTCACCCAGTGCTCCAAATGGAGTATTAAAATGGTCTTGAAACATTTTCCACCTGTAGTAAGGGCCTGTGAAATAAGTGGTATCCTTTTAATTAAGCTTGAAGAAACATTTCAAACCAATCAAGTAGCCCATTGCAATCCATTGCTGAACACAGGCTCAAGTTCGTAAACCTGTTTCTTCTGCTTGGTAATTGGTAAACTTTTTTGGATAGTCTCTGGACGCAAAAGGCCGAGGATCTCCCAATGTTCGTTCGTGGTAAGTGTAGATATACGCCTATACATTCATTGGTAGGAAAATTCCGTTTATGAAAAAATAGGCAAACAAAAATGCACCTTTGTGTAATCCAATGAAATAATATGCATATGAGATAATTTCAATAGCTGTAGGGTCTTCAGTTACGCTCATCTCCAATTCACTTAAATTGTTTTTTGTTGTTGAACCTTTTTGTTCCGCTAATGTGTTTTTCTTACGCTCCGTCAGGTAAATTTCGAAAGCCAGACCAACGAGTCTGAGTGATATCGTCTGATGTATCCAAAACACGTACGGTGGAGTTTGGTAATCCATAATAACATGCATATAACAAAGGTAGGTCCATGTATACGATAAGCTTAGTTGATGTAGATAACTGTAACATAAAGATATTTTAATATTGGAATAATAAATAAGAATGTTTGTAGGTTTTTTTATACGACTTAGGTGACAGACAAGCACATAGCCCACCTGATGGGAAACGGTCACCGTGGTCTATAGATGTGTGCAACACCAGGAGCTTTTACATCGAAACGCCCTATGCAAATAGACATGTTTAAACAAAAACTTCTACCTACTGAGAACAAATCGAACCCGCACTGTCCGACGTAGCAATCTAACGCCACGCCATCGCAGAGGTCCGCGAGATATCCCAGAAAACAGCCGCTCCCCAACCGAACTTATCACTCACCCTGCCCTTTCCGTAGCGGCAAAACAAAAGTTAAGTTGATAAGTAACTTACCGTTTGTCACAGCATTTGATAATTAAAATATTGCCCCACGTTATAAGAACGGAATGGTAGAAATAAGAACCACATATTAAATATGCGATAAGTATACCGAGCCCAGTTCCATAATTCCGCTTCGTATCCAAGTCTTTTATTCCTTTGTAGTGACCGCCCAATGAGATGCATATTATAAGTGATGTGAAATATAATATATCAGTTAACATCGATTGCGAGGATATATGGCTATTTACTGTGTATAAAAGTACTATTCTCTGTACAAAGTGTTCTTTTTACATTTTTGTGGAATTAACAGTTCCATGCGGTTAATAAATGTTTCTTGTTGTGACATAACCATGACTAGGTCATTGTCAAATAGTTGACACCTTTGGTTAGTAGAAAAAAGATTTTTTCTGTCATTTTCGTGTCATTATGTTTCTCTTCGCCAAGCGGTTTTTATGCAATTCATGCTAATAATCACGAACTCTTTGAGTGTAGGTATAGATAGTTGAACACGAAACCCCTAGCTTATTTTTTGAATATCTTTACATACCTATATAATCCTTCTGTACTAGTGTATGTCACTGAACTCATCCTAAACGGCTGGACCGATTTGAATGATTTTTTTGTATGCGTTTAGGTGGCGCCCTGGATGGTTTAGATTCACAAATCAGCCCAGCAGATGGCGCTGCAGTCAGTATCTAGGTTATGGAGAACAATGTCTGTCGGGTCCGCTAGTAATCTTATACTATAACATAATTCAAAGCCCTGACAGTCTGACTGACTGACTGACTTAGATACAACGCACAGCCTAAACCGCTGGTCGTAGTGTTATTATTATATTACCTAACCTCGATGCGAGGCGTCGCACGTTCTGCGCCGGGTACTTAGTTCTAATAAGCTAACCTTTAGACAGGTTCTGAAAACTTAAACCACTGCACTGTTTTGTATGACGCGAAAATAATATGCGAAGTTTTGACGACATTGTTTCCATACTAAATAAAACAACCAACTGATTAAATAAACAATTTACTACACATGATGTAGGTTTACAATAAAAATATCTTCTAACAGAGGTATGTAACAGTTTGTCTGATGCAGACATAGCCGGTGCCTTCCGATATTACAATATAATCTTATGTTCAGCATAAATAAGCAACTATCAATTACATCTGTGATATGAAGTGCGAATTAAATAAAACCTTTAAATGCATCTTTTACCCACCACTATAATCTAATTTGGCATACCGGAATGTTATAAATCCCAACTACTTTGGCCGACGAATATTGTACTGAATGCAACTCAACTTTCACCCTGCTAACTAGTAACTATTTCTCGCTAACATGATATTGGTTTCTACTTTTTAAAGTACATTTATTTATTAAAAACAGCGGTAAACACAGAGGAGCTTGTCTGTTTGACTAATTTATTCTTCATAGGCATGTAGTGCACCAATTTTGAATCGAAAAATGAGTCCAGTAAGGCGGCTAGCAAGCACACGGCCCGTCTGACGGGAGGCGGTCACCAGCGGGAAGGGAGATCATTCCACAGTCTTAAGCGTGTGTGGAATGAAATTCCTCTCATATCTCACAGTGCGCACCGTTGGCGGATGTAACGCGTGAGGATGAATTCTCTGCCTGTAGCGAACGGGGATATTTTTTTATACTACGTAGGTAGGCAGATAAGCACACGGCCCACCTGATGGGAAGCGGTCACCATGGCCTATGGACGGTGATGCATGCTCCAGTCTACCACATTCAGTAAGTAACAGTAGTTGGTATCTTACGTCAAGATTGTCAGTTAAAAGCAACATCCACATCAAACTTCAATATCAACAATTCCTCTTTGTTTTTCCTCCGTAAAGCAAATGCGGAAATAAATATCTAAGCTGGAAATATTTTTTAGGAAAATATATGTGAGAAGAAAAAGAACTACCGTCACAGATATATCTATTCTATGTAAACGTTTGAAACATATCACAATAGAAAGACTATCTAGAAAACAACTAACCTATAATACTGTTTAGCTGTATTAGCTATTAATTTATTATATATATAAATTACTTAGTTTCACCAAAATCAATCATTTTATTTGTATTAAAAATTCTTTGACTAGCATCTAACGTCTATAACAAAAGAATATACTAATATTTCATTAAAAATAATGCAGCCTACCGGCTTTGTGATATCTTAAACCTGTCAAAAAAAGAAGCAAAGCAAATGGAAATAATTAAAGTTAATCATTCATAATATATACTTATAAGTATGCACCAAACTAACTAGATTGCATTATAAATGATTATAATATAATACAAACCGTGAATTGCGCGGCAAAAAAAAATTCTAGAAAAATAACAAGTACCCTCATTTTTTTACAAAGAATAATTTAAACGCTAAAATCTTGTTTACTCGAATCCTTTAAATGTATGGAACTTTAATATAGGGACAGCTATTTATTTCAAACAGATTTACAATACGATAATGGTACAGTACCCGCCTTTTAATTTGTCACGATGCGTCATCGGGAAGAATAGTGAGTTTGGTTGAGATCGGCTTGCCTCGGTTTTATGAAGCGCTCTATCATACATCGGACTGACAATTTGATATCTTTATAGATTATTTAACACCGTTTATGGTCATAAATTACTAGCTTATAACCTCAACTTTGCCCGTGTGGAATTCTGTTGCCGTTCCCGTTTCCCATGGGAACCTATTCCATTCCTTTGTCTTATTCTAGACTATAGTCTACACATGTACCAACCCAAGCCGTTTTTGCGTGATTTGTTACTATACTAATATCCATACTCACAACTTTCGCGTTTATAATATTATTATTAGTAGCATTAAAACGAAAGCTTCGGTTTTAACTACTCTTAAAAGTTATCAAGCAGTATATATGCTTGTGTGACCTAAGCGCTCTATAAAACCGAAGCAAGCTGATCTTACCCGAACACTCTTTTTTCCGACGGCGCCAAGTCAAAAACCGGATACTATACAGATTATTCAGGCCATAGCCAACTAACGACTACACGCGTAATCCGAAATAAAAGCGTAATCGAATCAATTCCTAGGCAGTATTATGTTATACGCATTACTATTTTAATATATACAATGTTTGATCGTAGTTCGATAAACTTAAGACAGTGAACAAACAGTACTAATACCTAAGCTCTTTGTATCCTACTTTAATATGGTACAAGAAAAAGAGATAAAACTATAACGTATTGCTCTGTAAGATATCAATGAATAAAAAAACACAGTTTTATTATATATACAATTCTACAAACCATTCAACATTTTTCTGGTGAAAAATGTTATTTAGATTTCTAAACGGCTTGCGGTAATGTCTATTCACCTACTCAAGTTACTCATGTCATCACCAACCGATATTTGTCTGCCATTATCTAGTAAAATGGAGTGAAAAGATTTTGAAACACAAATAGTGTCGAAGGAGTGTATTTTTATATAATTTCTTCTACAATAATACTAATATCAAGTTTGTAGAAAATCAATTGTTAATATCTTTAAAGGAAATAATAGAATAGTGTCTTATCTTTCCCGAGTTCTATTTACTACTTACTATGTATTTAGGGTCAATTCCGATGAGGCAGAAATACGCTCGAGCAGTTTTTAAGTCATAATTACATATCAACCTTATTAATTTTAGATAAAGCTTGAAATAATATGCAACAATCCTTTATATAGGATAAGATTTTAATTTTGCATACTATTTTCACCATTGATTAAATGAAATAAGGTTGATATTTAAGGAACACGCAAAAAGTGGTACAGCATATTTCTGCCTATGTTTTCTTTTTCGTCAAGGGAAATGTCCTAGGGCATACCATGCGACGCGGGGAGGCTGCGCGGTTTCGTTTAATGAATTGACCCTATGACGTAGTAAGATACTTTTATGTTGATTAACAGTCGAAAATAACTAAATCTGAAATCTAATGTAATAAAACAAAGTCCAAAATGTTAAATCTTGAATGTCAATGAAAAGTTTGCCTAACAAAAGAAGGTCAAGTCTAGAAATTAGATAAGATATTTTATTAATTTTCAACCTTACGTACCATTTACATTTTGCCCTAACAACTACCTCTAACTATTGCTCCGCTTCTCTATAGAATATACAAACTAAATACGAATATAGAAAACCATAAAATATATAATAAACCTATAAAAAGAATCATGGCAACGAACTCAACACCATTTGTTTAATAACTAAATCTGCATCAGACTCAAAACAATTAACAACTAAAATTTGCATTGCTATACAATTATTACAAAACATACACAACATACAAATGTCATCGTGGCCAGGCCATTACAAGTCATCTATGGAATAATACTAAATTAATCGCCACAACTCGTGGACACTGAACATGCTTTACTTTTTTTTTCATCTAAGTTTTGCCTTTACAACTATTGTTATTAATCACACCTAAATGTTGTTAGAAAAGTATTGCCTCTAAATATTATATGAAAAGAGATTTTTATTAGATCTACTTACATTTGTTTCTATTTATATAAATAATGTTGAAACTTATGAACAGTTGGTTCGGAACACAACAGACAGTGTTACATTAAGTACCGTATAATAAATAAATATATTGTTCCGCGTTACGTAATATTAAAAGGAACTATTCGTAACAGTTAACTTAAGATACATCGCGTAAGAGAGCAACCGGAGACAACGCTAACGTAGTTCGTAGAACTTCGCCACTTGTGCAATAACCAGAGCCGTAACCAAAGTGCTAGAATTTCTAATTACGATATAAATCGATTAATTTGAAGCTTCTATAATTATACGCACAACGAACAATCCAATCGCGTTAAAATCGACAAAGACCCGCTAATGTGTGCCGATCGACCCGACCGATCGCCGTCACGTATATTTAATTCATTATATACTTTCGATCTATCGCACAAACACATATAGTAGTCGCTATGCTTATCTACTCGAATTATAAGTTATTAAATTTTTACAATACCTACCACAGAGTTAAATACAACATCCAGAACGTTACGTCGATAATTACAAAATTTCAATCGGTGCAAACGATTACAAAATTTACTATTTTATCCACAATCGAAAATCACTCGGAGGTAAACGAAATATTTTATACATCGTACTCGTCAAATTTGATCTGTCCTATCACATACAACAATGAGATGCGCCGTGTCGCGTGCGCATGGCTCAGTCCTCACGTCCCGCCGGGGCTGCGCCGGTGCGTTCACTTGATGAGTTGCGCGGCGCTCTTGGAGCGGCGGAACATCTTCGCGCCCCGCGGGGGGGGCGCGGGCGGCTCGTGCTAGTTGGCCCCGTTGGGCGCGGGCGGCGGCGCGGGGCGCGCGGGGGCCTCCTTGGCGCCGTCGGTGCCGTAGATCTTGCCCGCCTTGCGCGCCATGGACGCCAGCAGCTCCGCCGAGCACTTGTGCGCCGAGCGCAGGGACAGCGCCCACTCCTTCAGCCCGATCTCGTCCTGCAATATCCGCCGACGATATTACTGCAAGGCTGACTGGTTGCAGAGCAATAATAGTCTTGTCTACAATGAGCGAATCATAGACAAGACTATTGCTCTACAGAAACATTATGCAAGTGTGCACACTTCGAACAGAACAAAGTCACACCTTCAAGACACGTCGAGACAATTTGTCCTATGATTGCCTTGTATCTAATTGGCGATAACCCTAAAATTAGCATTTTTTTGTACTACGGGGTGTTTAGACTCTACTAAAACCGGGTACAACGCTAAGAAGAAGTTAGAACTACATAGGTAAATAAATTATGCAATAACAATTTCGGCCTTACGACCACCCAGATATTAATTTTAAGTTAAATAAGTACAATCTAAATCAAAATAAACGAGAGCACTTACAGTATTCGTGAGTACGATCTTGGTATCGTTCCTGGTCCTCAGCACGATGCACTGTTCGCCCTTGACAGACACGAAGTCGGAGGACACTTCTTCGACTGTGTCCAGCAGTATCATCTCAGGCTTAGCGCTGTTTTCCAAGTGTAACTCGAGTCGGTTCGGGTACAGTTTAGCATAACGAGTTTGCCATGCGCTGGCGAATGGACCGCCTAGTTTCTTGATGTACCCATGGAGTATGCAGTCCGATTCTGGAAAAGAAATTAATTTGTTATATATGTTGTGTTCATAGGCCACGATAACCTCTTCCTAATAGGCCGACCGTTTGCTACACTCGTAGTGTTAAAAAGTTATGAATAACTTATTATTTGCTGTTTTTTTTTTATACCACTTAGGTGGCAGACAAGCACGCGGCCCACCAGATGAGAAGCGGTCACCGTAGCCTATGGACGTGTGCAACACCAAGGGCGTTACCTACGCGCTGCCGACCCTGAAGGGAAAGGGCGGGGGTAGGAAAGGGTGGGGAGGCTAGGAAGGGGCGGGGAGGAGGAGCGGTACAGTGAGCTCAGGCTACCCTACTTACCGGCGGGAGCACAACACGATGGTTATTATGGCCGCGGTCTTCTGTAGGAGGTACTACCCGAGTCGGACAGCTCATTTCGGACGGGATTTACCGTCATGTCCTACCTCCTTTTAAATAATATAACATTCAAAAAGAACTTGATTTAGTATACTTCAATCGGTTTCCTTATTTTGATTAGATACGAAACATCAACATTTTAAGCAGGTATATCAAATACCTATCGTATGTAAAATAAAAAATGGTAGCCCAACGTAAATACATTGTAAAAGCTTCACATCCAAACTGAACTGTGCAAGGGTTTCTCCATTTACTACACGTACCTTTCTCGTCAGCATCAAACTTCTGTTTCTGCTTGGCTTTCTTCTTCTGCTCGTTCTTATCAGCCTCTTGATTGATGGTTTCGAACACGGTCTCCGCCACCTCGCTCTGCCAACGCTCCGATATCACCAAGGGGAAGTCTTTGTATTGCATCTGATCTGCTTCCGTCAGCTATGAAAAATGACAATTATGTTCATGTATCAAAAATAATAGCTAAACAGGTTACATTTTTTACAGTTTCGGAGGTAGAGTCTAAAGCTGATTTTCGTTCAAATTTAGATTAAGTCGCCTGCAGAGGTACCTAGCTTTACACATAAAAATCAATTCAAAACTTAGTTAGTGTGCCGTAAGACAGTAGTGATATCAAATGCTCACAATCATAATTTATTCTAACCCTTTGACAAAACTGACATAATTTCCAACAGCCTTGAGAAAATAATCCGTGGCTCTACAGCACTATTTAAGTAGGCCGCCAAAATGACTTTAGACATTGAGTTTGAAGACTTGTCTAGTTATTGTGAGTAGTTATTGCGAGTGTTTATTGGTGCTGGTCCTCGGTCTGTCAAAGTAAGGTAACTTAACACAATTCAGGTACATACAGGTCAATAAACTACTCAAGTAATACCTTAATTCCCTTAGTATCCTCCTCATCGAAGCTGCCGATATCGAACGCGTCTGCCGCGTTGACTTCTCCGCGAGGTGGGATTAATGGCGGCGTGTATTTCTGGTGGTACACCTGCTGCCAGTCGATACCGGCGAAGAACACGTGCTCTTTCACTTCATCAGCACTGAAATATTACGAAATGAATATTATTGACTACATCCAAAATATTGATAACGTGATCTGTTGTCATTTGTTTACACCAATTAACAAGTATTTTACAAGTCTTAGGAATTGTAGAATATTTTTGATGTACAAAAGTCGTCTTAAATTTGACGGACTTGCGATCCAGAGGTCGTGGGTTCGAACACAACCATTACTTTATTGATTGAACCTATTCCTAATATGTTCAATTTATAGTTATCAAGTCAGGTAAACATGCAAATAAGACTATTATGTGTATAGTGTACTTATTGCAGCAGAATGCTTTCAAAATAAGTTTGATACTTTGAGAGTGTAAAACTCTTTGTCACGTTTTTATAAACAGTGTATAGGTACTATTATTATATTAAAGTATGTGAAGTCACTGGTCCCTGAAATACAGATCAATACAGTCAATAAAGAAATTAATCTATATAATATACTACAAAACATACCCTCGTCCCTTACAGCCTAATCGTTTGTTGATGTCCCTCTGCAACAATCCTTCGAGTAAACTCTTCAAGCTAGGACTGAACGATTCCGGCAGCTCCACATTCTGCAATACATTGTAATTCTATTGCAGACATAATTCCATCTTTTACTTTAAACATATAAACTAATACATAGAGGGTCTAAGGAAATACTGCGTTTGGTGCTAAACATTGCTGCTTTGTCTATGCAATACTAGGTTCAAGGGTACGTTAAAGAACAATAGTATATATTGGAAGTATTGTTCCAGGTCTTTTCGTACGTAATTACATTCGTATTACGTCTACATTTTACTGAATTTCAATGTCATCGGCCCGGCCGGCTCTCTGTATTTCTTACCAATTCAAATGGAATCAGTGAAACCTTTTAATTCGTTGGTTTGTTGATTTATCATTGTGAGTACAATATAAAACATAATATATTTTTATCATTTTACAATTTATAAAATGTATATTGTAATCTGAACCCAAAAGTTATCAATATAGCACAGCAGAACACTTGTGGGTGGATGACAACCGGCTGTTATGTAGGTATGTATGTGTTTACGAATATCAAACAACACTTTTGCATTATTCATTGTTTGTAATTTTATTTGATATTCAAAGTGTCTTAAAATATCAAATAGAAATTTTGTTTATTATTTCTTATAGTGTTGAATAATGTATGGGGTTCTACCAAGATCTTCAGGGGCGAAGCGAACTTCGTTTACTAGTGCGTAAACCTGCTGATTAACGGACGAGATTCTAGCCCTGGCTACTTTTTCGAGGTAGGACTCCCCACATTCGCCTCCGTAAAAGCCATAAGAAACCAAAAATAGAAAGGATAAACGTTAGTCTCGTAATAAAATATGTTCAAAATTCAGTTCCAAAATTCAGTTCAAAAAAGTATTCTTGTAATAGTTTTCAACATCTAATATTGTAACGCGATTGTGTCTGAATCGCGACTGAAAGTTGTACAAGCTGCTGTTTAAAAAAAAATTTTTTAACAATAAGCTTTTATTATTTACAGTATTGCATTGTCATAGGACTTACATAAGTATGCCCAATTTCAGCCCAATCGGATAACCAGAAGTGGTCGAAAATGGCTTGCAAGATTTGATTACAGACAACGGGACAGGTGAAACTAAATAAAAGCTTGTAAAAAGGAGCAAGTTAGGCATTGGTTGTAATTGATAGGTATCAGAATGCGTATGCAACGTCAATCGTATTCTCTTTCCTCTTTGGTATGCGTCAGTTTGAAAGTCAGATAGAGATGATATCGGAACTGGATTTTGAACATATTACGAGAATTAGCCTTCAGGAGAGTGGATACCGATTTTTAAATTGCAAGCTTTGAATGCATACGGGATTGGTGCTTAGATAAAGAAGACTTGGTAGTCTGTTTTTTTTCTCACATTAATCTTTAATCACTATCATCGTTCTTTTTTTCTGTAGATTAGAAATCTTTGGGACCGAGACCAAGACTTAGCAAATAGCTTTACTCTCAGACATTGCCAGACCTAATTGCCGGTATATACAGCTACTGCAATATCTTGTCACTATTTCACTAATGAATAAATGATACAAAATAGTATTACGTTTGTGTTCGTGCAACAGTATTTACGTGTTAGCCATTGCGCTTGCTTGTTGAAACGTCACTAAGCGAAAACGTTTAAACCCTTTCATAGCTGTGTATTTTGTAGTCCGTTGTTTGGTAACGGCTATTTGTCTAGACAAAGTAAACAAGGTTATTTGAACGAAAATATTTGCTACTAGCAGCATAAAGTGTAACGCAATAGTCCTTGGCAGCATTGTAAAAAGTTATTGTATTATACAAAAAGAAAATTACCATGGTTAGGGTCATTCTGTCGATCTCGTGCTTATCCTTGGTCTTATGCTGGCGGAATGGCGAGTGGCCCTTGAGCAGCTTGTACAGCATACAGCCGAAACTGAACCAGTCAGCAGAGGAATCGTAGCCGGTGCCCTTGGATAGCACTTCGGGAGCCATGTAGCCGTGGGTGCCACTGAAAACCAATGTTTAGAAAATATTGACTTCTTTATCATATCAATTTCAAAATTCAGAGGTCAAAATTGTGAGAATTATGTCTAACATACAAATCTAGTATGATACCTGATATATATAGTGGTTTATAGCAGGCTTGTCAACTTTTTCATATAATACTAGCTTTTACCCTCATTTTCGTCCGCGAGGAATTCTGTTCTCGTTTCCGCTTTTCATGGGACCTATTTCAAGGATTAAAAGTAGCCTAAATGTTATTCCTAAATAAAATCTATTCCTATACCAAGTTCCAGCCACATTAGTTCAGCCGTAAGAAGTAGAGATTCAGTAGTTAACAAACATCCATACTCACAAACTTTCACTCTTATAATATTAGTAGGATTAATTTATAGCAAGTTATGTTCAAACGAAGCCATTTTCGTAACAATTGTTCCATTTGCCAAGGTCTAGAAAACAACAACAAACAAGTAGGGTAAAATACAAGTAGGTAACTACACTACTTCATTGAACACGCCCCACATGAATGTCAATAGATCAGACGACAAACCAATAATATTAACCTATACAATCAAAGCAGGAACAAACAAGACATGTGTACGGAACAGCCGCTCCGTCCATTCGACTCGCACACACTAATAGGTATGTAAGCAACTATCAATTACACAACAAACAATTAAAACAATGTCACTGCATTACGTCAATCGACGTGAAAACAATGGGAACAGTGTGGCAAATAAATTCTATACTTGTTATCTGAACAATTCACAACGATAAAGTGTTAATTATAGTTTTAAGCGTCATTACCTGCTCGAATTACAACGATTTCCCTATATATAGTATACATCTACTATATAAAAATAAGTCGGGTTGTCCTTCCTGACGCTATAACTCCAGAACGCACGAACCGATTTCCACGGTTTTGCATTCGTTGGAAAGGTCTCGGGCTCCGTGAGGTTTATAACAAAACAACCACGCGGGCGGAGCCGCGGGCAACAGTTAGTCTGTTATAGGTATATATAAGTGTATTATATTCATATATTGCTACGCAACCTTAAATGTATTTACTCATGGTGCGCCGGCAACGAAAGCGGTAACGTGTCAATTTTTTTTGGCGGGGAAAATATTATTTTCTGTCCGCGTATTGGGTTACTCGTTTTCTTAACGTATCTTTTCTTTCTTGTCTTAGCGTTCTTTTAGGAACCTTGATTAGTAACGGATAGGAAATGTATGTCTTAGGGTGCGAAACCTTGGCCATGGGTCAGCTGGAATAGCCTTTTTTTATACTACGTAGGTGGCAGACAAGTACACGGCCCACCTTTTGGGTTAACTTACACGCCGACGTTTGAAGACCCGGGACGGCATGCGGTTTTATTCGATTCAAGTCCGACATAACGGATACCACTCCCACTGGTAGCAGGGGTGGTATTCGTGGGGATTTCCGCACTAATAAAACCGAAACCTCTCTAAAATTGTTATGAGATGGTGGCGGGCTGGATAGCCTGATTTTAATACACGCCAGAGAAACGCACGGAACTCTCGGTCAATCACTAGTCTAAAATATTTTAGACTATAAAATACATACTCATCTAGTCATACTTACACACTGGCGTGCGGTTTCTTTTTAGAGAAGTCACAGGCGAGACCGAGATCTGATATTCTGACGTGTCCATGTTCGTCTAGCAGAATGTTCGCCGGCTTCAGATCCCTGTACACTATGTGACGTTTGTGCATGTGTTCTAAACCTGAAACCAAGAAATTCTTATTGAATAAAAAGGTCGAATGGATTGAGATAAAGATGGCAGCTTTTGTTTCAAAATTTGCAAGTGTTGATAACCTAGGGTCAAACGATGTTGAAGCGGTCCAATTATCAAATGCCGTAGGTACCAATAGGGGTAAAAAAATATTTGCATTCAATCATTTTGTTACTGTTTTTTATAATCCGATGTTATTTTTCATATTGTGGCTATTCATACATGATAATATTGTATGAATCAATAATCGGTCAATAATTTACAGTATAGATAAAGCACTTAGTGACGTGTAATATTACCTACTTAATTTAAAAATACAATCCGCTTCTATATATAAATCAAAAAGAGTGTTATCAGATAAGGTCTACAAGTAAATTAGTGACTAAGTATGTGGTGAAATGTATGTAGCGCCACGTTGTCAGCAACTTGTCGAGAACGCTCTATCAATTAACATTTGCATTTTCAGGTTAGTATGCACAGTGTCGTTGACGTAGGTGTAGAACAGCTGTTAATACTTCCGTCTACCACTTTAAATGCGCAGTGTTCTTTTTAATTTAAAAACTAGATACAGTCGCCATCCGTATTAGCTTAACACATTTCAGTTACTTTTACTTTAGCTCTAAATGATAAAATAATCAAGATTTTTTTTAAGTTTACCTTATGAAAATTACCAAAAATCATTATACATACATTTTTACTGCTTCATTTCAATGTAAAGATCGTTTATAAAGTTAGTGTCGACTGTACAATCAGCGCCAAAAGTTGATTATGATTGCACAGGTTTCCAACTTAAATATCTGAATAAAAATTGTTTATAAAATTGCAATCAAAGTTAATAATAACTCAATGGAACCCACTAACTCTTCACAGTAGTTTCATAAAAAAAACTTTCGCCCAAAAACGTTTTCTTAAATCTGAAAATGATCATTGTGATCATCTACTTTTGACGCTGACTACACGCGTTTGTATGATGTCCCACATCCTGTTATAATTGGCTAAAAATTTCTCTAGGGGAGGTAGGCAAGCAGTTGAATCAATCAATCAATTAACCTACTGCAGTCCCCTGCTGGACATTAGCCTCAACGAATGTGCGGCGACTAGCAAGTGAGGTTGGCTTGGGCACCAAAGGTTTTCTCAAGGCCGTGTGCATCCAGTTTCTTTATTTCTTATTTACTGAGCTTAAATCGGACTAAGCAGACAATAGCAGATAAATATAGGGCGGGTTTTTCTCATCAGTATGATTTAAATTTCTTTTCTTTAATATAACACTGTTTAAAATAATACTACAACAGTATTCAGACCATAAGTAGCCGGTTATGTGTGTGTACTACGTAGTGCGTGCCTCACAATGATATATGACTGCAATAATCTATTAACAAGTAGCTTTGGCCGGCCGTGTCGCTTGGGTGGCCTTCGGGATGCGCATAACGTAAGTTACTATATTAAATTTACATACGACGTAATAATATGTGCAGATTTAGGCAAGATACATAATTCTGTATGGAAAAACCAGTTGATAATGTTACTTGTTTGTAAATTATGCCACGATAGCCATAAGGCGCCACCACTCGTTTGTTGGCTATATTCCCTTAATTTATGCCCCGCGATTTCACCCACTCTCAACCCCGTCCGCGTCTGTGAACCTCTTTCTTATTGCACGGCTCTTTAGGGTCATGGCCCGATGTTATTAGATAAGTTCTATGAACTTACCCTAGAACTGAGCTATCGTATTATTATGCAAGAAGGATTTTACCAATCACACACGTAGATCTAGAGATTAGCGCTTACAAACAAATAAACTCTTCAGCTTTACTATTACTAGGTATATTTTTAACGTAATCCGAAATAACCAATCATCAATCAATATAGGTTAGGTTTCTCACTGTATTTGTTTGTATGTAGGTACTGTGTTTCACACATAATATACTATCTATATCTACTTACTAGGTTTTATATAAATCAAGACTATTTTTATTCGTTGACCGATTATTATTTCACCCCATTTAAAGGTCGAATTCTGTATAGCATGGGGAAAACCCATGCAATATCTCACTACTTGCTGTATTTCTTCCAGTTATATGATAATATGTTTTAGCAAAGAAGGGGCAAATTGGATCAAAGTATTTTTTGCATTGATGTGTGTGACTAAAAATACGTGGGTTTTGTGGGACACGAGAAGCGGATGTGTGTACCCCCACCACTATTCGCCTTCGATTTTTGGCCATACATTTGAAACATGGATCTACTTACCTAATATGACTTCAGCAGCGTAAAACTTCATTTCGGCCTCGTTGAAGACGCCATGTTGGGACAGATGGTAGTGCAGGTCACCTCCATTCATCAGGTCCAGGATGAAGCACAGTTTATCCGGCGTGTGGAACGCGTACGTCATGCATACAATGAACGGGCAATCCACCTGGAGATAAAAGAATAGGTTAGATTGCTAGTACTTTTTATATGAGAAAAAAATCCTATTCCATCCGAAGCTTGCACTTTTGATCCTGGGGTCCGTTTTCCCACTTTGCCTTTCCATAATATGCTTACGAGAGCGATTGCCGTCTGAACCCCCAACCACGAAACCCAAAACCTCATCCGTCAATCAGTAGGTATACCGGAGTTGCCTTGGGGAAGATCTTTTTATAACGACTACCAGTAAATAATACATTGCGGAGGACTACTCGAAAGAAGTGTTAAGGAAAAGAAAAGAGCTGCAAGCAAAGTTAACTGAAGAGAGACAAAAGGGAAATTTGGCATACATAAAATATGACAAATTAATCGTTAAAGAGAACAACAATAGCCAAGAGAAGAGGAAAAGGGAAATATCCATTTCACCCTCTTCAGATAATAATCAGCCAAAGAAGCAACAAACCATAAACACAACCAAGACAAACAGAACAAATGCTTTTGATTTAATGCGACATAGATCCAGCTCCCTTACAAACATACCTAATACTAATAAAAATCAATAGCAATTAATGAACAGCAAACGGAAACCAAAACCAACCAAGGAAACTGCCAATAAAGAAACAAAAAGACAACAAACTCCCCCAAGCCGACTGGTCCTCGAGGGGGAAAGCGACCACAACCCTCCAAAACCTGAAGCCAACAATCACCGAAAATCGGTAATATACATATCATCCCTCAATGTACTCACCTTGGGAAAAGAAGAAAATCTCACGGAGCTGACACATGCGCTAAAACAAATCAAATGGGACATAATTGGGTTGAGCGAAGTAAGAAGAATGGGCGAAAGTATTACTTGTCATTCAGACTATTTACTATATCACATAGGGGAGACGCAAGGCCAATATGGGGTAGGATTTATTATCAAACAATACTTAAAACAATATGTGGAGGAATTCATAGGAATCTCAGAACGCATAGCGATTATGAATCTGAAACTACCAGGATACAAGAAACCGTGGTCTATTGTACAAATATATTCACCTACTGAGCAATCAAATCTGGAAACGATAAATAACTTCTACCATAATTTAAACGAAGCAATTCAAGAGCACACCCATAAAAACCTGATAGTCATGGGAGACTTCAATGGCCAAATTGGAGCAAGACGCCCAGGAGAAAGCGCAATACTAGGACAATTCTCATATAGCACCAAGACCAGAAGCAGGAATGGGGAAAAAATTACAAACTTCGCGCTAGAAAACAAATTAACAATCTTAAATACTATGTTCAAGAAGAACCGAAAGAGCATGTGGACCTGGATCTCGCCGGATGGTAAAACAAAAAACGAAATTGATTTTATTATGACCAACAGAAACAGTTACTTTACAAACTTTACCGTCATTAAAAGATTTAACTTCAACACCAATCATAGGCTACTTAGAACTGAGCTCATAATAAATCAACCAAAGAAGACTAGACCGAGACTAGATTCAGGAAATAGAAAACTCAACGATCAGCAATTAGAACAAATAGCAACAGCCCTAAAAGCTGAACTTGGAGACTTCAAAGAGAACACTAAGGAACTAGAAACCCAAGATAAATACAATTATATAGAAAATATTATCAAAACTCAAACTAAACTCATAGCAGATACAAAAAGTGTTGCAAAAGGAGCACTATCAATAGCCACTATAAAACTCCTAGAAGAAAGAAATCAACTCATTAACGAAAGAAGTACTCAAAATAGAAGACAGAAATTAGCCAAAATTAGCAAAAATATCAATGAAAGCATGAGAAAGGATAGAAAACAACGGAGGATGCAAACGATAGAAAATTACATACTGAAAACCGGTGGAACTAAAAAAGCACTCAAAGAATTGACCGACACGAAAACCTGGATCGTAAAAATGAAAGGCGACCGAGGCAAATTAGACCATCACAGAACTGAAATATTAAAAACAGCTACGTCATACTACAAAAAACTATATCGAAACAATACTACGCTAGCTGAAATCAATCTAGTGGAAACCTCGAACACCCCCAGTATTCTCCAAGCTGAAATCAGTAAGGCTATCGATACCCAAAAGAGTGAGAAAGCACCCGGGCCTGACGGCATAAGCAATGAAATTTTAAGATACAGCAAAGAGATCCTGATGCCTGTCCTCACAGATATGTTCAATGACATCATGAATACTGAAATCATCCCCCAGCAATGGACCGAGTCTCACATCATCCTACTGTATAAGAAAGGGGATAAATACGACATCGGAAACTATCGCCCTATTAGCCTTATGTCCAATGTATATAAGATTTTTGCTAAGATTATCCTAAAACGGGTCGAAAGAACTCTAGACGAACACCAACCTATAGAGCAAGCAGGATTCCGTAAAGACTACTCAGTGATCGACCACATTCACGTAGTGCGTCAAATCTTGGAGAAATACAACGAATACCGATTAACATACTACATTGCATTTATCGATTATCGTAAAGCATTCGATTCTCTACAACATGACAAAATATGGGAAGCATTACTAGAACAAGGAATTGAGCATAAGTACATTCGATTAATAAGAAACATATATAGTTGTAGCAGAGCAAGAATTCAATTAGAAAAGAAAAGTGCTTTTTTCAGAGTAGAAAAAGGCGTCAGGCAGGGAGACCCTCTATCTCCGAAATTATTCTCCGCAGTACTAGAATCAATCTTCCGAAGGCTTAATTGGGAACATCTCGGAATCAACATAGACGGTGTACTACTATCGCATTTAAGATTTGCCGATGATATAGTGTTACTAGCAAGAACAGCAGAAGACCTGACCAGAATGATAAAAGAACTTGCGGAAGAAAGTGAGAGAGTAGGGCTGGTAATGAATCCGGAGAAAACTAGAGTGATGACAAACGGCTGCAAACATACTATAGATCTAGGAAACACTGAAATCAACTATACAGATGAGTACATATATCTAGGTCAGCTCATAACTCAAAAAGATCCGATGCAGAAGGAAGTGGACAGAAGAACTACAAATGGCTGGAAAACATACTGGAGCTTAAGAGAGGCTATGAAAGACAAAGAGCTCCATATAAACCTAAAAAGTAAACTCTTTAACACCTGCATACTGCCTGTCCTTACGTATGGATGTCAATCATGGTCCCTAAATCAAGAGACTTTAAACAAACTACAAACTTGTCAGAACGCCATGGAAAGGAGCATGCTAAATATTAAAAAGGCTGACAGAGTAAAAAAAGTCCTCATTAGAAATAAAACAAAAATCACTGATGTAATAAACAAAATCAAAAGGCTCAAATGGCGATGGGCTGGTCACATGGCAAGAGGACAAGAAAAATGGAGCAAAAAGGTGACATGGTGGTACCCAAGGGAAGGCAAAAGAAAGAGAGGTCGACCACAGAAAAGGTGGGACGATGACGTTAGACAAGTGGCAGGAGTCACGTGGAACAGAGTGGCACAAGAAAGAAAAGAATGGAAAAGGTTGGAGGAGGCCTTTGCCGACTGGCAAGCAGATCTAGGAAAGATAACGAAGCAACAAATATTGTTTTAAATTGTTTATTCAATGTAAGATTTTAATGTTAGTTCTTTACATAAGTTTAATAATCCATTGTACTAAGTGATCTGAATAAAAGGCTATATTATTATTATTCTCTTTATTTCAATATATACATATAAATTACATTTTTAAATATATCTAAAAAAAAAAAATACATTTAAAAATATAAAAAATAGTGCTCCACCGGCGTCGGGTACAAGGACCAAGCCACCGGTGGTTAGGGCTCCAGGGAGAGGAACTTCCTCACAATGCGTGCCGTGTCGAGGAGTACCGCCTTCTGCATCAAGCCCTTGATCCAACTGCCTAACGTGAGCCTCTTGAGATGTTGGTCGAGGCTCTTGGCGATCAGTCCGTGAACTGATACAACTATCGGCACAATAATTGCCGAATCCACATTCCACATGTCGACAACCTCGTGAGCTAAATCCAAATATTTCATTTGTTTTTCTTTTTCAGCTTTCACGAGATTATCGTCATGTGGAATGGTGATGTCGATGATTATTGCGCGGCGCTCTGATCGATCTATCACCACTATATCAGGCTTATTGGCTACAATAGTCCTGTCAGTGATGATAGATCGATCCCAATACAACGTGATATGACCATTTTCGAGAACTGGGTCGGGCACATACCTGTAGTACGGTACTTCTGATTCCACAAGTTTGTACTTCAGAGCAAGTTGTTGATGAACGATCCTGGCTACTTGGTTGTGTCTATGCAAGTACTCGCTGTTGGCAAGATGAGAACAACCAGAAATTATATGTCTAAGGGATTCCCCGGGACGGTGGCACGCCCGACAAATGTCAACCGTACCATCCTTTATAATATACTTCCGATAGTTATTCGTCATCACCACTTCGTCCATAATTGCAAAAACAAACCCTTCAGTTTCCCCAAATAGGTCACCGAAGCGTAGCCAAGATACAGATGCTGGTAAATCTATATCAGGCCCATGGAGAGCCCGATAGAAACGTCCATGCAACTCTTTGCTCTTCCATACATCCCTGCGGTCATTAATACTTAGTACCACAGGTTTGCGCCAGTTCTCTTTAGCCAGCGCGAGCGGGGTGAGTCCGTTATCCACCATCACTACATCACGATGCATATCAGCGCCATTGTGTAGGAAGTATTCCCTGAGGTTGTACACCTCACGGTTATGGAGGGACTTGGCATTTAAAAAGCCACGTCCCCCGCATTTCCGCGGTATGTACAACCTCATCACAGATGAACGCGGATGATGCATTCGGTATGCAGTAAGAAGCGTACGAACTCTCCTATCCAGAGCGTCTAGTTCGGTCTGAGTCCACCTGAGTATGCCAAAGGAGTACATTAAGACCGGCATGACCCAACCGTTACAAGCACGCACCTTATTGCCACCCGACAAAAGACTTTTAAGGACTTTCTTCAGGCGACCAAAGAAACGCTCCTGCAACGATTGCTTCATACTGGCCTCTGTAATGCCTAACGCCTGCGACATACCCAAGTATTTATAGGTGTCGATTGCAGAGAGAGACGTGAGTTTTGTGGAATCTGAGAGCTCAACGTCATCAGATTCCAAAATCTCACCTCTCTTCACATGCATGACCGCACATTTGTCCACACCAAAATCCATTCTGATAGAGTTACTAAAGGTTTCGGTAACCTTTAATAACGCTATCAGTTGGGAATTGTTGGGGGCAAATAATTTAAGATCATCCATGTAAAGGAGGTGAGATATTACTCGACCACCTCTCCGCAATCGATAACCTAACCCTGAACTCTCCAGCATGTGACTGAGAGGGTTCAGTGCCAGGCAAAACCATAATGGACTAAGACTATCGCCCTGGAATATACCCCGCTCTATTCTTATTGGTTCGCCGTTCTCGCAGTCCCGTCGACATCCTGGATAGGAAAGGACCGTACTCCATTGCCCCATACATGCCTTCATGAAGGTACATAGAGTTGTATCTATTTTATACAACTCTAGCACCCTCAAGAGCCACGTATGTGGCACGGAGTCATAGGCCTTTTTATAGTCTATCCAACATGTCGCCAGGTCCTTACGATTACGGCGTACCTGTTGGCAAATGGTCATATCAATTATAAGGAGTTCTTTAGTGCCACGAGCCCCACTTCTACATCCATTCTGAGAGATTGACATGATGGAATTATCAGTTAAATGTGAAGAAATTTTTTCTCTCAGAATAGATGTAAGAAGCTTATAGACCGTAGGTAAACATGTAATCGGTCTATAATTTTTAGGGTCCGTAGCACTACCGGACTTGTATAGTAGGTGGGTTGTACCAGTGGTCATAAAATTGGGAATCGATCCTGACTCAAGGCATGATTGGAATTGAGATGCCAAACGACCATGTGAGCTTTTCAGCCATTTCAACCAAAAATTATACAGTCCGTCTGGTCCCGTTGCCTTCCAATTAGGCAACCGACGGACTGCATCAGTTACATCCTCCGGTAGGATGGTAACTGTATTCATGGTCTTGATAGGCTCACACGATCGTTCGACATCCCGTATCCAATCACCCTCTGTATGACTGACGGGTATCGACCAGAGATTACGCCAAAATGTATTTGTACTATCATCATCTGGTCGACACAAGTCAGCCACGCTGGAATCAGGTCGCTCCCAATTACGGTAGACCCACCTTTGGTCCCTTTGGAATGTGCGGTTCAGCGAATATCGGTCTACTCTTTTTTTATAGCGTCGAATCCTGTTTGCCCACGCATAAACTTTCTGTTTCAGGAAGTCGATGCGCTCTGTGACTCGAGCCATAAAATCTCGAGGCCTTATGTCAGTCCCCGAGAATGCTCGACTCACAAAGCTCATCACTCTGGGGCGTGTATTGCCCGCCTTGAAACAGATTAGCTTTCCAATGAGTGCCCTGGTCTTGGCAATACGGCGCTCAATTCTATATTGCCAAGCCGGCACAGCAGATTTCGGTCGAGTTGCTATTTCACATTTTGGAAATTGCACATTAGCAACTCGACATACTGCGACGGCCGCACAATACAGAATTGAATGTGTATCACCGAGATTTTCGCTATTATCAAAATACTCTGATAATAACGAATCCAGGGCACACACTAGCGCAATGTTTTTTTTATGCATAGGCAAACGCGGTAGGTGAGGTCTATGAGCGGGTGGTATTGATCGATATTCTAGAACAGCACATTCCAATGCGCTCCTTAATTGTTCGTTGTAATCGGTACTTACGTCTATAGCCCCGGTATCCATCACTTCCTCACTAAAGGTCACCGTGTCTGGTTGTCTCACCGTTTGTGAAGAAGGTATGGTACCCGGGCTACTACGTTCATTAGAGCGAAGCCTCTCAAGCACAGAGTCGTCCAACAAATGACAACGTTGGATGGCCCGCACTTGATCCGATAGCCGCTGTGCCGAGACGTTGACAGTTGGTTCAAGTACCTGAAACAAAGGCAGCATTCGATCACGGTACGCCGTGAGGTTGATTCCTCCCTCTGTAGCCGCATAATATGCCCGCATGACGTTTTCATTTATAGACCTAGTCCATTTCATGCGGCGCACATTACCACCGGTAGCGGGGGCCCTATTCAACGCCGGTGGGCATCGGGGTCCCAAGCCAGTCGGTGGCCGGCCTCTCCCCGGCCGACATACAGGTGTTGGCGACGTCGGCGGGGAGAAGAACTCGTCGCTGGAGCTGGAGCTCGACGCCTCTGCAATCCCCAGTGCCGGTGGTACCGCTGTGCGGGGGAGAGAGGCGGAGCTGGGCGACGAGTCCGGAGCTGTAGTTCGTGCTAATCGTGCCTTGGCGCGCGTCTGCATCTTTTTTCCGTCTTGTTTGTTTTTCTCACTTTTTCTATTTTCATGTTTTTGACATTTTACCTGTCACTTACGGTATTTTCTGTGTAAACTTCTACAGTTATAATAGACATTTTAAATTTTCACAATAGTTTTTAAAACGAGGATGCTTGATGCTTGTTTTGATGATGAAATAAATTTATGTTGTGCCGTATTATGTAGAGAAAAGAAATTTTTTGAGGAGCGGAAAAATTATGTGTGTTGACGTTTAGTGTTGCCAGATTATTATTATTATTATTGTTATTACCAGTAAATAAAGCCATTGTCATGAGTCATTTATTACGCATGAACAATATCGTCGTTAAAATCTACACCTAGGCTAAGAAGGTCACACCTCCTCTCTTTCCCCTAGTATACTACCAGCTAAGGTGCTGTTAGCGCCAATTTTATAGGGCTACAGGAAGCGCCATACATATTTTATGATTATGATAGTTACCTACTCATCACGGTCAGTGACGAATTTTAGGTGGTAATAAAATCTGAACTGCTAAGCTAAACAAATTAAATCTGTTATGGGTTTCACTGGATAGTCTGCTACCTACGTTTTATCGATCTAAGTCTGTGTCCTGGGGATTTGAACTCTAGGGTCTGAAAATAGGACGAAATGCTTCGAGAAAAGGTACCTACAATCCCTACTCCCATTAGATAGTCTTGGCTGGGGAATTGCCGCCACCCTGCACCGGTCCCCAAACCAAGTTGAGAGAAATTAAATTTAAACAAAAAAATACACAGGACATTATTTTAAGTCGTTGTATACCTTGATCGACTCATCATAACTTAACTCAGCTCTACGAGCTTGGCTTATTGTTCAAAATGAACAATAAGTGCTCATTTTCATATTGCCATAAAGTCCATGCTAATGTAGTCGCTAGACGGTGTGGCTATAAAGGACATATTCATATGTATGTAATGCATAATTTATAAAGCATGAAAGCTCTGTACAAGCACCTGGGTGACGTATTTTGTTGCATTATTGGTCGTGTAATGAAGTCGACGTACTTACTGCTGAGCTTAGAAGGTGGAATCATGTAGAACGTAGCCACAGTACAAAGTAAGTACAAGATTATCCAAGTAATATAATTATGCGCACTATTCAAGAATTGCACTTATATCCTGCCTGTATTATATCAACAGGACAGGATAAATTAATTTACGTTCAATTTGAACGTAGGTTTTTGTCAATATCACTTTGGTTACCTATTTCAATGGAATTACAGAGCCGTAACATTAAATTTCAGTAACTAGTAATATTACAAACTTTTAAACAATCACACAAACGACGGAACAAATATGGCGTGCACCCTATATTTAGATTTCCTGTCCTATTTTTTTAACGTCTGGTCAAATCATAATCCATAATATTAGGTACCTCTAGGTACTAGAGGTTTTTAGTAATCCTGAAGCTAGTTTAAAATATGATACATGCACAGTAGTGTCTATATTTTATTCTCCGGTGCACGTAAAACTCAAATAGGAAATTGGCAAATCGAATGAAGGCTAGGGTGACAAATATAACTTGGAAATGCCGGGCATGAAATGTAAAATAGCATTAAAAGCAATAAACCTCAGTGGGAATGCCACCATATTATTGCAGACGGAAATATTTTACTGTTCTCATAGCGATGAATGCATTCATTGTTTACTCAGTTCTGTAGACGTGCGATCGAAACACAATAATTGATTTCATGTTGAAATTGGTTTTATTGTTTCGTCAAACTGGTAAAATGACAAAGTACTACTCGTATAACAAAACACTCCTATCTTAACATGAAAACAGTTCCAATTACCTACAAAGAGTTTTTTGAACAGATTTAACAGGACTGTATGAATATAAGAAAAAAAACGTGAAATCATAAAATTACCTAAGTATGTCATTTATGGAATGATAAAATTACCTTCTAAGTAAAAATATGTTGTATCTGTTAGTACCCTTAGATCCACGAATAAAATTCTCATAAATGATAAACTAGTACCGAGTACTGTATAAGAAGGCGTGTTCAAATTCCAATAATTATATCTGTATGAACGGATGAGAGAGCTTTCACGGCGTAACGCCTTTTCCACGTGAACGCTGTTACTTTCAGTAACATTCATTGGCTTCGGGAACATGTAATGTAGGTATGTGAAATAAATGAATACATATTTAAGAACGATGCCCTTACTCTCGGGAGCTATGAACAATATTTCGCACGCCTGAAAAATTAAACAAACCTGCTATATTTGTTTAGTTTAGACACATCTGCGGATAAACTGCTGAATAATAGCCTGATAATTAGTGAACTATTAAACATTATGTCCATCCAGCATTCATGCATAAGCGAGGGAGGATCAATAAGCGGTCTGGACATATATGATCGACTATCGATAAAACTTGTCATCCGAGTCGGACTGTCCCTATAAATCCGAGTTTGCTTACTCGTAAACATAAAATAAAAACGTTTTATTACCGCATAGCATAAACTTTTAAAACAAGGTCACAGTAAAAGAAAATTCATGTCGAAAGTTGACTATATATAAATTTTGTAACACTACGACATAGGCACAGTTTCTCGTTGTATAGAAACTTTGCTTCAGGCCTTTGTTAAACTTTGAGGGGAGCCTTATAGGTTACCAAGAATTAAATTGTATACAGGTTACAATAAAGGTAGGTAGGTAGGTAATAATGGAAGGTAATAGTAATGTTATTGTGTTGTGTAAGGTGTTTGTTTCTGACTGCATCCAAGACTTTCATCTCGGAGTCGGGATGATCCGATTAGTCTCTCTCCTTCTCTTTTGGTTTGGCTTATACAGCTTTATAAAAAACATCCAATATGCATAAGAAGTAGTACTTAAGTAAAATTAAAGTGTCTGTTTGTAATAAATACTAAATAACAGGTTTTATATAAATGCGTATGAAAAATTCTGTCTGACTGTCTTTGTCTATTTAAATCAGGTAATCTCTCGAACGGCTGGCTAATTTCACAACTTTCATTGGCAGATAGGTAATGTTATATAAGGCGTAACATAAACTACTTTTATTTGGGTTCCGTACAAAAAAAAACCTTACAAATCTAAATCCAAGCAGAAGAAGTATGTAGGTACCTATAAGAGTGTGAGAATATAAAAGAGAAAATACATTTGGTCGCGTCGAACCAGCGAAACAAAATGCAGCGGAAGCGGTTTGTACTACGACGACAAATTGAGGGCGATCCAATTCGTTTCAGTCCAATTGGCTGGGTATCGTTTATGTTCGCGATACCATATCACATTTGAAGGTAGATATATCACAGCTATAGTGCACAATCAAAGCAGCTTGCAATCGATAAAAGCAGTTGGACATTATACCTAGGTGTCGATATAGATCCAAGTATGTAGGTAATGTTTTAGTTTATGTAGGTAAGTACTAGATAAATAATACAAGCATTAAATATACATTTAGTTACTTATTCGCTTTTGATATCGGATCTTTGAAGTTAAATTTTTATTCGTGTTATTTTTCTTAAATAACAGAATGTCTTAATTTTCTTGAGTCAACAAAGTTAGCTACTTTTGCTGCTTCTTCATAAATTGAAATGAATAATGAATGAAAAATAAAGTTCAACAATCAAGTGGCAAACATCAATATTAACTTGGAAAGTACAGTATTGAGCGATTGGAACTATTTTCCAAAGAATATTTTGTGCGTGAAAAATTATAGAACTAAAAGGTCAAACGTTCTCGCAGTCGACGGCTATAATTTCTACTACATTGCAAGATGGTGTGGTTCCAACAAAGTTTCCTTGAAAGCACGAAATTACATTAGAATAGTAAGCTTATAATATTCGTAACGAAAGACCGGGGACAGTTAATGTATTACAATCCTGTATCATGATACAGTGTTTGTTCAATCACGTTAATTTGCACATCAATATTATTGACCGGATCGCGAGAAATATAACCGTCTCCAGTCTCTCGTTATGCTATACGCTTACCTATTTATTTGAATATAATTTTGTGCTCACCCTACAGTACTCGGTAGTACTGAGTACTGTAGGGTACGTACGTATCCGCTGTACGTATCCGCACACTGTACTGAGTCAGTACAGTGTGCGGATATGTAGCGGATATGGATTGTAACGGAGCTGTGAAACAGTGTAGCCGAGTCTTACAACAAAACTTCGTAGCGGTCTCTTCTCAGCTGTTCACTTCGAACTTGCAATATAATTATGCCCACATTCTCAGATTTACAAATACCTATTTGGTAGCCCTTTCCTATTAAAATTTTGCTAAGTAAGACTAGGAAAATGAAGAAATACTAGGTGTTAGATTTTTTCTCGCTCTCCGCCTAGCTACCTCGCACATCTCTAATGGAAACATAACCTAACTTATCCGCTTATCCGTGACGTTACAAATTCCTCCCACCGCCTGAAACAGTCATATCCAGTCCACAGATAATATATCTGAGTACTTATTACGAACATTGGTTCTCAGTTTTACGATTGTCCTTAGTCAGAAAATTCATTACCTCCATACAAAGTTGTGTCTACGAGGCAAGTTCACTTTCTATGAGCGGATAGCTGGCGGTTATTTAAAAAAAACAACAACTTCTTACTAACACTAATATTCTTTCTATCCTACTAATACAAATATGTTACTAATGTAAATTTTTGAGTATGTGTGTGTGTGTGGATATTTGTTACCCCCTCATGCAAGAACCGATGGACACAGAGATAGATTTATAGTCTGGAATAATAAATAGGCTACTTGTTATCTCGGAATTTAGGATTATATGGATCAGTGAACAGGATCACTATTTTACAGAAGCGGAGACACGGGCAACAGCTAGCAAGGTATAACTGTGTGTAGTTCTTGTTTGTAATGTATTCCGTGCCAGCAAAGTAAAATTAACATAATTTGCATACAAACTATTATACAGTTTGAGTACGCCGGGTTATTTGCGGGAATGATTTTGGTAGATTGATTTAGTAAATAGCACGAATACAATAATGCCTTCCTTTTATTACTAATCCACGATATTTAGACAACACTGAACTAAACATAGCATGTATCGTTATAATACTCGTATGTATATAGGTATAGTAAGTTAACTTCATAAACCACTAGTTATTGCCCGCGGCTCCATCGGGCTAATCTCGGAATAAAAAATGCTTCTTATGTGTAATTCCAGACTAAAGTAATAAAATCTATCCTGGGTAATAGATCTATTCGTCTGTTTTTTGTTGACAAAGTAGCAAACATCTATACACACATACATACAAACATCCATCCTCACAAATATAGGATACTAGGGTATGATTCACGTGTGATGTTTTATAAGCAGCAGCAACTGAGCAACAGACTATCTGACTAACAAAAGAAGTCAAGCTACGCGAAAGTAGATAGCACAAGATAAAATCCGATATAAAATAAACGAGGACAATTGCAATCATTAGATACTTGAATGCTAGTTGAAATAGAAGCAGATGTTTCCGATTTATTGAGGTAAACAAGACGCTCGGTTTCACCTGCTTCATGTATTTTTAAACGTATTGGCTACTGTTTTTTGTAGATGATATCATCATCATTAATATGTTCTGTAGCTTTTTCCGTATTGCTACCACGTGTGTATCAATTTACGTTATTAAGGTGAGAAAGTTAGTCCAATTGGCACTTATAAAAATATGAAACAGCTAATAGA
The DNA here is from genome assembly GCA_963576445.1 of Lithosia quadra. Taxonomy (NCBI): domain Eukaryota; kingdom Metazoa; phylum Arthropoda; class Insecta; order Lepidoptera; family Erebidae; genus Lithosia; species Lithosia quadra. Next base: position 5,809,269 of record OY754883.1, read on the forward strand.
TTGAGTATTGTCATTCATGTTAATAAAGTAATGACATGACATAATGGCAAGATTTGAACCCAAGACAAGTTCACCTGCGACCCGATACACATACTGATTACAGTGATTACCTAGTGAGGAGGCTCTGAGAACAGGCTTTCCTCTAGTGGTGTAGTTCAGACAGCAGTCGCTTCCGTAAAACCCAAGGGAGGAGATCACTTAGTGTAGCAGAGCGGACCATGAGAACAAACATGTTACGACTGTATATTTTTGAAGGGGTAGGTAAAGATGTATTTACCTACACCATGATTCCGAAATCATATTAGCCGAAACCGATTTCACAACTATATTTTATCGTTACATAAGATAATTGTTAAGGATATATTAACTTGAATATGATACTGAATTGCGGACAGCCACTGATAACATAAATCCAATAATAAATCAACATGTAGATCAACTATTTATGACGCCATTAATTTATCTAAATACATATCAAGCACTGACGAAACGTTTGAGCGGTGCGTGCTGTTTATTCAGCAACAGTGTGGTGTGATAATAAACAAACCTACCGAGTTTCATCGATAAATATGAGTAACAAATAGTCACTTCCATTTCGCAGATAGGATAAAAGGTGCACACTCTATAATAACAAAGAGATTCATGACACGTTATGTAGCAAAGATAACGTCAGGTTTACTTGCAAGGTAGTTGCCACACTAACCGCTTTTCAATACACTCAGTAGCTGTAATGTAACTAACGGCTTAACAACAATGTATGTAAACAAATCTTTAAAGAAATATTGTCGTATCGGATTGAAACTCGGTATGTGAGATCCGGGTGACAAATGACAATACGTTAATTTGATACCATCGAATTGAACTGACGATGACGACGGAGCTAGTGTTAATCGTGGCAGTCTTCAATACTAGTAAACCCTCCGAAATGGGTTTAATCGAGCAATGCGTTGTTTTGCTCACTTGATATTTCTATACAAATTAACAAATGAAAATGTTCTCCATTTTTTTATGAAAAAGAAAAAGATTATAACTTATAAATTTATTACAGCGATCATATAGTATAGTCTGCTGCTGCTATCAATAGCTAATAGAATAATACAATAAGTATGTTCGGCAATAGAACCCTTTGATGTTTTGGAATATCTGTACAAGATTAGGCTTAGGGTGGGGTCATGCTTCCGTTTATTTGAGAGTATACAACGCGCGCCAGGGATTTCATTACAGGCAACGATCCCCCATTCCCGCAGTTTACCGCCTTTATAGTAACAACATCGTTATGCATGATATTCAATGATATAACGTCAATAGAAAAAGCCGAATAAAACGAACGCTGACTCGAATCTATCGATTACAGACAAGCATTGACCGGGATGCGTCAGTCATGAAATTATATTTATACGTCTGCTAATGGTCGCAGTTTCCAGAATCTGTTTAGTGCAAAACTGGCCAGAACTGACCATATAGCTATGTCTTAAAATATATATTTAAATAGGTTTTAACTTATCGCTCGATTGAAGTCTGGCCAAATTATGACAATATGTATTGGAGCTACTCGGAAAGCGGAGTTTGACAAAACAATAATATATTATCGTAAGCAAGTTGTATGTTGTGTGAGTTTGGCACACTGAAAATCGGATGTTGGTCGGATCGTACACTTATAGCGATTCCGAATATGGTTATCGCGTGTCATTTGATCTAAGATTGACTCAATTGCTGATAGTAGGTATAATCTTAGCTGTTAAGTATTCTTCAAAGAGATACCTACGTGGCGACGACACAAGATTTTTTGTTAACATGCTTTGATCATACCTATCAAGGGTAAGTGGGTGTTTCAATATTACGAGTTTCAAGATAATTATGTGTGGCGCAGTTGCGTCTCAATCTCGCGACGATCAAAGTGTAAGAAGGCTCATGCTAAAGACAATTGGTTCTTCTATCACACAAAATATATACCAAGCGGCAGAGAGTGCGTAACGATCTCCAGTTGCTATTACGTGCTGGCTTGTGCTTCGGCGCGTGGACCTCTCTTATTTAGACGCAAGTAGGACTTCCCAAACATATTTTACAACGGCTTAGAAAATGCAAGAGGCGGTCAGACTGCCGGACTTCATAAGCTTTTTCCTTTTCATTAGATTTCACTTAGGTCACAGCTGGTCATAGATAATAGATACTCATGACAAAATCGTTTAGTTATAGTCGGTTGGCGATATACCCATTTCATCGTTTGCTCCGGTGGGGTTTTCCGCACGTAGGTACTAAAACAAGGGTTTAGATAAGCAAAACGCCTGTTGACAAGGCTTGAAACGTAAAAAAATAACGTAAAGAGTTTTAAAGCTATCTAACAAATATGATTTTACTACGAGTACATTACGAACCCACTGTGCAAATTGCTGTTCTTTGTAGATTCATAAATAGCTTCTGATAAGACTTAATTGGTATTAAAAGACGTGGTTTCAGATAATACACGTATTAGGATTAAGAAGTTTCCTTGCTCTATAAAAACAAGTAGCTATAATGTAGAGCGGAGTTGGCTTTCCTCCAACAGGACGACTTCGCCAGACATGGAGGTCAGGACCTGCCGGCGATTAGTACAATATTCAAATTGCCTATTCTGGAATATCCCTAATCGAAGACGCCAAAAAGTATTCTGCCGTGGGGTTTTTGTGAACAAATCTTATTCTGTTAAGGCTCAAATAGATGAACGATGTTTAATTTTAGTTCGAAGACCTCTTACAAATCGCGAGCCTTACTTAGTCATGATTAGCACAGGATGCAAATATACTGAGCAGCGGATATGACTAACCTCATATATAAACATCAGAATTCATAATTTACAGCCTACGGCGCGACGGTGAATTCTGAATAGGCCAGGTAGCCTCTTACCATCAGCAACGGATTGAAAAATTGCTTGCCGTTATTGGTATATTACAAGAAAGAGGAATTACCTACCATAAAAGATCAAAAAATAATCCTACTAATATTATAATGTGAAACTTTGTGAAGATGTTTGATATGTTTGGACTCAATCACGCTCAAAAAGCAGAACGAATTTTTAAATCAATTGGATATAAGATCACCAACTATTAGATAGCAAAGTACCTGAATGAATGGAGCCGGGTTTCAATGCTTACACAGTATTGTATTCATAAACATAGCCTTACTATTTTTAACCATTCATTCCGAGAAACCACTGGGTCTATTTTAAACGAGACGGGTGGCGGTATTCATTCAGAATAATAAATGCATTCCCCCTTTTATTGAAACCCTGAATATAAACAAATAAGAGTATTTGGAACGAAGTGCAGGATATTGTTGATTAAAATAATAAGACTAATAGCCCCGAGGTGTGACCATACATCCAACTTATTATCATCTACTATCCTACTAATATTATAAATGCGAAAGTTTGTGAAGACATTTGAATGTTTGTTACTCAATCACGTTCAAACGGTTAAACGGCTAAACTACCTATGTACGAGAATTGGCCTTCTGGCTGAAGTTTAGAAGAAAATGGAGTAGAGCGGACCCCGAGCTTTAGAATGCACTAGGGCACTCGTTATATATAAATCCCATAAAAACGGCTGGATGAATGAGTTTTCTTTTCATATTGAGATAGCTTAATAAAGCTGCTAATAGATTTTTAGAGTGCCGTGATAGATAGAACAATTTCGATGCAATGTTTACTATGGATGTACTAGAGACGTTTATGTACTGTGTGTAAGAAACGTATGGATTTTATAACCACCCTAACACTAAGAGGATAAATCCCTTAACACAATTAAATTCATATATCAATGACTGTTAAACGTGACACAACGACACAATAATGCGAAGAAAGGACGACAAAGTCATAAACCAAATACTAATATAATAAACCACTCACCCCGGTGCTGACTAGCGAGAGCATAATCCTCTCGTTCAGCGCGAGCGTCTCTCCTTGCTTCATTTTTATACGTTTCTTGTCGAGGCACTTCATCGCGTACATTTTCCCCGTATCCGCCTTCCGACAGCCATACACCTGTATATTATGTACAACAGGTAAATAAAGTATTTATCTACCAAATATAACGTGCCGCTGCCAAATTTTATCAGCTGTATTACATACTCGTGAAAGGTTATGTTCAAAGCGTTCGTTACATTATCGAACACAGTAAATTTCTGTCAATCTAAAATGATAGTGCTCAAATTTATCGCTAGATATACAAGAAACGTTGCCAAGCAATCTCCATGGTTTATATTAAAAATGAAAAATGTTTACTTTCTCGTAAATACAAACTATAATACAAAAGAATGAAGGAAATACTCCTCATTTCATTTATAGAAATATGTACAAAAATATCAGAACAAAACGCTGAATAGAGGTCGCCTGATACCAATCTGTATTCACTGCGTTTACAAAATACAAAGTAAGTGAAATAATGTCTACACGAAAACAGCGTTTAAAGTATAGACGTATTTTGTAAAACATTTACAATCAAGTGGAGTAACCACGTTACAGCAGTAGTGCATAACTATAACATGAGCGTTAAAATCCATCACTATTCCAGTGGGGGAACAGGACGGCTTTATTACACCTACGTAGCGGCTTTCCGTTCTCTGAGATGAATATGAATATAGTAAACACGTCCGTGGTGCAAACTCAGAATGCTAATGATATTAGGTTTGGATCTTACGCTGAGACTTGCGCAAGAAACTTTGTACTTTGCGCATTTTCTTAAGTAATATCCGTGGGCTCACCTCGCCGAAACCACCTCGTCCGATTATACGATGCACGCTGAAGTCGTTCATTGTGAGCTGTATGTTTAATTCTAAATTCTTCCATTGACAAAATCTCGTGTACTTGTCACTGAAAAAAAATATATTATTGAAATATTACATTTACGGACGAACGAACATTATATTATAAATTTTATGATATCACTGTTTCTACCTTTCTAAGAAATTTTTGAACGGTTCCCCTCGAAGATGTTGGAAGATTTCCTCAATGTAGGGCTAAAAAATATATTTATTAATAAACGATTACGAATAGACATTCCTTATGAATACAGATGTGTATTTGAAACCCGAAATACGTACCTCAAACAGATTTGGTGGCACTTCATGCTTCATTAAATATTTTTGTACATGCGCTACACACTCTTTAGAATAATCCTGAAATAAACGATGTTTAATTAAAAAGAAGTAAACGTAAACTTTATGAAGGTCGATTAAAAATAGATCAATACATTAATATAATTTGAGCTGTTCTATATTAACGGTTCAGCAATATTCAATGGCGAGATATTGAATGTTTGGGCAGTAAGTATTCAAATTATTATTTACGACAACTAACAAGAGCTGTAGGTACTTTAACTTAACTGTTGCTTAACATTATCGTAACTATTACTATGAATGCGAAAGTGGGTTTGTTCATTATGCAAATACAATAACCGATAATATAATCATAACATTTTGTAGCACATATATAAGGTCCTTATCATCCCCGAAAAGAGTACAATCGCATTTGAATTGCTATAAGACTGTCGTGATGGTTATAGACCATGTTTTGAGAAAACCTACATAAACAGGAGCCAAGCCAAAAAAAGTTCACGAATCGAAAGATTTGTCAGTTCTTAAGATGGACAGTGTAGATAAAAACACAATATCAAAAGATACCGCACATCAATTTATTTCTTTAAGAAGAAACTGCATTTGTGGTTGGAGTTTCTGTTTAAATTATGAGTCAACGTAGACTAAATGGAGGGTCATAAAGATGAAAATCTTTTCCACGTATGAAGGAAAGTTTGTCGCTACCACTGTCACAACACTATTACCGTCGAACATAGCAAGTTTCCCTTCTACAAGTAAATAGCTAAACCAATTCAAATATGAAGGCACATAATTTGGAAGTGCATTTCAAAAAGTATCTGTACTACATATTTTTAAACGACTTCAAATAGGAAGTTGACTGTTGACCGGTTTTCAGAAAAGTATTTTTACATTCTGGAGGTTTGCATACCTAACCAACTTAAAAATGAGGTAACTCAGTTCTATCTAATTATATAAAAATCAATGCCACTTTTCGTTGTAATTTTATAACTCAAGATCGGGCTCACCTATCCAAACCAAATGTTTACGCTTTTTTCGAACTATTTAGTAGACGGTTATGTGAAGTTTGCACAAAATCGATCAAGACCGACCGACCGAGCCGAAAGCTAGTTTTTCATAAAAATAAACCTTTCGATATACCTAATAAAATACTTCTTCGATCGTTACCACTCTATGTACTTAGGAAACTTAGGGACAACCTATTTCGGAAGGAGCTTACGCTGCGCTGTTTCAGGGTGGATCTCACCAGAAAGTAATTGCAATGAAACGTGATAAACACGATTAGCTCGACTTGACCGCAATTACTTTCACTGGTTAAATCCTTAGATGTACTAAGAATGAAGACCACGAGAGGTTTTTGTTATCAAGAACCTTATATATATAACTCAGTACAAATAAGTGTTATGTAATTTACCTTTGTAAAATTTGTCCCGGCAAAGAACATCGCTAGTCTATATCAAGGAATTTTCTCATAAGCATTGTTATCATCACGCGATGACACAAAACGCTATTGCAATGATGTCGGTGAATGTAGTGGGTATAGTACTGCGAGTACGAGTACAAAGCCCGATTAAATTATGAAGTTTCCCTACATCGTTACCAATTTTAGCAATCCAATGTATATGAAAGTCTATTCCACGTATGAAGGGGGGAGGGGAAACCTACCCACTACTACAAATTAGAAGTGCGGAAGTTTTAATACATGGATGAATGTTTGTTAGCCAATCACGCCAGAATGGCTGAACGGATTTGGATAAAATTTGGCACTCATATGAAAATGACGGATAAACGGTGCTCAAGATAAACAACAGCTTAAGGTTTTAATAGGAATTCTCTTTCGCTTGTTTGAAACATTATATATTATCTAAGTACCCTAATGGAAAATTCGTGACTGTATTCATGTTTAAAAACGTCTTTTGGGGGGTTTGGTGCTAAATTCTTTCTAGCAAATTTTTGTTTTTAAGATGTTAATATTGTGCAGCATAATACAAGAATGTCTAAATAATATGGTACAGACTCACAGGGGATCATACAAGCTTAAATCTTTGTGTCGCGCCGTTTCACTTCACGTAGTTGGCCAAACCCAATAAATCCTGAATCGGTTGAGTCTATTTCTCTACAAGTTTGATTAGGAATCGATACAGACAGCAGTGCTCATCGGCGTCATTGGTTTTATTGTCACCCGCAGTGAGAATGCGATCTTCGATAATAACAACAATCGTGTCTACGAGTATATGAACATTTTTTTTCTTTATACAGTAGTTCGGAACGGAACTTGTGACATTGTGCATAATAAGTAGTATTTATGAATGAAACGAACAATGAACAGAATAATTCACTGGTTATTTAAGGACAATGATTAAACTATCGTTATATTTCATCCGTAAATTAGTTCATTAGACACAGCAGTATAAGTTTCCGTAAGTTTTAATTGTTAACAGGTACTAGATACATGAAATTTATTTTATCTGTAGGTACTAGTTTCAGCCATTTATTTATCTTTGGATAACTGTTTCAGACCATAACTTTATTATTGCATTAATCGTGAAAGTAAACTTGGAAATGCACGGCTACAAAATGAACTTAGACAATGATTAATCACACTGTTACCCGTGCCGTGGCTTCACCCGCGTGGAATTCTGATTCCGTTCCCAAAAGTCATCGGAGCATATTGCAAGAATAAAGTAGGTACCTGGCCTATTTATAATTCCAGACTACAGTCAGACTACTAATATTATAAATGTGAAAGTTTGTCACACTCAAACGTCATCGAAATAACTCGAAATTTGGTACCAAATTTAAATAATATTAGTAGGACCAATTCCCTCTAAACTTATTGAAGTTTATTATATTCTAGCTTATGCCGCGCAGAATACTATTCCCGTTCCCACGACCAACAAGAAACTATTCTCAGACATAAAAGTAGGCTATGTTCTAATCCCGGTCGACTCTACTTGTGTGCAAAATAATTCAGTCGATTTATTCCAAGATTGAAAGTTGTCCAACGAAAATGAAAAACATAACATACTCTCGAAAAACATCAATGCCTCATAACTATGCCCATTTTAGTAATAAAGTCCGGCAACAGTTTTGTTAGCCAACAACTGTATGTATACAACCTTCCAAGTTGCGAATAAAACCGCGATGTTAGATAACAAACTATTTGAAAAGCAAAAGCAGGGTTATAGGTATATCGACGTAGCTTGCAGATAGTATCACTTTGTAACCACACATTTCATTAGATTTAAAGCTTTTACATAATTGAAATATATTTCGTACTCAAAGAGGGCTCGACGCGGCATCGTGGCGCGACTTTACAAAGAGCTGGTAAAGAAAATGAGATCGATGTGTTTTTCAGTGTTGAGTTGTAACTTGTACATTTTCAGTTTTCATTACTTTTATATTAGAAGATGCGTATTATGATATGGTCTACTTAAATATAATACATTTTAAGTAATTTATTAATGGAAAACATTTTTTTATTGGTACGGTGAGTTTAACATGAAAACAACTTGATTACTTTCTATTTAATATTCAGTGTTTTACAGTTGTACACCTGCATTACGGTTGATACATTTAGAAATGCGTGTCGCGTGTTTGGACGTCACACAAGAGTACATTTTGTGAACCAGACACTCATTCCGGGCAGTACCTAACTTTATGTCCGTGAAATAAATGTTATTGTATCCCCTGAAACATTATAATGCGATCATTTCCTGGAGCTGAACTTAATAGATCCAATACGAAATACCTACGCAACAGTAACGAAATCTTTATTTTATGAAATTATAATGTTTAACCGTTTTACAATGTCTCCCAAACAAAGTGCAATAATCCAGTAGAATAATAGATAATCCGAAGAATTAATACTGAGCAGTCAACTGGCAGAATGGCGCATGGCGGTGCGAGGTTGCGGGTCCGCAGAGATTAATATTATACCTAATCTTCTTACTCCTCGGAGTGAATACTGCGTAGCTAGATTATATCAAAGCTTAACACACACTTTACTTGTACTTACATGTGAATGTGCTAAAAGTTCTTTCATAATAAAATTGTCATAAATATCCCTCGCAATACGCCGCCTCTCTTCTACGCATTCTTGTTTTTCATATAATTTAATCTGTTAAAGGAAAACATTTACTTTTACATAAAGTTCTTATTTATTCAATAAAGGTGGAACGTGTATAGCATAACTAATATTTACCTCTTCATAAAATTTTAATTGTGGCACTGGTTCCTCTGACGTCTGTTCACAGAATTCCTTAAATAATAAATAACCTGAAACAAACAAAAAAGTCATATGAACACATAGCTACAATTTTGTTCTAAACATGACCGGGCTTATTTAAAAATGCGAATCGTTTTTCAAATTATATTTAAGTAATTTACTAATAAACACTTCAGTTTTATCATTAGTATAGTAGATTAGGAGTAATGATGTCAATTAATAAAGGAAAGCAAATAAATGGAGTTTCCACATTTTAAACATTAATCCATATCAATGTAATAAACGCTTGCTTGAGGCAATGTACATTTGCGTCAATTATATTGCTGTTGTTATTATATTCCATTACTAAAAGATAATGATCGTTGACCAACATTTATAAACATTATGGACTCGATGTAATGGCAATCACTACTAAACTAAAATATAAAGTCAACTGAAAAGTGACATGATTACTGATCTGCTTTTTATAAAATGTATGAATGTAAAGTTCGGGTAACTGAATGATATAGCCTTGATATAGCAAGTTATTACAACTTGCATAACATTGCCCTAACTAAAACTTTCTTGTACTGCATCTTTTATGTATCTGAATGCTCATATTTCGGATAACCCTACACCTGCATTACTACAAAGATGTTAACACAAAACTACACAACCTGCTATGGTTGTGTAGTTTTTTGTGTAGGAATATACGTATGTTTTATATTAGGTACCTATATCTGATAGCTACTTTAAATTTTATGCATTTCATATACAATACATATGTATATGAAATGCATAAAATTTAAAGTAGCTACTAAATTACCACAAAACTTTACTTAATACTATAGGTACCCACAGACGGTATCTAGAGTGACATGCTAAATCGATGACAATTAACAATCTTATCTAGCATTCAGAGTTTTTAGATACGGTTTTTTGGGTTAATACACACCTCCGCCTGCCCTTTGGGGATAGACACCCCCTCTCTATAAAATGCTTGTATTTGCAGGTGTGTTGATGATTTTCTAAATGCATTGTTTGTCAGACACAGGCAGACTAAGCCCTCGCACCCCGGTTGACTCAGGGCCAATACAGCTTCGAGATGGTCTCCTCGGCACATTCCAAAACGTAATCAAAATTTGGTATAAATGATTTTGAAAATTATTTCTTGTTTTATTATACCTCTTATGTCAATAAAGAAGCCTGATACTACGAGTAAGAAGACTTCATCAATGGAGACGTGTACGTGAAATAATATTCTATTTTGAAAATAATGTTCCATTCAAAAAATTGTATCAATGAATCGAAACATAACGATTTTAATTAATCAGCCCAGTGACAGAGCACAGCTGAGCAGAGCCGCTCCTCCGGGAGATTAAGCCACAATCAACATGCTTGAAGGGCAGATGGGCGATCTAAGTAAGTTTAAAGAAGTCAAGCTTAGTATTATACAAGTAGCTTCCTGATTCTGAATGTTAATTGAGTCTTAAGAAGTCTTACACGCATCTAAATCATCTAAATGTACGTTTGTATATATGAGAAATAATGTTAAAATAATTATATATATGTGTTTGTTCATAATTATGTGCTAAGACTTTTCATTCTCATAATAGGTATACTAGCTACTACTAGGAAGTCGGTTGTCGTTTTTAGGTCATATCTCCGGTTCTAATTAAATTATTATGACTTTTAGGTTTTTTGTCTGATAAAAGGCAAAATGTTGTTACAACAGAGGAGGTATCACTGGATTGTTGCAGAAATGAAGCTGTAATCTAGAATAGGCATCGAAACAGTACCATAAGCATGTATGTAGTAGCAGATTTAACTGCTATTTCCTACAAATAAAAAAGGAAATCGAACAAAAGACTCTTTTGTAAGCTCTTTAATGGCGTTGTTTCACGACAGTTTGCAATATAGTGCAATAAGCAATATAGGCATAGGTACCTATAGGGGTACAGTTAGCCTTTCCGGCACTTAAACAGAAGTGCTGAGACAAGCTCAGGCTTAATATTAACAACCAGATAACAAAGTTACAGTGTCTGTTTGTTCCTGATATTAAAATAACAGTTAAAAAACAATGCATTACTTATGTTAAAAAATCAATGATAAAGTTTTAATTGTCAAAATTGCGCGCAAAACTGGCAAAACGCTATCCTCTCAAAAATGGCGTGTGTGACTTCATTAGCCAGGAGACGTTTGTTTTTTTTTTTTAAACTTTAAAATAATATAAACGTGTATTTATCGCAGGTTTATTAGTGCCTCGGAGAGCATGTTAAGCCGTCGGTCCCGGTTGCCATACAAATATCTATGGCAGTCGTTACGGGTAGTTGGAGCCCACAAAAATCCAACCAAAAGTCCAATATTTCTATAAAAATCTCAGAAAAGTATTTGTGTATGTTCATGTAAGTCGTGTTTACTAGCACATGACGTCACTGGTGCTGTCACCAAACACAAAGCGTTTTCGTCACAGACAATAAATCTAAAATATATTACATTTTTCTAGTTGAAATCCTCAAAAAATATACTTTGAGTGTAAATTATAGTCACATATGGATGGAGGATGTCGAAATCCGTTTCAAAAACTTTCCTATCTCTCAAGTTGGATCGAACTGCACATGGTGTGCGAATTTTATTATAATCGGTTAAGTGGTTTAGGAGTCCATTGAGGACAAACATTGTGACACGAGATTTATATATATTAAGATGGGTCTTTTTACGTTATTTCCTGATATATTTTTATGACAAATTATGGTCATTCGATAATTTGTAGTAGGTATATTTTCAATGTTGTCAATCTTTGGAACAGCTGGGCCTATTTTGACGGAACTTTTACTGGCAGATAGGTGATATTATTCGGCGTAACATAGATAGGTTACTTCCAAAAAAAGTATAACGACGGGCGCTGTAAATGTTGACTCTCCTTCCGGAAAAAAATATCAAAATACCAATTATACGTAAGTTCTATTAACTTTGCAGATTTGATTCCACTTTGCTTTATGATCTTAATCAAGGTTTTCTCTCACTTCTCATATTTCTAATTAATACAATTAGGTACCATGACTGAAGCAGAGCCAAATATAGTCTACTGATTTACGGACGAGTTTCAAGCGCGGATTTTGGGGTTCAGTTGCCCATGGTCAAGTACCTTTTTATTCGTGCGGAAATCCCCACGGATACCCTCTCCCTAGCCAGGGGGGGCGGCTATGCCGGACTTATGTCAAGTAGCTATATCATATATTTATTAAGGAGTGGGGGAGCGGATCCAAAATGCAAGCTCGGGATGCAATGCAATTGACATAAATCGGATGAGGTAGATAATGTAGAATACTATCATATTCATATAAAATATTTTTAAAATCAATATTTAAGGATAAAAAATAAGAAAGGCAATGTTTCCGCGCGGGCCACTCTTGAGATGGGGGGATTTAGATCCCCAACAACACGTGTCACTAGTGTGTGTGTGTGTGTGTTGTGTAGTGTAGTAAAGGTACATTAGATTCCCCAGCCACACAGGCCGAAGTGAAACCCGTGCGGTTTTAGTTTAAGCCGGGTCGAGTCCGCCATGCCTACCTCGCCGCGCCGTTAGCTCCAGTATGGTGAAGCCTGAGGGGGCTTCCACACAAAGAAAAGGCGATATTACTAAATGAGTGGATATTAATGTATAGGTAAGTAGGTATGTACCTCAGTGACGTGTTAATATTACACTGATTACACTTTTTGTTTTGTTCTTTGCGGAAGGGAATTTTTTTGGGGTGTTTAATGAGGCACAAAATCGACCCAGCCACTCCGGAACTTACCCGGAACAAACAAACAGAAGGATAAGTAGATAGACAGACAAAAATTGTTTAAAATTGTTTTTTTTTTTATATCTAAGTATCGCGCTACATCCTACAGTCATATGCATTTAACCACGGAATAAAGAATACTACTACAATGGAAGTGTGATACTACCTATTTATAAGGGAAACCGCTGTCGCCAAACTCACACATACAACCAGTTAATAATACATTGCACTACTAGTAAACAATTGTTTTGATTTGTCGCATATCTTCCATACCAAATTAGCCTAAATTATGCATACTGCAAAACGAAAATACCCCTTCCTAGTTCGTGTTAGAGATTTCTTTGCTATAGATAAAAAAAATATTTAGGGCGTTTCGTATTTTGAATCAAACAAACTTTGACTTAAGAAAAACTTCAGATAATCTCTCTCTCTCTCTATACTAAATGTCAGTATATTTTAAGAAAGTTATTTGAAATTTGAAACCCATAACATAAGGTTGGCATTGCCTTGAAGCATTATAAATATTGACCGCAACTAAGCCAGTGCGTGACAAAAAATAATGACATAATTGGTCAATATCGATAGATTTTGAGTCTAAAATGTTAGAGGATTACAAATCGGCGTGTGTAATTTATGATCTACTAGCTATTGCCCGCGGCTTTGCCCGCGTGGAATTCGGTTTCTGTTCCCGCTTCCCATGGGAACCCATACTAAGGATAAATAAAAAATAAGCTATAGCATAATATATACTATTCTTTTATTTCTTCGAATAAACATTATTACAGAATGTCATCTTCTTGTTTATCTGCAGTAGGTTCATTTTCGAAATCTTCACTGGATTAGGTACCTCTTCTTTTTTGATAGCGTTGAGTGACAACTATCTAAATAATCCTCTGAATTTGGTAGCTGAAACAATATAGTATTGTATCTTTAAGGATCGGTAGCGTTTTATCATCTGTACCATGGTAAGTGTTCCAATGAGCTATTTAAACTGATTCCACCGTCTCACTCCCTGTCGTTAACAACACACGCAGGACTTAGGTACCATCCACATACGGTGCAGTCCATACCACCGCGAACCAGGCGGTTCGGTGATTTCTTCCTTTGTCGTAGCTTGGTTCACGCTTAACTGAAAACTGGAAACGCTTGGTGGAGGGCTTCTTTTGGGACCCACCCCAGCTTACTATCAGGCGGTGTGCAGTCAATCAGGTGGACTAAACATAAATATAACAAAGGAGTTCCTATGGGTACCTTTCCACCCCATGATCAGATCCTGAGTACCATTCAACCTCATTCAACCGATGTTATCATCGGAGAGTTTGTATTATATAAACAAAACAAATGAGCCCAGCCTCGATAGGTTTATCTTAATTCAGTTAGTAGATTTTTTGATATAAAGAAATCGACTTCTGAGAAATATACAGAACATCTATATCTATCTATAGGTACATATAATAAATCTGTAACTGATCGGTGTCTGTACATGGAAGATATATGAGAAAAAAAATTATTAGGGGACTTTATGAATGTAATAGATGCCAAAACAATGATTTTTAAATTTTTTGTATGTTTGTCTTTTTGTCTGTTTGTCAGTTTGTCCGTTTGTCTGTTTGTCTATTTGTCCGCAAATCTTTGTGCGCGCTAAAATCAAAAACTACTGGAGGGATTTTGATCAAACTTGGTACGATTATAGTTCATAGTGTTGGGCAACATATAGGCTACTTTTTATACAAGCTGATACCCGCGGCTTCGCCCGCGCTTCGTTTTTAGGTCGTTTTTGGTCATATCTCCGGTTCTACTTAACCAATTACAACCAAACTGCTGACAGTAACTGATCACAATCGGCTCATTAGAACATGCGATATAGTAAAAAAACGCGAAAATCGACGTCCACGCGGGCGGAGCCGCGGGCAACAGCTAGTAAATAATATGATCTGGATATTGTTGGCATCCGATGAACCGTATCAGTCGCATCTATCCATTATTTTTTTGATAGCGGTGTAGTTATTATTATATTATTATTATTATTATAAAAAACCATTTCAAAAATGTTTGTAAATTTGTCTAAGAACTTTAACATAAAATGTAGATCTATATCGATAAAACTGTCATCCAATTTGACTACCTCACTAATTGAATAGCGAAGAATTTTACATAATTCTGAAAATTATATGTGCAATTCAAAACAAGCTTTATTGTTAAGCAGCAAAGGTTGATATTGGTTTAAATTATTATTGAATTTTAATTAAACGGAATTCAATAAAATTTGTTAGAAAATCTACTATATCTGTACTCACCGGTGGTATGAAACACCTCCGTTCTTGATATTTCTTTTCCTACTATCATTTTTACATTGTAATATTGCACAATACACAATATTTGCTAAAATTTATTATTAAAAGAAGCTGCCGCAAGACTACCATCTAAAATCTTAATAATCTAATCTAATCTTAAACGTCATGTTAGACATGACTAAGCGTCAAAATTTTAATTTTTTACTATTATACGCATAGACCAGTGCCGATAGCTATGAAAATGGTAAAAAGTAAAAGAAATTTATAGTAGGATGAAACCTGTTGTAAAAGGAAGAGAATATAATAAAAATGATAGGAAAAATAAATTACGGGCGATCTGAGCTCGGGAAGGGGGGAGGGGGGTGAGTTTTAAGGGTAAAAACGGTTTATCTCGATTTCCGGCAAAACTACAAGTCCTATGGAAAAAAGTTAAATGACAAAGTTGTAGATAATAAAGAGACCTACAACTTTTGTATTTACACTTTTTTCACATAACCTCAAAAAGTATGTGAAAAATTCAAATAATCAAGTTTTTGGTTTTTTATTTTTATCTTAAGCAAAACAAATTTGTTTTCCACGAAATTTGGTGAAAACTTAGCTTTTTATGTCCCAAAGACACTGTAATTTTTTTGATTTGAAATACTCTTTTTTTCAGCTTATTTTGACTAAATATCGAAAAACCACCCCAATTTTCAATCGAAAAATCTCACGTCAAAATATCAGCTTTTTAAAAAAAGTCAAAGAGTTTTTTGTTCTTTGAAATCTCTTCTTTCTGATAATGTAAAAATATATATACATTGCTATGGTAAATGTTCTCAGAAAATGCAAAGAAGAAAAACTCGAATTCGAAATTAACATTTTTGTATTTAGTCATTTCCTCGCCGAGGTGGGATGAAAAGTTACATGTTGCACTATAACTTCATGGTTGCACTCGAGTGCAAAGATTTTTCACCTTGTGCTCTTTTGATTCCCTCGCTAAAGCTCAGGGTTCTATTTTGTGATTATTGTATTTAGTCATTTCCTCGCTGAGGTGGGATGAAAAGTTACGTGTTGCACTATAGCTTCATAGTTACACTCGAGTGCAAAGATTTTTCACCTTGCACACTTTTGATTCCCTCGTTAAAGATCTGGGTTCAATTTTTAGAACCCTTCGCGTGCTCAGTTTTGATGACCGAGCAAGCGAAGGGTTCATAATTTGAATCACGAGCGCAGCGAGCGATTCACAAAATAGAACCCTGAGCTTTAGCGAGGGAATCAAACGAGCACAAGGTGAAAAATCTTTGCACTCGAGTGCAACCATGAAGTTATAGTGCAACATGTAACTTTTCATCCCACCTCAGCGAGGAAATGACTAAATACAAAAATGTTAATTTCGAATTCGAGTTTTTCTTCTTTGCATTTTCTGAGAACATTTACCATAGCAATGTATATATATTTTTACATTATCAGAAAGAAGAGATTTCAAAGAACAAAAAACTCTTTGACTTTTTTTAAAAAGCCGATATTTTGACGTGAGATTTTTCGATTGAAAATTGGGGTGGTTTTTCGATATTTAGTCAAAATAAGCTGAAAAAAAGAGTATTTCAAATCAAAAAAATTACAGTGTCTTTGGGACATAAAAAGCTAAGTTTTCACCAAATTTCGTGGAAAACAAATTTGTTTTGCTTAAGATAAAAATAAAAAACCAAAAACTTGATTATTTGAATTTTTCACATACTTTTTGAGGTTATGTGAAAAAAGTGTAAATACAAAAGTTGTAGGTCTCTTTATTACCTACAACTTTGTCATTTAACTTTTTTCCATAGGACTTGTAGTTTTGCCGGAAATCGAGATAAACCGTTTTTACCCTTAAAACTCACCCCCCTCCCCCCTTCCCGAGCTCAGATCGCCCGTAATTTATTTTTCCTATCATTTTTATTATATTCTCTTCCTTTTACAACAGGTTTCATCCTACTATAAATTTATTTTGTCTCAAAGTCTATCTGCACTGGTCTAGCATAGCTACGCGTACCAGTGGCACGCCTGCCACGCCCCCTTACCATTTCTACTTACTTCTCTTTTCTGTGCATTTAACAAAATGCTGTTATTGTGTTTTGAAATGACAAACAACACAAAACAGTATTATTTATTGGTATAGATATATACCTATATAGGTTAAAAATCCTTCCGTCACAGTCACATCCTACAGACAACGGTAGATTTCGTATAATTCATCATCATCACGAGAGGTTTTTTGGCGAGGAAGTGTCTCAGTTTGAGCTTTGAGCCCGGAAAATTCATTTGTAATACGCACCGGGATATACTGAGAGATTACTGAAGAATTTCGGTAAGAAATTTGTTGTCAATTAAACAAAAAATACTTCTTTTATAGTATTTTAAAGGAAAATCAGACAACACACACAAATAAATAGGTACACATAAAAAGTATTAATTTTTCGGGGACCTTTTGAAGGCACTATTAAGAAATTTATTCTTATCATAGTGCTCTTACCGTTTAGAAAAAATATCTGCCTATTCTAGCCTAATTTAACCTAACCTTAAATGAGTGATTCTACGATAAGAGGTAACTTGTGCGGCAATCCATTTAAAACAGTTTTCTTTATTCTATATTATCCATTTTCACAATAAATCACATAATATTAATGTACTTTATTAAATAATGTTACATTCGAAGGCCTAATTAAAACACATTTTTCTAAAATTGCTTACAAAGTCCTAAAAAATCTCTACCCTGGCTTGTCCCCTTCCCGTTTTCAATTAAACTTTCAAACAATTTATATGTTTTTTGTAAGAAAATGCTTAGTTCAAGTATATTTCATCGGAAGTTAAATAATTATACTTAAATGTTCTTAAAAAGAAATGAATTTTTTTTTTAAATTTCAAATAGATTTTGAAAATTAAATTTTGTCCCGCTTTTTTTGCGTATCTACTCTGGCAAATTTTGTTCCGCTAATACCAACATAAATTCAAAGATGGGATACCGGAAGTAGCTGTGAACGACACATGCCAGCATGAAGTTAGCCTCACTAAACGTGTAAGCTATTTGAGCGCCCCATTTATTAGATGTTGCGACGCAACCGTGCGATGCCGCCATTATGTAAGGTGATTGCGTCTCTCTCCTGGATAATCATAAAACCCACAATATTTGTTCAATTTATATGAATTTACTGCCCTAATTAAACAATAAAGTAATAATTAAAGTGCGACAGTACAATAGCTTAAAAATAATCCCGTCAGTTAGTACAATTGAATTTGTCAAGAAAACATCTCTCCCCTGGCGTATTTCCCCTGTCAAAATAACTGCCAGGGGAGATATTCAGTGACCAGGGAAGATAATATTCATCATAGCTTATTGTAATAATCGCATACATTCATAAAAATCACGCCTCTTTCCAGTTGGGGTAGGCAGACTAGTATGGAATTCTATTTGAATGAAAGTGGAAGAAGCGAAAAATTTCGCTTCTTGCACTTTCATGCAACTGTATGCTGACCACTCAGTGTGAGGGCCGCCACTGTAGCACTACCGGTGTATGGGTGTGATAAGTGATTTAGAAAAGTGTAACACAGTACGTAGTGGTGCCCCAGACCAGAGATTTTGCCTTTAGCATACCATCAGGCGAGGTAAAGTCATTTTGAAGTGTCCTATATAAAAAAAAATTGAAAATTATATTATTATATATATGTATTATATTATTAAGAACAGTATTAAATAATATTAAATAAAAGTTGATTTTATTGATTTTATTTAGTAGTATAATATTGTATCGAATTATCTCCCCGGGTGCAATATATGTATCTGATGTCTCTCCCCTGTCCGATGTATTTACCCTGGTCTTCGAAAAATTAACTAAATATGTATAAAGTGACTTGCCCTTATGTGAAAAAGTAAATTAATAGGACAAAAATCATAATATAAAGGTTTCATGAAGAAACTCCAACTTTTCTCCTTGGTCGTGTTCTCTAGTACTTAAAAACCTCTTATCGTAGAACCACCCAAATACGGGTCTCAATGGTATGCAGAATACTTCAGGTCAGGTACCCGATGTTCCCTTTTAATAATCTTTTAATTTTATCTACGGTAAAATAAAAGTACGCTTTTTGCGATAGGTACAATTAAATAGTGCTTAGTTATAAGTGGATGAGCATCGTGCAGCCCTACAATGTCCAGTCCAGGGCATCCAATAAAGTAATTTACTGCTAGTGGAAATGGGGCCACCGTAAATTGCGTTTGCAACTAGTTCCCGGGAGTCTCTAGTGGAATATCGTCTTCTCGACCGATGGTGCAGTCACTTATGATATAACCTAGTTGATAAATCAGTGTAAGGATATAATAACTCATCGAAATTTCGGATCGATATCATTGTTACAAATATGTAATGGTTTCACATGAGACAACCTTAATTTTGCACTAATTAAAATGTAAAAAGTCATAATATCTATCTTGATACGATTGACGTAGGTATTCGGAAATATTTACTAATATTATAAACGCGCGAAAGTTCGCAGGAATGGATGGAAGTATCTTTATTTGTTTAACAATTTTTTTTTGATTGGAATTTCTAAATAATTTTTAGAATTCATTATTAACACTATTCACGCTCCAGTGCGTTAAGCACATACAGATAAATAAAAAAATACTTTAAAAAATTACCGTTGGAAAAAAAAAATATCTAAATTTATTTTCTCTTCAGTACTATCGCCTGTCTTCGTTTTCGGAAGCGTTGCTCTAACACTCTGTATACAATGCTTATTCATTGGGCGCTACCTTACTGGATGCAAGAAAACAGCATGTCATTTTGGCTAAGATCTTTAAACCTGTAGGTATCGGGAGCTTTTAAAAATGCGGATCGTATCAGATCTGGGCCTAGAAAAACTTCCGGCAAATGTTTTGCTGAGGCGTCATTGACCATCTAACAGTGACTAGTGAAAAAAATAAAAATAAGACGGCGAGCGGAGTTGTCTACTCAGGGTCTCTAGACAAAGTGCCATTCTACCAGTGGAATCGCTTCGAAGGCAACCTTGAAAACTCCGAAAATATGGGAGTGACAATATTTGTTACACGTGACATTGTCATGTCAACCAATAATGGCACTCCCATACATTTCGGACTTTTCCATTGCCCATAGAATGTGATTTTGTCTAGACCCCCTGTATTTACGTGTATAAACATCGCTTTGTATATTTTCACTAAACGTTAAGATTCAATCCATTTAAACGCTAAACTTAGGTTATTCTATTACTATCTAAGTAAAAATAGATCCTATATAAATAATTGAAAGCAAAATAAAACGACCCTAGTTTTTCATAAATATTTTAACAGGAAACTTGGTTCTGTATATTTCGTAAGAAGGGGCCGCGAGACGACAACTGTGCTCGCAAAGATATAGCGCCACAACATTAATTCCGGTCATGCGCCAGTCTACACCATAAATCACAATCCGATCTACGAGGGCGAATTCCTTGAAGACCCGAAAAAACAGGGAATTAGGCAATGAACTCCACCTACTCCACGCATACCAGACAACAGCTAACTACTTTAAATTGTCAAATGTCACATATTAACGTTAGAGGTCGTTGGAAAGCGACAAACACAACCATATTCAATTCGAGTCATTTAGATGTGAGAGATAAACGGAAAACAACAATAAATGTACCTGAACTGATATTCCAAAAAGTTACCGGGAATTAACGCGATCATGATATAGGTATAGTATATACTACGAGTATACATACCTTTGGGTTACTGATATTACTTCAAATGTTTTCTGACTTAATTAAAAAGCCTTCACATAATACTATGGACACTATGGATTTAGAAATGCACTTAAATAGCAGGCTTTCGAACCATTGGTAACTGATTGATCTACAGTACTGCACCAAAAGATATCTAGTACCTAAGTATCTTTATGGATCACAAGATTTTTCGTTGAATACTTAAGCACTATTAAGCAGTATATCAATGATTAGTTAATAGGGCAATAATTGTGTACCATGGCGAATGGTAAATCAGGTAATAGGTGTGCTTGGACATGTTTACCGACATTGGGGGGGTTTTCCTAACAAGCTTACAAAGCAATTTCGCTGTTGAGAAAATGATTGGTCCATATCGATAGAAAATGAGACTAACTTTCAATGCGTGCGTCCTCATGGACTAGACTAGTAGTTTGTAGAAGTATCACGAGTGACGATTAAGGAGCCCCCGTTTCAAGACAGAAACTGAATCCTATTAAAACATTCAGGATTTCTGTGACTTCTCAGAAAATATAATGGAGTTATATGCAAAGCATAATTGGCAATATCATATAGGAAAACGAGTAATTCCTCACCACCAACCAACACACGATCGCACCTCGCGCTCATCATCCCTCCCTCCGAAAAAAGAAAACTGGAAATACATTGAGAATAAGAACATGCTTTCAAGAAATCATAAAGGGTTCTCTGCGGTCGACTGTTTTTGTTATTATTAAACTTGACTAGAAAGAAAAATGTGCGGGTTTTCACGTAAAAGCTTTTCAGTACCTCGTGTCTTGGCCTATTTACCACGAAACATCGCGGGTATCAGAGGTACCTACTGCTATGGATTGGTTCACCTCGTATCTCATAGATCGTTAACAAAGTAAGTTTTTCTGATGAGGATCAAAGTATGTTCGCGAATATGTAATATTTGCTGACTGATACCGAATACTGATCACGTACCCGCAATCCACTGAAACCTATTCCCGAGATAAATTACCTCTGTGTCAAATTTCATCCAGATTCCAGATCTGATTAGCCATTCTGACATCATTAACAGTGATAACAATTCTGCAAGTCAATGTACTTGTTATCTTAACATTTCTCCTGCATAAACGAAGTCTGTTCATTGTCGTTTAACAACTTACAAATATTTGCACATGCAAATGACGCTGTTACCACCAAACCATGGTAGGAGACATAAAATGGAGAGTCCATAATAAAAGCTATTCTCAATAACAAAAACCTGTCAATGTGAGTGATAATAAATGAATCTACCAAACCCCTTCAAAAAATAAGTTCACTTACACCAATAACTGCAAATGGCGAATTTGAAAGAAATAAAGAGATCAACAATACTAGTCTGAGTGTGTTCATAGAGTGACACAGTCTGGACTAAAAAAATATTGTATATAGATACTACACATGCTAGAAAATCACCAAATGTATTTTGGAATACATACTGATAGCATATAAAGCTTGAAAATGATATATTCTACTAGACTATGCCAGTCGTTGTTTGTTAAGCGACGTTGTATGGTTCCAATGGGAAAACCCATTTCAGAACGTACATAAATATAAATCCTAAAAGTCAAACGCAAAAAGAAAACTAAATATCTAACGAACAAAGCCGTCAGCCCGGTTGCTTGGTATAATACCTATACGAAGCAGGCTTGCTGACGGCTGAAAACAATGTAGAAACTGGCAAGCTACCACGTAGGAAAACCAAAACGTATAAAAAATCTATACACCTGGATAATGTATTTCAAGCCGGAAGTCTTTACGTGCAGGTTGCGGTCTCATCCACACCACGTATTCTAAAATGGAAATAATTGAATACACTGTGCACGCCTGGACGGAAATTAAATGCAAAAGACCTTGCAAAAGTAGCTTATTGTGATTAAATCAGTTGGAATTGTTGGAATACATGGACATAGAGAGATTCGTCATCTCTTAAACAATGCAACACATGATGACACAGTTTTTTTTAACCTATGATAATTTATTTGACCTTAGTACGGGTGAATAAATTTGTTTTATTCCACCTAGGCACTTTAAATACTTGTAATTACTGATCCACTACATGATATAATAGTGTATCCATCATTTTAATTGTAGTTGCCTACTGTATCAGCGCGTAATAATTGCGTATTATGTACTGCGTATTACGCACGCTTTACGTAGGATAAACATTCCAATTACCAGTAAATCATTGCAGTTATTCATCTGCAATACCAGTAAGGGATAAATCTGTAAGCGTTCACGCGTTTTCTCAAGAGAAATCTGCTATATTGAAGTGCTTTCCACAAATACAGCACACAGAGGTAAGGAGAGACAGGGTGACACTTACAATATGTATTCACCGAGTTATACATTTATCGATCGGTTCTGATATTTATGCTACAAAATATAAATAATTGAAGTATTAGAATCTGAATTCGTGTCGTGACATATTTTAAAGATGATTTTTTTTATAATAAGACACGTCAAAATGACTTTACCTCGCCTGTTGGTAAGCTAAAGTATCAGGACTGGGGTCACCACTACATACACATGTATTGCTACAGTGACGGCCTCATCAAATGCTTTTTCACGCCCCGCTTAAAGGCCGCGGGACTACAGTAGGAAGGAAACACATGCGCTGGTAAAGAAGTCCAAGTCTTTATGGTGCGGCAAATAAAAAAGGCACCGAACCGCTTGGTTCTTGGTGACATTGATTCCACTGTGTGAGGGTGATACCTCAGCCTGGCACATGTAGTTCTGTATTGGAAAGGAGAGGGTGAGATTAATTGGAAGAGCTCATCGGAACACTCGCCATGGTATAGCCGGTAATTTTTTTAATTTAAATAGTGCTCCATAGACAAAATGTCTTTCCTAAAATATGATTT
This sequence comes from Lithosia quadra, assembly GCA_963576445.1. NCBI lineage: Eukaryota > Metazoa > Arthropoda > Insecta > Lepidoptera > Erebidae > Lithosia > Lithosia quadra. The sequence goes on from OY754883.1 coordinate 5,833,267, forward strand.
TAGATTCAGGTCATGTTGCCCACAAAAAGGAATTATCAGCAGAACTCAACTAAAAAGGAAAATAAACTTCGGAGGAAAAGATGCGGTGGTTTTATTTCGGTTTGCAAGATTTGTCCTTTCCAAATAAATTAAAATATAAAAATTACAAGTTGAATAAAAGCTTGTAAAAAATTAGGTGTGATTTGGTCTTCCTCATCATGCAACCAATCAAAAATTTCATTTGAAATGATACAATACAATATTTTATTAGAGAATTCAAAACCTAAAATATTTTTTTATCTGTCAAAATTAGAGTAAATATTTGCCTGTTGCGAGCGATGCCTTGGTAGAAAGTAGCCGTAGACATTATATTCAAAAATTCTTCGTTATACAATCGGTAGATAGAACACATTATAAAGAGGGGAAATCTCTCCAAAGGCTAAGAGGTTCAATAACGCTCGTGAGTTTGGGATCGTCGACGATCCTCAAGGCCCGTCTTTGTACTGAGTCAAAAGTATTACACCCTTAGCATACGAACTTTAACGAAAAAATAATGACAGTTGTATTCAATACCAAAATTTGACGTGCTCTTCATGCCATGGAGAAATTCGATATAATAAAATCCACCTTCGAGCACCCTACTATGACCTGAAACGGCCATTTTTTACAATTACCGTATACGCTTCATTGTGAAGAAACAGATATCAGAATATATTTTAATAAGGTGGTAGAGCTCTGCTTTCCCAATATGATGAGCTGGCTTGGTAGGTAAACGAGAAAACATCATCTTCTCACTCAAGATATCAAGTGTTCTGTATTAGTATGCTGAGAAACTGCATTTCGTACCTATTACTATTTGTGAGATTTTCTTGACCAATTTGCATCATTATCGCCTTCTACTCAGCAAGTGTAGACCGAAAATATTCAGGTAGGCTAGTATTTTGTATTACTAAGTATAAAAATACTAGCAAAGAAAGCGCTCAGAAAGTGTAGCCCAGTAGAAAGAAATATATTCGGAGCGAGGAGTGAGGAGAAGACTACTTCATTAGAGCCAAAGCAATTGTACGCAGTGACAATAATCCTGCGTGCGTAGCCTACTGTGTACGGAACCAACGACGCGACCTACTCGCCTCGCTTACGTTTAATCTTGTTTACGATACAAATCCCCACAAGAAAGTTGTTACGAAAGTGAATTTGAATTAAACTTGTCTGGAATACTTAAGTTAATGCTATATATATACACTACGAGCGCTTGTGGTATACCTTTTATATATGGAATTAATAAACATTTGGCACGTTGAACTATTTTAGTCTTTTTGTAATACACAGATGACGTTGTGCAATGTTATAAACAACTTTATAGCACACATGAATATACATCGTAAACTCTTTATCGTGAACTTATATTTAACGACAAATGCCCTAAAATTAAAAATTGTATACCGAACTCACCAAAGCTCAGCACAAAATGTAAACCAATGACAGAAAGGGTTCGGTTAGGTAGCGTGGTTTCTATTTACATGAAATCTAAAAATAATATAAAATAATGTAAGAGGTAAACTATACTTATATCCTTGGTGACCATAAACTCTTACAACAGCGGCGGGGTGAAGTCATAAGACGTAATATTTCTTTTTTTTGAAAAAGTTCAATAACTTTAAGTACTAAGATCCTTTTCAGTTTATAAAATTGAAAACAGTAAATCGAAAAGAGGCGTAATAGTGCCCACATACGGCAAGCAGTAGGCGTGTGAGGGAGACACGCCCACTACTGTAACTCCTGCACACCAGAATCAACAACAGTGAATCATGAACACGCCGAGTAATGACATTCGGGCAGTTCAACGGTCTCGAAATTAATCAGAAATAAATTGGACTAGTTGGAAATATAATAAATTCACTTCCCTACGTAATAGTTTTGATATTGTAGTACGTAGTAAGACTACGTTATCGTTATTTACAACATTATCCACAATGAAAACGCAACAGATAATAAATTAAACGGATAAGGAACCCAAGATATCATGGCGCAATTAACCGTGTAATGAGCTTCGTACACAACGGATACAGCTGATCAAAACTAATTACTCCATACGATCGTATAACTGAACTAAATGTGTTTTAGAAACGATGGTGTGTTATTTTTGGTGGATAGTCGGAATTCTCCCATTTCAAAATGTTGCATGAGTAATTTAATTTCACTGTAAAGTTTTAATGTAGTTACGGCTGGAGGTAACGATTCTGCGATTAGTCACTGAGAAAGTTTGAAGTTACTTCTCTGTGCCTGAAAACTATTTACAGCATTTAAGTAGTAACACATACAAAATTAAATTACTCATTACTAGCTTTGAAATGTTCCATCTTTCGCTCAATAATTATTTCAAAATGGATTGCCCATTTTGCCAAAATCTATGTTAGGGTTCGCACCTATTATATTCTGGAGAACGACAATCACAATCATTTAAAAAATGGTTCAAACAGAAATGAAAAATGTGAATTTGAACCCCGTAGTACGAGTCTGAAAGTACTTGAAAAGATATAAGCGTCGTCTGTTAGCTTAGTGATTATTCGAATGAAGTTGGATCGCCTAACCTTGCTAGAGTCACTCACGAATCTCATCTTCACGAATTACAGTTTACACATAAATTGTACTCACCTAAAACTTGATTGAATATTTTGTCGAAATTTACTTCATTCTTCTTTTCCATATATTTGTGCATTACACTTCGTACACTGAAACAAAATAAATTGTATATAGTAGATTCAGATACCGTCTTAACAGACTTTTCAAAGTGACTAAGTTCGGTATAGATTCATCAATAAAATGTATAACAAAGTTAGTGAGTTGGAACTTAAATAAATTCTTAGTTTATCGTTTTGTTTACCGTGTGACGGCCACTAAGACTTTTTTCTCTGGAGTCGTGGCTTTGAACTTTTTACGATCTTGTCTGTGGAGCGATGTTGAACTAAGTCTTTCTACATCTAGACAACTTAATCTAGGTAATTCCCACTACTTTGGTCAATAATGTGATTATCATTAATGTCAATTTATAAACGTCGAAACTTGAATAGAAAATACATAAGAAAAGAAATTAAATATTTAACAGTAATATTCGCTAAATAAATATCTAGCATTATAATAATAATAACAATAATGTTCCAAATTCCGACAAGTTGTACTGTCTGTACTGTCACGTCAGAAAAAAATGTATTCGATTGCTTGCAGTGTAGCACTGAACGACAGAACTATATCATAAAAACTGTCGCTTTTTTTCTACTGTTGGATTCATAATGCGCAGTCTACGTAAGTGTTGAGACAAAGTTTTCAAGCGTCTGTTAAGAGTTTCATGTCATCTTCCTCTGAGAAAGAAACTGAGCTCCCGTTATAGCAGATACAAACATGAGCCAACATACTAATATGGTAACTAGAGTTCCGAAGGTTACCAAGTTATCTGTATTCACCACGCTTAATATTCATCTCTGGAATACGCTATACGTACTGTTCATGCTAGCATATTGTTTGTAATTCAAGTCTTTCCAAATACTAGTTGAACAAATGGTCTCCCAAGATAGTATTTTAATTTACTGGCAATTTACAGACCTACCTACGGAATAAAATTTAGATGCGCCAATTTTTGTAAGTAATTTCCTCAATAATTAATTTTTTGTATATTGCACCATTCTTAGGGTCACACTATTTGTTTGGTCATCTTAGATCCTACAGGGTTTCAGGGAAGTCATATTCTTCTAGTCGTACTGGCAATAAAATGAATTATTACTTCCTCCTTAATTCAATAATTATGATCGTGAGTGTAATTTGGTATTAGATGTGTCTATGTCCTTAGCTAGGCATTTATATCTCTCTACAATCTCTCTAGCCCTTCCAGCTATAGCGATTGAGGGTACCCTTATACCGATCTGGCACGAATTTCAGTACCTCGGTTCAGTACTACATATCGACGATATTTTTTAATAGAAGTTGCTACTACTTACGTCTGAGTCGTTGACTCATGTATCAGTATACCTAAAACTTAAAGGAGGAAAAACTTTAAACGCATGATCCGGCGACTAATAAAAGACGGACCCGAATACTGAGATGGATGTGTGGTGTTAGGTATAAGAATGAATAAGATTAGGAATCGTGCATTAGTGGAAGTTGCATTTGGGAAAATAGCATCAATTACATAGGTAAGTCACGAGGAAATCGCTTGTCGCGGACGGTTGAAATATGAAAGTGACATCGTAAGGAAGGCGGTACGCGGTACGGAAGAGGATGCAATATCAATATCATAGAAACAAGGGCAAAGACCTAGGAACAGAAGATGGATTGTATGCAAGATGACATATATTATGGTCGAGAGGGAGCGGATGTTGAAACTGCAAGCAGAGACCGCGCGACCGAGATTTCCGCGGCCGAGTTGACGAATAACTCAGAAAAAGCACATAAATGTTGCGTTGTTTTGACCCCAAAGAAATATACCCCCGTCGGCCGTTGGGGATGGTTATTTCGAACTCATAGCGATTAAAACCGCATACCGTCTCGGGTCTCAATATTGCAGAGACCGCGCGGCCGAGACTTTCGCGGCCGAGTTGGAGAATAACTCAGAAAAAGCACACACATGTTGCGTTGTTTTGACCCCAAAGAAATATACCCCTGTCGGCCATTGGGAATCGTTATTTCGGACTCATAGTGACTAAAACCGCATACCGTCTCGGCTCTCTTGCCGGGATGTAAGACTACCGATAAGGCTTTTCCCTTGCACCTTGACTGACTTTAGGCAATCTACGGTTTTGAGATGGCCCTTGAACTTCGCAAGGGGAGTGAAGGCGAACATCGTGCCGCGTGAGATACAATACTATTTGATATACCTACCTACAACGTTTGTAGCAAGTAAGTAGTAGTAACACGAAAAAATGCAGGCACTATGTCAAGTAATTCACGTACTGCAGTCTATCCCAGCTACCCTTTTCAGGTCATCTGGCTAGGGGGCGTTAAACCATCCCTATAACAGTTTCGTGAATCGCGATTTTCCCTCTAGGATTCGCTTGCTGCTAGGCAATTGGTCCTTCGGCAGTTGTGGCCAATGCCATTGCAGGTTGCTTACTGTGACATGATAATTTAAAATTTTCGTCAGGTGACCTCGTTATCCTTTGAAAGATAAAAAAGACAGCATAGCTAGTTCCATAGTCCATCCAAGTGTTTTTTTTATACCGCTAAGGTGGCAGATCAGCACACGGCCCACCTGACGCGTTGCCGACCCTCGTCATCGCAAGTCGCGAGTTGGTATTAAATTAATAATATAATATATTAGGTATACTACAATTCCGATATTGTAGTTGAATGACCGATTGGTCGTACCTACTACAATTAAACATTAAATATAGTAATTAGCAATTCATTATTTAAAAATAAATTGCGGTGATAATGACATAAAACTAAGTAATTGAACATTTTTATTCTAATCTTATCAACTACCACTGAATTATGATCTTAAACTGACCATGGCGTTTTAAATAATCGGCATAATTTACTATTTACTATTCAATGTAACTGTTTATTATTACTAATATTATTATTCCCCACACCGGCCTCAGGCATATCATGTTGTTCAATCATCATCATTCTCTGAACCTTTTTCCCACCTCAGTTGGGGTCGGCTTTCCAGTCTAACTGTGATGCGGCTGAACTTCGATATTTTCCGTGGAGCGACTGCCACGGTTAACAGGTTGTTCAATGTTCACCCACCAATATCTATTTCCCCTAATTGTCCCTTTTAGAGAGTATGTTTGTGGTGTATTCACCAATTATAACGTACCATAGAATATAACTGTTACTACTGTTGTAATTATTAGCAAAATCATAAAACACCTTACTTTGTTTTTCATTAAAATTTTATTAGTTACTTAAATATCAAAAATGAGATTAATTGGACCTGGAAACCTGTATGGAAGGAAGCTGCTATCCTACTAATTGTAAATGTTTGTGAAGACAGATGGCTGTATAGGCGAATCGGGATGAAATTTAGTACAACGGTAAAATAAAATAAGTCTGGAATAGCACATACACTACTTTTTATCCCAGCAATAAGTACCTGCCAGCCAAGGGTATGGGATTAGTATGATGCAGCCATAGGCAACGTCTAATAGCTATATAATCCCAAAGTATACTCAACCTCGATACAGTTGCCCACAGTAGTTGATTAGGTGTTACACATTTCATCTGAAATATTTTTGAAGATTATACCTAATATAAGTTACAGGACTCGAGTGTCCTGTTAAATTACCAACTGTTATGCCAGACAATCTATCCCTGTATAAAATTTCAGCTAGATTCATTAAGCTGTTAGAGTGTGATTAAGTCACAAGCTATAATTTTTAACATTAGTAGGAAGTAGGGAGGTTGGAACTACATACTATGTAGTTCAACAAGCCTAGGTGCAACTAATTACTTTAATGTAAGTACTTGTACAATTAATAAAATACATTATTGGCACAGTATCTCTACCTCTATTTTTAAATTTTGGATATAAAATAATGTATGATATATGGAAATGAATAAAATTGAAGTATGTGTTTGCACTATAGAAATAAAAAGGTTATGCAGTGTATGTATGACACATATTGTAACAGAAAAGTAATTTAAAAAAAATATTATGCAGTCTTTCTGTTTGAATGAGGATCTCTGGAAAGACTTGACCGATTTAGGCAGGACTATCACTAGCAAATAGGTTATAAGGGCTAACATAGGCTACTTTAATTTTGGAAAAAGAATTGTGTACGTAATAATGTGGTACAATACCATATTGTGCATTCTTATGTGTTATTGTTGTTGTTCCAGGACAGGAAGTTGGACCAGGAAGGTAAAATCAAGTTTCAATCCAAACAATGCTCTCTGCAGGTTTTAGTGTGTGAGAGATACACATAACCATGCATTAGGTATGCCATAGGATATTGCACCAAATAAAAAAAGAGAGTCAACCAGAGCTTGTTGGCTTCATGTCTCATTGTGACAGACCTCCATCTGACCAATTTCATTTTATAATTCATTAAATTCCAATAAGAAACTGATGAACAATATCAACCTATAAACAGTTTCCAGTAAGAATTATTTAAGTAATGACAGAAAATTCACTTTAGTTTTTTTTTCTGAGAAGAAAGAAGAATAATAAGGACCATCATACATCATTTTTTTTATTCATAAAAATAGTGTTTTATTTTCATTATTAAATTAATGTGTGTAATAAAATAAATACAGATGAATATTATATACATTTAGTATTTTTAATTTATTTAATAAGGAATAAATTTGATTGCTTACAACTGAAATTTAGTAAAACATAACTGATGCATCTAAGAGCAATGACCTCCACAAGTGTTAATGACCTATTTTCATTCAAATTTTATTTGTTTACTTCTATAATGTCATCGATCCTAATAAATAATTAGCATGTTGCTTGCAGTTAACTTCATTTTATGTATTCACCAGTTATTATCAAAATTTAAACTTTACAGTGCAGTATGTATAATATACTTTTGTAAATATTGTAGGGTATGTTCATTTGTAAATATTATCTACATAAAAATGCCACATAATTAGAAATTATCAGTAAATCGCAATAAAATCAATTTTGTAAACAAGTTCGTGAAACTTTAAATTCTGTAAACATTAGTCATACAGTGCTGTATCTTCGCACCACCAAACGGCATATTACCTTGGATCTGGCAGAACAATCTTTTTACTGGCTCGAGCTGCTGGAGTGCATTTCGACTTCTCCATAGCCATCAAGTAGCTGACGTCTGCCAGTACAGCCTCGAGGTCCGCCATTTTGAGTCTGAATTTATCACCTTCTCCAGAGAAATAATAAATAACACTGGTCCGCAACACAAACACTAACTAAATCAAGTTAATTTTCAGCTGACAGTCATAACTTTCCTCACATCGCGACTGTTCACCGATTCACGGAATTTGTTGATGAGCGGTGACTGTGACACATGCTGATCACTCACATTCGCAGAATATTTTTTAATGAACATAGAACCACAACTCAGCTCCAAAATAACACTACACAGGGATTTTAATTATTGTTATGAATCTAGCAATTAATTACACTCAAAGAAGCTGTAACAAAATGAATTGTAATCGCTAAAACGTAATCTAATCCAACACCCGTCACTCTGTGACTAATACACAAGTGTATTATCTATGAATACACGGCATACACACATAGGCCTTGGCAACTCACACAAGTACAATTTAATGTAAACACGTACAGAAATAATGTTCCTTTGCACACTTTCTAAAGATTCAATCTATCGTTCGGAAATTCACATGGAAATTCATTGAGTATTTTTTACTAATATTTTTTATTTTATTCCAATATGGAATGGACTGTATAAACTGTATTATCTAACAGTCGAATTATAGATTATTTTCACTTCATAACTATTAGGTCACTGTCGTTATTGGTTGGTGATATCATAAAGTAGCGTATATATCCACCAACCTGTGAGCCGACAAATCTGTTAGTATACAGTATCCAAGATCTAACCACTAGTAACACATCAGCTTAACCAAATGTTATGCTGAATGTGTTATTAATGTCACTAACTAAATGTTATGGACACGTTGGCGACTGGCGACAGATGGCGTGTGGTTTCTGACATTACCACCCTGATGGCCGATTTGCGAAAGAAAACATGAATACTTTTTGTGCGACATACTTTAGTATAATTCATTGGATCTTTCCCATTGGGATAGACAGAGACAAGAGACAACCAAGTAAATACTATACGCACCAAACAACTTTGCGTCTTAGTACCCTTACCCTTATTAAATATTTTAATAGAATAATAATAATATACTACGGAGGTAAACAACAAACCTGAATACGGCTCACTTGGGTTCACTGTAAGGCAGTCGTCTAATTCAAGCCTATGGTCTAATTTTACCTTTTATTCATTCAGTCAATTCAGGTTAGTCATTTAATTTATTTTAATAAAACCAAAGTTTAAAATCTATTACTACAATGTTAGATTTGTTAGGTACAATAAGTAAAATAAAGTCATACAACAAGATGGACCGAGAATAGCCTGCCTTACAGAATAACATCTAATGTCAACTCCATATGGCAATGGCACAGTCGGGCTCGGGCACAGTTGCCCAACATTTTTGTCTTGCTGTGGAACTGTGTGGAACTGTCAATTAATGAATTGAATCGTGAAAATGATTGTGGCATTTTGATAAGGCAAAATGAGACGATGAGTTTGCCGCCGGTGTTTTGATCAGGTTTTAACTTAACCCACGTAGCGATATTACTGAGAATGTAAGTGTTACGCTTTTACTATTTAAAAATTATGTATTATTCAATTTTGCATTTTACAAGAAAAGCAAATCCATTTGTAATATTGCGCATATACTTATACACTTATTAGCATTAGTCTTACACAATGAATAATATCTTCTTATTATTGAAGCTTACTAAGACTTATAATAATATCTAAGTACTTTTACTAATATAAGTTGCCAATAGTAAGGTAATAACTACCTACCTTCATAATTTGCCAAATTTGATAAGATTAATAAAAATATATATTTGCAGGAAGATGATGGAGTATTGCCCACCAAATGTGACTCTTGGTGAGGTATGGGTGGACCATGGGATATCTCAATGTTTCATGGAGACAGTCTCAGCAATCCTAATTGGAGGATTTCTCTTAATATTTGGATTAATGCAGATTATTATGTATAAAAGGTAAGCATGGAAATGAACTTACTAAATGATTATTACAAACATAACACCTATAATGTGAAATTGAATGTTGCTGATTATTTTTCATTAAATTATATGGCCTCTACTTTTCAAAGTAGGTAATTGTTATCATTATTTCTTATTTGTTTGGTACCTTTACTACTTTTCATATGAACCTTCTGATACCATATAAATGTTCTATGGTTGTGCATAGTTATGTAACTTCAGTGCTCAGTAATGTCAGTTAATCACTGCATATTTTGATATACCTGAATATTTATTTATTCAGTAAATTATATATAAAATGTACAGTAAAACATGTCAGTGTAATCTGTGTTATCATACATTATTTTAGTCTGCTCGTTAGATTACTTTACTTTATTTTGAATGATACAATAGCTTCAAAAAACTTCTATTATCTTCTAATAGCAGATAAAAAGATTGCTTAAAATGAGATATTAAATACGATGCATTGACCAGTTATGAAACATAACATTCCTATAACCTATGCTGCTATTATGAATATTGCAAACAGCAAGATCATGATAACACTGAATTTTATCAGTAACCTTAAAATAATGATTCATTGTTTTATTAATTAACAGTAAGTGTCTATTATAGTAAAAGCAATTGATAGTCCTATGTTCACTCATTATCTCTACATACATTCAGTATCACATAAATTATAATCTGGGCAATCTTATAGCTCAAGTCCATTTCGTTTATCAACCCAGTAGCTTTTAAGCATAGTTTCGTTTTTGTAGGGTTAGATAAAACTGTCAAAATTATACATACATGAACATAACCATTAAAAAATATTACACAATGATAAGCAACCAAAACATTGGGTGTAGTGTATAAATGCAAAATAAATAGGGTGTAGGGTAAAAATGCAGAATGACATCAATGTCAAATAAAAAATTGAGGACATGAAGAATCTGAAGGTGGAACATAAAAAAATATTCTAAAAGATACCGTAGCATAAATCGGCGTGGCCGCCGGATCAACATTGCTCTCCCATGAGGAAATGGATGTAGTCACCTGCATAGTGCGACTTCGGCGGGTTACGTAGACCGAAATTATAAATATAAATTAATAAAAAAAAAGAACAAAAAGAAAAAGAAACCAGCTGAAATTCTCGTCAATTTGCCCAAATCAGCAGTTGACAACAGGGCCGCCAGCCGCCACTGGTGTGATGCCGCCGTGAGGTACACAGGTTGCCGATGAGTGAATGTTGAGCGAGGAGGCGGTAACTGCCATCATCTGCCACCTAACTGACATCTTTTGAGTCAGTTATGGGTCGACTTCTCAGCCTAACTACAAAACTGCCGAACTTCGATATTTTTCGTATAGCGACTGTCATCTGACTTCCACAACTCACTGCATTATCAAAGAACTTACTTAGACCAGTTGTAGGATTGTTTAGGGCTCCAACTACCCGTAACGACTGCTACGGATGTTCTTATGGCAATTGGGACCAAAGGCTTAAATTCCACTCTGAGACCCTGTTTACATGAATGCTCCCATACATATAGTAGGTACTATATGTATGGGATGGGAACACTTCTAACTTATGCACAGGAGTGCATAAGTTAGAAGTGTATTAACACTTTGTTTCTATCTTATAAAGCAGGGAAGAGATTACTAAGTAGATAAATATATTTAACCAAATATTATGACGACGTTGTTTAATAAACGAGATTATGAAAGAGTATCATGTTGGTACCTACCTAATTATAATTGTTGAGTCATTACAGAAAGTTTTGTTACTGTCAGCAGTTAATTTAAATATTTTCTCTTGATTCATGAATCAAGTCTTCAAGTTCCAGTTTTTGGCACACCAAATTACAACCTAACAGACTACGATAATATACCTATTTATCAATGAGTAAATAATATCAAATTAAATATGTATTATTTGCTGATATGACGTTAATCGTGGTTAAGTCAAATGCTATCATAACCAGGGTCAGGAATTTATTATCGATCATATTACATACTACCTTTACCCCGCGGCTTCGTCCGAGGCATACTCGCCCCATGGTACCCATCCATCACATACATGCCCGTAATTGATTAGTTCAAAAATAGCGTACAGATATTCGCCCGATTTGTTGTACTACTCTGCTCTCCTGGATAGCCTGATATGGCCTAAAACCTTCCTTGATAAATGGACATCTAACATAAAAAGAGGACCAGAAATTCCTGAAATTAGCGCGTTCAACCAAACCAACAAAATCTTAAGCTTTATAATTTTAGTATAGATAGATATAGATTTATCTGTAGAAATGGTCACTAAATATTTAAAAGTAACTAGAATGCTTCTTCAGCCGCTTGTCATCCGTCCGAGCGCCATCTCTCTTTCACCCCGAGGGCTTGCTCTCCTTCAAAAAGTATCTAAATTTGGATACGAAAAATATGTCTTACGTAGGTAAATTTTTTATCGCACACCTCATCTGAAACGATCGTTTCGCTAGTGTACCTATATCAGGACTATAGACACGCTTTAGTTGTGCTTCTTTTACATGCGACTCAACATATAGCATTAATGCAACTATTTGTAGTGTGAGCACTGAAACTCGGTTCCGCTACAATATGGTACCGTTATAATCAGATGCTATGAAAGAAAGATGTTAAATTCTCTAGAGTTCTTTTATATTAGAACCGTAAACGTTCTGAGGTGGCATTAATTGAGGAAACTGTATATTTATAACATAGGTTACATATATCGTTATTATGTAACATAGGTACATACCTACCAAGAGCATTTATGATTGAATGAAAAATGTACCTTTCAGTTTAATTCGAATTTGTGAAATCTGTGGACAAAGGTTAATGATGTATAAAGCGTAAGCGTTTACTCATACTCATTCAAGAAAACAAATTTATTTTATCGCACGATACTCGGAAATCTGAAAATATGACGATTATGCGATGCCGTCTGCCAGTAATACAAATGGCCATAAACCGGTCAATTTAACCCTCTGGACTGCTTCTATACATTTGTGCAACACCTTCTGGGGTTAGTTCATTTCTGCGAACTTCTACAGTACTGATATGGGCCATCTCTGGTATCCTATAGGTATTAAATTATAAATCTCCAAGGGGCTCCGCGTTAGAGCAACCCCATGTAGGCCTCCCAAAGGATGGATTATCAAAAATGAGGATTCCGGGACAGGATAATACTGAATTTAATTAATTCAGGTGTAAACACAATACAATAGACTAACGCACGTGAATACAAAATAGAAATAGAAATTTAAATTTTCGGCTTGTAATGTATGAGATATAAATATGTAATAATAATACAATGATGTAACAAACTGCCTGTTCTATAATAATTTTAGGAAATTAATTGTATAACTGTAATGTTTGATGTGTGACATGTTTATTTAAACAGGTAAAACTCATATATATGTATATTATGTACCTACCTATCTATTATCAGCTGCCCGCTGTGCGCTGGCGTGGAAACCCTTTAACGCGGAAAGTTAGTTCCTATTTTCCGAAACGAAAAGTACCTATCCTATGTTCTTCAGGTTATAAGCTAGCGTTATGCCTAATGTTATCAAAATCCGTTTAATGGTCGAGGCTTGAAAAGGCAACAGGCACACATAGAGTTATTTCGCATTTATAATATTACTTAGAATAAATGCTTAGTAATAAGGACAAAGACGCACGAAGTGACTCCTTCCGCTCTTGATACAAAACAACCTTGTTAAAATGTTTTAACCGTCAGCTATTTACTCAAGTTAGTTAGAGTCGTTAGAGAGACACTTTTATTGAAGAAGCTAAGTACCTACATTGTCTTTAGGTTTTTTTTGTTAGAATTTTAACTAAATGTATAAACAATCAAACAATTTACCTTTATATTTACCACCGTTTACCTTGAGTTCATGGTAAACGGCTACCTGCCCATAAAAATTCGCAATATCATACTCACGCGAATCTATCCATACCCTTTGGATCACTTTACTAGCACCTGTTCGTGGGTGCGTTTTCTGTGGACAGAACAGAATGTATTTCCCCATTTGGAGAGTAAGCTTGACCGGAAAGCTAATCTCCTGCGAATGTCGAGAGTCGTATTAGATTCATGTCTAATAATATCCTAAATATGGTGTGTGTCGTTCAACTTAATTATCCGATACCGTTATATTAATTAGCATTTGTTTTGTTTCAGGTATTCTATGGAAGTAGAAGATGTGAGATCTTCGCGGTTATTCGGTGTACAGTTGTTTTTCACTCTGTTTGTACCTGTACTGGCAGTTGTAAGATTCTTTTTACAGGCATTTGTGTTTAAAGGAGGACATATATATGGATATATGGTAAGTATATGAGTAAATTCAACGGTTATTTTAATGCTAAGGACAAACATATCTGACCTGGACCTAAGGGTCAATTCTTATAATAAAATATGTTCAGGATTCAATTCTCTGACTCAAATTACCGACCTGACCCGCCCCCGCCTGTTACCACACCTGATTTATTGGATCAGATGTTGATGTTTATCCGACACCAATATTATTGACTGTATCCTTATTATTGTATAATACGTGATACTATGCGTGATTTTTTATTTTAAGTAATGTAGTTCACCTAATTAGGTGTCGTTAATTGATAATAATTTAAGGGCGATGGACGGAATGGGGTCCACGATAAAGGTTATCTTTTTCTTTGTTAATATTCTGTTATACCTACGGACAATATAACAAAATGTAACCAAATATGCAAAAGGTGCTAGTTGTTATGGGTATATAATATATAGTGTAAATAGAATAGGTATATTATATTTTGGTAATAGGTACCTACAGTCATCGTCAAAAGTAGATGATCATTTTCAGATTGAATAGTTTAAAATCTGCATGAAAATTATTAATTATAATAGGTGTTAATCAAAGACGATATGATAATCAAAACTTTTAAATATTTAAGGGAAGCCCACTGAGTAGTTAACCAGCATTTTCACTAAGAAATATAAATTACTTTGCTCAAAAATGAATCTTGAAATCTGAAAATGCGCATCTACTTTTGACGCTGACTATTATAGTTGGTCAAAAAGTAGGTAGGTATCTAAAAAGGATTTAAAAAAAAAGAGTTGACTAGTTTGCAAATTTTATAAGTAGGTATTCCTTTGTTTTATAAAAAGAAATTACAAAACTGATATACTTACCACGAGGTACCAAGGTCCACCTGGCAACTGTGTGCACCTGGCTTTATGACGTAATAGGAATGCAAGGCGCATATTTTAATTGTACTGGTCATACATTTACATGATTTTCGATTTAAATGAAAATTCCTTTGTTTCAGATAGTAGCTCTAGCCGTAACTTTAGTGGTATTTCCAACATCGGCCTATTTAGCAGTACTTGAGAGGCGGTTTCTACTGCCCTCAGTGATGCCAAGAGGCCATGGGTTCGTCTTGCTTGTGTTCTGGGCGATGGTATTCGTCTCTGAGAACCTTTCATTTTTGAATCTGAATAAAGAAGGATGGTGGTGGCATTTGAAAGAGTAAGTATTTGATCAAATAATTATTATTTATTTAGATTAGATTACTTATATTTATATTAAAATATGAATAGTAGGAGCTACATATTGATTTAGTCTACTGTAGTAATAAAATTCACGGTCACTTCCAACTTTTAGGTGCCTATGTTACAATTATAATCAGAAGTGTTGCATGCAATACGTAACTAATATTATCTATCGTAGGTACCCCATCGCGTTGTTATATTTTTGTTGAAATTCAATGGATTCCATAGACGATGTGATGATGGATGAGATTCGGTTTTTTTTCTTATATTACGTATAGAGACAATTTTGTTTACATACCAGCTACCCGCTTTCGCTTGGTTTAAATTTATATGAGTTTTTTTACTGGGTCTGGATGGCCAAAAATGATCAAATGAAGATCGTTCCATAAGTTTGCCGTAATATTATTACTTCCCAGAATTTGTGCCTTATTAGCGGCACTATCAAAATGGTATAATATACAGGATGTCATTTTTTTTCAAAATCAATGAGTTCGATTCTTGGCAAGAATTACAGATTTTTAAAAATCCAATGAAGCAGTTTTAGTTGTTTTAGTTTTCATCAAAATTGGTAGAGACTCCTTTCAACATTATTCGAACCTTTCAAATCGTGAAAGTTTTTTCTCTGTAGGTAAGTGGAGTGGTTCTTAAAATGATCCTCAACATTCGGCTATTATAATTAGTATAGATAGAAAATTTTCTTACACAGTCTGCAAGACGGGCTGGAAATGGCGCTATTCGTCGGTCGATACGTAGCTTGTATGATAATGTTTGTACTTGGCATGAAAGCGCCAGGAATCATGCACCATATTGAATATCTCGAAGGCGAGGAGGAGACTCGTAGGCATGTACCACCGAGGGTAAGATGTCTTTGCTTTTTAGCTTTCTAGCATAATCAATTCTTTTACTCGTATCTATAAAAACTAACATACTTACTGTAATGATATAATAAACACTACAAAGTTCCTTCTTATCGAAAATTTCACTATCGATTCATCGACCCACAGAAAAGGATAGTCCTTGCTATAGTTTTTTTTGTAATTTTATTCGTTTTCTTTTTCATTCAATTAAATTATATTATGTGAAGCTTATTAGTGCGTACTGGCCGGTGTTTCGTGGCGTAATGTAACATTTGCATCAAGCAGCGAGCGTTACATTATTTACGGAAAATCTATACACCAGCGATTTGTTTCTTTCCTCGTATTGACTGCACGAATGCTCGTTTGGTAACTGTTAGAGCGCAATCTAACAGAAACCAAACGAGCTTTCGTATAACATCGGTCAGTACTCGTCAGTACTCATTTTTACAGATGTGTCCCTCATGAGACATGAATCATAAACACAATTTTAACATGCTCTTTCCTATCTATAGTAATAAAGAAAATATAAACTTTTTAATTAGTTTATACCTAACTGTTTCCAGTTCACTTGTCATTAGGCATGTCAGTTTAGTTTTCAATTTTGTATTATTTACAATTTAGGTTAAGATGTCATGTCCGTATCAAAATCATTTAATTAGTAGTCTAGAAGAAAAACATACATTTAAAAAAGAAAAAAAGGTTACTATGCTGTGATATTACAATATTGTTACTTCTGCAGATATATACGTATCGCCATAAAATAAGCCTAAGTTTGATTGGGTGAGTAAAAGTAAACAGTCTGAAAAGTTATTAAAATAATAATATATATTTATTGTTAGGACAATTCATGTTTAAAATTAGTAACACTGCATTTATAACTTGGATATTATGCAGCAGCTTTATTACAACTAGTGGTCGCCTCCCTTCGGCCGTTAAGGAAACTGAGGTTGAAATACGACTATAATTCTATACAACTTTTTTGAGTGCTGAAATCCGAGGTACGGGAGAGTGGACTAGATTTTTCCCTTTCCT
This sequence comes from Lithosia quadra, assembly GCA_963576445.1. Classification (NCBI taxonomy): domain Eukaryota; kingdom Metazoa; phylum Arthropoda; class Insecta; order Lepidoptera; family Erebidae; genus Lithosia; species Lithosia quadra. The sequence continues at coordinate 5,850,413 of OY754883.1, forward strand.
TTTCCACCGCATCACTGCTTCGACAGACTTGCCGCCGACAACGGCCAGCACCAATATCTTCAACGCACCTAACTCAGGCTAACGTGATGCCTCTCCACCTGTTCCTCCTTTACTCCTGTGACCTTTATTCACCACATAAAACTATCTTCACACACTCCTTGCAATTTTCTCAAGAATGATACAAAGTTTTATTTTCACGTAACTATTTATATCCAGCTACAACTTCACAAGTAGATGCAAATCAGTAAATAAATAATACAAAATAAGTATATTTCTCAGTATAGTGTGATTTGAACCAGAAAGTTCAATGCCATTTCAATTTTCATTATATGGCTAATTTTTGTATAATTTTGTATAATATTTTAAAGAGCTAAAGGAACAAACCGAATTGGTTTTGTTACGACTGTGCCATATATGGTACTTGGCGGGTGCAGTAACACGCCAAAATCTTCGGGGTCTAAGTCAAACTCACCTGCAAGCCAGTTCGCCTACTGATTGGTTCTGGCACTAGTTAGCTGAACACACAAATCATCTATTATTTGCACTAAGCTTATATACAGTTTTACACGGAAAACGAAATCAAGGCCAGTTTCTCATGAATTTATATTGCGTGCATACATACATACGTTCAAGGGCTTGTATTCCTATAATATGGGCTTCTGCCCTTTAAGACATACGTCCGCTATTTATTCATATCCTTACATAGCTCACGAACTTCCTCTTCTCTCATGAATCTTTTCATACAAGCCCATCGGTTTCACGTGCAATTGACCTGCACTTATTCAAAACATTCCCAATTAAATTAGTGTAGATATAATCTGTGAGGCCTTCACAGATCTCTGACCCCATGATATTTACATTTACATTTTATTAGTCTAAATGTTATTTTATATACAAATTTAACACAAAACCAACATTGGTAGATTTACAGAAAAAAAACTTTCGTACTTTACATACATTATCTTTTACCTTAATTGTAGGCTTCACACATCAAATGATATTCATTTTTTAGACTGAATCTTTATTTTCAGACTGTTTTATTGTTCACTCAATCAAAATGAACGAACTGGCGAAACATTTTTACCTGTATAAACCCGTGAGATTTTGTATTTTTATTTTGTTATTTTTTATATCAAATTAGTTGATTTCTTCCTTCTACTGGTAATAATCTAAGTCAAGACTTAATCTTTTAGTATTAGACTAATTCTTGATTTAAAAAAATGTGATAATTTTAAAGGGTATGCTATTTTGCCAATTTTGATGCCATTTGAATCGGTGCTATTTAGATTGATGCGTTCAAAATAGTGCCTCAATTTGATTCCTGTTTAAATTCGATGTTATTTGTTTTATTTGTAGAATGACAACCAATCAACATTCCGTAATGTATGCTCTAAGCTGCGAACTCTACTGCCATTCCTTTGGCCTCGGAAGAGTGCGTTGCTACAACTAAATGTGTTTATTTGTATCCTTGCACTCATCGCCGGCAGAGTCGTCAACCTCTTCGTACCCATCTATAGTAAATTGATAGGTAAGTATCTAGCCATGCGTATTAAAAATAGTAAGTAATAGGCTCGCGTTTGACCACCTTCTCACCTGTTGGTATAGTAACCGCAAATATTTTGACAATGTATGGTCAGCGTTTAAAGTTGCTTATCATTTTCAGATTTTCTAGACTAGTTTTTTAATTAATTTATATTGTTAATGAAAATGCTGTGAGCTTTTTATCAATAATTTCATGCAGATTTTGAAGTTTGAAATCTGTAGTTTTGACTGACTCTGTACGGTCATGTATTATTATTGTTAACTTTGTTATACTTATCACCTACTAACCTACTAACTACCTACATATTGTTATTTTTTAATACCTAATTTAAATAATCATGTTTGCAAAAAGAGGTGCATTGTTGAGGTGGGTACATTATAAGTAATTTGTAATGTGCCTACCTTGATTGCGTAATTCCTTCGTTCTTATAGCGTAAGGACAAACCTCTGTGGTTTTGTATGCTATTTTGTTTGTTGTGTTGTATTTTTATTAATCTGTAATAAATGAAAAAAAAAACAGATGTGTGCGCGGAAAGGGATTCATAGGTATTTTTGATGTCGACGACCGAGGTGCGCTTATTAATCAAGCATAAAGTAATCACGGGCTCAAGTTCTTTGTTTGTTTTTATGCCTAATGTTATTTTTTTAAGATATTTATCACCCTTATGTGGATGGAGGTCAGATTTCTTAGTGAAACAAGAAAAACGCATTTTAGCATATTTTTTGAATTAGACACGATTTTTAAAGTTTGTGTTCTGCGCCTAAAGTGGAACCATTAAATATAAATAGACCTGGAACCTGTTCGATCCAAAGTGGAATGAACTATGTAGTAAGGTCAGCGAGTCGAGAGGCCGAGACAAGGGCCTGTAGACAAAGTGAAATTGTATTAGTGGAATTACTTAAGAAGGAAATCGCCAAGTGACATTATTTGTAGTGACATGTCGACAGATAATATCACTGCCATAAATTTCGAACTTTTCGCTTCAAAGTGATTCCACTAGTTTAATGTGAATGACTACTTTTCCCGACAATTTGTGATTTAAAATTATTAATTTTTGTATACACATAAAGATTCTTTTAAATATATAAATACTAGCTGTCCCCGCGATTTAGCTCGTGACATGTAACACCTATTTAACGTATGGATATTTACCCGATTTGTTGACATATATGATTACTGCACTGCTCCCTTGGATGGTAGCGTGATGATATACCTATAAAATTCCTCGACAAACAGACTATCCAACAAATAATTTTTCAGTTCAAAACAGTAGTTTCTGAGATTAGCACGTTCAACCAAAAACAAACAAAATCTAGTTGTATCATAAATCTAGTAATATTAGTAGGTATAGATGATTTTGTGGCTGATATAAATACATCCTTGCAGTGGACAGCATAGCATTGGGGCAAGTGCTATTCAGATGGGACTTAGTGGTGATCTACGTGTTCTTGAAGTTCCTTCAGGGCGGAGGTACTGGCGGGATGGGATTCATCAACAATTTGAGATCATTTCTCTGGATTAAAGTACAACAATATACTACTAGGGAGTTACAGGTATGTTTTAGAATTTTTAGATGCTTTATTATGGAGTACTGGTATTCGTTAGTGCCAGACCAAGGTTTCGGTTGCGATTTCAATTTCGAGCAAAAATACTTTTTCGCCTTGGTTTGGAAGCGGGGGGAGGGAGCGGGGGAAGCGATTAAGTAGACCCGAGCTCCAAGCTGTAAGCCACGGATACAATCGGGAACATCACTAAGATTATATACATATTTACATACAAACGCTTTTTTTCTATTGGGGTAGGCAGAGACAACATTTTTCTACTTTCTATATGCGATCTTGGCATAGGTACGCCTCCCGCTTCTAAAACTAAAATTATGATGATAAGTATTTATTATTTTCTTAAGAGTACTAGTAACCGACTAGTATTTCTGTTAATCCCTACAGATTAGCTAAATTCCTTGTATTAGAACTAGGTTCACGTCGGTATTGTAATAATCAGAAGTCGACCCCGAGACTTCTCTGTCGTAAGCCCTACTCCTTAAACTACGGCTTGATAAAATTCCTTCCGTAACATAATGTTGAACTTTCATGATGTTGAATTCTTAAATCAAAATTGTTTATTGTGTTTTAGCTAGAACTATTCAAGCATCTTCACGACCTACCTCTCCGATGGCACCTGTGTCGTAAAACGGGTGAAGTTCTCCGCGTGATGGACCGTGGCACAGATTCTATTGACAACCTGCTCTCATACATTTTGTTCTCCATCACACCAACAATAGTTGATATTGTTATCGCCGTGGTGTTTTTTGTCGCGCAGTTCAACGCCTGGTTCGGCCTCATTGTGTTCTCGACGATGGTGCTGTATATAAGTGAGTTACTATTTAATTTTTGAAATAATGATTTCTATCTATATTATGACAAGTCAATCAATCCGAAGAACCGCGGTAGTTTAGTGGTTTGGGTAATGGACTGCTGAGACGAGGTCTCGGGTTCGATCCCAGGTTCACCATGACACACACCAATGATTTTTCGATGCTTTTCGAAGTTATGTGTGTATTTATCGCAGGTTTATTAGTGCCTCGGAGAGCACGTTTAGCCGTTGGTCCCGGTTGTCATACAAACATCTATGGCAGTCGTTACGGGTAGTTGGAGCCCACAAAAGTCCAACCAGTCTAACTTGGAACTTCGATATCGCCATTGATCATAATGACCATTGGTTGTGGAGGTCAGATGGCAGTCGCTCCACGGAAAATATCGAAGTTCAGCCGCATCACAGTTAGACTGGAAAGCCGACCCCAACTGAGTCGGGAAAGAGGTTCAAAGAAATGATGATGATGATCATCTATATTATGAAGAGAAATGCCGAATTTAGCCAGTGTGTTATATGTTTAGGCTTATCCTCGGAACCACTGTACTTATAAGATAATAATATAAAGATAATAAATTCTTTCACCTGGTACATTATCCCTAATGGACATAGACCAAATATTATAATATAATTATGTGTAAATTTCGTTGACTTTAGTAAAAAAAACTCATACAAACACAAGCTTCGAGTCGAAGAGTTGCCAGTATTATATACAAAGCAAAAATCGTTTCTACCTTTATCTATTATACAGGGTGAATTTTTCAAAAGGGATTGGATGGCCAAATCCGAAACTATAAGGAATAGCGAAAAATGCTCAAAGGAGTCACGAGCCCGATTTTGATGAAACTTAAAACCTCATCACTAGATTTTTGAAAAACCAATAATCCTAGCTAGGAATCGAACCTATTGATTTTGAAAAAAAAAACACACCCTATATTACTACACCATACGATAGTGTTGCTATTAAGGATCATATTCTGGGAAGTAATGACATACCGCAAACTAAAGGAAAGAGCTCATCTTTAACAAAATACATTTTATTTTCCTTACATAAACTGATTAATTGTTCAAAATGTACTTAGACCATTGTTTTCAATACATAGCTGGATTTGAGACTTCAAGGATCGTACTGCATTCAATATTACAATGTTATTGATTCCGTTTAGAATATTCTCCAAAGAATGTTTCAAGTCATCAAAAATTTAGTTTTTGACATACCCCTAGAGCAGGGTAGGCGAACCAACGGCACGCGTGCCATTGGTGGCACGCGGCACAATATTTTGGGCACGTCGCCGATCATAAAACTTGTGTAAAAAATGTATTTAGGTATTTTATGACGATCTAACGAGAATGATCCCATGAAGTCAGAGTTTTGTTTATTTCCTCGCAAATAGGTATGTTATAAAACGTCGTATGACACTCGTCAGGTATGAAAATTACTTATCCTCGGCTTCTTATAACCCTCGCCTAGGCTCGGGCTAGCAATATCGCCTCTACCGTAATTTTCAACTTACCTCCCTTGTATCATAATGTACTATTATGCGTGTAATAATAACATTTCAAAAATATACCTCTTTTGTTTATATTATTTCATAAAGAGTTTTGATGGCATACCAGTGACCCGATAAAACATGTTTAGAAAAAAATGGCACGTTGATGCATAAAGGTTCGCCTACCCTGCCCTAGAGAAAGTGATCTAAGGGAGTAAGATCAAGGCACAGGATCATGCCTTGCAATAAATTGTCGTCAAACTGCTGAATCCAAATCCCTTTTATTAGCTATTATGGGCTGAAGCTCCATCTTATTTAAAAAAACATCAACCATCATAATCATTCTGAGTATAATTTAAAACACGGAATAGTTACGATCTTTTCTGGGATTTTGAACGAAACAAATAGGTAGATGAAATATGAATTTTATTAAATTCCATAATTTCCTTAAATTTGCCGTATATCATTACTTCGCAGAATTTGATCCTTAACAGCGACACTATCGTATGGTATAATAATAAAGGGTGTGTTTTTTTTTTTCAAAATCAACGGGTTCGATTCTCAGCTAGGTTTATTGATTTTTCAAAAAACTAATGATGAGGTTTTAAGTTTCATCAAAATCGGGCTCGTGACTCCTTTGACCATTTTTCGCTATTCCTTATAGTTTCGGATTTGGTCATCCAATCCCTTTTGAAAAATTCACCCTGTATACTTTGAAACCATCCATCCGATGTGTTGCAAGCCGGTTTCATTAGACTGGTAATAATACAAAGATGGCTTTTTTTAGACTACTAAATAGGGTGTGGAAACGGGATCAGTATTCTACACGGGCAACAGCTAGTTATAATTATGGATTGGTTTAAAATGCCAGGAAAAGGGGCTTATATAATTCGTTGCGACTGTGATATAAGTCCCTTTTCCTCGCTCACTTTATATAAATTAAAATTGTAAATCATTACTGTAACACTGTTTTTATATTGCAGTTTCAACGATAGTCGTAACAGAATGGCGTACGAAGTTCCAACGGCGCATGAACCTCGCTGACAATGCGCAAAAGGCGAGCTCGGTTGATTCCCTGCTCAACTTTGAAACAGTCAAATATTATGGCGCGGAATCTTACGAAGTCTTAGCTTATAGAGAAGCTATTGGTAATTACCAGGTAATGGTTCTCACATTTGGAATATTTTAAAAACTAGTTGACCCGTCCTGATTTCGCACGGAGAATATTGGTAAAAAAAAATAGAACCAACTTACCTCCTTTTTAAAGTGAGTTATTTATACTAAAACCTTAATCAGCAGGAAAAAAACCTTTTCTGAAACGAATCTTTTTTTGAAGTTGGTTAAAAAGTCTACAACTTGAATGCAGCATTATCTACCAAGCCCATGCCTATACTAACCTTCGTTTACCCTATAAATTGTCCAAATTTTATTGCAATCGGATACATTGTACAACAGCGAATAAAATACGAATAAACAAACGAACATTGCTTTTTATTACATCTGGGACATTTAACACAGCGCTTTTCTTCATCAAATCGTCAATCCCAATTTAAAAACCAACATACATTATATGAAAAAATATTTTCCAACTATCTAAACTAAAAAACATATTACTAAGACAATGAATATGGTATTTTATTGGTAACCTGTTTTCATCTTTTTCAGAAAGAAGAGTTCAAATCTTTGATCACATTGAACATGTTGAACACAATTCAAAATGTAGTCATTTGTACCGGTAAGTTGTTATTACTATGTAGTGTAGAAAATAATTTTCCTAATCTACCAAAACACTGTCTGACCGAGCCAGACCGTGATAAATTATACCCAAATGATTTTGAATTTCGACCGATAATCAACTTCACTATGTTTGTCTTCAGGTTTGCTTGCTGGATCTCTACTATGCGTGTCAATGGTGGTCAGGACGAAAGAGCTGACTGTGGGTGACTACGTTTTGTTCGCATCTTACATCGTCCAATTATACGTGCCGCTGAACTGGTTCGGAACTTATTATAGGTATGTATATAACACTACTCGTTGGCTACGGCTTCGTATACGTGAAATACTGATCTGAGTCCCACGGGATTATCCTACTTAATATTATAAATGTGAACAATTATGAAGCTGTTTGGATGTTTGTTACTCAATCACGCTTAGGGTCGGTACACATATAACGGAGGATCCGTCACGTATTGTCGGTCGCGTGACGTCAAAACAGACAAATGTAAGGCGGCGGCGTAAACGCTGTACGCTCGACGTACCTACTAACGTATCATCGGTTGAGTGTGAGCGGTCGAGTGTTTTCCTATACATTTGTCTGTTCTGGCGTTACGCGGCCTACAACGCGACGGATCCTCCGTTATATGTGAACCGACCCTTAAACGGGTGAACGGATTTGATTACAATTTGGTACAGGAATGGCTTACTCTGAAATACCACATGCCCGCAAGCCTGTACAGTGTACGCTTAATCATTGACGAACGAACCTCTGGCGCAAGCTTTGATCTCAGGGTTGAGAGGTTAGATTGCAGTCGGTCCCGTAAAGGCCAAAGCGTCGAATCTCAAAGTGCAAGCTTTTTTTGAAACCGGAATTGACACTGATAACGTGTAGTAGTAAGATTATCACCTGTTTATCACCTGTAAGATAAGTAGGTACTTTAGTTTACCCAGTGTTTCGACCGAATTGTGCCAATCATGCTTACGGCTAGACTGACGAGAGATTAGCGATGCGTTCATGATAAGAACTAATTTTAGAATCCATTCGTACCTACTTTATTTCGCTGTATGTGAATATAAATAGGCGGAAAAATCTGCCTTGAGCGGGAATCGAACCTACGACCTCCAGTTTAATAGTCAATTGCTCGACCTCCACGGGACAGAGGCCGTCCAACCGTTAAATTTATTTTTTATGAAGTACCAGATCATACAATTATTAGGAGATTATTCTAAATGATTTTCTGATCGGAAAAATGATCATCCAGGACGGGACCACCGGCGCCCTAAGCCGTAGAATATATCGGAAAATTTCGAGCATCTAGAACGGGTCCAGGTAGCTCAGTTGGTCAGAGCATTCCCCCTGTAAGGGACTGGTCACGGGTTCAAGTCCCGTCCTGGATGATCATTTTTCCGATCAGAAAATCATTTGGAAATAGTTAGCATGCAATTGCTTAAAATTTCATTCAATTAGGAGATTAATTACCGGTACAAATTGATAGCATTGATGATCTATGATTGCTTACCTATCTTTGACGTTCAGCCGTTACCTTGTCATAAAGATTATTACTATCTAACAAGGTCGATCATAGCTATCTATACTAGTATGATGAAGCAGAAGGGTTGGTTTGTTTGTTTGAAACATTAATATCAGGAACTACTAGTTTGAATCGAATTTTTTTTTTGTGTTAGATAGCCCATTTATCGAGGAAGTTTATAGGCTACCTAGGAGAGCGTAGCAGTAGGTAATAAATGTTATCATAAATGTCTACTACGTAGGTGGCAGACAAGCACACGGCCCATCTGATGGAAAGCGGTCACCGTGGCCTATGGACTTGTGCAACACTAAGGGCGTCACACACGAGCTGCGTACCCTGAAGGGAAGTGGCAGGGCTGGGAAGGGATGAGAGGCTAAGAAGGGATGGGGGAGGAGGGGTACAGTGAGCTCTGGCTACCCTACCTACCGGCGGGAACACAACACGATGGTTATTATGGCCGTGGTGTTCTGTAGGGTGGAGGTACTCAGTCGGACAGCTCATTTTGGACGGGAGATACCGTCGTGTCCTGCCTCCTCTCCACCAAATTGCAGTCAAATCCGTTCAGATGTTGGAGCGTAATTGAGTAACCAACATTGAAACATTTTCACAAACTTTCACATTTATACAATGATTTTTTACACAAGATACGTTATGTTCATAGTAACTGACTTCTCAAATCTGATCCAACTGTCTATGACATAACTATGAAGTGCACAATAGTTGTCAATTAGCGATAAGTAGTACGAAAGATCGGATAGGCACGTGTGTAAAAAGGATAGCTATAATTCTCACATCAAAAAGTATCTCTGTCCCGTTTTTATCGCGTTTCACCGCCGCCATTATTTTAAAAATATTATTAAACAAATTTTATTAAAATACACTAATAAATCGGTAATATTGTATGTACTTACATGTGATAGGAAATCCCTTGTATTTTATTAATTTTAGTGTCGTAATTTGTACACTTTTTAAAAACACACGATGGCATTTTTATTGCAATTTTAATAAGCGCTTTCCAAAATTACACGCGTGTCAACTTGGCGTTTGCAAGACATGTACTAAAGACAAAATGTCCCAATTGGGACTTTTTCGCGTCTTCACCAGGCGCGCTCTAATGACATATCTGCCTCTTTTTACATATATAATATCATTGCATTTATAATATTAGTAGAATAGGGAAGGAGGAAGTGGAATAGGATAGTAGGAAGTCATGGACAAGTCTATAACCGTTAAAGATTAAACCACCTATTATTCGTTTGAAGGGCAATCCAAAAGAACTTTGTGGACATGGAGAATATGTTCGACCTGATGCGTGTGGACTCAGACGTTCGCGATGCCATCGGAGCCCCAGATCTGTTGGTGAGGCGAGGTGCTGTCGAGTTTAAACACGTTACCTTTGGCTACGGGCCCGAGCGCCTCGTGTTGAACAACATCACTTTTAAAGTACCTCCTGGCAATACTGTGGCGTTGGTAAGAAATTATTCACTATTTGATCTTATATTATTATACAACTATATATTATTTAAAAAAATACTTGGGTTTCTTCTTTAAATTCTTGGGATTCTGAATACACAAATATTTCTTATCTGTTTGTTCGCGATGGACACAAAAACTACTGGGCCCGTAGCCAAGTGGCAAAAGTCTAAATCGCTATCGAATAGAATAGATTAGGTCGACCAATCACACTCCAGCTCGTGATTCCGCCGCAGCGCGCGCATCGTGCGCCGTCGACGAACTTGAATGTGATTGGTCGACGTAAGCGTTTCTATTCCGTAGCGATTTACGCTATGACACTTGTCTACGGGGCCTGAAGAGATTACGATGTGGTTTTTGTTTAAAAGGTCTTGGTCAGATTTAAAAATTTACGCATGTTTGATCACAATCGGTTTAGTAGAAGCGGAGATATAGTCAAAAATCTCGCAAACCGACGTCCACGCGGCCTGAGCCGCGGGCATAGCCTAGTTTCTAATATACGTCTACTGATCCCATCAAAGATATACAGGCATGAGGATAATCCACTTCAAAACTACCTGTACAGGTGGGTCCAAGTGGAGCAGGCAAGTCAACAATAATGCGTCTCCTGTTCCGTTTCTACGATGTGAATGAAGGCGCGGTGCTGGTGGACGGACAAGACGTACGCACCGTCACGCAGGCATCCCTACGGGCGAACATCGGCGTCGTGCCACAGGATACTGTGCTTTTTAACAATACCGTAAGGTAAGATTTGCTGTGTTTTATATTGAAACTTACTACATTATTACCTTGTCGGTGCGTGTGTGAGGGGTGAAGCCGGGGTGCGAGGGAAATGCTCTTTGGGCCACCTTACACCCTGGCGTCAGGAGACCCTAGACGGCGTGCGGTTTTAGTCGGTAAGAGTCCGACATAACCTGCCCCGCTGGCCGCGAGGTGGGTATCCAATCCATGAGGATTTCCGCACGGAAAAAAAGGGGTAAAGACGCTTACCCTCAGTTGAGAAATAGGTGAAACATGACGTTTTGTATAGTGGACTATTGACGAATACGATGTTCTGAGATATGGACGAAGTGGACGGACGGCAAAAAATTGTGAAAAGAATTTATATTTTCTTCAAGAAGTGTAGTTTATTATTCTCTTCAGACTAGACACGTAACACGCATCAATATTAGATACATCAAAGTCAATTTTGAGCAATAACGACGCGTATATTGTAAATTATAGGATTTATTAAAAAAATATTAAGTACAATAATTAAACAAAATAACGTGAAATAAATTATTTAAAAACTTATATAAATGTGTTATCGACTACCCACCTTCAAAAAATTATAGTATTACAGGTATTATATACTAATTAATTACAGAATAAAAAAAATAGTACATTTCAAGTAAAAACATATACCATTTAAAAAATCTTGTTAAATTTTCGTACCCTTCAAATTTTTTTTTTCGTATTACAGGTATAACATTCAGTATGGAAAACTCACCGCCACGGCTGCAGACATAATAGCCGCGGCAAAAAATGCAGACATACACGATAGGATTCTTACATTCCCTGATGCTTACGACACACAGGTAAACAAATTAGAAGTACACTGATATGCATGAATGTACAATGTATAATATACCCCTTATACCCCGGCATCTGAAAAACTGAGACGGCTTGCGGTTTAAGTCGGTTCGAGTCCGACATAACCAATTAACCATGGAATGGAAGCCTGTGGCATTAAGGGATTGAAGGGGAAGGGGGGGGGGGGGGGATTGTCGCACTAAAATAAGGGTATATGGCTTCACCAAGTTCTTCGGGGCTTACGCCAACCTCACCTTCTGAAAGCCAGACCACACTGACGTGGGTTGCCCTTTCGCGGTTGGGGTGAAGAGGGGTTTAACTCTCTGCACCGCAGTCCCTCCTACTTGAATTGGAAAGTAGGCCCTGGGCTCCAGAGTGAAATTTAGGATGTAATCGGGCTTTATGTGTGTATAGACTAGTCTAATCCAACAGCTAATAATGTAACTACTATCAGCTTATATTTAAGCGCGTCTACCCATTAGGAGGCATTAGTAGACACGGGGATTGTTCGAGGTTGCTTCACTTTATATTATGCATCAATTGTAACTTTTTTTCCTCAAAAACTATTTCTTCAAGTTTTCGTTGCTTAATCTGTAAATAAGAGAAACAAAACAATATTGTATTTTATTCTACTCTGTTTATTTATCTATATGCAAGGAATCTAGAAAAAGCCACATTCAATTGGTTATAATGCCAATGGAGAGGTACGAAATGTAATGTGACATTATTTTTTGTCGACATGTCCTTGTCAAACTAAATGGAGTCAATTTTCGTCTTATAAGCCTGCTTTCATGATTATAGGTTGGAGAACGTGGACTTCGTCTCAGTGGGGGTGAGAAACAAAGGATAGCCATCGCGCGGACTATCCTCAAAGATCCGGCCATAGTACTCTTAGACGAAGCTACTTCGGCTCTTGATACTAACACAGAAAGAAATATACAGGTAAATACTCATATCAGATCCTATACCCAAATTATTTGCAAGCTTTTAGTCTTTCAGTAATAGTGGTAAATTTTAACGTTATTTTTTGTGTTTAGGCGGCATTAGCACGCGTGTGCGCAAATAGAACAACATTAATCATCGCACACAGGCTGTCTACAATCATACATGCAGATGAAATCCTAGTGATGAAGGAGGGCGAAATCATTGAAAGAGGAAAGTGAGTAGAACACTTTTTATGAGATTTTCGTTGAAAAATTTACATTTGAATTTGCGGCATGTTATCGACATTTTTTATAAATCATTTTGTAAAGCGGTTTTTAAAATTTTGAGGGGGTTATTGAGGATTTTTGACATTTTAGTGGTTCTATCATTGTAATTAGGTTTTTACATCTATCGGCACTACCGAAGTGCTTATTTTTTTTATAAAGAAAGCTTCAAATATACCCTACGGCTGCAGTGAGCCATGGTCACGGATAAAAGGAACCGAGGTCATGCCAACTTCTCAAGCAACTAATACATAGGCAATGTATTATATTTCAACGTGTATATTAGGGTGTCCCGTTCATGTATGGGGAAAAATTTTTTTTAAGCTACGCTATCGAAAGGGGTATCAAAATTTGTGGAATTTCACACAGATTACGAAACAGGAAAAAAAAATAAGAATTAAATGTCATCTTGAGGGCTCTACCACGCTCTGAAGTTTTGGAATTTCTACGTTTTTATGGATCTAAGCACCATGACCAAAAATAATCCTAAATCGAATTTAAGATGTATTTTATTGCTATTATAATATAGTACATCACAAGAAAACAAAACACACTGAAAATTATTATAATATATCTCAGATAACTAAAATTTTAAATCATTTTGTGAAATGCAAAGTTTGGATACTTTTGCATTTTCATGGTAATATTTGACTCTTGATTTCCTAAAATGAATATAACCAAAATTTTTGTTATTTTTGTTCTATTATGTGTAGTGTCATTCGTATCATAGTAAAACACTTACATACATACAAATCACGCCTTTTTCCCATTGAGGTAGGCAGAGACAACATCTATCCACTTGCTACGATCTTGGCATACGCCTTTCTCTTCTTCAACTTTCATAATTGTTTTCATACATGCACTTTGGTTGTGGTCAGTATTAAGTGATTATAGTATTTCGTATAAGATTTATTATAGTAAGTGATACAAATAATACCATACACAACGTTAAACTTACTAGCAGGCCAAATCACGTATTGGTCCCTTTGAATTATTAGGTATCAACCTGCAACTTCCCTGAAGTTTCAAAAGTTTCAAGAAAGTAACTAATAAAATAATTCGTACCTATACTGAGACTTTACGTAACTAGTATGGTATAGTAGTCTTTATTTTCTATTAGTGTACTGCACTGTAGGACCTGTCCAGTTGACTTGGCATGATTATCTGATATAGATATTTTTGATCTGTACTCATTTCATTTAATGTCCACATTTTTCGGCAATCGAGGCAATTGACTAGCTTCCGTATAAAAATAAACAGTGCTTTTTACTGCCCTTATTGATTTCCATTTGTCTCTTCGGTCATTTCATAAGTCAGGCTGTTTCTTTTTATCAACATCATTTTGTTAATTTTTCTGTAATTGATTTGATTCCCTGAAATCTTTTCTGATTAAAAATTACTATCTTAGGTTGCACACAAGAACAAGAATCAAATGAAGTGCATTTAAAAACAACGAAAAACTTCCTAGATCATATTTTCATTACTATTTTTTCGTTTGCTTTCGGTTTATTATGTCCAATTGAGGCACTTTTGTGTATAAAATTTGATTATGATTGCGGAGAGCTTCACACATCAGTCAGCAGGTATACCGGCTTTGAGGTGTGGTTGCCTTCTATCCCGGTTTGCAGGTGTCATTGTGAGATCATAGTGGGCACCATACACCACAAAAACGGTCGTGAATCCAAAAAAGAAAATCCTTGAAGCTTATAGAAACTTGAGGGAATTTGCAGGTAGATACTTAAAATTTCGTATTGGCCCAAATATGTTTTACCATGAAAACAACTCCGTGTATAGGATTATTCTTATCACTTACTGAATTTCGAATTGCACTTTACGTAATACAATAAAAATTTAATTATTTGCTCCATATTTAGTTCAGGAAACAAAGAGTCAAATATTACCATGAAAATGCAAAAAAATCAAAACTTGAGGACCGGTAGAGCCCTGAAGATGTACTTTTTGATTTTTTTTACTATTTTTCTGATAATCTACGATGAATTCCACAACTTTTGCGGGGTCTTTCGTTACTGAAATCCAAAAAAAGTTCCAACGGGACACCCTAGTGTATATTCGCCTAATCTTTCGACAATGATGCCTATTCTGCCCCCTATTTCACTAAACCATTTATTAATCTTAACTTTTTTTTATTTGAATATCATAACTTTATTCGATTTGGTGTTTTTGGTTCAAATTTATACTTCAATAGACGGTAAATAATATGAAATTTTATATAGGTAGGTAGTTATACTTTGTGATTTATATGGTAGTTTTTGGCAGCATGATTTTTAGTTTTTGAGTTGTAAGATTTTCTCTTACAGCACCACATATAATATGTGGACGAACTTTTTTTTTTAACTCTACTATCCACTTTATTAACCTTATCATTATAATTTCCAGTCATGAAACTCTTCTCGCACAAGGCGGTTTCTACGCATCAATGTGGCAACAGCAGTTGGAAAGTCGTAACGGGAACGGCAACAACGAGACGAATGACGAAGGAAACAATAACAACGAACGTGGGGCGAACCAAGCGGACGGAGTCAACAACCTTGGGTTCGGCCACGGCCACGGCCATTAGTAGGATAGACTAGTTAGTCCATACGTAACGAGACAGGGTGCTAGTTCGTGGATCAGAATTCGAATATAATCGATTTCTAGTGTCAATTTGTTTGGCTCGATGTTAGCGTAAGGACATGACAGATCGCTCTGAGTGAGCGCTTACAAACGAATATTTTTTGTATTGAAGTGTGGTTTTTCTATGTAAATTATGGACAAGCTAGTACGCCGAACAAACGTAGTGATGTACATATGTTGACATTGTGATGGTGTAACTATATTGTACCTAGTAGTATTAATCTTGTGATGGGAAAATTTACGTGCTGTTTCAGTGTTATTAAAACTGTTTTTTTTTATAATTTAGTGTTTTATTGTTTTGCGACATACAGGTTTTTTAAACAGATGTGACGATGCTTTGACTTTGTTTTCGTTTGTTCGCTGTATCGCCAATAATCAAAATAGAAACGGTGTGATACTATTTTTGTTGCTGATAATACTTATAGTACCTTCCTGTGTGCATTTTGGTCCCGATTGGATTCTCCTATAGGTTTCTCCTTATTGTTTAACCTGCCGATAGACACAGCAGCATCAACTGTATAAAATACTTTATATGCGTTAACGCTGGTAGAGAGTCAATCAATCGAAATCTCAATCTAATATAAGTACATATAAAATCCTCGAGTCACAGTATTTGGAACAAAACTACTCCGAAACAGTTAGGTCGGTTCTTATGACATTTTGTGTTTTGTGTGTCTGTATTATTCAGTAGGTCTGAAAAACGTGTCTACACCTAGCGGGATCCCCTGTCTGGGAGACTTATGAATGATGCAGAGAATTAGTTCTGGATTTGTTCTACTGAATTATGCTGGAAACAGAATTTGTTCCGTATAATAAACGGAAATATAAACTTTTCTAACTGACCTCCAGCCAGCGGGATATTTACCAAAATTAAGTCTGGGGAACTATAAATTGGTATTACCTTTTAGTTCTGTCTTTGTTCTGTTTAACAAAACAAAAAACATACTTCTAGCGTCCTTACTTCAGCCACAATCAAGCTGGAATGAAACCTCCAGTCAGCGGACTTTTTCTCTAAGGGACATTTTTTTGTAACTTTCACACTAAATTGATAACATTTAAACTATTTACGACTATAATTTTACTTAAATTACCTATTCGTACATCTAGTATGAAAATTAAAAGTATAGAATTTGAAAGCTAGTAAGTGGGTAGAATACAAAATAATCTCACCGGTCTGCATTATCTTTCATAAATTAGTATTATAAATTCGAATATTTGTAAGGATGGATATTGGTATGATATGTATGTATGTACGTAAGTATGTATGTTTGTTACTTTTTCATGCAAAAACTCTAATGAATCGATTTCCATGAAATTACAGTAATGTAATATATTACTGTAATTTCATGCCTATACATCAGAATAACACAAAGGTAGGCACAATGGCGTTATGGCGTTGTACCTATGTAGGGAGATTATTTTGTATTCTACCCACTTACTAGCTTTCAAATTCTATACTTTTAATTTTCATACTAGATTTACGAATAGGTAATTTAAGTAAAATTATAGTCGTAAATAGTTTAAATGTTATCAATTTAGTGTGAAAGTTACAAAAAAATGTCCCTGAGAGAAAAAGTCCGCTGACTGGAGGTTTCATTTCAGCTTGATTGTGGCTGAAGTAAGGATGCTAGAAGTATGTTTTTTGTTTTGTTAAACAGAACAAAGACAGAACTAAAAGGTAATACCAATTTATAGTTCCCCAGACTTAATTTTGGTAAATATTCCGCTGGCTGGAGGTCGGTTAGAAAAGTTTATATTTCCGTTTATTATTCGGAACAAATTCTGTTTCCAGCATAATTCAGTAGAACAAATCCAGAACTAATTCTCTGCATCATTCATAAGTCTCCCAGACAGGGGATCCCGCTAGGTGTAGACACGTGTCTGAAAATAGGGCGTACAGTATTTTTTATCCCGGGAATAGATCCCATGAGTCCTGGGAGCAGAATCAGTATTTCATTAATGTAGGGTTTTAGAATACTTATGATGTGGGTAGGTATTTTTCCTTAATAAAGCAGTTAGCTGTTAACCACCGTCTTTCACTTACCTTACAATTAAGACGGAGCTGCTGGCTACATTTGGTTTTCATATATAAAGTTTTGCTGTAATAGCTGGCTGGCCAAAGCTTTCGTCTTGTATTGGCAATATGGCACTCAATTCAGCTACCTTTTAAACTAAGGTTCCAAATGATCGATTAAAAACTTACCCTTATTATCCCTTGTCGCGGCCAGCTCTTCTTGATACTTTTGATTTTTCTCTTTATATTCCAACACCGACAGTGAAGGGCGTTGTTTTGCGAATTCTATACTCCTTATCGAAGAGTTAGGTGGGTGTTCAAAACGAGTGAGGGTATTAGGATAGTCTGAAGACATCTTGCGGCTAAGTTTCTTTCCATGCTGTAAATTGAGTGTATCGTCCATTGGAGTACGTTCCGTATAATCGTCTTCAGGGTAATAGTGTAGGTTTATTCTATCACCCTTGTCTTCAAGTAAGGATAGGGGAGAGCGCGTTAAGTATTTATAGGAATTCTTCTGGTGTGTTTCTGACACCGGCCTGGTGGAACAAAGAATCTATCATTTCTGAACTGAGTTATTAACTGAAAACCAAAGCTATTCTTTTTTTTAAATAACGGCCACTGTGGAGAATTTAGGGATTTTACTTAAACTTTAAAAACCTACAATTGCCATGGGTATCGCAACAGCTTAACAGATTTGAAGTTACTTACCGCCCACCTTAGCTAGTAACAGTTTTATTATACTTTGTTATTTTTTTGTGTTTTATCATGTTTTACTTAACGTAAGGTGATGAAATTTTGTATAACAGTGGTAATGTGTTAGTTACGTATTGTAATTATTCCTAAGAAAGTAGTTGATTTCTAAGATACTACATCTACTGACTTTTAAATTTTCTTTTAAATTCTTTTAAAGTTTGTGGTTGTGGTGTGGGATAACAAAACCTTCAAATCACATATCTACCACTTAGGTTTGTAGGTACATACATTGTACTACTTTGGGACCGTCGGTCTGTGCAGTGCAGTCAAAAGAATTGCAAAATAATAACTATGAGTGCTACAACTATAATTATTCTAATTTAATCTATTTAAGTGCCGTATGTAGGTACTTACCTATAGCTTTTTAACGTAGGTACTTCTTCCTCGTCTGACATTGATACTTCATCATAAAGGCGTAACAGGGCTGATGTTCTCTGGTCCTTAGCACCTGCACGTACGAAACCTGTCTGTCGTCGTGTTATTACGCCATCTCCGTCACTTTTAGTTGATTCTAGCTGCACGTGCCTGAATTCAGAAGATACACTACATATAGGCCAGAGAAAATAGAATAGGTATAACTTTGCGTTTTCCAACCGAACATAAAGCAAAAAAATGCTATTTAATTGTAAAATTTATCGTTATACACTTAGAATCTAAAATCAAATAAAAAGAATTCATTAAACTTTTTCATTCGCTGTACAAAATATCATTTAATTTTAGACTTTAAACTGATAACAGTAAAGTCCAAAATTAAATGGTATTTTTTTGAAGTGTCAGTGGCATGACAGTGGCCTGTTTCGAATTGAGGGCCTGTTTGTTTTTAGTGTACAATGTCAACAATGTGGTAACCTACTCGGTTATCGCTTAGACACGAGTCCCTCCGCGACCAATAAGCGCATCGAGATTAGCCCCCAGCTAGTGGGAACGGAGCTCAATTCAGAAAAATAACTTTTATAAACGTGTGAATTCAAAGCTTACGAAAACTTAGGTATAGATAGTAACTATCCAAAATTAATTGAAAATTAATCAAACTGAGTGATTTTAAAGGTTTGATAAACTTTTTTCTATTTTTCCTTATAACGGAATTGTTGAACCAGTCGTTAATCGGGCGCTTGGGCAGCGAATCTAACAGTGGGGCGATTTTTCTTTCGTATCGAGTTCGTAACGTGTGCGACAAAAATTGTATGAAATTAGTACAGCGCCCCTATCGTGCGTAAAAGGAACTGTACAAATCTCATATAATTTCTACCGCACACGTTACGAACTCGATTCGAAAGGAAATTCATGCTCGCCCCACAAAAGATAAAAACACCGTACCGTAGCGATATTTCACTATCCATTCTGTCAATAATTTCATCGTCCAACATTTTCCCAACAAGTGCATCCAACTTCTCTATTTCTTCCTTACGAACAAATCCAGTTGGTCGTCTTTGGAGACAAGTATGCGAAGTCATGGCAGTAGACGTGCTGATGGACACCTTCCTGTAGTAACGCGACAAAGAGAAATGGTAGGGGATATTATAATGGTACCAGCGGGATCGTACAGTCAACGGCAAAAGTAAGCAGCATTAAAAAAGGCACGTGAAACAGCATTTTCATTAAAAATATAAATTAGGTAGGTACTTCGCACAAAATGATGTATTAAGTAAGTTATCTACCAACCTAATGTTAGAAATATCTACCGAACAATTATTGAATGAGTAATTTTTAAGATTGCGGTCAAAAGCGTGGTGGCTCTTACTCTGTATTTCACCAGTAAAAATTCGTTTAACTAAACTAAAAATGTAAATTCGAATTAACTTAAAATCAAAATAAAAACGTCTTCATATTCGTCGGTGAAATCCAGCGCGGTACCTGCTCTAGAACTTGGTCTTTCAGTAGGTGTAGATATAGGTACTTGTTTATGATAGTGGGTAGGTAAGGTATGTACTTACTTGTACCTACGAGGGAAATGCCTTATGGACCACCTCATACTACTGTGCTTATACCCCGGCTTGTACAGATCCAAGACGGCGTGCGGTTTTAATCGGTAGGAGTCTGAAATAACCTGCCCCGCTGGCCGAGGGTATCCATAAGGATTTCCGCACGAAAAAAAGGTATGTACTTACTTACGCCGTGCACTCTTCATTTCCTTTGCAGCGACTCTTTAAAGCAAAAAAATATATTCAGAATATTATACGGAAGTTTATTAAATAAATAGAATAATAAATGTAGTTATAACATGAAAAAATAGAAGAATACCTAAATAGCCTCAAATCTTCGTCAGTTAAAAGTTCTTTGCTGAAAATAATAAAAGTTTAGCTAAGTATTTATTATATTTCTCTAAACTGGGGCGGCTACAATGCCGAGACGGCGCGGGCGCGGCGGGCGTCCCTGATGGCGACGGGGGTAGTATCCGAGGGATTTCAGCACGAAAAAAAAAGGAACCTAAATAAAAAAGGTATCATGAAGTTAGTACAGAATCTTTTGGTTGAGTGAAGAGCAATTGAAATATCACGTGTTGCGTAATGATATGACCTAGGTGTAGTGTAGGCGATAAAGGATATGAATAGGTATTTTAATTCTATCTGCTATTGTCAATTTTTACTCGTTAACTTACATATTCACATCGTCCTCCTTTTCAATAAAATCATACTTTTCATGCGTTTTCGCCATTTTTTTTATAATACTACCCGCGAAACTGGTTTTGTCTACGTTTATTCTGCAATCAAATATCAATTATTATTATAAAATCTATTAGACTGTAATAAACCACATAATAATTTGTTTATACTTGATGTATTCCCGAATTTCTTTTTCTTCTTCTGAATCTAAGGAACTCACTGTAAGCAAACATTAGAAATATAAATTGGTATAGGTATATTAAACGTCAAAGTATTAGGTCTATTACCAATTAGTTATTCTTGTAGGGGCTCATGACTGAGTACTGAGTTATACCTAACTGAGTAAGTTAACACACTACAAAGTTAAGTAACACTAGCCAAGACAAGTTAGGATGGGTGACTATTCTTCTGACAAATTAAGACCCTTCTATTCGCGCCTTGGAGAGCAAGTTAAGTCGTCGGTCCCGGTTGTCATACGAATATCTATGGCAGTCGTTACCGGTTATTTGGAGCCCTTAACCGGACATCTCTGGTCTAACTACCTACAGAATTTCGATATCGCCTGTAGATCGTGAAGGTCATTATGGCAGTCGCTTTAGTTAAACACAAAATGAGAAAAAGGCTTGGAAGATGATGATGAACGAATAGGTATCTATACAAATAAACAAGTCTGTTAAGTGCATTTTGATGCTCATATACAGGGTGCATTATACCAAAACATTTTTTACAATTTTGTTTGTCTGTTTGTGCCGTCTAATAGATGATGTAACAAGGAGTAACTTAGCCTACTTCATTTTTGAAAGGGGTTAGGGCTGCGCGTAAAAAAATTAAAACCTTAAAAATATAAAAGCACGTGGATGAAGTCGCGAGCATAACTAGTTTACTACCTACGTACCAGATTTATCATCAGGTTCGAAGCATTCGAATAGAGCGTCAAGCAGTTCTTCAGGAATTTTCAATTTCTCACGTACTGTAAATCTTTGCTTTCTTTCCACCGGATCTATTATCAAGTCTCTCTCAAGACAATAGTCACCTCTCAATAGTCTGTAAATAATGATCCAATAGAATGTGAATTTGTACGACTCCTGTATAGGTCAATCGAAAACATCTTAAAATCACCCTGAACCCTAATGGTCGCAGGTAGCCTGTCACTCACTGACAGGGTAGAGGACGCAGCTTGCTCTGACTAAGAGTTATTAAAAGGCTGGTTAGATAAATGAGTAAGGGTTGTTCGGCGTAACATTTTGCACCTACAGTTGACATTCAATCATGTGTCTTCAATCCGCCAAACTGTCTAACCGTTCATGAAATATCTTTAATATTTAAACTGTCCATCTAACCTTTGCAGATTAAAGGCTGATTCAACTTCTCCAGGGTAAGGAACATCAGTTAAGGGCAAATAATAGGGTTGCTCAAGCACCCTAATTGAATCAGATTTCTCATCGGTCTGACCGGTATCGGTATGTAAATCAGTGGCTTCTTCGTATTCTTCGTATACTTCCACGTCAAAATCATTATTTTCTGATTCATTACCAGTATCCTTTACTGCACGTTCACTACTGCGTATAAAAAAAGTTTTATAAAATATGTTAGGTATATTGTCGAAATCAATGGCTCAAAAGGTTTTATATTTTTCAATTTACGATTACTTGGTTAGGTTACCTACCTACTTCTTGAACCACACGTTTACTTGCTCTCGCGAGCTCGTATGAGATACCGAGTGACTTATTATTAAAAGGAGCCGTCTCCTATAAAAGTAACTAAGTAAGTTGGTATGTACAAATGCTTCATGGCCTGTATTCCTACTGTATAATGCTATAACATTTTACTTTTACACTTACCTAACAGCTGGAACCTAATTGGATTTAAGTGGCTGCATTGCTTCGTTTCGCTTGCAAGATGAACTACCTAATGGTGCAGGAATTGGAGTTTCTTACCTTGCACTTGGACGGGCCTCTGCTTCTTGATCTTCTTCAGTCATTTCATCATCTACTACTCGCATTTTTTCATCAAGTGCAGCATACAGATTCTGCAGTATGATCTTAAATAAAAAAAAAAACAAATATTTACAACACGGTAACCAACATAAAACTAGGTTATTCTTTATAATTAGCGGGAAAATCTTCCTACGAGACTTGGAAACCCAATAAACTTGATGAATTTTCAATATTTTCTGAGTTAGTGTGTTGTTCCGTGGTTCCCAAACCCGAAGGGGCCATCTTGAAGCCGGAGATGGCTCGCGTCAGGTCGAATTGCGAAGGAAGGTGACCCAAACACCTTACACTCCGGCCCTTCAAGACACGAGACGGCGGCGTGCGTTTTTAGTCGGTTCGAGTCCGACATACGGGCGGGCATGTGGGCGTAACAGCATTCCCAATTAGGAAAAAAAAGAACTCTGCTTATCGCCTAGCTGGAGCAACTTACTATTAACCATATTATAATTAACTTAACATCATCAACACCTCTTTTAGTACCTACCTGATAAAATACTTTTCCGAGTTGAACAAGATCTTCAATATGCCCTGAGATATACTCATTAGCAGTCTTGTTTATTGCTCTCCACTGACACTCCATGTTGAAAACACCTGTTTTGTACATGATTATTTCTTCTGTTGGCGATTCGTACCAAGTTGGCGTATTTTCTATTTTTTGAAGACTTTGTTCACCTTCGATTAGTTGACCGAAAGCTACGTATTTGTGTTTCATCCAAGTAGCCGGTTGTAGTAACACAAAAAATTGTGTTGAACAATCTTTATTCCTGAACAAAATTTTCATTAAGTTTTATTTATTATTCACCACTTTTTTAGCTCACATTTTTAGCTTAATCAATATTATGCAAGCGAAGTTAAGAATCACATTGTCTTTATGAATAAATATCTCCAGCCAAGCATTCTTGTATCTATACATATTTAAGATTATACCTGCCGTCATTAGCCATGCAAAGAACGCCGCGTCTATCATGTGGGACAACGTAATTTTCACAGTCCAGTAAATTGTTATTCTTAAGACCGAAGCCTCCACACTGTATCCAACCATCTTGGACAATGCGGTGGATAGGTGTTCCTGAATAGCCACCTCTTCTCGATTGACACAGGTTTATGAAGTTTTGACATGTAAGTGGTACTATATCAGCATATAGCTGCAAAATGGTAGTACTTATATCAGACCTTAGCAAGAAGTTTATCTGTTTGATTTGATTTTAGCTGTTAGATATGACTAATTAGGTCAAAATGAAGTTTTAGGGAACCAAGATCTCCCCGGAGCCCTAGACGATCTTTGGATTGGGATTCGGACGAGGCTTAGACGCTATCCTCTTCGGGTTGGGGGGTCAGACACCCGTCTGACCCCAAGAAGAGGAAAGCGTGGCAGTCATTCGACTACGAGTGACTTAAACTTTAGCTTACCATCAGGCGAGTTGAAGTCATATTAACGTAACCGATATAAAAAAGTAACGATAAACTAAATCATGCAAGGAGGAGAACGATTCCAAGATGTTTGGATGTAATAGAATAGGTGTGAAATACTTTATTTACAAGTAAGCATTGTCAATTATAACATTTTACAATGTCGATGTCTTACCAACAACTAAAACTTACCATGAAAATTAAAGGTCCAATGGGTACATTATTAATACAAATGTGTAAATAAGCGCATGGTCTCTGAAAATGAACATTACTTTTATTAGAAAATAAATAATAGATACATAGGTAAGTAATGTAGGTATATGTAAGTACCTATAGCTCTCAATGATTCAATGATACCATAAAGCGTAGGGCACTTACACCAATAGACTTAACGTAATTGGAAAATTGTTCAATGCCTTCCTTATAGTAATCTATATATTTAGGATATTCGTATATATATTTAGTTTCTATAACGTTTCTCAATTCGTCTTCTCCACCGAGAAATTCGTTATCAAGTAACACTGCTACTTGGGTTTTTAAGCAATACACCGGACGTCCAAACTGCATTTTCAAATCATTCCATACTTTAGGCCACTCCACGCTAGTTACACCTAAAACGTTAAGCTTAATAACAAAATGTGGTCAATTAAGTCGTATTTTTATCCATTAAAACAAATTGGACTATGTAGGTGGGTAGTAAAGTAACAATCTCCAACGCAGTGATTTAGGACCTGTTTGATAACATGCCAAAAATTTAATTGGCAGACCAAGAGAAATGTAACGTATATTTTTGTTTATTTTTGACTCTGGGATCCAAATACTGAGCCTAGGCTTCTGGTTTTATGGTTTCGAGAAAGTTTTCATGAAGTTTGTCTCATTTGTGGACTGCAGAGGATCTGGTGCAATGGCGCATACTGGGAGAGGCATACATATATCCAATAGTGGATAGCAGTGGGATAATTGATATAAGCTGATAATATTTATAAGATTGAAGAAGTTGGAAAGAATTTTGAAACTTTCCAGACAATGATTTTGAAAATAGTATACTGATTGAGAGTGAATACCTCGTATAATCGGGGCCAGAAATTGCTTCTTCCTATATTTATGTAATCCTTTCACCATATGTACGCAGTAAATGAACTCTTTTGTAACTCTGTTGCCGATAATTATAAATCTGATGCGTCTACTTCCTGTCAATGCATCCTCTGCTTTGGGAACAGGGTATACAGGATTCTGTGTAGAATTGTGGGCGTGTTTATACCTGCCAGAATATTTGGCTTTAATCCGGTGTTCCCATGGGTGTATAGATTGCGGTTTTTCTTTGATAGGTATTTCTGGATTAAAAAACGACATTTTATGTAATTGTGTACCTACTTGCTCTTCCGGGCACAATTTACTTGACAATTTGTTGAATAATTGTCATATATTTCTTCTAAAGTAAACTGTCAGTTTACTCTTTGTGGCCTATTAATTATAAAATATCTGCGCTGATCTGCGTATTGTAGCAGAAATTCCCTGTAGGCCCCTGTGTTTGGCCTCTTGTTAAATATTACCTACCCTGTGTAACACATTGTAAGGTTGAGCACGGGTTGAGCAATACCCGCCAGGTCAATTCTATGATGGGTGACCATTGTAGGTGACCATAGAGTTATTGTTTAGCATTTGCATTCTCTTTTATTTCATCTTGGAGTCTGCATACCTACTACCTAGATCTTCTTTTGTTAACGACTGCCGTAAACTGCCCAAGCCAGAGTGCAAAACTTGTGCCAGGAACTTGACCTTAATATCCATTTTTTTGCGCTTGGAGCCAGGAATACGTTTTACAACGCCTCGTTTTTTTGTTATTTACGGGAGCGTCTGACCCCTCTGAGAAATAATTTAGGAGATAATTTCAAGTAGCTGTAGGTACGCTGCATTTATTTCCTTGTGTTTGTGTCAGTGCCAGAGTAGGTACTTTTTTCTTATTAGTCTAGTCTAGATCTATTCGTCCTGAACCATTTGAGTAATCTATACTTATAATAAATCTGTAGAAGTGAAAATTCTGTACATTGAAAATAAAAAAATAAAAAATAGCAGGGGGTGTTACTAGACTGACACCGATCCCAAATATGTGATTAAAAAAATTTTTGTCTGTCTGTCTGTCTGTCTGTCTGTCTGTCTGTCTGTCTGTCTGTCTGTTTGTTCAGGCATCACGCAAAAACTACCGGTTCGATTACGATGAAACTTGGTATAATTATTCTTCAATATCCTGGGCAGCACACTGGATACTTTTTATCCCGGAAAAGTACATACAATAAAAGACAAATTTAATTTTGCGGCTCAATTCCTAGACCCGATTACTGTACCAACCGCAAATAATAAGTTTGTCGTAGGTTACGTCACCCACAGTTCAAAATTCAAAATCCAAAATTCATTTAAAGGTCACAGGTAGATAGAAGATGTTGTCAATTATAAAAAAGTATCACCGTAGCACATGAATAGCTTATGGTACTGTCGACCGTAGCATGTCTGCAGTGGCGGATTTACCAGTAGGCTGAGTAGGCTGGAGCCTAGGGCGGCAGATTTTAGGGGGCGGCAATTTTGAGCCAATTTTTTTTTCTTTCATAAATAAAAAAAATTACTTTATTATATACACAAACGAGTTTTGGGGAGCGTTTTCTTGGAGAGGCATATTATCTTAATCCACCTTCTAATTAGTACGCGCCGCTATTTTTAGCTCTTCAATAGCAGGTATACTCTTCACTAGGGCACGTCACAATTACGCGTGGTCAGTCGCCGCCTCCAACTGCGACGCGTGGTCGGCCGCCACCTCATTCTGCGAGCAAGTGATGCTCGAGAAGGAGGCGGCGGAATGGGTTCGGGAGAGGCTGCACAGAGCTCACCCGGACGGTGACGTGCGCAGACGCCGCAGGCGTCGGAGGTCTGATGACTTCCGTCCTCTATGAGCGCAGGCCTGGGGGTGACGGGTGGAGCCGTCTGTCACCCTAGCAGAAGCAGACCAAGGCGGCAGCGTGCACAAGCACGCCCCCCCGAATGCGAATACCGTGGTTCCCAAACCCGAGGGGGCCATCTCGAATCGGGGTTTCTGGGGAATTTCCTTCCTTAGGGTACACGCGGGTTCCCCCCGTTGTAGGTACCCTAGACGGTACGCTAACACCTAGTGTGGTTTAATTCGGTTCGATTACGACATAACCACCTCACCGTTTAGTCTCGATGAGGGGTACCCGTGGATGCGTGCGAGTCAGAACCTCTACGCGGTGCACCCGGGCAACGGAGGCGAGCAGCGCCTTCCATTCGCCACGGGAGATGCTGCTGCCTTCGGCCAATCTGGCCGGGGTGGGAGTGGCTCTCTAGAGGGCAGCTCCGAGGCTCTCCACGTGCCGGGGCGAGCTGATTGTCCGCGAGCCAACGGTTGGTTGACAAGACGGCCGCCTGTCACCCTACACCCCACCGTCGGCGAAGTGGCACGATGCTTGCCCGACCCCCATCTTACCATACGACCATCTTAAAACCGTAGATGGCCCAGGTTCAGCTGGGGTGCGAGGGATATGCCTATTAGGTAACCTTACACCCCGGTAATTAAGACCCGAGACTGCTTGCGGTTTTAGTCAGTTCGATCCCGACATAACCACCCCCGATGACCGACGGGGGGGGGGGGGTGGTTATGTCGACATGGAGAATTGCATAGCCTACTGGCGGCAAATTTGTAAATCCGCCACTGCATGTCTGATAAGACGTACAATATTATAATCATATGGACCACATCACATACAAATTAAATTGTGATTTTTTTTTTCTTATTCTTGATAGGCTTACGTTTGACCTCAATCTCACCTGATGGTAAGTGACGATGTGGTCTACGATGAATCACGCTTGCCTAGAAGGATTCATCGTAGTAATATAATAATTGTACTATTCTTTCCACCTTCCATTTTCTTTACTAATTAACATTGTGTGTGCATAAATATTAAATAAATAAATAAATCAATCAATTATTTAGATGAAATTATGTTTTTTATGAGTAGGTTAATTTATGAGTGGGGTTCAAGTAAGATTAGTGGATAGTGGTGTTATTAGTTTTTAGGGATTTTGATTTGAGTGGGAGCGGGGGTGGGGGTGGGAGTGGGAGTGGGAGCAGGGGTGGGAGTGTGAGTGGGAGTGGGAGTGTGCGTGGGAGTGGTAGTGTGCGTGGGATTAGGAGTGGGAGTGTGCGTGGGGGTGAGAGTGTGAGTGGGAGTGGGGTGGAAGTGTGAGTGGAAGCAGAGCGGGGGTGGGAGTGGGAGTGTGCGTGGCAGTGGGAGTGGGAGTGTGCGTGGGGGTGGGAGTGGGAGTGTGAGTGGGAGCGGGAGCGGGGGTGGGAGTGGGAGTGGGAGTGGGAGTGGAAGTAGGAACTGGAGCAGGAGTGGGAGCAGGAGTGGGAGTGGATGCAATAAGCGACTTCCACGCGAGCGGAGCCGCGGGCAACAGCTAGTACTAAATAAAACATTGTTTCATTCAAAAGTTTTTAATAGGTAAGTTTTTTTACTAAAAATAAAAATATTAGTTTAAGTAGGTATAGGCTCAAAATACAAAAAATATTTTTTACTCCGAAGTCCCTCTAAGAGGATTCTCTAAGAATTCTTCGCCTGAAACAAAAAAGTAGCTAAATTTAAAGAATGAAAAATATAGCATTTTGTTTCTTCAAAGCTTTCAAATACTAACTTTTAAGCTTTCGCGTTCCATGATTAAACTAATATGTAAACGGGAATTAACGCGATCATGGTATAGGTATATATGTACCTTTGGAATGCCTGACGTTTAGACAGTCAGCCTGTGACCACGGCCGGTGTAACCTGGTCGAAACGTCTGGCATTCCAAAGGTATGTATATAGGTACCTAATTGGAAATACTTCAAAGAATGGGTACCTACATAACCCGTTCTTCTTTGTATGAAGTATTCTGAACACAATTTTTTTTTTGGAATTCTTGTGTATTTGTTCACGATGGACGCATAAACTACTGAATGGGTTCTGATGCGATTTTTTGTTTAGAAGGTCTTGGTCAGCCTTAAAATCTTAAGCATGTTTAATCACAATCGGTTGAGCAGAAACGGAGAATATACCTAGTCAAAAAGCGCGAAAACCGATGTCCACGTGGCTCTGTAATGCGGGCATATGCTAAATACATACAGGTAACATAATCGCAATCGATTAATTACTAACCGCAATCGATTAAGTGCTGGTTATATTTTTTTTGTCCATTTCTAATATCACTCATTCGATTTTTCATTTGGTATTCAACCACTGTCAATGACGGTCGTGTTTTTGAGACTGAACTTCTTCGACTAGATGGTGGCGCATTGAGAATACTTCCTCTAGTATTTATTGAATTTGGAGATACCTTGCTAGATATTTCGTACAGCGTGTCATCCGTAAGTTGGTTTACCGTAGCATTTATAGACGTCACAGAGTCTCTGAGAATGATTGAACAAGAAAACGGTTTTCAGAAAAGGTTATTTTGCTTTTTTTGTTAACTCATGCCTGCAAGAGGTAGGCAGATTAGGCAGACGCGTATTCTGTATACAATGGCCACATTTAGCCAAGTATACCTATTTCTGGTCCCACGTTATGGAGGGCCTTATACGGGTAATTACAAGAGTAGGTACCTAGTGCTCGTCTTACGTGGAAAATTCTACAAAACTAAAGCAAGTCGATCTTGGCCGCACTGTCTCTCTTCTTCCTAACATCAAATCAAATCTGTTTCCTTCCTCCTACAGTGCGGGGAATCTTGGGTTCTTGTAGCACTACTCTAGTATTATCAGTACCTGAAATGGTGACCCCTCATTCCTGAGACTTTACCTTCAGCTGAAGAAGACTAAAATAATGAGAAATTAAGCTCACTCAAATTTTTTCATGCACAAGATGTTCATTCTCTCACGTGCTATTTCTTTTACACAAGGACCTGCAAAACTTGCCGTGTCCAAATTGTCCCTGTAATTAGACATGCACAATGAACATTAATAAATCAAATCAATCCAAAGATTCGTTCGAGAAAGCGAGCGAGTGCACTATGAAATATTCTGCGCTTCTTATTAAAAAAAAAATGTTATAATTAAAGTTAATATTAAATTATTATCTCTAACCTTAAGTATTTCTTAATTGCTTCTTCGTCTTCTACATTTAAGTAATATTCTGTAAGTAAATAATATTATTATTTCTTTGATTGCGTGTAATATCGCGTACAAGAAATACAATGAAGGCAGATGAACCAGTGTCGACGTCACTCTTAGAATTTGTCCCCAAGATAACACCTATTACTTAATTACCTACTATATTACCGCCATATCCCCCCCCCCCTCCTCTTAATATAGGAGGCATGCGTATTACCGACAACAACAAATAACCTTACCATCGGTTGGAGAAAAGTCATATGCCTTAGTTGCCTTGCATGCTGCCTACGGGACAGAATAGGGTGGCATTTTATATTTCTCTTCTACGTAACTCGCGTCATCGAAATGCTTCCTTCACTTTTGTCTATTACTTAGGAGATAAAAACAACTAAAGATAATAATTATAATGTTTTAGTAAGTATATAAAATACCCCAATCATCATCCGATTGTCTGCAATATTCAGGTAATGCACGAAGTTCCTCTGCAGGGACCTGATGCACCTGCTTTCTCTTAACTGGGTCTTTTTCTAGATCACTTTCCAGACAATAATCACCCCTAAGTAACCTGCGGATTATGCAAAGCATATTTTGGTACTTAGTTCTCACAATTATAAGGGTAAATTTTCGCTGAAAGAGTCTGAATTGGATAGATAGTTGCTAGAAGTTTCGTGCACCTGTGCTTTCATATATGGCTATGAACTTTTAGCGCATGTAGATTCGGCCACTGCTCTTTAAGTAGGGGGTTGACCGTAAAAGAAGAAATCACTGCCAAAAGATTACTATTATTGTTGTTACTATCATATAATACCTAACCCTTCTTGGTAGTCGGGTAAAAAGGTGAAAAATTTAGATTCATGAAACTTTAAACTCTACTAGTCATGGAGTGCACTAAACACACAAAAGTATTGCAATGTTTAGGATTAATAAAATATGGTGGTTGTATTTCTTTAAAAAAATTTACACCGAAACAAAGATACCAACTTTTTCAGATCAAAACATGAGTCGACTTCTCCAGGATATGGGACATCTGTTAGAGGTATATAGACAGGCTTTTCAGGTTTAAAAACTGTGCTGCTCATATTGTCTGTTGTGCTCCGCTGGTAGTAAGTATAATTTTCTAAGTTTTCCTCATGTAAATCACCAGCGTCACTTTTAATTGTTCCGTCACTATATGTTCCGCTAGAACTGCTGACCACGTGGTCTTCTGGTATATATTCTTTCTCTTCATTCTTTAAGATAAATCTATAAGAAAGTAATTCTTTATATTTACATGGATTGATATATATACATTTACCGTCTCCTTTCCTATATAGAACAAAATGTGCAAGGATGAGATATCACCCTCATACCGTGCAAACAATTCCATCAAGAACTAAGCGGTTCGGTGCCTCTTTTTTTTGCCGCACCATAAAGACTTGGAATTCTTTACCAGTCCACGTGTTTCCTTCCTCCTACAGTCCCGGGTCCTTAAAGCGGGGCGTCAAGTTGAGGGCCACCATTATGGCACTGTCGGTGTATGTAATGGGGGCTTCCTGAGACTTTGCCTTAAGCTTGCCATCAGGCGAGGTGAAGTCATAGTGACGTGACCAACAAAAAAAATCAATGAAAAATTCGGGATTCAGAAAATAGACGATCTATCTTGATTGATCTTGATAGACGATATCTGAAGAGGAAACATGTTTGGCCACCTACGATACAATTTGTTTGTAAGAATAGAACTCGATTACAATTTATTGATTTTAGCCTAAACTGTTAAGGAAGAGATAGGTAAATCGAATGACAAAGTTAGGACCTTTTAGCGGGACGAACATCAAACTCTTCTAAATTAGGGTCTCTTTTTGGTTTGTTCTGTTTTTTATCAATCGCCATAAACACGTTTTCTATTAGCATCTGAAAGTATTTGAGAATCGTCATCATCATCTCTCGTATAAGGTAGTTAGTAACATATAAACCATTGGTAACATATAACCCTCCTCAAAAAACGGACTATGCATCTGCTAGATAGGTACTCTCATCTCTTGCCTTGTAAAAAAACTCTCCAGCCGTATTAAGATCTTCAACATGACTTTCTAAGTATGCAATAGCGTGTTTGTTTACAGGTATATGTTGATAATTCATGTCCAAAATGCCGGGTTTACAGATTCTTATATCCGCCTCTGGCGATTCATACCACGTTGGAACCTTTTCTATAGTTCTAAGAGTTTTTTCACCATCAATCAGTTGGCCAAATGCAACGTATTTGTCTTTCATCCATGGGGCAGGTTGGAGTAGTACAAAAAATTGAGTTGAGCAATTGATATCTCTGTAATAGAATTTCATATTTTAGACGCCTGTCTAAATTATGGGGTTCCAACTTTGGCCAAGTCTTGGTCGAAGGGATCCAACTTTGGTCAAGTCTTGGTCGAAGGGTTACAAGATCTTCGGGGTTCAAATCAATCTCACATTCCGTCAGTCGGCAAGTGTACTGGCTTACAGGTGCGGTTGGCTTGAACTGCAAAGTTATATCTATTTTTTTTCTTAAAAATATGGGGAATAAAAGAAATAAATTAAATTTTGAAGCAATTAATACCTACGCTAAATTGCCTATAGATTTAATTCGGAAAAGAGAAAATCTAAGACGGGACTTGTACCTGCGACCAGTCCCTTACAGAGGAAATTGTACTCTGACCACCTAGACACCTCGTAAATATTCGAAATTCTTCGATACATTCTCTTCATTCATATTCATATTCATTCCCTGAACAGAGCGAATGACAAATAGGTGGGCAAATTATTAGTGAAAACAATATACTACCTTCCATCATTGGCCATACAGAGGACTCCACGTCTGTCGTGTGGTATAATGAAATTTTCGCAATTCAGTTCATTAAGATTTTGTAGATGAAATCCACCACACTGTATCCAACCGTCTTTGACGATACGATGTATAGGGGTTCCCCCATAACCCCCTTTGGTTGCCTCACACAATTCCAGAAAATTTTGGCATGTTTGAGGAACAATGTCAGCATATAGCTGAAAAATTGCTTTTAATTTCATAGGAAAATGTAAAAGTATTCAGTTGGCTATTATAATATTATCGCTATGGTTAACTAGCTCTGCTCTTCGTCTGCGTGGTTTTAGATTTTTAAGGTTTAATTTTTTTATTCGGAACCCTAATTATTTTTCCAAAATTAAATTAGCCTATGTTACTTCTTGTTACATCAGCTATCTCCCAGTGAAAATCCCGTCAAAATCAGTCCAGCCATTTCCATCAGACAGACATAAAAAAAAATCTGTGCCTCCAGACAGACAATAATTGTAAAAAAATGTATTTTAACCAAATGCACCAGGTAAAAAGCGGTTATTTTAACATTGGAAACAGATACTCAATTTTATTTACTTTTAAGTATATATTATTATAGATAAAGCTAAAACAAGAAGCTGATAAAAATTACGGCGCAGATCGGCCACTATCAGATACTCACCATAAATATCAAAATTCCTATAGGATTATCGTCGATAGAAATATGTAAATAAGCACAGGGTCTCTGGAAATTAGTAAAAGTAATTAATACCGAATTACATATCAAGTCTCTGCCTAAAGAAGTGTTTATTAGGTACACCATCAAGTCGTTGCTTGAATTGAGCCTATTTAGGGCAAGGTATAGATACTTTAGATAGTGACTATAGTTAAAATCTCTGCAATCCATTGGATACTTACATCATAGGACTCAATATAATTGGCAAACTGTTGGATTCCTTCCTTATAATAGTCTAGACGTATATTATAAACATATTTTGACTCTACGAGTTCTTTTAACTCGTTTTCGCCGCCCAGAAGTTTGTCATTAATCAATACAGCTACTTCTGATGATAAACAATGTGCCAAACTGCCGAAATGATTTATCAAATCGTTCCTTGCTTTAGGCCATTCTACACTTGTTAGACCTAAAATAGGTAATAGTGCTGGTAATAGAAGACGCAGGTTGGTATGTGAATAATGCTAATTATAGCTACTTGTACCACATTCAATTATAAAATAAATTACACACAAAAGTTACAACAAGAAATGGTATAAAATGATCTTATCCTTTGATGATTGTATAAATGACTACATTTTTTTTGTATCAATGTGGTTATGGCGGCTTTCCACGGTGCGTGATTCGTGTAAGAAATGTCTGTAGGTCAGTAGCCGTACTTACCCATGATACATGGTCATCTGTTGTGCGTAAGCGTAATAAAGTATGCAAACTACACACGCACCATAGGACGCCCTTAGCGTCTATTAGAAACTTATTTTATTGATTGTACTCTTTCGATTGCGATTATAGATGTTAAAACTCTATCTCTTTTTAATATTTTCATTATTAAATACTTACCTTGTATCACAGGAGCTTTAAATTTCTCGTGCCTGTACTTGTACAATATATCAACTAAGTAGATACAATATATAAATTCTTTTGTAACTCTGTTGCCGATGACAGTAAATTTTACACGTTCATCTAATGTTTTGCCTTTTTTGATAGCATTAGGTTTGTTTGGTTGCACAGGCTTTACCATAACATTAGGATAATCATGCTTGTTTGTGTATCTTATTTCCTTTTGATCCATTTCGACATGGACGACGTGATTAAGGTGTTTGTTTTAAAATTATTCTGTGTTAAGATATAAGAGTATGTGGCATTGACAGGTTTTGTTATTGTCTACTACACAGTTATCAATATTTACGCTATACATTTTGTTCATATTTCTAGTAGGCCAAGACTAAAAACTTAGTTATTACCTACTTATTAGGTTAGGTTCTCAAGGAATGCATCAGTGTACCTATAGAGTTAATTCTTCCTCTTGTTTATTAGGAGGGAGTATATCCACATTATATGTGGAGATAGTAATACTATACAGATACTTAGGTAGGTACCTACTCGCCAAATCGAGTAAACAGTCTCAAAAAATTGATTGCTATTGTGAATGAAATTACCTGAACTCTGGAACATAATAACAAAAAAATATTACTTTAAAAAGTTACAAGCCTAGGTACAAAATATAAATAAACTAAAAATAATTAATTAAAATAATATATTAACAAGATTCCGAAAAAAGTTAAAAATATCATAACTACACAAAAAACTACAAAAATATAAGAATACGTTAAAAAAATCAGAGAAGTATAAAATATAAAGTTATACACATTAATCCATTTGACAGTTCTGAAGTTCCAACTTGGGGTTTTATCACGGGTTTGATGTATTATTTTTTATTTTTACCTGTAGAAACATAATAGGTGAATCTTGAAATTTGACGTATTAAAGTAAAAATAATGCAGCAAAAGTAAAATAATGAAGTAAAAATATAGAATACATAGCCACGTAAAGCTATGAGGGGCTTTAGGGGTCTGCCCCTACCTCTGGTAGGCCTAAGAAAAGATGGATGGAATGCGTGAAAGACGATATGGAAAGGAAGGGAGTGACAGAGGAGATGCACGGAGGAGATGACATCGGACAGGAATGTATGGAGGAGAATGACCAATATGATCAATTGACCATGTTGCGCCGGCCCCAAAATATTGGCACAAGGGCAGGTGGATAATGAGCTTCGTAAATTTATTAAGAACTTACTGTTTAGAGGGTCGTCAGTTTCTGTCATTTTGTCTTGTGTGGTCTTGACCTGTTCATCATGTTCACGATTCATCTTCTTATACTCCTCAACAGTTATCGCTGGACGCTTCTTGGAGTATTCTATACTTCTTATAGAATTCGCTGGTAAATGCTCAATATGGTCAATAGTTCTTACGTAATCAGAAGATATTTTGCGGAAAACTTTTTTCCCATGTTGTAATTGGAGAATGTGATCAATGGAGTAGTCTTCTTCTGCATTAGCATTAGTATAACGCAAATATTTTTCTCGCCCGCTATCGTCACCAATATCAAAACGTGAGTGCGTGAACAGGAATTTTTTTTCAGGTTTACCAGTCAAAGGTCTGAAAGTAGAAATTAACAATTAAAAATTGCATTAGTAGTAGTAGCATATAACAACGGGGATGGTTATGTTAGTATCGAACCGACTAGAACCGCACGCTGTCACGGGTCTTCTAGCACCAAGGTGCGCTTTAAAAGGCAAATAAACATTATTATTTATGATAGATTATGCCTGCAGCTCCGCCCGCGTGGACGTCGTATTCGCGGTTTTTGACTATAATATCTTCGGTTCTACTCAACCGATTGTAATCAAATATGCGTATGATTTTAAGTGTGACCAAGATCTTTCAAACAAAAAGGCATCAAAATTCGTTTTTGCGTCCATCACGAACAAACAGACAAGAACACAAAAAAAAGTTCATGTGTTCAGAATTCAGAATCGTTCATAAGTATAAATACAATAGCCCAATTTTTTTTCATATCTCCATTGTACAAAAACAGCTTCTTTACAATTTTATAATAGTATAGATAGATGCAAAACCTGTAATTCTTTAAAGTAGGCGGTTGGTTATCAACATTAGCATCGATTTCGTCGTAAAGACGTTGTAGAAGTGATGTTCTTCGGCCTGCAAATTCGTCATCTCCAATATATACATTTGAGTAAAATTGGCTGCCGCCTCGGGTTGAAATGCGTAGTAAATTTGCAGAAGATGCGATTTTGACTTTCCTAAGAAAATTATGAAAATATATAATTTATATTTAGTTTTTATTACGGCGTTAGTTTTTGTGGTTACAAAATTTCAGAAATATATAATTCCTGGGACTCCCTGAGTATCATTACATGCTGTGTGTGAAGTGGATTCATTATATTTCTAATTCACCTTATTTCATCCTGTATTTTCTGGGAGGATTTCGAATAGAGAGATCCTGAATCATCTGGACACAGTAAATGGATTCGATTTAAATCCACCTTTTTATTCGAGAGTCCTGAAACACGTCTGGCCGAGTCCGTCCTGAAATTACGAGACTTGTAATTTTTTTTTAAATATGTTTACGTCTTGTCATAGTTACTGAAAGTTTAGAGTTATTTAGTAAACATCAGTTACTATCGGAAATCACCTCGGATACCTCCCCCGTCAGTCATCGGGGGTGGTTATGTCGGAATCATTAACATCAGTATCAAATCACCTAAACTTATTTATAATCCTGCATTTGTCAAGAAACTGGATTGGTATTATATTGCCGGGTCAGTAAGAAATAAGAAGAATATGAAATTTCAACATTATCTATAATTTGTTGTCGCCTGCGGCTTCGCCCGCTTGATATTCTGTTCCGGTTCCCACTTTCCCATGAGAACCTATTCCAGGGCATAATGTGTTACCTATTCCAGAATAATATTCTAATCCATCCTTGTACTGAATTTCTACTATATCCTTTGATCGTGATTGAGTAACAAACTTCCACACATCTTAATTTTCATATCTATAATATTAGTAGAATGTACTCACTTAGGAATATAGAGGCTATCATCACTAGAATCATCATCAGCATCATCTTCATCTTCTTCTCCTAAAAGGTAAGCTACATCCTCTGGATGAACAAATCCGGTTTGACGTCTCCGAACCAGACCGTGAGGCAACTGTGTTTCTGGTACACTCATTGAAACATGTCTTAAATTACAATGGACAGCAGTTATTTACACTATTTCTTATTTAAAAACGGTACCATTACAAACGTCACTAGATCATCACAGCTAAAGTCAATTTATCTTCCAACCTATAGAACCCGGGATCGTAAAAAGAAGGGAACACATCTGCGTTTACCAAAAAAAATGGAATTCCACCCAGGAGAAAAACAATACTTTAGAGATATTTTCTATTCATCGTAAAATATTATTATTCAATTTTATAAAAATTGCAATTGTGTGGGTAAAGCATTAAATTTTTTTATCATAAGTACGCCAAAGGAAGGGATCACCACTTGGTTCGATATGGTATTGACTGCACAGTACTGTATGTGGATAAGATGGTACAGGCGACAGCACACTGCCAAGGAGGCTATGTCTCTAAGCAGTTATAGAGGCACTAGAAAATTGGTGACCTCAGGATATCGATGATACGGACTGCCCGTCACTGCAATCTCTCGAAAGCTTCTAAGGCCACGTTCACACGGCGACCATTCGATTCGATTTTTTCACGTATACGGTTTTACCGTATACGATGCAATTGTTCACAAGGCAACCATTCGATTCGATTTTCACCGATTCTCGAAGCGAGATTTCGGGCGAGTCGTGTGAACGAGACAACATGAACATAAGCGCCACTGCGTGTCGTATTCGATAAAATCGTTTCGAGACGCGGCGTTCCAGTGACAACTTCGCACGGTATACGTTAAAATATATTTCTCGAACACGGGATTTTCCCGTATGAACGCCGTGTGAACAATTTTTAAGTTTTCATATTATATTCTGTTGTCACTACTCTATTCGATAAAATCTCGTATACGGCATACGGGAAAATAATCGCCGTGTGAACGTGGCCTAAGAGGTAGTGAGCTGAGCCATACCAGAGGTGAGAACAGTATTCCACGCAACCTGTACTTTATATAGAAGACACCGCTGCACCTGCGTGAAATACCGCCTGTTTAGCACTCCCGAGCTTACGTGAAGCTGTTCAATGCGAGTACCTATCTATAAGCCTAAAAGTATATTCCACATGTAATATATTGATCATTATATTCACAGTAATATGACAATAACACGTCCAACTTATCTCAGATACCACTCTCATATGGTGCAAACAATTCCATCAAGAGCCAAGCGGTTCGGTGCCTCTTTTCTTTGCCGCACCATTAAGATGAATTCTTTACCAGCTTATGTGTTTCCTTTCTTCTACAGTCCCGAGACTCCCGGGTACTTTAAGCGGGACGTGAAAAAGCATTTAATGAGGCCGTCAAGCAGTCAGGGCCACCATTATAGCACTACCGGTGTATGTAATGGTGACCCCCATGCCTCAGATTCTACCTTTAGCTTACCATCAGGTGAGGTGAAGTCATATTGACGTGACCGATAAAAAAAGACACAGGCATAGCTGTTGACCCCTTGCTGGTGGCTAGTGACGATTTTAATGGTGTCTAACTCTGACAATCATTGAAAGGTTACTTACTTGGGCCGTGTATTACTGAGTTCTTTATGAATCGTGCTAAAAAAATTAGATAAAAAAATAAATAAAAAGAAATACTTCAATATGAAAAAGAATTAAAAAGCCGTTTTACCGAATTAATCGCAAATCCTCGTCGGCTAGTATGTCCGTGCTGCAAGTAACAAATATTGGTAATTATCATAATATAGGTAAATTCACGCAATATAATTTATGATATTTTAAAATCATTAAGTACCTACCTATTAAAAATTATGTAGGTAGGTATATATTTCAAACACGGGTTCCAGAAAGCGTTGAAGACAAGACTATGTTTGTGTGTGTGTCTTCCAAGAAAATATAGTTAGGTACTAATTAAATAATGAAACTCACTTTGTTTTTGCGTTTATTGTGCCATTGAATAACCTTAACTTTTGTGAAAAGTTTGCCATTTGAGTAATAATACGACCAGCGAAACTGACTGAGTCATTGTTTTCTCTGTAAAAAATGTGTCCAATTAACATAGGTATAGGTAAATCAATATCAATTATTATATTCAGGTTTATATTAGAGAGAAAAAAATAAAGAAAGAAAGAAAAGAAGAAAGGAAATAAGAAAGAAACCGAGAAAGAAAGAAAGAAAACCCCCTCCATTTAGGACGATGCGGACAGAGCTCGTAACACAATATCTGGCCTGTATAATAAGGCCTGGTTTTGCTAGAGCGACGGGCAGCTCTACCCCTCGCCCTCAGACCTATTCCTTTCGGCTTTCAGATGTGCATGTTAATAAAGTCATTATTCCATCAAATCTATTTAATTTATCCTTAAGGTATAAGTAGTTAGTATAATATGGTTATTATTACGCTAAATACATCTTGACTACATCTTCATCCTCCTCATTGAGGCTCGAGTCTGCAAAATCAAAATTATTACTACATTGGTTACTTGTGTAATATACTTAAAATGCTTTACCTAAATTGCAAATAAATAAAAAGCGAGACTTCCCGATATGGGCCTCGATTCTTATAAAGCAAACCACTGTTATGCCACTGACACTCTAAGAAATATGCTATTGTAGACTTTACCCCTATACAGTTATAGTCTAAAGTCAAATGAAAAGATTTTATCACACTTTTTCATTCACTCCACAAAATATCATTTAACTATCACCGAACGCACTCAAAACATTTTGGCAGTACATTCATTATTATGAATGGAATGTCCTGCCTGAGTCTGCGTTTCCGGAGAGCTACAACCTGGGAGTCTTCAAGTCTAAAGAGAACAGGTAAAACAAAACATCCATTGAATTTTTGGAATCTACATAATAGTACCTAGATAGTAAGACAAAAACCGTTATTACCTGACAAATCCAAATCTATTGTTAGATAGTCGAACAGCGTATCAATTACATTTTTAGGGACATTAAAGAGGAACGGTTCGTCTTTTGGATCTGAATCCTTCTTTAGGTCACTCTCGAGGCAATAATCACCTCTCAATAACCTGCAAGATAAATACGTATTAGAACTAAAAATAAGCTACTACCTCACGGACTCGACGACAAAGGGTGTTAACTGCTGAGCCAGTCAGCCTGTGATCACGGCCGGAGTAATCTGGTATTTTTTCATTTCGAAACCTATACAATCATTATCTTATTTTGACGCTGACAGTACCTATCTACCGACTTTGTTTTTATCGCCGTTAATAAGACACAATGATTATTATTATTATTCTATGTAGTGACTATAACATTAGGTAGGTACCAATGATTTTCTGATCGGAACAAATGATCATCCAGGACGGGACTTGAATTTCGAGCATCTAAGATGGGTCCAGGTAGTTCAGTTGGTCAGAGCATTCCCCCTGTAAGGGACTGGTCACGGGTTCAAGTCCCATCCTGGATGATCATTTTTTCCGATCTGAAAATCATTGGAAATAGTTAGTTAGCATGCAATTGCTTAAAAAATCATTCAATTAGGTACTTACCTTTTCAGGTCGTAAACAGAGTCAACTTCTCCGGGGTAAGGGACATCTGTTAAGGGTAAATAGTAGAGCTTCGGAGGTACCACGACGCTACTAGGAACGGGCGTGATAGGTTTCTCATAATATATGTCTTCGTACTCATATTCGTCGACATCAAATTCATTATTTTCTGTAGCGCCATCACTGGTCTCATTTGGAAGGTTATCAGCCTTTTTTTCTTCTTTCTTATGCGTAAATCTAAACAAATTTTGAAACTAACAGATGACCACTATCTCGCTTGTTGCCTACTCAGCATGGTATCCGTAGAAATATCTTTTTTTCTCTCGACCAATGCAATCGCAGAAAAAAGTTCGTCAAAAATGTTACCTAAAGCTCACATCTCTACATTTTTTTGCGATTTCATTGGTCAAGAGAAAAGAAGACATTATGTCTACTGGTGCAGTGCTGAGGCTGTTGGTAAGTGATGATGTGGTCGAAGATAGAACCGCTTGCCTAGAAGTAACCTATTAACTCTAGACTTGTAGACGCCCAGGTTATGGCTTTCCGGAATTATAAACTACAACTTTTTCAGATTCTATTTTCCCAAGAAATCCTCATCATTACAGAGTAGCTCCGGTTACATTCAAGACTTCACTTTGGACTCCCGGGTCTGTGCAGCTACTCCTTCTCTTGGTCTTTAAGAGAGCGACTGCCATCTGACCCCTATCACCGAGAGCCTCGTTTGAATCCTACACTAGTTAGAGCCTCGTCAGTTTTTTTATACCACTTAGGTGGCAGACAAGCCACCCTGATGGGATGCGGTCACCGTGATCTATGGACGTGTGCAGTTAATCAGTAGATAGGTAGGTATACCGGCTAGCAGGTGCAGGCCCCGGCGACCCATACACCCCAATTATCCACGAGCGATGTAACCATCAATACCTTTCAGTTTTTTGAACAGGTCTCTGGGCTTCAACTTCTTCAGTTTCTATCTCCTCCGCCTCCTCCTTCGCAAGCCTTTCTAAGATTCTGAATTTAAGGACATTGAATACTTTGTCTAGTATTGCCTAAAACATAAAATATCGATGAAATTACTTAATTTGAATTCACTTGAAAATTGAAAAATGAATTGAACACACAAAAAAAAAAAAAAAAAAAAAAAAAAAAAAAAAAAAAAAAAACTTCGGTTAGTTTATTAGATTAGTAGAAAATTGCTTGTTGACATTAATAGATTGATAGGTACAGGAAATGTGTTTTTGTAAGCTCGTCGCGTCGGTTTCGACTACTTTTTTGACCTACCTACCATTTTTTAAATCAGTTAAGTTTACTAAAACCACATCAGAATAAGTTCCTTCAACAAATCGCGAGATAATCGTGAAAACATACAGGTCAAACAGTGAACCTCTTTTTACTTTACTTACCTAGACACATTAGTGCTATGATAAATTATTAGGTACCTCAAACAAGAAATTCCCAAGGACAACTAGATCTTCGATATGTCCTCCTGTGTATTCAATCACATTTCCATTAATTGGTATTCTTTGACAATCCAAGTTTAATATTCCAGCTTTATCAATTATTATAGCAGATGTTGGTGATTCGTACCACGTTGTAACACTCTCTATTTTAGAAAGAGTTCGTTCGCCTTCAATCAGTTGACCAAACGCTACATATCTGTTATCCATCCAAGGAGCAGGTTGTAGTAGTACATAGAATTGGGTTGAACAATCTATGTGTCTGCAAACATTATATTTCCTATTGAAAGTGAAAGCCATACCACCTCGAAAGTTACGTTAACTCACCCCATTGGAGTAGGCAGAGACAACATATTTCCACTTGGTATAATCACAGCTGCGCTCATACATACTTACCTACATGCACACCGGTTGTGGATAAAATACCTACCCGTGATTAGGGTTACCATTTAGGAATTTGAGAAGTCCTGACAAAAAGCCGGACATTTCGATAAAAGTCCGGACACCTCGTTGCAAGTAGCACGGGGGGGGGGGGTAGGATGCGAGGTGCAGGCGGGTTTGACTTGAAACCCCTGTCGGATAAAAATAACATAAATTCCCACAGCCAAATTTTGGGAAGCTGGGACTTGCCATTACAAATAATATTTTACAA
The DNA here is from genome assembly GCA_963576445.1 of Lithosia quadra. Lineage (NCBI taxonomy): Eukaryota > Metazoa > Arthropoda > Insecta > Lepidoptera > Erebidae > Lithosia > Lithosia quadra. The sequence continues at coordinate 5,893,989 of OY754883.1, forward strand.
ATCCTAATCGGTAATCCTAATACTTGAGGTTTTTTGAATTTTCGTCCAAAACGAAAAATTTTATTAAAAAAACATCAGACTAAAGTTGTAGATCTTAACATTACAAAAATAGTCTCCATGGTTTTTTCCTAAGAGTTACCATTCCTGAGATATCGCGATTCTAAAGAGTTGTTTTTCGTCCATCGCTTCTCGCGACGACCGAAAACTACTGAACGGATTTTGATGCGGTTTTTTATTAGAAAGGTCTTGCTTAGACTCAAAATTTACCGTATGTTTGGTTGTAACTGCCGTAATTGGTTAAGTAGAACCAGAGATATGGCCAAAAACGACCTAAAACTAATACAGCCGAAGTCACGGGTATAAGTTTGTATAAAAAGTAGTTACAGTGTTCATACTTCTGGGTAATATAATATATTATAGCCCCAGAAGTATGAACACTATGATCGTGCCAAGTTTGATCAAAATCCCTCCAGTAGTTTCTGATTCATGCGTGCACATACAGACAGACAGAAAGACAAACAACTTACTGATTTTATTTTTTGCATTAGTATATGATTAGTATTGTATCGATCACCAATCATCCCTCAATAGTTATTTTGTACATTTATATTTAATGTACAGAATTGACCTTTCTACAGTTTTAGAAGATGATATACCATCTAATTTAAAAAGTCCGGACAAATTAAAAAGCCGGACAAAGTCCGGACAAGTGCCTAAAAGTCCGGACATGTCCGGATTAATCCGGACGGATGGTAACCCTACCCGTGATCTGACCTTCCCATATAACGTCCTCGATCTGATTAAAATAGTATTTACCTATGTGACGATCACCGGTTTTACCTCTTCACTCTAGACTCAAAATCTGTTTCTTTAGTCTTCATTTATCCATTCTCTCAACTCATACTGGACACAAGCAATGGAACTCGCGTAAAGAGAACTGCCCTGCTCATAGACAATGTTGACCAAACTCATTCCTGTTCCTGAGCGCCATGACATACCAAGTCCACGAATATGCAATAAACCTTGACTTTGAGTTATGTAAGAATTTCTCGGCTATGCTTCTTAAAAAAAGATGATGCATAAATATCCTTCCTTGACTAAATTCTGCCTTTATATCCTACATCTTTTATTCAGTTTTATTTATCACTCTTTTGATCAAAAGTTTCGCATACCGTTTGTAAGTAAGCTAATTACCCTTTTACTCTATAAAGCGGTGAGATGACGAGTTTGCCTGGGAGACTAGGATAGGATAGGTACTGCCGGAAGATTACCAAAGAATAGGTAACGACCTCCAAATTTTCAAATTCTGAGTCTCCATCAAGAAGTCTATTTTAGAGTGATACATTACCTGCCATCGTTAACCATTCCAAGGACTCCACGTCTATCATGTGGAACAATAAAATTTTCACATAATATTGGATCAGAATTTACTAGAGTGAAACCTCCACACTGTATCCAGCAGTCCTGCACGACGCGGTGGATAGGAGAGCCTGAGTAGCCACCTCTAGTTGAGTGACATATTTTCATGAAATTTTGGCTTGTAAGCGGGGTGATATCGTCATATAACTGAAATTATTTCGAAATACAGAGTACATTATACGGATGCTCATAGTAGATTACAAACCTATTTAAAATAATGTTAACGGGAATTACCGCGATCATTGTATAGGTTTACATATACAGTTACCGGTGTGTCCTGGTCCAGGGTAACTATTGTTAATCTTGGTGTACAAAAGTTACAGTAGTGGGAATAAGGGGGAAAGCGGAAATAAAAGTACCCGGTTCTTGGTTGGAAGTCTTTTTTACAGAATATTAGTATTCGAAAAGACTAATATTTTCCAGAATGCTATTAGATATCCTAGTCATACTTTGAGCACACTGAGTACAGTGTGTGAACGAATACGAATGAAGGTACTAATCAAGCAAGTACTGCAAGACAATAAGCTTCAACTACCGAGCCACTGTCGAGCGCCAGCCTAGATATAGAAAAATTGGAAAAGTGTAAGAACAAATAAATAAACTAAAAATATATTATAAAACGGCGTAGCTCACCATAAATATCAAACATCCTGCCGGCTCATTAGCAATAGAAATATGCATATAAACGCATGGCCTCTGAAAAAAAATAGTGAAAGGCAAAATTACCTACATAACTTATTTATGTATACCTAGGTACCTACTGGCTGTACGAATGTAAGGAATAAAAAATTTGGTAAGTATTGCGAATGATCACTAATGGACCACCTACCATGCGCAACTTTTTGTTGCTTTCATACCTATATATTATATTAGGTACAAAAAGGTGCGTTTTGAAGCAATTAGTATGCTAACTTTATCAAGTAGGTACAGTGCGAAATTTGTACTCACACCGGATGATTTTATGAAATTGGCAAACTGTTGAATTCCTTCTTTGTAATAATCTAGATACACATTGTAAACGTATCGGTTTTCCACGAAATCCTTTAGGTCATTTTCGCCACCAAGGAATTCGTCATTTTTCAGTACAGCAACTTGCGATTTTAAACAGTATACTGAGGCGCCAAATTTAAGTTTCAAATCATTCCACACTTTCGGCCATTCTACTTCTGTTAGACCTGTAACGTATGTAAACCCACAGAAGTAAGCCCGGTAAGATTGTTACATGTCATGTCATAAGATAAGAGGTACCTACGATATCTGAATAGGTAGTTCGTCGGACGATATAAAATTTAAATAAAACAAAAACTACACAAGTGTTTCCTTAGTAGGCAAATAAGTCAAAGTAGGTACGCACCTCTTATTACAGGAGCTTCAAACCACTTCTGCCTGGTCTTATACAATCCTTTTACCAAATAGAGGCAATAAATAAATTCTTTTGTAACTCTGTTCCCGATCACTGTGAATTTAATGCGTTCATTTTTATTTTTTTCCCTCGAACGTTCTAGTATTTTGCCTGTTTTGGGAGCAGGATATATGGGATTAGTCACAGAATTATGCCCATGTTTATATGAATGGGAATACTTTGCTTTAATCCGATTTTCCCATGGATGATGTGATTTTACCACAACTTTCAGAGGTATTTGCGTTCGAAAAATTGACATATTGGGTTAATAATTTGTCGAAAAATTAAACAAAATAATAGATCAATGAAGATAAATACATAATAATAACATAAAACATAATACAAAAAAGAGAAATCTGAAATATTTATAAATAAACGTCAACAATTAGCTCAATGTCAAAAATATAAATGTCGCGGTAATTATGCGTATACCCCGATTTTTAATTCTAGGCAAGAAAATGACAAGTGCAACTGTCACTGATACAAGAAAGGGTGACCCGCTACATAAGTGATGTTCGGCAATCAATAGACTAGACACTTTAGTCATTCTGTATTTTTATCAGTGCATGAACCTCTTTGCTATTTATTCTCGCCTAGTACGTTACACGACGGAAATATTTTTTATAGAATTTTATCAGTTAAAGAACCCCAACGCTGTTTTAATTATCTTGCAATTTTTCCATATTTTCTCACCGTATAATTCTTCTCTGGACTTCCACGAATATTTCAAGACTAAAATTAGCCAAATCGGGTCAGCTGTTTTCTAGTTTTAGCGGACTAACGAACAGCAATTGATTTTTATTTAATATATATAGATTTAATTACTTACCGTGTATGTTTTCTGTTTAATTACCGTAAATTACATATTTTTATTTATATAAACGCGGTTTGATATTTAATAATAAGAATTATAATCTCGACTCACGACTAACTTATAATTGTAAAACTCGATTCAACCACATCACTATTTATTTGATACAAAAAACCTGCAACACTGGAAATGTCATTTTCTTGCCTAGAATTAAAAATCGTGGTATAGTGCGTAGACTACGATAGACTACGAATCCTATATAAACTGTAGACCGCCGCCGCCGTAGACTGTCTACGCCGTAGCACACGTAGTCTACATCTTCACCGTATGCGTAAAACTATTTCTCTCTGTCTACGTCGTAGACGATTTTGCGTTTATTATAATAGAAAAATGATAGCGTGAAACGTAGTCCCATAAATTCCAGGTTTATTCGAATTAAGTTTACCAATTTTGTTCTCCAACTGTCACTATGTTCCCTTCGGCGTTTAATGTCCACAATTGAAATAAACTACTTCTTAGAATGTCCACATCTAGAAATGACCACTCTTGGAATGTCTATTTCTGGTAATAACCACTTCTAGAAATGACCACTTCTTAAAAAAAGACAATCTCTCAGAATACCCATTTCTTAAAATGACCTCATTTATGTCTCAAAATAGGTTGTGCACGATACGTTGTGGTGCTTCTTTGTTATCCTCTTAGATTATTAATATGTCATATAATATTAATAATCTAAGGTTATCCTATTTGAAGTACTGGCCACTTAGAACATAATCTACAAAGATCAAGAACATTAGAAATTTCCTTGTACTTAGCTGGACGTTTCATTTCGAACGAGCGGTTGTCTCCAGGATTTTTGAATCTCGGCCGGGGGCCATCTCTCTCGCACACTGCCTAAAATTGCCATGATACGTTAAAATTTCCCAATCCAAACCTGTCAAAGTCAAATTTACGCAAAGGCTGAGTTCTTCGGAGCTTCATTTTGATTCTAGTTGAGCTTTATGAAAATTCACAGAACACCGTACATATCAATTATTATTAATTGAGTAATATTTATAGAAATTAATAAAAAAATTGACACATATTCGCTTCTTAGATTGTGGGTGACAGCCATTTTAATAAAGAAGCAACACTGTTTACCAAAAATTCGTAAGGTGACCAACCATCCGTATTTTGCGGGATAGTCTCCTACTAGAAGCTCCTGCATTGCAATAAATACATAGCATAGTCCCACAAAACGTCAAATACTTTCCGCACGTTTACAATATCCATCATAATATATTACAATATTAACTGTAGAGAGGTCAATTCTATACATCCATACTAAATTATTATAAATGCGAAAGTAACTCGGTCTATCTGTCTGTTACGCTTTCACGCCTGAACCGCTAAACTGATTTTGATGAAACTTGGTATAGGAGTAGATTAGACCTAGATAATGAACATAGGCTATGTTTGGTTGCGATAACCGACATCCACGTGGGTGGAGCCGCGGGCAACAGCTAGTTGAATATATTTAAAAAATAACTACATATTGGGAAATAATTAGTGATCGATATTAATGCAAAAAATGCAATCAGTATTTTTTTGTCTTTCTGTCTGTCTATCTGTATGTGCACGCATGGATCAAAAACTACTGGAGGGATTTTGATCAAACTTGATACGATTATAGTTCATACTTCTGGGCAACATATAGGCTACTTTTTATACAAGCTGATATACCCATGGCTTCACCCGCGCTTCGTTTTTAGGTCGTTTTTGGTCATATCTCCGGTTGTACTTAACCAATTGCAAGCAAAAATACGATAAATTTTGAGTCTAAGTAAGACCTTTCTAATAAAAAAGCCGCATCAAAATGCGTTCAGTACTTTTTACGCTTTACCATTGCTAGGAAGCTGGTCATAATAAGTATATAATTTCAACTTTGACGCTTATTATTTATTGCTTTCTAGACATACCCTATACCAGGGTAGGCGAACCTTTATGCATCAATGTGCCATTTTTTTCTAAAACATGTTTTATGGAGTCACTGGCGTGCCATCTCAAGCTCTTTGAAATTCAGTAAACAAAAGAGGTATATTTTTGAAATGGTGAGGGTTATAAGAAGCTGAGAATAAGTAATTTTCATACCTCACGAGTGTCGTACGACGTTTTATAACATATTTGAACACTCCGTAGCATAGGATCATTCTCGTTAGATCGTCATAAAATACCTATTTACACAAGTTTTCTGATCGGCGACGTGCCCAGAATATTGTGCCGCGTGCCACCAATGGCACGCGTGCCATTGGTTCGCCTACCCTGCCCTATACCTACTCAAGTAGGTACTAAGTTATCGTTTCTAAAAACCACTACACTTTTTTATTTGTTCACGACTGTACATACTTAGACCACGGTAGTATAAACTTACTGTATAGGTACAGGTTGACTCAAAATATTATTATATATTTATTATTCTTCACATACAGACAGATAGAAAGACAAAAAATTTACTGTTTGCATTTTTTGCATTAGTATCGATCACCAATCATCCCCCAATAGTTATTTTGTAAATATATGCAAAGAACAGAATTGACCTCTCTACAGTTTTATTATAAGTATAGATCATGTATTTGTCTTATTTTGTTCCTTAAATTTACGAAAGAAAGTATAATAATGGGACAGGGATTCACCTGACGATTTTTAAAATTCACATTATCTTTCAAGTCCGTATCGATTCATTCGTTTTAATCGACCTTTTTTAACAGGTCACCTCATTATGAATATAAAACTGACAAACGTCAAATGTTACCTATTAATGTGACGCTACTATAGGAAACACCCTTTTGTTGCTACTCTGTCGCATTGGGTTTGCCTGTAATGGCACTGTATGTATAAAATAAATAAATACATAATCCTTCATTTAATGTCAATAATTTATTTTGTTATTACATGCTTACATAAGTAAGTCTCAATTAATAAATAAATAAGTTACAAAATTACTGTTTGCATCTTCAATAGCTTTTAAATATATTATGGTAAAATAACCTTTTCAATGAATTTGGCCTCTCTTTATAATATTAGTAAATATGGAAACGTAGACTATACCATTTATTTTCATGAGCATAGACGTAAACTACATCATATATCCCAACCTTGCAATTAAACATGGTCACCGCAAAGAAAGGTACGCAACCCAACCAACTAGATGGAGACACTGCACTGTATGGCCTTGCAGTATCCATTGGTTCTAATATTCTTGACAAAGATAATAATATGACAGTTATTCCCTTGCGTTTATTATTATTTCTATTTTATTATTTAAACAGTTAAAAATAATAAATAAATGAATTCCGATTTACCTCTTATTTACAACTGTCTCAGAATTAGGTATGTCCAGTCCAACAAGCATTAGGTTATAGTCTAGTTATTATAGAATCGCTGAAAGAATGCGTTCCTGACAGGTTGTGAGCGAAAGGGCGATGTAACTTTGAACTGGTGTATAATTTACGGCAAAATTTTAAATATCGTTTATTGACCTTATTAACGAGTAATAACATTAAAAATTTAATTACTGTGCCAATTTACAATACACAGATTAATTTTGGGCTAAAATGATTAACAATTAATTAATTAAAAATATAAAATCAATAGTTTTTAAAAGTCATACCACGTCAAACTGCGCTGTTTCAAGGATATGTCAAAGGTTCGCTTTCATAGTGATGAGACAAAATAACAAGGCAATTGTAACAGCTTATTTTAGTAATCTTAAATAATAATAATCTGTTGGTTGAAAAATATAAAATAGAACGTTATGATTTTATAATATGTAATTTTGTAATAAGCCCCTACCCAAGCTAATAGAAAGAATGAATCATATTTTTATAATGAATGAAATGAATATTTTTTTTTTTTTATTATTTCAGGTAATAACCCATCATTACAATTAATAACATACAATAACAATTAAAACATTTGTTAAGGCCACCTTATGCAAAAAAGCATACTATAAGACTGCTGATTACCTTGAAGACAAAAATGTCTGGCTTGAGCATGGTGCAGGCCCCTCCTAGAATGCTAAAGTGCTACAACTACATAATGCTGTAGTTGTGGCATTTGCCTACTACAATATATTGATATTGTGGTAGGCACGCGACCTTTTTTGCTATTTTTTTGACATTAGTATATTTTTGACATTTTCAATTATTTTATTGTTTAACTTCGGTTAAAATTTATTATATTTTTTTTTTATATACCTTTATTTATATTGACACGAGACAAAATGTACATTCGTCCATATTTAGTCTTAAGATATCTATGTATAACCTGACGTCTTAAAATGCAGCAGTGGAGTTTGTTGCGCCGTTTCTTCTCCACTAGCGCCTAGGAAGCGGTGGTAAACTTAGTATTAAGTAGTTTTGACGTCAAAAAGATGTAATTACGTTACACTATTTTGAAAAATAAAGAAATTGAAGAAATTGAAATTGAATAATCACATAAATTAAACAAGAATGAAACAAAATTAAAAATTAAAAATTGGAAAAACAAATAGGGCAGATAGATAGCCAAATTAGAATACAATTAAAATTAAAATGAAATCAAGTTGTCACAATTGCTGACTGTGATTATTATTATGTTATTGTAAGTTGGGAACAGGTTTAGAAAACGGTTCTAGGTACAAGTTATTTATTGTACATAACTAGTCATGACGAATTGACATGTGTCAGGAACGCATAGTCTCAGCGGCCAAACTATAGTTCGAGTTGCACGCACCCATTATGAATAACTATCTAAAGATATTTTTTAGCAAATGTGACTATGCCCATGCTGATTACATTTTCTAAAAGTGGTCATTTTTAGAAGTGGTCATTTCTAGAAGTGGTCATTTCTAGAAGTGGTCATTTCTAGAAGTGGTCATTTTAAATTGTGGTCTATTTCAATTGTGGACATTAAACGCCGAAGGGACTCTGTTAACATCTCGTCAGCCATTGAATGAAGGAAGCCAGTTGGAGCCAGGCCATACGTCGTCGGGAGCAAGTCGAGAGGCTAATACTTTATCGGAAGATATTTCTATTCGCATTATATTTCGCCTACTCAGGCGCGGCACCGGCTACATTTCCACGTCTGCTTTGGGATATTATTGTATGATCGTTAATTAGTATGTAAGTAATAAAATAATAAAAAATCGTCTATGACAGATATAGGGGGTCAATGTGCATGGCTGTTAATTTTAGGAAGTATATAATTATAAATGCATCGTTGGCCCTGAGTCGGTTAATAAAAGTTTGTTTTTAAAAAACATTTTGTTTATTAAAGGATTGTTTAGTTAGCAGTACTATGGTCTATAAAATAGAAAGGAAATGAAAGAATAAAATATATGAGAATGGAATTAACTCCTAAGGAAAATTCCTATATATTTTTATATTTTAATTTTACCTATAAGACATTACGTTTCGAAATAAATAACTATTCACACAAAAAGAATGTTACTTTTTCTTGTTACATTACATTTATTATACATAGCAACGCAAAATTCTCGTATCCAGTACAAATATTTGTACACATGCATGTTTTTACAAAAATTTACTAATTACTAATAGGTATGTTACTAATAGGAAGCGTGGAGACAGTCAAAATATATTGCGATCAAATATCGTGAACCCGTGTAGCGTTTCAGCGTTAGAAGCATTCCACAAATAGGTGTTGTTTTAAAAGTCATTTAAGGAAAAATTCAACATCCGGCGTAGACCCTACACGGCCGCCATTTAGGCGTTAAGCAGATGGCGGCGGGGCGGACAGGTCTCTTTGACGGCGACGTTTTCTTATTATTATAATCATTAGATCGCATTTAGCCGGCGTAACTATGTCTGACAAGCGACATGAGTGATTGTGCGGACAAATGCAACCTTATGATCGTACAAATAAGACTGCGTCGCGGTCACGGCCCCGCTGTCGGCTTATCGGCTTATCGTGTTACCTTTGGTAACATCTACTTCCCCCGCCATCTAATACACTTCCCCAAAATGTTACTATACTTCCCCCATTTGCTGAAAGAGTCACATGTTATGGATTACCGGCTCGTCTCCTCATTTACTACTACGAACCGCTCCTTTTTAAGACACTTCCCCCAGTTGCCATCACTCCGCCGCCATTTATTGACATTGTTCCTTTTATTTTCTAATACACTTTCCTGGTTGCTATGACACTTCCCCCACTTTCTAATACACTTGCAATTAAAAATTCTTGCTGTCTGCCACTTGACACTATACATATCAGCTTTCAACAATAATATCTGCGACACACCATTCACTACCCACTTCAGCTTCCACTTGAACAGTTTCTTCTACCACTTGGTTGGTACTCATCTTACCGATGAGCTCTATATACTTGGCTTTCTGCTCTTCTGTCATAGTCGCAGGGTTGTGATTCTTGAGATGGTAGTTTAAGTGGCTGCTCTGTTTGAACCGTTTATCACATATCCCACATTGGAATGGAGCAACATTGGTGTGAGTCCGCATGTGTTGTCTCAGATGCACGGATTGGCAGAAGGTTTTGCTGCATACCACGCAGTGGTACGGTTTTACCTGTAAGCAATTAATTATTACATACATCTTTTTTTCTTGGGAAATATTGGAACAGACAAAAAGATAATGATATGGTCCATTTAAAGGAAAACTGATTTCAACAACTTTTGGTACTTAATAATTTTTTCTCCAGGTGTTGTGCTAATATACACGTCAGGGACCCCATCATCAGATCATGAAAATTTATATGAAACCATTGGAGTTTTTTTAATATATTTAATTTATTTTTTTTATTTCGTTTGCCAAGTTTACTGCACCCCGCCTATTATGCTGGGTGAAGATAAGCTGAGGTGAAATCCAAAATTAGTGGCCACCATTCCAGATGCTGTTCACAGATTGGTGGTTCCTACCTTAATAGCCTCGACATTTATGCTTTTTCACACCCCACTTAAGGAGCCCGAGTTTGTAGGGGTAAGGAAGAATCACTTTCTGAATAATAATAGTTGATTATTATGTTTTGGCTTCAGTTACAAAATAATTACCTTTGTGTGGATGCGAAGATGCTGGTCAAGACCAGATTTCTGCGTGAAGGCCTTTGGGCAGAATGTACAGGTGTATGGCCGGTCTCCAGTGTGCATCCGCATGTGTTGGACCACTCCACCCTGCTCAACAGTAACAAACAAATAACGTTGGATGTTATTGTAACAAGTTATAGTTAAAAATGTATGTATTAAAACATTATTATGATATTACACTCACATATTGTGTGAATCTCTTGTGGCATACAGCGCATTCGAACGGTTTGTGCTTGACGTGCGCGATGGCGGCGTGCTCGGACAGTTCCTTGTCGGTCTGGAAGCCCAGACCACACACCTGCGAGCAAATTGTACTGATTATAGGCAGTGCACTCTCCTGTCGAACGATCTCCATCCAAAGTGAGCCTGGAGGTGATGGTTAAAGGTAGCCATGGTCCTAGCAGAAACAGGTCCAGAGTGGCGGCTGAACTGAACTAGCTATGAAGCCGGGTGAGGATTATAATTTTTGGTCGCCCTTTATAAGTAAAGTGTAACACTATATAGGTAAGTTATGTTGCCAAGGTAACCTGCCAATCTGGGTAAGGGGTGAATGACTATAATAGCTAGGTTTTAAATTAATTTCATCTGTACAGGGCTTCGATGACTAAAGGCAAACTACTGTCAATCTAAAAAATGCTATTCATTGCAGACTTCACACTTAAACAGTAAGTCAGTGGTTTGCCTTTAGCAGAATCGACGCACAGGTATTTTTCCAGGAAAACGAGAAACCCGAGCGATGCTCGGTCACTCAGGTACTTTATCTTTATTACACCTTACCTCACAAGAGTATGGAGCAGGCGGGTCTTCCCCCGTGCAAGCCAGCGGCTTCTCGCACACCTGACAGCGGAGTCCCTTCCTGCGGCGTGTATGCTCGTCGCGGTAGTGGACGGAGTACTCGCAGCACGAGAAAAAGATCTGGTGACACGTGCCATCGGCCACGAGTGTTGACGGCTGGAGACACTCGAAGGGGCCCCTAGGAGACAGGCCATTCAAGATTAAATATGTTTTGGACTAACTGTGCTGCTGTCGCACGCTTTTGTGCCATTAAGGTGCATTTATTTACTAATAATGGCTACCTACTGCAAATAGAATCTTTTTCAAGGCAATTCAGTACTTGTGCCCAAGTTGATTATTGACTGGCAAAATTAAACTGAGATTAAAGTAGTAGGTTTTTAATCATGTAAAAAATCTTACGTAATAGGTTCAGCTTTCTTAACACTTGTTGGTTTCTCCCCTCTATCCTCGCGCTCCTTTCTCACCGCTCTCTCGAGCTTCTTCCTCTTGGCGTCAGCACCGTCCGCTTTGACGATGACGTAGCTGACATCGTTTGACGCCAGCGCCATGACGCTAGTCGGCTCCATCTCTGAGAAAACTTGCTCTGTCTTGAACCGGATGAGGTCTTCATCCTCCGTCTCACTTTTATTCTAGAATAAAAATTCCGAGGTGCAATAGGCAGTGATATAACTATTATATGCCAAAAATTAACAGTATAGATGTAAGTGTGTGAACGGCTCATTGGTAAGTATCAAGTTCTTGGGGGCCCAAGCCAGTTTCACCTGATGCTTAACTGGGTTTGGCAATCAAGTACCAGTATGCAGGTAGGTAGTCTTGGGCCTCGAAGATCTTAGGTGGAGCCCCATGCGCCCAAAAAATGGTTATTATATAAACATGGTAACACATAAAAATCGTCAAAACAAGCCCATCTTAAGAAGAGCGAAGAACACAGTGTATTAATAAAGAAGGTAATGAACTTACTGGTGTATCCTTAACCAATGTCCATGCCGATGGGTCCCCACTTGCATAGGCATCTATATGCTCCATCCTTGCATGATTCCTCAGAGCTATCTCACTAGCAAATCCTTTGGGACATAAGCGGCAGTAATCTGTATCGCTTTCCACAGGTGGAATGAATTCTTTCTGTGAAACATTGAAAAAAATTCAGATTTCAAACATTCATAGCTCATTTACTTAACATCAGATGGGTTGAATGCTTGTTTCAGTTTAATATTATTAAGGAAATACTTGTACTCTCTTGATAATAGAACTTTATTGTTTAGACTAAAGCAAGAACTTCACTTGCTAAGACATAAGCAAGGATTACTAAACTAACGCCTGAATAAAAGAAACAAAGTTGATGCCATATAGTAAGTTACTCAGACTGACATACTCTACATAATATTTGACTTTCTCTGGAACTTTGTGCGTTCAGCTAGCGTAAAAAGGTAAACAGTGTGCCTCTGTCAGAAAACTATATTCCAAATATAATATGTAACTTACCTTTATTCGAGCAATGGGTATCACATTTACCACCCTTTCTTCAGCCATGTTAACCTGTCTGCAAAGCCATTAACAAAATTATATAATTGAAAGAATAAGCTACATGACCAATTATGCAATTCCAAATAATATAATTGAAACATATTACTATCATATTATATAAACCTAAAACTCAGCAGATTATTCTATTAATATTGTTTGTAAAATCTTCAAGATAGTTTTAGGTTTTAGTAAAACTTCGAAAGATTTTAGGAGGAGTAATAATTAGCAATAGTACCTAGAGTGATTTTTTTATTAAATAAACACCACGAGACACAATGTAACGTAATATCTTTTTAATACAAAATAATACGAATAAAAGCTAAATGAATTCAAATTTATGGAAAAAGCGGGAACATATAAATGTCAAAAAATAACTTTTTAAGTAAAACCTTTGACTATGGCGTTGGAATTTTATTCAGAAAGTTATTAGATGAATAAAATATTATAACCTATGTAAATGAATCAATGAACTTAGGAATAGTTTCAAACATAATATGAATGTATGAAAATACAACAAATAACTGTATTATTTACCAATTAAACTTCGATTTTTTAGATTTCTTGAGAATAGATTGGCGTTTGTTTTTTTTAATTAAAAAAGAAAACAGAAAAAAAATTGACGTTTATTACAAAAATGTCAACATGACAGCGCGGTGCGGTGATCCACGTAGACAGAGAATATTTTCTGTCTACTGGGATCACGATCCGTAGCGTAGACAGAGACACGATCAGTGTGATCACCAAAAAACGTAGACAGAGAAGGCATTAGATTATTTGTAATAAAATAAAATAAATAAAAAATAAACTATTTAAGACCATTTATGTCATCTATAGACCGTATTTTTTTTGCTTTTAGCCGGTTTGATTATCGAGTGTTGCATGCAAGCGACTTTTTTAAAATTTTAATAAATTGTTTTTATAATCAAAATGAATTCTTCTTTAGTAAAATGTTGTCTATCTAAATTAGGTATATATAAGATACTTCTCCTCCAATTGTGACATCGCCGTGGAACACTCAGTTTTCATGACATAGTAATACTTTGATAGTGCTACTGGTAAGACTATACTTAAAAAATAATATGTGGTTGCGGTTAAAGATGAGTTTATTATACCCTGTCACATCTATACGGGGTTTACATCCAGCGTAAATTAAATGAATTGAATAATAAATGCCCGATTAATGCCCAAAGTGTAAGGGCACAAATCCATGTCTAATTGGGGTCGCGGCACTGATCTGATCTTACAGATCAGTGGGTCGCGGTTTATAGTACTGACTTCATTGCATTGGAAATTAGGAAATAACCGGTATTTTCACATCCCTATTGATTGTGATCTGTCTGTCACTGTCATCTGTCAGAACTAACAACAATACCATTCCAATGATCTTGATCAGTTTCCCTTTTTTAAATAAAATCTGTGCAAGTTTTATAGCTATTTTCAAAAACAGTCAGGTTTTTAAAAACAAATCTGCTGTGCAATTGAATATCATACTGAAAATAAATATTTTTTGTAAATTGCTATTCGTTTCAGGCTAGTAAACATTTATACCATAAGATGAATAAAATTCACAATGGGACGTTTTCAGAATTATGTGGTGAACTTCGTAAACTTCTTCATAAAGAATACGACAAAGAAAAATTAAATACTCAAATAGATGAGTTAAATGCAATGCCATTTAAAATGGAGTTATTTGTTTATAAATACGTAAGTTTATACTGCCATACAATACAATACAATTTTTTTATACCATGTAGGTGGCAGACAAGCACACGGCCCACCTGATGGGAAGCGGCCACCGTGGCCTATGGACGTGTGCAACACTATAGGCTATAGGTGTCACACAAGCGCTGCTTACACTGAAGGGAAGGGGGGAGGGTTAGGAAGGGGTGGAGACTAGGAAAGGGAGGGGGGAGAAGGGGTACAGTGAGCTCTGGCTATCATACTTACCGGCAGGAACACAATACAAGGGTTATTATAGCCCCGGTCTTCTGTAGGGAGGAGTCGGAGGTGCTCTATTAACCTAACCTTTTGTGCAAGCCCGCCAGTTTCGAGTGCTTTGAAGAAAAATTATTTCAAATACTACCTATCTTGATATAAAAAAATGTACTGCGTTGTTGGACAGAAATCATACTTTGTTCTTGTTCACACTCACTGATAAATGTATAGACTATTGCAGTTACGCTTGTATTGAGGCAAAGGAATTAACGGAAAGTAGTTTGTTTCCACACTAAATACCTATATAGAAATGGTTAAAATTTTTGTAGTTTGCAAATTATATTTATCAGCCTATAACCAATAATAAAATTTAATCGACGAATGATAGAATAATATGATTATGGTTTTTCTGATCAATAAATTCATTGATTTTATATTACAGGATGCGGAAGCATTGATTAATGGTCTCTGCTCAAACGTTAAGCCTATAGACGAGTTCCTAGCTGCGAAAACTTCTCACTTAATTAATAGTATTATAACAAAACAGAACTTAAGATTTAGTGCTGACTTTCTTTACCCAGTGGTATCTTGGCATGTGGAATGTCTCAAAACGTGCTCAGAAATTGTATTGCCTGATATCCTACATAGTATTCAATGTATATTACAGTACAATCCTGCAGCAGGTTCTAAGGTTTGTATAAAAAATTATATCCTTGTTGATTAGTTTCTCTACAGGTACAAAATATTTTTTTATTCTCAATAATATTATTTTAAATGGAGACTGATATTATCTCAATGGTTGATCACCCCTTGCTATCTGTGCCTCAAATTAATTTGAAAATAAATAGTTGTGCTTGGCTATCTTGCATACAAATACTGATTCACCATTTTGGTGTATGGTTATAATACAAGGAAACAGTTACCTACTGAAAAGTATGTACTTTTCAGTACATAACTGATTTTTATAAATATTCAGATATTACAACTAAAACGTGTTTCTATTTATTATTGTACCTACATATATTTACTTTTATGTAAATTACAATGCATGTGTTTTTTCCTTTGACAGTTTACTGAAGACTTGATTGGCAGTCAAGGAATACTCATTAAACTTTTAGACCCTAACAAGAGTCCATTGACCTCTCAAAATTCAGTTCAAATACATTTGTTAGCAATGAAATGCATAGTATATCTCATTTCATCAGCAGAAGAGAATAAAAGCGAGTCTAATGTAACTTCAGAGATGAAAGACCAAATCTCTCAAATAGTTGTCAAGTTTTTATTGAAAGGGTACTCAAAATCTCAGGATGAATTCTTGTATTGTAAAGTAAGTATTCTGTTTCAGTAAAGCCTTATAGGTATTAGGTATGAACTGTTTTGCTACAGTAATCAAGATTTTTTTGAATGGTTGTTTGAATGTTACAAAACTCATCTTAGTTGCTTTTTCATAGACATAAAAAATTCAAACAAGATCACCACTTTTCCTAATCACCTTTCTCCCTAAATTATTGAAGTTAATGTAATTATCTAATGTTTGTCAATTTCTAAACTTTATACAACAATCCAATTATTTGACAAATATATTAAAGTTTAAAAAAAAAGTATTCCACACATAAATACATACACTATTTCCTGTATAACTGAAATGACAAGTCAGTACTGAATGCTGGAATCTAAGTATGTAGTAAATATTGCCTATTGGGCGTAATGGACCTAATATCCTTTGATTCAAGCTGGCCTCGCCTGCAAGCCAGTACACCTGCCAATTGACAGAGACAGAAGAGGGAGTACAGGCTGCAGTGTTATTGGTGCTCAGATGAAGAAGAGAATGGACAACTGACTGCTTTATTTCTAATTCTAGGTTGTGATATCAGCTCTACGAGTTTTGGCACAAGTATATTTCAGTGATCCAAGCATCAGCATACCTCTGCCAGAAGTGATGGGAATCTCTCGGTATTTCATTTTATATGGCCTAGTCACGCAAGGGAACAAACTGGAAAAAATTATGCCTGCACAGCAAACCATAGCAATGCCTCCTGTGGTACACAATCCTAATTCAAAAGGAGGGAAGGTAAATATAATATGACTCTCATCTTTGTATTTATTTTATCCCTTAAGTATTGTTTCCGTAGCCCAAGAATTACGGTTGATGGCTCCAATGTCAACTTAGGCCGTAAAATGTATCAGAGAATTTCGAATATCTAGGACATTTGTATGTACCCTTCGTACACAGAGCTCCACAGACACCTAGGAAATATAACAAATAGAGGTAGCTCAGTTGGTCAGAGTATTCCCCCTTTCAGATCCTGTCTAGGATGTTCACTGTTTCCAATCTAAATTATTAGTAGTAAAAAATGTACTTTATTTATTATTACAGAAGCAGAAACTTAGAAAACAAAGGAACAATGCAATTGAAAGTTTAAAAAAAGAAATACCTGTATCAGATCGTAGTTTGATGAAAGATGTGGATAACTTTGAAAATAACTCTGCATATAAACCAGCTAGCAGGAATTATTTGGAGCCTCGGAAAGCGAATTGTGCCTTAACAAGTGATTCAGATATGTCAGATGTAGAAAACAATAGAGAAGTGAAATTGATTGCTTTGAGGTCCCGAGTGAGACAGAGTGCTTCCAATTTGCTTTTGGTTTTAGTCAAGGTGAGTTACAGCATTATTTATTATAAAGCAAAAAGCTATCAAACATTTTATACGCTTTTTTTACATTGAAATTTAAAAAATGTGCCATCTGATTTGACTACAATAACTTATTGGCGCTATCGAAGTTCTGTAGTTAGACCAGTTGTTGGACTTCTAAGAGCTCCTAACAACTAAGTAACAACAATGAGAACTGTATTACATCTATAGATTCCTGATTTGTCACTTTATAATCAAAGGTAAATTCATTATGAATTTTCCAGGTAAAAGAGAAAAGGGAAATATTTGGTTATTGGTGGGCATTACTGCCAGATAGCCCGGATGCTAGTAACTGGTCTGGAGGAGAGTCAGCTAAAAAGACATTGGCATACTGTGCTGCAACTGATCCCATCGCGAGCAGTCGTGCCAGTGTCCTTAGCGCTATACTGGCACTACTCTCGGGCTCAAGAGTGTACTTATATCAAGCAGAGACCAGGTAAAAGATTTTTCTATTTTAAAATCACCCAACACAAGCTTCTGTCACTTGCTGAAAATGCAATTACACCATGATGGCGGTGAATACCTCATAAAAGGCACAATATGTAGTAAATATTGTACTTTGAACCTTATCATTACTAAGACAAGGTTCAAATTGAATGCTACACATTATGTTACCGCTACCACTGTCTGTTTTCTCGTCTAAAGCTCGATAGCATTCACGTCTTAAAACACTCGAGAGTATCACTCGCGTAGTTTTCGTGAGTATGGTCAGTTTTGAACATAATGTAATGCTGGTTGAAACCCAAGTTGAAATATTTATATATCCTGTTCCAAATCTATCTACTATAGGTACCTATAGAATTTAATTATTTCTGGTTTCCAGCAAAAAAGAAAGTACATCATTCATCCCATTCTCTGAATCTCTTGGTTATATGATCGTTTGTATGCACAAGGTATTGCAAAGTATACTTGAGAGCGAGCGAAGTCACACGGTCATCATAATGGCGTTGAAGTGTTGCGCCGCTCTTGTCCAAGCGACTCCTTACCACAAAATGAAGGAAGGCCTTATTACTGACCTTGTTATGGCCACTCGAAAGTTTTTGGTACATAAAGGTGAGATTTTACTTTACGTAGGTACACCCTAAGGTGAGCGCAGATTAGAGTTTGTCTTAAGACCTACAGTCTTAAGACAAACTTGTTGCCATGCAGATTTGACTGCTTTGTTATGAAACAGTTTTATTCTAAGTGTGCGCACTGTCATATGTTTCTTGTCTCTAATGAGCGCTCATCCTTATGGAGGAATAATTACGATAGGGTATCTACAACTTGTTCAAAATTTACAAAACGCTCATCAAACGCACTTGAAAATTTTCCAGGAACATGACAATACAATATGTTACGCTTTTGTTCTGTTTGAGATTGGTCAGATATCTATGGAATAAAAATAATATAGTTATTAATAAAATTGTTGTACAATTTTATTAATAACTAGGTATATAACTTATAATAATTTCACCAATAGCTAGCTCACTTCAAAATATAACCTAATGAGTTTGTGCAAGAATAATAGAGAAATCTGGCGTTCAATCTTATTTGACTGGCACAACTTATCTTGCAGATACAACATTACAAGTAGGCGCACTTATAACAATGGGGTGCGTCCTCTCAGTCGACCCCAAAGTCGACGAAGTTATCAAAGCCATCGAGAAAGACGCAGTGCCTTCGAAAATATCCACTAGTATGAGTTCTTCTAAAGTACCTCTCAGTAATAACATCTACTTCGATCCTGAAGAATGTGACGATTTTGAAGAGGGGTACTCGGATGATGAGATGTTTACTGCTGTGGAAAATGAGACTGAAGATATAAAAGAGACTGACAATACGGGGCATTACTTTAGAAGTTGGATTTTAGATATCTGTTTCAAGAATATGGGGTGGAATTTTAAAGGAAATGACGTTGCGGTAAGGTTCTTTTGCTATGTGGAGATTATCTTGAAGGTATTTTTACTTTGATCTTGATATTGTGTGTGCACTCAATGGTTGGGAGGTTCCAACGGTAGTCGCTGCCATAAAATCCGTAAAAGCCAAATCAAAATGAGCGATGACAAAAGTATGCCATGAAAATGGGGCTCAGAATGAAACAGGATTGTTTAGATTTTTATTTAGGAAGAGTTTAAATTTAAATTGTAGAAACCCTATCCGTAGGTATAAAAAAAGAAATCAAAAGTAACAAGGAGCAATCAGACCCTGGGCTCCCAGGTGAAGGCCTCGTATACAACTGGGAACAACGCTTACGATGATGTTGATGACCTAGATTACAAACTTGAGCTAATTGTGTAAAATTTAAATTATTGCGGCAATGTCATGTTCGAGCCCATTCAATCCGGATCAATCTTGTAGTTGTTTTCATTGACGATAATCTTTATATGTCATGTCGCACGTGGCGTTCAATTACTCGGCACTGGTTAACATTACTTGTTCAAACTGGATTTTGAAGCAGTCTGTAATGTGTGCCCCTGACATTATGATAATAATTAAAAAATGGCACACTTGCGTGTGTTTGATAAGTGTTTGAGATGATGAATGCGTGGCGATCGTGTGATTTTGGTATTACGTATCGGCTAAAATTAGAACAAAATATTATTGGCATTTTAGAAGTTCAGTTACCTACTTAAATATCTATATATAAGTGAGTTTCTACCTACAAGATTACAGTAAAGTTACAACTTAAAAATTCAATTAGGATGAGAGTCAACGAAGTATTTGCCATGTTGTGTTGTTTTGACACTCAATCAACAACACTCAACACTACTTTCAACAACAACAACTACTTATTTATTCGAAAAATTGAAGTTTTTACGCCGTAATTTTTAGTTCAATATTATAATACTCTATTGTTCCCAGTTAACACACATTATACACCGGAGTGTACGCTACTCAACCTGTGCTGTTGTCTAAAAATGAACTGGGGTAAATGATACTTGATCTTTATCATCCGCCCAGTCTAAAAATACAACGGGGTAGAGGGGCTAGGGGTAAACAAGGCGGACATCATTAGTCTATAAAACATTTTTGCCCAACTGTCCCGTTAACGGAGCGGGGACGAAAGGGGTGGATACACCTCCGGATAATAATCTGGAATAGAATTAAATAACCTTCGAAATTTAATTCCAGCGCTACAAACCATCAGCGATCCCGATAATCCTGGAGTCTCTTCAAGTGGTATCTGCAGTGGCGTTTCACCACCTTCGAGATCTCTTGTATCCTCACATAACGTTACTGAGTGATATTCTCAGTGAGATGCTGCAGTATGAGCATCAAGATGTTGTGTTACAGTCTGCGAAAGTCGTCAGTATACTTGGAGATGGGATACAGAAACTGGGTAAGTAGGTACCTATATCTGTTTCTGTGGTATTATAAACAACTAGCTGACCCACCCTGGCTTCGCCCGTGGCGTATTTCGAACCCCGATGCAGCCTTTTTAACTCAATATGCTCATAATTTATCAGTTTTCCTAAAATGTATGGGAATCTACCGGAATTGTTCACATTTATGATTATTGCTCCGCTCCCTTGGGCAGTAGCATGATGATATTCAGCCTATGACATTCACGGATAATGTGGCTTTGCATTGGTGAAAGAATTTTTAAAATCGGTTCAGTAGATCCCGATTACCCCTTACAATTTAACAAATATACAAACACACAAACTTTACTTCTTTATAATATTAGTATAGATTTGTAATTTTTAAGACTTAATTCTTAAATGCAGCGGATATTGCGCTGTTCTTCGTAATAACGTCACTTCCACTTATAGTAGCAGCACGATATGATGGCCGTTTTGACATATTACAATAGTGATGTGAAATGTCAATTTACTCTCGATAAAAATATAATCAAATCTATAAGTTTTTATTGCAAGCAGTACTTACCTACCTGATTCAAAAACTTTAGTAAAAAAATATAAATTTTTACCTACTTAATACATTTGAACGAACTGAATATTGGAATTAGGAATGAAAATGAGTATATATTAATCCAGCTTCCTTCAGTGATTGCACTAGCTTTTTTCTTGTTGGATACTCCTTCCGTAAATATTAGCTACACACATGTCTTCGACTGGTTTTACTCGTTTTTTTCTCTGTGTGTGAAGTTTATTTTCTTCTGTGCCAGTCTCGCCAGATTTTTTTTTAGTTATCTATTCGTCTAACAGTTATAGGTAAAACTGATCTTCCATTTTGAGATTCACGATCGAAATGTTACGAAGGCGTACCTATAACGAACACACGTGCCTGACTGTTTAGAACTCAGCTCTGCGTATGTTCGGCCATATCGACGAAATCCACAACAAAAGGCGTAAACAGAGTAAGTTGAGGGCCACCATTATAATTATCACTGTTAGTGTATGTAATGGGGACCCCTTCCTGAGACTTTACCATCAGGCGAGATTTACCATTTAGCTTACCATCAGGCGAGGAGGTCTAAACTATATCGCAATCGCAGTGCACTCCTAGTTTGTACTTTTGGAAGCAACGTCAAGTCGAAAATGCTTTGTTTTGACGTAAGTTTGCCGGAGGTATTATTGGGCTTGCCAGTGGTCCTAGTGTCGATTAAAATATAGATTTTATTTAAAAAAATTGAATTTCGAAAAACAAATACCGAGTTGTGTGAAATAAGTACACCAATAGGTAATTATAATCTTATAAAAATAAAAAATAAATGATCGTGGGACACTAATATACATTATATAATTCAGAAATCAATGTAATAAATAAATATTGTGTCCTAAAATTATACCTACATTCGATAAAATTTTATGACTTACTGTACGTCACTATTGACAATAAAGAACAGCAATTTGCTCTTTCAAAATGTCACAATAATTAATACGAAACTTCATGAGCGGACAAACGTCAAACCGGCCATTATATCGTGCCGCTACTGTAAACTCAGTTAGAAACGTCACAGATGTAATAACTCACTGATAATAATAATAGTTGGAAACCCTTTTTTAATTATTACAACTGGGTAATAAACAACTTGCTTCCCTATACATGTAAGTTTTGTGGTTGTATCGCTATAGGCAGTTTGATTTCAACTTGCTGTTACATTTCACCGTTAGCTCTGTTCATTGTAGCATTGTTAAACATGATCAAATGGGGCATCTGACCATGAACAATGGGCAAACTACTATAATATAGGTAGATAAGTACAAACAATTGTCTTATGTTTTTACTTGGAAACTATGAAAGTGAAAATAAAAAAAAAATCTGTAGCAGGATAATCATTTGCGTACTATTAAAATGCCCAGTATTTCATCTCTATTGTCGTCTATTCTAATTTCAATTTAATGTTAAAAATAGTCATTGTAAACAGTTTCAGTATATATTTTCCTACTAATAAGGTTGCAATTCTAATCTCAGCATCTATAATTTATCTTTCCACAGAACAACTTGACCAAGCCCCGCCGCTGACTCAGTGTGTGAAAATGTGGGCTAACTTGATAACTCCTCTATCTTCCGTGCTCCAATGCCACGAGAATACGCCCGCCAAAGCTATGGTGTGCGATTGTATCGCTAACATTGGGGAGAGGAGTTTCAAAGAGTTACCAGTAAGTACATAAGTACTCACACACATATATAATCAGGCCTGTTATCCTCGTAGATTCTGAATCTACGCGGTTAGAAGGGTAGCCAGAGCTCACTGTATCCCTCCTTACCCCTCCCCTTCCTAGCCCTCCCCCCTATCCTTCAGGGTAGGCAGCTCGTGAGTGACACACGTCCAATAGGCAACGGTGACCGCTTCCCATCAGGTGGGCCGTGTGCTAGTCGGCCACCTATGTAGTATAAAAAAAAATCTGAAAACCTCATATGATATTTATATTCCACAGAGACACCTTCAACTGCTGTGTTGCACATTATTGATAGGCTCGTGCAGCGACGAAGAAGCGATGGTACGCGCGGCCGCAGTCCGCGGACTCGCTATGCTGGTCATGTATCGAACTTTGAGAGAAGTTAGTATATAAATATTGTTTTAAACTGCTGAAAATTAAAGAATTTACAAAAGCAACGAACATAGAAATTGACGAAATTCTTTGCTTTCAGGACATAGGCTTCGTGAGTGATTGCGGGGAAAATATTCTTAGAGCGTTAGCAGAACCGACGCTCTTGGTACGAATAAAGGGAGCCTGGGCGCTCGGGAACCTTAGCGATGCTTTAGTTTTGAATATGTAAGTAGTACGATTAATTTAAAGGTTCTGAAACAATACAATACACACGTTAAAAGTTATTAAATTATAATGTAAATAATGTACTTACGTATATCCCTTTCTATCCGATCAGCTGATCAGTGGGCGAAATAGGATAGACTTGTATAGGGTCTTATCCTCCATCCATCCTTTTCGCCCGATAAAACGTCATGATATCATTTGGTTTGTTTTAACAAGTCCACATACTTACATAACATTCGCCATAATTTGCATTTTGGCCAAAAATACAAATGTTTTCTCACTGTTCTTTACATTTTCAATAATAATATTAAGTTTCAATTCCAGCCAATTGGCGAATGCTTACTACAGTAAATTATTTCTTGTCTAGTGTAAGTCTAATGTGCTAACAATAATGACTAATGACTAATTAATACACGATATGAATGAAATGATGTAACAGGGAGGAGCCTAATTCAGAGGAAATTGACGACGACCTCTTGGTCCGCCTCCTAGAGGTCAGCGTGCAGTGCGCACTGGATAACGATAAGGTAAACAATACGTTATTCTGCCAATACTTTTTGTACGCATCACGTTTCTTCACGGAAGATTTCGGTGTTGTATAATTACGCATACTGTGATAGAATATCATGCGTGTTTTGCATGTTAAACTGGACTATTATTACAGCGTTTGTTTGCCGAAAATTGTTTATAGGTTTTATTTGGAGGTATGACTGATATGCTTGTGAAATTGTGACGCAATAAGAGACGAATCATTTGATAAATGTCTGAGAATGTTGCATGGCAGAAGAAGGCAGGCAATGTCATACGTGAGTCTCAGAACTTGGGGTACGAAATTATACAGGATGGAAACGTTGTGCCCAGGTGATTATTTTGTCTTTTATGGAGATATTGTCAAACTTACAACTGATATGATTTCATATGATATCTGCATCGCATATGCATAATAACGTAAAAAATAAAATAATTTAAAATATCAAGATATTTTTTCACAGTTTATACTTTGGCAGCATATAATAATAAATAGCTAACATAATAAATGACGATATTTTTTTAATACTTTTTTTATGTCGTTATATACATTCAGCTATGCTTATTTATGTCATTTAACAAATTTACGATATCTTAACAATTTACGAAGTAATTGTCTCGACAAGCTTAACATTTACACCTGTATATCAAGAGTATAATGAAAAAAATGTTACATCAGATTCTATGTTAAACTTACGTCACGAGGTTGACAATAACATTGCAAACTTTTCGCCAAAAAGTGAATTTGGTGATTCGTGAAAAAAAAACGTGAATCTATAATTAATGTGCTTATTGTTATACTAATTAATGATCTTATGAAGTTTATTTGTGTTGTGTAACGTGAATAGTTTTATGAGTCACGCAAATTGCAATGATTACTCGTAAAAGACTCTCAGGGTTTTCAAGAATCATCTAAATTCATGTAAATTAGTGTTATATTTACTATTTGCTGTCCTATTAAATAAATCAGATCCAGGACGTATTGGAGAAAGGCCCGGTCAACAGTACCCGCAGTCGGCGTGCGTGTATGAAAGCAATTATGAAAGTTGAAGAAGCGAAAGACGTATGCCAAGACCGTAGCATGTTAAAAGACTACACATAAAAAGGAATTAACGTTTTTTAAGAAAATAAACTGGATATGGGATTCAAGTCTTCGTAGTAATCCATGCTAATATTATAAATGTGAAAGTAACTCTGTCTCTCTGTCTGTTACGCTTTCACACCAGAACCGCTGAACCGATTTTAATGAAATTTGGTATAGGGGTAGACTAGATTAGACCTCGAGACTATAGGCTATATTTGGTCGCGATAACCGACATCCACGCGGGTGAAGCCGCGGGCAAACGCTAGTTAATTATGAAGAGTTGGATCGGCTTCTTGGGAGGAGTACGTTAATTGTAGGGACATTTCATATACCAAATTTAAATCTGAGTTCATGTTTCTACCTCACCAGAAAAAAAGATTATTGTGACGTAATTACGTTTCTAATAAAAAATCGGAGGAAATTACGTTACGTATTACATAAATTATGTAAAGAACTCATTACTATTACATAAAAATTATGTAAAATCATCCGTAACTATCATGATTTTCAATTACAGGTGAAAATGAGCGCGACGCGCGGCCTTGGCAACCTTCTACGACTGATAAAGACTGAAAAATTGCTGCGAAACACGCAAATAAAGTCCTTATGTGAATCTGCAATAGAGAAGCTTTTGGAATGCGCTTGTAAGGTTAACAATATGAAGGTTCGTTGGAACGCGTGCTATGCTATGGGAAACGTGATGAAGAATGAACAGCTGTTTACTTGCATTAATGGTTGGCAGGTACGAAAATTATTTTATTTTTATACCGGCTGTGTAAGACATAGGTTCATATTAAAAATGTTCTAGGTGAAGACATACATACTTTGTGGCCTCTGTCGCATAGGGGTAGTGCATTCGACTGCTACAAAAAGAGGTGCGGGTTCGATTCCCGCTCCATATTTGTATGCATGAATGTGTCTTTCTGCATTGCTCTGGATGTTTCCATGTATAATATGTATGTATTTACAATTAAAAAGTATCTAAGTATGTTACAATCATATTCTAGAACCCGTAACACAAGCTGGTTAAGCTATACTATGTTAAATCTGAAACTTTCATCTATTTTGATATTGACTACAACAATTAACATCCTAGGCTCAAGTATTCCCAAGCTTCTGCTCCCTGGCGCAAGAGTGCAAGAACCTGAAGGTCCGCATCACAGCGGCTACGGCGTTACGAGCGCCGACTGCGCGGGCGCACTACGGCGAGAGCTACGTGCCCGTCTGGCGCGCGATACTCACCGCTATGGAGAACGCGGCTAATGTCGATGACTATAACGAGTATAAACATAAGGATAACCTCATTGAACAGGTAACACCGAGTGATTCCACTTGTATAGTGTTGGTACCATAGTGTGGCCAACAGAGATACTCTGCATAGATCCCGACACTTATTGACATGGGTGTAGGCTTAAGGGGGAGGGGGGAGGTGCGGGTAATTATCTTAACTGTGTGTTGTACTATGAATACTTTTCCTTAATTCTTTTCTTCTTTGTCGAAAAGTGCTAATACAGTTTGATATATAGTAGTTAAAACCTGCGGGGAATGTGCTCTGGGGTTGCATAACCTGATTCCTCCAAGCCCTTTTCATCACCGAACGACCAGACGTACGGCGATGCGCTATCGTTAAATGGTGAACATTCCACTAATACGCACGAATCGCTTCAGCAATACGTTCATTATGCGAACAGCTGAGAAGTGGAATGCCCTGCCCGAGTCTGTGTTTGCAGAAAGCTATTACCTGGGAGTCTTTAAGTCTAGAGTGAACAGGCTGCTTCTAGGCAAGTGTGCTCCATCATCGACCACATCGTCACTTAGGTGAGATAGTGGTCAAATTCGAGCCTATCGACTATAAACCGTTCATGTTTATAAAAATACCAAAACTGTTTTCATTTTATTTTGATACAAACGGTTTTAAACTACCGGTACGTCACAGAAGTCTTCATAGTGTGTTGAATTTCGTAAACAGGTCTCTTGTATAACGATCTATATTTACAAAACTCACGACATTACTGTATCATAATCTCATTGTTCCAGCTCTGCGTCACACTCGCCCATCTCTGCTGCTTACTGACCCAAGCAGACTTATCAGAGATCCTCGACCCATTGGTCTTCCACTACGAGTGCGCCAAGTCGCTCTTCACACAAGTATGTCACAAGCTACCCCCAGAAAACGCGTCGTGCTTGAAGATATTACAAGCTGCCAAGTACGTGACTGTTGATTTGACAGCTGCTAGCGATGCGCAGATGCAGGCATTGAGTATGCTACAGGATATATTTATTTGGGATATGTAAACAGTAGACCTACCACGATACATTCGAATTGGAGCGAAGTTTCGGGCAATCGGTTCCATGGAACACACTTTTGACCTATAATCGAACTCGATGACGGCATCATATAGTCAGCGTCAAAAGTTGATGATCATTTTCACATTTTCAAGACTAGTTTTTGAGCAAATTAATTTATATTTCATATTAAAAACGCTGTCGTGCGCACCCAAAGTTACGGCTGTTTCATGGTACCCTTCAGATTTGTTGTTATCGTGTGATCTTAGATGCGATTTCAAGGCTTGTCAAAAGACCGCTTTGGTTCGATCTCGGTTCGTCGGCTCGGTAGCGTCGGTTCTTTTATAAACTTGACTGATAAACCGTTTTGCAGACGTTTTGCGTTTGTAGTAGTGTACAGTATGTGTAGTGTTTTTCATAACCGAATGATGCGAGTTTGTGAGGCTCGTAGTAGCTAGCTCATACCTACTAGTTGTTCCGGTTTAAGTCAATATGTTTGTTCCTCTACCACGAACGCGAAAACGTGTCCCATATATCATTCACAGAACACTAGTATTCCATGTGTTTATTTTAAAATAGTAAACATTATAATATTGCGTGTAATAAATGTGCTTATCATAGCTTTTATTTTATGAATGTAATACTCTTATATGAGCTGTGATACAGTGCACACGGGGCTTTAGCCCTATACTTATCTCTGCCGGTATAGATAACAGTTGTATGAATTGCGTAAAGTTTACTTTACTTAAAAAAAAAAAACTCCGTTTGACCCGTCAACCCACTGGTGGGAGAAGGGGGATTTTGTGCCGTGACATACGTTACGTACGTACGACGTACCGTGACGTTTTGTAAGTGCCGCATTTAATGGTCAATACAAAATAAATAGGTAGTCTTTGAATTTTGACTTTTTTTGACTTTTCGGTTTTCCCGTGCACCCACTGTCATAGAACACCTTTAGTCATTTTTGTTATCTTCAGTCATAACTGGTAATAACAAAAATGTAAAAAGTAACTTAATAATTATCCTTATATATTTGAATGGCTGGGAAGTGAAATAACGCACGGTGGACAGGGAAACTGGAATTCCCTCTACTCCCACCAGTTGACGGATCATGCGCCATTGAAAATGAATCTGATTTAAATTTAGAACCATTAAAATTTTGTATTTCAGCGGTATTTTTGTGCTTACTGGTTAAAATTTATATTAGTTTTATGACTTTTATGTATTGTCCATTCTTTTTAATAAAGGTTTGTCTAAGTTTCCAAAAATGCAAGTAATATGATTTAAATGCTTGCTAATTAGGTATAATGGACATTAAATTATGATCTGCTAAGTCACACATTAAAGTATTGTTTAAGCACTGTATTTATATTCTTTAGTTAGACTGTAGATAAAATAAGAAAATTATTTATATTTTTGCACATTAATGTACAATACATTTTATATGTTAAAATACCTTATATTATTTTATTTCACACATACATACAGTTACACCTCTTCCTAATGATTTAGATCAGAAAAATGCTCTATCCAGGACGGGACGTGAACCCGCGACCAACTAAGCCATCTGGACACGTTCGGACCTGGACGGTTCAAATTCAGTCCTAGATTTTCTCTTTTTCCTACCTACCTCTTCCTATTCCTATCGCGCGGCGGCGCGATGCTGCCCCCTCTCACTCTTTGAGGGTCGGGGGTTCATCTTAAAACCGTAGATGGCCTAGGGTCTGCTGGGTGCGAGGGAAATGCCTCTTGGGTAACCTTACAACCCGGTAATTGAGACCCGAGACGGCGTGCGGTTTTAATCGGTTCGAATCTGACATAACCACCCTCGTTGGCCATCGAGGATGGTACTTAGTTACACTATATGGAGTATATGGTTTATTTATAGCCTCACCAAGACTTGGTCATCAGGCAAACTTCACTAGTTTTTAATAAGAGAGAAAGAAGTCAAGAAATGCAGTCCCAGTCTTGGTTTAAATTAAAATTGTGAAGCCATATAAAATACTGTAATATTCCTTCAATACCCAGTGCCAACGTACTTGACACGTTTACTGTAAGACGGGCGAAACCTGATTATATTAGAATTTTGCTATCTACAAATCGATGACCTATCCAATGTGGGAGTACTGATAACAATAAACAGTTGTAGACACGCGTTTGTTACAGAACCGAAGTTCATATTTGTAGATAATTAGATAAACTTATCGAGAGACAGACGACTCTCGATTCTTCGGTAATTTTTTTAATAAGGGGAAGCCCCAAACTATGGGCCGCGCCGCTAAATAATATTTGGCTAAATACCTACTTAGATTTAGAGAGATACTGTATGAGAGAGAGAGAGAGGGAGAGAGAGAGAAATAAGGTAATTAATTCAATTATTATAGTAGGAAATAACATTTTAAAATGGAGTAAAACATACGAACTGAATTCTATAAAATGCTGGGTTTGACCAAGTAAGGAAAACAATACCTATTGAATTTGCAGTGATATGCAAAATTTCTTTAGGTCGTCGGGCCATATTCTTGTTGCTAAGCTGAGGATGTTAATCCATAACACGATGAATAGTATACGATGTATTACATAAAGTAGGTACTGCCAGACTCAGAAGAACTGCGATTCTGTGAATCAGAGGATTTCCGTGCAGGTAATTACCTACATCAACAAAGGCATCTTTTAGTATTAGTTGGTAAGTAGATACCTAGTATCTGCATTAGAAGTTAAGCGCAGTAAGAAATCTAAGTACTCGATACATACCTACCTTTATTCTGCGGTTACAATAGAGTTAGATACAGATCTCACATTACCTTGTGTGTGACTGTGACTAGTAGCAAAGTGGAGAGTCGCTACGATAACGGGTAGATAATCGTATTTCCATAGTGTGAAAATTCCAATGTAGCTACTGCCGAAATAAAATTAATACCGCCACTGCCGAAACATTCTATAAGTGCTAGTAGCATCGATTAATATTGCTCCATTGTTTATTGTATCTCTTACTTGTAGTGAAATAGTGGCAAATACCTAGACTGTCCAAGTCAAATAAAAAAAAATGATTTATTAACATAGCATTCTATTAACATAACAAGGGATGCCACTTCGCCAACCGTCGGTGCGCAGACAATCAGCTCGCCTCCCGCTTGCTCCCCACTGTGCCATCTGCTAGTCAGAGCGACACGTGGAGAGCCTCGGAGCAGCTCTCTAGAAGACCACTCCCACCCCGGCCGGATTGGCCGCAGGCAGCAGCGTCTCCCTTTCGGATCGGTTGTTATCCTAAGGTTAGGCATGTTGCACTTATTTGATGTGAATAGATTGAGAACCTATAATGTTGTAAAACCAGGTTGCAGGCATAGACTTAGGAAAAGTATGGACGGAGTGCCTAGAGTAACTAGTCTGTGTCACAAAATGGCGGGCATCAATCATTGTGTGAGTGAATTGTAGGGATGCGAGGTTTTACCTAAATTTCCCCATTTTTTATTATTTTAGTTGAGTAATAGGGAGAATTATTTGGTAAATTTTAAAATATATAAATGAACAATCATTAAGGGTGATTCGTGCATTATTATTAAAAATATTATTTTCATCATAAATTAATGAAAATAATATTTTAGTTATTTTTTTACATTATTTTTTTCATTATACCTATGTAAAAAAAACTTACATGGATGGTAACCGTGGTGAATATTCACACGATTAAACTAGGTAGGTACCTAATTAACAAAAAAAGTAAAAAAATCATATTAGTCACAATTTGTATTTTTGCGATTCCTAATCCCATGTATTTATTAAAAAGAAGTTAAATCACTACGGTTATCACTAGGTACTAATAAATAGTTTATGCTATTTCATCATAAAGTCACACAATTTACAGATTTCCCCAAAATATGGGGAAATTTGCACACTTTTATGTTGGGATCACTGGTTTTGTACCGAACAATTGAATTTTGTTTTGAAATATTGAATGAACATTTATGTATAATTATTAGATAAAAATTAAGTGATTGAAATATTGATTAACCTGTGAAATGTGATCCCTGAATTTATTTTCTTCCTGTCACTACGGTTTTTACACCATTTCACTGCACAAGACATGTCGTAGGTATTTTATTTTATTTTCTTCCCGCTTAAACTGACAGATCGACCGATTCGGCCGACGTTTGCCGCGAAGTGGCTGACTATGATGTGAGAGTGTGCGTGGCGAGTGTATACGTATACGAAAGTTGGCCGACTATGCAGCGTCACTTTTTTGTTCCCATGGCTCCGTCCATAGTTATTCCTAGGTCCATGGTTGCAGGTATTTTCTTGCAAGTAATTCATTTAGCAAAGCACTCGTCTAGATTTCTACCCCCACTGCTCCTTTGTGTGGGCTTGCAATATTAAACTACTAATTTCAATTTGTAAGAAAAATTACAACATATTTATATCAACACGCCTATAATGTAAATATAGTGTTAGTATTATTTTTAAGTGGTATTTTATCGCCTGACCTCAATAAATGAGTTCTACATACTACATAGCTTTCTAGAGGAAACAGACAGTCGCTTGGCGTCGCTTTGGAAATTCATTATAGGCTAAATGTCTACTAACTATAGAAACCTTAGAACTGAGACTGGCCTATAGCTATCGCCTATAGCTTCAATAGATTGCTCAACGCGTTCACGGGATTATACCTACATTATATCAGGAAACAGATACACCGATACCTCAGACTACAAGAATAAGATTTTTTCTTTAGTCTGAGACCGATACACAAGATCACTGGACTTACGTACCTACGTTTTTAGTTGTTTATGAGTTCCTTATATTTGTCTGATTGGGTAAGTAAAGGTACTTACAGTGTATATATCTATATGTTAATTTAGTTATCTTTAACAAGTTCCATTCTTTAAATTCTGACTTTGAATTTCAAGTCGTTTAGCCGCAAAAGGTCAATTTGCAAAATGGCAAGTGGTAGCAAAACGTCCAAGTCTCAAAATGTCCAAGTCTCAAAATGTCCTAGTCTCAAAAATCCCTAAAACAATACGAGACATCACGGGTAAAGCCTGCATCAGAACAGCACCTACCTATATAATCTGGTGTAATCTAGTCTTAACAGAAATTCCTTCTGATGGGCAAAGTGTATAAAGCTACTGATAACACAATTAGTGAGGTTTCAAAGATCACTGACGTAAATGCTAGCACGTGCTGCAACTCATTTCATAAGGCTAGATATTAGGTATTATTGGTATTATGCTTATACTAACTTATGTAGGCATGTGGCTTTATAAAGCCACATGCCTACATACAGATGGAATTTAAGAGAAAACCATTACCCAAACCACTAGGCTACCCCTAGTGGTTTGGGTAATGGACTGCAGAGACGAGGTCTCGGGTTCGATCCCAGGTTCACCATGGCACACACCAATGACTTTTCGATGCTTTTCGAAGTTATGTGTGTATTTATCGCAAGTTTATTAGTGCCTCGGAGAGCACGTTCAGCCGTCGTCGGTCCTGGTTGCCATACAAATATCTATGGCAGTCGTTACGGGTAGTTGGAGCCCACAAAAGTCCAACCAGTCTAACTTGGAACTTCGATATCGCCATTGGTCATAATGACCATTGGTTGTGGAGGTCAGATGGCAGTCGCTTCACGGAAAATATCGAAGTTCAGCCGCATCACAGTTAGACTGGAAAGCCGACCCCAACTGTGTTGGGAAAAAGGTTAAGAGGATGATGATGAAATATTTGCGCTGAGCGGGAATCGAACCCTCGCCCCCTGCGTAGCAGTCGCATGCACTACCGCTACGCCAAAGAGGCCGCCAATAATATATAAACCTATATTATTAAATAATAAGAGTAGGTACTTGTAGGATATGTAACAAGTCTCTTAGGGGCTACCTCAAAACCGGAAATAGCTCTAAGTCAGTCGCGGTGCAAGCAAAATGCCTTAGGGCCACCTTGCAACCTGGCATCGGTGTTATTCGGTTCGAGTCCGATATTAATAGCCCACGCTAGTCGGCGAGAATTTGCGTTTTACTGTTTATTTGGTAAGGCCTACAATAAAATTGCTATGTGTAGACAGCTTTAACATAATGTGATATGTGTGATCTATTCACGGATATAGGCCTACCTATGAAATGAGATGTTTGTTTCACACAACAAGTCATATTTAGACTACGATATCTAAAACAGTTTATTGTAACAGTTCAAG
The DNA here is from genome assembly GCA_963576445.1 of Lithosia quadra. Taxonomy (NCBI): domain Eukaryota; kingdom Metazoa; phylum Arthropoda; class Insecta; order Lepidoptera; family Erebidae; genus Lithosia; species Lithosia quadra. The sequence continues at coordinate 5,927,894 of OY754883.1, forward strand.
TTGAACTCGAGGTCAATTTGTTGGCATTGAAAGCTATATCAATCCTGAACTACCTATAAGAGATATCTATAGTATTTCTAGCACTGTCTATCATGGAATTTAAAGAAGTGATTAGTTATATTTAAGTCTAGTATTTTCTTGAAATTCTCCTATAGATAAGTACGAGTATAATACCGATAATACGGGAACCAAAATTGATGTCCATTTAAAGAACTTATTATATTGAGAGCCACCGGGAGGGACAATGGTAGTGTAGGTAGGTACCTACGTCTGAAACTGGGAGTCGCTCAGAACTTGCACGTCCCTGTGCTGGTGAACGCTGCGTAGACCAGGGTGGTCTAAGTTTTTTTTATACTACTAGGTGGCAGACAAGGTCAGATGGCAGTCGCTTCACGGAAAATATCGAGGTCCAGCCAAATCAGTTAAGACTGGTAAAGCGGACCCCAGACTCTGAGGTGAAAGCTTTGGATGCGACTGGGATTAACGCTAGGTTGAAGAAGAAAAAGAGGTGGCAGACAAGCACACGGCCCACCTGATGGGAAATGGTCACCGTGTCGTGTCCTACCTCCTTAAGAGTAGATTAGCGTCCATTCAGTCCATTCAGTATCACCAACAATCTATTCTAGTGTAATGAAAACCCTTACATAGATACCTTTTTGTGATATAAACGAAAGCATCAGTCATGACGGCATCGGAGTGAAATATAACCATTATACAGCCCCAGCCAAATCCAGTTATTCGATTTACTGCTTTCGCTGTTTTTCTGTAATCTGCTTCAGTCCTGTACCAATCGGATTCAGGCATGATAAAAAAACAGGGTCACTGTCTGCTGATTCTGGTAACGGTAAATTAGGTAAAGTGACGACGTGTGACGACACGGGTGTTTGCTTAGCTCATTGACATGATAAAATTCAGAATGTCCTATCTTGTAAAGTTACAATAACCCTTAACGATTTCTTTACCAGTTTTAGTTGTTTATACAATATACGAAGTTGTTTGTCATAAAATTTACCTGTATGAGTTGTATGGGGAGAACGATGATGAATAACCCATCTGTTTCTATTCAGGGATTCAGCTACGTATGAAAGTTATTGTGATTTACCTATCATTTATACAATGCTCTTTGATAACAAAATAAAACTCGAAGGAATTACATATTTTTTCATATAATTTTTTATATAAAACTGCACACTAGGAGGGGAGGTCACTAACTTTATGACGTAAGCAAACAAAATTTACACAATACTACAGTTACATCATATAAGTTTTGCTTTAATTAATCTTTAAATAGATCTTGTACGCACACATAACGATATAATTAGTATCTAGCAAGTAATTAATATTGGTTAAAGTTATGCTAAAATATTTTGGCAAATTATTTTTTGCTTTCACTGGTAAAATTGTTTTTATGGGAGCAAAAAAACGAATGACAACAAAACCGGGGAATTGAGAGGGGGGAGAGAGAGCGGAAGTAGACGTAGGATCAAAGGATTTATTACGCCAAGATAGGACTGTGATGTAACACGCGCGGCGAAGGAGGAAGCACCGCCATTTTTTGTAATCCTTTCTTAATAGGCAGATGCTTACAACATCAAACGCCTCAACTGCCAACATACTTTGTAGCCTCGGCAGTTTGGGCTGTGCTGTGCATTGATGTATTAAATGACACATTGCACAAGGCAAACTTGACTCAAAACTAAGACACCAAAGAATACTACTCCCGTCAGCATCGTTACAGAAAATTAGGAAATACATACCATGGAGACATACCTCACCCTAGACTTGATTCTCACAGTAAGTAGGTATTAGGCAAGTTTAATTGTCAATGTTTACGAAACATCAAATTAGTTTGTAGTGAAAATTCGAGTTTTATTATGAGTTACTTTTATATTTCGGTACATGACGACGACGACGACGACGGTTCAGTTGCTTTTCAGCAGCCATGGTTAAACATGATAAGGGGGATTATGAAAATAAAATAATAGATCGCTAATTATTATAATCCATTAAAATTAATTTTATTTTATTGTGTAGGTAATTAAGACATAAATATCTGTTAAGCTATTTGTAAATGAAGTACCTAGGATTCTATTTGAATAATAAATGAATAGTTCACAAAAGATAACACTTTCGTATTTCGTTGGAATAATTTCCTTCGAGTAAGGAATATTCCATGAGGTTTATCAAGGTTATCGAAACTGTGTTATTTACGCAGAAGAACCATGGAAAGGAAAATTACCTACTTACCTAATTGGGGAAGTTTGTCTCCATGGAAGTAAATGAAATATAGAAGGTAGGCGTATTATATATATATATATAGATTCCTACTTATGTTAGGTACCTATGTCATATATTATGAAAATTCAGAACCAACTGGTCCCTTAAAATTCGTACCCTGTGCCGACTCATCCCCTCAAATCTCAGTTATCCCCTGATCTGTTACTAAAAATTAAATAAGTAGGTAGGTAGCTACTTAGTTCTGAAAGTTGATTTATAATTTATAGGTTTTATATCTTGCCTATAATTTTTTTTATGTAATAGGACATTTCATCGATTTTAAAAGGGTCTGTATAGGAATCCATGCGTGTAGTAATCCAGGTTGTGATAACTCCCAACTGTGAGTTGGCGCCATCAGTAATGAGTGGTGATGTGATGAAATGAAGTATTCAATCAAGTTAATTATTGTACCTTTAATATCCCTCTTATACGTGTAGATATTCAACTAATCCACTTTTGAGTTTTTCGGGAAATTATACGCGTCTTGACATTCATGGCCGATGTGTTACTTAGCGGCCTTATTGTTTGAAAATTAATTGGATGCGAGGCTCCGGTTATTCTTGTCACCAAGAAAACGATTGTCATTAAAATGTTTCAATGAAATTATTTTAGGGATTTGAGAATAATAATTCTAATGCACACTTCAGTGAAGTGGAGCGTAAGAACCTACATAACTACAAAACGTAGTTTTATTAGTCAGCTACGATTTAATCAAATTATATTTACAATATTTGTAGTAGACTTATTAGTTCGTAGCACCTAAACGTACCCCAGAATACGGCTTCAGATTAGTGATCTATGGAATGCATCTGTTAAGCTTGGCGTTTTTCAAATCCGTTTCTGCTTCCACTTCCGCAACTTCGTAATGGAAATTTATTAAAACTTTTCAAATCCAATGGCAGTGTAGAAAATGTATATTTAAAAAGGCTAGAAAAGAAGAAACCTGCAGCCTATCAATGGTTTTTTTATAGTTAGGGAGGAAGGTAATTAGTATACTCGTATTATCCCCAAAGTCGGTTTCCTTAGGAATACTACTTACCTAATTAAAAATTATATTCTGCCAATAAGTCCAGTAAAGAAATATAGCTTATTGTTATTTATTCTACTGTTATTGTACATTATAGTGCGTCACTGGATTATCAACTTGCGTCTTTATAGTCATTTATTTTGATATATTCCAAACATTTGTCACACTGAATCAGCGTGCAAGGCACATGATCATAAAAAATGTAATATTGTAAATGATTTAATTATTATACAAACGTATGCTCACACGTGTAGGTACTGAAGAGGTAGATTTTATTAGGGTGAAACTTGAAATTTGGCGTAGGTATTTAATGAATTCCCCGGAATCAACGGGAATCAACAGTACTTATACTTATAATAAAAATTAAAAAAGAATGATGGGTTACTTAAGGATTTTTCTTTGTTCTGTGGGTTAAATTCTGTCTTAAATTTAGCACATTGTTCTTATTTGATAAAACTTTTCAAAGTAATATTTACTTATTAGTTATTCTGTGGCAAGTAATGGGTGCCAATGAAATAATCTGAATACGCCAATTTTAAAGGTCCACCCATTAACAACTTTGACCATATTTTTGGGCGTTACGTAACAGACGTCAAGCCTATAGCGGATGTATCGTTCCTTATCCTAATATAAACGTACCTACATGCATAGCAAATAATCTCATCTCGTAGTCCGGGAGACAAATTATATATTAGAATACAAATGAGAACAGCTAGGTAAATGCTTGTCAGCTAGATAAACAGTGACAAATGAATTTTTAAGTAACGCAAAAATTGCCAATTTTCGGTACGGCTATATGACGTTTACGGAAATATCATGAAATTAGGATAGGTTTTAGTTTCGGGTAACACAGTTGGCAAAGCGTCCCAAGTCCCAACGGCAACGGCAACGGTTGAAACTTTCGCAGGTTAGTATGCCACCGTGAGTGTTGACTTATTCAAATTTCTAAATACGAGAGGAGAGACAGAAAATTTCTATGTAGGTAAACACTGATAAATCATCGTCATCTTCGAACCTTTTCCCAACTGGCTTTTGGGGTCGGCGTTTTCAGTCTAACTATACGAAGCGGCCAAACTTCGGTATTTACACTTTAACTTTTACAACCCATTGGCGAAGTGAAGTATATAGACCAGTAATCAGATTTTAAGGCAGCAACTGCTCGTAACCCTGCCATAATGTTGTTATGGCAACCGGGACCGACGCGATGGCTTTACGTGCTCTCCGAGGAACAGAGAGGTCTCAAGATATTTGATCGAAATCTAAAAGCTAAAGGAATGCTGAAATCACTTACAGATTAATTTTGTTAAATGATTACGCTGGACAAGGTAGTGACCTACATTTAGGGAACATCTAATAAATTGGTCGCTTCATTGCCAATTCGTTGGCAATACACAATGTCAAGAATATTTTTTGTGACCTCGTTAAAATTTAGTAGGTGGAACAAAATTTTATGTGCAAATAATAAAAGCTTTAGTGGTTCCTGCCTATTTATAAATACCTAGGTACTATCTATCTATACCTACAAATAAATAAAATTGGATTGTTTGTCTGTAATGTTAAAACACGGTACAGTACATATACCAAAACACCAGTTTTACCATTTTTGTCAGTCTGTTTGTTCCACCTAATCTCTGAAATGGCTGGACCGATTTTGACGGGAGTCTCACTGATAGCTGATGTAACAAGGAGTAACTTAGACCACTAAATATGGAAAAGTTCCGAGTAAAAAATTGAAAATGAACGCAGACGAAGTCACTTATGCGGCGTGCGGTTTTAGTCGGTAGGAGTCCGACATAACCTGCCCCGCCTAGCCGCGGGGGAGGTATCCATGAGGATTTCCGCACGAAAAAAAAGGTACGACACTGGTATAATGGGTGCGTTGAAGGCGGGCGATGTTAATCATTTATTTTATGTCATTTTGTGGATTTATACATTTTTAGGTCTACTAATGACTTGAAGCTTTTCCACTCAACTTTTATTGCTTTTATCTAGGACTTATATTTTTTATGCTTCATGGTTATCATCAGACAGTTGTATTGCTTACTTATATACCTACTTATTAAAATGTTATCATTTTAATTACTTCACGGGCTTACCATAGTCTTTATACCCGCATCCGCAGCGTGAATTGTTTTACAGCTGTCTGCATAACTATGGAATAATTCAGCATCAACCGGTACTATATATTAAAAGAAAAATAACAAAGATTATACAAAGCACACTATGTAGGTACGTAACTTATGTACCTGGGGTGGTATCCGTGAGGATTTCCGCACGAAAAAAGAGAGGGCGTCGCCTCTTATGAATGATTTTTTTTAATTGGACACGTCAACATCACTTCATCTCGTCTGATGGGAAGCTAAAGGTAAAGTGTCAGGACCGGGGGTCACATTTTACATCGATAATGCTACAGTGGCCCTCAGTCTAACGGCCTCATCAAATGCTTTTTCACACCCACTTCGCTGGTAAATAGTTCCAAGTCTTTATGGTGTGGCAGAGAAAAGAGGCACCGAATTTTGAGAAACCACATGTCCACACCACCATCACCACCACCACTAGCTACACGTGTACATTGTACATTGAGGTACTTTAAATCAGAAGCAAGGAATGTAAGGATGACGTTTCGTGCTTCTAACTTTGAAAATGATAATGCCATACCTACGAGTACAAACAAAATTTTCCCAATAAGTAATCCTTGGTAGATGCTTACAAGAGTTGCTAGTATTACTACATACTTAAATGGCATTCACTACCATGTAGTCTCAGCGATTTCGGTTCTACTTTATAATCAGTCAGTTAGTTAGCAGGGACAAGTAATTATTTTAGGTAGGTACCTATCTACTTAAAGAATATAATGTGTTTTTAAAATAATTTTCAATATGAATTCACAATTGTACAATATACTTTTATACACATATCCATAAATTTAATATCTACCATGCAGTGTGTGTATAGCTGAGTCTCTTATGCCTACTTGCTTCTTCATTTCCGTCGCTATGTCATCGTGAAATGAAATACGAAGATAGCATTAGTTTTAAATTACAGCTACTCGGTTATTAGGTACCTACCTATAAGCTATACGGCAACCTTGTACTGCCACTTCCTCGATAATGTATGTACTAACACGAAATAATCATCCGTTTTCTCATAAACATCCAGCAATGTTTAGAAATAACGATTATGTAAAAATTGTAATTTCTAAACGAAACTACAACTTCCGTCGTCCATTATGGTGGACATTAATTCGTAGTGTCTATATAGATTCCTTCAATGTAGGGGAAAGGTGTACAAAACGATCCCTTGAGGTCAAATGATTCCCAACTGTTTAAAACAAATCACTAGTGCCATCTGTTTAAAATTGCCACAAACGTATTCCCCGCACCCCGCTCAGATGTTCGGCGAAGTTTCATGGCGGTGTGATCACTATTGCTAAGTAAATTGATAAAAAAAAGAAAATCAGTGTGCTCGAACTAAGTTAAGCTGAATATTAATATTAAATTGCTGCTAATTTATTGTGATTTGGAAAATAGCTGTTTTATTAACGGTTTCTATAGCATTTCAATAACATTTTGAACAGGTGTTGGTTCTCAATATGATAGCTATTTCAGGTTATTTTTACGAAGTTTTCGAAATAATACGATTGGGGTCAAATGATTACTCATTGAGGGTATAAAATGATCCCAGGGATCATTTTACCTACAACATTTTGTCAGTTTACAAAAATAGAAGGATACAATATATGATTTAATATTGGGATACCTACTTACTATAATTTATAATAAGTACCTAGTACAAGTATAATATTACCTATAAAGCCACATTCAGCTATAAATTTCATAATGATGCCAGTACAGTTAAATCCACTGCATTTTATTTTGGTATTTTTTGGTATTAGTTACCCTGTTGTTTCTATATCTTCTTCTATATACTTATAATAAAACTGTAGAGAGGTCAATTCTATTGGAGGGAGGAAAATAGCTATTGGGGGATAATTGGTGATCCATAAAAATGCAATTTTTTTGTCTTTCTGTCTGTCTGTCTGTATGCGCACGCATGATCAAAAACTACTGGAAGAATTTTAATTAAACTTGGTAGATACGATTATAGTTCATAGTTCTGTGCAACATATAGGTTACTTTTTATACCATCTGATACCCGTGGCTTCGCCCACGCTTCGTTTTTGGTCATATCTCCGGTTCTACTTAACCAGTTACAACCAAATACGGTAAATTTTGAGTCTAAGCAAGACGTCCATCGCTGATCTCGATGGACGTAAAAGCTACTGAACGGATTTTGATGCGGTTTTTTTATTAGACAGGTCTTGGTTAGACGAGTGGAGACCAGTAGAGTAAATAGTGCAGTGGAGAGTGGACTCAAGAGTGGAGTAGAGAGTGGAGTGGAGAGCGAAGTGGAGAGTGGAGTGGAGTGGAGCGTGAAGTGTGGAGTAGTGAATGGATACTTAATTCTTGTGTTGTGTATTCTCAATCAATAAATCTTTATTTCTTTCTTCTACGAGTAGGTATATGTCTTTATTCTTTTACAGATCATGCCACGTAATTAGGTACTGTAGAAAAAATACTCGACAAAACTGGAGTGAGGATGTCTAATTAGAAGACTTTAGTTATATTAGAATATATTTAGAAGAATATTACTAGAAGATAACAAAGGCTTTTAGTCAAACTATATAATTCATATATTGTTATAGAGAATGTCGATCTCAGACTGTGATGATTATGATTATAGAATAATAACTTCATAAGGAGGCTGTAATAAATAATTATTGTTAAAAATAATAATATTTTTGTTCCTATTAACGCTACTTTTGGTAATAAATATGATTATAATACACAAATATTTTATTAAAACTGGGAGGGTAAAATGATCCCCGGGATCATTTAACCCCTACCCTTGGGATCATTTTGTACACCCAGGTGTACAAAATGATCCTTTAGTAAACTTCTGAAAAATGTCTAATAAATCGGAAAACGTAAATAAATTACAAAATTGTGGTTTGCTAGTATATATATAACTAAATGGTTTAACTAAAATTTCTTAAATGGTTACTATAGGTTTAATATTTTTGACACAGCAGGCATTTTCCCTTAGGGGGATCATTTTGTACACCTTTCCCCTATACCTAAGTTAAAAGATATGAAAGCATCGGAAGTTTTATCATTACTAAGTATGTAAAAATATGTAGGTAGGTATACCTAAGTTTAATATAGTTCTTAATTTTTCAACACAATCGGCCAGATCCCGGTTATCATACGAACATCTATACTTGTCATTACGGGTACCTGGTTAGACCTACCAAAAGTCCGAGAAGTCAGAATTTCGATATCACCAGTGGTCTGTGAAGGTCAGATGGTAGTCGCTGCATAGAAAAATATCGAAGTTTAACCACTTCGTAGTTAGGCCTAGAAGCCAATCCAGAGCTCAGAAAAAGGCTTGTTCATCATCATCATCATCATCAACAACACATCGTTAATTTCGATTGCATCTGCCTTCATCTCAAAGACCGGGAACTGCTCCCTCCTCCTAAATAGAAGGATGATAACGATGGATGAATGTTTTTGTCTAGTAGAACTGAGTAGAACAAATGCTAATAGGAAGAAATGCGACGAAACGGAATACCTAAAATACCTTAGGTATTCATACCAAACGTGTCTTAAGTAAAGTGTAACAATAAAACGTGACATTTACACAAATACCTCGCTAATTTGATTAGCATCAGTCAAATATAAATGGATGATATTAAACACATTCCGTGACTCCACAAGGATATCTTATTAGCGATTTGTGACTAAAACGCTATGGTGGGTACCTAGTTATAGACAAGAAATCTGGTTTAAACTGGAAATGGTTACTGTCCATGACTAATGAATTATCAACCTTTTTAGAAACGGTTTTTCGTGCATAGAAATTATATATAGCCTGACAAATTATAATAACCAGCTATTCATTCATTTTCACTGTGAAAATTCTGTTAATAGCTACTACCTATCTAATTTGAATCTTGTGATGCTCGAAATATTTCACACAGTTATATCTTTCAAAAGCATGATTTGAGAGCATGATACTATGATGAGTAATATAATTAGTATTCTGGATTATTTTTTGTTCTGGCACTTACATTGCCTTGTTCTGGCACTTGTGACTCCTGTATCTACACCAGGGTTTACTTTATTTTTGAACCCAGCGTTTAACCCGATTGCATTCAAAGCTTGCACTTTGGAGCCCGGGTCCGCTCGTCTATTTTCTTTCTTCTTCTCCTCCTCATCAATTGCTTGCACTGACTCCTACGGCGACTACCGCCTGACCTTCTAAACTTGAAGGGAAACCTTCGCTAGTATCTCGTCCATCAATCAGTAGGTGTATCGGTTAGTAGGCAAGATGTGCTTGGGGCCTGAAGATAAAAGAGCTGAACTAGAAAGAAAAGAAAGTATAATTTAGGTCTACCAATATACCAACAGTAATGTTCCAAGATATTTTTGGAATCAGGACTTAACTTAAAATATTTGGAGATTCTAAACTGCGTAACTACCTTACACTCTTATATGAGTGTGTTAGTTTAATACTGCACAGACTGTCATTGGGGTTCGAATTTAGTAAGGTTACACGAGCGATAGCATACTATTGGCCTTCAATTGCTGCGATTTGAATTCCATGCCGAGGCACGTTCGACACATACTTACCAGTGACTTTACAGAAGTCATTTCATTTGTTGCATCTTGTAAGTAATTTGCAATTTAAGTGTCAGTGGTTTCACTTCGGAACCCGAGGCCCGCTTATTCCTCCTATCTTGGTTCGACTTATCTCTATATGCCTTTTATAGGAGGGATTGTCGTCTCACCTTCTAATTTCCAAGCCTGAGAGGAAAGCTTTTGCCAGATCCTTATTTGTCAATCAGCAGGTGCTGATTGAGGAATCGGCTTGCCAATTTCGCTGGACTCTTTAATTCTTGGTGTGGCCTTATACAGTCTGAGTTTTTGGTAGTTTATAACCACTCAAATTTCTTAATAAGTACCTGCCAGTACAATCGGTTGTAATGAAAAAATAGAAATAAATAATGATTGCCAAAAACCAAAAAGAATACTTTTGATTTTAATAAAATTAAAGTTGACAAGAAGGCTGGTACTACGTGGCATAGAGTGGTCGGTCACCCAATTGGCTAGGTACTGACGACCTTGGTGTTGCATAAGGCTAGTCTTTCATGTTTAATTTTATTTATTTATTTACATGTATCGATACGTTTGTTATGTTTGAAGTAAATAATATCTTGGTTCTTGCCCACTCGTGCCAGACGCGACACGTGTCGGGAGCAAAACGTGAGTCTGTGATATAATATTAACACAGCTGTTCATTCTGAGTAGCCATTATGTACATAACCCGATATTTTAAAAATGTAATTAGGTACATTAACATTAAGGTACATTACAGACAGACACTATAACTGCAACTACAACAGTAGCTACTTGGCAAAAAGCAAGATGAAATAAATAACTTTTTTACGGGGTAACAGCCAGCAGGTTCTTCTTGCACATGCTAGAGCCTCGTTTATCAATCAGTAGGTGCAGGTAAGGTTGGTTCCGGGCCTAAAGATATTGGTTGGCCACATACACAACGGACATAAACAGGTGTATGTAGTGTATATATTTATATAGGTAGGTACCTACATTTTCCGGAAGGAAGGAATGTCAGAGAACAGCTTTCATTTACAGTCAATAAATTCAATGTGTATGGAACTATGGAATGTGTATCAAACAGAACAATAATAATAATAAATGAATGATGTTTAAATATTGTGTTACTAATTTGTGAGCTAAAATTGTTATTAATAGAACTAATAATGTTTTGTAAGCACATCGTCAACAATACATTATGTTGATGCATGAATAGAACACTCTAGAATAAGATCTATAACATAAATAGTAGGTATGAGCTAGAAATCGGCCGAGACAGTTAAAATTGAGCGATTCTAAGTGGCTCTTCGGAGTTGTGAAGTAGAAAACCTCTGAAAAAATGAGCCAGATCGCCTAGTGGTAGTGGATTGGGCAGCCCGTCACCTCCTTAAAGCACCAGAGAAGAAGGTGCGCTCGTGACTTGACCCCTGCGGGCTTTTTACGAGAAGAGGTGTGCTTGCTTTTCTCCAAAAAGGTAGGATCGCCAGTAATTGTGGCCAAGACCTACCAAGAGTTGGTACATGGGCTTTTCGTTATGAAGGCATATCGTCTCTCCCGGCAATAGCCATAATTTCGAAGACACCGTGGTAGGTACCCGTAGATTTCCACACGGAAAAAAGGGTATGTGTATAATTGGCTAAAATCAAAATTGTTCAAATAGGCTACAAAGTAACACATCATCAAAAACAATAGGTAAAAACATTCACATTTACAGAAAGATTAGCCAGGCAATACCTAGGTAGGTAAAAGAAATTGACAATAAAAACTGATATTCCAAATTATAAGAATCATTTCACCAACTAAACAAATAATGTCTAGTTCACTCCTAGAAAACATCATTGCAATGCGGTATCTTTGGAAACAAATTGCCCAGACTGGCCTCTATAGGTGGGTTCGTTTGAATAATACCACTGGCTTATGTTATGTTTAAGATTGCATGATTGTTTATTATCGCCTGGCGACTTGTGTTCGTTAAACATTGGCTTCCAAGAAAGCAGAGGGTGTCGTCTGACAGTAAACCAGTGGGTACTTTTAGTAGTAGGTATGTTAGGGGACAACATAATATACTTTGAATGATATGGTCGTAATTCTTTGTAAACGTATTTTATTTAGGTACGAATCGGTGCTGTAATCAAGAACATTTTACTGCGTTTGATACAGATTCTATCTGAGATGTTTTTTTTCATTTACTTACCCTCGATTAGGTATAGGATATCAATCAATCACAACCATCGACTACCATAGTCCCTTTAGGCTAGACACTAGCTAGCCTCACGTGCAAACTGGCAGGTATACCTGCTGAACAAGACTCTGGTGTAGATTGTCTCCCGATTAAAACTTTACCCAACTCGGGAAATAAATGTAGAACTATATAAAGTAGTCAAACGGCTACACCACAAGGCCAGTAAATATTTGTATACGCAAGAATATTCTCGAATACTGTGGGTTTGAAAGCTCGTCGCACAGTTAGGTTCGAGGTGAACACTGGAACTACCACGTCATTCGTGCAGTGATACACGTCTGTATTCTAAATATAGCCATCAATGCCCTAAGCTTATGAGCCCGCAACTTATTTTCTGTAATTTTTTTATACCACTTAGGTGGCAGACAAGCACAAGGCCCACCTGATGGGAAGCGATCATCGTAGCCTATGGACGTGTGCAACACCAAGGGCGTTACCCACGCGCTGCCGACCCTGAAGGGAAACGGCGGGAGTAGGAAAGGGTGGGGAGGCTAGGAAGGGGCGGGGAGGAGGGGTGCAGTGAGCTCTGGCTACCCTACTTACCGCCAGGAACAAAACATGATTGTTAATTCTTTGATTGTTATTATGGCCGCGGTCTTCTGAAGGCGGACGTACTTCCCTAGTCGGACAGCTCATTTCGGAAGGGACATACCGTCGTGTCCTACCTTTTGTTGTCTGCCACCTTAGTGGTATAAAGTGTTACAGAACAAACATGCCTCCTACTCGCCCACGTTAGTGATTTAAAGATTATTTTGTTATTATTTGGAGTAGACAGCTGCTCATCTCTCCTCGTAGCAGGTAGTTCAATTGACTACCTGCATCCTTTTCATGACAATAGAAGACGGAGGACTGCGATAAAATTCTTGCCAGTACCGTATTACCTGCATGATCCTGGCGCAATATGTTTTTTTTATTATTAAACAGTTTTATTTAACTCAACCTGTTTGTTTGGGTCAAATCTAGTAATTGAAATTTGAACCCCTTTCAGTTGTCTGATTTGTCTGATATTTGGCAGAAGTCTTTAGTTCTGATGACAATACAATTTAAAACTGTTTAAATGAAAAAAAAAATTTTTTTCATAATTTGTTTCGTGCGTAATTCCCCACGGATATCCCGAGTGAAGGTGATTATATCAGCAGTAAGATGAGATATATTGCACTTCTATCCTCCTGATATTTTCTTCTAATAGGTAGGTAATACTTATTTTAGATTTAAATTGGAAAAAGTAAACATCGAGGACGGGAATCCTCGACCAGTCCTTTACAGGGAGAATACTCTGACCAACTGAGCTACCTGGACATGTCCTAGATTAATATTCGAAATTCTCCGTTATATTACGGCTTGGCAGTGCAATTACAGAAAACTTATTTACTTATGTGTTCATCTCTTCATAGCTGCCATCTGTCACGGAAGACGCGTGGACAAATTAACAGCAAGTAATTAAATATTTAACTAAGATTAATTATTATGAAGTATCATAAAGAGAACGATGTTTTAGTGGCGTCATAAAATTGTAGTAAAATCGTGGCACGTATCTAAACTTTTAATTCAGGTCCAAAGTTTAGTCTAGGTTAATTAGTAGTAACATGTGTTTGGTAATGCAAGATTTTTATTATTCTTCTTTATCTTCATTATTTGTTTTGGCAGATATCGTAAGCTGGGTTCTGGATTTTAATGATAGGTTTAGTTAAATAAACTTTATCTTATCGCTTTATTTGCACGAATACTTTCATCTAATTTCTGTGGACCGGCAAAAGCCTGAAAAAGAGATTAGCGATTAGGTAATGCATAGCCTTATTTGTGCTAGAAGATATTTTGCAGATTTAAAGATGAAGGACTATGATCATAATGCATTAATATGCGTCCCAAGATATTTTAGTTTACCTCTCTCTGGAATTTGCCCGATATCTAGCTATCATAGCTTAGTGTTTTGTGAATCATAGCTATTGAGGTGTGACGGTATTGGGAATGCGGGGAAGAAGAAGAAGACCTTCAATTGTGTGCTGTTATGCTATGAAAACATTAATGTTGTCTGATAATGACATAGATTTTCGGATACATGTAGGTAGGTAATATAATACCAAAAAAAGGAAATTACCCTTTCTGGAACTTACTGGAATGTACTTAAGTATAAATTAGAGTCACAGATCTAGATCTTGATAATAAAGTTCATATTTACCATGAAAAGCCGACCTCGACTGAGTTGGTAAAAGGTTCGGATGTTAATGCTGATGTGATGTGATAGCAACCCAATTTATGTCCCACTGCTCTTCTCTGATGAGAGAGCTGAGATAGTTTAGACCTTACACACGTTTATTATAAATATGTAGGTGTAGTCATAAATCGAAACGAAGCAATCATTAGATCAATAAATTGGTTATGCCGAACGGAAAAATCCTACTAATATTATTAACGCGAATCCTACTAATATTATAAACGCGAAAGTTTGTAAGACTGTATGTCTGGATGTCTGGATGTCTGGATGTCTGGATGTCTGGATGTCTGGATGTATGTTTGTTACTCTGCCACACAAAAACGGCTTGATGGATCTGGCTAAAATTTGGTACAGAGATAGATTATAGTCTGGAATAACATATAGGTTACTTTTTATACAAGCTAATACCGCGGCTCCGCTCGCAAAGTCGATCGTCCGGGATGTCCAAATATTATGTTTGTTCCTATTTCACGTAAAAACGGCTGAATGGATCTGGCTGAAATTTGGTACCGAGATAGAGTGTAGTGTGAAATAACAAATAGGCTACTTTTTATACAAGCTAATACCCGCGGCTTCGCCCATGGAGTCGATCAGTCGGGATATTTGGATGTATGTTTGTTACTCTTTCACGTAAAAACGGCTGAATAGATCAGGTTGAAATTTGGTACAGAGATAGATTATAGTCTGGAATAACATATAGGTTACTTTTTATACAAGCTAATACCGCGGCTCCGCTCGCAAAGTCGATCGGTCGGGATGTCCAAATATTATGTTTGTTGCTATTTCACGTAAAATCGGCTGAATGAAACTGGCTGAAATTTGGTACCGAGATAGAGTGTAGTGTGAAATAACATATAGGCTAATTTTTATACAAGCTAATACCCGCGGCTTCGCCCATGGAGTTGATCAGTCGGGATATATGGATGTATGTTTGTTACTCTTTCACGTAAAAACGGCTCAATAGATCGCGATCGGGTTGAAATTTGGTACAGAGATAGATTATAGTCTGGAGTAATATATAGGCTACTTTTTATACAAGCTAATACCCGCGGCTCTGCCTGTGGGAGTCGATTGGTTGGTAATCGTTTTTTGGTCATATCCCCGGTTCTATTTAACCAAATGCAATCAAACATACGGCAGATTTTATGTTAAACCAAGACCTTTCTAATGAAAAGGCGACATTAAAATTTGTTCAGCAGTTTTTGCATCCATCACGAACAAACAGACAAGGATTGCAAAAAAATAGATATTTGTGGGCAACATAACCAAGTTTTTTTTTTCAAATATCGATTATTACAACTAAAAGTACTGTTATAAAGGGATATGATGTCCACACTGTCGCCTTAGGTGAACCCTGTAAAGATGGTGTAAGGTGAAACCAATAAATAAGGAAAAAAAAACTTTTGGTCTTATCTCCAAATTTTAGGTCTGACCAAGAAAACCGCACTAAAATCCGTTTAGTACTTTTTATCCGAAAGGTTTTGGTTAGACGATTGGAGACCAGTGGAGTGGAGCGGAGTGGGGAGTGGTGTGGAGAGTGGAGTGGGGAGTGGTGTGGAGAGTGGAGTGGAAAGTGGAGTGGAGAGTGGAGTGGAGTGGAGATTGAAGTGGAGAGTGGAATATAGGGTGGAGTCGGGAGAGGGGATTGGACAGTAGAGTGGAGGTGGAGAGTGGAGTGGAGAGTGGAGTGAACAGTGGAGTGGAGTGTGGAGTGGAGTGTGGAGTGGAGAGTGGAGTGAACAACGGAGTGGAAAGTCGAGTGGAGAGTCGTTTCATTCAAATAGACTTGGTGGCAATACCGAATTCCACGCGGGCGAAGCCGCGGGCGGAAGCTAGTTATTTATAAATAGGAAATTCTGTTTTGTTTTGCTGTAAATACATTAAATAATTTATCCTTAAGTATAAATGGATTACTGGATTTTCAATTGACTTGTAGATGAATAATATTTTGTATTATGTTATGTTCTAGAACTATGTACCTATATATTTTCCATCCTGCTGCATAAACACCACGTGATGTAAACAAACTTGCTTGTTGGGTATATTTGTTTTCACATTTTTTCTTAAAATTATTTTTAGTTTTATACTTAATTAGTCAAATTACCTAAATCATTACTGTTATCAGGATATTTATTATGTCATTTGCTTATTAATGTGTCCCAGTCACATACTTTGAACTTAGGTTCGCATATCATAAGTTACACTGGTTTTTCCCGGATTTATTCAAACTGTGTTAAATTTAATGCATCAATATCCTCAACTACAGTCCTGGGCTTTTTCTAGGTCATTCCCTACATGTTTATTAGTGCAGTATTTTTTAATTGGTTATGTATAAAATTATATCAGATTCTGTTCGACTATTACCTGCTTGTGGAAAGTTTGTAGTTGAGTCAACAGTTTGAATAGGGCAGTTGTTACCTGTTCATAATATTAATGTGCAAACTTGGGTAGACTGCATCCCCGCCCTCTATTGTACTTTGGTCTGAAAAGAGGACAGTGACGTCGACCTCGACGTATTCAGACGTATCAATAGCATCGACGCATGCGTAACCGTTTGCCTATGTGTGAGTAACAGTCTGGTTGTGCACGCGGCCGGTGCGTGCCCTATAGCCATCTCGCTTGGACCACATATCTGCATCCTCGTCATCGCTAATGAAATGGCCGGGGGCACGGGTAAGTTTAAAATACCTTCGCGTCGAGGGTTACTGTTCAGTAGTGTTCAAGCGGCGCTTCAGTACAGTCGGAGCTCAACTTAACTCTTTCAATTTGTGCCGTTTGCAACTGTTGTGACTACTTTTTTGAATTATAGACTTGTGGAGGCTGTTAGCTAAATTGAAGCCTTGAGAGAACTGCAAGCTGTTGAGAAATTTTATTTGTAGCTAGGTAAGTAGTTAGCATTTTGGAGTGCATGCATTCTTACTTAATGTAGGATAAGGAAATAAATATCATTAAAAAGGATTAAGTAAAAAGAAATGATGATAACATTTAACGGAACAATTCGAGGTCTGTCACAATCTGGGTAACTAACGGTATAAGCAGCTAATGGCCGACTTGTTATACTGCGGAGCGCTTTCTCTCTCGACGGATCCACTAGTTTAACTACACGTAGAATCACTTTCCACTTATGAAATATTTTTTGCTACTTATTATTCTGAGTATGTGACTTATCAATTAGTTAAGTAAATTATTAGTTAATGTCGAATGAGGAATTGTTCCAAATAGTAAGAAGATTTTGAAAAATGTTAACGAATTCAGCGAAAAGACTGCTTTAAGTTCTATGTAACTGATAACTAAATATTTAAACAATATTTTTAAGTTAACTAGTTTTATCCTACGTTTTAGTGCATAATGTAAAAATTTCTTGCTTCACTGAATTCTCAATCATTTGCTTGGATGCGTTGTATCGTCTTGTCAAGGTGCAGTAAAAAAAAACTTTTTTGAATAATTTTACCTGCTTTTTTTATAAAGGGTCCTCAAGCTACACCTACCTTGACGCGACCACCACTATTGTTAACTACAGTTAACAAACAGGTTTAATATACAAAAGGATCAAAAAGTAAAAGATTTTACTTTTAATTAATAAATTCAGATAGGGACTGCATTATGCCGCATGTCAGTAGCGCTAGTATATTTAGTGAGAAAGCTGTAGTTTTGAGGTGACTACATAATGATGATCTAGCTGATAGCTTATATTTCAACCACCGTAGGAGATAAATGACCATCAAGAGAATTGGGTGATTAAAAATTTAATTAACAATTTCAGTAGCCAATCTTCCGCATACACGTCTTGCGGAAATAAGTTACAAAAACCCGTTCTAGAACATATTATACACCGGATGCTAGTCGTGCGATAAGAATTGAAATACAGATGAAATGGTGTATCAGTCACATAGTTTGTGACTGCTTATCGCTTCTTACATTTCTACCGTAGTAACTTTGAAATTTAACCATTAACCGTTTCAATAATTAGTTTTTAATCACGTTTCTATTGTTTAGTCACGTTATCAATCAAAACAGACAGCAATTAGGGAACTCTTTTACTATTTACTTTTCAATAAGCTGGTTGAATCACGTATCTTTCATCTAAGTAGGTATGGAAAATTACTAGAAACTATAGGGTAGTTTCGCCTGTTTTCGACCGACGCCAGTTCCCGACTTTTTTACCGACCTGTTTGCCTAATCGGCGTAGAACAGCAATACCGATACGATTAGAAGCAAAACAAAAATACTGTGGCAATCTCAAATAGTTCGGTTGTAGACACAAATAGATAAAGTGCATATGTGCAAACAGAGTAGGGAGTAAAAAAATACTGAAACATGTGGTTCGCTAAGAACATGACAGAAAGCGTGCTTCACTACGAAAAGAAAAGTGAGGAGGTTCTGCAGTTGACCCTAGATTTTTAAATTGTCGTTTTATGTTTTGGACTTGTTTATTATTTGTACAGATAGATAATGAAGTATAGTATCTATTAAATATAGGAGTTATTGTAAATTTATTTGAAAAGTGTGTATAATTGGATGGTCGGTAACTGTTACCTCATTTTTGTAGAATACCTAATTCTCGACCCGCACCGTCGAGAATTGGCGTCACCGAGTTCAAACACTTGCATGTTTTTATACATATTGTTAAAGAAATTACTGAACTTAGATTGTGAGTTTGAATCTTATTTACATGAGAATCATGTCAGCCAGTTCGCGACCAGACTTTTTCAGGCACGTTAACAATATCATGTGTTGTAAAACCTTCTAGGTCGAGAACAGGATAGTGCAATTAAATAGGCCTATACCATATTCCGACTACTATTTTCGGTGGGTACAAATAGGTATGGACATTAACGGTGAGTACATCTCGCATCATCAGTACGCCGACGACATCATCATAGTTACAGAGTTGCTGGAGCAGCTGAGCAAATTGCTGCACAGCCTAAATGGATCCTCTCGGCGCGTCAGTATTGGTGTATACATACGCCGGAACTGGTTACACCAAGACCAATTGCCATTGAAGTTAGAGTTGTTCAAGAATAATGTCTACCTTGTGCAGGTTATCCAGCTCGGTAGAAACAACTTCGAGTTAAAAGTCACCTTAAGGATTGAATTGGGTAACCTAATTGAATCCTTTTTGTAACTTTTATTTCACAAAGCATTTGGCAAATTACTTCGGCTTACCACATGGCCTCTTCAACCAGTGAATTCTATCTCTTAAAATATACGGTGCCGAAGCGTGGACAACAGTAAGGTTCGTCCACAACCTAGTCGTGCAGCGGGCTATGGAGCAAGCTATGATCCTTTGAAGGATAATAATCCTGATTCTTTGAAGGATTCGTTATGCCAATGGATTAAAATTGCCGAGATAACTCGCAGAATAAGCAAGCCGAAGTGGCAATAGGCTGGCTACATCTGCTGAAGGACTAATAATGATCGTAGAGCAAACGAGTTCTATAGTGGAGACAGCTGATTGGCAAACGGAAGATGGAACAGTACCTAGGATGGACATAAATGACCTGAAAAAGGTGGCTAGGATAGACTGGAGGAAGGTGAAAGATCGAGTGCTATGGCGCACATTGGGAGAGACCTACTGCCAGCAGTGGACTGCAATAGGCTAATGAGTGCCATTAAGAAATAAACTTTAATTTTAGTTAGTAAAGGTTGATAAAGCAGAGGAAGAACACTGATTTGTAAATATTATAATCGTGTTATCAACTTTATAATGATTGTTTAACATCAGTTTATTGTAATAACATAATGTATATTAAATTCTGTCAAAATACGGGTTTCATTAGATTACAAATTAATAATTACTAATGTTTTACTTCACATATTTGCCATCACACCTAATAGTCGAGAACTGGCGAATATAACGTCGAGAACTGGAAATTTCGGTCGAGAACTGGCGAAATCGGCATTTTTGGGTTTATTATTTTCTGTAAAATTATTGCATGATCTTAATGGAAGATAAAGGATATTAAATGAAAATAGACTATATTTACTATGTATCAAAAATATTCTCTATCAATAATTCATATTAATTCAATTTTATTTTTCGTTCCGAAGTTGACAACTCCACTAAACGGTCGAGAACCGGCGAAATGACCCTAGTAATGATGGCGTCCTTCAGTAACGTTCAGTTGTTCAAATAACGTAGTCTACGTCACGCTTGACTGGCCTTGCAACAGTCGATCAATATTAATTTTATTAGGTTTCAATAAAACAGATGGTAGACGTGATTTCAATACAGGTAGCCACATTGGTTCTTTCACTTAGGTACATTTTTTATATACCGAATAAATTTTCTCATGTATAATAAATTACATACCAACCTACCTACTGAAACTAAATAGGTACTCTCATATTTTCTAGTATCGGGTACCCAAGAACTTTTAACTTAAAAAGATGCCGACAAATGGAGAACCTGCCTCCTTTTTAAAAATTGCAAAAAAATCACATACAGTAAACATAAAAATATTTCTTATAGACGTTAGTTAAGTTACACAACTGCTGTGGTTGTTATGAAATTTGTCGTAAAGTCAGATAGCGCTGCAATAAATGCATGAGGAAATCGTTTGTTCTGGGCATTTCAATCATGCCTTTTATTTCTTTCTACAGTGCAATGATGAGCCGGAAGAATATTTTTATGTTATTGGAGGTTCGTTATTGGAAGAATTTTAACCATTAGGTACAAATAAAAAAATTGACGTGTTCGTTTGTAATATTACAAATATCAGGTTTTAAATAACGGCATGAGTGTATGTAGGTACGATAAATAATAAATATAACAAAACAACAAATTTTAAAATATTTGTCTGTCTGTATGAAAGAGGTAATCTCTGGAACGGCTGGGCCGATTTGACACAACTTTGAATGGCAGATAGGTAATATTAGAAGGCGTAACATAGGCTACCTTAATTTTCGAAAAAGAATTTGGGGTCCACGCATAAAATATAAAACCTGGTAAAAATGTAAATCCACGCAGGCGAAGTCGCGGCCGCGGACACACCTAGTATAATTTATTAAACAATTATAATTATAATATTTATTGAATTAAAAAAATATAATAGATTATGAATAACCGCAGAAAATCTAAGGAATATAACTTTTCTTCTAGAACTAGTGTCTAGAACTTCGGCATAACTTAACTAATGTGTATAATGGGGCCGCGAATGCGGATAAACATACTTAGGTGCCTAATTTTTTTATAATTATGTATATTCATAATATACATATGCATAATAAACATACAGACCAATGCAAATATAAATTTTTTGGACCACTAACTTTTGAAAGTCATTTCAAGTTTACACTTAATTTAAATCTGCCGCTTGAAGAATCTGAAGAAAAAATATTCTTTTTACTTTCTTTTGTCTTTTACTTACGCATTATTGACGTCAGTAATTTACAAATATAGATTGGTAGTAATCGACCTGGCCAAGCTAGTTAATTACCCTTCCCAATTATAAAGGCAAACTATTGATTCTAATACAATACTTTGCTTAGCAGTAATTGATCCATTGGATTTTTCATGGAATCTTCAATTGTATTTCATTAAATCTTTATTACTCAACGAAGACAATGTTTAAGGTTTTTTTACTTAACAATTTGTATTTGTAAGGATAAATGTTTATCTACTCAATGGTTACCATAACTGCTGAACACATCTAGATGAAATATGAAGCAGATGTAAATTATTGTCTGGATATCTAGCACGAAGTTCCCATGAATAGGTTCTTAACTGTCTTGGAAACGGGATCAGAATCCATATAACATGAGCGGAGCCGCGAGAAAATTTAGTTTTATACCTAAATAATAAATAGGTATTAGGTAGCTATAAGAACTAAAATTGAAAATGGTTGTAAAATTCCGTTATTTGTCTCCAGATTTGAAGAAAGATAAGAGATTAAAGATGCCCGCTAACTCAGCTATGGATATACAAGGTGAGGAGACCCCAGCGGCATTGCAGCGTTTATGGAACCTGACCCGTGCTCGTCTTACCGGCGCATCCACGGCTTTGGATGTAGCCCCTGAACTCGCGGAGACTTTACCACATGCCCAGGTTGGTATTTTCTTTCAATCAGATAAAATTGTCATCATCTGCGACCCATAACCTTTCTCTGCTAACTCCCCTATTTTCGATCTATGACACAATTTTTGTCTTATACAGTACGAGTATACCTTATATAGTAATATTTTGGGAGTTATTGATTGGGGCTAATAATTATACCCACCAAACAAACATAAATTCACCCAAAAAGATTTCAACTGGAAATCATATGGAAAGCAATGTATGGAGTACGTAATATATATCGCATATTAACGACTAAATCCGTGAATAATAGTAAGAAGACTGGGGTTATGTTTTTAAAATTAGGTAGAATAGACATAGGTACATACCTACCTACAAACAGTATGAGATAAAATCTCGGAGTAAGTCAAGGACTATTGTCACATTGGCCTGTTTTCCTTATCACGGAACACATTATCTCTTCTTAATAAACTCATCATCTCATTATGGTTTCTTTTTGTTACAGGAATTGGAAAGTGTCCCAAAAGTTGCTGCTGATATTGAAAGTGACGGTGAAGACGCTTTCCCCGATGTAGAAACAACTGTAAGTATTTATTTCAACAAATCTAAATTTACTCTACGTAAGCATGTAAAGAATCTTGGCAACGAAATAAAGGCGTGTCTTGTCGGAAACAGTATGTACAATTGATTGGAGCAAGAATTTAAAATAGAACATCTAGATTGTAGTTCTTCGATCTCTCTGTTTCGATTTCAATAAATCCGAAGTAAAATACTCGTACGTTTATGACGTAACTCCATATTCTGCACCATCCATGAAGTTCCGGAGGTTTACACTAAAGATTGAAAGACACATTTTCAATCCACGAAATGTTTACAACTATTGTTTTGATTATCATTTCCACCTTCGTTTATTGTTTACAATTTCGTGAGGTGTGTATGCCGCGATTTACGCTTATTGCGATACTGTTATCGCATTTCATTAACTTCCCTGTGTCTAGACTTCAAGTTCAAATGAGTACCTAATTTGATAACAGTTCTCAAATAAACTGGTGACATAAATAGTTACCTATCTATATAATAATACATCATCACAGCGTTTGAGAGTCTTCTCTCCAATTTAGCAGTTGTTCTGCTTCTAAGATTCGAACACAACATTTAGGTCGATAACACAAAGTTGATAGGCTTCCTACGGCGACGAAGTTTTGTCTCGAGCGGGAAATCAGTATCGTCGTAATAAAATTAGGGCACTCGTTGTACGAGTATTAAAATATCACATTATTTCTGTTCGTAAATTCTGCGTCGATGATGGAGAATTTGCAAAAATAGCAAACCTTTAAAACAAGTGGCAAAGAAAAATCTTCTATAAATAATTAAATTATCTACCTCCAATGGACTTTGCTCCAGATTAAAGATCTCGTAAACACATCATTCATCATTTATTCAAATATGTGCGCACAGAATCTGTTTCTCCTTCTTAATTTAGATGACCTCTCATTCGATTTATTAAACTGTAATGGAAGTCAATAAGTGTCAATAACATTTAGAATGTTGCCGTTTGTGTTTAATCATTTTCTCAATGCGTTTTGGTCCAGTATCTACTATCTAGTAAACGTTAAGTGTCTATTATTATTTTTATAGTTACCTTCTGGTCCTACTACGCAACTGAAACCCTAGGTATACGCGATGACGTCTTAATTTTACATAACAAATAACAATGTAAGAAACTGGAACAAAACATGAATGACACGGTCTGAAATGAAGAATCACGACTGTGACTGTGACGCAATATTTTTACATCTCAATATTGGCAACAGCTATTAAATATCACATGAGCGACGAAGCTTTGCCAAAATTTTCACGCATGTATGAACTAGCATCCTCTATTCTTTTGCAAGACGAGCATTAGTTTGGTCATTGTACTCCTTATATTGAACCAATATTCATCACTAAATAATTTAACATGATTGCCACCAAAGAAACTTGCCATGAAATCGAAGACTTATTCGATTTATTCCAAATTGACGACCACGATGAAGTGTGCATTTAAATTTTATAATTATTTAATGAATTAAGTAAAAAAATTACAGTGTAGCTAAAGTTTGATCAATTTATAGGAGGCCGATGTCCCTAGCAAGGGCTACTGGAG